>JAQPPZ010003305.1:5078810-7618216 GCA_028583015.1 Wollemia nobilis | reverse complement strand
ATATTCCTCCACTTGAATATATTCCTTACTAAGAGATACCTCTACATAAAATTTCTCTTAGCAATGATATCCAATAAACACCCCAAGATATTCTTCAAATTAACAT
The DNA here is from genome assembly GCA_028583015.1 of Wollemia nobilis. Lineage (NCBI taxonomy): Eukaryota > Viridiplantae > Streptophyta > Pinopsida > Araucariales > Araucariaceae > Wollemia > Wollemia nobilis. Next base: position 7,618,110 of record JAQPPZ010003305.1, on the reverse strand, counting down.
GCCACTACAAAAAAAAATGATAATCAAATGCAATACAAAATTGTGTTATTGGGTAAATATTTTATGTTAATGAGCCATCAACATATACAAATGAAAATAATAAGTTGTATGTGTAAATATTTTGCGTGTTTTTGTAAAATTGCTACAACAATGTATGTTTCTATTTTGAGTAGTATAAAAATACTTCTACGTATTTATGCTTTCATGCATTTATTTGAATGTTGATCCATTTAACTTTGCAAAGTTAGGGTTTTATTTCATTGTATAGATGCTCCCTGCAATCTCATTTTTGTACATGTTAGTGTAACAACTAGAAATCTCATTTTTGTTGAAATTAATGTAAAGCCTAGCAATCATGGCTTTGAAAAACCTAGAAATCCTTTTTTTCTCAAACTCTAAGTTTCACTGAAAATCGATTTTTGTCAATATTCACAATTTTTGTAGAAATTGCCTTTTTTATAAAAATATTAAGTGCCCTTTCCTTTGTAAATTGAGGGAAACTCTATTTCACTCTACTTCCATTTGTAAACCAAGTGTAACTTGTTTCGCTCCACTTCCTTTGTAAAGTGAACGTATCCTAATTTTTCTCCATTCCCTTTGTAATCTGAGCACAATTAGATTTCACTCCTCATAGTGTAAAGTGGATTGGTGTGATTTTAGATAAATAAAAAATTCATTGATTTGACCTAAAATCTAGATTTCGCACTACTTGTGCATTGAAAGGTGTGTAAGTGATCTTGTCATAGATTTTTATTTTATGCTTTCAAATTGGTATTAGAGCTAGTGCTATTAGTGGAAGCTTATAGAAGCAATGGCTTCTAGCAACAATTCATTATAGTTGTAGATCCCATGATTCAATGGTAAGAATTATGATTACTAGAGCATTCAAATGAAGATATTATTTGGATCTCAATAGCTATGGGACCTGGTGGATAATGGCTATCTATAACCCATAGATGCAGTAGCATTGAGTGCTCTCTCAAGCCAATTTAGATTTATTGAAGAAGAATCAAAATAAGGACCATAATGCATTATTTTATATAATGCAGGATGTCCAGAAGACTATTTTTTGAGAATTGTAGTAGCAACTAAGTCAAAGAAGGTATAGGACCTTTTAGCTAGCTTCTTAAAATGAACCAATAAAGTGAAGTTGGTAAGTTTGCAGATGTTGAGAAAGGATTTTGAAAACTTGTAGATGAATGAATCAAAGTCTATGAGCGACTCCTTTACCTACACAATGGGTATCATAAACCAGATGAGGATGAATGGCGAGAATATTGAGAACCAAATAATAGTGGAGAAAATATTGAGAAGCCTACTAGCTAGGTTTGACTAACCCTTTCAGTAGATGATATCATAGGTTTTCTACAAACATATGAGCAAATATGGAGTTAGATATCTCAGTTCTCATTAGAATAAGTATTTAAGATTCAGATTTTTTTTTGATATAATAACAGAAGAGAAGAATCCAGGGTTATGCATAGTGATGAATATTCATAAATTGGATGAATATTAGGATTTTTAAAATTAGAAATTTGTGAATATGAGGACCCTCGATGTTGGCCCATTCACCTAAAATTTTTGGGACCAATTTTTTCTTAGTGTCAATTCACCATAATATATATCCAAACATAGGAATATTTATACTCATTGTAAAGTTCTTTTAGAGTGGCTTCTAATTCTATCATCTAGCAAGACTGATTACCTAAATATACCAGTACCTCAATGATTTTGATATCATCCTCAACCATATTTGCATTCAAATTTACATTTAATTTTGGATATGACTCCCACTATCAGTTACTTAAATTTACTAGTATTTATGCAACCTCAACCTCGATGTTTTGGTAAGGCATATTTGAACTCAAGATTTGATCCATATTTTCTTCTGTCCTCAACCTAAAACCCACAAAAAACAATAAATTAAATTCAAATTCCTATAGATAAATTAAATTAAAAAACAATAGTTAAATAAATCATAAGAACCAAAAATACCTGATAGAACTGGATCGAGCTTTGCTGCTTCCAATGGGTGAATCGATAGCAACGTTGATTACATGATAACTCACTTTGATGCCAAGTGAAATATTGACCATAATATGATTCAGGATACCTCCTATACCTTTTATATTTTTTTGATCTCCATAATCTTCTAAACCAATAATAGTGTGTATGATGATCACACCCGAATAGCAACGTCTACGAAGATTGACTTTTCTGTTTGTGACCAATAATGGAAAATAGAGAAAATGTGATTCTTGGTGCAATCATCATGGATATGAACAAAACATGAATGGTTCAATAGGTATCCTGCATCATGTTATGGTCGATATTTCACTTGTCATTGAAGTGAGTTATCCTATAATCAATGTTGTTATCTATTCATCAATTGGAAGCAGCAAAAATTTATTATTTTTTATGGGTTTCAGGTCGACGACAGAAGCAACAATGGACCAAATCATGAGTTTGAATCTGCCCTACAAAAACATCGAAGTTGAGGTTGGGGAAATAGTAGTAAATTTCAGTAACTGACATTGGCAGTCATATTCAGAATTAAATGTAAATGTGAATGCAAATATGGTTGAGGACGAAATAAAAATTTCTGAGGTAATGGTTTATTTAAGTAATGAGTCTTGGTAGATGATAGAATCAGAAGAAACTCTAAATAATAAGAACATCAACCTTGTTCAGGTATTGGTCGATCTGAGTAATGAACAATACTCCTTGGAAATATCTTTTTGAGCCTGATCTAATGGTGGTATTTTTAAGAATATATAAGGTGATTTAATAGGTAAAAAATTTCTCCAAATATGACCTTAATTTTTAGGACTTCAAATACCCCAAATTCTGGTGTGAAGATGATTGATTTGATTTGCTTAGAATTCACTTTGATTTTAATTAGGATTCGTCATTTTTTACAAGTACATTTTGAGTCGAATGCCTTATGAAAAACCATGGAAGAATCCCATAAAGCTACCTCAAGCTCTCAAAGAGGAAGAGAATACACTAATAGAGGATGATGTGGGAGACGTCATAAGAGAGGAGGAATGTCAAATCCCAATGAAGGAGAGACCGGTTGCAATTTCCATCAAGCAGGAGGAAGAGGTAGTGGTAGAAATTAAGGAGGATCAAATAAAAGATCCAATATTATTACTACAAGAAATTTGGCCATTATAGTTATGAGCATAGAAAGAAGTTGGCCAAGGAAAGAAAGCATCAAGCCCATTGATCAAATGAAAATAAAAATGTAGAAAGTATAGATGTATGTGGGTCTATGATATTAAATTTTAGTACTGATGAGGAAATACAAAAGAGTATTAGATATATTGATATTGGGTGCACTAACCACATATCTGGGAAAAAATAAATATTCTCACAATTATATGAAAGTATCAAATCTAAGGTGAATATGGAAAACAACGATAAGGTACCTATAACAGGTAAAGGGAGGATCTTAATCCATACCAAGCAATGTTAAAGAAGGTACACTCCTGATGTGTATTATGTGTTTGGGCTAAAACCTAATTTGCTAAGTGTTGAACAACTTTTGTAAAAGGGGCACACTGTGCAATTTAAAAATGAAGCATGCATCATTCGAGATAAAGAGAATAGGATCATAGTAAATGTAGCCATCAGAAAGAACAAAATATTTTCTCTACAAATTTAAAATGAAATTCTGCTTTCATTTAGTGTAGTTGTTAAAAATGCTATATGGCTATGACATCTCAGATTCGGTAACTTAAGTTTAAATGGCCTAAACTATTGTACAAGAAATGAATGGTGAGGGGATTACCTAACATAGAGCAACCCAATCAAGTATGTGAGGGTTTCCTAGTGGGCAAGCAACAAAAGTATGCATTCCCTATGAATAGTCATGGAAAGCTTCATAGCCATTAGAGCTAGTACATTCAAATATTTGTGGTCCAATACAAACTAGCTTATTTGTAAAAAAAAAATACTTTTTGAAATTTATACATGATTTTATTTGGAGGATATGTGTATATCCCATCAAAAAAAATTCAAAATCTTTTGGTAAATTTAAATATTACAAAGCTTTGATTGAAATTCTTAAATAGATGGAGGAGGTGAGTACATATCTAATGAACTCCATAATTTTTGTAAGGTAAATGCAATTAGAATATAGTTCATAGCTAGATATGATCTGTAAAGTGCCACGTTGCAGGTTCACCTCTACATACAAATCTACAAATTATGCTTAATCCTTCAGCTTATATTCATTAAATATGTCCATTCTTATAATGTTGCTTAGATATCTGATCTACTTATCAAATATTTAAATGCAAATATTATAGAAAATAAATCACACATACACCATTATAAATTTCAACAGAACACAAGAATTATATGGAAACCCAAAAATGGGTAAAACTATGATCAAAGATATTTTTACAAATTTTTATTTTATGCTTTCAAATTGGTATTAGAGCTAGTGCTATTAGTGGAAGCTTATAGAATGAATGGCTTCAAGCAACAATTAATTATAGTTGTATATCCTAATGATTTAATGGCAATAATTATGATTAAAGGAGCATTCAAATGAATATATTATTTGGATCTCAAGAGCTATTGGACCTGGTGGATAATGGCTATCTAGAACTCACAGATGCAATAGCATTGAGCATTGTCTAAAGCCAAGTTAGATTGATTGAAGAAGAATAAAAAGAAGGACCATAAGGAGTTATTTTATATAATGTAATAAGTTGAGGAGACCATTTTTCTAAGAATTGTAGCAGCAACCAAGTCAAAGGAGGTATAGAGACTTTTATCTAGTTTCTTCCAAGGAGCCAATAAAGTGAAGCTGGTAAGGTTGCAGATGTTGAGAAAGGAATTTGAAAACTTGTAGATGAGTGAATTAGAGTCTACGAGCGACTCCTTTATCCATACAATGGGTATCATAAACCATATTTGGATGAATGGAGAGAATATTGAGAACCACAGAATAGTGGAGAAAATATTGAGAAGCCTACTAGCTAGGTTAGACTAACCCTTTCAGTAGATAAGCTCATAGATTTTCTACAAACACATGAGCAAATATTGAGTTATAAATATTATTCCTCATTAGAACAAGTATTTAAGATGCATATTTCACTTCAATACAATAACAGAATAGAAGAATCTATGGTTATACATAGTGATGAATATTCATATATTGGGTGAATATTAGGATTTCCAAAATTAGAATTTGGTGAATATAAGGACCCTTGACGTTGGCCCATTCAGCTAAAATTTTTGGGACCAATTTTTTCTTAGGGTCAATTCACCATAATATATAGCCAAACATAGGCATATTTGTACTCATTAGAAAGCTCTTTTAGAGTGGCTTCCAATTACGTCATCTCGCTAAGGTCTGGTTACTTAAATAAACTAGTACCTCAATAATTTTTATATCTTCCTCAACTATATTTGCATTCACATTTACATTTGGTTCTGAATATGACTCCCACTATTGATTACTTAAATTTACTAATATTTTTGTAACCTCAACCTTGATATTTTAGTCGAGTAGATTTGAACTCAAGATTTAGTCCATCGTTGTTTTTGTCCTCAACCTGAAACCCATAAAAAAAAATTAAATTAAATTCAAATTCTTATAGCTAAATTAAATTAAAAAACAATAGTTAAATTAATAATAAGAACCAAAAATACCCGATAGAACTGGATCGAGCTTCGTTGGTTCTAATGGGTGAATCGATAGCAACGTTGATTACATGATAACTCACTTTGATGCCAAGTGAAATATTGACCATAACATGATGCAAGATACCTCCTAGACAATTCATTTTTTGTTCATATCAATCATCTTCTAAACCAAGAATAGTGTGTACGATGATCACACCAAGATAGCAACATCTGCAAATATCGACTTGTTTGTTTGTGATCAATAATGGAAAAAAAAGAAAATGTGATTCTTGGTGCAATCATCATACACACTGTTGTTGGTTTAGAATATTATGGATATGAACAAAACATGAATGGTCCAAGACGTATCCTGCATCATTTTATGGTTGATATTTAACTTGGCATTGATGTGATTTATCTTGTAATCAATATTGCTATCAATTCATCCATTGGAAGCAATGAAGCTCGATCCAATTTTGTCAGGTATTTTTAGTTCTTATAATTTATTTAACTATTATTTTTAATTTAATTTAGCTATAGGAATATAAATTTAATTTATTATTTTTTATGGGTTTCAATTTGAGGATAGAAGCAACGATGGACAAAATCGTGAGTTTGAATCTGCTCGACCAAAACATCGAGGTTGAGGTTGGAGAAATACCAATAACTTTCAATAACTGACATTGGTAGTCATATTCAGAATCAAATGTAAATGTGAATGCAAATATGGTTGAGGAAGACATCAAAATTACTGAGATATTGGTTTATTTAAGTAACAATCTTGGCAGACGATAGGTTTAGAAGCCACTCTAAACAATAAGAACATCAACCTTGTTCAGGTATTGGTCGATCTAAGTAATGAACAATACTCATTGGAAATCTCTTTTTGAGCCTGATATAATGGTGGTATTTTTATGAATTTATAAGGTGATTTAATAAGTCAAAATTTTCTCCAAATATGACCTTACAATTTAGGACTTCAAATGCCCCATATTTTGGTGTGAATATGATTGATTTGATTTACTTAAAATTCACTTTCATTTCAATTAGGATTCACCATTTTTTACAAGTACATTTTGATTTCAATGCCTTATGCATAACCGCGGAAGAATCCCATCAAGCTACCTCAAGATCTCAAGGACGAAGAGAATAGACTAATATAGGATAATGTGGGAGACATCATAAGAGAGGAGGAATGTCAAATCCCAATGAAGGAGAGACCAGTTGCAATTTCCATAAAGCAGGAAGAATAGGTTGTGGTAGAAATTAAGGAGGATCAAATAAAAGATCCAATGTTATTACTACAAGAAATTTGGCCATTATAGTCATGAGCATAGAAAGAAGTTGGCCAAGGAAATAAAGTAGCAAGCCCACTGATCAAATTAAAATAAAAATGTAGAAAGTATAGATGTATGTGGGTCTATGATATTAACTTATAATACTGATGAGGAAAGAAAAAATAATATTTGATATCTTGATAGTGGGTGCACTAACCACATGTCTGGGAAAAAATAAATGTTCTCACAATTAGATGAAAGTATCAAATCTAAGGTGAATATGGGAAACAACGGTAAAGTATCTATAATAGGTAAATGGAGGATCGTAATCCATACCAAACAATATTAAAGAAGGTACATTCTTGATGTGTATTATGTGTTTGGGCTTAAACCTAATTTGCTAAGTGTTGGACAACTTGTGTAAAAGGGGTACACTGTGCAATATAAAAATGAAGCATGCATCATTCAAGATAAAGAGAATAGGATCATAGTAAATGTAGCCATCAGAAAGAAAAAAATATTTTCTCTACAAATTTTAAATAAAATGCTACTTTCATTTAGTGTAGTTGTTAAAAATACTACATGGCTATGACATCTCATATTTGATCACTTAAGTTATAGTGTCCTAAAATATTGTAGAAGAAATGAATGGTGAGGGGATTACCTAACATAGAGTAACCCAATCAAGCATGTGAGATCACCAAGTATTATCAATGACATCAACAAGAAAATAATCAGTCTCATGTAGTCTAGGATTCATCCCTATGCAGAATTCTAAAGCTTCGGTAGTTTTTTTCCATTGGTTGTGGTGTCTTTTATCCTCAGAGTTGATCCTATTGGGGTGTGGTGAGTCATCATTTTCCCAAATTTTGATAAATTTTTATCATATCATCACCATTAAGTCAATCATGAGAGGAAATTGGTGAAGAATTTGGTACCCCTGGTCCAGTCAATTTTTTTCCCTTTTTTTTAATAAAGAGATATCTTAGTTGTGCTTATGTGCCTCTTATTTTTTCCAAAAAGATAACTCTGATTAGCTTTTATATTTGGAATACCAATACCAAGGAGCAATTGATTTCCATGAGTGATCATGTGACACCACCGATGCTTTAGATTCTTGATATGGGTAGTTCAAGTATTGGATTTAGCCAAAGCTCTTACACCTAGTTTGTTGTGCTACAATTTTTTTAGACTCCTCTCCCTACGAGAATCTTCTAGTATATTATGGCCATTGTTGAACCTAGTACTCTATACCTTGATTCCAATGTGGACACCAATCTCAGAATGCATGGTTTCATCAATTTTCTAAGAAAATTCAATGGGCATCATGAAGAAATCTCTAATGATTTTATCGAGTCCTGTAATAATGGCCAGATTGTCATTAAAGGATTGAGTTTCAAATTTTTGGTTCATATACTTGTTAAGATCACCGAATTCCCTAATTATGGAGACCTTATTAGAAGGGATAAGCACTCCATGACCGAGAAGCTTAAGTATGTCTGTGATAAATAAAGAAAATTGGGTTACAAAAATGGGAATATTGTGAGGAAAGGTCTTCCAAAACTGTGGTGCAAAGTCCTCATTCCTATCATGCAATTTTTCATAGTGGATGCTATTGACAAGTTGCTCAGGAGTTTTCATCTCACTTTTTTGAACCATCTTCGATATTTGAAAGAGATCAATATCCCTGACTACTTTGTTAGATCCATGATGCTTAAATCCAAAGCCATACAAAAGAACAACAATATCAATATGAAACACTTTTAAAAGAGCAAGGAGGTTTTTTGAAAGGGAGGTAAACTATATATATCCTGAATTTCAAGAACGTATTTTCTCTTGATTGCTCAATAAGGAGGCTTATATCTGGTTCCAAGGCACAAACATAATATATGTACACCTAAGCATATAATGGACAAGCCTCATGGGGTATACTTCTCCATGTTATTGTGACATGAACATTAAAGTCAACCATAGTTTCATAATAGGTCTGCTTGATGGATGTGAGGTGAGTGAGCAATAGAAAGGGATCTAAAAAACATCAAATATATTGATGAGAGCTTCTGCTAGATCAACCCACGTATGTATGCTTTTGTGCTTCAAATATTTGAACCATACTAATGCTCTACCTTTAAGAGATAGAGCAAGGAGCCTAAGCATGATGCCCTTAGAAGCAATGTTGTGAATGATGGACAAGGATACTACGTCTTGATAATGTTCATATGCAATATCCTATGTACCATCCTGGCTTTTAAAGGTCTTTAAAGCTACCTTAGGGATGTTATGCAAACTTGAGATATTCAAAGGGCCTACATAATTCTAAAGAGGATATCTCTATTGATCCATCATCGAAATAATACTTTAGATCATGTGAGTTATTTCTCTAGGTTAGATTTAATAGATGAGCATACTTTTTTTTCTAGTAAGTTCAAGGCTACTCATCAAACCCTGATTCCTCTAGGGAATAGAGATTTTTAAAAATTAAGAAGTAATTGGTTGTGATATTTAGATTTTTTACTCATAAGAGTTTCCAGCTTATTTAACAAGATATGGGTAGACTAGAATATCACCAAACTTTGATATCCTTGAAATATTGATATCTTTTTTGTCCTATTGAGTGTGCCAAAAACTATTGGTCAAAAATACACACCTAACCAGAAGGAGGAGGTGAAAAAGTTTGTACACCCTGCAAAACTTGACCAAAATTGAATGGCCATCATACCTATGAGAGACCAGGTGATTGATCTCCAAAGAAGACTAATTCCTTTTAAAAAGTCCTAGCTAATTGATCCTAAAGTTAAAATGAAAATGGGAGCAAAAAGGAAAGGAAAAGGAAGTCATAGCCAAAACTCACAAGGATAGGTATAACCACATCAAGATACATGCACAATAAGCTAATATTGTGAGAAAAAATACAAGTTTACTAACTAACAGATCAACCAACCTTACCCTTACTTGTCATTTAACACCACTTGATTAAAGGTAAATTAGAAAACTAGTGGGTGGGGTGCATGAAATCTAGGATGCAGAATTAGAGCACAACCACCCAGCTAGCCTAAGAAAAATTAAACCCCAATCCAATATGAAATGCAAATTCTAAAACCACTTAGTAAAATGCATGAAATATAGATAGAAAAATTAGAGCATAATCACTCAAACAACTTTAGCAAAAATAAGCATTCAATATTCAATGCAAATATATAAGGGTAAATTTAGATATCAAATAGTAAAACACTTATATTTCATAATAGCATAAGCTTTACAATGGCTAAAGAACCACCCCCTAGAATGCCTTACACTCTAGTATTTATAAAACTACACACATTAATGGCACTAGGTAGGAAAATGGTTGTGGCAGTTGGGTGGTCGGTTGGTATACCATCTTATTCGGTTGAAGGTGGTTGTATAGAGTAAGTAGGTGATTCTACACAAATTTGGACTCTTAATCACTCTAACATTCCTAGAAGACCATAAATTTCACCTACTTACCCCTTCAAGCAGGCAGTCATTCAATTTTATGAGACATTACCTCGAGGATCCGCATTTCACAATTTGCCTACCCATAAAGAGAGCTCTAGTTTCTATGAACCATACAATTACTCATACCTTGGTAGTTTGGTGCATTAAATCTTACTCCCTGAAACCCTTAGGTTCCTTCTAGTGGACAATGATTTTATCATTAGGTAGGTATTTGGCATCCACCCAAATTTTGTTGATAATCGAGAATTATGCCTAGGGCTCTTGATAGGGTGGAGGATTGGGTCAATTCCATTGCCTACTATCGAACTAATTTTTTTTCTATCATATTGGCTATAATTAGGTATGAAATTTAGTTATAAATATCAGCTACTACTATCCCAAAACTTTACCTGTGCTAGGATGGGCTTTTGGGAGTCCTCATACATCGTCTTGGTGTCCATTTATCCACCAAACTATATACTTGAGCAATTTGTGTCTAGGGTGGTAATTTGGGACCTACCCCAACCCACTACCTTCCTATTTATTTTCCCATGCACCAAGGCAAATATTTAGGATCTACCCAAGACCTTTACTCACCCAAATATCTGCCCACCCTTTTACTTAGCAAAAATTACCACTTAAAACTATAGGGTTCCTTAGTATGAGTTATTTGGTTGTATAATGCTCCACCCTTCTTAACTATCTTTATTGGGGTGGATATTTAGTATATGCCTGATATCTAGTGGTGACCAGTTCTTCCACCATGTCAAAATATCCATCACCACCCCTAGTACCATTGACTATAGGACTAGCTCTAAAACTTAGCCATTCTTATGGATCATCATATTGTGAAAAAAAGTGGGTGAAGGGATGCAAAAAATCTGCCTACAGTTATTCATTCTAACTTAACAACCAATGCACATAATAATCCTTTAAAAGTAATAAGTTTAGTATAGTTACAAGTAACTAAAATAGTGCAACAATGTTCTCATCTTATTTCTCCTTCAATGTAACTTGTAAGATGCACTAATTGTAACTCTTAAAATATTTCAAATGCATTTATAATATTTGCAACTTAATGTAGTCTTCTTTGTTGTAACTATATAATAGGAAGATTATAAAATATATCTAACTCCTATTAATGTGTAGGTATAAACCTTAATATAAACTTCATTTTGCACTTCTCTTGAATTCTATAATGTAACCTTATCTTTACAACTAGAAAAATCTTAAATAGGTGCTCAATCAAACTAAATAAGGAACTAAATATAAGTGTTCTTAAAATGAACCCTTTGCACCTAAGTTGCTTACGTTTAAGATCTTTAAATATGAAGGATTGCTAGATGATTAGATCCACCTTATTGTTACCTTTAACTCGATGGACTTGTAGCTATTATTTGCTATTTTTAAATAGTTCTCTACCTCACCTTTTTGCAGCTCTAACCCTTTGACTTGTTGCTCCTTAACTTTAGTAGGTAATTTGTTTAACCTTCAGGATGTATCCTAGAACTCTAGATTTCTACAACTAGTAATATTATCTTGATTACCACCTTTTTCATAGTCAATATCTACACTAAAATGATGTACTTGAAACTCAAAAATTTGGTAGGAAATTCCGCCAAATTATAGATGAGTTTTTTTGAAGAACCCTTCAATATTCTATTGAAGATTCAATAAACCCTATCTTTGAATGAGACTTATAGCCTTCAAATGTAATATTCAAATATTTTAGGTTTGGCAGTAAATTTTGGCTCATTTTATTCTTCAAAATTCTTTTCAAACTTTGATTTCAATCTAGGCATTTCTTCTCAAGAATCTGAAAGCCTTGATGTATTATGAATTTTGGCTAATTCGTTGCCAAATATTTTTTCTTGGACTTGTTGTCATATGGTGATAATTATCCCAAGTTCTTTACTATAAGGAACTTATCCTTGGTACTAAATTTATCTAATGAGCTCTTCTAAAAAATCCTTTAATGGCCTTCTCTAAATCACCTTTAATGAGGCTCAACAAGCCTCCTCTTTATTTCTCCTTGGAACCTCACCAAGGTCTTCAATATCGTAGCTCTTATGGTTTTCCAAATGATACGCTTGCTTAAATTTTCTACTAATGAAGTATTTTTAATGAGATATTCTTATCGAATCTCTAAAATTTGCTACTTTTGGATTCTATAATAGGATATTGTTGGTCCTTATCTTCTGCAAACTATAGACTTTAATGGATATCACCAACCTCTAATATTATAGAATTAGAAGTTTTGTAAGTGGACCTTCTAAGGGTCTGTTCAAGTTTTTTATGGTGAAGTCTTCTTCTCTCCCTTCAGTTTGTAACAAGGATCCTATGTCCTTTTATAATTCTACACTCTGTAGATTTTGATATTCAATGCAGATCACAAATATCCTATCTCCTCTTTAAATCATCTCTAGAGTCTCTTATTTGTTGGTTCTAAAATAAGTCTACTATGGTATTTTCTTCTCTTTTGTAATCTATATGTTTGCAACTCTTGTAATGGAACCTTTTTTTAGGTCTCTAAAATCTCCAGTCTTCTACTTGTTGCTGCAAGTGTTGGAATGATTCTAATGAATATATTCTTCCTAGATCTATGGAGGAAGCTTCCCAAATTTCTCTAAATTTCCTTTTCCTGCAACAAGATGTTAGAAACTAGAATGGAATAATTTAGAATTTTGGAGATAATGAACTTCACTAGTTGATTTGTCAATCTAGTGGAATTTATATTGAGCCCTAGTATTCACGAGTTTTTCTGCAACCCTATGGAAAGACTCTAGCCAAATGTAATCTCAAAAATTTTGTAAATGATATTTTTGGATTTCTTTTAGTCTCACTTGTGGCTCTCCCTATTTCCTATTTTATCTACCATGTGCTCTGATATCATTGCTATCTTTTGATGATACTGTAGTATAGGGAACACAACCACAAGATGCAAGATAACTATAAACTAATTGCACAATATTATGTAGGAAAATAATCAAATGAACATCTTCAAATAAATTAAAAATATGCCATTAATGAGAATGAAAAATAGTAAAATACTATATAATGGAGGACATGAACACTCCATGAACAGATATGAAAGAACTACATTGTACCATACTACTGAACTATACCATACACTCTCTATATTTACTACTACTTACTAATCACTCACTAAGAGCCCTTTATATAGGAAGATAGATTCCTTGGAACTTACTCTACCTAAGACTCATTTACATGTGGACTACATGCACATTTACAACTTACACATTAACACTTGTGCATTTATTACATTACTTGAGATAACTAACTAACTTTACTCTAAAGTAAACTTCTACCCTAGTTATGTACCAAAGGTGGTACATTTACATCACCCAAATAATGTAATATACTCTAACATATTACATTATTTGGTAGATGTTAAAGTACCCCCATGCTACACTTGTATATTTCTAAACATTAGACTAGGGTGTGAAATATTAGATTAGGATGTGTGATTTATATGTTTTTTACAATAAAAAAATGTAATTTTATTTCAATAATGAGAGAAAATTACACTTCTTAGGTGCCTTAGCACAAACAAAAACCTAGATTCAAATAGATTACTCAGAGTCAAGATATAATTATTGTCTGGTAGATCGGAGAGGAAAAAACCATCTTCAAAATAGCATGGGGATAATAAGGATAAATATCCCTATATATCAATACTTAATCATCCAAATAAGCTCCATATCCAAATCTTGGATAGATATTAGTGAAAAAGAAACCAAAAAAAAGAAAGGAAATAGTTAAAAACTACCATAAAGCTCTAATCAAATGAACAAGACCACGGTATAACCTAGAGCTAGCATAGGAACTAGGGGTATGATTTGTAGGTGAAATAAGAAACTCCATCCTTGTTTTCTTCCATTTGCATGAAACCTTCTAGAACCTATTGACCTTATTTTGATAACTTATCTGCTTCTTGATTTAACTCCCTATAAACATGAGAAAAGAGATATTTTCAAAAATAAAAATCACCTCCAATAATTCATATCCCACTAGTCTAAGCAAATTATTTTTTAATTGAGTGGATCTATTCATCCAATTGATGACTAGAGTAGAATCTCCAAAAAATTGTAAATTTTTCACATTCCTCTCCATAGCACACTTCATTAGCAATATCAATGCCTAGAACTCAGTAAAATTGTTGGAACATGTCCCAAGATCTACTTTAAATTAGATATAATGGGTATCTAAGAATTATAGAATACCTCTTGTACTACTAAAATATGACTACCTATGACTAGCCCCATCAAAAAAACCCATTGTTAAGACTTTTAAATTAAAATTACCTGCTTGTTGAGGTTTCTCAAAAATAGTTACATTTCATGCAAACCATATACCCCAACATAAAAGACATGGTAAATAAAGATATAGTTTCAACTCTTTTTTAAAAAACAACTGTCTTAAAAATACCTCCATTGTTTCTCCTTCCCAAATATTTTGTATTCTAGTTATCTGTTTAGCTTCTAACTAAACTTGTTGAGAAAAAAAGCATTTTATTAACAAATATATGATGTTTTCCTCCTGTCGCTAACACAACATACAAATACTTAGACTTTGTTTGCTTCTCCTCTGTAAAACTTCCCAAGTCAAAGCCTTATTTCTCAAAGCTAACCACATGAAAATATTTTTTTTTTGGGTAGATAATTTCTAAATTTGATTCCACCACCAAGTAGACCTTTGAGGATGAGGTTCCAAACTTGTTTTATAACCAATTCTAGTCGTATATTAACCCCCAAATTTGTTGTATGTCCAAGAAATAGTATCTGGTTCAAATTTCAATTTGATATAGCTTTTATTAAGACTATCAGTGTAATCCTTCCACATAACAACCTACTCATCAAAAGACCCAATACCTGAGCCTACTTTCAACCTTGGGTCCAAAGACTAGAAGAATATGATTCCCCCACCTAATGAAGAAAGAAAAAACCTTTGTCTTGTAAAGAACTTATCATATCTTCTAGCAATGAAATATTTTCTCTACAATCTAAAATAGAATCATCTCCTATTCTTACTTGTTCACCATTGCCCACTTTCCAAGCCAAAAAAATTCCAATCACATGAAAGGCCTGTACTAGTAGCTCCATTGCATGCACTTCATTTTTAATGCTTTTTTATGGACTTTTGATCCAATACATAAATGTCCCTAGAAAAATATACTTATGTTCAATTATATTCTTCCATAATCCTTTTTTGGTCAAAATCCTCCATAAAATTTTTTCTTCCAAAGAAAACCCAAAAAGATAGATATTTTTAAGACCTCAACCACCTTCCTCCTTTTTCCGAGCAATACTTTACCACTTAACTAAATGAATGCCTTCATGTTCCTTCCATCCAATCCAAATAAATATGAAGTAATTTTTTCTTATTTTCTCTATAAATCCTTTAGGAATGAAGGCCAAGGAGTGCCAAAACACAGGAATTGGCACAAGAATCGAATTTATAACTGTTAATCTCCCATCAATAGACAACCATATATTACACCAATGGTTAATCCTAAATTCAATATTCTCTAAAAGCCATCACCAATCTCTCTTCCTATAAGTATTTGGATTCAATACAAAATCTAGATACATAAAGCTTTCCTAGAAAACTAAGATATTAAAAGGAAAAATTCTGATTAGACCATGTTCAATATCTTGCTCTAGACCATTAAAGCAAATAGAGTATTTTTGAAAATTTATCTCCATGTTCGGTAGCAATACTGTAAGTGTCCAAGATTTCCTTCAACTTTCTAGCTTCCCTTAAAATGTCATTTGTGAACAACAAAACATCATTAGTAAATAATAAATAAGATAAATAAAGGACCCCTACTTTGATCCTAGTCAAGGATCCTACCCTCTTTGCATCCAAAATAGCTCTACTCAATCCTTCAGTGACCATCAAAAAAAGTAAAGGAGATAAAGGACATTCTTGTCTTAATTCTATCGAGGGTATAAAGAATTTGGTAGATGATCCATTGATAAGAATAGAAAAAGATACATAAGAAATGCATCCCATAATCCTGTTAAAGAACTAAATAGTGAAATGTATTTATATGCAAAAAAAGGAAGGAAGAATCGCTTTTGTATTGACTCGCCTTTGATTGTAAGGTAGAAACCCACAATAGATTTAATTAATATATATTCATTCGATATATGGTTTATAACACCCAATGCATTGCATATATATATCTTATCTAGAGTTGTGAGTTTGATGAAAGGACGTGTTTGTCCATATAATTAATGAATTAAATAATAAGGTTAGGATTAGAATCCTAACATGCCACCCTCCTTAAAAAGATCTTTGTTCTCAAATATCAAAGTAAGGAGCTTCGTTGCTTGTTTTCCAATTTGAATTTGCACAAGTTCTTGTACTATCTTGATGTCACATTTTTGAAGGCAGGGATATCTTAAAGGTCAGAGCGTTTGATAGAAATTGATCACTTCGGGTATGTCTACCTCATCCTTACTGGGCGCATCAATCACTTCTAGCATACTAACCCTATTGTTTTCATTGGTGGGATAAGGTATTTCAGGTATGTTTTGCTTATTTACCTCACCTTATCCCTCTATGGAATGATAGGGATCAACTAAATTAAAAAAGTGTACATCTACCTTATATTTGGCCCCTATGGAGGGACAAGGATCATCTAAATTTAATAAATACAATGTTGGTGTAGCGCAATGATGGTGAGGCCCAAGTTGATCATCACAAGTACAACGAAGGTCCTTCGCTCGTCGTTCCTTCATTTATTATAGGCTGAGGTACTTAACTGGCAAGGGTTTAGGTTTTGGGATAGCGAGCAGGAATGATGATTTTTCAATAGGTTGCTCCCTATGTCGATATTGAAAATTGAATTTATCTTCAGCTAACAAGGTTATTCCAATGGCTTCCTATAGGGTGCGAGGAGTGTACATCATGACCGCCACTCTAATTTATTCTTTTAATCCACTAATGAAGCCACTTATGAGAATTGATTCGTCCAACCCTATGATGCGATTGGCGATATCCTTGAACTGAATTTGATATGCACTCACTGATGTGATTTGATGTAGGCGAGTGAGATTAAGCAGCAAAATTAGGCTGGGGTCATGAGATATTATTCCATCGGCCATTTGTGTAGTCGTTTAGCAAAAAGGTGTCGCAAAAAAGGTTGAAAGTCATCACAAAAAATCGTCACAAAAAAATTATCAACAAAAGTTAAAAAGTTGTCGATAAAATTTGCGCAAAAAATCATCAACAATTGTTGCTGAAAAAAAGTCATCAATTTCTTGTTAAAAAAGTCGTTGATTTTTTTTAAAGTGAAAAACCCCTTGCGGGGCCGCCTTGGTCTGAGATACCATGAGCAGGGGGTTCTACATCGTCAAAATCACCCGAGAGTCACACCCAGCCCGGCCCGCACCAACATTATCAATTCGATTTTGGGTACCCAATTCAGCTTTTTGGTAGGGTGGAGATTCAAACCTAGGACCTCCCTTGGAGGAATGCCCTCTCCTCTCCAACTCACCTACAACACTTGGGTTAAAAAAAAAAAAAAAGTCATTGATGATTCTTGTAAAAAATTGTTAATTTCTTTTCAATAATTTGTCGTCAAGGTTTGCAGCAAAAAGTTTGGTGACAAAATTTATCATCGAATTTTTTGTCTAGAATTCATCGAAAAAAATCAAGTTTTTGCTGTCAAATTTTGATGACAAAATTTTACAACTTGGTGAACAATTTCACGTCAATTTTTAGCTGCAAAATATTTGTCTGTTTTGGGTGTTCAAATTTTCAAATTTTAACCGACAATTAATACCAATAATACAAAAAAATTGATAATTAATACCAATAATACTAACAAATTGATCGATGCACCAATGTATTTAATACCAACAAATTGATCGCACCAACGTATTTAATACCATGTGTAGAATTGGAGTGAGGCAGGTGTAACACGGTAGACTATTTAATACAAACAAATTGATCACACCAACATATTTAATACCATGTGTAGAATTGGAATGAGGCAGGTGTAACACGGTAGACTGGCTGGACTGATCAGTGACATAGAGTGGATAAAGGGTAGAGGAGTGACACGAACTGACAGGGCTGACATGAATTGGATCAGTGACATTAAGTGGATAAAGGGTAGAGGAGTGACACAAACTGATAGGGCTGGAGTGACATAGAGCGGATAAAGGGTAGAGGAGTGACACAGACTGACAGGGGTGACACGAATTGGATCAGTGACATAGAGCGAATAAAGGGTAGAGGAGTGACACGGACTGACAGGGCTGACACAAATTGGATCAGTGACATAGAGTGAATAAAGGTTAGAGGAGTGATATGGACTGATAGGGCTAACATGAATTGGATCAGTGACATTGAGCGGATAAAGGGTAGAGGAGTGACATGGATTGATAGGGTTGACACGAATTGGATCAGTGACATTGAGCGGATAAAGGGTAGAGGAGTGACACGAATTGACAGTGTTGGAGTGACATAGAGCGGATAAAGGGTAGAGGAGTGACACGAACTGACAGGGCTGACATGAATTGGATCAGTGACATAGAGTAGATAAAGGGTAGAGGAGTGACACGGACTGACAGGGCTGACACAAATTGGATCAGTGACATAGAGCAGATAAAGGGTAGAGGAGTGACACGGACTGATAGGGCTGACACGAATTGGATCAATGACATTGAGCGGATAAAGGGTAGAGGAGTGACACGAACTGATAGGGCTAGAGTGACATAGAGTAGATAAATGGTAGAGGAGTGACACGGACTGACAGGGCTGAAACGAATTGGATCAGTGACATAGAGCAAATAAAAGGTAGAGGAGTGACATGGACTGACAAGGTTGACATGAATTGGATCAGTGACATCGAGCGGATAAAGGGTAGAGGAGTGACAAGGATTGACAGGGCTGACATGAATTGGATCAGTGACATTGAGCGGATAAAGGGTAGAGGATAGCGATGACAGGGCTGACATGAATTGGATCAGTGACATTGAGCGGATAAAGGGTATTGGATAGCGAGGACAAAGGGTGACTGCCAAGATAACACGAGGGTAGAGGATGACACAGGAACAAGATAGGATGGACAACCAAAAGTGATCACCTCCTCATGTGAGCGACTTCCCTTATAAACCTCGAGTTGATTGCCTCACAATAAATGTGGGACTATCTTCCCACTAAAAAATATATTACCTTCCGTGATGGTGATTCTGGTGACTCTATGTTGGATAGGTATAACTTGGATGACGTTAGCCACAAAAATTTTAGTCTTTCATTAAAATATTATGGCTACGTTAGATACGAAGTGGTTTGTTCACAATGTCATGGGAAGAATTCCTATGTGGCAAGCACTGGAGGCAAAAGATAACAAAATGGTAGTGGTCTTCGTTCACTGCAATGATCTCAATTGAACAGATTAAGGATTTCGAGTCAAAAAATAGTGCCTAATGGAAAACCGTTGATGTTTTAGCTGGATCATCTCTTTTTTTTGTTTGCTTTGTGATCACTGTGATGAATTGTCACTTCGAGAATTTCATGTTCCACCATGTAAAAATAGAGCTTTAACAAAATAGGCATTTGCAGATTTTAACAAGGCTATGACTTCCACCTTGATGTTGGCTACCCCTGATATTACCAAACCATTTATAATTGAAAGTGATTCTTTGGATCATGGAATTGGGGTTGTATTAATTTAAGAAGGGTGATACTTAGCCTTCACTAGTAAGGTGTTCTTAGGTAAAAATTTAGAAAATCTACCTATAAAAATAAATTATGGGAATCCTCTATGTTGTTAACTATCGGTGATCATATCTCATTAGGAGACATTTCTCTATTTAAAAAAACCACCAGAGTTTGAAAATTTTATTAGAACAAAGGATATCTACTCCAACATAATAGAAATGAGTTTCAAAATTGTTGGGGTATTAATTTGATATCATATATAAGAGAGATGAGGATAATACTGTAACAAATGCCCTCTCCTATCATTTTTAAAATCAAGTAACAATGTGTGCCCTTTTTTTCCACTTCCCAATGGATATTCCAACTTGAATGCAAAATAAAAAATGATAAATATTTATAGATATTAAAATAACAACTACAAAATTATCCCCATTTGTATTTTGAATATTCATGGGATGGGTAACATTAAGATATCAAGGTTGCATTGTGGTCTCCAAAAATTTATCACTCCATGAGTATATTATGAGGGAAATGCACACTTTAGCTATTTCCATCCATTCCAGTTCTTAAAGACATTTGAACAAGCAAAATGGTCCTTCTATTAGGAGGGCATGAAAAAATATATTCAAACTTTTATGGTCAAATGTGATATTTACCAATGGATGAAAGATGAAATGGTTCATACTCTAGGCACTCTACAATCATTGATAATTCCAGATAGTGTATGGACTAATGACTCCATGGATTTTATTAAAGGGCTTCCTAATTTAGGAGTAAAATCAAATTATTTTTATGATGGTGGACTGTCTCTCAAGGCATACTCATTTATGTTCTCTCCCCCATCCTTACCGTACCTTCACCATTGCTCAAATATTCATGGACTCCATTTTAAAAATCCATGGTATGTCCAAATCCATTGTCTAATTGTGACCCCACTTTTAATAGTTTATTTTATAAATAATTGTTTAAAATGTAGGGAATATAACTACGAATGAGCTCAGCCTACCATACATAGACAAATGGATAAAAAAAATTATTAACTAGTACTTGGATACCTATATTCACCGTTTTACCTTTGAGCACCCAACACAATGGGCTAAGTTGCTTCCTTTGATCTAATGGTGGTGTAACAATTTATTTCACATAGATTACAAAATGACTTCTTTTGAGGTAGTATATGGGTACCCACCTCTATAACCCTCTTCATATGTTCCTAAAAACTCTAAAGTCCAAGCAGTGGATGAAACTCTTCAAGAGGATGCCCAAATTTTGAAGCAGTTGAAGGACAAATTAGTTAGCTCAAAAATAGATGTGCCAATAGAATGAACAATATCATTTTGAGCATAGAATCAATGTAGATGATATGGTCTTTCTTCAAATTCAACCTACAAACAATATTTCATAGAACTTGGAGCACATCAAAATTTGTAGCATAATTTTATGAACCCTATCAAATATTGTAGCAGATTGGACAAGTGATCTATAAGCTTTTTCTACCATTTTATTCCAAGATTCATCTATTATTCCATATCTTTTACCTCAAAAAGGTACTCAACAATCATATTCAAGTTCAGTTTACACTTCCCAAGTTATATGATGAGGACTCAATAATTTTGGGGCTTGATAATATTTTGGACTAAAGAACCTACACTCTTCGTCACCACACCCTCATTGAATTTTTGGTCTAGTGGTAGGGTTTACAACTAGAAGAATCAACATCGGAGCCTCTCTAGTAGTTATAGTAATAGTTTCCTCATATGTAGCTTTGAGGATATATATTTGAATGGGAAGGGTATGTTAGGACCCCATCCTAACATTATTATGTAATTGACCTCTTACTAACATAAATACCCTATATTAATAATATTATGTAATATTTTATAATGTGTATGTGGCATTTGAGGTGCCTAGACAAGTGGATCCTCCACTTACATGTGGATGGAAACCCTTGAACATTAGAGTTAGGGTTAACCAAAATATTTAAAAGCACCAAGGGGACAAGAGGATGGACATCATATTTTCATTGTATTGAGGCTCTGCTTCTAAGGAGGTTACCCCCTAAAAGAGGCCTATGATTTTTGAACATATTCTATTTTTCTACAATATAATCTATTGTATTTCTATTCCATCTTGCAATATTATTTTTCAATAATTAATGCATATACTATTAAATAAGGAATGTATGTATATAATTAATGCATATAATTAATGTCACATGATATGATGTATGATGTGGAATGTAATGCATTAATTAAATAAGGAATGAACTAATGCAAATGAACTTGTATTATTTAACCACTTAAAATATAAGGAATGAATTTAATATGCATTTACAAACTAATGGATGACACCACAGAATGTATAAAAATTATGAATGTAAATGATAAATCTCATCATAAGAAATAATCATTTAAGAATACATATGTGAGATGATATGATATGATATAATATGTATTTTCTTTCTTTATAAGCTTTTGTAAATTAAAATATATGTACAAAATAGTTAGTGACCGTCCAAATATCATTGTTTGTATTTATATGGTATCTATCCTACTTCATGAACACCCTTTAATTTCAAAACCTTATAAAGAAATTTGATGGTTTGATTGATGAAATGATTTGTTTCTATGAGGGTATTTTTGAGGTTTTCCATGAGACTCAAACACCCTAGTTGATTAATCAAAAGTTGTATAACGACCATAGCAAACTTCTGAAAGATAAATGTTTTTATTATGAAGAACAAGATATTCATTATCCATGTGTGTACAAATGAATATATTAGATGAACAATAATCCTAAACCAATTCTAGGAGGGATTCATTCAGCCCATTACTATATTTGGGATCACTAAATGCTCATCATGATCCTATGTTGGACTTGGTTGGATTAGACCATTAGGTGATACATGACACCTAAAGCTAGCTCTTTTTACAAATTGCTTAGAACTACCCCAATGTCAGACGAGACTCATTCATCCTATTCATGTATTAGGGATCACTCTATGGTTTCAAGTAGTGACCATTCCAAGGATTCAAGCTCTTTATCCCTTCTTTTATTTTGATTTATTAGGATACTTGCTCATGCATAGTGATGAAAATTATTATTTATTTTGTGTTTTTGTTTTCTTTTTTATTTTGAGCAAGGGATTTTATTTGATTTTGGTATTTTACTCATTTTGATAAAGCAAGGGGTTTCTTTGGGTAGGGGGATTTTGTCCTTTTTCAATGATCAACATGCTCTTATTTATAATCTAGCTTAGGGTTTACTTAGGGTTTTAGCCTTGCACTTTTAATCGTGTGGCTAATATTAAATCAAATCCTAAGGCTAAGATTACACTTTAGATGTGGCATGGATTGATTAAGTTGGACAATGAAGATTAGATCATATCGGACAATTGTGGTTAATTGGGTTTATAAATATATATTTTATAATAAATATATTAAAATATAATATAAAATATTATACTAAATATAAAATAATATCAAAATAAGCCTAGTTGGGTTAGGAAATGGCGGGTTAGGGTTAAAGTGGGCCTTTTGAAGGCGATAAAGGTGTGTGGTGAACAAGTGGGTGGTGGGATGTTTAGGATGGAGGATTAATGGTTGTGATTAGGTGCCTACACATTTAAAATAATATTTAATTAGAGGTTGAGTTTTAAGAGTAAAACTATACATGGACCAATAATAGAATAGGCCAAGAACTTGATAGAAAAAAATTGGGTAAATGCACACTATTAGATTATTGGCTAGATGAAAGAACTTCTGATAAAATTAATACCTTGACAAGGATTGGTTCAGATCATGAGTCAATAAGAGTTTCAATGGTGGTAATTTAATTCAAAAAATATCATATTCTAAATATGAGAATATGTTGGAATATCATCCTCAAATTATGGATATGATAGCACAAACATGGAATTCTTAAATTTTTTTGGGTTGCATACACTTCCTAAACAAAATAATTCAATGGCATATAGATTAAAAGAATAGAACAAAGTAGTTTTCAACATATTTTTGAGAAGAAAAAAGAACTAAATGAGCAACATTTAAAATTCTTAAAATATGAGCACAATAGTCCAATCTTAGAGGAAAGGGAGTTGCTTAGTGAAAATCATAATATTGTAAGTACATAAAATTTTGGAGATTAAAATCAAGACAAATTTGGTTAAGAGGAGATAAAAACATAGATTTTCATAGGATGACAATAGTATAGAGATAAACATATAAAATTATTAATATTAAATCAGTAGAAGGGGTTTGTATTGAATATCAAATCAAAATAAAAAAGAAAGTATGTTTTTTACTAGAATATTCTAAGATCAAAGGATATTGAAGTTCTTAATAATAAGCTACTACAAGAAGTATCTCGAGTTATAAAAAATGAAAATAATAGTGAACTGATGAAGTCTATTACTCTAGAAAAAGCTTATTCAACTCTTTTCTATTTTGATAAGTATAAATCCCTAGGTCTATATGGACTATCTACAACATTCTATCAACAAAACTACAAAATAATGAGGGATTATTTATTGGTGGCAATGGAAGAGTCTAGGGTAAAATAAGACATGCATTGTAAAATAAATGTAACATTTCTTAACCTCATTCAAAATAAAAAATGGATGCATAATTGTTTGAATCATTCAGGCCCATGAGTCAACATATTATGGTATATAAGAAAATCTATAAAGTAATGGCAAATCAATTAAGACCACTATTAGAAAAAATATTTTAAAAGAGTAAGGAGGCATTTTGAAACAAAGACAAACTCTAGATATGATGGCTCATGAAGTAATGCATTCAACTTCTCAAAAATAAAGAAAAAATAATCTTAAATTTTGATATGAATAAAGCCTATGATAGGTTAAATGAAATTTTATTTTTGCAGTATTAGAATAGTTTGGATATAGGAAGAGATGGGTCAATTGAATTAGAGTTTGTCTTTCTATAATATCATATTCAATGCTCATTAATGGACTAGTAACATAATACATAAATTCAAGAGGGGTATTACACAAGGAGATCCTCTATCACCATATCTATTTAATATTACAATAGAGATATTGGGAAGGAACCTGAAGAAGACATACAAATATGGGCTACTAAGTGGACTTAAGGCTAGTAATAACATTGACAACATCACCTATCAATAGTTTGTAGATGATACAACCATTTTTGGGAGGGTAGGAAAACATGTGGCTAGAGATTTAAATAACCTATTAAAATATAAGAGTGCTTGGAAAAAAGATAATTGGACAAAATACAATATTTACTTGCTAAACACTCTAGGTATAATTAAACCAAGGATATGTAGGTTACTTCAAATGGAGGTAAATTTACCAACAACGTTTCTAAGAATACCCTTATTTGAGGGAAGAGTGTGGATATAATTGTAGAATCTAGTTAAAAGTACAATTCAGAATAAACTACCAACATGGAAAAGCATATGGTTATCGTTAGCATGAAGAGTATAGTTTAACTAAATTAATATTACAATCCATTCCAATATATTATATATCCTTGTGTATTATGCCAAAATCGATAGAAAATTTTTTAATCTATATTATGCAATAATTTTTATGGTCAAGATTATATGATAAAATAAAATTTCCTTTGGTGAAATGGAGCAAGGTGTGTAATGATAAAACTAGGAGAGATCTTGATTCAATATTTTTTATGGATGGAAAATTAGCTCTAAGGGAAAAAATAATTTGGACATTTTATAAAGATGTAAGATTAAATATCTAAAATGTGTGGTGGAAATTGGAATGGAGGGATATATCAGATCAACTATGATGCAGTTGGAGGCAAGCTATAAGGAATGGCTGAAATAAAAGAATCCTAGGGCAAGTTAAGGCTATGGATCAACTGTCCTAAGTGGATTTGGCAATGGCGGTTTCAGATCTCTGTAACCTTCTATCTCGTGAGGATTTCTTCAATAGTATCTCTAGGGCACAAAAATATTCCAAGAGTTGAGCATTTGAAATGCTCTTATTTATAATCTAGCTTATGGTTTACTTAGGGTTTTAGCCTTGCACATTTAATCATGTGGCTAAGATTAAATCGGATCCTAAGGCTAAGATTACAGTTTAGATGTGGCATGAATTGATGAAGTTGGATGGTGAAGATTAGATCAGATCTGATAGTTGTGGTTAATAGGGTTTATAAATATATATTTTATAATAAATATATTAAAATATAATATAAAATATTATACTAAATATAAAATAATATCAAAATAAGCCTAGTTGGGTTAGGAAATAGTGGGAAAGGGGTAAAGTGGGCCTTTTGAAGGCGGGAAAGGTGTGTGGTAGACAAGTGGGTGGTGGGATGGTTAGGATGGAGGATTAATGGTTGTGATTAGGTGTCTACACATTTAAAATAATATTTAATGGGAGGTTGAGTTTTAAGAGGAAAAATATATGTGGACCAATAATAGAATAGGCCAAGAGCCTGATAGAAAAAAATTGGGTAAATGCACACTATTAGATTATTGGCTAGATGAAAGAACTTCTAATAAAATTAATACCTTGACAAAGATTGGTTTAGATCATGAGTCAATAAGAGTTTAAATGGTGGTAATTTAATTAAAAAAATATCATATTATAAATATGAGGATATGGGGGAATATCATCCTCAAATTGTGGATATGATAGCACAAACATGGAATTCTTAAAAAAATTTGGGTTGTATACACTTCCTAAACAAATTAAGTCAATGTCATCTAGATTAAAAGAATAGAACAAAGCACTTTTCAACATATTTTTGAGAAGAAAAAAGAACTAAATGAGCAACTTTTAAAATTCCTAAAATATGAGCACAATAGTCCAAGCTTAGAGGAAAGGGAGTTGCTTAGTGAAAATCATAATATTTTAAGTACATAAAATTTTGGAGATTAAAATCAAGACATAGTTGGTTAAGAGGAGATAAAAATATAGCTTTTCATAGGATGACAATAGTACAGAGATAAACATATAAAATTATTAATATTAAATCAGTAGAAGGGGTTTGTATTGAATATCAAATCAAAATCAGAAAGAAGATAAGTTTTTTACTAGAATATTCTAAGATCAAAGGATATTGAAGTTCTTAATAATAAGCTACTACAAGAAGTATCTCGAGTTATAAAAAATGAAAACAATAGTGAACTGATGAAGTCTATTACTCTAGAAAAAGCTTATTCAACTCTTTTCTCTTTTGATAAGTATAAATCCCTAGGTCTATATGGACTATCTACAACATTCTATCAACAAAACTATAAAATAATGAGGGATTATTTATTGGTGGCAATGGAAGAGTCTAGGGTAAAATAATACATGCATTGTAAAATAAATGTAACATATCTTACCCTCATTCAAAATAAAATATGGATGCATAATTGTTTGAATCATTCAGGCCCATGAGTCAACATATTATGGTATATAAGATAATGTATAAAGTGGTGGCAAATCAATTAATACCACTATTAGAAAAAATATTTTAAAAGAGTAAGGAGGGTTTTTGAAAGGGAGACAAACTCTAGATATGATAATATTATTAAGATAGAGTCCTCATGTTAGGAAGAAAGTAGTTACATAATAAGACTAGGATGGGGTCATAACAATTAATGATAATTTGCGAATCCTCCTAAATTGAAATATATTTCCATCCATTTTCAATTACTCCTTGTCATTATTATTTTTTAAATAGGTTATATGGAATTGAATGCTAATCCTCTAAAATTGAAATATATTTCCATTCATTTTCAATTACTTCTTGTCATTATTATTTTTCCATTCATTTTCAATTACTTCTTGAAATATATAGGGACTATTACTAGGTCAAATTACCCCTATTTTCAGCAATTCTTGAAGCTTCTCTATTTTTGACCTAAAAACATAGGGGTATCTATAGGTTTGGATGTTATATGGTAAGCTACATAGTATCAATGATATTGCATGATCATTTGAATGATGTGAAAGTAATTTTTTCAATTCTACAAAATCTGTGAAAGTAATTTTGAACCTTCCATATCACAAAAAATTTCCTCTATCAAAATTACTTCCATAAGAATAAGTTGTAATTCCCTGGGGGCTTGTTGGTGTTTGAATTTTATTATTAAATTGCAAAAAATTGGACTACAACTCCACATGAGAATATTTTACTAACTTCTTCATATGGTTTGAACTAATAACCTACGATGATCATGTGAGTAAACCCCTGAGAGTATAGGATTTTCACTTCTACAAGAATTGCATCCATAATTTGATAAATCTCTAGGCTATTGTTCCTAAGGTATGGAGCGACTATGCTTCTAGCACAATATCACACCCTCCAAATGGAAGAGAAAACGTATTATTTTTGAGTTCATAGTCCCATATCTTCAACTTCACATTGTGGTATTTACCCTTACAAGGTAATGTTCCACCATTTGTCATCTTGAATTCAAAAGAGTTGGAAGTCAATATGTAACAATTTGCTTTCTTACCTACTCGAGGGTTGATAAAATTTTGTGTACTATCTGAGTCAATAAGAATTGTAAGTCTTTCCCCTTTGAAAAATATTACTACTTTCATGGTCTAAGATCTTAAGATTCTTGCAAGTGCATGGACAAAAATCTCTGGCTATGGTTCCTCCTATTCTACACCCTCATCCTCAGGCTCTTTCACATATGGTTCTATTTCTTCATCAAATATTTCATTCTCTGTTGAGTCTTCCATATTCAATAATATTTTTTTTTGTATTAAGGTTTAGACTATGGGAATTTGGATGACTACATTTGGGTAAAATGTTTTTCCTCCGTAAGTCTAGCCACACCTATGGTTTACATCATAGATTGTGGGTTGAACATTTTTACTTTTTCCTTGATAACATATTTCAACCCATTCATAAAATAACTTTGAAAAATACTTCATTCAAACCCTTGGTTCTATTATCCAATTTCTCAAACTATATTTGATAATCTTGAACAATATAAATTTGTTTCAATTTTGTTAAGGTTCTCTTAAAGTCCTCACACTTACTAGGACCAAAATGAGTGAGTATTTAGGACTCAAATTCTTCCCAAGAAGGATCGGGATTCATGGTTTGTAACCATTGATACGATTGTAGGGTCTCTAATTCAAAATTAAAGGATGCCATGGTGACCCAAAAATATCATGGAATATTATGTAGTTTGAAGAATTTATTTGCTAAGCACAACTAACCATCAATGCCCTTGTCATTAATCTTAGGAAATTCCAATTTGGACATTTTAAATAGGGTTTCAATCTCAAAAAGAGCATGATGGGTTGTTGCATACTTATGTACTAAAGTACCACCTAGTCCTTCATTGCTAATTTTTTGGGATAATTTCGACCCTTCCACCTCACAAAAAGATTCTTCTATCCCTGATTTAATATTAAGCAGGTAAGATTTTAGGATTTGCATCTGATATTTCATTTGTTTAATTTATGTTCCAATTTGTGATATTTACCTTTATAAATTACTAAGCGTGAGATTTAATTGTTCCATCTCCCTCATTACTCTTCTTGTTCCTTCAACCATATACTTGTGAATTGGGACTTACTAAAATTATAAAGTGTTGTTCTCAAGGGGTTACTATTTTTAGATGCTATCTATCAAAATTATCAGATTGAAAAGATGAATACAATGAGCTAGGTCTCAAAATGATATTTTTGTCACTCCTAACATTTTTATAGTCAAGTGTTGTTTATTTTTTCCCTAAAGTCTTACTTCACCTTAAAAATGACTTTCTTCTCTGGCTTTTGGGAATGACGATAACACCTTAGAAAATTATAACACACACACTACCCTAATAAAGGAAAAAGACAATCACAATAGAAGAAACAAAAGATGCTAAATATTTTAAACATCGTCTTATGTTGAAACTAAATTTTGTTAAAGGTCCTTAATATAGAAAAATCATCAATGACTAATTAATTGGTTGATTAAACATGAGCTTTTCCTTTGATATCAATAAAGAGTTCCCTCTCTATTTCAGAAACATATCACACCATTAGCCATCAAACAATTACTAATTACTCTTGACTATAGCAGATAACTATCCCAACAAAATTTGTTTTTACTATTGCTAACCCCAATAATTTATTCCTTAACCAAACATTTTATAATATAGTCACATGTGTGCTAGATGTAGTCTTCGTAGTAAGCTCAAATCTATGGTTAGAGTTTGAATATAAAACACATGATTGTAATATGGTAAAATTAGGCCAAGGTATGTGCATTTTCTATAGCCCTCAATTATATCACACTAATGAACAATAATGCTTAGACTCATAATTTCATGATATTACTAAAAAAGGATTCCACACATACCCTTGATTGCATTACCCACCTCTTTGATAATATGGGAGGGTAAACTTTATAAGTGCTATTCTTGATGCACTATGGATAAATACACAATCAAAAATCTTCCAATGACCAAAGATTTCTCATAACCCTAGGAGGTTCTCTCAATATACCCAAAGATATATGAGCTCTTAAGTCCATATACGGGTGCTATCTGAGGCTTAAGTATTGGAGCCTAATTGCCCCTCACTTCACCAAATACTTTATAGGTAATCTAACTTATCCTATAACGATAACTCTTCCTTGATATTTTAAAACCCGTGGAACAAGGTTTCTAATTTAGTAAAAAAAAAAATAGAGGAAAAAATAACTCAATTATTTTCTCAATTTTCATTATAATAAGGTAAGTGAAAAATGAAAAAAAAATATACCTAATAGGTTGAAAGTGTAAAACATGAACTGTTTACACTATAGTAGGATGTGGTGCTAAAAAGTTCTCTTATACCACTTGTTAAGAGCCTAGTAGTAAAATGAAAACACATCCATCAATAATAATAGGAAATAAGTGTGAAATTAACAATATTACAAAACGGAATAGAAATGCAGTAGATTATATTACTGAAAAATAAAAACACATTATGGAATCATATGCCTCTCTGAGAGGGAAACCTCCTTAGAAGTCGAGCTTTAATACAATGAAAATGAGATGCCCATCTTCTTGTCCCCTTGGTACTTTTAAAGATTATGGTTAATCCTAACCCTAATGCTCAAGGATTCCCACCCACATGCAAGTGGGGGACCCACTTATCTAGGCACCTCCAATGTTATATACATATTATAAAATATTACATAATATTATTAAGATAGAGTCCTCATGTTAGGAAGAAAGTAATTACATAATAAGACTAGGATGGGGTCATAACAATTAATGATAATTTGCTAATCCTCCTAAATTGAAATATATTTTCATCCATGTTCAATTACTCCTCGTCTTTATTATTTTTTTAAATAGGTTACATGGAATTGAATGCTAATCCTCTAAAATTGAAATATATTTCCATTCATTTTCAATTACTTCTTGTCATTATTATTTTTTTAAATAGGTTATATAGAATTGAATCTCATGGGTTAAACTAATACCATTTAACCCTTGTCATTATTATTTTTTTCAATTCGTTATATGGGATTGAAATGGGTCCCACATGTATTACATAATCACCACATAGTGGTGTTACAACCAGCATCCATATTACAACAAAGCTTGGATGTTATCCATGTATCACTTGGTAAGATTTGAATGCTAGTCTCCTCTTTAAATATTGAGGAATCTAACTGGTTGAAATAATACCAATTGATGTTTGAATGAATTTACATAGATTTCTATGAGAGGTCTTAGTCCCCTCATATTAAGTTGGATTTGAACCTTGGACCAGAGGCCAAAGTCTTTAACACTATAATAAACTTGCAACTTTCCTTGTGATTATTAATTGATAACTATGCAATCTCTACATTTCAAGATTCTCTACAAGCTACCACCCTTGATGTTATAGTTTATTTCATTTTAATATTTAATTGTAATGGTGGGTACAACACAGTATTCACACTATCGAAAGACAGCACGATTCGAACCACTTCATTGTAGTTCATTCTATGAACCCTTATGATTATAATTATTATTTAAATAAAATTACATTTTTGAAAGCCTATTTGTAACCCCATCTATTGGCTTTGTTGGTCTCTAAAATAATATTTTATTTTAATTAAAACCTACTTTTATTAAAGAAATACATAGCGATAATCTAAGAAAAAACTAAGGGAGAGCCCTCGGAGAACAATTTTTTGTTTTAATATAATCTCTTAGACCTAAAAGGAGATGACGTGTTACACAGGTCCTGACACCGCTACAGGAGAAACCCTAAGCATTCTCCCTTCTATCATCACCTATTCATGACTGATCAATGTTCAAGCTCAAGTCACACCTCACCAAAACAAGTTAATATTTGAAATCAAATTCCTTAGCTCATCAGAAGCAAGGATTCAAGAATGCATGCCATTTCCATACTTGGGGCATCACAAGTTGGTCGGGTTACTGAGAAATCCTAATAATTAGTGATTTGGTTATCTATTTTTTCTCAACACTACGTCACCCATAGCACTTCCCAAAAAGGGGCATCTGTAGACACCAAAACAGCACCAATTCGATTATGTGACTACAAAAACTGATCGCATTGACACACACAGCCTTCAGGGTAGCCCTCAGAGGTCAAACAATGGTCCTAGCCACTTTCACAGTAGTTTTAGAAGGTCGAAAAGTAATTTGGCACCTCCAGAAATTCTTCTTCAAATCCGCCTTTGCGCCCTGGCTTCTTCTTGGTGTCACAATATTGTTTTATTTCTTGACAAAATTTGGTCATTTTAAACAAGGCAAAAATCAAAAGAAATCCTTTGCCAGAAGTGTCGCGAAATCGTGACACCAAAGGCCAAAAGAGAGCCTTTGCTAGAAGTGTCACGAAATCACGACATCGTGATTTCACGATGTCATGAAATCGTGACACCAAAGGCCAAAAGAGAGCCTTTTCCAAAAGTGTCACGAAATTGTGACATCGTGATTTCGTGACGTCATGAAATCGCGACACCAAAGGCCAAAAGAGAGCCTTTGCCAGAAGTGTCACGAAATCGTGACATCACGATTTTGTGACGTCGCGAAATCGTGACACCAAAGACCAAAAGAGAGCCTTTGCCAGAAGTGTCATGAAATTGCGACATCACGATTTCGCGACGTCACGAAATCGTGATGTCGCGATTTCACGACGTCACAAAATCGTGACACTAAAGTCCAAAAGGAAACATAATGCTTAGGTGTAGCGATATTGTGACATCGTGATATCGTGACAAAATCTCGTCTTTACGCCTGGGTAGACATTAACCAATAAAGGCAAACTTTAACCAATAAAGGTAGACTTTAAACCAATAAAAGTAGACATTAAAAAAATACAAAAATGTACATTAAACAAGTGGCAGCTGAAGATAGTCAATTATTGCCTCCTGCTGTGCATACGCACGTAGGTGGGCAGATTGGCAGTTAGAGGAGTCTCCTCCCTCTTGGGAAGGCATGGCCGCCACATGGCATCCCTGCATGCCCCTCCAAAGAGACCCCATGGGTCTATAAAATGGTGGACTTTTCCCACCCAAAAAAAAAGACAAGTTGGTAGACATTTTCAAGCAATGAAGTGCTGCCAAATTGAACACCCTATTGCACCTCTTTTCGATTCATCTCTTTTACATCCTTAATATCTTTCGCAAGAGAGGTTATTGGGTGGATATTGGAAGGGTGAATCCAGACCTTAGAACCCGACATTTGACCACATTAATCCATCAATTTGCCAACAATTCAACCTAAGAGTTTTTGGGCCTATCCCTAGTGGATTGGCGCCAAAATCACGTTCCAATGGTGGGTGGCCCACTCGGGCACCCCACACCTTTTAAATTTCATTCTAATTTGTTTTCTATCATTTATTCATTCCTCATTCCATTCTATGCTGACCAGATAGTCATGTATTCAATTTCATAATATTTTAATCAAATTTCATCATATGTTTGTCATTTTTGTCACTTTTTGTCATCCCACTGACTTGCAGGTATCGACGCCAAATTGCCGCTGATGGAGGTGTGACATTTGAGCTACAACATTTTGGATTTTCATCACAAGCGAAGTCGTCTCACCTGGGGATAAATTACAGCAGAATTCGTCCTGACCAGAGACGAATTACAGTCAAACTCAAATCGGTGGACTTTCATCGACTGTTTTGCTGGCTGTATCCTTTCGATGATGTTTTCTGGTCTCTGTCAGAGTTGCAAGTTGATTAGAGTTATTTTATTCATCGGTTTAATCAATATTTTGCATGCATTTCTCATTGATTTCTAAATTTAAATGCTTTATCCTTTTGTTACAGGTGCTACTAACACATTTGTGTTTCTTTGATCGCATGAGAAGCAGCAAACATTAAGGATTCATTATCGCAAGCGACGACAACACTTTGGCCCGCCCATTTTAAATGTGGGCATGCATAAGAGGGAAGACCAAGTCGTGATTGTAATCCAAAAACTCATTTAAATGCTCCTAACCCCTAAAAAGGAAGGAGGCATCTTTGTAACCGAGGTTAAAAGAATTCAATAAAAAGGGCTATGATTTCTCTAATTTCTTTTGTCTCCGTTCGATTGGCTTCTTTCATTTCATGCTTTGCACTCTTTAGGACTTAGGCATTTATTTGTATTTTGAATGTATCGCAAATAGTTTTTCTTTCAAAACTTTCGAAATCTCATGCTTTCACTCCCTACGAGAATCTTCTAGTATATTATGGCCATTGTTGAACCTAGTACTCTATACCTTGATTCCAATGTGGACACCAATCTCAGAATGCATGGTTTCATCAATTTTCTAAGAAAATTCAATGGGCATCATGAAGAAATCTCTAATGATTTTATTGAGTCCTGTAATAATGGCCAGATTGTCATTAAAGGATTGAGTTTCAAATTTTTGGTTCATATACTTGTTAAGATCACCGAATTCCCTAATTATGGAGACCTTATTAGAAGGGATAAGCACTCCATGACCGAGGAACTTAAGTATGTCTGTGATAAAGAAAGAAAATTGGGTTACAAAAATGGGAATATTGTGAGGAAAGGTCTTCCAAAACTGTCATTCCTATCATGCAATTTTTCATAATGGATGCTATTGAGAAGTTGCTCAGGAGTTTTCATCTCACTTTTTTGAACCATATTCGATATTTGAAAGAGATCAATATCCCTGACTACTTTTTTAGATCCATGATGCTTAAATCCAAAGCCATACAAAAGAACAACAGTATCAATATGAAACACTTTTAAAAGAGCAAGGAGGTTTTTTGAAAGGGAGGTAAACTATATATATCCTAACTTTCGAGAACGTATTTTCTCTTGATTGCTCAATAAGGAGGCTTATATCTGGTTCCAAGGCACAAACATAATATATGTACACCTAAGCATATAATGGACAAGCCTCATGGGGTATACTTCTCCATGTTATTGTGACATGAACATTAAAGTCAACCATAGTTTCATAATAGGTCTGCTTGATGGATGTGAGGTGAGTGAGCAATAGAAAGGGATCTAAAAAACATCAAATATATTGATGAGAGCTTTTGCTAGATCAACCCACGTATGTATGCTTTTGTGCTTCAAATATTTGAACCATACTAATGCTCTACCTTTAAGAGATAGAGCAAGGATCCTAAGCATGATGCCCTTAGAAGCAATATTGTGAATGATGGACAAGGATACTACGTCCTGATAATGTTCATATGCAATATCCTATGTACCATCCTGGCTTTTAAATGTATTTAAAGCTACCTTAGGGATGTTATGCAAACTTGAGATATTCAAAGGGCCTACATAATTCTAAAGAGGATATCTCTATTGATCCATCATCGAAATAATACTTTAGATCATGTGAGTTATTTCTCTAGGTTAGATTTAATAGATGAGCATACTTTTTTTTCTAGTAAGTTCAAGGCTACTCATCAAACCCTAATTCCTCTAGGGAATAGAGATTTTTAAAAATTAAGAAGTAATTGGTTGTGATATTTAGATTTTTTACTCATAAGAGTTTCCAGCTTATTTAACAAGATATGGGTAGACTAGAATATCACCAAACTTTGATATCCTTGAAATATTGATATCTTTTTTGTCCTATTGAGTGTGCCAAAAACTATTGGTCAAAAATACACACCTAACCAGAAGGAGGAGGTGAAAAGGTTTGTACACCCTACAAAACTTGACCAAAATTGAATGGCCATCATACCTATGAGAGACCAGATGATTTATCTCCAAAGAAGACTAATTCCTTTTAAAAAGTCCTAGCTAATTGATCCTAAAGTTAAAATGAAAATGGGAGCAAAAAGGAAAGGAAAAGGAAGTCATAGCAAAAATTCACAAGGATAGGTATAAACACATCAAGATACATGCACAATAAGCTAATATTGTGAGAAAAAATACAAGTGTACTAACTAACAGATCAACCAACCTTACCCTTACTTGTCATTTAACACCACTTGATTAAAGGTAAATTAGAAAACTAGTGGGTGGGGTGCATGAAATCTAGGATGCAGAATTAGAGCACAACCACCCAGCTAGCCTAAGAAAAATTAAACCCCAATCCAATATGAAATGCAAATTCTAAAACCACTTAGTAAAATGCATGAAATATAGATAGAAAAATTAGAGCGTAATCACTCAAACAACTTTAGCAAAAATAAGCATTCAATATTCAATGCAAATATATAAGGGTAAATTTAGATATCAAATAGTAAAACACTTATATTTCATAATAGCATAAGCTTGACAATGGCTAAAGAACCACCCCCTAGAATGCCTTACACTCTAGTATTTATAAAACTACACACATTAATGGCACTAGGTAGGAAAATGGTTGTGGCAGTTGGGTGGTCGGTTGGTATACCATCTTATTCGGTTGAAGGTGGTTGTATAGAGTAAGTAGGTGATTCTACACAAATTTGGACTCTTAATCACTCTAACATTCCTAGAAGACCATAAATTTCACCTACTTACCCCTTCAAGTAGGCAGTCATTCAATTTTATGAGACATTACCTCGAGGATCCGCATTTCACAATTTGCCTACCCATAAAGAGAGCTCTAGTTTCTATGAACCATACAATTACTCATACCTTGGTAGTTTGGTGCATTAAATCTTACTCCCTAAAACCCTTAGGTTCCTTCTAGTGGACAATGATTTTATCATTAGGTAGGTATTTGGGATCCACCCAAATTTTGTTGATAATCGAGAATTCTGCCTAGGGCTCTTGATAGGGTGGAGGATTGGGTCAATTCCATTGCCTACTATCGAACTAATTTTTTTCTATCATATTGGCTATAATTAGGTATGAAATTTAGTTATACATATCAGCTACTACTATCCCAAAACTTTACCTATGCAAGGATGGGCGTTTGGGAGTCCTCATACATCATCTTGGTGTCCATTTATCCACCAAACTATATACTTGAGCAATTTGTGTCTAGGGTGGTAATTTGGGACCTACCCCAACCCACTACCTTCCTATTTATTTTCCCATGCACCAAGGCAAATATTTAGAATCTATCAAAGACCTTTACTCACCCAAATATCTGCCCACCCTTTTACTTAGCAAAAAATTACCACTTAAAACTATAGGGTTCCTTAGTATGAGTTATTTGGTTGTATAATGCTCCACCCTTCTTAACTATCTTTATTGGGGTGGATATTTAGTATATTCCTGATATCTAGTGGTGACCAGTTCTTCCACCATGTCAAAATATCCATCGCCACCCCTAGTACCATTGACTATAGGACTAGCTCTAAAACTTAGCCATTCTTATGGATCATCATATTGTGAAAAAAAGTGGGTGAAGGGATGCAAAAAATCCACCTACAGTTATTCATTCTAACTTAACAGCCAATGCACATAATAATCCTTTAAAAGTAATAAGTTTAGTGTAGTTACAAGTAACTAAAATAGTGCAACAATGTTCTCATCTTATTTCTCCTTCAATGTAACTTGTAAGATGCACTAATTGTAACTCTTAAAATATTTCAAATGCATTTATAATATTTGCAACTTAATGTAGTCTTCTTTGTTGTAACTATATAATAGGAAGATTATAAAATATATCTAACTCCTATTAATGTGTAGGTATAAACCTTAATATAAACTTCATTTTGCACTTCTCTTGAATTCTATAATGTAACCTTATCTTTACAACTAGAAAAATCTTAAATAGGTGGTCAATCAAACTAAATAAGGAACTAAATATAAGTGTTCTTAAAATGAACCCTTTGCACCTAAGTTGCTTACGTTTAAGATCTTTAAATATGAAGGATTGATAGATGATTAGATCCACCTTATTGTTACCTTTAACTCGATGGACTTGTAGCTATTATTTGCTATTTTTAAATAGTTCTCTACCTCACCTTTTTGCAGCTCTGACCCTTTGACTTGTTGCTCCTTAACTTTAGTAGGTAATTTGTTTAACCTTTAGGATGTATCCTAGAACTCTAGATTTCTACAACTAGTAATATTATCTTGATTACCACCTTTTTCACAGTCAATATCTACACTAAAATGATGTACTTGAAACTCAAAATTTTGGTAGGAAATTTCGCCAAATTATAGATGAGTTTTTTTGAATAACCCTTCAATATTCTATTGAAGATTCAATAAACCCTATCTTCGAATGAGACTTATAGCCTTCAAATGTAATATTCAAATATTTTAGGTTTGGCAGTAAATTTTGGCTCATTTTATTCTTCAAAATTCTTTTCAAACTTTGATTTCAATCTAGGCATTTCTTCTCAAGAATCTGAAAGCCTTGATGTATTATGAATTTTGGCTAATTCGTTGCCAAATATTTTTCTTGGACTTGTTGTCATATGGTGATAATTATCCCAAGTTCTTTACTATAAGGAACTTATCCTTGGTACTAAATTTATCTAATGAGCTCTTCTAAAAAATCCTTTAATGGCCTTCTCTAAATCACCTTTAATGAGGCTCAACAAGCCTCCTCTTCCTTTCTCCTTGGAACCTCACCAAGGTCTTCAATTGTAGATCTTATGGTTTTATGTTGCTTGCTTAATTTTTACTAATGAAGTATTTTTATGAGATTTTTTCATTTGCTCTTTTGGTTTATAATAGGATATTGTTGGTCCTTTTTTTGTTTAATGGATTAAAATCTAATATAGAATAGAGTTTTGAAGTGTTTGGGTTTGTTTTTTGTGAGTTTCTTTTTTTTTTAAAAGGGTTATTTTTATTTTGTTTTTGATATTATGTAATTTCTTTAATCTTAGGTTTTTTGTTGGTTTAAAATGTTACTTGGTTTTTTCTTTTATTATTGTTTCCCTTGTAATGGAACTTTTGGTTCAAAATCATTTCA
The DNA here is from genome assembly GCA_028583015.1 of Wollemia nobilis. Taxonomy (NCBI): domain Eukaryota; kingdom Viridiplantae; phylum Streptophyta; class Pinopsida; order Araucariales; family Araucariaceae; genus Wollemia; species Wollemia nobilis. Next base: position 7,578,790 of record JAQPPZ010003305.1, on the reverse strand, counting down.
CTTGTGGTTGAATTTAATGAATATTTCTAGATCTATGGAAAGCTTCATTATTCTCGTGGAAAGATGGATATTTAGAATTTGGATAATGAACTTCACAGTGATTTGAATTAGTGGATTTATTGACCAGATTCGTTTTTGAACCCTATGGAAATACCACCAGAATTAAAAATTTTGAAATGATATTTTGGATTTTTGCACGGGCCTCTTCTTTTTACACTTGCCTATATGTATTGATGATCCGAGTTAGGGAAAGAGAAGAAAAACAATGAAATATATGAGAAAATAATAAAAAAAAATAAATTAAAAATTGCATAATAGAAAAAATGTAAAATACAATAATGGAGGACACGAACACTCCATGAACAGATATGAAAGAACTACATTGTACCATACTACTAAACTATACCATACACTCTCTATATTTACTACTACTTACTAATCACTCACTAAGATCCCTTTATATAGGAAGATAGATTCCTTGGAACTTACTCTACCTAAGACTCATTTACATGTGGACTACATGCACATTTACAACTTACACATTAACACTTGAGCATTTATTACATTACTTGAGATAACTAACTAACTTTAATCTAAAGTAAACTTCTACCCTAGTTATGTACCAAAGGTGGTACATTTACATCACCCAAATAATGTAATATACTCTAACATATTACATTATTTGATAGATGTTAAAGTACCCCCATGCTACACTTGTATATTTCTAAACATTAGACTAGGGTGTGAAATATTAGATTAGGATGTGTGATTTATATGTTTTTTACAATAAAAAAATGTAATTTTATTTCAATAATGAGAGAAAATTACACTTCTTAGGTGCCTTAGCACAAACAAAAACCTAGATTCAAATAGATTACTCAGAGTCAAGATATAATTATTGTCTGGTAGATCGGAGAGGAAAAAACCATCTTCAAAATAGCATGGGGATAATAAGGATAAATATCCCTATATATCAATACTTAATCATCCAAATAAGCTCCATATCCAAATCTTGGATAGATATTAGTGAAAAAGAAACCAACAAAAAGAAAGGAAATAGTTAAAAACTACCATAAAGCTCTAATCAAATGAACAAGACCACGGTATAACCTAGATCTAGCATAGGAACTAGGGGTATGATTTTTAGGTGAAATAAGAAACTCCATCCTTATTTTCTTCTATTTGCATGAAACCTTCTAGAACCTATTGACCTTATTTTGATAACTTATCTACATCTTGATTTAACTCCCTATAAACATGAGAAAAGAGATATTTTCAAAAATAAAAATCACCTCCAATAATTCATATCCCACAAGTCTAAGCAAATTATTTTTTAATTGAGTGGATCTATTCATCCAATTGATGACTAGAGTAGAATCTCCAAAAAATTGTAAATTTTTCACATTCCTCTCCATAGCACACTTCATTAGCAATATCAATGCCTAGAACTCAGTAAAATTGTTGGAACATGTCCCAAGATCTACTTTAAATTAGATATAATGGGTATCTAAGAATTATAGAATACCTCTTGTACTACTAAAATATGACTATCTATGACTAGCCCCATCAAAAAAACCCATTGTTAAGACTTTTAAATTAAAATTACCTGCTTGTTGAGGTTTCTCAAAAATAGTTACATTTCATGCAAACCATATACCCCAACATAAAAGACATGGTAAATAAAGATATAGTTTCAACTCTTTTTTAAAAAACAACTGTCTTAAAAATACCTCCATTGTTTCTCCTTCCCAAATATTTTGTATTCTAGTTATCTGTTTAGCTTCTAACTAAACTTGTTGAGAAAAAAAGCATTTTATTAACAAATATATGATGTTTTCCTCCTATCGCTAACACAACATACAAATACTTAGACTTTGTTTGCTTCTCCTCTATAAAACTTCCCAAGTCAAAGCCTTATTTCTCAAAGCTAACCACATGAAAATAATTTTTTTTTGGGTAGATAATTTCTAAATTTGATTCCACCACCAAGTAGACCTTTGAGGATGAGGTTCCAAACTTGTTTTATAACCAATTCTAGTCGTATATTAACCCCCAAATTTGTTGTATGTACAAGAAATAGTATCTGGTTCAAATTTCAATTTGATATAGCTTTTATTAAGACTATCAGTGTAATCCTTCCACATAACAACCTACTCATCAAAAGACCCAAGACCTGAGCCTACTTTCAACCTTGGGTCCAAAGACTAGAAGAATATGATTCCCCCACCTAATGAAGAAAGAAAAAACCTTTGTCTTGTAAAGAACTTATCATATCTTCTAGAAATGAAATATTTTCTCTACAATCTAAAATAGAATCATCTCCTATTCTTACTTGTTCACCATTGCCCACTTTCCAAGCCAAAAAAATTCCAATCACATGAAAGGCCTGTACTAGTAGCTCCATTGCATGCACTTCATTTTTAATGCTTTTTTATGGACTTTTGATCCAATACATAAATGTCCCTAGAAAAATATACTTATGTTCAATTATATTCTTCCATAATCCTTTTTTTGTCAAAATCCTCAATAAAATTTTTTCTTCCAAAGAAAACCCAAAAAGATAGATATTTTTAAGACCTAAACCACCTTCCTCCTTTTTCCAAGAAATACTTTACCACTTAACTAAATGAATGCCTTCATGTTCCTTCCATCCAATCCAAATAAATATGAAGTAATTTTTTCTTATTTTCTCTATAAATCCTTTAGGAATGAAGGCCAAGGAGTGTCAAAACATAGGAATTGGCACAAGAATCGAATTTATAACTGTTAATCTCCCATCAATAGACAACCATATATTACACCAATGGTTAATCATAAATTCAATATTCTCTAAAATCCATTACCAATCTCTCTTCCTATAAGTATTTGGATTCAATACAAAATCTAGATACATAAAGCTTTCCTAGAAAACTAAGATATTAAAAGGAAAAATTCTGATTAGACCATGTTCAATATCTTGCTATAGACCATTAAAGCAAATAGAGTATTTTTGAAAATTTATCTCCATGTTCGGTAGCAATACTATAAGTGTCAAATATTTCCTTCAACTTTCTAGCTTTCCTTAAAATGTCATTTGTGAACAACAAAACATCATTAGTAAATAATAAATAAGATAAATAAAGGACCCCTACTTTGATCCTAGTCAAGGATCCTACCCTCTTTGCATCCAAAATAGCTCTACTCAATCCTTCAGTGACCATCAAAAAAAGTAAAGGAGATAAAGGACATTCTTGTCTTAATTCTATCGAGGGTATAAAGAATTTGGTAGATGATCCATTGATAAGAATAGAAAAAGATACATAAGAAATTCATCCCATAATCCTGTTAAAGAACTAAATAGTGAAATGTATTTATATGCAAAAAAAGGAAGGAAGAATCTTGTATTAAATCGCCTTTGATTGTAAGGTAGAAACCCACAATAGATTTAATTAATATATATTCATTCGATATATGGTTTATAACACCCAATGCATTGCATATATATATCTTATCTAGAGTTGTGAGTTTGATGAAAGGACGTGTTTGTCCATATAATTAATGATTTAAATAATAATGTTAGGATTAGAATCCTAACATGCCACCCTCCTTAAAAAGATCTTTGTTCTCAAATATCAAAGTAAGGAGCTTTGTTGCTTGTTTTCCAATTTGAATTTGTGCAAGTTCTTGTACTATCTTGATGTCACATTTTTGAAGGCAGGGATATCTTAAAGGTCGGAGCGTTTGATAGAAATTGATCACTTCGGGTATGTCTACCTCATCATTACTGGGTGCATCAATCACTTCTAGCATACTAACCCTATTGTTTTCATTGGTGGGATAAGGTATTTCAGGTATGTTTTGCTTATTTACCTCACCTTATCCCTCTATGGAATGATAGGGATCAACTAAATTAAAAAAGTGTACATCTACCTTATATTTGGCCCCTATGGAGGGACAAGGATCATCTAAATTTAATAAATACAATGTTGGTGTAGCGCAATGATGGTGAGGCCCAAGTTGATCATCACAAGTACAACGAAGGTCCTTCGCTCATCGTTCCTCCATTTATTATAGGCTGAGGTAATTAACTGGCAAGGGTTTAGGTTTTGGGATAGTGAGCAGGAATGATGATTTTTCAATAGGTTGCTCCCTGTGTCGATATTGAAAATTGAATTTATCTTCAGCTAACAAGGTTATTCCAATGGCTTCCTATAGGGTGCGAGGAGTGTACATCATGACCGCCACTCTAATTTATTCTTTTAATCCACTAATGAAGCCACTTATGAGAATTGATTCGTCCAACCCTATGATGCGATTGGCGATATCCTTGAACTGATTTTGATATGCACTCACTGATGTGATTTGATGTAGGCGAGTGAGATTAAGTAGCAAAAGTAGGCTGGGGTCATGAGATATTATTCCATCGGCTATTTGTGTAGTCGTTTAGCAAAAAGGTGTCGCAAAAAAGGTTGAAAGTCGTCACAAAAAATCATCGCAAAAAAATTATCAACAAAAGTTAAAAAGTTGTTGATAAAATTTGCAAAAAAAATCATCAACAATTGTTGCTGAAAAAAAGTCATCAATTTCTTGTTAAAAAAGTCAATTTTTTCAAAGTGAAAAACCCCTTGCGGAGCCGCCTTGGTCTGAGATACCATGAGCAGGGGGTTCTACATTGTCAAAATCACCCGAGAGTCACACCCAGCCTGGCCTGTACCAACATTATCAATTCGATTTTGGGTACCCAATTCAGCTTTTTGGTAGGGTGGAGATTCAAACCTGGGACCTCCCTTGGAGGAATGCCCTCTCCTCTCCAACTCACCTACAACACCTGGGTAAAAAAAAAAAAAAAAGTTGTTGATGATTCTTGTAAAAAATTGTTAATTTCTTTTCAATAATTTGTCGTCAAGGTTTGCAGCAAAAATTTTGGTGACAAAATTTATCATCGAATTTTTTGTCTAGAATTCATCGAAAAAAATCGTCAAGTTTTTGCTATCAAATTTTGATGACAAAATTTTACAACTTGGTGAACAATTTCACGTCAATTTTTAGGTACAAAATATTTGTCTGTTTTGGGTGTTCGAATTTTCAAATTTTAACCGACAATTAATACCAATAATACAAAAAAATTGATAATTAATACCAATAATACTAACAAATTGATCGACGCACCAATGTATTTAATACCAACAAATTGATCGCGCCAACGTATTTAATACAATGTGTAGAATTGGAGTGAGGCAGGTGTAACATGGTAGACTATTTAATACAAATAAATTGATCTCACCAACGTATTTAATACCATGTGTAGAATTGGAATGAGGTAGGTGTAACACGGTAGACTGGCTGGACTGATCAGTGACATAGAGCGGATAAAGGGTAGAGGAGTGACACGAACTGACAGGGCTGACATGAATTGGATCAGTGACATTAAGCGGATAAAGGGTAGAGGAGTGACACGAACTGATAGGGATAGAGTGACATAGAGCGAATAAAGGGTAGAGGAGTGACATGGAATGACAGGGGTGACACGAATTAGATCAGTGACATAGAGTGAATAAGGGGTAGAGGAGTGACATAGACTGACAGGGCTGACACAAATTGGATCAGTGACATAGAGTGAATAAAGGTTAGAGGAGTGATACAGACTGATAGGGCTAACATGAATTGGATCAGTGACATTGAGTGGATAAAGGGTAGAGGAGTGACATGGATTGATAGGGCTAACACAAATTGGATCAGTGACATTGAGCGGATAAAGGGTAGAGGAGTGACACGAATTGACAGTGTTGGAGTGACATAGAGTGGATAAAGGGTAGAGGAGTGACACGGACTGACAGGGCTAACATGAATTGGATCAATGAAATAGAGCAGATAAAGGGTAGAGGAGTGACATGGACTGACAGGGCTGAAAAAAATTGGATCAATGACATAGAGCAGATAAAAGGTAGAGGAGTGACATGAACTGATAGGGCTGACACGAATTGGATCAATGAAATTGAGCAGATAAAGGGTAGAGGAGTGACACGAACTGATAGGGCTGGAGTGACATAGAGCAGATAAATGGTAGAGGAGTGACACGGACTGACAGGGCTGAAACAAATTGGATCAGTGACATAGAGCAGATAAAAGGTAGAGGAGTGACACGGACTGACAGGGCTGAAACAAATTGGATCAGTGACATAGAGCAGATAAAAGGTAGAGGAGTGACACAGACTGACAGGGTTGACATGAATTGGATTAGTGACATCGAGAGGATAAAGGGTAGAGGAGTGAAAAGGATTGACATGGCTGACATGAATTGGATCAGTGACATTGAGCGGATAAAGGGTAGATGATAGTGATGACAGGGCTGACATTAATTGGATCAGTGACATTCAGCAGATAAAGGGTATTGTATAGCGAGGACAAAGGGTGACTTCCAAGATAACACGAGGGTAGAGGACGACACAGGAACAAGACAGGATGGACAACCAAAAGTGATCACCTCCTCATGTGAGTGACTTCCCTTATAAACCTCGAGTTGATTGCCTCACAATAAATGTGGGACTATCTTCCCACTAAAAAATATATTACCTTCCGTGATGGTGATTCTGGTGACTCTATGTTGGATAGGTATAACTTGGATGACGTTAGCCACAAAAATTTTAGTCTTTCATTAAAATATTATGGCTATGTTAGATACGAAGTGGTTTGTTCACAATGTCATGGGAAGAATTCCTATGTTGCAAGCACTGGAGGCAACAGATAACAAAATGGTAGTGGTCTTCATTCACTACAATGATCTCAATTGAACAGATTAAGGATTATGAGTCAAAAAATAGTGCCTAATGGAAAACCGTTGATGTTTTAGCTGGATCATCTCTTTTTTTTGTTTTCTTTGTGATCACTGTGATGAATTTTCACTTCGAGAATTTTGTGTTCCATCATGTAAAAATAGAGCTTTAACAAAATAGGCATTTGCAGATTTTAGCAAGGCTATGACTTCCACCTTGATGTTGGCTACCCATGATATTACCAAACCATTTATAATTGAAAGTGATTCTTTGCATCATGGAATTGGGGTTGTATTAATTTAAGAAGGGTGATACTTAACCTTCACTAGTAAGGTGTTCTTAGGTAAAAATTTAGAAAATCTACCTATAAAAATAAATTATGGGAATCCTCTATGTTGTTAACTATCGGTGATCATATCTCATTAGGAGACATTTCTCTATTTAAAAAAACCACTAGTGTTTGAAAATTTTATTAGAACAAAGGATATCTACTCCAACATAATAGAAATGAGTTTCAAAATTGTTGGGGTATTAATTTGATATCATATATAAGAGAGATGAGGATAATACTGTAAAAAATGCCCTCTCCTATAATTTTTAAAATCAAGTAACAATGTGTGCCCTTTTTTTCCACTTCCCAATGGATATTCCAACTTGAATGCAAAATAAAAAATGATAAATATTTATAGATATTAAAATAACAACTGCAAAATTATCCCCATTTGTATTTTGAATATTCATGGGATGGGTAACATTAAGATATCAAGGTTGCATTGTGGTCTCCAAAAATTTATCACTCCATGAGTATATTATGAGGGAAATGCACACTTCAGCTATTTCCATCCATTCCAGTTCTTAAAGACATTTGAACAAGCAAAATGGTCCTTCTATTAGGAGGGCATGAAAAAATATATTCAAACTTTTATGGTCAAATGTGATATTTACCAATGGATGAAAGATGAAATGGTTCGTACTCTAGGCACTCTACAATCATTGATAATTCTAGATAGTGTATGGACTAATGACTCCATGGATTTTATTAAAGGGCTTCCTAATTTAGGAGTAAAATAAAATTATTTTTATGATGGTGGACTGTCTCTCAAGGCATACTCATTTATGTTCTCTCCCCCATCCTTACCATACCTTCACCATTGCTCAAATATTCATGGACTCCATTTTAAAAATCAATGGTATGTCCAAATCCATTCTCTAATTGTGACCCCACTTTTAATAGTTTATTTTATAAATAGTTGTTTAAAATGTAGGGAATATAACTACGAATGAGCTCAGCCTACCATACATAGACAAATGGATTAAAAAAAATTATTAACTAGTACTTGGATACCTATATTCACCATTTTACCTTTGAGCACCCAACACAATGGGCTAAGTTGCTTCCTTTGATCTAATGGTGGTGTAACAATTTATTTCACATAGATTACAAAATGACTTCTTTTGAGGTAGTATATGGGTACCCACCTCTATAACCCTCTTCATATGTTCCTAAAAACTCTAAAGTCCAAGAAGTGGATGAAACACTTCAAGAGGATGCCCAAATTTTGAAGCAGTTGAAGGACAAATTAGTTAGCTCAAAAATAGATGTGCCAATAGAATGAACAATACCATTTTGAGCATAGAATCAATGTAGATGATATGGTCTTTCTTCAAATTCAACCTACAAACAATATTTCATAGAACTTGGAGCACATCAAAATTTGTAGCATAATTTTATGAACCCTATAAAATTTGTAGCATAATTTTATGAACCCTACCATTTTCTTCCAAGATTCATCTATTATTCCATCTTTTACCTCAAAAAGGTACTCAACAATCATATTCAAGTTAAGTTTACACTTCCCAAGTTATATGACGAGGACTCAATAATTAAGGGGCTTGATAATATTTTGGACTAAAGAACCTACACTCTTCGTCACCACACCCTCATTGAATTTTTGGTGTAGTGGTAGGGTTTACAACTAGAAGAATCAACATCGGAGCCTCTCTAGTAGTTATAGTAATAGTTTCCTCATATGTAGCTTTGAGGATATATATTTGAATGAGAAGGATATGTTAGGACCCCATCCTAACATTATTATGTAATTGACCTCTTACTAACATAAATACCCTATCTTAATAATATTATGTAATATTTTATAATGTGTATGTGGCATTTGAGGTGCCTAGACAAGTGGATCCTCCACTTACATGTGGATGGAAACCCTTGAACATTAGAGTTAGGGTTAACCAAAATATTTAAAAGCACCAAGGGAACAAGAGGATGGACATCATATTTTCATTGTATTGAGGCTCTGCTTCTAAGGAGGTTACCCCCTAAAAGAGGCCTATGATTTTTGAACATATTCTATTTTTCTACAATATAATCTATTGTATTTCTATTCCATATTGCAATATTATTTTTCAATAATTAATGCATATACTATTAAATAAGGAATGTATGTATATAATTAATGCATATAATTAATGTCACATGATATGATGTATGATGTGGAATGTAATGCATTAATTAAATAAGGAATGAACTAATGCAAATGAACCTGTATTATTTAACCACTTAAAATATAAGGAATGAATTTAATATGCATTTACAAACTAATGGATGACACCACAGAATGTATAAAAATTATGAATGTAAATGATAAATCTCATCATAAGAAATAATCATTTAGGAATACATATGTGAGATGATATGATATGATATAATATGTATTTGCTTTCTTTATAAGCTTTTGTAAATTAAAATATATGTACAAAACAGTTAGTGACCGTCCAAATATCATTGTTTGTATTTATATGGTATCTATCCTACTTCATGAACACCCTTTAATTTCAAAACCTTATAAAGAAATTTGATGGTTTGATTGATGAAATTATTTGTTTCTATGAGGGTATTTTTGAGGTTTTCCATGAGACTCAAACACCCTAGTTGATTAATCAAAAGTTGTATAACAACCATAGCAAACTTCTAAAAGATAAATGTTTTTATTATGAAGAACAAGATATTCATTATCCATGTGTGTACAAATGAATATATTAGATGAACAATAATCCTTAACCAATTCTAGGAGGGATTCATTCATCCCATTACTATATTTGGGATCACTAAATGCTCATCATGATCCTATGTTGGACTCGGTTGGATTAGACCATTAGGTGATACATGACACCTAAAGCTAGCTCTTTTTACAAATTGCTTAGAACTACCCCAATTTCAGACGAGACTCATTCAGCCTATTCATGTATTAGGGATCACTCCATGGTTTCAAGTAGTGACCATTCCAAGGATTCAAGCTCTTTATCCCTTCTTTTCTTTTGATTTATTAGGATACTTGCTCATGCATAGTGATGAAAATTATTATTTATTTTGTGTTTTTGTTTTCTTTTTTATTTTGAGCAAGGGATTTTATTTGATTTTGGTATTTTACTCATTTTGATAAAGCAAGGGGTTTCTTTGGGTAGGGGGATTTTGTCCTTTTTCAATGATCAACATGCTCTTATTTATAATCTAGCTTAGGGTTTACTTAGGGTTTTAGCCTTGCACTTTTAATCATGTGGCTAAGATGAAATCAAATCCTAAGGCTAAGATTACACTTTAGATGTGGCATGGATTGATTAAGTTGGACAATGAAGATTAGATCATATCGGACAATTGTGGTTAATTGGGTTTATAAATATATATTTTATAATAAATATATTAAAATATAATATAAAATATTATACTAAATATAAAATAATATCAAAATAAGCCTAGTTGGGTTAGGAAATGGCGGGTTAGGGTTAAAGTGGGCCTTTTGAAGGCGATAAAGGTGTGTGGTGAACAAGTGGGTGGTGGGATGTTTAGGATGGAGGATTAATGGTTGTGATTAGGTGCCTACACATTTAAAATAATATTTAATTAGATGTTGAGTTTTAAGAGTAAAACTATACGTGGACCAATAATAGAATAGGCCAAGAACCTGATAGAAAAAAATTGGGTAAATGCACACTATTAGATTATTGGCTAGATGAAAGAACTTCTGATAAAATTAATACCTTAACAAGGATTGGTTCAGATCATGAGTCAATAAGAGTTTCAATGGTGGTAATTTAATTCAAAAAATATCATATTCTAAATATGAGAATATGTTGGAATATCATCCTCAAATTATGGATATGATAGCACAAACATGGAATTCTTAATTTTTTTTGGGTTGCATACACTTCCTAAACAAAATAATTCAATGGCATATAGATTAAAAGAATAGAACAAAGTAGTTTTCAACATATTTTTGAGAAGAAAAAAGAACTAAATGAGCAACATTTAAAATTCTTAAAATATGAGCACAATAGTCCAATCTTAGAGGAAAGGGAGTTGCTTAGTGAAAATCATAATATTGTAAGTACATAAAATTTTGGAGATTAAAATCAAGACAAATTTGGTTAAGAGGAGATAAAAACATAGATTTTCATAGGATGACAATAGTATAGATATAAACATATAAAATTATTAATATTAAATCAGTAGAAGGGGTTTGTATTGAATATCAAATCAAAATAAAAAATAAAGTATGTTTTTTACTAGAATATTCTTAGTGAAAGCACGAGATTCCGGGCAAAGGAAACACCAAGTGCGATTGCATTCAAACTCAAGTGCGCTTAAGTCCTAGAAATGTAAATTGCATGAAATGGAAAATAAACACATTGGAAGAGACACAATCAAATAGGGAAAACACAACCCTTTCATTATTTTACCTTGATCTCTGTTACAATAACATATCCTCCCTTTTTAGGGGCTAGGAGCGCAAATAGAGTTTGATTACAATCACTGAATGATTCCTCTTTCTGCGTGCCCACGATTGCAATGGGCGGGCCAATATGATGCCGCTGCTGATGTCGATGAGTTCTTCACCTCTGCTGCTTCTCCTACGAACAAAGAAACAACCAAGATGTCAGTAGCATCTGCCGCAAATGAAAAGCATTTGCTCTCTAAAACTAACGAAATATGCATGTAAATATTTGCCTGAAACAGTAATTACAGTGAGTCCAAATGGCTTCAAAACTTGACAGAAGGTAAGAAAAGTTACCAGAAGGCCACTGCCACTGAGACAGCCAGCCAATCTACCTCCAACTGGAATTCGTCCCTAGGCAGGACGAATTCTGACTGTAATTCGTCCCTGGGTGGGACGAATTCTTCTGTGTTGGGAAAACCGACCTGCTGCTGCTCCAATGTCGGATCCCGAGACCTGCAAAACACCTAAAAATAGGGGGGTTATGTAATTGGGGCCATTTTGGGATGACCCAGATGGTCGGATTTTCCCAATTTGGCCTCCACCCTCGGGAATTTGACCTTGACACCTGCAAGTTAGAGAAACGACAAAGCAATACAAAACATCCTAGAATCTGACCAAAAGTTACAAACTTGCAGCTATGGATTAATCAGACCTAATAACACAAAATGCAATCTAAAAAATAATCTAAAATGCTCAAAAACTAAAAATAGGACTTGGGAGGTGCGGTGGTGCCGAAGTGGGCCTCCCACCGTTGGCCCTCGATTTTGGAGCCAATCCACCAGGGATGGGCCCAAAACCTTTTAGGATTGGGGGGTCGGCGAATTGGTAGGTTCAGGTGTCCATGCGTTGGATTTGGGTAAGGTTCGATCTTCCAAAGGCCACCCAACAACCTCCCTTGCAAAAGAGATTGGTGGATGTGGGAAGGTGAACCAAAAGGGATGCAAGTGGGTCTTTAACTCGGCAGCACTTCGTTGCTTGAAAACTCCTTCAACCTGTATATTTTGGGTGAGAAAAGTCCCACCTTTTATAGACCCATGGGGTCTCTTTTGGTAGGGAAGCACAAATGCCATGTGTTGGCCATAAGCGCCATGTGGCAGTCTTGTCTTCCCATGATGGAGGGGAGTCCTCCGTTGACTTGAGCTTTGATAAATGCCTTTTGTAACAATATTCTAACGGCCACTCTATCCACCTACACACGCGTGCAAGGTAGGAGTCCTTAACTGACTGTTCTGGGCTGCCACTTGGCACCCTTTGCCTTTTTTCCCGTTAAGCTTAGAATTCGTCCCACCCAGGGATGGATTCAGAATTCGTCCTGGGGTGGGACGAATTCTATTTTGAATTCGTCCCTGGGTGAGACGAATACTAGGCAAAGTGTCCAAGGGTGCCAAATTGCTTCTTGACCTTACAAAATTGCTATGAAAGTGGTTAAGACCACTGTTTAACCTCTGAGGGCTGCCCTGGGGGCTGTGTTTGTCAAATCGATCAGTGTTTGCAGTCACATAATCGGATTGGTACTGTTTTTGTGTCTATAGATGCCCATTTTTGGGAAGCTCTACGGGTGACGCAGTGCTGAGCAAAAATAGATAACCAAAGAACTAATGATTAGGGTTTCTTGGTAACCTAACCAACTTTTGATGCCCCAAGTATGGAAAGGGCATGCATTCCTGAATCCTTGCTTCTGACGAGCTAAGGAATTTTATTTCAAGTATTAACCTATTTTGGTGAGGTGTGACTTGAACTCAGACATTGATTAGTCATGAACAAGTGAAGGGCATTTTTATCCTCAGGGGGAACCTTGTGTTCATGATTCACAAAATGCCAAGTGTTTGGTTGATTTGATTGTTGCTTGTTTACTGCCCCAAGCAGGAGCGTGATTGTCTTTGTCAATGATTCTTTGAATGCATGTAATTTTCTTTAATTGGGTGTGTGATTTTTGATTGTTGACTAAGTGTGAATGAAAGCACGAGATTCCGGGCAAAGGAAACACCAAGTGCGATTGCATTCAAAATAATGTACGCTTAAGTCCTAGAAATGTAAATTGCATGAAATGGAAAAGAAACACATTGGAAGAGACACAATCAAATAGAGAAAAAACAGCCCTTTCATTAATATCCCTTGATCTCTATTACAATGACGTCTCCTCCCTTTTCAGGGGCTAGGAGCGCAAATAGTGTTTGATTACAATCGCTGAATGATTCCTCTTTTTGCGTGCCCACGATTGCAATGGGCGGGCCAAGATGATGCCACCGCTGATGTCGATGAGTTCTTCACCTCTGTTGCTTCTCCTGTGAACAAAGAAATGACAAAGACGTTAGTAGCACCTGCTGCAAATGAAAAGCGTTTGCTCTCTAAAACTAACAAAATATGCATGTAAATATTTTCCTGAAATAGTGAATACAGTGAATCCAAATTGCTTCAAAACTTGACAGAAGGTAAGAAAAGTTACCAGAAGGCCATTGCCATTGAGGCAGCTGGCCAATCCACCTTCAACTAGAATTCGTCCCTGGGCAGGACGAATTCTGAATGTAATTCGTCCCTGGGGTTTCTTCAACACAGAAGAATTCGTCCCTGGGTGGGACGAATTCTTCTGTGTTGAAGAAACCGACATGCTACTGCTCCAATGTCGGATCTCGAGACCTGCAAAACGCCTGCAAATAGGGGGGTTATGTAATTGGGGCCATTTTGGGATGACTCAGATGGTCGGATTTTCCCAATTTGGCCTCCACCCTCGGGAATTTGACCTTGACACCTGCAAGTTAGCAAAATGACAAGGCAATACAAAACATCCTAGAATCTGACCAAAAGTTACAAAATTGTAGCTATGGATTAATCAGACCTAATAACACAAAATGCAATCTAAAAAAGAATCTAAAATGCTCAAAAACTAAAAATAGGACTTGGGAGGTGCAGGGGTGCCCAAGTGGGCCTCCCACCGTTGGCCCTCGATTTTGGATCCAATCCACCAGGGATGGGCCCAAAACCTTTTAGGATTTGGGGGTCGACGAATTGGTAGGTTCAGGTGTCCATGCATTGGATTTGGGTAAGGTTAAATCTTACAAAGGCCACCCAACAACCTCCCTTGCAAAAGAGATTGGTGGATGTGGGAAGGTGAACCAAAAGGGATGAAAGTGGGTCTTTAACTCGGCAGCACTTCATTGCTTGAAAACTCCTTCAACCTGTATATTTTGGGTGAGAAAAGTCCCACCTTTTATAGACCCATGGGGTCTCTTTTGGGAGGGAAGCACAAATGCCATGTGTTGGCCATAGGCACCATGTGGCAGTCTTGTATTCCCATGAGGGAGGGGAGTCCTCCGTTGACTTGAGCTTTGATAAATGCCTTTTGTAACAGTCTTCTAACGGCCCCTCTGTCCACCTACACATGCGTGCAAGGCAGGAGTCCTTAACTGACTGTTCTGGGCTGCCACTTGGCACCCTTTGCCTTTTTTCCCGTTAAGCTTAGAATTCGTCCCACCCAGGGACGGATTCAGAATTCGTCCTGGGGTGGGACGAATTCTATTTTGAATTCATCCCTGGGTGAGATGAATACTAGGCAAAGTGTCCAAGTGTGCCAAATTGCTTCTTGACCTTACAAAATTGCTATGAAAGTGGTTAAGACCACTGTTTAACCTCTGAGGGCTGCCCTGGGGGCTGTGTTTGTCAAAGCGATCAGTGTTTGCAGTCACATAATCAGATTGGTGCTGTTTTGGTGTCTACACTAATATCAAAGGATATTGAAGTTCTTAATAATAAGCTACTACAAGAAGTATCTCGAGTTATAAAAAATGAAAATAATAGTGAACTGATGAAGTCTATTACTCTAGAAAAAGCTTATTCAACTCTTTTCTATTTTGATAAGTATAAATCCCTAGGTCTATATGGACTATCTACAACATTCTATCAACAAAACTACAAAATAATGGGGGATTATTTATTGGTGGCAATGGAAGAATCTAGGGTAAAATAAGACATGCATTGTAAAATAAATGTAACATTTCTTAACCTCATTCAAAATAAAAAATGGATGCATAATTTTTTGAATCATTCAGGCCCATGAGTCAACATATTATGGTATATAAGAGAATCTATAAAGTAATGGCAAATCAATTAAGACCACTATTAGAAAAAATATTTTAAAAGAGTAAGGAGGCATTTTGAAACAAAGACAAACTCTAGATATGATGGCTTATGAAGTAATGCATTCAACTTCTCAAAAATAAAGAAAAAATAATCTTAAATTTTGATATGAATAAAGCCTATGATAGGTTAAATGAAATTTTATTTTTGCAGTATTAGAATAGTTTGGATATAGGAAGAGATGGGTCAATTGAATTAGAGTTTGTATTTCTATAATATCATATTCAATGCTCATTAATGGACTAGTAACATAATACATAAATTCAAGAGAGGTATTACACAAGGAGATCCTCTATCACCATATCTATTTAATATTACAATAGAGATATTGGGAAGGAACCTGAAGAAGACATACAAATATGGGCTACTAAGTGGACTTAAGGCTAGTAATAACATTGACAACATCACCTATCAATAGTTTGTAGATGATACAACCATTTTTGGGAGGGTAGGAAAACATGTGGCTAGAGATTTAAATAACCTATTAAAATATAAGAGTGCTTGGAAAAAAGATAATTGGACAAAATACAATATTTACTTGCTAAACACTCTAGGTATAATTAAACCAAGGATATGTAGGTTACTTCAAATGGAGGTAAATTTACCAACAACGTTTCTAAGAATACCCTTATTTGAGGGAAGAGTGTGGATATAATTGTAGAATCTAGTTAAAAGTACAATTCAGAATAAACTACCAACATGGAAAAGCATATGGTTATCGTTAGCATGAAGAGTATAGTTTAACTAAATTAATATTACAATCCATTCCAATATATTATATATCCTTGTGTATTATGCCAAAATCGATAGAAATTTTTTTAATCTATATTATGCAATAATTTTTATGGTCAAGATTATATGATAAAATAAAATTTCCTTTGGTGAAATGGAGCAAGGTGTGTAATGATAAAACTAGGAGAGATCTTGATTCAATATTTTTGATGGATGGAAAATTAGCTGTAAGGGAAAAAATAATTTGGACATTTTATAAAGATGTAAGATTAAATATCTAAAATGTGTGGTGGAAATTGGAATGGAGGGATATATCAGATCAACTATGATGCAGTTGAAGGCAAGCTATAAGGAATGGCTGAAATAAAAGAATCCTAGGGCAAGTTAAGGCTATGGATCAACTGTCCTAAGTGGATTTGGCAATGGTGGTTTCAGATCTCTGTAACCTTCTATCTCGTGAGGATTTCTTCAATACTATCTCTAGGGCACAAAAATATTCCAAGAGTTGAGCATTTGAAATGGTCTTATTTATAATCTAGCTTATGGTTTACTTAGGGTTTTAGCCTTGCACATTTAATCATGTGGCTAAGATTAAATCGAATCCTAAGGCTAAGATTACAGTTTAGATGTGGCATGAAGTGATGAAGTTGGATGGTGAAGATTAGATCAGATCGCGATAGATGGTGGTTAATAGGATTTATAAATATATATTTTATAATAAATATATTAAAATATAATATAAAATATTATACTAAATATAAAATAATATCAAAATAAGCCTAGTTGGGTTAGGAAATAGTGGGAAAGGGGTAATGTGGGCCTTTTGAAGGCGGGAAAGGTGTGTGGTAGACAAGTGGGTGGTGGGATTGTTAGGATGGAGGATTAATGGTTGTGATTAGGTGTCTACACATTTAAAATAATATTTAATGGGAGGTTGATTTTTAAGAGGAAAAATATATGTGGACCAATAATAGAATAGGCCAAGAACCTGATAGAAAAAAATTGGGTAAATGCACACTATTAGATTATTGGCTAGATGAAAGAACTTCTAATAAAATTAATACCTTGACAAAGATTGGTTTAGATCATGAGTCAATAAGAGTTTAAATGGTGGTAATTTAATTAAAAAAATATCATATTATAAATATGAGGATATGGGGGAATATCATCCTCAAATTGTGGATATGATAGCACAAACATGGAATTCTTAAAAAAAATTGGGTTGTATACACTTCCTAAAAAAATTAAGTCAATGTCATCTAGATTAAAAGAATAGAACAAAGCACTTTTCAACATATTTTTGAGAAGAAAAAATAACTAAATGAGCAACTTTTAAAATTCCTAAAATATGAGCACAATAGTCCAAGCTTAGAGGAAAGGGATTTGCTTAGTGAAAATCATAATATTTTAAGTACATAAAATTTTGGAGATTAAAATCAAGACATAGTTGGTTAAGAGGAGATAAAAATATAGCTTTTCAGAGGATGACAATAGTACAGAGATAAACATATAAAATTATTAATATTAAATCAGTAGAAGGGGTTTGTATTGAATATTAAAGAGATTTTATATATATAGATTCTTTTGTTCTATCTTGAAAAAGGTAACAGATGCGGATGTCAGTCTGAGAAAACTAACTCCGTCCAAGCCGGTTTCTCCACAAATCTCAACTCTCTATGCTTCTGTCTTGGCTTCAAATCGGTTGGCCCCTCCCGGAAGAGTGTAGGATTCCAAAGGTTTCATTGTAGGTATGTAATATCTTTCTTTATTTATTTGGTGAGATAGGATTGGAATTCAAGCCGTAGTTTTCATTTTGCGTTTTTTTTTTTTCCTTTAAGAGGTTGTAATATCTCTCCACACTCGATAAATCTCAACTCTCTTTGCTTCTGTCTTGATAAATCTCAACTCTCTTTGCTTCTGTCTTGAAGCAGGTATGGTGGAAAGGGTAACAAGAGCGTAGGAGCAGACGTCAGGCATTCGAGATACCTAAAACAATCCAAGTCGGTTGGCCCTCTTGACAGAGAGTAAGATTCAAAAGGCTTCATTGTAGGTCTTGTAATAGCCTTATTTATATATTTTTTTATTTCATTTTTATGTTTTTTTTAGAGATAGGCTTGGAATTCAAGCGCTGTATTTGTTGATTTTTTATTTTTTATTTTTAAAAGAAAAGTGGTTGTATAAATCACAACTTTTTTGAGAATTTACAAACAAACTTTAAACGTTTTATGTAGTTAGTCCCTCTTGAAAGAGAGTACACAAAAAAACCTTGCAGAGTCACATTGTGGTTTAATTATAGATTTGTAATAGCCTTATTTATTTTATTTTTTTAAGCGAAAAAACTTTTCTCCATTATATATACTTATTGTTGTGTATTATATTGGGCTATTCAACTACCAAATCATCCTATCATTGACTCCACTCAAAATAAAAATGTTATATTTTTGCTCAATTGCCTCCTAGAATGATGTAGAGAGTCCATCTAGACCTAGGGATTTATACTTATCAAAATAGAAAAGAATTGAATGAGATTCTTCTAAAGTAATAGGCCTCATAAATTCACTATTATTTTTAGTTGTTATAACTGAAGGTACTTCTTGCAGTAGCTTATCATTAAGAAATTCAATCTCCTTTGATATTAGAATATTCTAGTAAAAACCTTACCTTCTTTCTAATTTTGATTTGGTATTCAATCCAAACCCCTTCTACTGATTTAATATTAAAAATTTTAGATGTTGATCTTTATACTATTGTCATCCTGTGAAAAAACTATATTTTTATCTCCTCTTAACCAACTCTATCTTGATTTATCTTCGAAAAGGATGCCACTTGCATTATCGGTGATGTGATCGGGGTTCAATCCCCATAGTGGATATGTATATGTGTAAGAAGTATTTACTTAATAAAAAAAAAAACTCTATCTTAATTTTAATATCTAAATTTTTTTTTACTCAAAAATATTATGGTTTTCACTAAGCAACTCCCTTTCCTCCAAACTTTGACTACTGTGCTCATCTTTTTGAAATTTTAAAATTTTCTCATTTAGTTTTTTTTCCTTCACAAAAATATTTTTAAAAGGGTTTTGTTCTATTCTTTTAGTTGCCCATATTGCTTTCATAGTTTTAGAAGATTCCTCCCTTGTAATTTAATTTCCTCGATCTAATGAATATTAGGATTATTAATTAAATAGAGGTTTCCTTATACACCTTTACTTTAAAGGAGCATTAGCCCCTCTTATAGTCCACAAAATGGTAATCATGTCTCATTTGGAGTTGTTATCCCCTTTTATGAATTACCAATAGCATTTCTTTGTGTGGTAAAGAGAAGTTCAACCAACTTAGATTGTGTTCCTTTCTCTATGGTTGCTCTTGCTTCTTGACTCGCGCTTGATAACTTAAAGGTTTTCATATTTTTTCATTACTAGTATCAGGGGTTTGTTGAACTATTCTTTGTTCTAATTTTTGACGATATATTTTCTTGTGTGAAGGCTCTTTTGTTTTGTGATTTCTCTCAACTTCTCAAATATGTTCAAATATATTTTTTCTTCTAAATGTTCTCTTTTGTGTTAGGATTTCTTATAATATATATAGGTTGGAGAGGTCACTTTTCGAGTGATTTCCTAGTATACACTCTATGGCTTGTGCAGAGACTATTAGTGTGATAACCCAATTCAACACATTGATTGTAACAAATTAGTTTTAATTTTATGTTTAAATTTTAACTAGCTTAGATATAAAGGATATATATCTAAAAATACCAAGATTTATCAATATCGAGGCACCTATCTCATTTCTTGGGGGTGTGATCTCCAAGAAAGGTGCCTCGGGATTGATAACACTCGACGTTTTTAGATATATATCCTTTATATATAAGATAGTATATAGTTATTCCCAACCATACTTTAATTATCTAAATATAATATATAATATTATATTTTAGAGGATTAAAATCTTCAACCTTTATTTTAAATTTCAAAATATTAAAAAAAAACTAAAACTTAATAAAGAAATCTAAAATAAAACTTTATAACTTATGTTTGGCTTCTTAATTAGTATCCTAACACAAGTATAACTTAAGTGGATGATGGGATGGACTACCGTGGAACTCTATATAGATGTTGAAGATTAGATTCATGAAAGTCCAGTAGTTACTTATGGTTAACTTTTTCTTTTTCTAAGAAAGATTATGATCAGGTAACACAAATCTACTTTCCTTTCTAAAATAAAACTCTTCAACTTATATTTGTATTCTTAATAAGTATCCTAACACAAGTATAACTAAAGTGGCTGATGGTGGACTACCATGGAACTCTATATAGGGGTTGAAGGTTAGATTCATGCAATTCCAAAAGTTACTTATGGTTAACTTTTTATTTTTATAAGAAAATAAATATTACGATTAGATAATACTAACCTGCTTTCCTTTTTAAAATATTAGAATATATAATAAATTTAGACAAATAAATTTGAAACTACAACGAACACCCACTTTTGTATTTATGTTAATGCATTGATCCACACTCCACCATTACCCATACCGTTTTCATATGTTACCAACAATACCTCATGGAAGTCGTAGAATAGGTAGAACAAACTTTTTGTACTTGACAAATCGATCATTTGCGGTGTTGCATTCTATACACAACAAATTTGGGCAATGGAGAATTACAAAAAATGATGTCTGCCATGATGTCTTCAGATTCGACAAAGGATGCCTCGAAGTGGTTCGACAAGTAGGTTTTGCTCTGAATTCATCAAAGCACCGCGTAGATCTGTTTTCAAGTCCAAGTCGATGTTGCATTCAGAGGATGGGTCACTTCTTACATGTCTATTGCAGAGCCCATCGCGGATTCTGTTGTGCTTGAAGGCATCTATCCCATCTACCTTACACAACTCTAGGTGGGACGAGTCCACCACGAGTAGGTCCTATGCGACACCCTTTGTGTAGATCCATTTAAAATTTTTGAAATCATGACCCTACTCGAAGATGAGCAATATTTTGTCATTAGAATTGCCATTTACAATGCAACATCCTCTGACTCCACTCTCGCGATGCTACGGAGATGTTTCCCTAATGGAGCCAAAGTGGCCATCAAGGAGCCCTACTTCAAGAAAGCTATGGATGAAAGCCTCGTGATTCGAGTTGAGACCCTGCCAACTTTGAGAGGCTCACAAAATTTCTTGCAGAAAAGCAGCAAGATTGGGGCATCGACATGGTGGATTTGGAGGAGGAAATACAACGTGGCAACTGCTACTTAAAAAACTAATATTGGAACAACGTCATCACCCACTACACTAAATTCATTAACTTAGCGCTAAAAAAGTAAAATGACACAGCAACAAAAGTGATGCTTCTTCTTACTTACTCCAATTGTGCCGAGACATGGCTGTAGACGAATGAGTTTGAGCTTGTGTTGTGGATTATTTTTGGTATATTACAATGGATGTTCATGTATTTATACAATATTTTATTAAACAATTATAACGATTGGTTAGTCGACTATTTTAGTTTAAATATTTTAAATTTTTGCAACGGTTTGTTAGTCGACCATTTTAGTTTAAATATTTTAAATTTTTTTGTTAATGTTGGCTTTTTTAATAAATAAAATGTTTATGGCATGAAATTTATGACCTCTTTGCCTCCCACCCCCCTGTCTACCATTGTAGGAATGCCTCTCAGCATAATAAACATTAACATAGGATGAGGTTTAACTAGGGTAAAAAAATTCATTTTGGCACCCATTAAGTAACTAGTACATAGCATTGGATACTACTTTTGGGTTATGACCAATGTAGATGACCTCCCTCCCAAGTGGATAAGATTTGTCAGATCTCATAAGTGGCATGCACTAAAAAATCATAATAAATCCTAACTAAAAATTGGTATGTATTTTATACCAACCAATACGCTATTTATTTTAGTTACAATATGATTTTGAGGCCGTATAGTAGTAAGATTTTGTCAACATTTTATTATTTTTTAAAATGAATTTTTTTTTTCTTTAAAAGTAGAATGGCACCTACAGGTGATAGAAATAAGAGAGGTCATTATTCTACTAAAAAGAGTATCCTCAAATATTTTAGCCATATATTAAAATCCAATGAGCCATCAACATCTGCACAAATGTAAGGTACACTAAACATATTGCATGTTGCTTTAAATTTTTTGCTATTTATAAAAATGTATTCTCTTATATAATTAAATGATAAAGAATATCATTGTACGTAGAAAACACTATTGACCCTGATATTCCTCCACTTGAATATATTCCTTATGAAGAGATACCTCTACATAAAATTTCTCTTAGAAATGATATCCAATAAACACTCCAAGATATTCTTCAAATTAACATGCCACTACAAAAAAAATGATAACTCAAATGCAATACAAACTTGTGTTATTGTGTAAATATTTTATGTTAATGAGCCATCAACATATACAAATGAAAATAATAAGTTGAATGTGTAAATATTTTGCGTGTTTTTGTAAAATTGCTACAACAATGTATGTTTCTATTTTGAGTAGTATAAAAATACTTCTACGTATTTATGCTTTCATGCATTTATTTGAATGTTGATCCATTTAACTTTGCAAAGTTAGGGTTTTCTTTCATTGTATAGATGCTCCCCGCAATCTCATTTTTGTGCATGTTAGTGTAACAACTAGAAATCTCATTTTCGTTGAAATTAATGTAAAGCCTAGCAATTATGGCTTTGAAAAACCTAGAAATCCTTTTTTTCTCAAACTCTAAGTTTCACTAAAAATTGTTTTTTGTGGATATTCACAATTTCGCTAGAAATTGCCTTCTTTAGAAAAATATTAAGTGCCCTTTCCTTTGTAAATTGAGGGAAACTCTATTTCACTCTACTTCCCTTTGTAAACCAAGTGTAACTTGTTTCACTCCACTTCCTTTGTAAAGTGAACGTATTAAGATATTATTTGGATCTCAATAGCTTTGGGACCTAGTGGATAATGGCTATCTAGAACCCATATATGCAATAGCATTGAGTGCTCTCTCAAGCCAATTTAGATTTATTGAAGAAGAATCAAAATAAGGACCATAAGGCATTTTTTTATATAATGCAGGATGTCTAGAAGACTATTTTTTGAGAATTGTACCAGCAACCAAGTCAAAGAAGGTATAGGAACTTTTAACTAGCTTCTTCCAATGAACCAATAAAATGAAGTTGGTAAGTTTGCATATGTTGAGAAAGGAGTTTGAAAACTTGTAGATGAATGAATCAAAGTCTATGAGCGACTCCTTTACCTACACAATGGGTATCATAAACCAGATGAGGATGAATGGTGAGAATATTGAGAACCAAATAATAGTGGAGAAAATATTGAGAAGCCTACTAGCTAGGTTTGACTAACCCTTTCAATGAGACGATATCATAGGTTTTCTACAAACATATGAGCAAATATGGAGTTAGATATCTCAGTTCTCATTAGAACAAGTATTTAAGATTCAGATTTTTTTTTGAGATAATAACATAAGAGAAGAATCCAGGGTTATGCATAGTGATGAATATTCATAAATTGGATGAACATTAGGATTTTTAAAATTAGAAATTTGTGAATATGAGGACCCTCGATGTTGGCCCATTCACCTAAAATTTTTGGGACCAAATTTTTCTTAGGGTCAATTCACCATAATATATATTCAAACATAGGCATATATCCGCTCATGTAGAGGAGTTGAAGAGCAAGTGGGTAGTTAAAACTCTCTAGTTATGGAGAGGCCCAGGTTCAAATCTCTCCCCTCACATGTTGCGGATATGTTGTATATAAAAAGTTCCTCATAAAAAAAAAAACATAGGCATATTTATACTCATTGGAAAGCTCTTTTAGAGTGCCTTCTGATTCTATCATCTACCAAGACTGATTACTTAAATATACTAGTACCTCAATAATTTTGATATCGTCCTCAACCATATTTGCATTCAACTTTACATTTAATTTTTGATATGACTCCTACTATCGGTTACATAAATTTACTAGTATTTTTACAACCTCAACCTCGATGTTTTGGTCAGGCATATTTGAACTCAATATTTGGTCCATATTTGCTTCTGTCATCAACCTAAAACCCATAAAAAACAATAAATTAAATTCAAATTCCTATAGATAAATTAAATTATAGCAGCAACCAAGTCAAAGGAGGTATAGAAACTTTTATCTAGTTTCTTCCCAGGAACCAATAAAGTGAAGCTGGTAAGGTTGCAGATGTTGAGAAATGAATTTGAAAACTTGTAGATGAGTGAATTAGAGTCTATGAGCGACTCCTTTATCCATACAATGGGTATCATAAACCAGATTTGGATGAATGGAGAGAATATTGAGAACCAAAGAATAGTGGAGAAAATATTGAGAAGCCTACTAGATTTTCTACAAACACATGAGAAAATATTGAGTTATAAATATTATTCCTCATTAGAACAAGTATTTAAGATGCATATTTCATTTCAAGACAATAACAGAAGAGAAGAATCTATGGTTATACATAGTGATAAATATTCATATATTGGGTGAATATTAGGATTTCCAAAATTAGAATTTTATGAATATAAGGACCCTTGACGTTGGCCCATTCAGCTAAAATTTTTGGGACCAATTTTTTCTTAGGGTCAATTCACCATAATATATATCCAAACATAGGCATATTTGTACTCATTAGAAAGCTCTTTTAGAGTGGCTTCTAATTCTGTCATCTACCAAGACTGGTTACTTAAATAAACTAGTACCTCAATAATTTTTATATCTTCCTCAACTATATTTGCATTCACATTTATGTTTGGTTCTGAGTATGACTCCCACTATCGATTGCTTAAATTTACTAATATTTCTGTAACCTCAACCTTGATATTTTGGTCGAGTAGATTTGAACTCAAGATTTAGTCCATCGTTGCTTTTGTCCTCAACCTGAAACCCATAAAAAACAATAAATTAAATTCAAATTCCTATAGCTAAATTAAATTAAAAAACAATAGTTAAATAAATAATAAGAACCAAAAATACCTAATAGAACTGGATCAAGCTTCATTGCTTCTAATGGGTGAATCGATAGCAACGTTGATTACATGATAACTCACTTTGATGCCAAGTGAAATATTGACAATAACATGATGCAGGATACCTCCTAGACCATTCATTTTTTGTTCATATCAATCATCTTCTAAACAAGAATAGTGTGTACGATGATCACACTAGGATAGCAATGTCTGCAAAGATGGGTTTGTCTGTTTGTGATCAATAATAGAAAAAATAGAAAATGTGATTCTTGGTGCAATCATCATACACACTGTTGTTGGTTTAGAATATTATGGATATGAACAAAACATGAATGGTCCAATACATATCCTGCATCATTTTATGGTCGATATTTCACTTGGCATTGATGTGATTTATCTTGTAATCAATATTGCTATCGATTCATCCATTGGAAGCAATGAAGCTCGATCCAATTTTGTCAGGTATTTTTGGTTCTTATAATTTATTTAACTATTATTTTTTAATTTAATTTAGCTATAGGAATATAAATTTAATTTATTATTTTTTATGGGTTTCAGTTTGAGACAGAAGCAACGATGGACAAAATCATGAGTTTGAATCTGCTCAACCAAAACATCAAGGTTGAGGTTGGAGAAATACCAATAAATTTAAATAACTCACATTGGTAGTCATATTCAGAATCAAATATAAATGTGAATACAAATATGGTTGAGGAAGACATCAAAATTACTGAGATATTGGTTTATTTAAGTAACAATCTTGGCAGACGGTAGGTTCAGAAGCCACTCTAAACAATAAGAACATCAACCTTGTTCAGGTATTGGTCGATCTAAGTAACGAACAATACTCATTGGAAATCTCTTTTTGAGCCTGATATAATGGTGGTATTTTTATGAATTTATAAGGTGATTTAATAAGTCAAAAGTTTCTCCAAATATGACCTTACAATTTAGGACTTCAAATGCCCCAAATTTTGGTGTGAAGATGATTGATTTGATTTAATTAAAATTCACTTTGATTTCAATTAGGATTCACCATTTTTTATTCCAATGCCTTATGCATAACCGTGGAAGAATCCCATCAAGCTACCTCAAGCTCTCAGGGATGAAGAGAATAGACTAATATAGGATAATGTGAGAGACATCATAAGAGATGAGGAATGTCAAATCCAAATGAAGGAGAGACTAGTTGTAATTTACATCAAGCAGGAAGAAGAGGTTGTGGTAGAAATTAAGGAGGATCAAATAAAAGATCCAATGTTATTACTACAAGAAATTTGGCCATTATAGTCATGAGAATAGAAAGAAGTTGAATTAGAGTCTATGACCGACTCCTTTATCCATACAATGGGTATCATAAATCAGATTTGGATGAATGGAGAGAATATTGAGAACCATAGAATAGTGGAGAAAATATTGAGAAGCCTACTAGCTAGGTTAGACTAACCCTTTCAGTAGATAAGCTCATAGATTTTCTACAAACACATGAGAAAATATTGAGTTATAAATATTATTCCTCATTAGAACAAGTATTTAAGATGCATATTTCATTTCAAGACAATAACAAAAGAGAAGAATCTATGGTTATACATAGTGATGAATATTCATATATTGGGTGAATATTAGGATTTCCAAAATTAGAATTTGGTGAATATAAGGACCCTTGACGTTGGCCCATTCAGCTAAAATTTTTGGGACCAATTTTTTCTTAGGGTCAATTCACCATATTATATATCCAAACATAGGCATATTTGTACTCATTAGAAAGCTCTTTTAGAGTGGCTTCTAATTATGTCATCTGCCAAGACTGGTTACTTAAATAATCTAGTACCTCAATAATTTTTATATCTTCCTCAGCTATATTTGCATTCACATTTACATTTTGTTCTGAATATGACTCCTACTATCGATTACTTAAATTTACTAATATTTTTGTAACCTCAACCTTGATATTTTGGTCGAGTAGATTTGAACTCAAGATTTAGTCCATCGTTGCTTTTGTCCTCAACCTGAAACCCATAAAAAACAATAAATTAAATTCAAATTCCTATAGCTAAATTAAATAAAAAAACAATAGTTAAATAAATAATAAGAACCAAAAATACTTGATAGAACTGAATCGAGCTTCATTGGTTCTAATGGGTGAATCGATAGCAACGTTGATTACATGATAACTCACATTGATGCCAAGTGAAATATTTACCATAACATGATGCAGGATACCTCCTAGACCATTCATTTTTTGTTCATATCAATCATCTTCTAAACCAAGAATAGTGTGTACGATGATCACACTAGGATAGCAATGTCTGCAAATATGGGCTTGTTTGTTTGTGATCAATAATAGAAAAAAGATAAAATGTGATTCTTGGTGTAATCATCATACACATTGTTGTTGGTTTAGAATATTATGGATATGAACAAAACATGAATGGTCCAAGACGTATCCTACATCATTTTATGGTCGATATTTCACTTGGCATTGATGTGATTTATCTTGTAATCAATATTGCTATCGATTCATCCATTGGAAGCAATGAAGCTCGATCCAATTTTGTCAGGTATTTTTGGTTCTTATAATTTATTTAACTATTATTTTTTAATTTAATTTAGCTATAGGAATATAAATTTAATTTATTATTTTTTATGGGTTTTAGTTTGAGGACAGAAGCAACGACGGACAAAATCGTGAGTTTGAATCTGCTCGACCAAAACATCGAGGTTGAGGTTGGAGAAATACCAATAAATTTAAATAACTCACATTGGTAGTCATATTCAGAATCAAATGTAAATGTGAATGCAAATATGGTTGAGGAAGACATCACAATTACTGATATATTGGTTTATTTAAGTAACAATCTTGGCAGATGATAGGTTCAGAAGCCACTCTAAACAATAAGAACATCAACCTTGTTCAGGTATTGGTCGATCTAAGTAACGAACAATACTCATTGGAAATATCTTTTTGAGCCTGATATAATGGTGGTATTTTTATGAATTTATAAGGTGATTTAATAAGTCAAAAGTTTCTCCAAATATGACCTTACAATTTAGGACTTCAAACGCCCCAAATTTTGGTGTGAAGATGATTGATTTGATTTACTTAAAATTCACTTTGATTTCAATTAGGATTCACCATTTTTTACAAGTACATTTTGATTCCAATGCCTTATGCATAACCGTGGAAGAATCCCATCAAACTACCTCAAGCTCTCAAGGACAAAGAGAATAGACTAATATAGGATAATGTGGGAAACATCATAAGAGAGGAGGAATGTCAAATCCAAATGAATGAGAGACCAGTTGCAATTTCCATCAAGCAGGAAGAAGAGGTTGTGGTAGAAATTAACGAGGATCAAATAAAAGATCCAATGTTATTACTAAAATAAATTTGGCCATTATAGTCATGAGCATAGAAAGAAGTTGGCCAAGGAAATAAAGTAGCAAGCCCACTGATCAAATTAAATATTTCAAAGCTTTGATTGAAATTCTTAAACAGATGGAGGAGGTGAGTACATATCTAATGAATTCCATAATTTTTGTATGGTAAATGCAATTAGAATATAGTTCATAGCTAGATATGATCTTTAAAGTGCCACATTGTAGGTTCACCTCTACATACAAATATACAAATTATGCTTAATCCTTCAGCTTATATTCATTAAATATGTCCATTCTTATAATGTTGCTTAGATATCTGATCTACTTATCAAATATTTAAATGCAAATATTATAGAAAATAAATCACACATACACCATTATAAATTTCAATAGAACACAAGAATTATATGGAAACCCAAAAATGGGTAAAACCATGATCAAAGATATTTTTGCAAATTTTTATTTTATGCTTTCAAATTGGTATTAAAGCTAGTGCTATTTGTGGAAGCTTATAGAATCAATGGCTTCAAGCAAAAATTAATTATAGTTGTATATCCCAATGATTTAATGGCAAGAATTATGATTAAAGGATCATTCAAATGAATATATTATTTGGATCTCAAGAGCTATTGGACCTGGTGGATAATGGCTATCTAGAACTCACAGATGCAATAGCATTGAGCACTGTCTAAAGCCAAGTTAGATTGATTGAAGAAGAATAAAAAGAAGGACCATAAGGAGTTATTTTATATAATGTAATAAGTTGAGGAGACCATTTTTCTAAGAATTGTAGCAGCAACCAAGTCAAAGGGGGTATAGAAACTTTTATCTAGTTTCTTCCAAGGAGCCAATAAAGTGAAGCTGGTAAGGTTGCAGATGTTGATAAAGGAATTTGAAAACTTGTAGATGAGTGAATTAGAGTCTATGAGCGACTCCTTTATCCATACAATGGTTATAATAAATCATATTTGGATGAATGGAGGGAATATTGAGAACCACAGAATAGTGGAGAAAATATTGAGAAGCCTACTAGCTAGGTTAGACTAACCCTTTCAGTAGATAAGCTCATAGATTTTCTAAAAACACATGAGCAAATATTGAGTTATAAATATTATTACTCATTAGAACAAGTATTTAAGATGCATATTTCATTTCAAGAAAATAACAGAAGAGAAGAATCTATGGTTATACATAGTGATGAATATTCATATATTGGGTGAATATTAGGATTTCCAAAATTAGAATTTGGTGAATATAAGGACCCTTGACGTTGGCCCATTCAGCTAAAATTTTTGGGACCAATTTTTTCTTAGGGTCAATTCACCATATTATATATCCAAACATAGGCATATTTGTACTCATTAGAAAGCTCTTTTAGAGTAGCTTCTGATTCTATCATCTGTTAAGATTGGTTACTTAAATAAAATAGTACCTCAATAATTTTTATATCTTCCTCAACTATATTTGCATTCACATTTACATTTGGTTCTGAATATGACTCCCACTATCGATTACATAAATTTACTAATATTTTTGTAACCTCAACCTTGATATTTTGGTCGAGTAGATTTGAACTCAAGATTTAGTCCATTGTTGTTTTTGTCCTCAACCTGAAACCCATAAAAAACAATAAATTAAATTCAAATTCCTATAGCTAAATTAAATTAAAAAACAATAGTTAAATAAATAATAAGAACCAAAAATACCTAATAGAACTGGATCGAGCTTCGTTGGTTCTAATGGGTGAATCGATAGCAACGTTGATTAAATGATAACTCACATTGATGCCAAGTGAAATATTGACCATAGCATGATGCGGGATACATCCTAGACCATTCATTTTTTTTTCATATCAATCATATTCTAAACCAAGAATAGTGTGTACGATGATCACACTAGGATAGCAATGTCTACAAAGATGGGCTTGTTTGTTTGTGATCAATAATAGAAAAAAGAGAAAATGTGATTCTTGATGTAATCATCATACACACTATTGTTGGTTTAGAATATTATGGATATGAACAAAACATTAATGGTCCAAGACGTATCCTGCATCATTTTATGGTCGATATTTCACTTGGCATTGATGTGATTTATCTTGTAATCAATATTGCTATCGATTCATCCATTGGAAGCAATGAAGCTCGATCCAATTTTGTCAGGTATTTTTGGTTCTTATAATTTATTTAACTATTATTTTTTAATTTAATTTAGCTATAGGAATATAAATTTAATTTATTATTTTTTATGGATTTCAGTTTGAGGACAGAAGCAACGATGGACAAAATCATGAGTTTGAATCTGCTCGACCAAAACATCGAGGTTGAGGTTGGAGAAATACCAATAAATTTAAATAACTCACATTGGTAGTCATATTCAGAATCAAATGTAAATGTGAATGCAAATATGGTTGAGGAAAACATCAAAATTACTGAGATATTGGTTTATTTAAGTAACAATATTGGCAGATGATAGGTTCAGAAGCCACTCTAAACAATAAGAACATCAACCTTGTTCAAGTTGTAATGTCCCCATTTTTCATATTTTTATTATACATAGTTGTGGAGTGGAGTCTTGATGTGTTTTGGTGTGTTAAGAGTATTTTTGGTGAAATTTGGCAATTAAATAATAAAAAGGGGGAAATGAGGGTGTATGCCCCATTAGGAGAATAAATATCATTTTATTATTATTTTCTAAGGTATTATTAAGTGAAATCAAAAAGTGCAACCTCAATAAAGAATTAAAAGAATGTCTATATAAAGAGGAGTAGGGGGCTCATTTGAGGGAGCTTGGATCATTTTATCTCTTCTACATTGTTGTATTTGGCTTTGCAACTAATACACTTTTCTCTTGTGGACGAAACCCTACGAGAGAATTCTCTCTTGCGGACGAAACCCTGCAAGGGATAGCTTTGAGGACGAAAACCCTCTTGGCTAGAAACCTAGGACGAAAACCCTAGAGTTTCTTTGAGGTAAATCCAGCCAGGGTTTACAATTGGGTTTATTGAGACATTCTGCATCATTTATTGAGGATTTCTTCGGCAGCATTCATATCAGATTTGGGGAGATCAGATTTGGGGTTTTGGGAACCCTTCTTGGTGTGGTATTTCAGATTTGGTGTGGCATTATAGTTTCAGATTTTTGCAGCAGAGTTTAACAGTTTTGTGGCTGGGCATTTGTGAGTTGTTTTCATTCAATAATTTAGCAGAGGTTGTGTTGTTTGTTCAGCATCCAGGGTTTATATTAATGTTTCAGGTGTGATCTATGTAATTGTGGTTCCATAAAAGATAATATAAAATATTGTGGTGTTTGTGACAATCTTAGGGTTTTATGGTGTATTTTTCTGGGTTATTTATAGATCTGATTTTTATTTGCATGGTTCAAAATTTTAGTCAGGAATATTACCATATCTACAGCAAGGGTTTGAAAACTCAATTTGGGGATGAGCATTTACTATTTTTTCTGTATGAGAGTTCTTGCTGTGAGCAGGAGTTCGAAGCTTCAACTTGTTGGTGACGTAGCCCACCCTCAAGGACAGTGTTGTTGTGGTTGAAAGACACCATCACAATGCTTGGATTTTTAGTTTACAGGTGAAGAAGACATTGAAGGCAGTTTTCTAATAAATGTGTGAAGTTAGCTCAGATCATATGCAGAGTTATTATCAAGTTTCCAGCTTCAATCTCTATTGGGCATTTTCCCCAGTTGGCCGAACAATTTTGGAAGGGTTTTGGTGAGTTCGAGTTGCATATCACAAGAAAGACATTGGCATTGCTTACCAGCAGTTTGCAGACTATAATGAGGGTTCTAAGTCAGTTTTGAGAAGCATTTTAAGAGCAGCAAATAACCTACAGGGCAATCGTGCCTCCGCAACATTGGGTCGTACATTTGCAGCCCCACGTGGGTGTTTGGGTCCATTCCTCATCGATTGCACTGGAGATACTTAGTGGAATTTGTTAAGCAGCAAAAAGGGGTATTTGTAACTATTTTCCAATCAATGGAGAAGTCAGTATTTTATAAGTTATGAGCAAAACATGTTTTTCTGTAGCTGATGCAAATTTCCAGTTTAATATCAGACCAGAGATTTTTATGGGTAAACTTATCTTTCTACATTTTCCTTCATTGGGTTTATGTATTATGATAAAAAGAAGTTTGTGTCAAAATTTCATTGTATTTGGTTTAGGTAGTTTGAAAGTTACGATAGTATTCATTTCCAACTGTGTGTTATCATTCTCAAAAGAAAAAAAAACATATATTGAAAAAACTACAAAAAAAATTACAAAATACCAAGCATTACCAAAAACAAAGCAGAGTATCAGTTCTCTCAGATTGGGGTTAGTCACTACAGTGGTATCAGAGCCAAAGATTCTACCAGCCTGTCTGGGTTCTTTATCTAGTGTGTTTTCTCATAATAGTTGCAGCTGAGAGTTGGTTAGTTCAATGTGAAGATGGAGCCACACAGTGATTGGGATAGGTTTCAGCATGAGTTTTGGCAAGGTCAGAGAGAGTTGCAGCAAACTCTCAAGCAGTTGACAGCTGCTATGTCACCTAAGTCAGCACCTACGGTTTCCTCTAAGGCTAAGGTTGAGCCCCCCATCTCAGAGTTACGGGATCAGTTTGTTCAGGAATGGACCAATGCTAGTGGGAAATTCAAAGAAATGATGTCTCTTCATGATTGGGTGGACATGAGGATGAGGCAACAACCTAATCGGAGAGGTAATCATCATCAACAAAAGTTGCATAGGAAGGAGAGAAAAGATGAACCAATGTCTCCCACCTCAATTCCTATACAAAGAAACGTTGTTGGGTCCAAGAAGGTCGAGATGATAGAAGAAGAACTTGTTGTTCCAGAAAACTTTAGAAGGCAGTTGGCAGAAAAAGAAATGGTTTCTAGTGGTTTACAGGTCGCAGGACCTCTATCAAATATGGATACAACAAATTTTGTTTTGCAGCAGAATAATATTTCTTCTGGATACCTTACAAGTTCAGCTCCTTTGTCTCAGATATTAGTACCAAATGCAATTGATGAAAAATTAGCAAGGCAACAAATTGATGGCATAGTACAACAATATGAATATGAAGTAGACAGCTTTGTGGAATCGGATTCTGCTCTGGACATTGATGTGTTCAATGAAACACAAGTGACATTCAAAGCCCTTGAAGAGCATGATGGAGAGTATGATGAGAGTGAACACATAGGAGTTTACAAATTAGATTTCAGTAATGATAGAGTTGGTGAGTATTGGTTTGATTTGGAAAATGAACATGAGATTTACAATAAGCATGCAACACCAAAAATACATCAGCCATTAGACGCATGGGATCCAAGTATTTCAGCACCTAGTTATGATGAGGAACCGATTTGGGATGAATTTCATCTTGAACAAGGAGCTGGCCAAAATTTATTTCAAAAATCATGCAAAGGAAATGACATTGAGATGGTTGATCCTTGCATTAAAGACAAATCCAAACTGTTATTTCATAGGGCTGATTATGATCAAGAAGAAGAGGAGGTAAATTTTGAAGGAGTAACTATTTCAGCCTTAAAACAAGGAAACATGCCCATGGATTACATCACCAAATTGGCCAAAGATAGAGGTAACAATTATATGAGGGTTGTAATGAATGAATTTGCTCATTTCCCTATTGTTACAGTCGTCTTAACAACAATAGAGGAGTTTCATTTGTTCTTTGGAAGGGTATGTAGATCTCATAGCATACATGGGGATATTGTGAATATTTGGGACAGCAGATTCACACCTTGGGATCCGGGTATATTGGCACCTAGATGTGAGGAAGTACCCATGGGGAATGAACGCCCTATTGACTTCAATACCATCCACATTTCATTTCAGAGTTCCAAAAACTCAGTTTTGAATTTCCAAGAAGT
This sequence comes from Wollemia nobilis, assembly GCA_028583015.1. NCBI lineage: Eukaryota > Viridiplantae > Streptophyta > Pinopsida > Araucariales > Araucariaceae > Wollemia > Wollemia nobilis. Next base: position 7,544,110 of record JAQPPZ010003305.1, on the reverse strand, counting down.
TCGTCCTATTTTTGAGAGTCTTTGGGTGAGCTTGGGAAACATCCCCCCCTTGGAGCCACTCTTGAGCCATGGGGAGGCACAAAGCAGCCTTAAGGAAGTTGCAAGAAGGTATGTTATCAGTTCTGATTTTTGTTGGCAATATAACAGTAGTTCTCCATTTATGGGCAGCATTAGCATTGTGGAAAAAGAGACATTGATGGCACCTATGGTTGCATTCTTGTTGAGACCTAAGACTGCATTTTTGGTAATGAATGAGGATGCATCTTTGATGATAGAATGGACTGAGTTTTTGTTCAAAATGACTACATCACTGATGGAGATTGAGGCTGCACATTTCATGTTCTATGAGGACATACACTTCTTGATAAAAGAGGCTGTGTTTGTGACTTCTGTGTCTAATCTTACCACTCTGTTTGAGACCCCTTGGTCTGCATCTTTCATAACTAATGAGGCTATTTTTCTAAGGGCAACTTGGACTGATTGTTCACTGATTTTTGAGGTTGCATCTTCTCTGTCTTTTAGGACTGTTTTTGTGATGAATTCTGGGACAGAGTTGGAGATGTATGGGACTACATGTTGGTTTATTTGTGAGACTGCATATTTGTCTTTGGAGGCAACATCTGTTGAGAGAGTTAAGACTGAAATGTTGACAACATACTGGACTGCATTTTTTATGACCGATGGGGCTGTGTTTTTGACTCATTGGACAGCACTTTTGAGGGAAGCTTTGGCCAAGTTTTTTATTAAGAAGACTGCAAACTCCATGACAAATAGGACTGCAATAATGATGACTGATGCAGCTACGTTGACAATGAGTTTTGGGGCTACATGTGACACATTGTTTGGGACAATTCCTCCCAAGCTAATTGAGATCTTCATGAGGTTTGAATTGGCACTTTACATGATGTATAAGAAGGTGTTTTGCATGTTGTTTAGGACTGTCTTTTCTTCAAAAATTAGAGCTGTGTTTCTTGAGGAGCTATTTTGGGCAGCATTGGTAAGGGCATTTGAGGTAAATGGCAAGTTTGGCATTGGTATTATCACATGGTGGGCCTTAGAAACATTCATAGGATGGAAAATAGGGACTGCAAACATTGGGAAGATAGACGTTGCATCCCGGGAGCCTTGGAAGGTTGCTAATGGCATCCTGAAAGCAACCATAATTTATTCTGTTGATAACACATTGATGGCTGCCATTTCTATAAGAAGGACTGCAATTTTGATCAGCCATGGGACATTACATTCTGATCAGCCTTGCTTAGATTGTTTTGATAAGGAGGAGGAAGATACCATTTCATTCTTGGATAATCTTGGGAACACATCTTCAGTATTGGGGTGTTTGGGGGAAAACGTTCTTCTGTTGGGGTCACTTTTGCACCACTTGAAGACATGGATCAGCCATGATACTACTTACATAAGGTATGACATTCATTCTGATTTTTATGATAGCTGTTTGAAGAGTTTTGGCATTCATGAGTTGGTTACATTGATAAGTTATGGGAATGAAAGATTGATGATGGATGGAGCTGGTAATTGGTATGGCATAATCACGTCATGTGGAAGAAATTGGGCTGCATTATGGAGTATTTTTGAGAGCAGGACATTAGCATTTGGAGATGATATCTTGCTAATTCTCAGAACTGATTTTTGGGCAGCCATTGGAACTATTTTTGGGAATAAAAAGTTGGCATCGCTGGTAATTCATTGGGATTCATTTTGCATTCAAACTATGACTGCACCTACACTTTGTGAGACAAAATTGGAAACAGTTTTCACTTTGTATAGGCTAATTGATGAGACATCAGGGGCTGCGCTTCATATCAGGTCTGATTTTCTCATATTTGTTGTGTTTTACTTGATTAGAAGGGCTGCTACATCACACCAAATTTCAGTGTTGATTGAGAGGGGGAATGAAATTGTTCATGATAGAAAGTGTGCAGGAATGTTTTTCATGATGTCAAAGACTGCTTTTCATTCAGAAATCAGAACTGAGTTTGTTTCGAAAAGGGAAATTGAGGAACATGAATTGGTAGACTTCATATACACTTATTTGCAAAACATGAAAGATGAAGCATATATGGCAAAGATAGTACTTCAGAAATCAGCATGTATGGACCTTGGAGTGGCCTTGATGGATACTTGGAGAATTGTGTCTCTACATGTTGATGCTGCCAAGAAGAAGACAGTGGCGCAACATCAAGCATGATGGACCTACTCCTTTAACATTTATTTGGGATCCTGGAATCACCATTGGTTTCAGCTTGATGATGAGAAGATGGTGTTGGAATTGCTTGAGGACAAGCAATTTTGGGAGGGGTGGTATTGTAATGTCCCCATTTTTCATATTTTTATTATACATAGTTGTGGAGTGGAGTCTTGATGTGTTTTGGTGTGTTAAGAGTATTTTTGGTGAAATTTGGCAATTAAATAATAAAAAGGGGGAAATGAGGGTGTATGCCCCATTAGGAGAATAAATATCATTTTATTATTATTTTCTAAGGTATTATTAAGTGAAATCAAAAAGTGCAACCTCAATAAAGAATTAAAAGAATGTCTATATAAAGAGGAGTAGGGGGCTCATTTGAGGGAGCTTGGATCATTTTATCTCTTCTACATTGTTGTATTTGGCTTTGCAGCTAATACACTTTTCTCTTGTGGACGAAACCCTACGAGAGAATTCTCTCTTGCGGACGAAACCCTGCAAGGGATAGCTTTGAGGACGAAAACCCTCTTGGCTAGAAACCTAGGACGAAAACCCTAGAGTTTCTTTGAGGTAAATCCAGCCAGGGTTTACAATTGGGTTTATTGAGACATTCTGCATCATTTATTGAGGATTTCTTCGGCAACATTCATATCAGATTTGGGGAGATCAGATTTGGGGTTTTGGGAACCCTTCTTGGTGTGGTATTTCAGATTTGGTGTGGCATTATAGTTTCAGATTTTTGCAGCAGAGTTTAGCAGTTTTGTGGCTGGGCATTTGTGAGTTGTTTTCATTCAATAATTTAGCAGAGGTTGTGTTGTTTGTTCAGCATCCAGGGTTTATATTAATGTTTCAGGTGTGATCTATGTAATTGTGGTTCCATAAAAGATAATATAAAATATTGTGGTGTGTTTGTGACAATCTTAGGGTTTTATGGTGTATTTTTCTGGGTTATTTATAGATCTGATTTTTATTTGCATGGTTCAAAATTTTAGTCAGGAATATTACCATATCTACAGCAAGGGTTTGAAAACTCAATTTGGGGATGAGCATTTACTATTTTTTTCTGTATGAGAGTTCTTGCTGTGAGCAGGAGTTCGAAGCTTCAGCTTGTTGGTGACGTAGCCCACCCTCAAGGACAGTGTTGTTGTGGTTGAAAGACACCATCACAATGCTTGGATTTTTAGTTTACAGGTGAAGAAGACATTGAAGGCAGTTTTCTAATAAATGTGTGAAGTTAGCTCAGATCATATGCAGAGTTATTATCAAGTTTCCAGCTTCAATCTCTATTGGGCATTTTCCCCAGCTGGCCGAACAATTTTGGAAGGGTTTTGGTGAGTTCGAGTTGCATATCACAAGAAAGACATTGGCATTGCTTACCAGCAGTTTGCAGACTATAATGAGGGTTCTAAGTCAGTTTTGAGAAGCATTTTAAGAGCAGCAAATAACCTACAGGGCAGCCGTGCCTCTGCAACATTGGGTCGTACATTTGCAGCCCCACGTGGGTGTTTGGGTCCATTCCTCATCGATTGCACTGGAGATACTTAGTGGAATTTGTTAAGCAGCAAAAAGGGGTATTTGTAACTATTTTCCAATCAATGGAGAAGTCAGTATTTTATAAGTTATGAGCAAAACATGTTTTTCTGTAGCTGATGCAAATTTCCAGTTTAATATCAGACCAGAGATTTTTACGGGTAAACTTATCTTTCTACATTTTCCTTCATTGGGTTTATGTATTATGATAAAAAGAAGTTTGTGTCAAAATTTCATTGTATTTGGTTAAGTAGTTTGAAAGTTACGATAGTATTCATTTCCAGCTGTGTGTTATCATTCTCAAAAGAAAAAAAAACATATATTGAAAAAACTACAAAAAAAATTACAAAATACCAAGCATTACCAAAAACAAAGCAGAGTATCAGTTCTCTCAGATTGGGGTTAGTCACTACACAGGTATTGGTCGATCTAAGTAATGAACAATACTCATTGGAAATCTCTTTTTGAGCCTGATATAATGGTGGTATTTTTATGAATTTATAAGGTGATTTAATAAGTCAAAAGTTTCTCCAAATATGACCTTAAAATTTAGGACTTCAAATGCCCCAAATTTTGGTGTGAAGATGATTGATTTGATTTACTTAAAATTCACTTTTATTTCAATTAGGATTCACCATTTTTTACAAGTACATTTTGATTCCAATGCCTTATGCATAACCGTGGAAGAATCCCATCAAGCTACCTCAAGCTCTCAAGGACAAAGAGAATAGACTAATATAGGATAATGTGGGAGATATCATAAGAGTGGAGGAATTTCAAATCCAAATGAAGGAGAGACCAGTTGCAATTTCCATCAAGCAAGAAGAAGAGGTTGTGATAGAAATTAAGGAGGATCAAATAAAAGATCCAATGTTATTACTACAAGAAATTTGGCCATTATAGTCATGAGCATAGAAATAAGTTGGCCAAGGAAATATCCAGGATTGGGCCACTCTAGATGTTGATATAATATTCTTTATTTGCACACAAGGACATAGAAAATAGTTAGTAGTATATGAGAGGGCTCCACAATGTGAGGCCCTCTATAAGCAATGATAAAAATACTAAGTACTATAAATGAAGTGGATAGAAATAGAAACACATGCAATGCAATAAATCAATTTAGGGTTGATTTGTTTTACCTTTTTTCTATATTTTTATGTGTGATGTCTGATGTAGATGGCTGGTGCGGTGATGCCATAGCATCACCCAGAGGCTAGGGGGACTTCAATAATGAGAGCATAAAATACTTGCGAGCACCTGATGACTATAGAAAATTCCTGTGGGCACCTGGGGCTGATGAGGAGGTGACCGTGGGTGCCTGACAGCTGATAAAGAATTTTGTAGAACTAGATCAGATGAGGGTGCAGGTTGCGACGATGGATATGGCGAGTGAGGAAAGTGAAATGCGACAAATGGAATCAGGGTTAGGGCACTCAAGGTTTGTAAAGGACTTGAGAACTCAGGGAACTCAAAAATTTAGGAACTTCGAGCATTCAAAAATCTAGTGATTGAGCCAACAAAATGGCTCTTATTTATAATCTACCTTAGGGTATGCTAGGGTTTCAATGACAGTAATTATGTGGCTGAGATTAAATCACATCTAAGGATAGATAATAAATATAAGGTGTGGCATGGATTAAGGTGGATGAATGGATGAGATTAGATGAAATCTAATGGCTGGGGTTAATTCACTTAAATAAATACATATTTATTAAATATATATTAAAATAAAATATAAAATATTATATTTAAATATATAATAATAATAATAATAAATATATATAAATAAATATGAATAATGATAAAAAATGGCAGGAAAATAGGAATAGTGGGAAAATTGGCTAGGATTAGGTGGGGGAAATGGTGGGAAGGCCAATGGAAGGTGAATGGCTAGGTTTTTGTGTCTACACAAGTATATGAATCTTAAATTAAAATAATTAAACAAACATTTGAGAACTATCATAAGATTTAATACTTGATAAATTTTGATAGGTCCTAGAAAGGGTAAAAAAGGATCCAACTATAAGAGGAGGATCCTAATAGTAGAAAAAGAAGAAAAAAAGGCATTAGACAATGAGAAGGAGGAGAAACATCGAGGAGGAGAGATCCACCTAGGATCTTTACTAGTCAACTTCCGCAGTAGGCATGTCCATAAAATCTTTGGTTCTTGAATTACCTAGCCCTTTCTTGCAGTCCTCTAGGAGGAGGACTGCTTCCTCTACATAGATAAGAGTCATCTTACCAACCCTCTATAGAGAGTAGATAAGGTCAGTCAGATTATGGAGATGATCCTTATGATTCAAGGATGGAATCAAAATCTTCCTCATAGAGGATTTCTTAGCAGTGGAAGCACTACATTGTATGGCCTCCTTTAGAGTGGGAAAATAAGGGAATGCTGCACTACCAAGCTTTTTAGGATTGGGGTTAGAGAAGGATTCCTAGGAGTTCTAAAAACTGTGCTCAGACATGACATGAATAGGAGAGTTGTTTCCTTCTTAGCTTAAAATTTTAGATGGACCATCTCTAGATCTCAGTCCTTTCTTTGGAAGCAATGATAGCTCCGCCATCCTGGTATGGGTCATTTTTAATCTTGACACCACTCTTATATGGAGTTGGAGTATCCTCACTTGCGATTTCCTTTTTACCTTATGGGGATGCCATCAGTGGTCACGATGGGCTTGAAACCATCATGATGGACCACCTCCTCAAGATATTTCTCAACAATCTCCATGAGAGTGTTGTGTCTTACAATATATGAAGTGATTATAAGGCTCGAGCCAAGGCTCACCAAATCCCCATGGACTTCCTTTTTTGTGTGTAGGAACATTAACTTGAGAATCTCTTAGTAAAGCAAAAAAGAGGAATTGTCCTCCTGCACTTGCTTCATAGATTTCTTGATTGATTTGAGGAGGAACATCAGAATGTTCATATATTTATTTCATAGAATGTGTTTGAGAAATGTTAAGTGGAAGATTCTACTGATGGATGTATGCTTGTTCAGAGTGAAGTAGTGCATAATGGGAATAATGACTCTTTTCTAAGGGCTGGGAAGGGATTCCCAAAAGATGTCATTTTGAAACTTATCCATGCTTTCTCCTTTGTCATGAAATATGATCAACTCTTTTGCTAGGGAATGCTTTTCCCTATTAATATATTTCCCAATAGTAGTGAGACCTGGGACTTCTACAACAAGAGCCACACTGATGGAAAATTTGAAGCCCTTGGATTTTAGTTTGCCTTCATACCAAGTGTGGGTCAACTCCATAGAAAGGTCCTTGTTGTGGCTGTAGAATTTCTTTAAGGTAAGAAAACCATCATCTCTAAGGATATCCTCAACATCTGTGTCCAAAGAAAGGACAACAGACTCCATCCAATGATTGTAGTCACCCATTTTTAGACTCACCCAAAATATATAGTTGAAGCTTTCAGAGGAAAGGATAGCGAGGAGAGAGAAAGGAAGCAAAAAATGGTGAAGGTGATGGAACATGCTAATCCTTTCCCACATAAAAAAGCTACATATTGTACCACACGATAGAGAAATTTCAAAAAGAAGGGTTTTTTTTAATGGGAAAAATCACGTACCAAGCCAGAAGATTATCCATATCCTTCTACAAAATCCTCCTTGAGGCCAACTCCTTCGTGCGATACAAGGAGAAATTTGTAATCTTGGTACCTTGGCTATCATTGGAAAGCACAGGGACAATTGGGAATGGTAATCTACCAAGAATGGTAATCTATGATATGCAAGTGAATTTTAGATAGCATCTCCCTTCAGACTTTATTTTCTTCCCAAACCCTTTGAGGCCTATGGAAATAAAGGAATAATAGATCTTTCAAAGACATAAGGAGAGATTGCAAATCCACAAAGACAAGAATATGTGCAATTCTTGTTGAAAATATGCAAAGCATTGATTTTAAGGATAATTGAAAAATATATGAGGAAGCTTTGATTACTGCTCAATAGGGCCTTGTTCTTGCCCCTAACCACTCCACCCAATTAAAGCCATCAATTTGATCACAAACAAGATGGATACTGCCTCCAGTAGAATGGGTAAATTTGATTTTGACAGAACATCGAAAGGGAATCCTGGTAAGGTAGGTGCAGGTGGGGTCATCAAAAACCATGAAGGGATGATTATCATGGCCTATGTGAAAGGGCTAGGAACTCAATCTATCCACTTTTCTGAAGTGAGAGCCTTGTTCCAGGGAGCTCTATTACTAAGGAAATTGAATATTAGAAAAGAGATGATAGAGGGCAATTCACTTAATATAATCAACTGCACAAAGGGCTTGAAAGAGGCTAGTTGGAGTATAGAGGATATGATAGCATCAACTCGAAGGAGTATTCAAGACCTCGAAAACTCTCAGATAAATCACATGTTCAGGGAAAACAACCAAGCTATCTATATTATGGCCAATCTAGGCATCTCAGGAGGATCTCATAGTCTAGGAAAGAGATTTTCCTCCAGAGATATTGGAAGAAATGAATAAAGAGACCCCTCAATATAGATATGGAGAATGAATAGTGTATGATAAGTATGGGTCGATCTCTTCCTATCACAACTACAAGAGGACTGGGTTCTCCATTCCTAGAATGACTCTTGTTGGTTTTGTTTATGTTATGCTATGCTAGTGTGTTGTTCTTTGTTTTATCTCTATAGTTTGAAGTGTTGTTCCTAAGAGATTACATGTTTATATCATGTAGTCTATTTTGTTCTTTTTTGTAATTCTCTTTTGAGCTTGCCTTGATATATCTTTTGGTTGTAAAAGGGTTGGGGCCCTTTCAAAAATCCCTTCGTCAACTAATAAAAAAAAAATAGATAGCATCTCTCAACATCCATTTTATTATGCACCAATTTTGCTTCTATACATATATATTTTTGATAAGCAAAAGAAAATAAAATAAATAATGTCCCAAAAAGAGGCTAATGAAGGTGAGGAGGTTTGTAAAGCTTTGAAATATTGGATTATTTCAATATTTGATACCCATCATAAGTTTAAATATACAAAATGTCAAAGGGTAATCCAAATCCCACCCCAATAATAAAGGCATCTTGGTGGCAAATGATGAAATTGACTTTGTTTGTAGAACCAAAAAAGCATGCCTCTTCCTCTCTCTTTTCTACTATCTCCTTCGCTATACTTTCAAAATTCATTGAAAAGAGAGGCTCTTGTTGCTGCTCCTCTAGCTTTGTGATCCATTCAAATGACAAAGCTATCTCATCTAAATTGATGGCTTCATAATTTGATCCTCCAATATTTTTGTGGTGGAGGTGAAGGTTGTAATGAACAAACACAAGATCGTCCAACTTTTGCTGCATGAGTCTATTGTGCTTCTTGGAGTGAATGTGCTCAAACATACTCCAATTTTTCTCACAACTTAAAGTGTTGCATGGTTGCATTAAATTTTTTATGGCAAATAATTGAAGATTGGGCATGTATACAACAAAGTACTCTCACCATAAATTTAGAAAATGCCCAAAAAAGAAGAAAATTTAATAATTTATGTAATATTGTAAATTGAGAATAGTTTTGAATAGAAAATGAATACTAGTTTGATCCATAAGGGTTACTTGACCTCATAGTTCTCATTCCTCAAATGCACTACAGGGTTGTGAAAAAGTAGCCTTCACGTCTATTGTGATCTTGTAACTCATACTGTATCATATTGTGGGTGTGCTAATCTAGAACCATCTGGGTAAGGCATTGCTGAAGGTTTGACATCACCTCATAGTCCTACCTCAAATGAATCATCATAAATGAATTTAGGATTGAGGTAGTATCCTGTTGCATGTAGTGGGCTATGGAGTTGAGAAGTCCATCGCTGGTGAATCAGTTCCCAAATGGGATTTTATTTGGGCTTACAATAGTTATAAAATGAAGCAATTACCTCTTGGCCCTATCCATGACCTCATATACATATCCCATTGCTGATTTTCACCATCAACAAGATGGAGAACCCTCATAAAAGGCTTTGACACCTAAAGTAAAATGAGATATTTTAGCTATCGTTAGCAACTTAGATATTTGAAATTTGGATTACAATTCAAAATTTGCAAATGGAAAAATATTTAAAAAAACAACTTAGTCTTGTACCTTTATTGCCTCATGTATAGCTGTCCTAAAGGGCTCCTCAAACACATAATCGTACACCTTTTGGCCCTCATTAGAGAGTCAATATCTACCAGCATCTTCTTCAATCCATTCCTTGCTCACTAACATCCTCTTCAATGCCCCCTTTGCATCAAAGAGACTCTACAATTTAATGGAGTTTGTGGCAAATTTTATAGCTCTAGGTCATTAGCTGGAGGACTCATGTATGGTTGTAGATAAATTTTGTAATACATTTGGCCTTATGTACAACCTTAGACACCCAAGGTAATTTCCCAATATCTTTGAGAAGCAAATTAAGACAATGGGTTGCACATTGTGTCCAAAAAATCATGGGAAATATCTCCTCCAAATCCTTCTAGCTACCACATACGCTGATGCGTTATCCATGATAACTTGGACAACATCGTTGTCCCCTATTTGCAACACAACCTCCTCCAACAACCTAGTAAGCATTTCGACACTCTTAACTTGTGCCAATGCATCCGACGACTTGAACACAATTCCTTTTGTAGAAGTAACCAAAATATTAATCAATGTTCGATTCTTCCCATCAGTCCACCCATTGGATATGATTGTGCAACCCCTTTTTCTTCATACCTTGTGCTGCTCTTCAACCAAGAGCTGGATATCTTCTAGGGATTCCTAAAGGAGAGGGCCCCTAAAATCATCTTAAGTGGGTGGCTTAAATCTTGTGCCCCAAACTATGAGGGCATCAACCATTTCCTGCCATATGGAGACCTTGCTACATTGAAGGGAATGCTGGAAAAATACAAAAAACTGGCACAAGCCTTCCTCGCGGCCTTGTGCCTCTCCTTGTTCCGTGCACTCATACCCTCAAGTGTGGGTTGTGACCTTCACATGGAATGTCATTTAAAAAATGACTTCTATTTCCCACTGCTTTGGTTTGCCACAGATGGACTCGATCCACTACGGTGCTGCTAGTACCCTTTGTACAAGGTCAAGAAGGAGTAACCATAGCATCGCTTGTTTTTTGTTTTAGTTCTATCTTCTCACTATATTCAGTTAGGAGGGCATTGCATTCCCTCACAACCTCAGGCTCCGCATTTGGAGATGACTTGACATCATGGCCATATATCCTCGCCAAGTGGTATTTGAGGTGGTTTATGCCTCCATGAATTTTCTCACCACAAAAGTTACAATAGACCTCCCCTTTCTTTTCTCCATCCTTTGCATACTTTCAAGTTTGGTCTCTTTTTCCTGTCATTTTAATTCAATGTGGCTGCACATAGAAACAATAAGCAAGTAGTTAGAAACTTCATAAAATAAAAGAAAAAAGCCCTAGGGTTTAAGCATTGACAGTTGAAACTTTGTTTTTCTTCTTCAAATGTAACTGCTGGGTGGTTGTTAGATTTTTGAAAACTAAGAAAAATTTGGGTTTAAGATGCAAATGAATGTTTTTGTTGGTCTGATTTCACTTTATCTCTGCTCTCTGCTAATGCGAACAGCAAAAATGAGGGCAGTTTGAAAAAAAAATAATTTATACAATTTTCCGGTTATTGTGCCACTGTGGTGGAGTTTATTTCGCGGACTTGGCCACTGGTTTTTTACTCGTAAGTTAAAAAAATAACTTGGTGAGCCCAGAAAAACTCGCCTAATAGAGCCTAAAAAACCTGAGAGGGTCGACTCAGGTGCGGACTCGGTGAGTTTTTCAAACACTAGACGATTTTTATAACTATGATATAGAGTATGGATGTAGATTTTTGTTTAGTGACTAGAGGATTCTTATTTGTTTCTTTAGCATTTGAAAATAATGTATTGAACTTTATGCCTCACATTTATACGTCACACTATTAATGATGATGCAATTAAAAATATTTGGAATCTGTCTTTAGAACTAGTAGTTAATTGAGAGGCAAACTGTCTTTTATGATTTAGAGCCGTTAATATACAGAATAAATTCACATTCTAGAAGCTTATCCTTATATCACAAGTAAGATCTCTTATAAGTTATAACTATTTGCCCGTCTGATATCTCTGTACTTTGCTGGCCATAAATTTAATTGCTTGATGCTTTGGATGAACGAGAGTGATGGATGCTCTAGAAGTTGAGCCTTTATCCTGCATAAACTCTTTTTTAACATTTTGTGGTTTTGTCACAGGTTCAGAACCTTCTCCAGCAAATGGTGAGATTTGTTTCCACTTTCTAATTGTATTTATTTTCTTTATGCTCCTTTAATATAATGCAGAGTAAATGTTCTGTCATATATGATGAGGGCACAACGTTTCATTGATCTCTGTATCTGATTTGACAACTATAACATTCCCGTTGGTTTTGGATTTTACAGCAAGCCAGGTTCCAGACCATGTCAGATTCCATTATCACAAAAAATATCCTTCTCTTGAAAATCTTTTTATGTAGATAGATCAGGAGTAATAAACATGTTTAAATAAATTTATGAACATGTACTGTCTTTTTTATTCATTAATAATGTATATGAAGCTGAAACACTGAATAATGCCAATGTTTCCTTCACTGGTTTCCCCTTGATGAGATGGGATCTCGCATTGATGAGTTGGAGAGAAGTATTGGGGAACTTATAAAAGAAATGGGTGTAGATGTTTCACATCCTAGCTCCTTGCCCCCGACTACTCAAACTGGTGGCCCCAAGGAAAAAAAGTCATCCGGAGAGCAATCGCAAATATTTTAGATTGCCTTTTCTTTAGCTCTTTGTATGCTTGAGATATTTTGTCATTATAGATTTAAAGGGTTCAATCAGAATTTATGAAGTTAAGCCTGTATTGTCTTTGACATGAGTGTGTATTAGAATGGAGTACAATAGGTTTAATCATGATTGTATGAAGTTAAGCCTGTATTGTCCTTTACAATGAGCGTGTATTAGGATGGAATACAATGGTTATTTGAAGGACAATGTGAATGTAAAATGAATGAGCTGAGCACTGTTAAGGTTCATTCTTGTTATGATTGTTATTTTTCTTTACCAACTTGTTGGATTGCTAGTGATATTTCAGCTACTTTTGTATTTACAGTTTGATGTAACATGACTATGATCAGTGAAAACCGTTATACCTACCATAAGTAGCTTTTGTGAAAAATTAAGTTCAGATCTGACAACATAAGCATAGCATAGGTGATGTATTATTATTGTTATTTTTGCTTGCCCTGGTTTCTTAAGAACATGAATTCTGCAATCTTTGTTGTAAAATGAAGGCAATTTAACAAGCAGGAATCTTATCAAAATGGGGTCATGGTTAGAAAGCTTATACAAGATTGATTGCAGACAGTTCCAAACGGTCCAGACACTTAAAAAGCAAAACATAATAGTTATAGACAGCTATTATGGTGTAAGGCTGAAAAGGGTTGGCATGAACTTTACGACCCAGTGAGTGTTGTTACTGTTAGGATTTTTAGTTGGGTCTTTCCAATGATTTATTAGAAAGAGAGTGGTCACTACTTTCTAACATCTCCTTGACTCTATTTGTATTCTTATGGATTTGGCATTTATGATATGTTTAATCCAAGATCATCCATTTATGATATGTTTAATCCAAGATCCATCACTTTAGTGTTTTTGGCATTTTTAGTATGTTTATTTATACCATGCTTTAATATTTTCCCCTTATTTTCGGCAGGGTTAAATATATGGAAGGGATTTTTAAAATTTGTTTAATTGTTTCATCTCTGTAAATAATTTTTGAAATTTCCTTACAAATTACTCTATTCTCTATTAAAATGTCAATGTGGAGTTTGTATGGAATTCATTAAAAAATGTTTATTTTGTGGAGTTTTTGTACCCTGGTAGCTTTAAACTGTCTGAGGGATTTATAGAGTTATAAGCTGATGTGGTCTATAGCACTATGGGGTTTTCAGTAATGAGATTTACCTCTGATTACAAACACCCAAAAAAACATGTCTAGATCATTGCAAGTTTCATTAAATGATGGGAACAATCTCTCTTCAATGTATATATCATTTAAGTCCACTTATTCCCTACTGGTAAGGAAAACTTTGAGTTTAACGTTTTGTTACGCTGTTACATTGCCCATATGATTTGTGATAAATTGGAAAACTCATTTTCTTGTTTTAAAACTTGTTTACATTTCTTCCAGAACTTTCTTATGAATGATTTTTCTTCTTTTATTAGAATGAAAAATGTTAGTGAGTTAATTGAGACACAACAGGTTTTTATCCATATTGTTCTTGTTTGTGGGGACCAGAAATTGAAACCATCTATAAGGTTGATAGCAAAAACGTGGCAACAATTTTAAGTTTAGGAAAGACTGCCCCTACAATTTTATTTCTATTTTTAAAACCAAGATAAATTTCGGATAAAGCACCAAATAAGTAGTCTTGGCTCTTGTCACAAGTTAAAGACTGGAGCATTTGCAAAACTCAAATATATTTTTCTGAAACTGTTAAAGCTCTATATTACAATTTAAATATAGTTTAATATTTTTTGATTTTTAATTATATTTGTGTTCTAAGTTATTTTAAGGGCAATGTGTTTCATCACTAATGAGTTTATACCAATGATGACAATTTGAAAGATAACCAGGTGCCTCCAATAGTCATTATTGGACAGAATGAGAGGGCAGCAACTAAAGTGGCAAAAGCTTATTTTTTTTTGTGAGAGCTAGTTCTGCATAGGGGATGAGACGAGTGTTAGTTCACGAGTAACTTTGGAGTGCTTCAGAGCACACATGGCCACTTTGGCATGCTACAATGGCGATAGGAGATTGCAACGCAGCTGAAAAATTTGAAACTTCTGATGCCATCTGAAACATTGTTGGACATTTAGAGTTAATACGCCTGGCAACTTCACTGCCAAACCCACTTCTTATGCACATGGCAAGTGAAGTGTGCATAGTGCATGTCATGCGAGATCCCACTTCTCCCTCAATTTCTCTCTCCTTGTCGAACTTCCTTCCTTAATTTGTGTGCAATGCTCGTTTGTGTTGTTTTGACAATAGGACTAGCGCAGAGAAGGTGATAGAGAATTGTTGGGACACAAAACGGAGGTAAGCTAATGGGATGTTCCTTTGAGGGTGGCAGAAGGGGATGAAAAATGAAAATAATTTCTTCTCATAACCCTTTCATTATGTTTTTTTTATTTTTTATTTTTTATTTTTATTTTTTGAGTAATACTTCTTATACATATCATTATGGGGATTGAATCCTGGTAACATCACCGTTAATGCAAGTGACATCTTTTTCATTATTTGTTATAAACGTTCTCTGCATTTTTTTATACATAAAAGAATTGATAACTTTCATTCATTTTCTACTATAATACCTAAGTTCAAATCTTTGGAACTGATTAGAACAGTCATCATTATTCGCATTTTAATTTACTTTTTATTTATTTATAATTTATTTATTTCAATTTTTTTTTATCACTAATTTATTTTTTTAAAGATCATAGAAAAAGTTTTATATATAGGACAAACCTATGTTCTCGACAGCCCCTTTCCAATACCTTGTGTTACATTGCAATGCTGAGAAGTTTTTAACGGTTTTGATGTCCATTTAGGTTTTTGATTAAATAAATGAAAAATAGTTTGTTTTTAATGGTTATATGAGATTGAAATGGTTTTTGATCAAAACAAAATAATATATATATATATATAGTAATGGATTATATGGGTCTCACCTGAATTACATCATCACTACATAGTGGTATTATAACAAAGTTTAGATATTATCCATGTAATTTTTGGTAAGATTCGAACTTGGGTCTCCTTTTTGAAATGTTGAGGAATCTAACCAGCTGAGCTAATGCCACTCGATGACAAAATATTTTTTTTAATCATAAAGAATTGTTTTTTTTTTTTTTTTCTTCTTCTCTAGAAAACAAGGGGTTGTACTTGGGTCCCCATCCTTGACAAGTCACAACTCTCTCCTTTAGAGTTTGAGAGTTTACAAACAGTTTCAGTTTTCATCTCAATTGAGATGCTAGAGCTAATACTTACATCATTTTTCATATAATGTTTGAATTTTTCATTTTCATTTTTTTGGATCTTTTTCAATTTTATGTGTGAATACAAATATTTCAAAATTCAGCATCTTTTTAAATATTTTTTTACAACAGCCTTCACAATATCAAAACTCCACTTTTAACATCTATGCATTACATCTTATTAGAGTAATATTTTTAAAACATTGCACTATGAGAGTCCGCTTTACTAGATTTAGATTGCTAGTTTCCTTCCTGGAGAATAAACCACAAAAATTGCATTAAATAGATTATATGAAAACACATTAATGTTATAAAATAAAACAGATATTACCAATGAAAAATAGTAAAGTAAATCTTAATCATTGTTTGCTTTACTAGATTAAGATTGCTAGTTTCCTTCATGGAGCATAAACCACAAAAATTGCATTAAGTAGATTATATGAAAACACATTAATGTTATAAAATAAAACAAATATTACCAATAAAAAAGAACAAAGTAAATCTTAACCATTATTTGATTGTCAGCTTCTGGAATACTTACTACTTCCTCTAACCATGAAAAAGATAATTTAACTTCACTATCTTCAATTAAAACCCCTCTATTGGTTAGCTTATTTGCACATTTGTTTTCTTCTCTTGATGGATGCGTAAACTTAATTTCTTCAAACTCTATGACAAGGTCTTGAATTTCCACAATTATTTATTGTATTTTCTATGGAGCCTTTGTCTTCTCTTAACGAATGTGTAAACTTGATTTCTTCAAACTCCATAGGAAGCTCTTGAATTTTCACAATTATCTCTTGTATTTTATATGGAGCCTTTTCATTTTCTTAATGGATATGTAAACTTGATTTCTTCAAACTCCATAGCAAGCTCTTCAATTTTCACAATTATCTCTTGTATTTTCTATGGAGCCTTTTCTTTTTCTTAACGGATGTGTAAACTTGATATTTTCAAACTCTATAGCAAGGTCTTGAATTTCCACAATTATCTCTTGTATTTTCTATGGAGCCTTTGCTTTCTTCAAAATTACAATTATTATTATGAGTGAATCACCTTCCATATATACTCTATTCCATTTCATTTGTTTTTTCATTGCTCTCCTCAAAATTACATTTATTAATGAGTGAATCACCTTCCATCTACACTGTTCCATTTCATTTGTTTTTCCAAAGTTGCCTAAGCTTCAACTTCATTGTTTGTTTTAAATCCACTATTGAAAGCTTAAGGAGACAAAATCACTCTATTATTTCTAATTATTCCTCCTCTTTTTGGTCTTGGATTTCCTTTAGATGCTCCATCAAAATTCAATTTGACCAACTCCACATCTAGTGGTTTCCACTTTATATTTTTTGCTTTCTTTTTGTTTCTCTTGTATCCAACATCATAATTCCATTTGATGACTTGACTCCATCTATCAATTATCCTTAATTTTATATTAGGGATTGGGTGAGTTGATAGGGTTCATTTAGACTTCTCTATGGTTAAATAAATCTTCCTTTTTACTACCTTTAAATTGCTTTAGTTTTCTTTAAATATTCTTCTATTGCTTTCTAGCCAAACAGTCCAAAGTATTCAAGATTGTATTTAAAGCCTCACTTTTAAAAGTGCTCTGCCATTGTTATAACCATTATTCAATTCTCCCATTCATCACCATGCATATACCAAACATGTTAAAAATCCATTGCCATAGATTCTAGACTATTGAGTAGTGTCCCAACAGATGATCTATACTCTCCTCTCTTTTACAAAGAACACATTGTGAGGGGCCATGAAAACCCCTTTTTATAAGGTTATCTCAGGATAAAATTCTTCTATATCCTTCTAGCCAAACCAACATTTTGACTTTAGGAATGCTTGGTCTATCTCAAATATCTCTCCATATTCTTGTGATTTTTCTATTTTGTTGGTGCAAACATAAAGACTGGTAACGTTTGTTATTTTATTTAATAGAATATTTTATTTCAAAATTTTGACACACTAAATTGTTTCACCACCATGTAAGTGCATGGTTATAAAGTCAACCATTGTTAGATAGATATGTTATGGGTTACAAATGGAAGGAATTATGTTATGGGTTACAAATGGAAGGAATTTTTTTAGGATAAACATATATTTTCTTAGGAAGACTTGGAATGGTTTGAATATTTAAGTAGGTAATGGTGGTAATTTGGATCTTGTAACAACGATACCTTATGAAAGGGTGCTAGATTTTATAAAAAGGAAAGAATGGAATTCAAATCTCATGACAACACCTTATGTAAGGGTGCTTGATTTTATAAAAGGAAACAATTCTTTTGCACCTCTATGATTTAGGTGTAGCAAGAATACAATGTATCCAAGATCTAATGCAAGGCCTTGTGCTACCATTATCATGAATCTATAACCTTAGTTTTTTCTTGAATTAATACTCTTTTTTCTATTTTTCCATGAGTCTTTTATTTAGGTATCATTGTTCCTATGGTCCAGAAGATAAAAGAAAAGTTTCTTGAGCAATATTAAGGAAAAGGTATTATAAGATTAGAAGAGGTGGTCAAACTCACTTTGTTGAAGGTTTTTAATGCAATTCCAAATGTTGCATATATTGTTTATAACAATTGGTTCCATGAGGATGACATGGCAAATCCATATCATGAAGATTTGGCTTATTAGATGACCTTGGGCAAGACATGCACCACATCTCTTAAAGGAGTTGATTTCATAATTAAAGCACTTATAGAAATTGGTGTCCCTGTTGACACTATTTGTGAAGATCAATACTTGAAAAATAATGGCTTTTGTAGGGATGATTATTTAACATGAAAATGTGTTGAACTTATAGAGCAAGTTAAAAAATAAGTGAAAATTATATAAAGATGATTCTTTTAGTCTTAATGAATGACACATGAAACTATGATGATGTTTTGCTATATCAACGTCCTAATGAGACCAAGGAGCACATTTTTATCGTGTGTTTACAAACAACATGGATGAGGGGGATGATGGTAAGACATTCACATGACTTTAATTGTAATGGAATCCACATTTTCTACAAATAAATATAGTGCGTGCGATACATTTTTAAAGTGATCCTCTTTGTATAAGTGATAAGTTGTAATTTATCTTATTTAGTATTTTGGGTTATGCAAATTTGATATTTTATTGTAATTGCTATGTTTTATGTATCAATTGTACACCTTACATGTGTTTGACAAATAGAATAAAGGGGGTACCTATTGCATGTTTTATCTAATAACACAATTGATTTTTTTTTTTTGTTTTTTATTACATAGGAGAGTTGGTAACAACTCCTATTTTTAGTAACTGGCCAGCACAGGATTCAAACCACAGGGACTGCACCCAACAAACCTATCCGTATTATTAAGGTTAACCGGCGTGAGATGGGGACCACCATCGCTCGAGGTTCGTACCGTTGTTGTTGGTCTGGCACGCACTCAAAAGGATTCAGAACATACTACTACCTTTGCTAACAAGCACCACCAAGGTTTGAACCTAGGTCTCCTCTTGATAAGTGCAAAACCTTTGTTAGAGGAATATCATTCCCTGTATCCTCTAGGTGCGAGGACATTCTGTTTAACAAGTCCTGTCCCATTTGGGTGAACCCCATAGGCTAGTCAGGGGGTTTTTTTGTATCCGATGTAGGCCGCCTGATTTGAACCCTATACCTCCTTAGGAGGATTGGGGGAACTTACCAGTGAGGTACCTAGTGCGGATTAATAACACAATTGAAATTGACATTATGTCATGGTTGTCCAAAGTTCGAGACATTGGTGTCATGCATTCTCCCAATTGGAAATTAAACCCATTCATACTGGATGATTACACATTATAGGAAGAAAAAATCAAGTAAGCAAAAATATTAATTTGATATTTTTTTCCATTGCTATGTTTCTTTAATATTGTTTGAGTAATTGTACATCTATTGTGCTTCATAGGGCGACATTCCAATGCCTTGTGTTGAAATGCATTTGGTATGTCCATAGGGCATGGTTAAAGAATGCTCATGTGTATATCAACGATCTTATAAGGAAGTTTGAAATCCTTTGCCAATTAGAAAATATGATGTTGTATGCTAAGGATGAGGAACAACTCAATGAGATTGAATCATTCTTTCAGATATTTGGGATAATAGAGCCTAAATTTTGTGGCTACTTTCATAGAACATGGGTTTAAGGTGAAGGAAGAGTCACTAGTTCTTATTTTAGGTTAATGTAACTTGATTGTTAAAATAAGTTTTCTTATTTTGACAATGTATGTGGATCAATTTCAGGTATGTGGGTTGATTGCTATGGAAAATTTTCTTATGCAAATTATGACTCTAATTTGTCCATGGAGCCTCATCACTCTTCTATACAATCATGATTCTTCAATGATTGATGGAAGAAATTTTGTACATTATCTTGACTTTTTTTCACACTCGTCAACAAGTTCTTATTTTATGTTAATGCATTTTGATTATTAAAATAAGTTTTATTATTTTGAAAACTTATGCAATGCAATTTCAAATATGTGGGCTGATTGCTACGTAAATTTTCCTCATGCAAATTACGACCCTAATGTGGCCATCAAGTTCCATCACTCTTTTATAAGTCATGATTCTTCAATGATTGAAGAAATGTTGTCACACATTATCTTGACTTGTTTTCACACTTGTTAAGTGAGTTGATCCATTATATAGAAATAAGGCCCAATTAAAGCTTACCAACTTCTGGAATAGTTACAAGGACATGCAACTCAACATAGAGGTGGAAAAATTGATGCATATACCTAACGAGGATTGTTTAGCACATCCTAATATTTCTCTGTCATATTCAGTTAGAAGTCAAAGTGAACTCAAAGAGTTGCTTTCTATCTTGTTTCTATATGGGATGTTGGTGCAAATATTAGCCTATCTATTTATGTGATGTTTGAATCTCACTAACTCTCTTAAATGTATTTTTCAAGATTTATTTGCTTGCAATTGCAAGTTAGTACATGGTAATTTATGTGTGCATGTCTTGAAGATCTGCATATTATTCAAGCACATTGATGTTCATGTGCCTAATCATAATTCCAATAAACAAGCCATGAATGAGGTAGACACCAACAATGACGTGAATGAAGATTGGATTGATGTTTTAGAGTACTTTGATGAGAACGATGTTATTTTTTTTGCTAAAGAACAAGGGGTTGTACTTGGGTCCCCCACCCTTGACAAATCACAAATCTCTTCTTTAAAGCTTGAGAATTTAAAAAACAAATTCAATTATCATCTCAATTGAGTTGCTATAGCTAGATACCTTAATATTTTTTCATAAAAAAGTTTGAAATCTTTATTTTCATTTTTTGGATCTTTGTAAATACAAATATTCCAAAATTTAACATCCTTCTTGACATTTTCCTGTAGTAGTCTTCACAATACCAAAACTCCACCTCTACTATCTACGCATTGCATCTTGGTAGAGTAATATTTCCAAAACTTCTTGCTATCACAGTTTACATTACTAGATCTGGACTACTAATTCCCTTATTGAAGCATAAACACAAGAATTGTAATAAATATTTATATGAAAACACATTAATGCTATAAAATACAAATATTACCAATAGAAAATATTAAAGTAAATCTTATTCATTATTTGATTTAGGAAGTTACATTTTCTTGTCAACTTTAGCTAAACTTACTACTTCTTGTAACCATAAAAAAGATAAATTTTATTCACAATCCTCCATTAAAACCCCTCTATTGGTTAGCCTCTCTTCACATTTTTTCCTTCCCTCAATGTATGTGTAAACTTGATTTCTTCAAACTTGTAGCAAGGTCTTGTATTTCCAAAATTATCTCTTGTATGTTCCATCAGCCATTGCTTTCTCAGAATTGTATTTATTACTATTAGTGAATCACCTTCCATACATACTCTATTCCTTTTCATTTGTCTGTATATTTTTAATCCTTCCAAAGATGCCCAAGCTTTAGCTTCATTACTTTTCTTATATCCATTATTGAAAGCGTATGAGACAAAATATCTCCCCTATTATTTCTAATTATTCCCCCTTTGTTGGTCTTGGTTTTTCTTTAGATGCTCCATAAAAATTCAATTTGACCAACTCCACTTATAGTGGTTCTACTTTATATTCTTTGCCTTCCTTTTATTTATACTATACCCAATATCATAATTCCATTTGATGACTTGAGTCCATCTATGAAGGCTCTCTACGTCAATATTAGGGATTGGGTGAGTTGATAGGATTGAATTAGACTCCTCTATGGCTAAACAAATATTTCTTTTCATTACCTCTAAACTGTTTGTCTTTCATTTGATTATTCTTCTATTCCTTTCCAGACATACAATTCAAAGTATTGTATCTTTTGATATATCGTAGATTGTCTATAATGACTCAAATTTAAAAATGCCTTGCCATTGCTTTAACCATTCTTCAATTCTGCCATTCATCACCATGCATTTACCAAATATCTTAAGAATCCATTGCCATATTTTCCAAACTATTTAATAGTGTACCAAGTCTATACTCTCCTCCTTTTTACATCGAGGGGCTATAGAGAGCCTTTTTCATTAGGTTATCTCAAGATAAAAATTTCCTATGACCTACTAGCCATACAAACATTAACTTTTGGAATGCTCGATCCATCCCAAATATCTCTCCATATTCTTAAGGTATTCCTATTTTTTTGGTGCTTTATATTATATCCACTTCTTATTGTGTATTCTCCTAAGCTATTCAACTCCCAAATAAGCTTATCCTCAACTCCCCTTGGAATAATCATTGTTGTTATCTTTTTGCTCAATTTCCTTCTAGCAACAATGTTTGGTATACTTGTAAGAAAATCTTCTTTCCATTTGTATCTTCCTTCCTAATACTTCTACATAATGTTTGAAACTCTATCACCATACTTGTCTTGAAGTAATCTCATCCATGGTTTCAAAATTAGATCTAGATTGAGTGGTTTTTTATCACACCAAGTATCCATCCATATAGAATTTTTTTCTCCATTTTCCACCACCCATATTAGACCTTTAATCACTAGATCAATTTATTTTTTAAACCGCTCCATAGTGCAGAACCATCGAGTAGTGAGAACACAATAAATATTAATCTTGGGTCATTGGGTTATTATTTTTGTACAATCTCCAAATTAATTTTCCCCTCAGTGCTAAGTTTGCATTTGTAAAAACTCTTAAACCAATACCTCCTCTAATTTTATCATCACACACCTTGCTCCATTTCACCAAAGAAAATTTCTTTTTATCATGTAATCTTAACGACAAAAATGACCACATAATATAGATTAAACTATTTTTCTATTGAGTTTGGCATAATATACAAGGACATATAATATGTTGGAATTTCCTATAAGACCGATTTAATTAGTTTCACTCTTCCTACTAACTATAACCATCTACCTTTCTAAGCCAATCGTTTATTATGAACTTTACTTATAATTAGATTCCACAATTCTATCATCATTCCCCCCTCAAATAAAAACATCCCTAGATATATTATTGGTAAATTTACCTCCTCAATTTGAAGTAACATGCATATCACTACTTTGATTCTAGTTGGAATGTTTAGAAGGTAAATTTTGGATTTTGTCCAATTAACTATGCTCTTTCATATTCCTTTAATAAGTTATTCAAAACTCTAGCCTCATTTTTTTTTGCCTTGCCAAAAAGGGTTGTATCATCTACAAACTATTGATGGATGATGTTGTCGATGTTATTAATAGCCTTAATTCTGCTTATTAGTCCATTTTTGTAAGCCTTCTCCAAGTTCCTTTTCAATACCTCTGCCATGATAATGAACATATATGGTGATAGAGGATCTCCCTATCTAAGATATCTCTTGGCTTTAAATAATTCTATTACTATCCCATTGACCAACATTGAATATGATACTACAGAGAAAAGCTTTCATCCATCTAATATATTTATTCTCAAATACAAACTTTTCTAATACTATAAAAAAATATCATTTAACCCTATCATATACTTTACTCATATCAAGTTTTAAGATCATTGTTCTCTTTTCTTGAAGCTGTTAAATGCATTACCTCATGAGCTACTATGATCACATCCAAAATATATCTCCCTTTCACAAATTATCCTTGCTCTTTTGAAATAATTTGTCTAACAATGGTCTTAACCTATTTTACATCACTTTGGAGATTATCTTATATGCCATATTACATAGGCTTATGGGCCTAAATGAATCAAACAATTTTATATCTTTTTTTTTGAAATAAGGGTAAGATATGTTGCATTTATTTTATAAGGTATGTATTGTTTTACCCTAGACTGTTCCACTACCACCAATAAATAATCCTTAACTATTTTCCAATTATGTTGATAGAATGCTGCTAAGAGCCCATCCAGACTTGGGGATTTATCTTTATCAAAAGAGAAAAGAGCTAAATAACCTTCTAGAGTAATAGGTTCCACAATTTTCTATAATATACATAGACATATAATATTTTGGAATGTACTATAAGACCGATTTAATTAGTTTCACTCTTCCTACTAACTATAACGATCTATCTTTCTAAGCCAATAGTTTATTATGAAATTTACTTATAATTAGATTCCATAATTATATCATCATTCCCACCTCAAATAAAAGCATCCTTAGATATATTACTGGTAAATTTACCTCCTCAATTTGAAGTAACATGCATATCACTACTTTGATTCTAGTTGGAATGTTTAGAAAGTAAATTTTGGATTTTTTCCTATTAACTTTCTGTCTTGATGCTCTTTCATATTCCTTTAATAAGTTATTCAAAACTCTAGCCTCATTTTTTTGCCATGCCAAAAAAGGTTGTATCATCTAAAAACTATTGATGGATGATGTTGTCAATGTTATTACTAGCCTTAAGTCTGCTTATTAGTCCATTTTTGTAAGCCTTATCCAAGTTCCTTCTCAATACCTCTACCATGATAATGAACATATATGGTGATAGAGGATCTCCCTATCTAAGATATCTCTTGGCTTTAAATAATTCTATTACTATCCCATTGACCAACATTCAATATGATACTATAGAGAAAAGCTTTCATCCATCTAATATATTTATTATCAAATACAAACTTTTCTAATACTATAAAAAAATCTCATTTAACCCTATCATAGGCTTTACTCATATCAAGTTTTAAGATCATTGTTCTATTTTCTTGAAGCTGTTAAATGCATTACCTCATGAGCTACTATGATCACATCCAAAATATATCTCCCTTTCACAAATTATCCTTGCTCTTTTGAAATAATTTGTCTAACAACGGTCTTAACCTATTTTCCATCACTTTGGAGATTATCTTATATGCCATATTACATAGGCTTATGGGCCTAAATGAATCAAACAATTTTCTATCTTTTTTTTTTGAAATAAGGGTAAGATATGTTGCATTTATTTTATAAGCTAAGTATTGTTTTACCCTAGACTGTTCCACTGCCACCAATAAATAATCCTTCACTATTTGCCAATTATGTTGATAGAATGCTGCTAAGATCCCATCCAGACTTGGAGATTTATCTTTATCAAAAGAGAAAAGAGCTAAATAACCTTCTAGAGTAATATGTTCCACAATTTTCTATAATATACATAGACATATAATATGTTAGAATTTCCTATAAGACTGATTTAATTAGTTTCACTCTTCCTACTAACTATAATGATCTACCTTTCTAAGCCAATAGTTTATTATGATCTTTACTTATAATTAGATTCCACACTTCTATCATCATTCCCACTTCAAATAAAAGCATCCCTAGATATATTACTGGTAAATTTACCTCCTCAATTTGAAGTAACGTGCATATCACTATTTTGATTCTAAGGGGAATGTTTAGAAAGTAAATTTTGGATTTTGTCCTATTAACTTTCTATCTTGATGCTCTTTCATATTCCTTTAATAAGTTATTCAAAACTCTAGCCTCATTTTTTTGCCCTCCCAAAAAGGGTTGTATCATCTACAAACTGTTGATGGATGATGTTGTCAATGTTATTACTAGCCTTAAGTCTGCTTATTAGTCCATTTTTGTAAGCCTTCTCCAAGTTCCTTCTCAATACCTCTGCCATGATAATGAACATATATGGTGATAGAGGATCTCCCTGTCTAAGATATCTCTTGGCTTTAAATAATTCTATTACTATCCCATTGACCAAAATTGAATATGATACTATAGAGAAAAGCTTTCATCCATCTAATATATTTATTCTCAAATACAAACTTTTCTAATACTATAAAAATCTCATTTAACCCTATCATAGTCTTTACTCATATCAAGTTTTAAGATCATTGTTCTCTTTTCTTGAAGCTGTTAAATGCATTACCTCATGAGCTACTATGATCACATCCAAAATATATCTCCCTTTCACAAATTATCCTTGCTCTTTTGAAATAATTTGTCTAACAATGGTCTTAACCTATTTTCCATCACTTTAGAGATTATCTTATATGCCATATTACATAGGCTTATGGGCCTAAATGAATCAAACAATTTTATATCTTTTTTTTGAAATAAGGGTAAGATATGTTGCATTTATTTTATAAGGTAAGTACTATTTTACCCTAGACTGTTCCACTGCTACCAATAAAAAATCCTTCACTATTTGCCAATTATGTTGATAGAATGCTGCTAAGAGCCCATCCAAACTTGGGGATTTATCTTTATCAAAAGATAAAAGAGCCAAATAACCTTCTAGAGTAATAGGTTCCACAATTTTCTATAATATACACAGACATATAATATGTTGGAATGTCCTATAAGACTGATTTAATTAGTTTCACTCTTCCTACTAATTATAACCATATACCTTTCTAAGCCAATAGTTTATTATGAACTTTACTTATAATTAGATTCCACAATTCTATCATCATTCCCACCTCAAATTAAAGCATCCCTAGATATATTACTGGTAAATTTACCTCCTCAATTTGAAGTAACATACATATCACTACTTTGATTCTAGTTGGAAAGTTTAGAAAGTAAATTTTGGACTTTGTACCATTAACTTTATGTCTTGATGCTCTTTCATATTTCTTTAATAAGTTATTCAAAACTCTAGCCTCATTTTTTTTCCATGCCAAAAAGAGTTGTATCATCTACCAACTATTGATGGATGATGTTGTCAATGTTATTACTAGCCTTAAGTTTGCTTATTAGTCCATTTTTGTAAGCCTTCTTCAAGTTCCTTCTCAATACCTCTACCATAATAATGAACATATATGGTGATAGAGGATCTCCTTGTCTAAGATATCTCTTGGCTTTAAATTATTCTATTACTATCCCATTGACCAAAATTGAATATGATACTATAGAGAAAATATTTCATCCATCTAATACATTTATTCTCAAATACAAAATTTTCTAATACTATAAAAAAATATCATTTAACCCTATCATAGGCTTTACTCATACCAAGTTTTAAGATCATTGTTCTCTTTTCTTGAAGCTGTTAAATGCATTACCTCATGAGCTACTATGATCACATCCAAAATATATCTCCCTTTCACAAATTATCCTTGCTCTTCTAAAATAATTTGTCTAACAATGGTCTTAACCTATTTTCCATCACTTTGGAGATTATCTTATATGCCATATTACATAGGCTTATGGGCCTAAATGAATCAAACAATTTTATATCTTTTTTTTTGAAATAAGGGTAAGATATGTTGCATTTATTCTATAAGGTAAGTACTGTTTTACCCTAGACTGTTCCACTACCACCAATAAAGAATCCTTCACTATTTGCCAATTATGTTGATAGAATGCTGCTAAGATCCCATCCAAACTTGGGGATTTATCTTTATCAAAAGAGAAAAGAGCTAAATAACCTTCTAGAGTAATAGGTTCCACAATTTTCTATAATATACACAGACATATAATATGTTGGAATGTACTATAAGACTGATTTAATTAGTTTCACTCTTCCTACTAACTATAACCATCTACCTTTCTAAGCCAATAGTTTATTATGAACTTTACTTATAATTAGATTCCACAATTCTATCATCATTCCCACCTCAAATAAAAGCATCCCTAGATATATTACTGGTAAATTTACCTCCTCAATTTGAAGTAACATGCATATCACTACTTTGATTCTAGTTGGAATGTTTAGAAAGTAAATTTTGGACTTTGTCCCATTAAATTTATGTCTTGATGCTCTTTCATATTTCTTTAATAAGTTATTCAAAACTCTAGCCTCATTTTTTTGCCCTGCCAAAAAGGGTTGTATCATCTACCAACTGTTGATGGATGATGTTGTCAATGTTATTACTAGCCTTAAGTCTGCTTATTAGTCCATTTTTGTAAGCCTTCTCCAAGTTCCTTCTCAATACCTCTACCATGATAATGAACATATATGGTGATAGAGGATCTCCTTGTCTAAGATATCTCTTGGTTTTAAATGATTCTATTACTATCCCATTGACCAACATTGAATATGATACTATAGAGAAAATATTTCATCCATCTAATACATTTATTCTCAAATACAAACTTTTCTAATACTATAAAAAAATATCATTTAACCCTATCATAGGCTTTACTCATATCAAGTTTTAAGATCATTGTTCTCTTTTCTTGAAGCTGTTAAATGCATTACCTCATGAGCTACTATGATCACATCCAAAATATATCTCCCTTTCACAAATTATCCTTGCTCTTCTAAAATAATTTGTCTAACAATGGTCTTAACCTAGTTTCCATCACTTTGGAGATTATCTTATATGCCATATTACATAGGCTTATGGGCCTAAATGAATCAAACAATTATATATATATATTTTTTGAAATAAGGGTAAGATATGTTGCATTTATTTTATAAGGTATGTACTATTTTACCCTAGATTGTTCCACTGCCACCAATAAATAATCCTTCACTATTTTCCAATTATGTTGATAGAATGCTGCTAAGAGCCCATCCAGACTTGGGGATTTATCTTTATCAAAAGTGAAAAGAGCTAAATAAAATTCTAGAGTAATAGGCTACATAATTTGCTATAATATACAAGGACATATAATATGTTGGAATGTCCTATAAGACTGATTTAATTAGTTTCACTCTTCCTACTAACTATAACCATCTAAATTTCTAAGCCAATAGTTTATTATGAACTTTACTTATAACTAGATTCCACAATTCTATCATCATTCCCCCCTCAAATAAAAGCATCCCTAGATATATTACTGGTAAATTTACCTCAATTTGAAGTAACGTGCATATCACTACTTTGATTCTAGTTGGAATGTTTAGAAAGTAAATTTTGGATTTTATCCTATTAACTCTCTATCTTGATGCTCTTTCATATTCCTTTAATAAGTTATTCAAAACTCTAGCCTCTTTTTTTTGCCCTGCCAAAAAGGGTTGTATCATATACAAACTGTTGATGGATGATGTTGTCGATGTTATTACTAGCCTTAAGTCTACTTATTAGTCCATTTTTGTAAGCCTTCTCCAAGTTCCTTCTCAATATATCTGCCACGATAATGAACACATATGATGATAGAGGGTCACCCTGTCTAAGATATCTCTAGGCTTTAAATGATTCTATTACTATCCCATTGACCAACATTAAATATGATACTATATAGAAAATATTTCATCCATCTAATCTTTATATTCTCAAATACAAACTTTTCTAATACTACAAAAAAAATCTCATTTAACCCTATCATAGGCTTTACTCATATCAAGTTTTAAGATCATTGTTCTATTTTCTTGAAGATGTTAAATACATTACCTCATGAGCTATTATGATCACATCCAAAATATGTCTCCCTTTCACAAATTATCCTTGCTCTTCTGAAATAATTTTTCTAACAATGGTCTTAACCTATTTTCCATCACTTTGGAGATTATCTTATATGCCATATTACATAGGCTTATGGGCCTAAATGAACCAAACAATTTTATATCTTTTTTTTTTGTAATCAGGGTAAGATATGTTGCATTTATTTTATAAGGTATGTACTTTTTTACCCTAGACTGTTCCACTGCCACCAATAAAGAATCCTTCACTATTTACCAATTATGTTGATAGAATGCTGCTAAGAGCCCATCCAAACTTGGGGATTTATCTTTATCAAAAGAGAAAAGAGCTAGATAAACTTCTAGAGTAATAGGATCCATAATTTGCTATTGTTTTCATATGTTATAACTAAAGGCACTTCTTGTAGTAGTTTATCATTGAGAACTTCAAACTCCTCCAATCCAAGAATGTTTTGGCAAAAAATATTTACCTTCTTTTTGATTTTACCTTGTTCTTCAATCCAAACCCATTCTTTTGATTTAATATTACTAATTTTGGATGTTGATCTCTTTACCATTCCCATCCTATAAAAAAATTGTGTTTTTATCTCCTTTTAAACAAGTATGTCTCAATTTTAATCTCCAAAATTTCTCTTCTTTACTCAAAATATTATGATATTAACTAAGCATCTCCCTTCCTCTAAGATTGGATTATTGTGCTCACTTTTTTTATTTTTGAAAGTTTCTCTTTTAGTTCTTCTTTCTTCTCAAAAATATTTTCGAAAGTGTTATTGTTCCATTCTTTTAATCTAGATTTCATTGATTTAATTTGTTTAGGAAGTGTGTACAACTCATAATTTCCTGAAAATTCCTTGTCTATGCTATCATATCAAAAAATAGAGGATGGTCTTCCCACATATCCTTATACTTAAAATATGATCTTTTTTGAATTCACTTACCACCATTTTAACTCTTATTGGCTAGTGATCTAAACCAATCCTTATCAAGGTATTAATTTTAGCATAAGTCACATCATCTAGCCAATTATCTAAAAGTACACATCTATCTATTTTTTTTGCTATTAGGTATTGGCTTGTCATGTTATTGGTATATGTATAGTTGTCCTCTTCAAGCTCAATCTCCTATAGATTATTGTTTTGAATAAAATCTGAGAAATCTCTCATACTTTGGGTTATTTTCCCAATTCCCCCAAAATTTTCATTCAATTTGGTTATGGCATTAAAATTTTCTATGATCATGAATCGGGTTTCTTGGTCATTACTTCTCATAGACGCTTCAATACCACTACATACTTCTAATTTGCTTGATTGAGTTGTAGGTCCATAGACATTGATAAGGATGAAACGAATATCTGTAAAGTAGTATGTGACTAACAAGGCTATCTAATATCTAATTTTATGAATGGTTCCACAGGATCTTCTAACTAGATTCCAACATGTTAGAATCACCCCTACCACTCCTAACTCCATAGCATCCCATTCACATCTTGCCCAGAATGCTTTCATAGTCTTGGAAACTTCTTCCTTTGTTATTTTAGTTTCTTGGATAAAATAATGTCAGGCATATTACTTAAATAAATATTCTTGATACACCTCTGCTTTGAAGGGGTATTAACACCCCTTATATTCTATGATATGGTAATCATGTTTCATTAGGTGTTGTTGGTTGTTGTTTGGTAAAGAGAAGTTCAATCAACTTAGATTGCGTTCTTTACAATATGTTTGCTCTTGCTTCCCTGAATCTCACTTGATAATTTGAAAGTTTTATCTTTTTGCCTTACCAATATCGGAAGTAGGTATTATTATTCTATTACTTAATATTCTTTCACAACTTTTATTTTCATTAGATTTATCCTCCCTTGGCTTTGCTAAGGACACTTTTGACTAATCCTACTCATTTTATGAATTTACTTGTTAATGGTAGATGCATTAACATCTAAGAATGTGTTTTCTCTACCACTTCCCTTCTCTTGAATGGTGCATGGTACTTCAAGGGAGTATTCAAAATCTGATGAGGCACATTCCTTAGGTTTAATAAAATATTCATCCCTAAATTGAGACCATACTAAGTAGACAATTCCTTGTTAATATTTTGACCCTGTTGTACCATGCCCTCTAAGATTTGATATGCTTTTTCTTCATAGGCTAAAACCTCAAAAGAATGGGTATTTATTCTAATATCCTTCGTTATTGGTCTCCACTTTTTATTTAATTTCACCTATCTAGACCTATTTTTTGGAAGTTAAAATCCATCTTCATCCATATCCATTTGTAAGTTTCTCTTGTGATTTTCTACATATATTTATGTTGGACTTTTCTTAGGGCATGATATCTCAATATTCCCCACCTCATGACATCTTCTACATCTGAAATATATGTTTTCATAATCCATGGTTTTGGTCCACAACTTACCCTTATAATTAAGAATGATTGATTTTGGTAAAGGTTTACTAATATCAATCATGACCAATATCCGAGTATAAATAACCGATAATCCATATTTTGTAGTTTTTGAAATCTTAAGGATTTTTTTTAGAGTGTTGCCTATTGCCTTGAAGGTATCCATTTTCTAGAATAGGCAACCCATACCTCCTAACTCAAATTGATACTAGGGATAAATTTATATTTTTAGGTGTAAAACCTTCATACCAACAGATAAGGATGAGTTCTGCTCCTCACATAAAGCAAGGACCCCCTTTCAAGATACTCTCTTTTCTCCTTGAAATAGAAAATGACTTGGAATAAACCTTTGGGAAGAAATGATAGACTCACTTTTGAAAACTTCCATCTCTTATCAATCCATTTTCTCTAAGCCAAAGCCCCTAGTCAAGACCCAATAAATTTACCAATGATTGCCTTATCTTTGAGTAACAAGGATCATTGCTCTATGAGGTCCTCCTTAACCTCTACTACTAGGGATGATTCTAAGGATTTAGTTGTAAATTAATCCATGGGTAGGAAACTATAACTCAATATCTACTAAATTTTTAGCATATCCTATAGCAATTATATTATTTGAAAATAAACCTACAATAATCTACATTCAAAATTCTAAGAAAATGAAGGGAAAAATTAAACTTAGCTAAAAAATTCTATTATAAGATAGAATGTCCCACCTCGTTGATTCCCTAGCCCTCCATTGCTCCTCCTATCATTTGAACCATGAATGCAACATGTCGCGATACCGTGACACTTTCTCTTTCTTGTGCTTTCTCCTTGCTTTTGGCCACGAAAATGCAACATGTCACGATATCGCGACGCTTTCTCCTTGATTTCGGCCGTGAAAATGCAACATGTCACGATATCGCGAAAATTTCTCCTTCTTGTGATTTCTCCTTGCTTTTGGCTGCAAAAATGCAACATGTCACGATATCACGACACTTTCTCTTTCTTGTGCTTTCTCCTTGCTTTCGGCCACGAAAATGCAACATGTCACGATATCGTGACACTTTTTCCTTCTTGCCCTTTTTCCTTGCTTTCGGCCATGAAAATGCAACATGCCACGATATCATGACACTTTTTTATTCTTGCTCCCTCTGGTTGCTCTCAGCCACAAAAATTCAACATGTCGCGATATCGCGACACTTTCCTTGTTTTCGGCCGCGAAAATGCAACATGTCGTGATATCGTGACACTTTTTCTTTCTTGTGACGAAGCTATCTTCTTTGGCCTATTTGGCAGCGAAGCTTTTTCTTCTTCATTTTGTGTACAAGGGGGAATCCTTGGAGCTTTTGGTTTGACCAAAGAGATTGAATCCTTGGAGCTTTTGTGTACAAGGGGGATTTTTTTTAGAGTGATGACCTGACGATGCAGGGGAGATATTTTCTATGAGATCTAAGCCCCACTACAAAAATGTCCATGTCGATTGGATCAGATGTAAGGCTTGAGAAGGTAAGTGTGTCAAGTTAGCATGGTGTTGACACTTCACGCACTTCTGCACATATGCGTAATAATCTCACTCTAAATATGGCCAATAATAGCCCATGCAAAGAATGCACTTTGCGATGGCCATACCGTTGAAGTGGCCATCACATTTACCATCGTGCGCTTGGCTGATCGCCCAAGTGGACTCTTGCTAGTCCAAGAAATGGAGGAGGATTCCTTCGTAGCTTCGACGGTATAAAATGTCTCCTAGAAAGACATTTTTTATCACTTTCTGTTTGAATAATATTTTCATGGCATGTGAAAATCCAAGTGGGAGGCTACCTAACTTGAGATAGTCTCTTATGGGTGTGTACCAATCCTGCTAATCATAAACCTCGATGGTATGAAAAGCCGATCCCTCTGGAAGTTCATCCCTAGAAAAATTTGAGCGAGAAAGAACTTGTAAAAATAGTGTTATGTTGCTATTAATAGGGGTTGGAGAGAACAAATACCCCCAGTTGGCGTGATTCAGACTATCATGGATTCAAGAGAACCTATCCTGAGATGGTTCAATCTGGATCAGGTGGATTCCTGGTGTTATGTCAGAGCTTGCACGCTCCATCACGGATTGCGATTATGTTTTGACTTGAATGGTTGTCATCTCACTATAAATGTCTTACGGGATTAGTGACCCCAAGGAGGCCATAGTGTCCGTAAAATGATTCGATGATCGAGGGAGTGCCTTGATGTCATACCATTCAAGATTTTCCAGTGAATTTATCCACAAGGGCTTTGTAGGCCTGCAGAACTGGGCATTTGCATTGGAATATCCTTTCACTTGGTTGATAATTAACAGTGAATCACCAAATATATTCAAGCATTTGATGTTCATGGTGATGGTTGTCTGAAGACCTATGAGTAAGGCTTCATATTCAACATTATTATTGGTGCATGGGAAATCAAGTTTAAATGATAAAGGCATTGGAGCCCCTTATGGTGTGAAAAACATGATTTCCATGCCACCCCATTGCTCACATTTAGAACCATCAAAAAATAAGGTTATGTCGGCCTGTGACTAAGGCTTATCAAAATTTAGCAATTCTAAGACATGGAAGACCCCATATGTAGACACAAAAATAGTACCAATATGATTATGTGACTACAAGCACTAATAAAATTGGCATACATACCCCCTAGGTCAGCCTCCAGAGGTTTCAAATTAGAGAGAGACTTCAGTCAAGCATGCCCTGATCATGGAGGCTCTAAATTAGGGAGGAATCTTCTCTCCCCCAAAAAGGCATGGTGAGCCAAGTGGCACCCTCGCATGCGCATTCAAAGGAGACCCTTAGGTCTATAAAAAGGTGAGCCTCCTCACCCCAAAAATTAGGATAGCTAGATCATTTGGAGCAATGAAGTGCTACCGAACTATACCCCTATTCCTCTTTGTGCTTCCTACATCCCTAATTTCTCTTTTGGAAGAGAGGTTATCGGGTGAACACTAGGAATGCAATCCAGATACAAAACCCAAGAAATCGGCCACAATACCATCCAAAACTTGTAGAAACAATCCCCTATGAAGATTTGGACCCATCCCACTTGGATTGGTGTCAAAAATAGGCCCTAAACGATGGGTGTCTTGCCCCCGGGCGCCCCCTAAACTGCTGCAGTCCTAATCGCCCCACCCCAGAGAAATTAGAAATATGTGCATGATTTATTTATTGTTATTTTTGCATTGTTTTATATCTGATGTATTTATACTGCTGTCCAAGTTTCATGGCTTTCTGACATGATTTAACCTAGTTTTTACCACTTTATGCGTATACTAACCTGCAGGGAGTGTTTTCAGATATAGGGTAACCTGGGAAGAATCTGCCAAATATGACATTTTGGGTCATCTCAAAATGCTGTTTTTAGCCTAACCAAAAGTTTTCAGGAGTTTTGGAGTCCTCTGAATGGAACATTTATGAGGTCACCTTTTGCAAGTTTTGCGACAATCCCCAACATCCCACCCCAGAGAGATTAGAAATTTGTGCATTATTTCCTCACTATTATTTTTACAATGTCTTTTATGCTATACTAATGCCTATGTTAAATTTTCATTGCATTCTGACATGATTTGACTGTGTTTTTATTATTTTATGTGTTAACTAGCCCGTAGGGTGCCTCTATCACATACAAGAAAATTTAGGTAGGATAGGTAGATTCTGAGCATCTGGGTAGTCTTAAAATCACATATAATGCCTAACTCATGAGTTTCAGGTTTTATATAAGTGTATATGGGACATTGGAGCGCTAGCCTTAGAGAGGCCCGCGATAGGCAAACACGCATAATGGGGCCGTCCGACATCGCTTCGATGAAAAATTAGGTGATACCAATCCTAGAAGTTGTCCTTTACATATATATACCATTATATAATCAATTTATCAATCGTATCATTGATATCCCACAAGTTTCGGCTGGAGGCCTTGGGGATTGCATGCCTTTTTGGATACAAATTTGCTATTAATGATTTTTTGTCTCTCTATGCATAGGATCTCACCACTAGGAATACTAGAGGGGTAGAAAGGAATGATGAATATGTGGGCACAAGCGGAGGCAACGTTTGGCCCACCCACTTTGCATGTGGGCATGCAGAAGACCTTGGAAGCGTACCATCCGAACTTTTTCTTTCGGGAATCCATTGATGTAACAAACTATATCAAAAATTCTGAGCCCTAGAGGTGGACGTATTATAATTAGATCAAAATAAATTTCAATAAAATAGGCCTTGCTTTTCTTTGTTTGCTAACATCTCGTTTATGCGTCATTTCCTTCATGCATTGATCTTCGCATTCGTAGGACTTAGCATTTGCATCCATTTTTGTTTGCATCATGTCGGTATGCCATACTTCTATGCTGATTTCACCATCATTAGGTATCTCTATGGTCAGAGGCTGATCATCTTCGAGAGGAGCCTTTGCTAGTTGATCGACGATGACTTGACCTTTGATGGACTTTTGTCCAATGAATTCGATGTCAAACTCCGTCAACAACATGATCCATTTAGCTGTGCGGATACTATGATAAGTATGACTCATCATGTATCATAATGGATTCTCCTTAGACACCACATACCTTGTATTGCTCAACATATAATGGTGTAGCTTTTTGGTGGCAAATACCACCGCCAAGCATAGCTTCTCAACGTATGCATAGTTAAGTTCATAACTGACCAGGGTGCGGCTAAGATAATAATTAGCTTGTTCTTTATGTAATTCATTTTTTTGGGCTATCATGGCACCCAGTACCACCTCAGTAGCTGAGATGTATAAATAGAATGACACTCTTGGTCTAGGTGGTGCCAATACTGGTGACGAAGCCAAGTATTGTTTGATGTCGTCGAAGGCTAACTGGCACTTGTCGTCCCAATGAAATGCTACCCCCTTGTGTAATAATTTATTCATGGGTCGGCACTTGTCAGATAACTGCACTATGAAGCGCTTTATTGATGTGACCTTACCCTACAAGCTTCTGAGCTACCTGATGGTGGTTGGGGGAAGCATTTCAAGGATTGCCTTGACTTTATTTGGATCTACCTCGATGCCTCATTTTGAGACTATGAAACCCAAGATTTTTCCAGATGTGACACCAAATACGCACTTCTTGGGGTTTATTCTAACCTTATGTTCGATGAGGTGATCAAGGATCTTGCATAAGTCATCGAGATGATTTTGGCGCAGGAGATATTTGGCCAACAAATCATCCATATAATCTTCTAAAGTTTTATGCATGTGATCGTGGAAGATGTATGTCATAGCACGTTGGTAGGTGGCACCAACATTTTTAAGGCCAAAGGGCATGGCCTTATAACAAAATTTCCCCCAAGGTGTTGTGAACACTGTTTTTAGTTGATCATCAAGATTGATACGAATCTGGTTGTATCCCGAGAAATCATCCATGAGGGAAAGCATTTCATGGCCTGCTATAGCATCTACCAATGTGTCGATGCTTGGCAAGAGGAAATCGTCCTTGGGACTTGCTTTGTTTAAATCTCAAAAATTGATGCATATGCGAATCCTCTCGTCAAGATTTTTGATGGGTACCATGTTGGACAACCATGGTGGGTAATCTTCACAAATGACAAACTATGCATCTGACAACTTTTGTAGCTCATCTTTGACCATTAAGGACACTATTGGGTGCATATTATGTAGCTTTTGCTTGACTGGTAGATCAAGTGTTAGATTATGCATGACTAGCTGCGGGTCTAGCCCCGGAATGTCTTTGTAGGACCATGCAAAAACCTCCTTCTTCTCTTTGATAAGGGCAATGTAATCGGCTTGCTCTTTGAGGGATAGAATTACCCCCAGCTTGATGATTTGTGGATTCATTGGATTAGAACTAATGTCTACGTCAATCTTTTCTTCGACTGACATGTGGGATTCGTCCTCCAATTGGTGTGGAGTTGGGATCAGGTGGATATTATTTTTTGAATTTAGATCTACATTGGGAACTTCGGGTTCCTCTTTAGTATGGAAGATATCCTGAGTCTGTCCTAGGGTGAAATGAAACATCTCACCGCAAGACTAGTACTCTGATGGGGATGGTGGTGAGTCAGCGCGATCCCAGTCTATGGCATCTAGGTCTAGATACAATGGTCATGTTGGATTGGCTGGATTACGGATGGGGGCGATTAAATAAATGGAGATCATGTTGATGGAATGAATTTGGTCTCTATTACCATGTGGGTGTTGATTCAGACATTCTTGGTGATCTTTGTACCCCGAATCTAGCTCTATGGGTACTGGCACAAAAGGATCGGTCCTATGTGTGTATAGAAGGATAGGTTTTGCCCTTGGCATTGATGGCCCTATAGGGTATTCTATGTGGGAGGTGCTCCCTATATGCTTGAAGTGGTGGATGACACACTTGGTTTTATTGTACTTGGTTTAAATGCCACCTATGCCTTGGTACCATATTTAGATGTTCAAACATATCATCGATATCTATGGGGTATTCCTATTGCCTCATATGGTTGAGATATGCCATCTCAGTCTCATCCTCATAGTCACTATTGAAGATCCATAGGCCTTCATTGGCTCTAACAACTATGTGCCCCTCCGGCTGGTATAGCCTCCCACTAGGCATTTCTTGATCACTATCCTCACTCTCTATGAAAACTAGAAATCTGGCACGCAGGTAGTTGATGTTGAAGAAGATATTTGGATCTTCTTCCTTTGGTGTATCACTTGGCCTTATGGCCAGCATGAGAAGCTCGTTTTATTCGATTAAGTTGATTTGGTCCCTTCTGGGTTGTTTCGCTCTCTGTGGGAGGGCTGGATTCTCTGGAGGTAGCAATTGCCTGATTGGAAAATTAAAGGGGAACATTGCCATGAAGTTATCTTGATAGTCGTCAATGGGTGTCACTTGTGAGTGATTGCTATCGAAATAAAAAGGGTCCCAAGGTGTTACCTCATAATCTGACTCATCTTCAGAAGACCCCCCTTGATATTGTTCATATCCCTCTTGGAGGTTACTTCTTGAACTTTCCCCTTCCTCGATAAAAGGGGAGGGGTTGTTGAGGTCAACAAGGTTTGTTGTTAACAATGGGAGATAATCCCCCAATGTGTATGTTGTGTTGGTATTGGCATATGGATCTTGTGCCAACCCATCCCTATTGCCTAGACCTAGGCCTTGCATATTTTCTACCAAGATGTCGATGGGTAGAGGGTGGTTGAACCCCACTTATAATTTATTATATGGCATCTGGTATCTCGGTTGACAAAGAATTCGTATTCCTTGTTCGTATCTACCCAATCCATATCCATGCCAATTACATTGGTCTAGGTATTTCAAGGCAAAGTCCGAGTTGGATAGATATTCAACATTCTCAGCAAATGGCTCTTTGTCCTCTTCCTCTTGTAGGTAGGGTTCAATGCCATTCTCGAGGCCCCCATATACAAAATTGGTCTGATTTGGCGGGTAGCCTAAAGGGATGATAGTGTCGATGGGGAGGTGAGGTCTCCCCATGTCTTGCATGGATTTGAGCATGGGTGTTGCCACAACGTTCTGCACTAGGTACTCCTCCAGACCTATATTTGCCATCTCAACAGTAATCGTCAATGGTTGAGGGGGAGGGAATGGGAGTTCTCCTTGAGTCCACTTCATGTTGGGTGAACCAGGTGTCTTGACTTCCATTTATCTGGGCACCTCTTCGGTAGATATGGTTGAGACTAATGGTGGTACCTCCTCTAGGGGCTTCTTCCTGTTGTCCTTTGATGTGGCCACCATAGGTGGCATCATTGGTGAAGGAACATATGACAAAGATGGGCTAGGTTGGTGAGTGGAGGGACTCAACAATGGGGATGTAGGCGAAATTAGACCCTATGTGGTCGAATTCAATTTAAAGTCCAAATGTTTCGATGGGAGGGTTGATTGTGGCATCAGCTGCACCGCATTACAAAACTTAAAGGGCTCTAAGTCTGCTGGGATTGAATGTACTTGCCCTTTGTATGTGTATTTGAGGCATTGATGGGCTATCGAAGGGACACACTTCATGTCCCTAATCTAAGGTCGACATAGCAAGATATTGTAGGCCATATCACCCTCAAGGATGTGACACAACGTAGGAATGGTCTTTTGTCCTACTTGGATGGGCAAGACAATTGTGCCAATTATCGAGCATAACGTGTCGTTGAATGCTCGAAGAGTGTAAGTCGACACCACAATGTGGGATACTGGAAGCTTAAGGTGTTTTAATGCTGCTATCATGATTATGTTTCTGGATGAGCCAGTGTCCAACAACACCCTCTTGAATGAAATCTCGTTGACCCACGCAATGACATACAGGGGTGGATCCACCATATCACCAGTCACCAATTTCAGTTCATCTTTCCTGAAGGTTATACCTGGTTCTGTGTATTGTTTCATATGTCCCATGAAATTGTTGAAAGAATTGGCTTCATGGGGTTGTAGCTCAATGGCTTTGAGTATCTCCATCAGAACCTCCCGATGGGGCAAAGATTGTTGGATGAGATCATAAATGGAGATCCTAGCCGATGTGGTCCTTAAACTTTGAGTAAGTTTAGTTTGAATCATGGCCACTGGTCTAGGTGGAGAAGGTTGTGTAGGGTGTTGTGGAGGTTGTGACGTTGACAAAACATCTCCTATAGCTACAGTGGGTGCAGTCGTGTTTGGGTATCTTTTGTTTTGTGTCACGATGCTTATCATCCCTACGTATCCTTACATGGGGTAGTTTTGTGTTACCTCATTCACTTGTAAAGTCTTTTCCTGTGCATCATGGGTAGGTAGGGGGTCTTTTAAGACATCCATCTGTTGGTTGCTCAGTGCTATGGGACTATCTACCATGAGCATTTTGTTGTCTATCAAGTCCTGCACTAAGTGTTTGAATTTCCAACAATTGGAGATTTCGTGTCCTTTCTATCGATGAAATCTACAATATAAGTCTTCCCTATAGCCCTTGGGTTTTTGCATGTTGGGGGTCTATGGGTCAAATTTTCGACAAGTTTATTAGGTTTACCATGAACAAGCGGTCAAACAAGGAATCTCTAGACTCCGTGAATTTTTTCCTAGGATGATGTTGCTGATTTTGCTTTTGTTTATGATTTTCCACTTTTAATGATGCTTTATGCAATACTGTGGGAACGATAGTCCTACTAATCAAGGTGGGGCAAAAGACCATCCCCATGATGTGTCATGTATTGGAAGGATCTATGGAAAATAACATCCTCTTAGGGCACCCTTGGATAATGGCCATGAAGTGTGTGCCTTCAATCTTGCACCAGTGTGTCAAGTATGTGCACAAAAACAAAGTCTATGTGGTTTTGGCTGATGAAGAGTCTTTTAAATATGTTAATCAGGTGGACATTATAGGAGAATTCATTATCCCTTCTACTCACCTATATGTAGCACCTTCATCCCCAACCACACAAGTAGATAACAAAGACAAAGGGGTAAGAAAATACCCATGCACATCAACACCTCCTAATGCACTCAAGACAGTCAATGCTTCTAAAGTACCATCAACATCAAAACCAAAAGACAATCAGAAGCTAAAGGCACCCTTAGTTAAGGAATAAAGGCCCAAAGAAGTGCCAACTATAGCCATTACTGAAATACCAAGTCCTATGGAAGAGGAAGATCCTCAAGATCAAGATGAAGATAGTGATTATCACCCTGCTTCACCAGTATCATCCGTGGGGTCATCCACATCGCATGCATCAATACACTTGGAAAGCACATGCATAAGGTAGTAACTTATGTAGAACATTACCTTTACACCTATCATTGAGTCTGTATAAGACATAGGGAGGCCTAAAGACTTGAGGCCACTAGTAGGAATAGTGGTTCCACTTGGAATCCCTCCCAACCAAACCAATTTTGTCTATGTCGGCCTAGACTGTGCTCATAAGTCTTTAGATATAGAAGAGGATGGTGAAAAATTATTCATAGTCAATGTTCGTTACCTCTCTAATCTTGAGTTTTCTCTAAGCTACTTTGAGCATTGCCATTGGCATGGCTATGACCTTGGTATATATGAGCAGGGGTGCAAGAGGCCTTACGAGCCACTATATCAGCTTCCCTCCAATAGATTTGGCTTAGGCTATTATAGCGAAGGTCAAGATGACTCGCTTGGAGCAGCATTGGAAATATTAAGGATAGGGTTGGGAGAATACATTGATTTCATTCCTTATCACCCCCTAAGAATAGCAAATTTGAGCAACAAACAAGTGGCCACAATAAGCATACCGCCTCTAGAAACTTATCATCCAAACACCTCAATTGATTCCATCCCAACAGGGTACAACTCATGGGATGAGGAGAATGGATATGAAGCAAGTGATGATGAGGCACAATTTGGCTTAGCCTATCAAGGGCCTCACTATTTGCAAAGGTTCACATGGTCCATCCATGATGAGAGTGGATATACATAAGATGAAAGCGACTATGAATCAGAAGACTCAATAGAAGGAGCTTACTTAGGCCTAAGCCATCAATTATTGACTTTGGGGTGAGAGACAAATGCAAATGGATTCTTCATAAGTGACGAAGAATATGAGGATGAAATAGAGATGGCCTACTTGAGGCCAAGACATGAGCCCCTTGTATTAGGGCTGCATACCAATGCTAATGATTTTTGGATAAGTGATGATGACTTTTAGTATGAGATCGAGATGGATTATCTTGGACCTCACCACTTACGATAAGTCAATGAGCTAGTAGAGAGAGAGGCGGAACTCCATGCCATAGACCCTCACCTTCGATTTTTGGGGAGACATATTGACCTAGCTACCATTCATCGAATGGTCAATCCCCTTCGCCTACATTCAGAGAGCAATTAGAGCCCAATGATCCTATTGTCTGCCCTACTCATGGGCTAGATCCAAAAATTCCCATTCCTCCAGAACCTCATCGCGAGTATGAAATAAAAATCCCTGAGACAATATTGCACCCATGTGGTCCTGGAGATGTCATCCCATCCATCAACATGATCTCCATAGATTTGACCACTCCACTTCATAATCTAGTAGATCCTACCAAATAATTGTATCTTGAGGTAGAGGCTATTGATTGGGATCGTGCTAATTCACCCATAGAGCCTGAATACCTCTTCCCCAATGAAGAAATGTTACAACCATTCCATTTCATATCAGGTTGTACGTATGACGTCTTCCATGTTGGTTGGGAACCTAAGTTAGTAGGTCTTGTGAATCCCACCGATGATATTCATTTGATACCCACACCCCATCAGCTAGAGGATGGGTCACATATGGCTATAGAAGTAACTTTCAAAGTGGACATCAGTGATGATCCTACCCAACCAAGGAAAGTCAAGTTCGAAGAAAGTCTATCTCCAGAGGAACAAGCCATCTTAATTCCTCTCCTTAAGGAGAGGCCAAAATTTTTTGCTTGGACTTACAAAGATATTCCAGGGATAGATCCAAATTTAGTCATTCACAACCTTTCATTGGATCCCATGAAGAAGCTAGTCAAGCAAAAACTGAGGAAAATGCATCCAACCATCGCTTTGATGGTGAAGAACGAATTGCAAAAACTACTGGATGCAATATTTATAGTTCCTATAGACTATCCTGAGTGGGTGTCAAACATGGTACCCATAGGGAAACCTGATGGAAGAGTCCATATCTACATGGATTTTAGGGATTTAAATAGGGCAACACCAAAGGATTCATTCCCATTGCCAAATATAGATGCTCTTGTAGATGCAACCGCAGGTCATGAAATGCTCTCCCTAATGGATGGTTTTTCTGAATACAACCAAATCTGGATTAAGATTGAAGATCAACATAAAAATTCTTTCATTACTCCATGGGGAAAATTCGGTTACAAAGTGATGCCATTCGGTCTCAAAAATGCTGGTGCCACATATCAGCAGGCCATGACATACATATTCCATGAATATATGCATAAGATCTTGGAAGATTACATGGATGGCTTACTAGCCAAGTCCCTATTGCGGCAAGAGTATGCTGAAGTCCTTAGACAAGTATTCGATCGCCTCATGGAACACAATGTTCGATTGAATCCTAAGAAGTGCGTATTTGGAATAACTTCTAGCAAGATTTTAGGATTCAT
The DNA here is from genome assembly GCA_028583015.1 of Wollemia nobilis. Lineage (NCBI taxonomy): Eukaryota > Viridiplantae > Streptophyta > Pinopsida > Araucariales > Araucariaceae > Wollemia > Wollemia nobilis. Next base: position 7,500,093 of record JAQPPZ010003305.1, on the reverse strand, counting down.
CGTATCCAAGAGAGGCATCGAAGTAGATCCTGTAAAGGTGAAGGCTATACTAGAAATGGCTGCCCCTACCAACATTAGGGAGTTGAGGAGCCTACAAGGCAAGATAACATCCATCAAAATATTCATCGCATAATTATAAAAAAAAATTAGACCTATGAATAGGTTTCTACGCAAGGAATTCCCCTTTCATTGGGACGAAGAATGCCATAAAGCATTTGTAGAGATCAAAACTTATTTTGCAACACCGCCAGTATTGGCTCCACCAAGGCCAGACATACCATTTTTACTATATTTATTAGCTAATGATTTTGCACTGGGCACCATGTTAGCCCAAAATAATACATAAGATAAAGAGCAAGCCATATATTACATTAGTCACACCTTGGTGAGCTATGAGCTAGGATATGCATATGTCAAAAAGTTGTGTTTAGCAGTGGTATTTGTGACTTGAAAGTTGTGACACTACATGTTGAGCCATACAACCTACGTCATATCAAAACAATTTTTTTGCAGTAGATGATGAGCAAGACATATCACAATATACGTACCGCAAAGTGGATCATGCTATTGACAAAATTTTATTTAGAATTCATAAGCCAAAATTCCATCAAGGGACAAGTCATAGCAGATCAATTAGCAGAGGTACATCTTTAGGATAACAAGCCTCTCACCATAGAGTTGCCTGATTATGTGGTCTTTGCATTATAAGGTTTGCCAAAACTTGAAGAACCTAAGAAATAAAAAGACATGCCATTATTCTTCAATGATTCAAAGTGTGAACAAGGAGGCAGAGCAAGGATTGTCTTTACACACCGCAGGATGCTTCATTGCCCTTATAATTTCAATTGGACTTCCCGTGCACAAACAACAACAAAAAATATGAAGCATTTATCTTGGGACTCCAAAAAGCCATAGCAATGGGCATTAAAATATTGAATATATTTGGTGACTCCTTGCTCATAATAAACTAGGTCAAAGGACTATTTCAATGTAGGTCCCCACTCCTGAAGACTTACAAGGAACTTGTTGACAATTACTTAGCCTGACTAGAATGGTACAACATCGAGGAAATCCCTCGTACATTGAATAGATTTGCAGACACCATGGCATATTTAGGATCATTAATCCTTTAGAATCCATCTACTGATTTTACAACTGTTTAGGTGAAAGTGCTTTCGTATTCAGCAATATGTCATGAGGCTTTTGACAATTAAGAATCGGTCAACATGATCAACATCAAACCAAATCAGGATTGGTCCTTCGCAGCCAGATATTTCTTACAAATAACACCTTGGGGGTATTTGATCTCCCAAGGACCTATAGAGTGTGGTGCAACCATATACCATAGAGTTGTTCCTAAATCCGTGTTCATTACCTTGGAAATGCAGGAAGAGCAAGTTGTCTATTCTATAGAAGATGTGGCCTATCAAGATTGGCTTTCCCAACTGTGGGACAACCTAAATATTGGAATAATACCTCAAGGTTTGTCGCATACTAAAATGTGAACGTTCAAGTAGAGAGCAACAAGATACATATTTCTAGGAGAAATCTTCTATAGACAAGGATATGATGGAGTATTACTCCGTTGTCTTGAGCCCCAAGAAACATCTTGGGTAGTTTCGCAAGCTCACAATGGAACATGTGGAGGCCATTTTAGTGGCATGGTCATTGTTAAGTGCATATTGAGAATGGGTAACTATTGTCCCAAAATGGAAAATGACTACTACGAGTATGTCAAGAAATTTAATAAGTGCCAACATCATGCAAACCTAACGCACTTACCATCACAAGCTTTTTAGCCCATCTAGGCAGCATGGCCATACTTGCAATAGGGACTAAACTTTATTGGGAAGATATCACCCCCATCCTTAGGTCGACATACATTCATCATAATGGCTACAAAACAATTCACTAAATGGGTAGAAGTGATCCCCTTAATATCAACAACTGGACCAAGGATTACGGAGTTTATACTCCACAATATCATAAGTCATTTTGGGGTCCCTTCTAAGATAATATCGGATAATGGGCCATATTTTAAGAACAAAAATGTGCATGCTTTAATGATAAAATACTATATTTAGCACAATTTTTTTAACACCTTATTATCCACAAGAAAACGGGAAAGCATAAGCCTCAAACAAAACAATAGTCTCCATTTTGAGGAATATAGTGCAAGAAAATAACAAGGATTGGAACATGCAGTTGCCTCTTGCACTATGGGCATATAGGACTAGTATACGGATGCCCACTGGGGCAACACCATTTTCATTAGTATATGGTATTGAAGCCATCATGCCTCTAGAGTTGAAAAGCTTGACTCTACGCATAGCATTAAAGGACTTCATAGATGATGAAGTTGCACGACAAGGCCGCCTTGATCAGTTGATGCTTCTTGATGAACATTGAGTTAATGCTTTAGAGCATATCCGTGTTTACCAAGATCAACTTGTGTGAGCTTACAATAGTAAAGTCCACCTAAGGGAATTCAAGGTTGGAGATCTAGTGCTCAAAGAAAACTAGAAAAATTAAAAAATGCCACCGCATCTGCGAGATAAGTTCACAATAAACTAGGTAGGTCCATATATGATTTCATAGAGAGTTGGTCCTGGAGCATATCGCCTTATATAATTAGATGGTTTTGAAGAGCCTGAACCTCTCAATATCATTAATTTAAAGGTATTTTACACATAAAACACAAAAACATTCATATATGTCATAAAACACAAAAAAACAGTCAAATATGTCAAAATTAAAAAAATCCATGAAAACATAAAATTCAAAAATTCAATTCAAAAGCTCCAAGGGTAATTCATACCGCTTGGTCAAAATAAATTAAAGTTTCCAAGGGTAATTCATATTGCTTGGTCAAAATCAATCAAAAAGCTCCAAGGGTAATTCATACCGCTTGGTCAAAATCAATACAAAAGGCTCCAAGGGTAATTCATGTCGCTTGGTCAAAAATCAATTAAAAAGGCTTCAAGGGTAATTCATATCGCTTGGTCAAAATCAAACATCAATACAAAAGGTTCCAAGGGTAATTCATGCTGCTTGGTCAAAAATCAATTCAAAAGGCTCCAAGGGTAATTCATACCGCTTGGTCAAAATTAAACATCAATTCAAAAGGGTCCAAGGGTAATTCTTATTGCTTGGTCAAAAATCAATTCAAAGGATCCAAGGGTAATTCATACCGCATGGTCAAAAAGGCTCCAAGGGTGATTCAAACCGCTTGGTCAAAAGCAATAACAAAATCCCCAAAGGCATAACAAGACCTTTGGTCAAATTAATCAAAAAAACAAAAACAACATAAAATAAAAAATACAAAAACAATTGCACTTCACATTTTGCATCCACATCATTGCATTGCATCTTAACATACATTACAATTGCATATGTCATGAGAGCCTTAAAAGTGATACCATAGTTTGCCGCACAAGTCATTCATATCCATACCTTCATCCTCATCAATGTGTAATTGTGTTTTTCAACACAACCATTATTGTTGCTATACATAATATACTAAGGTTTTTCGGTTAGTCAACCACACCTAGTAATATTATCAACTTTTGAGGAAAACAACTTTGATTAGTAGAAGGTAAGGCCTAGCTATGTAGCCTTTGATATTCAATATCCCATCACTAATTAAAACACTAAAATACAAGATGGTACAAGGAAAAGATGAAAGCTACAAAGCGGTTTAGGTTACCTTAAGCAAAAAGGATTATCCTTGCTTATCCCCCTGTGCAACTTGTTTAAAAGTGCTGAGAATTGGCAAAAGGAAAAGCTTTACCCTATCCAAATCCCTTGCTTAAAAAAAAAAAAAGCAAAAATCCCAAAGCAAAGTACATATTCAAAATGCCAAGCATATAGTCCAGATTTCAAAGCAAAAATATGATACACAAAGCATAAATTCAAAAATTACAAAAAAAATCAAGCTTAAAAAAATCAATAAAAAATAAACACTAATTTTCATCACTACGTATGAGCAAAATAAACAGTGATTATCATCACTAAAAAAAAAATCCCTACTCAAAGAAAAAATCAAATCAAAATAAATAGTGATTTTCATCACTACATATGAGCAAAAATCCAAAGCCAAAAAGAAGCCAAAAAGAAAAGAATAAAGCTTGAATCCCTAGAATTCTCAACATTGTACAAAACTGGAAGGAGAAATCCTTATGCATGACGATATGTCTATTACAAATTGCTTCATGCATTTGTGTAGACCAATTTTTGAATGTGGATGAGCTAGTTTAGGTAACCAAATATTGCCTAGTGGTATAGTCCAACTAAGTCCAACATAAGGATGAGATAAACACTTGAGGATCCTTGATCTTAGCAATGGGCTGAAAGAATCCCTCTTGACATCGAAGGAAATGCTTGAGTTCTACCTTAAAATATACAATCATATGCACACACATAGGTCATGAAACACCAGGTCCATGGTAAAAGCCTTATTTTTCAAAAGTCTAAGTGGTAAGTAGACAACTTTTGATAGAGGAACTAGAGTGTTTGAATCTCCGAAAAGCCCCATTTTTTTTTTACATAGCAACAAATCATAAAATCATCCACACCATCACATTTATTTATAATATTATATAAATTAGGGGTATCAACATAGTAGGACAGATACTACATATATATTAGAAATAGTATATAGACGTCCACTAACTACTTTATATATTTTAATTTATAGAAACTTATTAAGAAAATACATTACACACCATTACATCTCATATATGAACACTTAATAAATTCTTATGATAAGAGTTATTATTTAAATTCATGATTATTTTTTTACTTTCTATGGTATCACCCATTAAGATTGTCAATTTCATATGCATTTCGTATGTTTTAAGTGATTAGAGCATACAAGTTCATTTATACCATTCCACCACATAAGTTAGATGCATACAATTAAAGCAAAAATTAAACATTCATTTAACAATAACATTGGCATCCACAAAAACAAGTCATTAATCATCCATAAACCACATCATAAAACATATAGGCAATATCCATTTGCATATAATCATAAATTCACCATTCATCATAAAAATACATCGCATCATATCATCAAAACATATAAGCATCTACACATCCATCTAAGCATCTTCAAATATCATCTGTCATCTAGAATATTCATCAAATCATCATAATATCATCATCGCATCATATCATAAAACAAAATAATAACAAAAATATAAGCAATAAACGATACACATAATGAGTCATAAAAAGCAAAGCTATCATAAAAGTATGTGTGTCAAGTTCAATGGATATACAAAATTACACGTAGGCTATAGTCATGTAGGTTAGTTGACCTCAAAAATGAATCAATAATCAAGTAGAATGTCAATCAAATATCGGTCTTGAGCCCCCTGCACCACCTCCTTCGGTGCCACCTCCCCATGTGGCGATGTCGTGAGTTGAGTGGTGTGAGCCTATTGGTCTCTTTGTTTGATTCCGAGTCCACTGGATAGGATGGAAAAAAGACTACCCGATGTAGAGCACCCACTAAACTACGAACCACCTGCACCTACTGGATCCTTAGGGATAAGCCCATGCTTCCTCAGCTGCATCTGAAGGATGGTGATATGATCCGTAAGTCCCAGGATCCGTACCTCATACTCATCCAAAAAATATTGAAGTTGTCCCACATCTGCCCCTAAGCCTACTACTAGAACCTCCTATGGTGTAGAATGAGGAACAAAAAACTACATCCTGACATCTCCACCCCCAATAGTAGCCTATAGAGCCTATATTTGTGCTATGAAATGCTCAATCGTATCATCTCACCGTTGTACCTTGGATCTTAGTGGCCTAAAGCTCAGCCTCAACCTCATGCAACTGCGCTCTCAAAGGAGAGTCTCTCTCCTTGACCTCTAACTCCTCCTCCTCAGGAACATTAGGATCCTCTATTGCCACCTTCTCTGCTGGCTGGTACCATACCTTTATCCTAGCTCAAACTCTGCATCCTATCGAATCTGTGCCATAACCCCCACCATCATCCTTGCATCCTAGGTTACCGATGCCATGCCACATCTGATCACCCAACCACTGAGAGTAGGCCTCTGTAACTCCCCCAACCAATGTAGGGTCTATGACTAGGGCATCCTCATCATATACAAGCTCTATGATCTATCATGGAGGTAGGTCCCTCTCTACTATGAGGAACCGGTACAAGAATGATATCAAGGGCACATCCTACTGTAATTTGTATTGAAAAAGAAACTGAGAGTAGAAGAAATACTTCCAGATGGAAATCTTATAGCCAATGAGCCATCACTCGCATCATGTCCTGGTAGTAAAATTAGCTAGATAATCCTAAGTAGGACACTCATAGTAATTCCGCCACACAACATCTTTGGCCAACAGTTTGGTGAAAGCATCAGTATAGTGGGAAAACTCCCCTGCAAAAGTATTGCTCTTACTCTCCTCATGATATCGAGCCCATATGGTAGCATAGCACTATGTTTAAGCCTCAATAGATGTAATATCGGCTAGGAACCCCTTAGGGTGATCTACCTTAATATGCTCCCATCCCCAAATATATATGAGCAAGCTACAGGCAATGCTTACACATCCCCACCGATGGATGTGGTACAACTCATCGTAGCACTGAGCCAATAGTGATCTACCCCATACATAGATGATAGTCTCCTCGCTATCCAATAGGTCCTACACCATCGCTAGGAGGTTTTAAGGGAACCTCAAACCCGAGCAGTCTGGGATAAGAACATTTCTAATCACCATCAGCAACATGACATGCCTTGCTATGAAAACATGAGCATCATACCAAGCCTTGGTAGATACTCCCCTGGATCCAGTCTCCTAAAGGGCATATATAGAACATGCTCCAAACATCCAAGCATAAACGACCACCTAATCATTAGTAGTCGATGAAATAATGGGCACCCCATCGAATGGGATCCGAAAGATCCTGTACATGTCCTATGATGTGATAGTCATATCATCGAGTGGAAGGTGGAAGGTGTTGGTCCGTGGGTCCCAATGTTGGGCTAAAGCCATAAGATAAGCCTAGTCAACCATAATATGGGGCAACCTGATAACGTACTGTAGCCCACGGGCCTTAAACCACTCCTAGTCAGTGTCATCAAATCCAGGAAGCAAGTCAAGCAGGAGCTTTGGGTCCTGAGCCCGAGCAATGATGATCTAAATAAAGAAGAAGAAAGACAAAACATAACTACAGTGCATCTAAGGCATAATTCACAATAAACATGAAAACATTGCAAAAGAGTACGAGTTACTCTAAATATAAGAAAAGGAAGAATAAATTGCACCTAATCAAGCAAAGCAAAAATTTAAAATTAAAAAAAAATCACAAAAATAAATACACGAAATGCAAAACAATAGGGTTCAATATTTAGTCACTATCGCCTATAGTGGCCGAAACTTGGTCACTGGAGGTAGCAGCGGCCAAGGCCCAATGGTAAAATTTTTGCCCGTTGGGATTCAAGCTTGGCTGCTCTGAGTGATAGCAGCTCAGAGTTGATCGATCTAAGTGACAACGGTCAAGGGGCGACACGACAAACCCGTGAACCCTTGGCCAGAAAACAAATTACAAATTGACAAAATAATTCAAGAAAAAAATGACATAGGGAGGGAAAGCAGAAAAATGGAAAGCAAATACCCTACCCAAGCATCAAAACTAAGTTAAGTTTGAGAGCACCCAAATGGCGACAGCAGGTGAATAATTAAAAAAAATTCAAAAAAACCTTAGGTTGAAGCCATTGACAGATAGCAAAATTAGGGACTAACCCACCTTAACAAAAGGGAACCTAAGCCTAATTATAGAGTTTGTTCATTGCCAACAGGTTTAGTGAGGTTCATTTTGCTCATTACTTAGTGAGGTTCAGTTTTACACAAAAAAAAGAAAATAGAGCTAGGGTTTTGAAGAGAAATACCCGAGAAGCTCCGGCTCCTCCAGTAGTTGATGTCTCGCCCCATGTAGCCATGTCCTCAATGCTAGCAAGTTTCAAAGTCGCAACCATTTCCATTGCACCAAAGCTCTAAAAATAGAATCTTCAATAATAAAAATGATAGGTCAAACCCTAGAATTGCAAATTTTATATCTCCCTAATTATGCCTTGGCCGCTACTAACATCAGCGGCCCGAGCTTCTTAGCCACTCAAGGTGATAGCAGCCACATGAAGGAACTCAAAGGCGGCTGGACCTGACAATGGCCAAGCCCACATATCAAAGTAAAGTAGTTCCTTACATGAGGGAATAACAAAACAACAAATAAACAAATTTTGGTGGTTTAGGATCATCAGAATATTCAAAAAAACAAAAAAAAGAATTACATAAAATCACAATCTCAAGTAGGCCTCGTATCCAGTTACCTACTCTATCCACTCGGTGATTGTAGCGACTTGCACTCCATGTATTTCAATGAGATGAGTAGGAAACCATAAGGCCACTTGGGGTAAAAACAACTCATTTCAGAATTACAATATGTCACCCTTCAAACTCAAAGAAGATCAAGATGGTCGGATTGCTCCATGGGTGCGAAGGGGTCATTCTAATTCCCCTATGACATCAAAAACATTAATTCAAAGTGATACAATATAAACATAAATAGAATCACTCATATTAACTCCCTAAGAAGGCTATTGATAGTCGAACCGCTCCTTGGGATAGGGATGGATGATTATCATAAGCAATTGGAATCACACTTGGATGTGGGATTTCCCATTAAAAGTAGCAAATGCTAGAAAGGAACCAGATTAGTCATATTGGTCAAGCGACTTGTCGCTTCATTCATTGTCATTTCTTCACCAATCCATTGTGTGTAGAGGTAGTTCAAAACTTCAACTTAATCATAATCATAATCAACAAAAGATCACTCGATCATAGCAAAATTGTGTTCATCCTTTGAATCATTGCAAACAACAATCACAAATTTAACTTGTTTGCTTGGAACGTAAGCAAACATGGCATATTTAATTGTAGCTCTCCTATCGATCGAAATTGTTGTAGCAGCTGAAGCTACCCAATTGAGTTTGAGGAATGGGTACAATTTAACATGCAAAATCCACTGAGCTAAGTCCTCCAAACATTGATACAATGATTCAAGGGATGCACACCATCTTGCATGAGTGGGCCATCTAGCGTTGATCAGACCGTTGATCACCATACATCGTCAAAATAGATCAGTCTATGTTTTTTCTCAATGTTGTGTTTTCCACATAGCACGTCATAAAAAGGGGTATCTATAGACACCTAAATTATGTCATGCTTAGGGGAGCTACTTACATAGACACACTCATAAGATCATAAGACATAATATTAGACTTTCCAAGCATCAACAGTGGTTCTCACCACTCATTTGGGGCATTTTCAAGCCATCCAAGCTTGGCCGCTCAAGCCAAGAGTGACCAGATCCTAGCTGCTCAAGCCTAGAGTGGCCAAACCTTAGCCACTATAGATGATAGCGATTAGATCATAGCCACTGTAGATGACATTGAATAAGCCATAAGAAGGGTTTGCTGACAAACAAGCCCAATATCGGGCGAAAGTGGTAGTCTGCATGCAATAAAGGTGAGTGAGAGTGACTTTGCATTCCTTTTCATGACTAGTTCACATAGGAGACTTGATTTTGCATTTAGACTTAAGTTAACTGACCTCCAAGCATAAAAAAAGGACAAAAGCTTCTCATGCTAATGACCAGTTTGCATAGAAGACTCAAGTAGGCAAAAAATCATAAAATCATTCACACCATCACTTTTCTTTATAATATTCTATAAATTAGGGGGTATCAACATAGTAGGACATATACCGCATATATATTAGAAATAGTATATAGATGGCCACTGAATACTTTATATCTTTTAATTTACAAAAACTTATTAAGAAAATACATTACACACCATTACATCTCATATATGAATACTTAATCAATTCTTATGATAGGAGTGATTATTTAAATTCATGATTATTTTTTTACTTTCTGTGGTATCATTCATTAAGATTGTCAATGTCATATGCATTCCATATGTTTTAAGTGATTGGAGCATACATGTTCATTTATACCATTCCACCACATAAGTTAGATGCATACAATTAAAGAAAAAATTAAACATGCATTTAACAATAGCATTGGCATCCACAAAAACAAGTCATTAATCATCCATAAACCACATCATAAAACATATAGGCAATATTCATTTGCATACAATCATAAAACCACAATTCATCATCAAAATACACCACATCATATCATCAAAACATATAAGCATCATCAAAATACACCACATCATATCATCAAAACATATAAGCATCTACACATCCATTTAAGCATCTTCAAATATCATCTATCATCTAGCATATTCATCAAATCATCATAAATATCATCATCGCATCATATCATAAAATAAAATAATAACAAAAACATAAGCAATAAACGATACACATAATGAGGCATAAAAAGCAAAGATATCATAAAAGTATGTGTGTCAAGTCCAATGGATATACAAAATTTCCGATGGGCTATAGTCATGTAGGTAAATCAACCTCAAAAATAGATCAAGAGCCAAGTAGAGCATCATCAAATATCGGGCCTGATTACACCACCTCCTTTGGTGCCACCTCCCCCTATGGCGATGTCGTGAGTTGAGTGGTGTGAGCCTGTTGGTATATTTTTTTGAGATCAGATCTGTTGGTTAGGATGGGTGAAAGACTGCCCTGAGGTAGAGTGCTCACTAACCTACGAACCACCTGTAGCTACTGGATCCTTAGGGACAAGCCCATGCCTCCTAAGTTGCATATGAAGGATGGTGACATGATCCATAAGTCCTCGAATCCATGCCTCATGCTCATCCAACAAAGACTAAATCCGTCCCACATCTACCCCTGAGCCTACCATAGGAACCTCCTGTGGTGTAGAAGGAGGAACAACAAACTGCATCCTGACATCTCCACCCCCAATAGTAGCCTGTAGAGCCTGTATATGTGATGTGAGCTGCTCAATCGTATCATCTCATCGTTGTACCTGGATCTTAGTGGCCTGAGGCTTAGCCTCAAACTCATGCAACTGCACTCTCAGAGGAGAGTATCTCTCATCGAGCTCTAACTCCTCCTCCTCAAGAACATCAAGGTCCTCTATTGCCACCTACTCTACCAGCTGGGCCCATACCTCGATCATGGCTCGAACCCTATGTCTTGTTGGATATGCACCATCACCCCTGCCATCATCCTTATGTCCTAGGCTACCTATGTTGTGCCACATCCGATCACCCCACCACTGAGAGTAGGCCTCTGTAACTCTCCAAACCATTGTAGGCTCTACGGCTGGGGCATCCTCCTCATCTGTAAGCTCTATGATATATCATGGAGGTAGGTCCCTCTATGCTGTGGGGCACAGGTACAAGAATAGTATCAAGGGCACATCCTAATATAATCCATACTGATAAAGAACCCAAGAGTAGAAGAAATACTCTCAGATGACAATATTATGGCCAATGAGCCATCGCTCATGCTGTGTCCTAGCAGTAAAACTAGCTGGATCATCCCAAGCAGGACACTCATAGTAAGGTCACCAAACCACATCTTCGGCCAATAGTTTGGTGAAAGCATCAGTATAGTGGGATAACTCCCCTACAAAAGTATACCTCTTACGCTCCTCGTGCTCTCAAGCCCATGTGGTAGCATATAATTGTGTTCGAGCGTCAATATCTATAATCTCGATTGAGAGCCCCTTAGGGCAATCTACCTTAATGTGCTCCCATCCCCAAACCTGTAGGAGTAAGCTACAGGTAATGCTAACATGTCCCCACCGATGGATGTGGTATAACTCATCGTAGCACTAAGCCAATAACGATCTACCTCATGCATAGATGATAGGCTCATCGCTATCCAGTAGGTCCTACACCATTGCCAAGAGATTCCAAGGGAACCTCAAATTCGAGCAGTCCAAGATAAGAACGTTGCTGATCACCATCAGCAACATGACATGCCTCGCTATAAAAACATGAGCATCATACCAAGCCTTGATAGATACTCCCATGGAACCAATATCCCGAAGGGCCTATGTAGAACATGCACCAAAAACCCAAGCATAGATGACCACCTGATCATTAATGGCCAATGAAACAATGGGCACCCCATCGAATGGGATCCAAAAGATCCTATACATGTCCTCCAACATGATAGTCATCTCGTCGAGTGGAAGGTGGAAGGTGTTGGTCTGTGGGTCCCAATGGTGGGTTAAATCCATAAGATAATCTTGGTCAGCCATAATATCGGGTAACCTGATAACGTACTATAGCCCACAGGCCTTAAACCACTCATAGTTAGTGTCATAAAATCTAGGAAGCAAGTCAAGCAAGAGCTTCGGGTCCTGAACCCGAGCAGTAAGGATCTAAACAAAGCACAAGAAATACAAAACATAACTATAGTGCATCTAAGGCATAATTCACAATAAACATGAAAACGATGCAAAAGAGTATGAGTTACTCTAAATCTAAGCAAAGGAAGAATAAATTGCACCTAATCAAGCAAAGAAAAAATTCAAAAGTCAAAAAAATCATAAAATCAATACACGAAATGCAAAAAATAGGGCTTAAGCTTTAGTCGTTATCGCCTATAGTGACTGAAACCTGGCCATTGGAGGCAGTAGCATCCAAGGCCCAATGATCAAATTTTTGACCGTTGGGATTCAAGCTTGGCTGCTCTGAGCGATAGCTACTCAGATCCGACTGCTCTAAGCGACAATGACCAAGGGGCGGCATGGCAAACCTGTGAACCCTTGGCCAAAAAATAAAAAAAAATTATTACAAATTGAAAAAATTATTAAAAAAATGACATAGGGAGGGAAAGCAGGAAAATGGAAAGCAAATCCCCTACCCAAGCATCAAAACTAAGCTAAGTTTGAGAACACCCAAATGGCGACAACAGGTGAATAATTAAAAAAAAAAAAAAAAAACCTAGGTTGAAGCCACTAATAGATGGTAAAATTGGGGACTAACCCACCATAACAAAAGGGAACCTAAGCCTAATTACGGAGTTTGTTCATTGCCAACAGGTTTAGTGAGGTTTGTTTTACTCATTACTTAGTGAGGTTCAATTTTACATAGACAAAGAAAAGAGAGCTAGGGTTTTGAAGAGAAATACCCGAGAAGCTTTGGCTTCTCCAGTAGTTGATGTCTCACCCCGTGTAGCCATGTCCTCAGCACCAGCAAGTTTTGAATTTGCAACCGTCGTTGCTGCACCAGAGCTCTGAAAAAATAATATTCAATAGTGAAAATGACAGGTCAAACCCTAGAATTGCAAATTTTATATTTCCTTAATTATGCCTTGGTCATTGCTGACATCAGTGACCCGAGATTCTTGGCCGCTCAAGGTGATAGCAACCACATGCAGGAACTCAGGGGCCACTGGACCTGACAATGACCAGACCCACAGATCAAAGTAAAGTAGTTCCTTCCACGATGGAATAACAAAACAACAAATAAATACACTTTGGTGGTTTAGGATCATCAGGATGTTCAAAACAACAAAAAAAAGAATTACATAAAATCACAATCTCAAGTAGGCCTCGTATCCAGTTACCTTCTCTATCCACTCGACGATTGCAGTGACCTGCACTCCATGTATTTTGGTGAGATAAGTAGGTAACCATAAGGTCACTTGGGGTAAAAATAACTCATTTTAGAATTATGATATGTCACCCTTCAAACCTGAAGAAGATCAAGATGGTCGGACTGCTCCATGGGTGCGAAGGGGTCATTCTAATTCCCCTATGACATCAAAAAAATTAAATCAAAGTGATACAATCTAAACATAAATAGAATCACTCATCTTAACTCCCTAATAAGGCTATTGATAGCCAAACCACTCCTTGGGATAGGGATGGATGATTATCATAAGTAATTGAAATCACTCTTGGATGTGGGATTACCCATTAAAAGAAGCAAATGCTAGAAAGGAACCAGATTAGTCATATTGGTCAAGCGACTTGTCGCTTCATTCATTGTCATTTCTTCACCAATCCATTGTGTGAAGAGGTAGTTCAAAACTTCAACATAATCATAATCAAAATCAATAAAATATCACTCGATCATAGCAAAATCATGTTCATCCTTCGAATCATTGCATACACCACTCACAAATTTCCCTTGTTTGCTGGGAATGTAAGCAGACATTACATATTCAATTGTACCTCTCCTATCGATCAAAATTATTGTAGCAGCTGAAGCTACCCGATCGAGTTTGAGAAATGAGTGCAATTTAACATGCAAATTCCACTGAGCTAAGTCCTCCAAACATTGAGGCAATGATTCAAAGGAATGCACACCATCTTGCATAATTGGGCCATTCAACGCTGATCATACCATTGATCACCATACAACCTACAAATAGATTAGTATATGTTTTTGCTTAGCATTGTATTTTCCACACAGTGCATCGCAAAAAGGGGAATCTGTAGATACCTAAATTGTGTCATGCTTAGGGGAGATACTTACATAGACACACTCATAAGATCATAAGACATAATATTGGATTTTACAAGCATCAATAATAGTTCTCACCACTCATTTGGGGCCTTTTCAAGCCATCCAAGCTTGGCCGCTCAAGCCAAGAGTGACCAGATCCGAGTCGCTCAAGCCTAGAGCGGCCAGACCTTAGCCACTGTAGACGATAGTGGCTAGATCATAGCCACTGTATATGACAACGACTAAGCCATAAGAAGCATTTTTCCAATAAACAGGCCCAATCTCAGGTGGAAGTTGTAGTCTACATGCAATAAAGGTGAGCATGAGTGAATTTGCATTCCTTTTCATGACTAGTTCACATAGGATACTTGAGTTTGCATTTATACTTTTGTTAAATGAACTTCAAGCATAAACAAAGGACAAAAGCTTCTCATGCTAACGACTAGTTCACATAGAAGACTCAAGTGGGCAATTATATTTAGTTAACTGGCCTTCAAATATAGACAATGGACAAAGGCTTCTCATGCTAACTTGCACTACGCATGAGAAATTCATTTCTAGGGCTTGGACATAGACCTAGGGTTTCACACTATAAAAGGTGCAAGCCTAAGAGCACCAAGACATCTTTGATCTTTTATCACAAGAGAATCAAATGAGAATCAAATGATAATCACATATACAGGAGATCATTTTAGAGAGAGAGACATCTTTTTTAGGAGAGCTTTTGAGACTCGAAGAGTTCTCTTTGAGATCACATGTACGATGGAGCTTTGACGAATCAAAGAGCATAACACATACTATCTTCAACATCATATTATAGTCTTTGACCCATAGCTTTGGGGAAAATAGGGTGAGGTTTACTTTAGCAGCTACTGTCTTGGACAGTGGCCCACAGGCTTAGCTTAGATAGACATGGCATATTTTATTCTATTTTCTTATATCATTAGCATAGATTTACATGATTTCATGGCATATTTTTATCATATTTATGTTACATTATTTGATTACTAACAACCTCATCCGGGGAGGCAATCTCAAACACCTAAATGTGTGTTGTTTCATTGCTTACAGGGCCATAGGTACATCAGACGAAGATTACAACATATGAGAGTAAAAGGGATCCCTATAGGAAACATACCTGGAGAAGAAGGTATATGTAAGCCCTCATACATTTATGTGTGTGGAACCGAGAAGCTTTTATAAGCGCACCACCTCTTTGCGGAAGGGGCACTCCTTGCCTATTTGTAATTTATAGTATCAAAATGGGTATCCCTAAGAGGGACCAACATGTAACCGAGATTCAGTATCAATAAAGAGATCCGTCTTTTGTTATTTTGTGTTATTTGCTTTTTCCTCGTTTTTTCATTTCATCTTTGGTATTTTAAATAAGTATTGCAAGTAGGGTTTTAGAAAAAGGGACTGGTGCATGCGTTCCCGGGGTCGCTACACTATGTATCTAGGTGATAGATTTGTTTTATCTTATTTCCACATTTTTTGGATGCCCTCTATTTAGTTAAGAAGATATTTTTTTGTAGTGGTGGGCACATGCAAGCATTTATGTTTTTCGTAGGCATTTATGTTTTTCTCCATAGGTGTGGAAATTGCTTGACTTTGGGTGTAGGCATAGATTTTAATATGGAAAGCTGCTCATTTCCCTCTCATGTATTTCTAGAGTCTTGTAAGGGTTGATATTGTTGTTAATGAAGAACTTCATAGTTTTTGTATGGTTATTGAAGATCTGTCTCTAGATTTACATCAAGTGGTATCAGAGTGGGTTGATCCTGCAGATATTGTGGAGGTAAGAATATCTGGTTTTTTTGTGTGTTTATTACCTTATTTTGGAGGAATATGAGAAGAGGAAGGGTTGGATATGCCCATATGAATAGGCAGATCCAAGATTTGTAGAGGAAAATAGCTCAGATCACAGTTGTGGTGAATCATCTAAGACCAAGAAACCCTAATGATGTGGATAGTGAACTAGGTGAAATTCCACCCGTGGAAGGGGAAGAGGAACCCTTGGAGGAAAGGCCATTTGAGGAAAGGTTGATCAGGGCCTTGGAAGGTAAGAATGATGGGGTGAAGGTTGATGTTCCTGAGTATGGAGGAGGGTTACAACCAGAGGAGTTGTTAGATTGGTTGAATCATATGGAGAAATTCTTTGAATGGAAGAATATGGTAGAAGATAAAAAGGTAAAATTTACATGTACTAAGCTGAAGGGCCACACATTGGTCTGGTGGGATCACCTCTAGAATGAGAGAAAAAAAAAGGAAAAGACAAGATCAGGGTTTGGAACAAAATGGAGAAGAAATTGAGGGTAAAATTTCTCCCAATAGATTATGAGCAAACCCTCTTCATGAAATTGTAGAATCTGAGGTAGAGAGAACACAGTGTGGAAGATTATACTAGTGAGTTTTATAAGCTCTCCATCAGAGTGGCACATGAGGAATCTGAGCTCCAGAAGATAGCCAGGTATGTTAATGGTCTAAAATTTAGCATTCAAAATGAGCTTAGCATGCTCAGGCCTCGTACTGTAGATGATGCTTATCAGTTAGCCCTGAAAGTAGAGGAAAAGTAGAATAGGAACAATTTCAAGAAGAATGTGGGAGTAAATAGAGGAGCATCATCCTCCCCATCAAGAGGACATGAAGGGTTTAATCCTATCAAATAAGATTCTTTAAATACAATAGAGAAGGTTGAGGTCCCCAAACAAGGTTCCTATACCCCTAGAGAGGAAGGAGATATTAGAGAGGAAGAGGGAGGACTTGGAATGCTCCCTATAGACCATATGTGTGTTATAAGTGTGGTGAAGAAGGGCATAGAGCCTATGAGTGTCCTCAAAATCAAGGACAAGAATGGAGGCATACTGAACAACCTCAAGATAATTTAGCTAAAGCAAAGGAGGTGCAACAAGATGTAGAAGTTGCTACAGATGTGGGTGAAAATTTGATAATGAGAAGGACAATGATCATGCCAAGAAAATATTGAATTCTAGAGAGGGACGGTAGTACCTCATGGTTGCATACAAGAATTTTTAGGACACGATGCACATCTGGAGGAAAGGTATGCAAACTTATTATTGATGGTGGAAGTTGTGAGAATATGGTCTCAAATGTTATGGTAGATAAACTAAGTCTAAAATGTGAGAAGCATCCATATCCATATCGTATAGCCTAGTTTAAAAAGGGTAATGAAGTGGTTGTAGACAAGAGGTGTTTGATTAAATTTTCTATTGGTAATACTTATAAGGATGAGATCTGGTGTGATGTTATACCTATGGATGCCTACCATATATTGTTAGGGAGGCCATGGCAGTATGATAGGAAGGTAATACATGATGGAGAAAAGAACACCTATACCTTTTTGAAAGATGGTGTTAAGGTTGTTTTATTACCTCTTAAAGAGGAAGGATAGGGTGAGAGTTTGTTGGCCACCAAAGAGTTCGGGGTAGAAATGGAGGAAACATGGTTTTGTTATGTCTTGACAGTGAAGAAGGTAATAGAAGAGGTTATAAAGATTCCACTAGTAGTAGAAGAGCTATTGGAAGATTTTGCAGATTTCGTACGAGATGAATGACTAGATGGATTACTACTAGAAAGGGATATTCAACATCACATTGATTTAATCCCTAGTGCAACACTTCTAAATCAGACATCCTATAGGATAAATCCAATGCAGAATGAAGAGTTGAATCGATAAGTGACTAAGTTGTTGAAGAAAGGGTTAATAAGAGAGAGTATGAGTCCTTGTGCAACACTTGCTCTATTGACACCAAAGGTAGATGGCTCTTGGTGAATGTGTGTGGACAGTAGGGCCATAAACAAGATTACAATAAAGTATAGGTTCCCAATACCTAGACTTGATGATATGATGGATGTGTTGGTCGAAGCCAAGTATTTTAGTAAGATTTATTTGTGGAGTGGGTATTATCAGGTGCGTATTCAAAAGGGAGATGAATGGAAAACCACCTTCAAGATGTGAGATGGATTGTATGAATGGTTGGTGATGCCATTCGGGTTGTCTAATGCACCAAGCACATTTATGTGGATGATGAACAATATTGTGAGAGTATATTGGTAAGTTTGTTGTTGTCTATTTTGATGATATTCTGATATATAGTAGAACTGAAGTTGAGCACTTGTTACACCTGAAGTTGGTATTGGAAACATTGAGAAAGGAGAGGTTGTATGCAAATTTGAAGAAATGCATATTTATGTAGAAGAGTTTAGTGTTTTTAGGGTTTGTGATTTTTGAAGATGGTGTGAAGATGGATCAAGAAAAGGTAAGGGTAATCTTAGACTGGCCCATTCCCACAAGCATGATAGAGGTCAGGAGTTTCCATGGCCTTGCAACCTTTTACCATAAGTTTATTCATAATTTTAGTAGTATTGTTGCACCAATCACAGAGTGCACCAAAGGAAAAGATTTTGTCTGGACCCAAGCAGTGACATAAAGCTTTGAGTTATTGAAGAAGAAAGTAATAGAGGCACCAGTCCTGGTGTTGCCAGATTTTAACAAATTATTCAAAGTTGATTGTGATGCTTCACATGTGGGCATTGGAGTAGTATTGAGCCAAGAAGGGTGACCAGTGTTCTTTAGCAAGAAGTTAAATGAGGTAAGAAGGAATTATTCTACTTATGATCTGGAATTTTATGCAATTGTGCAAGCCTTAAGGCATTGGAGGTATTATTTGATAGCAAAGGAGTTTGTCCTGTTTACTGACCATGAGGCTTTGAGGTATATTAATACCCAAAAGAAGTTAAATAAGAGATACACTAAATGGGTGAGTACACTACAAGAGTACACCTTTGTTATAAAACACAAGTTAGGTAAACAGAATCAGGTTTTTGATGCTTTAAGCAGGTGTGTAGTATTACTAACTACCATGGAGAATATGATAGTTGGATTTGAGAATATTAAAGAATTGTATGAGAATGATCAATATTTTGGTGAGATTTTGAACCATCTTCAGAACCCAATGTTGATTGAAAATCATGGTATTACAGATCAGTATTTTATGTAGGCTGGGTATCTATTTAGGGGAAAGCAATTATGCATCCCAGTTAGTTCTATGAGGGAGAACATCATCAAAGAGCTTCACAGTGGTGGTTTGGTAGGGCATTTTGGAGTAAACAAGATTGTAGCTTTAGTGGAGGAGAAGTATTACTGGCCTAAGGTAAAGAGAGATATAATGAGGTTTGTTGCTAGATGCAATGTGTGTTAGATGGCCAAGGGACATGCTCAGAATACAAGGTTGTATACACCACTCCCAGTATCTACAGGACCATGGGTAGACCTGAGGGTGAACTTCATGTTGGGACTGCCTAACACCCAAAGGAAGAATGATTCCATATTTGTTGTTGTAGATAGATTTTCTAAGATGGATCACTTTATTGCTTGTCAAAAGACTAATGATGCCACCAAGATTGTAGATTTATTTTTCAAGGAAGTTGTTAGATTGCATGGAGTCCTAAAAATAATTACTTCTAATCGGGATACTAAATTTTTGAGTCACTTTTGGAGGACTCTCTAGAAGAATATGGGGATAAAGTTGCAGTTCAGTAGTGCCTACCATCCACAAAAAAATGGAAAAATGGAAGTTATGAATAGGAGTCTGGGAAACTTGCTGAGGTGTAT
Organism: Wollemia nobilis; assembly: GCA_028583015.1. Classification (NCBI taxonomy): domain Eukaryota; kingdom Viridiplantae; phylum Streptophyta; class Pinopsida; order Araucariales; family Araucariaceae; genus Wollemia; species Wollemia nobilis. The sequence goes on along the minus strand of JAQPPZ010003305.1, from coordinate 7,480,002 downwards.
AGTGGGGTAGAAACCTAAACAATGGGACTTGACACTGCTATAGGTTGAATTCACCTATAACAGTTATGTCAATAGATCAACTAGTAAATCACCTTTTCAAATTGTTTATGGAAGAAAATTGCATGGCGTATTAGACTTAGCTAAGTTGCTAGTTTAGAAGCATATCAGCACTGATGCAGAAGCATTTGTAGAGTACATGTAGAGTCTATAAGTAGAGATAAGATAAAAGCTACAAGATAATAATACCAAATACAAGGCAATGGTAGATGCAACCAGAAGATAAAGTATTTAAAGAAGAGGATATGGTGATGGTGCACCTTAGGAAAGAAAGGTTCCCAAGGGGCACATACAACAAGCTAAAGTACAAGAAAATTAGGCCTTGCAAAATTATGAAGAATATCAATGATAATGCTAATGAGGTGGATTTGCCGTAAGACCTTGCCATTTCACTTGTGTTCAATGTATCAGACTTGTACCTATTCCAAGGAGAGATAGATGATATTGAGGAGGACAAAAAATTGGATTGGGAACAATAGATCCCAAGGAAACAAAAGAAAAATCTCTTAGGTCCTGGATATGAAAGTCACTAACACTAGGCAAGGAAATTATCAGAGGTACTTAGTACAATGGGAAGGATTTCCATCGAAGGATAGCATATGGATTTCAGAGTGGAAGCTTCATCATCTGGGTGGTCAGTAGTTATAGGATTTTGAACAACCGAACTTGCAGGAGCTGCATTCCTTTCAACCAGAGGAGGATGATGTCATAAAAGACACATGAGCTTATCAAGATTATAACAGGAGTTTCGGGTGTTTGTTTAAACTCTTTCAGATACTTTTGGAAAGATATCAATGCATAAATTGCAATTGAGTAAAAAACTATGTATATTAGGCATTGTTAGACCACTTTTAGGGCCCAAAACCTTCATTTGGTACCTCAAAATGGCTCATAAATATTTTTCTAGTGTTGGATCCTATAGTGACTATTTAGGTGTTTAGTGTATTATTTTAATCTGATGTTACTCTTGATTATGGGCCCTATGTATCTAGGTGATATATTTGTTTTACCTCATTCCCATATTTTTTGTATGCCCTCCATTTAGTGAAGAAGATATTTTTGTTTAGTGGTGGGTACATGCAGATATTTATGTTTTTCCTGGTAAGTGTGAAAATTGCTTGAATTTGGGTGCAAGCATAGATTTTAATATGGGAAGCTACTCATTTCCCTCTCATGTATTTCCAAAGTCTTGTAAGGGTTGATATTGCTATTAATGAAGAACTTCACAATTTTTTTGGATGGTTATTGAAGATCTGTCTCTAGATTTACATCACTCCTTTGCCTCTTTCAGTGTATGTCATCAAAGATGATGTTCTCGATCTTGTTTCACTTTGGGAAGTATCCTTATTTACTAGCTTAGAGGGCTAAAATATTGATTTTTTTTTAGAAAATGTATTTAAAGGTAAGCTCATTGAGGATGAGATTCATTTCTCTTACCTGCCACTTATATCAGGTTTGGACCATGATCACTCTATGCAAGCTGGTGATCGAGATCCAAAGTTGTAAAATATATTCTTGGATGAAAGTCCTACCCAACCACAGTTTAATATTGGCACACTTGCTTCTATTATTCCAAAAATTGAATCAATTGTTGTGAAGGCCATGGATTCCTATGAAGAGAATATTATCAATACATTTTGAAGAATATTCTTGCATGCCACATCATTGACCTCTCCTGTGGCCATATCCTCATCCTCAAGATATTTCTTCCTCCTATTTTGAATGCATTGGGGTTTAATGTGTATATTTTCGGGAGGAATAAGATTCCTCATTCAATTAAACATTAATTAAATTAAAAGTCTAATTAATAATTAGTATAAATTTATAAAAACATTTATTAGAAAAGGTACATATATTAAATTTTACCTATGCATATAATATTTATATTGAATAATTATGAATGAGAATACTCGATTTTTTATTTTCAATCTTATATCTTATCAACCATTGTCTTTGTATCACCCTTGTTCTAGATGAATGACTTCATAGGGTCATATATTTACTTAGATTCCTTTATATGATCACTCATTTTAAAGCTTCTCAAATTCTACACAAACTGGTCCAATTATCATCTAAATCTGACAACCCCTCACAAAGATATGACTCTTGAAATATGAGATATTTTTTTGAAAAGAATTTGCTCTAATGCTGCCCTAATTCCAAACGATTGTCTTCACATGGTCATACGATGTTATTGATTTAAATGAAGATTTTAATGATACTAATGTTAATGTTATTGATGTCAAATATAATGTTGATAAGACATAGTAGATAAGAACTCATAATACCTACGACAATGATGTTATAAATTTATTTATTTTTATTTACTATTTTTTTAAAATTATTTTTCCCTCTGATAGGTGATACTGATATGGACACTTTAAGAAATGAATATAAAAATATTCACAAGGATGAGAGTTGAAGGGATGTTGTGTGCATCATACCAATACTTAAGGCATGCAATTTTTAGTTTTTGATGAGTAAATACTCAAAATAATATTGCCTCAAGATCAATAATACAATTGCAATATGAAAGATATAATAATGCTTATCAATCAAGAATATAAACTCAAAATCAATTATATAATAACTCAAAGAATGATAATGACAAATGTTCAAAAATAATAAAAAATATTTATTGAATTAAGAGCTCAAAATACATCATACTACATCACCTTCCATTGCTTACATAGGTGACTCTTTCTCCTTCGCTATATTTTTTACATCAATACATCCATATATATAAAATGGAATGTGACTCTTCATATGGAGGTTACTTGAACCTCACTCTTTCTATGACTCTTATTATTCCTACTCTATTGAAACATGTACATAGGGACAACTATGTACATTTACATTGCCAAAATATCATTGCACACTTATGCATTACATTGAATAAAGTAAATCCTAATCTAAGACACTCTTTCCTAGTCTATAGATGTACCCATGATGGTAAATTGGTATGTACCAAATAATGTAATATATTTCAACACCCCCCTGTATTAAATTATTTGATTATTGAAGACTTTAGTCTTCAATATGGATCTTCTTCGTCTTTCTTGAACTTGTTATCTTCTTTATTGCTTTCTTTGTCCTACTTCATGTTTTGATATTGATCAAATAAAATATTTATATTTTATAAAATACTATATTTCCTAGAAGAGATTTAGCTTCATGTACTTCTGTATCATCTATTAGTTCTTGTATTTTATGTATCTCTTGGGCTAGGTACCCCTTTTTATTTCCTCCTCTATATTGAGGATACTATTGGTACTATTGTTGTGGTGATCTATATTGATTATGATATTGTCTAGGTTGATACAACCTATTTTATTGTCCTATTGAGTTTACCTGATTCCTTTGATGTTGATTCCTTGGATTGAATCTGTAGTAGCTAGTACTATGTCCTCCTTTATTGCAAATTTGACAATACCTATCATTCCACTTTATTTTTCTTCTTGGAAATGAAGCAAAATTCCAGTGTGAATTATCTTTTGAGACCAATGAATTAGTACTCATTTCACCCTTCACTAAGTTTTCCACTTCATATTCCTATAGTATATTAACCAAATCATCAAAAGAAGTATCCTTACTTAGGAGTTGTAAGGATGTAACTAGATGTTTGTAATTTTCTGGTAGTGCTCTCAAGATGACTTGAACAAGGAATTTATCTTCAACTGTTTATCCTAGGTTAATAAATTCCCTTTTGTATCTGCTACTCTTCTCAAAAATAGTTCAATAGTTTCACCACTATTGACTTTTAAAGAATGCAATTGTTTTTGTAGATTCAAAATGGTGGCTTTATTTTTCTCTTCAAATATTTTTGCTAAAGTGTTCCATGCATCTGTAGAAGTTCCTACTAAACTAATATAAGGTTGTATGTCATCTGAAATCACAAAGGTTATGATCATCAATGCTTTTGCTTCTTCTTCCTCATATTTTTGTATATCTCTATCATATTTAGTAGGTTTAGTTTTTGCTCCTTTGACTATGTCCCAAAGATTTTCTACTATCAAGATTGATCTTACTTTATTTTTCCATGAAGTATAGTTAATATCTTTAAGCAATTGGAAATTTGAAAGAAGGAGTTTATTTGTAGTTGCCATGAGGAGACTATCTTATGATTCCCTAGTGTTTTCAACTTTAATCCTTTACAAATCTTCAAATCTCTAATAATTTTGAACTTAGATATTAAACTTATCAAATGCAATATCTCTATGTAGAATTCCTTTTATCTCCCAACTCTAGAAAAATAATATTTGCAAATTTTTTGTAATCCTAGTTTGATGTAGAATGCCTTATTTCTCCAACCTTAGTAATTTTACAAATATTCAATTTGTTTTGTAAATCTAAATATGCAATTTTACAAAACTCAAATATAATGCTTCTTCAAATATGATAGAATGTTTCAAAATGCAATATACAAATTTTTCTAAGGTTCTATAATGCTTATCACTCCACTAAAATATTAAAATATTTAACCTCTTATCACTCCACTAAAATCTTCAAATATTTAATCTTAGAATCTATTCTCTTTATTCCTTATTCCTCCTATCAATATAAAATTTAATATGAAAATATTAAGGTAAATGTTACCTTAATTATTCAGGCACTTCTCCTTGACTTATTTGGGTACTCCTCCTTCTGGTAAACTTTCGTTACTTGATAACATGCACTTTGAATGTGCCTTCAATGCTCTTGCTTTACACTTGCTATAAATCTACCTTTACTCTCTTACACTGGTAGCTATGTGGGTGCTTCTATCCTCTTGTGCAATGTGCCACTTGTAGCATATGTTATGGATACTTCTTGAATCCCCTTAGGTGGTGCTAATGTTCTTGTAAGATGAATGGATATTTGGCACAATATTCCTTGTGTTGTTTGGATGTTACTAATCCTTCCTCGAGTGCTAGGTGATGATTTAGAGTATTGAGAACTCTTCTTTCTTGGAGATGTATGTTATGACTATGTAACAACTCTCATACTTGTACCAAATGGTAATATTCCTCTTCCTTTCTTGGGAAAAATATTACAACATTCTATGCATGCACTTCCTTCTCCAACATATGGAATTTCAAGACTATTACAATGTATTTATTCTTCACTATTCCTCCAACGTATTCTTGCTTCTTTGTAATAGCAATTGGTGTTGTTTCTTATCTCTTTGGACGATGATGAATTCACCCTAGAATAGCTCTAGCTGTGACTATTTTAGAGCACTCCAATGGTGGATCTATGGTGCTTCCTTTTTGGTAGTTTGATCTATTGGTAATATTACTTAGATAATGCACCTTGTACTTGTAATCTGCCTTACTTTGTGTAGATATAATGGATATGCTACGTAGGATTTACATAGGGTAATATTTTGTAGGTTGTAGATGATGTCTTCTAGCTCCTTGGTTGGCCGATTCTTGAGCCTAATGGATATTTCCTTAAGAAATCTTGCTAGTACTTCTTTTCTACAAATGGGTGGACATTGATGAAGATATTACCCCCATATGATCTACTGCTCAATGGTTCTTAATATAGTGGTGATCCACACCACTCTTTTAGTGGTTTTTTTCACCAATTTTAATTGCATGTCTAGTGTTTTTAAACACTTTAAATATGACTTTAAATTTGGAACTCTTTGCTTTCCAAAATCTACTGTATTTTGAGGGATATTCTTCCTCACAAATGTAGGATAAATATGCTCTTAAATTTACTTAAAAAATAACATATACTATTCACTTATCACTCCTTTAAAATATTTAAATAATACTGTTATAATCTTATATATTTCTCTAAAAATAATTGTGTAATAGTTTCTTTTCTTTGGCTTAATGACACTTCTAAAAACCTTTCCTTTTGCTAGCTCTAAATAGTTCTAAAATTTGATGCTCTAAAAAACCCTTAATATGCACCTTAAAAATATCTGCAATAATACTTTATATGGCATCAAATTTAACACACCTTTTTGTAGCTCTTTTATTTATAGCCTGTTTTCTTGAATTTGCTGTAATGAACCTTTCTTTAGTTGTTAGTGGACTCTTCAGTTTGTAGCTATAGTTGCTATCCAAAATCTACTTTTTTCTCCTTCAAATATGTGCTAGATATCTCTAAAATTTGTAGCTCCAAATGATTGCCATTTCACTGTTCAAATATGCAGTCAATATCCTCCTTAGGTACTGCTAAGAATGCTTGAGCTTTACTATCCAAAGCTATTCCAAATATATTTTAAAAACTCCTCCAAAATGCAGCTAGCTTTAATATTTCAATACTTTCTAGAATTGCAACTTAAAATCCTCTGATTACTACTTACAAAATCTTATTTGGTGATGTCCACGAATTTCTAAATCTGCTGCTCTCTTTTATTGTCAAGCCTTCTCTTAGTTGTCTGTACAAAAATGCTCCAAAAGATTCTCCAAAGCTTTTCTAAAATGCAGATTTCTACATCTACTATTTGTTATCCTATGATATTTCGTCTTCTCCTTCAAGAAACAATAATTTATGATTTTACAAATCAGCCTACAAAACTTTTGTGGCTGCCTCCAAATCTCTCGAAACTATAACCTCTACAATATTCTTGCTTCCTTCTAAATTCTTGCTAAAACCTGGCTTCAAATATGACCTCTTTCTTTGTCTTCTCTCATTAAAATCTAGATTTCTTGATCTCTCCAAGATCTTCTCAAAATTTCACGAACTTCTTGTCAAATCCATTTTCCTTTTGGGCTTGTTTTTGTATAGTGAAAATTATCCCAATATCTTTTGGTCAAGTGCTCCTTCTACTTGCAATATTCTACTATGAATTGTACTTTTAATCTCTTATAATGGTCACTACTTCATCTTCTACAATAAAGCCTTCTCTTAAATTTTATTTCTTCAATGAAATATTATTGAGACCTCTACTCTTGGGTCTTCAAATCTTGTAGCTTCAATTATCTTAGTAAATGCTTTAATGAAACCTTACTTTGGTTTCTTCAATTTTCCAACTATAAAAAATTATTCAATGTAATCTCTTTCTTCGATATCTAGACTCTACTACTTCTGTCTATAATAGGACCTTCTTTAGTCCTTATATATTATATATTCAATATTCAATATTCCAATCTTGGAATTTCTTTAATATGACCTCTCCTTGGGTATCTATCTTTAGTCTTCAATCTTCAATCTTCCAAAACTTGGAATTTCTTCAATGTGACCTCTTCTTGGGCCTCTATATTTAGTATGCAATCTTGTAATGAGAACCTTCTTCTTGGTTCTTCTTAATCTTCAATAAGGTCTCCTTTTTAGACCTCCTTTAATGTCTAATTTTATGCAACAAAAGAGTTAATCCTTGCACTAGGAAAGCACATAGACTTTCAAGAAATCAAAGATGAAATTATTCTTTATATATTGTAGGAAGCTTCTCAAATTCTAAGAACCAATATTTTGCAACAAAAATTAGACAATAATAATCATATGTATTCAAATTTCCAAAAATAATAATCTTCACTAGCTATCTTAAAAAACTAGTGGAATCAAATCTATACTAAATCCTAGTCTTCACGGGTTTTTATTTCAACCCTATGGAAAGATTCTAGCCAAATAATAATCTGGAATCTTTAATTTCTTATCAATATTATCAATAGGACCTCTTAAAAGGGTCTCTTAATCTCTTCAATGATAAGGTCTATCTTCAAGATATTTCTATCTCCTTCCATTTCGATTTTGCTCTTGGAATAGGTATGCCATTAAATATCATTGGTTTTTCTTCAACATAGTGAGAAATACTATCTTCTCTGGTTTCTCTTTCTACTGGTTTCTCTTTCTAGATGTAATTCCTTTATCTTCTTTGGTTCTTTTTTCTAGAGATAATTCCTTTATCTTCTTTGGTTTCTTTTCTAGAGGTAATTCCTTTATCGTTAATGGTATCTTAACCAGTAGAAATATTCTTTGCTTATGATCTATATTATGACTTCTTTCACACAATTTCAAAACAATGATGTTTGCATACAAAGGTGCATAGTGGATGATCTAGTTAACAAATATGTAGCGGGATTTAGATTGATAGTAGCAATGGTGATCCCTTGTGGCTCTGATACCACTATTAGCTTTTGATGAGTAAATACTCAAAATAATATTACCTCAAGATCAATAATATAATTGCAATATGAAAGATATAATAATGTTGATAAATCAAGCATATAAACTTAAAATTAATTATATAATAACTCAAAGAATGCTAATAACAAATTCTCAAAATACATCATACTACATCACATTCCACTGCTTACATAGGTGACTCTTTCTCCTTTGCTATATATTTTACATCAATACATCCATATATAGAATAGAATGTGACTCTTCATATGGAGGTTTCTTGGCCCTCACTCTTCCTATGGCTCTTCATATTCCTACTCTATTGACACATGTACATAGGGATAACTATGCACATTTATATTGCCAAAATATCACAACACACTTGTGCATTACATTGCATAAAGTAAGTCCTAATATAAGATACTCTTTCCTAACATATAGATGTATCCATTATGGTACATTGGTATGTACCAAATTATGTAATATATTCCAATAATTATAGATAATCTACTATTAACTTGTTCATAGACACTCATTTTTGGTGAAGTTGTTTATTGGTTTCGAAAAGAGATGAGCAAGAAACATGTCATGTCATTCCAACTTGATGATGATCCATATTTGAATAATAAGTAATCTTGTTGACCTTCATGATTTTGATGTAATGTTATTAGGATTTAATATGTAATATTTTCCATTGAATATCTAAAGAGGAAGGCATTCAAGTTGGATAACTCCCTTAAAAGAACAAGTGGACATGGCATTATAATAAACCTTAATGAAGATGTGATAATGTATGATCCTTTTAGATTTCCATTATTAGGGGCAAGAGGTAGAAGATGAAAAACATAATTATATGAAATGAATTTCCTTGTTGGTACACATTTAGATGGTTATCACTCTTCATGTCCATTAGTAGGTAGATTATGTGAAAATAATTCAGGTAAAGATGTTGGTTGCTAACTTGTTTGATGCAGATTCATTAAGAATATCATGTTGTCATCTATCTTTTGGATCACAAGTTTGATGCAATATAATATAGAGGTAGGGTATGTGGTTCATTGTTTAAATTTACTACTTAATGTTGTGGTATGTTGGTTTGAATTAAATGTATGTCGTGCATGTTCATGATTATGACTTTTATGTTTTGAAGTAGGAATTGACATGGCTCAATTCTATTATGTTAGAAGTGGTATAGACATTATTAATAATGAAAATCTTATCAATGTATAATTGAAGATCATATATATACTCAACAATGTACAAATTTATCTATTATGTAGCAACTGTAACCAACTACTTCTAAACAAAATTTATCAAGATATTTTTAAAACATCATATAATATATTACCTATATATATGTATAATATTTTTGTTTTTTATTTTTAATATTATACATTTAGATAAGAAAGTTATTAAGCTTATCTAATAAGCATAGGATTTAAAATAATTGGAGCACATATACTCCTGTATATGATGAATACAAATGTAGCATCATGTTATCTAATACAAATTTCAAAGCAGGTTAAATAAAAAAGATAAAGTAAGCAAAAGGCTAAAAAAGATAAAGTAAGAAATAGACTAAAAAATACAAATTTCACAATGGCCCATTAGTCATGTTACCTATGTACTTCATCACAAACAAATCCAATGGGATAATTAGAAAGACACATGAGAAAACTATAAATACCACTAAAATTGAAGTCAATCTATTTTTATTTGTTGAAGAAAAAATAAAATCTTGATTAAAATGTTAGTCAAGTTGTTATAACTTTGAACATTGCACAATTATTTTAAAACCTATGACGAATAGTTCGTGAGCAATCAATTTTTAGTTAGTTTATCTCCAACAATATATCTATATAGATATCTATATAGATGCATATGTTATATAGATGATATATATTAGAGAAATTATGATTCTAAAAAAAATTGTAAAGGGATATTTATGTTGAAGATCAATTTAGTACTTAAATTTGAAAACCATTTGAATTGTAAGAGAATCATGTTGAAGATAAACCTAGTACTTAAACTTGACAATCATTTAATAACTAATAATATGTTTGAAGTTTTTTGTAGTCTATATTGTCTCGTCAGTTATAGCTTATTGATGAAATTATATTACTAGCAACTTCAATAAATAGAAATAGTTCCATTAATATCATAAAAAATATTCAACCTCAATGGAATGTGTCAATTTAGTAGTTCTAAAAGACGATAAATAATACAAGTGGAATGAAATGTTTTGAAGGTATTTCAAATTTAGAATCCAAAGAATATTTGTATATTTGGAAGCAAAAGTAGATACTATTATGGATGAAAATATTAGAAGGTGTTGAGTGGTATTTTCACATAGTTGTGAAAGTACACTCTCCTTTAGGATTTGGGTTCCAAATCCCCTCTTGCAAAGAATTTAAACAAACGACTTCTCCAAGGTCTCCGCTATATTAGCATTTGCATATGTGTATTAGTAATCTTAAATAAAGATATTCACTTTAAATGCTTGGAACACCTTAGTGATTGCAAGTAACTGTAAAAAAGGGACAATGTTGGTTTATTTTACCATGAAACTTTAGTGATTGTTCATTGAACCAAAATAGAGCAAATGTGAGTTGGCCCTCATATGACCACGATGTAGTGCTCAAAATGGAAATTTGTGAAGATGCCATAAAACATAACTCCTTCAATGAAATTGGAATTTTCACGAAGGGAATGTCATCATAGGTTCATGAGTGCAAAGAAAAACTAAAAAACTGAAATTTGACCTTAAAATGGAAATTTTCTATTTTCGGATTTTTAAAATCTGTAGTAAAACAACAACTACGATGAATTTTTAAAAATATTAAACAACTCCAAAAATGAAATTTCAAATTGCGTATTAGAAGTATGAATTATAACCTACGCAATGGTTAAATTATTTTTGGATTTTGAAGTTTTTTTAAATGTTTATTTTAATGCCTGAAAATAAAAAAAAATTAAATTTTTTGGAAAATAAAATGCAGAAAATGAAAATGAAATGCAGAAAATGGAACACAAGATGCATTCAGTTTGATGCTATCCTATTTCGACAAAACCAAAGATATGAGGTTTTCATGCATGCAACCTAACCTATTGGACCTGCAAAACAAGCACAATCTGGATAAGCTAAGTGTTGGCTCCTAGGATTTTTAATGAGGTTTTCAGATTTAAACATTTGCATGAAGCAACCAACAAAACTTGCATAAACTCCATTTACAAGACTAAAATTTGAAAAGGGGAAAAATAGATATTTAATCTTGCATGCAGAAAATGACTCCTTTCTTGTCCATAAGATGCAACTTTCTGAAAATTTTTGTATTAAAAATTTGTCATTTTACAATAACAGAAGTTTCTGGTTTTCCCAAACTCGTCAATGGAAGAAAAATAGCCTAAACAGGTCCAAAATGGCCCTCTTGCCTTCAAATCTGTAACTCTACTCGTGGCAGTTTCCAACCCATGTCCATGAAGAAGAAAAACCAGTCTACGAAAGAAAAATAGCCCAACTAGGTCCAGAATGGCTATCTTGCCTTCAAATCTACAACGCTACTTGCAACAGTTTCCCACACCCCTTCTGGCCTCTTTGAATGGCGTATTTAAAATTTTTAGGAAGCTTTTCGTTTCATTTTCTAATGGTTGTTCGTTTCACCTTCCCTTTGCATGCATGTGTTCTGATTCCCAAAAGACTTTTTGTTTCTATTTTGTGGCCCTTCGTTTCATTTTCTCCACATGGGCTTGTGTCCATTTCCTTCCATGTGTAACATTTTGTCTTATTCATTGGATTTTATCTTTATGTCCATGTCACTATGCAATCTTTAGTTTCACTATCCTGGGGTTCATCACTAATATCAGACGCACTGTCAACTGCTCTGTTCCCTTGACAGAAATCAAACATGTTGCGATATCGTGACACTTTTGCCTCTTTGATCTCTTTTTTTGCTTTTAGCCACGAGAATGTAAAATGTCGTGATATCGTGACATTTTTTCCTCATTTGGCCACAAAAATGCAACATGTCATGATATCGCGACACTTTTTCTCTTTCGGCCGTGAAAATGCAACATGTCGCGATATCGCGACACTTTTTCTCTTTCGATCGCAAACATGCAACATGTTGCGATATCGTGACACTTTTTCTCTTTTGGCCGCAAAAATGCAACATGTCGCAATATCATGACACTTTTTTTCTTTTGTTCTTTCTTTTCTCTTTTGGTTGTGAAAATGCAACATGTCGCGATATCGTGACACTTTTCTTTCTTCTTGGAAAACATGCAAAAAATGTGGGTCCCCAATTTTGGGGTACATTGTGGAGAAGCCACAAAAAATAGTGAATCTACTGGGAAATGCTCCTGAGCATTTTGGTGAGAACTCAACCTAAAAATAGATGAGCTCAAATACAAGCGTCAACAAATATCCATAGAATACAAATAGATTAGAAATACATGAAGCATCAAAATTGTTAAGCATCAACTCGGTGTGTGCAGTGTGATTCATTCCTTATCATTTGAAACTCATTCAACTTTTCATTGTCAGTTTCACTTATGATTCGTATGCAAGGCTATGAATGATTTGTGCAGGATTTTATGTATGACAACTATGCTAGAGATATAACAACCTGCTTTGCAATGGCTCAAACAAACATATTAAAACTGTCAAACCCTCTTAGGACCAAATATGTGCATACTGAATTAATTTACTATATCCCAAAGTTGGTTATGCATCACTACCATCTTGAACCCATGTGCAAGTGTAAGTGAAATTAGAGCTTTGGGGAATAGGATTCCCAACCTAAGCGAGATGGGAATTTAACCCTATCCTTGCTACTCTGATCTGGAGTTCATTACCTCATCTTGAACAAAATGATTTAACCTGCTATGGATGAAACTTTTAGGCTAGCTTGTCCGTTTGAGCAGTTAGTGGTCTTGCTTTTAGACAAGACATGTTGCCATGCATGAGCATACTCCACTGCCAGTCAGGCGTCTATAGCCCCGATGGAGATCAACCCCATAATCCAGGATTTGACTTTACTTTTGATTTCTTGAACCTTGGGGATGACTACCCATCCTTGCAAGGGACATGTAGTACGATCCTTCCAATCCAATATCAATGATGCAATAAAAGTAGAATGAAACATATTTGCTTTGGGTTTCAAGTTCTTGAGCGGACAAAATAGAAGCTTTGGGGAATCGGATTCTCAACCTAAGTGAGATGAGAATTAGACCCTATCCTTACTACTCCATGAATGTCAAATCAGAGCTTTGGGGAATCGGATTCTCAACCTAAGCGATATGAGAATTATACCCTATCCTTACTACTATGATTTTAGACTTTAAACACTATGGGAATGGTAAAAAAACCACTATTTTAAGGATTATGTTTGCATGATAGGATAGACATGAAATACTCCTTTCGCCTCACCTTTTCTTCCAAGTATGGTTTTGACCATTTTACTCAAGATTCTCTTTAATATGTGCAGAACGTGCTTGGTTCAATATAGTTTGGGCATCAGTTACCAACCTTAGGATCTTTTTAATATACGTTATATAATAACCCTAAGAGGATTCAACACCTTTTCAATGATTGTATTTGAAATGTAGATGCAACTGTGATGAAACGTATATGCAATGTGGAATGTAACATGAGATATGGATGAATGCATTGCTATTTTTGAAATGCGGATGGAGTATATCACCTACTTTGCCATAATTTGTAAAAATGACAACTTCATGCATCACAAGTTCAAAACAATATTCTTTAATGGTTTGCGATACTCCTGGAGCTTTTTGCAATAAAATTATGATGTTTCATATTCTCCCTATCTTAGTCAACATTCATAAGGACATAAGTTGACATCTCACTTTTATTTATTATTTTTTATTTTTTCAAAACAAACCAAAAATGTCCAAAGGACCAACACACAAAACTTAAAACCAAAACTGAAATGCAAACCCAAAATCACAAACCAAAAAATTTTATACAAATGTACAATATGGTACAAGATGATGCAAAGCTTGGACTATCACTTTCCCAGATCCCAAACATGATTAGAACATTTCAAACGACATATGACACAATATGTATGCTAAATGTTGTAGGAATACAACAACAATAAGACCAAACCAAGCAATGCAAAACAATTCAACTTGCCACACTCACCATACCAATTTTATTTAGTTGCATTACGAACACCATAGGTGAGATTCAAATCAAATTGATTAGACAATGATTGGTATTCAATTTTATCTTGTCTATTATTTAAAATGTAAGTTTCATCATTCCATTCATGATTTAGAAGTAGGATTTCTTTATCCAAAATGAAACTTTGTAAGTAAGAGCCTATTTCTAAACATTTTAAAGCCAATTCATTTTCCAAGTTTGTCGGCCAATCAAATTTCTGCAAACATTTGCAGGCATCTAGGATATTTACTAAGTGGGAATCATTAAAAGTTTTTATCCTAGGTTCAAGAATTAATTGTTGATAAATTTGATTTAAAAATTTAAGTGCATCAATTTCATTCATTAAAATAATGTTATCAAAGGTGTGGTTAGAAATTAATCCTTGTTCTTCATTCACATTCAATGGCATTTCATCATAAACATCATTCAAATTCAAAACATGGTCGTTCAACTCTTCACCTATAGCTTGGGTGTTTGAACACAAAAGGTTAGATTCTACCTTTTGCATATTTTCATTTACCAACACTTGGTGAGAAATCGTAATTTCTTCATTTATTACTTGTTCATCAAACATACCAAAATATGACACCCAATCGAAAACATGTTCATCTTTCTCAATCCTCAAATCTTGTTGGTCAAAATGTAGGTTAAGTAACTCATCTTGATGATCACTTATTTGAGTTTCTTCCAATTGACCAATATATTTGTCATTTGGTTCCAATTGCTTGTTCACCATCCATGGCATCTCTTCATGTGAGATAGAAGTTTCAACATCTTGCATATCAAGTGAAATAGGAGCTTCATCTATAGGGGCGTGAGAAAATAATACATTATCATATCTCCCCCAACCATTGTAAAAATTGTCATCCAAATTCGTGGAATGACATTCCATGATGTTTGTGGCATGATATTTTGATTCATTCATCAATTCTTTTTCTTCTTTGTCCTTGGTAGTAGGATCATTATAATCTTCCAAATTTTGATGAGATTTGAAACCCTCTTCCAAAACATCCTCAAATTGTACAGGAGTTGTAATATCTTCCTTTAAGTAGGCGATTATGTTATCCTACATATCAATTGACACAAAGAGTTCATTAGAAGGTTTAGAGTGAGCATATTCATCCAATTTCTTCCAAGAATCATGGCGATCATCTTCCAAAATTAAGTTATGATGCTCAACTATTTCTTCAACATCTTCTAATTGATCAAAGTGTATCTCATCAAATTCACCTTCACCTTCCTTAGATGGTTGAATTATTTCAAAAAGTGGGTTATTTCTTGAATTCAAATTTGTAAGGCTATCATAGTCCAAATTAGTAACCCATGATTCTGCTTCATCATAATTTGGAGGGCGAAGAATTTTTTTATCATTAGTTTCAATCATCTCATCGAGTGTATCTTCCAAGAACAAGTGGTGAAATTCTGTCATATCTTCAAATTCATTTATTTATTTTCTTTCGATTTCACTTTCAACCACTTCATTCAACTCTATGGACATTTTTGTCCTATCACATATCTCAAGTAGAGTTGAATTTATGACACCATTATCTGAATAATCATGTATCTCTATGAATGAAATCATCTCAGCATGATCCTCATTAGTGGATGTTGGATTGGTAACTTGCACCTCCTTTTGGACTACATCTAAGGTGGTTGTAACATTTGGACACTCAAATTCATCCCCTTGATCATTCACCTTAGGTATTGTTGGATTGGAGGGTGCTATATTCAATGGTTGATGTAGGTTGGTATCACTAACCCCAAAAGAACAATATTTTGTGGGAGCATGTTGTGCCTTTTTTTCTTCCAAAACTTGTTCTACCTTTTCAAAGATCTCATAGATCATCTCTAGGGACAGGTCATCCAAGATTTCCTTAATGAGTGTAGCAAGTGTGGGGGGTATGGCTCTCAAGTATACTTCAATAGCTTCCTCTTTCGATGTACCCAAAATTTCCCACATTTGAGAGTACAATTCGTGAAACCTCACACTGAATTGACTCATGGACTCTTTAGGCTCTTTACACATAGAGGTGAATTGATTTTGCAACCTATGCAAGTCAACTTGATTACCAAAGTGATAAATATAGGCTACTTCTAATTGGCTCCAAGAAGTCTTAACCTCCATGGGTATATGACAATACCACGGGAATGATCTATCACCCACAATGTATGGGAAGAACCTACAAGCAATAGGCTCACAAAATATTTGAAATTGACATAATGTGAACTTATAGATATGTAGATTTTGTAGGTATCCTGATGCCACCTCTTGATTAAAAAGTCGTAGAAACTCCAATAACCTTTCATGAATTTGATAAGGTATTCCAAATGTAGAATGACATTCATAATACTTTCCTAATGCAGATACCATTGTTTATCTTAGGGACATCATTTCTTCTCTTAGGGATACAATTTGCTCCTCAGATGTTGCCATTAGTGAAACTCAAAAAAATGAATAGCAAATATCAAACATGTAACGTATGAATAATCATGTTAGCATCAACCAAGAGATGTATCCATTAAAATCAAATGAAAGTAATTGCATGGCATGGAGACATCCTCGTTAGTCAAGACCAAAATTTTTCAAAATCAAATCAAAACACATTATTCCTGTATGAACAATCAAAAGTTTTAGAACAATGCATAGCAATTCATGTCCTCGTTTTAACACTACAAGGTTGTATTGTTAAAAGAGGTCTAAAGATAATAATCAATAGGGAATGAAATATTCAAAATTTAAATCCCTATAGCATTTAAATCACACTGAAATAAATCAATTCAGGTCCTCCTTCTAGCGCCAAAATGTTGAGTGGTATTTTCACACAGTTGTGAAAGTACACTCTCCTTTAGGATTTGGGTTCCAAATCCCCTCTTGCAAAGAAGTTAAACAAACGACTTCTCCAAGGTCTCCGCTATATTAGCATTTGCATGTGTATTAGTAATCTTAAATAAAGATATTCACTTTAAATGCTTGGAACACCTTAGTGATTGCAAGTAACTATAAACAAGGGGCAATGTTGGTTTATTTTACCATGAAACTTTAGTGATTGTTCATTGAACCAAAATAGAGCAAATGTGAGTTGGCCCTCATATGACCACGATGTAGTACTCAAAATGGAAATTTGTGAAGATTCCATAAAACATAACTCCTTCAATGAAATTGGAATTTTCATTAAGGGAATGTCATCATAGGTTCATGAGTGCAAAGCAAAACTAAAAAACTGAAATTTGACCTTAAAATGGAAATTTTCTATTTTCGGATTTTTAAAATCTGTAGTAAAACAACAACTACGATGAATTTTTAAAAATATTAAACAACTCCAAAAATGAAATTTCAAATTGCGTATTAGAATTATGAATTATAACCTACGCAATGGTTAAATTATTTTTGGATTTTGAAGTTTTTTTAAATGTTTATTTTAATGCCTGAAAATAAAAAAAATTAAATTTTTTGGAAAATAAAATGCAGAAAATGAAAATGAAATGCAGAAAATGGAACACAAGATGCATTCAGTTTGATGCTATCCTATTCCGACAAAACCGAAGATATGAGGTTTTCATGCATGCAACCTAACCTATTGGACCTGCAAAACAAGCACAATCCGGATAAGCTAAGTGCTGGCTCCTAGGGTTTTTAATGAGGTTTTTAGATTTAAACATTCGCAAGCAACCAAGAAAACTTGCATAAACTCCATTTAAAAGCCTAAAATCTGAAAAGGGAAAAAATAGACATTTAATCTTGCATGCAGAAAATGACTCCTTTCTTGTCCATAAGATACAACTTTCTAAAAATTTATGTACTAAAAATTTGTCATTTTTCAATAACAGAAGTTTCTGGTTTTCCCAAACTAGTCAATGGAAGAAAAATAGCCTAAACAGGTCCAGAACGGCCCTTTTGCCTTCAAATCTGTAACTCTGCTCGTGGCAGTTTCCAACCCATGTCTATGAAGAAGAAAAACCAGTCTACGAAAGAAAAACAGCCCAACTAGGTCCAGAATGGCTATCTTGCCTTCAAATCTGCAACGCTACTTGTAGCAGTTTCCCACCCCCCTTCTGGCCTCTTTGAATGGCGTATTTAAATTTTTCAAGAAGCTTTTCATTTCATTTTCCAATGGTTGTTCGTTTCACCTTCCCTCTGCATGCATGTGTTTTGATTCCCAAAAGACTTTTTTTTTCTATTTTTCGGCCCTTCATTTCATTTTCTCCACATGGGCTTGTGTCCATTTCCTTTCATGTGTAACGTTTTGTCTTATTCATTAGATTTTGTCCTTATGTCCACGTCACTATGCAGTCTCCAGTTTCACTGTCCTGGGGTTCATCACTAAGATCAGACGCATTGTCAATTGCTCTGTTCCCTTGGCAAAAATCGGACATGTCGCGATATCGCGACACTTTTTCCTCCTTGCTCTCTTTTGTTGCTTTTAGCCGCGAGAATGTAACATGTGATATCATGACTTTTTTTCCTCCTCCGGCCGCGAAAATGCAACATGTCGCGATATCGCGACACTTTTTCTCTTTCGGCCATGAAAATGCAACATGTCGCGATATCGTGACACTTTTTCTCTTTCGACCGCGAACATGCAACATGTCGCGATATCGGGACACTTTTTCTCTTTCGGCCGCGAAAATGCAACATGTCGCGATATCACGACACTTTTTCTCTTTTGTTCTTTCTTTTCTCGTTTGGTCGCGAAAATGCAACATGTCGCGATATCGCGACACTTTTCTTTCTTATCTTGCTCTTGTTCTTTCTAGCCGTGAAAATGCAACATGTTGCGACATCACGCCACTTTTCTTTCTTCTTTTGCTCTTGTTCTTTCTGGCCGCGAAAATGCATCATGTCGCGATATCGCGACACTTTTCTTTCTTCTTGGAAAACATGCAAAAAAGGTGGGTCCCCAATTTTGGGGTACGTTGTGGAGCAGCCACAACAGAAGGTTAGAAATATATTTCTTAACTATATAGATCACAATATTGAACATTTTTTTTAAATTTAAATTGACATAACCAAATATAATTTTTTTATCCAATTCTATAGTTGAAGCTAGTAATGTATTACAAACTTTTTTTTTATCTTCTTTTTTAATGAAGTCTAAATAAGCTTATGTAATTTAAAGCAAACAATTTTTTTTATTCTAAACAACTTTTTATATACAAAATAATACAGTTTAAAGGCAATGTTTACCACTGTCTCAAAAAATAACATAAAAAACAAGTAATATCTATACAAACCAACAAAACTAGATTGTATTGATACTGAGAATATTACTTGTGCATAATCTATGTTCAAACACTTTATCTAGTTCCTAGAAAAGCCCATAAAAGGACATTGATCTCCTATATTCATTGTTAGGTTATTTATGTATACGTAGTTCTAGAGTCAATTTAGGGACACTATAACTAAGAAATAAAAAATTTAGACAAGCCAATAAAGTGGGCATAAGATGTTATCATATGGAGGTCATGATTCTATGATTTAACATTATTGTGCAAATATTCAATATCACCAAGCAATCATATACCTATTCATGTTTTTGCAAATTCTTCTCAAAGCACAAAATGATTCCTATTTAGGTCAAAAACATGATATATAGGTAAAAAACATCCATCAATTTGACATATATATCATGTAGAAGATACATTAAAATTAACTTTTATTTGATTGATTAGACATTCAAAATATATTTTTACAATGTTGTTCAAAGTTCTAGAATTTGAAACTATACTAAAAATATTACAATTTTAAAATTATATTAAAACTTTAGTTTAGAGCAATGTAAATAAAATTTCACCATGAATATATAAAAATATTATAATTTTTAAACTCTATTGAATAACTAATTTTAGTAACTTAAAGAGTAAAACACTTTCACTCCATTATTTTGTTGTCTTGTTTATTGATGCATCACACTTTGGAGAATGACAATATATCCAATGATGTCAATATTTTAACATCAATTGAACAAACTTTGATTCAACCTTAGGTCATATTTATCTCATTTTATTGTTTAGATATATTATGGATTGTTGAAATAATTGCATCATGTATTATAAAGAGGATAAATTTTATTTAAAGTAATGGTGTGAATTTCCATACTCATCCATCTCCAAAAATATTTTCTTATTGGTATTGTGTGTGGTCTATCCAAGATGAAAACTTGGACATCATCTCTTATCAGATCATTTTTATGTACATCTCAACTAATCCATAATTTAGCTTGTCACCACATTTTTTGAAAGAAGGTAATTAACATCTTTCTTGGATATAGAAAATGTCCTATCATAGATGTAATTTTTTTTTTTGAAAAAGAGGTAAAAAATTTATTAACTCAGAAAAACATCCAAGATACGAAGAAAAAGAAGAAGCTATTTAGACATATCAGATCTCATTAAATATGAGAGAGATTGAGAGCAATCAGAAGAAAGTTGAGACCAATTATGAACATCCCAACCACCCTGAAACTCAGAAGCCCATTTAGCTAACAAATTTGCTATCCCATTCCACTCCCAGGGAATATGCACAAAAGAAATAAACTCCAAGTGAGCAGAGATATTGAGATTTTTTTGAGTAATCCAACTCAACCACCAACTACCATGAAGACTATCCCCAGAATTCAACAAATTTATAACAACCTGAGAATCAAATCACAAACAATCCGATGCCAACCCACAACATGCCCTTGCTCCAAAGCATATAAAAGTGCAAGGGTTTCCATGAAGTTATTAGAATGATATACCTTAAAGCAAGAGAAAAAAAATTGGATAGTACCACTACTATCCCGTCCCACACCACCAATACCAGTATTACCCAGATTACCTTGGGAAGATCCATCCGTATTAATCTTTAGCACTCCCGGAGGAGGCAGATTCCATTTACCAGCCCTCCACACCTGATTACTTTAACCCATCCATATACAAGAGACATTAGGACCAGGACCATTAACCAAAAAACCTAATATTTCCATGATATGACATTCCGCTTGGTCCATGGGAGAAATAATATGACATTTTGTAGACATAGTTTCTTGGATTATTCTCTGCCAAACCTGAGAAGTAGTTAACTTCTACCCTTGGAAAATCCAATGGTTCCGTTCAAGCCAAATTTTCCAAAAAATGCACGAAGGACCAATGCTCCACCTAACTTGTAAAAATAAAGCTGTTGTAGGAGGCCGCCCCATACTTCTCCAAAAATCAACTACAGATGAAGCATGCAAACAAGGTTGATTCCACACTCCCCACCAATAATACCAAATTTTTCGAGCAAAGTCACATTGGAGAAGTAAATTCCCGACAGACTCCTCATCCTTCCCATAGTTATATCATAAAGAGGGGCCAGTAAAACCATGCTTTTGAATATTATTCCAAGTGAGACACCAATTATGTGTAGCCAACCACACATAAAAACTACACCTAGGCCAAATAAACTTATTCTAAACTTGCTTCCACCATGGGACCACATCATCCCAAAATTGCTATCGATCCAAAACACAATAACCAATAGCAATAAAAAATATCCCTCTATTATCCCTCCCCATGCTAGCACATCATCCCTAGGAATAGAAGAGTAGGACGACTAGCCAAAATATGGGCTAGTTCTTCCCTCACATCCATAGTGCCACTAGCAGGCCATTCTTGAGGATCCTTCCATTGGAAACTAACCATTTGACCAAAGGACTTAACAATTTTGAAATCCACCACCCTTACCCATCTAGCATCCAAAAAGCATTGAACAAGATCTTGAAGGTGGGAAAACTTTCTAAGGAGAGGAGAAAAGCCATCCCAAGAATCATGCCAAAAAATATCCTGAGACCCAATATAACAAATCCAGAACAACCCCTGCTTAACCAACTCTACACCCTTCTTCAGAGTATTCCAAACAAATGATCCTCGACTAGTCAAGTTGTATGTATAAATCTCATAACCTTCCACCTCCCTAAGATACTTGTGGAAGATAATCCTAGCCCAAGTTTGCTCCTGATTACTACAACAATGCCAATATAGCTTAGCAGCCAAAGCAATCCTAGAAATAGATCTTAGGCAGAAACCCAATCCCCCATCCTACTTCGATCGACTAATAGTCTCCCAATTAAAAAGACTCCATTTTTAGGAATCAAGATTACCAGCCCATAGGAATTGCCTAGAAAGAGAATCCAGATCATGAAGAAAACTTGTCAGAGTAATCTGAATAAGGCATCTATACACCGTTAAATATTTAACAACCGAATTCATAAGTAAAACCCAACCAACAAAAGTAAACCATCTGTGAGTTCAATGACTAACTCGACTGCAGAATTTATCAAGGATGTTAGTCCAAACCAACCTGGGTAGAGGACCAATAGAAATATGAATCCCTAAGTACGTAAGGGGAAGAGTCCCAACCTAAAACCTAAGAATTTGAACAATTCTAGCTCGAATCCTAGGATTCGTGTTGAAAAATAAAATAGTAGACCTATGCTCATTAATCTTCTGACCAGAGATAGCCAAATACATATCAATGCACATCTAAATTTGGTTTCTTCATGAGTAGAAGCCACATCCAAGAGAGAAGTATCATCAACTGAAGATGAGAAATAGACGACCTACTAGTCTCCCATTTCCACCCATGAATAAGACCCTGGTGAATCCGATATTTAAGAAAACGACCCAAACCTTCAACCATAATTATAAACAAGTATGGAGATAAAAGATCCTTGTTGGAAATTTGAGTTGTTTTATGTTGTCATTGATGTCACATTAATGTCACAAGGTAACATTGAGTTTTGATGACCAAAGCATTCATATTTCGGAGAGCATGGATATATACAGGGTTTTTGTGAAAACCAAGGTAGGTAAAATAAAAAGTTTTATTTAAAACCATTGATGGCAGATTTGAAATGGGTTTTTCTTAAAACCTAGGTTGGATTTTCATTTTTTTGAGGTGCCCCGGAGATGGAGATATTCAATTTTTAATATTTGGTTTAAATTTTAATATTTAAAATTTAATTTTAATTTTTAAAATTAAAATTACCTGAGCGCCAACATCATCATCAAAAAGAAATTAATTTAATAGTGACAACGACGTTTGAAAAATTAAAGGGAAGTTGCATATAAATGAAAAGGCTTTTTATTTTAAAATCCTTGGAATCGAATGCAGAGGAGATAAGACAAAAGCATCAAAATCTTCGTGTGGCAGCGTGGTCCAACTACGAGTGAGGGGAGTGCAAAGGTTTTTGCTTGCAAAAGAGACAAGGTTCAATTCCCACAGGTTAGAGTTTTGAGCAAGAGAATTGGCCCACATTTTTTGACGTGAGCAAGGGGAGAAGGACAAAAGTGCATTCTATGCTCTTCATCCTATGCGAGCGTGTAACTCGCATGGTCTTTGGTGCCGCGGTTGGGGATTGTTTGGGCAAAGACAAGGATTTGATTCCCTCTAAGAGGCAAGTAATATTTTTATTAATAATTTTTTTATTATTGCCTAATGTTGGAGGAATAAGGTGATGAGGGTTGATTTGATTTTTTATTGGAAGGCAAGTTTAAAAGCACTTTTAGAAAAGAAGATATTTTTGGTATTTTTCTTTATTAAAAGTATATCATATTATATATAGTTGGAAAACTTATTTCGAGAGATATTTGACTAACTCATTTAGAAGGAGAAATAAGGTGTATGTAGAGAGATATTTCTATTTTTATAAAGGGTTTCAAAGTGAAGGTTGTTTTGTTTCAAAGTGTGTTGAGTATGGCAGATTTCCAAAGGGGTTTCTTCACTTCATAAAAGGTATGGGCAAATTCTCCTATTGATTGTTTATGGTGGTTGATTTATGAAATATCATTGGAGGGAAAAGGATTATTTGTGGTTTCTTTTTCAAAAGTGGTTGGTTGAATGCATCAGGTTTTCTGAATTGAGAGTTGTGTTTAAACCTCGTGTTATAAGCATAGTGGTTGAAGCCCATTGGTTGTGAAAGAACTTGAGTTAGAAAAGAACATGAGTATCATTGTTATGTGAGATTTGTGGTTGAGCATTGTTGGAAAATTTTGAGTTGGTTGATACATACTTGGACTAGGGTTGTGTGAGAGAGAGTTATCCTTTGTGATGATTGGTTGAGTTTAGTTGATTGAGCCTAGTCAAGTGATGTGTGAAGTGATTGTTCAAGTTATATGAAATAAACTATTCCATCATTTTATGTTGAGTTGAGATTGAGGTTAGAACATATTGAGTCTCTAAAAATTCTCTTTATGGTTCTATAAGACTTGATTTAAGTTGAGGTTGACTTGAATTGAGTTGAGGTTGATTTGAGTTGAGAGTGAGTTTAGAACATATTGAGTCTCTAACAATTATCTTTATGCTTCTACGAGTTGAGTTGATATTGATTTGGGTTGAGAGTGAGATTAGAACATATTGAGTCTCTAACAATTCTCTTTATTCTTCTATGAAGTGGATTTGAGTTGAGATTGCCATTCATTGTTGAGTTCATTTTGAGTACTACTTGATCATGATTGAAACTTTGATAAGGCCTTTGGGATAGATTTGAGGACAGTGTTGGGAAAAATTTGAGGACAGTGTTGGGAAATATTTGAGAATAGTGTTGGGAAAAATTTGTGGATAGTTTTGGGCAAGTTCTTGGTGAGCTTGCTAGAGCATATTTGGGCAAGTTCTTGGTGAGCTTGCTAGAGCAGATTTGGACAAGTTATTAATGAGCTTGTTGGAGCAAAATTGTACAAGTTCTGTGTGAGCTTGTTATTCAGCATTGGACAAGTTTTATGTGAGCTTTTTATTCAACATTGGATAGGTTCTGTGTGAGTTTGTTATTTAGCATTGTACAGGTTCCATGTGAGCTTGGTATTCAATATTGGATAGGTTTTATGTGATCTTGTTAAGCAGGTTCTATGTTAACCTATTGAGTAGGTTCTTAGTGATCCTATTGACAAAGCTTTTGAGGTGATAGAGTACAGAGGATAGAGTCTTAGTGGATAGATATCCAACAGCTAGCACAGTTGAAGATAAATATGAGTGATGAGTCTTCAAGTGGAGAGAGGTCCACCAGTGAGTGCATAAAAGAGATAGAGTCTTCTAGAAGATCACATAGCCAGAGCAGAAGGGGAAAGAGTTCTCCTTTGTACAGAGATCCATAAACATTGTAATTGCAAGTGATTCCCAAAGATATTTATTGAGAAAGTTTTAGTAAAATATTTTCTCTATGGAGTACCCCATATTGGGGGAACTGTTGGTCATCAGATCCGCCTAGGTAAGGATTTTGGGTAAATGTATGCGAGTATGCGCCCTAGACCTGGACCAACATTGAAAGGCCGAAGGGAAGAGATGCCCCTCGTGCCAATCTCCAGAGAAAGGCCGGCTCCTATGCTAAACTACTTGGGTGTTTGAAGACAAGAGTGCAGGAAAGAGATAAAAGGAGTAGGGTTAGAGAAAGAAATAAAAAGGAGTAGGGTTAGAGAAAGAAATAAAAAGGGTTAAGGGAGAGAGATTGATGATTTGAGGTGGGAGAGAATAGGAAGCACGATCACTAACAGACAACTTGAATAGCAGCAAGGAACACCAAGAGTAAAATGAAAGAAACGTAATATCAACCTTCCTATGTATCCTCCCGAACGAGTTTCAGGACACTGTCCCCGATCGCAC
Source organism: Wollemia nobilis (assembly GCA_028583015.1). Classification (NCBI taxonomy): domain Eukaryota; kingdom Viridiplantae; phylum Streptophyta; class Pinopsida; order Araucariales; family Araucariaceae; genus Wollemia; species Wollemia nobilis. The sequence goes on along the minus strand of JAQPPZ010003305.1, from coordinate 7,454,083 downwards.
ACTCGGACGCAGAGTTCAGCATCTCGGTCTACAAACGAAGAGAGATGGAAGAATCAAGCAAGGCAGGCAGCATAAAAGAAAGTCAATAAGACACTTTTATAACTCCTATGTATCCTTTCGAACGAGTTTCAGGACACTATCCCCGACATCAGACATCTCACCATACAAACGAAGAGAGATAGAAGAATCAAGCATAGCGAGCAACATAAAAGAGAAGAATTGAGCTCAAAGTCTCTTAGTATTAATCACAGGACATCAAGTTATAGCAGCTTTCTAGCAGATAGTTCCCCCCTTTTTCATTACAATACCTAGGTTTTTATAGAGGACCCGGGCCTCTGAATCATAATTACATAGCGAAGAAGAGTACGCCCTCGAGCCCTGAGAATCGGCTCCCCGAGGCTCTCGTGACCGAGCTTTCAAATCTATTACCAAAATTGGCTACTGCTACTACGGGTCAACCATGGAAAGGTGCATTGATGAGCCGTCTAGACGTCCTTGGTCTTTGGGTGCGGTGCTCGAGTGGCCGCCATGCTCGTCGGGCTCTCCATCATGGCTTGATACTTCGTTTTTGATTGCCAAAAATGAGCAGCGGGCTTGCTGGGCACGAAAAATCGCATTTATGAGGCACTTGATCGCCTCGAGAAAATACCCGACTTGGAAAACATGCCTGTGAAGTGCTTCGCTAAGTCTTCATCCACCACTTCGCTTTGCAATGGTTCTGGGCCGAAGCAAAAACTCCTCTTTGATATGTACTTTGCAAAATTGAGCTTCGCAAAACTGCTTTGGGGGCGGGGAGCACCGAAGCATATCTACTTCACAAAATGGCTCTTCTTCTTTACCACTTTGTCATCAAAATTGCTTCGCCGATGCCTTGGAGAAAAACTTCGCTGTGATCCTCTTCCAAAACTGTGGTTCGGGAAGATTTCGGCCGAAGCAATTGTCTTCAAAAATGCCGCATCCCTTTACTTCGGATAGAAGTACTTCACAAGAAATTAGCCGAAGCAAATGCTTCGCAATGTGTTCTTGCCGAAGTAAAGATGGTTCGCTGATGGAGGGGCCCGAAATGAGTACTTCGGCAACTTTCTGGCGAAGTACTTTTAATGTTCTTTGAGTTCTGCTTCGCTGATTTTCTAGCCGAAGTGACTGATGGAAATACTTTGGGTGCGAAGTAGTTTTCTTGATGACTTCTTTGTATATCTTTTCAGTGCAATGCTTCGCAGGAATCTTGCCCGAAGTAGCCGCTTGAAGTGCTTCGGGCCCGAAGTTCTTCTATTGCTATCCTTGTATTTTACCTCGGTGATACTACTTCGCAAAGAATTCTGCCCGAAGCGGTGTTGAAAATGCTTCGGGTGCGAAGCTCCCTTTTCTTTTGAATGCCGCTTCGCTCATCTTTTGTCCGAAGTAGCGCTGGAAATGCTTCGGGCGCGAAGCTCTTTTCATTTTTCTTTGGCGAAGCTTTCTCTCTTTTTTTCTAGTTTGTTTGGCAGCGAAGTTCTTTTTCTTCCATTTTTATATACAAAGGGGTGGCATTGGGAGCCAAAATTGCTGCAACTTTCAAAATAAAAACAAAGCAAAAAAATTTACACAATACTGTACAAAATTGTTTTCTTTTCTACCCCTTAAGGAATGTGACAAAATTGTCAACATTCTTGGCGGCTCGCGGGGCAACGAGCTCGTCTCGGTGGGAGGACCCTTTAATTCTGATCCATTGGGCCAGAGTCTCTCCCCGATCCTTCTCCTCCTTCTTCTCCTGGTTCTTCTTCCTCTGCTCCTTCATCTATTGGCGTGGCCTCTTGTCGTGGCGATGGGACCAGACGGTCATGGATTTTCTTTATAGTTCGGCGAACATGGGCCCAGACCCCTTTCTGGAATATTTCTTGATCTTCGAGTGCCTTAACCAGAACATGGAATCGATCAATTTGCCCTATGTCAGCGTGTTTAATTCTTGCACCCAGGTTATTCAGGCAAGCCACGATTCTGCAGTGTCTTAGGATGAAATCAGCGACTTGTCCCTCCGTGACTGGCTCTTCCCACTCATCAATTTTGGAGACATCACCTTCGAAATGGAGCCACGCTGGCTTGAGTTCTTCCCTGGTGAGAAGGTTTCCATCATCGTCTGTAAAACTCGGGAAACCCAAAGAAGAGAGATCTTCAAAGTAGCTCATTGATGTACGTTGTTCTTGCTCAAATATATCAAGGAGGTCTTTCGCCTTTTGTGCTTTCTTCACCTTGGAGAAGAAAGTGCGAACAGTGGCTTGAGCAGTGGACCAATCCCTGGCCGTTCGACTCATAGCGGCGACCTGCAGGTCTTGATATCTGATGCTTTGGACCTCAAAGGCAAGCTTGAGTCACCTCTTAATTTTTTGGATGACCTCATCCACTATCGGTCCCTCTTTAGTAATGGCCTCCTGAGCTTCGATGACAAAAATTAAAATTGACAGGGCACTGGAGGCCCGAGATCTGAAACCTTTGAGTAGGTGAGAGCGAATCTCCTTTATCCTACCTTTATCAAACAGCTCCAGGTTTGCCTTTTCATACATTTGCTGCTGAGCCTGCAAGATCTTGCCCTCGAGCTCTTTGGCTTTCAGCTCATTTTTGGCCTATACTTGTGCTTGATGTTCGGTCGAAGTCTACAGTTGTAGAACTTGCTACTTGAGGGTATGCGTCTCTTTTTTGAGCAATTTGCATTGCTTCTGAGAATCCTCCAGTTCAGAGCGAATCCTAGCCAGCTCTTCTTCCAACTTGATGTTGGCATTTTCTGCTTCAAACCTACGCTGGTTGGCAATGTTGGCGTGTGCTCGGAAGGTCTCCACCCTGACATGCATGGACGCGGATTCATCATCTATGTTTAGATGCTCCAGGTCTTTGGTCTTCTCCTGGTAGTCGTAGTCAGTTGGAGTCATTTCATCCAGAGGCTTCTGGACCTTGGGGACCTTCTTCACCTTATGCAACTTTTCGCCCTTTAGGTCAAAAACTGCACACTTTTCAACTTGAGCCAGAGATTTCCCTCTTTTCTTTCTTGCCTCCTTTAGCATCTTCTCTGTATTCTGTCGTGCTAGGAGGAGCTTTTCAGCCAAGGGGCGTTCTTTCATTGAAGATAGGTCTGTCTCGGAGAAAGCCGATTCTCCGGCCAAAGGTGTAAACAAATATAAAGAGCTAACAGGGGAAGATTCCCCTGACGGCTCGGAGACTGGTGTGGCAGGGACTTTGGCGAATGGGATTATGCTTTGGGCTATGGAAGAGTGGGCTATGGGGCTTGGTGAGGGGACACTACCTTCGCCTTGGCCTGGGATGGAAGGAACAGGGGCATGGGTAGGTGAAGGGGTCTCAATGGGCTTCTCCTGGTCAGATGACTCGGGAGGAGTGGGGCTATGCAGGATTGGACTGGCAATGGGCATTTTTTGAATGGGGGATTGGCCCTATGGGGGATGAGGAGATTGATGAGGGCTTCCACTCGGGGCTGCCGTGGATGTGTCAGAAACTGAGGCGAAGGGAAGAGAATGCATACCTGCGTGCCCTCCTGGCAAAGCGATTGTGGTAACTTCCTGTGTGATTGGTTCCTGACCCGGTTGGGCCTCGTCGCTCCCGACCTCCACAACTTCTACCCCGGGGTCCTTCTCTTGTTGGAGGAGTTCCTCCACATCGATGACATCTATCTCGGGGATCATCTCGGCACTTGGTGGCCTTGCTTCAACCGGGCCTGACATAGGGGATCCAACAGGAGTACCTAAAAGTTTCATGCGAGGGCGCTTCGGATGGGTCGGAGGCACTTGGACTTGCTCCTGCCTTTTCCTTTTCTTCCTCTCTAATGGTTGTTCTGCTTCTTCGGCGCTTGTTTCCTTATCTTCCTCCGAAGCATCCTTAGCCCCACCTAGGCTTTCGCCTGATCCTGGGGTAGCTAGGGGAATAAAATCTGCAAAGGATATCGACTTCCAGGTTTCGACATTGGAGTCATAAAGAATTGCGAAGTCTTTATCCGATGCTAAGAGTCCGTAGGAGTTCATTTTTTGATGATGGACCCTCATTGTCCACCATTCTCGAAGCTTTTCCTCGCTCTAGTATTTTACCTCCTCTTTCAAATCGTCCCTCGCTTTCTTCCAGAATGTGGAGCCTGGAGTCGAGAGGGGAGACTGATCAGGGTCGAACTCGACCTCCATAGGATAGAACTCATGCCATGGAGGCAATGTCCTCATCCTTTCTAAATGCCACTCCAGATCCTTCCCATTGGGGTTATTTCTTTGTTCTACAATTTTGGGGTGAGGGCAGGCATGGAAGTTCTTAAATTTTAAATGATCCCTCATCATGCCCAAAGGATCATAGAGCCACTGTTGAGGAATCTGGAGTAGGCCAAAGTAGGCAAGCCTCTCTTCTAGGAATGTGCCCTATTTTAGGGCAAAGACTTCGATTACCCCCATCCTGAAGGGGAAGTCATAGGTGTGTGCCCATTTTTGGCCATGACCATATACTGCATTGGTAGAGTCACTCTGTCGAGCGACTTCCAATGCAAACTGATATTCAGAAGGGTAGACTGGCAATAGGAAGGGCTTCCCAATGAAGCCAAACATGCGAATCACCAATCCCTGTGTCAATTGGAAGACATCCCCTCTTTTTCCCAACACCACTCTATCTCTCAAACTGAGTGGTACCCGAGGAGAAGAACCTTTTAATAGGTGCATGGCGGGACCCAAAAATTGTTGATTAAAAGAATAATAGGACTCCTCCTTCAATAGGAGGGAAGTCCATTGATACACGGGCAGAGGATTTCCATCCTTACCGCTTGGAGAGATGGCGATATGAGGAAACTGCTTATGCACTTGGTAGAAGTACAACCAGACAAGAAAGGAATAGGGTGCGAAGTACTGGCCTGTTGTAGCATTCTTCATGCTAGAGAGCCTTGTATGCAGGGTTCGGGCCACCCATTCCACCCAGTCAAAGAAAATGGGGTTGGTGTTTGGCCTGGAAGCGTCAGGGGCGTAAAACTCCCCTCTTGAAATGCATTCGGCCAGAGACACCTGCCAGGGCTGTACTGAAGTATCCGTTGACAAGCCCGCCACCCATGCAATGATAGAAAAAATATCTATATTTTTGAAGGCCTCCAAGGGTAGGGGCATCTGGGGCAGTTTGTTTGAAGGTAGCCCGCTCTTGAGATTCTCCCACAAGAATTTCAATATATAACTGTTGGAGGTAAATCTCTCCATTTGTTCGCTCAGGATGACATTGCGAATAGAATAGCCCTTGGGTGGACCCTGCTGCGGCGTGAAGGCTGCCTGCACATCTTCCTTCAAGATGGAAAATAGTTTGTGTCCCGAAGCATCTAGCACCTGCCTGGATGCAGGCTGGTAATTTTGTGCAATGGCATATATTAGCTCGGGACAATGATGAGCAAGTGGGGTTAAAAACCAGTAGATCTGGGAGTAATACGCCGTGGCTCTCTTGTTTTCTGGCGTGAGCCTGCTTGTCATGAATTCTATGGTGTGCCGAAGGTCGGATACACCCTTCGAGAGCTGCGTGTCTCGGATCTTTTCCCACCCATCAATTGGTGGCTCCACAAGTTGTTCTTCCTCCGAGTCGTCTCCCTCTTCCATTGGTTGTTTTTCAGCTCGAAGGGGAAGATTTAGCTTCTTCGGAGCGTGCTTTTTCTCCTCCTTCCCCTTCTTCGTCTTTTCAGGGCCTGCAACCTCGGGCTCTTTCCCCTTTTCCTTAGAATTTTTCTTTCCCATAATGCTAGTGATGGCGGCAGGATTCTTGATGCAAAGAACTTTAAATGTGAATGGCTAGATGCAAAGGATGGGAGAGTTGCAGAATATCCGAAGGCTCTTAGTTTAGCTCTTAACCGATGGACAAATAACTTCCCTCTTGCCAGGAACTCGCTTTTATAGCCTAAAAATGCAACCACCTGAATTTATGGCACCTACTAAAATTAAATTTGTACTTCGGACGACGGAAGCTGCCGTATTCTCAAACCGCTTCTGCAGCGACGTGGTACACACGGCTGCATGCTTTGATGATTAAATTTTGTACTGGAGATGCCACCCGCTGCCACCTCGTACCTTGGTGCGAGCTTTTCCTTGCCCTTTTCTGACTTGGTTACCTCGGGAAGCGCTACATCACCCTTTTGCCATAAATTCGTCCGCTTCATACTCCTTTGAAGGCCATTCTTGATGAGTTCTTCGAGGCACATTTCAAATTTCCACCTCGTGTGTGTTCGGATTTGGCGAAGTTGAACTTAAATGCTGAAAATGCTTCACGGCGAACCTTTGGTTCGGACTACTTTTAGATGCTTCGGGGCCGAAGTATTTTTTCTTCGCCGTGTTACCGCCCCGTCTTGAGGGTCGCTGAAGCACAAAATTTTGCCCGAAGTAGCTGCTGAAATACTTCGGGTGCGAAGTTCTCCTTTGGTGCCTTTTGTGACCTTCTTTGCAGCGAACCTTCTTGTGCTTGCTACTTCACATCAGAAATCTCCGAAGAGGATTTGGAATTTGCACTTGGCTTGGAGGAGACTGTATATATATACATTCATTTTTTTTTTTTTAAAGAGAAAAGAATTGGAACTATACTTAGTAGTGAAAGGTCTTCAGATGAAGACCATTGACAGAGATTGGCAGAACTTGACCATCCGCATCTTTGAGGATGAACGAATTGGCCGAGTTCACCTTCATAATTTTGAATGGCCCATCCCAAAAGGCATCCATCTTATCGTGGTTCCCAGGCTTGGCCTTCCAAGAGTCCCACTTCAATACCAGATCTCCCACGTTGAAAGTGCGATCAGAAGATTTTTTCTTGAACCAGTCTCGGATGACCTGGGTATGCTTGGCGAAGCTCTGGTATGCTTCTTCATGATCTTCCTCTAGTCGCAGCAGCTGGGCTAACCTATTTTCCATCGGACTAATTTCTTCCTCTACTTCTAACAGTTGTAGCATAGGAATCTCCATATGAATGGGTAAGATAGCCTCCTTGTCGTAGACCAGTGCGTAAGGCGACGTTTTGATTGACCTTTTGACAGAAATCCGATCGGCCCACAAGGCCCGATCTAGAAGGAGATGCCAAGTCCTTTTGTTTGTCTCTATGAGCTTCCTTAGCATTCTCAACAGGGTCTTGTTGGTGGATTCTGCCAAGCCGTTGCCTTGTGGATAATAATTGGAGGATACTTTATGATATATCCCATACCTATAGAGGAATTCATTAATTTTAGCGCCTGTGAAGCCAGGGCCATTATCTGTGATGATTGCTTCGGGGATGCCGAACCTGGTGATCAATCCTTCTAGGAAGGTGACTACAGTCTCTTGATCTGCATGCTTGGTGGGAATCGCTTCGGCCCACCTGGTAAAGTAGTCAGTTGCAGTCAAGATGAACTTATGTCCCGCAGAGGAGTTCGGTGATACGACCCCTATAAAGTCCAACCCCCATTGCTGAAAGGGAGTATCTACCTGTATCGGGCGAAGTGGCATCGAAGCATTTCTACTTCGGCCGATGAACTTTTGACACTGCTCGCATTTGCGACAAATGGCGAAGGCATCGATGAAGAGTGTAGGCCAATAATATCCTGCTTTGATAATCTTTAATGTCATCGTCCTTCCTACGAAGTGGCCTCCAGATAGCCCCGAATGGAACTCTCCTAGGACTCTTCTTTTATCATCATCTTTGATGCATTTGAGAAGGACCCCATCAATATTCTTGAAAAATAGGCCTTCGGGGCATAGTGTACCGAGAGGATCGCATCCTAAAATGCCTTCGCTGCGAAGCATTTAGATGCGAAGGACAACTGCCAGTGTTGAAATATTCGACTATTTCATTGACCCAGTCTCTCTCGTCCTCCTCATGGTTAGCGAAGCATTCGTCGGCTGGTAAGTCATCCCTCTGAGGTTCTTCAGCTTCGGCCGCTGCGTTTTTTGCTAATTCTTGACATAGCGCGCGACCGCGAACCAATTTGGTGGGCTTGATCTCGATGTCAAACTCCTGTATCTTGTTCACCCAACCAGCTCTTTTACTCCCCAGTTCTCCTTGGATGATAAAATTGCGCACGTCGGGGTGAATGACAAAGACTGTGACCCGACTTTGAGAGATGAACTGTTTGAATTTTCTAAGGGACTTCATTACTGCATGTACCTGGCGTTCTATGAAATTATACTTTTCTTCATGGGGATTGATCACTTGGCTCAGAAACGCGATGGGGCGCTCCTCGCCATCTTCCCCCTTTTGTGTCAGGACAACAACATAACTTTTGGGCTCTCCTATAGCATACATGATGAAATCCCGACTGTAATCTGGATTGATCAAGACCGATGCCTGGGCGATTCGAGCCTTAATCTCTTCAAAATCTTTTTTCCTTTCTTCGGTCCAGTTAAATTCGATGCCCTTCTTCAGGAGTTGGGACATTGGCTTGATGACTTGGGCGAAGTCGGGAACGAACTTCCTTACGAAGTTGATTTGACCGAAGAAGGATTGAAGTCCTTTCTTGTCCGTCGGGAGTGGGAGCTTCATTAGAGCTTCGGCTCTGTCAGGATCTACAGTGAGCCCTCTTTCTGATATCGCATGTCCCAGCAACTTTCCTTCACTGACAGCGAATATGGACTTCTTTGGATTAATTGAGATGTCGAACTCTCGACACTTTTCAAAAACTTGTTGTATATGTAGTGGATGATCTTCCCTTCTTCGGGAGAAAATGGTCATGTCATCCAGATAAATGATGATGACCTTATTTAGAAGCTCGCCAAAAGCAAGATCCATTGCTCTCTGAAAAGTGGCCCCAGCATTCGAAAGGCCAAATGGCATTCGCTGGTAGGCAAATGTTCCCCACTTGGTGGTGAATGCTATTTTGTGTTGGTCTTCATCCCTGACCCAGATCTGATTGTATCCAGAAAAACCATCGAGCAGAGAGAATCGTTGAGCTCCAGCTACTGAGTGCAAAATTTGATCAATCTGTGGGAGAGGATAGTGGTCCTTGAGGGACGCCTGATTTAGATTGTGGAAGTCCACGCATAACCTGATATCTCCATTCTTCTTTCTGACTGGGACCAGGTTCGCTACCCAAGAAGAGTGCTTGATGGGATATATGATCTTTGCCTCGAGCATCTTCAAGAGTTCGGCCTTCATTAAGACCTCGATCTTGGGATTCACCGGTCTTTGCTTTTGTCGAAAGGGTTTGACCCCCTCCTGCAACTCGATTGTGTGTTGAACCAGCTGCCGATTGTATCCTCGAAGATCTTGATAAGACCAAGCGATTATATCGGAAAACCTTCTACAAAGATTTTGTATCTGTTCTATCTCCTTCGTGGTGCAGTCGGTTCCCACCTTTATTGCTTTCCCAGGTTCGAGCTCCAAATCCTGATACTGTCTCTCATGGACCTTGATCATGTGAGAGAGAGCCTAGTCATTCCAGTCAAAGAGGCTTTCAAGGGTGATTAGTCCCTTGGGAACATGATTATTCTTCAATTGGATCAACCCTTCATACTCTTCTTCATCAGAGCTTCGGTCTTCAACTGTGGCGGCTTCTTGGATCAAGAAATTTACAATCTGCTCATCGTTATCAAACACTTGCCAATGCAGATCCTTGTCTGGGACAGAGGGTCTATAGATCATTCTCACAGCTCTAGGCTTGTGCACCATATCTCTTGCTGGAGAGTACTTGGCTGCGATGGATGCCAGAACATCGGCATGTCGGTTCATCTCTCGTGGGATTGACTACAGATTGAGAGATTCGAACCGATCGAACAGGTCCCATACCCTGTTGCGGTATGACTTTAGATAGTGCTTTTTTGAAGTACACTTATTTGTGACCTGGTTGCAAACCAGTTTAGAATCTCCAAAGATTTGGAGATGCTTTATGCCTAACTTATCAGCTTTCTTAAGTCCTAGGCATAATGCTTCGTATTCTGCTGCATTGTTAGTGCAGCTCCATATCAACCGGTAGCAATATTCTTTCTGCTCTCTGGAGGGTGAAATTAGAAGAATCCCTACCCCAGCATCGTTTTTACATCGGGCGCCATCGAAGAACAACTTCCATAGTTCTTCCTGGGCACTTGTTCTATTCCCGGGGTGGGAGTGGTTTTTTGGCTTGACGATCGCATAACATCCTATTTCGGTCTCCACCATGGCGTTGAAGTCTGCCAATGAAAACTCATCTTCACAACTTAATTGCACAAGAGACTCCTCAACCAGATCTACCTGTTCTATTTCCTCCACCATTGCGTTCACTGGTTCGTTGCTTTCTTCCTCGGACATCTTTTGTACAAGAAAGGAAGAAGGCTTTTCATTGTAGATCTTCACCTTCTTTCCTTTGTAAGGAATCTCCAGATGGGAGTAATCCATAGACAGATATCCACCCAGCTTTGCCGTGAATTCCCTCGACAAGCACATACTAAAATATGGCTCCAAGTCGACTACCACTACCTCTTGTATGACCGTGATCTGAGGCATCTTATGTAGCCGGATAGGAATGTCTTTGATCACCCCTACAGTCTTCATTGGAGTACCATCCAACTGGAGTACACCTTGGCTGCTTCGTGTATACTCCATCCCTATTTCTTCGTAGACTGCTCTTGGCATTACTGTTGTAGCGGCCCCAGAGTCGATCATGCAATTATGCACAATATACCCTTCCATTTGTAGGGATAGGTAGAACGGAGGTGGTCTGTTCTTCCCCATAATTGACGTGGATAGGGTCTGTACCAAGGCTAGCGATGCTGCCCTTTTTTCCTTAATTGTCTTCAATGATTCCTGTAGCAGGTCTATTTGTCCAGGAAGTTGCAGTGCATCATACAGGTTGATCTTGGCTGGAATCTTCTTTAATTCCTCTACAATATTGTATGCTAGGGATTTGGGTGCTTCAGGATCTTTTATGGGCTCATATCTTGTGTGAAACTACTCTATAGCTTCCACCCTTTGTCGCTTAGTCAGCGAAGGAAATTTGAGCTTTTCCTTGGCCTGTTCCTTAGTTTCCTCCTGAGGTGGTTCGGCAGAGGCCTTTTGAGCCTTTCCTTTGATTGGTGTTGGCGAAGGAGCTTCGCTTGAGGCCGAAGTAGATGATTGTCCTTTCTCAGGTTGAACTTGCTCTTTTGAAGGAGTTAGCTGAGTAACATTTGCTTCTATTGTCTTTTTCCCTCCTCGGGTGAGTACTGCAACAGGCTCCTCCTCGCCAATTGCCAAGTTGTGACTCATCTGCCTAATGACATTTACTTGACCGCTGTGACTACTGTTTTCCAGCGTCTGTACATAATGCTGGTGCAGGGTGCAGGTATTTTCTTCATGCGGATCATTACACGTGGAGCACCAATACACATAGTCGAAAGTGCTTGGAGCCTCATCAATTGCAGCATTTCTCGTCGAAGCTTTCCCTTGCTGGACTGCTTGGTCCTTGGTAAGCGCAGGTGCAGGATAAGATCTCCTCGGTAGGAACTCTTGTTGTGCTTGCTTCTTTTTTACAATGGTCATGTCATTAGACAACATCTGGACCGTAGAGTTCAGAGACTGCATTTCCTATAGAATTTTGGTTTGTATATCATCGAATTTCGGAGCGATTGGTAATGGAGCCATCGTCGGTATGGGAGGAAGGGCAGGGTGTTGAGGTGGTGCTGGTAGTATAGGAAATGCTGAAGAGACAGTGGGTTGTGGAGTTGAAAATGTAGGGAAATGGATTTGTGGAGCGATGATTTGAGACACGACAAGATTCGGATTCCAAGATGAAATCGGGAGTGCGGGGGTGATGGAGACTTGCGAAGTGGTTGCGCTTGCATACTGGAGTTGTAAGAATTCGGGAAGTATGGGCATCGACATCCTTTGGGGGAGCTTGCCCATAGCTATTAAATCCATCTCCGCTCTCTTAGCTAACTCATACAACTCGGGAAAAGTATTAACATTAGAATATCTTACCATGAGACTGATATCGGGGTTGAAAGCTCGAAGGAAATAGAGCGCTGTAGCTTCGTCGGTTGGCCGAAGTCCAACTGGCACTCTCTGCCAGGTTCGAGCGAACCTCACATTGAAATCCATGATCTCCTCTTGTGGATGTCTCTTGATTGAAGTGAACTGGTGCAGAGAGAGGTAGGATCACAGGATTCATTGAAGTTTCCCATCAGTTGATCAGCTAACTGGTCCCATCTCGTAATACTACCGGGTGGTAGATATCTATACCGAGTAGAGGAGTTTCCCTCTAAGGGAAAGGACCAGAAGCTTTACCATAATCGGCTCTTCTGTAATGTCGTGGATCGCCGCCAGAGATATTATATCCTGGATGTGCTCCAGAGCGGTCTTCCCAGTTCCATCGAACGTTGGGATTTTCTTTACGACAGCAGGTGACACTTGTCCTTGTCCCACTAGATTTAGAGGTGACAAAGAATCCCATGCTGGAGACAATCTGGGTGGCGGTGGCTGCTGCATTTGCTGTTGTTGTTGTTGCTACTGTGCCATACTTGCTCCTAGATTTTGAGAAACAGGAATTCTCGAAGCTCCCCCTTGACTGCTAATAGGACAACTAATAGGAATAGAGGGGCTAGGACGCTTCGAAGAGTTGGGAGGATTGGGAGGAAAGCTAGATGTTGTACTATCAAAAGTTGAGCTTTGTCTGCCAACAGAGGATGTTCCTTGTAGCAGGGATTCGAGGGTGATCAACCTTGATTGTTCCCCGAAGGCGTCAATATCTAGCTCAAAGAACTCGGTTTCCTCTCCTTTATTCTTAACTCTCCATCTTGTTTGCATGAAGGCACAGACTTTTGGTACTGGTCTTTTCGACTTAGAGATTCTAGGGTAAACAGAGTCGCCAGATGCTAAAAGTCTTTTGGTAATGAGAGCATCGATCCTCACTACCACTAATCAGGTGAGACTGACCGGGTCACACCGGGAACTTAGTTAGAACTATTGGCCCCGGTGAAGATGGGTTTGCGTTAAAATATGGGACCTTAACTGGTTATGGATCTATCTAAGACAGATACAATCGGTCCCACCGGGCGTGCCAAAAATTGTTGGTCATCAGATCCGCCTAGGTAAGGATTTTGGATAAATGTATGCACCCTAGACCTGGACCAACATTGAAAGGCCGAAGGGAAGAGATGCCCCTCGTGCCAATCTTCGAAGAAAGGCCGATCCTATGCTAAACTACTTGGGTGTTTGAAGATAAGAGTGCAGGAAAGAGATAAAAGGAGTAGGGTTAGAGAAAGAAATAAAAAGGAGTAGGGTTAGAGAAAGAAATAAAAAGGGTTAAGGGAGAGAGATTGATGATTTGAGGTGGGAGAGAACAGGAAGCACGATCACTAACAGACAACTTGAATAGCAGCAAGGAACACCAAGAGTAAAATGAAAGAAACGTAATATCAACCTTCCTATGTATCCTCCCGAATGAGTTTCAGGACACTGTCCCCGATCGCACACCGGACGCAGAGTTCAGCATCTCAGTCTACAAACGAAGAGAGATAGAAGAATCAAGCAAGGCAGGCAGCATAAAAGAAAGTCAATAAGATGTTTTCCAACTCCTATGTATCCTTTCGAACGAGTTTTAGGACACTGTCCCCGATCGCACACCGGACGCAGAGTTCAACATCCAACATACAAATGAGGAGAGATAGAAGAATCAAGCATAGAAGGCAGCATAAAAGAGAAGAATTAAGCTCAAAGTCTCTTAGTATTAATCGCAGGACATCAAGTTACAACAAATTTCTAGCAGATAGTTCCCCCCTTTTTCATTACAATACCTGGGTTTTTATAGAGGACCCGGGCCTCTGAATCATAATTACATAGCGAAGAAGAGTACGCCCTCGAGCCCTGAGAATCGGCTCCCCGAGGCTCTCGTGATCGAGCTTTCAAATCTATTACCAAAATTAGCTACTGCTATCGGGTCAACCATGGAAAGGTGCATTGATGAGCCGTCTAGACGTCCTTGGTCTCTCGGGTGCGGTGCTCGAGTGGCCGCCATGCTCGTCGAGCTCTCCATCATGGCTTGATACTTCATTTTTGATTGCCAAAAATGAGCAGCGGGCTTGCTGGGCACGAAAAATCGCATTTATGAGGCACTTGATCGCCTCGGGAAAATACCCGACTTGGAAAACATGCCTGTGAAGTGCTTCGCTAAGTCTTCATCCACCACTTCGCTTCGCAATGGTTCTGGGCCGAAGCAAAAACTCCTCTTTGATATGTACTTCACAGAATTGAGCTTCGCAAAACTGCTTCGGGGCGGGGAGCGCCGAACCATCTCTTATGTCTCTTCTTCTTTACCACTTTGTTCGTCAAAATTGCTTTGCCGATGCCTTGGAGAAAAACTTCATTGTGATCCTCTTCCAAAACTGTGGTTCGGGAAGATTTCGGCCAAAGCAATTGTCTTCAAAAATGTCGCATCCCTTTACTTCGGATAGAAGTACTTCGCAGGAAATTAGCCGAAGCAAATGCTTCGCAATGTGTTCTTGCCGAAGTAAAGATGGTTCGCTGATGGAGGGGCCCGAAATGAGTACTTCGGCAACTTTCTGGCGAAGTACTTTTAATGTTCTTTGAGTTCTGCTTCGCTGATTTTCTGGCCGAAGTGACTGATGGAAATACTTCGGGTGCGAAGTAGTTTTCTTGATGACTTCTTTGTATATCTTTTCAGTGCAATGCTTCATAGGAATCTTTCCCGAAGTAGCCGCTTGAAGTGCTTCGGGCCCGAAGTTCTTCTATTGCTATCCTTGTATTTTACCTCGGTGATACTACTTCGCAAAGAATTCCGCCCGAAGCGGTGTTGAAAATGCTTCGGGTGCGAAGCTCCCTTTTCTTTTGAATGCCGCTTCGCTCATCTTTTGTCCGAAGTAGCGCTGGAAATGCTTCGGGCGTGAAGCTCTTTTCATTTTTCTTTGGCGAAGCTTTCTCTCTTTTTTCTAGTTTGTTTGGCAGTGAAGTTCTTTTTCTTCCATTTTTATATACAAAGGGGTGGCATTGGGAGCCAAAATTGCTGCAACTTTCAAAATAAAGCAAAAAACTTTACACAATACTGTACAAAATTGTTTTCTTTTCTACCCCTTAAGGAATGTGACAAAATTGTCAACAGGAACCACGTTAAATATTTTGTCTCAATTATGTGTTACGACTTGTGCTCTTGCTTACTATTGCTATCTGAGTTATTAATGCACACTACTATATTTTGTTATTAAAATTAAGGACATTAATTGATATTGGTTTAGAAAGAAATTAAAAAGTGGTCTTATACTGTTCACCCCCTCTCTCAGTATAAGCTTGTGCTCTTCAATCCCCCTACCGAAGACCTCGAGAAGCATGAAATAAAGAAGAGGACTCCCCATTAATTAGGACAGAAAATGAGGGAGTCGTAATACAACTCATAATACACTCAATCCAGGAAGGATCAAATCCAAAGACCAAGAGAATTTTGTGAAGAAAATACCATTTTACCCTGTCATAAGCCTTCACCATATCCAGCTTCATAAAAATAAATTTATCCTTAGAAGTTCTCATAGAATGAATAGCCTTGGAAGCAATAGCCACCCCGTCCAGAATATTCCAACCAGCCACAAAGCCACCCTGCTCATCAGAAAAAACTCTATCCAACCAAGGCTTGAGATGCTCTACAATAAGCTTTGTAATAACTTTATACACCACATTGTAGAGAGAAATAGGCCAAAACTAATCAAAAGAGATAGCCCCACCCATTTTAGGAATTAGAACCAAAAAAGTGGAATTCAAAGCTTTCAAAAACTGATGGTTATGAAAGGACTTGAGAACAACCTTCATAAGATCAAATTTAATGATTTTCCAAAAGTGTTGAAAGAACTCAATAGGGAATCCATCAGGCCCCAAATCTTTCCTAGTATTCATAAGGAAAACTACCATTTCTAGTTCAACAATGGAAATAGGTTGAAGAAGACACGCATTGATCTCTTATGAAATAATAGAAGGAATGCAATGCAAAATAGTATGATCATCAGTATGATCCACACAAGAATACTTGGAATATAAGGAAGAAAAGAACTGAACAACCTCTCGAGAGATATCCTAAGAAGCAAAAAATTGAATACCTTGAGAAGAAATAATCGAAGAAATACAATTGCCATGTCTTCAAGACTTAATAGTGTTAAAGAAAAAAGCTGTATTTCGATCTCCTTCCTGTAACCATTCCACTATGGCCTTTTAATTCCAAAAAATTTCTTCCCAAATATCCCACTCTTGAAGCTCATGCAAAGCTTCAGACTCCTGTAGATTTTGCTTCATAAGCCCATGATCTCTGATATGTCTGGTGATAATATCAAGTCTACTTTGGTCCAAATATTTAGCCTAAAATAGATTATTGAAACACAGCCTATTCCACTTTTTGGGTTGAAATTTCACAAATTGGAGCCTTTTAACAAAAGAGTACATAGCAGTACCATGGGAAGGACAACCCTAAATCCACCAAAATTTCATCAAGTCATACAAAGAGGGATCCCTAAGCCACATTAACTAAAATTTAAAACTTGGATGATGACCCATTCCTTGCCGAGAGATAGCAAGTTTAATAGGCCAATGGTCCAATCCCCTCCAGTCAAGAACCTCTAAATTAATAACCCCAGAATTGATAACCCAATATGAAGAAGTAAGAAATATGTCCAACCTCACAAAGATTGAGTTAGAACCACACCGCCTATTCATCCAAGTGAACACACCATTCGTCGGCTTAGTATCTACAAGATTAAGAAGCTGGATATTATCATTAAGGAGCCTAGAGGCAGGCCCCAAAGTACCCACACCTCCCCGCTTCTTATCAATACTAGATATAGCATTAAAATCCCCTGTCATAATCCAAGTATAGAATGGAACCAAGGTACGAACACTTTGAATATGGTTCCAAAGAAACACCTTCCCAAAAAGATCTGAGGGTGCGTAAATGTTAGTTAATAAAACCACTTCTCTAGACTCATGGCAAGAAGCTATCATAGAAAGAGCTGACTTATTCAAGACCCTCCAAAGAGGAGTAAACTTCTGGAGATTCCAAAGGCTAACAATCCCATTAGTACTACCCACAGCCCAACACACTGAAAAAGACCTCGAGCCTAGAGTTTAGAAGCAATACTAAATAGACCCTCCACCGATAATTTAGATTCTTGAAGAAAAACAACATCCGACTTAGGCACCTACACCAAATACCGAATAAATTTTTGACAAGGTAAGCTATTCAAACCTCTCACATTCCATGAAAGAACAATAATTTAGAGAGAGAATAAAAGTGAGAATCTAGGGGTTTAATTACCCCACTCTCAACCTATGTTTCTCCCTCCACATGAAGTTTATCTACATATTTCTTCCTACCCACCTTAACTAGCTTCGTAGGGGCCCCTTTTTTTAAGTTTTTTTTGAGAAACCCTATAGGACCAGGATTGGAACCCTTTCCTCTACCAGTATTTAAAAAATCAACCAAAAGAGGGTCATCCCATTTCACTCCATCCTACCGCACCTCCGAAATAGGAACAATTACCAAGGCTGTATCCAAAGAAGGATCTGTTACTTCCAGTTGTCCATTATGGTCCATCACCTTAGTCACATTTTGAGCATCCATATTCAAATTACCATTCATTCCTTCATCAAGAAATTCCAACTCATCCAAGGCATAAAACTTATTATGTAAGCCATCCATTTGTCTATCAGTAAAGGTCCTCTTCAACCCTTTTTCCTTATTACGAGTCTTAACCAAAACAAAGCTTTATTTATCTGCCCCAATAACATCCATGTGACCACTCCCCTAACTAGGCCCAACATCTTGCGTAACTGAATTCCCACCAAAAGATTGCAGATTTAGATTTTTAGAACCAAATGATTTATTCTCAGGAATTTTAGGACATTTGCGCTGAATATGTCGTACTCATGACATAATCGACAATGGAAAGGAAGAGTTTCACAGTCTAATTGTTGAACCCAAGAAAAATACCCAACACATATTTACATAGAATCAGGTAGAGGCTTAATTAAATCTAAATCAACACAAATACGAGCACATGAGACTACATTTTTTTTTGAAGTTTCCTGAGATGGTCCCACCAGTTTGCCTAACAACAATGCAATGATGCGTAAAATATCCATCCACCAAAACTTCAAAGGCAGCCATGGAAACCCACACGAGAACCCAAGAAGGAATATCCTTAGTCGGATTAAAACCCATGTGCCAAGGTTTAATAAATAGGCCAGTCTGGTTGTAAAAGTACAAGCCCCCTCAAAATCCCTATTCTGGTCTTCCAAGAAAGAAAACACCACCAAAAAGAAATTATTAGCTTCCCTCAGGATTTCCATGTTGCCAACCAAATTCCAAGTACTCCTGGCCCATGTTTCAAACACCAAGAAAGGGACACGAATACCCAAAAATTTGCATATTAAAGTATAATTTTACATATAATCCACATCCTCTGCAATTTACTCAGGCTGAATCACAAGAATAGGTTGATCCCCATCCCTTTCCAAGCATCCATTAACTCACTTTGCATGAAAAACTCCTTCCAAAGAAGAACCACTTAGGCCTGAAGAGTTATCATTCACATTATGCCAAATAGAAGAAGAGCTCGAGCCACAAAGGGCTTCCTTAAATGAGACATTATTTTGGCATTGGATATACCTCCAGGTAAATCCATGACTATCCCACACTCAGATCAGGAAAAGACACTCTCGCACAGCAACAACCCACCTCAAAAAATGATAAAATACTCACTCCCGCAATCAGAAGAAGCCACTGAATCAAAATAAGGAGAAAAATCCCATATGCAAGCACTCGTAGAGGCATGAAAGCTTGTGCGAGGCTCATGTGGCACCCAACATCTCCATCGCTTCCTTCTAAAAATAACCCATCTCCTATCATATATGTAATTAGTTCTGCAATGACATTATAATTTAATACCTTAGCTAACATTTTTCAAAATAATGTGATAATGATGCACATTAATCTTAAAAATATTTTCTTTATAAAATGCAAAATATATTGGTTTTGTGTTCTTTGATTATATTTTCATATATTTTTTGGAACTCTCTAATTTTACCATACTTGGAAGTGGTTTCAGTGGTCTAAGTGTAAACTTCTACCTATCCTTCTCCAAATATGATAGGGAAGAATGTATGGACTTTGTTAAAGATAGACCATAAAATCATTCTTCAACGTATCATTTTAACTCATGTAACATAAAATCAAAGATATTTTCTTCTGTATATATATATGATTATCTTTTCATATATTTTTTGGAACTCTCTAATTTTACCATACTTGGAAGTGGTTTAAGGGGTCTAAGTGTAAAATTCTACCTATCCTTCTCCAAATATGATAGGGAATAATATCCGGACTTTGTTAAAGATAGACCATAAAATCATTCTTCAACGTATCATTTTAATTCATGTAACATAAAATCAAAGATATTTTCTTTATTATATATATATATATCTATATATATTTTAATATCTTTTATATCTATCATGAATTTCCTTAGTAGAAACTCTATTCCTATTTTCTTCATAGTCATTTAGATTTCATGGACACACACATATTCAAATGGGATCCACATGCATTACATCATGACCACATAGTGGTATTATAACAACTTGGATTTTATGAATGTATTGATTGGAAAGATTCAAACCTAAGCTCTTGCTTGAAAGTTAAGTAATTTAACTAGTTGAGCTAATGCCATTTGATTATCTTTCATGAATATTTAAAACTAAATTTCTTTCTTTATTTGTAGAAGCCACGATAGGTATTTTTGATAAGTATTTACCTATAATATGGTATCTTCTATATAGAATTATTTGTCATCTACACTATAACAACCTCAAACTAAATATACTCTTTGTTATTAGCTAAAACTCAGGTTGAGAATGATTTCCACTATTTCTATTTTGTCTATAAAAAGATATGATTATATAAATAAAGATAAATATTGTGTTGTTGAACAATCTGCATAAACCACTCCAATTTTTTACCAACACGTGTGTGTGATTTGGGCTCACTTTTACTATAGAACTTCTTTGTAAATAAAGGGGTAAAAATTTATTTATAAAAAGTCTGGATTATAGAGTACAACTGAGCTTCCAACCAAGACTTAAATAAACAGCCAAACAGGCTAAAACCACTAGACTATAATGATACCTAAAAAAGACAACAAGAACAAACCACATTAAGTCTGTACATCCTTGTGGATCAACTCCCACAAGCGTTGAGAGTCCCCAGACGAGAGACTCTCGTAGTTATCGATACTCCAAGGATACAATAGCTCAAAAGTCCTTTTGGCTAGATAATCAACAACCACATTCCATTCCCTTGGAATGTGCACAAAGGATATAAATTTGAACTCTTCATTCATTATAAGAATCTGAACGGCTATAGAGGCCAACTGCCAATTAAATTCCTCCACCCTTTTACTGTTTAAAATATTAACCACAATTTAAGAGTCAGACTCGTAGATAATCCTATGTCAGCTAAGAGAAAACCCCCTTCGCAAGGCCTCAAGAATTGCAAGAGCTTCCATAAAATTATTGGAGTGAACACATTTATAAATAGAAAAGAAAAAACTAACACCACTAGTAGAATCTCTCCCAACACCGCCAATGCTAGCATGTCTAGGATTACCCCTGGATGATCCATCAGTATTAATTTTTAAAACTCCTCTAGGGGGTGGCCTCCACCTACCATCTCTCATAACCTTCTTGCTAAGCTGAGGAACCCTACTAGGGCTAGAAGAGTTCACACCATCCCCAAAGAGACCAAGGGATTTTTGTACCTTCTCCTTCCTAGAATCCAAAAGAGGGTCCACATCACATTTTCTATGGATGGTTTCCTGAACCATATACAAGATCCTTTGCCAGATCTGTTGAACAACCAAATAACTACCTTGAAAGATGTGTCAATTCCGTTTGAGCCAAATTTTCCAGATGATGCAAGAAGGGCCCAAATTCCAAGCCACCCAAAGGAAGGGGGCCTTGGCCGAAGGTCTACCTAGACTACTCCAAAACTCCACTAGGGACAACACATGAAAACATGGATGGTTCTAGGTGCTCCACCAATGGTGCCAAATATCTCTAGCAAAGGAGCATTGGAAAAATAAATGAGAAGAGTTATCCTCATTATTACTACAAAGGACACAAAAATAGGGACCCTGAAATCCCCTATTCATAACATTATCCCAAGTGAGGCATTTATTACGAGCTACCAACCAGAGAAAGAAGTTACATTTTGGTCAGGAAAATTTGTTATACACCTTTTTCCACCAAGTGACAGGAAGACTCCCATACTTTTTCTTATCAATAACCTGATAACCATAGGCTATCAAGTAGGTTCTCATAGGATCAAGGTTCCAATCCAGAATATCTTTACCCCTCAATGAAGAAGAAGGCCTCCCCATAAGAATAAGAGCAAGCATCTCTCTATCCTTGGCTAGTATCCCCTGGGACCATTCTTGCAGATCTTTCCACCTATACATCTCCATATTTTCAAAATACTAGATTTTTTTTAAGTCCACACTAGACCAGCCTGCTTCCAAGAAAAACATGCTTAGGGAATGTAATCTAGGATATTTATTCAATATAGGAGGGTGGCCATCCCAAGAATCCTCCCAAAAAAGAGCATATGATCCCTGATTACAAATCCAAAACAAAACCTGCTTGATTAAATTACCTCCTCTTTTTAGAGTGTCCCAGATAACTAAACCTTTCCCAACAAGTTGACCCTAGGGATCTCAGCCTTAGAAATACCTCTCAAGTATTTACAAGATAATATTTTAGCCCAAATATGATCTTGAGAGGTACACCATTTCAAATAAAGTTTTTTAGCCAAAGCCTACCCAACAAGAGCTTTCTGTCGCAACCCAAGGCCTCCTTGCACCGATCTACATAAAGAATCCCACCTAACAAAACTCTATTTATATTGATCAAGTTTTCTAGACCATAAAAACTATATTGACAAAGCATCCATGTCCTCAATGAAGTGATAGGGAGCTATTTTTATAAAACATATATAAATGGGTAAAGCTTGGACAACAGATTTTAAAAGCAACACTCTACCTACAGTGGATAGCCATCTAAAAGTCCAGTGATTCACCTTCCTTCTAAAATTATCAAGCATAGACTGCAAAGAATATCTAGGTAGAGGATGAGATGAAATTGGAATACCAAGATAAATGAAGGGGGGAGTCCTAACCTGGAATCTTAGAATGCGAGCAATCCTAGCTTGAATAAGAGGAGGGGTATTGAAGAAGAAAATAGAAGACTTGTCCTCATTAATCAACTGTCCAAAAGCACCAAGATATATTTCAAGAGACTATATAATATTTCCAACTTACCTGATAGTGGCAACTCCCAACAAAGCAGTATCATAAACAAATTGAAGGTGGGAAAGAGGTGGCAAACTACTATCCCACTTCCACCCTTGAATGAGACCCTACATGACTTGATACTTGATAAATCTTCCCAACCCTTCCACCATAATGATAAAAAAATAAGGAGATAAAGGATCTCCTTGCCTCAATCCCCTTGAGGTCTCAAACAACTCTGATAGCTCATTATTAACAAGAACAAAGAATGAGGAAGAAGAAACACAGCTCATCACCCATCTAAT
Organism: Wollemia nobilis; assembly: GCA_028583015.1. Lineage (NCBI taxonomy): Eukaryota > Viridiplantae > Streptophyta > Pinopsida > Araucariales > Araucariaceae > Wollemia > Wollemia nobilis. The sequence goes on along the minus strand of JAQPPZ010003305.1, from coordinate 7,431,558 downwards.
CCATTCCTCCTCAAATCCAAAAGTAGCAAGAACTTTATATAAAAAGGATCATCTGACCCGATCATAGGCTTTGGCCATGTCTAAATTAATGAACATAGTTTTATCCTTAGAAGTTTCCATCAAGTGAATAGCTTCTGTAGCAATACAAACCCCATCTAAGATTTTCTAGCCAACAACAAACCCTCCTTGCTCCTCAGAGATGATTTTTCTCAACCATATCTTCAACCTCTCAGCAATAATTTTTGTGATGATCTTATATATAACATTACAAAAAGCAATATGCCTGAACATATCCAAGAAATTTTCTCCCTCTTTTTTGGGTATAAGCACCACAAAGGTAGAATTTAAGGCCCATAGCATCTATTTGTTCTTTTGGTACTCATGGACCATCTCCAAAAGATCAAATTTTATTAAATCCCAAAAATCCTAATAAAATTCAATCAAGAATCCATATGGGCCTGGGGATTTTCATTTTTCATATTGAATACAACATTTTCCAACTCCTCAAGGAAAATTGGACCCATCAAGTGCTCATTCATATCTCTAAAAACAATCACTGGAATACAATTTATAATAAGATTTTCATTCTCATCATCTGATAGGGAGTCCTCCTTGAAGAGAGAGGAAAAATACCTCTTAGTCTCTTCTAAAATATCCTTGAAAGAAGAAAGAAGGGAACCTTGAGAATTCATAAGAGAGGTAATCAGGTTACCATTACAGTGAGCCTTAATTGAGTTATAAAAGAAGGCTCTATTCCTATCCCCTTCCTGAAGCCAATATACTCAAGCTTTTTGTTTCCAAAAAATTTCTTCCCTCAGTTCCCATTCAACAAGGTCTTTTGCAACCTTAGATTCCTCAACAAGAAGCTCCTTCGTGAATCCCTAATCTCTAATATTCCTTGAATCTTCTTCCATCCTCGTAAGATATGCCAACTTAGCCAAGGAAAGGTTACCAAAATTCAGTCTATTCCATCTCTTCAATTAATGTTTTACAAATTGTAGTCGATTCATAAAGGAATACATAGCGGTGCCATGAGGAGGTTTGCCAGTGGTCCACCAGCCTCGCATGAAATCATGAATCTTAGGATCATGAAGCCACTTAATTTGAGACTTAAATAAGGGATTATTTTTTAGCCCTAACTCCAAAGCAAAGAGTTTGATAGGCCAATGATCAGATCCCCTACCCTCCAGAATCATAGAACTAGCACTTCTGTTATTACCCATCCAATAATTGGATATAAAAAACCTATCTAGTCTCTCTGAGATGGAAGCTTCCCCACACCTTCTATTGTGCCAAGTAAAGATCCCATTATTTGGCTTGATGTCAACCAAGTTTAGGGCCTGGATATAAGCACTGAAGACAAAAGAAAAAGACATCTCCACCCCGCCATGTTTCTCCTCCAGATAAGTGATAGAGTTGAAGGCTCTAGCCAAAATCCATGGGTACAGGGGAGCCAAAATTCTTACAAAGAAAATGTGCTCCAAAAAATTCACTTTACCATTGTAATCAATAGGAGCATACACATTTATAAGTAGGATGGTTTCACGAGATTCATTATCATGCCTGACCATCGAAATAGACCATCTGTTAGAAATCCAAGTAAGAGGGGATATCTTAACTAAATCCCATAAAAAAATGATGCCACCAAAGATATCCACATGCACCAATACACTGGTATTGACCCCTTCTCCACAACTTGGGAGCAATATTGAATATGCTATCAATAGGCAATTTAGTCTTCTGAATAAACATCACATCTAAAGAATGCACACGAACCAAATAATGAACATCTTTTTGTCTAGGGACGTTGTTCAACCCCCTTACATTCCATGAGAGGATAATAATTTTTTGGGGTTATAAAAATGGGAGTCCAATGTTCTCACCAAGCCTGAATCCACCAAAGTCTCCCCCATTAACTTAATTTTATCCTGGTCCTTCTTTCGACCCACCTTCATATTCTTATCTAATTTTTTTTTTAATTATTTTTTGCTGCAATCCCAAAATCGTAGGAGTTTTGCAGTCCAAGGATGACTGCATCAATGCCTAAGTAGGAGAGGGCATAACTAAATATGTACCACTTTCCAAAATAGTTTTCCTTATAGGGCTAGACAAAACCATGTCCCCTATACTTAGATCCAAAGCCCTTTGTTCTTCATTTAAACCCCCTAGATATGATTCCTTATGTTCCACCTCAAGAAGAGACATTTGATCAAGAGACTCAGGTAGTGATGTTTTAGGTATCTCCATGTACTGATCAAGATAATATAATATTTAAAAATGGTTGAGTAGAGCATCTGGCTGGCTATCCTTAAGGTCTTTGTTTGCCCTTTGTCCTCTATTTTGGGATTTTGCCAAAACAAAACCTTCCTTATCCCATTCCCATTCCTTTATCGGGGCTTTTCATTTATCCTAACTTTGTCCAGACTAAGAGGGCCCAAGATTTGAAGCCACAGGCATGACAAACTTAGGGCATTTTCTTTACAGGTGGTCATATTCATGGTAAATCTAGCAACGAAATGGAAGAACTTCATAGTCAAGTTTTTGAACCCATGTAGTTTATCCAAACTGTATTTCAATAGAATCCAGAATATGATTATTTAAGTCAATTTCAACACAAATACGAGCAACAATGATTACCTTTTTATCCATTGTATGTTGTGACGGTCCAACTAACTTTCCAAGCAGAAGGGTAATATTATGCAAGATATTATTTCTCCAGAATTCCAATGGAAGCCATGGAAGCCACACGCATATTAGAACCCATGACGGTCGCTCCTCTGATAGGTTGAAACCCACATGCCAGGGTTTAAGAAAGAGTCCCACTTGGTTATAGAAATAAGGACACCCTTCAAATGCTTTGTTATGATCTGCAATACAAGATAAAACCACCATAAAATAGTTGTTCACACTCAGAATCACCTCCACATCACCTTCAGGATTCCAAATCTTCCTGACCCATGCATCTACAAAGGGAAGAGAAATTCAAATGCCCAAAAATTTGCCAATAAGGGCATGTTTGGTTAGATACTCCACATCTTCCACCATCGAGTCTGGTTGAACCTATAGACACCTAAATTATGTCATGCTTAGGGGATTTGCTCATATAGACACACTCATGAGATCATAAGACATAATCCTAGACTTTCCAAGCATTAATAGTGGTTCTCACCACTCATTTGGGGCCTTTTCAAGCCATCCAAGTCTAGCCACTCAAGCCAAGAGTGACCAGATCCTAGCCACTCAAGCTTAGAGTGGCCAGACCTTAGTCACTGCAGATGATAATGACTAGATCTTAGCCATTGTATATGACAACGATTAAGCCATAAGAAGTAGTTTACCGACAAACATGCCTAATCTTAGGCAGAAGTGGTAGTCTGCATGCAATAAAGGTGAGTAGGAGTAACTTTGCATTACTTTTCATGACTAGTTCACATAGGAGACGTGAGTTTGCATTTAAAATTTAGTTAACTGACCTCCAAGCATAAACAAAAGACAAAAGATTCTCATGCTAACAACCAGTTTGCATAGAAGACTCAAGTGGACAGTTATATTTCAGTTAACTGGCCTTCAAATATAGAAAATGAACAAAAGCTTCTCATGCTAACTTGCACTATGCATGAGAAATTCATATCTAGGGCTTGGACATAGACCTAGAGTTTCACACTATAAAATGTGGAATCCTAAGAGCACCAAGACATATTTGATCTTTTAATTGGCTATCATCGAGACATATTTTCAAGGAGAGATTTCAAGACTTGGAGAGTTCTCTTTGAGATCACATATATGGTGAAGCACTGACGGATTAAAGAGCATAATACCTATTATTTCGATATTAGGTACAAGCTTTGACCCATAGCTTTGGGGCAAAGAGAGCAAGGTTCACCTTAGCGGTCACTGTCTTGGATAGTGGCCTGCAGGCTTAGCTTAAATTTTAGACATATCATATTTTATTCTATTTCTTTATGTTTTCATATCATTAGCATAGATTTACATGATTTCATGGCATAGTTTCATCATATTTCTGTTACATTATTTTATTACTAACAACCTCATATGGAGAGGTAATCTCGGACACCTAAATGTGTGTTGTTGTTTCATTGCTTGCAGGGCCACAGGTTCATTGGACGAAGATTACAACATATGAGAGAAAGGAATCCCTCTAGGAAATAGACCTAGAGAAGGAGGCATTTGTAATCCCTCATACATTTTCGTGTGTGGAATATGGAAGCTTTTATAAGCACACCACCTATTCATGAAAGGGGAACTGTTTACTTATTTGTAACTTATTGTATCGAAATGGGTATCCCCAAGAGGGACTGACATGCAACTGAGATTCAATATCAATAAAGAGATCTATCTTTGTTATTTTATGTTATATGTTTTTTCTTCTTGTCTTTCCATTTCATCTTAGTTTTTTTTAATAACATTGCAAGTAGGGTTAAAAAGGGGTGGTGCATGCATTCCCGGGGTCACTATAGATGGCGATCATGGTGGGACCACCACTAATTTTTCATTTTTTGCTGAAATACTAACTTAATTTTATGTGCAGGTCTAGCTGCTCTAAGCTACAACGACCAAAAACTACCCACTCTAAGCTACAACAACCAATAGAACCAGCTACTCTAGTCAAAAGTGACCAAAATTGGAGTGTAGTAGAGGTTAAAACATCGACTCTCTGAGCTGTATCAAAGGTTGGTATAGCTTCTTTGATATTTTACAAATTTTTGTCTACTTTTGTGTGTCCAAAATAGAGAACTTAATGCACATTTATGTTTGGAAATTTAAAAAAATAAAAGGAGAAAGAATTAAGCATTTCGCATATCTTAGATCTTCTTTTAAATTTTTCACTAGGTGTTGCTAGGAACAATAGCTTATGCTTGAAAAGTTCACCTTAGAATCCAATGTTCTAGATATTGTATGTTGTTTGCTTGCTTTGAGACCCTGCTAGAGGCCATAGCTGCACAAAGTGAAGTGTGCTCATTAAAATCATTGTAGTTCATGCATCTTTCTGAATATTGAAATATATCTTTGCACTTAGGCATATAAGAAAGATTCATTGCTGCTATCTGATGCACTTTATGTTATGCAAGCTTAAAATGAACACCACACACGTATGTCTCATTTAAACATTGGGGAGTTGGATTTCATCACAAACCTCCAATTTAGTCCAGTGACGTTGGAAGTCATGTCATTCCACTAGTTTACCCCATGGAGCTTCCTAGAAACGGATTGTGAAACTTATTTATAGTGATACTAAGTTACTTGTGCTCAAACTGTCTCCCACTGTTGGAATGATCATTGGTTTAGAGTGGAAGAGCTAAGTGAAATATCCATTGGGTCTTCAACGGTGTACCCTAGTTTATTTTGAGAAAATCATGTTTGGCATGAGTGTACTTGATTGTCACTATGTATGAGTCTTCTCATTCTCAATCTAAGAACAAGAGCAAGAAATCAAAATAACAACACATCAAAATGTACCAAACAGTTTAGGGCACACTCAAATCGGTAATCAAGATAAACATTTGCTTGGTATTGTGTGGTTATTCCTAAATTACAACTCAAAAGATCAATTCATAAGACAACATGGTCAAAATAAGAAGTAAGCACCCTCGGTATGATACCGATGGAGAGACAGAAGCAACTCATACCCATAGGTGGAGTCGTAGTAACATTGAACGACCTACCCGTAAGATCGTGAGATGTAGCTCCATGAGCCTAAGGTGTGATAACTCAACCATTGGGAGATATCCTCGAGAAACCCCAAGTAAGGAACCACATCATGGGATAAATTCACATAAAAAAAAAGAGGCTTCACAACCATCCTCATCAAGGAGACATGAGGAGACCTCAAGGTCCTCCTCTAAACACATAGAAACATCTCAAAGACAAGAGGAAGCTTCAAGGTCTTCCTCCCCACATGGACATAAATAAGGTTCTAAGACTCATTCTTCACATAGGGATGACGATACTGCCACAGCTCCATTGACATGGAAAAAATATATTACCACCAATCCCTCTTCATCAAGAAGGCAAAAAAGAATTGCAACACCTCAAGAATCATAAGAAACATATGAAACAGGTCTGCCCACTGAAGGGCAGGAAACTAGAGATACATATAGCCATGGGAATAAAATAGAAGAAACCCTTCACACAAAAGGAAATATTACCATATACTATGAACTCATAGGAGTGAATAACACCCCATGGAACCAGCCATGGAAAACAAGACAACTAGACAGGTTGGATCGGTTTTCTACATGACCAACTCAAAGAACTATAGCTATAGAGAACTCTGCATCTGGAAGCTCACAAACTATGACTTCTAAGCACACCTCCTAGTCTAGGGGTACCTCAGAGTGACCCCACAGTAGAAGCATGGATTCTGATCATAGGGATACTCAAGATTACACTGAACAAGTCACATTAGCTAGAAAGAGTATACAATAGAAACCTCCTCGAGAAATCTATGAGTCAAAACAAAAAGAACAAAGTCAGATAAACATGAGTCATCTGTGACAGTGCAAACTGATCGAATGAGACAGTTAGAAAATTACATAAGGAGAGAGAGCTAGTGGAAGCTATCAAACAAGAGAAACAAAGAGAAAGACTCTTGCATCAACATGAGCAGCGTTTAAGAGAGCAAGCTGAGCAGTTAGCTCTTAATAATTTATAGGAAAATGGTGGTGACCACCAAAGAACAAGACACACTAACTCACCTAAGGAGAGGCACACTAGACAAGATAGCCCACAATGAAATACCCCACCAAATCATGAATGAAATCCAACTAATATGGGAAGGGCAAACATAACAAACCAGGATCAGAATCCTAAGTCCCCTCGTAGGAGGGAGGAAAATGGAACAAATAAAATGAATAGAGAGTTACCTCCATTGCCAATGTGAATAGGCTTACAAGAGGAGGAAATCCATGCATCAAAGATATTTCAAGATCTTGCTAAAAAGATGAAAACCTTTGAGAAACAAGAGGCAACTGGTAACTCACCAACATTGAGCAAAATACACAACCAACCATTGTGCCCATCAATCCCTAGACCTCCATATCCTAAGCACTTTGATATGCCTAGGTTAGAGAAGTTTAAGGGTTAAGAGGATGCACAAGAGCATGTCACCAATTTTATCAATGCCTATTTTCATCTTGACGACGATGATGCTCTCATGCTAAGAATATTCATAATGAAATTTTTAGGTGCTGCCACTCAATGGTTCAACCAACTACCTAAGCACAACATAACCAACTTTGAGCAACTAGTAAACACATTCCTAAAGCGTTTCTCCTTTGGTGCTAAGAAGAAGGTGAACCTTTTAGACCTAGCCAACATGAAACAATATGATGATGAGCCAGTAATAGATTATGGGAATAAATGGAGAAAAATCATGGAAAAATTATCATTCTTTGTTTCCATAGAAGAGATCATTCGCATGTTCACCAAAATTTGCTCTAAATACATCTCCCTCTTGCTACAACTTCAGTAATATCCTTCGTTTGAGTAAGCTTTGGCACATGCCAAGCTCATTGAAGAAATAAAAGTAGATGAGGGAACTAATAAAATCCAAAACAAAAAGGAGTGGAACAAGAATGGTAAGAATGACAAGTACAAATAGAAGTAGGGCAACCCTGCTCCAATCAATCAAGTCGTATTGGCTACACCCAAGGATGGGGGTGCACAACCCCAAAACTATTAAGCACATCCCCCATTGTCCAACTACAACCAAAAGAACAATCAAGGAAGAAATCGAGAATGCAAGCCACCTCATTATTTCTTGCGTCTAACAAAATCAATGCAATCAATATTTAATCAATTGAGTGAGGCCAGAAGGATCAAGTTTCCTGATATACCTCTTATAGATCTTAACCATCCTAAGCCAAAATGATATAGGGAAGATCAATTTTGCCCTTATCACAGGATATCGAGGCATGACATTGAGGCTTGCGTCGGGTTTAAGCATCAAGTGCAAAACATGATTGAGGTGGGAGAACTCAAAGTTGACAACCCATTGGATCTTGATAATAGAAAAATGGGCATATACAGAAACCCATTGTCCAATCATGAGGCCTCTCGAGAGCAAGGGGCCCAAGTCAATCAGGTTCGAGCTAACATACCTACCCACATATACGTTGGGATCATTGAGATTGTTAACATAGCAATAAGGACTAGATGGTATGGTCAACCACAACCACCTGTAGCTCCCATAAACATCCCAGCCACTCCTAGGAAAAGGCCAGACAACCTTCCAGGTCCACCAACGCAACCTATGGTAACTATTCGAAGTAGATTGGAGCAAAACTTATAGATGACTCTAGCTAAGTTATCCATATATGAGCTCATACAACAGTCCCCAAAGCATAGGGAGACTCTAATGGATATCTTAAGAACAATTGAGCTCCAACCACAAGATGCAAATGTATTCACTCACTTTGTGGGACAAGTACAAGAATACCAAGATCCTGTAATCCGATTCTATGATCATGAGATTAAGATAGTTCCTGCTGCCTTACCAAACCCTTTGCTAAATATTATAGTGGAAATAAATGACTTATCTTTAATAGGGTCTTGGTCGATACAAGTTCATCAATAAACATCATTACAACAACTGCAATAGAGCACCTAAAAATCTCCAAGTCCAATATTGTTCCAGGCGCTTACACATTGAGAGCTTTTAATGATGCTTTAGGCAATACTATGGGAATGATAGTCCTACCCATAAAGGTGGGGCACAAGACCATCCTTGTGATGTGTCATGTCTTGGAAGGAGCTATGCAATGCACCATCCTCTTAGGGCACCCTTGGATAAGGGCCATGAAGTGTGTGCCTTCGATCTTGCACCAGTGTGTCAAATATGTGCATGAGAACAAAGTCTATGTGGTTCTAGCTAATGAAGAACCTTTTAAATATGCCAATCAGGTGGAAATTTTGGGAGAATTTGTAATCCCTTCTACCCACCTATACGTGGCACCTTCATCCCCAACCATACAAGTGGATAACAAAGACAAAGGGTAAGAAAATACCCATGCACATCAACACCTCTTGGTGCACTCAAAACATTCAATGCTTCTAAAGTACCATCAACGTCAAAACCAAAAGACAATCAGAAGCTAAAGGTACCCTTAGTTAAGGAAGAAAGGCCCAAGGAAGTGCCAACTATAGCCATTGCTGAAATGCCAAGTCCTATGGAAGTGGAAGATCTTCAAGATCAATATGAAGATAGTGATAATCACCCTACTTCACCTGTATCATCCGTAGGGTCATCAATGTCGCATGCATCAATACATTTGGCAAGCACAGGCATAGAGGAGTCCCTTGTGCAGAACATCACCTTTATGTCTATCATTGAGTTTGAACAAGACATGGGAAGGCCTAAGGACTTGAGGCTTCCAGTAGGAACAGTGGTTCCACTTGGAATTCCCCCCAACCAAACCAATTTTGTCTATGCTGGCCTAGACTATGCTCATAAGTCTTCAGATATAGAAGAGGATAGTGACAAATTATTCATGGTCAATGTTTGTTACCTCTCTAACCTCGAGTTTGCTCTAAGATACTTTGAGCATTACCATTGGCATGGCTATGGCCTTGGCATATATGAGTAGGCGCGCAGGTGGCCATACGAGCCACAATATCAGCTTCCTTTTGATAGATTTAGCTTAGGCTATTATAGCGAAGGTCGAGATGACTCTCTTGTAGTGGAATTAGAAATATTAAGCTTAGGGTTAGGAGAAGACATTAATTTCATTCCTTATCATCCCCTAAGAATAGGAAATTTGAGCAATAAATAAGTGGCTATGGTAAACATATTGCCTCCAGAAACTTATCATCCAAACATCTCAATTGATTCCACCCCAACAGGGTACAACTCGTGGGATGAGGATAATGGATATGAAGTAAGTGATGATGAGGTGCAACTTGGATTAGCCTATCAGGGGCCTCACTATTTAAAAATATTCACATGGTCCATCCATGATGAAAGTGGATATACATCAGACGAAAGTGACTACGAATCAAAATACTCAATATAAAGAGCCTACTTAGGCCTAAGCCATCAATCCTTGACTTTGGGGCAAGAGACAAATGTAAATGGATTCTTCATAAGTGACGAAGAATATGAATATGAAATAGATATGGCCTACTTGGGGCTAAGACATGAGCCTCTTATCTTAGGGCCACATACCAATGCTAGCGATTTTTGGATAAGTGATGATGATTTTGAGGATGAGACCGAGATGGCTTATATTGGACCTCACCACTTGTAGCAAGTGAACGAGCTAGTAGAGAGAGGTGGCACTCCATGCCATAGACCCTCATCTCTGATTTTTGGGGAGACCTATTGACCTAACTGCCATTCATCGGATGGTCAATCCCCATCTACCTACATTTATAGAGTAGTTAGATCCCAATTATCCTATTGTTCATCCTGCTCATAGGCCAGATCCAAAAATTCCCATTCCTCCAGAACCTCATTGTGAGTATGGAAGGGAAACCCATGAGACAAGATTACACCCATGTGGTCCTATAGACTTCATTCCATCCATCAACATGGTCTCCATTGATTTGACCACTCCAATTCATAATCCAAAAGATCCTACAAAATCATTGCATCTTGATGTAGAGGCCATTGATTGGAATCGCACTAATTCGCCCATAGAGCTGGAAGACCTCTTCTCCAATGAAGAGATGTTACAACCGTTCCATTTGGCATCAGGTTGTGCCTATGACATCTTCCATGTTGGTTTGGAACCTGAGTAACTTGGTCCTATAAATCTCACCAATGAAATTCATTTAATACCCATGCCTCATCAGCTAGAGGATGGGTCACATATGGCTATAGAAGCGACTTTCGAGGTGGACATCAATGATAATCCTGATGAGGCCTGAAAATGCCTCATTTTTACACTATGTTTGACATATTACTAAACTATCATATTATTAATTTAAATGCCAAATAGTTGATTAGAATATATATTTGTTAAGTGTTTGCATGATTTTATGTTTGGAACATTATACCCCTGTTTTGACTATTTTTAGCATTTTATGCACTATTTCAGTTGATTAAGTAGCAAATAAAAACTACAGTAAAATTACATTGTGATGGCATGAACAGATTCCTCTTATCAAGAACTACAACTTTTCTTTTTGAAGCAAGTCAATCTGAGTTGTAGATAAAAAGTTATGAAGGTTTCATCATGTTCATGCCTTAGTCTTTTCGGAGTTGTTAACAGGTACAAATCTGCATTAATGGTGACATTGGCAAATCTACTGGGAATGATCCAAAGTGATTTAAGGTACCAAATTCATACCAATGGTACTTCATAGTACAGAGAACACATGACCCAAATTTGAAGGCATATGGACAAGTAATCAGGAAGTTATGGGGCCTACAAAATGATAGTTTCACACTTTTTGACAGCTAGAAATTTTGGTGAAAATCTGTGTTAGAGGCCAACTTGACAGTGATGCTGGAAGCAACTCCTGAAGATTTAAGAGCTAAAAATTGAACCAAGTGTAGTTAATACAACCAAGAACATGTGGATACAATTTGATATACATTGGAGTTATGAGGAACAATTTATGAGCACTCCAAAAGGGTAGTTGGGCATGTTTTGACAGCTAGAAAAATAGGATTTTCCATACAAATTCCAGCAAGTTGACATTGAATGGCAAGGCATGGAATTCACACATGGAGAAGGATAAAAGCTATTGCAATCAGTTCTTGAGAGATAACCCACCTGAGAAAAGCAGCTGAGATCACTTGAAGACCACACAGTTAGTCAATCCGAAGATCTTCGGATTGAGCAGACATCTTCGGATTGACAGAATGCAGTTTCTTCGGATTGAGCCAGTTATCTTCGGATTGACAGCAAAAAGTGCTTTTTGACTTTTTGATTATTTTTTGATGGTGGAAAAATGGAAAGAAGGTTGAGAAGGTTAAGGGAAAATATCCCCCAATTGTCTTTGTCGTCCTTGCCATCCAAAAGCCACCATTCATGGGAAAAGATCAATTGATCCTCTTCTAGGATAAAACCAAGAAATGTTGCAACATAATAGGAATTGATCTACAGGATAGAAATAGTATATTTTCTATTTGTAAATAAATCTTATGCATCTATAAAAGGATAGCTCCCATGTCGGTTGAGCTTAAGGAGAATAAGTAATAGAAAAATAGACAGTTTTCAGCTTTGTAATAGTCTGTAGCAGCATAATTGTAATGTCATTTTTAGAGTAATAAATTGTAGTTCTTTTGTCAGATTTTGTTCTGATTTTAAATTAGTTAAGGAGTGTTTTTCACCTCCTTCTATATCAGGAAGTATGGGCCCACTTTCAGATCTAGAAGGAGGGATTTTATGGCAGGTTTTAATCTATAATTTTGTTGCAGCAGAATTAATAGATTGCTTGCCAGATTTCATTTTCTTGTTTTTATTTTGTATTATGTGATTGATGTTTTCTATTATGTTTGTGTACAACATTTATGTGTGTGTCAGCTGACAAATTAGATTAAACATTTATTTCTTGTTTCCTTTGCTTTCCATGTTCTGTTATTTTTATGTTTCAACAGCTTTCAATTTCTAGCAGATTTCATTTTGCTATCAATTCCTATAGTAGAAGCTTGACGACCTTTTGTGGTAGGGCATTGACAGGTGTTTTCATTTCCAAGCATCACTTCCATTCTACAAGAGTAAACTAGGTTTCAATTTTGCAAGTGTAATTTAGGATTTCATTTTAACAACATTTCAATTTAGCAATTTCAATTCTGCAAAAGTAGATTAGATTTCAATTCAGCAATTTCAATTCATGCAATTGTAGTTAACTTTAATTTTATGAACTTAGAATTAGTTTTTATTTCTTGCAAGTTTTGTTCTGCAGATTAGGTTTAGTGTGACACCAAAAGGCTAAACCAAAATCTGTTTCACCCAATAATTGCTTGAAATCTGAATGCTTGAATTGCACTCTACCCTAACCTTCTATCGTAGATAACCTTGGACACCACCCCAGATTGATAAATCATTGAGATTAAATGATGAGACTCAATGACACTCATCATTTTGGCATCGTTTTTGAGGATCATGGTGTTGTTAGAGGGTAAAAGTAGTCAAATAATTATTATTGTGCTAAGTTATGAAGTTCAGAGTAAAATCTGAATGTAATAGCTGGTATAAATAATAATTATTGATAGTTGCATTTCAGTCCATTTAGAAAATAAGCAACCATAGGGAGGTGATCTTCACACTTGGGGGTTAAATTGCCTATGTTTGAAATTCTTGATAAAAATTGAAAGAATTCATCATCCTCATTATCAAGAAACATAAGATCTCTTAAAATATTTAGAAGAGCCATCTGCTAGTACTGCCCTTTTTATATCCATATCATCAGGGTAGTATAAAAAAATTTGTACTAGGTGTTGGGAAGATATCATGGTAGATATACAAGACTATCCCTTGAACAAAATAGCCATATCAGCTACCTGTAGCATTTGTTCACAGGGACATATCACTGATGAATGCCATTTACTTCCACAACTTAGAGATGCAAAATTTGTTGCCTAGTCTGAATTCTTCTCAAAGAGAGATCCCAACAACAACAAACAGGGCAAGTAAATCAACCACCACCTTCAGCCCAACCTGTGGCCAATATGAATAATACAGGACATGCAACCCCTGTCTATGTAAGCTGAATCTATTAAAAAAAAATCACAAAACTTTTGCACAATCAAAATAGGAGTTTACAACTTAACGGTGATCCTAGAGTTTTCCATTATTACTTAAATATTGTTAGGATTTTACCACGCTAAACCACAACCTAGCAATTCTTAGCCTACATAGACAATAGTTGATCTCATTAGAGGTGATCCTACCTGACAAGTAGTTGATCTGCTAAAGTTGTACACTTCTTGTCTTATTGTGCAAACCAAAAATATTTTTTTTAGCCCAACCTATGATCAGTCTGAATAATACAGGATAGGCATCCCCTGTCTATGTAGCTGAATCTGGTAAAAAAAATGTAGGAAATGTTATTGATTGCAACAACATCCAACTGTGCTCAAACAAGAACTTACCTGAGCTTGAAGAGATAAAATTCAATGGAGATACACAAAAACCCTTTAGTCCAGACACATAAATCAACCTTGGATAAAGGAGAAACTAGAAAATCTGCACATAGAAAATTTACTTCCATTAAGGATAAATTCTGTCCTCCTAAGAATGAAACAAATTGAAGTACAACCAAGGAAATTCTTGAACATTATTGGCCGGTTGACTTATGAACAAAAAACAAAATTGTTTGTTGTTTTGAAACAATATTTCAATCCCTTTGCATGGAATTACAAGGGTATGTCAAGATTTCATCTTGATGTATACACTTAACATATTTGAGAATTGGTATTGAATTGTTTCAAGTACAGATTGACAAGATTTTGCAGATTAGGAGGCATGGACAAACACTTGATTGAAGAAATTTTTAGATATGAAGCAATGTTTCTTTCTTCCATTGGTGATTCACAGAGGAATTTAGTGGTGAATGAATATTGCTTTCGGGTATACCATGCACCATTAACTAAGGAGGAGTTCTTGAGGTGAACAATTGGATGTACACAGAATGGAGGAGAATTTCTCTTCCATGTCAGATTCAAAGTGATGATAAAAGTTTGACAAAAAAAAAGAGAAATACAAGAAAAGAAAAAAAGAATAATATTGCTTGTGAACTTCCTTCATGGGCACAAGCAAGACAAGAGAAAAATCTGAAAAAGAGAAAAAAAGAGGAAAAAGAGAGAAAAAAATCAGCAAAAGGCATGTCCCACAAAATGGGGGTACATGAGGATAAGCATCAATTTCAGCATGGAGGAGGAACAATGAAGTCAACACTTCATTTCCAGTAATAAGGAGTTAAATGATGACATAAGCAGATTCTTACTGCTCATCTAGAAAGGAAGGTTGCATCATTGTTACAGATTTCAACAAAAAAAGATGGTGTTTTCATACAAATATTGACATGTTTTTGCAGAATAAGGATTTATTCTTATCCAAATAAGAGTGAGAGACATTCTCTCTCATTGTAGCCTCATGAGAGATACTCTTTTATTGAGGCACTTGAAAAAAAAAAAAAATGATAGAAGTTGGTTGAAAACCAGAAATGGCAACCTCTTCTGATGAAAAAAGAGATGAAAAAAATGAAAAAAATGAATAATTCAGTAGTGAAAACCTCCTTGAGGCACTGCTGAGTTGGCTTGCATGAAAACCAGTTTTCCGGCATGCATTGCCTTGTTGATCCACCCATCATTGTTCCACCATTGTACAAATCTCACATTGCTCATGTGTATATTTATGTTTTCAGATAGCTTGCTAACAATCATCGAAGCGACTTGTAAGGTGCATGATTAATTTTCAGGATAATAAGGTATGTGTTTCTTGCATTTAAGTCATAGTAAGCATTTAGCATTTAATGTATGATAATCGGTATTTGGCATAAACTATTCATACAATATTGGCAAGTTGAAAATGGAACATGATCAAAATGTCAAGAAACACCCCCTTCTGCCCTTAGTTGCATGAGAACTTCAAAACTGTACAAAAACTTGATTTTGGGATAGACATGGCATAAATTCTATCTCAATTAGTAGGGCAGGTTTCAGAAGTAGGACTGCAAGTTTATCTCACAATTGGCTCATAAATTTGAGGAAGAAAATCTGGAAAATGCACCTAAAGATTCTGTTTTACTACTACTGCAATAAAATAGCAATATAAAATATACAAAATGAAGAATAACATCTAAACAAAAGGATAGAGAGGGGATTTTTGATGTTATGGAAGGCTTATACACACTAGATATGGGCCCTCAATAGAATCTGTAGCTAACTTTTGCATATGAGGTCATTTTTGCATTTTTTGATGCATCTTCAGAATGAGCAGGATATCTTCGGAATGAGCAGAAACTATACCAGAATTGCTGAAAATGCTATAGAATAGCAAAAAGAGTAGGGCACATCAAATATTAAGGTTCCTAAAAGCTCAAAATCATCTCACCACAAGTAGTACATCCCTCCAAAAAGATTCAAATTCAAATTTTATGTCAATTTTGCTTCAAAAGTGCAAAAATAACAAAATAGACATGGAGTAAACAAAAGGATGGAGAAGGAATTTTTTGATATTATGGAATGCTTACACCCTAGAATATGGTTCCACAACATAATCTGTAGCAAACCTTTGAAAAATATGTCATTTTTGCATTTTTTGATGCATCTTCGGAATGAGCAGGATATCTTCGGAATGAGCAGAAACTGTACCAAAATTGCTGAAAATGCTGCAGAATAGCAAAAAAGTAGGGTACATCAAATATTGAGGTTCCTAAGGCTATACTACATGTAATTACATCCCTCAAGCATTTAAAAATCAAAATTTTATCAATTTTGTTCAAAAGGTGCAAACAACAAGAATAGGCATTCAAGCTGAAATATTGTTAAGAACAAAAAATTCCACCAGTAGTAGTGCATCTGCCAAATATGGTTCCACAATAAGGCTATTGTAAGATGAGTCACATGATACCAAGCCTTTAAGAGATACATTGCAACACTAAAACTTGTAGAAGGGCAGAAAAAGAGTTAAAATTATAGTAATTGCAGAAATTGCAATATTGAAGGATGAAAGTGTAGAAGTAAAAAAGTTGCAAGTTGCAAATGAAAAAAAATATGCAAGAAAAAAAAGAGCAGAATAAAAAAAAAAAAAAATGAAAAAAAATTGATTGAAAAAAATTTGCAAGGTTGTAGAAAAATGAAATACATGTGCTTAAATTGCAAAATACTTGGTGTAGTGCAGCAAGGAGCAATTTCTCAAGTAGCAGAGGGCAAAGGATGTTTTTCACAAAGATAAAACCAGCATATTACTATGGCCTACTAGGATGCATGAGGGCATGCATCAGTTCAAGCTGGGGGAATGATGAGGCCTGAAAATGCCTCATTTTTACACTATGTTTGACAGCCATATTACTAAACATGACAAAGTTAAATGCCAAATAGTTGATTAGAATATATATTTGTTAAGTGTTTGCATGATTTTATGTTAGGAACATTATACCCCTGTTTTTGACTATTTTCAACATTTTATGCACTATTTCAGTTGATTAAGTAGCAAATAAAAACTATAGTAAAATTACATTGTGATGGCATGAACAGATTCCTCTTATCAAGAACTACAACTTTGCTTTTTGAAGCAAGTCAATCTGAGCTGTAGATAAAAAGTTATGAAGGTTTCATCATGTTCATGCCTTAGTCTTTTCTGGAGTTGTTAACAAGTACAAATCTGCATTAATGGTGACATTGGCAAATCTACTGGGAATGATCCAAAGTGAGTTAAGGTACCAAATTCATACCAATGGTACTTCATAGTACAGAGAACACATGACCCAAATTTGAAGGCATATGGACAAGTAATCAGGAAGTTATGGGGCCTGCAAAATGATAGTTTCACACTTTTTGACAGCTGGAAATTTTGGTGAAAATCTGTGTTAGAGGCCAACTTGACAGTGATGCTGGAAGCAACTCCTGAAGATTTAAGAGCTAAAAATTGAACCAAGTGTAGTTAATACAACCAAGAACATGTGGATACAATTTGGTATACATTGGAGTTATGAGGAACAATTTATGAGCACTCCAAAAGGGTAGTTGGGCATGTTTTGACAACTGGAAAAACAGGATTTTCCATACAAATTCCAGCAAGTTGACATTGAATGGCAAGGCATGGAATTCACACATGGAGAAGGATAAAAGCTATTGCAATCAGTTCTTGAGAGATAACCCACCTGAGAAAAGTAGCTGAGATCACTTGAAGACCACACAGTTAGTCAATCCGAAGATCTTCGGATTGAGCAGACATCTTCGGATTGACAGAATGCAGTTTCTTCGGATTGAGCCAGTTATCTTCGGATTGACAACAAAAAGTACTTTTTGAATTTTTGATTATTTTCTGACGATGGAAAAAGGGAAAGAAGGTTGAGAAGGTTAAGGGAAAATATCCCCCAACTGTCTTTGTCATCCTTGCCATCCAAAAGCCACCATTCATGGGAAAAGATCAATTGATCCTCTTCTAGGATAAAACCAAGAAATGTTGCAACATAATAGGAATTGATCTGCAGGATAGGAATAGTATATTTTCTATTTGTAAATAAATCTTATGCATCTATAAAAGGATAGCTCCCATGTCGGTTGAGCTTAAGGAGAATAAGTAATAGAAAAATAGACAGTTTTCAGCTTTGTAATAGTCTATAGCAGTAGAACTGTAATGCCATTTTCAGAGTAATAAATTGCAGTTCTTTTGTCAGATTTTGTTCTGATTTTAAATTAGTTAAGGAGTGTTTTTCACCTCCTTCTAGATCAGGAAGTATGGGCCCACTTTCAGATCTAGAAGGAGGGATTTTATGGTAGGTTTTAATCTGTAATTTTGCTGCAGTAGAATTAATAGATTGCTTGCCAGATTTCATTTTCTTGTTTTTATTTTGTATTATGTGATTGATGTTTTCTATTATGTTTGTGTACAAAATTTATGTGTGTGTCACCTGACAAATTAGATTAAACATTTATTTCTTGTTTCCTTTGCTTTCCATGTTCTGTTATTTTTATGTTTCAACAACTTTCAATTTCTAGTAGATTTCATTTTGCTGTCAATTCCTATAGTAGAAGCTTGATGACCTTTTGTGGCAGGGCATTGACAGGTGTTTCATTTCCAAGCATCACTTCCATTCTACAAGAGTAAACTAGGTTTCAATTTTGCAAGTGTAATTTAGGATTTCATTTCAGCAACATTTCAATTTAGCAATTTCAATTCTGTTATTTCAATTCTGCAAAAGTAGATTAGATTTCAATTCAGCAATTTCAATTCATGCAATTGTAGTTAACTTTAATTTTCTGAACTTAGAATTAGTTTTTATTTCTTGCAAGTTTCCATTCTATAGATTAGGTTTAGTGTGACACCAAAAGGCTAAACCAAATCTATTTCACCCAATAATTGCTTGAAATCTGAATGCTTGAATTGTACTCTGCCCTAACCTTCTATCGTAGACAGCCTTGGACACCACCCCAGATTGATAAATCATTGAGATTAAATGATGAGACTCAACGACACTCATCAAATCATACCCAACCAAGGAAAGTCAAGTTCGGAGAAAGTCTATCTCCAGAGGAACAATCCATCCTAATTCCTCTCCTCAAAGAGAGGCCAAATATTTTTGCTTGGAATTACAAAGACATACCAGGGATAGATCCAAATTTAGTTGTTCATAACCTTTCATTGGATCCCATGAAGAAGCTAGTCAAGCAAAAGCTAAGGAAAATACATCCAACCGTCACTTTGATGGTGAATAACGAATTGGAAAAACTACTGGATGTAGTGTTCATAGTTCCTATTGACTACCCTGAGTGGGTGTCAAACATGGTACTCGTAGGGAAACCTGATGGAAGAGTCCGTATCTGCATGAATTTTAGAGATTTAAATAGGGCAATACCAAAGGATTCATTCCTGTTACCAAGCATAGATGCTCTTGTAGATGCAACTGTAGGTCATGAAATGCTCTCCCTAATAGATGGTTTTTTGGATACAACCAAATCTGGATTAAGCTCGAAGGTCAACATAATTTTTTTTCAATACTCCATGGGGAAATTTTTTTTACAAAGTGATGCCATTCGGTCTTAAAAATGCTGGTGCCACATATCAGCGGGCCATGACATACATATTCCATGACTATATGCATAAAATCTTGGAATATCACATGGATGACTTATTGGCCAAGTCCCTATTGTGGCAAGAGCACCCTGAAGTCCTTAGACAAATATTTGATCGCCTCATAGAGCATAACGTCCGATTGAATCCTAAGAAGTGCATATTTGGCATAACTTTTGGCAAGCTTTTGGGATTCATCGTATCCAAGAGAGGCATCGAAGTAGATCTTGCAAAGGTAAAGGCTATATTGGAAATGGCCACCCCTACCAAAATTAGGGAGTTGTGGAGCCTACAAGGCAAGATAGCATCCATCAAAAGATTCATCATGCAATTATCAAAAAAATACCGACCTATGAATCGATTTCTATGCAAGGAAGTTCCCTTTCATTGGGAGGAAGAATGCCATCAAGCCTTTGCAAAGATCAAAACTTATCTGGCAATGCCACCAGTATTGGCTCCACCAAGGCCAAAAATACCGTTTTTACTATATATATTGGCTATACTGATTTTGCATTGGGCACCATGTTAGCCCAAAAGAATGAACAAAACAAATAGCAAGTCATATATTACATTGGTCTCACCTTGGTGAGTTATGATCTAGGATATGCATATGTCAAAAAATTGTGTTTAGCAATGGTCTTTACAACTCGAAAGTTGTGACACTACATGTTGAGCCATACGACCTATGTCATATCAAAATAGAATCCTTTGCAGTACATGATGAGCAAGACATATCACACTACACGTACCGCAAAGTGGATTATGCTATTGACAAAATTTGATCTAGAGTTTGTAAGCCAAAAGTCCATCAAGGGACAAGTCATAGCAGATCAATTAGCAGAGGCACCTCTTTAGGATAACAAGCCTATCACTATAGAATTACCTAATGATGTGGTCTTTGCATTATCATATCTGCCAGAACTCAAAGAACCTAAGAAAGAAAGAGGCATGTCATTGTTCTTCGACGGTTCAAAGTGTCAACAAGGAGGTGAAGCAGGGATTGTCTTTATCACACCACAGGGCACTCCATTGCAAAATCATTCAAACTAGACTTCTCGTGCACAAAAAACAATACATAATATGAAGCATTAAGGAGTATGTCTTAATATGAATCCTGGTCGTTGGAGGCAATAGCGGCCAAGACCCAACGGTCAAATTTTTGACCATTGGGATTCAAGCTTGGTTGCTTTGAGTGACAACGGCTCAGATTCGACCGCTTTGAGCGACAGTGGCCAAGGGGCGGCATGGCAAACCCGTGAACCCTTGGACAAAAAATAAAAAAAATTATAAAATAACAAAATAACTTAAACAAATCAATAGAGAGGGAAAAAAATAGAAAGAAAATATTCCCACCCAGGCATCAAAACTAGGCTAAGTTCAAAATGCCCAAAATTGCGACAATAGGTGAATAACAGAAAAATTCAAAAACCCTAGGCTTGAAAAATATGAATCCCTAGGAATCACTACCCGTTCTCATTATTTGGCGAAGAGAAAACAATTAGTGATATTTACTTCCACCCTATCCATTAAGTGAAGAAAAAGAAAAAAAAAAGGGTACGCCTTGCATTTTACTCTCTATGAATTGAAGATGGGTAGAAAAGTAAGTCTTTCCTTTCATTTCTCATTAATTAAAGGGAAAAACCCTCTTTTCACTATATAAAATTAGAAGAAAATAAAAGAATAGAAGAAATAAAAATCTTATTTTTCATCCTCTTTATAAATGAATAGACATGAAGAATAAAAGGGTTCTCTTTTCTTATGGAAAAGGGAGAGAAATTATAAATATCTACTTTCACTCTCTTCATAAATTAAAGAAAGGGGATCCACCTCTTTACACATTTCAATTAATTCTATAAAAATAAAGTGAAAAGTAAATAAGAAAAAAGAAGTAAAACTCTCAACTTCCACCTTTACCCTTCCTGACATTGTTAAGTTTTGTAACATTATAACATAAAATATTATAATATAATTTAAATATATAAAGCAATAATATAATTATTAAATTCACCTGAAAATGTAAATCTATTCCTAGTATTAGTTTGGGTTAGGATGTTTGGATTGCCCATTTAATTTTGGAAAATAGATACCTTCAAAGCAATAGGCAACACTCTAGGAGAATTCTTTGAGATTTCAGATACAACAAAAGATGGATTTTTGGCTATTTATGCTCGACTATTGGTCATGATTGATATAAGTAAATACCAGAATCAATCATTATTAAATATGGGAATAAGATGTATATCCAAACTATAGATTATGAAAACATATCTTTTAGATGTAGAATATGTCATGAGGTGGGGCATATTGAGAGTTCATGCCCTAAGAAGAGCCCAACAAAATCATTTATAGAAAATCGTAAGAGAAATTTACAAATGGTTATGGATAAATATGGTTTTCAACTTCCAAAAAATAGATCTAGAAAAATAAAATAAAATGAACAATGGAGACTAATAAGAAAGAATAATGGAAGAAATTCCAATTCTTTTGAGGTTTTAGCCTATGAAGAAAAAGTTGATCAAAACTTAGATGACACAGGACAACAATTTCAATATATTAGCAAGGAACCGTCTATTCAATATGATCCTAATTTAAGGAAGAAAATTCTCAATGAACCCAAGAAATGTGTTTCATCAAATTTTGAAGACTTTCTTGAAGTACCATGCACCATTCAAGAGGAAATAATTGGTAAAGAAAATGCAGTTTTAGAAGGTAATACCTCTGCCATTAATAAGAAAATACTAGAAAATGAGCAGGATAAGTCAAAAACTTCTATAATAGAGCTAGGAGAGGATAAATATGTTAAAAAAAATGGTGAAAGAATATTGAGGAATAGAATAATAAGACCTACTCTTGATATAGGCAAGGCAAAAAGAAGAAAACCCTCAAGTTATCAAGCAAGATCCAGGGAAGCAAGAGCTAACATAGAGAAAGGAACACAAACTAAGTTGGTTGAACTTCTCTTTACCAAACAACAAAATGATATTGGTAATACACAAGAGGGGCAAAAATCCCCTAATGAGACATGATTATCATCTCATGGAATATAAGGGGTGCTAATGACCCCTCAAAGCATAGGTGTATTAGGGACCTATGTTTAAGTAATAAACCTGATATTCTATGTATCCAAGAAACTAAAATGACAAAAGAAAAAGCTTTAAAAATTATGAAAGCAGTTTGGACAAGATGTGAATGGGATGCTATGGGTTATGAAGGAGTAGCAGGGGGAATTCTAACTTGTTGGAATCCTTATAGAACCTCTTGTATAACCATTCATAAAACTAGGCATTGGATAACCTATTTAGTCACTTGCTACTTTGTTGATATTTGCTTCATCCTCATCAATGTGTATTTTCCTACAACTCAGTCAAGTAGATTAGAATTTTGGAGTGGGATTGAGGCATTTATGAGAAGTAAAAATGAAGAAACCCATTTAATTATCATTGGATATTTTAATGCCATTACCAACCTGAATGAAAATTTTGGGAGAATTAGAAAATTGACCCAAAGTATGAAATATTTCTCAGCTTTTATTCAAAATAACAATCTCTGGAAAGTTAAGTTTGAAGAAGATAACTATACTTGGACCAACAAAAGGAGAGGCCAGAACCTAATAGCAAAAAAATTAGATAGATGCATTCTCTCATATCATTGGTTAGATGAAGGAACTTGTGCTAAAATTAATACCTTAACAAGGATTGGTTCAAATCACTGGCCAATAAGAGTTAAAATAGTGGTTAGTGAATTCAAAAAAAGATCATATTTTAAATATGAGAAGATGTGGGAAGACCATCCTCAATTTGTTGATATGATATCTCAAACATGGATTTCTTTAGGTAATGGTGGGTTGTATGCTCTTCCAAACCAAATTAAAGCTATGACTTCTAGATTAAAAGCATGGAACAAGAACACCTTTGGAATTTTTTTTGATAAGAAATAAAAACTAAAAGATAAACTTTCAAAATTCCAAAAAAGGTGATGAAAATAATACAAGCTTAGAGGAAACCGAGATGCTTAGTGAATAACATAACATTTTGAGTAAAGAAGAGAAATTTTGGAGATTAAAATCAAGATAGACTTGGTTAAAAGGAGATAGCTATAGTACATAGATCTTCTAGAATTGATAGAATTAAATCAATAGAAGGGGTTTGTATTGAAGATCAGAGTGAAATTAGAAAATAGGCTAAGTCATTTTATCAAAATATTCTAGGTTCAAAGAAGATTGAAGTTCTTAATTATAAACTTCTTCAATATGTTCCTTCAGTTATAACAAATGAAGAAAATAGGAAACTCATGGAGCCTATTACTCTAGAAGAAGTTTATTTATCTCTTTTCTCTTTTAATAAGGATAAATCCCCTGGTCCAGATGGGCTCTCTGTAGCTTTTTACCAACATAATTGGGATATAGTAAAGGATTCTTTATTGGTGGTAGTGGAACAATCTAGGGTAAAATAATACATTCCTTATAAAACAAATGCAACTTATCTTACCCTAATTCCAAAATAGAAGAATGCTGAATTATTTTATTCTTTTAGGCCCATAAGCCTATGTAATATGGCTTATAGGATTATTTCGAAAGTGATGGCGAATAGATTAAGGCCATTGTTAGACAAAATTATTTTAGAAGAGCAAGGAGGTTTTGTGAAAGGGGGACAAATTTTGGATGGGATCATAGTAGCTCATGAAGTTATACATTCAACAACTTCAAGAAAAGAGAAAGCTATGATATTAAAACTTGATATGAGTAAAGCCTATGATAGGGTTAAATGGATTTTTCTTTTTACAATTTTAGATAAGTTTGGTTTTGGGAAAAAATGGGCTAAATGAATTAAAGCTTGTGTCTCTACAATTTCTTATTCAGTGTTGATCAATGGGTTAGTGACAAAATATTTTAAATCCAAGAGAGGCCTTAGACAAGAAGATCCTCTATCTCCTTATTTTTTCATTATTATGGCAAAAGTTTTGAGTAGGAACTTAAATAAGGCTTACAAATATGGGTTTATAAGTGGACTTAAGGTTAGTAATAACATCAATAACATCACCCATCAATAGTTTGTAGATGATACAACCCTTTTTGGAAGGGCAAGGATAAATGAGGCCAGAGCTTTGAATAACTTTTTAAAAGAGTAAGAAAGAGCTTCAGGGCAAAAAATCAATAGGAATA
This sequence comes from Wollemia nobilis, assembly GCA_028583015.1. Taxonomy (NCBI): domain Eukaryota; kingdom Viridiplantae; phylum Streptophyta; class Pinopsida; order Araucariales; family Araucariaceae; genus Wollemia; species Wollemia nobilis. Next base: position 7,406,688 of record JAQPPZ010003305.1, on the reverse strand, counting down.
AATCTAAAATTTACTTTCTTAACACTCATGCTAATATCAAAAAAAGAATTTGTACGTTGCTTCAAATGGAGGAGGCAAATTTACTAATAACTTATCTAGGGATGCCTTTATTGGAGGGGAGAATGAACATAGATTTATGGAATCCAATTACTAGTAAAGTTAAAAATAAACTTCCAGCTTGGAAAGGTATATGGTTATCATTAGCAGGAAGAGTACAATTAATTAAATCAGTCGTACAAGCCATTCCAACATATTATATGTCTTTGTATTCTATGCCAAAATTAGCTTAAAAAAGTTTAATCTTTATTATGTGATCCTTTTTATGGTCATGTTTACATGATAAAAGGAAATTTTATTTTGTGAAATGGATCAAGTTGTGTGATGACAAAACTAGGGGAGGTCTTGGTTTAAGAGCTCTTATAGATACAAACTTAGATCTTAGGGGAAAAGTTATCTGGAGACTGCACAAAGAGAGCCAAAGACAATGGGCAAGAATTTTTCTAATCAAGTATGTTGATCCCAATGACCCAAGTTTAATATTTACTATATTATCTCTTCCAAATGGTTCTACTTTTTGGAATGGTTTAAAAAAATCTATTGTTCTTATGATTAAAGGTTTAAAATGGGTGGTGGGAACTGGAGAAAAAAAATCTATTTGGATGGATAGTTGGTGTGATAAAAAACCATTCAATTTAGATCCAGTTTTGAAACCTTGTATGAGATTGCTTAAAGACAAATACGATGATAGGGTTTCAAATATTTTATGCAAGGATTAAGAAGGAAGATACAAATGATTTTTTTTTTTTTTACAAGTATACAAGACTTTGATGCTAGGAGGCAATTGAGTAGAAATATAACAACTGTAATTATTCTGAGGGATTCCAAGGATAAATTGTTTTGGGAGTTGAATAGCTTAGGAGGTTACACAACAAGAAGTGGATATAATGTCCAACACCAACATAATAACAATATCACTAGAATTTGGAGAGATATTTGGGATAGCCCAAGCATTCCTAAATTTAAAATTTTTGTTTGTCTTGTAGCTCATAGAAGAATCTTATCCTGGGATAACCTTATGAAAAGGGGTTTTCATGGCCCCTCTAAATGTGTTTTATGTAATAAGGAAGAGGAGAGTATTGACCATCTTTTGGTACATTGCTCAATTTTTAGGAATCTATGGCAATGGATTCTTAATATGTTTGGTAAATGCATAGTGATGAATAACAGAATTGAATATTGGTTAAAGCAATGGTAAAGCACTTATAAAAGTGAGGCTTTACAGACTATACGGGATATTTTAAAAGATACAATTCTTTGGACTATATGGCTAGAAAGGAATAGAAGAATATTTAAAGAAAAGAAAGTAGTTTAGAGGTAATGAAAATAGATATGTTTAGCCATAGAGGAGTCTAAACCAACCCTATCAACTCACCCTATCCCTAATTTGGAAGCAGAGAGTCTTGATAGATGGAGTCAAGTCATTAAATGGAATTATGATGTTGGGTACAAGAGAAGTAAAAATAAGGTAAATAATATAAAGTGGAAACCACCATATGTGGAGTGGGTTAAGTTGAATTTTTATGGAGCTTCTAAATGAAACCCAAGACAGGAGGAGGGGGAATAATTAGAAATAGTAGAGGAGATATTTTATCTCATTATGCTTTCAATTGTGGATTTAAGACAAATAATGAAGTGAAGCTTGGATATCTTTAGAAGGGTTAAAAATATGTAAACAAATAAAATGGAATAGAGTTTGGATGGAAGGCAATTCTCTCATAGTAATAAATGCAATTTTGAGGAAAGCAAAGGCTTCATGGAACATACAAGAGATAATTGTGGAAATTCAAGATCTTGCTAAAGAGTTTGAAGAAATAAGGTTTACACATATATTAAGGGAAGAAAACAAATGTGCAGATAAGCTAGCCAATAGAGAGGTTTTGGTTGAGGATCATGAAGTTAACATCTCCTTTCCTTGGTTAGAAGAAGTAGAAAGTTTAGTTGAAGCTGACAAACATTGTTGATTGCCTAAATCAATTAATGATTAAGATTTACTTTTATGTTTTCCATTGGTAATATATATTTTATTTTGTAATAATAATGTGTGTTCATTTAGACTATTTATTATAATTTTTATGGTTGCACTTGTGTTTCAGGAAGGAAACTAGCAATCCAAATTTGGTAAAACAAACTTTGGTAGTGCAATGTTTTGGAAATATTAGTCTAATAAGATGCAAGGCATAGATAGTAGAGATGAATTTTTGGCATTGTGAAGGCTGCTATAGGAAAATATCAAGAAATATGCTACATTCTGGAGTAATTGTATTCATACAAAGACTTGAAAAGATCCAGAAAATGAAAATAAAAAATTCAAATATTTTATGTAAAATGATGTAGGTTTCTAACTATAGCATCTCAATTGAGATGAGAAGTGTATCTATTTGTAAAATCTCAAGATCTAAAGAAGAGAGATATAATTTTTTAAGGGTGGGGGTCCCGAGTACAACCCTTTTTATCAAGAAAAATAATAATATAATTATTAAATATTAGATCCATGAAAAGCATTGTTGTGGTAAGTTTTTTGGGTTTCATATAGGAGATTCAAGTTCAAATGTAATACCTCGACTTGGTAGGACCTTGATAAAATGACTATGTATGTATATTTTATTATTTTAATGCTTAGCATAACTTACATTATGGACTTACAAAATGCTTGCAATTATGCTTATACTATATGGATATGGTACTGTGTTTTAACGTGTGTTTTGTAGGGTTCTTACATTTGATTTATTTAGCATGGCTTGCTATCATTTCATACATGCCTTAATTTGGTTTTGAAAGGACCAACACCTTAGTTGTTATGCTCATGGTGGGCAATGTGATTATCTTACAACAAATCAATTAATTAAGTAATAATAATAATAATAATAATAATAATAATTAATAGAGTAAAGTATCTTTCTTCCATGCTGACTTCAAAAAAATAAGACCTGCAAATTCAAAAGAAGAGGGAATCAAAGAAGAATGAAGTGGAAGGGGAAAAGTAACCATACAATGTTAGTGAGGAAGGAAGTGATGACCGAAGTGGGGAGGTATGAGGTACTCTGCCATCTAGGGAAGGATAGGAATGCCATAGAGGAGAAAGAAGAGGAGGAAAAAGAACAAGAGTTTAATTTTTGGAGGAGAGGAGGAAGAATGGAAGGGAAGATGATATTGCAGGAGTTTGGAATGAGAAGATAAAGAGTAACATTTTTCTTCCCCTTTTGATTTTGCATATGTTGTTTCTAAAATTAATGTAAATTAGATCCCTTACAACAAGAATTCTAGTTGAAGATATAATTGAATATAGTTATGAAAAGGATAAAATGAAGTTAAAGGGGCTCAGATCAAAGCTAGGATCAATTGGCTTAAAGTGGGTGATAATGTTTCTAAAGAGTTTTTCAAAGACTTAGGTCTCCCAGGCATTCTACTCAATTCAAATCCCTTGTTGTTAATGGGGTTCGAATAACTTATTTTCCTGAGATATCAGTAGCATTTACCAAGCATTATACTCACATTTTTGTTGCTCAGCAGTACACTCTAGAAATGGAACAAGCTCTCCGATGATTCAAAGAAGTTATCCCTAATTTCCTTTTCCTTGCTCAAAGGAATGGTTGTGGGCACTTATTTTCAGTGCAGGACCTAGTTGATGCACTTTTCCAAGTGGCAGATGCTAAGGCACCTAAGCTAGATGGCTTCCCTTGTGAATTTTATAAAACCTACTAGGATTTTGTTGGCCTTGACCTGCACAGAGTATACTTGGAAGCCTTGAGGACTATCTCCCTAGGCACTCTAATCAATAAGAGAAACATCAAATTTATCCCCAAGTCATGGGATCTAGATATCATCACAAACTAGAGGTCTATCACCCTGTTAAATGTTAGCTACAACATCATTGCCAAAGTGCTTGCCCTACAAATTCGACCTTTGCTTCCCACTATTGTAAGGCTTGAGCAGATTGGCTTTATTTAAAATCGCTACATTCTAGATAATTTCTTGGTAGTATGGGAAGGTATGGAGTGGTATTGTAGATCTAATCAATAGGCCCTATTCCTCAAACTTGATTTTGAAAAGGCCTATGATAGAATTGAATGGGTATTCATACTTTCCATGCTGGAAGCTCTTGGATTTGGCCCTCAATTCATTTCCACTATCAAGATGCTTTAGCCATGCTTTCTCTCAATAAATGTTAAACTAAAGCTATTGTGCTGCATAGGTCAATAAGGCAGGGGTGTCCTCTGGCTCCTTCGCTCTTTATTTTTGTAGCAAAATATTTTGGTTATCTTTTGGTCAATCATACCTCTAATGGGCTACTTCAAGGTATTTCTCTTCTTGAGAGTACAAGCCAGCTTATTAACGACCACTTTGTTGATGATTCCTTCCTCACACTGCAGGAGGATGAGCAATCCCTCTCTGAATATTTTTCATGCCTCAACATTTTTTATAAAGCTTCAGGTTCTAATATTCAATGGAGGAAAACTTCTTATTATCGAAAATCCCCTCAACCTCTTCCTCATTGGATTCAACATGTTCAATGGAGTTGGATTCATCTTGGGGAAATTTTCAAATTCCTTGGAATTCCCTTTGCCTTTCAAGGCTCTCCATCATAATTATGGTCCTATGTCATCAACAAAGTTGAAAGTAAATTGGAGTATTGGAATGCTAAGAAACTATATCTTGCTGGCAAATTCTAAATTTTCTTGAAAGTATTGGCCTCCATGTATGTTTACTACTCATCCTGTTGGGTTCCTTCCCAGGCATGTTATAAAAATCTTGAAAAACAGTTGCAAGACTTTCTATGGTCCAATGGTTATGAGTGAAAGGGTTTCCATAGAGTGGCTTGGGATATCTGTTGTCTTCTAAGGAATGCTGGTGGTATTGGTATGCTGAACTACAAAATATAAGGTTTAGCCCTCTGTGCTAAATGGATTATTCAGGCTCTTAAAGGCCCTAAAGCTTAAAAAGTGCTTCTCAGACATTATATCTCGACTAGGTTCCCCATCAACCATAAAGCATGGGTAGGTATGGATATTTAATCTTTGGTGTTTGTCCCAGTATTCATTAAAATACCTGGCTCCTTTGTTATCAAGAACATATGGAAGGCTTGGTAGAAAATCAACTAATGGATTGTATGGAAGGGGATCAGTTTGCATAAAGACCTCTTTATAAATCGTATCAATGTTTGGTGGTCCCCTATTTTCAAGTTACAGGGCATGCCATTAGCACAAATCCCATGGGTCCATTCTCAGAAGTTCTTTAAGCGTGGAATTGTCACAATTGTAGATTTTTATTTTAGGTAAACCAGGGATTGGATCCCCTGGGATACTTTTAAACAAACCTTCCACTTGAAAAGTGCGGACAGAGCGACCTATGATGCAATGATTGACCACACCCCCTTTTACATTTAGTAGAAAATAGGATTAAAATCCTCGAAACCCTAGTGGAAATATTGGGTATGGTACAAAATCACTCATTTTATCAATTACAAAGCCAGATAGGATTATGAATGTCTTACACTAGCTTCCCCTATGGTGCCCAAGCTCAATCTCAAATGTGACTTCATTTCTACTCACACTAGATGGAAAGCCAAATTCCACTCAGCTTGGGTTTCTTACTTGGAGCCAAATAAAGCCATTTTTACCTGGAGCTTGCTATTTTAGGGATGCTCCTTGGCAATCAACTTTCTTATATGGGGGTGCCTGATCCTAGATGCCTATTCTATCAAGAACCTGAATCTTGTTTACATCTTTTTTGGTCTTGCATATGTGCTAGTATGGCCTGAAATTGGGTTGCTTCTTTATTTTCTTTGTACATGCCCCTACCACTTTCATGGTAGAATGCCTTACTAGGTGATCCCATCCAATTATCCCTCCCTCTTAAGGAAGTATGACAAATTTTTAGAGTTAGCATTTTGTTTCACATTTGAAAATCTAGTAAAAGGAATTATTTTCAAACTGGTTGATCCGTTTCTAGAATTTTCTTTGGCTGACAAGTTGGAAGTATTCCATGATGTGTGGTTTCAGATTTGTGACCAGGCTAAGAAGGTGGCTATGGAGGTGGACCACTTGCAGGTCTTGCTAAGTTATTGGGGTAGTTCCCCATGTGTTGTGAGTAGGGTAGCCCCAGATCACACACCTCCTAACCAATCTCGCTCTCATTCTCACCAGCACCGATCTTACACCTCCTAACCAATATCGCTCTAGTTCTCATCGATGCCCAAATTGTGCTAGATTTCAGCCACCTAGGAACATAGACAATGATACTAGGGGTAATTTGCAACAGTGTGATACATGAAATGTGCAATAATCGACGCAGGTGGCCAGTGACGAGTGGGGTGTTTCGATTAGCAATGAAAATCTCTCTTCTTGGTCATGTCTCCCATCTTCAATTAGTCATGCTTCAGGATGGGATGATGATCACTTTGATGGATGGTGGGAGCCACCCAATCCTATGGATAAGGATATGCCAACAAAAGGCTCCATTCCATAATGCCTTTCTGGTTGTAATTAGTTCTCAGTTTTGGTGTGTTGGCAGTGGGGCTAGTTCTTCTCAATTTTGTCTTTTCTAATCCTTTATTAAGATTAGTGTGGTTTCCTCAGGGGTGTGATGTTTACGCCTACACTCTTTTTTTTGTTGTAAAAGACTTTTAACTATTAATTAAATAGCATTTTCATCAAAAAAATAAAATAAAATGAAGATCATTATATGAGTGATGGAGAATCCAGACAACCAGTAGAGATTGGCAGAATAGATTATGGGATGCTGTTTTGGAGTCTAAAGTGGCTAACTTCCTTGGGTGTCTCCTTTTTTAGGGACTTCTTGTAGGAGAATGCCTTCATCATTTAGGATTACATATTTCCAACTGTCCTTTTTGTTATTGTAGGGAATCCATTGAACATTTATTTTTAGAATCCAAGTGGCATAAAAATGGATTCATGATTTTTTTAAACCTTTTAGGTTACATCCCTCTTATTGTCCTATGTTCGTGGGGATACAACCCGAATGCCAATACATATGAAGCATATTTGACATATATTTAGGGTTGAGATTCTATTTAACATATGAAAAAATCGTAATGATTTTTTTTTTTCTGCTTAGCATGTATCTCTAGAGTTTTCCATGTATTCAAAAGCTCTAATATGCTCCAATATTTTACTTCAAATTCAAGCAGAGGTGAACAAGGTTTCCCTTGAAGTTCAATATCTGCTAAATTTTGTTGGATCATTGGGCAAATACTCCTTGTGCTATGGCTTGCATTTTGCCCTCCCCACCTCACCAAAGTCATTTTTCTTCTCAGCAACGAGATTGAGACTGTAGGACTCTGACTGCTTATAGCCCTTGCTTGCAAGACCAGTGTGCCAGGAAAGGATTTCTCTCTATGCCATAGTATTACCATTGGGGCTCATCATCTGACTAGACTACCACTTTACCTCAAATTGTAGGTGACACTTTGGAGTTGCAAGGCGACGATTTTGGATGGGATTCAGTTCCCATAGACCTTGATCCTCCAATCAACTAGGAAAATCCTTCAGATAAGGACCCCTCTCCCTCTGTTGGTGCTACTTCTACAACGACTTGAGTACTAGTGAACCTTCTGCCCTTTCTTTTTTGTTGATATGTTAACTATTTTATAATTATCCCAAGCCTTTTTTTGACCCTAAGTTGATGTTCTACTTTTGAGGTGTGCTTCCATACCATTTTTTATAAATGATGTATTCTTATTTTTTTAATAATAAGATCAAATCACATTAAAAATAAAATAAAAATAAATTATATAATATTTACCAAAACATTTTCTACCAATAAATTATAACTTTATAAATATTTAATTAAAACTTAAATCATATATTATTATAAATATATTTATAATAAAATAAATAATCAATAATATAATTTATTATACAATAATTAATTAAAATAAAATTTAATACTTAACGTGAATCTTATCTTTCACAGTATACAAGAAGCAAAATCACTTTCAATCCTTTCTAAAGGTAAAATCATTTTCAATCCTCGTTGATTGGAAGACTTCTAGATAAACAAAAATACGAGCCTATGAATGCCACATAAGCTACGTCATATTTGACGTTTACCTGACAAACTTGGTGCCTAGATTTATTTGAGAGGTTTTCAATGATTAGAAGCAAGAATGCCAGTCTTACCAACTCTTACCATAATATAATTAAAAAAATAAATACAACCTACGTTAACTAAGATTAAATATTTAATTTAAAAAACTACAAAGAATAAACGTTGCCGTCACTCGTTTATATTATTATCGCTGTTGTCATAAACGTGACAAACTTGCTGCCTACATTTGTTTGAGAGAGTTACAATGATTAGAAGCCAGAATGCCAGTCTTACCAACTCTTACCCTTCTTAAACTAAAAATAATACAACCTATATTAATTAATAATAAAAATTAATAACAAAACTAAAGACGAATCGTTGCCGTCACTCATTTATTATATTATCGCTCTTGTCATGTCAAAACTGATGGAGCAGCTCACCATCTATGAAAATGGCTTCTCAAATGTTAACCACTACACCTACCAATGGCATCTGAAAATTCCTTTTCGTGACAAAGGTTAAAGAGCTCACCATTTATGGAAATAGCATCTCAAAAGTCAACCACTACACTACCAACTACCAACTGCATCTCAAGTGTTAACCACTTCCAATTGTATATTTGAATGGCATCTTAAATGTTAACTACTATCTACTAGGAATGGTATATCAAAAGGTTAATGATTACGAAGGTTATTAAACAACAAATATACATATAATGATCTTATAATATATTTATATTAATTATTTATATAAAATATTTTAAAATTATTGTATTTTTAAATTAAGATTATTTAAAAAATAATATTGAGTAAGGTTATGTAGATAAGTCTAGGGGACAACATAAGGGTTCGGGTTTTGGCTCTTCTTTGGGAAGTCCAAGGTTTATACCCCGCATGGACAAGTGTGTGAGAGGGGGTGTGCGTATGGTTGTGTGTTTGACCTCTATTGATAAGCTCAACTCTCTTCATTATTAGAGGTTATGGTTGGGATGGGGATGTCTAACCCTAAGCGTAGGTCGTAGGGTTTCTTACACTAACCTCAATAAAAAAATATATATAAAAAACTTGACTGAAAGAAAATGGATTTAAAAGAAAAAATTGTCAAGCTTCTAACAATTTTATATTTGTCATAGTGAAGATAATATATCATTCATCTCAGTTATTTCAATTGTTTTTATAAATAAATAATGTTTAATGTTTTTTTCACATAAATCTATATGAAAAGAGACTAGGAAGAGTTATAGATAGTAATTATATTACCAAAATCTGAATTGATGTAAGAGGATTATATTGTCTTTTTCCTCTCTTTGGCATGTGCTCATTAAAAGAAACTCTAAATACCATCCACTTTAGAAAATTGCAGGTGTGCACTAATAATAGTTATTTTTTTTTTTTGAAACATAGGAGAATTGGCAACTGCCTTTCCTTTTTTTTGAACAACTGGTCACAGGGTCAAATCACATTTCCTCCGGTCATAGCGTTAAATCATGGAGCTACCATTATAATCCCTACTTCGCCTCGGTAAACATGACTTGGAGTGAGGGAGACCCTCGATGGCTCGGGGTTGGTACCACCATCATCAAGTTGATGCACACTCAGCGGATTCTAGTCAGACTACTACCTTTACCCTAGAGTGGGCATGCCTGCGACGTTTGAACCTTGGTCTCCTCCTTGTAAGTTCCCAATGTCTTACCAATCTACCTATCCCCCACAGACTAGTTTAAAACCTTTTTAATATTAAGTATTACAAAGACCTCATTATGTAACTTAACATTGTAATCAAGTTTTGTATAAGAATTCATTACATTTGTGTGACTACAACATATTAGACGAATCTTAATGTATGAGAAATAACAATCTTGTGATTGCCTAGTGAATTTTTTCTTGTGAGCTTAACTAGATTAAAATTAACTTGACCGTTAAGTTATTATTATCCAATGCACTCTCCCCACACACATACCCATAATAGCTATACTACATAAACTTTATGAATAATATTAAGAAGAGGGTGAGATATCTTTAGAAAAATATCAAGATAGATTCAAGCATGAGATATAAGATAAATATATCCTAATATTGAGTTTTTTCAATGAAAAAACCTTAGAGTTAAAATTTATGTCGAACTAAATCCATTAGCCCAAACTAAATATTTTTAATGAGGACATAAATTAACATCATCATAGTATTACTTTAACATTAAATGTTTTTATAATGTTACAATGATACTACATAGGTGGCATTAATATGTAGTATATAATGCCATATTAGGGTTACATGTGACATTATTCATAATTAATGACACTATAATACCACATATGACATTAAATTATATGGAAGAACTCATAAACATATATAAGAGTTTTAAAAATCAAGAGGAACAAATGAGTATAACTCAAACCAAATGGTACAACTAATAGTAGGTTAGGAAGGGGGTTAGTGTATAACTATGAAACTACATATGTTAGGGAGATATAGTCCAGTTCACTTCAAATTATTGAGGTTATTCCATATACATTTCTTCAATCTTGTCATTCAAGAATGCATCCTTTACATCATTTTCATGTATGATCCATCTTTTTTTTAGCCATTAAAGCTAAGACCATGCATATTGTATCTTTCCCTATGTTAGATGCATGTCTCATAATAATTTATGGTAATTTATCATGCATGCATCTTTGCTACTAGCTTTGCTTTGTACCTTTCAATGGATCCATCACTATTGCACTTAGTGTTAAACACCTACCTCACTCTAATTACCTTATTTTATTTTTGAATGTCACACAACTTCCAAGTATTATTCTATTCAATTGCATTTAATAATTCTTTCATGGATTTTGTTTTGACATTGGTTTGGGTTACTTCTTCAAAGCTTGAGATATTTAATTCAATATTGGATAATAGTGCATATTATCTTATTATTATTTTACCTTCATGCTTGTGATTGTGGTTAGCTTCTTGTGAGCCTTCTATCAAAATTTTGATATTATAATGATATCTTCACTTTTGTGCTTGTCTTTGGAGAAATATGTGTGTCGATTTAATGTATTTGACACACCACCATATTTATTTATGATTATCTTCTCAAATTTCTTTTTTTGTCCATGTACTCCCCCTTCAACAAAAATCATATCTCTAGATAAAATGAATTGTTTAGATTTGGGGTTATAACATTCACATGCCTTGATTTCTTTAGAATAACCATTAAAAATTCATGCTTGAATATTTGGATCTAAATTATTCCTTTCCTTATCTTTGACATAAACATAATCCAAACAACTAAAAACTATAAAGTGACTTATAAAAGACTTCTTTTGATACCATACCTCATGAGGAGTCATATTCTTCACTATAATTATGTGATTTTTATTAAAGGTGTACACTATTATCGTAATTGCTTCAATAATAAATGATTATCCAAATATTTTGTTAGTACCATACCTCTTGCTATCTCCATTTTATCCTATTACTCCTTATTATCATTTTATTTTTTTGAGGTATATAGGTTGTTGTCAATTGTATTTTCATCTCATGCTCATCATAAAATTGATTGATTTTATTGGAACAATACTCACCACCATGACCAGTCTTTAATATTTTGATTCTATATCTACTTTCATTATCTACTATGGATTTTAAGTTCTTCAATATTTCAAAAAGTATACTCTTATTCTTCAAAATATATACCCATGTTTTTCTAGTATGATCAATAATAAAAGTGATAAATTAAAAGGATTTATCAACACTTGGTATGTGCATTGGACCATAAATATATGAATGAATCAGTTATAATGGATATAATTCTCTCCATTATTTTCCTTTTGGAAAGCTCTCTATGATGTGTTTCTATTATGTATCCTTCACACAATTCACTTATTTCTTCTCCACAAGGCAATCCATGGATAACTCCTTTAGCATTCAATAAATAAAAGCTTCAAAAGTTTAGGTGACTATACTTTTGATGACATAACTAGCTATTATCCTCATTGGTTGTATGAAATAAATTGATCTCTTCTCTTCCAAGCTTAAAAAAAAAAATTATTTTTCACATAAGTACAAAAACCATTTCCCAATTCCATTCGCTTTGTAATAGATGATGCAGTGCTTATTCTCAAACACCAGTTTATAGTTTCTCTCGACAAGTTTTCCCACACTAAATAAATTGTGCTTCAAGGTTGATAAGAAGTAAGTATTTTAAAAACTTTTCTTTACATCTTGTGTCAATTTATAAGGTTCCTTTTCCTTCAACCTCCAATCCTTTCTTGTCTCCAAATTTTATATTGATATTGTATGGTTTATCCAATTCCATAAATAACTCCTCATTACTAATCATATGAATTGAAAAACTAAAATCTAAGCACTAGGACTCTTTAGTTAAAACTTCTATCACATTACATGTCAAGAACTAAATGTTTGAGCTCTCATTCTTTGTGTGACAATTGATTGCTCTAATTATCAGGCTAGATATTTTCTACACTATCACACTAGATATTATATACGCTATCATACTAGATATTATTTCTACTATCATATTGAATATTCTATATATTTTTTATTGATTAATCAGTACATAGCTTTAAATTATTTCTATTACCTCTATTCAAGCTACCTAGTGGGTTTCACTATGTTTTTTTATCAAATCTTGACTATGACTATAGTAGCCTCTTTTACAATATGCTTAGATTTAATTTTGTTTTTAAATGAGAAAGGACTTAAATAACATTTCAATAGGAACAACCTAAGTTAGGGTGTGTTAGATTTAATGGGTTCTGTAATATACATCCATTTGTGATTAGTGGTCACCCAATATTCTAGAGCTTTAACTATGGAGGTCTCTACCATACTTGTAGATGCACCTTCCATTTACATGGGTACTATGAGAGTAATTTTTTAGGGTTAAACACTTATCAGAGCACCACAATTTTATATGGTCGAGGCTTCCTAGGGTTATTTTATTTCATTTTAACCTAAAATTATTTTTTGATATACTTCACAATACATGGAAGTCTAAACTAGTGGTGCATTCTATTAGTGGCTTAGATATTGGTGCATTTTTATCACACCTCCTTCACACACTACTTTATGGGAAAATGTGCTTAGCCAAAAATGATAGATCTACATGAATTTAAAACCACCAAAATAAAATTTCTACCTTGATCCACTAATATAGATAGATAGATAGATATTTTTGTGCTTTTTAGAACGATTATGAAAAATGAACAAAATGAAAAATTATAGAATATAAAATAGATGGAAGGACAAAAATTATTGCTTATGTTGTGGAATACAACCATAAAAAGAGTTTTGATATCACTTGTTAGGAAAATTTATGTAAAAATAAGCATAATCAAAGTAGTAATGTAGGAATTAATGGAAATGCTCACAAATTGAAAATAAATAAATGATCACAAAAATTAAAGTAATAGGAGTCCTCACAAAAAATAATTGAGTGGAAATAACTACAAACTTATATTTATCAAGTAGAATTGATATCATATGCCTCTTGAAGTAGGCAACTTCCTTGGAAGTAGAAATCTAATACAAAATGAGAAAGTATGAGATACCTTCTACTCCAACCACATGTCCTTATATATAATCTTATTTAACATAACCCTAATGCTCAATGTTTGAACCACATGAAATAGGGTATCCAAGACACTAACTTCTACTTACAATAAAAGTAAATGTTACATCATAATAGACCAATACACACTAGGTGCCTATACTGCAAACATAACAATAACACTAGACAAGCATATAGTAATAGTTTTGTTAGGATAAAGTCCTAACAAAGCAGCAAAAAATCTTGGTTTTTCACCAACTTATACATATTTTTAGTTTTAAACCCGTTCCCTATACAATTCAATGGGTTTTACTTATACATATTTTTTTAGTTTTTAGTTTTACTTATACATAGCTTGGTCTTTCACCAATCTATTAGGCTACAATTCAAATTTTTTTATTTTCATGAGGAATTTGATAAATAGACAAATGGTTAGGTCCAATTTTAGGAACATGAAGTACCTCACGAAATGATGAACATACAATAGCAATTTCTCCACTTTCTACAACCTACAATGAAGAGTCATATCCAATCACAACATGCTTCGCTACATAAGTTTTGTTATAGCCTTGAAGAAAGTGCTTGTCCTTAATCATGTGTCTAATAGCCCATGAATCAAGTAACTACTCATCCAAAGAGGTGGATTTCCAATATGTAGAATGAAGTACAACATGTGTCTCTAAATTTCTCCATTAAAACTATCCTCACCTTGTGCATAGAAGAGAGTAGCATCAAAATCCCTCTTTCTTGCTGCTTCCTCCAATTTCTTGATTTGAATCCTACAAAATTTTGTCTTGTGTCATTCCTTTTAGTAAATTTTAGAAGTGGGCTTCTTGAACAAATTCTTGAGTTTTTTTCATTCTTTTAGGCTTTTAATAATTATAAACATTAAAAATATATTCTTTTGGATGTGCCTAACTAAAAAATAAAATTTATCTTATGTCTATTTCTTCTAGCTTGGTGATGCAAAAAATATTTAAACATCTCATCAATAGATGGTGCAGAAGAATCTAGAAAATACACATGAAGCATCTCAAAAATCACAACTATATCATAATTTTTGATATATTTTTGAAAATAACATCGAGCAACTCTATGTTCCTTTTTTTCTCTAAGGCTTCCTCTCCTTCCCTTCTCTCCTTTCACAGTCATCTCACAATTTAGATGTCCTCTTGTAGTTTCTTGCCTACTTATATACTCCTCATTGGTGTTGAAATAGTCCATGGAAAAGGTTTTATGTTTTACCTCTAGTCTGTTGATTTGAGTAGAATCAATTCAATCATACAACCCTTGAAACTTCTCAAGCAATAATTTAAGATCCATAGTGCTATTGACATGAGTTTCATAAACATTATCCACATAAAGCATAATGAAACCATAGGTCTCATCCTCTTGTCCCTATAAAGATACTTTTCCTCTTCATAATCAATGTCCTAAGGTTACCCATTCACATACTTGAGTAATTTATTGCTTTGGAGTAGAGTTTCAATCTTGATCTTCATTGTGCCATAATTAAGGATGCTCAACAAGGGTACATGATTATCTATATCTATTCTACTAAAATTAAAAAATCAACAAGTATGTGTCAGTGGAACAAATGTTCCCAATGTAGAGAGCTTGGAAAATCATATGATTTGAATAAACCTCAAAATTCTTTCATATGCAACAGTTATGACCCTTAGAATTTTAACCCTAAAATTATAAAAATTACCTCTAAAATATTTGAAAAATGTATAAAAAATGAGTACATGTAGTGAATGAGAGACTACCAATTGTCATTATGTGAGTGGCTAAGGGGGTGCTCAATATGCATTGACTATACAATGTGCTAAAGAATCCTATGATGATATATTTTAGAATTTTATGTGCTACCTTATTTTTTAACCATATTGAGCCACTTGTTGCTATCTAATTTGCTCTAAAATCTATGCATTTCCTAGTTGACTGCTAACTATGTGGGCTACTTATCAAGTTTGATGAGTTGGAAAAACATGATTAGACAAAGCCATATTTATAGTTGCCAAGTGGCATACGGTCTACCATATCAACCGTTCTATGACTTACACCATCAGTCCCACTGGAGCACGTTACATCAATCCTTGTGTCAACTTTTTCCATGTGTTACCTCAAGATCCATGCCATGTCAACACCCTTAATAGTTGTCACATATTGTGTCATGTCACCCATCTAGATTGCTACATAAATGTCCACGTATCACCTTGAGATTCATGTACTTATTACCATATCATTTGCATGAACTACCATATCATCTATATAGATTGATGTATAAAGTATCATATCATCTATATAGATTGACATGTGTCACCTTAAGATTCATGCACTTGATGCCACCTTAACATATAGTCTACCATGTGATGTCTATACAAATCTACCACATCATTATATCTATATCTATGTAACGCGGGTGCAATATTTCCTTTCAAAAATATAAAAGTTTAAAAGTATGTACTAATATTTTCTTCTTCTTTATAACATGGCCACTTTTATCAATAACCTCGAGATAAAGTTAGACCTTTGGAATCATTTTAACGTTTGATTTTTAATTGTTTCTAAACCTCACCATGGCCCTTTTCTATTAGTCTAATTAAGTTAATTATACTTTATAATATAATTTTTATTTAATAATGTATTAGATATTTAGAACTATTATAGGTGTTTTTTTAACGACGATTATTAAAGTAGCTTTTGGGTTTTGTCGTTTTAAATAGATTGATCAACTTTCTATTGAACATCGAATTTGGTTTGAGTAAATTAATTTGAATGAGGTTAATCTCTCTAAATATCTCATGCCCTAATCCAAAAATATTAGGCTACTCTAAACATTTTGATTTTATTTTTAAATTAGGAAAAAAAATCTAATTCTTTGGAAGCATATTTGAAATCACTCGCAAGTATTGAGATGCGTTAGCTGTTTATTCTGCTCTTTCACAGGTTAATAAAGAAGGTGGGGAAACATAGTGTAGACCGTTCAAGTTACCTTCCATAGAGGCGTAATTCTACGTTGGTGTGGTATAGAAGAATATGAGAGAATAACATTACGTAAGGAAGCTCCGTTGAAGCAAGCAAGCATAGCTTTCCTTGCGTCACACGCCGTTCGATTGTGACGAAATGTGCCGAGATGTGCATGTTAGGATTATTATTCAGAATGAAAGACATAAATAGATACAATGCGATACATGAGAGTAAAATGCAGAAATAAGGAGAAGAGATCAGCACTATTAGGATGGAACGTGATGATGGACAAGATAATGGCGGTGCTCCTCGACAAGTCAATGTTCCCGCTGCCGATGCGAGTCTGCAGAGCACAGGAGGCTCTTCAGGGCAGTCAGACGGGAACGAAAGCACACTTGTAGAGGTGCACATAGTGGCGGCATCCTTGATAGCCACCATCACGTTTGCAGCCATTTTTCAAATTCCAGGTGGAATCGAGGACAACATAAATAGTATAGAGTATGGAGCTGCTCGGTTGGCATTGACCACTATGTTTAGATTGTTTTTAATAGGTGATGTTATTGCTTTCTCTGCCTCCATGGCTGTGTTAATTGTGTGGCTATTTCGTGAACGATTACAAAAAGAGCTTGATAAAGGTCGATTCTCACTGGTCTACCTGTCCCAATTGAGTTTGGTAGTTGCAAGCATCGCCACGGTCTTCGCATTCTTAGGCGCAACCATTGTGGTCGTAATACCCCCAAATGTTCATGGCCTCGTGGTCCAACACAAGAAAGAATTCGAAGCATATGCTCGGTTGTGGATATCGGTAACGATGATAACCCTTATACCAGTGGTTGTGTCCCTATGTTTAGTGCTAACCATTACACCAGCGTTTTGGTCCGCGATTGTCGAAGTTCTGTCCTCGACTGCCAAAGTTCCGGCCGATATCTCTGAGGCGATGGTTGGGATCGAGTCTTGCGAACCGAGGGTTTCGTTCGAGACTTCTGGAGGGAGGGTTCCGTATGAGAGACTCGGAGCGAGGATTCCGTCCGACACTTTCGAAGCGTGGGTTCGGTTCGAGCTTTGCGAAGCGAGGGTTCCGTCCGAGACTTCCGAAGCGAGGGTTCAGTCCAGAGCAAGGGTTACACTTTGGCAGAGGGGGCTGAAACTCACCATGTTCCTCGTGACGTTCGCGGTGGGACTTTGTTCCTTGGCTTTATGCATTGTAATACTGATTTATAGCAACAATGCTTTACAGAAATAGTAAATTTAACCTGTATTAAATAATTTAATAATATCACCCCACCCTTATTCTTATATTTTATGTTTTTATTTTGCTTTTTATTTTCATGACTTGTGAATTGTTATGCTTCATTTAATTTGTGGAAGTATAATAAACGTTTTTATTTTGCTTCTTTATTTTCATGCATATGACTTGTAAATTGTTATGCTTCATTTAATTTGTGGAAGTATAATAAATGTTTTTATTTTGCTTCTTTATTTTCATGCATATGACTTGTAAATTGTTATGCTTCATTTAATTTGTGGAAGTATAATAAATGTTTTTATTTTGCTTCTTTATTTTCATGCATATGACTTGTAAATTGTTATGCTTCATTTAATTTGTGGAAGTATAATAAATGTTTTTATTTTGCTTCTTTATTTTCATGCATATGACTTGTAAATTGTTATGCTTCATTTAATTTGTGGAAGTATAATAAATGTTTTTATTTTGCTTCTTTATTTTCATGCATATAACTTGTAAATTGCTATGTTTCATTTAATTTGTGAAAGTATAATAAAAATCAACATGGCATTAAAGAGGAGATATGGAGCCACTTCAGTGGGTTAGGTGAAGAGATTGCTTTTAAAGTAATCCTGAGAAAGATACTGTTTGATAGTTTTTAATTTTTATTTTCCTAAAAAATCTTTGTGGACACTTGCATAACAAGGGTCTCTTGTGCCAAGATAAATATTCACAAACATGTTTATCATATTTTTCTTCTTTAATATCCAATATGTTTGTTTGATTAATTATTTTTTATGGATGATTCATTGAAGTAGATTTTTACTTAATTTGGTATATTGAATTTTATACTATTTTTTCAAATTTCTTATTATAAAAGTAGTTTTGAATTTGAATAACAAAATATTCCTTTCAATATTTCATTTTTGGATGGGAAAGCACACCACATCATGTATTTTAGAATTGACACACATATTTAACACCTTGGTCTTAGTAATATAATTGGTCAAGGGGAGTTGGGTGTTTACTACATTGTAATGTAATGGTAAGGTATACAATAAGCAAACATGTGGTCTTGAGATTGAAATTTAATGACTATTCATGTGTGGCATCATTTTATTTTCTTTTAATGCTTTTATTGATAGGTTTAAAGCCATGACAAGAAGATATTCCAAGCATTATTGACTACAACTAGGAGGTTAAAAGTCTAAATCTCCTCCTAATTTAGCTTGACTTATTTATCTCCATTACTAGTCATGTCAAGTAAACCAGGGAGATATGTAGTTTTCAAGAGGATCAAATCAATGCACATTTGGATACATATTTCTTGGTTGTTTGTCTTGGTGATTATTAGTCTAGTTTGATGGTTGTAAGGCCATGGTGATCAAGTTGTAGGATAGGGTCATCAATTTCTATAATGATGGTGCTGGAATCATAGATAGTATGAGATGTATATCACAATAGAAGAATGATCATGAGAATGATTTCTTGTAGGTACAGTTGGTCAACATGAGGTGTTTTTTGTGATAATAAATATATTGGAAAAGATTTTAAGTGTAACCAATCATGCTCCTCACCTCTTGTCTTCTTCTTGAAGAAACTAGTGATGTATAAAGGAGTTATGTTAGATTAAATGTGTATACATGCCCTCCAATTAGGCACATGATATCAAACTATGATATCTTCTCCTTTAAATTTGTATATGCAATGACTATAATGGTAGGACAATCATTATTTATTTCTTAGAGAGTCTTTATATTTATATTGAGTGCTCAACATGGATGAAGGTGGGAGTTATGGATAGTGGAAGCCATGTGAGGATATTGCTTAAATATTCTATCACAAGCCCTATGTAATAATATAATGTATTAATTGGTTTACTATAATACCCTAAATAGTTTAAGTGATATAAAATGAGGGAAAATGGGAAATTGGGAATGGTACCATTCATGCTTCTCTCTTGCATGCCATTTGTATGGTAGCTCTATCACTATGTTATGGTACCTAGGAATAAGAATATGGAGGATATGATATTGTATTGCATAAGAGTATAATAATAGTTGACATAGGTCACACATAACCCAAGGATGCTTATACTATAATAATAAATGATATAAGGGTTTAGTAGTCAGCTTCTCAATGTAGCATTAGAAGATGGTATATAAAGAACATATATTGTTATTGTAATCAATAAATCATGTCAAGTATTTTTCTCTAAAAGTCTTGCCTTGTGGAATATATCTTATTTTGGTAGATATTATAGAGTGGTTCCTTCCTTAAGGAATAATATTGGTGTTCCCTACCTAAACAATATTATCACATTTTTTCTTGTGTGGATTAATTACTATGGTTGACTTATTTAATATTTAACTTATTATAGATGCCTTTATATTTATGTAATGCAAAGGTTTATAACAAGTGGTATTGGAGCAATGATTTTGAAAAAGTGACAATTGTTTTATGGATTATAGATTTTTGGTATTTTTAAAGAAAATATCTCCTTTTTTAAAAGATTCCATATCTCTTTATAATGTTGTATAATTTGAACAATTATTATAGCATTTTGTTTAAAATTGGAAGAGCTTCAAATCAAGTGGTCATATAAAGGAGTTAGAATAGTATTAAAGGATATGCAACCATGTGAAGTCAACCATTTAGAATAGGGTAATGATTTTTATTTTAAATATTATTTTATTCAAAAAAATACAACTTGATATATCTTTCAATTTAGATAAGAAAATCATCTATTAGCTTTAAATTATTAGGAAGATGCATATTTTTATGAAACCTTAGGTAAAAAGAAGATCCTAGTGTGCATTATATTTTTATTGGGACATGAACTAATGGAGCTAAAAAAAATTTTCAAAGAAAATAATATTGATTTTAGAGAATGGTGAAAACAATTTATATCTATGTATTCTATTGATTATCGTTGGAACACTAGGCTTCACTTATATTATAGATGAGAAGGTATCTTTTGGTTTCATTGTCTTCGTATGACCTATAATTATGAATTGACTTGGGAAGAAACACAACAAGAAATTCTTGAGTCAATGGAATCCATATAAAAAGATAGCTAGACTCCAAGATGAATAAAGTAATTAAAAAGAGAGATGGGAAATTCGAAGAAATTGGTAAAAGCAAAAGATAAAGATGATAATGTGCAAGCTATGAGAGCCACGCTTTGGTGTCAAATAGGCCAAATAGTGATCAAAGGATTTGTTTGAATCTAAAAATTCAATTTTATAGATTCATGACTACATTCAGAGGGAAAATGTTGTTTTTCCATAAATCCTAGTAGTTGCTATAATTTTATTAATATTGCTTTAGCTAAGAGGTTATAGGTTCAAGCAATAAAAACTAAAGACATAAAAATTGAGGGTGTGAATATTCATATTTAAAATTCTTTACAATCACCATGGATAAATATATTTTACATTCATATTTTCATGCTATTAATATGGATGAAGGGGATATTAATTTGGGCTATCATTGGTTGGATTCTTTGGATATTAACGTGTAAAAGAAGTTCATTAATTTATGGTAGAGAAAAAAGAAAAAACTATAGGATATTTCTCAACTTAAGGAGTAAGGATTTAAGGAGAAATAAGAAGTAATTGTAGTAGGAAAATAAGTTAAGGAACCAACAAAGGAATCAAAAGATAATTCTACAAGAGAGGTAGTTAGTAGAGTCTTAGGAAGAAGTAGAAATAAAATATTATAAATATCTATTGGAAGAGCACATAGGTGCACCAAAAGAAGAGAACATTAGAGAAAAACATAAATATGAATTTAAAACAATAAAACAAAATATTGAAGAATAAAAGAAAATAGAACACTAGGTTAAGGTTATAGAATATCACCACCCACACCACTATGAGTGTCAATAATAATGGATGTAGGGCTTGGGGTATCAATATTATTATGGATCTACATAGAGTTAGAAAGGCATAAAATATGGTAGTGTTTGGAAAAAAGCATAGTAATTCTAGGTTTTAGAGTTGTGCAACAACATCATGGAATAATAGAACCAATCATTCAAAATATTAGAGTAGAGTAGTAGAAGCATGTAGCCAATAGAGAATCTATAAATATTCAAATGACACAATAGTATCTTGGCATCATCGTAGACCACAAAAAATCAAGATTTAATTTGTATGGAGGGATGTTCAACATTGGTACTAGTTTTCAACAATGCTTAACAAATCATATTATCTAGTTTCTTATCATGTTTTGAGGATGAAAAATTTGTAAGGAGGGTTGAATGTTATGGTACATAGGGATAGCCAAATGGGGATATAATTTTATATTGTATGAGGGTATTATGAATAGTTGGAATTGGCCACACATAACCCATAATTGATTATATTAATAATAAGAGGGATAAGGATTTAGGAGTTGTCTCCATAAAGTAGAATTAGAATATGGGTACATAAACAAGGGATATTATCATTATAATCAATAAATCAAATTGAGTATTCTCTTGTAATAGTCTTGGCTTGTGGAGAAAATCTTATTTTGGGAGATATTGTGGAGTGGTTCCTTAAGAAATAATATTAGTGTTTCCCTATGTAAATGGTACTATCACATATTAGCTTATAGTTGATTTATTTAATATTTAGTGTATTGTGGATGCCTTTATATTATGAGAAGCAAAGGCTAATCACACATTGTATTGACATCTTCAACTCCCTTTCCCAATCCACCACCAAGACATTTTCCATAGCTACCAACCTTGCATATTCCTTCACCAAGGCCACTACCTAGCCTATCCTTTCATAGTCATCACTACTATAAGCACTATGTTATCTATGTTTAGATCACTCATTTCCATTAGGTCTAAGTCTTGGTGCTTTGCTACTTGAAGAAGATTTTAGAGGCTTTATTAATTTAATTAATATACAAACCATACCAAGACTAAAAATTAGAAATAAAATACCTTACAAATATGAATATTCATATGATAATGGATAAGACATATAGAGGACAAATAGAGGAAGAGTTGGGTTGACTAGGAAACACATGAAGACATGGAATTCTCCACTCATAGATCATAAATATGAATCTTAAAGTGGAAATATAGGAACATAGGATACTATAGACACTCCCTTAGATACCCACACCCAACTCTTATGAATTTGATACCATGTCAATAACCATAATAAGAAACAAGTTGAGATAATATGATATAAGCAACAATATTATTCTAGTCATAGATAGAATGCATAGTTTATTCATAAGAAGAACTAAATATGAAGGAGGAGGAATGAAATATTATACACATTTAGATACTACATATATAGATACGAGTTTTTTGATGCTTACAGGCTCTAGATGATGAACACCAACCTTGTTCACCTTCCTCCTGTGTTGGTGTAGTTATGAGGTATAAAAGAATTGATTTTCAACATCAACAAGGTTACATACCTAGATAAATCCTACATATCTATTATAAAATTTTATGATCATAGCAACACAAATATTGTTATAACATAAAGAACTAATTTCTTTTAAAATTTTATTTTTAGAACCATGTCATGATATCATATGATGATGCTAGTATGCATTGATTTATGTTATGATAACATTGGTGTAGCATTAATGTAGTATCAAATAATAACTTGAGATAATATCATGTGGCATATAAATGTAGTTATTGTAACATCAACTTAGCATGAAAGTGAGTTTCATAAATATTAATATTATATGTAAGCAAGTTCAAGTTGAAATTTTAAAAAATTATATATAATTTTTATCTTTTGTTTTTTTCTAAATTGGTTATATGGGATTGAAACAAGCCTCACCCATTTTAAATCGTGACCATATAGTGGTATTATATTGGCTTGAGTATTATGCATATATCACTTGTCAAGATTTGAACCTAAAAGTCCTTAAAAATCAAAGAATTTAACTAGTTGAGTTAATGTTATTTGATAAAATTATATGTAATTTTATCATTTATTTACTATTTAATATAATTAATTATTAAATAATCTAATTTTTTATTGTTAATTAGTTTACTAGTTATGAATTATAATGAACTAGAATATTTCTAGTCTTTGTCCTTGTCTTTATCACCACACCTTCATACTTATAGTAGTAATATATAATTTAAGCTCCAATATTGTAAATAAATAGTTTCAATGATATATATATATATATATATATATATATATATATATATATATATATAAATATATATATAATTATAAATACTATTTTAAATGTTCAATAATATAATGTAAAAGAAATATGTGTGCGTGTGCGAGCACTTTCGAATATATATACTAAATATAGAGGAAACTTATTTATTTATTTATTTGTGGAAATATAGAGGAAACTTATTGACTTTATAGAGATGGAAATTATAAAATAAAGATAAGTTAAATATTATAATAGATGTAATATTTTGATAAAAATGATCTTAATATAATTACCATATACAAATTGTTGGTTTTTAAGCCTTACTACCACAATATATCATAGGTCCCAATATAAATAAGCCACAATAATAAAGGTCAAAATATCAATAATGAAGAATAGAATTATATATGAGCAATCTAATATGTATATCAAGGCCAATATAATAAAAAAAATAAAATTCACCTATAATATCAAATTCACCTATAATATCAAATATGAATGTAAATGATCTAAATCATTCATGTACTATGAATTAAAATACATACAATATAGGGTTTTGATGGGGAGGGGAAGTAGGAGAGGGAGAGGGAGTAGAAGCAATGTTTTTTTTGGCATGCATGATGGCCTGGTTCCAATGGGAATTGGGGTGGATCTAGATCCCCAGGATCCCTCAAATCCTAAGGTTCCTATGGTGATTTTTTTAGAAGTCCCATGCAAGTTTCCTGCCTTGGGCAGGAAGCTCATCCATTCATTGTTCTTGGATGAGAGATTGGATATTTGTGGGAACTTTGCTCGTAGTAGGAGCATTCCCAAGTTCCTCAGTGTTTATGGGTGTAGGATCTTGGCTAGTGGTACTACAACTATAGATTTTGGTGGTTTTCTACCTAGGACTAGGGATCCCAAAAGTGTGGATCCTAAGCTAGTCTTGTGGACTCTCTCTTCTATGGACTTTATGTTGGTCCAAAAGAAGTTGTGAATTTTATTTGTAGAAGTGAATAGGACTGTAGCATTTTTGGGCTTTAATTCAGATCTTGGTGTGACTTTATAAAATAATGGAAACCATCTATTTATTCCTACAATTCTTGGGTAGGTTTTCCCTTTTGTAGAAATTGTGTTGGGTTGGGAAATGATTCAAATTGCTAAGGAAAAAGTGTGTAGGATTTTAGCAACAAAGGGTTTTATTTCTAACCTTGGAGATTTTTGGACTAAGATGGCAAACCATATGGGTTTCTCTTTATAGTAGTCGATTTGGATGGTGTGGATAATTTATCATTTGTTAGTAGTCTCGATAGTGGTCTGAGTGATGAACATGTGGATTTTGTCTATAATCCTAGAAAAGGAAGTCCCGAGGAGAATGGTTTTGTTCTATCTATGGGAGATGGGTCTTAAAAATCTTGGGTTGTGGAACAATGTTGTAAAGAGTCCCCTTATTCCTTCGGTGTGGGTAGATAATTATCATTCTTGAAATTCCTTGGTTTGGGTGTGTGTTCCCCCCCATAAAAATATTTTTTGGGTGTGGGCAGAAAATTATAATTTTGATTTTTTTTTTTAATTTCTTGGAGTAGATCTACATTTTTTGGCTTGGGTGAAAAATTGTATTGTAATTTCTAATTTAAAGTTTTCTAGGATTGGGTGGGAAAGTTATGGGGGTCATATTTGATGGACTTGTTAGAGTATATTACATTATTTGGTACATGCCAATGTACCACCTTGGGTAAATATTTATATTAGGAGTGTGTCTTAGACTAGAATGTGAGTATTTAATTTATGCAATGTAATGCATGCACAAGTATTATTATAGTGTGCAAAGTATTTAATAATGTAAATGCGCATAATAGTCCAAATGCACATGAGTCCATAGAGTAGGAAAGTGAAGAGTCTCAAGAAGTGAAGGCCAAGAGTACTCCATATGAAGAGTCACATTCCATTATATATGTGTCAATGTGTGTGTGTGTGTGTGTGTGTGTGCATGTGTGTGTGTGATATAATGTAGAGTGAGAGTGTATGGAAGTATGTATTGGAGATATTTATTCTATCAAGATACTATTTTCATGAACATTTTTTAATGGATATTTTATGAGTTGTTGTAGAACTTATTTATGATTCTTAAATGATTTAGATATTGCCATTAACATATATTTCATATAGTAGCTTTATTATAGATCTTGTGGTTATTTTTTTAAGTATTAAACATCAAAAGCTAATAATGGTATCAGAGTTACAAGGGATATTGATAGGAGATAAGGAGATTTCATTTATAAAATTTGAAAGTTGCTATTTGGCTAGATTCTTTCCATAGGGTTGCAAAAAAACTTATGAAGACTAGG
Organism: Wollemia nobilis; assembly: GCA_028583015.1. Lineage (NCBI taxonomy): Eukaryota > Viridiplantae > Streptophyta > Pinopsida > Araucariales > Araucariaceae > Wollemia > Wollemia nobilis. Next base: position 7,380,354 of record JAQPPZ010003305.1, on the reverse strand, counting down.
ACTCAACATAGATTTCTTTCCACTAGATTAAAGAACAACTAGTGAAAATTACTGGTTTCAGAATTTTGGAGATTTGAATGTATTTGATTGCTTTTGTCTAAGATTTTGTTGTTGTAAAAAATTAGTTCTCAGAAGTTTATAAGCTTCCTACAATAGGTAGAGAAGGATTTTACCTTCGATTACATGAAATTCCATGTTCTTTTATCATGTAAGGATGAGTTTTTAAGTTACAATAAAATAGTAGACATTAAATATTGAGGAGACTGAAGAAAGAGGTTCCCATAGAGGATTGAATATTGAATATGGATGAGATCCAAGAAAGAGGTCCCCATAGAATATTGAATATTTAGGAGACCCAAGAAAGAAGTCCCCATAGAAGACTAAATAATGTAGATTGAATATTGAAGAAATAAGAGAAGAAGAGGCAAGAGAAGCCCTATTGAAGATTGAGAAAGAGGAGAATCAATAGAAGAGGTCTCCATTGCATATTTGAAAAAGGAGATAGAAAATTTGAGAAAGAATATAGAGGAGGACTAAGAAAAGGTCCAATTTAAGAGTTGTAGAATTTGAAGACCTAAGAGAAGAGGTCTCAAGTAAATTTAAAAGGAAAAAGAAGAAGGCTAGAGAAGCCCTATTGAAGAAGTTGAAGAAGTAGCCATTGGAGAAGATTTGAAGAAATATTGAGGTAGAAGATTTTAAGTAAGAGAATCTCCTAAAAAGAAGAATTTGGGACAATTATTACCATCCAACAAGTCCAAAAGGAATAAGGATTTGACAAGAAGTTTTTCAAATTTTTAAAAGCATCTTTTGAAGACCTCAAGATATTCAAATTCTTGAGGAAGAGATGAGTGAAAGAGGTCAAATTGGAAGATACAATTTAGCAAGATCTAAAGAGGATAAAGGAGATAAATGAGGTCACTAATTTGATAAATTTGGAGATAGCCATTAAGAATTTGAAGGCTAATTTGTGGAGGAGAAGATTGTTGATTTTTGTGATAGAAGTTGCAAGATCACAAGACATAAAATTGAAGGTGACATAGAGTTGCATATTGAAGAATATTTGAGAATATTTTAAAGTTTCCTTGAATAGCCAATTGAAGGAAAGCTTGAAAATAAACTACGGTAGTGGATTAGAGAAATTAGAGGATATTTTTGGATAGCAAGATACAGGAGGAGAGATTAGATTTTTTGAGCAACAATTTAAGATATTTGGGTTACAAAATTGGATAACATTAGAGTGAGACAACAAGGCTATGATTTTAAGGTTTTTGGGGAAAATTTTAGAGAGATTTGGATAGCAAATAGAAGGAATATTTTGCAGTAATTGAAGTTGCAAATTGTAATTTTTTTGGACAGAAAGAAGGCAATATTTGGAGCTGCAAAAAAAATAGAGAAGTTGAAGATAAATAAGGCTGATTTCAAACAACATTTGAAGAGGAAGAAATACTGAAATTTTCAGCATTCTATAATAGCTATTTGGCAAGGAGAAAGAGAAGTTTCGAAAAAATACTTTGAAGAAGGTAGAAGTTGATTTTGGGGCAGCAAAGTAAAAGGAAGTGGAGCTGCAAAATTTGTAAATTCGAGACAACAAAAAGGTGAATCAAATCACCAAGGATATTAGCTTCAAAAATAGGTCGAAGAGGTTTGTAATATTGGTGCTATAAATGTTCATTATTTAAGCATTCAAATTATCTTATTATAAGTTTTTGAAAGCACCATATTAGATTTATTAAATCTAGCAAAATATAGTTTAGGCTAAGTGTCTCCAAGCCAAGGAAGGAGGCATCATTATCATCCTATAATCTATAAAACACAACAACAAAAAGTGAATTTAAATATTGCTTGAAAGGGAGTAATAAGGAGAAGGAACAATTAATATATATGTTGGTTTTATCCAAGGAAGTACATAATTTTTATAAGTCTTATTGAATAAAAGAAAAATATTGAATAGTGCACAAGAACAAGGTAGAGTTAGAGTGTCCAAATACACCATAAAGTACAGGTAAAAGTTGCAAAAAATATTGGTGAAGAGGAGCCACCATTCTAGAAAGGAAAAGCCACCCAAGTTGTGGTTGCACCACCATGAGAGGAGAGGCCATTGGAAGACCCATCACATTAGATAGAGAATATTGCAAAACCATTAAAATAACCACCACATTACACTTAGAAATAAAAATGCCAAAGGATAAGAAAGAGCGTAGAAGGCCAAGCACTATTGTACATTGGAATACATTGAAAAGAAGGGAAAATATATTGTAAAGAAGAAGTGGAGCATTATCAAATGAATATCACTCATTTGAGGAATTGTAGAGTTCATTTACCACTTGGTATTGCAAGGAATGTAATGCATAGGATATTATGGAATCATTAATGTAACCTGCCAAAGTTTGAAAAACTATTTTTAGCCAAGTGTTATGGGAAGGACAATAGCTTAGAGTGCCAAATGAATGTTATAGAAGAGGAAAAGTGTTTACGCGTCACTTGGAACTTAAAAAAATGAGCACCAAATGTCTTTGAAGGGAGTCAAAGCTTTTTGAAATCTTCATTTAATCCATGGGCCAAAATTAACAAAGCAGAGATCATTTTGGAATGAAGTTTGGGTAGTGAAGTGGAGAGAGCACCTTAAAATAAGAAGACTATTGACTATTCAATAGTGAAGACAAATTACTTAGCTCAAAATAGCATGCATGCTTAGATTATTGAGGTAAACTCTCAAGTTATTTGATTTATTCAAAGGTTGGAGAAATAAGGAATATTTTATTGATTTATGAAAGTTTGAAATTGATTTATATATTTCCACATTTAAGGATTTCAACATCAAATTAGGAATACAAAACTTGAAAATATATTTTATAGAATTTCTAAATTTCTAATTGAGGAGTTATAAGGAATTCAACACCAACATAGGTTTGTGAAATTTAGAATTGAGAAACTATATTTTTGAAATTTGGGAGATAAAAGGAATTCAACCTAGTGATTTGGAGAATTGAAAATTTTATCAAAATTATTGATTTTTTATTCATATATAGAGAGAGATCAGGTATTTCCCTTGAAAAATAGAAGTTGAAAATTATATTACAATTGTCATCCAAACACTAAAAAATTACAAGGTATTCTGCAAAATTGGGAATTTAAGTTTCATCAATAATAGTATTTGATAATTGTTAGCTTTAGAGAATATTTGCAGTGGAAGAGATCTATCACAAGTCCTAATAAGATGCATAAAATATAAAAGAAAGTAATTCTACAATATTACTAAAATATACTATAAATAGAAAGTGGCAAAAATACAATGCAGTATGGAGGTAATGGTCACTCCATTAATACAAGCTAAAGAACTACATTGCACTCCATACAAGAGTTCTACCAATATCTACTATAATACAATTGATATGCTTGATATGTGTCTTGCTCTCCTAATCTATCACTATGAGGCCCTTTATATAGGAAGAGAGATAACTTGGTCAACACTCTACCTAGCTGTACAAGGGAACACCTTGCACATTGACACTTGTGCATTTATTACATTGCTTGAAGTAAGTAGCTAACTTCCCCCTAAAGTAATCTCCTACTCTATATATATATCAAAGGTGGTTAATTTACATGAACCAAATTATGTAATATGTTCTAAATCTAACATCCCCCTGTATTACATTATTTGGGTATTGAAGATTTCAATCTTCAATATGGATATTTGTCTTTATATGTTCTTCAACTTGATCAGGTCTTTTATTTTCTTCTTTAATTCACATTACATTGTACATCTCCTTGAATTGGTTCTTCTTCTTCTTCTTCTTTATTGGAGTCAGTACTTTCATGGGTAGATGTGCTATCACCTGATTCTTGCAAGAGTATTTTTTCTTTCCTCTTGTCCTTGTCATCATTCTATGTGTCCTGTATAGAAGTTTTTGAACATACACTAAGAGCATCATGATAATATTTTGAGTTAGTAGAACTTGAGGTACTAATAATTCATAAGATTAAAACATCTTTGCTAGGGATGATTCATCCATTTCTGTCTTTAGCTTAAGTAATTCTATCAATCCTCTTTGTTCCACATTTTCATCTTTATATAATTTGAATGTAAGTAGTGCCATGTATAGTATACTTCCATATTCTAAAGGAATTTGGATGTCATTATTTCTATTATCAATTGCTTCAGTGAGTTGAGCATGTAGATAATGCTCCATCATTTCAAATATGTATTTTAAAGATTCACTATATATCCTTTTTGAAGTAGGATCTAGGTTTCCTTGAGACTTTATAAGTGAATTCTTGATTCTACTTTTTATGACACTTGCTCTTTCCTTTCTAATAGTGTTGTTCATATTATTTTTAGTTGTATTACTTGAGGTAGACATCCTTATAGCCCCCTATATTAGAGTATAAAGTGCTTTGATAGAGCATGTATCTTAGTGGTCTACCTTATAACTCCCTAGTTTAGAGTTTATGAATTTGATTTGATAAAACCTTTATAGAGCTTTAGGTTTTGTAGGCTTCCTTATGTATCCCTAGTGAATTTAATTTAATAAATTACTTGTAGATACTTATGACTCCCAAATGGATTGAGTACTAGATAACCTTTGATGAATGCTATTATTATCAAGTTTTGTAGAATATCTTATGACTCCCTAGTGTTTTTGGATATGCTTCAGCACATTCCCAAGGCCAACAACAGAAAGTTTGCAAATTGGTTAAATCCTTGTATGGTCCCAAATTCCCCCCCAAATTCCCCGATGAGGGATCCTATTTGGTATGTCGATTCTGGAGCTAGTAAACATATGACTGGCGATAGATCGTGGTTTGAATCATTTGTGGCCAAGGAGGGCAAACCTGTCACCATTGCTGATGATAAAACCTACAGGGTTCAGGGAGAGGGTACAGTTTCAGTCACTCTTCCTGATGGCAAGTGTCATATTGACAAGGTCCTCTATGTTCCGGGATTGGCCAACAATTTGTTGTCAGTGACACAAATCCTGGACAGAAATATGATTGTCAACTTTCGTGTTGAGAATGGAAAGAAGTGTTGTACAATTACCAGGAAGGGTAAGCAGATTGCAATGACTTCATATAAGCATGGCTTATTTGCACTAGATGTTATCTCTACTCCACATGTTGCCATGACTGTCTCTACCAAGGAGGCAACTTCCCTATGGCACAAGAGATATGGACATCTTAGTTTTGGATACTTACTTGAGCTCAGCAAGTATGAGATGGTAAAGGGTCTTCCTTCCCTTTCCGCCACATTGCCGGTGTGCTCCGATCGCTAGCGAGAAAGCGACATAGAGTACCATTTGAGAAGAGCTCTACAAGAGCAAGAAAACCTCCGGAGCTAATTCACACCGATCTATGCGGTCCTTTCACACTCAACAGTTGTTGGAGGGAAGAGGTACTTTCAGTTATTCGTAGATGACTACTCACGAAAGATGTGGGTTTTCTTTCTCAAACTGAAATCTGAAGCTTTTGCATTCTTCCAGCAGTTCAAGAAATCTGTTGAGAAGGAGTCAGGGGCTTCTATCAAAACCCTCCGCTCAGATCGAGGGGGAGAGTTTACCTCTAATGAATTTTTTGCATTCCTAGATAAACATGGGATCAAGAGACAGTTAACAACTGCCTATACTCCTCAGCAGAATGGAGTTGCTGAGAGAAGGAACCGTTCTATCATGGAAATGGTTCGTTGTATGCTCACAGGTGCAACTCTTGGGCAACAATATTGGGCAGAAGCTGTCACCACTGCAGTGTATCTTTTGAATAGGGCACCCACAAAGGCCCTAAAAGGAATGACTCCACAGGAAGCATGGAGTGGTCGAAAACCCTCCATATCTCATCTACGTATTTTCGGGTGTCAAGCTTTCATGCACATACCGAAAGAGAAAAGGAAGAAGCTAGATGAGAAAACACTGAGATGTATTTTTCTTGGATATTCCGAGCACTCTAAAGGATATCGGTTGATAGATCCTTTGACCAAGAAAATTCATATCAGCAGAGATGTTGTCTTTGATGAAGCTTTCACATCACAGAGCACATCTACAAGACACCAGGATATTGTGGAACCAAAGGAAGAGGAGATTCCTTCGTCAACACGGACAGGAGGTCCTTCTACATCTTCTTCACCACCACCGAAGCGGAATCCTAAATGGTGTACAAATACAATCGGAGATGCAAATTTATCCACTCCTCCCAATTTGAATTTGGATAGACCTCGTACACGCAGTATGGCTCAAAAGGAAAGAGAAGCCCGAGAAACTGGTGAGGTTGATGATCTTTGTCAATCTTTTGAGGAACTTTCTGTGACTCCAAGTAGAGAAGTTGAGGATATGGATATTGATGATGACAGGGCATTCATGTCTACCATAGATAGTCTTGAACCTGCATCAGTGCAAGATGCTCTTAGTGAGCCTCAGTGGAAGGCCGCTATGGATACGAGTATGAGTCTCCGATGAAGAATAAAACTTGGAAGCTTGTTGATCCGCCGCATGGAAAGAAACCTATTGGCTGCAAATGGGTATACAAAGTCAAGTACAAGGCAGATGGAACAATTGATAAGCATAAGGCCCGTCTTGTTGCAAAGGGCTATGCTCAAAAGGAAGGCATCGACTATGAAGAAACTTTTGCACCTACTGCTCGGATGACCACAATTCGGGTTATGTGTGCTATGGCAGCACAATATGGGTGGAAAGTTCACCAAATGGATGTCAAAAGTGCCTTTCTTAATGGTGATCTCCAAGAAGAAGTCTATATGACTCAGCTTGAAGGATTTGAAGTGGAAGGCCAACAGCAGAAAGTTTACAAATTGGTTAAATCCTTGTATGGTCTGAAACAAGCTCCTCGAGCTTGGTATATAAAAATGGACAATCACCTAATGCAGCATGGATTTAAGAGATGTCCGTCAGATGCAAACCTCTATTTCAAGAAACAGGGTTCTGAGATAGTGTTGCTTGTACTCTATGTGGATGATCCGCTCATTACAGGGAGTTAGAAGATATGATCTCTACTGTCAAAAGAAACTTGTGCAAATCTTTTGAGATGACAGATCTCGGACTTCTCCATTACTGTCTTGGTCTGGAATTCAGCCAGAAGGAGCACACCATCAAAGTGTCTCAGAAAAAGTATGCCAAGACATTGCTCGATAAATATCGCATGACTGACTGCAAGCCAATGGCAACTCCTATGGAGAATGGACTTTAGTTATCGCGATATGATGACTCACCCCAGGTAGATGGCACTCTCTATCGACAGTTGATTGGGAGTCTCATATATCTGACCAATACTAGGCCAGATCTCGTATTTGCTGTAAACTATCTTTCGAGGTTCATGCAGGAGCCTAAGACTATTCATTGGAAAGCAGCAAAACGTGTTCTTCACTATGTCCGTGGTACTATAGAATATGGCCTAGAATACAAGAGGAACAACAAATTCTTCTTGCAAGGATACACGGACTCCGACTATGCCGGATCATTTGATGATCGCAAGTCAACTTCTGGATACATTTTTCATCCGGGATCCGGTCCTGTCTCTTGGCACGACAAGAAGCAACGGTGGTTGCTATTTCTTCAACGAGGCAGAATATCGCGCCGCACGTGAAGCTGTGTGCGAAGTGATATGGTTACGTCGCATTCTAACAAGTATGGGCCATCCATCAAAATCTCCAATACACTTGTTTTGCGACAATCAGGGTGTTTTGAACCTCGTCAAGAATCCAGTCCATCATGAAAAAACAAAGCACATTGACACACAATGTCATTTCATTCGAGAGGAAGTTCCAAAGCACCGAATTCAGCTTCAGCACATTCCCACCGATGCTCAAGTTGCAGACATTTTCACTAAGGCACTTGGACGTGTCAAATTTGAATTGTTTCGCGGCTCACTTTGTATTGCAAAATAATGTAAGGGGATGTTAGTATAGCTATTAGTTATTACATTACCCAAATAATGTAATAAAGGGGGATGTTAGCGTACTATTACAATAGGTGTTATATTAGTTAACAAGTTATTTAACTTTAGCACCTTGTTGCAGCGGCATCCTGTTGAGATGCGCCCAACCCGGGCTAATCCAGGAGTGCTGTTTCTGCATGTTGTATTATTTAAACTGCTCTTCAATAATACAATGTTGTTCGCACAATTACAATATGAATGATGAAGTGCTTTTTGAGAATAGTAGTTTAATTTTGGGTTGATTTTGTAAAGTTTTGTAAATACCAAAATAAACTTTTTCTACACCTTATTACTCCTATTGAACTTAAGCACTTTCTACTTTGATGAGGTTCTAATGGTTGGATTTTTTTTATGCCTTTAATGTGTTTTTGAGACAAGTATACCAATTAATTTCCAACTTTGGATATACCTTAATGAACCTCATTTAATAGACTTTGATATTTTATTTTTAATGTTTCTAAATTCCAATAATTTATTTGGTGTAGTATTCCTTATAACTCCCCAATTTGGAATATTAGAAAACAATAATATTTGTAATAATGGATATTTAATTTCCAAGTTGAAATCATTATTCCTCCTACTTTATTATTTGTAAATATAAATATTCTTAAAATTTTCTTCCTTAATATATTACTAATGCTAAGTGAATGATTTGCAATAGTAAATATAATGTAACCTTATAACTCCAATATATATTTAGTTTATACCAAGAAATAAGTGATATTAAACTTTACTTTAATAATCCCTCATAGTATATTCCTTTGATGCTATGAGGTGTATGATTTAAACCTTCTAAATCTGTAACACTTATGGGCAGTAAATACCCTCTTTGATCATTCGTCGGTTCCTTCCTTGAGTAGTGCTTCTCTTCTTAGTGTATGACATTGATTTATTCCTTAAATGAATGCTTGGCTTTCATCGGATATCCTCCAAACTAGAACACTCATATGGCTGGTTTATGACAATCACTTTAATGCTTTCTTACACCTTTGAATGGTGCATAGGCTTGAATTAGCCTCCTTCCTATGATCATGCTTCACAAAATTCACTGCTTGCCTTTCTACTGGCCTCGTTTTGTCTCCTCCAAAATAGGCACCTTAAATAGGATTGTTGCCTTGCATATAGTGGAAAAAATTTACTTGAGAATTACCAAATAAACATTGGTGTTCCAACATATCTATATGCAATGATAATTTTGGTGGTAACCTCCAAAGAATTGTAACTCCTTTTAGGTGAGCATTGGATTATTCATGAATGTTGGGTGCTTAGAACTCTTGTGCCAAGTGGCACTCATGGCTTATGCATGTAGCCTTTCTCCTAACACTCCAAGGATGAGCGTTGTAGCCCTATATCTTTGTATTATATGTTGGCTTGCTATGTTTATTGAAACCTGAGCATCTCCTCTTCTCCATTTGCACTTTGTCTTGATGAGGATAATGGGTGGATCCAGTTGTAATACTCCATGGTTCTATGGTGTTCCTAATGATGGTTCTATGAAAACTTCTATGCTTATTTCTACTGGTCATTCTCTCCAAGTAATGGCCTTGGTTTAACACTTTTTCTTTTCTATATTGATGCTTGTAGTATATTTTTTGTATATCCTTTGTAATAACTGATTGATGGCACTGTTTTGTAGCTTTTGAAATAACCTTTTTATTTTTACTTAGTTTGACAGGTATTCAATGTAAATGATCTCCTTTTGTATGTCATATTTTATCTATGTAAACTTGAATGATAATAGCCTCTTGTAATTATTTCAATGCTACAAGTGATACGCTTGATTTAGGGTTGGATTGGATGTGGAGAAATAATATTTTTAAACACCTTGATTTCTGCAAAGTATGCACTCTTTAGTATCTCTTTCCTCTTGCTCAAAATCTACCCTACTACCTATTGAATATGATGGTCGTGTTTTTGACTATAAATAGAAATGATTTTATACTTTTTAAGGAACAAAAGAGGTACTTTGTAATAGTTAGACTTACACCAATATAAAGGACCTTTCTGAAATCCTTTCTTGATTTTAATGAGGTACCTTTTTTCTTCCTTTGATATTTTAATGAGAGTTAATCCAAGCTAATATCGATTCTTACGAATTTTTGCACTTTGCACTTAGATGAAATCCTTTTATTTTCCTTGAATCTTAAGACTCACCAAGTCTCTATTTGAGGTTTCCTTCAAGGACTTTAATGGTGGCTATCTTATTCACCTTTTGATTTGTATTGGTGGCTTATTTTGGCCATGAAATGTTGTAGATTTTGTGCTAGATTTTTACCTTTAACAACACAAACTAATTAAGAGTAACTAGTTAAAGATCAACTAGTATAGTGATTAATGGATTAATAATACACTTTTAATGGTAACAATAATCTCTCCTTATTACTCCTGTAAGTAAACTCTCAAAATGAATTCAAATGCACTTAATAATATTTGTAAATTTTTAAGAGTAATCTAAAAAGAACCTATAGGTTAAAATGACTACACCAAGGGGAGAGGGGAGATGTCTTCTCAAATTTTTTCTAAGGCTAGAAAATAATCATAATTTCACAACTGGTTAGGTTTTTGCTGGCCAAGAATTAGAAAGGGGCCAAGTCTAGAAAATAGTCATGATTTTATGATTGGTTAGGTTTTTTCTAGAAGAGAAGAAGAAAGAGGCCAAGTTTGGAAAATAGTCATGATTTCACGATAGGTCAAGATTTTGTTGGCCAAGAAATAGAAAGTGACCAAGTCTAAAAAATAGTCACGCTTTCACGACTGATCAGGTTTTCACTGGCCGAGAAGTAGAAAGGATCCAAGTCTAGAAAATAGTCACGATTTCACGATCGATCAAATTTTTTTGGCTGAGAAGTAGAAAGGGGCCAAGTCTGGAAAATAGTCATGATTTTAGGACTGATTAGGTTTTCAATGTCCGAGAAGAAAAAAGGAGCCAAGTCTAGAAAATGGTCACAATTTTACGATCGGTCAGGTTTTTGCTAGTCCAGAAGCAGAAAGGGGCCAATTCTAGAAAATAGTCATGATTTTGTGATCGTTCAGGTTTTCGCTGACCAAGAAGTAGAAAGGGGCCAAGTTTGGAAAATAGTCATGATTTTGCGACTGGTTAGGTTTTCGCTGATCGAAATCAGAAATCCAAAAATGAACAAATGGATGACCTTTGGGCCACGATGTCTCCAAGAGGATTGAGGTAGATATGTGTTAACAAGAAGATATCAATCATTTGTTGTTGAAGACCCCCATACTCTTTTAACTACCAATTTACTAGATTGAGCCTATGGGCATATTGTTGTAACAAACTTTAGTTTCTCTATTATTAAAAATAATATATATATATATATATATATGATGAGCGACCCTAATAAAGGGTAGACTCTTGGATGTTTACAATACAATGTATATAGATTTTTGAAAGCAATAATACAATTCTTCATTCTGGATTTTGGATCAATGGTGCTAAGTCTTGTATGTATGAATGTTGAACTCTATATAAATTGTGTTGGATGTTACTCGCTTTAATTATATTTTTATATGTCTATGGAGAATGTTCTATGCATTCTAAATTTAACAGTTCTAGTTGGTTAATGGTAGTTTTAAATTTGCACCATAGAATTAGTGCCCTGATTATTTGAGGTATAAATATTACTTATAGGCAAAAACTATGTATATTTCCTTTTTATTGTCTAACCTGCACCCTCTTAACATTCCTAGCAATAGCTATATTTCCCTTTCTTTATGCACTTTACTCTATACCATTTTTCTATAACAAAGCAAGGAACCAACCTTCTTTGGATATTGAATTGGGTAATACCTAATTTAAACCCATTCATTCAATATTGGTAAAGTCTTGGGCACAAATGCAACCAAAGGTAGATTTTGCACCAACAGTTTTTGGCACGCCCGGTGGGACACAATCCCACTATATATAGACCAAAGTTGTGGTGATTATATTTATCCTGTGCATTTTTTATGAATCTCCTGGCAACTTCATTCGAGAAATAAAACCCCCAAAAAACATTATCTATATTCTGGTAGAATATAGAGATATGAAAACTAGATTAAAGCAAAACAATTTGAAGAACCCATCGAGTTCTTTGAGTTACACTTTGGTAGCATCAGAGCTAATCCTGTACTCGTTGATTGATCAACCTCTTCTTCTACCATCACTATAGGATATGTAAATCCTTCCCCTATAGTTATTCCTAGTACTGCTACTAGTGGATCATTAAACACATCTTCTCATACTGCTACCCTATCCTATAATGGCTATAAATCAACCAAATCTGCCCTATCCTACATGGAATCATTCAAGCTCCTTGAATATCGTAGCTCAGCATTAGATCCCTATAATGACATTGAAAGCACTACCCCAATATGATGGCACATGAAAAATGACTTATGAACATTGCCAAGATATGGCCGCATTGGCACTAATACACAACATCACATAAGAATATATGATGATAAGGTTGTTAGTCATTTCCTTAAAAGGGAAAATTCTCTATTGGTATAGAGCTCTTCCTAATTAGAACCATAGCCACCTAGGCTCAAATCTGTAGTAAATTGGTCAAAGAGTTCAATGAATAGGTTGATCCATTTTCTCTACTCAATAAGTTCACCATTATTCAAAAACATCCTCAAGAAGAAATAATTGATTTTAATATCCAGTTCAGCCATACTTGGAAGAGAGTACCTAATGGATTGAGATCAACACATGAGCAAGCAATGTATTATTACTTAAGAGCTTTTAATTCAGATATAAACATGGTTATCAGGTGGTCTCAAGTGTTCACATTCCTAAAAATATTTCAAGAAGCTTAGAAAGCTGAGAAATATATCCTTGCTATTAGGAGGTTCCCTCCAAATATGTTAATGCATATCTTCTTAGATATATCACAAGCATCTAATACTACTTTCCCAAGTACTATTTCTATTTATAATATAGATCTTCTCAAATGGACCGGGAAACCTACTATCCCAATGATACAGAAACCCCTTGATCCTTCAATGTTACCTATCGTTCTTGCACTTCCCGTATCAGTAGTTTCACCAAAGCCTGATCGTCAACTTGTAGCTTTACAAGATCTACAATTAACCATGAAAAATCTAACAAATAATATGACCTCATTGTAAAGAAGAGAAGAAAATAGAAGTTTCTAGACAAGTATATTTCCATAAGTAATGAGAGACCAAGCTTCCACAAGCGATTGAAATCAAGAGAGATCAAATGTGGTTTACGCTAATGAAGATAATGAACCTACAAAATCAATAATAGAATTGGAATTATGGAGTTCTACATATAATGATCCACATGGTGAAAACTCATGCATGATTCATAAATACTATGTCCAAAAAATAGCGATTGAAAGAGCAAAAAATACTCTTAAATGAAAAGTAAACATGATTAGAGAGGAAAATCATAATCTCATGATGCATTCGGTGGAACAAGTAGTTGTTCTGACCATATCAGGGAAGAAACCTTTGCAGATAGACCCCTAGGAGCTTAATCCCATGAAAGAATCTTTACCTATGAGAAACCATGTTGAGAAAAGAGCCTCCTATGAGAAAGTTCCCCAAAGCTCAAATCAGAAGGGAGTCAAAATACGTAAAAAAAACCCTACAGAAGGAAGTTAAGACACAAGAATAGGCGAGAGATAAGTTGAGATATCCCTCATTGACCAATCATCAAAGGATATATGCCACTCAGGGGTATAGGAATAAGTACGATACTGTTATAAAAGAAAAAGAGAAGTGTTGATCCTCTCCCCTTCAACATAGTAGAAGAAATAAAAAATAATCATTCTAAAGCAACTATGTATGATGCCTTGCAATTTTTGGGACAAATTGACTTATTACAAGAATCCCTGAGGTCTATGAAAACAAGAGTAAAAATCCCACTTAGTTGAATTCTGCACAAGCCAATTTGATGTCTTCTATAGAAAAATATATAACTCCTCCCTTCTATTTATATCTTTAGATGGAAGGATGGGTGGTACATAATTGTATGATAGACTCAAGGGCTACAACTACCATAATACCTAAAGTTGTGTGTGACATCATGGGGATGGAATACACTAGAAGAATCCTGGGTGTTTTTTAGTTAGATGGGACTCCGATAAAAATCGTGGGGGTGATAAAAGATATTCTCATAATTTTACATAGAATGCCTCAACTTACAGTTATACAAGAGGTAGTTGTAGTGGATTTAGAACCATATTTTGGTATGTTTCTATCCAGATAATTCACAAACAATATAGGAGGATACCTTTCTATGGATTACTCACACTTAGAAATCCTTTTCAAGGGGAAAAGAGTGAAAATACTCAATTAAAAACCATCTACCTTCCATATCGAAAAAATTGAACAGGAAGGGAAGTAGGCCAATATAGTGAGCATAATGACTGAGAAGTTGGAAGATTTAATATTAATGGAAGAATCCTTGAATGTATTACAATAAGGAGATCATTTCTCCTTCTAGGACTTCAATGCCATTATCGATACAAACCTTGGAAGCTATTCAATCACAAAACCTAAGAAAAGTAATCCCACCCCTTCACACACAACATACCCATCTGCCAACCAAATATGAAAACTTTTCTTTGATGGCACCAAATGCAAGAATGGAGCTGGAGCATACATAGTCTTAATCTCCCCAATAGGTGAGGAAAAGGTTTTCTCCTATAGACTAACTTGGAGCTGCACTAACAATGTAGCCAAATATGAGGCCCTTTGCCTAGGCCTTAAGAAAGCTAAGAGACTTAGAATTAGGTAACTACAAATTTATAGGGATTCAGAACTGATTGTCAACCAAGTCATAAAAAATGTGTTAGTAAGAAAAACTATCTCAAAGCTTACAGGAATAAAGTATGGGATTTGCTTGAAGCTTTCGAAGCTCTAAATATCATGAGAGAAAATAATACTCATGCTAAACTATTGTCATTGGTAGATGTAAATTTGTGCCCCATAGGAAATATCATTAAAAAATCTAAGATGGTAAGACTTATATATAGACCCTTTGTGCCATACAAAGACATATTTTGGCAGGTATTTGAGAGTGATCAACAGACAGTAGATTTCCTAATCCACAAAATGAATTGTTCAAGTGAAAGAGTGCGAAAATATGAAGAAGATGAAGGTATGCTCCAATTAAAAAATAACCACATTCCAAAAGGACTGATCACTTTGGAAAGCCTATTCAACAATAATGATAGGTAAACCAATCACAAGATGAAGTTTGATAAGAACAAATATAAAGAAGTTCAGTTGGAGCTAGAAAATTTTATCAAAGTAGGGGTAAAATGCATAGAAGAGTTGAATCATATTCAAATATTGTGCAAAGAGTTCCCCAATATCATAGCTTGGACTTATGGCAATCTTAAAGTGTACTTGAAAGAAACCATATAGTATACCATTGAACTTGAAGAGGGTGCAAAACCCTTTAGATAGAAACAAAGGGTGGTGAACCCCAAAAAAGAAGTTCTAGTGAAGCAAGAACTGCTAAAGGTACTCAAATCTAAAATTATCTACCCCATAAAACATTCTACATGGGTAGCTAACTTGGTTCTGGTCAGGAAGAAGAATGAAGATATTAGGTTATGTGTAGAATTTTGAAATCTCAAAAAGACTTTGTTGAAGGATCATTACCCTCTTTCGTAGATTGACCAGACTATGCATACTATGGCAGGAATGAAGATATTATCATTATTGGATGGGTTTTCTATGTACAACCAGGTATGGGTTAAAGATGAAGACTAATACAAAACCACATTCACTACCAAGTGGAGAACATTCACTTACCATATGATATCTTTTGGATTATCCAATGCTGGAGTGACCTTTCAAAGGACAATGGATGTGGCTTTTGGAGAACTCATCAATAAGATCATATTAATATACTTAGATGATATGATAGCATTCTCTCATCATAAATAAGATCATGTTGAACACCTTAGAAGATTTTTTGAGAAATGTAGAGAGTTTGGTATCTCTTTGAATCCGAAGAAATCCATATTTGCTATTGAAGAGGGGATTTTATTTGGACATGTCATTTCTAATTTTGGGTTGGCTATAGACCCTAATAGAGTGAAAGCACTATTGGAAATCCCTTTACCTATGAATAATAAAGGTCTACAATCATTCTTCAATTAGATCACCTTTGTATGCAAGTTTATATTAGATTTTGCATAGATCGTCAAACCCATGACAAAGCTATTAAAAAAGGATGTTGAATTTAAATGGATGGACTTGTGAAAGAAAGCTTTCACTAGTATAAAGGAACACATATCCCAAGAACCTATGCTGGTTTTTCAGATTACTATAGAGGTTTCATCATGTATGTTGTACGAGAATGAGAGAGTTACGCTGCAATCCTTACTTAGAAAGGAATAGACAACGAAGAAAGGTCCATAGCATTTCTAATTCAGAACATGCAGGAACATGAGGAAAAATACTTCATCGAAAAGTAAGTTTATGCAATCATGAAATCATTGAAAAATTTTAGGCATTTCCTTTCACAGAGTAGGACTATTATATACGTAGTTCACCCTGATGTCAAAAAATTCATCATACAGGGAGAGCTTGGTGAGAAAAGAGTTGGTTGGGTATCAAAAATACAAGAATACGATGTTGATATTCACCCAACAAAGCTAGTGAGAGGCAAAGCATTATGTCTAGAACTCGTTAAACAAGCCTCAGTAGAGTATGTAGCTTGCCAAGTGCAAAAAATAATTCTAGAAGATGATCAATCTCAAAATACAAACTGGGAAAATGACTTGATCAGATATTTTCAGACTAGAAAATTTCCAATAGCTTTAAATTCTTCACAACAAAGAAGATAAATGATCCAAGACTTGAAATATACCTTACTACCTGAAGTACAAATTTTTTTTGGATGGTGTAAACTTCGATGCATAAAATATGATCAAAAGCAGAATATTTTGGAGGAGTTTCATGGAGGTCCATTAGGTGGGCATTACTTAGGAAGAACTACAACTTTGAAAATAATCAAAACTAGCTACTATTGGCCATCTATTTTCTCAGACACATTCAAAATAACTAGAAATTGTGAAGAATACCAAAGATACATTGGGAGGAATATAAATACTTCAATGCCTTTAAAACCTATTCAGGTTGAAGAACCCTTCCAACAATGGGGCCTAGATTTCATCGAGGTGATAGAACCTAACTCATCCAGGCACACATATATTTTAACTGCCACTGATTACTTCACTAAGTGGGTCAAAGTAGTGCCTACTAAGAAATATGATCATGAAGTTGTGATATAATTTATCGAAAGTCTAATAATGAGGTTCAGTATCCCTAATGAATTGGTCATAGAAAATGGCACATATTTCATAGGTACTAAAATTATTGACTTTGCTATCAAATACGAGATCTACTTGAAGACTTCTTCGAATTACTATCCCTAAGGAAATGGTTTATCTGAATCAACAAATAAAAAGCTACTCTGGATTTTAAAATGTACTCTAAAAGACAATAAGAGAAGTTGGCATTCTTTGGTAAACCAGGTGTTATGGGCTAATAGAATCACAATCAAGAAATCCACCAACACCTCTCCTTACTCATTAGTCTACGGTAAGGAATTTGTCCTCCCGATACACATAGAAATACCTGATTTAAAATTACTCAACCAAATCAGCATGGAAGAAGCAAAACTGATTGAGAACATGTTGATACAACTCCTACAACTAGAAGCACAGAAATAACAAGCTTACAACCATTATCAGAAATACATGGAAGACATAAAGAAATGGTTTGATAAGAGGGATACTCAAAAATTTTAAAGTAGGAGACTTAGTTTTGAGGTGGAATGAGAAAAAATCAAAGCCTAGGAACCATAAAAACATTGATGCTTTCTAGGAAGGACCTTTTGAAATAATTGAAGAAAAACAACATAATTCCTTCCAACTAAAAAACGAACAGGGTCAAGTACAACCTATCCCTATCAATGGCTTCCACCTAAAGTTGTACTTCAAGTAAGATGAAATTCCTTCCCCCACTTGTATTATATGTAAATATGTTTTTTTACTAAGTCACTCTTCATGGAAAATGGTCACAATTTCATGATATTTTGGTATTCAGAGGCCACTCCAAGGAAAATGGTCATGATTTTACGACATTTTGGTATCCAGAGTCCACTTCAAGGAAAATGGTCATGATTTCATGACATTTTGGCATTCAAAGGCCACTTCAAGGAAAATGGTCATGATTTAGTGACATTTCAGTATTTAGAGGCTACTTCATGGAAAATGGTCATGATTTTATGACGTTTTGACATTCAACAGTGAAAGTCAAATAATGACACCTTTTTTATTTTGGCGGGAAAATTAATTTTCTTGAAATTTTAAATGTTCTCTGTTCAAATTACAACTGTACAAAGTTATTTGCCCAAAAAAAGGGTGAGGTGAAGTCATTGGTTCAAAGGAGATGATGATGCATAGCAGTTGGTTTCAAGAGGGTGGCACACAAAACAAGACATCCAGTAACATTTGAAAACTATTCATAGTACATGCATCACCAATCACAATTACTGCATGGCATGCACATTTATTTATGCCATGGGAGCTCTTTTCCTTGCACCTCTATTTTCTAAAAATTCCCCTGCAACGAATTCCTTGAATTCTCTTAGAATTTTTTATTTTGCTTAAAGCGCTTCTACAATTTTTGCATGATGAAATCATGAAAAGAAACCATGGTAGGATATTATTTATTCACTATTAAGATATACAAAGTAAGAGAAAATAAAGGAAGTTTTACAAACCTAGATGCCTTAATAATTGATACAATCATCACTTGGAAAAATCCAAAGAAAATTCAAAAAATTGTCGAGATCAGAGTAGCAAAAGGTTTTACCCCATCGAATCTAAGTACCTTCTATTTTCACTCTTTACTTTCATGATATATATGCAATCTTGTCCACCCTTGCCCTAAGCTAATTGGATCCATGGCAATGTTTTATGACATTAAGTATAGGATAGTTAGGAATTCTAGGGGTGAAGTCATTTTTACCCTGGATCCTAATACAATCAAGTGTGTCTTCAATAGAGGCTAAAAAACCACTATAAATCCCATACCACTTGAACCAGTTCCATAGGAAAAATATTATATCCCCACCCTTAGTATTAAGTTGTTCCTACAATTGCACTTGTTAGAACCCCCTCTTGATGGAACTCTACCAGAAACAACCATTCCTTTGTCAAAATTTAAAAGTAAAGAATTGTTCTCCATGTTGGCTATGGTGGCGAGGTTAGATTCAGATGCATAAGTGTATGGGTGGCAGATTACAATAGCACAATGTATTTCAAACCCTAAGTTCTATGATGTTGCCATCGTAGATAAGAATACAATGCCAATTTACTTCGATTGGCAAGCATATCTGTCCCAACAAATACATGCAAGCTTTTTCAGAATACAAAGGGGTTCTCAGGAGGCTTTTAGGTTTTCTTCTTATTTGGTATGGAATTTATTCTACTTTTAATAAAAAAAAATCCATTTCATTCCTACAATCCATAAAGATAAAGAAGGAAAACATTTACCTATATATGAATGGACAAAAATGCTCTCAAAGGCTAATTCATACTACTATTTCAACATGGAATTCGTAGTCCCTGCTTTGTGAATTATGTACAGTGAAGTACATAGACTTCCCCAAAAAGTATGAGATACTTTACAACATCCTCATGCAAAACAAGGGGATTGGTTCATTTTAACATAGGGAGTAGTCATCAGATTGTATGGTTTCATGGGGAAACCTTTCTTACTCCCATACTATGTCATTGAATGATTGTTTACCTTGGAGTATGTAAGGTAGACCGAATACATCAATAGTAAGTTTAGCATAGGGATTGGTAAGACTAGTACGTGCCTTATACCCTTCCAATTTGAAGGGGTCATTGTATCTAGCAAAGGAGACCATGAGCGAATCACTTGAGCTTTGAAGAACCTAAAGTTAGTGGAATTTCCATAGAAATGGAAATATGATCCCCTTGACAGGTTTGCAAAAAGGTAGGCTTCTCTAAACAAAACTACCTTCAAACAATTCCATCAGTATAAAAGGGAAATTGATAAATAGGGTAGGAATAACAAATAAAATGAAGCGCTAGAATGACATGTAGAGCAGATGTAGTTGTTGGCCCCATGGCACGATTTCTATGAACATGTGACAGATTGGAACCCCAAATATAATCTAGGTCATGTGTTAGAAGAAAAAGTTATTAAAAGAATGTAGAGGAATGGAGACGACTGGACATAAAAAAAATTATGGCTTGGTGGAGGATGAGGGCACAAACTAAATTAACCTCTAAGTGGAGACTAAAAACTGATCATGAATTCTTCACCCGATATGACAAGTATCAAGCCACATGCTTTGAGACTCTTGCAAAAAAGGTTCCACCAAGCGTCAATGGCATCAAGATTCTACCTATCACTAAAAAAGGGTAATCCATCCAAGGTAACTGAAAGGGGATTTCTATTGAGCAAAGAAAAATTCCAAAGAAAGAAGCTTGTAAATTCTTTCTCCCCTCTACGTCCGATATAGAGTCTGATGATGATCATATTCTCATATCTAGAAAGAGGATATCCAAATTGATAGTATCAGGTAAGCAGAAGAAGAGTAGACAAGAAAAAGTAGACGTAGACTCTAAAACAAAGGATGAGCAAGAAAATGAAGTACAAGAAGAAGAAAACATAGAAAAGAACATAGAAGGGAATGTAAAAGGAAATGTAGAACATCCCCTTAAACATCATGATGTTAGCACCTATGAGTTAAACAAATAAATCAAAGAAATGAATCCCATTGAAGGGTCAACTCCTACTGAAGGGGAAACTCCTACTGAAGGACCAACTCTTGCTGAAGTACCAACTCCTGAAGAAAGATCAGTTATTGCCAAAGGATCAACTCCTACTGAAGGGGCCAATCCCATTGAAGGACTAGTCTCTACTAAGGAACCACCAAGTATTAAAGGTATAAAATCATAGAAGCTATTAGAATCACTAGGTATTATTTCTATTGATCTTACTTCATCCTATTATCAATCCCAAAGAAACCCTCCTTCCTGTTTTGCGGATGAAGATGATGTTTCTTCTCCCTCCAATCATCAACCTCCACCATCACCACCATCAATCCAATCCAACCCAACCCAAAAGTATTCTCAACTACTCTCATTGATCCACTTATAGGACCATAAAATGTGGATGCCACAATAGTCACTGTTCCTTTCCTTCATGCAGTCAATTTCCCTAACTTATAATCCATCCTTGCTTACTCTTCTAAAAGTCACCCCAACATCTCCAAGATAAAAAAGATGAAGAAAGCTAAACATAATGCCTCAGACTGGTGGAAGTCTCACTATGACCAAGTTTCCAAGAATATAGCTCGTACCAAAGAGGGAATAGCTTTGGATCCAATCAGTATGCAATGTTCAACAATGAAGATGACATGCTTGGTACAAAATTTGAAAGAGGAAATGACTCTAGAAGATTACCAAGCTGAAATGATCACAAAAGACATCACTTAGCTACCAATGGAATATGAATTGGGAAAGTCCCAAGCCCACATGGGGACCATATACTTAAATGTTGAATATTACAAAGATAAATATCTCAGAGTTAGAGGGGTGAGGAAATGTTTGATAAGGCTCTGAGCGAGCAGAAAACCATTGAAAAGGCTCTAAAGAATGAGGTAAAGAAGTGGGAAGAAAAATTCAATGAAGTAGTGCCATATAAGGAAGAAGCAAAGAAGGTTATTAAAAAAATTCAAGCTTTGAACAAACAAGTGGAGGACATACATAAACAGATCCAAGAAGGTGTTAGTAAATCTAGTGGATTGTCCAAGGAAAAGGCCAAGGCAGTCAGAAAGGAGATGTTCAGTGACATCCAAAAAATAGGCTTGAAGGCAAGGCCTAAATTATTATACCTAGCTAAGACTAAGGAAATATTGGGCCAAGTGGACGATGAGTTCATTGCATCCATCACCTTCCTACAAGCAAGACTATCTATAGCAACAAAGATTCAAGTTCTTGCCAAAATCATGCAAGGAAATATTGGAAACAGAGCCCAGAATAAAACATGGTCCTAGGCAAAAATAACTTCTAGGAGTTTCTTTAGAAGGCATAAAATTGTGATAGAAAGCACCAAAATAATTTGAGAACTCCAAGCAGAAGCTAAGGGTATTTTAAAAAAATTGAGCATAGCAAAAAATTATGGTCTACCAATATTTTGGGATAACAATTCACATATATTGGAGGAATATGGGCTTAAAGCTTCTTGGAAATTTTTTATAGAGGATGAATCAGAAATAGATAGTTGAGAAGAGCCAATCCAAGAAGATCAAATATTTAGCATGGCTCAAGATCTTACCCAGATCAACTCCTGTTTAAATGAGTTTTACATGAGTCAAAATTTTTATCCTATGACAAAGTGGAAGAGTTAGATTATTTAAATCTAATGTTCATGGAGACTTCTAATCCAGAAAAAGAGACTTGAAATAAAACTTGTGCTACTTGTAATGAATTTGTTCAAAAGATAGAAAAACATCAGAATACTAGAAAATCCTCAACGAGCGGTCAAGCGAAAATAGAATCAAGGAAATCGATTGAAGAAGATACCCTTGAAGAGTAGTTGCATTGAAGAAGAAACACAAATTTGCTCTTTTTTATCCATTTTATTTTTTTTGTTATTTTTACTTTGTTCTCCAATTGATAAAGGCTTTAAATTATAACATTCAACTAGCATAATTACCTAGGAGGCACCAATAATGTAGGTCAAAATGACTACACCAAGGGGAGAGAGGAGATGTCTTCTCAAAATTTTTCTAAGTCTAGAAAATAGTCATGATTTTGCAATCAATAAGGTTTTCACTATTCGAGAAGTAGAAAGGAGTCAAGTTTGGAAAATAGTCATGATTTCACGATCAGTCAGGTTTTCACTGGCCAAGAAGCAGAAAGAGGCCAAGTCTAGAAAATAGTCATGATTTTGTAACTAGTCAGGTTTTTGTTGGCCAAGAAGCAGAAAGAGGCCAAATCTAAAAAAATAGTCATGATTTCATGACTGATTAGGTTTTCGTTGGTCAAGAAGTAGAGCCATGATTTTGTGACTGATAAGGTTTTTACTATATGAGAAGCAAAATGGGGTCAAGTTTGGAAAATATTCATGATTTCACGATCGATCAGGTTTTCACTAGTCGAGAAGCAGAAAGGGACCAAGTCTAGAAAATAGTTGTGATTTCACGATCGGTTAGGTTTTCAATGATCGAGAAGCATAAAGGGGCAAATTTTGGAAAATAGTCACGATTTCATGACTGGTTAGGTTTTTGCTGGCCAAGAAGTAAAAAGGAGCCAAGTCTAGAAAATAGTCATGATTTCGTGATCAATCAGGTTTTAACTAACTGAAATCATAAAGCAAGAAATGAACAAATGGAGGACAATTGGGCCATGACATCTCCAATAGGATTGAGGTAGATATACGATAACAATAAGATCTCAACCATTTGTTGTTGAAGACCCCATACTCTTTTAACTTCCAATTTAATAGAATGAGCCTACAGGCATATTGTTGAAACAAACTTTAGTTTTTCTATTATTAAAAAAGATATATATATATATAGGATGAGCGACCCTAATAAAGGGTCAACTCTTAGATGTTTACAAGGCAATGTATACATATTCGTGAAAGCAATAATACAACTCTTTGTTCTGGCTTTTGGCTCAATGGTACTAATTCTTGTATGTATGAATGTTGAACTCTATATAAATAGTGTTGGATGTTACTCGCTTTAATTCTATTTCTATATTTCTATGGTTCATGTTCTATACATTCTGAATTTAACAATTCTAGCTAGTTAATAATAGTTTTAAATCTCCACCAGATAATTAGTCATTGATTATTTAAGGGTTTAAAGATTGCTTATCTACAAAAATTGTGTATATTTCCTTGTTGTTGTCTAACTTTCACCCTCTTAACGTTCCTAGCAATAGTTATATTTCCCTTTCTTTATGCACTTTATACTCTTTTTCTATAACAAAGCAAGGAACCAACCTTCTCTGGAGACTTGTTGGTTCGGCTTTCATACACACCCCATGAAGAATGAGCATAAAATACCAATAACACTTATACGGGATAAATCCCACTCACTTTAGGATCTTTTTGGTTATCCAAGGTGTGAGTTACAGAGTTGGGTCGAATGGCT
Source organism: Wollemia nobilis (assembly GCA_028583015.1). Taxonomy (NCBI): domain Eukaryota; kingdom Viridiplantae; phylum Streptophyta; class Pinopsida; order Araucariales; family Araucariaceae; genus Wollemia; species Wollemia nobilis. The sequence continues at coordinate 7,356,224 of JAQPPZ010003305.1, read as the reverse complement.
ATTCACTCTTTTTCGCTTCTAGAATAGTTTCAAGTGGACTATCTGTTACCTTACAATGGGCTCGACCTTCGTTCAATAATGTTTAGCGGTTGTTATCTTTGTTGACAATCAGATTTACGATGAGTTCTTTGATATAGCTCTTTATGTTTTAGCAGATTAAATAAAAGACAAATTTGAAAGAAAATAAAAATGGATCATTTAACGGTGGAACAAAGAGAGTAGGGTAGGGGCGAAAAAGAGAAGCTTATCTAAGTTAGTTGCAAAATCAAAACTACCAATTTTAGTTACACTATTTAGCTTCACAATAAAACCAATCAAAGAGGAAGGTGTCCAGCTTTCTAAGATCACCTTCTACTAAGAGCATAAGACAGAGATGACACAGATCTAAAAGAAAACCATAAATAGAAGGGAAGTCGGTATCAACTGGTATCTCTCACCAGTAGCCTAGCTCACGTAGTGAGGATAGAGCAATTAGAACAAACCAGAACCTTAAATCTTTAATTTTCCCTAGCATACAACAAATAGAATGAAGCCTAGCAGCATATTCAATCTTGATAACACAGATTTACAACTAAAATAAATAGAACTTTAGTGAGACGAAAATAGAAGAAGATGCACTTATCGAAATCCGAAAGAGATTAGGCTCCTGGCCACGCTATCACAGAAGAACGATGTCACACCAACCCCAGGTCCAGAACAAAGCATTCAAACAAGATTTGCAAGAAATTGCTAAAATGTCTTTTATTCTAAGTTTTCACATCCGGACTTTACATTCAAGAGAAGTATATATAGACTCAGGACAGACCCTGATATTTTCAAAATATCTTCTTCCAAATATCTAAATCTTATCATAAAAATCCCACCATCGAGGTTTTACAATATAAGGCATTTTTATATAGAGTTTTGATAAGCCCTAATTACTCTAAAAATCTTCGCATGGATCTTGCCATGAATGGAGGAGATAAGACTTGGTTTGATCCTCATCAAATGGACACCGCGTGTAAATGTATGTTCTTCTTTCGATAAGCTGTCAGAGCATCTCATTAATTCTTCTACAAAATTTGGATGAGTCATTGACTTCCTAGGCCTTCCATCCTCGCACAACCACCTTTGTTTGGTTCGAGTTGAGATTCTCTGCATTTCATTACTTTTGCCATAAATTTTCTGAGCAAATGCATCCATCGAAAAATTCCTTAAAGTCTGTATTTGCGGCCAGATCTACAAAATCTGGATGAGTCACTGACTTGCCATAAATTTTCTCGACAAATGGATCCACCGAAAAATTCCTTGAAGTCTGTCTTTCTCGCCATTACTTTTGCCATTATGCAACTATCGGATCACCTTCTACAAAAAGAAAAGCAAAGGTTAGATTTTTAATGTTTTTCATTTTAATTAATTAATTGATTTAATTAATTAATCCCTTTCATTCAAATATTTCTAGGGTTTGGACTGTGTTGAAAAGCTTCCACTTCCTTTTGTATAGGTGATGCCATGAAACCAAAGCATGTCATGAAATCACGACATTTCCCTCAAGCTATTTTCTTGCTTTCCTCTGAGTAAAATGGAACATGTCACGAAATCGTGACATTTTTCCTTTTTTTTAATGTTATTTCCTTCACTTCATTTCTTCCAAGCTTTCCTTAAAATGGAACATGTCAAATTGACATTTCTTTTTCTTCAAGTTCTTGAACATGTTCTTCACTTTGTTCTTCAAGCTTTCCTCGTAAAATGGAACATGTCATGAAATCGTGACATTTCCTTCACTTCATGTCTTTCAAGCTTTCTTCCTCGTGAAAATGGAACATGTCACGAAATCGTGACATTTCCTTCACTTCATGTCTTTCAAGCTTTCTTCCTCGTAAAAATGGAACATGTCATGAAATCGTGACATTTCCTTCACTTCGTTTCTTCCAAGCTTTCGCCCTCACGAAAATGGAACATGTCACGAAATCATGACATTTCCTTCACTTCGTGTCTTCCAAGCTTTCGCCCTCATGAAAATGGAACATGTCATGAAATCGTGAAATTTCCTTCACTTAGTGTCTTTCAAGCTTTCCTCATGAAAATGGAACATGTCACGAAATCGTGACATTTCCTTCACTTTGTTTCTTCCAAGCATTGGCCCTCATGAAAATGGAACATGTCACGAAATCATGACATTTCCTTCATTTTGTTCTTTCAAGCTTCCTCGTGAAAATGGAACATGTCATGAAATCATGACATTTCCTTCACTTCGTTTCTTCCAAGCTTTGCCCTCGTGAAAATGGAACATGTCACGAAATCGTGACATTTCCTTCACTTTGTTTCTTCCAAGCTTTCGCCCTCGTGAAAATGGAACATGTCACGAAATCGTGACATTTCCTTCACTTCATGTCTTTCAAGCTTCTGCCCTCATGAAAATGGAACATGTCGCGAAATCGTGACATTTCCTTTACTTCATGTCTTCTAAGCTTTTTCCTCATGAAAATGGAACATGTCACGAAATCGTGACATTTCCTTCACTTCGTTTCTTCCAAGCTTTGGCCCTCATGAAAATGGAACATGTCACGAAATCGTGACATTTCCTTCATTTTGTTTCTTCCAGGCTCGCCAAAATGGAACATGTCACGAAATCATGACATTTCCTTCACTTCGTTTCTTTCAAGCTTGCCCTCGTGAAAATGGAACATGTCAAATGTGTTTTCCTTTTGAAAATGGAACATGTCACGAAATCGTGACATTTCCTTCATTTTGTTTCTTCCAAGCATTAGCCCTCGTGAAAATGGAACATGTCATGAAATCGCGACATTTCCTTCATTTTTCTTCAAGATTGTCCTCGTGAAAATGGAACATGTCACGAAATCGTGACATTTCCTTCACTTTTTTTCTTCCAAGCCTTGGCCCTCGTGAAAATGGAACATGTCACGAAATCGTGGCATTTCCCTCACTTCATTTCTTCCAAGATTTTCTTCCACTTTGTAAATTCTCCAAAGATTGTAGGGTAATTCCAATGACTTTGTCCAAGTGCCCGGAATTTGATGAAACTTTACAAGTATCTAAATAAGCCTATAGGGTATCCAAATCTGCAAATGGAACTTAAAAATTCATCATGGATCAAGAGAAAATGCACTTAGAAGTCTGCTGGCCAGAAATAGAAAAACTCTTGAAAATTAAAATTTCTGAAATGATTAATATGAATTAATACATTTAACATGCAAAATCTCATAAATTTTAAATTGAATTCAATGCCATATGCAAGCCTACTTGGACACTTTGATGTAGGCAAAATTTTAGAAAGGATGCAAGCAAAATTTGGAATTAAAACCTAAAAACTCAAGAGGGTCCCTACGGAACAAATGAATATTAAATATTTTCAAAGGATGGAATTTCATTTTTTAGTGGGGGTGTGTTGCTTCTCAACAAATGGTGATATCTGCAGGGAAAATAGTAGCACTATTTAGAATCCAGAACTCTAGTTTTAAAACAATTTAGACTATGTACAATGCTTTGCCACAAATATTTTCTAAAATGATTTAACTACTATCTGATAGTTGTTAAAGTTTCCCAAAGACATACTAGGTTGAATCACTTAAGGAAGATTCTGATGTGCGATTATGAGCATATAAACCTTCCTCCAAGGATGACCGGGGCTTCGAATGCTCACTATGGATCGATCAGCTATTTAGATTATGTAGGGGAAACCGAGTAGAGCTCTGTTTACTAGTTTAGCCTTTTACAACCCCGACAGAGTTACTCTTTAGATTTTCAAGACCCTGATTCACAACTATGAGGTGGCATCTATAGCCTGGTGAACACGTTTGAGATGTATCCTTCGGGAGCCTTGGCTATGTGCAGAAAAGAGTGCCAGTTTTATGTTGGCTTGCCCAACTTTCACCTTCTGTCTCTTTTTCTTTTGAAAGATACCGATAGCTGGAATGCCTTGCTTTTTTTTTTTTTATTCATCGAGCAATTGATCGACTAACTATTTCAGCCCGGGTACCAACAACCTCCTTGGACGCTTTGATGTAATTTTATGAATCGGAGTCCCCTCTCATGACCAACTTTTCTTGGATTCCCTGGGAGTTCTTCAACCAAACAGTATAGTAGTTTCTTTATAATCAAAATAATTGTGGCAAGCAAGATACAAAATCCAATTATCTTTCTACTGTTGTTCTAAATAACAAGTAGTCCCACTTTTTAGTCCTAGCAGACTATCTCTTAACAAAAATAAAACAAAATGAAAACACACTACTTCAACCTTAAAATAAAACAAAATAAAAACACACTAGTGCCAATTTTAAATGTTGATTTGTGTTTTGTTGCTTAGGCAAAAACTTCAAACAAACAGGATTTTAAAAGCTAAAGAGGAGGGAAAAAGGGCCACTAGTAAAAGATAAATTTGCACAGACCTCAAAAGATAAAATACAGAACTTCAAACTTTTAAATAAAACAAAAATAAAAACATACTACTTCAAACTTCATTTACAATATATACATATGCACAAAGTCTTTGTGATTACTCAAATGATGTAGTGGATGGAACAGCTGAGAAATAATGCTTCAGATATTGACCATTGATAGGAAGGTTCAAAAAATTACCTTCCAGGTCCTGTAGACGAAATGCATTATTACCTAGGATTTCGACAATCTGGTATGGCCCTATCCATAGAGGTTGCAACTTGGTGTGTTTACCTTTCTTTTCATGGGCTTTGTCCCATAGAAGCACCAGGTCTGCAAGTCTGAAGGCCTTTACTCTGGCTCTTTTATCAAACCAGCGCTTGACTGTCTCTTGGTGTCGACTAAAATGCTCCAAGGCTTGAAGTCGTTCATCCTACAAATTAATTAAGTCCAATACACGAGCTTCTGCATCTGCATGATCATCAAAGTAATCTAAAGCAAATTGATAAGTGGGCAATTTTAAAGAGATAGGAACGATGGGTTGGGTACCATACAACAAAGCAAATGGGGAAGTCTTAAGAGCTTCTTTATGTCTTATCCTGTCAGCCCAAAGTGCATACTTCAATAGTGTGTGCCATTGTCTGGGTTTGTCTACAACAGACTTCTTGATGGCATTCATCAAATTCTTATTTGTGGACTCAGCTAGTCCATTACCTTGGGGATAATAGTTGGATGAAAATTTGATGACTATCCCCCTCTGGTATGCCCACTCTGCAAATTTGAATGACTGAAAAGTTGGTCCGTTGTCGCACACCAAATTCAAAGGAACTCCAAACCTGGTTATGATATTTGACTCTAAAAATCCAATCACCTCATGGGTTGTACTCCTCATGGTGGCTGCTGCTTCAACCCATCTTGTACAATAGTCAGTGGTTGTTAAAACATACTTGTGCCCTACCGATGAATTCGGGTTTATCACACCCACAAAGTCAAGTCCCCATTGCATAAAAGGTTTTTCTATTATAACAGGTTGTAATGGTAGAGCTTGATTAACTCGCTTGGATGCAAAAATCTGACATTGTTGGCAAGTTCTCACATGTTGATGTGCATCTTTAAACAATGTAGGCCAATAATAGCTCTGCTCTCAATATCTTGTGTGCAGTAGCGTGAACCTGAGGAATGCCCTGCTCCTAAATTTTCATGAAAACTAGACATCACCTCGTTCACTTCATTCTGAGAAATGCATCTTAAGAATATGCCAGCATAGTTTTCTCTGTACAAGTTGCCTCCTTTGAGTAGAAAATGAGCAGATTTCAGCTTCAGTGCTCTTCTTTGAGTTCTATTCAGGTGAGGTGGACAAATTCCAAACCTCAGCAGATGAATGACATCTCCATACCAATCATCCACCCTAGAATCCAGCTGATTAATCTCTGCCTCTATAGGTATTTCAGCAATATGTCGGGACAAACCAAGTCCTCTGATTAATTTTGTAGGCCGGATTTCTAAGTCGTATTCCTGCAGTCTCGTGGCCCAATTACCTCTTAGCTCACCCAATTCATCCTGGCTTAATAAATATTTGATAGCTGGATCAGGAACTATAGCATGGACTTTGCTCCTCAATATGTAATGCCTGAATTGCTTGACTGCTCTCACCAAGGCATAGGCTTGCTTATCCAAGCGAGAGTATTTTAGCTCAACACCCTTTAAGTTGGTACTTTTGAAAGCAATCGGGTGTTCCCCTGTTTCCCTTCGTTGGGTTAAAACTGCTGCAAGTGTGTGTTCAGAAGAAAAAGAGTACAGGTAAAAATTTGCACTGAAATCTGGGCTCACCAGCACTGGAGCTTGCTTGATTGCAGATTTGATCTCTTGGAATGCTGCTTTGGCTTCTGTTGTCCAGGAAATCTTAGCAGTTTCCTTCAGCATGTTATTTAGCGGCTTGACTATTTCTGCAAAACCAGAGATGAATTTTTTGACAAAATTAATTTTCCCAAAAAATGATCTTAACTCTTTCTTAGAGTTGGGAAAAGGTATCCCCGATATGGCTTCAACTCTCTCAGGATCCATGGAAATGCCATCTTTGGTGATTAAGTGTCCAAGGATTTTTCCTTCAGTTACACCAAAAACACACTTCTTTGGGTTTAAAGAAATGCCAAACTCTCTGCATTTGTTGAAGATAGATTCCAAGTGCTTCACGTGGTCAAACCGGGATTTAGAAAAAATTGTCAAGTCATCCATGTAGACAACGATGCACTTACCCATGAGACCTTTGAAGGCATGATCCATTGCATGCTGAAAGGTAGCTCCAGCATTTATCAATCCAAATGGCATTCTCTTGTAGGCAAAGGTTCCCCACTTGGTCGTGAAGGCAGTTTTCATCCTGTCTTCCCTTTCAACCAGTATCTTGGTTGTACCCCAAAAATCCATCTAAGAAAGACATCATTTCTGAACCATTCACAATTTGTAGCACATCATCCATGGAAGGCAAAGGATAATTATCCTTTTTAGAAGCCTTGTTCAAGTTTCTAAAATCCATGCACAAGCGGATTTCCCCATTCTTCTTTCTAACTGGTACTAAATTGGCTACCCAAGTAGAATGTCTGATGGGAAAAATAATGGCAGCACTCAATAATTTCTCCACCTCCTTCTTGATGAGGGGTTCCAACAAAGCATTGACATGCCTCTGTTTCTATCGAAAGGGTTTGCAAAACTCCTTTAAGGGTATTATATGGGTGTAAAATTTTGGATCAAAAACCTTTAGGTCTTTATAAGACCAGGCCATAACATCCTTGGACCTGTGAAGGAATTCAATCATATTCTTTTTAATTTTAGGGTCACAAGCTTTAGCTAACTTAAGGTGTCTGGGATCTTCTTCAGTCCCAACATTCAGTTTCTCAGTCTCACTACCTGCTACACCAATAGAATTTCCAAAACTCCCTCTTTGTTTAATTTGGTCAACATCAAACAGTCGCTCAAGTTCTACCATTCCTTTCGGAATTCTATTATCTTTCAACCTCATTATCCCCTTTTCATCATCAAACTTTTCCAGCATAGTATCCCTTTGACCATCATCAATTATAGCATTTTCAAATGCATTGGTATTCTGTAAAAAGTCTATAATTTGTTGGTCATCAAAAAAGACTTGAAAATTGTCTACGTTATCTGGAACCGAAGGACAAGGGATTAATTCGATTGAAAATTTCTTCCATTTGAACTCCTCCAATGGCTTCATATTTGTGGCTGATGAAGCTAAGACATCTGCAAGTGAATTCTCTTCTCTAGGAATGTGCGTCAAATTAAAAGCATCAAAATCCTCCATGAGATCCCACGCTCGGTGTTTATATCTTTTCAGGTAAGATGCCTTGCACTGAAATTTACCTCTAACCTGATTAGCCACCAACTCTGAGTCTGTGAAAACCTGGATATTTTTCACACCTTTATCTAAAGCAAATTTCAATCCCAAGCACTAGTGCTTCATATTCTGCCAAATTATTTGTGCAAGGAAACTGCAAGCGATAAGACATAAAATAAGTCTGATCTTTAGGTCCTTTAAGAACTGCCCCTGTACCAGAACCTTGCTTAGACTTAGCTCCATCGACATGAAGCATCCAAACTTCATTATCATGATCAAGATGAGCTTTAATAGGTTTCCCCTTTTGTGTAGTTGTCAGATTATAAACCCCGATATCTACATCAACAATATTAACAGTCTCATTCTTGGCATTATACTCAGTGATCATGTGTTTATATCTAGGTTCTCTTTCGATTCTTAACTGATTTGCAACACCTTTCCAAGGCAACCACATATGTGAAAAATCAGTCGCCAAGTACCCATTCAAAGACTTTGACCAGTCTCTGCTCAGAAGCATTCCGTATCCCACAGGAATATCTACCACCTGAATGTCAATTTTGTGTTGTGCTCTCGGCTCAGATGCTAGCTGGATGTGTATATTTTGAAGTTCACCTACCACCTTAACCTCAATTTTATCCAATTGGATGACTCTTCTCTCGGACTTCATAGGGGTTAAACCCAACTGTTGACAGATGGCTAGAGGCATGACATTGGCTGAAGCACCAGAATCCACCAGACAGTTGTGTAAATTCTTCCCAAATATATGGACAGTTAGCAAGAAAGGCGGAACTTCAGTCCTTTCTTTATACATGGCCATATTTGCATTTGCTATCTTCTTCCCCTTTTCTAGAGGTTTGGTAGTAGGCTCAGAGTAAGTCTTAATCAAATTATCCCTTTGTTCAGTAATTTGAGCCAACTCATGAAGAGTGATATTAGCCTTAATCTTCTTCATATCCTCCACTATATTGTATCCCTTATTGAGTGGAGCAACAAATCCATATGGTACTCTTGGATCTCCTCCCTTGGGTGGAGGTGGGTTATTATTTGGAGATGGATCTGGAGGAACATTATGGGAGTTGTCTGGAGGTGTAGATGTAGTATTAGGCTCCAGATTTTTGTTCCTGAGATTGTAGTTGTCCCTTCTATACTGTTGAAAAGCTTGCACTTCATCCATAGGCATCTCCACAACATTCTCTGACTCATCTGGAAAAGTGAATGAATCTAACACCATAGCTGCACTATGTTTGGATGAACCTGGACCATCAACATTTCTTTGGTTTTCAAGAAAAACCAACTCACCAGATAGAGCTTCAAAGGCATTGCAGAACTCCAAACAATCTAATTCCCCATGCTGAGATGTTTCGTGTATCCTGCACCAGTTGGGCAAATCCAAGTCACAAATATTCACTTCATGCCCCTTACCTTTATAATCCTTATTGGGTTTATATGGTGGTCTAGTGAATCTATTCTGTTGATAAGGAAATCTATTTGAGTTGTCTCCGGTGGACACTTGCCTTTTGAAACTCAAAAAGTCATTTGCCAACTTTTGGACCATCTTTGAGACTTCCTCAACTCTTGTTTTATCAGATTCTTTCTCTGTATTCTGTACATGTTCAGCATGTGTTACAGCCAATGGATTTCCTATCGGTGGAGTTTGGCATGATGGCAACATCATTTGATGTGGGATAGGATTCAAAATAGGGGTATTTTGTGTAACAAAGGGAATTAGAGGAGCATTCAAAGGTTGAGGTCCTAATTGTCTTTCAAGAACCAAAGCTTCTCTATATGCCTCTGTTAGATTAGTAATATTAGCATCTCTCTTCAGGAAAATAGAGGTCACTGGATCTAGGGAATTCCTAAAAATTTCCAATGCTAGATCTGTAGTTGGCACATAATGACCCATCAATCTACCATAAGCCTTTTGAAACCTAACATTGAAAGATCTGACAGTCTCATTGATTCCTCTCTTAATGCTGGAAAACTGTTGATATAACACACTAGGGTCAATCACTTCCCCAAATTGTGATACAAAAACTTTCTCTAGGTCATTCCAACTAGTAATAGAATCATTAGTAAGATTCAAAAACCAGTCGTATGCTCCCTCCTGGAGAGTGAATGGGAATAACCTACAAGCCACATCTTCATGCTGCACATTCAACAACTTTAGAGCATTTTTATATGCCACTAGATGTTCTTCTGCTATTCTGATTCCATCATGCTTGTAGGTAGGAAGATACTTCTCAGGATTTTTGGGTAAATCATGCATTGCACCAGGAATATTCAAAGCGGTGGAACCCAACCAGTTTGCCATTACTACCTGATTAACGATGATATTTTGAGTTGCAGTTGGAGGAACTACGAGTGGTGACAAAACTATGTTAGACAAAGACTTGGCTCTTCTGAGGCTACTTCTCCTTGGGGTTTCTAACTCAGGCACAAGGAGCTCTCCAGCTCTGGAGTGGGACCTGGTTACTCTATAGGTAGAATCCAACTTTTCACAAGCAACTTACAATCCTTAACAAATACTAAATGGAGTTCAGTTGACCCTCCTTCTAGCACCAATTTTAAATGTTGGTTCATCTTTCATACACACCCCATGAAGAATGAGCATAAAATACCAATAACACTTATACGGGATAAATCCCACTCACTTTAGGATCTTGTTGGTTATCCAAGGTGTGAGTTACAGAGTTGGGTCGAATGGCTATTCACTCTTTTTTGCTTCTGGAATAGTTTCAAGTGGACTGTCTGTTACCTTACAATGGGCTCGACCTTCGTTCAATAATGTTTAGCGGTTGTTATCTTTGTTGACAATCAGATTTACGATGAGTTCTTTGATATAGCTCTTTATGCTTTAGCAGATTAAATAAAAGACAAATTTGAAAGAAAATAAAAATGGATCATTTAACGGTGGAACAAAGAGAGTAGGGTAGGGCAGAAAAGAGAAGCTTATCTAAGTTAGTTGCAAAATCAAAACTACCAATTTCAGTTACACTATTTAGCTTCACAATAAAACCAATCAAAGAGGAAGGTGTCCAGCTTTCTAAGATCACCTTCTACTAAGAGCATAAGACAGAGATGACACAGATCTAAAAGAAAACCATAAATAGAAGGGAAGTCGGTATCAACTGGTATCTCTCACTAGTAGCCTAGCTCGTGCAGTGAGGATAGAGCAATTAGAACAAACCAGAACCTTAAATCTTTAATTTTCCCTAGCATATAACAAACAGAATGAAGCCTAGCAGCATATTCAATCTTGATAACACAGATTTACAACTAAAATAAATAGAACTTTAGTGAGACAAAAATAGAAGAAGATGCACTTATCAAAATCTGAAAGAGATTAGGCTCCTGGCCATGCTATCACAGAAGAATGATGTCACACCAACCCCAGGTCCAGAACAAAGCATTCAAACAAGATTTGCAAGAAATTGCTAAAATGTCTTTTATTCCAAGTTTTCGCATCCGGACTTTACATTCAAGAGAAGTATATATAGACTCAGGACAGACCCTGATCTTTTCAAAATATCTTCTTCCAAATATCTAAATCTTATCATAAAAATCCCACCATCGAGGTTTTACAATATAAGGCATTTTTATATAGAGTTTTGATAAGCCCTAATTACTCTAAAAATATTCATGTGGATCTTGCCATGAATGGAGGAGATAAGACTTGGTTTGATCCTCATCAAATGGACACCGCGTGTAAATGTATGTTCTTCTTTCGATAAGCCGTCAGAGCATCTCATTAATTCTTCTACAAAATTTGGATGAGTCACTGACTTCCTAGGCCTTCCATCCTCGCACAACCGCCTTTGTTTGGTTCGAGTTGAGATTCTCTGCTAGTCATTACTTTTGCCATAAATTTTCCGGGCAAATGCATCCACCGACAAATTCCTTAAAACCTGTATTCGCGGCCAGATCTACAAAATCTGGATGAGTCACTGACTTGCCATAAATTTTCCTAGCAAATGGATCCATCGACAAATTCCTTGAAGTCTGTCTTTCTTGCCATTACTTTTGCCATTATGCAACTGTCGGATCACCTTCTGCAAAAAGAAAAGCAAAGGTTAGATTTTTAATGTTTTTCATTTTAATTAATTAATTGATTTGGACTATGTTGAAAAGCTTCCACTTCCTTTTGGATGGGTGATGCCATGAAACTAAAGCATGTTGTGAAAATGGAACATGTCGTGAAATCGTGACATTTCCCTCACTTCATGTCTATTTTGGTTTTCTTGGCATTATTTCTTCACTTTTTCTTCCAAGCTTTCCTCGTGAAAATGGAACATGTCGCGAAATCATGACATTTCCTTCACTTTTTTCATTTTCCTCCAAAATGGAACATGTTGTTTTCTTTTCTTCATTCTCAAAATGGAACATGTCAAAATCGTGACATTTCCTTCACTTTTCTTTCAAGCTTTCCCTCCAATGTTTTTTTTCCTCAAAAATGGAACATGTCATGAAATCATGACATTTCCTTTACTTTGTTTCTTCCAAGCTTTCCCTCACAAAAATGGAACATGTCACGAAATCGTGACATTTCCTTCACTTATGTCTTCCAAGCATTCCCTCACGAAAAATGGAACATGTCACGAAATCATGACATTTCCTTCACTTTGTTTCTTCCAAGATTTCTTCCTCGTGAAAATGGAACATGTCACGAAATCGTGACATTTCCTTCACTTTGTTTCTTCCAAGCTTTCGTCCTCGTGAAAATGGAACATGTCATGAAATCGTGACATTTCCTTCACTTCGTTTCTTTCAAGCTTTCGCCCTCATGAAAATGGAACATGTCATGAAATCATGACATTTCCTTCACTTCATCTCTTCCAAGCTTTCTTCCTCACGAAAATGGAACATGTCACGAAATCATGACATTTCCTTCACTTTGTTTCTTCCAAGCTTTGGCCCTCGTGAAAATGGAACATGTCACGAAATCGTGACATTTCCTTCACTTCGTTTCTTCCAAGCTTTCTCCCTCGCAAAAATGGAACATGTCACGAAATCGTGACATTTCCTTCACTTCGTTTCTTCCAAGCTTTCTTCCTCACGAAAATGGAACATGTCACGAAATCACGACATTTCCTTCACTTTGTTTCTTCCAAGCATTGGCCCTCGCAAAAATGGAACATGTCACAAAATCGTGACATTTCCTTCACTTTGTTTCTTCCAAGCATTGGCCCTCACGAAAATGGAACATGTCGCGAAATCGTGACATTTCCTTCACTTTGTTTCTTCCAAGCCTTGGCCCTCATGAAAATGGAACATGTCACGAAATCGTGATATTTCTTCTTTTGTTTCTTCCAAGTTTTCGTCGAAAATGGAACATGTCATGAAATCGTGACATTTCCCTCACTTCATTTCTTCCAAGTTTCGCAAAATGGAACATGTCCGAGAAATTTCCCTCACTTCATTTCTTCCAGGATTTTCTTCCACTTTGTAAATTCTCCAAAGATTGTAGGGTAATTCCAATGACTTTGTCCAAGTGCCCGAAATTTGATGAAACTTTACAAGTATCTAAATAAGCCTATAGGGTATCCAAATCTGCAAATGGAACTTAAAAATTCATCATGGATCAAGAGAGAATGCACTTAGAAGTCTGCTAGCCAGAAATAGAAAAACTCTTGAAAGTTAAAATTTCTGAAATGATTAATATGAATTAATACATTTAACATGCAAAATCTCAGAAATTTTAAATTGAAATTCAATGTCATATGCAAGCCTACTTGGACACTTTGATGTAGGCAAAATTTTAGAAAGGATGCAAGCAAAATTTGGAATTAAAACCTAAAAACTCAAGAGGGTCCCTGCGGAACAAATGAATATTAAATATTTTCAAAGGATGGAATTTCATTTTTTAGTGGGGGTGTGTTGCTTCTCAACAAGACTGAACCAGGTAATCTTTGATTTAAACCCATTCATTCAATGTCGGTAAAGTCTTTGTCACAAATGTAACCAAAGGTAGAGTTTGCACCAACAAAACCCTTAATGAATATTTTTTAATTTTCACTACAGTGAATATTGTAGGATGTAGTCTTCTTGCTTTCTAGATAGATTAATAAGTAGGTGATAATTTTATTTTTTTCAAAAGATATCCAACTCCTATTTAATGTGTAAATATATCCTTAAAATGAACTCTTCTTTTTGTAATTTCTTGAAGACTATAATATGAGCCCTTCTTGCAACTTTAATCCAAATATGGTGCTTAATGAAATTTGATAATGAACCCCAATTTAAATTTCAACTAATTGAACCCTATTTGCTTACCTTTTATGGCTTTTGTAGTAGATTTAGATCTCGATATTTTGATTCACCAAGTTACTACTTTGTAATGGATGAATTCATACCTTCTTTTTGGTTGTCTAGAACAACTTCTTGATTCACCAAACTGTGGTCTTGAACTTTCTATCTTGAGTCTGGGGTTTGGTGGCTTGATCCTTCTAGTGATCTTCAATATTCTACTATATATTCAGAGAACTCTTTTCTCTAAATTGTGCCTTCTTCCTGTGAGAAGTAATCTCCAAATCCCTTAGATTTTTTAGGCTTCTTCTATTTCAATCTTCCTTCAATCTTCTTGTTGAATTTTGACTTAAAATAGGATATTCTTCCTCTCAAGACTCTAAATGTCTTAAGGTATTCACTGGATTTTGCTTTTGGATTTGGCACTCCTTGCCAAATTCTTCTTCTCTTGGGCTTGCTATCAAATGGCGATAATTCTCCTAAGTCCTTCACTATTAATAACTTCTCCTTGGTAGTGTATTTATCCAATGAGTTCTCCTCCGAACACTACTGATAGTGCTTCTACAAGCTCTGCAATAAGGCTCTCCAAGCCTTCTTCTTTTCTTCCTTGAGACCTCTCTAAGGTATTGTATCTTGTAGCTTCTCTGGTATTCCAATTAATATATTTTCTTCAACCTTCTACTTCTAAAAGTGTTTGTGAAAATATCTTCTTAGATCTCTGATATCTATTGCTTTTGGATTCTAGAATTGGACCTTTGCTAGTCCTTCTTTTCTTCTACAATTTGTAGGCTTTAATGGAAATCACTAATTTCCTATTTCATGGACTCTTATCTGGAGTCTTACTTAGGAGATATTCTCTAGAGTCTTCTTCTAAACCAGGAACTTTTCTTTTGAATTAGGAATTCTTCTCAGAAGTTTTCTTTAGAATTAAGGCTTATATGGCCTTTTTTTTTCTGTAACAAGGCTTCTTTGGCCTTTTCTTCTTCAAGATCAATGCTTCTCTAGCATTTTATTTTGGATCAAGGCTTCTCTAGCATTTTCTTCTGGATCAAGGCTTCTATGGCATTTTCAACTTCTAAACTTTATAAGTATTGATGGAGATCACCAATATACTATCTTCTCCTTGACTCGTCTTCTAGAGTCTCTTCTTCCTAGAGTCTACTATAAGGCAACTATAGTCTTTTCTTAACTTCTGTAGTCTACAAGATTGCAACTCTTGTAATAGGAACTTTTTCTAGGTCTTTGAAATCTTTAGTGTTATCCTTGTTTTTGCAAGTTCTAGAATGTTTCTAAGAAGATATTCTTCTTATATATCTTGTAGGAATCTCCCCAACCTTTTTTTGAATCTCCTTTTTCTTGCAACAAGTTGTTAGAAACTGGAATGAAATAATCTTCACTAGTTGATCCATCAAACTAGTGGAATGAATGTTGAGTCCTAGTCTTCATGAGTTTTTTTTCTACAACTTAGAGGAAAGACTCTAGTCAAATGTAATCTTAGAATTTTTGTACCTAAGATTTAATCCTCACTTGTGATTCTCTCTAATCCTATTAACCACTATGAATTTTTCTATTAATTTATTACTAATGACAACTTTTACATACAATGGTGCACAAAAATAGATCTGGTTTGTAAAGATGCAGACCAACAATAGCAATGGTGATTCTCCCTATTACTATTGACCTACTAGACTTCTCTTATGATGGATGTAGGTCCTATTCTTGATTCACCATGACTACGATATCACTATTAGCTTTTGAGGATATTTGCAGTAGGAGAGATCTATCACAGTTCCTAATAAGATGCAAAAAATATAAAAGAAAGTAATTTTGCAATATAACTAAAATATACTATAAATAGAAAGTGGAAAAAATACAATGAAGTATGAAGGTAATGTTCACTCCATTAATACAAGCTAAAGAACTACATTGTACTCCATATAATATTTCTACCACTATCTACTATAATACAATTGATATGCTTGATATGTCTCTTACTATTCTAATCTATCACTATGAGACCCTTTATATAGGAAGAGAGATTCCTTGGCCAACACTCTACCTAGTTGTACAAGGGGATACTTTGCATATTTATACTTGTGCATTTATTACATTTCTTGAAGTAAGTAGCTAAATGCCCCCTAAAGTATTCTCCTACTCTAAATATATAGAAAATATGGTACATTTACATGATCCAAATGATGCATTATGCTCTAAATCTAACAATCATATGAAATGATTTCATCAAAGTTTATCAATATATTCAAAATTTTTGAAGATATAGGGCTTACAACAATTTTTTTTGGAAGGTTGAAAAGTTGAAAATTGTTCTTAATAAAAAGAAAATAAGGAGGAATAAGGATGTCTACTTCCAAGAATACATTAAACAATGATATAGAGAATATTTTCAGAGAAGAAAAGAGAAATGTCATAAAACTTGGGATCAAAGATTTGATTAAAAAGTCTTAAGGAAAATTGGACTTAGTATCAAGTTTCATTTACAAAGAAGCATTAGAGTTTTTTTTTGAAACATTAGAATACTATCTTCATGTGAGAATGTTTGAAGCAATTAACAATGACAAATACAATGTTATAATTCCTTTAAATATTGCTAGAATAATATACATGACATTGTTTATACTTAAACATCACAAAGAGAACTTGAAATAAAAGGAGTTGATTGAATTCCTTAAGAAGAAAGCAAAAGTGGATGAATAATTTTTAGAAAAGGTATTTAATTATTCATGCAATATTGATGCTTCAAGTTCATCTAATTCAAGGTCTTATCATGATGCCATAAGTGAATGCTCAAAAGGTTTTGTACAAAGGAAGACTTATTATATGAAGGACAAAGGCAAAGAGAAAATGGGTTTTTAGGAATAAAATGATGATGTGATGTAATATAAAAGTATAAATACTGACACCAATTATGAAGACAAGAAATAAGAGAAAGAACCTGATCAAGGAGGCATACAGTGCAAAGTGAGTTAAGAGATGAAGACTATATTGAAGACTAAAGTCTTCACTAACCAGATAATGTAATACAGGGGGTGTTAGAGTATATTACATTAGCATGTACCACCTTGGGTATATCTTTATATTAGAAGCGTGTCTTATATTAGAGTGTGAGTATATACTTTATGCAATGTAATAAATGCACAAGTATTATTAGAGTGTGCAAAGTATTAAATAATGTAAATGTGCATAATAGTCCATGTGCACATAAGCCCATAGAGTAGGAAAGTGAAGAGCCTGAAGAAGGGTGAATGCAAGAGTACTCCATATGAAGAATCACATTCCATATATATTTCAATGTGTGTATGTGTGATATAATGTAGAGTGAGAGTGTGTGGAAGTATGGTGTATTGGAGATATTTATTCTATCAAGATACTATTTTTGTGAGCATTTGTTAATGGATATTTTATGAGTTTTTGCATAAGTTATTTATGAGTCTTATATGATTTAGATATTTCCATTAACATATATTTCATATAGCAGCTTTATTGTAGATATTGTGGTTATTTTTTTAAGTATTAAGCAGCAAAAGCAAACAGGATTTGTGGATTTCAAGATTTCCTCAACATTCACAATATGTTTAAACCTCAATATGAAAAAAATTATTTTGGATCCTCAAGATCCAACTCTATTCTCTATTTTTTAAATCCTCATTTGTTGGATCGTGTTTAAAATTCTCTTTTTGGTTTCTCTTATAGCCATATGCTCATGGCTATATCATATTATAAGTGACTTGGGGTCCCTCTAGTCGCCTTATCTACAATGTAAAAGATTCAAGGAGCATTTCAAAACCCCTTATTGAATCTAATAAAAAAAACTTACAATATTAATTGCTCAAAATCTGTGTATAAGCTTTATTTATTTTTTTGTATCTTCCACTTACAATAAGATAATTGGATTGCTATTTCGTGGAACAATGTCTCTACAATATATCCATAGTAATATGACTCTTCAAGTACTTAACTATTATTCTCCAGGGCTTTTATGAGCCTAAATTCCTTGAATATCTTTATCCCTTTGCATGTTGCTCATGGTTCTTCCTAAATTTTTTTGCTAGCAAGCTATAGAGGTATGGTGAAATGGTACTACCTTGGTAGATTCATATATAAGCTTTAAAGAAGAAAAAAATATCTCCATTGATTAATGGAAATATCCAATGAGCTTTGATGCATGCTCCTATCCATATTACTAGATAAATCAAAAAAATAAACTTTATGAGAACTTTTTCTAAAAATTAAGTATTGACCCTATTAAAGGCATTGGTCTTGTCTAGTTTGATAACTATAATTTTTATTTGGAGTGGAAGAAAGAATGAAGAGTTTAATGTAGGGAGATTAATATGAACTAAATATTAGGAAGGGGGAGTAGGACATGATGATAGTTGAAGATCCATTAAGCACAAACTATGAAGGAGGTAAGCATTCCTCTTTCTTACATTTAATTTTTTTTTGGAAGAAGTTTGTTAGATGGAATCATGAAGTATATGTAGTGAAGCTAGGATTTGCAAAGTGAAATATATAGGAATTAAATCAAGGGCGTGAAAGGAGTTATTTTTTTATGGATAAATATACCTATGAATGTGAGCAATAGTTTGAATAATTTTGTTGGCTAGAATCATGGAGTACATGTAGCAAAGATAGGGTTTGCAAAGTGAAGCACAGAGAAAATAAAATAATACAAGAAGTGACAATATTTTATTTTTTATTAAAACTAGAATGTGCTCATATATATTCATGTGAATAAAATGAAGGTGGGTCTATTTCTTGATTGATATATTTAAATAAAATGACACAAGAAGCATCAATATTTTTTTAGAACTAAAGTGTGCTTAGATTTGTTCATGTGAAGAAAATGAAGCTTAGAGAAGCTTCTTTATAGAATTAGAGCATCCAAAACGTTAAAGGAGTTACTTTAATGGGGAGGAATAGTTTTGTGCATGTGAATGGTTGTTTGAAAAAGTTTTTTAGTTGGAATCATGGAGTACATGAAACAAATCTAGGGTTTACAAAGGTAAAATATTAACATTTGTTTTTATTTGGTATTTTAAAATGGTAGTATAGATTGGGAAATTGGGTTCTTTTTTCATGGAGAATGAAGAGGAATATTTTGACTTCTCAGAGGACCCCTTTGAGGGGTAAAACATCTTTTCAAAATCAAGGGCTAGTGGTCCCATGTTTGGACAAGATTTAAAAGTTGAGAATTGAGGGTCCCTAGGATTTTCTCATGGCCAAAATAAGACTACAATTCATAAGAATTTAGGGGACATAGAGGAGTCTATTTCAATAGGTTTAGATCAAGTCGGTTGTCCTATTGATTGCTCATTCTCAAGTATCTGAGAAAACTCTACTCAAGTTATGGATATAATGAATGAGTAAGTATTTCATTGCAGGGAAAACCTAACCAAATTCCAAACAACCTAGACTCACTTTGTCTAAAAAAATTTCCTTTGTTTGGTTCTAGTTTTATTGGTAAAGGTCTTGATTTAGAGGCTCTAAGTGGAGTAGGTCCAAACACTCAATTAGTATAGACTACAAATATGGTTACTAAATTGCACAAGGCACACAAAGTGGCTAAAAATAGAAGGTCAAAGATCATAATGGTACTTCAGGAAGACCTAAGGATGGAACAAGTTTTGGAGTTTTCATGTAAGGCCCTTATTAGAAAGTTTCATGGGCATCAAATAGATGATAATACACTAAATGAGTGGTTGTAGAAGGTATGAGTCTCAATTTTAGGATATGGATCAATTTTTCACTTTTATACCAAAGGATGGATAAATGTCCTTTTTTGACTAAAGAAGATGCACAAAATATTTTGGAAGGTTTTTGGCATTGGGAGTCTTCTTTTTTGGCTTTGAAGGCTTTGACGACTTGATTTTACCCTAGGACTATGTTTGATAGGAGAATCCCTATTTGGGTGAAATTTCTAGGTCTACCAATGGAGTTATGGTCAAAAGGAGCTTTGAAAGAGATTAGAGATTCATTAGGTGGATATAGATGTTTCATTAAAATATAGTGTTTTTTGGTCTATAGCTTAGGTTTTGGTTGAGATGGATAATAGTGAAGCCTTAATGGACTATATGGAGATAGTTATGGAGAATATAGTTCATAATAAAATCCTAGACTATTTGAAGATTCCTTTTAGATATGTTCATTGTCATGCTTATAGACATATTGCTAAGGAATGTTCTCAATTTTTTGCATAGAAAGTATGGAGGATAAAACAAATGACTAGTGGAAATTTTATGTCAGCTAACAATAGTTAGGAGATACCTATTTTTTAAAAATTAGTAGTGCTCCCTAATTTTGTACAAACAAGAAAACAATATTTTGAACCAGGAACAAGAAATCTAGACGAAGAAGAAATTTTAGGCCTAGCTATCACAACCCTCCTTAGTAGGACTTATTATTAACAATGAGCTATATTAAAATATGGATGTCTAATGCATAGTCTTATTTTATGTCAATAAGAATAGGTAGTTGTACTTTATGCTTTGATTATATTCTTTGAATATGGTATTTTTTGTGGTTTAAATTGGCATCAAGGAATATTGAAATTGTGACTATCATATACAATGATTTTGAAAGGCGAGCACCCATAATCATAGTCCAAATACTAACATCTGATGGGTTAAATATTACTTCAACCCAACCTCTAGAGTAGGTTGGTATAGCTTATCAACTAATTGGATGTTGACTCATTTAAGCTCAATTAAATATGTATAGATAGGGATAGAAATGGGATAGGGTTTAATAAATTAATGAATGAATAGTGGTCGGATAAAGCTAACAACATAGGCATATACAAAAAACCTCCAACAAATAAATTTCTAGTATTCCACACTTGAGACTAACAACATTCAAAACTAGTGATCTTCATCATTAAAGAACATAAACACGCTTCAAGAACTATTTCAAACATATAAAGTATTAACAATCCAAATAGCAAAATTAGATTAATACTCTGACTAACAGAAAAAAAGTTCTTTTCAAGCATATGTTTAAACATAAGTATTCCAAAGTTCTCTAAGTTAGCAATCCAAAAACAAAAGAATAGACTAACCATAGTAGTAGTAGCATAAATGACATCACAGATTAAACTCCATAAGCAAAGAAGACACAAGCTTGAGGTAAACATCCAAGTAATGCTCCTTCTATTGATTTGCAAGAAAATATATAGTAGTAGGGCAAGTAAACACTTTAGATCTGACCCTTCAAAACGAGGGTTTGACCTCTATTTATAGTTTTTACAATGAAAGATTAAAATTTTAGGAATATTACAAGGAATTTGAAGTACCAGATCAACAAGATGCTAAGGTGGTAGTCTCTCATTTGTTTTAAGAAAGAAAGGAATTATGCTCCATGAATTATCTGCAACTTAGCCTCCATAGGTCGTTCAAATTTTTGCAGTGTCTTGCTATTGACCTTGTCATAGGGTGATCTAGATCATCCTATGTTCTTGCCATGGATTTTACTTTTAGATTTATAATTGAATCAATCCGTGGATCTTGATTTTGTAGGACCTCATCTTCCTCAGTTATTTTACTCCCTATCAAAAAGTTGAGACAAAAAATTACATCTCATAGCATTGAATGTTGTATTTGTTTGTAATTTGGATCAAATTGGTCACGAGTCTCTGATTCACTTTTGAATGGCCAAGATTAGATCTCAAAGGAAGCTTGGTACACTTGATGTTCATGGTTTGTAACAATTTTTCAACCTTATTAGAATGAACAGTGCTCTAATCTACTCATTCAGAATTTACATTGCCAAGTTTGACCGTTTTGATCATGGTTAGAAAAAAATAGTACCAATTCAATAATAACTCTTTGTTTTGGACTTCTTGGCATCAACTAGTATAAAAATCCACTATTCACAATTCAGCTATACCTTGACTACATAATAGAAGCCTTTGGTGAAATACATAGAAAATAACACCATCTTCTACCATTTGGAATGGAAGCTTTATTCTCTATCATGCTCTCAAATTCTACTACGAAGAAACTTGCATCTGGCTGCATGGAATAAAAGTTGTGGTGTGTCACTCTTCAAAATTCCACTCATTGAATTTCCATGATGTCAATTTTGATTGAGTTGACCATAGAAAATATTATAGCACTTTGCCCACACAAAAATTAACATCTCGTTGGGCCACACAAAAAATAACATTTTCATCCACTTCATAAAAAATGAATGCACTCCTCACCGCTCCTTGAAATTCTACTCTTTGAAATTCCACCATGCCAAATTTGACTAGGCTGACCACAGAAAGAACACAAAACTTTGCCTGCATAAAATTCTACACTATTTTTTAGATGCATGGAATTTAAAACTAGATTCAACCGCTCCTTTGAATTCCATGATTTGAAAATTAGGTAAGGTTCATTTGACCACTTTGACTGTGGATTTTAATATTGTGTTAAAGTCGAGCGAAAAATAACATTGCATGAAGCTGCGTGGATTTCAATAGTATGTTGCGATCGTGGATTGGGGTATGTCTCAACACTTGGTCAAGTTTTTACAAATTTTGCTAAGTATGTGGTCTTTTGGGCCTACATTTTGGCACATCCTAGGGATATTTTCTAGCAAAGCATATGAACTCAGAGTATTATCCTTTGGGCAATTGGGATCAAAAAAATGGGTGAGCATTATGCAATGGTAGTGAATTGAAATGGGTGAATGAATTGGGATGAGAGAAAGGAAGAATGAATGAAGGAAAATGGAGGGTGGGATGGACTTCAACTATCATTGAATCATGCTTCAAAGAATAAATTCCATATGGCCATCACTCTTTCAAACATTTGTGAGGATGCTCAAAGAGTAGAGGTCCACATGGAAGCCATGCAAGAGGTAGTTGTAGATCATATCTGCAGGGGACTACTTCTTCCACAAGATCAACTGCATGGCTATGATTCAAAAAAACACTTCCTCATGATTGTGAGCCTTTTGAATGTTAGAAATAAAACATCTAGAGGCTAACGATGCATGAAGAATCAAAAAATTATTAGCATTTAACCTTGGTAATGTTAGCATTTGACTTTGTTATGTCGATAGTAGTTTGACGACAAGTGTTTAGTCGACAGGTTAGAAGAGGAATTTGTTTTGTTTTTCTCTTTACCTTGCTATTTCTTTGGTTTCATAGTTAGTAATTACTTTTTGGCATTATATAAAATATTGTAACCTATGTTATTTTTTAATGTGATTTCAATTATCTCACTTGGTATCAGAGCTCAGTAGCAGGTTAGGGTTTTTACATTCCAAAGGAACACATCCTAAGGAGCGGTCCCAAGCATGCATCCCGAGGAGTGGCCCATAGGCACACATCCTATGGAGGCCTATAGAGGAGCTGATGTAGCTAGCATGGTAGTCCTAGGAAAATATCCCAAGGAGATAACACAAAGCAGATCATGGCTCGCAACATGAGGACCAAGGAGTGAACTGGACAAGAACACAGATCTCGAGGAGTGAACTAGACATGTAGAGCTGATGTGGTGGCACAAATTCTAAGGTGAACACGTGGCAGACAACAAAATATGACCTAGAAGACACATGGCTATGAGCCACTAGACTGGAAGTAGACACATGGTAGATAGAGGAGAGAACAAATGACAACTGACTAGGCTAAGGCACGTGGATTAAGGAGTTGACTGGATCCAAACTGGTAACGAGAAACTAGACACGTGGTAAGCTGTGAGTGAGTAGTGTTGAGTTGGTGAACATGCTGAGATGGTAGTTTTTGGTTGGTTGGTATTTTGGTAAAAAGAGTATCCTGATTTCCCGAATGCAATTGAATGTTCAAGTGCTTGTAGTTTTTAAGCATCAATATCCCCTCAGCCTAGTGGATGTGGGATTAAAAATGTAAAGTTTTTTTTGTTGTCACTGGTGACAACCGAAAAAAAGTAGGCAAGCCTCCTTTGCCTTCTCATCGAGCAAAGTAGCTTGACTAGCTCGAGGAGCCAACTGAAGATTGTCAGTCGTGGGGTTACAGGTTTGATTCCTCGTGGCATAATGTATCGCCAAAATTTTTTGCACCCTTACCTTTAGGCTAAAGGATCCGTACCCATAAGGGGGGTGAGAAAAGGATGGAACAATACCTCGGATGGAGAGGCCCTTTGAAGGTCGCACCTCTTGGGGGAGGGGTATAAAGGTGAATTTTTGACAGATGGTGGGATTCACCAGGAAACTCTGAGTGGTAGTTTCCATGCCTAGGTTGAGAATGGGTTTGATTTTTCATTTTATGTTCAATCATTTAGATTCCTAGGTTGGCTAAAATGAAGCTAAGCTATTCTATATGAAGATTCTGATTTATATGAAGACAACAGACATAAATGAATCCTAATGTGATTGAAAACAAAGAATATATAAAATGGAGAAGAGTACACCTGATTTTTGATGTCTGATGAAGATTTTGAAGCTTGTAGGAGTCCATATCATCCCGGATATGACATGATCATCTGTAATTATACATAATCATCCCAAATCATAGGAGATCATCTAAGATCACCCAAGATCATCAACGACCTAATGAATTCATCAGGTGAATTCATCAAAAACCTGCAATCAAGAAAATAGACACAAAAAACCAAAAATACAATTGCAAGAATGATGCAAAATAATACAAATAGGAGTATAGATGTTTGAATGATAAATCCAGATATCAAATTAAATGAGATGCACTATTTTGGAAGCTTAATTTGAATTTTATCATGTAATTATGCTAAATGAGGTGAACTCCAAGATGCAAAATAGAAGTAAATTAATCTAATGCACCAATAAATAAGGAAAATGAGATAGAGAATGCAAACTCAGGGCTCTAATTGCCCCCAAGATGAATTGCAAACCGGATCATCTTTAATCATACAAGATCATTGTCGATCTTGATAGGATCGTCTAGAATTGTAGTTGAATCACCTACGATGATCCAAGCTACCTCCGACTGAAACATAATTAAATCCTGCAAAAAAACTTGAAAACACAAGTGTAAATGATGGGAGATCAGGGAGGGAGTTAGGGGGATAAACTGGAAAAATCCTAGTTTATATAGGATTAGGGGGAGGTTAAGAGGTTGGGGATCATCCCAATTGATGAGGGTCGTTGTTCATTCATCATTTAATCATTATGTGTGTCAATCCAGGGCGATGTCCAAGGCTATATACGAAAGAAGGCTCCAACAGGTTAAGGATTAGTTCATTCAAAAAAACAAGCTTTATTGATGGATCAGTTAGCATTTGGGGGATTTGTTGTGACCTCTAACTCCTAAGAACTGAAATTAACTTCTATTTACTTTTGCAGAAACAAAATTGCAAGAAATGAAATGACAGAATCTAAAAATTGCAAAAAATGAAATGTTGCTAATTTGAAATGACAGGAAAATAAAGTACAAAATTTAGAACACACACATTCTTGCATGAAAGTAAATCAACTAGATAACATCAAAATAGAATTTCATCTACTGCAGGATTGAATCAACAAAAACTGCCAAATTGCAAAATGACAAGATATCTAAAATTTGCTGTGTAAGGCAAAATTGAATCAATAATAACTGTAAAATTGCAAGATGACAAAATATCTAGGAATTGTTGTAAATACAAGGAAATGTTGTCCACTACTAAAATCTGTATTGAAAACTATTAAAGAAATGAAAACTGGCAAAATTCTGCTAACCTATTACAGCAAGAATTCAACAAGAAATTATGTCAGAAGACTGCCTTCCTCTGGCCTGCAAGTGGCCCTTGCTTCTAGAACCATAAGAAGGTGAAGAGTTATGCTAAGAGAATTTAGCTGTTACGCATCAAATTCAACATGCCAATTGAAAACTAAAGATTGCACCTTTTTATTGAATCTAAAAATGCATTACAGTAATGCAGAAAAAACCTACAAATTACTGTTCTGCTACAAATAAACTTCACTCTATGCTAATTTCGGTATTCTATTGCATATCTATCTATATATCTATATCTCTATATGCTCGACCATATAGGAGCTTTATTATTTATAAGATAATATTGATATGCTTGGTTACTGTTTTGTAGGGATTTACAACTGATTACATTACTATTTCCTAGACTACAGTAATTTGCTTTGTCAAAACTTTATCCATTCATTATTGCTAGGCTGCATTTGTTGAGGAAATCACGTTAAGATGAGTTGGGACAACCTCCTACTCAATTTCCAATAATTTCCTCCACTAATTTGTCACTTTTTGACCACTTTCAGTTGTTCCTGCGCTATTCCCTATTCCTGCACCAGAATAACAGGCAGGTGACAATTCATTGCTTATCTACACTCCAAACGCATAGGGAGGAAGTTGTTGACCATTTGGATTGTTTTACCTTATCTTGTACACCCTTCTGCAATGGTGGAATGTTTTGGAGTGACTAATTCCAAGTCCTGCTATATATGTATAGCTGGCTAGAATTTGCATGACTGTGTCCTGCTTTTACCAAATTTCTTACATTTTAAGACTTTGACTTGTTGCTTCCATTTGCATCACGTGGCAGCACTGTCAGAGTGTGTGGTGCGAAGAGAAGATAAGAACGCGGTATGCAAAAGTCATGTTCCGAGTGTGAAATGACAGTGTGCTGGCTGTAGAAGTGATATTTCTATGAAGTTGTAGCAGAGAACGCGGAGAGATATAGAGGAGTGGTTGAAAAAGTGCAAATCATTTTTCACAGCAGCAGTCGAATGCCGACAAGCAGAAGATCGCATAAAAATAGCAGATCATGATAAATGAGGTGAAAGTTTTTATTCTGCAATTGTTATTATTATCTTCAAGTTGTAGCTTGAAAAAGGGGTTGGTGCCTCTTTCCAGTTGGTGCTGGAAAAATTGGAGTTGGTGCTCCATTCTGTTGTAGCAGATAAAACTTAGGGGTTGGTGCCTCTTACCAGTTGGTGCTGGTGAATGATTATGTAAAGTTGGAGCTTTGCATTTGACTGGATTTGGATGGTAGTCCAAGCAGTCCTTTTGAGGAGTAGCCACATCGGTGAACCTCGTTAAAATGTCGTGTTATGTGTGATGCTCTTAGTACTTTTATTATTTCTGCTTTAATCTACTGCTGTTTATTTAAAAGTCTAAATTGATTTTAAGTTTTTAAAGAACACACTGATTCACCCCCCCTCTCAGTTTCATTGTGATTACAACAATTGGTATCAGAGCCAAGTTCCTGAAGAGGCTTAAACAGCTAAGGTGATCTTGGAAATAAAGCAATGGCAAGTGGTGAAGGATTCTCTTCGAACAAAGCTATCATGCCATCAGAATGTAGTTCTTGATGAGAGGAATCTATTCATGTCATCAGAATGTAATTGCAATACATGTTTTATTTACTACCTAATCAATTGAAACAGTGCATAAAATGTTGAAAATAGTCAAAACAGAGGTATAATGCTCCAAACATAAAATCATGCAAACATGTAACAAATAACATATTCTAATCACTATTTGGCACTTTAACTTTGTCATATTTAATATTATGGCAGTTTTTATATGTCAACCATAGTGTAATAATGAGGCATTTCTAGGCCTCATCATTCCCCCCATCTTGAATTGATGCATGCCCTCATGCATCCTAGTAGGCCCTAGTAATATGAACAACATACTTTTGCCACCTACTACCCGAGAAAGTTCTTCTTACTGCACTACACCAAGCATTGTAGTTCCTGCAATTTTTTTTTTTTCTTCCTTTGTACTTGTGGTAGAACTTTAAGAAACTTAATATCTAATGTGCCCTGCTGTTCTACAACATTTTCAAGAATTTTTGGCATAATTTGTCTCGTTTTGAAGCTTGCTCTTGGAATGAGAATGTTGTTCCAAAGTTTCTCTAGAATGAGACTGTCATTCTGAAGATGTGTCAAAAACATGCTGAAATGGCCTCCTAGGCAACATTTAGCTACAGATTCTAGTGTGGGCCCATATTTAGAGTGTATAAGCCTTCCATAACATCAAACATTCCTTTTCCATGATATATATATATATTTTTTGTCTATTACTATTTTATTGCAGTAGTAATAAAACAGGATTTCAGGTGCATTTCGTCCTTCTCAGGTTTATGAGGTATTGGTGAGACATTTTATTCTAAAATCTGCCCTACTAATAAAGATAAAATAGCTGTCATATCTGTCCCAAAATCAGGTTTTTCACAATTTTGAATTTTCCATGCAACTAAGGGCAGAAGGGGGGGTGTTTCTTGATATTTTGAACATGTTCCATTTTTTTTTAACTTGCCAATATTGTATGAACAGTTTATGCCAAATATTGATTATCATATACTAAATGTTAAATTCTTACCATGACTAAATGCAAGAAACACATACCTTACTGTCCTGAAAATTTATCATCCACCTTACAAGCTGCTTCTGATGATGATTTTTTTTTTTTTTCTGAAATAAGAACAACATAGGTGCAGTAGGTGAGATTTGTACAATGGTAGAATAATGATGGGTGGATCAACAAGGCAATGCATGCCAAAAAACCGGTTTTCATGCAAGCCAACTCAGCAGCGCCTCCGAGAAGGTTTTCACTATTGAATTATTCATTTTTTTCTCTTTTTTTTTTCATTTCATTTTTTTTTTCATTTTTTTTTATCAGAAGAGGCTGCCATTTCTGGTTTTCAACCAACTTATATTTTTTTTTCTTTTTTTTTTTCGTTTTTTTTTTTCAAGGCTAAAAAAAATATGATCATTTGGAAACCTTGCCAGAAGAGGAATCCTCTTCTATCATATGCAAATGTGACTGTGTGAAAGATTGAGCAAATTTCTTCTTTATGAGTGGTTTATGGTACAACTGTGAAAGATGTCCATTCACCACTAATGTCCTTGAATCATCAACTAAAGCAAGTTGAACAACTCCATTCTCAAACTCTTCTGGTTCATCCTTGTTGCTCTTAATGTGATCATCATGCCACATTTTCCATTTTTGTTGAATGAACTCTATTTGGTGAAGTGCTTCCAACCAAAGTTCATTAACTACATTCAACTACGAAATCTATTTTTTCTGTACCTGCAACAACTCAATGCCAACTGCTAAAGATGCATAAAGTGTTAGTAGAGCATTAGGATGTTGGATCAATACATCAAACAAATTTACTTTTTGGTTTTTATTCAACCAAATATTGTTGTTCAAAGGTTGTTTTGGCCACATTTTAGTTTGTTTTGTACCAAGATGTTTTGAATTGGCTCTTGGAGAATGATGCAGTAATGAATTAAGAGAACAATGATATGGTGGAAAAGAATAGAAAATCTATGTATGTTTACCAAAAACAATTCTTAAAAGAATTAACTTTGATAAATAGAAAGGAAAATATGAGAAAAAATGATGACATCCATGTGACAAGTGAAGAAAATTGTTTTTTATTGGAATGGATGACAAATTTTTAGAATTTTGTTTTTCATCATTCCATAATAATTGTTGAACAGTGTTGGTTCATCTTTAAAATCTGCATTCCGAACATTTTCATCAAAAACAGACTGTTTGGATGAATCCATCTCTTCTACATTATCCTTTACAACGATGGAGGCCAAAATTGACATGTCCATTTCATTTTCCTTATATGTTTCACGAAACCATGGGCATCCTAGACAATCATACTTAGGTGGAATAAGGTTTCTTGCAAGCAATTTTACTCTTTTACCATCGACTTGTATGTTTTTAGGATATATTTTCTTCTTTTTTCTTGGTTTGTTAAAACATATTTCTTGAACAATTGTATTAATGATTGGCACATCTTTAATAGCTTGAAGCAAAGGGACTATAACATTTAAATGTTTTAATTCTCTTATCAAATCTGATTTTAAAGATGTTAGTTTTGATATTTCAAACTGTTCAAGATATGATTCTTTTTGTGGGAGATTTTCTTTTTCTTCTTCTTGTTTCAATGCAGATTTGTTTTTATGTGCATTAATTTTAGCTCCTATTTCTACACTGGTCAGTGGAATATGTTCAAGAAGTGGTTTTCCTAAATACAACTAATTATTATGACAGTCACCAGCATTTATTATGGCTATATTTTCTGATTTAGCCATAGAGACAGGGGTTACTTGTTTAACATAGTTTGGAATGACCATAGGTTGAGCTGAAAATAGAGGTTGTTTTTCATTTTGTTGTTGTTTTCCATGAGAGAAACTATGGGTATGAGTGGGCAATAAATTTGATTTCTATGTTTGATAATGTTTCTGCCCTTTATGCAATTTTTGTTGTTGTCCGCATTGATATCCTTGTAGTTTTGGTTGCAACCACAGTGGATGTGGTTGATTCCATTGTTGTTTCATCCATCCATGTTGAGACCACTCTTGGGAATATGCCCATAGTGTTTGACTCCAACATTGTTGAAGTGGACCTGAAGCATACCATGGCATATACCAAG
This sequence comes from Wollemia nobilis, assembly GCA_028583015.1. Taxonomy (NCBI): domain Eukaryota; kingdom Viridiplantae; phylum Streptophyta; class Pinopsida; order Araucariales; family Araucariaceae; genus Wollemia; species Wollemia nobilis. The sequence continues at coordinate 7,325,885 of JAQPPZ010003305.1, read as the reverse complement.
GATTATTTCCCCAATGTGTAGGAAATTGAGAAGCATTCTGATATAAAAACTTAAGAAAATTATCTCCTTGTCCTTGTCCTACAAAATTGAGTTTTTCATAGGTTGAGGCTATTTTTCAAAGACACTTTTGAGTTCTAGCAATAAACTACATTGATTTGTGGAATGTCCTTTTTGACAAATGCTACATATAGCTGGTATAAATGTTTTTTTCAAAGGACAGTCATGAACAGAGTGTTGCTGCTCACATCTTGAATAATAGATAACTGAAGGTTCAATATATTTACTCTTTTTATCTACTGTTTTATCAAGATGTACAACAATATCATCTTTAGCAAACTCTTTCATGCATTCTTTCAAATCATGTTTATCATTACCAATTCTATGTTTTCTATGCCTTGAATGATAATAATTTTTGCAAAGTTTAATGATTTCTTGGATTTCAAGTGCATTTGCATCGCCTCTTCCTAAAATATCCAATGCATCCCAAAATTCATCTTGTAGTCCCCTTAAGAATATAATTTTGCGCATTTCAGGTTCAACACTACCACATATATTATAAACAAAAGAAAATATGTCTACATAATCTTCTAAGATTTCATTTTCCTTTTGTTTCATTTCAAGCAATTCATTGTTTTGATTCTTGACTTGACAATATTCTTGGTATCTCTCCAAAAATATATTTTCCATCTCATTCCAGGTTCTAATTGAATTAGGTTCTAAGGTGATAAACCATCGTAGAGCTGACTCTTTAAGAGTGGAAGGAAACAATTTAAGCTTTTGATTGTCGTTAGTGTAATCATGAGATTGACACACAATTTTAAACTCAAACAAAAACAAATCAGGGTCTTCAGATGAAACTCCCTTAAAATTCGATAACACAGAAGGTGAAATGACCTTCATGGGAGCATTTTGATTAGGATCTAATTAGATGGTATTTTGAAAAGTTTTTGCAGGTGTACTAGTTGCACTAGGTTGGAGCACATTACTGGCTCTCCCTAGATTCTCTTGTGAGCCTATCCTTATAGGTTCCCAATAACAATTATATATCCTATTAAACTGTCTTGATTGTATGGATTTGTCAAGAAAAAAAGGTGTTGAACTATTGATTGTTCCTCCTTGTGATGATTTCTCAAAGGATCCTATAGTTCTGGACATAGATGATTGTAATTCTTTGAAAGTTCCAACAATTTTGGAAATCATAAATTTGGACAACTTTGACATACTTTCAACCTCTTGTGAAATTTTTCTTCCTGTGGTAGGCAAAGGATTTTTCATACTTTGACATCGTGCTTTCACATCCTTTAACCTATTCATACTTGCTTGTTCTCTAAATGAACTGAAATGGAATTTACCAAAAACTATTAATTATGCCAGTTATTACATTCATATTTCACTCTAAAGTTCACAACTTAGCACACTAACAATTATTTGATTGCTTTCCTCTTCTAACAACAGCTATCCCTGGCAACAACACCAAAAATGATGAGGGTCATTGTATTCATCATTTAATCATTATGTGTGTCAATCCAGGGCGGTGTCCAAGGCTATATACGAAAGAAGGCTCCAACAGGTTAAAGATTAGTTCATTCAAAAAATAAGATTTATTGATGGATCAGTTAGCATTTGGGGAGTTTGTTGTGACCTCTAACTCCTAAGAACTGAAATTAACTTCTATTTACTTTTGCAGAAACAGAATTGCAGGAAATGAAATGACAGAATCTATAAATTGCAAAAAATGAAATGTTGCTAATTTGAAATGATAGGAAAATAAAGTACTAAATTTAGAACACACACATTCTTGCATGAAAGTAAATCAACTAGATAACATCAAAATATAATTTCATCTACTACAGGATTGAATCAACAAAAACTGCCAAATTGCAAAATGATAAGATATCTGAAATTTGTTGTGTAAGGCAAAATTGAATCAATAATAACTGTAAAATTGCAAGATGACAAAATATCTGGGAATTGTTGTAAATACAAGGAAATGTTGTCCACTACTAAAATCTGTATTGAAAACTATTAAAGAAATGAAAACTGGCATAATTCTGCTAACCTGCTGTAGCAAGAATTCAGCAAGAAATTCTGTCAAAATACTGCCTTCCTCTGGCCTGCAAGTGTCCCTTGCTTCCAGAACCAGAAGAAGGTGAAGAGTTATTCTAAGAGAATTTAGCTATTACTCATCAACTTCAAATGCCAATTGAAAACTGAAGATTGCACCTTTTTATTGAATCTGAAAATGCATTACAGTAATGCAAGAAAAACCTACAAATTACTGTTTTGCTACAAAAAAACTTCACTCTATGCTAATTTCGGTATTCTATTGCCTATCTATCTATATATCTATATCTCTATATGCTCGACCATATGGGAGCTTTATTATTTATAAGATAACACTGATATGCTTGGTTACTGTTTTGTAGGGATTTACAACTAATTACATAACTGTTTCCTAGACTACAGGAATTTGCTTTGTCAAAACTTTATCCATTCATTATTGTTGGGCTACATTTGTTGAGGAAATCATGTTAAGATGAGTTGGGACAACCTCTTGGTCAATTGCCAATAATTTCCTCCACTGATTTGTCACTTTTTGACCACTTTTGGTTGTTCCTGCGCTATTCCCTATTCCTGCGCCAGAATAACAGGCAGGTGACAATTCATTGCTTATCTGCACTCCAAATGCATAGGGAGGAAGTTGTTGACCATTTGGATTGTTTTACCTTATCTTGTACACCCTTATACAGTGGTGGCATGTTCTGGAGTGACTAATTCCAAGCCCTGCTATATATGTACAGTTGGCTAGAATTTGCATGACTATGTCCTGCTTTTACCAAATTTCTTATATTTTAGCCTTTTGACTTGTTGCTTCCATTTGCATCACGTGGCAGCGCTGTCAGGTGGAGAAAGAGTCATGCCTATTCTCCCTCAACTGTTTCCAAGCATTTACCTCTTCTTTATTTGACAAATTTCATGCCTTTCTTCAAAGTGATAGGTGGATGGAATTTGTATGGACTGTGACCTGCTGTTTCCAGCTGCCAAAACATGCCCAAATGTATTTTTGGAGTGATGATAACTTGTTCATCGTAACTCCATTTTTTACCAAATTATGTCCTCGTGTTCTTGGTTATATGAACAACGTTGGGTTAAATTTTCAACTCTTAATTTCTCATAAATTACTTCTTGCATCGCTGTCAAGTTGGCATTTAACACGGATTTTTACCAGCATTTCCTGCTGTCAAAAAGTGTGAAACTACCATTTTGCAGGCCCCATAACTTCCAGGTTACTTATCCATATGCCTTCAAATTTTGGCTATGTTTTTTGTATATTATGAAGTACCATTGGTATGAATTTGGTACCTTAACTCACTCTGGATCATTCCCAATAGATCCACCGATGTTCCCTTTAACACAGATTTACACCTATTAACAGTTCCAGAAAAGACTAAGGCATGAACAATGAGCGCATGAACGAACAATGAGTGCAAGAATGATGTAACCTTCATAACATTTTATCTACAACTCGGATTGACTTGCTTCAAAAAGCAAAGTTGTAGTTCTTGATGAGAGGAATCTATTCATGTCATCAGAATGTAATTGCAATACATATTGTATTTACTACCTAATCAACTGAAATAGTGCATAAAATGTTGAAAATAGTCAAAACAGAGGTATAATGCTCCAAACATAAAATCATGCAAACATGTAACAAATAACATATTCTAATCACTATTTGGCACTTTAACTTTGTCATATTTAATATTATGGCAGTTTTTATATGTCAACCATAGTGTAATAATGAGGCATTTCTAGGCCTCATCATCAATCCAGGAGATCCTCAACGTGGGAATCTCCAACCGCGCAGACACGCTTCTGCCCAAGTTGGAGAGGTCATTGGAATAGAAGCTAATTGTGAAAATTTGGTTTCGAGACAAAATCATCTGGACATTCTGTTCCAGATGAATTCTTTCGATTTGGGACGATATCGTCAGATCGACGATGATATCATCAGATCGATGACGATATCATCCAACGGTCACAACAACCTCTAAAAATGGCACAAAAAACAAGGTAAGCGGTTAACGGGCGGTTTCGAGGTTAAAATTCAAATTTCTACTTTTTACTAATGGTTTAACTGTGCCAATTTTAGGGTGCTACATTTTGCCCCCTCTTTAGCACATTTTCTAAAAAAAATGCGTTAAAGACGAGTTCTTCACGCTTTACAAGAAAGCAAAAATTTATTCCATTTTTTAGACGACGATTCTAGGTCGAATTGTACGACTATTTGCTATGGTGCCCCCTCCGAGTTTTTACCCAAATCAAACATTTGAGGTAAAAGCGTGAAAAAGAAAAAAATAAAAAAAATGTCATTTTTGAATAAAAATAAGAAAAATAGGGTAAAACCCTAATTCATTTTTACTGTTCACTTTCGCTGTTTCAGAGATCTGTAGGAGAAATGGTGGAGATGACACATAGATTGACAGAGATCCGACGCGGGTTGTGGGTAAGGATCTAAACCTAGTTTTACTGTGTTTTTAACTTGATTTACTTAATTTTTTGACTTGAATTTTAATTTTTTTGGGCATCGCGGCCAGTTTTTGGCTGTCGACGAAATCGTCTTTATATTGTTGATTTCGTCTAGGGATGAAATTAGAGAAATATGGGTGATCCCAAAATTGAAGAACGAAGACGATTTCATCCTATTAAGAATTATTTTATCTAAATTTGGTACAATATCATCTAATAATGGGCGATATCAACTTTTATGGGATGATTTGGTTTAATTGATTTTTTAATGATTATGTACTAATGATTTTTGTTGTTTTATTACTTATTTTGCAGAGGGAATTGCTAAAGAGTTGAGAGTGGAAATACGGAGGTCTAAGAGATGATTTTGCCATGCTTGATCAAGCCCAGCGAGATAGATTGGCAGAGGTAGGACTGTAGCATGTGGCAGAGATGCCACAAATTCCTATAGACATGGGGCTACTGACAGCCCTAGCAAAGATATGGTATTTAGAGTCGTCCTGCTTCCAGCTACTGATAGGGGAGATGACTCCCACTCTAGAGGATGTATGGAGGATCTTGAGGATCCCCATACATGATCAATTCATGACACCTTTGACCAATCAGGGCCATGCCATGATGAGATTGTGCGAGGAAACGAGCTTCGTCCTGGATAAGGGCAAAGTAAACATTGAGGCTTTGAGGTGGATGCCAAGGGCATCTCGGTTGACCTAGGTTTTGGTAGGGGCGGTGGGTGGCCTGCTTCTATGCCACCAGAGCAGATGCAGATTATCATGGCTACTTTCATATGTGGTATGTGACATGAGAGATGATGGTTACAGGTTTGGTTGGGGTAGCTTTATACTGTGTCGCTTGTATAGGATCCTTTACGGGGTCGTATACAAGGGGGGTTGATGTTTGGTGCTGACATCACTTCTACAAGTTTGGTGTAGGGAGCACATTATGGTGCGAAGGCTGGTAGGGATTCCACTGATAGGAGTTGATTGGGAGAGACCTCGAGTTTTCTACTGGTGGCTCTAGAGAGGGTCACAATGGTAGATAGATTTTCCAACGTCCCGAGGGTTGCTGGATGACCTCACCCCAGATCAGATAACCTAGAGACCATGGAGAGAGCATCCAGGATGGGTAGAGGACGGACAAGAGTTGGGTCACATCAAGCGAGTCATATGGTTGAGGACAAAGTGGGGAGAGGTAGAGCTCCACTACTATGACCAAGTTTTGAGGTAGTTTGGTCTACAACAAGGGATCCCTACTCTTAGGGATTATGAGTACTCCTGGACTATGTGGGATAGTACCACACTGAGCGGATATCTAGACATGCAATAGTTTTGGAGTCAGGATGTTGATGATACCCCCATTTAGCTAGTGAATGGAGATGACGCAGGGGTAGCAGATGGATATGATGCCTAGTATGTAGGCATCCACCCTCCTCGGATGATGAGGGCATAGGGTTTGATGCATGTTGTAGTGCAACGGATGGAGAGGCGGTGCCAGGCTACCATTGATGCAGCGAGGGGTCACGAAGGGACAGATCAATGGTGACCTCCTTAGGAGAGACATCAGAGAGAACCATATGCTTTGAAGAGACAACAACAACCAAAGAGGAGGGAGGAGAGGAGAGATGATAGGAGAGATAGAATCCATCCTTAATAGAGGGATAGACCACCATCGCTTGATAGGGTCAAGGGTGTCGAGGTGAGGGAGAGTAGCAAAATGGAAACTCTCCAGGTAGAGAATGCCCACCTACAAGCTTAGATGCAAATTTTGTAGGATGAGGCTACATGACTCAGGGATCGAAGTGGAGGGGCAAGCATTCTAGAGCTGGCACAGTTAGTTTCTCAGATCGTGTTCTATTAGAGAGTGTACTACCATCTAGTTCTAGAGGGCCAGAGGATACAGTTGCCAGTCAGCATTGCAGAGCCGATCAGGATGGGGTCATCGAGGACATCATCACGATCGACATCGAGGACCCATGACACAGGACAGGCTTTGATGGGACCACCTCCTCCACCTCAAAGTGGGAGAGGAGATGAGGTTGAGAGCTCGAGGTCTTCTCGAGACTAGATGCACATTATACATAGACTATTTTTGATATGATTGAGTATGCCAAGGTATAGATTGTGGCATACCAATCCGTTTTGATATGATGTATATTATTCTTGATATATATATGATGTTCTTTTTGTGATATGACTTGTGCATATATTTTATGATGCTTTAATATTTCAATTGTTGATTGACTATTCATGTAATTATATCATTGAAAATAGTATAATTTTATGTCATGCTATAAAATTAAATGAAATATTCTGATATAAACAAACTGGTTGTGGTGTGTTTTGATGAAAATAAGGTGACTTCTAACAATAATTTCAAAGGACATTGTCACTGTTACATGACCACTTCATAGAATCGTCGCTCGCTAGGTCATTAAGCTAATCCCAGTATAAGGGAAATATTGCTAAAAGTAAAAGGGTGCTTAAGAGACTTTCTTAAGACTTTGTGTTGTGATGATGAAAAATAATGATGATTTGTTTTCAGATTTCCATGAAAATATTATGTATGAAATATTAACAATATGATTTTTTCTAGGCATAAAATTCTTAAGTATGATAGAAATTTAAACAATTCCCTAGAAATTATACCATCGTCGCAAAAATGAATGTTGACATAATGAAATGAAATAGAAAATTTTTCGTTCTTTTTAAAGCAAAATTGTGTAACATAATGATTTAAGCCATATGCTTTTATAGATTAAATAAATGGGAAATAAAATTAGAACGATGGTTTGCGCTAGGCATAGAATTTTAGGTATAGACTTATACCATCATCGCGAAATCCAAAGAAGAAATTGATATAATAGTTTTATTGCATAGTTGATTTTTGATTTTGAGATAAATAGAAAATATAAAAATAAGGACTTACACTAGGCATAAAATTCCAATTTAGGTTTAGGAACTATACCATCATCGCGAAAGTCGAAAATATATAAATGTGACTTTATTGCTAGATTTTTGAACATGTTTTGCAAGAAAATTTTGGATTTTTTTGAAAAAAATGTATTTAATTGATTTTACGCTAAGCAGATATTCTCAAGTAAGAAAGTCAAATTATTTCGGAAGATTTGAATAAATATTTTAAATTATCTCAAAGACAAAATTTAGATTTATAAGGAACCCCGTGTGCATACGTGAGTTCATTGCCGATCTTGATTTATCATAATGATACAAAATCTCTCAAACATAAATGTGTGTGCAATTGTAATGTTCATTTACTGATTTTGAGCAAGATAATTTGATACAAGTAATTTGAATTAACCAAATGAGTGTCCGTTGACCATGATTTATATGCATGTAATCGTACCAGACTACTATGTAAGTCGGGTCATTAAGAGCTAGCTGATCCATAAGCGGACATAGGTCTGTACAAAATAAGGTCGCTAATGTGACAGACGTATCACCACGCTAGGAGTTACCCAATGTCAAGCAAGTTGGGCACAAATCACCTGTTATGGAGTTTACCTCATGATTTTTGAATAATTGAGAATTCCAGGGATTCAAGCTTCACACTTCCTTCTTTCAAAAGGGGGGAGAGGATTTATTGCCTTTTGTTTTTTCTTTTCTTTTCTTTTTCTATTTTTTATTTTTTTTCGTATTTGCTTAACACTGAGATAATGCTGAAATATTTTCGAGATGGTACAAAATGATACTGCAATAATGCTTCTGAATAATTTCTCTTTTTCTCATGATTTTTCTTGATTTTCTTTTTCTTTTTATTTTTCTTCCTATACTAGGGATACTTGCTCGGATTGGCTATAGAGCAAGGGATTTTTATTCTGGGCAGGGGTGAGCTTGTCCTTTTGTCAATTCTCAAAGATTCTAGACCATGTGCATGATAGGATAGCAGGGGAAAAATTTTTCTCAAGAGACCACTTCTACTGTGTAGCATCATTCTAAATTTGCAATGAAATCATTTTAATATGAAAAGGTGTACTTGGTTCAAGTAAATAACAAGATCAGTTCTCTATGCTCAAAAATTTATTTAATACAACTATGGAATTTGATATAAGAGATATTAATAATCATGCCAAATAAGATCAAGATATTTATTCGTGTGAGTGTGAAAGTGAAGAATTCCAGATAAATGCTAATTTATCCAAAATAACTGAAAATATAACTACAAACAATACTTCAAAATTGACAGGTGCAAAATAGAAGATGTTTTTGAGGATTTTGATGATTTTGATTTTTTAATATTTTGATTTTCATTTATGAATTGAGAGAATACATAATATTATTGTTTTTTGAAATTTTTATATGAATTACTAATATGAGACAATATGTATAATATATACAGTGACGAAATTACCAGATTTATGCATAATAGTGCTTAAGATGCATAATGTTCATAGGTTCTTTAAGATTTTTACCATCTAAGGTAGCTAATCTGTATGCTTCCGATCCAAATTTAGTAGTGATAATATATGGCCCAAGCCAGTTAGGCTCGAATTTTCCTTTAAGGTCTTTAGTTGCAGTATTATTTTTTTGATTTTATTTTAAGACGAGGTCACCGATCTCAAAGGATCGATTATGAACTTTCTTGAGATATGCTCATTTGAGCTTGTTCTGGTAGGCATGAATATGCTCCAAATAATTAATGCACTTCTCATCTAGGAGTTCCAACTAACTAAATCTGCCAACACGATATTCATCTCCTACTTCAGTATCTTGAAGTAGCAGAGCCAAAGAAGGAACTTCTAGTTCAAAGGGAAAAACAACTTCAGCGCCATAAACCAAAACAAAAGGTGAAGTGCTTGTGGGAGTATGAATGCTAGTTCGATAAGCTCACAAAGAAGGATATAATTGAATGTGCCAATCACAACAAAATTTATTGACCAGTATCTTGAGGATTTTAATTAATGTTTTATTAGATGCTTCTGCTAGGCCATTACCCTGAGGATAATAGGGAGTGGACCAACGATGTTGAATTTTATATTTTTGACATATTTTCTTTACATCTTTGTTTTTGAAACAAGTTCCATTATCCGAGATGAGATTTGTAGGAATTTTGAACCTACAAATAATTTGATTAAGAATAAACTTGGAAACTTGCGTTCCAGTGCAAGAAGCTAAGGGCATAGCTTCGACCCACTTCATAAAATACTCGGTGGTGATTATGATGAATTTGTGTCCATCAAATGACACAAGATTGATTTTTTTGATGATGTCTAAGCCCCATTTTGAAAAGGGCCAAGGAGATGAAATAGCTTGTAGTTCTTGTGCAGGCGCATGGACAAGGTCAGCATGTTTTTGGTACTTGTCACAATGGCACACGTAATTGTGTGCATCATTCTCCATGGTAGGCCAAAAATATCCTATCCTAAGGAGCTTCTTAGAAATGGAGCTACCACTAAAGTGTCCCCCACAAGATCCATCGTGGGCTTCACTCAAAGCTGATCTAGACTCTTCTAGATTCAAACATCTTAATAGGATACCTTCAAAAGATCTCCTATATAACGTATTTCCAATTATTATGAAGTGACTTGCTCGTCTACGTAATAACCGACGTTGGTTTCTATTAAAACCTTCAGGGAAGGTCCCATTTTGAAGAAAATTGAGGATGTTAGTGTACCAAATTTTAGGAATAGTTTCATTGATTAGAAACACGTCCAAAGGTTCCAAGCATGATTTAGTTGAAGTGGGTTCCTGGAGTTGATGAATAATGATGGTAGCATATTCGTCATCTAAATCCAAGGGTAAAAGAGATGCAGCTACGTCCATAGCGTCAATCGCACGATTGCTAGTTCTAGGAATAGCTTCCAAGGTAACTTGATCAAATAAAGATATTAATTATAATACATATGCTTTATATGGGCACAATTTATCATCTCTAGTCTGATAAAAATCATTAATTTGATTTATAACAAGTTGAGAATCACCAAAAACTAATATATTTTTAATTTTTAGTGCCAGTGTAGCTCGTAATCCAAGGATTAGAGCCTCATATTCAGCAATTTTATTAGTACAGGCAAACGTTAATTTAAAGGATAGAGGTATGAGATGTTTCTGTGGAGATATCAAAATAATACTTGCACCAGTCCCACTCATGCATCGGGCTCCATCAAAGTATAAGGACCATTGCTTTGAATGATCTGCCTCTAGGTTAAGGCATGCAATAAGAAACTCAATGACGAGGGGATGGGTGGACTCTAAGGGTGTAGCAGCTAATTGATCTGCTATGATTTGACCCTTAATAGAATTCTATCCTATAAACATGAGTTCAAACTTTCTTAGAGCAATAACCCACTTCGCTGTGCGACCAGATAAATAAGGTTGAATCATGAGATACCGCAAGGGATCTAATTTAGCAATAATGTATGTTTTCTAATTGAGCATATAATGGTGTAGTTTTTGTGTAGAAAATATGACTTCTAGACATAACTTCTCTAATGCTATGTAGCGGGTTTCATAACTAATTAATGTTCTGCTAATGTAATAATTAGCACGCTCTCTTTTATCATCATCAAGTTGAGCTAACATAGCTCCTAAAGAAAAATATGAAGCAAAAATATACAAGATAAATGGGCGATCAGGTTTAGGTGGTGAAATTACAGGTGGGTTAAGAAGATATTGTTTGAGGAGTTCAAATGCTTCCTTACATTCGTCGTCCCAATGTAAAGATACATCCTTCTTAAGAATCTTAAGAAAGGGTCTAGTTTTATCTGCCAGCTTATCGATGAAGTGACGGATAGCTTGAAGCTTACCTTGTAGACTCCATAATTTAGATATATTTGTAGGTGTAGGCATATCAATGATAGCCATAATATTGAGAGGGTCAATTTCAATGCCACGTAAAGAAACTATAACCCCCAATAATTTACTTGACTTAACTCCGAATATACATTTGGTTGGATTCAATCGGATAAGATATTCCCTTAACCGATCAAATACTTTTCTCAAGTCATCTAAATGGTCATCTTCTTCAATAGAACGAGCTATAATGTCATCTACATAATCATGTAGTATATCATGCATCATATCATGAAAGATATAAGTCATGGATCGTTGATAGGTTGCACCTGCATTCTTCAAACCGAATGGCATCACATTCCAATAGAAAGTCCCCCAAGGGGTAATAAAGGCTATTTTAGCCTAATATTTAGGAGCTATCCTAATCTGGTTATAACCAAAAAATCCATCCATTAAGGATATCATTCCACTCCCAACAGTAAAATAAATGATCTGATCCATATTGGGAAGGGGAAAATCATCTTTAGGGCATGCAACATTAATATCTCTAAATTTTGTACAAACCCTAATCTTAGTAGCTTCTTTCTTAGTTACTGGAACTACATTTGAGATCCATTCAGCATAGTCAATGGCTTGTATAAAAATAACATTCAGGAGTTTTTCTAACTCCCCTTTGACTAGTAAGGCCACTTTAGGATGCATTTTTCTAAGCTTCTGCTTAACAAGTTTAGCATCCGGATGCACTACTAGGTGATGTATAACTACAGAAGGGTCTAAACCTAGCATATATTCATATGTCCAAGAAAAAACATCTTCATATTCTTTAAGAAATGCAATGTATTTATCCTATTTTTCTTAACTCAATTCTAATCCAATGTTGATTATGTGAGGGTTATCGTTGGTTCCAATGTTAATTTTTATGACATTTTCTACTTCCATGTGTAGATCTCTCTCAAAATTAGGTGGGGCAGGTGAAACACCCAATTCTTGTAATTCTTCCAAGGTTAGCTTGGATAATTCATCTTGAGGAGTCATGGCCTGAAGCTAGGCTATACTAGGTATAGAGCCATCAAAATAAAATCCATTATGTAATATTTCCTCAACGGAGACATCATGAAAGATATCTCCCTCCAAATCATCGTTGGATTCAGTGATCATCTTAGGATAAGTTATAGATAGCATATTACATGTGAATATATTATTCATTAAATGCAAAGCATCGCATTCATCTAAATAATCTTGGTAACATATAAGATGGTCATCATCCTCAAATGGGAATGGCTGAACCTTACTAGAAAATAGGCCCACACCATATCGGGCGGGCCACGCTTCTACCTCAAAAGGTTCTTTCATACCATTCTGGAAAGGTCCCAAACCTTTCCCTTTATATCCCAATTTAAGAATTATAGGTTTGGCTTTAATATACTCATTAGTAAAATAACATCGAGCATATCCATCATAATGAGTTATGATGTTTCTGGGTATTCTACCCTAGTAATATACCTTATAAATAAAGGCACAACTCCTGACTTGGTAAATACTTCCCATAGGCTGTGGGAGGCCCAAGGTACAAGGAGATGGTGGCAAATTATTTAAAATAAGGGAATCTTGCATAGAAACATTCGTTTCTTCTGAAATAATAATTTTAGATAGATTCGGTAAGAGCTCGTCAGTTAGAGCATAAGAGCTAGAAGGAACATTCCCTACGTATTTCTATGCAAAAAATATAAATTTGCTGGATGTATATGGTGTAGAGGTTTCGATAGATGGGTCTATTAAAGGTATGGAAGTTATAGGAGTAGAACAAGAGACATTGGTTATGGGATTAGGATATTTCTTAGGTCCTAATGCGGTTTGTTCAGAAGATGGTTGAGCTATATGTGGAGGTGCAACTGATGGAGAAGAAGTAGATGACGTTGTGGGTGTGAGTTTCACACATTTAGATGGATAATGAGAATTAGGATGTTTGGATGACAGAGCGGGGCAAAATTAAACTCAAATAGATTCTACCAAAGCACACATATCAAAGGGTCTTGGATCACTATGAATGGTAACCAACTGATTCTTAAATTTGAACTTAACACATTGATGTAAAGTTGAGGGAATAGCTCGCATCGTGTTGATCCAAGGATGACCCAAGAGTATATTGTACGATGTAGGGCAATGTACAATAAACACGATCTTATCCAAGGTTTTTGGACCAACTTGCAATGGAATGGTAATAACTCCACACGTTTCTTGTGTTTCGTCATTGAAAGATTTTATGATCATATCAGTTATTTTCATTTCATCACTTCTAAACCCAAATATTTGGTAGAAGTCAAAAGTGCAGATATTTAAAGATGAACCATTATCAATCAAAACTCATTTGACTGCTACATCTCTAATTAAGGTTGTAATATACAAGGGGTTATCTTTATGTAAACTATGTTGTGGTATGTCTATATCCCGGAAGTCAATACAATAAACTTCATGAGTTATTATAGTATCGACCATGGCTTCAGGTTGAATATCTTGTGGTACCATCATATGACTTAATGTAAGAATTAATTCATCTCTATGTGTAGGAGAAGATCTTAAAAGGTCCAAGAGAGAAATTCTAGCTAAATATTTGACAATTGTTCATTAATATTATAAGGAGGTTTAGGTTGAACATTACGTGAATGATTCCTTTTATTAGGAACTTTCAAAACAAATGGAGTTGATCCACCATTCTGAATTTGATCTTGTTGAGAATTTTGAGCCTGTTGTCTAGTAACAACTCCGATGGTACCCACAATATTATTTTTTGGATGATGAATGGGTCTTGGTCTAGCGTTTATAGCTAGCTCATTAGAAAGTAATCGGTGAGACAATGGTTTAGTAGTGACTCTTATTGGAAATGGCTCTTCTGGAACCATATAACTTGTGATAGGGTGAATAGGATCTGATTCATCTTTAGAACTATTTGATTGATTTGATGTGATTTCCATATCACTCTCAGTCTTGTATTCTATATCACTAAGATCAGGTATCTAAATATTATATAGAGGCTTGGTTGTAACCATGGATAAAGTTGTGTCAAAAATTTCTAGATCATGAAAAGGTAAATGCCCACTAATAGTTCCTACATATCCGGTAGGAGGAGGGACATTATGATGTTCAACTTGATTAGCCACCTCCTTACCATGTTTTGGTAAGGGACATTGAAAAATGTCCAATGACTGATTGTCATTCTGATTCTGGTTTTGTAGGGTGTTCTTTTGAACATTATTAGGAGGATTTTGCTTAGGTTGAAAGGCTTGCACCTCCATCTCATTGTTATCAATAAAGTCCTGTATTTTATGTTTTAATCTTTTACAAGAGTTGGTAGTGTGTCCAGGTCCTCTATGGAAGTCACAGTGTAAATATGTTCTGTATCCGGGTATAGTTGGATCAGGTTCCTAAACATTTGGTAATTGAATCAAAAATCATTCTAATATGCAGTAAAATAGTTGATAAAGGTTGATTTAACATAGTAAATTCTTGAGGAGGTCTATCAGGAGGTTTCAGTACAAACTTCTCTGCTGCCTTCACAACATTAACATTAACAGTATTTTTGCTATCGGTGATTCCATCACCCACAACTTGTTTATTCTTATATTGATTTTTGGATGTTTTCCCATCATCTCTCTTTTTAAGTTGGCCTCTCCTAATGAGAGCATCTTCCACTCTTCGGGCTAAGTCTATAGCTTGATCGAAGGTGGTCAAGGTAGCAGTTGATAATTTGTAAGATAGTTGCTCTTGCAAATTATTAATAAAGATGTCCAAAATCTCCCTATAAGGTAACACAAACTGCAATTTTCCTATCAATTCTCTCCACCTAGCTAGGAAATCATCAAAGCATTCCTCTTTGCCTTGTTTTAAGTTATACAAATCTTTAATGGTCACATCTCTTTCGATGTAGGCACTAAATTGATGAACAAAAGACTTTGCAGTTTCTTCGAAATTCCTCAAAGAATTAGTGGGTAATTGATAATACCACTCTAATGCCATTCCTCCCAAGCTTTTCGAGAACATTTTTAGTAATAACAAGTCATCATGTGATATATCATAACATGCTATCCTAAACATACGAAGATGCTCTATGGGATCTTCGGTTCCTTTATATATGGGAAGAACAGGTATAGGAAAATGTTTAGGATACGACTGTGCTACGACTATAGGATCTAAAGGCTGACTACACATCTCTTAATAATTGTACGAGTGACGGTAGGGATCTATCTGGTCCATGCGAGAAACTAACTATTTCACCACGGCTTCTAGATTGCTAGTTTTTCCACCATATTGGTTTGGTGGCACATAGGTATAGGATCTATGAGCGTATGATGGTGTGACACAAGGATTAGATGTTATATTGCTATTATGCAAAGTGTTGGTAGGAAGAGTATTATGAAGGGGATTTGTAATAGTATTATGTTGTACCTTAGATTGTTGGTAATTGGTGTTCAGTTTTGTTTTGGGTTTTTGTTGATTTGAGGTATGTTGATCAAGAGCTTGGTGAAATAGAGCAGTAAATGATGGTTTATTTTGTACGGGAATGACCCTAGGCTTGTTAACAGGTACTTTAGATCATTGGGTAACCTGTTGTTGTTGCATGCTCTAGATCGCAGCTACTATATCCAAATTGGATGGTCCAGCTTGATCACTCTCTTGTTCTTCTAGAGTTTCTTGAGTATCACTAATTCGATCCTTATCCATATGGGCTGCTCTATTAAAAACACCAATATTAGTGTTAATGAACTTCCAGAATTGTTCCATGTTCTCAAAAGTGATAGCTCCTCCCAGAGATATTTTAGGGGATGAGGATCCTTCCTCTCTAATAGTTTCTTCTTGTTTATTTCCTACAGCAAGCTCTTCTTCTTGTTGGTCTAGGGTTTCTTCTACCTAAAATTGGTCCTCAGGAAGGACATTTTGGTCATTTAATGGTCTTCCTAACCAATATTCATCTTCTTTGGTTTGTTTTCCATTCCTAAGTCTAGGCATTGTGCTAAACCTAGGTTTTATATATATGCGATAGGGTTGAGAGGTATATATTTTAACTATATACCTACTATAATATTTTAAAGGAAATGTTTTGTTGTTTTTGTTTGTTTTTTTTTTGTGTGATTTTATTATATTATTATTTTGCGAGAATAAAAATGACAAACAACATGCTAGTTGTAAGAAACAATAGTAGAAAGAATCACTTAGCTTTCTATGAATAGTTTATGGATATCATTGATAGGGTCAAGTTCATCAGGAGTTATGAAATGCTCCTCTTCAAATTGGAAGTTGTTTTTCAAGAACTTGACAAAGTGTGCTATGGTAATATGATCTATTTCAGACTCTAACATGTAAAAATAAAGTTCATGGCAATACTCTCGATACAACATAGCTCTAGGAACTCTATTCCATCTCTTTATATTCATAAGAATGACTTCTTGATCCTCTACATGAGATATAAATTTATGTACTACAACTACGTTCTCAAGGTATTCCTCAAAGGTGTATAATTCAGAAGACACAAGTGCTCTTTTATCGGCTAACCACCTATGGCAAGCTCTCTAAAGTTCATGATACAAAGTCACCTGATCAGGATCCAGGATTCTATCTAGGACAAACCTCTTAATTTTCCTAAGTTTTGCAGATCTAGATTCAATAATACCCAATCTCCTATCAAGTTCATCCCACAAATGTTGGGCTCTATATGTTTGAGGTACTCTAAGCATAGAAGTTATCTCTATGGCCATTAATTGATTTTCAACATTTATGGAGATAGCTCGTATTCTATTATAATCTACCATCTAAGTATGATATGCAAATTTAACAGTTTTATAATGATTCTAGATGTTCTTAATAATGTGTTTTTTTTTTATTGTTTTCAAAAGGTGTTTTTAGTTTCACGTCGGGTTCACCAAAATGTATCGCCCAAATTTTTCGTACCCTTACCTTCAGGCTAAAGGATCCATACCCGAAAGGGGGGTGAGAAAAGGATGGAACAATACCTCAGACGAAGAGGCCCTTTGAAGGTCGTGCCTCTCGAGGGAGGGCTATAAAGGTGAATTTTCGATGGATGGTAGGGTTCACCAAGAAACTTTGAGTGGTAGTTTCCATGCCTAGGTTGAGAATGGGTTTGATTTGTTCGTTTTATGTTCAATAATTCAAATTCCTAGGTTGGCCAAAATGAAGCTAAGCTATTCTATATGAAGATTCTAATTTATATGAAGACAACAGACATAAATGAATCCTAATGTGATTGAATACAAAGAATATATAAAATGGAGAAGAGTACACCTAATTTTTGATGTTTGATGAAGATTTTGAAGCTTGTAGGAGTCCAAATCATCTCGAATATGACAGGATCATCTATAATTGTACAGAATCATCCCAAATCATAGGAGATCGTCCGAGATCATCCAAGATCGTCAGCGACCTGACGAATTCATTAGGAAAATTTGTCAAAAACCTGCAATCAAGAAAATAGACACCAAAAACCAAAAATACAATTGCAAGAATGATGCAAAATGATAGAAATAAGAGTATAGATGTTTGAATGATAAATACAGATATCAAATTAAATGAGATGCACTATTTTGGAAACTTATTTTGAATTTTATCATGCAATTACACTAAATGAGGTGAACTCCAAGATGCAAAATAGAAGTAAATTAATCTAATGCACCAATAAATAAGGAAAATGAGATAGAGAATGCAAACTCAGGGCTCTGATTGCCCCCAAGCTGAATTGTAGATTGGATCATCTGTAATTGTACAAGATCATCGTCAATCTTGACAAGATCGTCTAGAATTATAGTTGAATCACCTGCGATGATCCGAGCGACCTTCGGCTAAAACACAATGAAATCCTACAACAAAACTTGAAAAAACAAGTGCAAATTATGGGAGATAAGGGAGGGAGTTAGGGGGATAAACTAGAAAAATCCTAGTTTATATAGGATCAGGGGGAGGCTAGGAGGATGGGGATCATCCCAATCTGGGAGATCCTCAATGTGGGAATCTCCAACTATGTAGAAATGCTTCTGCCCAAGTTGGAGAGGTCGTTGGAACAGAAGCTAATTACAAAAAATTGGTTTTGGGACGAAATCGTCTGGACGTTCTGTTCCAGACGAATTCGTTCGATTTGGGACGATATAATCAGATCGACAACGATATCATCCAATGGTCACAACAACCTCTAAAAATGGTGCAAAAAATGAGGTAAGCGGTTAACGGGCAGTTTTGGGGTTAAAATTCAAATTTCTACTTTTTACTAATGGTTTAACTACGCCAATTTTAGGTTGCTACACATAAAGTTTTTAATTTTTTTTTATTGTCGTCGACTATAAAGGTTACGGGCCTCACTTTTGCTCATGGTAGGTGAGCTACTGCAATAGCTGAAGGTCGAGCAGTAAGGCCCAGGGCCATAAGGTCGAGGGTTCGAAACCCTCCGACCCACCAAAAAGGTTAATTTATTTATATATTTTTATTTTTGCAAAGTTTAAAAATTAATTTTATGAAATTAATTAATAATTTAATATTAATTTTAATTAAAATTCATTTTTAAAGTTCATTTTTTTAATTTTTTTAATTGATATTAAATTTTATTATTAATTAAAATTATTGATAAAATTTTATTTTTTATTTTGCAATATTAAAAAAAAAGGAGACATTTCCTAAGAGGAAATTTTTTTAATAGCCTAAGAGGATTTAAAGGGGGGAATTTGTTTTTGGCATAAAAAAGGAATATTTCTGCAATCATTAATGATAAGGTCAACAAGATTCTATTATGCCCTTCATTATCTTTTAGCAAGAGAAACCCTTGAATCATTTGATGAAAAATTTTGAAAGTATGGATTGAATGTTGTATTCAATCAACTTCAAAATGTTGTAATAGCAAATCAAAGAGCACCAGATGCAGGATATGATGCTGATTCCAAAGATAATTCTTTTGGTAGCAGATATGAGGAGTCAGAATCTGTAGAAGTTGCACCACAGGAGCCAAAGATTATTTATCTAAGTGATAGTGATTTTGTTGAGGAAGTGGAGCCATAACCCTATTCACCTGAAGTCATAATTGTTAGTGACAACAATGATTCTGTTGCTGACAATTTTGTCAATCAAGTGATAGGAGATCCTATGCAAGTAGAACAGGATATCTACGAGAGAGTAGATCAAGATAGATTTGATTTAAATCTGTAATTTTTCCTTTGAAAAGCATAGTGCATTGATTGTATTGAGAAATAAAAGAAGTGTGTTTCTAATTTATTTTCAAAAGCTATGGCATCAAATAATAATCTACCCATACCTGAGTTTCATGGGTTAGATTATGAGTACTAGTCTATCAAGATGAAGACCCTACTCATTGGTAAAGGTTTGTGGGATATCATTGAGGAAGGCTACAATGAACCTCAAGACTGGACAACCTTGAGTGCAGTTGATAAGACTGCTAAGAAAGATGCCCAAAAAAAGAACTCATTTGCTCTCTACCATCTCCAAGTAGCCTTGGATAAAAGCATCTTCCTAGGATTGTTGCTTGTACAACAACACTCGAAGCTTGGAAATATTTGAAATAAGGTTATCAAGGGAGTGATCAGGTGAAGCAAGTGAGGCTTCAAACCTTAAAGCGAGATTTTGAGAATCTCAAAATGCAGGACAATGAGAAAGTTGGTGACTACTGGGTACGAGTGAAAGCAGTTGTCAACAATATGGAGACCCTTGGAGAAGACATAAAACTTGAAATGGTTGTGAAGAAAGTTTTGAAAATACTTCTTCATAAATGGAACCATATTGTTATCATAATTGGGGAATATAAAAATATTTCTACTCTAAATTTTGATGCACTAATCAGTTCCTTGATGTCTCATGAAGAAATACTACAAGGCTCTAATTAAAATAGCTATGGCAGTGATGATAAAACTTTCTCATCCATTGAGGGTGTAGGCAGAGGTCAAGGAAGATTCCAAGGTAGAGGACAAAGAAGAGACAGAGGAAGAAGTATTTCAAGAGGTGGTAATCCAAGCAGAGGTGGAAATCAAGGTAGAGGTGGCAATCAAAACAGAGGTGGCAATCAAGGAAGGAGTGGCAATCAAGGAAGAGGAGGTGACAAAACAAAGAAAGCTTGTTTCAATTGTGGCAAGACTGGTCATTTTTATTGATATTGTTGGTCCAAGACTTCTCAAGATGGAAGAGGTCAATATGGAAACTATGGTGAAGAAGAAGGAACTTCAAATATGTTTCTTACTTATGGAAAATCAGACCAAAGTCTAAATGACACTTGGATTTTGGATACTAGTTGTTCCAATCACATGAGTGGCATAGAAGAGCTCTTTACTACAATGGATTCCACCTAAAAATCAAGAATCAAGTTGGGCGATGACAAAGCTTTGCAATTTGAAGGCATTGGAGCCATGGAGGTTCCAACAAAATAAGGCACCAAAAAGGTAAATGACATATATTACACCCCCAAACTTCAACATAATTTGCTTAGTGTTGGACAAATGATGGAGAAAAATTATAGACTTGTTTTTGATGAAGGCAAATGTATAATTTTTGATAAAAATAATTGTAATAGAGTTGTTACACAAGTACCTATGACTAAAAATAGGTTGTTTCCTCTTAAGTTTGGGGAAAAAGGTGGTGCTCAACTTTCTAGTATTGCTATAGAAAATCCAAGTGTACTTAGGCACTTGAGATATGGTCACCTAAATTTTGCAAGCTTGAAAATGTTAACTTCTCAAGCTATGGTGTGTGGCCTTACAAAAATTGATGAACACAAGGAGGTATGTGAAGGGTGCACTTTGGGAAAGCACTCTAAATCCAAGTTTCCAAAAGGATAAGTGTGGAGAGCTCGACATGCACTCCAATTGGTGCATTCGGATATTTGTGGTCCAATGCAAACCGAAAGCATTGGTAATAATTCTTACTTTCTCACTTTCATAGATGATTTCTCTAGGATGTTTTGGATCTATTTTTTGAAAAACAAAGATGAAGATTTTGATTATTTCATATATTTCAAAAATAATGTAGAGAAAAAAAGTGAGTTTGTTGTAAAAAGTCTAAATACTGATAAAGGAGGAGAATATTCTTCAAATGCATTTCTAAAATATTGTAAAGATAGTGGCATAAAAAGGCAATTCACAACTGCCTACACTCCACAACAAAATGGTGTGGCTGAAAGAAAGAACTACACCATAGTAGAAATGGCTAGATCAATCCTGCAAACTAAGCATCTCAAAAACCTGTATTGGGCTGATGCTGTAAGAACTAGTGTTTAAATTTTAAATAGGATTCCTACTTCTAGTCTATATGGGATCACTCATTATGAAGGATGGAATGGAAAAAATACAAATGTAAAAAACTTTAAGGTTTTTGGTTGTCTTGCATATGTCCACATTCCTGATGAAAAAAGAAAACTTGACCCCAAAATTCAAGCATGTATTTTTTTTGGATATTGTGAGTCTACCAAAGCATATAGACTCTACAATACCAAAACACATAAAATTGTACTTTCCAGGGATGTAATTTTTGATGAAGAAGGAGAATGGGGTCATCAAAATTTTTTTGTTGATAATGGATCTCATGATGTAAGTTCCTCTCAAGTGCAGCAAGTGCAACAAGTGCTGCACAAAAACATGAAAGGAAGTCCTCCAAGCCCAAGTTAAAGTACTACTTCAAGTACACTAGCTGCTACTCCAAATCATTCTCCAAAAATATTAGTAAGTTCTTCACCGATGGACATTGATTATCCATCAAGAGGTAAAAGAATTCTTTAGCACCATCCATTTGTTCAAATGTTGGATAAGAATTTCTAGAAAAGATACACTAGAATTCAAGCTAGTGAAATGAATGCAGTTTTAAAAAGACTTGAAAATATGCATATGTATGGTGATGATGACTCCCAAGAACCTAAGGGAGATGTAGTCAATTATGCTTTAATGACTAGTGCATAGCTAGATCCATCTAGCTATGAGAAAGCATGCACTCATGATGTATGGCAACAAGCCATGGAAGAGGAAATAGCCTCTATAAAAAAGAATGATACTTGGGAGCTAGTGAATATTCCTAAAGGTAAAAAATGTGTTGGATGAAAATGGGTCTACAAGACCAAATTCAATGCTGATGGAAGCATTGAAAGACACAAGTGAAGACTTGTAGGAAAAGGCTTCACTCAGAAGTATGGCATTGACTATAAGGAGACCTTTGCTCCTGTTGCTAGACAGGAAACTATCAGATCAATACTTTCCTTGGCTGCCCACAAAGGGTGGAAAATTTAGCACATGGATGTAAAAAGTGCCTTTCTCAATGGGTACTTGACTAAAGATATTTATGTCCAACAACCTCAAGGTTTTAAAGAACAAGGTAAGGAGAACCTTGTATACAAACTGAAAAAAGCACTATATGGCCTCAAGCAAGCACCAAGAGCATGGTACTCTCGCATTG
Organism: Wollemia nobilis; assembly: GCA_028583015.1. Classification (NCBI taxonomy): domain Eukaryota; kingdom Viridiplantae; phylum Streptophyta; class Pinopsida; order Araucariales; family Araucariaceae; genus Wollemia; species Wollemia nobilis. The sequence continues at coordinate 7,303,167 of JAQPPZ010003305.1, read as the reverse complement.
ATGGCTACTTTAAAGAGTATGGATTCACTCGGAGCAAAAGTGAACCTACTCTCTACTACCTAAAGCAAGGTAAAGACATTCTTATTGTATGTTTATATGTGGATGATCTAAAATTTATGGTTAGTAATGAAAAATATGAATAAGGAGTTCAAACACTCCATGATGAGTGAATTTGAAATGAAAGATCTAGGCTTAATGCATTACTTCCTAGGTATGGAAGATCATAAAAAAGAAAAATGGATCTTCATATGTCAATGCAAATATGCTCAAGATATGATTAAGAAGTTTGCTATGGAGCAATGCAAGCCTGTTGCAACTCCAACGAGTCATGGGATCCAATTGAGCAAATATTATGGAGCACCGAAGTTTGACATGGCCACTTACAGGAGCATGGTTGGGAGTCTGATGTTTCTCACCAATACAAGACTTGCTATTCAATATGTTGTTTCTCTTGTTTCAAGGTTTATGGCTGATCCATCAGAACTACATCTTCAAGCAAAAAAGAGAATTTTGAGATATGCAAAGGGTACTTTAGATTTTGGGATCCATTACCACAAATGTAATTCTATAAAATTAGTTGGATTTAGTGATAGTTACTGGGGCATCAAAATAGATGATAGAAAATCTACTTCAAGAAATTATTTTAGTCTTAGGTCAAGACTAATTACATGGAGTTCCAAAAAGCAAACTGTTGTAGCATTGTCATCTACCGAGGTTGAGTATATAACAATCACTCATGCTAGTACTCAAGATTTATAGTTGAGAAAAGTTTGTGAAGATATTGCAGAGCAAAGAAGTGGTCCTACAAGATTGTACTGTGACAATATGCATTCCATTCAATTGGTATATAATCCTATCCACCATAGAAGATCAAAAAACTTTGATATGAAGTATCACTTCATTCGAGACATGGTGGAGAAACAGGTAGTTGAGCTTAAACATTGTAGCACTTTGGAAAACATGGCATACATCTTCACCAAAGGCATTACTAAAGCTCAATATATAAACCTGAGATACTGTATTGTCAGCCCTCTCAACTTTAAGGGGGAGAATGTTAGCATTTAACCTTGGTAATGTTAGCATTTGAATTTGTTATATCAATCATAGTTTGATGATAAGTGTTTAGTCGGTAGGTTAGAAGAGGAATTTGTTTTGTTTTTCTATTTACCTTGCTATTTATTTGGTTTTGTAGTTAGGAATTGCTTTTTGGCATTATATAAACTATTGTAACCTGTGTTATTTTTTAATGTGATTTTGATTATCTCACAAATGAATAAAAAATGAAGCCTTGCTTAAGTTGCATAAAAATGTACTCCTTTATAAACTTAATAAAAATATGGTATTCCTCCTTGAAACTCTGCCTCATGACCTTCACATACCTTTCATAGGTTCATGCTTCTTTGTTGTCCTCTAACATTGTCAGAATCAAAACTGCTTACAAAAGTGTCTCTATGACATCTTTGCAAGCTATGGCGTTCAAATTTTTCCAGCTTATTTTATAGTAAAATTTCATTTCTCCTACACCTTTTATTGTTGGTATTGTTCTATAATTTCTTGCTCTTGTACATTTTTAGTATCTTCTACATTCTCTTCCTATTGGTCACTTTATATCTGGTTCATCTCTTCTTCTTCCTTTTACTATTCATCTTCTTTATTATTTTCATTTTCCTCATCTTTTTCACCCTCTTCTTCATTCTAATTATATTTTTGCTCTATGTCTTCTTCAAATAGTTGAACCATACTGTCTAATGTCTTAAAAACCTTGTCTCAAGCTACTTGGATGGGATTTGTTACCTCCATAACTTGTCCATGTACTCTATCCTAGTTTCCTTGGCACGTCCTTAACACTTTCTCCTTGGCTGGATGGTGTTGCAAATGATATCCTTGTGGCGGGAGGTCACTTATCCATTTGTATGCTTCCTTGCATTCTGGTGGGTTTCCTTCTGGTGCTTGGTTTCTAAGATTTCCTTGGGTTCATTCCTAGGACCTTGGGATGTCCCTGGGTTTTTCCCTGGGACCCTCCCTAGGAATTCTGGGTTGCTTTAGGGGTTTTCCTTGGAGTTCTCAGTTTTTTCCTAATTTTTTGTAGGTTTTTGGTTGGTGTTGGTCTTTAGTGGTTCTCCATATGTGGTTTGCTGTGGCTATGGGAGATTGGCTTCATGAGCAATTTACACATATTTTTGGTTTGGTGAGACCATGTGCTTTCTCCTATGACTCTACTCTTTGGTGGGTTCAGTGGGCTCTTAGTATTTTTCATGGTTTTGATCATGGGTCTCTACGTTGCTTGTTTTTGGGTTCCTAATGGACTTCCTCATATGTTTCCCTGAAGCTATTTTTTGGCGGTGTTGAAGGTTATCTAGGGTTTCCTACTACATATTTTTGGTTTGGGATGGTATGTGCTTATCACTTGCAACTATTTCTCCCCATGGCTCCTTCATTTTGGGTTCCTTGGGAACTTTCCCATCTCTTTCCTATGGTGTGCTGTTATGCATCTACTAATTCCTCTACTTCTATTGGCATCCTTGTAGTTTTATTGCATCATTGCAAGAGGATTTTATGGCCTGTGGAGATCCTCAGTTTGATGTTCCACTTTCCAGGCCTGTGTGGGATGTGGTTTATTACTGGATGTTTGATTTTCTAGCATACCTACTTGTTTCTTGTCCTTTATTGGGTGGTTTTCCTTATTTGCAATATCTTAGTTCCACCCTATGGTGGATGGTGGTTATTTTGCCCTATTTCTGGTGTTCCCTTGCATGGGATGTTGTATTTTCCTAGATTTTGATTTTCCCCTGCATGGGATGTTGCTTTTTACCATATTCTAAATTTTCCCTACGTGGGATGATGCTTTTTCCTGGTTTTTGGTTTCCCCTGAGTGGGATGTTACATTTTCCCACCTATTGGGTTGTTCAACTTTGTAACAAGGTGGGATTGATCGTTTAATTTTTTTGCCTTTTCTATTTCTCGCTAGGTAGGCTTTTCAAAATTTTGATTTCCTGTTCGTTGCGTGTTTTCCTCGCTTCCTTCCTGAAGGCTTTCCTTTTGTCTTTCTTGAAGGTTTTCTTGTTGCCTATCCTGAAGGCTTTCCTCAAGCCTTTCCTTAAGTCCATCCTTGGGTTTTCCTGTGGTATTTCCTATGGCTTTTTTTGAAAAAGTATGGTGACTTGTTGTAATCAGGTTTTGGGTCCCTTGATAAAAACCCACTTTAATTTAAATTTAATTGATAAAAAAAACTTATCCATGTATAAATTGCAGCTTGGTGGTCTTCTCAAATGAGATGGAGAGTCCCTAGTCCACCAAATCCTCCGTTAAATCCTTGAGTCTAATTATATCTATAATCAGTTGGGTCACCCTATCCTGATCAATAGGATCCTGCCATGCATCAATTTCAAACTCATATTGTATAACAAAACTCAAGTTAGCCTGAAGATCTTCATCTGTCAAAAGAATTTTATTTTCATCCTAGAAGCCTTTGAATCCATATAGCATCATTTCTTGATTAATGTCATCAATATTCTATAGTATTCCTTCAATCTTGTCAATTATTAACCATCCTTTTTTAATCAAACTATTCTTTTTTAGGATATTTTTGGCTATCAATCTTGTAGTATTCCACTCTCTATTAGGAATGGAAATAGCAACCTCACTGCATCTTGTCTCATCCAACTTGAAAATTCTCTTATATTGAGACACCATTGGCGATATCTCTTCGGTGGCCTTCTCCAGATCATCTTTGGTCTCCTGTAATAAGTGGCTAGCTTCATCCATGAAATAAATTATGGGTTGAATTCTAGAGAATTTCTCCATGATTTTAGACCAAATATATGTTTTGACTTGTTTCACCTTGTTTTTGGAGAAATCTACAGCTCTGGTTTCTCAATTTGGAGTTGGTGTTGCAAATATTGTATTTATTTGGAGTACTTTTATTTTGCTTCATCATTTGTTCAATCTGCTCCTTATAGCTAACCATTTCTTGAAACTTATCTTACCACTTCTTGGCCTCATTTTTCAAAGCCTTCTCCACTTTTCTTTGGTCACTAATTGTAGATTCTAGCCTTGCAATATTTTCCTCCATATTTTCATATTTATCCCTATAAATATCACTTTGAATATAGATGGAAATCTTGAGTTCTATGCTAATTTATGATATCATATTTTTTCCTTATCATTGGGTGAATAAAGATATTGATGATGAATTCAAGATGGTTGCCTTAGGGTACTATGACAGGTGAGATTATGTATACAAGTTATATGAGATATTGAATCCTCCTACTTCCTCTTATTAGATAAATATTTTATGGCTATGGTGGCATAGGTAGATGATGTTAACCAAGAACAATGTCAAAAACTTAGGCATCTTGGCTATGGGTCATTTATGTATATGAGTCATCATTAGTTGGCCATCAAGATTCATACCATTTCTTCCCCTAAAGATTTCTATAAGGGGTATTTTTCATAATAGTCACAAATAGTCCTTTCCAAAAGGAACAACTAGGCATGCCACATCAACCTTAGAGCTCATTTATATTGATATTTATGGACCCATACGTGCACCATCTCTTTGTAAGAATAGGTACTTTATTTTTTCCATTGATAATTTCTCCTAGTATGTATTTTTTTATACTATTCATACCAAAGATGAAGGTTGTGGGGATTTTAAGTAATTCAAAACATTAATGAAGAACTAGTTTGAATGAAATATCAATTACCTTAAACTAGATGGAGAAGGTGAGTTCCTGAGTAATGCTTTTCATATTTCTCGACTCTTCATGGTATTAAAATTTATAGGATTGTCCATTATACTCTAATAGAATGAAATCACTAAATGGAAGAATAGTATGATCATGGATATGGATCAATGTATGTTGCATGCTAAGGCCATGGAGTGCAAATTTTGAGGTGAAGTAATCATTTATGTAGTAAATATCATCAACTAGATTTCAAACCAGTCTATTTAGTGAATTACACAACTTGAGATATTTATAGGTGACAAGGCTAATATGTGTTACTTCTATATATTTACATCCATAGCATGGACCCATATACCTAAGGATATTAGAAATAAAGAGATAGAAAAAAGTTATAGATGCATTTTTGTAAGTTATTTAGATACCTCCATGGTCTATCATCTCTATGATCATGAGAGATAGGAGGTTCTCATTCAAGGAGATGAGATTTTTGATGAGGCTCTTCCATAAGAACCTTAACTTCCTCTTCCTAATATCTTGGAAAAAATTCTTTGGTCTCTTTGATTGTTCCAAATATTCTTCTTGGTGCCATTCTAGTTTTTTTATAAATTCATCCTCCATTGGGGATCCTATAGCTGATTTTACCTCCTCTTTAAGTAGCACCATCTTTAGAATTGGCAATTTGTAACTCCTAAAGTGATGAGCTTGATCTTCTAAAGTGATGTGTGACTATATGTTATGGTCAATATGATATGGATGTTCTAGTTTTGGATTCTAATGTTGTTTCTTCTTAGGATGTGCTTATATTTTCTATATTTTTCTAATATCCAATTGGGTTTGGACTCTCCTTTAGGATGCTCAGCCCATTCTTTCTATAAAATTATAATAAATGACCCCTTATTATGTCCTATATATTCTATCACCTACTTATATGCCAAGGGTCAACCATAATAGTGAGATTAAATACTTGCTAGGTATGCAAATCTCATGAAGACAGACATACAAACTTGTTCTTCTTCTAGAAAAAAGAATGTTGTTGTGTGGAAATGGATTTATGGGTCCAAGTACATTTTATATGGTTAGGTGGAGAATCATTTGACATGCCTTTTTGCTTAGATGAATTTGTCTCAAAATGATAGAATTGATAATTCAAATATATTTACCCTAGTTGCTTAGATGCATTTATCCATAGTTACGTCCTATTGTTGGAAGGTACATATAATGAATGTGAAGAGTTCCTTACTTTCTGGTGAGCTTCAAGAATATATTTACATGTACTAGTTTCCTAGTTTTGATCTTGAAGGTCACATTCCCTATATGTACCATTTGACTAAGTTATTATAAGATTTTTAGTAGGCATCACATGATTGGTATGATAAGATCCACTCCTTTCTAAATTGTATGTTTTTATAATGTGATGTGGAGTATGATGTTTACATAAAACATCAAGATTGAGAGACGCTGATTTTGGTACTATATATGGATGATCTTATCAATATAGGAAACCTACCTACTTTGATTCAAGATATGAAGCCACAACTTCATGATACTTTCAATATGATGGACTTTGGGGTTCTATACTAGTTATTGGGTATTTAGATTGATCAAACCTCTTTCAAGATCACCATTTTATAATCCAAGTATGCCTTAGAAATTTAATAGTATTTTTACATGGAAGATTGCAAGTCTACTATGATTCCCTTTCTTATTGGCTTGAGGTTTCAAGTAGATTTTACTATTATTTTGGTATATGCTACATTATATTGATCTCTTGTGAGAAGTCACCTTTACCTAGCATATAATTCATCAGATATTGTATTTTCCATTAACTATTATTTCAGGTATATGGAAGCACCTTGAGACATTCATTGGATAATGAGTAATATGATCCTTTGTTATAGTAAAGGCATATACTAGATAGGAATTCACTACTTAGTTGGTGCACCTCTAATTTTTATAGGTTTCTTGAATCTATATTAGGCTAGTGATTTGGATTCATGATGATTCACTATTGGATTTTTTTTATATTGCCTCTAGCCCCATTTATTGGTGTTGTAGATGAAATTCCACTATTTCTTCAAAGAAGTTGAATACTATACTACCAACAAGGCTACCAAGTACCTTTGATGGATGCTTATAATTTTGGAATAAATTTCAATTCCTTAGTACTACCTAGTCACTCTTCATTGTTATAATTAGAGCACCATCGATATTATCATCAATCTGGTGTTCCATCTATGAACTAAGCACATTAAATTTGGATGCACCATGTATGCTAGTTTTATGCTCATCAATTGTTTAATCAAGGTTTTGTGTTGTTAGTAGAGTAGGTAGTGGATATGTTGACCAAGATCATGTCTAATGTACCATTTTTATGCATGCTTCCGAATGTCTATTTGTTGACTTGCAACTCCCGAATCTTGCAATACCTTGAGAGAGGTATATAAATTATTTTAAATCTATGTCTTTAATTAAATACAGTTAATAAGTAGGAAGAAACAAGATATACTCCTTTATGTACACCAAAAGAGTAAGTATTCCACCTTAGATTTGGCCTTTTTCTTTTTTTATTCAATCTTTCCCAGATGTTACTTTTTCCCATGTATTTTGTTTCCTGTTCTCATTAGTTCTTGTTTATCATTTAGGACTTTAGCCCCATGAAACAAAATGCTAAAACATAGTAGAATAATTTTAATATTAGATCAAATTAGTACACTATGTATGAACTGCTGGAACAAGCGTTATGAAACAACGACCAAAAGCATTGTTAGAATTCGTATCAACAGATAAGTAATCTCAGTCTGTCGAGAGACTATCAATTCGATCTGGTATTTGTAATTGAATTGCGTATCCAATAAGCATCATGAATATTATGCCTTGAAGAGGACTCGAACCTCCACGCTTTATAGCACGAGATTTTGAGTCTCGCGTGTCTACCATTTCACCATCAAGGCATTTCAAAAGTAAATTTTATCTTTCAAAGGTCTAAATTAAATATTTTTAAATGATACATTCATAATTTCGAAGATGTTATAATACCACTTTATTTATTTATTTACTTATTTTATTTTATTTATTTATTCGAGTAGTGTGAGAAACCCCTACAATTGATGCTTAGATCTGAGCATTCCCATCTCAACCATGACCCCTTGTAAGGCCAAGAACTAAACATTTTTTTTGCTACATATAGGAGTCAACAATAGGCTCTACCATATTATCCATGCATGTTCCAAAAAGCTACCACTATAACCCGCACCCCACCTTGATAATATTTTTAACCCAAGTGACAAGGACCATAGAGGGATTGGTATGGGTTGATCGAAAGCTAAACTTATCAATAAGGGATTAAAAAACAACCATACATGCACACACATAACATGGTTTGAACCTTAGACCTCCCCAAGAAAAACCAAAACCCGAACCATTGCGTTGTCCTCTCCGAAACTTATAATACCATATAACTATAATCTTCAAGACTTGTAATACCATGTAACTATAATAAAATACAAGTAAATATCCTTTTAATATTATATAAACAATTAAAAATTAATAAATATTAACACTTTTATTTAAAAATAATTATAAAAAAAAATAATCTTTTAATAATATAATTATGTTTCTAAAACATAACATTATACAAAATTATCATTCATATATATAAAATAAACAATTTAGCACCAACATTATATTTTTTCCACACTTAATTTATTTCTTCATTGTTGCGCTAAACCCTTCTATCGTGCATTTTCAGCCTAACCCATTGATGGCCATTGAATGCTTGCCCTACCTATGTTTTATTTCAGATAATTAAAGTTTTGTTTACTTTCTATTTACTAGAATTAAAAAAACAATTATGAAACATTTATAACATTGGACATTTTATTACATTTGTTCTATCCAAAATGACTCACTTTCAGACGCATTACTTTTATGCATTACGCATTACCAACATGTCGCATTAGACTCTGCTTACATACATATTTCTTTGAAAAGCTATAAATAAGTAGTTTACTTTTTTTTAAGTTATGTTTAATTAACATCTATGTTTTTTTAGTGTAATAAATATTTACAATCAACATATTGGGCTTATCAGTCTCTTCTCGACCATGATCCTTCGTAATATTTTTGTGTGTGTGATAAATCCCTTCGATCAACGTATTGGGCTTAACAGTCTCCTCCCAACCATGACCCTTCGTAAAACCGAGAGTTATACTTATCAATTTAACACACATCCACCACACACCCACACCCACCCCCTTACACACTTGCCCACCACCCCCTTACACAATCGCCCACGCTGCGGTTTGAACCTTGGACCTCTCGAAGAAGAGCCAAAGCCCAAACCGTTGTGTTGTTCCTTTATATTATTTAAGAATTATTACTATGAAATAATTTTTATATAGATTTTTTTTAATGTATTTAAAATACTTAATAGGTCTAGGGAGCTAGGGTTTTTGGTGTGAGCTATTTTAGTTTTTTTTAAGTATTTTATGGCTTTTAATTTTAATAGTTTAGTAGTTTGTGTTGGAGTTATAGGAGAGACAATTTTTGTCAATGGTATTTTTGAAATGTTTTAAAAAAAAACTATTAAAAAAATTTGTGGTAAGGGTTCATTCCTTGATGTTGCTTTTCTTTCCCAGTTTATTGAATTTACGTGTAGCTGGTTGGAGTCATACATCCTGGTTAGGTATTTTATCGGGTGTATCTCTACTAAGTCATTACTAAGGGCTTGAATTTATTTGGCATGGGTCCTCTATGGCATTACTGTTCAACTACTATAAATTCTTACTAGAAGTTTTTTTCTTTTCTATTTTATTGTCTCTAGAGGTTTTTTACTAGATGTATTTATAGAGTTCTCATCTTAGACCTATGATTTTATTGTCTCTATATACAAACTTTTCAAATTTTCGATCTGGGTGGTGTTCCCTAGTCTTCCCTCCTTCTATGGGCTAGTTTGGACCAAATCGTTGATGTGCTTGGGTATGTGGTTCTTACTTTAGTTGAAAATATTTCAATGCATGTCTGACCCAATAGGTATGTATCAAGGTATATATGTCAAAGTATCTACCTGATTTCATAACCATTTTAGTGGGGAGAGCCACCATTTCTCAGTGAGTGATTTATAATAATCTCCCAAACACCTATATCTACTGCCAAGCACCCCATCATAAGGTGAAGGATTATTTGCATATACAACATCCCAAGTTGAATGCAAATTTCATGTCCATCCCTAAGACATCCACTTAATCTAAGGTAGATGGTTGGAACACCATGGGCTACCATGACAATATTTTTGATCCATAGATGATGGTTGTCACATGCTTGTAATCTTAAATTCCATAGTTGATGATTTTGTTTATCCATAGTTGACAATCGTCATAAGCTCGATGCCTTCACTTCCAGAGATGGTTATTTTCCTATTCCATAGTCCTCATCAATGAAGGGAACAACACAAGATATAGAGCCATCATCAATGAAATTGGCAATTCTACAGAGAGAAAAATTTGATGATCCCTCCCCTTCTATGTGGTTTCAAAGTTCCCACAGTCATTAGTAGGGAAAAGCAAATGGGGAAAATCTACCCAAAAAAGGGTTGCAACCATCTGAACCTTGGTGGACGAATGCCAAACCAAATAGTTTCAACAAATTTGGGCCATTGGAATTTATTGAACAGAAGCATGATGATGAAGACTTAGTGCAACAACAAATATTTACATTTGATACTAGGGTCATAAGTCTACTTGGAAAGAGTTACTTACATGGGTGCCTGATGAAACCAACCACTCTAGAGTTAGATATCTCCATAGTCAGATTTATAGTTTAGGTATTTTGTCCTCTACTTTATTTTTTAGTTTTTAAATTCTGTAATTTTAGAGGGGGAAAACTGCCCTATCATTTTCAATTCCCAAAAAGGTTGGATCCATAGGAATAAAGCCTTATGGGGTGAACCACAGGGGTATGTTGTTCTCTACACTCAGTGCTAGGGAGATGGGTTCACCAGGAATGGTTTAAGGACTCACTCCAAGTCCTTAGGATTTTTAGGATGTTTGATGTGTTCAGTTTCAAGCAATCACCTAAGTTTAGCCTTTCTAGATCTATGCTATGAAAGATAAAGGACAATGCAGGAAAAAGAATGCAAGAATACAAGAACTAGTCTAGTATGATTCTTTATTTGAATGCTTTCTAACCTAGGGTTTTACCCAAAAAACCTTTAAAGCAAGGGTACAAGATAAATGTACGATATTAATCATAGATGCACACTATATGATTTTAACTTTTTAGATGTCTATAATGGATATTCAAATAAGATTTATAAACAATAGAACAAATAAAACATTTATCTTGATCGGTGGTTGATCCTAGCATTTTCTGCCTCTTTTCCAATGATATCAAAAGTACATGTTCCTACAAGATAACTTATGAAACACTAAAAAAATATGATTAACATTAGGGGGCCTACTTAGGCCACTATACAATAATGCTTGGAGGTGCAACTATCAAGCCCCCTAGGTACTTTAGATGACATTTGAAAACAAAAGCAAAAATTGACCTTTGGAGAATTAATCATAAAAAAACAATGCAACAATAGAGAAATAGAAAACAAATTATGCTAAAATATCTTAGATGCAATTTATAAAATACTCATGTAATCAAAAATTGACAAATACCCCCAGTTCAATCTTGGGTAAAATCGTGCCTCACAAATAGTGGGTGTAATAATGCTACAAGCAAAATCGTGCTCTACCAGAATGGGGCATGATTTCACTTCTATGAGTAAAAACCCTAAATTAGGGTTAACGAAGTTGCACCTCACTAAGACCGAGTGTGATTTCAGTTTAGAAACAAAAAAGAATAAAAGATAGATGTAGAATGTAGAATGTAAATAAATACAGATTATAAAGTGCACAAAACTTGATGGATGATGCAAAAGCAGATAGAAGAGATCAAGGTATCTGAAGGGGCACTCTCTTTCCTTTTGAACCACACCACAAATCCACCAAACCACACAACAATACAATTACTACAATAGAATATCAAATCCAAAATTTACACTTCGGGGATAGCTTGTAGAAGATACAAGAAGCAGAGCGAAAGCAAAATGTGAGCAAGTTAGAAGAAAGCGAGCAATCATAAAAATTTTGAGCTTAGTAATCGCATGTTAGAAAATCATCGTGTTAAAAGAGTGAGATTAACCCCTCCTTTTATAGACAAAAATTAGGGTGAAAAGAGCGAGAAAACAACATAGGCCGACACAAAACATGCTAGAAAATATTTAAACCTAGGTTTTAATAATTAAGACCCTAAAATAGTAAAATTGCACCCTATCACAATCGGGCATGATTTCACTAAAAATGCTAAGGGAGGCAAGGTAGGGAAAAAGAGGCCCTCCCTTGCCTTGGGCAGGGGTTAGGGACCTCTTAGGGGCTCTAAGGAAGATTACCCACTAAAAGTGGGTCAATTTTTTGTGTCTACATTTTACCCCCTCTTTGATGCATTTAAGGCCAAGTAAATGCATCAAATAAAGGATGTAGGCACACTCACTAGAAGAATATAACAAGCAAAAATGAGATGGCCAGTTTATAAGAAAGAGGTGGTGCAAAAAAAGTGTGATCCCAGACACTTTCTTGTTTCACATGCAAATCGAGGCATTAGGGACATTAATGCCTCTATAGGCTAGGGTGCCCCCTCGAGTTTCTATGAAGATGACATATCTCATAAAAGCATGAAAGAACTGATGCAGAGGAATAAAGAGAGATAAAGAAAAAAAATCGAAGAAAAGAAGGGTAACAACTAGGGTTTAAAAAGGATGAAAAAGGGTAAAACCCTAATTCATTTTCACCGCGCATTGGAAGAGAAAGGGCTCTGAGGAAAAAAAGAAATGGTGTTACCAGTTCATCGAGCAGTGGTGCGAAGTTGGGGTATGATAGTGGGTAAGTACCAAATTTCTCCCTCATGCAAATTTTTCTATGTTTTCACAAATTTGAGGATAGGATCTAGGGATTTTTGAAAATTTCACCATTTTTTTATGACGATATTTGTGCTCCAAAATTGCACCCAAATAAAATTGAGCACGATTTTGTGAAATTGTGTCTCCTCAAATGGAGGGTGTGATTTCACACTAACGAAATCATGTGCCTTAAGAATGGGGTGTGATTTCACCAGAAACTAGAAAAGAAAAGAAAAGAAAAAATAAAACATAGGAGAAAAAGAGGGAAAACAAGAAACTGTGGAGTGCGAATTACAAAATTTTGATCAAATTTATGCTTTGATTTGAAATTTTAGATTTTAATTTAATTTATGAAACTGATTTGATTTTATTTGTTTGTGGATGTAGCTAGGTATCCTTGAGAGTCGAGAGTGGAGGGTAGGATCTCTGGTGATAGAGTTTGATGCACTAGGACAGACATAGAGGTATAGGCTAGAGGCGATGGGGCTAGACCACCTGGCAAGGATGACTCACTTTGAGACATATAGGACTATGTTGATAGCTCAAGCAAAGAGGTGGTATCCAGAGTCATCTACCTTTTGGTTACCCATGGGAGACCTCACTGTCACACTAGAGGATGTATGGTGGATTTTACGAATCCCTATCAGAGGGATAATAGTTTACGAAGCACAGGGATGGGTGACCATACTTTAGTGGTTATTGATAGGTTTTACCCATCAAGTGTGAAAGAGCACCATATCAGTCGATGATCTAGTGGGCCACTATGGGGTAGTGGTTGGGCTACTAATGTGTCATACTAGTAGGCAAAACTTACCATGGGTGATGGCAAGATTAGTAGAAAACATGCGTGATAAAGAGGTTCAATTTGTATGAGGTGCATATGTGTTTGCCTTCCTATATAGGATATTGTACAATGTTGTGTATAAGTGATGTACAAGATTGGTATGTACAATATTGCTCCAAGTGTGGTGCTGGGAGCACATCACAGTACAAATATTGAAGGCACTACCAGACCCAGTGCCTAGCCTAGAGCATCTAATAGCATATAGATGGCTGAGGTCCCTCGAGAGGATTGCGAGGGCCTATGCAGAGAGCCAACCACTAGCGAGGTGGGTGATTAATGAGATTTTGGAGGTGAAGCTCATCTGGCAGCCATGGCAGCTTCACCCTAGGTGGGCTGAGGATAGGACAGATCTAGCTAAGATACGAAGGATTAGGTGGCTAAGGTCAAATAATGAGGAGCCGAAGATATTCAAATTTGACCAAGTCCTTTGACAATTCAAGATTTTATAGAGAGTCCTAGACCCGGGGGACTACTGGTATCGGAGGGTGACCCAAGACCTAGAATGGGTGGGAGGTGAGCCAAACCTCACCATATGGATTGAGGAGGATATAGATGATCCACTTTATGTCGACCTGAGGGTGGCTGATGTAGGAGTGGTTGTTGGGTATAGGCAGTGGTACATAGGAGTTGTGCCCCAAACGATCTCCTTGCTAGTATTGATACATAGGTGTTAGGTGATGGACCTAGGCATGTAGTGATCATTTCGAGAGGTAGCTCATTGAGCCATAAATATGGTACAGTAGGCTCCTACAAATCTGATATAGAGGATGACTCGTGTTCAGATCTTGGTGGTAGAGGAGTCCATCTAGGCAGTATGGGTCGAAGAGGGGGGTGAGATATACCCCCACACAAATAGGAAGGCTACAAATTAGAGATCCTAGAGAGGCCTCTACATATGCAGTAGCAACTGGTGAGGTCCTGGAGAGGAGGGAGATAGAGGAGTTACGTGAACAAGTATCTTATCTACAAATATAGATGTCCCAGGCCTAGGAGGATAATATCAAGAGGCTAGAGGTATTATGAAGTTCATTGAGCATCGTAGAGACTGAGAGGAATGCAACTCAGGCAGAGACCATCCAAATATAGGGGGAGATGACTCATCTAGAGGGAGAGTGCTAGAGAGCTAGGGTAGATGGGATGGCTATCATTGGGAGAATCTAGGTAAGAGGTGCAATGCAGCTTCTTCAGACAGAGCTACAATAGATGGGAGAGAGGTAGTGTTATGCACAAGCGCAAATTTCACAATTAGCATGAATATTCAGATTTTTATAATTTTAATTTTACAAATTTTAGGACCATAGAGGTTGACCCATTTGCCAAAAAAATTTAGGATGATTTTTTTTAGGGTAAATTCACCCCGTTATTATAAGGTTTCCCACATAATATTCATCTTAAATTTATTAAAAAAAAATATCCCACCCAATTCGCCTCTTGTACCCCATTATATATAGCTAACCCTGACAATGATACTCATATAATTAAAACATTAATTTTATCCAATATTAAGTGATACAAAGCAGAAAATTGACACAATGTGACTGAAAAAATATGACTAACATAAGGTGATAGGCACACAAGATGACTGACAAAAGATAACTCATAGGAGGTAACAACAAACTGATAAAAGATGACTGATAAAAGGTGACAATGTAACTGGCAAAAGGTGACTAGCAGAAGGTAACTAACATAAGGCGACTGACAAAAGGTAGCTAGTATAAGGTAACTAGTATAAGGTGACTGGTAGAAGGTGATTGGTAGAAGATAACTAACATAAGGTGACTAGCATAAGGCAATTGGTAGAAGGTGACTGTCAGAAGGTAACTAGAATAAGGCAACTGGAAAAAGCTGACTGGAAAAAGGTGACTAACAGAAGGTGACTAACATAAGGCGACTATCATAAGGTGACTGGCATAAGGTGACTAGCATAAAGCGATTGGTAGAAGGCAACTGGTAGAAGGTGACTGAAAAAAAACATTTGGTAGAAGGTGAGTGATAGTAGGTGACTAACATATAGCGATTGCCATTTATCGATAAGTTTATTTTACCATTAATTTTCCTTTTTAAAAATTTTGTTCATGGACACTCAATAAGGATATTTTCCTATTATTTGGTCACCAATCTCAAGCCTGCTTGGGTTAGATATTCTGTTATCTTGAGGAGTAGTTCTATTTTTTATGAGTTATTTTCATTTTTAAAAATGATGTTCATTGTTCATGTTACTCTTTTGTTTATACAGGTAAAATGTCACCTAATGGTAGTGGAAAGAAGGGAGGCTAGTCTTTTGATAAAAGGAGTATCCTCAAATACTTTCATAATATTGCAAAATCTAATCAGCCATCAATATCTGCACAAATTGAACACCTTTACTTACTAATCAATTAATTTTTGTACATTTTTAATTTTATATATAATATCTTTATTCATTAAGAATTGTGCCTTTTGGTTGATGGTTTTGTCCATTTTTTATCTATATTTTTTAATAGGAGGTATGCTTTTAAATGCCATAATGATAATGACCCTACTATTGACACTAGTATTATCTCTATAGAAAACACTGTTGACCCTGGTATACCTCCACTTCCACATATCCATGATAATGAAAAGTCCATAGATGAAAATTTTCTTAATGAAATAGAACAACATGAAGAGATTCCTGAATATAACATGCCAAGTGGAAAAGAAAATAATAGTTCTTATGCAATCCCTACTTTTGGATAACCTTCTTCTAAAAACCATAAACATGCAAGGTTATCTAAGTGGACAATTAACAGATCATTTAAGCCTAATTGGACATCAAAATTTTTATTTATTGAGCTAGTGCTGCCAGATAATAGTAATGAGGAAATAACAGAATTGAGATGCGTAATTTGTAGTTGGAAACACGAAAATGATTGCAAGTTAAGAGAGATATAGGAGAAAAATATTATGGAAAGGTTTATATCAAAACAAAAGAAGGTGATCGACCAATACCAAAAAAATATAGGTGGAAGGATGCACCAAAGCGCACACATATAAGATATGCGCAAGAATATGATAAAGAAATGAAACAAAAAGTAACTTTGGTTGAGAAAGGTGCAATGATTCAATCCCAATTTTGAAAAATAAATAAGTTCACTTTAGCTTCAAAAAATTTGCAATTGTATAGTTGTACTAACTATTATTAAAAAAGGTAGATCTATGTCTGATTTCATTGATTATAAATATCTATTTTGACTAGCTGATGTGCAAAACTTACCCAACATCCATTGGTCAGATTGAAGTGGTTGGGAAATGGTAAAATATCTCTCATTGGTTGACCAGGATGACTTCAAAGAGAAAGTAAAAAAGGCTAAATTCATTTCACTTTCAATTGATGAGGTGACTACTTTTGACAACACATATTGGATTTGCATGCATGTTTACACATTAGAAAATCATTTAAGGCAACCTCATTTACTTGGAGTACACAAGATGGTGGAAAATTGCAATGCAAAAAACATTTACAATGTTGTTGTAACTAGTTTAAAGGAAGTAGTAGGAATGAATGAAATGGAAATAGCCACTAAGTTAATATGTGTTAGATTTTATGGTGCTGCTACAATGCAAATACACAAGAATGGTCTTTGAGTTAGACTACAAACATCTGTTGCCCCATAATTAATCCCTATTCATTGCATGTCTCATATAATGAATCTTGCATACAAAATTGTGGATACATTTACAAATGTTGCTAGAGTGGAAGAGCTTGTCCATAAAATTCATGATTATTTTTCATGCAGTCCAAAAATATTTTCAAATTTTCAATAGTTTGCACTAGGAGTTACTAAAGGTAAAAACTATTAAAAGATGTAGATACTAGGTCGATTTCAATGTATCAACCGACATGAGTTTTCAAACAATATCAATCCTTGACAAGGTTTATGTATGCAAATCATAGGGCAGTTGATAAGGCTAAAGATTTGCTGTTTTGAATAAGTGACTTTGAAACACTTTCACATTGTGTGGTATTCTTCCAATGTTGGAAGAAATGAATACTTTGATCAAAATTGCACAAGAAAGATCAATTTATATTGTAAATTTCATAAGGGTGAGAATTTTTTTTTACATACATATTGATATGATGTACGCATCTAGTCAAAGTTTTATGGATCCTATGTTTGAGAGTTGGAGAGCATTAACAAACATGAATGATCCTCAGAACTTTTTGAAGTTCAATATAAATGATCATTTATGTATTAATGTCCATGAAAAGGAAATACCTTTATATTGTTTTGGTCAGAAAATGGATATAACTATAAATGAAGTTGAGAAAATGCCCATAACATATAATAGATTTCATGTAGTTGTACACGATATAAAAATTAAACTGAAGCAAATAGTAGAATCATTGACAAAAGAAATAAGAGATCATTTTTAAAGAGATGAATTGCTTGAGGCTATGGGTGTGGTTAATCTGATTTTTGGGATCCTTGTAATTGTTAGAGTAATATTCCATTCTTTGGGATATTTACCCTTTTTACTCCACTAGGTAAAATAGGTAGTATATTGTATTATATTACATAGGTTATTACATTTACTTTTTATTAATTACCATGTAGATATTTACTGTTTCAAATATCTAATGGTAAACTAGGTTAATTCCTAAATATCCTAGGTTATCAATTCTAAAGCAAACTCTATACCTCCTATGGTGCGTTTGTTAGGGTGGATCAGGGAGAATAGTTGGTTTTACTATTTTGTATGTTATTTAACATTAGCTTCAATTCTAATGTTGTTAATGAAATATTTTTTATTATTTTCAATATTGTTTCACCAAATTGCTTCATTGGCATCAGAGCCAACTTTTTTTTTCTTGCCCGGAGGACGAGTTGGTGACATTTGAAAGCCACCAAACCCACCTCAATATGCGAGCTCTATGGTTGAGGGAGCAACTAGGTGAGGCCCATTTTTTGCCAGGTCAACTCGACTTTCTAGTGCCTAAGGCACATTGGGGTTGATCGATCGTGATCGATCACCATTGCGATCGACACCCCAACCTCCCGTAAGGCTTTTGACCTGACAGGTCAAAGCTTGCTAGGCTCATGATCCCAAGGCCAAAACTAGCCAATAGGGACCATGCTCCCATAGACTAGCCAACGGGATCATGAGGAGGGCAGAAGCGCCCTCCCAATACCACATGGTTGTGGTCCACAAGCTGAGCCCGAAGGGTAGGAGCACCCTCTAGGCAAGTCGATCGAGATTGGTGACCCCACCTCAGAAAAATATCTAATGCTGGACCCTAGACCTACTAAGCTTGACACATGGCACACTCATCAAGGTGACACATGGTGAAGCTAGACTATTGATGCTTGGAGGAAGAGCCAATCATGTGGTGACACATGGCATCGAAAGTAGAAGGGGCAGGGCCAGCTTGGTGACACGGTGGTGGAGAAAATTTTTGTCTGGGCATCAAGCTGCCATGTGGTGAGGAGAGATTGGTTATCTGAATGAAAAGTGGTAGAGAGGCATCATTGGTTTGGTAGGTGATTGCTCGCAGGCAATCGAGCTTTTACTCTCAAGGAGAGGGTTTTAAACACCCTCGCATTCCTTTAAGGGATGCATGTGGGATAAATTCCCATGAAAATGCATATTCAACATTGCCTTTCCTCTAGTACCAGGATTACGGGATGACTTTCAATGCCGCCCCAATAGTGGAGTGGTCAAGGCTTACGCCTTGACTAGATCTAGTGCCCGAATCCTGCCAAGGACAATTTTTTTGGTGCACGCGACATTGGATTTCAGAAAATCAACAAAGGTACAATTTGTTTTTTAAGGTTTTATCAATATTTTAAATTTTTCTTGATATTTTTTTTATATAATTTAGAACTTTTTGAGGAAATTAAATTATTTTGATTAAATTTGTTTTTTAAGGTTTTATCAGTTATATAATTTTTTTATCATTAATTTTTTTTTTTAGTATTAAACCTTACAAATTTGATATCTCCAAACACATCTTTTGCAAAATCAAGCCATATAAAATTTCTTTAGTTTTCTTCCAAATTTGGAGATAAAGAGACAAAGAAAAACAAAATTTTTTTTTTGCAAACCCAAGGATTTCTTCAACATTTTGTTTGCAATAAATTCTCAAAGTTCTATAGTTTTCTTCACACATTTTTGGAGATAAAAAGACATAGAAAATCAATGCTCTATTGCAAAACAAAGAGCTTTAAAACATTGGGCAAGGACAAAGGTCATTTTATAAGCAACAAAATCAAAAATTTGCTTTTGTTTTCTCCTTCACAAAGGAGATATAAGACATAAAATTGCAACTTTTTTGTTGTAAAATTGAGAAATATTTTGAACCTATTTTTTGATCCTCATGCTTGAGTGTTGAAGACATAAACCAAAGTTGTGTGTCGACTGGTCTGGAAGCCTTTCAAATGTGGGTCGTGTGTCGAATTGTCTTGAAAGGAGTGCTCGATTTCTAATTTTGTAAAAATTAAGGGGGATAGAAGACACATTTGTGATTCTATTTTTTGCAAAATTGTAAAGAAAAATGGGGGATATTTCAAAGTAATAAGGTGTATTCTTGATTGTACTCGACACCTTTTCTTAAAATTGGCTACACTAGGTGCATTTTCGATTGCATCCGACACCTAAGTGATAAGAATTTTGAGGGCATTCTTGTTTGATTATTGCATTATTTATTTTTGCAATTGTAAGTCATAGAATCAAGAACACTCCATAACCCAAAATTTCACAAATTTTTGTAAATATTTGCATAGATTTAAAGCCACTTTCACTTGATATTATCTCCTAAAATCAAAACCCCTAATTCACTCTTTTTTTTTTTGGCTTAATTTCCTCAAACTAATTATCCCTCTTCAAGAGGATTTTCAGGCAGGTGTTATTAAATATATTTTTTGAGTGAATTATCTTTCATCTCTCATTTTTTGGCTTAATTTCCTCCAACTGATTATATTTCTTCAGGAGAGTTTTCAGGCAGGTGCCATTAAATACCTCTTGAGAGTGAAAGAAAGAACAAGTTTTTTAAAATAAAGGAACCTTGAAAGTGGCAATTCTTTTGCACTAAGGGGGGATAATTCCTTTCTTCCTTCAAACATAGATTTTGACAAGAGGGAGATAAAACTTGTAAAGGCAATTAGAAAAGTAGAAGTCATCATAAAAATATACCTTTTCTTTTAGACTTCATAATAGCAACCATGCTTGAATAATTTGCAATAAGGAAGGATGATTTGGTGAACTTTTTTGATAAAATTGCCTAGAAAAAAAAGTTTTGCACAAATTGTGAAAATGACAACCATGACACCATTCAGTGTTGGTTTCAAAACAAGCAAAACTAAAATGGCAAAGGCACACCACAAAAGACATGTTTCTAGTGAAGTGTCTCATTCTAATTCTGAATCTGCTTCAAAGAGAGCACACAGAGTGCTCATGATTCAAAAAATATTGTAGAGGGAAAACACATTTGTTACCTTGGGTAAAGCACCATTTCCTCTCTCTCCTATTTTAGGCTTCATAAATAGCATAAGTTTTTGTTTGAAGTACTTGTAATAAATGGGTGATTGTACCTCTTTTTAGGATTCATAAATAGCAAATTATCATTGTTTGAAGTCCTTGAAACAAAAGGAGGGAATTTTTTGGTGTAAAATTGCCTAGGAGGAAATATTTGTAACATCCTTCTAAAAGCTTCTTAAGTTGCACATATTTTGTAATTAAGGGGGGATATACTTTCCTTTCTTCACAATTTTTTGTAAAAAGGGAAGAACACTTATAAGGGCACATTTTCGGCAGTGACCGACACCTTAGTCATACTTATTTCAAAAATTAATTACAACATATTTTGCAACAAGAAGGGGGGAACTTATAAGGGTGAATTTTTGGTAGTGACCAACACCTTAGCTACCTTATATTTTGCAAACTCATATTGTAAACTGAATGAACCTCATATGAAGTGATCTATTCTACTACACCTAGTGATTGCAGTGGTTGGTTACACATGCAATTCGATTGGATGATGAGATTACTATAAGGACATTCAATGGTGTGAATACAAAGTGAGGAATGACCCACTTTTTGCTTAGGAGCAGCTAGAGCACTATGATAGAGCAAGAACCAGTAGATCGACATTTTTTCACTGTATAGGAGGATAGGTATACATTATCCAAATAATGTAATAAGAGGGGATGTTAGAGTAATATTTCATTCTTTGGGATATTTACCCTTTTTACTCCACTAGGTAAAATAGGTAGTATATTGCATTATACTACATAGGTTATTACATTTACTTTTTACTAGTTACCATGTAGATATTTACTGTTTCAAATATCTAATGGTAAACTAGGTTAATTCCTAAATATCCTAGGTTATCAATTCTAAAGCAAACTCTATACCTCATATGGTGCGTTTGTTAGCGTGGATAAGGAATAATAGTTGGTTTTACTATTTTGTATGTTATTTAACTTTAGCTTCAATGCTAATGTTGTTAATGAAATATTTTTGATTATTTTAAATATTATTTCACCAAATTACTTCAGTAATGAATACTAGATTATAAATGGTTTATTTCTCAAATACATGGGCACTCTTACTAGCCATTTCAGTAAATGTGTGGTAGTAAATGGTATTGAAATCAATGGTATTCTCAACAGAGATCTTTTGATAAAAAAATCAAACTGTTCTGGAATAACAATGTCTGCTCAAGTTTCACAACTCACTAACCATCATGAAATCATTTCTATTTCACATTTGTGGAGAATATTACATTCTAATAGTATCATACAATATACTATGAGTTACTATTTTTATTTATATGAATTATTTCAAACGATGATTTTAGGATTTGTGCACGATGAAAGGGTATTTAGTGTATTATCATATGTAAAATCGAAAGTTCAAAATAGGTTGGACAAAAATTTGGAAAATTGTTTGAGTGTATATGTGCCAACATATGAGGTGGAGAATTTTTATTATGAAAGAGCTTTGTCATATTTGAAATCTATGGTAGAGAGAAGAGGTGTCATGAATACTAAGGATGATGGTAACACTAACCAGATTGTTATGACAAAAATTTTGGGTATGAGTGCAAACGATTTTGTACAATCTGAAAGGAGTTTGTTCTAGATTCCAGCATTATGATGCAAGGATGATTTTATTTGATTTGATTTCACATATTATAATGAAAGTATGCTTTCATTTGATTTGATTTGATTTCAGCATTATAAAGAAAGGAATATTGAAATTTAATTATATTTTGATACATGTATTTTTGATATCGTTAATTATATAATATGAGATTAGACATGCCATTGAATACTCTGTATATCATAGCCCTCTGATTTGATTATGTATATTTGAATGAAATTTGATTATTTTATTACACATATGTTGATTAGAACACTAGATTATATTTTATATCATAGACATGTTATTGGATATTTTGTATATCATTTTACTTAAGCCTTGTTATTGAATTATTAGTCTAAATTTTCAAAAAATTTAGTAGATTTGTATTGTATAAACTATTTATGGAAAAGTAAATATTTGTGCTGCATTTATAGTCATTTCGAATTATCTCGTAAAACATAAAATAACACTTTATTGCATCCACATAATTCAAAATTATTTAATGCATCCACACATATAATCAAAACATCACAATATTTAAAACAAAATTTCAAAAATATAATACATTTTTTTTGAAATTTTCTCTTTTATTTATTTAAAAAAGATACCACTCTTACAATTTACAAAAAATATATGCAACATTTTTTGTTTCTCCTCAAATAAAAAACAACAAACTTCTACTATTATTTTTGCATGGTAGCTGAAGTTCCAGCTACATCTATCTCAATATCATTTTCTTCCAATGCACCAACCCTAACCAAAAATTTTAGCTGTAGTGTTGATCACTGATAAAAATAAACCTTCTTCCTTTGTTGGATCTTCTCTTAAAGGTGCATTCAGTTATTTCTCATTTTCTTTCAATACAACCTCTACATCTAGGCCCTTACCTTTGATAAACTTATTCAGCCAATTGTTTTCTGTAATAGTGTATTGTAATATTTTATTCACTTCAATAACAAAATTCACACTAATTTTTGTAGTCTTGATCAAAGTTTTCATGGCAATGACTTGTTGCTTTAAGCGCTGAAAATTAGAATATAAAATATAAGTGAAAAAAGGTTAATATTTATAAACAACATATATTTAAGAAAAAAATAATTTTTAGTTAGATGTAAAACTTACATCAATAGTAAGTCTTGCAATTTTTGCAACTGCTACTTTCTTCTGATCTAGTGCCCATTCATTGAAATATGCCTAGGCCTCAACATTGAGGTTTTCCAAATGATTCAAAATAATGGCCAAAACTTCATCAGTGTATGTAGACTCAGCCTCCACAGTGTCAGATTCAACTTTATTTAGCAAAGCATCGAGCTTTTGGGTCTCATTCTCCACATTTGAAAACAACTCCTTTCTCTTTGAAAAAATCTTATATCGGTCATTTATTGCTTTTATTAAAACCTTGGCCCAATATTCCCATTCTTTCAATCTATAAATATCTACAAGAAGACTATTATGAATTGTAGCTTTAGATCAATTGGCTAATAAAACATTTTTTGGAAACTCTAGTGGCATCTGCTTCAATATTATCTTCTTCTTCATCATTGCACTGTAGATCCTGAAGCATATCACTTGTCTTTAATGAGAATTTTTCAGGATTCATATCCTAATAAAGAAAATCATCATCTAGATTCCTAGAGGAGGGCATTTGAGACATGGTCTCTACATTTGATAAATTCTCAAGGGTTAAAATTGGGAAAAAAGAAACATTAGATTGAGACATAGTGTGTGTATGGAAAACACTTTGGGTTTCATGAGGCGACAGTGTGAGGAATATTTTTCCATGCATGCGCAATTGGTTCCTCACTAGTGGTACCTATTGCAGACGGATAGGGACTTGCTATGTTGATTGTTGTTGCTGAATTTGTGGTTGTGAAAATGGTGGAGGCATTTTTTTTAGTCTTTTTAATGTAACCGGTGCATCTGGAAAATTTCACATGAGAATATAAATTAAATCTTTTGTAAATAATAATATAGTAAAAAGAGATTAATTTTAACCAAACATACTAGACTCAAACTCTATAGTTGTTGATGATGCAACCATTTACCCTTTCTCTAAAAAATATTTAAAATACATCAAACTAAATATAATTTTAAATCATTAAAATACATCATTTAAAATAGTACTTTTGAATAATAAGGTTACCTTGTGAGCTAGAGGTAACTTCTTTGACATCGAATGCAACACATCCAGAAGTAACATAAGTCGTAGGTGTATGCTGAATCTTATCACCATGAGACCTCACACATTTAGAGGGATTTATTGGTGATGATTGTCACTGTGTGTGAGAATTAGCAAATGCTTCTTGAATCCTAAATGTGGCATCCCTTTTACTAGAAGACTAAGATGCTCTTCTTTGTTTTCAAAATAAAATTAGAAAATAACAAGATTGATTGAAAAAAAGAAAACAAAGATATTCCAAAAAATAATTTTACCTGTATTTCATTCTCAATCATCCCAATAGACAACAAAATTGGGTGCAATGTAGTTGGAGGATTGCTTTTTGAATATTGATGTAAGCTTCATGAAAAAGAAAAAGAATAAAGTTGTTGGTTGTTACTGTATATGAATATTGAATTTTTTGGGAACTCAGAAGGTCCTGTTTTAGGTGGTTGGAAATGTGCATGGACCAATCAAATCTGCTATCACAAATACATTGAATCAATAAGTACAGTGCCCAAAAAGGCATTTATGTAGGTCACCCCTACAAAATAAGCCTTGCCTAGAAAAATTCAATGCAAGCATAAAGAAATTTATCATAGCAAGGATTAACTGAAAAAAAAAGAGAACATTATTAGAAAACAAAAATTACAATAGGGAGAATATTATTAGAGAATGGAAACTACAATACATCAAAATTTAAGATAAATAAAAACTAAATTTAAAAAATATACATTTCAAATTGTCTGAATGAACAACATATTTGGATGCTAGCATTGATTTGTCATCTTCGATCAAGGTGTATTGGTTGTTCACCAGTACACCATCCAAAAATGGCAACCCTGTTAGTCATTGCACATCTCAGGGTTTCACAAAAAAATAATATTCGTGTTATCCACTTTGATCACAATAGTAGACATATCATGGTTATAGCAACTAATGATCCGTTGTATTATGGGGATGTTGATGTTCAACTATGGCATATTCATTACTATAGAAAGTCTGAAGGTGTAAAGCCATTTTGAATCTCTTCTAGGAATGCTAAAAATGTTCTTGATGTTGAGGCAATAGAAGCTGTTGAAAGTCATTTTTGAATGGAAAGGGTCTAAAAAAGGCTCTAAAATAGTGTTTAATCGATCTGGAAACACCTAGGAAAATGCTCTGAAACACCCTATAAAAAATTCTAAAATTCCCTAGAAAATGCTTTGAAATGCCCTAGAAAACACTCTAAAAACCATCTAAAAATACTACGAAAACCCTTTCAAAATGCTGCCAAAACCCTCTAAAAATGCTCTGAAAACCATCTAAAAAGGCTCTGAAACCGTTGTGGAAAACGCTTTGAAAATATTAGAAAAAGATTTAAAATTGCTCTAGAAAAAACTATGGAAAAGGTGAAAAATGACCTTGCATATCTATTTATAGAAGTTTACATGGCTAAAGTTAATAGATGCACGACACGTGGTAGAGGATATGACACATGGTAGCTTCTTATTGACGATATTTGGCAATCACCATTTGATAGTCACCCTATGGCCAGTCACCATTTTCTAGTCACCATTTACCAGTAACCATCTTCTAGTTGTCGTATGTAGTCATCATCTACCAGTCACATTATACTAGTTGCCATCTGCCAGTCACCTTCTTCCAGCCACCATCTACCAATCACCATATACCAGTCAGCATCTACCAGTTGCCTTCTACAAGTCATAATATGTCAGTCACCATCTACAATCACCTTATTATAGTCACCTTAATCCAATCACCTTATGCCAGATGCCTTCTGCTAGTCACCTTATACCACTCACCATATGCCACTCACATTTTTCCACTTGTATTATACCACTCATCATCTACCAGTCACCATTTTCCAATCACCTTATACAACTCACCTTGTGCCACTTGCTTTCTTCCAGTTGCCTTATGCCAACTGCCTTTCACTAATCACCTTATGCTACTCAGCTTTTGCTAGTTGCCTTCTGCCACTCACCTTGTTCCACTCGTCTTGTTCGACTCACCTTGTGCCACTCACCTTGAGTTAGTCACCTTTTGACACTTGCCTTCTACCACTCACCTTCTACCACTCACCTTTTGCCACTCACCTTATACCTATTTCCTTGTGCCACTCACCTTGTGCTAATATCCATTTAAATATTTTGATTATATTTGTGCAAAAATTTAAAAAATTTACCATATTTTGATAAATTTTCTACAAAATTTTAAAAATTTTGCCCCAAAGTTTATACACCATTCACCTAGATTAACCCTAATTTTATAATTACTTTTTTGATACTATCACTTATGAATAACCCTGGAGAGAAGTTGGAGAAAACCCTTAAGTGGGCTATGTTTTATGAGATAGCTTATTGTACAAATGTCCCACTGGGTCAGAGGATACCACTTCCTCCATACTTGCAGTCAGTGAGTAGATCATGGTCTTAATCACAGATGACATTAGTATTACAATAGTCCGTGTCATAGCCTAGGTTGCCTCCTCCTCAGGGTAGACCAGAGGGAGCTAGATCTCAAAGCTAGGAGAGAGAGAGAGGATTGGGAATTGGGATGATGCACCAATTTTTGGATTGTGGTGTGCATCCCTAGGTTGAGTGTACCAAGTTTGGATTGTGGTACACCAACCTGACATGATGATGATGCACTCTTTTTATCTCGAGTAATATATAGTTGCTTTTGTTATTTTATTGTATGTGTAATATGTGTATACTTTTAATGCATGTTTTTATGTGTTTCTATTTATGTATTTTCATGTATGCAAACTATATGAAAATGAATGGATCCACAAGGAAAGAAATGAGAAGAAGGAGAAGGATGAAGGAGAAAATAAAAAAAAAATAGGAGAAGAAATAAGAAGAGAGAAAAATAGGGAGAAGAATAAGAGGAAGTGGAAGAATAAAAAGAAGAAGAGGATCCAAAGATAAACCATCTAAAAAGGAGAACAACTAATACCCATAGTATGGAACTAGTGTAGGTTATGAGGAACCAGTGTAGTTAGATACCATAGATCATTTCAGAAAGATAGCTAGACCCGTTATAGATTTAGCACTTACAGTAGTGTAAAAATATATGTGGAGTCTGACCCACTATGGGTGGTTTCTCCTTTATTGATTACTACGAGGTATTTACCCACTATGATGTATGTCGAGGTCTACGAAAACTGACCAAGGAGATTATCCTGTAATGGGGTGTTAATCCTGTTGAGTCAAAAGAGAGTATGACCCGATAGAAAATCGTAGATAATGCAATACTTGCTAGGATGTATAAGTATCCCATGTGGGGTATAATCTATAGATAAATAGTATGCAAGTGCTATCCTGGATAGGGATCTTAAAAAGACTTTATGAATGAAATAATTATTATGACAAATAAATCGAGAGAAGGAGAAGAAGAAATCATAATAAGAAGGAAGGGAAGTCCCTAGGGGGGATATTCCTAGGCATAAGAGTCCTAGTGAGAAGTTCAATGCATGTGAGCTTTGTCCTAACTAGGTATCATCACATGCCATTGTCGCAAAATCCCCAAAAATCTATATGACCAAGCAGTTATGAACAATCAATCATGCAATTATGATAGACAAACATGCAAGGTGTTCGTCAAGCAATCATGCAAGGATGACAAGCAACAATGCAATATGAGCAAGCAGGTGGATGTAATGGAAATGCAAATGCAACTACATATTTTTTTTTTGTAGAATTGAAATCAATGCAAAATCTAAATGCACCATTCATCTTATTGAAAATGAGCATGCCATGGGGTTCAGATTGAATATATCCCCAAGGAGTGTATTTTATCAATGATAAAAATCATGGGAAAGTTCCTCTAGGGCTCTTCTTTTGACATCCATGGCACGATAATCACTACATTTTCTAACAACACCATTATTTTTAGTAAAACAAACATTATATAAAGATCCACCACTCTCTTGCATAGAAGTAATGTTATTTTTAGAACAAATAAAATTAATCATATTAAAAGACATTAGCTTTTGAGGAGAAGCAAAATTAAAACTTTTATTTTAAGCTATTATCATATTTTGATATTCTATATATTCTGCATAAGTCATAAGATGGTCATCATCCTCCAAAGGCAAAGGTTAATTTTTATTATGTATAAAACCTATACCACAACTCCCAAGCCAAATATCAACATCCAAAGGTTCTTGAATATCTTTCTGTTGTGGTCACAATCCTTTACCTGCATATACCATACTAGATAGGATCTAGTTAGGAAGGGGATAATCATTAGTGAGATAACATTGAGCAAAAGAGCGCTTACTAGGATATGGGTTGCTACCATGAATATTTTCTTTGAAAGCAATCCCTTCAAATACAAAGGTACACATGCCAATGTGTACAACATCATCCTTCTTATGGGGTAAACCCATAGTTTGAGGTGATGGTGGTAGCTTAGCTAGATCCAGAATAGGCTCTTGAAGAAATTTATTATCATGATCCAAGGATGAAGAATGGGGTTTACGTTCCTCACTCACTTTTAAACTTTGAAGATACTCTAAAATTTGAGATGAGGAACATGGATAAATTGTTGAAGAAATAGAAGGAAAGGATTAAGAATCAGATTGAGCCAACTCTATATTTTAAAAAAATTTAAATGGTCGAGGATCCCTCGAAATGGTGACAACTTGATTCTTGAATTCAAATTTGAGACATTGATGAAAATTTGAAGGGATAACCTTCATTGCATGAATCCCAAGTCACCCAAGAAAAAAATTAAAGGATGTAGGACATTGAACCACATAAAATAAAGTATCCAATATTCTAGGCCCCACTTTTAATGGAAGAGAAATGACACCACAAGCCTCTTAGGATTCATTGTTGAGAGCTTTAATAATGATATCGAATTTTGTTAAATATTCCTCTTTTAATATTAAATTTTGAAAGAATTGATATGTACACAAGTTGAGGGATGAGCCATTATCAATTAAAACTTGCTTGATAAGGGTATCCCAAACAAGTGATATAAAGTGATGAATCTCCATGTAATTTTGAGAAAGTTTTATCATCATATGAGAATTAGACATGATGTATCCCAAAAGAACCTACGAAATCAACTATGGCATTAGGAGCAATGTTTGAAGAAACAAATTTTTGTTTTAAAAATTCCATAAAAGCATTTCTATGATCAGGAGAAGTTTGCAAAAGTTCTAAAATTGATATTTTTTCTGGAGTATTAGCTAACTTTTTTTGAAGATCAAATGAAATATGCGGCTATGGTTTCAACACTACAGGTGGAATTCTTGTAGCTGAATCTTTTCTCCGATTCTCCTTAAAAACTGAACTGGATTGTGGTGCTAAACTTTGTCCTTGCTGATTTTACTCATTATGAGCTTGTTTATTTGTAGTTAACCCAACTATACCAACCAAATTATTATGGCATGGGAATCATCTTGATGAGCCACCTGATTGGCTTCTTGTTGATCATGTTTTGGTAACGGATCCTTGAATATTCCCATATATTGATTTGTTGTTGGAGCTTGTTGAGTAGGAGCTTGATTACTTGAAGTTTAGAAATTTTCTAAATCAATGCGTCTTGCATCAATCAAATCTTGAACCACATGCTTCAAATTATTATATGAGTTTGCCCAATTTCCTTCTACTCTGTGATATATGTAATATTTTCCTACATTATACCAAGGAGCTGTAGTATCTGGTTGTCTTACAGGAGGTAGTTCAATTACCTTAGCTTCCAATAGTTGTTTTAAAACTACTTCCATAGGCATATTAAGTCTGGTAAAATTCCTTTGAGGAGGTTTCTGAACTACAATATTTTATAGAATGTTAGTGACAATATTAACAGGTCTACTATCATTATCACCTCCTATATTATTATTCTTATGTTGACACCTACTAGGATTTTCTTCTTTAGTTTTAAGTTGACCTCTTCTAATGAGAGATTATTCCACTTTTCTTGCTAACTTAATTGCTTGATCAAGATATGTGACAGTCATAGTTTTGAATGTATAAGATATTTATTCATGTAAATTTTCAATGAATATATCAAGCATATCTTTCTAAGACATAGGTTGTCTTAATTGACCAACTAAACTTCTCCAACGAGCTAGAAATTCTAAAAAACTTTCTTCCTTACTTTGCTATATATCATATAGATCTGTCATTGTCACTTCCTTTTTAATATAAACACTAAATTTATGAACAAACATCTTTGTAGTATTCTCAAAGCTCTTCAAAGAATAGTTGGGAAATTGATAATACCATTCTAATGCAACTCCAGTAAGACTCTTTATAAATGTTTTCAATAGAAGCATATCATCATAAAAAAGATCATGGTAAGCTATCCTAAATCCTCTTAGATGCTCTATTGGATATTTTGTCCATTTATATATTGGTAAAATGGGTATAAGAAAATGCTTGGATAAGGTCTAGCAACAACAATAGGATCCAATGGCTGACTACACATTTATTTATAACTGTATGTAAACCCTAAAGGTTGAATCATATCCATCCTTGAAACCAAATGATTCACCATATTTGCCAAATTCTACATTTTTGGATTGTTATTGTGTATGTTTTCCAAACTTCCCAAAGGAGAAGTATATGTATGTTGAAGTCCTGATGTTTGATTCAAGTTTTGGATACTTTGGTTATATGTGGCACTTTGTGAAAATGGAAAACTAAAATTTGGTGGAATAGAAGCAATAGTGTTGACATTAGAATATGAAGGAGGAAATTGAAAGCAATTTTGTGTGCCACTACTAGTTAGAGGGACTTGCAGATTCCTTCCAACATTGGTGGTATTAGTAGTAGCACAAGTCACTTGGTTCTTCAAATTGTTGAGATGCATGGATTGAGATGTAGGATTATCACGATTAAGCATAGGAGACCCAATGGTAGGAGAAGGAGTAGTGTCCTCTTTTTCAATATGATCTTCTCATTCTACATATTCCAATAGCTTCTCCTTATGAGCTTTCATGAATTCCCAAATATGATCAAATGATGAAAAAGATGAAGCTACCATTGGGTCCAGTATAAGGATTAGGATTGGTATCAGTTTCCATATCTACCTCTTCTTACTCTTCTAGACCTACATTAGGGTCTTCCCTATCAATTTGATCATCTTCCAAAGGAATATAATTAGATTCTAATTGTTTCCTTTGAATTCTAAGGAAGGGAGCCATTAGAAGTAGTAAAAATAGCTAGGTGAAAATACTAAAACATAGAGGTGTTCACGTCATATTCACAAAATATGTAGAGGGGGAAAACATCCCTACTGCGTACAATTCCCAAAAAGACTAGATTCATAAGAAGAAATCCTTATGGGGTGAACCGCGAGGGTATGTTGTTCTCTACACTTGGTGCTATGGGGATGGGTTCAATAGGAATGGTTTAAGGACTCAATCCAAGTCTTTACGATTTTTAGGATGTTTTATGTGTTCAGTTTCAAGAAATCACCTAAGTTTGGCCTTTCTAGATTTATGCTATGAAAGATAAAGGACAATGCAAGAAAAAGAATGCAAGAATAAAAGATCTAGCCTAGTATGATATTTTCTTTGAATTCTTGCTAACGTAAGGTTTTACCCAAAAAATATTTAAAGCAACGGTACAAGATAAATGCACAATATTAAACCTAGATGCACACTATATGATTTTCAATTTTAGATGCCTATAATGGATATTAAAATCATATTTATAACCAATAGAACAAATAGAACACTTATCTTGATGGGTGGTTGATCCTAGCCTTTTCTACCTCTTGTCGAATGATATCAGAAGTACCTGTTCCTACAAGATAAATTTTGAAACACTAAAAAAATATGATCAGTGTTAGGGGGCTTCTTAGGCTGCTATACAATAATTCTTGGAGGTGCAACAATCAAGCCCCCTAGGTCCTTTAGATGAACTTTGAAAACAAAAGTGGAAATTGACCTTTGAAGAATTAATCATAAAAAAATAATGCAACAATAGAGAAACAAAAAATAGATTATGCTAACATGCCTTAGATGCAATTTAGAAAATACTCATACAATCAATAATTGATAAATGCCCCAGTTCATTCCTGGGTAAAATTGCACCTCGTAGATAGCGAACGTGATAACGCTACGGGAAAAATCATGCTCCATTAGAACAGGACACAATTTCACTTTAGACTAATGAAAAATAAAAGATAGATGCAGGACATAAATAAATGCAGAAAACAAAGTGCATAGAACCTGATGGATGACACAAGTGCAGACAGAAGAGATCGAGGTATCCGAATGGTCACTCTCTTTCCTTCTGAACCACAACACGAATCCACCAAACCACATAGCAATCCAATCAATGGAGTAGAAGATCAAATCCAAAATTCACACTTTGGGGCTAGCTTGCAAAAGACACAGGAAGTAGAGCAAAAAAAATGTGAGCAAGTTAGAAGAAAGCGAGCAATCATAAAAATTTTGAGCTTAGTAATCATATTTTAAAATATCATTGTGTTAAAAGAGTGAGATTAACCTCTCATTTTATAGATAAAAATCAGGGTGAAAAGAGCAGGAAAACAACATAGGTCAATGCAAAACATGCTAGAAAAGGTTTAAACCTTGGTTTTAATAATTAAAATCCTAAAATAGTAAAATTGTACCCCATGCTGATAGGGCGCAATATCACTTCTGCAAAATCATACCCCATTGTAATTGGGTATGATTTCACTAAAAATGCTAATGGAGGCAAGGCAGGGGAAAAAGAGGCCCTCCCTTGCCTTGGGTAGGGGTTAGGGATCTCTTAGGGGCTCTATGAAATATTGGCCACTGAAAGTGGGTCAATTTTCCGTGTATACAACAATTTAAGCAATAAATCTCTTAATGATTTGTTCATCATTTTTTGTTTTCTCAAGGCCTTTTGGCCTTAGTTTAGTTTCTTGCATAAGCTTTGGGGTATGCTTCCATACCACCCACTTTTCGTGTGAATTTGTAGTCTTATTAAGTCACTTTCAACAAAAAAAAACATAAAAATATTTTACCATATGTCTTTAGGTTCAAACTTATTATTTTATATGGAATGTATCATTTTTTAATAGTATTATTTATAAACAAAAAACACTTAATGAATATTAAATTATGTTATTTTTAGATGATAATTATGTTTTAAACTAGATGTTAAAGAATTTAATAGGATGAGATAATGTCATTTGACTCAACCATATATTATTAATGCCTTTTTTAATATATTTTTTAAAATAATATACCACCTATCATATATCCCAGGTATCTTTTTCTCCTAATATTTTTATGCCTCGTTTTAAATCCTTTCTACAAAAGAGTAGTTATAAATTCAATATAAACTTGAATAGCATTAAAATTTTAATTTATTTTTTCAAGACTTCCTTTATAGTAAGAATGATAATAAAAATTATAATAGATGCAAGTTTACTGTTGCAACGATAAGGGCTTTGGCTTCTCTTTGAGAGGTCCAAGGTTCAATCCCCACTCAGTATGAAGGGATTCAAACCCCTTAGAAAAACCTATGTAAACTCATTGAAAATTCTCATAGGAAAGTACAATGATTTAGGGTTTTGCTCTTCTTTCGGAGGTCCAAGGTCCAAACTGTGATGTGTTCCCTATTGATAAGCATTGATCTTGACCTTATGAGAGGTCATGGCTGGGAGGGGCTACTAAACCCTATGCATTAATCGTAGGGGTTTATCACACTACCTGAATAGAAAAAATTATTCAAGAGCTAGGTGAATTAGTAATTTCTAGCACTTACCAAGAAGAAACCTAGGTTCAAACCTTGGAGGTATGCCTATTTGTACAAAGGTAGTAGTCTAACCTGACTCTATTGAGTGCACACTAGCTCGATGATGGTAGTACCAATCTTGAGCCACCATTATGCTCAGTCAACAACAATGAGGTGGTATAGGGGTTAAAGGAGACAACCCCAAGACTTAAACCTTGCTTGGTAGTAGAAGATGATTGTGAATGTAATTGATTCCTCGTGTACAAAAAAAGATAATAAAAATCATAACAATATCTCCTACCAAATATAGATATGATGGTTCCCTCATCAAAATAATTTAAAACCTTAGCTCTTAAATTTCTCTTCTAATGTGATTGTGAAAGGAAAATTAATTGTAAATATTTTCATGTGAAACGTTTCCAAGATCTATGAAAATTGGCT
Source organism: Wollemia nobilis (assembly GCA_028583015.1). Taxonomy (NCBI): domain Eukaryota; kingdom Viridiplantae; phylum Streptophyta; class Pinopsida; order Araucariales; family Araucariaceae; genus Wollemia; species Wollemia nobilis. The sequence continues at coordinate 7,268,288 of JAQPPZ010003305.1, read as the reverse complement.
TGAAAAATAAATCCAAAAATACCTTCGTTTTGAAGGATGTAAATTTAAGAGGACTTTTTTCCTACCTTTTATATGAATGAATCTCCAAAATTGTGGCCTCGTTGATATATATCAACTAAAATTAATTTTATTATATCTTTTAGTTAGTGATATACCAATTCTAGTATATTTGATTTTAATTACTCTAATATAAACCCATGTGGCATCTAATACTATATTTAGTTTTTATAATCCTTATAGATTAGTATTCTATATTCTTGTGTGTCTCATCTCTTCAAACGTATAGCATTATATGTTTTTTTAAAATGATAGTTTTCGATTAAAAGATATGTAAGAGTACTACTTCAACCATATTCATGGAATGGAGTGAGGCCAAGATTTTGGATTTGGTGTCATTTATAATGAATTTGAAATTATCTCATCAAATTTATCTATATACTTAGTTGGAGTATTTCCCATTGCAAATAGTTTCCACTACTACCATATAACTTTATGATAGAAAAATTTATAGTTGCTTAAAATGTTATAAATATATTAATGGAACCATAATAGTCTTTTATAAGAGTTCAACTACTCTTAGAAACTTTGCATTGACAAGAAAATTTCTTCCTTGTAATCATATGGATCCCTATGAACATGATGAAAATGTACTAGAATTTGTTCTTAGATCTCCAAAATTTAGTAACATAAAAGTTTAATTAGTAATTGAAATGATATAACTACTAGAAATAGTAATTACATGTACAACAAGATTTTAGTTTAATGTCAACACATTATATAACATTTTACCCTACATTTTTAAACCTATTATTTTCCATTTCTCATGGGAGCTTTCAATTTCATTCTTAAGATTCTTACCTTTTTATACTAGATTCAATCTATGTATCATAGATGAATTACTCCTTCATCATTTTATATATAATATAAATGTGGTTCCTTTTTGTTCTTAAATTTGTAGAATATTGAAAAATATTTATTATATGTATTTTAAATTTTCTATTTATTCAATTATTTAAAAATATAAATACTGTCTATATATTTTATATGTTTTATTAATAAATTATATAATGTTTCATATATATATATATATATATATATATATATATATATATACTTACATAAAAAATATATTTAATTCTACATTTTATTTAATGTATTCTAAATATTTAGATGTAAGTATAAATGCAATAATAATATTTCTAAGTATATTTAAATTTATTAATAAATAAATTTAAATCTAAATCTAAATGTAAATATTTAAAAAATGTTGAAAATATTGTTCCTTCCCAGACTGGTCTTAATATTTGGAATCCGATTATAAAGCCCTTTTGTTAGGATCCTATCCTAACATTAATTATTAATGATATAATAAGCCTGAAACCTAATATTATAATATAATAATTAATTTATAATTAATTATTATATTATATTATATTATGTTATATACTAACCATAGGATATGAAATATATATTATATTATCATTAATAATTAATGTTAGGATAGGATCCTAACACCTTTCAAAATTGTTAAAAATCATTGTTATAGTTTTTGAAGATAAACTGGTTTAGGGATTTGAAAATAATGGATGTTTCTCGATGCGTATGCACTCCTTGATGATCACGAAGAGGCTTGGTTCCTAGCTAAGAAAATTTGGTGCAAAGGTCTCACGCCCAAAGTGAATATATATTTTTGGTTGGCTATGCAGGAAAAGTGCTTAACCCTGATAATTTACAGAAGAGATGTCTTAGTTTACCCAATAGATGTTATTTGTGTGGGTTGGCAAAAGAATATCCCAACCATCTTTTCTCACTATGTTCCTATTCTAAAGAAGTTTTTATGGATTGGATTCCCCCTTTAATAGTTAAATGCTCACGTGGAGCAATGGAGCACTCCCTATTTGTCACCTCAAATTCGATCATTCACATCCTTTGTCCTCCCTCATATATGATGGTTGATATGGAAGGAAAGAAATTATAGAGCTTTTAAGAACACTTTTCATCTCCCAAATTCAGTTTTCATTAAGATTATCCTTGCCAAGATGGATAATGTTGATCTCCTATTCTTGGATGCGAGGAATGTTGGTACAAAATCTAGGATAAAAAAGAATTTAGATTTTAAATATTCTATTGCTTTGGTCTCAAGAATCCATCAACTTGTAAAAGCATATATTGTTTGGGAACCGCCCCCTCATAGGTGGTTAAAACTAAATTTTGATGGTTCATCTAAAGGTAATCTAGGCTAGGATAGAGTAGGTGGTATTATCAGGGATGCAAAGGGGTAAATTTTGTTGGCGTTTACTAAAAACATTGAAACCAAAACTAGCCATGTAGCTAAGGCCAGAGCTCTCTTTCAAGGAGTCTTGCAATTAAAATATTTTGGATTTAGAAAAGTCATATTTGAAGGTGACTCACTCAATATGATTAATATGGTCAGAGGGATGTAGACTCCAACTTGGACAATCTCAAACCTATTGGAGGAAGTGCTTATATTATCCCAAAAATTTGGAATTGTCTAGTCCCAACATATGTTTAGGGAGGGTAACAATTCAATCATTTTTTTGGCTAACCTGGGAACCTCTCAAAATGACATCATAGTTTGGAATAGGGAGTTTTTGAAAGGTTTAATCCAACTAGCTAATGATGTCAGAAGAAGGTAATCTTCTTGTTGCTTATTTGGAGATCAGGGTTTGGCTCTATTTAAGGAGGATTTCGTAGTATTTTTTAAATTTTTAGGAACCACCCTCTTTTAAATCCAAATAATATGATTTTATTTTGGGTTTGAGATAACTAGTTTTATGGCTCTAATACTCTTGTTTCTGATGGATTGTGCTACGATTCTATTTCCTTAGGTATCAGATCTGATGGACTCAACTACGAGGTCTAAAATACTCTTGAGTTTTGATGGATCTATGGGTTTTCATTTTCGGATCATCTCTCTAGATGATGGCTGGTCTCTAAGCAACTTGGTGGAATGATTTTTGAACTATTTTACAAGGCTCTAAACTAGGCTGAAATTCTGGTTTTGTTTTTGGTGGTTTTCCATTCTCAAATTTTAGCACTTGTTTCTAGATCGGTTGGATAGGAAGCCCATTTAAATTTGTAGTTTTAACTTTCTGGCAATCGTTTGTTGTTTAATTTGCTTCACTTTGTATCTCAAAATCTTTCTCGATTGGGTAACATTTTGATTTTTATTTTTTAAATTATGTTGATGTAAGTGTCGCCCGAGTCTGCCTAGGTGTAGCCCCTTTTTATGTTGATTTTTTTTGTCACTCTCTTAATGACTAGTTTATCTTTGTAATAGGTTTGGAGGTTCTTTTAAAAAAATTTCCACCCAATAAAAAAAATAATTATTAATAAATTGTAGTTAAAGTTAATATTTTATAAAAATAGGTTGTAAATACTTAATGCTACTATTTCTATTTTCAAAAAAATAAAATAATTTAGGTTTCAACTTAAATTTATATTAAATAAGTTTAAAATTTTATATAGAATAAATAAATAACAATTAGTCAAATGTCATTAGTTTAATTAGTAAGTTGTTAAAATTTCAAGGGATGACCCAAATTGAATACTTTCAAATGATACATTCATAATTAACAAAATGTTACAATACCACTATATAACTATTATAAAATATTGGTAAACTGGTTTAATGTTCCATAAATAATTAAAAAAACAAATAAATATTAACAGTATTTTTTAAACATAATCATAATAAAAAATTACCCAGGTGTTGTAGGTGAGTTGGAGAGGAGAGGGCAATCCTCCAAGGGAGGTCCTAGGTTCAAATCTCCACCCTACCAAAAATCTGAATTGGGTATCCAAAATCCAATTGATAATGTTGGTGCGGGCAGGGTCGGGTGCAACCCTCGGGTGACTTTGATGGTGTAGAAACCCCTGTTCGTGGTCTCTTAGATCAAGGCGGCCCTGCAAGGAGTTTTTCGCTTAAAAAAAATCATAATAAAAAATTAATTCTATAATAATATCATTATGTTTCCAAAACATGTGATTAAAAATAATTATCAATAACTTATTAACAATATTAAAAAATTATATAATCCCATTAAATAAAATAAATAATTTAAAACCGATGTCATATTTTTTCCTATCCTTATTTTATTTCATCATTGTGTTTGCTTCACTCTTCTATTGTGCATTCTCAACCCAACCTTGAATTCATTCCAACTTTAAAAACTCTATAAATTGTCAAAAATTTATAGATTTGACTTTTTATATACATTTATTTTTGATTGATTGAAGGAAGAGGTTTTGAAAGAATCCCAAAACCTTTTACAAAGAGAGAAATCCTAGAGTGAGGGGCCACCAAAAATACATGAGACTAAAATAAAATAGGGCTTGACACAAGGGGTCCACAATGGAAACAAACGAGCCAGTAAAAATATTTTGGAAGGGTCCTCAAACCTTACAAAGAAGGGGATAAGCGATGGTCCCTGAAATAAATCTAGGAGAGAAGCCCCCTCAAGAGGAGCAAGCTAGAATAGAGGCTTGCACAAAAGAAACCTAGGCGAGGAAAACCTATTTAAGAAATAAATTCAAATTTGAAAATTTCCCACCTATTTGAAAAAATATTGCACAAACATAAAAAAATTTGAAAATTTGAAAAATTTCCTCCTCCCTGAGGATGTCTCCCAATGTTCGACCATTTGAGGTAAACTAGAAAGGACTCTAGATAAGCACTTAGAGATCTTAACAGAAACAACACCAATGTTACTAGAGCCAAAAATACTATCTTCTTGGAAATACTTCTAAAAGCATCTTCAACTTTCTTAGAGCATGCTCCACTACTGGTAGATAGTAGATCCTCTTGTCTTCTAGTAGTACTCTTAGTAAACTAGGACTTAGTGGTGCATGCACCCAAAAAATGGAAAGCAACCACACAAAATTGATGGAAGACAGGGGGCCTTCCTAGCCCATGGTAAACCTCCCAAAAAACTATGGATCATGTACACATCCACAAAGTTCATCCTCCCATGTTGGTAAAATAGAGACACATCCTTACTAGAAGACAAGGGGTCCTCTTGGCCCTTGGTAAAACAAAATATCTGCAACCCAGTACCTCCAGAAGGCATGAAGACAAAAAATCAAACACCTCTATGATAATCCTGAAGGGGCTTCTTGAGAAATTTGTTCAATATTGAGAAGAAAACATGAGGGTATTCCCATATAAATCAAAAGGGTTGCCCAAATAACCCTCAAACATAGCAGATTTCACAATAATAGCTCTGATGGAATCCAAGGGAAGGACTCCTAGTAAATACAAACCAGAAGCTGTAGAAAAAAGGGGTCCGAAAATACTTGGATGTCGGTAGGTCCCAACCCTACTAAAACTATGGCAGAAAAAATAGCTCTAGATAATGGTCACAAAGAGCCTTTCCAATCAAAGCAGACCCATCAACACCCTCTCTCACTTTCTTTGCGCTCCCTCTTCCATTATATGTCGAATAAAAACATGTATCTACATTTATTCCATGCATAATGACTCACTTTCACACAAATTACTTTTACAAGCACTACCAACATGTAGTCATATTATACGGTGCTAGATACATATTTCCTTAAATAATTAGTTAATTTATTTTTAGTTAACATTTATATTAGTTTAAAATTTATTGTTTTAAAATAGTTTTTATATTTATATAAGGTTTGTTATTTTTAATGATTATTTTATAAACTAAAAATATTTAATAAATATTTTATTATATTTTTAGTTTCAACTTATTATTTTATAATTTTTATGTGATAATATTTACAACTAAATTTTTTTAATAAATATTTTATCTCATTATTTTTAGATAATAATTATATTCTTACATAACTTTTATGATAATATTATTGTAGAGGGGGAAAAATACCCTACCGTGTATAATTCTTGGCTAGATCTACTGGGAGTTGAGGTGACCATGGGGTTGTGTTATATTCTATATACTTGGGGTCTAGCGAGATTGAAGGGTTTACTAGGAATGGTTTAAGGACTCGCTCCAAGTCCAAGATGGAGATTTTTGGTGTGTATATTGAGCAAGCACCTATGTTTGGCATTTCTAAAATTTAAGTAAGAAAATGAAAGAACGATGCAGGACAAAAAAAATGCAAGCAAACAAGGCTAGCCCTAAAATGATTCTTGATTTTTAGTGATGACTAAAACCCTAACTTGTAATAAGGTATTATTTTTTTTCTTTTATCAAGGGTTTAAGAGAATGCACAAATAGTACTAACCCTTGGATGCAGACTATATGCTTTTAATATTTCAAATGCCTAAAAGTGAAAGTCAAATATTTCTATTTTTTTCTTTTAGTTATGGAGAAAAGAGATTTGGAGAAGAAAAAGAAGAATGGTGCTCCCAAATCACTGTGCTACCATGGTGAGATGCTCCCAAATCACTGTGCTACCATGGTGAGATATGATGTTGGCACTGCTATAGACTAGGTGAAGATATGAATCAAATATCACCTGATAAAATTATCTTCTTCACCTACACACAAAAATTTTGTGATTTTTTTCAAATTTGTTTTGGTTTGTTTGATATGTTTTTGCAAAATTTGTCATGAAGTGTGAATTTGGTTGTGGAGCATGAATTTTGCCGTGGAGCATGAATTTGGTTAATTATCCTTTCCAAATTCATGCTTGATCATTTCTAAACATGAATTTGGTAAATATTGCAAAAAAATACCTTTTATTTTATGATTTCTTTTATTTTTTTGATGATATTTTAATGTTTTGATGTTGTTTATGTAGCTAGATGTACTCAAGAGTAGATAGTGGCAATTGAACACACTCAAAAAGGCTATGAAATAGATCGGAAGACACTAGAGAGGGTGGGGTAACTACACTTGGAAGAGATGCCCCACGTGGAGGTGGAAAGAGCACAACTATTGGCTCTAGTAGAGAGGTGGTATATGAAATCATCTAAATTTTGGCTATCAACTGAAGAACACAAGCTTATACTGAGAGGGGGTGAATAGTAAAATTTCAAATTTTACTTTTCTTTCCAAATAATATTATCCAATATTATCAATGGCAATATCAACAATAGTAATCAAAGCAATGCACAAATAATCACACACAAAAGATACACCAATTTAATGTGGTTCACCCAATGTGGGCTACTCTATGAAAAGAATATTTCTACTAAATTTTCTCAACAAATATTCTTGGGAATCAAATCCCTATTACAATATTTATGGACCTCTATCCAAAGGAGACACCAATCCCCTATGCTATTATTTGTGGATCTCTCTCCACAGGAGAACTCTTTTCCCTTTTCTCTAGTTCGTGAAACTTGATCCAACAGAACTCTATATCCTCAATTAGTTTGTGGATCTCTCTCCATAGAAGAGCTCTATCTTACCAACTGGTTCATGGATCACTCTCCATAGGATAAATCTTTCCCCTTGCTCTGGTTAATGGAAATCTATACACAGGAGAACTCTTTCCCCTTGCTCTAGTTCATGGAACTCTATTCATAGGAGAAATCTATCCCCTTGCTATGATTCATGGAACTCTATTCACAGGAGAATTTTTTCCCATTTTATCTGGTTGGTGATCTTCTAGAAGACTTTTGCTCCTACTGCTCTAGATTATGGATATCTCTCCATAGGATACATTTACCCCCACTACACTGGTTTATGGATCTCGGTCCACTGGAGACTAGTATCCTATTTGCTCTATCACCTGCAAAGTCTGCTCTCAACTCTGCTCAAACTCTATCTCAAATTTGCACTAAACTTTATCCGAAGTCTAGCACAAATCTACTCCAACTTTGTCTCGAGTCTAGCATAATTTTTCTCTATCTCTACTCAAAAAATCTACACCAAAATCTATCTCAAGTCTACCCCAAGCCTTAACACAAAGCTTGAATAGATCAAAAATCAAACCTGATCTCAAAGTTGTTTCAAGTATTCTCAATACTTGCTCAAATCTACCTTCAATCCTTCTAAAAGACTTGCTCAAATATGCCTTCAAGACTTCTCAAAGACTTGCTCAAAACTATCCTCAAGCTCTCTCAAGATCTTGCTTAAATATATCCTCAAGTCTAATCAAGACTTGCTCAAATATATCCTCAAGCCTTCTCAAAGACTTGCTCAAATGTGTCCTCAAGCCTTATCAAAGACTTGCTCAAATCTATCCTCAGGCCTTCTCAAATACTTACTCAAATCTCCCCTCAAGCCCTATCAATATCTTGCTTAAATATATCCTCAATTCTACTCAAGACTTACTCAAATCTATCCTCAAGCCTTCTCACAAAACCTGCTCAAATAACTCCAAAACGTTCACACAAAACACAACTTAAATATATTTCAAAAAAATATCTTCACACAAAAAAAATCGACTCAAAATCTATTTAACCTCAGGAACATATAGAGAATGATAATTTCTATCAAAACCTCAATATGTTTCACACTCACAAAGTTTGTACTCAATCAATCAATCTCTATCACTTGTAAAATCTCTCTCAAAATAATTCAGAATAATGTATAAATTATTTCACAAAACTTGATCTATTAATTCCATACTTTCAATCAATATTTCTTAGATCAATACCCAAAGGACTCCACACAATTATTCAACCAATGAAGCATAATCTACTCACAAACCCTAGTATAGGTGTTTTCACTTTCTTTCAACAAGGATGCTTAATGTAGGTCTCAAACCCTAACTCAAAAATTTCCAACAATGTTTTACCAAACAACCCTTTTAACTCCACCTTATATTTCAGAAAACCTTGCTCAACAACACACCTCAAATGAAGAGAAGAATGCCCATACCTCTTATTTTCTTTGATGAAGATATAACACAAAACTTGTCTCACAAACAACCAAAACCTCCTTGTGCCACTTCAAAAGTTAGATAGCAAGATTCTATTTCAAAATATCCACATGAATGTTCCCTCAACAAGATGCTCAATGAATGTTTGAAGATAATGTTCTAGGACTCCTTTTGGTTTTCAAGGACAACACATTAAAACTCTCTCAACAATTTTCCTTTCATAAAGCAAGAGTTACAATCAAATAAAAAAACCTTTTACACATTTTTCCTCCACTCTTTCAAAATAATTTTTCACTCCACTTTAATGTCCAAGAACAAAAATTACATTTGTAAATAAACCAATTACAAAATTATCACTCCAATATTAGAAAATAAAATAAATGACATTTAAACCCTTTAATTATAATGCCAAAAATATTTCTCCTTATATCTCCTATGTTTCAAACTATAGGCCAAATATCATCCGCCAAATATCACTATAGCCAACAATTCAACAATATAGTGCATACCTTATACACTAAACAACATGGTGCATACCTTTTAAAAAAATTAATCTTGCTTTGTCGTAGATGGGAATTGACCTTCGACATCAGCCTTCCAAGCACAACTCTTGACCACTTACACTAGCCAAGCGGTTGAGACTAAACCTTTAGCCTCAACATCTTATACTTGTTGCTTCCGATGAACCAAAACAAAAACTCTTTAATCGATGTTATGGTGAATTGAACCCCAAACCTTCCCTCTGCTAGCAAATTACACATGATCCACCTACCACTTGGGCTACCAACCCTCGCTGAACAAGAAATTTGTTTCCTTGACCTTATCCCTATCACTTGCTCAACAAATGATTTTTTAACACGTTTTGTTGTCCTCCACCATCGAATTTATTGCATGCGCATTAGCTTTGGATGATTTGAATTCAATTTTAATATTTGCTTCTCCCTTTTATATTCTTCCAAGGTAATTGCATGATGTCGACGGAAAACATAAGTGCCTCCAATTTAAATTTTATTTTTGGCACCATTTGCCAATTTCAAATTTAATTATTTATTTAATATAATATTTAACTTTAGGTTAAATATTATATTATTTAATTTAGTATTAAATAATACTTTTGCATGGGGTCTTCATTAAATCTAATTTTTCTCTTTTTAATAAGCCCTTTTGGCTTACTTATTATAATATCTTCTCTTTTCTCTTTAAAACCATGGGTGTAAACTTTTGTCTTCAACCTTTTTGGCTTACAATATAAAATATTATAACCAATTCTTTCACCAATTTGCTTGTACCAAAATGAACCGTGCCTTGCACCAAATACTTGACATCGATGACAACATTATTACTCAAAATTTCCAACATCAATAAGAGAGATGACCATCACATTGGAGGATGTGTGGAACATATTGAGGATCCCCATCAAGGAGAGGATGATTTACATGGTACGGTGTCGATGGTGGTATCAAATATAATATTGAGAGATCCAACATATGCGATCCAATAGAGTGGATTTCATGTCAATGAGATGCCACATTGACATGGAGTTAGGGCACTGACCTCCGTAGTATGTGCAATGGTGGCAGGGATGTTGGTCTACCACATGTGATGAGGACATCCACAAAAGATATATTATTGTTTGGCTAAGTTGGAAACTAGTTACAATTAGCTTCTTTTGTTAGCATTTGGTTATTTAGTTATGTACTAATTATGTATTTCATGTGCTATTTAAGAACCCACTAAATAATGTGAAAACATCTTGGATGTGATCCCACATCAGTTGGTATCAAAGCAATATTTTCCTACCTGTGAGGAGGGATTTCCCTCATGGAAATCCCCCCTACCCTTTCGCAAAATTTTCATCCTATTTTAGGTTCTTTTAGAATCTTTGGTTTAATTTTTGGATTCTATCATAGATTGATGTAGATGCCATTCTAGTTAAATGCTTTTTGTTACTTTTACGGGTTGAACATGGATTTGAGGTAGATCATTTTCCTCTAGAACATGTAAGATATGGTAAGAACACCATTATGGTCGAATCCAAACTCCTCCTTGGCATTTTTGAGCATGCATCTATACAAATCTATGACAATACATCTAGTGGTGCTTGGGTTCATGTAATGTGGTGTTCTATTTCCATTCAAAAATGAGGCCTATGGAAGCTATATTTTGGTGCTATGATATGCGCCCAAGCTATCTACAAACTGCAAAAAGGCAACCTCATATTCTATTGCCTGAGATTTCGATTCAAGACTATGGAATGTTTTCTCTCAGCCTACAGATAATCAAAACCATCATTGACTACCTCCACCTGGGATTTCCTCCCATGAGCTCTCGAGGAAGACTCTGGGATTTGATATCACCCAGATCCAATATTTCCTATATGAAGTCATCACTGCCACATATGCATCAAGCGATCCCAGGTTCTGAAATTGCTATTTATAATTTTAGGTGGTAATCAAAATCTTGCGCTATTCAATTATCAAAGAAATCAATGCTAGACATTGTTATCACTATTAATGAGGGTTTCATATGCTGTGGGGATTAACTTTATTTTAAGGGATGTCAAAATCGAATGAGATTCCAACATAGTGATCAAATATAATTACAGGATCCAATACTATCATCCAATGGAGAAACATCATAGAGCAAGAGGTCCAATTACTTGTTTTCCCACTTGGAAATCAAAGCCCAATTTGATCATACAGTTCATGGATTTTCCTATGGCCATGAATGTCATAGGCACATGCACATTCACAGGATATATAAGTGATGAAATAAAATATAGGATGCCACCTATTATTGAGTTTAGCATTGGAGGGTTTCGAAAAGGACAATGTGGCAGAGCATTATCTCATTCGTGAGTGGTTTTTGGACAAATCTCGCTAACACCATGTGAAACCATTAGCACAGATGATTGACCAATAATTACCATGAGGGATAATCACAACGGCTTCACATGCTATGTTTGCACCATAGAGCGAAGACAGGAGGGCAAGGCCTATACAAAATAAAAATCAATCTTCCTTGAGCTCTTTTTCATGAATGGGTAAAACAATTTTATTTTACTAAAATCGGGTAAGCATGGGAAATGAGTTTGCAGTCGGCTAGAAGAAAGATCTTCAATGCGAGGTTGTTTGACCATTCCACGTGGTGCTAGAGGATATTATATTGATGGTTGGAGATTCAATCCATAGTAGATTTGATGCCATTTCCAGATGGATATTTTGACATGCGCAATCATTGTGCTAGCCTATCGCATGAATTTGCGTACTAATGGTGGGCATGTTGTTTTGGTGTGATTTGTCCCAACTTGTTGGGGGTATAAAATCCATGTATTTATTAGGCATTTATCAAACTATTTTTGGTCATAGTTGAGGTGGCTTCCTTATGGCTGTTTAGGTAGCCATTGGCTACAGTGGGGTGTGGATGATGCTTGGCATGCTAGATAGTTAGATAATTGTAGTCACATGCATATGAGGTGTTAGACCCCAACGACCAGTCTTCCTTTAGCACATTGACCGTTGGAGACAATGGCTAGTCTCAAAATTATTAATTAATTAATTTTATTTTTATGCACCATAAAGTCAATAAATTTGTAATTAATTGATTGATTTGTAAATGAGGTGTCCTTCGTCCTAATATGGACTTTATTTTGGTCATGAACCATTTGTATGCTTTTTAAAGCATTTTTATCCACTTGCAAATGTGGATGTTGTAATAAGATCTATTGGATCTTTGAGGAGATAAATTTTACTCCTCTCATTTGGGGTTTTTGAAACCTTTGTATTAGTCCTACTGTGGACTTTATTTTTGGCTCAAAGCCATTTGTAAGCTTTGTAAGCTTTTGTCCTCATGGATTTGTAATTTGGAGTGCATGATCGATGGTACCCGACACTCCTCAATACAAGTGAACCTCGTAAGTAGTAATCTCCTCTATAACACTTGGCGGTTGCAGTGACTGGTTATCCATGCAATCCGATAAGATGGGAAGATTACCATAAGGACACTTGGAGGATTTGTACCTTTTATTTTACTTCCAGAGAGTCCACTATTTTACATAGTTTTTGAGGCTAAATATAGGCTTGCATATAGTCATTGAAAAGCTATTTTCAAGCCAGTTGCAATAGGCTTATCATTTTGATATTTTGTAAAGTTTTATTTTGACATTTGCTGCTCTAAAGTTTAGATTGTTGAAATCTTCTTTAAAAGAACAAAGTGTTTTAAAATGGAGTGCATTTTTTGTTGAACCTAACACTCCTTAAATCCACTTTCATCCTTTGAGACTTTTGGAAGTAGAATTTCTCATGACCATGGCCCTCTTGATATTCCATCATGGGAATTTGGGTACTCCAATTTGGGAGTTGTCATTGTCTCTTCTTTAGACCATGGCCCTCTTTATGTGATCATGGATATCACATGGGTACTCCACACATTGGAGTTGTATTTACCCCTAGTGGCTTGTCTCTTCATGGATTTTAGCTTTTCAACTTAGCTCATGTCTTCATTAGCAAGACCTACAATACTTCTTCAAGTAGCACTACATCAACCATAGCTTCCACATCAGCTTCTACTTCATCTCAGGCACTTGTACACTCCTACGTTCACTCCCATTTTCTTGTAAAAAGTATTAGAGTCCAATGCTTATATGGTTGGGAGGAATGATGAGTACATCTACGAAAGATATATTATTGTTTGGCTAAGTTGGAAGCTAGTTACAATTAGCTTCTTCCATTAGCATTTGGTTATTTAGTTAAGTACTAATTATGTATTTTATGTGCTATTTAAGCAACCACTAAATAATGTGATAACATCTTGGATGTGATCCCACATCAACTTGAGCAGGTGATACCTACCATGGGTACTGGCAGGAGTAGTGATAGACATGCAAGATCAAAGGGTTAGATTCACACGAGGACCATATATTCTAGTCTACTTATATAGGATGTTGTACGATATTATGTATAAGTAGTAAACATGGCTTTTCTATATAAATTTTATCCAAGTGTGGTGATCAGAAAACATAGTGATCTATAGGTCGAGTGCACTACCAAGGCCATTGCCTAACGAGGAGTGACCAAAAACATATAGCTGGGTCCAACACTAGGAGCATGGGCATAGGCTATACACTAGTGTATTTCCACTAGGGATGTGGGTGGTAGAGGAGCTACGAAAGCACCAGATCATATGGCGACCATGGCATCTACACCCTAGATGGGTGAAGGAAACTAAGAAGAGCGAGAAAGAGTTATATAGTTTTGTCTGAGTACAACACTAGTTCAACATTCTATAGGAGATTTTGGACCTCAAGGACTATTGGTTTCGATGGGTGAGGAGGTGATATGGGATATTAATCCTTATAATAACTAATATTTATTAAATAGCATATCTAATTCCCTATAATTCCTCCCCACTAAAGAAGCATTGGTCTCCAATGGATACAAATGTGGAAGAAAAATAAGGAAAACAACCAGGAGTATCGGGTACAACTGAAAATGTACTCCTGTTACAAGAAGACAATGACCAAAATGATAAATTTGCACAAGCCTTTAGAAAACCAAAAAATTGCACTAGATTTGAGTCAGGATTAGAAAATGCTCTTTGATGATTGTAAACACTGCTATGCCAGTAAAAAATAGAAATTGGTCCCTTGAAATGGTAGAAGAATTCAACAATTGATGTCAAAGAAAAATACCTTGAACTACGTGCCAAAAGATGCCAAGCTGGAAACGACAGATGCATGTGATTGTTAATTTGAATTGAATGTTGGATCACCATTAATGATGGCATGTATTAATGATTTATGGATGTGGACGTGAATTGATTAGGTGGTGCACATTAATAATATGCAATAACATCCATAATAATTTTTTTTGTTTTTTAATGCTGGAAAATATTTAATTTTTTAGTTAAACTATTGACGTGGACTAACTGACTAGACACTGGACAATAGTGAGTGGACCAAGATATGGCCAAGATGCAAGTGGATGTCAATAACACACAAGGACCAATGGATATGATGTAAACACTAAGGATGTTGACATGGTGTTTGGACATGACTAACAGTACAATGTTGACATGAAAAACTAAGATGGATGGATCGGACCCCAATCGAACACGACACAAAGGCGATGATGTGAGACATGACATGATAGACACTTGTGGACTCTATCTAGACTAACACACTAAGATGGAGCACGTGACATGATGACACATACAAGAATCCAAAATGAAGAACATGATTGACGTGGGACCCAACCAAGGTGACATCAATAGATGCACGTGGTGTAGGATTATAGAGATTGATCGAAATGCCTTGACAAGGATATTGACATGCTAGTGGCAAGGTGTGGTTGGGATAGGTAGAAGGTGTCAGGCACGAGGTAGTGAGCTAGTGAAAGCTGGTTGATTTTTAATTTGTGTCTCATAATATATGAAAACAAAAATATCCAAAACATCAGTAGTGTGGGATAAATCCCATGATAACTTTGTGAAAACAAATAGCTTTGCACAAAATAGAAAATAACTCAAGGCACCAAAAAGGAGGACAAGCATCGATAAACAATGCAATAACTGATAAAAGTGATGGGAACATGTAGAAACCTTAGTATTAGAATAATTATCTGGGTTTGTAAGACATCCAGAAAGAGAGAAATGTGACTGAAAATGATTTTTCGACATCGAAAGAGATTTTAACCTTGGTATGGCTATTAATTTTCTTGTCGGTATTTTTTTGGTTCCCAAAATTTATAGAACATTCACTAGTAATCTATGGAGCGAGTAGGATAACATGCGGTTGTCACCAAGAATCATCGGATAGGTCTTCATGTAATAGAAAATGGAGGTGTGTAACCAGAAGGTGTAGGTTTGCAAAAACAGGAAGCTACCGCAGGGGCTTAATAACTGAAAATATTTGCAAATACAGTCAGAGTTTTGCTAGAAGATGAAGAATGGCCAAAATTTGATGAAAAATTTGTGAAGATGCTTGATATTGTAGAGGGTTGATGTGTGATGTGTGAAACCGATGGATGGATGGTAAAACTATCGATACATCCATGAAAATGCCATAGATGAGCAGATAATAGTGCTCACACTAGGAAAACAAGTTGTGACATCGAAATATGCTGTAGTTGTCAAAATAAGGAGATATCCACAAAGTTGTGTGTAGAGGGTCACCGGTAATAGGTGATGATGTCACCATTCATGACCAAAAAGTCATATTTTGCAAGAGCAGCCAAAAAGAGGTCACTAAAAATGCATAGATTTGAGCAACGCAATAGACATGAGCATAGAAGGAAATTACGATCGAAAGGCCATAAAGGCAAGTGATGGTTTGATTAGCTATGTAAAATAGATAGAGTGCAGAGGAAAGTGGGCTGTGATAAAAACATATAGGTGGAGTGCAGTGATAAGTGGAATAAATTCCAAATAAGCCATAGAGGCTATAAATTTGTGAGCTCATAGATTATGGTAGAAAAACTACAATCCATGAGGAAAAGGCACAGATGCATGTGGAAAACCGTCGACTCAATGGGAAAAATGTCAAAAATATGGTAAAGCAATAGGCTATAAATAGTGTGTGATAATATGCCAAATGATGCCAAAAAAGGCAAATCGGTTTCAAAAATTGATAGAAACTGCCACAAAGATTGTGAATTCTCCAAGAAATATGGTGAAATGTATTTAGGTATAGCAACAGGGGCTTCAAAGCTCGAATCCATAATAGGAGAAACAAGAGCCATATAATATAATGGAAAGATATTGGGTATTTCACCTAGAGAACTTGGTTCAAATCCAGATGTGGCTGGAAAATATTCAACTTCTGGATCAGGGGTGAAACCCTGATCTTCTTTAATGAGATCATCATCATCAACAACAATAATATTAGCTTGGAAATGCTAAATACTGGCGATGAAAGCAACTTGATTTTTATGATTTTGCTGAAGTTGTACGGATATGTGGATAAGGTTGGAAAAAATCTCTAAGAGACTCGACATCATGAACAAAGAAAGGTTTGTGATTGTCAAAAATTGCGAGGCAAAAAGTGGGACAAAACTGCAAAATAGAATAAAAAATTCTGTGAAAGAAACCTTCAATTAAAAAATGTATGGAACAAATGTAACACTCCACAAATAGATCTACGAAGGCATTCTCATTTCCCATATGAATCAACTTGACCTAGGGGAAGAGGATACTAGCATGTAACTCGTAACTTGATCTAATACCAATAATATGAGAGCAATTACAATAGATAAATAAAATAGAAGACAATACAAAAAATTGTATTCCATTAACAACATAAGCCTATAAATAGGCATTACAAGACATATTTAGAATAAGGTTGCATTCAATATTAATGGTGCACCTTAATCCTTATAATAACTAACATTTATTAAATTACACATCTAATTCCCTATCATGAGGGATCCATTGAGATGTAGAGTAGGACCTAGATGACACATTATATGTGTATCTATGGATGGATCACATCGAGGTGGCTCTCAAGTATAGGATATGGTACAAGGGTATTATTTCTTAGAGGATATCCCCACTAGTGTTAGTTTAGAGATGCCAGGTTATGAGCCAACTAGTGTAGCTAGCACTTTGAGAGGCTACTCGACACACCATGAAGTGAAAAAATAGGGGTACAGTCCTACTGAGATAGGCCTAGGTACAGGTTCAGGTGGTGATAGTGAGAGCCAAGAGGGTGAATATCATGATCTCTATCTCAAGGATAGGAGGAACCATAGGAGTTTCCCCCATGGAGACACAAACAAGACCTAGCAAGGCTACAGGTTTGAGGGAGGTAGGGGTGCTACAAGAGGTGGTGGCAGATGTTAGCTTTTTAAGCTTAATACTTAAAGCAAAATAACCATATGATCTAAAATAAAGCTACAATATGAAATATAATATAATGAAAATATTCTAAACATATAAAACTCATAAATAACTTCAACAACTCATAAAAATACCATTAACAAATGCTCACAAAACTAATATCTTAATATAGAAAAAAGAACCCATATACACCATACTTCCATACACTCTCAATCTACATTGTGTTACACACACATACATATCGACACATATATAATGGAATGTGACTCTTCATATGGAGTACTCTTGGCCTTGACTCTTCTTGAGACTCTTCACTTTCCTACTCTAAGGACACATGTGCACATGGACTATTATGCACATTTACATTATTAAATACTTTGTTCTAATAATACTTGTACTTTTATTACATTGCATAAAGTAAATACTCACATTTTAATCTAAGACACTCCTAATATAGAAATGTACCCAAGATGGTACATTAGAATGTACAAAATAATGTAGTATACTCTAACATCCCCTTGTATTACATTATTTAGTTATTGAAGACTTTAGTCTTCAATATGCTATTCATATTTTAACTCACTTTGCACTGTATACCTTCGTAATCAGGTTATTTCTCTTCTTGCTTATCTTCACCACTGATGTCAATATTTATGATTTCAGGTGATATCACATTGTCATTTGATTTTTACAAAAATATTTTTAGTTTACCTTTGTCCTTCATATCTTAAGTCTTCCTTTGTACAAAACCTTATGAGCATTCACTTATGGCATCATGATAAGACCCTAAATTATATGAACTTGAAGCATCAATATTGCATGAAGAATGAAATACCTTTTCTAAAAATGATTCATCCACTTTTACTTTCTTCTTAATGGATTCAATCAACTCCTTTTGCTTCAAGTTCTTCTCTTTGATATGTTTAAGTGTAAGAAATGCCATGTATATTATACTAGCAATATTTAAAGAAATCATAAAACTACCTTTGTCATTATCAATTGCTTCAAACATTCTCGCATGCAAATAGTATTCTAACATTTCAAAATCATCTTCTAATGCTTCTTTGTAAATGAAACTTAAGACTAAGTCTAATTTTCCTTCATACTTTTTAATCAAATCTTTGATTCCAAGTTTTATGATATTTTTTTCCTCTCTAACAATGTTCTCTATATCATTGTTTAATGTATTCTTTGAAGTAGACATCCTTGTTCCTCAATTTTATGATAGACTAAGAATAATTTTCAATTTTCAAAATTCCAAACAATTATGTTATAAGCCTTATATCTCCCTATTTTGAATATATTAATCAATTTTGATAAAACCCTTTCAAATTTTAAAATTTGAGTTGAATGTGAGTAGATCAAATACTATTTTCAATTCTTCAAATCTTATAGTATAACTTGTATTTCCTAATGTTTGGATATATGATCAAACAGTAGTTTTTAACAAAGATTTCAATTATTCAAATCTCTAGGTTGAATTCCTTTTATCTCCCAATTTTTTAAAATATAATTTCTCAATTCTAAATTTCATAATTTTTTATTGATGTTGAATTCCTTATAACTCCCCAATTAGAAATTTAGAAACTCTATAAAATATATTTGCAAGTTTTGTATTCCTAATTTGATGTAGGAAACCTTATTTCTCCAAAATTAAAAATATTAAAAATGCTTTACAAAATTCAATTTATAAAAACTTCCCAAAACTTGAAATTGATTTCCAAAAATTTCTCAAAAATGTTTCAAAGCTTCTCAAAACCTTCCAAAAAATAACTAGTAATGTTTCTAAGGTTCCAAATTTCACTTTTATATCTTATCCCTCCAATAATTAAGCAAATATATTAAGTTCTCTTCAACCTTAGAAAAATAATAACATTAATCAACCTTATAACTCCTAAATTTTGGAGAAATAATCAAATTATAAATAAATTACTTTACCTCCCAAATTGAGGTATGGAATAACCAGTTGTAGAGCAGAAAAAATAGTGCACCTAGCAAAGGAAAATGAACTGCATCTATTGTTCTACTCAAGCATTCAAAAGTGACATTAAAGTAAACATAAATAAGATAAATATGTGAAAGAAATGGGTGTTTCTCTTTTTATTAATTCATTTGCCAAATATATGGTTACAAAAAATTAGCTTGAGGGCTCTTAATTGATACAGTCCATTACAATCTTCCAAGGATCCAATCCTTTCAGAAATTCTAGGTGTGGTTTCAGTGTCTTCCTCGCATTCACGATTGAAGAGTGGGTTTTTGCTATAGCTGTGATGAGCTATCCATATTAAAATATTTAGATCCTTCCTCATGTGCTGGAATACTTGTACCTACACACAAGAAATTGAAATGGGTTAATAGCACGTGTGGATTAACAAGAAATCATAAATATGCATGCAATATTAACTACAAAATGTGCAATAGACGGTGCAAAACTATTCTAAATTGTACCAAAACTTAGTATGATGTATATTATATAATTTAGGAATGATATATGTAAAAATTGAAATGAAATTATGAGAAGAATATATGGTCATCCCTAGGTGTTCCAATTGGGACTATCATCACAAAAACCCTAATTGAAGGTCCAAAAATGCTCCAAATCTCACCAAATTTTAGTATGATGTCTATAAACTAATTTAAAAATGATCTACACTAAAATTAACTCAAAATTGTGTGCCAATTCATGGCCATCCCTAGGTGTTCCAATTGGGACTGTTAACCGTCCCAGGTGGGGACGACCATCAAATAGGATGGTTTTTACCACCAATTCTTTTGGGATATGGTCTAGAATACTCCTAAAGGTGTTGTCATAAAATTTTGTGATTTGATTCACAAAAATAGATGGGTTTTGGAATGGATGTGTGTATTTGGGTATGCCTTGGAAACTCCTTTGACTGATGAAGATTCCAAGGGAAAATACAAGGGCAAAATGGGAGAGTGAATCTCAACAACACTTTGTGGAAAATTATTAAAAATATATCTCTATGAAATTGAGTGGAATCGCTCCCATTTATATCCCAAGAGGGCCGTAGGACCAAAGGGGCAATTTGAGGCATGCAAGGTAGGTGCCACCACTTGTCAAAGTCTTTGCCATGCATTGAGTGTAAGAGGCCTCTAATTTGGGCCTCCAATTTGAAGTTTGTGATGTCCTAGACAATCTCCCAATATTTCATAAGTCATTGGGTAGGATAAATGGCAGAATTTGATTACCATTTGTCCCACATTTAAATTTTTAAGGGGTCTAGAACATGGTCATCCCACCCAAGGATGGTTGGTTGTGGCCATCCTTGGGTGGGATGACCATGAACTGTGGTCGTATTGGGGTGGGATGACCATGGCTACATGGCCCAAAACTTCCCAAAATGGGCTAAACCTTCTGAAAAGTGGTTAGGATCCCTAATTACCCCCTTATGGTTGCTCAATGGGGCCATATGGTGTCGATAAGAGTGGTGTCATTGCAGTCTTATCTAATTTACATGATTTTAGTGTCTATATATACCCATTTTTTTATGTGTTGTGTGAAACAGATCACGAAGCAAAAATAGATGACCAAATTATAAAATAATCAAGGTGATTCATTAACCTAACCAACTTTAGATGCCTCCACCATGGAAATATCATACATTCTTAGAATCCTTACTTTTGACATAGTTGAAGGATTTGAATTTGGTATACCTTTTAGCCACCCTATAATGATAGATTTGGGGCTTAGGGTATACTTGGTATTTGTTATTTATTTTTGGTATACGAGTCCAGAGGCTTCAAGTATACCAAAATTTTGGTTTGTTGAATTTGTGCTGAATTATTTGCCCTAGCATGGGCTTGAAATTTATCTTTGACAATGATTCATTTGAATGTATGTAAGATGCACTTTTGAGTTTTCGAGTGTTGATTTTGATTATGAATTTGTTATTATGACTACCCCCTTAAGTGATGAGTCAATGAGGTCATGAAAAATGATGAAATCGATGAGTCACTTGACCCATATGACTTGATTGGGATTACCTTTGGCTTTACCTATTGTAAAATTTATCAATTTTACAAGGATTTTGATGGTTTTGTTGATACTTCATGAAATAAAAGGACTAAATACCTCATTCCCGTGGAGAGGTCACCTTCTTGGAGAATGAATTTGAGACTTTTAAATGCATCCATAAATAATTTGGGTTCAATCTTGATCCTTTGTGAATTTTATCAATTTTGACCTACTTTTGGTGGTTTTTAGGTCATTTTCTTGATCTTTTTTAGCTATTTTGTGGTGTTTTTTAGTGGTAATACCAGGGTGGGATGGGTTCATAGTTTATGGCCATACTAGGTGGGACAGTCATCCAATTGGTTGGTTGTCCCACCCTAGGACGACCATGCTTATTCTAGTACTTTTTAAGCTCAAAATTGGCCAAATGAGCTCATTTTCACACTTCTAACTTGGCAAATTGAGAGGTGAGGAGTAGGAGAGTGATTTGATAGAGTAGAATACTAATAAAACCATCCCACAATCACCATGATCCAGCCTCAGGACTTTATGAGTGGTAGAGCCGGTGCAAGATGAGTAAGGGCTGAATTTGCCACTAGACTTTAGTGAACTTAGAGATGTAATTATTTTTGCATTTTCCACCTAAACACACTAAATATTGGTAAATGAACCTTACTAGTGATATTATTTAGTAATGTGTGCTTTATTTTTTATTTTTATAAACGTTTAAGCCATTTTTTTGTGTTTTTATGCTATTTTATGCCTATTTTTGGGATCCAAGAAGGCCCTTTTTTAGCATTTTTGGGGACCAAGAAGGCCATTTTTTAGTATTTTTGGGGGCCATCCCTGGGTGGGATAGCCATTGGTGGCCATCCCTAGGTGGGATGGTTGCAAAATTTGGGACCTATTGAGTGGTATTTTCACCCAGTTGTGAAAGTACACTCTCCTTTAGGATTTGGGTTCCAAATCCCCTCTTGCAAAGAAGTTAAACAAACAACTTCTCCAAGGTCTCCATTGTATTAGCATTTGCATATGTGTATTAGTAATCTCAAATAAAGATATTCAATTTGAATGCTTGGAACACCTTAGTGATTGCAAGTAACTGTAAACAAGGGGCAATGTTGGTTTATTTCACCATGAAACTTTAGTGATTGTTCATTGTTTTTTTTGGGGATTTTGAAAATTTTTAAATGTTTATTTTAATGCCTTAAAATAAGTTAAAATTTTTGGAAAAAATAAAATTCCGAAAAATGAAAATGAAATGCAAAAAAATAAAAATAAAATGCACTCAGTATGATGCTATCCTGTTCCGACAAAACTGAAGATGTGAGGTCTCCACGCATGCAACCTAACCTATTGGACTTGCAAAACAAGCACAATCCCCATAGACTAAGTGCTGGTTCCTAGGGTTTAAAATAAATTTCATATTCAAGCATTCACATGAAGCAACCAAGCAAACTTGCATAGAAAATAAATAGACATTAAATCCATAGCATGCAAAGAGAATCTCCTTCTTTCTTGCCCACAAGCTGCAAATTTCTGAAAACTTTTGCATTAAAAATGTGTCATTTTACAATGGCAGAATTTATGGTTTTCCATAACCAGTCGATGGAAGAAAAATGACTCAAACAAGTCCAGAATGGCCCTTTTGCCTTCAAATTTGCAACTCTGCTCACAACAGTTTCTGACCCCTTTATGGCCTCTTTGAATGGCATATTTAAAATTTTTAGGAAGCTTTTTGTTTCGTCTTCCAATGGCTGTTCGTTTCACCTTCCCTCTGCATGCATGTGTTCTGATTCCCAAGAGACTTTTCGTTTCTACTTTGTGGCCCTTCGTTTCATTTTCTCCACATGGGCTTGCGTCTGTTTCCCTCCATGTGTAACGACCATCTTAAATTATTTCAAATCATTAAAGATTCCTTATGTAACGCTTTGTCTTATTCATTGGATTTTGTCCTTATGTCCATGTCACTATGCAGGTCCGTTACCTTGGCAAAAATGGAACATGTCGCGATATCACGATACTTTTACCTCCTTGCTCTCTTTTGTTGCTTTTAGCCACAAAAATGTAACATGTCGCGATATTGCAACACTTTTATTTCTAGTTCTTTCTCTTCTCATTTGGTTGCGAAAATGCAACATGTCGCGATATCGTGACACTTTTTCCCTTTTGGCCCCAACAATGCAACATGTCACGATATCGTGGCACTTTTTCTCTTTTGGTTGTGAAATTGCAACATGTCACGATATCGTGACATTTTTTCTCTTTTGGCCGCGACAGTGCAACATGTGGCGATATCGCGACATTTTTTCTCTTTTGGTCGCGACGATGCAACATGTTGTGATATCATGACACTTTTTTCTCTTTTGGCCGCGATGATGCAATATGTCGCGACACTTTTTCCTTTTTGGCCATGAAAATGCAACATGTCACGATATCGCGATACTTTTCTTTCTTGTTCTTTCTTTTCTCGTTTGGTCATGAAAATGTAACATGTCGCGATATCGTGACACTTTTCTTTCTTGTTATTTCTTTTCTCGTTTGGTCACAAAATTGCAACATGTCGCGATATCGCGACACTTTTTCCTCCTTTGGCCATGACAATGCAACATGTCACGATATCGTGACACTTTTTTTGTTTGGCCACGAAAACGCAACATGTCACGATATCGCGACACTTTTTCCTGTTTGGCCACGAAAATGCAACATGTCACGATATCGCGACACTTTTTCTCGTTTGGCCGTGAAAATGCAACATGTCGTGATATCACGACACTTTTTCCTATTTGGCCATGAAAATGCAACATGTCACGATATCACGACACTTTTTCCTGTTTGGTCGTGAAAATGCAACATGTCGTGATATCGCGACACTTTTTCTCCTTGCGGTGTTTTGCTTTTTCTTTGAGCTTTAGCATATGGGCCACTTCGGTCTTCTTGGAAAACATGCAAAAAAGGTGGATCCCCAATTTTGGGGTACGTTGTGGGGCAGCCACAACAGGACCATACCTGGGTGGGACGACCATGAATTTGGGGAAAAAGGTCCCTTTTTTGAGCTATTTTGGGTAATTTTATTGTATTTTTGATGTATTTTTGTTAATCTTGCTTGCCTCTATCAGGTAATCAAGAGTCGGTATCATTTTTTTATGCTTTTTAGAATACAAGGAACTTATTGATAGAGGATGACTGGAAATGGCTTGACACCATTGGTCTCAAGTAAGTAACACGGTTAGAGCCAGTGGTGGGCAACAGAGCTTATCTGACAGATTTGATAGATATATGGGACCCTCGCACCAAAACCTTTCACTTATCGATTGGGGAGATGATAGTGACGTTACATAACATATACCACATTTTGCACATTTTGATAGAGGGGCATCTAATTGTATCTACTCATCGAGATCTTCAAGATACGATTCTATAGAGATACTTTGTAAGGGACTGGCGTGAGGCAGTACAAGACTTATCAAGTGGAGGTATCCTAGTTGAGTTATGGTATGAGGTAGAGGTATTGAATATCAGACACACCTTACTAATTATTCTGATCTCGAACATGTTGCTACTAGACTCATTAGGAGCCAGGTTCCCCTGGAACCTTTTGGAGTTAACATTTTTAATATTTTTTTTCTTTTTAAGCAAAAAATCCCTTGCGGAGCTACCTTGGTATGAGAGACCACAAACATGGGGTTCTACACCGTCAAAGTCACTCGGGGTCGCACCCGACCTTGCCCGCACCAACATTATCAATTGGATTTTGAATACCCAATTCAAATTTTTGGTAGGGTGGAGATTTGAACTTGGGACCTCTCTTGGAGAATTGCCCTCTCCTCTCCAAATCACCTACAACACTTGGGTTTAAAATTTTTAATTTTGGAGTGCACCATAGAGAGGTCATTAGTGATGGCTTAGGGTACTACTTTGTTGGAAAAAAATTATAATGAGCTATACGAGATCAATTCCCATGGGTGAAAAGGATTGGAATGCAAATTTCTACTACAGGTGTGTGGATGGCAACATATTATTGTGGATCGACCATAGGGATTACCTTGGATGACACGAGCACAACTTATAAATATGGATATAGGTTATGGGATCCTATGGTAGTGAGACCAGAAGAAGGGTAGGAGCCATCCCTATATAGGTATGATTGATCACTATGCACAATTATTTGCATGGCTCAGGGTAGAAGAGGTTACTTGGAGAACCTATAGGGATTGTCCAGCATGACATGAGGCTGATGTGTAGCTTCATCGAGTGAAGTGAGGGATATGGTTAGTTTGTCAACATGGGATCAAGTGAGAGTACTTTCCATATGCTCAAGTGCTATGATTGTTTAGGCTACACAAAGGGTTTCCTAGTGAGCCAGTGATCTACTAGCACTGTTGGGACGAGAGGATACTTACTTGACCTATAGTTTAGGTAGTTGGAGAGGAAGTAGATCCTATGAATGATGTCTCTACATTGGATGATGAAGGAACTACAATAGAGTATCAATCTTTGTGGGTGATGCTTCAATGGCAAGGGAAGGGTCTACTAGGAGGTGGTACAACTACGATGATAGGGGAGGATCATGAGGATCCTTTAGATGAGGGACATGATGAGGCTATAGATGAGGAGGGTCTAGAATTAGATGAGCGATATGTGCATCATCAGGTAGATGATGAGTAGATATATATCATTGATGTGGAGGACCAGTAGGATGATTATGCTAAGGATGACTTTGATGAGCAGGGGGTGTAGGCATAGTTGGTCATATGAGATGCAACTATTACTGAGCTACAGGGTGAGTTAATCAGAGGTAGATGGGAGTACATGGAGGAGAGGGCTCTTCTATAGGTATAGGTGTAGAATATACAGGCTAAGATTGATAGGCAGGTAGTAGATTTAGCTACTCTTCGATAACAGGTTATAGTAGGGATCTCTATCCATGGGGGATCTAGCAGTGGCGAGATGGCCAGGTTACGGAAGGAGGTGACATAACTCTAAATATTATTGAGTGAGTACCAAGAACATAGCTTAGATGATACTATCTACACATAGGATTTGGAGAATGAGATAACACACCTTAGAGGGAACTTACGAGATCACTCTTCTGCTAGTGGATCCTAGTAGAGTAGGAGGAGTGGGGGTAGTCATCGAATAGGATGGGGGTACCTAGCTCTACGAGGAGAGCATATCAAGCCAAGGAGAGTAGATTTGGGAGCTCTCAACATGCACCGAATAAGGGTGGGGGTGAGAATCATAGTTTCAATCCTACGTGACCATGGATTTTTAGGCTCTATGGTTATTTTTGGATTTTAGTAGCATGAGGTCTGAGGACCCACTTGGTTGTAGCCTATGGGAAATTTTTGGATTATGATGTATATTTTTATCCCATACATATATACATACATATATATAATATATATATATATATATATATATATGAGTTTTTCTATTTTCATCATGTGTTTCTTTACTTATTTATAGATGTATGCAATTCTTATGTTTGCTTTACTTATGCTTTTATGGATGCATGTATTGTACTATGATGTGATTGATGATATGTACATGTGTGTATGCATAATGAAATGGATGATTTGTTAATCTGTATGATGAATTATGGCTACTATTTGACACACTAGATGCTAGAACCATAGACTGTACAAAATTCATCTATTTATTTTCACTTTTATCATGAGATTATATAATGGATTATGAAAATGTAAATTGAAAAACATGTGATAAGATGATATGTAATGGATTGAATAATATTATGTTATATGATGTCCTTGAGATTTTTATGAGACTCAAACACTCTAGTGATGTAGTCAAAATTTGTATAGTAACCATGCAAGACTTTTGGGTAAGATATACATATGCTAGGATGACCACGATATGCAATATACCTATGTATGCATGTGAATTCATTGCTATGATAGTACATAAAGTTACCCCAGTGCCAAATAGGATTGATGCAACCCATCTGTATTGAATATCACCCTGTGAGTATTATTATCCTGAGTTTTATATTAGTTGGATTAGAACACTAGGCAATACAGACTATCAAAAGCTAGCTCATCCACATGCAAACATTGGTCTATACAAAAGTAGGTTGCTAGTGTGATAGACTGTTGTCAGTTTTGACACACCTTGTAAAATGCATAGTAGATACGGTTTTGAAAGCGCTCATTGTAAAGTCCTTTTTTTCCATAAAAAATGGTTAAGGTGTTGTGGTTCTAAAGCTTTCCCACATGAAGCTCTGGATGAACTATTGATGGTTTTTCTAAGCTTTTCTATACTTTTATTTTATTACGTTTTAGTTTTTCTGTACTTCCAAAGTTTTTTAACTTGGTATGTTGCATGTAAAATTGTATATGTTTTAGCATGGATAATCAAATGTTAAGTTTTCACTTACGACTCTTCTATTTGGGATACTTTTCCTTCCTTAGTTAGAGGATTATTTGCAAAATAGTTAAGAGACTAAGGTGGAGAAATGGATGAAGTTACTAAGTAAAGATAAAATCTAAGATTGTCCAAAAGGAACTCCTCTCAGAGTGCCTCCAAAAATTCCAAGTATTTTGCTTAAAGTAGAAAGCGCTCCACAAGGTAGTGCTTTGCTGAAAAGCACTCCACTTGGGAGTGCTTTAATGAAAAGCGCTCCAATTGGGAGTGCTTTGCTAAAAAGGGCTCCACTTGGGAGCGCTTTCCTGAAAAGCACTTCATTTGGGAGTGCATTGCTAAAAAGCACTCCACTTGGGAGCGCTTTCCTGAAAAGTGCTCCACTTGGGAGTGCTTTGATGAAAAGTCCCCTCCAAAGAGCTTTATCAAAAGGTAGCTAGAGTGCTACATGGATAGACTCCATAAAATGGCTAAGTCTGAGTGAAATCTACACTTTGATAAAAGGCTAAGTGAGAGAGATTGATTAAAATGGCTAATTCTTAGTGAAATATACACTTTGATAAAAGGCTAAGTGAGAGAGATTGATTAAAATGGCTAATTCTGAGTGAAATCTACACTTTGATAAAAGGCTTGTTGGCAATTTTGGGTACTTTGGGTACATTTCCTTTGCTCAAGTGTATAATTTGTCATTGATGTCAAGAAGCTCTTGAAGGAATTTTATTTGATGTCAAATAATTTGTTTTGATGAAGGTTACGGCATGATAGTTTCAAAGGTCTTTTGTAAACCCCAAGTTGGCAGGTTTAAAGATTATAGGTGGATGCATTAGTTTAATGCATTTGGGTCCAGGAGGAAGTATTTATTTAAATAATTAAAAACCTTGTTAAGGTTCCCTTTAATTATTTTTAAATAAATATTAAATTATTGTTTGCAATGGGTTCTCCTAATCCATGACGCAAATGTCTTAACTATGTGGGCGCTATGTTTTAAGATTGTGGGTGCTAGCCAAGACCTTCGTCGACGGGTTAAAGTCCTCGTCGACGTCAAGAGCTTATGGTAAAAATGCATATAAATCTCTCTCGATGAAAATCAAGAATTATGCTATCCGCATTTTGAAAAGAGTTGCTCACTATGAATTCATGATTTGTTGTTCGATTTCTTCCTCACTGTGATTTTGTGATCCGTTGTTCGGATTTCTTCTCTGATTGTGTCTTCGCCGTTTTCGTAAACCCGTCGTTCTACTGTGTCTTCATCATTTTTGTGAATCCGTTGTTCATTTTTTTGTACTCGCTATTTGTCGTAAATCCGCTGTAAGGTTTTCGTCTTTGTGTTCGCATCAGAAGAAAGGGAGGCACTATTGTTTTATTTAATCCCTGGTGCAGAAGGAACAAGGCTAACAGCATGAGGTTTAAACCTCATCGGGCGCCTTTGGCACACTGGTAGCGGCTAGGCTATTGGCACGCTACCCGAACGAGAGGTTTCACGTTCGAATAACGTGAAAGGGTTTTACATCATGAAGTGGACGCAGCGGGTGGTGTTAGAATTTGTGCGCAATTTCTCCATAGCATGATTTTTGATGTTGGCCAAGGTACTTTTGAAATTAATTTTTTCTAAGTGTATTTTGTGGATGGAGGAAGTTTATTAGAGGGCAAAATATCTTAGGAGTTATAAGGAGTTTAAAGCTTGTTTTATTTTTGATAAAAGATTCTTTTGAAGGTGTTGTTTGAAATATCTTATTGCATTCTTATGAGAGATAAATTTTATTTTTGATAAGACTATAAGGGAGAAATAAGGTGTATAAGGGAAAAAATTTTCTTGTAATGTTGAGAGTGCTTTTGGTTGATTATGGAAATGAAAGCATGATGTTTTAAGGTTAAAATTGCTTCTTGTGTGAAGTTGTGAAACCTTAAGTGGGCATCTTTGAGATTGACATTTGATTTCATTAAATTGGTAATAATCAAGCTATTCTTTACTTGGTTAAAGTGTTGGGCTTACTCCTTTGTTGATGATTTGAAAAGTTGTTTTGTGCTATTGTGATTTGAGTTGGTGGATGCTTTTTGTTCAAACAATATTGGAGAGAAAAGGAGTTCTACTTGTTTCCTTTTCTAATGTTGATTGTGAAATGCTTCAAGGTTGTGTTTTGAGCTGAATGGTGTTGATTGAACCTTGTTTGATGAGCATTGTTTTTGAAGCCCTAATTGATGGTGAAAAGAACATGAGTATCATTGTTATGTGATTCTTTGCATAGTTGGCAATTATTGGGGTTTCATGTTCTTGAAAGAAAGCATTCTATCCTATCCATTTCAGATATTGAGTTGAGTTTTTAGATTTGAGATTGAGTTTGAGCTAAGTTGATTTGAGTTGAGTTTTGAGATTGGGAGTTGAGTATAGAACATATTGAGTCTCTAACAATTCTCTTTATGCTTCTATGAGTTTGACAAATCACATTGGGTCTCTAACAATTCACCTTGTGATTTCCTACTAAGAAATTTTTTTTCTTGGTGAGCTTGCTGAGTTTTGGACAAGTTCTAGTGGGGACTTGTGAGCAGTCTTGGATAGGTTCTAGTGGGGACTTGTGAGCAATTTTGGATAGGTTCCGGTGGGGACTTGTGAGCAGATTTGGACAGGTCCTAGCAAAGGACTTGTGAGCTGAGTTTGATAGTTCTATCAGAGAACTTGAGGACAGAGGTGCACTGGTTCTTTGAGAATAACCTAAGGATAGATTTGGCAAGTCTTTGAGAAGGTTTGTGTGCAGAGGATTGATTTGTTCAAGCTTAAGCATTGGACAAATCTGACAGATAAAGGAATACTTGTACTAGACTGACTGACTGTGTTTGGTACAGGTTGCTAAGCTACTGTGGACATGATCATAGAAGGTAGAGGTCTCTTAGGCTAAGCATTGAGGATAGGAGGTCTTCGGTGGAAAGGATTTCCATGTGCTGGCAAGAGGTAGAGGCAGTTGATCTTCTGAGGGATCATTTTCAGAGCAGAGGGGAAGGTATCTCCTTTGAGCAGAGGCTCATAAATTTTGATTGGGGGAAGGTATCTCCTTTGGGCCGAGGCTCATAAACATTGTAATTGGGAAGGATTCCCAAAGAACTTTGAGATAACTTTTAGATAAAATTTTTGTGGACGTAGCCCAGCCATTTTGGGTGAACTACGTTAAAATTGGAGTCACTTTGTGGATGATATTGTGCATTGCTTTGATATTGCTTTGGGTATATTTCTTTACTGTTTTGAAGTATAAAGAAAAAAATAAAAAGAGGTCTTATACTGTTCACCCCCCCTCTCAGTATAAGCTTGTGTTTTTCAATTGGTATCAGAGTCGGTGCCTTCAAAAAGTTTAACAGCTTGAAGGAAAAGCTAGTAAAGAACACAATGGATCATTCAAGTGGCAATGCAACATCTATTCTTGATGGGTAAGATTTTGGTCTTTGGAGTGCAAGGATGAAGGTTCATCTAATGGCACTTGGTAATGAGGTTTGGGAAGTGATTGAAGATGAGTACACTATTCCTGTACATGGTCCTATTACTAAGGAAGAAAGGCTCCTACATCACAATAATTCAAAGGCAATGAATGCAATCCTAAAAGGCTTACAGAAAGGAGATCTCACCAAGGTGATTCACTGCAAGACAGCTAGTGAAATGTGGAAACAGTTGAAGGTGGTTCATATAGGTGATACAAATATCAGAAAGGCCAAGTTGAGACACTTCAAAGGTATGTTTGAACAACTCAAGATGAATTATGATGAAAAGATTAGTGACTACATGCTTCGTATGGATGAGGTTGTTAACTCCATGAAAGACTTAGGTCTTGAGCTTGCTGAAAATGATGTTTGTGATAAGATTTTAAGATCTCTTCCTAATAGATTTAGTGAAAAGATTTCTGCTATTGAGGAAGCTAAAGATTTGGATAAGTTGAAAAAGGATGAGCTCCATAGTATACTTATAGCATTTTAGTTGAGAACTCGAGTGAAGGTTGATGTCAAGAAAGAGGCAGCTTTCAAGGCTACCAAGAAATCCAAGGGTAAACAACTTCAAGATAGTGATGAGTCTTCTAGTGATGAAGAGGCATATTACAGCAAGAAAGGCAAGTTCTCTAGAAAGCACAAAAGTATGAAAAATATAATATGTTTCAATTGTAGAAAGTTTGGTCATTATGCTACTGACTGTATTTTTCCCAAGAATGAAAGTGATGAAGGTAAACAGGATTCTAAGAGCAACGATTCTGAAAAGCACAAGCATCACAGGAAGAACAAAGATGAGCACAACAATCAAGGAAAGAGGTATTCTCACAAGCACAAGAAGAGTTTCTACCTAGACAAAGCAAGTAAGTGTTCTAGTAGTGATAGTGAAAGTTCTTCAAGTGATGATGAAAATGAGATGGTGTTCATATCAGAAAAAGAGGAAGAACCGAAACATAGATTCATTATCATGAAATGTCTTAGATGTGGAAACTTTGGTCACCTTGAGGATGATTGCACAAATAATGATTTTGTTTCTAGTATGTATGAGGATGCTTCAAAAAACTATAAGGAAGATGCATGTATGGTTTTTGAAAAGGGTAGCACCTCTAGTGATAAGAAATTTGAAAAAGGCTTTGATGATTCAAAAAGCAAACAAATAGAGGAAGATATAGAGGAAGGTGAAGTATATCTTGAAGGTGAACTTATTAGTGCTCTTAGTGCTTTGAAAAAGGAAAGAAAGAAAAATGCTAGACTCAAGGATAAGTTAGATGAATGTTGTATGGAGAGAGATGATCTTATAGAAAGTCTTGACTTCTCTATAGCTAAGACACAAGAACTCAAGGATGAGTTAGAGTCTAAGGTTCTTGAGTATAGTGAGTTAGAACAGAAAATGGCTTCTTTGAAAGAGGAAACTAAAGATTACAAGGATAAGCTTTATAGGTTTCAAGAAATCTCCAAAAAGGTTAAGTCACTCATCAAAGGTCAAAGAAAGACAACAGATAAAACAGGCCTTGGTTTTGTTAAGCCACACAAGGAACAAGTTGGAGAGTCTAGTAAGAGACTCCAAAAGGAAGAGAGTTCTGATGAGGAAAATATTTCAAAAAAGGATTCCTTAAATGATAGATGCACAAAAATAGAAAATAGAATTCATAATGAGAAGAAGTATTTAGGACCCAAGAGGTCAAATAAAGGAAATTTTCAAGGTAGATGTTTTGCTTGTCACAGGTTTGGTCGTGAACGAGTTTGGTCGAAACGAGTTTGGCCGAAACGGGTTTGGTCAGAACAAGTTTGGTCAGAACAGGTTTGGTCAGAACAGGTTTGGTCAGAACAGGTGGATTCAAAGATCAGGTTTACCTCAGAGAAACAACTTTGTTAGGTGTTTTAAGTGCAACAATGAAGGTCACATATCCAGACAGTGCAGAGTTGAATTTCCAAAATACAGGAATAGGAACAATGGCATGATCAGGTCCAAGGATCAAGGCATGGACAAGAATAGGGATGAGAACAAGAACAAGAACAGTGACAAGAACAAGAATATGGACAAAGAGTTCAAGAGAAGGCCCAAAAAGGAAGTTATAGACACTGATGATGATCAGTGCCTAATGGGAGTTTTACTCCCACCCTAGAATTAATCACCTCATAAAGAGGTGGGGGAGGGACTAAGCTAAGAGGCTCATTCTTAGTCCCGAGCCCCAAAGGTGACCCTTTGCCATTGATGACAAAGGGGGAGAGAGATGAGTAAGGGGGAGAGCTTCAAAGTGAAGAGGAGAGCTTCAAGTCAGGGGGAGCAAAACTTCAAAGGAATATTCTAAGTTGTGGGCACAGTTGGTCAATTGTTAGCACAGTTGGTTTCAGTTTTGGCTCTTGAGAAGTGTTTTTAGTAAAGGTTTGCCATCAATGACAAATGGGGAGATTGTTGGTAATTTTGGGTACTTTGGGCACATTGCCTTTGCTCAAGTGTATAAGTTGTCATTGATGTCAAGAAGCTCTTGAAGGAATTTGATTTGATGTCAAATAATTTTTTTTTATGAAGGTTACGACATGACAGTTTCAAAGGTCTTTTGTAAACCCCAAGTTGGCAGGTTTAAATATTATAGGTGGATGCATTAGTTTAATGCATTTGGGTCCAGGAGGAAGTATTTATTTAAATAATTAAAAACCTTGTTAAGGTTCCCTTTAATTATTTTTAAATAAATATTAAATTATTGTTTGCAATGGGTTCTCCTAACCCATGATGCAAATGTCTTAACTATGTGGGTGCTATGTTTTAAGATTGTGGGCGCTAGCCAAGACCTCCACCAACGGGTTAAACTCCTCGCCAACGTCAAGAGATTATGGTAAAAATGCATATAAATCTCCCTCGATGAAAATCAAGAATTATCCTATCCACATTTTGAAAAGAGTTGCTCGTTGTGAATTCATGATCTACTGTTCGATTTCTTCCTCGCTGTGATTTCGTGATCCACTGTTCGGATTTCTTCTCCGATTGTGTCTTCGCAATTTTCGTAAACCCGTCATTCAACTGTGTCTTCGCCATTTTCGTGAAACTGCTGTTCATTTTTTTGTACTCGTCGTTTTTCGTAAATCCGTCGTAATGTTTTCATCTTCGTGTTCATGTTAGAAGAAAGGGAGGCATTGTTGTTTTATTTAATCCCTAGCGCAGAAGGAACAAGGCTAACAGCATGAGGTTTAAACCTCACCAAGTGCCTTTGGTGCATCGATAGCGGCTAGGCTGTTGGCGCGCTACCCGACCAGAAGGTTCCGCGTTCGAATAACGTGAAAGGGTTTTACATCATGAAGTGGATGCAGCGGGTGGTGTTAGAATTCATGCGCAATTTCTCCATAGCGTGATTTTTGATGTTGGCCAAGGTACTTTCGAAATTAATTTTTGCAAAGTGTATTTTGCGGATGGAGGAATTTTATTAGAGGGCAAAATAGCTTAGGAGTTATAAGGAGTTTAAAGCTTGTTTTATTTTTGATAAAAGATTCTTTTGAAGGTGTTGTTTGAAATATCTTATTGCATTCTTATGAGAGATAAATTTTATTTTTGATAAGACTATAAGGGAGAAATAAGGTGTATAAGGGATAAAATTTTCTTGTAATTTTGAGAGTGCTTTTTGTTGATTATGGAAATGAAAGCATGATGTTTTAAGGTTAAAATTGCTTCTTGTGTGAAGTTGTGAAACCTTAAGTGGGCAGCTTTGAGATTGACATTTGCTTTTATTAAATTGGTAATAATCAAGCTATTTTTTACTTGGTTAAAGTGTTGGGCTTACTCCTTTGTTGATGATTTGAAAAGTTGTTTTGTGCTATTGTGATTTGAGTTGGTGGATGCTTTTTGTTCAAACAATATTGGAGAGAAAATGAGTTCTACTTGTTTCCTTTTCTAATGTTGATTGTGAAATGCTTCAAGGTTGTGTTTTGAGCTAAATGGTGTTGATTGAACCTTGTTTGATGAGCATTGTTGTTGAAGCCCTAATTGATGGTGAAAATAACATGAGTATCATTGTTATGTGATTCTTTGCATAGTTGGCAATTGTTGGAGTTTCATGTTCTTGAAAGAAAGCATTCTATCCTATCCATTTCAGATATTGAGTTGAGTTTTTAGATTTGAGATTGAGTTTGAGCTTAGTTGATTTGAGTTGAGTTTTGAGATTGGGAGTTGAGTATAGAACATATTGAGTCTTTAACAATTCTCTTTATGCTTCTATGAGTTTGACAAATCACATTGGGTCTCTAACAATTCACCTTGTGATTTCCTACTAAGAAATTTTTTTTCTTGGTGAGCTTGCTGAGTTTTGGACAGGTTCCGATGGGGACTTGTGAGCAGTCTTGGACAGGTTTCGATGGGGACTTGTGAGCAGTTTTGGACAGGTTCCGGTGGGGACTTGTGAGCAGATTTGGACAGGTCCTAGCAGAGGACTTGTGAGCTGAGTTTGATAGTTCTATCAGAGAACTTAAGGACAGAGGTGCACTAGTTCTTTGAGAAGAACCTGAGGATAGATTTGGCAAGTCTTTGAGAATTCTTGTGTGTAGAGGATTGATTTGTTCAAGCTTAAGCATTGGACAGATCTGACAGATAGAGGAAGACTTGTACTAGACTGACTGATTGTGTTTGGTACAGGTTGCTGAGCTGTTGTGGACGTGATCATAGAAGGCAGAGGTATCTTAGGCTAAGCATTGAGGACAGGAGGTCTTCGGTGGAAAGTAGTTCCACGTGCTAGCAAGAGGTAGAGGTAGTTGATCTTCTGAGGGATCATTTTCAAAGCAGAGGGGAAGGTATCTCCTTTGAGCAGAGGCTCATAAATTTTTATTGGGGGAAGGTATCTCCTTTGGGCCGAGGCTCATAAACATTGTAATTGGGAAGGATTCCCAAAGAACTTTGAGATAACTTTTAGAGAAAATTTTTGTGGACATAGCCTAGAAATTTTGGGTGAACCACATTAAAATTGGTGTCACTTTGTGGATGATATTGTGCATTGATTTGATATTGTTTTGGGTATATTGCTTTACTGTTTTGAAGTATAAAGGAAAAAATAAAAAGAGGTCTTATACTGTTCACCCCCCATCTTAGTATAAGCTTGTGTTCTTCAAGGCTAAGTGAGAGAGATTGATAAAATGGCTAAGTCTGAATGAAATCTACACTTTGCTAGAAGTACTTCTCTTATAGGTCTTCAAAGCGCTAAATCTTCACTTTGTTTAGAAAGCGCTCCACTTGGGAGCGCTTTGCTGAAAAGCGCTCCACAAGGGAGCGCTTTGTCTAAAAGAGCCAGGGGCATCTTGTTAGAAGGAGCTAACAAACTAAAGGAGAGGTCCACAGTGCATCCTCTATTTCACCACTCTGAAGCTATCATTGAGACCGTCTGATCGATGATCGTCATCAGAAACTTCTAACTTCAATATCAAGTTACCTGTAATTCCGGCCTGACTGTTCCAAGTCTTCGCTGGAACCTTCTGCTTTTAATGCTAAATTAGGATAAGGTAGACTATTTTTGGCTATCACCGGAATCGGATCAGCCCGTCATGAAAGTGGTTGAGCATTAATGTTTCAAGCGACAACTTTCTCCTATATAAACCGCTCCTTCTCTGTAACACGACATGGATAACTTCTGCTAGAAAAGCAGTTGTGTACTTGAAATATGCTCCCAAAATAAAGGCTTTTGGCTATGGTTTGAGTCCTCAATCTCTGTGTATGACTTCTATTCTGTGATTTCTATTAAATTAGTGTCTCTATTTTGTAGTTTAATTATGTTCTCTGGATTTTGTTGTTGATAGAATACTAGTCCCTGGAATTCTTGCTGGAGTTTACATAGGTTCTGAGGATTTTATACTGTTTTCTATTATAAGTCATTGTTTTGATTGTTGTTGGTTCAAATAGATAAGTTGTCTATCGTGCTTCCGGTCCATCACCCCAAATCTCTGGCCTTTGGCCATTTCCCATTCCTTTTCGTAATTTCCCATCTCTTTTAGTATCTTTCTATCCCTTATCTCCAATCCCCATTTTTATTTTTGGAACCAGCCCTACTAGAGATTGCCATGGAGGACATTCCTTTCCTTCGGGCATTCAATGCTTGGCAGTGGGCCTAGGGCGCTGCAGACTTAGAAAACCTGTATCTAGGCTGGTTCGATTGCCAACAATTTTTGGCACGCCCGGTGGGACGCAAACATTCCATGTTAAACCAGTTTTAAGAAGTGATGTTCATCTTACTACTATTGAATCTGAACATCTGGTGACTCAGCTGAACCCAGTACACCTCCAAATCTCGTAGACCAGTCTAAAATCCTACCCTCATGCACACGAGATGGAGAGTTAAACAAACTAAAGAAGAAGTAGAGTTCTTCGAACTTGATATCGACACTTTAGGAGAGCATCCTAGGGTGGTCAGGCCAAATATTCCGCTTGATGGGACATCATCACAAGAAGCTATCTTAGAGTCTCCTACTCTCACTCCTGACAGCACGACAACAAGCTTACCTCCGAATCCACCGAATTCACCAGATCACTAGAACATCTCGGTTTCACCAAACATTCATTCAAGCATTTCGAGTGTCCCTGACTGCTCCAGTTCACATGACTCTACATGCTCATATGGCACAGCCAACACCACCCAGATAGTTCACTACCTAGAACCATCCTGGAGTGCTCACCCTTGCAGGCCAACACATGGTACCTCCCATAGCTTTGAAGGCTCTACCTACTTATGATGACATGGGAAAGATGGTGCAAGAGCATATCCAAGATGTCGCAGGACTGGCAACCATCCATCAAATCAACAATGAGGATGTCATGATAAAGTTGCTCATCCTTTCACTGAGAGGTAAGCTTCTATACTGGTACCGATCACTTCCACCCGGTACTATTACTTCATGGGATCAATTAGGAGGTGAGTTGGTAAGGGGCTTCAATGAACGAGCGGACCCCTTCTCCCTCTTAAACCAATTCACAACTATTCAATGCCACCCTCAAGAGGAAATCATTGACTTCAATGTTCGGTTCGAGAGAACTTGGCAAAGAGTTACCGAAGGCCTGCGGCCTACACCACAATAGGCCACATTTTATTACTTAAGAGCTTTTCACCCCAGTATTAGCATGAAAATTTGATAGGCCAATGTTAATACATTCCCATAGCTATATCATCAGGCTCTCTAGGAAGAAACTGATTTGGTGTCTATCGGGCAGTTACCTCCAAAACCTATGACCTCGATTTACCCAGATTTCCCCCAGAGCTAGTATCCGAGCACATCTACTCTACCCAATTCTCATACTTAGTCTAATCAATCTTGGAATCCACCCTAACAGCTCCAACCTATGCCTATGCCTCAATACCAAGCACCGACTGTTCCCCAGTTACCCGCTCCAATGTAGTATCTAGCTTTGCCAATGCCACCAACACTGGCTCAATTGCCTATAGGTCAAGTAGCTGCTAACCAAGTGGCTGTAATCGAAGCTCAAGCTAAAGAGCTATCAAAAGTTAAGGCTTACATGAAGATGATGGCAAACCAGATGAGCGCCATAAGGAAAAGATAAGATGATCAAGGCTTTCATCAGAGGAGGTTCCCTCCTCCCCCGATCACTAAATATCAGGCATCCGCTGGTCCTCACAGGAAATATGAGCAAAATTCAGTGGTAATGAATAGTGAAGAGGCCACCACCTCTGATTCTTTATATTGGTGCACCACATGCAATGATCCGCACAATGAAGAAGACTGCATGGTGCATCTAAATTATGTGCAGACACTGGCTGGCGGTCCCTATGAACAAGTAAATATGATCAGGGAAGCTGGTCAGAATCTCATGACGTCATCTGCTAAGCAAGTTTTCGTTCTCACCAGGGCAGGGAAGAAGCCTATCGAGGTAGATCCAGTTCATATGGATCCACTGAAAGTACCTCCGACACCCAAGCCCATAGCTAAATCATCGACTGGAGCTCAACCCCAAGCAAAAGCTCTCAATCCGATGGCAACCGCTCATCAGTCTGACCTATCGAAGGACCACCTACCACCTCGTGTTAGAGAAAGAGTCCTTCAACCTAAAGCTACAACTTCTCAGCCACCAGCCAAAACACGAGACCAAGCGAGGGAGAAGCTCCGATATCCCTCACTGACTAAATGCCAGCGGGTAGACGCGATGCAACAATATCGAAAGATCTACGAACCTACAAGAGGAGCAGGAGAGCCCACCACTTCAACATACAGTATAGTCAAATAAATGAAGAAGGCTCCCACTAAGGTAAGCCTATATGATGCCCTTCAACTCCCAGGTCAAGTTGATCTATTGCAGGAATCTCTCAAGTCCGCTCAAGACAAGGAAAGCAGGCCAACTCAGACTGTGTATTCTCAGCCATTAACAACTTTGGCCATAGGTAAAAATAGGCCCCCACCATTTTACCTTTCTCTTTGAATGGAGGGATGGGTCATACATAACTGCATGATCGACTCAGGTGTCGCTACAACCATCATGCCCAAAGCGGTCTATGAGATCATGGGTATGGAGTACACCCACAGTAGCCCTGGGGTGCTGTAGTTAGATGGAACTCTGGTAAAGATAGTAGGAGTGATCAAGGATGTTCCCATCCAACTCCATAAAATACTGCAAGTCACCGTCATACAGGAGATCATGGTGGTCGACTTAGAGCCATATTTTAGTATGTGTCTTTCATGAGAATTCATAGCAAATATGGGAGGCTACCTCTCCCTCGACTACACCCACCTAGAGATCCCCTTCAAAGGAAGAAGATTCAAGCTCTTCAATGAGAAGCCTACTGGTTTTCACGTGGAGAAGCTTGAGGATGAAGAAAAAAGCTCAGTCTCTGTCAACTTGATGGTGGAAGAAATACAAGTCGACTTGATGGAAGAAGCTCTCGATGAACTCCAACTGGAGGATGACTTCTCCTTAATGGATTTCAATGCAGTTAATGGTATGGACTTAGGATGCTACATGCTCACTAAGCCTGAGAAAGAAAAGCAAGCACACCCAGAAGCGCTCCCAACCTCAGACCAGCTTTGGAAGTTGTACTTTGATGGTGCCCGATGTAAAAATGGTGCAGGTGTAGGAATTGCTCTCATCTCCCCAATCGATGAACAAAATACTTACTCGTACAGACTAGCTTGGAGTTGTACGAACAATGCAACTGAGTATGAGGCTCTGTGCCTCGGACTCAAGAAAGCTGAGAAGCTAGGCATCAAACAACTACAGATTTTTAGGGACTCCGAGCTGATCTGTAATCAAGTTACTAGCAAGTGTGTCAGCAAACAACACTACCTAAAGGTGTATCACAACAAGGTATGGGATTTGTTTGATTCCTTCAATGCACTAAATGTCAAATCCATTTCAAGGGAGAAGAACAAGTTGGCTGACGTTCT
Organism: Wollemia nobilis; assembly: GCA_028583015.1. Classification (NCBI taxonomy): domain Eukaryota; kingdom Viridiplantae; phylum Streptophyta; class Pinopsida; order Araucariales; family Araucariaceae; genus Wollemia; species Wollemia nobilis. Next base: position 7,227,490 of record JAQPPZ010003305.1, on the reverse strand, counting down.
AGCTTCCATCGGTGCCCGATTTTCACCAGCTGATGACATGATGCACAAACCAAAGATGGTAAGATTAATTTACCGACCTTCTGTTCCCAATAAAAAACTCCATTGGTAGGTGTTCGACAATGATGAACAACTTGTTAACTTCTTGGTCAATGAAGCGTCAACCATCGAAGAGCGGGCTCTGAATGAAGAAGACCATGAAGGTTTGATTCAATTGAAAAACAATCATATCCCGAAAGGCCTGATCACGCTGGAAAGCCTCTTCAATAGAAATGATAGGCCTATCAACCATAAGATCAAGGTGGACCAGAAGGAGTTCATCAACTTGGAGTTAGAATCAGGGAAGGTCATCATGGTAGGAACCGATTGCACAATCGGAGAGCTTCAGCAGATCCGGGTTCTGTGTAAAGAATATCTTGATATCATTGCCTGGTGTTACCAAGACCTAAAGGGGTATGACAAGAGCATCATCCAACATACCATCGAGTTAGAAGAGGGTGTCAGACCCTTCAGACAGAAGCAACGACCCATAAATCCAAAAGTCGAAACTCTAATGAGGGTCGAGTTGTTGAAAATGCTCGAAGCTAAGATCATATATCCAATTAAGCATTCTTCCTGGGTAGCTAACCTGGTTCTAGTGCAGAAGAAGAATGGTGATATCCGATTGTGTATAGACTTCCAAAATCTGAATCAAGCATCCCTCAAAGATCACTACCCACTACCCCAGATTGATCAAATCCTTCATGTGGTGGCAGGAGCACAAAGGTTCTCCTTATTAGATGGGTTCTCAGGCTATAACCAGATATGGGTTAAAGATGAAGATCAACATAAAACCGCATTCATGACCAAGTGGGGCACTTTCACCTACCAACGGATGCCCTTCGACCTTTCAAATGTCGGGGCTACTTTCCAAAGGGTGATGGACCTCACTTTCGGTGAACTACTCAATCATGTCATCGTAATCTACTTAGATGACATGACTGTCTTTTCTCACAAGCGGGAAGAACATGGTCTACATTTACGATAAGTTTTTGAAAAATATCGAGAGTTTGGGGTCTCCATCAACCCCAAAAAGTCAATCTTTGCGATGAAAGAAGGAAAGCTACTCGGGCATCTTATCTCTGAAAAGGGATTAACAATTGATCCAGCTCGAGCAGAAGCGCTTCTTCGACTCTCACCTCCCACAAATAAGAAGGCCCTACAGTCCTTTTTTGGATAGATAAACTTCATCAGGAAGTTCATCATCGATTTTTCCCAAGTGATAAAACCAATGGCCCAACTCTTGAAAAAGGGCACCGAATTCAAGTGGACTGATGAAAGGAGGTAAGATTTTTAGGAGATTAAAGAGTGGATTGCTCAAGCTCCTATCCTTATCAACCTCGACTACTCATGAGATTTCATCTTGTACGCGGTCGGAGAGCCTGAGAGTTATGTCATTGTCTTAACTCAGAAAGGTGAAGATGGAGATGAGCGCCCGATCACGTTTCTCAGCCAGATCATTCAACCTCATGAAGAGAAGTTCAATTTCATTGAATGATAGGTGCATGCGGTGATGAGGTCTCTCCAAAAGTTTAGGCACTTCGTGTCTCAAAGCAAAACAATCATGTATGTCATACACCCCGACGTCCAAAGCTTTATCATCCAAGGTGAGTTGGGGAATAGAAGGGCGGGATGGGTTACTAAAATCCAAGAGTTTGATATCGAGATACGCCCTACCAAGTTAGTTTGAGGTAGAGCACTCTGTCAAGAGTTAGCCAAAAATGTTGTGGTCGAAGCTATGATTCCAGACTCAGATAGCCTAAATTTTGATAGCAACTTGGCTATCCCATCCACTAGCGATTTAGATTGGATAGAAGACCTGATCAGATATTTTGATACAGGTCGATGCCCCTCATGCTTTGATGCTTCACAAAGAAGAATATTTCACCTACAAGCTAAAAGGTATGTCCCGATGCCCAATGGGATTTTTTATCAGAATATTGATGGAGTCCTTTTAAGGTGCATTAAAGAGTCCAAAAAAGCTAAAATCTTGGAAGAGTTTCACTCTGGAGTTTCGGGAGGACATTTTGTTGGTAGACTGATGGCACTAAAAATCATCAAAGTAGGTTACTATTGGCCCACTCTCTTTTTGGATACCTTCAAAGCTAGCCAGTGTTGTGATAGTTGCCAATGCTACTCAGGAAGAGTTAGGAATGCATCCCTTCCTCTTCACCCCATTCAGGTGGAAGCTCCATTCCAATAGTGGGGTTTGGACTTCATCGGGATCATCAATCCCAATTCTTCTATCATCCATAAATATATCTTGATGGCTATGGACTACTTCACCAGATGGTCGAAAGCAATCCCGACCAAAGAGGTGAGCCAGGAGGTGGTCATCTCCTTCCTCGAAGGTCTGATCACTCGATTTGGAATCCCAGAGTCCATCCTTCTACAATGGTTCTCCTTTCACTGGTGCAAATATTTGTGAATTTATGGTCAGGTATGGAATCTATTTAAAAACTTCATCTAACTATTATCCATAGGGAAATGGGTTAGCTGAATCCACGAACAAGAACCTATTGTAAATTTTGAAGAAATCCTTGTAGAAAAATAAAAGAAGCTGGCACCTACTCTTGAATCAGTCCTTGTGGGCTGATCGAATTTCCATCAAGCGGTCTATCCAGACTTCACCTTATTCATTGGTGTATGGCAAAGATGCGGTCTTACCTACACATATCGAACTACCAGCCTTACAACTTCTTAAATGGCTTGACATTGAAGGAGGCCATTTCAGTCCGATGGATGCAAGGCTGGCACAAATGGTGGAGTTAGAAGAAGAAAGAGAAAAGGTGTATGAAGTCTTCACCAAGCATGTCGAAACTACCAAGAGCTGGTTCAGCAAGAGAACTTCTGATCGAGCTTTCAGTGTTGGAGACTTAGTTTTGAAATGGAACGTGAAGAAATCAAAGTCGAGAAACCATGAAAAGTTTGATGCCTTTTGGGAGGGTCCGTTTTGAATCTCTGGCGTTCATCAGATAAATTCATTCATGCTGGAAGACATGGAAGGTACCATGCTCCCGATTCTAGTAAATGGTTTTTTATTAAAAGTTTACTACCCACCAAGACCCGACACTCTTCTCTAGCTGATCAGGTATTTCTCGTATGGAGTCCCTTTTGTTTGTATAGTAGGTTAGTGTTTTATTTCCCTAAGCTTAGTTGAAAAATAGAAGGAAGGTGTTTCTTCAAAAATACCTTTACTGAGGCCTTTGGCAGCCAGGATGAGGTAGTTAATAGAAGAATTGCACCCTCTAGGCCGAAATGTTTTTGGGAGGTCTAAAAGAAGTTTCTTCAAGAAAGCCTTTACTTGGATTTTAGCCAAGATGAGATAGTTAGAAATAAAATCTCACCCGATTGGCCGAGAGGTTTGCTGGAAATGATCCGTCACTCACTTTTAAGTGATATCCTCAAAAAAAAAAAAGAGGCAAAGGTCAAAGGCAAAGCGCTCCACAAGGGAGCGCTTTGCCCAAAGCTAAAGTGCTCCACATGGAGAGTGCTCCAAAGGCAAAGCGTTCCACAAGGGAGCACTTTTCCCAAATCTGAAGTGCTCCACATGGAGAGCGCTCCAAAGGCAAAGTGTTCCACAAGGGAGCGCTTTGCCAAGAAGTGCTCCACATGGAGAGCGCTCCAAAGGCAAAGTGTTCCACAAGGGAGCGCTTTGCCCAAAAGGAATAAATAAATAATTAAATGTCAGGGGTGCTCCATTGGGAGTCGCTCCCACTTTTTAGCCATTTTTAATTTTTTTTCCTTAGTATAATCTTATTTCCTTGTTGTCCTGCCTTTTTTAAATGTTTTAAATTTTAGTTGTCCGCTCTGATTTTGCCAAGTGTCCAGGAAGATTTTGTGCATCATGAAAGGTCATTTTCAAAACCCTAGGTTGGCATGAGTTTTAAAAGAGAAAGGGTCGTACGCCCATCAAATCAAAACATTCCTCATCCTCCGTCAGCCAAAATTGACCTTTTCTTCAAATCTACCGACACCCTTTCTGGCCAATAATAGTGCGCCTCATGGAAACGTCCTTGTCCATCGTCAGTATTTAGTTTTTTAAGAGAAATCCACCCGCACGAAGAAGCTTGAAAATGCCCGATTGCATGCACGTTCACCCTAGCATTAATTAGGGGTGGCCTGCATTAGAGGTGGTGGTTCCAAGCAGTGGCATTATAAAAACATAATATTTTCTGGCAAGGTTCAAGCTCATTTCCAAATATCTTCACTGTAACACACAAACCAGAAAACCTTCTGAAGCACTCAACCACCATGGGTAAGAAAGGAAAGCAGATAATGGAAGAGACAATAATTGAAGAAACTCCAAAAGAGAAGAAGCATAAGAAAAAGGTCCCAAGAGATAAAAAACTAGAAAATGAAGCTGCTTCAGTAGAACCATCAGATTCAAAAAAGCTTTGGAGGAAGAAGAAAAAGAACATCGAAGAGTTGGTGCCTTGGTAACACCCTTTCCTCCGCTATAGAGACTTCCTGGTGACGAACAAAGATATAGAGCAACTGCATCGAGATGTTGAGGAAGCATATAGAAAGGACCTAGTTGAAAACCCGTTGGCAGTTGTACTCTACTCGCACTTGTATTTTTACATGTGCACTCTTGTTCATGCCTGTCCTGAGTTCATCCATGTAGTGGCTAGGAATTATGATCCTTCGACACGGATGGTTCGAAATGCTCAAGGAGCTCCGTTGTTTGCAATTACCACTGAATCTGTCCGAGAAGCATTCACTAGAGGAGAAAAGTATCCTTTCGAGGTTGTTCCGCAAAGGTTGTACACCAATGAAGAGGCTTCCAGATATCAGCCTACATCCTGGATGAAGGATTTCATGTCGAGCCAGTTAAAGGATACAATGGTGACTGGTAACCTGCCTGCACTCCCAAGGCATTTGGCTGAATTCTCATAGCCTGAGATTTACTCTATCCTAGCATGGGTGATAGGATTGGCAACTGATGAGTGGGTCACCGACTGGTAGGTTGTCATGGCCAAGGCCATTTTAGACAACCAGGATTATTTTCCTTCCAAGGCCAGGCTAGGTTCTAGTCTGGTTTATTATGATTGGGCTGAATTCATCTCATGATAGTTGCATGCCTCTTTGGCTTTTCTCCATGATGATCAGGGCCACCAGTTCAGACTCTCTTCCGTAATGGTGTGGTTATTTTTTTGGAACCAACATGAGAATTTTGGCTTCATCCAAAAGTAGCAGACAAACAATGAGGGAAAGTCATTGCCGGTTTATCTTTGGACAGATAGCTTTACTGTAAGTAATTCATATTATGTTTTCAATCAAATTTTTTGGGTCCAGCATTAAGCTTAATTTATGGCCAGTATGAGCGTTTCCTGATAGATTTGAGGGAACAATTGGTGGAGCAGCGTTTGGGGGATACTTTCTTCCTTACATAGGGTTACGTCATCAAAATATATGGGTTTTTCGAAAAACCTTTTTTACTACCTTTTTACACCACTCCGTTCCTATTCGCTTTGGAGGTAGCCCACTAGCTGGACCACACTAATCAAGAGTATGGAAAGGGTCATGGGAGAAAAGTCATAATCTCCACCCCTTTCGAGTTCGGAGGAGTCAAGATAGCTCAGTGCGGTCAAAATGCGGTTCTAACCGTAGCACTTTCCCAGTTTGGATTGATTGAGCTTCCCCATCGGTGGAAATGGGATCCATTGGGTATAATACAAAAAAATCTTAAGGTACAAGCTTTTCACAGCTGCCCATGGTTAGATATGGAAAACCAACGCAATAACCCACTTGGCTTGGAGCTTGAATGGCATGTGGATGAGATGGAACCGCTACCACCTTGGTTGGATTTTTATACTATGGAGTTTGAGTACAATCCTGCTATAAATCCAGAGCAGAAGCTGACCAGATCCATCATAGCAAGCATAAAGGTTAGGTACCCAAGATGGTCAGACCACAAAGTACAACAATGGTGGATCATGAGGGTACACCAAGGCAAACCCTCAACTAATAAGCTGGTGATTGATGACCAATTTTTAGATATTTATGAAGACAACTTTGGTGTTTTCCAACCATTTTCCTTCATTGCTTTTGTGCCCAAAGTAGGGCACCACCCTGATGAGGTGGATGACTTGGCTCACCCATGACATAACTTGCCAAGCATGGGCAAAGCTATCATGAGCGCTCCTCCCTCTGTTGAGCAGGCGCCTAAAAGGAAGAGCGCTCCATAAAAAAGAAAACTGAAGTGCCTCTTCTATAACAAATCATAAAAAAGCCATGAACTGGGGCCCAAAATCCTTTTGGAATGGTGGTGCATTCAGGCACTCCAACCCCTCCAAACCCTAATGAAGTAGCTGTAATAGAAGAGGTTGTGGTTGTAGAGGTAGATCAACAAAAGCCTCTTAGTATCGAACTACTGGCTGCTCAAGAAGATCAAGGGAGTAGGGGAGCTAAGATATCTGTACAGGAAGAAGCTATACTTGAAGTATCTATGGCTGAGGAGGTGTCTATAGCTGAAGAAGTAGCTGCCACTAAACAACTCGAAGTAGTTGTGACTAAACATATTGAAGACAAAGTGGTCATAGAGCAGATTGAAGAACAGAAGGTTGAAATTGAAGCACCTGTTCAAGGAGCACCTATGGCAAAACAAATTGAAGAACAAAGCATGGTGGATGGAGAATAGGCGATCATTCAAGAGCCTCCAGGTGATGAGAAAGCAAATGAGGATAACCCCAATGCTCTAGACAAGGAAGAAGGTGGAACCTAGGCGCTAGAAGAATCTCTCATAGCTCCTTCCTCTATGGGGCTCGAAGGTATGTTCTCATCCCCTTCTCTCATTTTTTCCTCAACCTTAAGTTTTGCACCTCTATTTCAAACCTGTTCAATCCCTGATGTAACCATGATAATGCCAGTATCTGTAGCCTCTGTAGCAACAGTTTTAGTAGTCTCCACCATACCTATTTTAGTGGCCCCTGCGTTGAGTGCATCCCCTATTCCAGAGTTGAGCAATCTAAACTTTCAAGTTTCCCAGGCATATTTCCTATCTCCTACCAAATCACCTGTACCCTCAGCTTCCCCATTTATATCTTATGCAAAAGCCCCTAATCCTTTCATAGTCTCCACTTCAACCATTTCTTCCCCTTGCTTTTTAGATATTCCCCTCACCCACATATTTGGCACTTCTGACTCAGGAATTTCCTCCACTCCTTCCACTCCCACCATATATTTTGATTCATCCGCATTCATAACACCCAAACCCACTATTTCAGCTATGCAAACTCAAGCTCCTTCGAGGGTTAGCACAATCACTTCCCTCTCAGCTTCCTCTATAGCTTCAGGCCTACAGTTCGATTTCCCATTCCTTCCATCAACACCTATTCTCGGATTAGGGGTCCCTGAGCCTTTGGAGTCAGAGCTGGAGTTGTCACAATAGTTAGCTACAGCTGAAAGTGTTCGTAGGGCCAAGAAGAATTCTATGAAATGGCTCAGATATCGTAGGGAGAGAGAGGCTTTAGCTTTGGCATAGACATGCAAAGCTTATATTCTAGATCCTGAGTCAATGGACCTACATACAATTGAAAAGATACCATTGGTGAGCAAGCCTTTGGGAGAAATGACCCCAGCTAACTATGCTCTCAGGCATACAAGTTTCAATGTGGCTAGGATGAATACCCAAGAAAAAATGGAAGAGGTTCAAGTTGGCATTGGCTCTATCTATGCACATGGAGAACATTACAGATAAATTTTAAAGCCTAGTCTAAGGTTGATCAGCTACAGGAAGAATTGGTAGTGGCAAGGAGGAAGAATGAAGAGCTAGAATGAGAACATCAGGGCCAGATTCAAAAGCTTAATTCTAGAGTTGAAGAGCTAGAGAAGGAAGTACAAAGACTTGATGCAGATAATGCTGACCTTGAGGTGGCAAATGCTCGCCATACCCGACAGGTAGCAAAAACAAATCAGATAAATCATTAGCTCATAGTCCAGATTAAGGAGTTGGAATCCAAGCAAGCACTTGAGGCACAACCACCTGGCTTGCCTTCTAGGGAGCACTTGCAAGAGATGCGCTTGTACTTCTTGAGAGATTTTCCTCACAGAGCTGCAAAAGGAATCAAAGCTCTCCAATTTTATAAGGAAGCACATGATGTTATTCTTGTTGGGAGCCCAATTCTAGAGTCAGCCCAGGCAGATGTTAATTGTTGGCTAGACTTGGCTATCCAACTTAGGAAGATAGAAGATGTACCTATTCACTTTGAGCCTATGAGTGATCTGGCCTGATCATGGGCTAATGCTAAGACTACCTTGCAGTATTATTACACAAAATTTGAGCTGGCCAAAAAAGCTCGTTCAGCTTCAGACACCCTTTTGCAAGAGTGCCAGATTGCATTACGGTACTTGGATGCTCTCATCGACATTAAGGTTCCAGGTTTCACAGATCTAGAGCATCCTCCTCTATCAATAAAGGAGTTGGAGCCCATGTGGGCTGATTTTGTTGACAATCCTGCTGATGTAGACACCTTGAATACCTCCAGCTCAGATGCACAGATCATTATGCTCATGACCAAGTATTCTCAGATTGAATCCTGTTTAAAAGAATTTGATAGGATGATGGTGTTTGTCGATCTGGAGCGAATCAACGCTTATCACTGTCTTATTTTTGAGCTTCAAAAGCACCCCCCATATTCTTATGATCATTGGGATGACGCTGCGACTATATATAAGCATGTTTTTAACAAGTCATTGGACCAGTTTCTTCCTAAGCGCCCCTCACCCAATGAAGAAGATGAGACAGAAAGTGAATCTGGTACAGAAGATGAAGATTCAGATGAACAGGAAGAAGAAACGGATGAAGAGTCTGAGGACAGTTAGAAATAGGAATATAGAGAGCCCAGTGAAGATGACACAAAAGAAGAAGACCAAGAGAAGAAAGATGACTCTGTTGCCCAAGGATAAAGGCCTGGGATCTTTGCATTGAGACAGGCTCAATACCCCATGAGCCGCCAGATGTGTTGTCAGTTTTGACACACCTTGTAAAATGCATAGTAGATACGGTTTTGAAAGCACTCATTGTAAAACTCCTTTTTTTCCATAAAAAATGGTTAAGGTGTTGTGGTTCTAAAGCTTTTCCTCATAAAAGCTCTGGTTTTTCTAAGCTTTCCTGTACTTTTCTTTTCTTACATTTTAGTTTTTCTGTACTTCTGAAGTTTTTTTAACTTGGTATGTTGCATGCAAAATTGTATATGTTTTAGCATGGGCAATCAAATGTTAAGTTGTCACTTCCAGCTCTTCTATTTAGGATACTTTTCCTTCCTTAGCTAGAGGATTATTTGCAAAATAGTTAAGAGACTAAGGTGGCAAAATGGATGAAGTTACTAAGTAAAGATAAAATCTAAGCTTATCCAAAAGGAACGCCTCCAAAAATTCCAAGTCTTTTGCTTAAAGCAGAAAGCGCTCCACAAGGGAGCGCTTTCCTAAAAAGTGCTCCACTTGGGAGTGCTTTGCTGAAAAGTGCTCCACTTGGGAGCGCTTTGATGGAAAGTCCCCTCCAAAGAGCTTTATCAAAAGGTAGCTAGAGTACTACATGGATAGACTCCATAAAATGGCTAAGTCTTTTGAAAAGGCTAATGAGAGATTTAAAAAAAAAAAAAATGAATGAAATCTACACTTTTCTAGAAGTACTTCTCCTATAGGTCTTCAAAGCGCTAAATCTTCACTTTGTTTAGAAAGCGCTCCACTTGGGAGTGCTTTGCTAAAAAGCGCTCCACAAGGGAGCGCTTTGTCTAAAAGAGCCAGGGGCATCTTGTTAGAAGGAGCTAACAAACTAAAGGAGAGGTCCATAGTGCATCCTCTGTTTCACCGCTCTGAAGCTGTCATTGAGACCGTCTGATCGATGATCATCATCAGAAACTTCTAACTTCAATATCAAGTTACCTGTAATTTTGGCCTGATTGTTCCAAGTCTTCGTCGAAACCTTCTGCTTTTAATGCTAAATTAGGATAAGGTAGACTATTTTTGGCTATCACCGGAATCGGATCAGCCCATCATGAAAGTGGTTGAGCATTAATGTTTCAAGCGACAACTTTCTCCTATATAAACCGCTCCTTCTCTGTAACACGGCATGGATAACTTCTGCTAGAAAAGTAGTTGTGTACTTGAAATCTGCTCCCAAAATAAAGGCTTCTGGCTATGGTTTGAGTCCTCAATATCTGTGTATGACTTCTATTCTGTGATTTCTATTAAACTAGTGTCTCTATTTTGTAGTTTAATTCTGTTCTCTGGATTTTGTTGTTGATAGAATACTGGTCCCTGGAATTCTTGCTGGAGTTTACATAGGTTCTGAGGATTTTATACTATTTTCTGTTATAAGTCATTGTTTTGATTGTTGTTGGTTCAAATAGATAAGTTGTCTATCGTGCTTCCGGTCCATCACCCCAAATCTCTGGCCTTCGGCCATTTCCCATTCCTTTTCGTAATTTCCCATCTCTTTAAGTATCTTTCTATCCCTTATCTCCAATCCCCCATTTTTATTTTTGGAACCAGCCCTACTGGAGATTGCCACGGAGGACATTCCTTTCCTTTGGGCATTCAATGCTTGGCAGTGGGCCTAGGGCGCTGCAGACTTAGAAAACCTGTATCTAGGCCGGTTCGATTGCCAACATAGACATATCATCATGTGTAAGGATACCACCATTTCCAGGTAGGCTTGATTCCACCCAACCTATAATGAGAATCACCTTATGGTTGTCAAAATAATTCCAAGGATTCAAGTTTAGTACTCCCTTATTTTCTTTTCTTTTTTAATTGCTCCAGGGATTTGCTCTTTTTTTTTTTATGAGCGAGGAATTTTGGTAGTGGTGAGAACCACTATTTATTTTGCTTTTTTCTTTTGCTAATGGTGAAAACCACTTTTTCTTTTGAATATTATTAAGTGGTAACAAGCACTGTTTATTATTTTTCTTTGGATACTTACCCCAATTTTGCATGAAGCAAGGGATTTTGATTACTTTGGGTAGGTATGAGCTTTTCATTTTGTCAATTATTATCATTTTTGAACCATTCACACATAGGGATGAGCGAGGTAAATTTTTTACCTAAGGTAACATGGACCACTTTGTAGGTTTCATATTTCATTGTGCAAAACTTGGATTTATTAGTGCGAAAATGTATTGGGATTATGACATATACAAGGTATAATAAAAGAAATGCTTTACCTTCTAAAAATTGGGATATCTTTCTACAAAATTTGAAAATAAAACTAGATATGGCTGAGTGACTAAAAATCCTAAATATGCCTTATAGCAAATGACTAGGTGAAGGGAAACAAACATACATGAGGGAATGTGTATGGAAATGATAATTATAATGTAAACATGTGTGAATAATGACAAATTTGACTTTGAAGAATGACTAGTGTATATACCTAGTTCTAGACATATATGATCAACTCTAAAATACAAAATGCAATGATGGGTATTCCTAATGCAAGTGAGTTTATAATGCAATGATATGAAATGTAATGCAATGCAAGATTTTTATGTTTTTGATGTTTTAATGATGTTTTTGGATTTTGATTAATATATACACATTTGACCAATGGGCTTAATGGATGCCATTGGGAATTTTTGGGTGACCAAAGGGTTTATAGATACCTTTGAGGCATTTTTGGGTGACTCAAGTGTTTATAGATGCTTTTGGATATTTTTGGGTGACCAAAGGGTTTAAAGATACCTTTGGGACTTTTTGGGTGGCCAAAGGATTTATAGATGCCTTTGGAGTGTTTTGGGTGACCAAAGGGTTTATAAATACTTTTGGATAATTTTTGGGTAACCAAAGGGTTTGTAGATACCTTTGGAGCATTTTTGGGTGACCAAAGGGTTTATAGATACCTTTGGAGAATTTTTAGGTGACCAAAGGGTTTGTAGATACCTTTGGAGCATTTTTGGGTGACCAAAGGGTTTATAGATACCTTTGGGGATTTTTGGGTGACCAAAGAGTTTATAGATATCTTTGGAGAATTTTGGGGTGACCAAAGGGTTTATAGATACCTTTGCAAAATTTTTTTGGGTGACCAAAGGATTGTAGGTGCCTTTGGAGTAATTTTTGGTGACCAAAGGGTTTGTTTATACCTTTGGAGAATTTTGGGTGAAAAAGAATTTATAGATACCTTGGGGGCTTTTTTAGGTGACCAAAGTGTTTGTAGATACCTTTGGAACATTTTAGGTGACCAAACGGGGTATAGGTACCTTTGGAAAATTTTAGGTGACCAAACGGTTTATAGGTACCTTTGGAAAATTTTAGGGTGACCAAGGGGTTTATAGATACCTTTGGAGTATTTTGGGGTGACAAAATGGTTTATAGATACCTTTGGAGCATTTTGGGGTGACAAAAGGGTTTATAGATACCTTTGGAGAATTTTGGGGTGACCAAAGGGTTTATAGATACCTTTGGAGCATTTTTGGGTGACCAAAGGGTTTATAAATACCTTTGGAGTATTTTGTAGTGACAAAAGATTTTATAGATACCTTTGGAGCTTTTTTGGTGACCAAAGGATTTATGGATACCTTTGGGGCTTTTTGTAACTTTGATTATTTTATGAATTTAGGAGGAAGGTCTAATACCTTATGTACCCCTAGCATCTGTGGTGATTAATGGAAGTGAGGAAGGTATGATACCTTTAGAATCCTCAATTTGCTTCATTTATTATGATGTAAATAGTGGGGAAGGTGTGACACCTTGGATACCCCCAGTATGTACTATGATTGATGCAATATTATTGGCTTGGCTAGGAGGAGTCATAGAAATTGACCTCCCCTATTATGACAAGGAATTCTAGGTAATGCCAATGTCTCAAAGGGGTAAAATGAGTGACCTGTTTGTGGATGAAGCTTTCTTATCAATAATATCTTGGACCACGTGTCTAAAAACATAAAAATTGCTAATTGTAGGCTCAAAATGGCCACATCCTTAGAAAATTTTAGAAATTATTCTAAGGCAGGAAAATATTTATTCTGTTGAGGATACATAGTATTTTGGAGTGAATCCGCACAAAGAGTGCTCAGATCTACTCAACACTTAGTGTTTTTTCTAGGTACTTCATTCTCCCCAATACCTAGTATATTTGACAACAAATTCTAGTGAGGTTTCCAATTCATAAAACTTTGGAGCCTTGATGATGTCAGCACAATAAAAAGTGTGGAATGGTAATTCTTCTTCATTCTGTCTGCTCCAACAACTACATATTGAGAAGCTCGATTCCACTGAGTTCCAAGACTAAAAGTGAGTAGAATGGAGATAAATTATGCATAGCTTTATAAGAAAGTTAGAAAGCACTTGAAAAGAAGTAAAGGTAGAGAAATGGCTTAAGGATCATTTTACACTACTTTCAGTGTGGATTAGAGATTCTATAGTTAAATCAAGTTAGAACTAACATCATCATAATTTTTGAGTGGATTGTGACTTTTGCTTTATGCTACGGACGTGAGAAAGGAGTTATCCATTTTAAAGACTAAGCAGATTGACGACAGATCTGATTCCACTCACAACTTAGTGCTTTTCTCCCTGAAATTTAATTCTGCTCACCAAAGCCATCAAAGTTGATGTTAGCATTAAATAAGTGCAAAATAAAATTTGTTTCTCCCCTAATGTTGTACAAAGAATTTCCAAGATTTAATTGTAGTCATCCACTGAGAACATCAATGATGAAGATTTTTTTGACATTATTTAAACCATACAAAGGCAGATTCTTGTTGGATCAGAGAGCAGTTTGTTTGATGAGAGAAGGTAAAGCATCAAAGGGTTTCCAAGAACCAAGAACTAGAGTGGTTATGGATTTGTAGTAGAATAAAGTTTTAAAGAACGCTGAGTGGTCCAGATCAAGTTTCCAATGGCACGAGGTCCAAAAACAAATACTGGACCAACAAGTTGTAGAGCTGAGCTACCATGGTAGATTGCTCCAACAAATTTCCCAGACTCCATCAACGAATGGAATGATGCCAGCAAATATCTCTACTAAGATTTTAAAATTGTAATCTTTGTAATGTCTCGTTTAAATATTTCATTTGTAAACTATAAATAGAGGTCAAAACCTCAATTATAAGGGTTGGATCTAGTGCGTTTGCTTGCCCTACTGTGTAAATATTTTTTGCAAACTAATAGAAGGATAATTACTCTAATTTTTGACTCAAGATGTGTTATCTTTGCTATATTTCGTGCAAGAGGTTTGAAGTTGTGAATCGTATTTCTGTTAATGCTATAATGGTTAGTTCATTCTAGTTTATTGGATTACTAGTTGTGAAAGTAGTTGAAATATATTCATAGTTAGATTTGTGTTGATAGGAAGTTTATTTCTACAAAATCTGATTATTGGTCTATTATGCTAAATTGGATTATCAATATATTAGATATTGGAATTGCTTCTTAGAACATATCTCTGTTTTATGCTTTAATTTATGAAGATTTCATGGTTTTCGGTGCTGCTAATATTTAGTGATGGGACATTGGAAATAGTTTGTTGAAGGTTTCTACTGTAGATGCCTATGCTATTAGCCTATTCAGCCACTATTTTGTATAATTTATCTAACCCTAAACCTTTTCTAACCCTAATATTCAAACCCTTATTGAGATTTAATAGTGTCAACATATTACTAAGTTGGCAAGGAACCAGCCTACACTGGAGGTTGGATTGAAGTGATATTTGGTCCATCCAATATTGAGTGTTGAGTTGTGACTATCGGATGCAAGCCTGGACAAAAAATTGGAAGATAGACAATTACAGTGTCAAGTAATAATTTATATCAATTCAATTCCCAACACTAATGTCATGCCCTCTTATTTGGTGATAGAGGTAAGAATGATCCTTCCTGTATCGTCTAGATCTAGACCTGGTCAGGTTGATCCGAGGTATGTCTGGAAAGATGATTGTATTTGTTTTTTGTAGGTTATGAAAAATGGTTGACATGGGCTCAGATAATGGAGTCCATGTATGAAGTTTATATTTTAAATGAGGTGAATGTGGTCGACTCATTTTATGAGGTGACGGGATTGTATGTATCTCAATCACCTATTTAGGTTGCTCTTCTTGACTTCCATCTATAGATAACAAATCTTGAAATATGTCAATTTGTTGATTGTTGATTTGAAGATCATTCTTGTCAAGCATATCTTGTACCTTGTTCTTGAATGTGATACATGACTGAATATCATGACCATTTACTTTATGATAATGATAGTATTGGTCCTCTCAATACCATATTATTTTAGGCCTATTGGGATCCAAGGTTTGGATATCTAGTTATGTGATAGCCTTGGCCTCTAATAATCAATTAAACAATGACACCAAAGATTTAGAAAATTGTGTATAAGTGCAAGGTTGATGGTTTTGTTGCCTTTACCTCTGATTCTATTGATATTTAACCTTGGACTACAAATGCAGGGGTTGGTCCTGACAATCAGGGGGTTGAGGTTTTGGATGACACAATCGTTAATCCATGCTTGTGATTTGATTCAAAATCTATTGTAAATTATTATGTTGGTGACTCAGTTGTAACTCAATATTGGGTAGCCTATCTAAGATATGTTGTGAAACTAGTGGAGGTGATAACCGAATGACTGTTGATGAAGCAAGATGACAACTGATAAATAGTGAAGGTGGATTGGGTCTAGGATCCAAGAGAAAATTGAGCAAATATGGATTAAAAGTTCTCAATGTCTGAACGGATATGGATGTTTCATGATGATTGTGTGTAGTGAGTATATCCACATACTCTTGTTCTTGATTTAGCTCATGTTCTTGTTCCAACTCAAAGTGTTCAGTTGCGGTAACTAGATTATCCCCACTTTGGTGTAGGGTGTACACCTATTATTGATTTTGTGGAGATGTTGAGTGATATGGAGTAGGTATGACTAAATCCAATGATGGTAGCACTTGTGGTATGTATGGAGTGTCATATGGAGTCATAAGTGGCATAAATGGATTTGAAGGACTCTGGTTCCATATCATCACATTGATCATTCCAACAAACTCATGAGAAGATGCATTTGCATTTGGATAAGTCATGGATGCCTCATCAACTTGTCCAAGGTGGTATGCTTGGCTCTTATGTTTGTATGGTGAATTAGAAATGCTATAAATGGGTAGTGACTTGGCAAGAGGACATGATGAGTGTCGTAAATCACATAATTTAATCTTTAAGTTTTGTTAATCTAGGGTGGTGTCCAAGGCTATATACGATAGCAAAAATAGGCAGTTAAAAAAAAGCTCATTTAGAAAACAAGATTTATTGGTGGGACAAGTTAGCTTGGGGGTTTTTTGGTATCACTTCTAATCCTATGAAACTAATTTACTAGCATGAACTAAAATTGAATCCTAATTACTCTTGCAGAATTGATATGACAGAAATGACAAAGTTTGCAGAAAATGAAACCTAATTACATTTGCAAAATTCAAATGATAGAAATGAAAATATTGTAAAAAATGAAACCTAATTACATTTAAAAAATTCAAATGACATAAATGAAAATATTGTAGAATTGAAACATTCACAAGCTAATAATAAATCAACCAATTGAACATGCTAAGAAGATGGGAACAACTGCTAAAAAATAGGGGAAAATCATGAATGTTGCAGATTCAAAAACTTATGCTACTTGGTCAACTGATACTCATACACCTATTGTGAAAATATCAACTACAAATATCACATGAATTTACAACAAACATAGGTTAGTAGACAAGAAATGAAAACTACCAAGTTTTTTGCTAATTTGCTGCAGCAAAAGTTCATAGAAAAAACCTGTCAACAATTAGTCCTCCTTCTGGGCCTAGAAGTGACCCTTGCTACCTGATATAGAAGAAGGTTAAAGAATACAATTAACTACTCAATGCTCACATATTCACTCAGAACAACAAATGGATGGAAATACTGCACTTTTATTGAATGTTACATAACATTACAACATTACAGGAAAATCCTGCTAAATTGTTGTTCTACTATAACTTAATAACTATCTGTTCTAGGTCTATTCTACTTTATATCTCTATATGCTCAACCAACATGGGAGTCTATTATTTATAATAATCTAATACATGTGGTATTCTTACAATCTATTCTCTTTCTATTTTTCAGTGATTCAACAACTATTATGAAGTTATCTTCCTCAAATTCAACAAACTGTTATGTTGCAACATCTTCATTATCCCTTGTTGTGCGTTATTCATTGGTGGAAATGAGTGAAAGATATGATAAAATATTTCATACATCTGTATCCACTCCTAATTATCCATTTCCCACCTTTTTGGGTGTTCTGTTTACCTTTTTTACCAAAACTGGTCCTTCTTCGCTCATTTCAGAGCTACTTCAGGATATCAGACAGTGAAACAACTTTGATACTTATCCGTACACTAGATACTGAGGAAAATGGGTTTTACTAGTTAGGTAGTATTCCTAAGTCCTTAAAAGATAAATTCAACAAGTTTTACACGTTGTAGTTGACAAATTCCAAGCCATGCTATTTATGGATAGCTAGCTAGAATTTGTATGGTCAAAATTCTGTATTTCAAATTTTCTACATAGTCACAGTAGTTTGTCATATTTTTGCAATTTAAACAGATTAGGAAGTAAGTAAAGTAATTGAAATGCCACGAGAACAGGATACACATCAACACACATTACTATATATTTCAAATACACTTGCATTTTACTAAGTAAATCAACTGAAACAATGCAAATAAATGCAAAAAATGGTCAAAATAGAGTATTATGCTCCTAAACATTTAAGCATGTAAATATTAATATATAATGCATTCAATCATCTATATTAGCATAAAAAACATAGCACAAGGTTTATAAAGTAGTCCAAAATAGTCCATGAATGAGGTAATTTTTGGCCTCATCATTTTCCTCCCAACCTATTCTAATGCATGTCCTCATGCATTATGTAAGGCCATAGAGGCACAAATATCTATGTTCAAATTTCTTTCTTGATAACTCCATACTTTTCATTTGTAGTATCCTCTGGTTTCCTATAATTTCTTGAGCCAATCCTAAAATTGCTCATATGTTTGAGGATTATTATCAAAGAAATAAGGAACATGAGTGATAATGGTAGGCAGTATATACCTCAAACCTATCCAATGATGTTTTATTGTCAGGATGGTATGTATTATGCCTTATGATCTTCTTTTAGACCATAACAGATTATTGGGTGAGATGGGCTCTCTTTTTTGTAGTGATATTGGTAATTCTCCTCATCTAATCTGGCAAGCTGATAAAGCATTTGCAATTTTTTTGGCACAAAAGGTTTGAAAACTGGACATATAAGATTGTTGATATAAACCAATATGATATTTTATTCTCTCATCCTGGTAAAATATTGATTGGTGGAAGTCCTGTGATTGGGATGGACTGGTCTTAGCAGTAGCTTATATTTTAATTCAATTTCTTTACTTACCTTTTTCTCCTGATCCCAATACAATTGATTTTGCAGTGTGGACAGAAAGACTCTCAACTGAATATCCCCTGTAAAAATATGTGGCAAAAATATCACATTTTTTTGCATGAGAAATTGGTGCAGGAATAATTCACACATCAGATTTTTTTGTTCTCCTAGCCTATGCAAATAGGCTTCCAGAAACTCCTTAGTAGTGTCCATTTGATAAGGGAGATTGGAACAAATCCTCATCACTTTCTAGTGGAGGCATTTTCTTTCAAGATCAAGCTATAAAATCAAGTTGGTCTTCTAAAATAGACTAGGTATTATGCAACCTAGCAAAGATACTGTACTTGTCCTACAAATTATTTACTTTTGCACCTTGGGAATCAAGCTTCTATTCTAAAGGTGTCAAATATGAAATTGTGCTTCCATACTTTGACATTTCAGCATCCAGTGTGCTATATCTTCATTATACTTTGTTAGTGTAACTTTTTGTGGAGGTCTAACTATCTACTATACTTTTGGAGGTAAATCTACTTGCACCCCAATTTCTACTGTTTCAACTTGAGGTGAATCATATGGAATCATTTCAACAAAAAATTGATGGGAATGCATGCTTACCTGATCCTTCACTTCCCTTTTATCACTGTCATCTATTGCTTCTTGTGGTGTAACTTTAGAATATCCTATTAAGGGTCTTGAAACTTCATGTTCCAGTATGATTACATCCTACTGGTGGATTTGGGGTTCTACCACATCTGTTTCAGACCTTATGATGGGTGACAATTCCTCAGGTTGCTGCTCATGTATTGTAACTTCAATTTGGGAAAGGAATTGTTGCCCATAATTTTGTATGGTAGCTTCTCTATTCTGTTATGCTAATTCCAACAAAATTCTTACCAATTCATCTTCAGAATCAGATTCTATGGGTTGTGGCTCAAGATTTGATAGCCTAAATTTTATACTGTCCACCTCCTACTACAAATTAACATTTTTTTTATATTTTTCTTTTAGAGAGATCTCATTTTGTTCAATCCATCCCATCTGTGTCTTAATGACACTTCTCCCAACACATAATTGTTCTTGTATATCCTCCTCTTCTTATGCTATGGACTCTGCTTCAGAATTAGAAGAATAAGTAGGTGGGTTATCCATTGCAGGTATTTCTATATCTATACATGTATCCTCTATACCTACATCTGCAATCACTTCTACAAATATTTCCCCTTGTTGTGTGTCTTAAGTAGATGTATCAGGGTGTTCCATTTGATCTTCATCCATTTGTTGATGTAGTTTTCTAGGGATTTTTCATCATGGTTCTACATCCACTACCTCAATTGTTTCATCCTTCCGAAGTCTAGAGGACCTTCGTAATCCAAGAGTAGGCTACTTCCATTTGTGTTTTCTGGTGGATTCCAAATTTTTTGAAATGGAGTCTACTCTAGATGGAGATGTTTTCCTTTTAGTATGTGTTTCCCTTATTGAACTCTATGGCTGCTCAATGGTCTATATCAGAAAGACAGTAAAATATTCAAAGAATTTTAATTTATTTCTCTTTTCTATAGGACTAGTTTTAGATTTTCTTTCCCTTTGTTTCCTAGTCCTAGCAGATGGAGGTCCTTGTGGTGAAGAGAGAATTTCATCTTTAGAAGCTTCATCCCTTGCCTCTTCTTCATTATTTTTAGGGATTTCATTCCCTATTTCCTCTTCATTTTCTCTATCAACTAGTTCATTCCAAGAGGAGAAAAACCTATCAAAACTCCTAGGGTTTCCCCTAAAATGGTTTTTACAAATAATTTTAACTAGCCCATGATGTTTAGGGGTTCCTTTTCCTTCTTGGTAGCATTTAGCCATACTTTGTAATTCTTGGTGTAGATATAGAGGAAAATTTACCCTAACTTCAAGTTTCTAGCCACCATGCCTTAAATTATTCAGAATTTGGATATGGTGGCCAGACAACACAACAAATTACCCTTCACAAGTGAAAAATATGATTACCCATACAAATACTTCCTACCAAGGGTGCTGTAAATTGGTTCATTTTACCCCTTTGCAAATATTATTATTCATTTGAAATTTAATTGGTTTATCTACCTCCTCTCTGAAGTGATTAACTATTTTTGTTAGGGCATTTTTACCAATTTTTGAAATTTGTAACCCTTGTAAAGGTAATTCAGTGATTTGGCTTAATATTTCAAGTGTTACCTATATTTCCATGCCATTGATGTTAGCTTGGTTGTTCTTGAAAGTTCACATAAACTCTGCCACCAGTCCTTCGAAGTACCCATCAAATTTTTTCAAAAATGGCATTAGCCCTCCTTCTGTAAAAATTCGTAATGACTTAGGATCCCTCTGTAGATAACTAGAATTTTTGAGCTCAATTTTGTTATTTTTCCCCATATTTATATTTCCCTATGTTCTTCTTCCTTACTGCTCTGTGAATTTTCTTGCAACAGTTTGTTCTCCAGCATGAAATCGATAACTTTTAGTTACTGAGTGTTTGAGCACAGGAACCATCTTCGAAACGTGTCGAGGATTACAAAAAAAACAATTAATTTTGATAGGCACATGGCAGATGATAATTCCCCATGATGACAATCAAATTATCTTATCCGGTGATCTTCCATTAATTAATTATGACTTCGCTGAGCTGGCACTTGGTCTTTGGTCAAAACATGCGTAATTTGTAGGGTTAATATTAATTACTGAGTTGCGTTTTCCGAGGTGCCTTGTCGCATGAGCCAAAGATTATGCAGGAAACCGAAGCACATGGTGGTTCCAAATAAATTTTTCCATCGCAACTTGTGATTCTCCTTGAATCTCGTGCCTTGAATTTGTTTTCCAACTTCGAATGACAAAATTTTAAAAATAAACTTAGACCACGTGACATTGCCATTTTTAGTCCGAAGTTATTCTTCGTTTCAATGTAAAAACACTTTCCCATTACAAAGCTCAAACCCTTTCTTATTCTAAAGTTCAAACCTTTTCTCATTTCAAAGTTATTTTCTATATTAAGCAACATTCTTATTCTGGAGCTGAATATCATTTTGAAGCTATCTTAAGTAGCATTCTTATTTCAGAGCTTAATATCATTCCGAAGCTCTGCACACCTTCCTCCCAGAATAAGATTTACTGAATGCAATTTGTTCAATTCTTCTATTTCTTTCATCCCCTTAAAACAACATGGAATTCTTTCTCTGTATTTCTTTGACCAGATGGATTACTTTTGAATTTTTTCAAACCTTATGAATATTTTATACTAACTAGTTATTTTTATACACTACATACTAAATATCTACAATGATTAAAATACAAAGGGCACATACCTAATTTAACCACTTATCTACATTTGTACAAATGTCTATTCCTACTAACTACCAACTTAGCTCTTCTATAGAATAATACAGGTGCAATCTTGAGAAATGATGGAATAGTGATTGTGGGATCAACAAGGCAAACATGTCGGAAACCCGATTTTCATGCAAGCCAATTCAGAAGTGCTTCCTAGGAGGTTTTCACTTTCTGAATTATTATTTGTTTATATATATATATATATATTTAATTTTTCATTCTGTTGAATCTGTTGTGGAAGAGGTAGTTCCTTCCATCATGTAAACATCCAATTGCTCCACTTGCTTCAAAAATTCATCCTTAGTCAGTGGTGCATGGTATATCCAAAGACGATGTCCATTAACCACTAACTTTCTTTGTGAATCATCAATGGGTGAAAGATGAACAACTCCATTTCAAAACACTTCTTCAATCAGATAAGGTCCAAGCCACCTAGTTTGTAACTTCCCAAAAAAATATTCATAATGGGAATCAAACAACAAAGCCCAATCACCTTGCTAAAATTCTCATTGTTGAATATGATTGTTATACCACAAAATCTGTTGTGCTTGAATCATTTTAGTTTGATGCAATACCTCCATTCATAGTTAATAAAATGCATTGAGCTGCAAAATCCTTTCTGTTTGTGCCTATGACAAGTCGATACCAACTTCCAGAGCACTTCAAAGTGTTAGTAATTTAAATTCAATAGGCAAAAGAGGCTTTTTACCATAAACCAATTCATAATGTGTAGATCTTGTGGTGGGTTTCCATGTACTGTTATAAGCTCAAACTGCTTCAAGTAGTTTATCTAGCCAATTCCTCCTATGGGAAGCTACTATTTTTATTAATATTATTTCTAATTCTCGATTGGTTACTTCAACCTGTCCATACGCTTGAGGGTGATAAGGCGAAGATTTTATGTGCTTAATTTCATATAGTTTAGTAAAGTATTCAATAACCCATGATGTAAATTGAGGTCCCTGATCTGTAGTGATAGAATGTGGGGCTCCAAAATGTAGAAAAAATTGTGAATACAAGAAATCAATAACTTTTTCTTCCTGGGCATGCTTAAAAGTACATGCTTCTACCCATTTAGTCACATAATTAGTACATACCAAAATAAGCACCTTCCCTTGAGAAGGTGGGTCAACAGGTCCTAAAAAATCTAGCCCCAACCTCTCAAATGGTTCTATATCGACTTGAGGTTGTAATGAAATTTTATTGGTATAGGTAGGTTTTCCCATTCTTTGGCATGCATCACAATGTCTGACATATTTTTTTACATCCTTATGCAAAGATGGCCAATAATAACTAGTACCTAAGATTTTTTGAATTGTACTCTTTACTGAGTAATGTCCTCATAATGGTTCATCATGTCATGCATGAAGAATTTAATATACTTCATCCTTGTAGATGCACCTGTGTAAGACATGGTCAGGATTGCATTTAAAAAGTAGACCCCCTATCCATTTGAAAGAAGAACTTTGCTTGATTCACTATTTATTTTGTTTAGAAGTGAAGTGAGGAGGAACTTTCCCTGTAGCCAAGTAATTGGCTATATCTGCAAACCATGGATATTGCACAGAAATAGAAAATAGTTTTTCATCAGCATAATCATATTCAACCAATTCCCCTGTGTCTATGTTTGGCAATATTGATAGAAAATCTACCACTACATTGGCTTTCCCTGGTTTATTAACTATGGTGATATCAAATTCCTGCAATAGTATTAACCAACTAATAATTCTTGCACTAACCATAGTTTTATTCATTAAGTACTTAATAGTCGCATGATCTGTATGGATGAATACTTGATACCCTATGATATAGTGTCAAAATTTATTGATAGTATATACCATAACTAAGAATTCATTCTCAGTAGTGATGTAGTTATTTTTTGATCCTATCAAGTTTTTACTAATGTAATAAATGGCATAATGTTCTCCATTTTCAATTTGACCTAATGCGGATCCAATTGAAGTATTGGAAGCATCAGTATGAATATGGAATGGTAGTTTCCAATTAGGACCTCTCAACACTAGGGAAGTTGTTAACTTTTATTTCAATGCTTGAAAAGACTTTTGACATTCTATAGACCAAGTAAATTTAGAATCCTTAGTCAATAATACAAACATTGGATTGGCTATGGTGCTAAAATTTTCAATAAATCTATGGTAGAAACCAATGTCCCAAGAAACTCCTAACATCAGTTTGAGTTTTTGGAGGAGGAAGGTTTTTGATGACTTCCACCTTCTTGGGATCAACCTGGATACCATGAGAGGAAATGTGATGACCAAGAACAATCCCTTCCTCCATCATCAGAAAAAAAATTTTAGGGTTTAAAGACAAATGGTATGTTTCACAATGTGTTAAAATTTTGTCAAGATGTTCCAAGGTATAATAAAAAGTGTCTCCACATACTGTGAAATCATCCATGTAGATTTCCACACTTTCATTTGTTAAATCAGAGAATATTGCCAAAACAGCTCATTGAAAAGTTGCTGGAGAATTACATAAACCAAAATGTAAAACCCTATAAGCAAATGTTCCCCAAGGGTATGTGAAAGTAGTTTTCTCCTGGTCTTCTGGTGCAACCTGTATCTGATTATATCCACTAAAACCATAAAGAAAATAGAATAATATCTTGCCAACAAGGGTGTCTAACACTTGGTCTATGAATGGTAATGGAAAACGGTCCTTATGCGTGACCTTGTTTAACTTTCTATAATCTACACACACTCTAATTTTACTATTTTTCATTGGAACAATAACCAATGGGGAAACCCATTGACTATCTAAAATTGGATAAATGAACCCTACATCTAAAAGTTTTTCAATTTCTTCTTTGATAATATCTTTTAGAGCAAGATTCAAACGTCTTTGAGGTTGTCTCACATGTTTAACATCTTTAGTATATATCCTATGTATACATACATCAAGGTCAATTTTTGATATATCATTATAACTCCAAGCAAATGCCTAAACATTTTTTATAGGACAACAAATAATTTTACTTCTTGTTCATTAGTCAACCAGCTATTAATGTTCAAAACTTTACTTGGATGTACTTCAATTTGTTTTATCCCTAGATGAATAGAATTGACTGCTTCGTACTTGATTATTAAAGAATTTAATGAACAATGGTGTGATTGAAGAGTATGAAATACTCTTGATTCTATTTCAAAATAAATTCCTGATGGAATCAATTCTTGCATAGGGCATGTGAAAGGGGTAATAAGATAATGATTCAATCCATGTGGTAGTGTGAAAGAGCTTTCCTGTATTGGAATGGATGAAAGGTGTTATGAGGTTTGTTTCTCATATTTCCATAGCAAACAATGAACAATGATTTGATCATATTTAAGCCCTTGTTCTTGTAATATCTCTACTAGGAAATTTTCATCCTCAAAGATTTCTCTTTCTTGTGAATTTATTTCCTCAATATGTTCCTTCAATATTATTGTAGCCAGGGTGGAAACATTTTCTTCCTATTCTTCATTAGATTTAGGAAACCATATCTATCCAAAATTATTTTTTGAAGGTTGGGCAAGAGGATAAAGGGAAATATTTTTAAGATAAATTCCATTTGAAATAATCATTTCCCCATATCTGTAGTCTATAAAAGGAGTTGTAGTGGCAATCCAAGGTCATCCTAGAATGATGGGATAGCCATTGGCTGAATTTCTAGGCTGCAATACTAGGAAATCTATAGGATATTCCCAAGAAGATACTTCTATGGAAATATCTTCCACTATCCCCTTTGGTTTTGCAACTGACCTATCAACCATATCTAAAACTATAGTTGTAGGATTGAGATTATTGAGCTGTAGTTTTTGCATTGTGTCTTTAGTCATTACATTAATTGCAGGTCCAAGATCAATCAACACATTTGGAATTTGCACTAGCCCAATAGTGAAAAATGGACTTCCTGGATCACTATACTTTGGAGGAACAAGTTTTCCAAATAGAAGGTCAACCAATTTCCCTTCTACTTGCATAGTTTTAGGAAAGGACTTATTCTTTCTTCCAGGTATTTTGATACATAACTCCTGAACTATTTTATTTATTAATGGCACATCCTTTATTGATTGCAAAAAAGAGAGGGCTATAGTCATTTTATTAAGATCTATGACTAATTTTGATTCAGGGATAGTTACAACATTATCAAATCTCTCAGGATATGGTACAACTCCTAAAGGAGGTACATTTTTCACCTACACATTTTTTGGTTTTTCTTTTTCCTTTCCCAAAGTTGTTTGCAATTTTTTTGGATTTAGAGATTCTTGTTTTCCATCAATTTATTCAATGGTAGGTGGAACAGGGTTAGGTAAGACCTTTCCTGAATGTAATTGGATATTACTACAGTAAAAAAAAATGAACTACAGTAGTTTCTTCAGATTCAAGTGCATAGACATGTGCTGCCTATATTGTATTATTTGGGTTAGCCACAAGTTGAGCTGGAAGTGGAGGTTGTTTTATCGGTTGTGCTTGTTGTGGTTGCATTATTCCTTGAAAGTTTTTATTAGGAGTAGGCAACAAGTTTTGAATTTGTCCTTGATACCTTTGATGCCCTTGATATGATGGGTATTACTACCCCCATATTTGCCCATGTTGTTGATTATGTGTCCAATGTGGATTAACTGGATTACATGGTGGATTCATCCATCCAAAGTGTGACCAATATTGAGGAGTTGTCCAAGATTGATTCTAAGGTTGTGAGGGTGGTTCTATATATCCCCATGGCATATTCCAAGGATTTTATCCCCAAACTGTAGGAAAATGAGGGACATTTTGATATTGTGAAAAGTTGCCTCCTTAACTTTTTTAAATATTATTAAGTTCTTCAATTTGGGTTTCCAAAACCCTTTTGAGTTGAGGCAACATATGGAATTTATAAGTCATATGCTCTTTTGAACAAATGCCACAAATAGTTGAGATAGAAGTTCTGTTCAAGGGATAATCCTGTAAGGCATGCTTGTTTCTGCATCTTGGGAAATAGATAGCCAAGGGTGGTGTAGAGTTGGATTTTGCATTTCTTTCTCCTAATGCAAAATTTAATTGGACAAGAATATCAGTTTTCATGTTAGCCATTTCTTCCATCAATTATTTTATATCATTGCTATTAGAATTCTACTTCTTTCTTCTTTGCCTAGTGCAAGAATAATTTTTGCATAGCCCTACAATTTCATCAATATCAAGGGTGTTCACATATCCTTTTCCCATTAAATCTAATACTTCCCTGGAATCATCCTGTAAACCTCTCAGAAAGATGGTTTTTAATAGATTTGGTTCCACAGGACCACATATATTTTGGATAAAGGTAAATCTATCAAGATAGTCCTCCAAATTCTCATCCTCTTCTTGTTTAATCTAAAACAATTCATCTTTTCTATTTCACACTCTACAATACTCCTGATACTTATCCAAGAATTCAATTTCCATTTGATTGCAAGTGTGGATTGAATCAAGTTAAAGTATCATAAACTAGTGTAAAGCTACATATTTTAGTGTAGAGGGAAATCATTTCAGTTTTTGGTTGTCATTTACATAATCATAAGTCTAACACAAAACCTTAAATTCAAACAAGAATTTATCAGGATCCTTAGAGACAATTCCCCTAAAGGTTGGTAATACTAAAGGTGAAATTATTTTCATAGGAGCATTCTGATTAGGATTCAGTCAAATAGGGTATTCAAAAGTCCTAGTAGTATTTTTAGCTTGGTGGACCATAACATCCCTATCTTGTTATTTTTCTTCTACCATAATTTAACCCTCACTTTTGACTTTTGCAACTTGTTGGATGGACCGGACTTAGGGATATGTCTAGAGGTAAGTGCTTCTAAGATTTCCTAT
This sequence comes from Wollemia nobilis, assembly GCA_028583015.1. NCBI lineage: Eukaryota > Viridiplantae > Streptophyta > Pinopsida > Araucariales > Araucariaceae > Wollemia > Wollemia nobilis. The sequence continues at coordinate 7,199,881 of JAQPPZ010003305.1, read as the reverse complement.
TCTAGAGGTCCCAAAATTTCATCTGATGAAGAAGATGAATCTCATTTAATTCTTTCAAGGATTTTATACACATGTAAGTCTTCTCCTGATCATGAAGAATGCCTTTCGGGGAAAGAGTCGATTTTGATAAACCTTCCTCTTTCATCTCTTGTCCTATGAATTCATGCTCATTTGCTAAATAAACTGAAGTTTAGTTTTCAAGAATTGTTACTTGTACTAAAAGAACAATTATTGGGTTGCTTTACTTATCCTAATAACATCTAGTATCCTTGAAAATGATGCCAAAAATGATGAGTTTCATAAATCATATAATTTAATATTTAAGTTTTGTCAATCCAGGGTGATGTCCAAGGTTATATACGATAGCAAAAATAGGCAACTAAAAATTAGCTCATTCAATAAACATGATTTATTGGTGGGACAAGTTAACTTGGGGGTTTTTTGGTGTCACTTCTAATCCTATGAAACTAATTTACTAGCATGAACTGAAATTGAATCCTAATTACTCTTGCAGAATTGATATGACAGAAATGACAAAGTTTACAAAAAATGAAACCTAATTACATTTGCAGAATTCAAATGACAAAAATGAAAAGATTGCAAAAAATAAAACCTAATTACATTTGTAGAATTCAAATGACAAAAATGAAAATATTGTAGAATTGAAACATTCACAAGCTAATAATCAATCAACCAATTGAACATGCTAAGAAGCTGGGAACAACTGCTGAAAAACAGGGGAAAATCATGAATGTTGCAGATTCACAAACTTATGCTACTTGGTTAGCTAACACTCATACACCTATTATGCAAATACCAACTACAAATATCACATGCATTTACAAAAAACACAGGTTAGTAGACAAGAAATGGAAACTGCCAAGTTTTCTGCTAATTTGCTGCAGCAAAAGTTCACAAAAAAAAACCTATCAGCAATTAGTCCTCCTTCTAGGCCTAGAAATGGCCCTTGCTCCATGATCCAAAAGAAGGTGAAATAATACTACTAAATAATAAATTCTCACATATTCACTCATAAAAACAAATGGATGGAAATACTGCACTTTTATTGAATGTTACACAACATTACAACATTGCTGGAAAATCCTACTAAATTGCTATTTTGCTATAGCTTAACAACTATCTGCTCTAGGTCTATTATAAATTCTATATCTATATACTCAACCAACATGGAAGTCTATTATTTATAATAATCTATCACATGTGCTATGCTTACAATATATTCTATTACTATTTTTCAGTGATTCAACAACTATTCTGAAGTTGTCTTCCTCAAATTCAACAAACTATTATACTACATCTTCATTATCCCTTGTTGTGCATTCTCCATTGGTGGAAATGATTAAAAGATATGAGAAAAAATTTCGTACATCTGTATCCACTCCCAATTGTCCATTTACCACATTTTTGGGCATTTTTTTTACCTTTTTGACTAGAACTGGTCCTTCTTCGCTCATTTTGGAGCTGCATCGAAATATCTGATAGTGCAACAACTTTGACACTTAGCCGTACACCAAATGCTTAGGAAATTGGGTTTGAATGGTTAGGTAGTCTTCCTAAGTCCTTATAAGACAATTATAATAAGTTTTACATGTTGTAGTTGACAAATTCCAAGCCATGCTATTTATGGACAGTTGGCTGAAAATTGTATGGTTAAAATTCTGTATTTTAGATTTTTTGCACAGTCACAATAGTTTGGCGCCTTTTTGCAATTTAAACTGATTAGTAAGCAAGGAAATTAATTGAAATGCCACTAGAATATGATACACATCAACACATATTACTATATATTTCAAATACACTTGCATTTTACTAAGTAAATCAACTGAAATAGTGCAAACAAATGCAAAAAATGGTCAAAACAGAGTATTATAATCTAAAAAATTTAAGCATATAAATATTAATATATAATGCATTCAATCATATATATTATCATAAAAAAAATAGCACAAGGTTTATAAAGTAGTCCAAAATAGTCCATGAATGAGGCAATTTCTAGCCTCATCAAGACAACCTAGATCCTTGATCAACTTAATGATAGACATGAATGTAACATTGTGCGTTATGTACTCATCAAGTTCAAGATTGGTCAAGTGAACTGTGTCCTCAAGTGTGGTGGATGAAGATGGTATGATATGATATGATTCATTTGTATCAACTGTGGGTTCCTCCTTGTTGGTAGGAGTGGGAAGGTCTTCTCCTGATGTGTCGAAGATGGCTATGGGAGCTATTGTAGTTGGCATTTTTTAATCTTTCTCACTCAAAGAAATAAAGGATGAAGGGGGGAGTTTTAGTAGAAAATTTTGGTACCAATGGTGGTGAATATAGATTTATTATTAACCATGGGGTTGAATCTAAAATCTAGATAATATCATTGGGTTTAGTGTCCAAGGGTGTGGATGATCATCCTTATTGTAATACTTGAAGGGGTCTAGGTTGGCATGAACCGCATGGACCTGGACTTCATGAATGTATTTGATGAATTGATGCATGATGGAGGGGATGCACTCCATGTCTCTCATCCAAGGTATTCCTAGAAGTATATTGTATTGTATTGCACCTTCCAAGATGTAGAACAATGTAGGTATAGTATTTTGTCCCACTTGAATAGGTAGGACTATCATACCCACAGTGGAGGATAAAGCATCATTAAATGCTTGCAAGGTGAACATGGATGTTGTAATGCATGAATATGGAAGGTTGAGATGTTTCAATGCAATTGTGGTAATCATATTTATTGTGGAACCTGTGTCAACCAATACTTGCTTATAGGGGATCTTGTTGACACACATGATGATGTGCAAAGGAGGGTCTGGCAAATTGGTAGACATGAGTTTTATCTCATGATTTTGAAAGGTTATAGAAGGATCTTTGTGCATTTTTATGTATCCCATAAAGTTGGTGAAAAAATACAAATTGTGAGGTTTTAACTTGATTGAATTTAAAACCTCCATGAGAGTTTCTCGATGCTTGGGAGATTCTTGTATTAACTCGCCCATGGTCATGTTGGATGATGACGTATGAAAACTTCACATATGCTTACTATGGATTTTTACCACTTTTTGGATGAGAGTTCTAGGTGGTAAAGGTCACAATGTATATGGAGTGTAGAATTACCTACTAGGCCTCTTGGTAGGCCTATTATATCTGGTTTAGGCTTAGAATCAATGTTGGCTAACCGAATAATTCATTTGATCATGTGGAGAACCCATTGGTGTTCTCTTGGAAAAGGTACCCTTATGGTCGAGTCCTATGAGTGAGGGGTTGACCTCATGATAGCTTTTTGGATGTCATACAGGAATGATAAGATCCTCAGGAGAATAGCAAAGGCGTTTAAGGCCCCCTTGTAAATCTTCTATGGCACTAGCCCTTGATCGGGCTTGGCCGCATGCATTTACCATAACTACGTTGTTCTAAATCCTATGTGATTATCTCCTTTTCAATTTTTAATGATGTAGCATGCAAAAATAGAAACACACAATAATACAAGTGTTTATATCTTTTAAATATTTATGTGTTCCTAAAATTTTTTGGTGTTTTTTTGATTTGTTGTTTTTTAAAGAGATTTTTTTTCACGTGTTTGAATATTGTTGATGTAATTCTCAATGTGTTTAAAGGATTTCACCTGTATACTCACAACTCGACAACCGACAATAAAATTATAATCATGTGAACCAACCAATCTATGGAGATGAATCCCATACTCGGTCAGGGAGCACATGTCCTACTAGCCCTCACCCAGTTCATCGTGGTCAATGATATACCTCTCCAAAGAGAGATATATTCTCTATTCCATAGGCTTTGATGGTTCTTGGAGCTGGCTTTGTCCAAAAATAGGGTTCAAATAATGTGATCCAATGGGTGGAGATGAAGCCCACCGTCATTGATATTTATTAGTGGTTGGGGATGAAATTCCAACTCATTAATGTTAAAATGTGATGTGGTGTGTTTGGTTCCTTTTATCCTTTAAGAAAGTAAAACAAGAAAGCACTCAATGTTAGTTCACTAAATACACAAAAAATGTTTCACTTTCAGAATGATATGCATAAATAATGAACCTACAAAATACTTATCCTATATGATGACCTAACCCTTAGGTAGGTCGCAAGCATTCAAGCCATTAAAATACATACTTAATCTATTGTTTTTATATTTTTCTTTAGTTTGTTATTTTGAAATTTAGGAAAGAGGAAATCTACTTTTCAATCAACTAGGAAAAGACATGAAAAGATAAATTTACCCTTTTTTGAACAACATTAATGCAAATTGAAGGTTTAAGCACTTACCCTAAAAGTCTAAGAAGCTGTTGTTTTTGGAAATTTGGGCTGAAAACCCCCTATTTTGTGGCTGTCCTAGGGTGGAAAAGTTGCAAATTTGGGGGCTTCCCTTGGGTGGGATGGTTGCTATGGCAATATTTGGGTGTTCCAATTAGGAATTCAAGGGTCGTTTTAGTATAGAACGACCAAAACCTGCAACATTCAAAGGGCAAAAACAAGGTCAAAAGTTGAAAAAATGAAAAGGGACAAGGATCCCACCATGATTGCCACTATAGAGCAAAAAAAATAGTGCACCTAGCAAAGGAGAATGAACTGCATCTATTATTCTACTAAATCATTCAAAAGCGACATTAAAGTATGCATAAATATGAAAAATATGTGAAAGAAATAGGTGGTTCTCTTTTTATTAATGCATTTTCCAAATATATGGTTACAAAACATCCCCTTGAGGGCTCTTAATTGATACAATCCATTACAATCTTCCAAGGATCCAATACTTTCAGAAATTTAAGGCGCGCTTTCAGTGTCTTCCTTGCACTCACGATTGAAGAGTAAGTTTTTTCTACCACTGTGATGAGCTATCCATATTCAAATATTTAGCTCCTTTTTCATGCACTGGAATACCTGTACCTACATACAAGAAATTGAAATGGGTTAATAGCATGTGCGGATTAACAAGAAATCATAAAGATGCATGCAATATTGACTACAAAAGGTGCAATAGATGATGCAAAACTATTCTAAATTGTACCAAAAATTAGTATGATGTATATTATATACTTTAGGAATGATCTATGTAGAAATTGAAATGAAATTATGAGAAGAATTTGTGGTCGTTCCTGGGTGTTCCAATTGGGATTGTCATCATAAAACCCTAATTGAAGGTCTAAAAATGCTCCAAATCTCACCAAATTATAGTATGATGTCTATAAACTAATTTAAAAATTAACTACACTAAAATTAACTTAAAATTTTATGCCAATTCATGGTCATACCTGGGTGTTCCAATTAGGAATGTTAGGGACAACCACCAAACAGGGTGGTTTTTACCACCAATTATTCTGGGATCTAGTCTAGAATACTCCTAGGGGTGTTGTCATCAAATTTGGTGATTTGATTCATATAAATGGATGGGTTTTGGAATGTATGTGTGTATTTGGGTATGCCTTAGAAACTCCTTTGATTGATGAATATTCCAAGGGCAAATATGAGGGCAAAAGGGGAGAGTGAATCTCAACAACACTTTGTGGCAAATTCTTGCAAAGACCTATCTCTGAAATTGAGTGGAATCACTCCAATTTATAGCCCAAGAGGGCCACATGGCCAAAGAGGCAAGTTGGGGAATGTAAGGCAGGTGATACCACTTGTCAAATCCCTTACTATGCATTGGGTGAAGAGACCTCCACTTTGGGCCACCGATTTGTAGTTTGTGATGGCCTAGATAGTATCTCAATCTATCATAAGTCATTAGGTAGGATAAATAGTAGAATTGGATTTCCATTTATCCCACCTTTGAAATTTTAAGGGGTCTAGACCATGGTTGTCCCACATAGGGATGGTTTTTTATGGCCATCGTTGGGTGGGACGACCATGAACTATGGTCATCCTGGGGTGGTATGACCATGGCTACATGGACCAAAACTTCCCAAAAGTGGGATAAACCTTTCCAAAAGTGGTTAGAACTCCTAATTACCCCCTGAGGGTTGCCTAATGGGGCTATATGGTATTGATAAGAGTGGTATAACTATAGTATTATCTGATTTACATGATTTTAGTAGCTACACCATTCAAAGATGTATGACCTACCCTATAATGGTGCTACTCCACAAAATTACTCCTCTCTACCGCATGTATAAAAATTGTATCTACTCTACTATACTATAACTTGATATTCAATGAAGATGTGTTGACTGGAGTTGAAATCCCATGCATTTATGAAATTTTATGACTTTTCAAACTCTTCCAAAGATAGTTGGTGCTCCTCCTTCTATTTCAACAAGTGGCATTATTTCTCTTTAGGTTCTAGACATTATAGGAAGTGCTTCAATTCTCTAATACCCTTCCTCATTGTGTAATGCTTAATAATGATAATCTTGAAGCATTTTCAAAGGTGTCATGGTATCTTGACCATTTTAGTAACATGTGGCATCTCACCACTTGCAATCCAACATACACTTGTGTGGTTATTGATTCCTTGGTGCTTAACTTGCCCTAACTTAGCTTCTTTAATATTTTGCATTTTAAATACTTGTCTTTTGATGTCCACCAAATGTATTCTCTTCTTCCTATTCATATATTGTTATTGCTTTCTACAAAAGGCAGAAAGATGTCACGAATTCGTGACATGTCGCATTTTCGTGACTTGTCATGAAATCACGGAGTTGCTAGAAATTGAAGCAGAAGGCAGAAAGATGTCACGAATTCATGACATGACTCATTTTCGTGACTAGTCATGAAATCACGGAGATGCAAGAAGTTGAAAGCAGAAGGCAGAAAGATGTCACGATTTTGTGACATGTCACAGTTTTGTGACTTGTTGCAAAATCGTGGAGATATAGGAAGATGAAAGCAAAAGGAAAAAATATGTCGCGAAATCGTGACATGTCGCATTTTCGTGACTTGTCACGAAATCGCAGAGATGCATGAAGATGAAGCAAAAGGCAGAAAGATGTAGCAAAATCGTGACATGTCACATTTTCATGACTTGTCACAAAATCGTAGAGGTGCATGAAGATGAAGCAGAAGGCAGAGAGATGTCGCGAAATCATGACATGTCGCATTTTCGTGACTTGTCGCGTAATCACGGAGATGCATGAAGACAAATTAGAAGGTAGAAAGATGTCATGAAATCACGACATGTCACATTTTTACAACTTGTCACAAAATCACGGAGATGCTGGAAAATGAAGCAGAAGGTAGAAAGATGTTGTGAAATCACGACATGTCGCATTTTTGCGACTTTTAGCGAAATCACGAAGATGCTGGAAAATGAAGTAGAAGGCAGAAAGATGTCACGATTTTGTGACATGTCTCATTTTCCTGACTTGTCATGAAATCGCGGAGATGCAAGAAGATGAAAGCAGAAGGCAGAAAGATATTGCGAAGTCGCGACATGTCACATTTTCGTGACTTGTCACAAAATCGTAGAGGTGCGTGAAGACAAACAGAAGGGGGCTTCAGTAGGGTACTATTAGCGAAGGACAGTCTGTCCCTATTGAGTTTTTGATCTGTAACAGCATAGTGCTGATTCTTGTAAAAGGTTTTGGGTCAACCTAGAAAACCTGATTGCAATGAATTTGAACCCAAAAAAAATATATTGTTCTTGCTCTTCTTGAATGGTGCTAATTATGGAAATGATTATATTGATTATTTTCTTCTACTTCTCAACTCGGTGGCTCAATATTGGTGGCTTTTCTCAATGTGCATGACTTCTCTTCCATGGTATATGTACCTTGAAAATATGGTGTCTCCTTTTCCTTTTTCTTTGTGGTTCTACCACTCCTTTGGTGAATTCTTCTCACCACTATTTCTTCAACTTTTCTTCTACCCTTTTTATAGCTTTAGACACCTTTAATATTGCTTTATTTTGAATACTATTCAGTCTCCTTTTTGCTTCACTAATGCTTGATAAATCTACCCTCTTAAATATTTATAAGTAAACATGTATATTAATACTCTCTTCTCCTTATTTCTCCTTTTTTAAGCAATATTTAACTTCACTGTTTGCGATTGTATTTTGCATATTCAATGATGCCTCCTTCCTTAGATTTGAAGACACTCAACTTAGACTTATTTTTTTGATTAAAACTTGAATATGTAGGTAATAAAGGTAATAAAACACCTTATTTTATGCTTTAATAAAATACCTTTATAGCTACCTTTTTGCTTACTTCTTGAAATGATGAAATTTTAGCTCCTATGCTTCTTGAAATTGCTGTCCAATATCCTGCAGTATCGCTATTCAGGAGTCCTTGAATTTTCAGCTTCCAATGCTACCCAACATTTGTCTTCTCGCTGTCCAAAAAATATTCTTCAATTTTTTTCCAAAATATAGTTTTATTTCCTTCAAAATTCTATCTAAAATTTCCTAAAAGTTGCAACCATAAATGCAGTTAAAATATTACCTCTAACTCCTTCAATTTGTATTATTTTTTGTCTGCAAACTCTGTATTTTTGCAGCTCCAAATGCTACCAATATGCTTCCTTTTTTCTATCCAAAATATGCCTCTATATCCTTAAATTATCTACTTCAAATTTCTATCAATTCCTCCCTCAAAAAACTATCCCAAATCTATCCAAAACTTATCCATTCTGTAGCTCTCCTATCTCCTTCTAATGCTACCCAAATTTGCAGTCCAAATACTCTTCAAATGCTGCTTCAAATTCTGATTTTTTCTCCTCTATATTACTATCCTGAAACTCTTCAAATCCTGCCTTGAAAATTAGAAATATCCTCCTTCACATATCAACCTTCAAAATATTAATGGTTGTCTTCAAACTTCTCAATTTGGTGGCCTCTTTTATCCTCTTTCTCCTCATTATCTCTTTCTAAATTATATATTCAAATTTGACCTATTTGCTAGCCTCTTCTTCAAGAATCTAAATTTCTTAAAGTCTTAAAATAATACTTTTTAAAATTTGTCAAACTTCTTGTCAAAAATCTTCTACTTGAATCAGTTTCACAAATCCTTTTGGTATTTTTTCCGAATGGCGATAATTATCCCAAATTGGATGTGACTACCTCTTTTCAAGAGATTCTTCTTCTTGCAATATTCTACCATGAAATTTATTCAAATCTTCTCCAATGGCAATTTTCTCAACTTCTCAATAGGACTTATCTATTCTCCTTCTTTCTCCTTCCAAATTTCAAAAGACTTTTTCCTAGGCCTCCTCAATCTTCTTTCTCAAATCTCATATCTCCTTTCTCAAATATTCAATGGGTACCTCTTATTTCGGTATCCTCCTTCTCAATATTCAATAGGGATTATATAGCCTTTTTCTCTCTTTTTCCTTCAAACTATTATGAGAGCTCTTCTCTTGGGTCTCCTCAATATCAATCTTCAATAGGGCTACTATGTTCTCTTACTCTCTTCTTTCTTCAATCTAAAGTCTTCAATATGCTATGGGGAACTCTTTCTTGGGTCTCCTCAATATTTAATCTTCAATATTCTATGGGACCTCCTTCTTGGACCTCCTTAATCTTCAATGTCTACTCTTTTTTTGCAACTCCAAAACTAGTCCCTACATGAGGAAAGCACATGTTGAATTCCTTATAACTCCCCAATTAGAAATTTAGAAACTCTATAAAAAATATTTGCAAGTTTTGTATTCCTAATTTGATGTAGGAAACCTTATTTCTTGAAAATTTAAAATATTGAAAATATTAAAAATGCTTCACAAAATTCAAAAAATCAATTTATAAAAACTTCCCAAAACTTGAAATTGATTTCCAAAAATTTCTCAAAAATATTTCAAAGCTTCTCAAAACTTTTCAAAAAATAAATAATAATTTTTCTAAGGTTCCAAATTTCACTTTTATATCTTATCCCTCCAATAATTAAGCAAATAGATTAATTTCTCTTCAACCTTAGAAAAATAATAACATTAGCCAACATTATAACTCCTAAATTTTGGATAAATAATTACTTTACCTCCCAAATTGAGGCATGAAATAACTAGTCAAAGATGTTTGACCTACCCTAGAATGGTGCTACTCCACAAAATTACTCCTCTCTATTGCACGTATGGAAATTGTATCTACTTTGCTACACTCAAACCTAATATTCAATGAAGGTGTGTTGAATGGAGTTGAAATCCTATGCATTTATGAAATTTTATGACTTTTCAAACTCTTCCAAAGATAGTTGGTGCTCCTCGTTCCACTTCAAAAAGTGGTATTATTTATCTTTAGGTTCTAGACATTATAGAGTGATTCAATTCTCTAATGACCTTCTTCACTGTGTAATGCTAAAAAATGATTAGCTTGAAGCATTTTCAAAGGTGCTATAGTATCTTGACCATTTCAGTCAACATGTGGCATCTCACCACTTGCAATCTAACATACACTTGTGTGGTTATTGATACCTTGGTGCTTAACTTGCACTAACTTAGCTTCTTTAGCATTCTACCTTCCAAATACTTATATTTTTATGTCCACCAAATGTATTCTCTTTTGCTTTCTCTTATTGAATGGTTCTAATACTAGCAATTATTATGTTGAGACTTTGCTCCTACTCATCAAATTGGTGGTTCAACGTTGGTGGGTCTTCTCAATGTGCATGACTTCTCTTCCATGGTAGTTATACCTTGATAATATGGTGGCTCCTTTTCATTTTTCTTGGTGGTTCTACCTCTCCTTTGGTGACTTCTTCTCACCACTATTTATTCAAATTTTATTCTACCCTTTTTATATCTTTATACACCTTTAATATTGATTTATTATGAATACTATTTAGTCTCCTTTTTACTTCACTAATGCTTGATAAATCTACCCTTTTAAAGCTTTATAAAAAAACATGTATATTAATACTCGCTTCTCCTTATTTCTTGTTTTTTAATAAATATTTAACTCCACTCTTTTCTATTGTATTTTTCAAATTCAATGATGCGTCCTTACTTATATTTGGAGACACTCAACTTAGACTTATTTTGATGATTAAAACTTGAATATGCAGGTAATAAAACACCTTTTTTATGCTTTAATAAAATACCTTTATAACTACCATTTTGATTGCTTCCCAAAATGGTGAAATTATATCTCATTTGCTTCTTGAAAATTTTACCTAATATCCTACAATATTGCTATCCAAAAGTCCTTCAATTTGTAGCTTGCAATGCTACCCAAAATCTGTCTTCTCGTTGTCCAAAAATATTCTTCAAATACTGTACAAAATATAGATTTATCTCCTTCAAAATTCTATCCAAATTTTCTAAACCTTACAACCATAAATACAGTCAAAATGTTACCTCTAACTTCTTCAATTTGTCACCTTTTTTTATCTACAAACTCTATATTTTTGTAGCTCCAAATGCTACCAATATACTTCCTTTTTGTTTTCCAAAATCTGCTTTTATCTCCTTAAATTCTCTGCTTCAAATTGATATCAATTCCTCCTTCAAGAAACTATCCCAAATCTACCCAAAACTTATCCAATCCGCATCTCTCCTATATCCTTATAATGTTTCCCAAATTCACAGTCCAAAAACTCTTCAAATGCTTCTTCAAATTCTGATTTCTTCTCCTCTATATTGCTGTCCCAAAACTCTTCAAATCCTACCTTGAAAATTAGTAGTCTCCACCTTCACAAATCAGCCTTCAAATGTAATTTTATGACAAGCATAAATGCAAGTGGAATAGAATGTTAAGCAAACCATGCAAAATATGACAAGCAATCATGCAATATGATCACATAAATCAAATGCAAAATGAAACTAAGCTATATACAATATGAAACTAAACTAAATGCAATGTAAAAATACCAAATTATGCATGATATGTCTTTAGATGCATTATATTCATTGATTATTTAATTTCTATACCATCCAAGGGGGAACCAACTTAGGGTGCACCAGATTTACTACATTTTTAAATAGAATGTTAGAGGGATAAGGCGGACCCTCATACTCATCACTCCATTCCAAGCATTGATGATCCAAATATTTGGTATAAGTAATAAGGTGATCATCATCATCAAACGGTAAAAGTTGGTTTTTGTTGGGTTTGTAGCCTATACCACATCTCCTAGGCCAAAATATCAACATCTAAAGGCTCTTGAATACCTTTCTATTATGGTCCCAAATATTTACCTATGTATCCCATTCTAGAGAGGATTTTCTTAGGAAGTGGGTAATCATTGGCTAGTTAACAATGGGAAAAAGAACATTTTATAGGAAAGGGGTTGCTACCATAGATATTATTTTTAGGGTATACCCATGAAGGTAAAGGTACATGTGCCAATGTGTATGATTTTACCCTTCTTATAGGGTAAAACCATAGTCCTCGGTGAAGGTGGTAGCTTGGCAAGATCAAGAAGAGGCTCTTGAAAAAAAGGATTAACTTGATCCACTGATAAAACATTGATTAGTGGTTCCTCACTCATTTTTAAATTTTCAAAATGGTTGGTGACATGAAATGAAGATACTAATGGGCATAAATTAAGACCATATTGAGCTTGATCAACCATTGAAAAATATTCAAATGGATGAGGGTCATCTAGAATGGTGACAAGTTGATATTTAAATTTAAACTTCAAACATTTGTGAAGAGTAGAAGGGACAACCCTTATTGCATGAATCCAAAGTCATCCAAGAAGAAGATTAAAATATGCAGGGCAAGGTACCACATAGAACAAGGTATCTAAGATATTATGTGCAACCCTAATGGGAAGATACACAATGCCATAGGCATTTTGGGACTCATTGTTGAAATATTTGATGATAATGTCAGATCTAGATAAGTCTTCCTCTTTTAATCCAATATTTTAGAAAAAATTATAAGTGCATAGATTAAGGGGGTAACCATTATCAATCAAGATTCTATTGGTAAAAGTTCCCCCATTAAATGCAATAATGTAGAGGAAATAATCCCCTTGCAAGTTTGAGGAAGGCATATCGTCATCCAAAAATGTGATATGATGTATCCTAAGAGAACCTACATCATCAACTATAGCACTAGAGGAAATGTCTTGAGGGATATATTGTTGTCTTAAAAGATTTAACAAGGCTTCCCTATGAATAGGAGAAGTTTGCATAAGTTCTAAGAGGGAAATCTTGGTTGGGGTTGTTGGAATATATTACATCATTTAGTTCTTTACTAATGTACTTTGTAATGACCCAAAAAATAAGAAACAAGAAACACACAAAAAGGAAAGTATTTTTTAATTTTTGGTTTAAGGAGAGAGATTCATAAACCCCTAACCAACCTTAGATTGACTTAATATTTAATAAATCCCCTAAGTTTATCAAGAACTATACCTCACAATATTTCCCTCATGCAAGTCCTTTATATTTAGGCATATCTCATATTATGCACATAAGTCCATCCTTCTCATCATCTGCGATGAGCTAGACTTATCACCGTCAATCATTAGAAGGTGTACATGCATCTCCATATTCTATGCAAGCCATTAATTTGTAGGTATGCTATGTGTAATATGATTTAAGCTATCAATATTGTCCTCTGACAAGCTATCTTAACTCAAGTATGATCTTCTATAAACCTAGTTACCATTTTCTGTAAGGGATCATAATCCCTTAGATCCACTATGTTTGCCCTAAGTGGGTATCAATCCCTTAGGTTATCCTCTAAGTTCACCCTAGAAATTACTACTCAATTTTGTGAAGTTTAATAAATCATGAAAATAAATATAAATATAGATACTAAATCTAACAAAACATCACTCATAAAACATACAAAATATGACTAGAAACATAGAGAAATATTTAAATAAGAGAGACATGAACTAGAGAAGATTTAGATACATTCATAATAAAAAAAAAAATATAAAGGTGCATCTACCACATTGATCATTTATTACATAAGCATGTATGATAAAACCTCCATACCTTTAAAAAATACATTACATCAATCTCATCAAGGAAATATCCCTGTAATTCTAGTCTAGTCAGCATAAATAAACAAGATGTAAAGTAGAGAGCAAAATTGTGCATTGGTCCATCTATAAGTTTGGTGCTCTCACTCTTCCATCAATCATTTGAGGATAGTAGGGGATCAAGACACTCATAGTTTAGGATGGGCATGTCTCTAAATGCATTTACTCATTTTATTGCCAAATTACAACTATACAAATAAATAAATCAATCTAACTATCTAATGCATTATTTATCATAGAAACTACTCTTTCTATTTCCCCTCTCATCATCCTATGAGAGTCTTTCAACATTGCATATAGATTATAGAATTTTCTTGCAATAAATGACTCAACCCTTATTTAACAATTAAAGTCCCCTACCCTTAATTTCTAAATAATCTAGGTTCCTCAATTATTTATTAAGTTAAAGTCAACTAATTTAACCCATAAATAAACCTTTTTATTTTATTTCATAAATTAAAGTCCCATACCCTTAATTTACAAAAAAAATTGATTTTCATATTTATTTATTAAATTAAAGTAAACTAATTTAACCCACAAATAAACCTTTTCCTTTCATTTCATAAATTAAAGACCCATACCCTTAATTTACAAAACAAACCAATTTTTATATTTATTTATTAAATTAAAGTCAACTATTTAAACCTATAAATAAACCTTTTCCTTTCATTTCATAAATTAAAGTCCCATACCCTTAATTTACAAAACAAGTTAATTTTCATATTTATTTATTAAATTAAAGTCAACTACTTTAATGCATAAATAAACCTTTTCCTTTCTTATTAGCTAAAACACACAACTCAAGGGGAAAAAAATACTGTAGGGGACTTGGGAAGTCCTTCCCCACTTCCTTGCAGCTCATCCTTCAACCTATCCTAGAGCCTTGGTCTTGTCCTGGATCCCTGGCACTTCCTTTACCCTTCATCCTTGGTTGGTAGGCATTGCAGACGATCTCCTTGGGGTGGGAGATCACTTTTCCATTTGTTTACCCCTTTCCTTGCTATTTTGTAGGGTTCTATCTGGTGCCTATGATCTGGAATATCCCTAGGTTTTTTCTCTCATCCCTAGGTCCTGTTCTAATTCCTTAGCATTCCTTTTGCCCTTATTATTTTTTGGATGGTGTTGTAGATGATATAATTGGGTTGGGAGGTCCCTTTTTCTCTTATCTACCCCTTTCCATGCCTTCTTGTGGGTTTTCCTTTTTGTGCCTATGAACTGGGATGTCCTTGGGATTTTTTGGGGTGTCCCTGGTTTTTCCTGGGTCCTCCCTTGGGTTTTTTGAGTTCCCCCAGAAAACATTTTCCTTCTTTCTTGTAGGGTCCTATTTGGTGCTAAGGATCAGAGATTCTTCTGGTGCAGTGCATTATGGCTAGGGTTTTTTGTCTTCATGAGCAACTCTTCATAGCATCTTTTGGCTTGGATGGGACCTTGTACGTATTCCTATGGTGTTGATCTTTGGTTTTTTAGTTGTAGGTTTGATGGTGGGTTCTCAACTTTTCATGGCTTGTGGAGGACCTCTGTACTTATTGCTGCTATTTTCTTATGAGTCATCCTCTTTTGGATCCCTGAAGTTGCTCGTTAGTGACATTGGAGTTTGTTATGGAGCTCTTGTTGCTTATTTTCATGGTCTTCTATGAGTACCTACAATTTTAGGTGGTAGCTCATGCTACATAGCTCCTCTATTGATATTTCTTGGGGCCTCCCCACCATTTCCCTTGGCTCACATTTCTACATTGTTGTTTCCTCTATCTCCTTTGCCCTCTGAGTAGTTTTCCTTACTGCAATAGGATTTCATGGCCTCTGGAGTCCCATGGTCATTGTTCCTCTAGCAAGCCTATTCAGGATGTCATTCCCTACTGTTGCATCCCTATGCATCCTCAGGTAGGAATTTTCTATGTTTCCCACTTTAATTTTAAATTTGAATTTTCAAACTATTGTAGTGGGTGGAATAGTCCTATTTCAAATATTTATAGGAGGGTTTACCCTTTTTCAAATCTTCTTAGCACGTGTTGTTTGGGCAGTCCCAAAATTCAATGTAAAATTTTAAAAAATAAAAATAAAATTTTATCCTTTAAGGCTATCCTTTAGCCTATCCTGAAAGGTTGTCCTTAATCCTATCCTGAAAGACATTCCTTATGTCTTTCCTCTAGATTTTTGGTGTCCTTTCTTGTGGCCTTTTTTATAGTCTTATGACTTGTAATCAGATTTTGGGATCCTTGATAAAAACCCATTTTTAATTTAATTTAACTGATAAAAAATAACTAAAGCACACAACTCTAATTTAGAAAGTTATTATAATCTCTACATTTCATTAATTTAGAGCACACAAATTTAACTAACAAAACTATTTTAATCTCTACCTTTCATTATTTTAAAGCACACAAATTTAATTAACAAAACTATTATGATACATTCAAACGATTAGTCTCATAACTAAAGGTAGCTCTACCCTAAATAAAAAGGGGGTTTCCCTTTACCAACTTCTAAAGTTGATAGATCTACTACAAAGATACGAAATACATCCTAGAGGTTGAACGACTCATCACCCCACCTAAGATTCAAGATCTGGTAGCTCTTGTTGACAATTTTGTCACATTTCTCAAGGGGTAGAAAAGGAAATCAAATTTTGTACAGTATTTTGTAAAGTTTTTCTTTGTTGTCTTTTTTATTTGAAAGTTGCAGCAATTTTGGCTTTCAATGCCACCCCTTTGTATATAAAGTAGAAAAGGAAAAGAGCTTCACTGTCGAACAGGCTAGAGAAAAGAGCTTCGCCGAAGGAAAATGAGAAGAGCTTCGCACCCGAAGCATTTCCAGCGCTACTTCGGGTGAAAATTTTGCGAAGTAGTATTGCCGAAGAAGAATACAAGGGTAGCGATAAAAAGAACTTCGGGCCCGAAGCGCTTCAAATCACTACTTCGGGAAAAAGTTGAGCGAAGCGGCATTCAAAAGAACAACTTCATCGAAGAAGCAAAGGCAAGAAATCTACTTCGGGCCCGAAGCATTTCCAGCAAATACTTCGGGTGAGATTTCTGCGAAGCGGTGTTGTCGAAGTAAAATACAAAGGAAGGAGAATGAAACTACTTCGCACCCGAAGCATTTCCAGCAAATACTTCGGTCAGAAAATTAGTGAAGAACTCAAAGGAGCATTGAAAATACTTCGCCAAAAGTTTCGAAGCACCCACTTCGGTCCTCCATCGAACTCTAGTCGAAAGTCATTCCGAAGCATCTGCTTCGGCTAGCTTTCATGCGAAGTACTTCTACCCGAAGTGACGAAGGTCATGGAGAATGCAACATCTTTTGAAGACAATTACTTCGGTCGAAACCTTCCCGAACCATAGTTTTGAAAGAGGATCACAGTGAAGCATTTCTCCAAAGCATCAGTGAAGCAATTTTGTCAGCGAAGCGGCGAGGACGAAGAGGCCTATTTTGCGAAGCAAATATGCTTCGACATTCACCACCCCCGAAGCAGTTTTGTGAAGCTCAATTTTGTGAAGTACAAACCAAGGAGGAGTTTTTGCTTCGGCTCAGAACCATTGCGAAGCGAAGTTGTGAACGAAGACTTAGCGAAGCGCTTCACGGGCACGCGTTCCAAGCCGGGTATTTTCTCGAGGCGATCAAGTGCCTCATAAATGCAATTTTTCATGCCCGATAAGCTCGTTGCTCATTTTTGGCAATCAAAAATGAAGTATCAGGCCATGATGAAGAGCCCGACGAGCATGGCGGCCACTCGAGCACCGCACCCAGAGACCAAGGACGTCCAGACGGCTCATCAATGCATCTTTCCATGGTTGACCCAGTCATAGTTGCTAGTTTTGGT
This sequence comes from Wollemia nobilis, assembly GCA_028583015.1. Taxonomy (NCBI): domain Eukaryota; kingdom Viridiplantae; phylum Streptophyta; class Pinopsida; order Araucariales; family Araucariaceae; genus Wollemia; species Wollemia nobilis. The sequence goes on along the minus strand of JAQPPZ010003305.1, from coordinate 7,182,158 downwards.
AATGGATTTGAGAGCTCGATCATGAGAGCCTCGGGGAGCCAAATTCTCAGGGCTCGAGGGGGTACTTCTCCTTGCTGTGTAATTATGACTCAGAGGGTCGGGTCCTCTATAAAAACCTAGGCATTGTAATGTAAAATGGGGGGAACTATCTGCTAGAAAGCTGCTGTAACTTGATGTCCTACGATTAATACTAAAGAGCTTTGTGCTCAATTCCTCTCTTTTATGCTGCCTTCTGTGCTTGATTCTTTTGTCTTTCTTCATTTGTATACTGAGATGCTCGAATCCTAAGTCCGGTGTGCGATTGGGGATAGTACCCTAAAACTCGCCTGAAGGATACATAGGGGAGGAAAAATGTTGTATTAGTTTTCTTTTATGCTGCCTGCTGTGCTTGATTCTTTTGTCTTTCATAATCGTTTGTATACTAGATGTTGAACCTAGATTCGATGTAGAGATAGAGGAATGTACCCGTGAAACTCGCCTGAAGGATACATAGGAAGGTTGATATTGTGTTTCTTTCATTTATTCTTGGTGTTCTTTGCTTCTATTCAAGTTGCTAGTTAGTGATCGTGCTTCCTGTTCTCTCCCACTTTGAACTATCCATCTCTCTTCCCTTAACCCTTTTTATTTCTTTCTCTAACCCTTACTCCTTTTATCTCTTTCCTGCACCTTTATCTCAAAATACCCAAGTAGTTTAGCATAGGAGCCGGCCTTTCTCCAGATATTGGCATGAGGGGCATCTCTTCCCTTCGGCCTTTCAATGTTGGTCCAGGTCTAGGGCGCATACACTCACCCAAAATCCTTTCCTAGGCAGATTTGATGACCAACAGTTTTGGCACGCCTGTGGGACCAAGGTCCCATATTTTAAGTGCAAATCTCAAACCCGTCTTCACCGGGGCCAATAGTTCTAACAAGTTCCCGGTGTGACCCGGTCAGTCTCACTTGACTAGTGGTAGTGAGAACCGATGCTCTCATTACCGAAAGACTCTTAGCATCTGGCGACTCTGTTTACCCGAGAATATTTAAGTCATAAAGACCAGTACCAAAAGTCTGTGCCTTCATGCAAACAAGATGGAGAGTTAAGAATAGAGGAGAGGAAATCGAGTTCTTTGAGCTAGATATTGACGCCTTTGGGGAGCGATCAAGGTTGGTCACCCTCGAGTCACTATTACAAGGAACGTCCTCACAAGAGGCTATTGTTGATGAACAAGGCCTAACTTCTGATAGCACAACATCTCGTTTTCCTCCCAATCCTCCCAACTCACTGAAGCATCCTAGTGCCTCCATTCCTATTAGTTGTCCTATTAGCAATCAAGGGGGAGCTTCGGGAATCCCTATTTCTCAAAATCTAGGAGCAAGTATGGCACAACAACAACAACAACAAATGCAGTAGCCACCGCCACCCAGGTTGTGCCTAGCATGGGATTCTTTGTCACCACTGAATCTAGCGGGACAAGGGCAAGTGCCACCTGCTACCATAAAGAAGATCCCAACGTTCGATGGAACTAGGAAGACTGCTCTGGAGCATATCCAGGACATAATATCTCTGGCGGCGATCCACGACATTACAGAAGAGCAAATTATGGTAAAGCTTCTGGTTCTTTCCCTTAGAGGAAAACTCCTCTACTGGTATAGATCTCTACCACTCGGTAGTATTACGGGATGGGACCAGTTAGCTAGGCAACTGATGGGAAACTTCAATGAGTCTTCTGATCCTACCTCTCTCCTACATCAATTCACTTCGATCAAGAGGCATCCACAAGAAGAAATCATAGATTTCAATGTTAGGTTCGCTCGAACCTGGCAGAGAGTACCAATTGGACTTCGGCCAACCGACGAAGCTGCAACACTCTATTTCCTTCGGGCTTTCAACCTTGATATCAGTCTCATGGTAAGATATTCTAACGTTAATACTTTTCTCGAGTTGTATGAGTTAGCCAAGAGGGCAAAAATGGATTTGATAGCTATGGGCAAGCTTCCCCAAAGGATGTCGATGCCCATACTTCTCGAATTCCTTCAATTCTAGTATGCAAGCGCAACCGCTTCGCAAATCTCTACAACCCCTGCACTCCCGATCTCATCTTGGAACCCGAATCCTATCGTGTCTCAAATCACCGCTCCACAAATTCATTTCCCTACATTTTCAACTCCGTAGCCCACTGTCACTTCAGCATTTCCTGTACTACCAGCACCACCTCAACACCCCGCCCTGCCTCCAATACCGACGATGGCTTCATTACCACTCGTTCCGAAAGCCGATGATATACAAACTAAAATTCTGCAAGAGATGCAGTCTCTGAACTCTACAGTTCAGATGTTGTCCAATGACATGACCATTGTGAAGAAGAAGCAAGCACAACAAGAATTCCTACCGAGAAGATCTTATCCTACGCCTGCGCTTACCAAAGACCAAGCAGTCCAGCAAGGGAAGGCTTCGACGAGAAATGCTGCAATTGATGAAGCTCCAAGCACTTTCGATTATGTATATTGGTGCTCTACGTGCAATGATCCGCATGAAGAGAATACCTGCATGCTGCACCAACACTATGTACAAACACTGGCAAGCAGTAGTCATAGCGGTCAAGTCAACGTCATTAGGCAAATGAGTCAAAACCTGACAATTGGCGAGGAGGAGCCGGTTGCAGTGCTTACCAGAGGAGGAAAGAAGGCGATAGAAGTAGATGCTACTCAGATGGCTCCCTTAAAAGTGCAAGTTCGACCCGAGAAGGGACAATCATCTTCTTCGGCCCCGAACGAAGCTCCTCCACCTGCACCAATCAAAGAAAAAGCTCAAAAGGCCTCTGTCGAACCACCTCAGGCAGAAACTAAGGAGCAGGCTAAGGAAAAGCTCAAGTTTCCTTCACTGACTAAGCGACAAAGAGTTGAAGCTACGGAGCAGTATCGCACCAGATATGAACCTAGAAAGGAGCCCGAAGTGCTCAATTCCCTGGCGTACAACATTGTAGAGGAGTTAAAGAGGATTCCAGCCAAGATCAGCTTGTACGATGCACTGCATCTACCTGGACAAGTGGACCTGCTGCAAGAATCATTGAAGACAATTAAAGCAAAAAATGCAGCACCGCTTGCTCTTGTGCAGACCCTATCCACATCCATCATGGGGAAGAATAGACCACCTCCGTTCTACCTATCCCTACAAATGGAAGGGTATATTGTACATAATTGCATGATCGACTCTGGGGCCGCTACAACAGTCATGCCAAGAGCAGTCTACGAAGAAATAGGGATGGAATATACGCGAAGCAGCCAAGGTGTACTCCAGTTGGATGGAACCCTAGTGAAGACTGTAGGGGTGATCAAGGACATTCCTATCCGACTACATAAGATGCCTCAGATCACGGTCATACAAGAGGTAGTGGTAGTCGACTTGGAGCCTTATTTCAGTATGTGCTTGTCAAGGGAATTCATGGCAAAGTTGGGTGGATATCTGTCTATGGATTACTCTCATCTGGAGATTCCATTCAAAGGAAAGAAGGTGAAGATCTATAATGAAAAGCCTTCTTCCTTTCTTGTGCAGAAGATGTCCGAAGAAGAAAGCAACGATCCAATGAATGCAATAGTGGAGGAAATAGAGCAGGTAGACCTAGTCGAGGAATCTCTTGCGCAACTAAGTTATGAAGATGAGTTCTCATTGGCAGACTTTAACGCCATGGTAGAGACCGAGATAGGATGTTATGCGATCGCCAAGCCTGAGAAACACTCCCAACCAGAGAATAGAACAAGTGCCCAAGAAGGACTATGGAAGTTGTTCTTCGATGGTGCCCGATGTAAAAATGGTGTCGGGGTAGGGATTCTTCTAATTTCACCATCCGAAGAGCAAAAGGAGTATTGCTACCGGTTGATATGGAGCTGCACTAACAATGCAGCAGAATATGAAGCATTATGCCTAGGACTCAAGAAAGCTGATAAGTTAGGCATAAAACATCTCCAAATCTTCGAAGATTTTGAACTGGTTTGCAACCAAGTCACAAATAAGTGTACTTCAAAGAAGCATTATCTAAAATCATACCGCAATAGGGTATGGGACTTGTTCGACCAGTTCGAATCTCTCAATCTGTAGTCTATCCTGAGAGAAAATAATCGACATGCCGATGTTCTGGCATCCATCGCAGCCAAGTACTCTCCAGTAGAAGACATGGTGCACAAGCCCAAAGCTGTGAGGATGATCTATAGACCCTCTGTCCCAGACAAAGACCTACATTGGCAAGTCTTTGACAATGATGAGCAGATTGTAAATTTCATGATCCAAGAAGCCGCCACAGTTGAAGACAGAAGCTCTGATGAAGAAGAATATGAAGGGCTAGTTCAATTGAAGAATAATCATGTTCCCAAGGGACTGATCACTCTTGAAAGCCTCTTTGATCAGAATGATCGAGCACTCTCTCACATGATCAAAGTTAATGAAAAGTAGTATCAAGATTTAGAGCTTGAACCTGGAAAAGCAATAAAAGTTGGAACCGATTGCACTTCGAAAGAGATAGAACAGATCCTGAATCTGTGCAAAAGTATCCCGACATAATTGCTTGGTCTTATCAAGACCTCAGGGGATACAATCGACAGCTGGTTCAACACACAATCGAATTGCAGGAGGGGGTCAAACCCTTTCGACAAAAGCAAAGGCCGGTTAATCCTAAGATCGAGGTCCTAATGAAGGCCGAACTCCTGAAGATGCTCGAGGCGAAGATCATTTATCCCATCAAGCATTCTTCATGGGTAGCGAACCTGGTCCCAGTCAGGAAAAAGAATGGAGATATACGGTTATGCGTGGACTTTCGCAACCTGAATCAAGCTTCTCTCAAGGACCACTATCCTCTTCCGCAAATCGATCAGATTTTACACTCGATGGCCGGAGCTCAACGCTTTTCTCTGCTCGATGGTTTCTCTGGATACAATCAAATCTGGGTCAGGGACGAAGACCAACATAAAACAACATTCACCACCAAGTGGGGGACATTTGCTTACCAACGAATGCCATTTGGTCTTTCGAATGTTGGTGCCACTTTCCAGAGGGCGATGGATCTTGCTTTTGGTGAGCTTCTAAATAAGGTTATCGTCATCTATCTAGATGACATGACCATTTTCTCCCGAAGAAGGGAGGATCACCCCATACATCTACAACAAATTTTTGAAAAATGCCGAGAGTTTGGCATCTCGATCAATCCAAAGAAGTCCATATTCGTAGTCAACGAAGGAAAGTTACTGGGACATGCGATATCAAAAAAGGGCCTCGCTGTAGATCCCGACAGAGCTGAGGCTCTAACGAAGCTCCCACTCCCAGCAGACAAGAAAGGACTTCAATATTTCTTCGGCCAGATCAACTTCGTGAGGAAGTTTGTCCCCGATTTCGCCCAAGTCATCAAGCCAATGTCCGAACTTTTGAAGAAGGGCACCGAATTTAGCTGGACGAAAGAAAGAAAGGAAGCATTCGAAGAGATTAAGGCCCGAATCGCTCAGGCATCGGTCCTGATCAACCCTGATTACAGTCGAGATTTTATCCTGTATGCTATAGGGGAGCCCGAAAGCTATGCTGCTGTCCTGACACAAAAGGGGGAAGATGGTGAGGAGCGTCCCATCGCGTTTCTGAGCCAGGTGATTAATCCCCATGAAGAGAAATATAATTTCATAGAACGTCAGGTGCATGCAGTAATGAAATCCCTCAGGAAGTTCAAGCAGTTCATCTCCCAAAGTCGAGTCATAGTCTTTGTCATTCACCCCGACGTGCACAATTTCATCATCCAAGGAGAATTGGGGAGCAAGAGAGCTGGTTGGGTGAATAAGATACAAGAATTTGACATTGAGATCAAGCCCACCAAACTGGTTCGCGGTCGCGCATTATGTCAAGAATTGGCAAAGAGCGCAGCGGCCAAAGTGACAGAATCTCGATGGGATGACTTACCATCCGAAGGATGCTTCGCTAACCAGGAAGAGGATGAGAAAGATTGGGTTAGTGAAATAGTTGAATACTTCCACACTGGTAGTTGTCCTTCACATCTAAATGCTTCACAGCGAAGACATTTCAGGATGCGGTCCTCCCGATACACTCTGCGCCCCGAAGGCCTATTTTTTAGGAACATTGATGGTGTCCTTCTCAAATGCATCAAAGATGATGATAAAAGAAAAGTTCTAGGAGAATTCCATTCAGGACTATCTGGAGGTCACTTCGCAGGGAGAACAACGACACTAAAGATCATCAAGGCAGGTTATTATTGGCCCACACTCTTCGTCGATGCCTTCGTCGTTTGTCACAAATGCGAGCAGTGTCAGAAGTTCACTAGACCAAAGCAGAAATGCTTCGATGCCTCTTCAACCAATACAAGTAGAGACACCCTTTCAACAATGGGGGCTAGATTTTATAGGGGTCATATCACCGAACTCCTCTGCGGGACATAAATTCATCCTGACCGCAACTGACTACTTCACCAGGTGGGCCGAAGCGATTCCTACAAAGCATGCAGATCAAGAGACTGTAATCACCTTCCTAGAAGGATTGATCACCAGGTTCGGCATCCCCGAAGCAATCATCACGGACAATGGCCCCGGCTTCACAGGCGCCAAAATCAATGAATTCTTCTACAAATATGGGATATACCATAAAGTATCCTCCAACTACTATCCACAAGGCAATGGATTGGCAGAATCCACCAATAAGACTCTGTTGAGGGTGCTAAGAAAGCTCATAGAGACAAACAAAAGGACTTGGCATCTCCTTCTAGATCGGGCCTTGTGGGCCGATCAAATTTCTGTCAAGAAGTCAATCAAGACTTCACCTTATGCCCTGGTCTACGGCAAGGAGGCCATCTTACCCATCCATGTGGAGATCCCTGCACTACAGCTGTTAGAAGCAGAAGATGGAGTTAGTCCAATGGAAAATAGATTAGCTCAGCTGCTGCAACTAGAGGAAGATCACGAAGAAGCCTACCAGAACTTCGCTAAGCATGCTCAGGTCACTCAAGACTGGTTCAAGAAGAAATCATCCGATCACACATTCAAAGTGGGAGATCTGGTATGGAAGTGGGACTCCTGGAAAGCCAAGCCTGGGAATCATGACAAGATGGACGCCTTCTGGGATGGGCCATTCAAAATTATGAAGGTGAACTCGGCCAACTCTTTCATCCTCAAAGATGCAGATGGCCAAGTTTTGCCGATCTCTGTCAATGGTCTTCATCTGAAGACTTTTCATCGCTAAGGTACAATTCTTTCTTTAAAAAAAAAAAATGTGTGTGTATATGTACTTTTGTATATATTTCATTTGTGTATATACATCCTGTTCCAAGATTGCATAAGCCAAACAATACTCTTCAAAATCTCCTTCGGGGACTTTTGATGCGAAGTAGCAGTTGCAAGGAGGTTCGCTGCAGAGCATGTTACCCTAAAAAGGGCCGAACCAAAATTCATACAAAGGCATGAAAAGAGCTTCGCACCCGAAGTATTTTCAGCAGCTACTTCGGCAAGATTTTTGTGAAGTAGATTTTAAAAGGGAGCTTGGTAAGGGTTTGCAAGGCAAAGCGATAGCATGGCAAAGGAGAAGTACTTCAGGCCCAAAGTGTCAAAAGGCTATCCAAACCAAAGCTTTTGACATGTGTTCAACTTTGCGAGGTGGAGAATTTAAAATGTGCCTCGAAGAACGTGTCGACAGTAACCTTGAAAGGAGTCCGAAGTGGATGAATTTAAGGCAAAAGTGGTAGGGTGCATCTCGAGGCGATTCAGTTAGAAAAAGGAAGAAAAGTTCATGCCAAGGTACGAAGTGGCAATAGGTTGCATCTCCAAGTACAAAGAGTAATCATCGAAGCATGTGGCCCTGTGTACCACGTCGTTGTAGAATCAATTTAAAGAATACGGTCGCTTCTTCCGTTCGAGGTGTAAATTTAATTTTAGTAGGTGCCATAAATTCAGGTGGTTACCTTTTTAGGTTATAAAACATGAAGACCTATCAAGGAGAATTTTATTTGTCCATCAATTCATGCAAAGCTAAGAGCCTTCAGTTACTCTACCCTTCGCATCCAAGCTCGTTACATCAAAGCCCTCTGTATCAAGGACTCCACCACCATCATGGGAAAGAAGAATTCCAAAGATAAAGGGAAGGAACCTGAAGTTGCAGGCCCTAAAAAACAAAGAAGGGCAAGGAGGAGAAAAGGCATACTCCAAAAAAGATAAATCCCACCCCTCGCCCTGAAAAGCAACCAATGGAAGGAGGAGATGACTCTGAGGAGGAGCAACTTGTAGACCCACCAATTGATGGGTGGGAGAAAATTAGAGATACAGAGCTCTCTAAAGATGTGCCCGACCTTCGACGCACCATTGAGTTTATGGTGAGCCGACTCACTCTAGAGAATAAAAGGGTTGTTGCCTATTATTCTTAGATTTACTGGTATTTGGCCCCTCTTGCTCACCATTGCCCGAAGCTAATTTATGCTATCGCAGAATTACCAGCTCGCATCCAAGGCAAGTGTTGGATGCTTCAGGCCATAAATTATTTTCCATTCTGAAGGAAGATGTGCAAGCAACATTTGCACCACAACAAGGGCCACCCAAGGGTTATTCAGTTCACAATGTTATTCTAAGCGAACAGATGGAGAGGTTCACCTCCAACAACTTCATATTGAAATTTTTGCATGAGAACCTCAAAAGCGGGCTCCCTTCAAGCAAGCTGCCCCAAATGCCTCTACCTTTGGCAGCTTTCAAGAACATCGATATTTTCTCCATCATTGCATGGGTGGCGGGCTTGTCGACAGATGCTTCAGTAGAACCCTGGTAGGTGTCTTTGGCCGAATGTATTTCAAGAGGGGAATTCTATGCCCCTGATGCTGCAAGACCAAGCACCAACCCAGTTTTCTTTGATTGGGCAGAATGGGTGGCCCGAACCCTGCATACGTGACTCACCAGTATGAAGAGTTCGATGACGGGCCAGTACTTCGCACCCTGCTCCCTCCTAGTCTGGTTGTTCTTCTACCAGGTTCACCAGCGATTCCCCCATATCACCATCTCTTCGAGTGACAAGGATGGAAATCCTCTGCCTGTATACCAGTGGACTCCTCTCCTGTTGAGGACAGAGTCCTATTATTCTTTTAACCAACAATTCTTGGGGCCCGCCATGCATTTGTTGAAGGGTTCTTCCCCTCGGGTCCCCCTCGCTCTGAGAGATAAAATAGTGCAAGAAAAGAAGGGAGATGTTTTTCAATTGACGCAGGGATTGGTGATTCGTATGTTCGGCTTTACAAGAAAACCCTTCTTGCTCCCTGTTTTCCCTTTCGAGTACCAATTTGCATTGGAGGTCGCTCGGCAGAGTGACGCAACCAACGTCGTGTATGGCCATGGTCGAAAATGGGCACATACCTACGACTTCCCCTTCAGGATGGGAGTAATTGAGGTATCTGCCTTGAAACAAAACGTTTTCCTGGAGGAGAAGCTCGCCAATTTTGGTCTACTCCAGATCCCTCAGCAATGGCTCTATGATCCCTTGGGAGTAATGAGGGATCACTTAAAATTTAAGAATTTCCACATCTGCCCTCACCCTGAAATAGTGGAACAAAGGAATAATCCGAATGGGAAGGATCTGGAATGGCATTTGGAGAGGATGAGGACATTACCTCCTTGGCATGAGTTCTACCCCATGGAGGTCGAATTTGACCTTGATCAGTATCCCCTCCCAACTCCAAGCTCCACATTTTGGAGAAAAGCGAAAGATGATTTAAAGGAGGAACTGAAGGATTGGAGCGAGGAAAAGTTAGGAGAATGGTGGATAATGAGAGTCCATCGCCAGAAGATGAATTCTTACGGACTCTTGGCAATAGATAAAGACTTCACGATTCTTTATGACGCCAACGTTGAAACTTGGAAGTCTATATCCTTCACTGATTTTGTTCCTCCAGCTCCCCCGGGATCGGGTGAAAGTCCAAAAGGAGCTGAAGATGCCTCGAAAGAGGAAGAAGCTGAAGCTACTCCAGAGGCACTGCCACAAGGACCATCAAAAAGCCATGACACAAGTGCCGAAGAGGCAGAACAACCATTGGAGAGAAGGAAAAGGAAGAGGCAGGAGCAGATTCAAGTGCCTCCGAGCCACCCAAAGCGACCTCGCACAAGGCCCCCAAGCGCTCATACTGAACAACCTGCATCAGACCCAGCCGAAGCAGGTGTTGAAGGTGCGATGCCACCAAGTGCTGAGACGGTCCCGGACATAGACGTCATCGATGTGGAGGAACTCCTCCAACAAGAAGGGGACCCTGAATTAGAAGTCATGGAAGTCGAAAGTGCCGAAGCCCAAAAAGAGCAGGAGCCGATCACGCAAGAAGTTACCACGACCGCTTTGCTAGGAGGGCACGTAGGTACGCACTCTTCCCCCTTCGCCTTGATATCTGACACATCCAATGTGGTCCTTGAAAGCCACCATCAACCTCTTCCCCCTTACAAGGTCAATCACCTCCTCAAGCATTGCTTGTTTCCATTCCAACTTTGCCTAGCCCCACTCCACCCGAATCGTCTGACCAGGTCAAGCCTGTTGAAACCACTTCGCCCACCCACTCCACCGTTCCTTCATTCCTAAGCCAAGGCGAAGGCAGTGTCCCAATGCCAAGCCCCCTAGCCCACTCTCCCATCACCCACAGTATAATCCCGCTTGCCAAAGCCCCCGCTATGCCCGTCTTCGAACCATCTGGGGAATCATTCCCCGTTAATTCTTTGTATTTGTTCACACCTTTGGCTGGAGATCCAACCTTTTTTGAAATAGATTTGTCTCTAATAAAGGAGCGCCCCTTAGCCGAAAAGCTACTCTTAGCTCGACAAAACATAGAGAAAATGCTGAAGGAGGCAAGGAAGAAAAGAGGGCGATCTCTGGCCCAAGTTGAAAAATGTGCTGTCTTCGACTTGAAGGGCGAAAAGTTACATAAGGTTAAGAAGGTCCCTAAAGTCCAGAAACCTCTGGACGAAATGACTCCAGCTGACTATGAGTACCAGGAGAAGACCAAGGACCTGGAGCATTTGAATATAGATAATGAGTCCGCGTCCATGCATGTCGGGATCAAAACTTTTTGAGCACATGCAAATATTGCCAATCAGCGCAGGTTTGAAGCAGAAAATGCCAACATCAAGTTGGAGGAAGAGCTGGCTAGGATCCGGTCCGAGCTGGAGGATTCACAGAAGTAGTGCAAGTTGTTGAAAAAGGAAACAAACACCCTCAAACAACAAATCCTACAACTGTAGGGTTCAACCGAGCAACAAGCACAGAGGCAGGCCGAGAATGAGCTGAAGGCCAAGGAGCTTGAAAGCAAGATCTTGCAGACGCAGCAGCAGTTGTTCGAAAAGGCAAGCTTGGAGTTGTTTGACAGAAGCAGAATCAAGGAGATTCACTCGCACCTGCTCAAAAATTTTAGATCTCGAGCCTCCAGTGCCTTTTCAATTTTGGCCTATATTATAGAAGCCCGAAGTGCCACTACCGAGGGAGGGCCAATCATCGATCAGATAACTCAGAAAGCTAGAGGCCGGCTCAAACTAGCTTTCGATGTCCAGAGCACCAAATATCAAGACTTGCAGGTCCCTGCAATGAGTCGGATAGCTAGGGATTGGTCTACAGCCCGGGCCACAGTTCACGCTTTCTTCTCTAAGGTGCAAAAAACATAGAAGGCGAAGGACCTCTTAGACATGTTCGAGAATGAGCAGCGCACATCAATGGGCTACTTTCAAGATCTTTCTTCCATGGGCTTCCCAAGCTTCACAGATGATAATGGGAACCTCCTGACCAAAGAAGAGATTAAGCCAACATGGCTTCAGTTTGAAGGCGATGTCTCGGAGATAGACGGATGGGCAGAGCCAATAATAGAAAGGCAAATCATAGATTACCTCTTGAGATACTGCAAGATCGCGGCCTACCTAAATGATCTGTATACTAGAGCCCAACATGCAGATATCAGACAAATTGATCGGTTCCACGTGTTGATCAAGGCACTACAAGATCTAGAACCTTTCTCGAAGAGTGCCTGGTCCCAGGTCCATCGAACCATGAGGAAAATCCATGAGCGTCTTGCCCCATCGCCACCGTAGGAAGCTGCTCCCGAAGAGGCCGCACCAGAAGAAGAAGGTGAAGAAGAAGAGGAAGCAGAAGAAGAAGGAGAACAAGAACCAGCTATGGAAGCGCTCCCAGAGGAAGAAGGAGGAGAAGGATCGGGAAAAGACTCTGGCCCAATGGATCAAAGTTAAAGGGTTCTCCCATCGAGACGAGCTCGTTGCCCCACGAGCCACCAAGAATGTTGACAATTTTGTCACATTTCTCAAGGGGTAGAAAAGGAAATCAAATTTTGTACAGTATTTTGTAAAGTTTTTCTTTGTTGTCTTTTTTATTTGAAAGTTGCAGCAATTTTGGCTTTCAATGCCACCCCTTTGTATATAAAGTAGAAAAGAAAAGAGCTTCACTGTCGAACAAGCTAGAGAAAAGAGCTTCATCGAAGGAAAATGAGAAGAGCTTCACACCCAAAGCATTTCCAGCACTACTTCGGGTGAAAATTTTGTGAAGTAGTATTGTCGAAGAAGAATACAAGGGTAGCGATACAAAGAGCTTCGGGCCCGAAGCACTTCAAGCATCTACTTCGGGAAAAGTTGAGCGAAGCGATGTTCGAAAGAACAACCTCTCGAAGAAGCAAAGGCAAGAAATCTACTTTGGGCCCGAAGCATTTCTAGCAAATACTTCGAGTGAGATTTTGTGAAGCGGTGTTGTCGAAGTAAAATACAAAGGAAGGAGAATGAAACTACTTCGCACCCGAAGCATTTCAAAAATACTTTGAAAGAGCAAAGCGAAACTCAAAGGAGCATTGAAAATACTTTGTCGAAAGTCATTGAAGCATCTGCTTCGCTAGCTTTCATGTGAAGTACTTCTACCCGAAGTGACGGAGGTCGTGGAGAATGCAACATCTTTTGAAGACAATTACTTCGGCCGAAGCCTTCCCGAACCACAGTTTTGAAAGAGGATCGCAGCGAAGCATTTCTCCAAAGCATCAGCGAAGCAATTTCGTCAGCGAAGCGGCGAGGACGAAGAGGCCTATTTTGCGAAGCAAATATGCTTCGGCATTCACCACCCCCGAAGCAGTTTTGCGAAGCTCAATTTTGTGAAGTACAAACCAAGGAGGAGTTTTTGCTTCGGCTCAGAACCATTGCGAAGCGAAGTTGTGAACGAAGACTTAGCGAAGCGCTTCACGGGCACGCGTTCCAAGCCGGGTATTTTCCCGAGGCGATCAAGTGCCTCATAAATGCAATTTTTCATGCCCGGTAAGCTCGCTGCTCATTTTTGGCAATCAAAAACGAAGTATCAGGCCATGATGAAGAGCCCGACGAGCATGGCGGCCACTCGAGCACCGCACCCGGAGACCAAGGACGTCCAGACGGCTCATCAATGCACCTTTCCATGGTTGACCCGGTCACAGTTGCCAGTTTTGGTAACGGATTTGAGAGCTCGATCACGAGAGCCTCGGGGAGCCGAATTCTCAGGGCTCGAGGGCGTACTTCTCCTTGCTGTGTAATTATGACTCAGAGGGTCGGGTCCTCTATAAAAACCTAGGCATTGTAATGTAAAAAGGGGGGAACTATCTGCTAGAAAGCTGCTGTAACTTGATGTCCTACAATTAATACTAAAGAGCTTTGGGCTCAATTCCTCTCTTTTATGCTGCCTTCTGTGCTTGATTCTTTTGTCTTTCTTCATTTGTATACTGAGACGCCGAATCCTACATCCGATGTGCGATCGGGGATTGTACCCTGAAACTCACTCTGAAGGATACATAGGAGAGGAAAAGTGTTGTATTAGCTTTCTTTTATGCTACCTTCGTGCGTTGATTCTTTTGTATTCCCTTGTCTTGTATACTGAGATGCTCGAACCCTACGTTCGAGTGTGGAGATCGGGGAATGTACCCTGAAACTCGCCTGGAGGATACATAGGAAGGTTGATATTGTGTTTCTTTCATTTATTCTTGGTGTTCCTTGCTTCTATTCAAGTTGCTAGTTAGTGATCGTGCTTCCTGTTCTCTCCCACTTTGAACTATCCATCTCTCTTCCCTTAACCCTTTTATTTCTTTCTCTAACCCTTACTCCTTTTATCTCTTTCCTGCACCCTTATCTCAAAACACCCAAGTAGTTTAGCATAGGAGCCGGCCTTTCTCCGGAGATTGGCACGAGGGGCATCTCTTCCCTTCGGCCTTTCAATGTTGGTCCAGGTCTAGGGCGCATACACTCACCCAAAATCCTTTCCTAGGCAGATTTGACGACCAATAGCTCCAAAGGAAGCTAACAACTAGTGGTTGGTCAACAAGAGTGAGAGAGAGTGTGAGGGTACCCTGTGCCTTCGTTATCACAACACCAATGGATAACTTACCAATAGAAATCCCACTATAGCTAGATTAATCTAAAAATATTTTAAATCTTTTAGCAATAGTCTTACAGTCATGGAAAAGAATTTCTATAGCAAAAACATAGCCCAACAAACATGAGGTGACACAACAACAACCTACCAATAAGAGAAGGAAAGTTAAGTATGCTCGGGTTTTCGCCAACACATAACGTCCTAATACATAATAGGGTGAAGGTAACCACCACCCAAGAGACATGGTTATATCTCACAAACAACTCAGCTTCCCATTCAGGCTGGTAGACACCAATAGGGTTCATTGTTTACATAGTATACCATCCTTGGCTAAGCACCTAAAGCCCAATATAGCACTATGAAAATGTTGCCTTGGTGAGGTAAAAATAGCTAAACAAAAAAATCCAATGTGGTGATACAACCATCCTTGCTTGGATAGACTCAACTATCAATCAGATGCGTACAATATCTATAGAATTCACTACGATATCAATGCAATCACTCGACAAATCCAAAAGCAAAGAGAGTTCATAGACAAAAAAACTAGGGGTAGCAACATTCTAAGCAAGATAAAAAGGAGTTATAGAAACATAGTGAAACCAACCTGCTATCCTTCACAATGGTCTTCATTTACTCTTGAATCCATCCTTCCTTAATGCTTCCTTCTTTCCCCGTAGCTGGTTTGCTCTTCTTTTTCATTTTATGAAAATGGTGATCCGTTGATGCTGCGCTACTCAAGGTTTATATCTCTACCCTTCACTGCCTAGTTACATGAGTCTTCTTACCTATGACACCCTTCTTCAATGAACACCATAACTACCATTACTCCCCCTCTGCATCCGTTAGGTGGTAGGGGAGATACCCCTCCCCCAACCTGTCTTTTACAAGATGTTGCCATAATGGAGCCATCACTTCATAGTGATTAGAAGCTTCATATGATGAGCTCAATCAGATTTTGAAGGGCGGTTCTATTATATATATATTTTTGAACCAAAAATAGTTTGCTATTTTATTAAATTAATTCTTCATTATCATTAAGACAATAAAATATTTTCTATAAGTTTAATGAATTTCATTTATCATTCCAAATAGAATAGTTATTTTCTTATAATGGAGATTCTTTTATCACTTAATATGAAACAACTATTTAAATGAAATTCCTCTATTATAAGACAATTTCTTTATCATTTTAAATATATCAACTATTTATTTAAAATTAAATCTCTTTATAATTCTAAAATAAATCCATTATTTATTTAAAATGAAATCTCTTTATCATTCTAAAATAAATTCACTATTTGATCCAACCAAAAAACGTGCACCCATCTACTGTACTATATCGTATTCAATCATTCAAAGCATAAAAATGACAAGATTGCATAGATTCAACAAAATAAATGTTTCTTGTATTAATAATTGCAAATAATATCTATTACAATCATGCCCCTCTTAGGGTCACCCAAATGATGATACGATTAATACAATGCCAAAGCCCTCAATAGGGTAGGCACACTAATGTTGCTTTTCAACTAGTCACAAACTGCTCTAGGGTGGAGTTGCCCTCTTCTTCGTGTTGAGGAAGGAACTTGATGGTTGAATATCATTTGAATTTTTTCCATACGATCAAGAAACAAAATAAAAAGGTCACAAGGATAGAAAACCTCTCATGATGAGGTCCTTTTAGGAAAAATGCATAAAGACACCATTAAGCATGTATAATAAATAAAGTGTGAAAATCACTTCTAAACTATGTACTTTGAATCAAGATTTATGGAATTGCATAAAGAAATATAACAACTACACTATGCATGGACCAATTATGTGAAATAAAGCATGAAAGTGCATAAAGAATCCATTAATGTCCTATTTTATGCTTAACATAAAGAAACTATTCTAACCTAATTCTACCGGTCATAAGTTTTCTAAACTACAATTAAACCATGGAAATAGCTAAACTAAGCTAATTAACTGGATAGAAATTAAAAAGGTAAGACGATGATACCTCTATTGCAAACCGCAACTCTGATGAGTGGTCTACATTATAAATCATGGTTGAAAGCCACGATTAGCAATTTGATAGATTTACCCTCAATTTTAAGGGCAGTGGGCTTGACCTCATTGTCCAAATTGATGTTCAATGGTCACCTTCGGTGTCCTCAGACTGATTTTGTTGTTGATTCACTGTGAAAGGCCTTTGTTTTCTTGAATATGTGCTTCTTGGCTCTCCTAGGCTCCTAGGGCATCCATAATGCAATTCATCATGAATCTTGGCAAGTAAGTAGGGGATAAGTACAATAGCTCTCTCTCTCAATATACTCATTTGAATGTACAATTCGATAGGGCTTTGCTACTCAAATATCTAATGCTCTTTTTGATGGTTTGCCCTCATTATGAGGGGTACTTATAGGACTATCCAAGGGCTAGGGGTGGCTTCATGGAGAATCCAAGATCAAGAAGGGGTGGTTAGGATAGTTGGATTGGAATCTTCCGTCCTCTAACCACCGTCTTCTAGATCAAATGGTCATTCCAATCGATTTGGCTCGGATGAAGTCCAACTGAACTTTAGTCAAGACCATAGGTTACAGCTACGGTCTAGACTATAAATTGTGGGTCTCAGCCACAGTTCACCTTGTAGACCTGTTGGTCATGAATCTGCCAGGTCATATAAAATGTGCCCTAGACCTGGACAACATTGAAAGGTCAAGAGAAAGAGAAGTCTCCTGGGACAATCTCCAAAGAGGGTTGGCTCCCAAACTAATCTAAACTAATTTCAAGGTTTAGGGTTAGAACTAACAAAAAGAGACAAAAATATAGCTGAAGCCAATAGTTGATAGGGAGAACAACCTTAGATAGCAAATAACCTCAAACTAAATCCCGAAGATAAGTAGCAACTGATTCTTAGAATGCACATACAAAAATTGGATCAAACATTGACCATAAGTTTGCCTTCAATTATACTTCAAATGTTCAAATGAAAACATAGCAAAATTTAGAACATCAGAATTCAACTTATATTTTAGCACTTGACTAAGAAGAAGTGAATTACATAGAAAGCATCACATGAACATCAATTTGGATCACCAACTAAAAAGACTCTAAGAACAGAGCAAAATGCGTTTAGGATTTCTGCTTCAATTTTTGCAAAAAGGTCCTCCTCTTTTCTTGAGATGTACATTAGTATTTATAGAGGTCTCCCCTATCCCTTTCGAATCACAACATTTAAAACATAAAATAGATTTTGAAGAGGAGATCCACAAAATATGCACTTGAAAAGAGAAACAATCCCCCTAAATCTGCCTTGGAGAAATCACATTCCCTGCTTTTATGGATCAAGTTTGAAAATCGAACGGAAAAAAGGGACCACATTTCTTCATTAAATAACTATTCTCGAGGTATGCTTGAAGTGTTAGGAGATCATGAACAAGAGCTTTTAATACCGAAGGCATCTTTAATTTTGGTGGCTTTGAAAACTGCATGATTTAACACGTTCTCCCATCTTGTGCACATAAGTAAATAGCGAAACATTTAATTTTGGAGCCTCTTTGACCTCGATCTCAAAACCAATTGGAGATATTTTAAAACATTACTTCGTTCAATCCTCATTTTCTCCTTACGATCTCCTATGCAATATGAAGAAAAATGCAAACAAAAATTTATTAGGCCTTTGTTGTTGCTTCTATCGCGAAAATGCGACGTGTCACAAAATCGTGACATTTTTCCCTCGCTGCTTTCTCTTGTTGCTACCAGTCATGAAAATGCAACGTGTCACAAAATTGTGACATCCTCCTCTCGCTTGGATTTCATCTTCTTTACTTCCATGAAAACGCGACAAGTCATGAAATCATGACATGTCGTGAAATCGTGACATCCTCCTCTCGCTTGGCTTTATCTTCTTTACTTTCATGAAAACACGACAAGTCATGAAATCATGACATGTCACAAAATTGCAACATCCTCCTCTCACTTGGCTTTCATCTTCTTTACTTCCACAAAAATGTGACAATTCATGAAATTGTGACATGTCATGAAATCGTGACATCCTCCTCTTGCTTGGCTTTGTCTTCTTTACTTTCACTAAAATGCGACGTGTTGCGAAATCATGATATCCTCCTTCGTTTTGTTCCTTCACTGCTCCTTGTCACAAAAATGTGACAAGTGATTTTGCATCATTCCGTACTTGGCGTTGTCCTTTTCTACTTTGTCCCTGCAAAAACGTGACAAGTCATGAAATCGCGACATGTCACAAAATTGTGACATTTTCAACCGCCTTGTACTTTTCTACTTTCTCTCTATGAAAGCGCGACAAGTCACAAAATCATGACATTTTTCTATCTTATTCTTCGTTGTTGCCTCCATTGCAAAAATTTGACGTGTCACGAAATCGTGACATTTTGTACCATCTTGCTCCTTCCTCGCTTTCCTATCGTGAAAATGTGATAGGTCGTGATATCACGTCAGTCCATCCTTGGTGCTCCCCTTTTCTACTGTATTGCGTGAAAATGTGACATGCCACCTATCACTTTGCTTTCTTGCCATTTTTTGCCATGAAAATGCGATAAATCATGAAAATATGAAATGTCACAATGTCGTGACAACTTTGCCTTTACTGCTCCCTTTTGCTGCTTTATTGCATGAAGCCTCAACAGGTCACGAAAATGTGACATGTCACGATTTCATGACATTTTTCTGTGCTTATATTTTATCTGCATCAGACACCGTAAAACCGCAACAGGTCACGAAAATGCGACATTTCACAATTTCACGACATTTTTCACTTACTTTGCTTTAGCACAAAAATTGTAGAGATTTTTTATTCTTTTACTAATTATCCCTTTCGAGGTGCTTGGAGGGACAAAAAGAGGAGTGAGTATCTCTACAATTTGTGCATTATTTTGTATGAATAGCAACAAAAAAAAAATGTGGCAAAAATGCCAACATTCTTGGTGGCTCTCGGGGTATACAGTTTCGCTATATGCACGAACCCCATGCCTTTATTCATTGGGCAACAAAGTCAAGAAGCTGGAGGAGTAGAAGAAGTGAGTGCTGGTTGATGTTGGACATTTCTATGAGCTTCTACAACAAGCTCTTGCTGGCGCTCGACACTTAAAATAGGACTTTCAATAGAAATTTGAGGAATAGCAGAACTTCCCTTCTTCCTTTAACTACTGCATTTTTCTTATCTCGGTTGAGCTGGGTAATCACCAGGTGCTATGAAAGGGTATCCATGGAAGTGGTGAGAAGCACCTGGGTTGCAAAAATAGGAATGAATGGGGTGATGACCGGCAGATGTGTAGGCCATGGAACGAGAATTGTGAATGATGGAATGGTGGAAGATGGAGGAGTAGAAGTGGTAGATACAACAATTGAAGAGGGCGCTACTGTGCTACCAACTGCTAGGATTATATGAAAACCAATAATGAAATGGAAGTATATGATATGGAGAAAGCGGTGGGAACTATGGATAAGTTCTCAAAAGACAAAGGATTAGAAGAAATGGGAAGTGAAGAAATAGGAAAATCAGAGAGGGGAGTAGAAACAATAGTAGTGGCTTGATTATGTACAGTGGAAGGAGTGGGAGAGGAAGGGAATGAAAATAAGGAAGTGGAAGAAAGAAATAGATGGAAGCCACTACCTTCTGGGAAGGAAAAGAAAAAGAGAGAAATAGACATACCTGTGGTCTTGTGTGCAAAAGGAGCCGAATTTGACGAACTCTATAAAAATGGGAACTCCTACAAGTGGTGCTTTTTTTTTTTTTAAACAAAAAAAACAAAATGTACAAGGTAACACTGTGTTTTCACATCATGAAATGTAGGCTTTCAAATGAAAGTCATTCACTGAGATAGGAAGTGAATTACCTTCCAAGTCCTCAAGATAAAATGAATTTACTGCACTTGTACTGGCAATCCGGAATGGACCCTCCCACAAAGCATCAAATTTCTTGTGCATCCCTGGCTTGGCCTTCTTTTCATTCCAATTTAAGACTAAATCATCCACTTTGAATGTGCGGTCAATAGAACCTTTATGAAACCATTTTGAAACTGCCTGTGAATGCTTAGTAAACTCATCATAGGCCAAAGAACATTGTTGTTCTAGCTACAACAACTGAGCCAATTGTATGTTCATAGGATCCATATTTTCTTCATCGTCCGAGAATTCCTTCAATTGCTACAAGGCAGGAAATTCTAAATGAATAGGTAATCTTGACTCTTTCCCATATACCAAGGCATATGGTGAAGTCTTGATAGACTTCTTGATCGAAATTCTATCTGCCCATAAGGCCTGATTCAACAAAAGGTGCCAAGATCTCTTATTATCCCCCAAGGATCTCTTTAAAATCTGCAGCAATTTTTTTTTGTAGATTTTGCCAAGCCATTCCCCTAAGGGTAATAATTAGAGGATGTCTTCAGAAAAATACCGTACTTGTTTGCAAATTCTCCTAGCTTGGCTCTAATAAATGTAGTTTCGTTGTCTGTGATAATGGCGTCAGGAATTCCAAAATGCGTGATTAGTACTTCAATGGAAGTGATTACCACATCCTGATTTGTAGCCTTGGTTGGAATAGCCTCAGACCATCTTGTAAAATAATCAGTAGTCGTCAAGATGTACTTGTGTTTGACTAAAGAGTTTGGATCAATGATCCCAATAAAGTCTAGCCCCCACTGCTAAAAAGGTGTTTCTACTTGAATTGGATGTAGGGGCAATGGTGCATTTTTGATCCATCCCGTATACCTTTGGCATTTGTTACAAGCTTGAGCAATCTTGAAAGTATCCACGAACAAAGTTGGCCAATAGTAACCAGCCTGAATAATATTTAAGGACGTAGGCCTACCAACGTAATGTCCTCCTGACATACCATAATGAAACTCCTCCAGGAATCTAGCTTTCTTGGGTTCCTTAATGCACCTTAGGAGAACTCCATCAATGTTTTTGAAGAACAATCCCTCAGGAAACAATACATACCTAAGAGCTTGTAGGTGAAACCTTCTCCATCGTGAAGCATTTAATTGTGGGGGACATATACCCATTGGAAAATACTCAACAAGGTCGTCTTCCCAATCTTGGCCTTGTGCAAAGATGTTCACTAGATTCCTTTCTTCAGCAGGGTCGTTCACTTGATGATCAACTATCTCAAAGGCCATAGTTTTTGCTAATTTCCAGCATAAGGCCTTATCCTGCACCAACTTGGTTGGATGGATCTCAACATCAAACTCTTGAACTTTGGTGACCCAACTGGCACGCTTATCGCCCATCTCACCCTGAATTATGAAGTTCCTTACATTGGGGTGGATGACGTAGACGATCGTCTTTCTCTAAGATACAAAGTGCCTAAAATTTTTGAGACTTCATGATAGCATAGACCTGCTTCTCAATGAAATTGTATCTCTCCTCATGGGGTAAGATAACCTAGCTAAGGAAAGCAATGGGTCTTTCATCCTCATCGTCTCCTTTCTGTGTAATCACTACAAAGATAGCTTTCGTCCTCTCCAACTGCATACAGAATGAAGTCCTTAGAATAATCTGGATTGATCAACATAGGGGCTTGTGCAATTCTATATTTAATCTCCCGAAATGCATCTTTCCTCTAAGTTTTCCACTTGAAATCTGCATCTTTCTTTAATAGCTCAGTCATGGGCTTGACTACTCGGGCAAAGTCAAAAATAAATTTTTTGACAAAATTGATTTTCTCGAAGAAATATTGCAACTCTTTCTTATTGGTAGGGAGCGATAGTTTCTTCAAAGCTTCAGCTCTCGATGGATCAATTGCCAAACCGTTCTCTAAGATGACATGTCCCAAGAGCTTACCTTCCTTTACTATGAAAATGGACTTCTTTGGGTTGATGGAAATGCCAAACTCCTAACATTTCTCAAATATCTACCTCAAATGAGAACAGTGTTCTTCTTGTTTGTGTGAAAAGACAGTCATATCATCGAGATAGATGACAATGATCTTATTTAAAAGCTCCCCACATGCGATGTCCATGGGCCTTTGAAACGTAGCCCCAACATAGGACAATTCTAAAGGCATGCGCTGATAGGCAAAGTTACCCCACTTGGTTGCGAACATGGTTTTCTGCTGATCCTCATCCCTGACCCAAATTTGATTGTATCCAAAGAATCTATCTAGAAATGAAAAGTGCTGAGCCCCAGAAACAATGTGAAGGATCTGATCAATGTGAGGCAATGGGTAGTGATCCTTCAAGGATGCTCGGTTCAAGTTTCAAAAATGCTCGGTTCACCAGTATCTGCTTCTGCATAAAGGGTTTGACTCATTCTTCTAGCTTGATAGTGTGCTGAATGATCTCTTTATCATATCCCCTTAGATCCTCGTAGCTCCAGGCCACGATGTCAGAAAAATCTTGACATAATTGTCTGATCTCTTGCAATTTAGTAGGAGTAAAATCAATCCTAATTTTGATGACCTTATCAACCTCCAACTGAAGCTCCATGTACTCTTTCTCGTCGACCTCGATCTGATGCTTCTTGGACTGATCATTCTGATCAAAAAAGCTTTCTAGAGTAATGAGGCCTTTAGGAATGTGTTTATTCTACAACTAAATTAGGCCTTTAGTTTCTTCATGCTCCAAGGTCCCTCCCTTGATGGTGGCAGCTTCTTGAACCAAAAAGTTAACAATTTGCTCATCGCTATTGAAGACTTGCCAAAAGGTGTCCTTGTCTGGGACAGAGGGCCTATACACCATTCTCACTATTTTTTGCCTTCTCACCACCTGCTCGATTGGTGAAAAAGTTTCTCCCAATGAAGCCAGTAGGTTAGCATGTCTATTTTATTCTCGTGGAACAAAATGAATGTTGAGAGTAGAGAATGATTCTAACAGGTCCCAGACCTTGTTGTGATAGTTCTTGAGATAGTGGTGTTTGGACACACACTTATTGGTCACCTGATTGAAAATCAGCTCGGAGTCACCAAAGATTTGCAATTGTCGTGCTCCAAGTTTCTTAGCCTTCTTGAGGCCTAGGCATAAAGCCTCATATTTTTCTACATTATTTATGCAGCTCCAGGTCAAACAATATGAATAGGATCATTGAATCCCAGAAGGTAATACTAGAACAATCCCAGCTCCAACACCATTTCTACATCGTGCTCCATCAAAATAGAGCTTCCAGAGCTATTCTTGACTTTCATCATTCTTTTCTTTAGCCTTTTCAGGATTAAAAATGGAGTAACACCCCAATTCAGTTTCCATCATGGCATTGAAATTGGCCATGGAAAATTCATTTTTTGGGTGGAGCTCTTCCAAAGCTTCTTCCATTAAGTCAAGCTCACCAAATTCTTCAGAAATTATGTGCATCGAATTTGCTAACTTGTCCATTTCATCTATTCTCTCCACATGAAATGTGGAAGGCTTCTCATTGAAAATTTTCACCCTTTTACCTTTATGGATCACCTCCAAATGAGTAAAATCCAAAGAAAGGTAACCCCCGAGTTTAGACGTGAACTCTCAGGAGAGACACATACCAAAACATGGATCTAGATCCACTACTATGATCTCCTGGATCATAGTAATCTGAGGCATGGCATGCAGGGAGATAGGAACATCCTTAATTACGCCCACCATCTTTACTGAGGTACCATCTAGCTGCAAAACTCCCATGCTAGTCCTTGTATATTCCATGCCTATGACATCACATACCGCCTTAGGCATGACAGTAGTAGCTGCTCCTGAGTCAATGAGGAAATTATGCATCACATGTCCCTCCGTTCTCAATGAAAGATAAAAATGTGGTGGTCCATTTTTTTTGGTGACTGAAGAGGTCAGAGTTTGAGCCATAACTACCTAGGCTAGAGCCTTCCCCTTAATTTGTGTGGTCTTCAAGGATTCCTGTAAGAGATTCACCTATCCAGGCAGCTGCAAGGTGTCATACAGACTTACCTTGGCTGGTATCCCTTTGAGTTCTTCGACAATGTTGTACTCCATCGAAATTGGCTCTCTCCCTCCACCAGTAGATTCAAATCTTCTTATATATTGTTGGGTGGCCTCCACTCGCTACCGTTTAGTCAATGACGGATACCACAATGTCTCTCTAGATTTTTCCTTCATTTTTGCTTGTAGCTGGGAGGTAGAAGCCTTAGCTTGCAACCTCTCTTTTGCTTGTGGTGGAAGCAAATCCTTTGACAAAATAGGTGGGTATTATTGTGGGGCTGGAGGATCATGAGTCTTTACAGGTATTTATTACTTTGTTGCTTATGCAGGAGGCACTTTCAATGGCTCCATCTTATCCAGATCTACCACCATTGGTTTCTTGCCACTACGTGTCAAGGCTGCTATGTATTCCTCAAGAGACATCGTGGAATTATGATCCACCTCTCGAATCATGTTTATACGGCTCCCCGTAAGAACTTGTAAATAATTTTGGTGGACCATGCAAGTGGACTCATCATGTGGGTCGTTGCATGAAGAACACCAGTAAGATGGCTCATGTGAAACTTCAGAGGGGCCAGAATATTCACTTACCAGGATCGCTGAACTCCTCTCAGGTACTTTCTCTATAACCTTGCTAGGAGCAACTTGAACTCTAGTTACCACTAGAATAAATCTTCATGGCTGAAAGTTCCTTTCCACCTCTCTCCACTCCATAGATGTCATATTGTTAGTGAGGGCTCTTATGGCAAACTGAATTTCTTGCAAAACAACCAATTGAGGATCTAGGCTTGAGGACACAGGCGGTGCCGGTAGAGGTGATGGGACTAGTGGAGATGGTAATGCAAGAGTTGGAACTGGAGAGGTTAATTGTGGAATGGGAATCATAGGTACTAAAGTTGTGGGAGGATTCCATTAAGATGAAGGGTACATGGATGGATCAGTGTATGATGTGGAGGCTGCACCTGTATGCTGGTATTGCGAAAGCTCAAGAAAAATAGGCATAGTCATTTTTGGAGGTAATTTCCCAATGGAAATTAGATCGATATTAGCCTTCTATGCCTGGGAATATAGTGCAGGAAAGGTTTGAACATTGGAAATCCTAATGTTCATACTAATATCTGAGTGGAAAGCCCTAATATAGTAAAATTCCACTTGGTCATTAGTAGAGTGGAGACCATCAGGAAATCTCTACCAAGTTTGGGCAAACCTAACATTGAAATCCACTATCTCCTCTTGAGGATGCCTCTTGATATTAGTAAATTGATGAAATAAATAAAATGGGTTCGCTTGCTCATTGAAACCTTTGATTAGCATCTCTGCTAATTGATCCCACAAATTTATGTAATTGGGAGTCAAGGATCTATACCAGCACAATAACTTATCGCAGAGTGACAACACGAGCAATTTTATCATGACATCTTCATCTGTGATATTATGAATTGTAGCCAAGGATGCCACATCTGACACATGCTCATACATGGTCTTTCCAGTCCCATCGTATGTAGGAAAAGCCTTTGATGCTATAGCAGGAACTAGATTTTGAAAAGGCAGGTCCAACGCTCCCAAATGGTTCCAAGCAGGAAATTGACGTGGAGGAGGTTGTTGACCAGCCATTTGCATTGCTGGATTTGGATGTACTAGCAAGCTCGTAGCAGTACTGCGAGGAGTTAGAGATGGCACAAACTGACCTGCCACCTATGAAGAGATAGCAAATGATGGGCTCATGGGACTTACCAATCTTGAGCGCTCCCTCCAATTTTGAACATTGATCTCAAAGAATTCAATTGGGTCTTCCAATTCTTTGGCTCTTGATCTCATGATCATGAAACAAGGATTTTTACTAGCTTCATGATTGGAGATTTCTAGGTACTATATAGTCACCCCTAGTAGAGTCACCAGATGAACTTACAATCTCTGCTTTGAGGTCAAGATAGTTCATCAAAATCTTGATTCCTCTGGGTGTCAAAATATGGGACTTGTGAGTCCCATCGGGCGTGCCAAAAACTGTTGGCATAGGTGGGTTTGTCAACTTGGAATAGTACTTGTCCCATCGATTATGGATCTTATTGAGACATAAATAGTCTATCCCATCGGGCATGCCAAAAATTGTTGGTCACAAATCCGCCTAGTCATATAAAATGCACCCTAGACCCGACCAACATTGAAAGGCCGAGAGAAAGAGAAGTCTCTCGGGCCAATCTCCAGAGAGGACTGGCTCCCAAACTAATCTAAACTAATTTCAAGGTTTAGGGTTAGAAATAATAGAAAGAGATGGAAATATGGCTGAAGCCAACAGTTGATAGGGAGAACAACCTAAGATAGCAAATAACCTCAAGCTAAATCCCAAAGATAAGCAATAACTGATTCTTCGAATGCACATATAGAAATTGGATCAAACATTGACCATAAGTTTGCCTTCAATTATACTTCAAATTTTCAAATGAAAACATAGCCAAATTCAGAACAGAAAAATTCAACTTATATTTTAGCACTTGAATAAGTAGAAGTGAATTACACAGAAAGCATCACATGAGCATCAGTTTGGATCACCAACTCAAAGGACTCTAAGAATAGAGCAAAACACGTTTAGGATTTCTACTTCATTTTTTGCAAAAAGGTCCTCCTATTTTCTTGAAATGTACATTAGTATTTATAGAGGTCTCCCCTCTACCTTTAGAATCGTAGCATTTAAAAAATAAAACAAATTTTGAAGAGGAGATCCACAAAATATACACTTGAAAAGAGAAACAATCCCCCTAAATCTGCCTTGGAGAAATCACATTCCCTGCTTTTATGGCTCACTTTTGAAAATCGAACGAAAACAAGGGACCACATTTCTTCGTTAAATAACTATTCTCGAGGCATGCTTAAAGTGTTAGGATATCACGAACAAGAGATTTTAATATCGGAGGCATCTTTAATTTTGGTGGCTTCAAAAACTGCATGATTTAACACGTTCTCCCATATTGCGCACATAAGTAAATAATGAAACATTTAATTTTGGAGCCTCTTTGACCTCAATCTCAAAACCAATTGGAGAGATTTTAAAACATCACTTTGTTCAATCCTCATTTTCTCCTTACGATCTCCTATGCAATATGAAGAAAAATGCGGACAAAAATTTATTGGGCCTTTATTGTTTCTTCTGTCGTGAAAATGTGACGTGTCACGAAATCACAATATTTATCCCTCACTGCTTTTTCCTATTGCTACCAGTTGTGAAAATGCAATGTGTTGTGAAATCATGACATCCTCCTCTCACTTGGATTTCATCTTCTTTACTTTTGGGAAAATATGACAATTCATGAAATCGTGACATGTCACGAAATCACGACATCCTTCTCTCACTTGTCTTTGTCTTCTTTACTTCCACAAAAACCCGACAAGTCATGAAATCATGACATGTCATGAAATCGTGACATCCTCCTCTCCCTTGGATTTCGTCTTCTTTACTTCCACAAAAATGTGACAAGTAACAAAATTGTGACATGTCACAAAATCGTGACATCCTCCTCTCACTTGGCTTTGTCTTCTTTACTTCCATGAAAACGTGACATGTCGTGAAATCATGACATCCTCCTTCATTTTGTTCCTTCGCTGGTCCTTGTCATGAAAATGTGATAAATCATGATTTTGTGTCATTCTATACTTGGCGCTATCCTTTTCTGCTTTCTCCCCAAAAAAATGTGATAAGTCATGAAATCACGACATGTTACGAAATCGTGACATTTTCAACCACCTTGTACTTTTTTGCTTTCTCCCCATGAAAACGTGACAAGTCATGAAATCGTGACATGTCATGAAATCGTGACATTTTTCTATCTTCTCCTTTGTTGCCGCCTCCATTGCAAAAATTTGACGTGTCGCGAAATTGCGACATTTCATACCATCTTGCTCCTTCCTCGCTTTCCTACTGCGAAAACATGACAGGTCGCGATATCGCGTCAGTCCATCCTTGGTGCTCCCCTTTGCTACTGTATTGCATGAAAATGTGACATGTCGCCTATCACTTTGCTTTCTTGCCACTGTCTGCCACAAAAATGCGATAGATTGCAAAAATGCGACATGTCGCGATGTCGTGACAACTTTGCCTTTACTGCTCCCTTTTGCTGCTTTATTGTGAGAAACCTCAATAGGTCACGAAAATGCGACATGTCACGATTTCGTGACATTTTTCTATGCTTAGCTTTTATCTACATCGGACACCGCAAAACTGCAACAGGTCGCATAAATGCGACGTGTCATGATTTCGCAAAATTTTTCACTTACTTTGCTTTGGCACAAAAATTGTAGAGATTTTTTGTTTTTTACTAATTATCCCTTTCGAGGTGCTTGGAGGGACAAACAGAGGAGTGAGTATCTCTACAATTTGTACATTATTTTGTATGAACAACAAAAAAAAAAAATGTGGAAAAAATGCCAACAAGACCACAGGTTTGGGCTGCGATTTAGACTGATTAGGCCAAGGAGCCCAAATTGAGAGGTTAGAACCACTGATCTATCTTGTATTCTATCCAAGATCCTCCATATGGTCTTGTAGCATGTTCATATGAGTAGTCGCCCTTGACATGACACATTTTAGGTGTCTATAGATGCTCCTTTTGAGATGCGTTGTGAGATCAAACAATGTTGAGAAAAAATATACCTCCTAAAATGATGTTGAAGGCTCTATGATCATCATTAGTCAGATCAACATTCGATGCCCCAGGTCTTGCAAAAGGATGCACATCCTAGAATCATTGCTTCCAACTGGGTGAAAGACTTATATTTGAAAAACTTGCACTTGTCATCAGGCATTTAGGTAGCGTTTGATGCTACAATAGGAGTTAGGCCTATATAATCGAAAGGAGAAGAGATACAAATAAATTATCATATTTTCTATTTACCCCAAGCAAAGGGGTAAGCTTATGATAGTTGTTGACAATGATTCGCAAGGACAAACGCAATTTTGACAAGATCAAGGGATTTACAATCTTTGAGATATTTTGTTGATTTTGATTATAATTTGATATCATGACTACCCCCTCAAGCGACAAGTTGATGAGGGTAATAACAATGATTAAAGCAACGATGTCACTTGACCACCATGGATTATCTAAAAAAATTTAGATTTGAGCATATTAATTATTTGGCTAGGCCTAGTTCAAAATTTGATTTCAACTATTAATAGTGATTGCACATTCCTATCCCATGGAGTAGTCGGTGACAATAGTCATCTTAGAGAATCGAAATGATACAAATCCAATCGGATTTGTGTTGAACCAAATTATCGATGATTTGCTAAAAGATGTCATAGAAGACATGACATGAAATGCCTCGTTCCCATGGAGAAGTCCAGTTGCGAAGGTCTTATTAGGGATTGAAAAGAAGCATATCATATCAACAATGACCATTTTTCCCTAAATGTCCTTATGATAATTTACTCATCTTGTCAGATTGCATGGAGCGTAAGTCACTACAACCACCAAGTGTATAGGGTAAATTACTAAATATGAGGCACATTTGGTGTTTTTAATTATTTGATTTTTTTGTTGTTAATTTTAATTTTTTTAATTGATCCCGGTGTCTTGAACATCACCAAATTTACAACATTGATTGCTCTTTTTGAAAATTTGATCCAATGGGAGTCATTAATTTACCTTTTTAGACCTTACCATGGTGGAATTTGACTAGATTTGCTACCAATTAAAAACCGCAACTAGGGTCTGCGGTTCCCAATTGTAATTTTAGGAACCGCGGCTAGGGCCTGTGGTCTGTGTGAAATAAGAAAAAACTTATAAAAGCTCAATTTTCAAATTTCTTTCATTATTCCTTAACAATTACTGGCAATTGGAGAGCTTGACAATGATAGCTACAAACTGACCTGACCCTATCAAACTCCACACCCACATCGTACACACTACACGATGGCAGAGCGTGGGAAAGCTTCTTTTAGCTGTGGTGGCTGAGGTGAGGGTAAGGTAATTCAAAACCAAGACCTCACATCCATTACCAATAAAATTAACCTCACTAAGAAATGGGCTAATTGAACTTAATTAAACTTCTAGTAACAAATCTCATGCTAGATTAGGCTAGTTTAGGCTTTAGTTTTTTTAATTTTTTTTTGTTTTTTAGCCGTGAACAATGACTGGATGGGACATCAGTCATAGAACGTAGGTACCAGCTATGGTTCCCAATTGATCAATTGGGGACCGTAGATGCTAGCTGTGGTTCACATTTAAAATCCCAATGGTCAATTTTTGACCGCATGTGGACCGTAGGGTTGACACGTGGTTCACAAATTTTAGGAAACATTTATCAAATTTTTAATTTTTTCAAGGTTTAATAGGCAAATAATGTCATTTAATGCATTTTTGACTTATCTAAGTGACATTTTTAATTTTTATGACTACATGATGACATGTTTTTGTAATTTTAGATGTTTTTGATGATTTTTAGGTCATTTTTAAATGTTTTTGCTTGTTTTTAGTTAGCTTTTTCCTTATTCTATGCTTTTATTTTAGAGGTTGACCTCTAGAGCTTGAGATCCTGACATCCTTAAGACTCTTTGTGAAGATCTTACTATCAGGGAGAGGAGATGGTTTGGATCTATCAAATTTGGCTACATCCTGGATATACCCACGATTAGGGTGGATCAAGCCTACTTGACTATGTTCGCCCGACACTAGAATGCACAGACCAACACATTTCACCTATCTATAGGTGAAATGAATGTGACCCTAGAGGATATCTATAGGATATTAAAGATCCCCATTTATGGTGAGGCCATCATCTATTCTACTTTTAGGGCCAAAGGGCCCATTTTTGATGTTATCTTCCATGATCGAATCCAGGAGGCTCAATGTAGTATCGATCATGGAGGAGTCCATATCAGATACTGGTAGGGGAAGAACATCTTCTCTATGCACAAGGTCATATTTATGCACCTAGTGGTGCAAGTTTTTCTTCCAAATTCCTCGGGCATGAGGATTCCCTAGAACCTCCTAGCAACTGTTCATAGAGTGGTTTAGATCTGAATGACTCAACTGCTATGACTGGCCTAGGGGAGCACCCTGCTCTGCTAGTTGTATAGAGAGTTATACCAAATCACTGAACAAAGCCACTAGGGCATTAGCTGTATCCTGATTCTTTAGATTTGGGGCTAGCACTACATCAGGATAGAGCATCTGAGAGAGCTAACCTTGTGTATCACGAAGATTGATGATTCTCACCAGTGTTATGCCTCTTGCAAGCATTGAGAGGAGGGGTTGAAGAGCAAGACCCATGCTAGTGATGTCCAACATTTTATCACATAGTTTAGATCACTCAGACCTGATGATATTGAGTGGTGGCTGTACATGGATTTCCCAGCATGGGCTAAGGTGGGCAAGTGTCTTTGATAGGCTCGTAGAGACAGGTGGCTACTTAGTTGGAAGGTCAATATTAGAGAGTATTAGTTCTACTATCGCATCTTGCATTAGTTTTGCATGGTGTAGAACATTTTGGAGATTCCATTTCCATACATGCGCTTGGCATTAGAGTGGTATATACCATGGATTCAACCTTCAGCTCTAGGAGATAAGCCAAATGACTTCTAGGAGACTGGGGTTGACAGGGCTGCTACAACCCTGGCATATGACAGATGGTGGTCCATGCTCTGGTAGCATGTATCAGGGCCTCTAGGTAGAGTGCCAGATGAGGTAGAGGTAGAGGTGGATCCTAATGGGCACAGGGTGCACTAGCATACAAAGGGTGGATGGGGAATAAAGGCCATCATCGAGGAGGCTCCTAAGGTTGAACCTGATGATGAGGCTCCAGAGAAGGGTGAGGTACCTCCTAATAGTGCATAGGGGCTGCTCCTAGCTCAGGTTGTTAACTTGTAGAGTCATCTTGGTCGATACATCACACAAAAGATGGAGTGAGATACCACCATTGCTACTCTACGAGCCAAGTTGACTGATAGGGATTGTAGACTAACCAAGGTAGCATAGTAGATCACTAGCTTGACTACATAGGCTATGAAAATAGAGGGGAGGGTCTAGGAGCTCACTAGTACACATGATCTGGTAGAGGCACGACTAGCTACTACTATAGGAGAGAGGGACTTGGCCTTGGCTTAGAGGGTAGATCCTTCATCTTCTCATGCTGTCATGGCACCACCCATAGCACCAATGCCAAAACTACCTGGTGATCATGATCCCATGTCAAATATTCAACATTTATAGGCCCTCATGGAGGAGGGCAATGACAAACATACTAGCAGGGTAGCCCGTATAGACTAGCTAGAGGGCTACATTAGGTTGATTGGTGGCACGGTCCCAGAGGATTCTCATGTTGTAGGGTCTCAATGAACCAGGTCCAAGACTATGGGATAGTACACAACTAGATCTAGCTAGTGGACCCACAATACAGAGAAGATACATAGGTCCTCTATCACACATGGTGGCAGCTCGCATTGGAGCCACAAGGAGATAGGTGGGACCTCTAGCCATAGGACTAACTGCCTGGACATACCAGTCTCTTATGTGCTAGGCTTCCTCGGGCTAGGTGGTACACAGGGCCCTCAATAGGGCATACAATAGGGGCTAGATCTAACTATAGAGCAGGCTCCAAGTCATAGGGATGAGGGAGGTGGTGAGAGCTCCAGTTCGGGGGGATCTGGTTAGAGCTAGGGCTCTTGTCAGATCATAGCTATATTTTTGCACATGTATCATTTTGGCGTAAGATTGAAGACCTTAACCATTATAGCCTATGGGTATTTTGTACTCATATAATGTACTTTGAGACACATATTTATATGATATGAATTAATCATTTATAGCTCATGTTGTGTAGATGATTTATATGTTTTAATTTTATGTTTATTTGATGCACATGGATGCAATGCTTATGTTAATTTGATGTTTTATGATGTGATGTATGGATGACATGGACTAGATAACTATTTGATTTATGATGATGATTATATGCAGTGATCTAGATGCTTAGATGTGCGATATATGATGGATGCATATGGATGCAATGTTTTCTCTTAATGCATATTTGATATTACTTTATTGTATGCATTAATGTATGTAATGCTTTATTTACACGATGGTAATCTAATGTAGATGAACCTGTATGTTTTAATAACTTAGAACATAAAGAATGAATGCAAATATGTTTATGAATCTAATGAATGACACAACATAATGTATAACAATTATGAATGTAATTGAAAATCCTTAAGATAAGAATTTAATCAATTAATCACCCATATATGAAATGCAATGAATGTAGTTGTATAATGCGAATGATATAATGTGTCATTCTATTTTATTTTGCAAAATTTGAAAAATATGCATGATATAGTCAGTGGTTATCTAAATATTATTTCTAATATCCATCCAGTATTTATCCTATATCTTGATTGTGCTTCATATTATGATGTATCATGGATTCGATACTTTGCAATTTGATGATTTATATGGTTGCAATATTTGATATTTTTTTGCTATGAGAATTTTTTTTAAGGTTTTCCATGAGACTCAAACACCCTAATAAACTTATCAAAAGTTGCATACTAACCACACTAGACTTTTGAGATAAAAGGCTTTTGCTAGGATAGGCCCTAACTGTTCATTATCCCTGTGTGTGCACATGATTATTTTAAGATAAGACATGAGTGTTCCTCTATGTCAAGCAGGATTCTTTTAGCCCATTTCTAAGATAGGGGTTCCACAAATATCTTATCCAATCCCAAGTTTAAATTTTAGTTGGAATAAACCACTAGGCAATGCAGGACACATGAAGCTAGCTCTTCCACATTAAAATATTGGTCTTGTTCATAAGTGAGGTGCTAATGCATCAAAAATATCATCATGCGTAAGGTATAGTAGTGTCAAAAATTCTAGGGATTTAGGCTCATTCCTTTCTATCCTTATATTTTTTGGATACTTGCTCATATGTAGTGAAGCAAGGGAGTTGATTCCATATTCATTTTGAACTATATTTGTATCTTCATTTGATCTCTCTTCAAACTGGATTTTGGATCTTCATTTGATCTCCACTCAAACTTTGATTTATGATCTTCATTTGATCTTCACTTTGAACTTTGATTTAAGCCTGTTTTATGATATTCATTTGATCTTCACTTTTTAGCATTTACATTTGATAATTTTCTTCAAAAAATTTCCTTTGGGGGGATTTACTTGGGAAAAATATTTCTGGTATATTGATTTAGAATATCGATCTCATGATATCAATCTGGGAAGTCGATATATGATATCGATCTAGGGTATCAATCATGAGGATTGATGTGGGATATTACTTTAGGATATTTCTTATTTTATCGTAAGCAAGGGATTCTAAATAGGGAATTAACCTATCATTTTACCAACTACCAACATTTCCTATACCGTCCGCATAGAAGGATAAGCAAGAATAACTCATTTTTCTTTAGGATACCTGGTCCTACTTCACGATTTTCATCTTCCCCTAGTCCTTTTTAGGATTGTTTAATTTTTTGATTAGTGATAGGCTTATGATATGCTAAGGGCTATACTAACTAAACCTTAGCTACAAAAGCAAAGCAAGATTTCTACCAAATCTTGATAAGACCACTAGGTATGGCTGAGTGACCGAAAAACCCTAGTATATCTCCATAGCAACATTATAGGTTATGTTGAAAAACATAATTACTCACATGAATGATGGATCATGATAAATGCAAAGATGCATGATTTAAACACAAACATGGTGTTGTTTGTAATACTGACAAACATAATCCCTCCTACTATGGAATGCAATGGATGATGAATGCCTATATGCAATGCAATAATGCAGCGAATGCATGTGTGAATGCAAAAATGAAAATGCAAAATTCAAAGGCAAATGCAAATGTTTTTGGATTTTATACTTTACCAATTTTTTTTGGATTTTATTGATTTTATTATTTTTATGAGTTTTTGAGCCTCATATCTGACCAAAAGACGAGTACATGCCTCTAGAGCCTTTAGATTGACCAAGCGATTTTTTAGCAAAATCCTTGGAGCTTTTTAGGATGATCGAGCAGTTTTAAGCAAACCCTCAAATATTTTGGGGTTTTACTAAAGGGTTTATGAGCACCTTAAGGACTTTTTGGGATGACCAAGTGATCTTATTGAGTCCTTGGATCTTTTGGATTGACCAAGAATATTTTCATAAAATCTTGGTGCCTTTTGATCGACCAAACTACTCATAGACGAGCTTGGAGCCTTTTAGGATGACCGAGTTATTATAAGCAAATACTTGGAGTCTTTTACTAACATGACCAAGCAATTTTTGGAATCCTAGGAGGATTTTGGGATGACTGAGTGGTTTTAAACAAACCCTCGAAGGTTTTTGAGGTTGAACAAAGGGCTTATAGATGCCTTTGGAGCTTTTTTATTGACCAAACCACTTATGATAGTGTTTGGAGATTTTTAGGATGATCGAGAGATTACAAGCAACCCTTAGAGCCTTTTACTATGCTCTTAAAGCATAAAATGCCTTAATATGGATGATGTTGAGAGGTTCAAGCTCTTCAACACCCCCTAGCGATGTTAGGTGATAGGTACCTGGACCAATATTTTTAGATATGATGTAGGGTCCTAGCCAATTAGCCGTGAATTTGTCTCACATATCTAGCAATAAATTAGAGTTATGTTGGTTCTCTTTCAAGATAAGATCCCAAAATTCAAAGTATCTCTGGTGGACTTTGATATTGTAAGCTCATTTTAGTTACTCTTGATAAACATGGAGATGCTCCAGGGCATTCACATGACGTTCATCAAGTAGCATTAGTTAATCCATTTGAGCTTGTCATGCAGTGTCATCATTGATGAACTCTTTCAATCCATTGTGTAGCATTGGAATTTCTAATTTCAAGGGCATAATGGCCTCAACACCATATACTAGTGAGAATGACGTTGCCCTAGTGGACGCCCGAATACTAGTCCTATAATCCCATAATGCAAGGGGCAACTAGATATACCAATATTTGTGGTTTTCTTGTACTATATTTTTGAAGATGGCCATCACTATATTATTTGAAGCCTCAACCTACCCATTTTCTTGTGGATAGTATGGAGTCACAAAACTATGTTTGATTCTATATTTAGATGTCAAAGCTCTCACAGTTTTGTTCTTGAAAGATGTTTTATTATTCGATAGTATTTTGGATGGAATCCCAAAACAACTTAAGATATGCTCCAGTATAAACTCTGCTATACAAGCTCCAGTTGTCATTGTTAAGGGTATTTCTTCCACCCACTTTGTAAAATACTCAGTAGCCGTAATTATGAATGTATGTCATCCCGATGATGGAGGAGAGATCTTGCCTATAAGATCTAATCCCCACTAAGCAAATGGCCAAGCCACTTGGATGGGTTGTAAGGCATGCAATGGCAAGTGCATAATATTAGCATGATGCTGGAATTTAACACATTTATTGACATACACATTGCACTCCTTATCCATAGTGGGCCAATATTAGCCCATTATAAGGATGTTCTTGATGATGGCCATGCCGTTGAAATGGCCACCACACGTACCATCATGAGCTTGTAAAATCACCCATGATGCCTCCTAGTGCTCTAGGTAATGAAGGATAACTCCATCATAGCCTCGTCAGTATAGGATATCTCCTATTAAGACATATATAGCTACTTTCTATTTAAATGTGCACTTCGCAGCATGCGAAAATCCCTCTAGAATTATACTAAGCTTTAGGAAGTATTTAATTTATGACATCCAATTTTGATAAACCTTAGCTTTGACTGCTAAGATGAATTTATCCCACTATGTATTTACCTTTGCAAATGTAGACTAAAAAAAAACCCTATGGTGAATGGTAGTACCACTCCCCATAGGACTCTGAGAGGTTAATGACCCCCAAGGTGCCTTCTTAAGAAAGTATTTAGCTTTGCAGAACCATTTAGATTTTGGTTCTACACTGATCATGTTGACGGATTCTATGTTATCATAGGTTGCACACTCTACTGCTGGATGTGAGAGAGTCTTGACATGGATGGTAGTGAAATCAGTAGATGGATTTTGAGGGATTAATGATACCAAATATGCCATGGTATCCGCAAATCTATTTGATGATCGATGGATTGCCTCAATGTCATACCATTCAAATTTGGCCAAATATGTGTCAACTAGATCTTTATAGGCTTTCAGTATGGGACATAGGAACTAAAAAATCTCCTTGACTTGATTTACTATGAGCAAAGAGTCACCAAAGATGTTCAATCTCTTAATATTAATGGTGATGGATGTGTGGAGGTACAGCAGTAGGGCTTCATACTCAACATTGTTGTTGGTGCATAGAAAATCCAACTTGAACGACAAGGGCATCGGTGCTCCTTGCGGTGTGAAGAACACTATTATGGCACCACCCCCTTGTTCACACTTTGAATCGTCAAATAACAGAGTCATATCAACATTGTTGTATGGTTTTTTAGGTTTGAGAGATTCAGATATGACAAAGACTGCATCGTCTAAAAGCTCAATTTTTAGAGGCCTACTCTTTGATAGTGGTGCCTCAGCTAATTGATCTGGTATGACCTGTCCCTTAATGGAATTCTGTCTTATGAATTCTAGATGGAATTCTGTCAAAAGCATGATCCACTTTGCAGTACACGTATTGTGATAAGTCTTACTCATCATGTACTACAAAGGATTTTGTTTAGATATAACATATGTCGTATGAC
Source organism: Wollemia nobilis (assembly GCA_028583015.1). NCBI lineage: Eukaryota > Viridiplantae > Streptophyta > Pinopsida > Araucariales > Araucariaceae > Wollemia > Wollemia nobilis. The sequence goes on along the minus strand of JAQPPZ010003305.1, from coordinate 7,144,233 downwards.
TTAACATATAGTTTTGTAATTTCTTTGTAGCGAACACTACTACTAAACACAATTTTTATACATATGCATACCCGAGCTCATAGCTCACCAAGGTTCTACTAATATAATATATGGCATGTTCTTTGCCTTGCATGTTCTTTTGGGCTAACATGGTTCCCAATGCAAAGTCGATTACCGATATATATAGTATAAAAGGCACCTCTAGCCTTGGTGGAGCTAGCATTGGTGGCATCGCCAGGTATTGCTTTATTTTAGTGAAGGTTGCCTTGCAGTCCTAGTCCTAGTTGAATGGGACTCCCTTATGTAACAATTGATTCATGGGTCGATATTTATATGATTATTGAGTGATAAATCGCTTTATCGAGGCTACCTTGTCCTAAAGGGTCATTAATTCCTTAATATTTGTGGGAGGACATATTTCCAAAATGACTTTGAACTTCACTGAGTCTTCTTCGATGCCTTTCTTAGAGACGATGAATCCTAGTAATTTTCTATAAGTTACACCAAATACACACTTCTTAGGATTCATCCTAACATTGTGCTCTATCAGGCGATCAAAGACTTTCCTTAAGACCTTTGCATGCTCTTCTCATAGCAATGAATTGGCTAATAATTCATCGATATAATATTCTAGAATTTTGTGCATATAGTCATGAAAAACATATGTCATGGCCCGTTGATATGTGGCACCAGCACTTTTGAGGCCAAATGGCATAACTTTGTAGCAAAACATTCCCCATGGTGTTATAAACATGGTGTTGAGTGGTATTTTCACCCGATTGTGAAAACACACTCTCCGATAGGATTTGGGTTCCAAATCCCCTCTTGCAAAGAAATTAGACAAGTAATTTCTCCAAGGTCTTTGCTATATTAGCATTTGGCATAAAGAATAATATTCAATTTGAACATTTGGAATACCTTAGTGGTTGCAAGTAACTATTAACAAGGGGCATTGTGGTTTATTTTATTCATGAAATTGTAATGATTGTTCATTTAATCAAAATGAACTCAATGTGAATTAATATTAATGATGAAATTATTTTGTTTTCTAACTTTGGTAGATTTTCAATTGTTTACTTGAATGACTGTAATTAAAATAAAATTAAATTTCCTGTGAAATAAAAATGCAAAAAAATAAAGAAGTGAAAATAAAATGCAAAGAGAATGGAACTAAAATACATTCAGAATGCGGTAATCCTATTTGACAAAACCGAAGATAATGAGGTTTTCTGCATACAACCTAACCTATTGAACCTGCAAAACATGCACAATCCAGATAAGTTAAGTGCTAGTTTTTGGGGTTTTAACTGTGATTTTCAGATTTAGACATTAGCATGAAGCAACCAAGAAAACTTGCATTAAAATTCACCTATAAGCCTAAACATCTGAAAAGGGAAAAAATAAACATTTAATCCTGCATGCAGAAAATAACTCCTTCTTTCTTGTCAATTGAGATGCAACTCTCTAAAATTTCTGTATTAAAAGTTTATCATTTTACAACAATAGAACTTTCTAGTTTTCTCAAAACCAGAAAAAGGGGAAGAAAAACACTCCAAAGAAGGTCCAAAATGGCTTCTCACCTTCGGCTCTACAACACTAACCACAACGGTTTTCAACCCCTCTACCAATCTATGCTTCTGCTTTTAAACTTTTTGGCAATGCTCTTTGTTTCACCCTGTGATGCTTCACTTCATCTCCCAGATCACTTTGTTTCATCTTCCCCGCCTCTTCGTCATTTTTGACTTTCTGCTCTACGTCGAAACGTTTGATCTTCTCTATGAACTCTAACGCTTCCCATGATTCTTACACCTTTATGCCAGGTGTTAAGCGTTTCCCCTGCATGTTCTATAACGGCCCACCATGAATCATGACAAAAATAGCATGTCGCGATATCGTGACATTTTCTATCTATAGCTTTGTTCTTCCACCTATATCGCGAAAACAAGACATGTCGCGATATCATGATGTTTTTATACCCACAAATTTATTCGTCTTCAAGCACCGCGAAAATGAGACATGTCACGATATCGTGACATTTTTCTCCTTCGGGTCACGTGGATGCAACCTGTCGTGAAATCACGACATTTTTCTCCTTCGCTGTGTTTTGTTGTACTTAGTCGTGAAAACGCGACATGTCATGAAATTGTGACACTTTTTCATTCTGTACCATCTCGTTGCTTTTTGTTGTGAAATCATGACGCTTTTCTCTTTTGGGCTATCTCGCTGCTTTCTGTCATGAAATTGTGACACTTTTTCATTTTGTACCATCTCACTGCTTTTTGTCACGAAATCGTGATGATTTTCTCTTTCGGGCTATCTCACTGCTTTCGGTCATGAAATCATGACACTTTTTCTCTATGTTCACTTTGGCTACTCCAAGTCACGAAAACGTGACATGTCACGATTTTGTGACACATTTCCCTTGCTTAGCTTGTCAGTCGTCGTGAATTGCAAAAATGAGACATGTCGCGATTTCACGATGTTTTCTTTCATTTGTTCCTTCCTCACTTTTATGCTATGAAAACCTGACATGTCATGATATCGCGACAATTTTGGTGCCTTATCTTCTCTCTCCTCTATGAACTGTGATTTCACAGCAACACATTGTGATATCGTGACACTTTATTTTTCTTAGCAGCAACACGTCGCGATATCGCGACGCTTTCTTTTTATTAACAGCAACACGTCGCGATATCGCCATGCTTTATTTTTCTTAGCAGCAACAGAGCAACACGTTGTGATATCGCAACACTTTTTTCTTATGCTGTATTTTGCTCTTCCTCTAATTTTTTTAGCATCTTCTCCAATTTTGGGGTGTGTTGTGGATCAACCACAACAAATGGTGACTCTATTGTCAAATGCTCTTGAGCATTTTGGTGAGAACCCAACCTAAAATATACAAGCTTAGATACAGACGTCAACACATAGAAGATAAACAAATACCGATAGATCAGAAATACATGAAACATCGTAATCATTAAGTATCATCTCGTGTGTGCAATGTGTTTTCATTCCCTATCACTTGAACTTGATCAACATTCCATTGTCAATTTCACTTATGATTTGTATGCAAGGCTATGAATGATTTGTGCAGGATTTGATGTATGATGAAGATGCTAGAGATATAACAACCTACTTTACAAAGGCTCAAACCTTCTAATATCATGAACAAACATATTAAAACTGTCAAACCCTCTTAGGACCAAATATATGTATACTGAATTAATTTACTAGATCCCAAAGTTGGTTATGTGTCACTACCATCTTGAACCCATGTGCAGGTGTAAGTGAGATTAGAGCTTTGGGGAATAGGATTCCCAACCTAAGTGAGATGGGAATTTAACCCTATCCTTACTACTCTGATCTGGAGTTCATTACCTCATCTTAAAAAAAATAATTTAACTTGTTATGGATGAAATGGTCAGGCTAGTCTATCCGTTTGAGTAGTCAATGGTCTTGTTTTAGACAAGACATGCTGCCATGCATGGGCATACTTAACCCCATAATCCATGATTTGGCTTCATTCATTCTCTTTTCTTTTATTTCTTGGACCTTTGGGATGACTACCCATCCTTGCTAGGGACATGTAGTATGATCCCTCCAATCCAATATTAAGATGAAATGGAAAATATTAATTTTATTTTTATTTCTTGGACCTTGGGGATGACTACCCATCCTTTGCAGAGGACATGTAGTACGATCCTTCCAATCCAAGATGATAAAATGAAAGATGAAAAATATTAGTTTTATTTTTATTTCTTGGACTTTTGGGATGACTACCCATCCTTTGCTGAGGACATGTAGTACGATCCTTCCCATCCAAGTTTTATGATAAAATGAAAGATGGAAGCTTTGGGGAATCAGATTCTCAACCTAGGTGAGATGAGAATTATGCCCTATCCTTACTACTCCATGAAGGTCAAATTAGAGCTTTGGGGAGTTGGATCCTCAACCTAAGTTCGATGAGGATTTAACCCTATCCTTACTACTCTGATTTTAGGCTTTAAGCATTATGGGAGTGGTAAAAACCACTGTTTTAAGGATTATGTTGCATGATAGGACAGACATGAAATATTCCTTTCGCCTCACCTTTTCTTCCAAGTATGGTTTTGACCATTTTGCTCAAGATTATCTTTAATGTGCATAGAACGTGCTTGGTTCAAGATAGTTCGGGCATCAGTTCCCAACCTTAGGATCCTTTTAATATATGTTATGTAATAACCCTAAGAGGATTCGACACCTTTTCAATGATTGTACATGGAAATGGATATGCAACTAAGATGGAATATATATGCAAAATGGAATGTAATATGAATGCATTGCTTTTCTGAATTGTGGATGGAGTATACCACCTATGTTGCCATAATTTGTAAAACTGACAACTTCATGCATCACAAGTTTCAAACGATATTATTTAATGTGTTTGCGTTACTTGTGGAGCTTTCTGCAATACAATTCCAATGTTTCATATTCTCCTGATTTTAGGCATAAGTTGACATCTCAATTTTTTTTTTTTTTTTTTATAGACAAACCAACATGTCCAGAGGACCAACACACAACTTAAATCCAAACCAAAATAGCAATCCCTAAAAAGGAAACTTGAAAACACAAACCAAAACCAAAAACCAAAATCTATATACACTATTGTACAAGATGGTGCAAAGCTTGGACTATCACTTTATCGGATCCCAAACATGACTAGAACATTTCAAAAGACATATGACATTAGGCGCATACCAAGCTTTGCAAAAATGCAAGAATAAAAGTAAGCCAAACAATATTCCAATTCCCATTATGCCTTTCTCACTCTGCCAACTTGCTTGGATAATGTTAGCAATTTCATTTTGAAATTTTAATTCATTGAATTGATAAGACAATAAATGGTTTTCAATATCTTCTTGTCTATTCATGAAAGTATCCACTTCATAATTCGATTCATGATTTAAAATTAGGCCTTCCTTTTCAAATGTGAGATGTTGCAAACAAGAGCCTATTTCTAAAAGTCTTGAATTCAAATCATTTTCCAAGATTTTAAAGCAATCAAAATAATTCAAGACTTGACAAGCATAAATTTTTTTTGACATTTCCCCATTAATGATATTAGCATCCAAAGGGACATCATGTAACCTATCACTTAAAATTTTTGTAGCTACTACCAAAGGTAAAGATTTCACCTTGTCATCCATACTCAACCCATCATGATTAAAATTTACCATAACTTGATGAGTGTTAGTAACTTTTTCTTTTTCCTCATTGTCTTCTTCATCATCCAATACCTGTTCAAAAACACCAAAGTTAGGCACCCAATCAAACATGCGTCCATCCTTTTCAAAACAAGAGCCTAGTTTTTCAAGATATGTGTCGCGTGACACCTTTCCATGATCAATGGCTTGAGTTGCCTCGAAATCCACATTTTCATTAGGATCATCAATAGTATCAAACCCACACCACTTAGGTTTTGTAATTTCATCATTTTGAGATGGCATAGACATTGTAGAATCAATAGGTGGATCAAGATTTTCGATTTCTTGCCCCTCAAGAGGAACAAAAACAATTGATTCTCCTTCTTCATCCTTGGTAGTAGAATCATTATCCTTCTCCAACCTTTGATGCGATTCCAACCCTTCTTCCAAAACATTCTCAGATTGCACAAGACTTGTAATATCCTCATATGAAAAGGCAATTGTATTATCCTGTATATCAATAGGCACACAAAATTCATCAGAAGGTTTGGAGTGAGCATACTCTTCCCAAGAATCATAATGATCATCTTTCAAAATCAAATTGTGATGCTCAACTATTTCTTCATCATATTTTAATTCATCAACATGTTTCTCATCAAATTTATCTTCACCTTCCTTAGATGGTTCAATTACTTCCAAAATTGGGTTATTGCTTGTATTCAAATTGATAAGGCTATCATAATCCACATGTGTAACCCATGATTCACGTTTAACATAATTTGGAAGGTGTGAATTTTCTTGGTCATTGTTTTCAACAATGTCATCCGACGTGTCATCCGAGACGGATTCATCCTCATAGAATTCATCTTTTGGTGAGTCAAGGGTTCCCAATTTATCACATGTTTCAATACTAGTTGGATCTAGCACTCCTCCCTTGCCTAAAATCATATTCTTATGAAAATCATTGAAATTGATTTTAGAAACATCTTTTGAATCAATATGAGTATTTTGAAGTTGATTCATACTTAAGAAAGATGATTGATCTTGCATAGTAGGTTGGGGATTTTGCAATTGATTGAAGTTTGGGAACGATTGTTGATTCTGAAATTGATTCAAACTTGAACTCGGTTGAGGTGGATAAATCATCGGGTGGGTAAGGGAGGTATTAAATGATTGAAGATTATATGATCCAAAACCCACACCATAATTTTGACAACTCAATTGTTGCTCAATTGCCATTGCTTGAGTATAGGCTTGTGACAAAGATGTGATTTGAGGCATCCCTCGCAAATATGTGGAAGTGAGTGGGTCAAGAGCATTGACATATATTTGGAGAGCCACTTCTTCTTGAAGAACATAAAATGTCACTAATTGAGTATATAATCCAAAGAACCTTTCAGAAAATGACTTCACATTTTCACTTGGTCCTTTTTTAATAGTGAAAAATTTCTCATACATGCGGATTGGGTCCACTCGCTCTCTGTTGAATTGATTAAGAAATGTTGCCTCTAGTTGAGCCCAAGAAGTGATAGACCCTAAAGGCAGACTTGTAAACCAATCATATGCCACTTTGTCCAAGGTGTAAGGGAACATTTTACAAGCAACATCATCATACCAAATTGTTAAGTGATTCACAACAAATTTGAATGCTTGAATATGTTCTTCTGCAGTATTTGTCCCATTAGACAAAAATTGAGGAAGACATCTCTCAAAACCAACGGGAAAATAATGTTGAACTCCTGGTATGTTCAATGGGCTACCTGTCATCCACGGTGTAAACATAGCCATTAGTGAATCTTAAAGAATATAACTTTAATACCCAAAAATTCTTTTTATTTTTTATTTATTTATTTCTTTAAAATCAAATCAAATCACATTATTCCTGTATGAACAATCAAAGCGTTAGAATAGTGCATATGAATTGCTTAACGTAAATAAAATAAAGTAAACCAATTCGGCCATCCTTTTAACAATACAAAGTTGTATTGTTAGAAGGAGGCCAAAGATAATAACCAATAGGCATGAAATATTCAAGAATTTAAAACCCTGTAGCATTTAAAATCACGATGAAATAAACCAATTCATGCCCTCCTTCTAGCGCTAATCTGTTGAGTGGTATTTTCACCCGATTATGAAAACACACTCTCCAATAGGATTTGGGTTCCAAATCCCCTCTTGCAAAGAAATTAAACAAATAACTTCTCCAAGGTCTTCGCTATATTAGCATTTGGCACAAACAATATTGTTCAATTTGAATGTTTGGAACACCTTAGTGGTTGCAAGTAACTGTTAACAAGGGGCAATGGTGGTTTATTTTATTCTGAAATTTTAATGATTGTTCATTTAACCAGAATGAACTCAATGTGAATTAATCTTAATGATGAAATTATTTTGTTTTCTGACTTTGGTAGATTTTCAATTGTTTACTTGAATGACTGTAATTAAAATAAAATTAAATTTCCTGTGAAATAAAAATGTAGAAAAATAAAGAAGTGAAAATAAAATGCAAAGAGAATGGAACTAAAATACATTCAAAATGCGACAATCCTATTCGAAAAAACCAAAGATAATGAGGTTTTCTGCATACAACCTAACCTATTGAACCTGCAAAACACGCACAATCCAGATAAATTAAGTGCTAGTTTTTGGGGTTTTAACTGTGATTTTTAGGTTTAGAAATTCGCATGAAGCAACCAAGAAAACTTGTATTAAACTTCACCTATAAGCCTAAACATCTGAAAGGGAATAAATAAACATTTAATCCTGGATGTAGAAAATAACTCCTTCTTTCTTGTCAATTGAGATGCAACTCTCTAAAATTTTTGTATTAAAAGTTTATCATTTTACAACAATAGAACTTTCTAGTTTTCTCAAAACCAGAAAAAGGGGAAGAAAAACACTCCAAAGCAGGTCCAGAATGGCTTCTCGCCTTTGGCTCTGCAACACTGTCGATAGCGGTTTTCGACCCCTCTACCAATTTGTGCTTCTACTTTTAAACTTTTTGGCAATGCTCTCTGTTTCGCCCTATGACGCTTCGCTTCATCTCCTAGATCACTTCGATTCATCTTCCCCGCCTCTTTGTCGTTTTTGAATTTCTACTCTACGTCGAAATTTTTGATCTTCTCTATGAACTGTAACGCTTCCCATGATTCTGACACCTTTATGCCAGGTGTTCAGTGTTGCCCCTATATGTTCTATAATGGCCTATTGTGAATCGCGACAAAGACAGCATGTCATGATATCATGACATTTTCTATCTGCAACTTTATTCTTCCACCTGTATCGTGAAAATAAGACGTGGTGATATCGTGACATTTTTATACCTGCAAATTTATTCGTCTTCAAGCACCGCAAAAATGAGACATGTCGCGATATCGTGATGTTTTTCTCCTTTGGGTCGCATGGATGCAACCTGTCATGAAATCGCGATGTTTTTCTCCTTCGTTGTGTTTTGTTGTACTTAGCCACTAAAACACAACATGTCACGAAATTGTGACACTTTTTCATTTTGTACCATATCGCTACTTTTTGTCATGAAATCACGACACTTTTCTCTTTCGAGCTGTCTCATTGCTTTCTGTCGTGAAATCATGACACTTTTTCATTCTGTACCATCTCGTTGCTTTCTATCGTGAAATTGCAACGCTTGTCTCTTTCAGGCTGTCTCGTTGCTTTCGGTCGCAAAATCATGAAACTTTTTCTCTATGTTCACTTTGGCTTCTCCAGGTTGCAAAAACACGACATGTCACGATTTCGTGACACATTTCCCTCGCTTAGCTTGTCAGTCACCGTGAATCACGAAAATGAGACATGTCGCGATTTCACGACGTTTTCTTTCATTTGTTCCTTCCTCACTTTTATGCCATGAAAACCTGACATGTCACGATATTGTGACAATTTCGATGCCTTATCTTCTCTCTCCTCTATGAACCGCAATTTCACAGCAACACGTCACGATATCGCGACACTTTTTTTTTCTTAGTAGCAACACGTGATATCGCGACGCTTTCTTTTTATTAACAACAACATTTCACGATATCGCGACGCTTTATTTTTCTTAGCAGCAACAGAGCAACACGTCGCGATATCACAACACTTTTTTCTTATGCTGTATTTTGCTCTTCCTCTGATTTTTTAGCATTTGGGCCACTGCAGTCTTCTTTGAAAGCATGCAAAAAGGTGGGTCCCCAATTTTGGGGTGTGTTGTGGATCAGCCACAACACATGGTTTTATGCTGGTCTTCAGGTTTAATCCGAATTTGATTATAACCAAAAAATCTTCCATTAAGGAGAGCATTTCGTGACCTGTAGTTGCATCTACAAGATCATCAATATTGGGCAATGAAAATGAATCTTTGGGTGTTGCCTTATTTAGGTCTCTAAAATCTATGCAAATACAAATTATTTCATTAGGTTTTCCCATGGGTACCATATTGGACATCCATTCTGGATAATCGATGGAGATCACAAATTCCACATCCAAAAACTTATGTAGCTCATATTTCACCATTAAGGCTACTTTTGGGTGCATTTTTCTAAGATTTTGCTTAATCGGCTTCTTCTTTAGATCTATCGAAAGGTCAAATTTGGGTCTAGACCTGGCATATTCTTGTACATCCAAGAAAAAAATTTTGGTCTCTCTTTCAATAGAGGGATGAGGGTGGCCTGCTCATCTAGAGTGATAATATCTCCAAATTTAACCTTCTTCGCACTAGCAGGATCATTACTGATATCCACCTCAAAGGTTTCCTCTACTGACATTTGTGATCCTTCCTTAATTTGGTGAGGCATAGGAATCAGATGGATGTCATCAGTCAGGTTGATCGATTTCGCTTTGGAAGTATTTTCAGCATGATAAACATCATATGCACATCCTAGTGTAAAATGGAAAGGTTGGAACATTTCTATGTTGGGGAAGAAATCCTTAGGCTCAACGGGTGAATCAGTGCGATACCAGTAGATAGCATCTTTGTTAAGATACAATGGTTTGGAATGATCTACTGGATTATGGAGTGGAGTGGTAAAATAAATTGAGACCATGTTTATGGAATGGAATTGATCTCCAAGACCACATAGACCAACTTCTACAAAATCTGCATATTCCTCATACCCATGATCTGGATCTAATGGCATACACACAAAGGGGTCTTCTCTATGAGGAATATGAACAATCGGATCCTCCCTATGCACTGAATGCAAAATAGGATCATTTGGCTCATGGAGATCCATGTAGGTCGATAGAAGGGGATTAACCAACCGATGAATTTGATCCAAGTTTAACCATCTTACTCTTAGACACGGACCAACATGTAGCTACCAATAGACCTCATCAATATCAATGGGTTGATGATGGTAACACAAATAATGAGGACTAATGTAGGCCCTCTCTAGCTCATCTTCTTCATCACTACTATAATGGAGTCCTTAATTCACCCCCACTCCTGGAGGGTGCTTTGGAAAGTGTGGGCCCATGAATCTAAATACTTGATCATTGTCATCACTATCTAGATAGACTGGATAATTATATTGTAAGTGTGATATCACCAAGAAAACTAGCTCTGCTTCTTCTCCTAAATGATCAACATTGGGAAGGATCTCTTTGATAACCTGTACTGACTCAATAGGAAATAAATGACGCACATGCCAGGGCCTCTCATAGGCACCTTCAACTTCATCCCCAGATTCATCATTTTTTTAGGACTTCATCTGCATCATAGCCTGGTCCACTCATATCGGAGGTGGACTCCACTCCATATTCATTACAAATATCTCCTAGCTTGAGATCACATACAATAATGGGGTTACACCCCTACACATTTGTGTCATTGACTGCATCATGGGTTTGGTGTCCTAGGTGATATTTGGGATTCATTTCTATCTCAATCTGCTCAAGGAGCCCTTCTTGATGATCTTTGAGTGGATCAGCGATGACGATAGATATCATAGGGTGATTCCTATAGAATCTAGAAGGATTCGGATGATATGGATTCAAATCCACATCGTCTACCATACTAAGGTACAAATGATCTAGGGATGCTGTGAGCAAATCATCCTACCCTCATATCTATAACCCTAAGCTAAACCTATCAGTGAATAATTGATAATGAGGTTCTAGCAGAGTACTCCATCCTTATTCCAAGAGACCAAGGCCGTATCCATGCCAATGATATAGCTTAAAAATATGCATGGCATACTTGGGGTTGGATAGATAATGAATGTTTACTATGAAATTTTCCTCGTCATATTCATCCATGGGCTCTCACATTGGAAGCTAGGATAGCCCCACATGGATGAAATTAGTTTGATTAGTTGGCTCTCCCAATGGAACCATCAATCAAACTGGGTAACGATGAGTGGATGGTCGACCCATATCTTACACAGTCTTTAGAATTGGTCCAAAGATTACATTCTACACAAGGTACTCACCCAATCCAGTATTGGTGAGATGTACCATCACCCGTGGTGCGGATGACCCTGCTAAAGATGCAGGTGAGGCAAGCTAAGGTGCCTCATTGGCTTTGTCTTAGGATTCATTAACTTCCATAGGAATGGGAACCTCCTCGATGATTGGCTCAGGCTCAGGCTCCTTCTCTTTATCACCCATTTTTACCTTCAACTTCTTGTCATCCTAATGCATTACTAATACTAACAGTTTCAAGGAAGTGGTAGTGGTGTGCTCTGACCCATGTGACACAGATGGCGTTGGTTGAGCACATATTGTTGGTTTTCCTCTTGGATTCTTTATCAACAATGATGGCTAAACATCCAGGTGCATTGATAGGAGTATGAAACCCCCAAGAAAATCTGCTAGGTTCATGAACTTAAATGGATCTTCGTTCGATGCCACTACGTGAACCTATCCCTCATGAATATACTTCACACACTGATGCAATATCGAGGGGATGCAACACATTTCATGAATCCAAGGCCTATCGAGTAATATGTTGTACTACATGGCCCCTTCTATCACATGACACATTACTGAGATGGTCTTCAAGCCTACCTGTATGGGTAGGATAATTGTGCCAACAGTCAAACATAGTGCATCATTAAACACTCTCAATGTAAATGTAGTGGGCACAATATGTGAATTAGGTAGCTTCAAATGACTCAGCCCCTTGGTTGTTATTATGTTGATCAATGAGCCGGTATCGATCAAGACCCTTTTAAATGGAATAGGATTAACACATGTGATTATGTACAATGGTTGGTTGATCGTAGTTGTAGAAACCATCCTTATCTCATGATCATAAAATTGGATCATTAGTTCATAACACTATTGTACATGTCCCAAAAAATTAGTAAATGCCTATGCATCCTAGGATTGTACTTCAATGGACCTCAAAATGTCCATAAGAGTATCCCTGTGCCTTAGGGACTACTGTATTAATTCATATATTAACAACTTTGTAGGAGTTGTCTGCAGGTTTTGGACCAACATACTCCTTATGGTCACCACCGGTCTTGTTGGTGGGAATGGAATATTCTGCATCGACTGTTGATTTGGTATGGCTTGTATTTGAGTGGGGGCACGAGGTTGATTTTGTTGTTCATATCTCCCATGCCTAGTGATGATGTTCACCATTCCTACGAACCCTTGGGTAGGTGGTTCGACTTGCACCTGGTTGACTTGGCTAATGTTGTTGCGAGGTGCTTCAAGATTTGGCAAGGGGTTTTTGTAAATCCCCATATTCTGATTATCATGTACATGTGGGTTGTGTGGCACTACAATATCACCTTTGTCAATCATATTTTGCACAAGGTGTTTGAAAATCCAGCACACCTCAATGTCATGGCCTTTCATTTGATGAAAAATGCAAAACAAATCTTCTTGGTACCCCTTTGGTTTGGGTTTATTGGGGTCTATCATCTTGATTTTGGGTAATCTAATTACCTTGGCCTCGCATAGTTGATGGAAAATTGACATCAACAATTTCGTCAATGGTGTGAACTGGTGAGGTGGGCATTGATATTTGTTCTTGCCCTTATAATTGTTGTTGCACTTGTCATATTGCGCAAGAGGAGGTTGGGCCTGATAATTCTATTTTTGTTGCCCATTGTTATCCCTCTGGATATTCAACACCACTTGATTCACATGGAACTGATTGCCTTGTTATTTTGTGATACTCTTCTTTTGTCCCTCTCTCCTGTTCTTGAGCTTCAAGTTTCCTTCCTACAACTTGATGTCCTTAATCACTTTGGCTTGCACCAAATCCTCTTCGAATGTAGGATATTACTGCAGCTGCAGTAGTAATGAGATGTGCTTGGCACAACTCTTCATAAAAATTTAGGTTAACTCTATGGCAAGAATAAGGAATGGAAAATTTGCCATTAGTCTCCTCCATCTCTTTTTGTATTGCTCTATTGGCTCATCATCACGTTGAGCTATCACATCCAGATTGGAAATATTTCCCCATTTCTTGATGCCAAAGGAATAGTGTTCAAGAAAGGCATCGGCTAATTGCTTGAAACCTATTATGCTATGTTTCTTTAGCTGATTGAACCACTCTTAGGCCAGACTAGAAAGTGTCGTGATGAACATATGCAACAATAATGCATCATTATTTGCTATCTAAAAACAAGCATTTAGAAATCTCATGATATGTTCTTGTGCATCTTCATCACCCTTAAACTTGTCCAACCTAGGCATATCAAAATGCTCAAGGTAAGCCGAATAAGGCACTGAAGGATCCAAAGGCTCACTATGGATTTTCCTTAATATCGTCTTTTGAATAGCTACACCTTATTTCTCGATGGTTATGATATTCTTAGCTAAGGTCTTATAGGCCTCTGAAGATAGAAAGTCCTCCCTAAGTTGACATGGAGGTGGCTTAGGAGGTACTATCTTCCTTGTACAATATGGAGGGTGTTGCTATTCCTCCTCCTCTGCTCGAGAGCTCTCAGGATATTCTTGCTCGTATCCATCTCCCTCTTCTACTTCATACTACCTCTACCTTTGATTATCGAGTGGTGATGGCTGCTCCATTTGTTTGGCACTAGCATGAGTACAAGCATCTCTTTGCTCTTGATGAATATTGACTTGCGACAAAGAATTTATATATACACACTCTCTATGCTCATCATGAGGATATAGTCCACCCATAGCTAACCTATACTCCTACTCCACACGTTCCTTATGGGTAAGGATACACTCTTCATGCATGCGCTACTCATATAGCCTCTATCTAATGAGCCTCTGCACTTAAATATTTTCATCTTCGATGCATTGCATCTCTAGGCGAGCATCCTCCAAATGATATTGGAGGAGTTGGTATTTCTAATCTGATACCAGTCAATGTGATCTATCAATCTGATCAGCCATGGGAGACCTCTGGTATCCCTGCTTTGTACGAGCGACCTTATGGGTTTTGTACCTATCAAAATGATGTGTTGTGCCTTTGCCTATATTTATGAAGATGGCTTTGGCCTCCTACTATATCCTATACTATGAACCACCATGCACATATAGTAGGTGTGTGACATGAGGGCACTTAGAGGACTCTCCATGCTCTCTAGTAGTCCTTACGACACTCACGCTATGCTCACTCAGGGCATGAGTGGATGGAGCAGAAGGCTTACAACCTAGCTGCTCTAAAAAACTACCTAGATCCTATAGCTATCTACATCACAATCACTCATGTGGTTGTGTGCCATTATCTTCCACTTTTGATATATCAATGGTGATCTTGCATGGTGGACCACACATAATAGTATGGTTAGACCTATGCTTGGTAGCGAGCCTGTCTGCCTACCCTTGAATGGGTAGATCTCTAGTCCTATACTTATAAGGTGGAGCCATGGATCCTCATGTGGACTTAGTAAGTAGGGGCACCAACCTGGTCCCCTGCACAACAAACTCTTTGGCTAATCCCATGGATGCACATGCATTACGGTCTTGGTAATGGCTCTCAAGTGGAACACCCTCATCCTGGAAGGCTTATTGTTCTATCCTATGCCTAGAGGAGTGTACTGAAACTCCTCTATCTGGGGTATGCTATACAGGATCCCCTAGCGTCGAGTTATCTCCTTTGATGCTTGCCGAACGATGTTCAGTTTGCTCATGTGGTTGAGGAATTGATATGTGTTGTTATGAATTGGTTAGGGGTTGGTCATCGATGTTAGGTTTAGATATTTTTTGACCACCCCATGTATCCACCATTGTGTACCTAGCATCTAGATGTATCTTTTATTATTAGGCAAACAAGGTATACAATAATGATTATCTCATTTTAAATTTTGAAAGTGAGTCCTAAACTATTTGATGTGTTTTCAATATTTGTTTTATGAGTGTATAAACTCTTACCATGTTTTGCAAAACTTGTTGGATTTTATTCTCATTTTAATGGATTTCACATGTATGCTCGTAGCTTGACAACTTGGCTATGAACTCCAAGTCACGTAATCCAAACTATAATGTGTGGTAATGAAGCCCACACATGATCAGGGAGCACAGGTCCTCCCAGATCCTCACCTATTTTCCCCCAATCAGTGTTATATCCTTCAATGAGAATACATGCAAATATTTTAGGGTACAAAAGGTTCTCAGATCTGAAATTGGTCTAGTATCTAAAAGGTTCACAAGATTTGGACCAATGTATGGATGTTACGCCCACCATCGTTGAACCCTACTAGTGGTTGGATGTCAAGTCCAATTCACTAGTATTTAAGTGCCAAGTGTTGTGTGTGGTTCCTTTTAATGTACATAAAAGAAATGCATCATATAGCATTCATGCTCATTTTCTAAATGCTATGCAAATGAAAGAACATTCTAGATGCTCTTTGAGACCATGCACATTACGATGATAATTGGCCACTAATTGGGCCTCACACATGTAAACCAATCACACAAATTATATCAAGCACGTTGGATTGTAGGGCAGATTAAAATTAGATATTTGTTGTTCCTAGCAGTGCCTTTCTAAAGACACAAAAGATAAATGTAAACTAAGACCTAATTCATTTATTTTTCTTTCTTAATTTCTTCATTGCATTCCAAATTTGACTCTCTAGGAAAACATAGAGACAAAAAAATTACAAAGAGTGAGAAGTAGGGCCTACATCAGGTCTACATTTGAATGAGCTTTATCCATTTTCTATTGGTTGTGTCTATTGGAAACCATAGGTCTAGGCTATGGTTTTGACTGTGGCCCGTGGGTTGAACCTATAGTTCAATTGTTGGTACACAACTAGTAGCTGCGGTCTATACCTGTAAGTCACAAAAACCAAAAACACATAGTCAGATGCTAGAATTATGGAGTTCCACCATGATCGTCTTTTGATCCAACCAAAAAGCGTGCACCCATCTACTATACTATATCATATTCAATCATTCAAAGCATAAAAATGATAATATTGCATATATTCAACAAAATAAACATTTATTGTATTAATAATTGCAAAGAATATCGATTACAATCATGCCCCTCTTAGGGTAACCCAAATGATGATAAGATTAATACAATGCCAAAGCCCTCAACAGGGTAGGCACACTAATGTTGCTTTTCAACTAGTCACAATCTGCTCTAAGGTGGAGTTGCCCTCTTCTTCACATTGAGGAAGGAACTTGATGGTTGAATATCCTTTGAATTTGTTCCCTGTGATCAAGAAACAACATAAAAGTGTCAAAAGGATAGGCAACCTCTCATGTTGAGGCCCTTTTAGAAAAAATGCATAAAGACACCATTAAGCATGTATAATCAAGAAAGCGTGAAAAGAACTTCTAAACTATGTAAATTGAATAAAGATTTATGGAATTGCATAAAGAAAGATAGCAGCTACACTATGCATGGACCAATTATGTGAAATTAAGCATGAAAGTACATAAAGAATCCATTTATGTCTTATTTTATGCTTAACATAAAGAAACTATTCTAACCTAATTCTACCAGTCAGAAGTATGCTAAAATACAATTGAACCATGGAAATAGCTAGACTAAGCTAATTAATCAGACACAAATGAAAAAGGTAAGGTGGTGATACCTCTACTGCAAACTGTAGCTTTGATGATTGATCTGCACTATAAATCATGGTTGAAATACGCGGCTAGAAATCTAATAAGTTTACCCTCAATTTCAAGGGTAGTGGGCTTGACCTCCTTGTCCAAATTGATGTTCAATGGTCACCTTCAGTGTCCTTAGACTGATTTTGTGGTTGATTCACTATGAAAAGTCTTCATTTATCCGAATATGAGCTTATTGGATCTCCTAGGCTCCTAGGGCATCCATAATGCAATTCATCATGAATCTTGGCAATTAAGTAGGGGATAAGTGCAATAGCTCTCTCTCTCTCTCTCAGTATACTCATTTGAGTGTATAATTTGAAAGGGGTTCATTGCTCAAATCTCCAATGCTCTCTTCGATGATTTGCCCTAATTTTTAGGGGTACTTATAAGACTACCCAAGGGCTAGGGGTGGCTTCATGGAGAAACCAAGATCAAGAAGGGGTGATTAGGACAATTGGATTGGAATATTCTGTCCTCTAACCACCGTATTATAGATAAAATGGTTGTTCCAACTTATCTGGCTTGGATGAAGGCCAACTAAACTTCAGTTAAGACCGTAGGTTATAGCTACGATATAGATTGTAAATTGTAGGTCTCAATCACGGTTCAGCCTATAGACCACATGTCTAGGCTATGGTTCAAAATGATTAGGACAAGGAGCCCAAATTGAGTGGTTAGAACCACTGCTCTATCTTGGAGTCTGTCTAAGATCCTCCATATGGTATTGTAGCATGTCCATATGAGTAGTCGTCCTCGACATGATGCGTTTTAGGTGTCTACACTATTTATTTAAAATGAAATCTCTTTATCATTCTAAAATAAATCCACTATTTATTTAAAATGAAATCTCTTTATCATTCTAAAATAAATATACCAAACTATGTCTACAAAAAAAATAAAAGATAGGATGCAAGGCCCCAGCAAGACAAAGGAAAACAATAGGTTCTTGGAAACCAAAATACTCAGGTAAGTTCCAATCCTCTAGTTTCAAATAAACTTTCAATTCTATCCAATATGGGAGTAGGATTATTATCGAAAGACATGAAAGCCTAGAACATTTAGGCTAACCTTTTTGACTCTCTAGAATACCCATCCAAGTCAAGATCCTCAAACCCTAATGCTAAAATTACTGTAAGCCCTATGGGAATCACAAATCCAAACCCTAATGCCCGATCTCTAGAATCCCCATCAATTCAGGATCCTTAAACCCCAATGTTGAAAATACTTCAATCCTAGTGGGCATCCCAAATGTTGAGCAAGGTGTAGCAACAGTATTGTCATTGTTGTCAACATAGTCAGATAGATCTAGTGTTTCAGTGGACAAGAAGTTCAAAAGCTATTCAGATGTAGAAGACAGGAGTTCAAAGGTTATTCAGAGTATAGACAGTGAGTTTCAAAGAATACCGAAGTGGCCCATATGCAAAAGATCAAAGAAAAAGACAAGTAAGAAAAGTGTCGCGATATCGCGACATATACAACAGACAAGAAAAACTGTCGCGATATCGCGACATGTTGAGAAGAAAGAAAAAATATCACGATATCACGACATGTTGAGCAAGAAAGAAAAACTATCATGATATCATGACATGTTGAGAAGAAAGGAAGACTGTCGTGATTTCATGACATGTTTGAAAAGAAAGCACAAACAAGAAAAAATATCATGATTTTGTGACATGTTCGAAGAGAAAGTGCAAGCAAGAAAAACTGTCATGATTTCATGAAATGTTGAAAGACAGAGAAGAAGCAGGAAAAATTGTCACAATTTCGTGACATGTTGGAAGAGAAAAAGGCAAGAGGAAAAATTGTCGCGATTTCATGACATGTTGGCAGAGAAAAAGGCAAGTGGAAAAACTGTCGCGATTTCGCGACATGTTGGAAGAGAAAAAGGCAAGAGGAAAAACTGTCACGATTTCACGACATGTTGGTAGAGAAAAAGGCAAGTGGAAAAATTGTCATGATTTCATGACATGTTGGAAGAAAAAGAGAAAGCAAGAAGAAGTGTCGTGATTTCGCAACAAGTTCGAAGAAAGAGAGTAAGTTGGAAAACTATCGTGATTTCACGACATGTTGGGAGAGAAAAAGACAAGTTGGAAAAGTGTCGCGATTTTGCGACATGTCGCATTTTCACGATCAAAATAGGAGAGAAAGCAAGTTGGAAAAGTGTCATGATTTCGTGACATGTCGCATTTTCGTGACCAAAATAGGAGAGAGAAAGCAAGTTGGAAAAGTGTCACGATTTCGTGACATGTCACATTTTTGCGACTAGAACAGGAGAGAGAAAGTAATATGGAAAAGTGTCACGATTTCGTGACATGTCACATTTTTGTGACTCAAAAAGCACAGGAAGGAAGAGAAAGAAAAAGTGTCATGATTTTGCAACATGCATTTTCATGACTCGAAAAGCGCAGGAAGGAAGATAAAGAAAAAGTGTCATGATTTCGTGACATGTCGCATTTTTGTGACTTAGAAAGGCCAGGAAGGTAGAGAAAGAAAAAGTGTTGTGATTTCACGACATGTCACATTTTTGCGACTCGAAAAGCCCAGGAAGGAAAAGAAAGAAAATGTGTTGCGATTTCGCGACATCTCGCATTTTCGTGACTCAAAAATGCCATACAAGAAGAGAAACAAAAGTGTTGCGATATCGTGACATGTCGTATTTTTGTGACTCAAGAAGGGCAAGCTGGCAGAGATGTAGAAGTGTCATGATTTCATGACAAAAGCAGAGAAGAATACTTTAGAGGCAGAAGTTTCATGATTTCGTGACAAAAGCAAAGAATCTAAGTATGGAAGCAGAAGTGTCACGATTTTGCAACAAAAGCCAAGTTGAAGACTATGGAGATAGAAGTATCGCGATATCACGACAAAAGCAAAATTGAAGTCTATGGTAGAAGAAGTGTCGCGATATCACGACAAAAGCAAAGACAAAGTGTACGAAGGAGAAAGTGTCATGATATCGCGACATATAGCAGTTATGTGGTCTGATACAAGGAGAAAGAGAGAAAGAAAAAGTGTCGCGATATCGTGACATGTTGTATTTTCATGGGCCAAAGCAAAGAGAAATAAGAGAGAGAAAATAGTGTCGTGATATCGTGACATGTTGTATTTTCGTGGGCCAATGTACAGAGAAAGAGGAGAGAGAAAATAGTGTCGCGATATCACGGCATGTATTTTCGTGCATCAAAGCTAAGAGAAAGAGCAAGGAGAAAAAGTGTCGTGATATTGCAACATGTTGTATTCTCGTGGTTAAGGTGAAGCCAACGAAGACCGATGGACAACCGACTAAAATTAGGGTTTACAGATGTCATGAAAACTGACTAGATGAGGATTTACAACTGACTAAGATTAGGGTTTTCATCTCAAATATTCTATTAATAAAGGAGGGCTATTTGGAGATTTGAGATGTAGTCGATGTGCGTGAAGTTCAGTCATAGAGCGTAGAGTGCAAGTCGTATCGAATCGTGCTAAGTGTAAAATTCACAAAGGAATCAGAGTGCACAAAAGGGAGAAGACAATCGTTCGACTGTGACACAACAGATTATGCGAAGTAATTTCGTAGAGAGAGTAGAGTGCACAGAGATCACAAAGGTGAAGCAGACTAGTCGAGGTCTTGTAAAAATAGAGGTATCATTATGTTAATCTTCTAGATTCATATTTCAAGTCCAGGTTGCAGCTTGGCATCAGGGGTTGGTGTTCCTTCCAGTAGGTGCTGGTAAATCAGGGGTTGGTGCTCCTTCCAGTGGGTACTGATAAAGTAATTGTAAAGTTGTTGCTTTGCAAAGGCTAGATTTAGATGGTAGTCCAAGCAGTCATTCTTGAGGAGTAGCCACATTGGTGAACCTCAATAAATCTTGTGTTGTGTGATGCTCTTTTGTTATTCTTGTTGTATCTTGTCATAAGTTTTAATTGCTGCTATTTTAAGAGCTATGAATTTAAGTTTAAAAGAGCTACACTAATTCACCCCCCCTATCAGTGTCATTGTAAGACTAACAATTGGTATCAGAACCAAGTTTCTATACAAGCTTAATCGGCTAGAGTGATCTTGGAAGTAACACAATGGCAGGTGGTGAAGGTTTCTTATCAAACAAAGCACCATTGTTTGATGGATCTAATTACACGTTCTGGAGAATCAAGATGCAAAAATATCTTTGTGCTTTGGGTTACGACATCTGGGATTCAGTATTTAGTGGATACATAATTCCCATCACTCCTCCAAAAGAGGTTGACGAAAAGAAACTATTTGAAAACAACTCAGCAAAAAATGCTCTCATGTGCAGATTAGCAGATAGTGAACTAGTGAAGATCATGAACTGTAATATAGCAAAAGAGATATGGGACAAACTGAGGAGTATTCATGAAGGATATGATAAGATCAAGGAGGCCAAGTTACAGACACATCGAGCTTAGTTCGAAGCATTGAAAATGAATGATGATGAAAACATTGAGGCATATATGCTGAGAGTCAATGGAATCATTAATGCGATCAGAGGACTCGATGAGGATATTGGAGACTTTGTCATCATGAAAAAGGTACTAAGATCTCTTCCTCAAAGGTTTGATTCCAAAGTCTCAGTAATAGAAGAAGCTAAAAATCTAAATTATTTTAGTATAGATGAGATGTATGGTTCTTTAACTGCATATGAGATGAGGATAGGAAGATCTAAACCCACAGACAAAGAAGCGGCTTTTAAAGCCCTTAAAAATAAAAACACTAAACAAGAGTCCGAGGAAGAAGGGACATCAGATGAAATGGAAGCAAACTTTGTTAGAAAGCTAAAAAAGGGAAAAGGAAAATACAGAGGGAAGCTACCATTTAAATGTTTCAATTGTGGAGGCATCGGGCATTTTGCGACTAAATGTCCACTTAAAGAGCAGAACAAAAATGATGAAGGATTGCACCATGAAAGAAGTGACTGGAAGAAAATGAACTTCAGAAAATGCAACTTCAAGAAGAGAAGTTTCATCTCCAATAATTTTAGTTCATCAGAAGACAACTCTGAAGAAGAGTCTGAGGAGCAAAAAGGTGAAGCTCTTTTCATGGCATTTGAAGAAGCAAAATCAAAGAAGGAAGGAGTGATCTCTGAAGTATGTGGTGAAAACCCTAAGCCTGAAGTAGATCTAGAAGGTGAGTTGATCTCTACACTTGAAGAGTGGGAGATAGAAAAGAAAAAGAATAAGAAAATTTCAAGAAAGCTTGTGGATGCAAATGAAATCATAACCAGTTTGAAAGTACAGATAGAAGAATCCAAGAAAATCTTCGAAGATCTCAAGTGCAAATAACCATGAGAATAGACTATTGCAGCAAGCTAGAAGAAGAGACTGTTGGTTTGAGAATGTAGCTAGAAGAGATGAATAAGAAAATTAGTTGTTATCACAAATGTGAAGAAAGTTATATGAAGCTGGATAATATCATAAATGACCAAAGACCTACAGGCATCAAGTTTGGTCTGGGTTTCGTTGGAACAAAATCTGCCTTCGGTTAATAGTGTTGCGCCTTAGACTTTGCCAACATTGAATAGACAGATCTTGCTTGAGATCATCTGTCTAGTCTCCAGAGAAGGCTGGTTCCTTTGAAGTTTTTTAGAGAAAAGGGGAAACAAGAGATAAGGGAAATATAGCCTAAGCTAGAACTTTTATATGGTGCAGGTTAGACAACATCAAAGACAGATTTACTTACTTCTATCCAAAGCATTTAAAAACACATTCCAATGCAGAAATTATATAATTCTAGATATGATTTCTGATATTTCGTTTAGCATGCGTATATATTAGATTCTTATTCCAGCAATATGATTTATGTATTGCGAAAGTTTAGATACAAGAACAGACTCAATTTACAATTCAATATTGTGAGCAGAAATAAAGAACATTAATACATACACTTGCACGATATGAACCAGAAGCCAATGGGAGATGTGATTTTATTGCTTGTATTCAAAGTACGTACACACAGTCTTGTAAACGTCCAAGAGCCGACCCTTTTTTTGGAGTCGCTCACCCCTATATATACCCTAAAAGAGTATCTTTTCCTAAGTACATCTTACTTATTTTACAAGCAATAATCTGCAGTTTCTAACAATACACAACGGATTTCCCGTAGATTGGATAGATTGGCAATCATCCAGTGGACCTGCCAGGTTATAATCAATAGACCATTCTTCAGAAATCAGCACCTGATGTCAGTACTCGTCCCCAGTTGCCAAAAATATACTTTATTCCTTTACAGCTGGCATGTCACGAAATCACGACATTCATCTCCTGCTTTGCTCCTCTGCCGCTTCCAGCCACGAAAATGAGACATGTCACGAAATCGTGACATTCGTCTCTTCCTTTGCTCCTTTGTTGCCTCCCGCCATGAAAATGAGACATGTCACGAAATCATGACATTCGTCTCTTCCTTTGCTCCTTTGTTGCCTCCCACCGTGAAAATGAGACATGTCACGAAATCATGACATTCTTCTCCTTCCTTTGCTCTTTTGCTGCTTCCAGCCGTGAAAATGAGACATGTCATGAAATCGCGACATTCATCTCTTCCTTTGCTCTTTTGCTGCTTCTAGCCATGAAAATGAGACATGTCATGAAATCATGACATTCGTCTCTTCCTTTGCTCTTTTGCTGCTTCCCACCACGAAAATGAGACATGTCACGAAATCATGACATTCGTCTCTTCCTTTGCTCTTTTGCTGCTTCCCATCGTGAAAATGAGACATGTCATGAAATCATGACATTATTTCTTTGCTTTGCTTTTCTACCGCTTCCAGCCGTGAAAATGAGACATGTCACGAAATCGTGACATTCGTCTCTTCCTTTGCTCTTTTTCGCTTCCCTCGTAAAAATGAGACATGTCACGAAATCGTGACATTCGTCTCTTCCTTTGCTCTTTTGTCGCTTCCACCGTGAAAATGAGACATGTCACGAAATCATGACATTCTTCCTTGCTTTGCTCTTCTGCTCTTCTAGCCGTGAAAATGAGACATGTCGCGATATCATGACATTCTTTCTTGCTTTGCTCTTCTGCAGCTTCCCGTGAAAATGAGACATGTCACGATATCGTGACATTCTTTCTTGCTTTGCTCTTCTCTCTTTCTACCGGAAAATGAGACATGTCGCGATATCGTGACATTTTTTCCTTCTTTGCTTTTTCTCTTAGACCGTGAAAATGCGACATGTCGCGATATCGTGACACTTTTCCTCTTGCTCGCTTTTTTTGCTCTTAGTCGTGAAAATGCAACATGTCGCGATATCGTGACACTTTTTCTCTTTTGGTCGCGATAAAGCAACATGTCGCGATATCGCGACACTTTTTCTCTTTTGGCCGCGACAAAGCAACATGTCACGATATCGTGACACTTTTTCTCTTTTGGCCATGACAAAGCAACATGTCGCGATATCGTGACACTTTTGCCACCTTGCGCTTTCTCTTCTCTTTGGACCGCGAAAATGCAACATGTCGCGATATCGCGACACTTTTTCCTCCTTGCGGTGTTTTGCATTTTCTTTGATATTTTAGCATATGGGCCACTTCGGTCTTCTTGGAAAATATGCAAAAATGAGCATCAGATGTTTTTCTGTAGTTAGTCACTTTTTGACTAACATTCTTGGCGCCTTCCGGGGATTTTTTGCTTGCAAAAATTTTGAACCAGGCCTTTATCCATTGGGTATCGGAGTCAACAACGCAGTTGTAAAAAGAATCTTTCAGAGAAAGACAAAGAACACAGGAAAATGCACTTAGATCAAACGTGAACATTACCTCGCCAAAACTCCCTTTATACCTTAGTATCTCTATTCAAAAATAAATGTCGACTTCTGATTGGCTGTGACTGAAAATATTTTTTTTTTTTTTGTTAAGGCCAAAAAATGGTAATATTTACAAATATTGTCTGGATATGCTTATATTATACTGTACATATAATTCCTTTTCTGCTTTTGCCTAAAAGGCTTAGCTCCTTTTTTATGCAATTCTATGATCTGGTTCCCTTCCTCTTCATCCTGCAGATCTCGGTTGGCTGAGCGATTCATTTCAGGGATTAAGAAATCCAGTATCTGTTCATCATTTTCAAAAACTTGCTGGAAAATATTTTTATCAGGTACTGAAGGCCTGTATATAAGTCTAACAGTTTTAGACTTCTGAATAACATTACTTACAGGACAAAAATTAGCTCCCACTGAAGCTAACAAATCTGCGTGGGTATTCTGTTCTCTAGGGATAAACTTTATATTTAGGGCCTCAAAGGCCTCTAAGAGATCCCACACTTTGTTCCTGTAAGCTTTCAAATAATCCTGTTTACTTATACCTTTTTTGGTGACTTGATTCACAATAAGTTCTGAATCTCCATAGATGAGTAACTATTTGATTCTCAATTTCTCAGCCTTTCTTAACCCTAAGCACAGGGCCTCGTATTCTGCTGTGTTATTGAAGCAACTCCAAGCCAAACTGTAAGAGAAAACCTTTTCCTCTCCGGTGGGAGAAAACAAAACTATTCCGGCACTAGCTCCATTCTTGCACCTAGCCCCATCAAAGAAAAGCTTCCACAAATGATTCACAGAACCATCCTTTTCTAGGGAGGGTATCAATTTTCCTTTTGGTTTCTCAATAGAATAGTTTCCTATTTCTGTTTCTATCATGGCATTAAAATTCTGTAGAGAAAAATCGTCCTCAGCTTGGAGCTCTTCTAATGTCTCTTCCATTAGATCTTCTTCTATTGTTTCTTCAGTCATCATATTTACACGGTCAGTTTCACCAATATTTTCTACATGAAACGTAGATGTTTTCTCATTAAAAATCTTGACCCTTCTACCTTTGAAAGGTATCTCCAAATGAGAATAATCTAAGGATAAGTATCCTCCCATATTTGTTGTGAACTCTCTGGATAGACACATACCAAAATAGGGCTCCAAGTCTACGACTACTACCTCTTGTATGACTGTCATCTGAGGCATTTTATGCAGCCGTATGGGAATATCCTTTATCACTCCTACAATTTTTATTGGAGTACCATCTAACTGTAGGATGCCTGCGCTGCTCCTAGTGTACTCCATTCCCATAATATCACATACTGCTTTGGGTATCACAGTGGTAGCAGCGCCTGAATCTATCATGCAGTTGTGGACAACCCATCCTTCCATTTGAAGGGACAAATAGAAGGGTGGTGGCCTGTTCTTACCAGTGGCAGACGTCAAGTTCGTTAGAACCATTTTTGAAGATGATGCAGTCCCATCTCCATTTTCCACTGTTCTTAGGGATTCTTGTAGGAGATCGATTTGACCTAGGATTTGAAGAGCATCATACATACTTGCCTTAGAAGGAGTCTTTTTCATTTCCTCTACTATATTGAATGTAGGTGAATCAACTATTCTTTCTCTTTCTTTGGCAAAAGTTTCATATTTATTTTTGTATCCCTGGGTAGCTTCAGTTCTTTGCCTTTTTTTCAGCGAGGGGAATCTCAACCTTTCCCTAACTTGTTCTTGGGTTTCATTTTCCCCCGAGGAATAAATTCTTTGTGTGTTTCTTGCCCTTGAATTTTGGCTGGAAACTGATATTTTCTTTCCTAGGGGAGACTTCCCTTAGGAGTTTCTTTGGGAACTTCCTTGGGAGCAGGGGAAACATTTAATGGTTGAAGCTCTTTAGGGTCTACTTGCAGTGGTTTCTTACCTGATCTTGTCAAAACTGAAACCTGTTCTACTGTAGGCATCATGAAGTTGTGGTCCTTCTCTCTAATTATATTTATATGGCCTTTCATTCTTTCTCTACTCTTTTCAACTGCTATACTTTGTACATAATGCTGGTGTATCATACACGAACTTTCCCCATGTGGATCGTTACATGTAGTACACCAAAAGTTAGAATCAATGGGAGGCTCTTCGGCCTCCACTGTCTCATTTGTATATACCGTGCTCGGTCTCTCTTGTCCCCTATTGCTTGTCGAAGCACCTTCCTTTTGTATCTGTGGAAATCTTCTTGCTTGGATATTCCGTTCAGCCTCTCTCTTTTTCATGGATGCCATTTCATTTGACAATGTCTTCATTGTATCAATTATGGTCGTGTATTGATCATTGGGGGGAGCTGATGCAAGGGGTGTGACTGGTAATGCAGGGAATGTAGGAAGTGTAGCTATAGATGGGAGAGCATGCTTTGATGGGAGTACAGGCAGTTTAGAAATTGATGCTTGGGAAAGCTCTGGTAAAATAGGCAATAGACTTTTTGATGGATATCTTTTTGTAGCGATGAGATCAGCTTCGCCCTTTGCTGCCTCTACATAGATCCCAAGAAAAGTGGTTACACGGGATTGCCTTATTATCATACTGAGTTCTGAATCAAAAGCCCTTAGATAATAGCATATAGCTTGTTCTTCCGTGGGCTTTAGGCCTTGCGGTACTCTATCACGAGTCTTGGTAAACCTGATGTTGAAATCTTGGATTTCTTCTTGTGGATGCCTCTCAATGACAGTGAATTGATTCAGCAATGTGAAAGGATCCGCATGTATATTGAATTCATCGACCAGACGGCCGGCCAGTGCTGCCCAAGAAGTAATGGATCCAATGGGAAGCGCTCTGTACCAATAGAGCATCTTTCCTTTCAAAGATATGATCAACAATCTGACCATTACATCTTCCTCAGTGATGTTGTAAATAGATGCTAGCTCTGATACATCCAAACAGTGTTCATCTACTATTTTGCCTATTTCGTCGAAGCTCGGCAATGCTTTTAGTGCAGCTTGTGGAATTTGGTGGTGTGTTCCCAAGTTCAAAGGGCCAGTTTGATTCCATACAAGATGCGCTAGGGTAGGGGCGGCTGCCATGATTGCTAAAGGAGTTACAACCGCTATGGGATTGCTTGTAGATGCTCCTACAACGGGTGTTAAAGAGGTGCTAATGGTGCCGGGCGGATTTGATCTTGCGGCTAGCACAGGGTGTGCTTTTAGGCTTCCGAGATGTAGTTCAAAAAACTCGATAGGTTCTTCAGAGTTTCTAGCTCGGGATCTGGTTATCATATGGCTATATAACCAGAAGGCTTCTAGACAAGGTCTTTCTTTTATGGTCTAAATGCAACGGAGTCGCCAGGTGATTTTTTTCTTGAGATTTTGCAAACAAAAGGCTCTGAAGGTAAAACACCAAAACTTATACAATACTGTGGGATTGTTGGTCCCACCGGGCATGCCAAAAACTATTGGAACAAAATCTGCCTTCGGTTAATAGTGTTGCGCCTTAGACTTTGCCAACATTGAATAGACAGATCTTGCTTGAGATCATCCTGTCTAGTCTCCAGAGAAGGCTGGTTCCTTTGAAGTTTTTTAGAGAAAAGGGGAAACAAGAGATAAGGGAAATATAGCCTAAGCTAGAACTTTTATATGGTGCAGGTTAGACAACATCAAAGACAGATTTACTTACTTCTATCCAAAGCATTTAAAAACACATTCCAATGCAGAAATTATATAATTCCAGATATGATTTTTGATATTTCGTTTAGCATGCGTATATATTAGATTCTTATTCCAGCAATATGATTTATGTATTGCGAAAGTTCAGATACAAGAACAGACTCAATTTACAATTCAATATTGTGAGCAGAAATAAAGAACATTAATACATACACTTGCACGATATGAACCAGAAGCCAATGGGAGATGTGATTTTATTGCTTGTATTCGAAGTACGTACACACAGTCTTGTAAACGTCCAAGAGCCGACCCTTTTTTTGGAGTCGCTCACCCCTATATATACCCTAAAAGAGTATCTTTTCCTAAGTACATCTTACTTATTTTACAAGCAATAATCTACAGTTTCTAACAATACACAATGGATTTCCCATAGATTGGATAGATTGGCAATCATCCAGTGGACCTGCCAGGTTATAATCAATAGACCATTCTTCAAAAATCAGCACCTGATGTCAGTGCATGTCCCCAGTTGCCAAAAATATACTTTATTCCTTTATAGCTGGCATGTCGCGAAATCATGACATTCGTCTCCTGCTTTGCTCCTCTGCCGCTTCCAACCATAAAAATGAGACATGTCATGAAATCATGACATTCATCTCTTCCTTTGCTCCTTTGTTGCCTCCAACCATAAAAATGAGACATGTCACGAAATCACGACATTCGTCTCTTCCTTTGCTCCTTTGTTGCCTCCCGCTATGAAAATGAGACATGTCATGAAATCATGACATTCTTCTCTTCCTTTGCTCTTTTGCTGCTTCCAATCATGAAAATGAGACATGTCACGAAATCATGACATTCATCTCTTCCTTTGCTCTTTTGCTGCTTCCAGCCGTAAAAATGAGACATGTCATGAAATCATGACATTCGTCTCTTCCTTTGCTCCTTTGCTGCTTCCCATCGTGAAAATGAGACATGTCATGAAATCGTGACATTCTTCCTTCCTTTGCTCTTTTCTCTTCCCGAAAATGAGACATGTCATGAAATCGTGACATTCGTCTCTTTCTTTGCTCTATTGCTACTTCCAGCCATGAAAATGAGACATGTCATGAAATCATGACATTCGTCTCTTCCTTTGCTCTTTGTCGCTTCCAATCGCAAAATGAGACATGTCACGAAATCATGACATTCGTCTCTTCCTTTGCTCTTTTGTCGCTTCCCGTCGTGAAAATGAGACATGTCATGAAATCATGACATTCTTCCTTGCTTTGCTCTGTTGCCGCTTCCAGCCGCGAAAATGAGACATGTCACGATATCGTGACATTCTTTCTTGCTTTGCTCTTCTGTCGCTTTCACGAAAATGAGACATGTCATGATATCGTGACATCTTTCTTCTTTGCTTTCTTCCTCTTCTGTCATGAAAATGAGACATGTCACGATATCGCGACATTTTTTCCTTCTTCTCTTTCTCTTCAATGAAAATGCGACATGTCATGATATCGCGACACTTTTCCTCTTGCTCGCTTTTGCTCTTAGCGGAAAATGCAACATGTCACGATATCGCGACACTTTTTCTCTTTTGGCTGCGACAAAGAAACATGTCACGATATCGCGACACTTTTTCTCTTTTGGCCGCGACAAAGCAACATGTCGCGATATCGTGACACTTTTTCTCTTTTGGTTGTGACAAAGCAACATGTCGCGATATCGCGACACTTTTGCCACCTTGCGCTTTCTCTTCTCTTTGGACCGCGATAATGCAACATGTCGCGATATCGCGACACTTTTTCCTCCTTGCGGTGTTTTGCATTTTCTTTGATATTTTAGCATATGGGCCACTTCGGTCTTCTTGGAAAATATGCAAAAATGAGCATCAGATGTTTTTCTGTAGTTAGTCACTTTTTGACTAACAGTTTCATCGAAGGAGAATCATCAAGTGGATCAAAGGCCAGACATGTAGAATCCACAAAGAATGAAGATAAGAAATAGGTTGATCAAGGGAAAATGCCTCATGCAAAATAAAGCAATAATGCCAGGATCGAAAGGAGAACTGACAATGATGGATTCACCAATGTCACACATCAAAGAAGAAGAAGACCTATGGCTCCTATGACAACATGGCAAAGACCATCTCCTAGGTTCAATTATCCCTTCTTTGGTTTCTATTTTAAATGCAATGGCTATGGACATAAAATCTCAGACTGCAAATATAATGTTAGACCAAGGAATTTCACCAGTAGAAATGCTTTTTCTCCTCTGATGAATTATACAGTAGAATGCTATAACTGTCACAATTTTGGGCACATTGTAAGAAACTGTAGAAGCACATTTTCATCAAATCAGTTTTAGGGAAGAAAATTTTAACCAAACAAGATGAGACAAAATAGAAAACTTCCCGTAAAACATGCACAAGCTGCTGATAAGGGAAAGGCAAAACAAGAGCCCAAAACCACTATCAAAATGAAGTGGAAAGAAAAGGAACAACTTAAGGAAGAAAAGGAATCCTTAATTGTACAAACAAAATTTAAATTAAAGAATAAATATGTGCCATGGATACTTGATAGTGGATGCTCCAGTCATATGACAGGTAACAAACAAAAATTTGAGAAGTTGCAGAAATATGAAGGTGGTTCAGTAAAGTTTGGAAACAATGATGGAGCTAAGATAGTTGGCAAAGGTTCAATCAAAATTATTAACGAAAAAATTAAGTCAGGAGAAGTCTTGTTTGTGGATGGTTTGAAACATAACTTGTTGAGCGTAAGTCAGATTTGTGATAAAGGTCATGAGGTAGTTTTTAAGAAGCAGGGTTGTGAAGTCAGAAAGACAAACAATGGAAAATTGATAGAAACTGGATCAAGAACATCTGGAAACCTGTATACGCTCTCAGAGACTTCAGAAGGAGCTTGTTTTATTAAACAGAAAGAAGAAAATTGGTTGTGGCACAAGAGACTCGATCATATCAACTTTGATAACCTAGTAAAAATCACCTCAAAAGGAGCAGTGAGAGATATTCCCACCATCATCAAACCTCCAAACAACATTTGTGCTTCATGCCAAAAGGGGAAACAAACTAGAGTCTCTTTCAAAACAAAAGAATACTACACAAGCAAACATTTGGAACTAATACACACTGATTTATGTGGACCCATGAGAACACAAAGCATAAATGGTGACAAATATTCTATGTTGTGCATTGATGACTATTCCAGAATGACATGGATATTCTTCTTGAAGCATAAATCAGAAGCTTTTGATATGTTCAATATTTTCAAAAACTAGGTTGAGAATGAAATAGGAAAGAGGATCAAATGTTTAAGATCAAATAGAGGAGGAGAATTCATTTTAGAGGAGTTTGCAAAATACTGTGAAAAATACGGTATTAGGAGACAGTTCTCAGCAGCTAGGACACCTCAGCAAAATGGAGTGGTAGAAAGAAAGAACAGGACAGTGCAGGAAATGGCACAAACTATGTTGGCTGAAAGCAGAGTAGCAGATAGATTTTGGAAAGAAGCAGTCCATATTGTGGTGTATATCCAAAATAGGTACATGCTGAGAACACATGAAAGCAAAACTCCTTATGAATTGTGGTTTGGTAAAAGGGCAACAGTAAAATATCTCAGAGTTTTTGGCAGCAAGTGCTATATCAAAAAAACTGAAGATAATATTGGTAAGTTTGAAGATAGAGTAGATGAAGGTATTTTTGTTGGTTATTCATCTAGAATAAAAAATTACAAATGCTACAACAAAAGGCTAAAGAAAATTGTGGAAAATGCTGATGTTAAGTTTGATGAAGGTAAATAATGAGTAATTAGCTATGAAATGAACTACCCAATCTATGAAGAGGTTATTGAAGGAGATGAGGAAAATGAAATTGAAAAGATACAGAAAATTGACTCAGATGATGTAAGTTGTGATTCAGAAGCAAAAGAGAATAAGAAATTCAAAACAGGCAACTGGTAGAAAAATCATCCTAGAGATCAAATAATTGGAAACCCCAAAGTTGGTGTTCAAATAAGAAGAGTAGCAAATAACTACTCTCTATTATCTAGCATTGAGCCCAAGAATTTTTCTGAAGCAAGCAAAGATGAAGGTTGGATGAAGGCAATAAATAAAGAATTAGACCAGATTGAGAAAAACAAAACCTGGGAGTTAGTACCTAGACCTGCGAACAAAAATATAATCGAGACTAAATGGATATTTTGTAACAAATTGAATGAATACGGATAGGTAGTCAGAAATAAAGCAAGATTGGTATGCAAGGGGTATGCACAAGTTGAAGGCATTGACTTTGAGGAAACATTTGCACCAGTAGCTAGACTAGAGGCAATCAGAATGTTTCTGGCTTTAGCAATCTACAAGAATTTCAAAGTTTATCAAATGGATGTGAAATCAGCATTTTTGAATGGGAAACTTGAAGAAGAGGTTTATATTGAGCAACCAGATGGGTTACAACTTGGTGATAATCCAAACTTTGTTTGTAAGTTGAAGAAAGCTTTATATGGCTTAAAACAGGCACCCCGAGCATGGTATGCAAGGCTAGACAACTATCTCACTCAACAAAGGTTTAAGAAAGGTATGGTGGATAGTAACTTGTATGTCAAAATAGAAAATGGGCATCTTATTGTTCTTGTTGTATATGTAGATGATATCATATTTGGCAGTAGCAAAGATGAGTCATGTAAATATTTAGAAAATAAGATGCAAAAAGAATTTGAAATGTCAATGATTGGTGAACTGTCATATTTCCTCGGTTTGCAAGTTAATCAAAGTAAGAAGGGAATATTTATTTCTCAAGTTAAATATGTAAAATATATGTTAAAAAATTCACAATGGAGGATTGTAAGCCAGTTAGCACTCCCATGATGATAGGCTGCAAGTTGAACAAAGATGACAAATCTCCACTTGTTGATCAAACCATGTACAGATCTATGATTGGAAGCATACTGTACCTGAAAGCTACTAGACCAGATATTTTGTAGGTAGTATGCATGGTAGCACATTTTCAGGCCAATCCCAAGGAGACTCATGTGATAGCAGTAAAGAGGATTCTTCGGTATCTCAAGGGTACTATGGAGTATGGGTTATGGTATCCAAAAGGTAAAGACTTCACCCTTATTTCTTATTCAGATGCATATTGGGCAGGATGTGTAGATGATAGACATAGTACCAATGGAGGTGCATTCTATATTGGAGATAGATTGGTTGCATGGCATAGTATGAAGCAAGAGTAAGTTTATTTATCAATAGTAGAGGTAGAATATATTGCAGCGACAACATGTTGTACATAGGTATTGTGGATGAAACAAACCCTGAAAGATCTTGGTATCTGCTTTAGTGAACCAATATCAGTTAAGTGTGATAACATCAATGCCATTAACATCTCCAAGAATCCAATTATGCATTCATGCACAAAACACATTGCTATCAGGTATCACTTCTTGAAGGAGAAAGTTGCAGAAGGTGAGGTTAAGTTGGATTTTGTTCCAACTACAGAGCAAGTAGCAAATATTTTCACAAAACCATTGCCCAAGGAAGTTTTAAAGTACCTTAACAATAAATTGGGAGTGGTCACACTTCC
This sequence comes from Wollemia nobilis, assembly GCA_028583015.1. NCBI lineage: Eukaryota > Viridiplantae > Streptophyta > Pinopsida > Araucariales > Araucariaceae > Wollemia > Wollemia nobilis. The sequence continues at coordinate 7,110,100 of JAQPPZ010003305.1, read as the reverse complement.
TAAAGATTGACTAGCTATAGGGATCACATTCTCAGGGGGAGCATCTAAGTATTTGATTATCTTGTTGCTCATGTTCATGATTTTTGCTAAGTATAATCAATTTTGCTTGAGAATGTTGTGCATGGACTTAGGGGGAGTCTGCAGTAGCCCTTTGGTATTATTGTCAAAGGGGGAGAAGAATTATAGGAAATTGCACATGTGTTGCCAACAATTCCAAAGGGAGAGATTGTTGAGCAAGGTGCAGCAATAGTATTGTCATTGTTGTCAACACAGTCAGATAGATCTGGTGTTTCAGTGGATAGGAAGTTCAAAAGCTATTCAGATGTAGAAGACAGGAGTTCAAAGGTTATTCAGAGTATGGATAGTGAGTTTCCAAGAAGACCGAAGTGGCCCATATGCAAAAGATCAAATAAAAATACAAGTAAGAAAAGTGTCGCGATATCGTGACATATACAAGGCAAGAAAAATTGTCGTGATATCACAACATGTTGAGAAGAAAGAAAAAATGTCACAATATCGCGACATGTTGAGCAAGAAAGAAAAACTGGCATGATATCGTGACATGTTGAGAAGAAAGGAAGACTGTCGCGACTTTGTGAAATGTTCAAAAAGAAAGTGCAAGCAAGAAAAACTGTCGCGATTTCGCGACATGTTCGAAGAGAAAGCGCAAGCAAGAAAAATTGTCATGATTTCGTGACATGTTGGAAGAGAGAGAAGAAGAAAAAAAAACTGTCATGATTTCACGACATGTTGGAAGAGAAAAATGCAAGAGGAAAAACTGTCGTGATTTCGCGACATGTTGGCAGAGAAAAAGGCAAGTGGAAAAACTGTCATGATTTCGAGACATATTGGAAGAGAAAAAGGCAAGAGGAAAAACTGTCACGAATTTGCGACATGTTGGTAGAGAAAAAGGTAAGTGGAAAAACTGTCATGATTTCACGACATGTTGGAAGAAAAAGAGAAAGCAGGAAGAAGTGTCGCGATTTTGGGACAAGTTCGAAGAAAGAGAGTAAGTTGGAAAACTATCACGATTTCGCGACATGTTGGCAGAGAAAAAGACAAGTTGGAAAAGTGTCAAGATTTTGTGACATGTCACATTTTCACGACCGAAACAGGAGAGAGAAAGCAAGTTGGAAAAGTATCACGATTTCGTGACATGTCGCATTTTCACGACCAAAATATGAGAGAGAAAGCAAGTTGGAAAAGTGTCACGATTTCATGACATGTCACATTTTCGTGACTAAAATAGGAGAGAGAAAGTAATATGGAAAAGTGTCACGATTTTGTGACATGTCGCATTTTCACGACTCGGAAAGCGTAGGAAGGAAGAGAAAGAAAAAGTGTCAAGATTTTGTGAGATGTCGCATTTTCGCGACTCAGAAAGTGTAGGAAGTAAGAGAAAGAAAAAGTGTCACGATTTCGTGACGTGGCATTTTCGTGACTCGAAAAGGCCAGGAAGGAAGAGAAATAAAAAGTGTCATGATTTCATGACATGTCGCATTTTCGTGACTCGGAAAGGCTAGGAAGGAAAAGAAAGAAAATGTGTCACGATTTCATGACATGTTGCATTTTCGCGACTCGAAAAGGCCAGGAAGGAAGAGAAACAAAAGTGTTACGATATCGCGACATGTCACATTTTTGCGACTTAATAAGGGCAGGCTGGCAGAGATGCAGAAGTGTCATGATTTTGTGACAAAAGCAGAGAAGAAGACTTGAGAGGCAGAAGTGTCACGATTTCATGACAAAAGCAAAGAAGCTAAGTATGGAAGCAAAAGTGTCACAATTTTGCGACAAAATCCAAGTTGAATACTACGGAGACAGAAGTGTCGCGATATCGTGACAAAAGAAAAATTGAAGTCTATGGTAGCAGAATTGTCGTGATATCATGACAAAAGCAAAGACAAAGTGTACGAAGGAGAAAGTGTCACGATATCGCGACATGTAGCAGTTTCGTGGTCCGATACAAGGAGAAAGAGAGAGATAAAAAGTGTCGTGATATCGCGACATGTTGTATTTTTATGGGCCAAAGAAAAGAGAAAGAAGAGAGAGAAAATAGTGTCGCGATATCGCGACATGTTGTATTTTCGTGGGCCAATGCAAAGAGAAAGAGGAGAGAGAAAATAGTGTCACGATATCATGAAATGTATTTTCGCGGGTCAAAGCTAAGAGAAAGAGCAAGTAGAAAAAGTGTCACGATATCGCGACATGTTGTATTCACGTGGTTAAGTTGAAGCTGACGAAGATCGATGGACAGTCGACTAAAATTAGGGTTTACAGATGTCATGAAAACCGACTAGATGAGGATTTATAGTCGACTAAGATTAGGGTTTTCATCTCAAATATTCTATTATAAAAGGAGGGCTGTTTGGAGATTTGAGATGTAGTCGATGTGCGTGAAGTTCGATCGCAGAGCGTAGAGTGCAAGTCATATCAAATCATGCTAAGTGCAAAATTTGCAAAGGAAGTAGAGTGCACAAAAGGGAGAAGATGATCGTTCGACTGTGACGTAGTAGATTGTGTGAAGTAATTTTGCAGAGAGAGCAGAGTGCGCAAAGATCGCAAAGGTGAAGTAGACTAGTCGAGTTCTTGTAAAAATGGAGGTATCATTATGTTAATCTTCTAGATTCATATTTCAAGTCCAGGTTGCAGCTTGGCATTAGGGGTTGGTGCTCCTTCCAGTAGGTGTTGGTAAATTAGGGGTTAGTGCTCCTTTCTCTTGGTGCAGATAAATAAGGGGTTGGTGCTCCTTCTAGTGGGTGCTGGTAAAGTGATTGTAAAGTTATTGCTTTGCAAATGCTAGATTTGGATGGTAGTCCAAGCAATCATTCTTGAGGAGTAGCCACATTGGTGAACCTTGTTAAATCTTATGTTGTGTGATGCTCTTTTGTTATTCTTGCTGTATCTTGTCATAAGTTTTAATTGCTGCTATTTTAAGAGTTGTGAATTTAAGTTTAAAAGAGCTACACTGATTCACCCCCATCTCAGTGTCATTGTAAGACTAACACCAAATCCAAACCCTAATGCTGAAGAACTTAGGAAGAAAGTTGAGGCATTGGAAAATAAAAAATCTCATCTCCCTAACATCATCACTAGGAGCCAGGTGAATCCTACTAAGGGGCCATCCCGTAGACCAAGGGAATACAGGAAAAAAGGAGAAGATTTGGATGTAGGGGTGGAGATATGTGAAACTCTTTAGACTAAGGAATATGGCAGTCCGGTTCTACAACAAATTGCCTCCCCCAGTTTAGTCCTAAATAAACTAGGAGCACTATGAAGTCTCCTATAGATTTTGGTAGTGAAAAATGAAAGAGGGAGAATATCAAATGTTGAGCATCAAAAAATTAAAATTGATAATGACATTGCCAATGGAAAATAGAGAACCTTGTTTCAACAGGTTATTCCGGGTTTTGAAGACAACAAATTAGGAAAACCCCCTCAAGGGATGGGGAGAGGAAGAAATCCCAAACAATATAAATGAAGTTCCTCTCATGGAACGTGAGAGGCCTCAATGGCCTACCCAAACATAGGGAAGTTAGTGCAATAATAAATCAAGTGAATCCAACTATTATCATGTTGCAAGAAACAAAAACTGATGAGATTCAATCAAAAAATTAGCAAAAAAAATATAGAATCAAGGGGAGATGGTTTGCAAATCAGCCAGAGGAGCGTCTAGAGGCTTTATGACTTTTTGGGATCCCTGGATAGTAGAAGGCACCATTATTCAAAAATATGATAGGGTTATTAGTGTTTTATTTAAGGAAATAAATAGCAACAGGTCATGGATCCTTTCAAATATTTATACCCCAACTTCAATTCAAGGGAGAGCTCTACTATGGGAGTACTTAGGCAATCTAAGTGAAATCTTCCATAATGTCCCCTGGATTCTGGCTAGGGATTTTAACACTCCTCTTTACCCTTTAGACAAAATGGGTGGAAATGGACCACCTATCAGGAGCATGGATGAGTTCAATGACTTTGTGAACTCCAACATGTTTATGGATGTAAAACTTAGAGGAGCAAATTATACCTGGAGAAATCGGTGGATAGGGTGTCATCTCATTCAAGAAAGGCTTGATAGGTTTTTTCTATCAAAGGAGGCTACAACTTTGTTCGGTGATTCTACCCTGCAAGCCCTTCCTAAAATTACCTCTGATCATAATCCTATTTTGTTGGAGATCCCTAACTCTCTATCCTTCAAGAAACCTTTCAGATTTCAATCTATGTGGATCAAACATTCCAGTTTCAGAGATAACTTAATTCGGTGGTGGCAACTGCCTGTTAGGGGTAGTGTAACTTTTAAAATTGCTAGAAAATTAAAGTTTGTTAAGGAAAATCTTTAAAATTGGAACAAAGAGGTCTTTGGGAACCTCTTTGAAAATAAAAAATAGGTTGTTGAAAGTTTGAAGATAATTGATCAGAGGATTCAACATGGTGATGTTGATGAAACTACTAGGTAGGAGGAACGAACAAAACTAGCAGAGTTTCATAACATTTTGGCCTGTGAGGAAATCTATTGGAGGAAAAAATCAAGGGCTCTTTGGTTGAAATATGGAGATTCAAATTCCAAGTTTTTTCACGTCACCACGCTTAGAAACAGAAGCAATAACAAGATAATTTTTTTTAAAAAAGCAGATGGTTCTATTACTCAAGACTTAACAGAAATAAAAAAGGAGGCAGTAACTTATTTCAATTCTATCCTTGGTCAGGAATCACAGTGCAATGAGGAGGCCAAATATATTCTCTTGCAATCCATTCCTAGCATAATAAATGAGGATATAAAACTTAAGCTTCTAGCTCCATTTTCTGATGAGGAAATTAAGGAAGCCTTGTTTAGCATGGAGCCAGACAAAGCCCCGGGACCCGATGACTTTCCCCCTCATTTCTATCAATATTTTTGGGACATCATAAGTGAGGATGTAATTTATACTATTAGAGAATTCCAAGCAAGCAATCATATCCCAAAAGGTCTCAAATCTACTTTTATTTCTCTAATTCCTAAGAAGCAAACCCCTGAATCTATGGCTGACTTCAGGCCAACAAGTCTATGCAATGTTTCTTATAAGATCCTAACTAAATCCATTGTAAATAGAATGAGATATGTTCTACCCCACATCATAAATCCATGCCATGGAAGCTCTGTCCAAGGCAGGTCAATCTTGGATGGAGTTATCACAGTTCATGAAGCTTTGCACTCTGCTCATAAGACTAACATGTCTATTTTTACCCTCAAGATTGATATGAACAAAGCATTTGATAGGCTAAATTGGGACTTTCTGATTGTTGTCCTCCTTAAGTTTGGTTTTCACCACCAATGGGTTAATTTTATCAAAGAATGCATTTCTAAAGCATGGTTCTCAATTCTAGTTAATGGAACAACTGCTGGTTACTTTCAAAGTCATAGAGGAATTCGGTAGGGGGACCCTATCAGCCCCATGTTATTCATAATTATGGTAGAATCTTTAGGTAGAACCATAAAAAATGCTTGCATTTCAAGGCTAATATCAGGAATCAAGGCAACATCTCTCACTAGGGTTGTTTCTCACCAAAAATTCATCGATGATACCCTTCTATTGACTAAGGCATTAGTGGTTGAGGCCAAAAGAATTAAATACATCCTGCAACTCTACGAGGACACTGCTGGTTAGAAAGTTAATTTTAGTAAAAGCAAGTTATATTTCTTGAACACCCCCATTTAGAGGCAAGGAAGGATTATAGAAATTTTAGGGTGTGATATAGCAAACCTCCCCACTTCGTATCTTGGTCTCCCTCTTTTCATTGGTTCTCTGAGAGAGTCAATGTGGGACAGGGTTATTGAAAGAATTCAAAAAAAACTTGTTGGATGGAAAGGTCATCTTCTATCTCAAGTAGGAAAGTTGACCCTCACTAAGGCCTCTCTTCAGAGCATTCTAGTCTATTTCCTCTCCATTTTCAAAGCCCCTGTGAAGGTTTTCCAAAAAATTGAGAAACTCCAAAAAGAATTTTTATGGACTGGATCAGAGGAGAAAAAAAGGATACACCTTGTAGGATGGACCAAAGTGTGCAGGCCTAGGGAAAATGGGGGCTTAGGTCTGAGGAGAATTGCTCATATGAATTTAGCTTTACTAGCTAAGCAGACGTGGCACCTCATTTCTGGTGAAGAAAATGAATGGACAACTATCATCAAATGAAAGTATCTTCAAAATATGGAATTTCTAAGTGACTCAGTTCCAATCAGAGGTTCTGCTTTTTGGAAAGCAATTCTCAATTGTAAGGAAATCATCAAAAAAGGTTTAATATGGGTTTTAGGCAATGGTGAGAGGATAAATTACTGGAATGATAGGTGGGCTAAGGATGAACCACTGACGCAATATCCTAACTTAGCTCGAATCAGAGATATCACGAAAGAACTCATTGGCAGAAAAGTCTCTGATTATATGGTTGAGGACAGAGGCAGAATGAAGTGGAAACAAATAAGGATTTAGGGATTTCAAGCAAAATCAAATGATATTTGTAACATTCTCGGGAAATAGTTTATCCCCATGAGACCCAAGGAAGATCAAGTGACCTGGGATCCTATGGAAAATGGGCAGTTCACTGTTAAATCAGCTTACAAGCTTCTGCTTGATGACGAGGATTTTGTCCTCCAAAAGGACTTAGTTTGGATAAAAAATTTAATTCCAAAAATTGTAGTCTTTTCATGGTTGGTTATCCAAGGAATAATTCTAACCATTGATAATATGATGCGTAAAGGTATTTGTATCACTAATCGTTGTTATCTGTGCAAGGCTAATTGGGAGACCATTTATCACATTTTCCTTGAGTGCCCTTTTTCCTTGACTATCCTAAGTGGGGTTTTTCAGGCCTTCAATATTTCCTGGGTTAAACCAACCATCATACTTGATTTTTTCGTCCAGTGGCCTTGCCCCTTTTCAAGCCAAATACTTAGATACATGTGGAAAATTTGTCTCAATCACTATCTTTGGCAGGTGTGGTTAGAAAGGAACCATAGAGTCTTTAATGAGTCTATCCATGATCATCAAACTATCATTGCCAGGATCCTATCCTTTGCCAACGAGAATGTGAACCTTATCCCTTTTGATAGTCGTAAACCTCATCTACAGGAGACCATGATTGCTCAATATTTAAGCTTAACCTTGTTAGATGAGTCTGTGCCTAGGGTAGTCAACCCCAGAGCCAATGTTAAGTGGTCCCCACCTCCTACGGGTTGGTTTAAGCTTAATTTTGATGGAGCGGCTAAGGACAATCCTGGAAGAGTAGGCACTGGCGGCATTGTGTGAGATCATAATGGGAATATGATGCTTGCATTTTTTTAATATTTGGGAACAAGGATGAACAATGAAGTTGAAGCTAGAGCTATGTGGAGAGGCCTTCAAATGACTCAAGACTTAGAAGGCAATTTGATCATAGAAGGAGACTCTATGCATGTTATAAATCTCCTCAATAATTGGAAAACACCTCCTTGGAGGATTAAAACAATTGTTGAAGAGGCTAGGATCCTTTTCCAGGGAATACAGGACATAAAATCCCAACATGTCTTTCTTGGAAGCTAACAAAATTGTTGATAAGATGGCCAATTTGGGTGTCGATGGTGATAGACTTTTCAAATGGGAACACGGTGTCCCAAGTGAAGTAGAGGAGCTTATTCAACAAGAATGCCAAGAATGATAGTCAAATTTACCAATAGGGAAGGCACTGTAAGTTTGAATGCTAGGAGTATTCCCGTATCTTTTTTGAAATGGACTCACAATAAAAATTATCCTAGCTATCAGTCTTAGTGGATGCTGCTTGGAAATACCACAAAGACTAATGGGGATAGTCACATGTCAGATAACATGGCTCCTAGTCATCTTAGTAATTTGAGGTTGGTTGATAATCACAGGGCAGGAAAGAAACGACAATATAAGACTTCAAACCAGAGCCACGTGGACCACTAGATAGCCACCACCATAAATCTAGCCAGCAGGTTCACTTCTCCAAGGCTGATTGGCCAAGATGGGATGTGGTCCCAAAGCATGTCATATACGGAAGAAAGCAATTACCAAAGAATTATTAAGAGTAACTATCAATACAGATCTTGTGGGAGTTTTTTTTAGTACTCTGCTATGTGTGTCTGTAGCTTTTTGTTTCTCCACTGTTTCAAGGAAGGGATCTGTGTCTGTTTATTTTTTTGTAATTATGATGCAGGTGTGTTTTCTTGGGGTATACCCAAAATGTTGTATGGGAAGTTTCTTTTTGATAACAGGCTATGTGCCTTACCGGATGTAATGGCTTTGGCAGCATGTAGATTTTACATATATAGGATCCTTAGTAAGGACATGTTCATCAAAAACCCTAGGCTGATTTTTGTAAAAGGTTTTGGGTCAACATGTAAAACCCGGTATTAATGCTATAGTATCTTATCTACCAAAAAAAAATCTACTATCATTTAAAATAAAGCATTTACTTAATCATTCTATTTGTTCAAGCAACACAAGGAGTTATGAAGACAACCAATCCATCCATACTTCCCAAACCATTGAGGCAAATAGTGATGAAGTAAAAGACAATCAAACATGTGCAATAGACAAAGAGGGAAATCTTTCCATCAACCTAGTCACTTGTCTCAGCCTCTAGAATTTATGATAGCTACTAGGCTATCAATCTAGGGCTCAAGGTGGCTAGCTATTGATGATTATCCCTAATTGAATGCATGCCTATATGAAGGTATCCATCCATGTTACCCTCGAGTTGCCTTATCATCACTTCCCCAACCTCAAGTACCCTCACCTTTGGTGGATGACTCAACTTCTTCCACCTACGAGCGTACTTGATCCTACACATTGGCAATTTGTTAGCAGTATCATGTTCTTCAATATCAACTAACATCGCATAGCTACTTAATTGCACAAAACCAAGTATTAAAGCACCATCAAATTAATACATTGTTTTCCATGTCACAAAGTCCATCAAGGAGGGTCATGACATCCTCCCCCACTAGGACTAAACATCTTCCGATGTTTCCTAGTTTTACACAATCACAACAACAAGCAAAAGCAAATTATTACATTTTAGAGATCTTCAAACAAAAAAGGAAAATATTTTTGCATATCCACCACTTTCTCCCAAGTGGTATTCCTTTCAGAGAAATGGTCCCACTAGACCTTACATTGCTCAAGAGTCTGATTCCACATAGTCTTAGAGTGGAACTCAAGAATATTTACTGGCATTACTTCAATTGCCTTTGGATTTTCCATCTGTAAATTAGAAACATCCCACACATGTTCAGGGTCAGCAATATATTTCCTAAGCAAAGATATGTGGAAGGTGTCATGGATTTTTGATAGATTAGGAGGTAAAGCAAGTTGGTATGCAACCGAACTAATATTTTCAATGATCTCAAAGGGTCCTACAAACCGTGGATCCAATTTTGTGGATTTGATCACACTTTTCATTGGTTTAACCCTTAGGAACACTTTGTCTCCCATCGAGTACTCCCTTGGAGTTCTCTTTAAATCAGCATAACTCTTCTACCTATCAATAACTTCCTTGAGTCTTTGCCTGATTACCTTCAATTGCTCTTCCATTTCTCTGACCATTTTTGGCCCAATCACAACTCTATCCTCTAGGTTATCCCATGATAATGGTGTCCTACACTTTCATCCATACAAGGCATTGAAAGGTACCATTCCTAGAGATGAGTGATGCCCATTATTGTAGGTAAACTCTACCAGAGGTAGATAGTCTTCCTAGTGAGACTTGTGATCCATGTAGTACATGTGGAGCATGTCTTCTAGTACTTGGTTTACCCACTCTATTTGACCATCTGTCTTAGGGTGGTATGCCGAACTCATATTCAGATTTGTACCTATTGCATGATGAAGGGCTTTCCAAAACTTAGAAGTGAACTTGGAATCCCTATCTGAGATGATTACCTTAGGAAATCCATGCAATCGAAACACTTCCTTGGAAAATCTATTAGCCACCACTTGAGCATCATCCTTGGTGCTCCTAGGTATAAAATGTGCAACCTTAGTCAATTTATCGACTACTACTAGGATTGCATCATGTTGGTACCTGGTCTTAGGTAAACCTACTATAAAATCCATAGATATGACCTACCATTTCTGCGTAGGTATACTATGTGGATACAATTATCCTATGGGATGCTTGTGTTCTACCTTAACCTTCTAACATTCGAGGCATCGAGCGATAAAATCAATAATATCCTTCTTCATTCCTACCTAGAAGAAGGTTCTTCTCATGTTTTCCCTCATTTTAGCCCCTCTAGGGTGAGCAGAATAAGGAGATCTATGGGCTTCTTGCATTATTAGCTTCCTTAAATCACCTAATTTTGGTATGATAATTCTACCTTTGTAGCACAAAATGTCATCTATCATTCCAAACTCCTTATTACCCTCAGGGTCTCTATCTATTCTAGCTCGAATTTCCTAGCAATATTCATCCTGATATTGCTCTTGTCTCACTTGATCCATGAGATTTATGTGACTCTTGGTTATGGCTACTATGTGTCTCCTTCTACTCAAGGCATCAACAACCTTATTCTCTTTTCCCTTTATGTACTCAATTTCAAAGTCATACTCAGTGAGAAACTCGATCCACCTTCTCTGTCTCGCATTGAGTATCGGTTGGGTAAATATGTACCTTAGACTTTGATGGTCAAATTTTAATTCGAAAGGTCTCCCCACCAGATAGTGGCACCAGACCTTTAGGGCATGCACCACAATGGCTAGCTCTAAATCATGAGTAGCATAATTGACTTCATGCTTTTTAAGCTTCCTTGAAGTATAAGCTACTACTGACTCTTCTTGCATGAGTACTCCTCCTAACCCTTCCAAAAGATGCATCAATTCATACTAAAAAATCTCCTTGAGGGTCTAGAATCTTCAATATTGGTGTGGTAGTGAGCTTCTGCTTCAGCAATGCAAAGGTAGTTTCACACTTTTCCATCCATTTAAATTCCTTCCCTTTCTTCTGAAGGTTAGTTATTGCCACAACAATCTTTGAGAAATACTTTATATAACATCTATAGTAGCCCATTAACCCCATGAAGCTTCTTACTTTAGTAATATTAGTAGGGGGTGGCCAATTTAATATGGCTTTGATATTCTCTGGATCCATAACAATTCCTTCTACTGATATGATATGCCCTAAATATCGTACCTCTGAAACATAGAAATCACTCTTGGCTAGATTTTCGTAGAGTTGATTTTCCCTCAGTAACTCTAACATGATCTTGAGATGTTTATCATGCTCTTCCTTGTTTTGAGAGTATATTAGGATATCATCTAGAAATACAAGGACAAACTGGTCCAAATGCCTTCTAAACACATTGTTCATTAAATTCATGAAGGCAGTTGGGGCATTAGTTAGTCCAAAGGGTAGGACTATAAACTCGTAGTGTCCATACCTAGTCTTAAATGTCATCTTGTGAGTATCCTCCTCATGTATTCTTAACTGGTGATACCTTGACCTCAAATCTATCTTAGTAAACATTATGGCATCTCTTAGTTGATCAAATAAATCTTTGATTCTAGGTAGGGGATATTGGTTCTTGATTGTAGCTTTATTCAACATCCTATAATCAATACATAATATTAAAGAGCCATCTTTCTTTTTCACAAATAAAATCGGTGCACCCCAAGGTGACACACTTGGTTTTATCAACCCCTTTTCTAATAACCCTTGCAATTGTACCTTTAATTCTTGCATCTCGATAGGTGTCATCCTATACGAAGATCTATGAATTGGTTCTACTCCTAGCATAAGATCAATAGTGAAATCAAATTCTCACACAAGAGGGAGTCCAGGTAAATCCTTAGGAAATACATCCTTGAAATCCTACAAAATTGGGTGTGTTTCCAACACCTCTTTCTTTTTATCTTCTCCAACTTCATTTAGCTTAATTACATAGACTATCCCTCCTTTCCTTAGGGCTTTCTTTAATTGCATAGCTGACAACATCTTGGGTTTGAATGCCCCCTACTCGCTATGAATTCTTAGTCTTTCCTTTCCTCCTTCAGAATATTTGATCCATCTATCTTAGAAATTGATTATGACTTTATGGGCCTGTAACCAATCCATCCCTAGGATCACATCGAAGGCATGAAGTGGAGCTACATATAAGCAACCTTTCGTGGTTCCACTAGCTAAAGTAATTTCTATCATAGGAAAACATTGGTTTATGGAGTAGGTTTATCTAGAACCATACTCGACCTTCCATCCATGAGCTAAATATCCTAGCCTTTCTAGCATATCTTTTTCTAACTTACTAGAAATGAAGCTATCAGTGGCCCCACTATCAATTAAAATATTCACTTGCTTATCAAAAATCTTACCTTTTATAATCAATGGGGTAGTTTATCCCTCAAGCTTCTGACTCCCAGTTGTAGCGTAGATCTGGTGTGCAGGTTCTTTTCCTTTAGTACTAGATGTGCTTGGCCTTGGTCGATATGGGCATTGATTAGAAAAATGTGGCCCTCTACAATGGTAACACCCATCCTTGGGCCCTTGCCACTTTTTTGATTTTTGCTCCTCTCCTTTGATTGCTAGAACTGAAGCTTGTGGTTTCTATGGTTGAGGCTTAGCATTATTGGGGTTGTTGCCTTTCTTATAAAAGTTCTTCTTGAACTTCTTTTGGTTTCCATTAGATTTCTTCTCAAGATTTTAGGGGTTTTTAGCCTTTCGATCTTGTTCAGCCTCCCATTTTACAAACCCATTGCTATTCCTCTTCTTTAGTTCCTATCGATCTTGCTCGAACAAGGTGTCATATTTATAATGAAAGTGCAACTCTACTTTCTTCACTAGGTCATATACCTTTTGTAATGACTTAGGCTCCTGCATCTCTACATCATGCTTTATCCTAGATTCCAACCCATGAGTAAACTTATGAACCCATATTTTCTCATTATAGGTAGGTACATACTTCAGCAATCTTACTAGCTTTTTGTAGTATATCTCCACCAAGTTGGTTCCTTGCCTTAAACTAGCAAACTCCTCAAATTTTAGGGCATAGAAATGTTCTGTGAGGAACCTCTTTTTGAAGATGACTATAAATTCCTTCCATGGAATATCTACTGGTTCAATCTTAGTTTCCTCATAATAAGTTTCCCACCAGTCTAGGGTAGCCCCTTCAAGGTAAATCGTAGCCCAAATAGTTTGGGTCCCTAGAGAATATCCCTTTATCATGAAGTAAACTTCTAATTCCCTTAACCAAGCCTCAACTGCATCTCCTTCTCCTTCTCCATCAAACTTGGAGATACATACATTCTTTAGGTCTCTTACCATTTCCTTTTCTAGGAGGGCTCTAGCTTGTAACTACTCTATAGTCAGCCCCTCAACTTGGTTAACTTCTGAACCTCTAGCTTGCAAATTTTGGTTCGCAATGGTTTCTAACACCTATCTTATCTGATCTTGCATGGCGGCAACTATAGTAGTGAGATCTTCCATTCCCCTATTGGGAGTTTTTGGATCCTCATTCTGGATCCCTTCTTTGATATTACTTTGTCGAGTCTTCCTAGGTGTAGGCCTCTCTCTTCTGGCCTTAGGTGGCATCTTGACCTAGTTTCAACCAAGAAAAGGATTAGGTTACAACTTCATCTTAAACTGTACCACTAATTCAAGCCACAATACAAAGTTCTCTTTTCCAAAACATCAATAATATAACTAGGATAACATTCCAATATTATGATGTATCATTAATACCAAAGCCCATACTGAGGTATCGTAACATTCATCCACTCTTGGGATCAATTCCCATTAGATTCTAGTAAGCAGAGATTCTAGGTCATCCCAACTTTAGCTTAAACTTAAGCAAGCCTTCATTGGAGATATCCAAATCTCTTTTAGCACATAAGAAGCTCTATACCCTCATACCTAGAGCTCTGATACCAAATGTAATGACCCTAAAAATAAGAAACAAGAAACACACAAGAAAGAATTATTTTTGTTTAAGGAGAGGGATTCATAAACCCCTAACCAACCTTAGATTAACTTAATGTTTAACAAATCCCCTAAGTTTCTCAAGAACTACACCTCACAAGATTTCCCTCACGCAAGTCCATCTATGTAGGCATATCTCATGTTATGCACATAAGTCCATCCATCTCATCATCCTCGATGAGCTAGACTTATCACCTTCAATCATTAGAAGGTGTACACGCATCTCCATACTCTACGCAAGCCATTATGCGTAGGTATGCTACATGTACTATGAGTTAAGCTATCAATCTCATCTTTTGACAAGCTATCTTAACTCAGGTACGATCTTCCATAAACCTAGTTACCATTCTCCCTAAGGGGTCTTAATCCCTTAGGTCCACTATGTTCACCCTAAGGGGGTCTCAAGCCCTTAGGTTATCCTCTAAGTTCACCCTAGAACTTACCACTAAATTTTGTGAAGGTTAATCAATCATGAAAATAAAAGATAGATCTAGATACTAAATCTAACAAAACATAACTCATCAAACATGCAAAAGATAACTAGAAACATAGAGCAATATTTAAAGAATAGACATGAACTAGAAAAGATTTAGATACATTCATAATGAATCAAATAGAATATAAAGGTGCATCTACCACATTAATCATTTATTACATAAGCATGTATGGTAAAACCTCCATACCCTTAAATAATACATTACATCAATTTCATCAGGGAAATCTCCCCATAAATCTAGTCTATTTGTGCATAAGTAAACAAGATGTAAGTAGAGAGAAAACTTGTGCATTGGTCCATCTGTAACTTTGGTCCTCCCGCTCTTCCATCGATCATTTGAGGATAGTAGGGGATCAAGACACTCATAGTTCAGGATGGGCATGCCTCTAAATGCATTTACTCATTTCATTGCCAAATTGCAACTATACAATCAAATCAAGCAATCTAACCATCTAATGCATAGTTGATATCATAGAAACTACTCTTTCTATTTCCCCTCTCATCATCCTATGAGAGTCTTTCAACAATGCATCTAGATTACATGCTTTACTTGCAATAAATTACTCAACCCTTATTCAACAATTAAAGTCCCATACCCTTAATTGCCAAACAATCTAGGTTCCTATTTATTTACTAAATTAAATTCAACTACTTTAATCCATAAATAAACCATTTTCTTTCATTTCATAAATTAAAGTCCCATACCCTTAATTTACAAAACAAACCAATTTTCATATTTATTTATTAAATTAAAGTCAACTACTTTAATCCATAAATAAACCTTTTCTTTTCATTTCATAAATTAAAGTCCCATACCCTTAATTTACAAAACAAACCAATTTCATATTTATTTATTAAATTAAAGTCAACTACTTTAATCCATAAATAAACCCTTTCCTTTCATTTCATAAATTAAAGTCCCATACCCTTAATTTACAAAACAAACCTATTTTCATATTTATTTATTAAA
Source organism: Wollemia nobilis (assembly GCA_028583015.1). Lineage (NCBI taxonomy): Eukaryota > Viridiplantae > Streptophyta > Pinopsida > Araucariales > Araucariaceae > Wollemia > Wollemia nobilis. Next base: position 7,094,696 of record JAQPPZ010003305.1, on the reverse strand, counting down.
CTAAAGTCAACTACTTTAATCCATAAATAAATCCCTTTCTTATTAACTAAAGTACACAACTCTAATTAACAAGCTATTATAATATCTACCTTTCATTAATTTAAAGCACACAACTTTAATTAACAAAACTATTATAATATTTACCTTTTGTTAATTTAAAGCACACAACTTTAATTAACAAAACTAGTATAATACATTCAAACCATGAGTCTCCTAACTAAAAGTAGCTCTACCCTAAATAAAAATGGGGTTCCCCTTTATCGTATTCTAAATTTGTGGGACCTACAACAAAGATACAACAGATGTCCTAGAGGTTGAATGATTCATCGCCCCACCTGAGATTCAAGACTTGGTAGCTCCAAAGGAAGCTAACAACCAACAGTTAGTCAATGAGAGTGAAAGAAAATGCGAGGGCACCTCATACTTTCATTGTCACAACACTAATATATGACTTACCAACAATGAACCTACCATGTCTAGATTAATCCATAGCCCTCTAACATGTTTTAGAAATAGTCTTACGGTAATGGAAAAGGGGTTCCACAACGAACACACAACCCAATGAACATGAGGTGATACAATGACAATTTACCAACAATAGGAGGAAAGTTAAGGATTCTTAGGTATTATCCAACACATTATATCCTAATACATAACATAGTGAAGGTAACCACCACCCAAGAGACGTGGTGACGTCTCACAAAAAACCTAGCTTCCCATTTAGGTCAACAGACACCAATAGGGTTAGTTTTTTACACATAAAACCATCCTTGGCTAAGCAACCAAAACCCAACTCGGTGATGCAACAACATCACCCTAGTGAGGTAACAATAGCTAAAAAAAAATCCCAACATAGCAACACAATCGTCCTTGCTTGTATAGACTCAACTATCAATCGAATGTGCACATCCATAGCCTTTGCTACAATGTTAACACAATCTCCTGGTGAATCCAAAAGTAAAGAGAGTTCATAGACAAAGAAACGAGGGGTAGCAACATTCTAATAAAACTAAAAATAATTAATAGAAACATAGTGAAACCAACTTTCTATCCTTCACAATGGTCTCTATTTACTCTTGAAGTCATCCTTCCTTCCATGTAGCTAGTTTGCTCTTCTTTTTACTTTTACAAAAATGGTGATGCCTTGCTGCTGTGCTACTCAAGGTTTATATCTCTGTGCTTCACCACCTAGTTCCACGAGTCTTCTTGCCTAAGACACCCTTCTTCAACTAACACCACAACTACCATTACTCCCCCTTCTCATCCGTCAGGTGGTAGGGGAGATACCCCTCCCACAACCCATCTTTTCCAAGATGTTGCCATAATGGAGCCATCACTTCCTAGTGGTTGAAAGCTTCATCTAATGAGCTCAATAAGATTCTGAAGGATGGTTCCATTATCTTCTTCTTTTTTTAAAACCAAAAATAGTTTACTATTTTATTAAATTAATTCTTCAATATAATTAAGACAATAAAAACTTTTCTATGAGTTTAATAAATTTCATTTATCATTCCAAATAGAATAGTTATTTGCTTATAATGGAGATTATTTTATCACTTAATATGAAACAACTATTTAAATGAAATTCCTCTATTATAAGGCAATTTCTTTATCATTTTAAAATATATCAACTATTTATTTAAAATAAAATCTCTTTATCATTTTAAAATAAATCCACTATTTATTTAAAATGAATTATATTTATCATTCTAAAATAAATACACTACTTATTTAAAATTAAATTTCTTTACTTAATAATTCTATTTATTCGAGCAACATAAGGATTTATGAAAACAACGAATCCATCCATACTTACCAAATCATTGAGGTAAATATTGTTGAAGTAAAAGATAATCAAGTATGTGCAACAAACAAAGAGGGGAATATTTCCATCAATTTAGTCACCTGTCTTAGTCTCTAGAATTTATGATAACTACTAGTCTATCAATATAAGGCTCAAAGTGGCTATTTATTGATAATCATCCCTAAACGAATGCATGCCTATATGAAGGTATCCATAAATGTTACCTCTGAGTTGCCTTATCATTATTTTCCCAACCTCAAGTACCCTCACCTTTGTTGGATGACTCAAATTCTTCCACCCACGAGCGTACTTGATCCTACACATTGGCAATTTGTTAGCAATATCATATTTAACATCACATAGTTGCATAATTGCACAAAATATAGTATTAAAGAACCATCGATTAATACATTATCTCCATGTCACAAGGTCCATCGGGGAGGGTCATGACATGCCTTCATGGGTATATATTTAGATTAGGATTATATTAAGAGATAAATAGTTTATTAGAGTAATTTAATAAATGCACAAGTGTTATAATGTGTAATGATGTAAATGTGCATGTAGTCCACATGTACATGAGTCTTAGGGTTGAGTAAGAGGTAAGGAATCTATATTCTTATGTAAAGGTCTCATTGTAAGTGTTTATGAGAAGGATTTTGGAGTGCATAGGTTAGAGTAGTAGTCACAATGTAGCCATATTTTGTTATCATGGTGTAGATGTAAACTCCATTAGAGGAGCATTATAATTTTTGTGAGCTTTCTTATATGAGAATTTCTAGAGCATTGTATGAAGTTTTCTATCATAATTTCATGCATGTTAAGTTTCCTTTATCATAGTTATAATATTGCATGCATATTTCAATACTTGTGAATGCATTTCCTTTAAGTTTAAGGCTTCAAAAGCTAACAGTGGTATCAAAGCCATGGTGGACCAAAGGAAACCACAAGTGATCACTATTGCTATTGTTGAGTATTTGCAAATAATATTAGCCATTGTGCACCGCTGCATGCAAATACCATCACAATAGATATTTTTGATAGAAGTAGCTCTGGTATAATAATAGAAAGTAGAGAAAGCCACATGATTGATTTGACTAGATTTTTTCCACAGAGTTGAAAAAATCATGAAGATTAGAACTCAACACTAAATCCACTAGATTGAAAATCCAAATAGTGAAAATTATTGTCTATAGAGTCAAAAAAATTATTATCATCTCTAATATTTTATTGAAGAAGAAATAAGTTTTTATGAAAAACATTGGGTTACTATCATCTAAGTTTTTCTTGTTGTAGAAAATTAACTCTTCGAAGTTGGGAAGCTTCCTAAAATATATAGAGAAGAACTTCATCTTCATTGCATGAAGGTTGATGTTACTTTCCTCATGCAGGGATTAATTCTTTTTTGCAGAAAAATAAATATTGAATATTTGGAGGCCTAAGGAGAAAGGTCTCATTGAGATATTTGTAGATTGAAGACTCCTAGTTGAAATATTGAGGAGAGATCTAATGGCCAAGGAAGCCACATTGAAGATTGTAAATCTAGGAAGGAGGTCCTAGAAAGAAGACCCTATTGAATATTGAAGAGACTCAAGGAGAAGAGTCCAAGCAAATATTGGAGATTGGTGATCTCCATTGAAAACTAAAAACTTCACATTGAAGAAGAGATCCATTCAATGCCCTATTTAAGAACTTCCATAGTGGAATATTGAGCATTGAGAAGAACTAACAAAAGTTCTATTGCAAATTTAGTAGCAGTAGATTTAGGAGATCCTAGAATATCTCACTATGTAACTTCCATAGTTGAATATTGAAGAGGCCAAGGAAGGTCTTATTGAAGGTTTTGAAGCTACAAGTTTGAGGACCTTGGAGAGGTCTCAAGGAGAAACAAGAAGAAGGCTTGGTGATCCTCATTGAAGGAGTCCCTAGAAGAACTCATTAGAGAAATTACTATCAAGGGAGAAGCTTGTGATAACTAAGGAATTGGGATAATTATTTTCATCCAAAAACAAGCACAAAGAGAAGGATTGGCATGAATATTGTAAAATTTCAAGGTAGTTTGGACTAGATCTCAATATTGATAGATTATTTAAGGAGGAGATCTAGTTTTAAGTTAGAATTTAGCAAGAGAAATGAGATAGAGAACCACAAAATCTAAGATATTTGGGGGACATCATTGAAGGGTTCTTGAGTGAACATCTCAGCTATGATTTGGAGGAGCATCCCAAAAAAAAATTGGAATTCAAGGACAACATTTCAGTGAAGGTATTGACTGCTTTACAATCTAAAAAAAATCAAATTTGAGGACATAAAAAAAGGCAGAAATCTGGGCAGCATTAGTAGCTGCTAAAAATCAGATTTTAGAGGTACATTCTGAAGGAGCATTTAAGCCACCAAGATATAGTATTGGGAAGCATATTAGTCAAGTATTAAAGCTGCAAAAAGGTAAGCAAGTGACATATTTTGGACAGCCTAGAAGATATGTAAATAACATATACAAAAGGTAGCAAATTTAAATGACAAAATTCACTATCATCATCATCATCTACAAGGAAAAAGGTATGCAACAAAAGGTGTAAAATTTCATTAGTTGAGCTTTTCATATTTGGATTTTTATTAAAGCTATAAAGCACTAGTTACAAAAGTTTAAATATTGCATTAAAGTTTAATTTTAAGTCTCCAAAGGTAGTGCAAAATTTATAGTCTACAAGGTTCAAACCTGCACATAGAAGAAAATAGAAGTTAGGAATATTTCAAAAGAAAGAAACATATCAACATTCTATTACTTATTCTAAGAAAAGAAGACTCTATAGTTTTTGCATAATATATAGTGCAAAATATTTAATTGAAAATCTTGTATTGGTAAGTTAAAGAATAGCCAAGAAAGGAAGGTATTGTGATGCAGGAGCATCCAGTGGCACCTGATGTAGAAGCATCCAGTGGCAGGAGGGCCACTTCTGAAAAGTTGACTAAGGAGGGAAGACGTCGCGATTTCGCGATGTGTCATGAAATCGTGATAGAAGAAGCAGAAGAAGGCAAGGAGAAAAATATGTCACGATATCATGACAAAAAAAGTGTCGTGATATCACAACATAAAGAGGAGACAGGAACCGGTGGAGAATACTATCGTGACACAAGCGAAGAACGTAGCTAGCGGGGAGAAGCTATCATGATATCGCGACAGCAAATGTGTCGTGATATCGTGAAACAAGTGGAGCAGAGAAGTGAGCAAGGAGAAGCTGTCGCGATATCGTGATAGAAAATGTGTCGTGATATCGCAACACAAAATGGAGAAAGAAGCCGACAGGGCCAACTATCACGATATCATGACAGGTCTCATGGGAGAAGCAAGGATGCCAAGGATGTCGTGATTTCGAGACATGTCATGATTTCATGACAAAGACAGGAAGGAGGAGGCTGCAAGCAAATATGTTGCGATTTCATGACCTGAAAGCAGAAGCAGAGTATGGAAGGCAAATATGTGATTTTATGACATGTCGTGGTTTCACGACCTAAAGAAGAAAGAGAAAGTTGAAAGCTAAGATGTCGTAGTTTCACGACCCGAAGGCAGGATGAAGAGCAAAAGAGGAAGATGTCATGATTTCATGACATGTCATAGTTTCGTGACCCACAAAAGAGAGAGAAGGCGTAGAGGAGAAGATGTCACGATTTCACGACATGTCATAGTTTTGCAACCCACCAAGGAGAGAGAAATCCTAGAGAAAGAAATGTCACGATTTCGCGACAGGTCACAGTTTCATGGCCAGAAGGCAAAGAAGGAGCCAAGGAAGAAAGATGTCATGATTTTGCGACATGTCGCATTTTCACGACTAGAAGGTGAAGAAGGAGCTAGAGGAGAAGATGTCATGATTTTGTGACATGTCGCATTTTCATGACCTAAAGAAGAGAAAGGAGGCGAGGAAGAAAAATGTTGCGATATCATGACATGTTGTGATATCGCGACCGAAAGAGAAAAGGATGAGCAGGAGAGGAAAAATGTTACGATATCACATGTCAGGTTTTCACGACCAGAAGAGGAGAGAGAAAGCGATGGAACAGAAATGTTGTGATATCGTGACATGTCGCATTTTCACGACTGAAAGAGAAGAGGAAGAGGTAGAGGGAGAAGATGTCGCGATATTGCGACATGCTACATTTTTGGAGGTCATTGTAGAGTGACAGGTGGCATTTTTGGAGGTCGTTACAAAGCGACAGTGTGACAGTTAACGAAAGTTGTTACGTTAGTTACAGGAACAGTTAATGAAAGTCATTACGCCAGTTACAAGAACAGTTAACAAAAGTCACTATGCCAGTTATAGAGCCGTTACAGAGTATGAGACAGTTAGCAGAAGTTAGACTACAGTTATAGAGGATGTTACGGATTGTAGTTATGGAGCAGACGAAGATGAACAATCATGGCAAAAATGAATCGAAGGGCCGCTAGATGGAAGACGAAGAGTCATGTGAAAGTTATAAAAGGGCAAGCCAAGCCATGCACAAGGGGTTGGAAAACCTGCAGTTGTAGAGTTGCACAGTCGAGTTGCAGAGTCGAAGGCAGAGGGCCACTCGAACCGGCTTGGAGTGTGTTTTCCTTCCAGAGTTGTAGAGTTAGGGAATATTTGCAATAGAGAGTGAAAGAACTGTGTCTATGTGCCAGTTTTCATAAAGCCTACGGGCTGTTATTGTAATATTTGCAAGTTAGTGAATAGAACATTGGGGTTTTTGTTTCTTGTAAAGTGTGTTTCTAATTTTCTACGTGAAAATTTGGATTTGGTTGGCGGTTGGGTTGAGCAAAATTTGGCTCCCCCATCAAGTGGTATCAGAGCTAGAAGTTCTTGAGTGTGCAAACAGAGCGTCGAACGTGAGGTAGTTTGCACCAGGATTTGTGGAAGAGTTCTGAGAAGGGAGAGCCAGAATATTCTGAGTGTGTAAGTAGAGTGTCGAACGTGAGGCAGCTTGCACCAGGATCTGGGGTTAAGGATTGTGAGAAGAAAGTGCAGAAGAATGCCTCCACGAAGAAACCATGGTGGTGGGAGAGATATGAGATCTAAAGATTCATAGTTACAGATGTTCAGATCTTTGCAGAGGCAAGTGCAAGCCCTGCAAGAGGAGCTACTCAGAAGAGATTTGCGGAGGCAAGTGAAAGCCCTGCGAGAGGAGCTGCATAGAAGGCATGAGGATCAACTAAGAAGTAGAGGCCAGGGCAAAATAACTGGTGGAAGAGAAGATGGAGTGCACCACAAGTTGAAGCCATTGAAGACAGTGGACGAAAAGGTGTGCAGCAGTGCCAGAATCTGCCTGGTAGAAGATAGAAATTTTTTTGGGCCGGAGACAGAATGTAAGCGGGCTGTAGACGAGGAAGTGTGCAGCAGTGGTAGAATCTGTCTGGAGGAAGACAAAAGTTATTTTGGCCAGGAGACGGGGTTTGAGCGGGCTGTAGAGGCAGGTGCATGTTTGGAGATGTTATCGAAGGCGGTGACCAAACAACACAAAAGTGAAGGTCACTTCTCCACCAACCCTAGGTGTCTGATGCAGGAGCATCCAGTGGCACCTGATGTAGAAGCATCAAGTGGCAGGAGGGCCACTTCTAAAAATTTGACTAAGGAGGGAAGACATTGCGATTTCATGACGTGTCGTGAAATCGCGATAGAAGAAGTAGAGGAAGGCAAGGAGAAAAATATGTTGCAATATCACAACAGAAAAAGTGTCATGATATCACAACACAAATATGAGAGAGGAACCAGTAGAGAAGAATGTCACGATATCGCGACAGAAAATGTGTTGCGATATCGCAACACAAGCGGAGAACGTAGCCAGTAGGGGAGAAGCTGTCACGATATCACGACAGCAAATGTGTCGCGATATCGCGACACAAGTGGAGCAGAGAAGTGAGCGAGGAGAAGCTATCGCGATATCGCGATAAAAAATGTGTCACGATATCGCGATACAAAATGGAGAAAGAAGCCGACAGGGCCAACTGTCGCGATATCATGATAGGTCTCATGGGAGAAGCAAGGATGCCAAGGATGTCATGATTTTGTGACATGTCATGATTTCGTGACCCAGACAGGAAGGAGGAGGCTGCAAGCAAAGATGTCATGATTTCGTGAACCGAAAGCAGAAGCAGAGTATGGAAGGCAAAGATGTCATGATTTCATGACATGTCATGGTTTCGCGACCTGAAGAAGAAAGAGAAAGCTGAAAGCTAAGATGTCATAGTTTCACGACCCGAAGGCAGGATGAAGAGCGAAAGAGGAAGATGTCACGATTTCATGACATGTCACAGTTTTGCGACTCGCAAAAGAGAGAGAAGGCACAGAGGAGAAGATGTCACGATTTCACAACCTGTAACAGTTTCATGACTCGCCAAGGAGAGAGAAATCTAGGAGAAAGAAATGTCACGATTTCACGACAGGTCACAGTTTCATGACCAAAAGGCGAAGAAGGAGCCAAGGAAGAAATATGTCGTGATTTCGTGACATGTCGCATTTTTGTGACCAGAAGGCAAAGAAGGAGCCAGAGGAGAAGATGTCGCGATTTCACGACATGTCGCATTTTCACGACCTAAAGAAGAGAAAGGAGGCGAGGAATAAAAATGCCACAATATAATGACCAAAAGAGAAAAGGATGAGCAGAAGAGGAAAGATGTCGCGATATCATGACATGTCAGGTTTTCACGACCCGAAGAGGAGAGAGAAAGTGATGGAACAAAAATGTCACGATATCGTGACATGTCGTGTTTTCATGACTGAAAGAGAAGAGGAAGAGGTATATGGAGAAGATGTCGTGATATCATGACATGCTACATTTTTGAAGGTCATTGCATAGTGACAGGTGGCATTTTTGGAGGTCGTTACAGAGCGACAGTGCGATAGTTAACGAAAGTCGTTACGTCGGTTACAAGAATAGTTAACGAAAGTCGTTGTGCTAGTTACAGGAATAGTTAATGAAAGTCACTACACCAGTTATAGAGCCGTTACAAAGTATGAGACAGTGAGCAAAAGTTAGACTACAGTTATAGAGGATGTTACGGATTACAATTATGGGGCAGACGATGACGAACAATCATGGCAGAAATGAATCGAAGGGCCTCCAGATGGAAGATAAAGAGTCACATGAAAGTTATAAAAGGGCAAGCTGAGCCATGCACAAGGGGTTGGAAAACCTGCAGTTGCAGAGTTGCACAGTCGAGTTGTAGAGTCGAAGGCAGAGGGCCACTCGGATCGGCTTGGAGTGCGTTTTCCTTCCAGAGTTGTAGAGTTAGGGAATATTTGCAATAGAGAGTGAAAGAACTGTGCCTGTGCACCAGTTTTTGTAAAGCCTGTGGGCTATTATTGTAATCTTTGCAAGTTAGTGAATAGAACATTGGGGTTTCTGTTTCTTGTAAAGTGTGTTTCCAATTTTTTGCGTGAAAATTCAAATTTGGTTGGCGGTTGGGCTGAGAAAATTTTGGCTCCCCCATAATATTACCAAGGGTTAAAGGCAATAATAATATCAATTTTATCTTAGCCAAACAAGGGAGTTGAAGGTAATATTCGATAATAGAAAAGGCATATTTCTAAAGAACATTTTTGAAGAAAGAAAAGGCAATTTTTTTGCAGTATTCTTTGGCAAGGAGTAGCCACCAAAAAGGTTAATATCACCTCCAAAGTTTGGAGAAGAAAGTTTCCAAATTAAAGTAGGAAGAGACCTTGAAAGGAAGACAAAAATTTCAAGTCTACAGTGCAACTAAAGGCTAAATTTCTAAAGCATTTTTTGGACAATTTTGAAAAGGGGCTAAGATAGTCTTTAAAAGCAATATCAACCAGTTGAAACCTACATTTTGAGTAAGATAAAGGCTCTTTTTATGATCACAGGGGGGAAATCATAGTCTACATATTAGAGTCATTCAAGAAAACTCTAAAAGCATGGTCAAGAGGTAGATTACACATCAATAGGGAGATGTATCAAAGTCTTCAAGTGGGCACCCTACAATACCCTAAAATAAAGCCTTGAGAAGCAAAAGAAAGATTCATCCAAAGGCTAAAAAATCCAGTCATTTAAGGTGTCTAAAGACATCCAACATAGTGCAAGAGCCACTAGATTTACCACCTACATGGAGTACAAGAAAAAAATCTGCATATTCAGAAAATAGCTAGTGCAAGTGAAATAACACAAGGTTATAACGAAGGACGAAGTGAAAGTAGTTTGGTAGAACTATTGTCACCACCAAAGAGGAGCCACCATGGTAGAAGCAGGTTGGAAAGTGACGTAGAACTCAAAGAGTATTCACATTCCATAATACCATTTGAAGGTAGCCATCAAACAACTAAGTTTTTTTCCCAATAATAATATGAAAAAAACAAGGAATATCACCAATAATTGAGTGTTGAAGAGCACTAGAAATGATGTTGGACAATCCAAAGCAAGTTGATAAGAAGATAGGAATATTTTTCCATGTGGAAGGATCCATTTCATGCAAACGAAAAAAGAGTGCCACATTGATGAAGCCAACTTGAGCATCCAAAAAAGAGAAGTAGGTGATACATCATTTGATAATGCTTCTAACTTGAGTACCCAAAGAAATAATAAGCATTTCTAACAACACCAATCATCAAAGATTTAAGGAATCAAGCACCACTTGTCATAGGTGTTGGGATGAGGTTCAACAAGAACTGTTTTCAAGAGGTTAGAGAAAATAAGTCCCACTTGGTACTTCCTATTCTACACTAAATTGATTTTAAGATAAGGCACCGACATACATAGCTATTAAAATTCTAAGAAAGCATTTAAAGCAAGGAGATAATCACTACTTTAGGGAGTGTGTATAGGAACATAAAAAGCAACAAAAAGGACATGATCTATGACTAAAATAATATCAAAATTGAAGGGAAGAATAGCACAAGTAATAGTCAAAGATATAGAGTGAGTTAAAGACACATATTCGATAAGCTCATGGTTGGAGAAAGGAATGCAGACCAACATGTTTATGTCCAAGAGAAGTGAAAAATACAAGGAGCATTTAAGAGATGATAAGGAGTAGTTAACCATTATTAATACAAAGCAAATTGTATTTGTCTTAGTCAAATTACAAACCCGAATCAAGCATTTGAAAGGTGATAATTATACATAAGTTATACTGTAAGTTTATTCAGGTTGATATCAACTGCGATTTATACTCTAGAGATATTAAATTTTAGGAGTAATAAGGTGTTGAAAAGAATTTCTAGAATATTTATTGGTTACATGAAGAAAGAAGTTAAAATTTGAAGCATCTAAACTATTTCTATTGCTTCAAAATATTTGCAAATGTTAAAGTCAAGGAGATAAAAGGATTAGTAAAACTTAATTTTCAAATACTTAGTATTTTTGAAACTTCTAAACTAGGGAGATATAAGGAATCCTACTTCATTTGAATTTCTAGAAGTTTAAAAATCTATTATAGCATTGAATCATAGTTGAAGAGATTAAGATATTACTTGCATCAAAAATTATAGTTGGAAGATTGATTTAGAAGGACATAGAAAATCCAACTAAATATATTTAACTCTTATCTTTAAAATTGTATTTCTAGAAGGATTTCTACAAATAATTCATTACAAGTAATATAAGTGAATCGTATTTATAAGCATATCTCATTACTAGGGAGATATAAGGTAGTCTACTACAAAGGATTCATCAAAATATTTATAAAATAGAAAAACCTAAAACCAAGAGAAATATCTACATCAAGTAATCTAGTGAACAATGATATGAAAAACACTATTAGAAAGGAAATATCAAGTGTCATAAAATATGGAATCAAGAATTCACTTATAAAATCTGAAGGAAACTTAGATCTTACTTCAAAAATGATACATAGTGAAGCTTTAAAATATAACTTTGAAACGATGGGATATTATCTACATGTACGACTCACTGAAGCAATTGATAATGAAAATAATGATATTCAAATTCCTTTAGAATATGGAATATTATTATATTTGGCACTGCTTACATTTAAATATTATAAGGATGAAAATGTAGAACAGAGAGGATTGATAGAATTACTTAAACTAAAATTAGAAATGGATGAATCATCCCTAGAAAAGATATTTCAATTCTCATGCAATCTTAGTAATCCAAGTTATACTAACACAAAATCCTATCATAATGCTCTAAGTGTATGTTTAGAAGCTTATATAAAATACATAGAGAATGATGACAAGGACAAAAAAAAGGAATAATTACTAGTTCAAGAATCTAGTGATAGTATTCCCACTTATGATAGTATTGACTTCAATAAAGAAGAAGAGGAACCAATTCAAGGAGGCATACAGTGCAATGTGAATTAAAGATAATTCAAATAACATCAATATGAATACTATACAAGAGTCAAAGACCCATATTGAAGATTAAAGTCTTCAAAACCAAATAATATAATATAGGGGGGTGGAATATATTACATCATTTGGTTCTTTACTAATTTACCTTCATAAGTACATATTTATATTATGTTAGGATTCTAATACTAACCATTAATTACTCACTCACTATTATTTTATATGGACCATTGTGTCCTTTCACTCACAACCCTAGATTAGGTATATAAAACAATTCACTAGGGTGTAATCAATAATCAAGGAATAAGAAGAATATAAACATATTTTTTATCCATTGGCAAGGTTTCCTCTCCAATGAAATGTGATTCAATCCAAAGGTGATTCTCTTAGTTTTAGATTCATTTCCGCATCCAAATCCAATTGTTCCATTTGTAAAGCTCACTAGGATCTAGAGTCCCGCAATCTAGTATTAGAGCAGTTTGTGATAGGAGTAAAATGCCATCTCCACCCCCACACCATTTTGTATATCATCTTCTCATAATCGAGAGTAAAAATTTGTCATAAAGTTCTCTCCAACCTGTGCCTCCCTATCATTCTCAGATTAGAACATTGCAGTCTGTTCAAATCACATGAAAACACACAGTAATTAATTATCACACCACTACGCTATAACTACCATTCAAACTCAACGTATACAGGAAAATTTTAGACACCTAGCCATTATCAACTGGTAGAAGTGATCCAAATATTCTAATTTAAAAAAAACATCATCTCGGTAAGACGTGTTCAAAGATATCCAGTGCATAGTTTTTAGTAGAACAACATCGCATGCAACATACCCAAGAAATCGACGAAGAAAAATAAAAATTAAACGTAAAACCTAAGGTTTAAAAGTTTTTTTTGTCACCATTAAAATTCCCACCATCACCACAAGATATTTACAGGGAAAAATTAATTTAAAATCCTAAGGTTTCAGAATCTCTCCATCGCCATAAAAAAAGTCACCATCATCGAAAAAGAATTGCAATTTTATGTAAGTTTTTGTCGTCCAATCGATTTCTCCATCACCATCAAAACTCTCATTGTCATCGTACAAAAATCACACAATTATGTAATTTTTTTTTTTTGTCCAATTGAAGATCCAATTCATTAGGAGTTAAATTATAATTTATAAGGTTTAAAACTCAAAATTAAATGGTGTGAATAACCTAAAATTTCTAAGGTTACAAGATTGATTTTTATCATCGATAAAATTTTCTTCAGGTAACTTTCACGTCTCAGGAAATGTCAACATAAATGCTGGTGAATGAACATGAAAACCACCTCATAAGAAATTGCTTTGGTGAAAAGAACAAAGTTTTCAATCCTTAAAAATCTTTTTCAAGACTTTCTAGGCTTTGTGAATCAAATATGAGAACGAACGGTGAATCAAAACGTAACAAAATTACCATCTACTACAAAAACATCATTTTTCAACAGAGTACATAGGAATCCGACGAGATCAAAAATAAAATTTAATTAAAGCTAAGGTTTTAATTATTTTTTTGACACCGAATTTTTGTTTTACGACATCGAAAACGTCGCGTAGAAAATAGACGAGAGATAATTTAAAAAATTAAAAGCAAAAACTAAGGTTTTTAAAAAAACTCCAATGTTGTCTTTAATTTTGTGACATAAAAATATTTGTGGAGAGCAAGAAGCATTTAAAACCAAGGGTATAATAACCCCACATCAATAAGGAAGTGGAAAAATATTGGTTTAAAAGCGATCACACTCACATAAGATGTCGTAACTTCGGTCACGCTCTCCTTGATGCTCCTTGCGTGAACCACCTACAATCGTGTGTTAGTCACCCACGCCTCAAATATTGCTCTTCCCTTGCCACTATTGACTTTCATCCTTCCCTCACCTTCATCACCTTGGTTTCCCCTTGCTCCACACTTTCCTTCGTTCCTGCCTGACGTTCCCACTACCCTTACCGTTATGTTTTTCCATTTCTACCCTTCTGCTTGACTGCTACCACCTTTGTTTTGCTACCGCCACTCGTATACTTCCATACTTTCCTGCTCGCACTACTATTTTCCCACCAAATTTAAAATTTAGAATTCAGAACTAACCTTGGAGGGTCATAAAGAGTTGCTCAGAAAACAATTTTTTGCAAAAATTTTGCATAACAACATTTATCAAAATTAAAAGCAACAATTTTGCAAAACAACATTTATCAATGATTTTTACAAAGAAAATAGTGTTGACAATTTTTTGCACATATATTGACGATGATCGACAACTTTTGATAGTAAATTGATGATTTTTTAGCAACTTTTATCAACAAATTTTTGTGACTATTTTTGTGATGATTTCAGCAAATTAGTGACAAATTCCAATGATGACTATGCAAATGGCCAATGGCAGGAGATCACAGGATATTACCCTCAAGGAATTCATTCAAGTGTTTCTCCAATTGATGGACCAAATTACAGAACATTTTTTACCAAGGCAGGAATTTAACCTAATAAAGGAAGTTGATCATTGTCAATCCATAATAGACAAAGATGAGGAAGATGAGCAATAAAATACCGAAACACCTAATCATTTCTAGGTAGACAATGAGATCGATGTGTAAGAAGTGATCGATACACCTGAAGAAGATGAGGTAATTGTATCCAAAATGCTTGACACACCTACTCACAACAATAAAGACATTGAGGTCAATGTGCAAGAAGAGATCGTTACACCCGAATAGGATGAGGTAGACCTATCCAAAGTAACCAATGGAGGTAAGACATACACTCTACAAAAAATACACACAAGTTTCTCACCACCAATGACTTATCATCGTATAAGCAACCTAATTTGAAAAGGAGGTAAAAGAGTGAATGCACATTTATTTTCCCTTTGTTCTACATAGGTAAAACCTACTAAAGTGGAAGCCCACCAATCATGATACTACTATTCTTCCTGGAAAATCCCCACTAACACTTCGACCCTCAAGATATCCTTACCTCCAAAAAGTGATATTAAAATAGTACAAGAACTTGTGCAAATTCTACTTGGAAAACAAGGGATAAAGCTCCTCACTTTGAGATTTGAGGACAAATATCCTTTTAATGAGGATGGCATGTTAGGATTCTAATCATAACCATTAATTAATCACAACCTATTATTTTATATGGACCATTGTGTCCTTTCACTCACAACCCTAGAATAGGTATATAAAATACTTGACTAGGGTGTAATCAATCATCAAGGAATAAGAAGAATATAAACAAATTATTTATCCATTGATAGGGTTTCCTCTCCAGGGAAAAGGTGATTCAATCCAAAGGTGATTATATTAGTTTTTAATTCATTTTTGCATCCAAATCCATTGTTCCATTTGTGAAGCTCTCTAGGACCTAGAGTCCTACTAGATTAGAATTATTTTAGGAGATAAATAGTTTATTAGAGTAATTTAAAAAATGCACAAGTGTTAGAATGTGCAATGATGTAAATGTGCATGTATTCCACATGTACATGAGTCTTAGGCTTGAGTAAGAGGTAAGGAATCTATATTCCTATATAAAGGCCTCATTCTGAGTGTTTATGAGAAGAATTTTGGAGTGCATAGGTTAGATTAGTAGTAGTCACAATCTAGCTCCATTTTGTTATCATGGAGTAGATGTAACTCCATGAGAGGAGTGAAGAACACAAGATTATACTGAGAGGGGGGGTGAACAGTATAAGACCAACTTTTACTTTTCTTTCTAAATAATATTATTCAATATTATAAATGGAAATATCAATATCAGTAATCAAAGCAATGCACAAATCATCACATACAAGAGAGACATCAATTTAACATGGTTCACCCAATGGGCTACTCCACGAAGAAAATCCTTTTACTAAAATTTTCTCAACAAATCTCTTTGGGAGTCACTTCCCTATTACAATGTTTATAAACCTCTATCCAAAGGAGATGCCAATCCCCTATGCTCTAATTTGTGGATCTCTCTCCATAGGAGAACTTGAAGAACACAAGCTTATACTAAGACGGGAGTTTGAACAGTATAAGACAACTTTTTACTTTTATTTCCCAATCAATATTATGCAATGTATAGATCAATATCAATAGTAGTATTCAAAGCAATGCACAAAAAACCATACACAATAGAGACATCACAATTTACGTGGTTCACCTAATGTGGGCTACTCCATGGAGAAAATATTTCACTAAAATTTTCTTAATCAATCTCTTTGGAATCCTTTCTCTATTACAATGTTTATGGACCTCTGTCTAAAGGATATAATGATACTCTAAATCAATTTTGTGGATCTCTATTCATAGGGGAACTTCTTCTCCTCTACTCTGGCTGGTGATCCTATAGACGACTATTAACTCCACTGCACTGGCTTGTGGATCTCTCTCCATTGAAGACTCTTTTCCCCACTCAGAAGACCTATCCTCACTACCCTAGTTGATGGATATCTATCCACTAGAGACCATTGTCCTCTCTGATATGTCACCTCAAAAGTTCTATCTCAAATTTTCACAAAAATTAATACTTCGATCTAGCATAAATCTACTCAATATATATCTCTGGTCTGGCATAAACCTATCCTCAAATCTGCACCAAACTCTACTCCATAAGTCCACTCAAAAATTGCTCAAATTTGCTCAATAAGTCCACTCATAACTTTCTCAATCTACTCAAAAATTCCACTCATAACTTGCTCAAATCTACTTAACAAGTCCACTTAGAACTTGCTCAATATGCTCAACAAGTCCACTCAAAACTTGCTCAAATTTTCTCAACAAGTCCACTCAAAACTTGCTCAATATGCTCAACAAGTCCACTCAAAACTTGCTCAAATCTGCTCAACAAGTCCACTCAGAACTTGCTCAAATATGCTCAACAAGTCCACTTAGAACTTGTCCAACCTGATCAATAAGTCCTCTCAAGAACTTATATAATCTGCTCTCAATCTGTATTGTAAGATTCCACAAAAGCTTACTCAAATCTGTCCACAAGCCCTCTCAAAGACTTACCTCAAATATTTTCAACAAGTCCACACTAGAACTTGTCCAATCTCATATAAACATAAAGAGAATTGTTAGAGACCCAATATGTTCTATACTCAATGCCAAATCACTTTCTCAACTCAAATCAGAATATAGAATAGTTTGGTTTATGAAAATTGAATAATCACTTCACACACTCACTTGAATAGGCTCAACCAACTCTACTCAACCAAACACTCAAAGAAACAACCCTTGCTCACAAACCCTAGTCCAAGCATGTAAACATAAACTCAAAATGTTTCCAACAATGCTCCACAACAATCCTCACATAACAATGATACTCATGTCATTTCAAATCCTAGTTCAAGTTCTTTTCTCAACAACTCACTTTAACAATAATTCTCATAAAACAATCTTCACATAGCAATGATGCTCATGTTATTTTCAAACCGTAGTTCAAGTTATTTTCTCAACAACTAATGGCTTCAACAACGATGATTTTAATACAAGGTTTTAACCACACCTCTTTATTACAAAAAACCTTGTAGCAATCACTCAAACACACTTAAAAGGAAACTCAAATCAAGCCCTTTTCACTCCAAACTTATTTTCCAGAAAACAACCAATCAACTTAAACTTTGAAAAATATGCCCATACCTTTTTCTTGATAAGAACTATATGACAATACAATGCATATATTAATTCATGAGTATACCATATTGCTCCAATCTAAAAATAATATCCAACACCAAACTATTTTGAATATTCACCTCTCAAGCATAAGTCACTTTACTACTTTGTTTTTCAAACCCAAAGCTATTTCTAATTATAACTCCCTAAACTTATTACTGCATTAAAGATAATTCTTTTAATAAGATAATGTAATTTATCTTTCCCTTTTCTAAGGTAAAAGTATTTTACCCAAAATTAAATATTTTCACCTCAATACTTTATAATAACTACTCCTCTTTAATTTAGACATTCATCAAATTAATTATAACCTTATTTCTCCTTTATTCAACCTTAGCCTAAATTAAAATTAAAGATCATAAAAATGTTATCAATTTTATTAATGCCTAAAGCGCTTCTTCTTCCAAGCACCTTCCTCTTGGCTATCACCATCGTTTAGCTACATTCTCCCTTGGAGCCTCCACACCTTACACCTTTGCATGTTTTAGGCCACACCTTGCTATGTTTGTTGCCTCAAGCCACACCTTGGCTATGTTTGCTATCGTAAGCCACACCTTGGCTACGCTCGTTGCCTTGCACCACTCCTTGGCTACGTCTGTTATCTCTAGCCATGCCTTGGCTATGATCGTTGTCTTGCACCACTCCTTGGATATATATTCTATCTCTAGCCACACCTTGGCTACATTCGCTGCCTTGTGCCACTCCTTGGCTATGATTGATGTATCTAGCCACACCTTGGCTACATTTGCTGGTGCATAAACAAGATTTTTTTTGCTCTTTCTTCCTTACAGACTTAAACACAATTGTACATTTTTATCATCGAGCAAAAGGATAATTGAAATAGCTCCAAGGAATTATATTTTATACTAAATCTCTTCCTCCATGCATGATGTCGGCGTTCAATTTATTCTCAACGTCGGTGCTCGATTTTCCTTTGAAAATTTATTAATTTATAAAATATTTAAATTCTTTTGAATTTAAATTTTATAAATTAATTATTTAAACCCTATGGTTTTAAAGAAAAACCTTTTATTTTTTCCACCATTGGTTTTAAAGAAAAACCTTTTAATTTTTGCCACCATTGGTTTTAAAGAAAAACCTTTTATTTTTTCCACCATTGGTTTTAAAGAAAAACCTTTTAACTTATGCTTCCACATAATATTTAAAAAATATTATGGAGCCCTTTGCCTTTAAATTTTACATTGTTCATTTTTATCTTGACTTTATTAGAAGCTTCTTACATAATATAAATGACAAATTTGATAACTTGTTTCTTGAAAAAATCCTTGATATTTAATGATGACTTCATTTCTTGACATCAATGACAAATTTAACTTTAAGGACTTAAAATTTCCAACAAAACTCTTTCCCATTTTCTCTGGTTCGTGGAACTTGATCCAGGAGAACTATTTCTCCTCAACTGGTTCATGGATCTCTCTCCATAGAAGAACTCTATCTTCCCAGCTGGTTCATGGATCACACTCCATAGGAGAACTCTTTCCCCTTGCTCTAGTTCATGGAACTCTATCCATAGGAGAACTCTATCCCCTTTGCTCTAGTTGGTGATCTTCTAGAAGACTTCTGCCCCCACTACTCTGGCTTGTGGATCTCTCTCCATAGAAGACCTCTATCCTCACTACCCTAGCTAATGGATCTCTATCCACTGGAGATTATTGTCCTCTGCTCTTTCACCTCCAAATATTGATCTCATATCTATCTCAAATCTGCACCAAACTCTATCCCAATTCTAGCACAAATCTTCTCTAACTCTGCTCATAAATCTGCACTAAACTCTATCTCAAATATGTACTCAAGCCTTCACAAAAGCTTGAACAAATTAATAATTTGTAAGTCTTCACAAAAGACTTGCTCAAATCTATTCTCAAGCCTCCTCAAAGACTTGCTCAAATCTATTCTCAAGCTTTCACAAAAGCTTGCTCAACTTTACTCAAGCCTCCTCAAAGACTTTCTCAAATATTCTTTCATTCACCTTACCTCTCAAGAGCTTGCTCAAATCTATCCTCAATTCTCCTCAAATGCTTGCTCAATTCTGTCCTCAAGTCTCCTCAAATACTTGCTCAAATCTATCCTCAATTCTCATCAAATTATCCTCAAGCTATTTACAAAACCTGCTCAAATAATTCCAAATATTGCATACACAACACCACTCAAATCTCTTTCAGAAAAACTCTCTTCAAATAAATTCTACTTGCCAATTTTCTTCTCAAGATCAATCACTCAAAAAATGTTAAAACACCCAATCAATTAAATAAGTTAAAATATTTCACAAATATGCTTAATTTGTTTGCAATCCTAGCACAAATGGTTCTCACTCTTTATCTCAAAACTTCCCAAACTCTTTCAACAATAACAACATAGATTGTTCTCAAAATCTATCTCAAGTGTTTCCAAACCATTCAACAATGAAGCACACAAAACTTGCTCATATATTTCCAATAATGCTTATCAAACAATCCTTTTCACTCCACCTTATGTTTCACAACATTCATTCCAACAATCACTTTAAACAAAAGATGATGTGCCCATACCTCTCATTTGCTTTGATGAAGAATTGTCCTCAAGACCTGTCTTATAACCAACCACCTTTCTATGTGCCACTTTCCAAGGTTAGTTATCAAAATACTCTCTCAATGAACTCTCTTCTCAAAAGATATTTTACCATACAGAATAATGAAATATCAAATCACTTTTACACCTTATTTCTCCTAAATTTGCAAGAAATTTCATCAACAAATTTGACAAATTACATAAGAAAAATTTCATTTACACCTTATATCTCCTAACTTTGTATTAATGCATTTCCCAAAAATAAATAAAAACTTCACTTTAATTTTTATCTCAATGCATTAACAAAATAATCCACCTTAATTTTTTCTCAAAAATAAATCACCTTATAACTCCTTTTATTGCAAAAATAAAACAATTTAAAAACTCCTTATAACTCCCTAGCACATACCTTAGCCACCTTAGACCTTAGGGCACAATTAATTTTTATTAAAAAATTAATCCCCCTTTTGCTGTCGCCTACCATTGGGAGTCGAACCCATGCTGCCTGTTGGCCCTATGCCCTAGCCTCGACTAGGCCATCACATGGGCTAGCCAACCCACATGACCAAAAGGTGCACGATATCTTCCTTAACCTCTACCATTGGCGCTAAAACCAAATCCATGCGCCATGCTATCAAAATACCTCCACATGAATCGAATGCAAGACCTCCTCCTTGCTACGTGTTGTGCAAGCCTAGCTTGCCAGCTCGACTGCCACCTCGAATGAGTGGGGACACACCCCTTCCTCTCTTTGACCAATGACTACCTCTGGATAATGCGCAAAGTGCTATCTCTTCCTTTATACCAGTCGCACAAGCTAGGTAATAGTTTGGAGGCTCATCGAATGCAAATCACTACCTTAGGCTAAAACCTTAGCCTTATTAATATATGTCCCCTCCTTTATATTCGATGTCGATGCCCTTTGTAAATTGAATTTTTGGCACTTCAAAATTAAATATTATTTTTATTAATATTTAACCTTAGGTTAAATATTAATTAATTATATTATTTAACCTTATGGTTAAATATTAATTAATTAAATAATATGTTTAGCTCTTTGATAAACCCTTTGGCCAATGCATTATCCAATATCCTTTTTGAGAGGCCCTGATGGCCAAAATATTATAATATTAAAATATTATAATATTATCCTTTTTCACTTGCCTTCTTGCACATAGCCTTAAACTTGAGTCTTCAAGTCTCCTTCAAACCTCTTATTTATTACCTTAGAACCCATGGTCCTAAGTGCTTGAGAGAACCTTGCCTTGCTTTCATAGCATATTAATTATAGGACATCAAAACCTTTTGACATTAATTCCATCAACAAACCTCTTGACATCAATGACAACAAAACATGCTCAAATTTCCAACAATCTCCCCCTTTGTCATTGATGGCAACACCCTTTTTTTAACCAATCTTTTTTCCTTTTTCCAAATCTGCTCCCCTTGAGAAACTGCTCCCCCTAACTGAATGCTCTCCCCCTAACTCAAATCTCTCCCCCTTTGACATCAATGGCAAAGGGACTCCTTTGGGGCTAAAGATAAGACTCTTAGCTCAGCCCCCTCCCCACCTCCTCTCCTTGAGGTGATTAATTTTGGGGTGGGAGTATCTCTACTCCCAACATACAATGCTCTTTTTCTTTGTCCACCTTCTTTCTCAACATATCCTTTTGATTCTTTTGAGTGTCCCTGTTCTTGCTTGTCTCTGGAAATTTTGTTCTACACCACTTGGCCTTATGCCCAACATTATTGCACTTATAACACTTAATGTTGTGGTTCCTAGAAGGTGCAAATATCTTGAAGTTCCTCTTGGTGAAGCCATACCCATTCCTATCATGAACCCTGCAATGAATTGCTTTATGACCAAAATGATTACAAGAGTAGCAATACCCTTGAAAGAGATGTCCATTTTTGAAATTTCTCTTGGTAGAACCATATTCCCTCTTTCCATGTGTCCTGCACTGCATAGCCTTGTGACCAAACCTGTTACATGAGAAGCAACGTCCTTTGAAGAAATCTTGCCTTGGACCCACTGGTCTCTTAGTCCTTTCTTCCCTATGATGTTCCCTATTCCTTATTTGTGCATTGTTTCCTCTCTTGGTGAAGCTTCTATTTTTCAACTTATTCTCATAAGTTTCAATTTCTCCTTCACTCTCTTCTTCTGAAGCTTCTTCTTCTTTGGAGCTTGAGCTTGACTCCTCTTCTTGCTTCCCTTGTCCTTCTTCAAAACCAAGTCATGTTTTGTTTGATGAAGATATTTGTGCATTGATAATCTTATCCAAGGTCTTTGAGCTTTTCCCAAACCTGTGTAGCTTGTCTTTAGACTCTTTCACTTCCTTCCTTAGTGAAACAACCTCATGCTCTAATATTTCACATTCTAAGACTTTTACCTCTAAATTTTCTTTAAATCTCCTTGTCTTAGCTATTGAGTTTGTCAGATCTTGTATAAGCTTTCCTTTTTCTTCATCACATTCTTGAAATTGAGCCTTGAGTCTCGAATTCTTCTTTCTAACCTTTCTCAATTCTTTAAGAGTAGAAATAAGCTCAGCTTCTAGATCTACTACTCCTTCCTCTTCATTTTTTTATTCTTTCTCTACTTCTTTGTCTTCAAGAGCATCTTCATACTTTTTAGATTTATCTTCAATAGGAGTGCTTCCTTCCTCTTCTATTGCCAAAAAGATAATTTCTTCTTCTTCACTATCTGAGGATCTTCCATCACTATCACTTGAAACCTTGCCTATTTTGTCCACATAGAAACTCTTCTTATGCCTTTGGAAAAACTTCTTTCCATGCTTGCTTTGTCCATCCCTATTTTTCTTCTCATACCTAGATTTTCTTGCTTCCTTTTTCTTATGATCTTGTTTCTCTTCATTGCTACTACTTTTGGCTTCTGTATAGTTAGATGCATAGTGACCATATTTACCATAATTGAAACACTTTACTATTTTCATACCTTTGTGCTTTCTTGAGTCCTTCTTGTTCCTTCTACCGTAGTTAGCTTCCTCATCATTGGTTGACTCATCACTTGAATCTGGTTTCTTATCCTTTACTTTCTTTGCTGCTTTGAAGGCTACCTCTTTCTTCAGGATAGGATCCTTTACTAATCTCATCTCATAAGTTGTGAGTGTTCCATGTAACTCATCCAAAGTTAGATTTTCAAGATCTCTTGTTTCTTCTATGGCTGAAACCTTTCCATCATACCTCATAGGAAGTGACCTTAAAACCTTTTGAACAACATCAGATTCTTCAACTTTAAAACCAAGTCCTCGCATGGAGTTAACAACCTCATCCACATGAAGTAAGTATGCAACAATGTCTTCCTCATATTTCATCTTCAAGTCTTCAAATATTTTCTTATGATTTTGCAATTTTTCCATCTTGACCTTTTTATCTCCCTCATATGCTTGCTTCAAATTTTCCCATATCTCTTTTGTTGATGTGCAATGCATAACTTTTATAAATTCTACTTCACGTAATCCACCCAAGATTGCATTCATTGCCTTTGCATTATTCACGTGTAGGAGCTTACCATATTTATCTATGGGAGGACTAGCTGTAGGTGTGAACCCATCCTCAACTACTTGCCATGTCTCATATCCTTGTGCCATCAGGTAAGTCCTCATTCTTACACTCTAGAAGGTATAATTGTTCCCATCGAAAAATGGTGCCTTATTTGTTGAAGATCCACTCTGAGATGCCATCTATGTTCCTGTACACTCTTCCTTCAAGTTATTAAACTCTTCCAAAGGAACCCACTCTGATACCAATTGAAGAACACATGCTTATACTGAGAGGGGGGTGAATAGTATAAGACCAACTTTTACTTTTCTTTCCAAACAATATTATCCAATATTATCAATGGAAATATCAACAATAATAATCAAATCAATGCACAAATCATCACACACAAGAGAGACACCAATTTAATATGGTTCACCCAATGTGGGCTACTCCACAAAGAAAATATTTCTACTAAAATTTTCTCAACAAATATCTTTGGAATCACTTCCCTATTACAATGTTTATGGACCTCTATCCAAAGGAGACACCAATCCCCTATGCTCTAATTTGTGGATCTCTCTCCATAGGAGAACTCTTTCCCCTTTTCTCTGGTTCTTGGAACTTGATCCAGGAGAACTATTTCTCCTCAACTGGTTTATGGATCTCTCTCCATAGAAGAACTCTATCTTCCCAGCTGGTTCATGGATCACACTCCATAAGAGAAATCTTTCCCCTTGCTCTAGTTCATGGAACTCTATCCATAGGAGAACTCTTTCCCCTCTGCTCTAGTTTGTGATCTTCTAGAAGAATTCTACCCCCACTACTCTAGCTTATGGATCTCTCTCCATAGAAGACCTCTATCCTCACTACCTTGGCTAATGGATCTCTATCCACTAGAGACTATTATCCTTTGCTCTATCACCTCCAAAGCTTACTCTCAGCTCTATCTCAAATCTACACCAAACTCTATCTCAAGTCTAGCACAAATCTACTCTAACTCTACTCATAAATTTGCACTAAACTCTATCTCAAATCTACCTCAAGCCTTAACAAATAAAATTTCCAAGTCTTCACAAGACTTGCTCAAATATATCTTCAAGCCTTCTCAAATACTTGCTCAAATATATCCTCAAGTCTTCACAAAAGCTTGCTCAACTCTATCCTCAAGTCTCCTCAAAGACTTGCTCAAATCTATCCTCAAGCTCTCTCAAAATCTTGCTCAAATTTATCCTCAAGTCTCCTCAAAGACTTGCTCAAATCTATCCTCAATTCTCACTTGCTCAATATCTCAACTTTCAAATACTTGCTCAATTTTATCCTCAAGTCTCCTCAAATACTTGCTTAAATTTCTCAAAAAATATCCTCAAGCTATTTACAAAACCTACTCAAATAATTCCAAATCTTGCATACACAACACCACTCAAATATCTTTCAGAAAAACTCTCTTCAAACAAATTCTACTTGCCAATTTTCTTCTCAAGATCAATCAAAATTTCAATAAAATTATCTAAACACCTCTCAAATCTAAAATACCCTCAAAATTCAAAATATTTCACAAATATGCTTAATTTGTTTGCAATCCTAGCACAAATGGTTCACACTCTTTATCTCAAAACTTCCCAAACTCTTTCAGCAATAATAGCATATATTGTTCTCAAAATCTATCTCAAGTGTTTCCAAACCATTCAACAATGAAGCACACAAAACTTGCTCATATATTTCCAACAATGCTTATCAAACAATCCTTTTCA
The DNA here is from genome assembly GCA_028583015.1 of Wollemia nobilis. Lineage (NCBI taxonomy): Eukaryota > Viridiplantae > Streptophyta > Pinopsida > Araucariales > Araucariaceae > Wollemia > Wollemia nobilis. Next base: position 7,069,082 of record JAQPPZ010003305.1, on the reverse strand, counting down.
CTCCACCTTATGTTTCACAACATTCATTCCAACAATCACTTTAAACAAAAGATGATGTGCCCATACCTCTCATTTTCTTTGATGAAGAATTGTCCTCAAGACCTGTCTTACAACCAACCACCTTTCTATGTGCCACTTTCCAAGGTTAGTTATCAAAATACTCTCTCAATGCATCCATATGAAATTTCTTCTCAAAAGTATTTTACCATACAAAATTTACAATGAAATACCAAATCACTTTTACACCTTATTTCTCCTAACTTTTGCAAGCGATCATTTCATCAACAAATTTGACAAATTACATAAGAAAAAAATTTCATTTACACCTTATATCTCCTACTTGTCATTAATGCATTTCCAAAAAATAAATAAAAACTCCACTTTAATTTTTATCCCAATGCATTAACAAAACAAGCCACCTTAATTTTTGCTCAAAAAGAAATCACCTTATAACTCCTTTTATTGCAAAAATAAAAACAATTTAAAACTCCTTATATCTCCCTAGCACATACCTTAGCCACCTTAGACCTTAGGGCACAAATTAATTTTTAATAAAAAATTAATCTCTCTTTTTTTTCCACCTATCACCTACCATCGAGAGTCAAACCCACACTGCCTGCTGGCCCCATACCCTAGCCTTGGCTAGGCCACTGTGTGGGCTAGCCAACCCACACGACCAAAAGGTACATGATATCTTCCTTAACCTCTACCATCGATGCTAAAACCAAATCCACGCGCCATGCTATCAAAAGACCTCCACGTGAATCGAACGCAACACCTCATGTTTGCTACGCACTATGCAAGCCTTGCTTGCCAGCTCGGCTGCCACCTCGGATGAGTGGGGACACACCCCTTTCCCTCTTTGACCAATGACTACCCCAGATAATGCGCAAAGCATTGTCTCTTTCCCTTCTATCATGTCACACGAGCTAGGTAATAGTTCGGAGGCTCATCGAATGCAAATACTTCACCTTAGGCTAAAACCTTAGCCTTATTAATATATGTCCCCTCCTTTATATTCGATGTCGATGCCCTTTGTAAATTGATTTTGGCTCTTCAAAATTTAAATATTATTTTTATTAATATTTAACCTTAGGTTAAATATTAATTAATTATATTATTTAACCTTATGGTTAAATATTAATTAATTAAATAATATGTTTAGCTCTTTGATAAACCCTTTGGCCAATGCATTATCCAATCTCCTTTTTGAGAGGCCCTGATGGCCAAAATATTATAATATTAAAATATTATAATATTATCCTTTTTCACTTGCCTTCTTGCACATAGCCTTAAACTTGAGTCTTCAAGTCTCCTTCAAACCTCTTATTTATTACCTTAGAACCCATGGTCCTAAGTGCTTCGGAGAGAACCTTGCCTTGCTTTCATAGCACATTAATTATAGGACATCAAAACCTTTTGACATTAATTCCATCAACTTAGGATATCAAACCTCTTGACATCAATGACAACAAAACATGCTCAAATTTCCAACAAGGAGCATTGTAATTTTTGTGAGTTTTCTTATATAAATATTTCTAAAGCATTGTATGAAGTTTTCTATTATATTTTCATGCATGTTAAGTTTCCTTTATCATAGTTATAATATTGCATGCTTATTTCAATATTTGTGTATGCTTTTCCTTTAAGGCTCCAAAAAATAATAGGGATACTAGCTAACTATTGTTAAAAGTGGAAGGAGACTTGAGGTTTTGGTTTCAACACTAAAGGTGGTATTTCTACTCTCATGATCATTTTTTGGGTACTCTTCAAACTAAGGGATATTTTTAAGGTTGATTGGATGTAGAACTCATCTCCTAATGATACCGTTGAGTCTATTGAGCTTCAACTTATTGCCTTGTAGTCATTGTTATCATACCAACCATATTGTTGTAGGGAGGTGACACATTACAATATGACACTTGGTTACCTGCTTGTTGCCCATGCTTAGGTAGTGGATCTTGGAATATTTTCATATCTTGATTAGTTATAGGTACTTGTTGATTAGGAGGTTGATTGTTTATTAACGGATTGGGTTGAGAACCTTCTATAACAAGTCATCCTTCATCAATTAGGTCTTGAACCATATGTTTTAACATCTTTCATGATTTTATCATGTGACCCTACACTCTATGATACTCATACTATTGACCAAGCTTATACCAATTAGTTGTGGGTTATCCAATTGCATTATGGGAGGCAACTCAATCATGTGAGCTTTTAAAAGCTACTTTAGGACCATCGAAAGAGGTTGGTTGAGTCTTGTAAAATTCCCTGGTGGTGGTTTTTGAGTTTGGATAAACACCATCATTTTTAGAATATTAACAACACTATTAAAAAGCCTACTATCCATTACCCCATCACCAAATACATGCTTGTTATTATACTGAGATTTTGTGGTCCTATTTTATCTTTGACTTGATTTGACCTCCTTGAATAAGTGCTTGCTCTACCCTTATTTCCAGATCTATTTCTTGGTAAAAATAAGTAATAATTGTTGTTTCCAATTCATAAGATATTTGTTCTTGTATTTTTCCAATTAAAATCTCAAGCATGTCTCAATGAGGTAATGTATATTTCAATCATCCAACTAGACTTCTCCAATGAGACAAGAATTCTAAAAATCTTTCATATTTACTTTGATTCAACATATAAACATCTTTTATAGTCACATTATTTTCAACATAAGCTCTAAATTTTTGAACAAATAATTTAATTGTATCTTCAAAATTCCTCAAATATTGGTGAGGAAGCTGATAATACCATTCCGATTCCATACCACCAAGGATCTTAGGGAAAATTTTTAGTAATAGTATATCATCATATATAATATCTTGGCATGTTTTTCTAAGCATCCTTAAATTTCAATTGGGTCCTACGTTCCCTTATAAAAAATGTAAAATCAGTATTGAAAAATACTTAAGGTAGGTCCTAGAGGTAATGATAGGGTCTAAAGGCTGATTGCACATTTCCTTATAATTGTAGGTGATACTCAAAGGTTGAATCACATCCATTCTTGAAACCAATTACTTCACCATATTTTTTAAACTTTGCATATCGAGATTATTGATGTGCAATATCCCTAGATTCCTTAGGGGAGGGATATAGGTAGGCTATTGAAATAGAACTTGGCCTATGCTATAAGAATTGAAACTATTATGGTATGGGTTATGATATGTGGTATCTTGTTGTGGTGGATAAGTGACATTCAATGGAGCAGAATCATGAATGATGAGATTAAAAGAATAAGGAAAAAATTGAGCATATTATTATGATGCCCTACTGATTTGAGGGGCTTGTAGAACTCCTTCAAAATTAGTGGTCATAGTAGTGGCATATGTTGGTTTAGAAAAAATATTAACATGATGTGAAGATTCAAACAATGAATTGGTGTGAACATTTCTAGGGTAAATGGTTCGAGGAGTCCCATATATTTCGAGTCAGGCTTCTACCTCCATAGACTTAACCAAAGTCTCTTTATGGCATTTCATAAAACCCCACATATGATCAAATGATGAAAAGAGGAAGCCTTCATTATGATACTTATAAGGATCGAATTCATTATCAATTTCTTCATGTTCTCCATCTTTCGCATCTGGATTGGTATTCTCCTTATCAATATAATAATCTTCTTGGGGAATTTGATCAGATTCTAAAAGCTTTCACTTACTCTAAAGGTTGAAAGATATTAGGAGAAAGAGAAGTGATAGAGAAGAAAACTACCAAAATACATACAAGAAGACTTTTAAGATGTTATTAATTTTTCTCTAATTCTAAGCAAACAGATTTAGTGGCCTTACTTAAAATTTTCAAAAGAACAAAAAAATGAAGAGTTTTCCTATTTTATCCACTAAGACATGTTTTCACATTGGGTTCACCAAATATGTAGAGGGGTAAAACTACCCTACCACATATGATTCTTGATTGGATCCACTAGGAGCTAAGGTGACCATGGGGGTGTGTTATATTCTCTACACTTGAGGGCTAGGGGGATTGAAGGATTCACCAGGAACAATTTTAAGGACTTGCTCCAATTCCAATATGGATATTTTTGGTGTGTATATTGAGCAAGCACCTATGTTTAGACTTTATAAACTATAAGCTAAGAAAATTAAAGAATGATGCAAGATAAATAAAATGCAAGTAGAAAAGGAATAACCCTAGAATGATTCTTGATTTTCAATGATGACTAAAACCCTAACATGCAATAAGGTAAATATTTTTCTTTTAGAAAGGGTTTAAGAGATGTTAGATTTTTATGCAACATGTAATAGGATATAACAATCGCAAGATATAGAATAATATGAAATAAAGTAAATCTACGAGATGATAGAAAATATACTATAAATAGAAATGATAGAAATGTATACAAAGTAGCTATGGATAAAATGAACACTCCATGAATAAAGATACTACTCAAGAATGAACTTTGAGCATATTACACTCCATCATATTACATCACACTCTTCTACATCACACCACATTGTACTACACTACTTCCTACTGCTATATCTTGCTCTATGTCTATGGCCCTTTATATAGGAAAATAGGTTCTTTGGCCAACACTCTATCTAGCTATGCAAGGGATAACTTGCACATATACACCTTGCACATTGAAACTTGTGCATTTATTACATTGCATAAAGTAACTAGTTAACATCCCCTAAAGTAATCTAATGTCCTAAGTATGTACCAAGAAAGGTACATTTACATGATCCAAATGATGTAATATAATCTATTTCTAACACCCCCCCTGTATTACATTATTTGGATCTTGAAGAATTTAGTCTTCAATGTGGATCTTCTTCCATAGGATAATGGAATTTGTATTCTCCTTCATTGCTTATTGTGATCAGGTTTAGTAGATAATATGTGTCTTCATATGATGCAAAGTAAGTTGTAGTTGGAGGTTCTTCTAACTGTTGTATGTGTTCAACTGGTTCAGTATTCATGATGCCATGTTTCTTTTTAGCATGTATTTTCTTACTTTTCCTTCTTCTTCTCTTGTGATTCTGCATTGGTGCTGGTAGAATTTTTGCTTCATGACAAGTTAGTTTATCATCACAATAATATTGTTCATCCTGTTCCTTGTGTTAAGTACAAACACAATTAGTGATAGATACACCATCAAACATTCTTCTAGTGAAAATATAACCAATATTTGTGAATTACACCATGCTGTGAAGAGAATATCATGAATATAACCAATCAATGTTGTAAAGTTACCTTCTTTAGCTTCTTTAAGAAACAAGAAAAAATTATCTTTGTCACTAATGGTTAGATACTCATATCTTTCTAAAGTATCTATTAAGTTTTAGGAGTAGTATTATACTTCGTGTAGTAGTTCTTCATTATTGAAATCATTTCTCAAGATATAATCCATGATAGATCCTTCTTTGAATTTATGAAACTTAGAAATCTTCTTTATGGCTCTCTATATTAGGATATATGATTCCTAGTTGAAGTATATAAGATTGATTTGATAAAACCTTTATTAATCCTTAGTTTTGTAGGCTTCCTTATGTCTCCCAAGTAATGTGAGTATATACTCTTAAGGATTTTTAGGTTTTGAAGAAATATTATATTTTGTAACTTGATAATCTTGATAAATTCTAATATTACCAAGATTTGAAGAATACCTTATGACTCCCAAGTATGTTTTGGATAAGATATAGTGCTTTTGTAAATTATAGTTCAATATTTGGGTGATTTTGTAAATTTTTGTAACTATCAAAAATCAACTTCTATTATCCCTTATTGCTCCTATTGAAATAAGAAATTTTTCCAAATTTTAAAGAGGTTATAATGTTGGATATTTTGCCTCCTTTTGAGAATTTTGAGACAACAATTTTATAAATATTTAACCTTTGAAAAAACTATGATCAACCTCTCTTTTAAATAACCCTTTGGGAATTAATTTAAGTGTATCTAATTTCCAATAAATTAATTTGATGTAGTAACCCTTATGAATCCTTAATTTTTTGGAAAAAATAGACCACAATAATATTTACAAAATATTATATAATCTAACCCAGGTAGAATTTCTTATATCTCCTAGGTTAATTTGCAAATATTATTTTATCTTGGTAAGTTATCTCCTATGTATTTTACTTTCATAATATCAAACTTTATCCTTTATTTAAAACCTTATATATCATTTATTTGAAAGCAATATTAAATTATATAAATTACTTACCTTAGCTCCTTTATTACCACACTTGAACGACTCTAATTTTGACTGGATATAACAATTGCAATACATAACTTTTAGTGCTTGATATGATGAGTGTGGATTGGGCCAGCCTTATATTTAATGTTGGAGTGAAGAGTGTTGTAGATTTGAGAAGGTTTGAACTTATTTTCTAGGATCCTTTAATGCTCTGCCTTCCTTCCTTCCACATTGTTCTTCGGATGTGTTTCACTGCGCCATTCTTTCACAGATTCCTTTGAATGCACTATTCTCTCTTCTTCATCCTATGTCACTTCGTGTTTATATGCCTTTAAAGGTGGTGAAGGCTTTGAAAAGTTTCATTGAGTGTTATGTACAACCTCTCTCATTTGTAACATAGCAATTCTTTAGTAACACTTTTCTAGCTTCTTGGTCACCTTGTAATGCATGAACACTTGTGAGAGCGTTGGTAACTCCTTTGTAAGTTTTCTTGGACATTAAGAAATGGGATGACACCTTAGAGAATTCATGGCAAGTAGCTTTAAACCTTTATACATGGAGTTATTTCATTGTGACACTTCCAAGGAGAGTATAACTCCTTTTTGTATACATCTTCTTTGCTTGCTACATTTCTTAGAGTGCAAGCAACCTCTTATCTTGTTGGTCTATCGTTGAGGTAATTTTGGAGCTTCGAATGGCATTGTAGGTGATTATCTTCACCAAGCTAGCAACATTTGATTATATCACATGTTCTCCTCATTCATTTTTCCCTTCAACTTGCTCCTTTTACGTTGTTTGTCCATGTTGATTGAAGTAGAATCTACCACATTTTTTCTTGTAAAAGAGAGCTCCATTTTTGTCTACGTAAATGTAGGTTGATGATCGATTGATATGTGCATTGCCTTTTTGAAATTTTTTTCATCCAAGATGTGAAGTGTGATCCCTTTTGAATGGCTCCTTGTGCCATGGATGAGGATTGCTTGAAATTTGATCTTTCTTTCTTGACGTTCAAATTTTCTTGGCTGGATTTCCTTGTTGTTCTTGTGCCTTTAGTGGCACCTTCAATATGCCCTTTTTCTACGAATAATATAGTGCAATACCTTGTAATATTCTATGAGAATAATACATTCTTATTGCACCTTTTTGCACTCCTTCTTGTAGGTCTTGTAGTATGATTTTGTAGAAAATTTTGAATGCACAAATGAGGGTTTTGAGGACGTTCCTTTGGATAGTCTCCTTGTTCTCTTTGCTTGTATATTTAATGATAGATCCAAGATTTACAAATATTGTAGATAGAAGATTTTTTCTGTTGCACTTAACCTTGTAGTGCTTTGGATTTGAGACTCACCAAGTCTTAACCTTTGAAGATTATTTTGGTTAGTTTTTATTCACTTGTACTAACCAATTTCAGTGGCTTCTATTGGCCACTATGAGTTGTATATTTTTATGCACTAATAGTGTCTTTAGACACTTTGATAAATTCTATTTTTGTGCCCTTATCAAAAACATAATAATAATATTTTTGAGAGAAATATAATAGTGCAAATAAATCTAATAATATTTTACTTTTAATGCACTAAAAATTTCACCTTATCACTCCAATCAACTCTAAAAAATAATGCACTTAATAAATTTACTCCAACTAATCAAGAATAATATGAAATGAATCTTCAAGAATTATTCTGCAATTCTCTTATAAGCAAGGTAGTAGGAGCTAGTCTTCTTTTGATTTCTAGAGTAGATAATAGGTAGTTGATAGATAGTTGAAATTTTGAAATCTAATCAACTCCTAAAGTGCAAATTAACCTTAAAGAAATCTTTCTCTTTTGCACTTTTGAAGACTATAATTCAATTCTCCTTTTTGCAATTTTAATCCAAATTAAGGTGCTTAAACAAATATGATAATTAATCCACTTAATGAATCTAATTTCACCAATAGTTTCTTACCTTTTTCTGAAAGATCTTTTTTTTGCTTCTATAGAGGATGTGGATCTTGGTATCTAACATCACCAAGTTATTGCCTTGAGTAAGATCTTGCAGCTCTTTGTAGGATGCCTTGAACATATTCTTCTTCACCAAAATATGGTCTCAAACTCTCTTTCATGAGCCTAGGATTTTGGTGGATTTTTCTCCTCTTGTAGTCTCCTTTTATTGTATATTTGAAGAGATATTTATTTCTATATCGGTGCCTTCTTACTGTGAGAGGTAATCTCCAAATTTCCTAGATTTGGTAGGATTCTTTTGTCTGAATCTTTCTTCAAGATTCTTGTCAAATTTTGACTTCAAACAAGATCTTCTTCTCAATATTCTGAATGTCTTGAGATATTCTAAGATTTGGCTCTCCTTGCCAAATTCTTCTTCTTGGACTTATTATCGAATGGTGACAATTGTCCCAAATCTTTCACTATCTCCAATAGTAAATTTATCCAATGAGTTCTCCTTGGAACTCCTTTGATTATTTCTTTAGCAAGGCTCTCAAAGCCTTTTAATGGATTCTCATAGAGACCTATCTAAGGCCTTTTATCTTGTAGCTTCTTCTATTCTTCCTTAAGACCATATCTTAATTTTTTTGCTTTTGGAAGTGTTGGTGGTGATATATTCTCCCAGATCTCTAATTCTGTTACTTCTAGATTCAAGCAGGTTTCTCCTAGTCCTTATTCTTCCAATTTTGGAGTTTCATCAATGATATCTTCTCCTGATATATTTTTCTTCAAATGCTAGATTTATTCTAAAGAAGATACTCTTCCTAAATTTCTTGTAGGAAGCTTTCCCAACTCACTAAATTTCTCTGTTCCTACAACAAAATATTAGTACTAAAATTTACTTCTAAATTATATACTCTCTTGAGGAGTCTTCTTCAGGATCAAGGCTTTCATGGCATTTTTTTAGTATCAAGGCTTCTATGGCATTTTCTTTAATATCAAGGCTTTTGTGGCCTTTTATTTTGGATCAAGGCTTCTATGGCCTTTTATTCTAGATCAAGGCTTCTATGGCCTTTTTTTTCTTGTGAACTTTCTAATCTAGCAATGAATATATCCTATATCCCAACTTCACCATAATTCGAAGAACACAAGCTTATACTGCGAGGGGGGGGGTGAACAGTATAAGACCACTTTTTAACTTTTTCCTTTTATTTTAGAAAGCAATGCAATGAACCAATAGCAAAATCAAAGCAGTAATCAAACCAGTGTACAATTCATCACACAATTGAGACACCAATATAATGTGGTTCACCTAAGGTGGGCTACTCCACAGAGAAAATATTTCACTAAATTTTCTCAATCAAATCCTTTGGGAATCCTTCCTAATTATAATTTTTATGGACTTCCTGTCCAAAGGATAATCATTCCCCTAATAAAATATTTATGAGACTCCTACCCAAAGGATATGTCCTTGTTGATAATATTGTCACATTCCACCAAGGGGCCAAAAAATTAAAACTTTGTATGATATTTTTTTTGTTGAAAGTTTTCTTCTGTTTATAAGTTATAGCAATTTTGGTTTTCCCTATCGCCCCCTAGTGGACAAAATGAAAATAAAAGAGATTCGGGCCCGAAGCGCTTCAAATCATCACTTCGAGCGAGAACTTTGCCGAGAAAGCGAAGGAAACGCTTCGCACCCGAAGCATTCCCAACGGCTACTTCGAGTGAAGAGTTTTGTGAAGCGGCGTCTAGACAACTTCGTCGAAGAAGAAAAGATAGCCTAAATCAACTAAGGCAAAGAAATTACTTCGGGCCTGAAGTATTTCTAAAATCCACTTCAGCCAGTTTTCACCCGAAGTAGTAGAGGTCGTGAAAGTGTTTCGGCTGAAACTCCCCCGAACCACCGTTTCAAAAGAAGATCGGCCCGAAGCATTTTTTCCCGACCCATTAGCAAAGAAGTTTTTCCAGCAAAGCAGCGAAGGATAGAAGGAGATCGGCCTTGGCACTCCATGCCCCCAAAGTAGTTTTATGAAGCAAAAATCAGTGAGGCGCTTCCCAGGAATGCTTCCCAAGTTGGGTATTTTCTTGAGGCAATCATAGAGCCTCATAAATGCATATTTTCTTGCCCGATAAGCCCGCTGCTCATTTTTACCAATTGGATGCGAAGTATCAGTACGTGAAGAAGAGCCCGACAAGCATGGCCGTCACTCGAGCACCGCACCTACAATCCAAGGACACCCAAGTGGCTCATTTAATGCAACTTTCTCTGGCTAACTCAGTCACCATTACCAGTTTTGGTAGCTAATTTGAGAGATCATCCGCAGCAGCAGCGAGGAGCCAATTTATTAGCGCCCGAGGGTGTACTCCACCATTTTTGTAATAATGATTCAGAGGGCCAGGTCCTCTATAAAAACCCAGGCTTTGCAATATAAAAGTGGGGGGAACTTTCTGCTAGAAAGCTGTTGTAACTTGATGTCCTGTGTTTAATACTAAAGATATTTTATGCTCCATTTCTCTCTTTTATGCTACCTTCTGTGCTTAATTCTTTTATTATTTCTTGTTCACGTACTGAGACTCTGAACCCTGAATCCGGTGTGCAATCAGGGACTGAACCCCTAAAATTCACCCTGAAGGATACATAGGAGGGGAAAAATGCCTTGCTGGCTTTCCTTTATGTTGCCTGGTGGATTGAGGTTTCTGTTATTCCCTTATCTCAATCACTGTTACTCTGAATCCTAAATTCTAGCAAGAGGAAAAGGAGAACCCTGCGAACCCGTCCATAGGATACATAGGAAGTTCAACATTTCAGTTCCTTCGTGTTATTCTTGGTATTTCTTACTGCTATTCGAGTTGTTAGCGAGTAATTATGCTTCCTGTTCTCTCCCACCTTAAATCATCATCTTCTAACCCTTACTCTTTTTATTTCTTTCTCTAACCCTTACCCTTTTTATTTCTTTTCCTAACCCTTACTCAGTTTATTTCTTTCTTGCACTCTTGTCTCAAACCCCAAAAGTATATTAGTATAGGAGCCAACCTTTCTCCAAAGATTGGCACGAGGGGCATCTCTTCCCCTTGGCCTTTCAATGTTGGTCACAGGTCCAGGGTGCACAAACCCATTGAAAGTCCTTTCCTGTGCAGATTTGATGACCAAAAGTTTTTGGCATGCCCGGTGGGACTAACATCCCATATTTTCATAGACCTCAAGCCCGTCTTCACTGGAGCCAATAGTTCTAATAGTACCCGATGAGATCCGGTCAGTCTCATCTTCTAAGTGGTAGTGATAATTGATGTTGTCATTACCAAAAGACTCCTAGCATCTTGCGACTCTATTTTACCTAAAAATATCTAAGTAGTAAAGACCAGCTTCATGCCACAAGTCTTGTGTTTTAAGAAAGCTCGAGTTTGGTGAATCTCTGGCTTGTATTTATCTGGAAAAATCACCTGGCGACTCTGTTGAGCTAAATATCCAGATTTATTGATCGTAGGCGGCCCCATTTTTTTTAAGCTGAAAGAAGATATCCTGGAGGAATCAAGGTTCGATGAGCAGCCTTGACCTCATAGGCGGAGAAAGAATGTTCACCTAGAAACTCCAACTCAGTGGTGATAACTGTGATATCTGTAGACCGCTGCTATAATGGCGGGGGTAAGCTTTCCTAGCTGGGATGATCAAGGCCCCTTGAACCTCCAAATCTACCACAATATTCTCGACATCACCTTAAAGGCATTGACAACATATGATGGCACCACGAGAATGGCCCGAGAGCACCTTGAATCTTTTGCTGATTTAGCATTCCTCTATGACATAATCCATGAAGATGTCATGGTCAGACTTCTGGCTGTGTCTCTGAAAGGAAGGGCGTTGCGATGGTATAGACTAATCGGGTCTAAAAGCATCTGCTCATGGGATGACTTGGCGGGAGCACTATTCAAAACATTTGATGGCTCTCAGGATCCCTTCCAACTTTTGACGTACTTCTCCACCATCAAGAGAACACCCTTGGAGAGTGTCATGGACTTCAATGTCTGATTTTGCAAAACTTGGAAGAAATTTCCAGGGGAGATTCAACTAACACCTGCCCAAGCCCACCTCTACTATGTTCAGGCTTTTCACCCAGACATAGGCCTCCTCTTGCTGCGATCAGGCGAACAAAGATTCCATCAGATTTTTGAGGAAGCAGTACGAGCGGAGCAGTTTCTATCGAGAAATTGGCAGTGGGGAGAAGCCCCATCACTTTCTTTGATAATCACTACTCCTATATTCCCAATGCAGTATTCTTCATGGCAGACTCCTCATGTTGAGCAGAAGCTTGAGATGCAGTCATGTGGAGCTCAAAAGGTAGATCCCATCCAAATCCAACCCTAGCAGTTTGCAAGCTTTGCCCCAACAAAGAACCATATGGTTTCTTATGATCTCCATCAGAGGATGGGCCAAGAAGAGGAGCAGGCTCAAGTGGTAGAGCCTAAAAATGAAGAGGGCCCAGTTTTGCACTCTTTTTGTATCCTTGAGCATAGCACGCAAATGTTCAACCAAAATCCGTCAAGCGTACCTCACCAAGAGGCTGAACCTGAAGAGATCATAGAAGTTTGCTCTTTGTCGGAGGAGCCCTATTATCGCATTGAGAAAATGGAGGAACCTGTACCCTACCCGTAGCTACTAGATTCAGTGGTATTCTGGTTCTAGCCATCACCATAGCTAGTACCCCAAGAGGCCCCTCATGCGGTGAACTTCTTCATCGCATCTTTCATCAATAGCATGGGTACTGGTAGGAGTGACAACTCACTGTGCTGCTTCCTATTTGCAGCATGGACAGCTTCAAGAAGAAGCCAACCGGACTTCAAAGATCAACTAAAGTTCAATCTGATCTGGTCCGGGCACTGCAGATTCACCGGATAGACACTTGAGGCTGAGTTTGTGATGGTGGTATGTCTGTCATGCCACAAATTTTGTATAAATTATAAATAGCCCAGCTAGTAAATAAGAGCCGAAAGCACTAAGGTTGCTTAGGATCTTAGGCACAAACAAAAAATATATGCTATCAGTGGATGATCAGAGAAGAAGATAATGAGAATGACTCTGTTGCCCAATGGATAAATGCCTGGGATCTCTGCATTCAAACTAGCAAAATGCCCCACGAGCCACCAAGAATGTTGACAATTTTGTCACATTGCACAAGGGGTAGGAAAAAAATAAAAAAAATTTCCTTTTGCAAGAGTATTTCTTTTCATTTGTAAGTGTTGCAGCAATTTTGGCTTTCCATGCCACTCCCTTGTATACAGAATGAAGAAGAAAAAGCTTCGCTGCCAAGCAGGCCAAAGAAAATAGCTCCAAAGCACAATAAAGAAAAAGTGTCATGATATTGCGACATGTCACGTTTTCATGGTCGACAACAAGGGAAAAGTGCCAGCATGAAAAGCGTCATGATATTGTGACATGTCACATTTTTGTGACCATTAGTAAGCAAAAAGTGCAACAAGGAAAAAGCTGTAGCGATATCGTGACACGTCGCAAAATCGCGGCCGATAGCAAGGAGGCAGAGCCAAAGAGAAAAGTTGTCACGATATCGTGACACGTCGCAAAATCGTAGTCGATAGTGAGGAAAGAGTGCAGCAAAGAAAAGTTGTCACGATATCATGACATGTCACATTTTCACAACTCACAACACAAGGAAAGGCAAGAATGAAAAAAGGTCATGATATCATGACATGTCGCATTTTCATGACCGAAAGCGAGGAGTTGAAAGACTGGGATGAGGAGCAGTTAAGAGAATGGTGGATTATGAGAGTCCATCACCAAAAGATGAATTCTTACGGGCTTCTAACAATGGACAGGGAATTTGCAATTGTATATCAGACCAATATTGGGTCTTGGGAACCCTTGTCCTTCATCGAATTCATTCCACCAACCACCCCAAGTTTGGGTGAAAGCCCCGGAAGGACTGATAATGTCCCTAAGGAAAAAATAGCTGGGGTCACACTGAAAGCTTTACTACAAAGTCCATTTGAAGATCTAGAGACAACAATAGAGGAATCAGAGCAACCCCTCAAGAGGAAGAAAATAAAGGAGCGGGAACCTACACAGGTAGCCTCGAACTTCCCAAAGCGACTACGTATAGCCACTCTGAGCGCCCCTGCCGAAAGATCAGTATCAGGATCGATCGAAGTAAATGATAGAGGAACTCCACCAAGTGCCGAGATGATCCCAAAAATAGATGTCATTAACATAGAGGAACTTGTGGAACTCATGGAAGCTAAAAGTACCATGGCCCAGAAGGAACAAGAGCCAATAACCCAGGAGATCACCATGGTCGCTCTGCTAGGAGGGCACACAGTTACCTTTTCTTCACCTTATGCTTTGGTTGCTCGTAAGTCCACCCTAGCCCTGGCCAAAAGCTCTCACCTATACACCCTACCTCCACAAGGTCAGTCACCTTCTTATGCCGTGTCCCTAACTACTCCCTCGAGTCTTTCAACTAGGACAAACCTATCAAAGTTACCTCACCCAGCCACACTGCCAATCCTCCAGTCATCAACCAAGGTGAAGCTAATAGTCCAGTGCTAAACCTCGAGGCTCATTCCTCTGTTGTACATAACGTGCTCCCACTCACTAAAGCCCCCATAACCCCTGTTATCGAACCTTCGGGTGAGGCTATCCCCTTCAACTCCTTATATTTTTTCAATCCCTCAGTTGTAGACCCAGCCGCATTCGACTCTGAGCTGTCCTCGATACGGGAATCCCCCTTGGCCAAAAAACTCCTCCAAGCCCGATAGAACACATAGAGAATGTTAAAAAAGGTAAGAAAGAAGAAATGGCACTCGCTCGCTCAAGTTGAGAAATGTGTCATCTTTGATTTTGAGGCAGGAAAGTTACATAAAGTAAAGAAGATACCCAAAGTCCAGAAGCCCCTGGATGAAATGACTCTAGTGGACTATGAATATTAGGATAAATAAAAGGACTTGGAACATCTGAATGTGGACAAGGAGTCCGCCTCTATGCACATTGGAATTGAGACCTTCAAGGTGCATGCCAACATTGCCAACAAGCACAGGTTCAAAGCCGAGAGTGCTAACATCAAGCTAGAGGAGGAGCTAGCAAGGGCTCACTCCAAATTGGTAGAGGCCGAGGAGTAGTGCAAGCTGATGAAGAAAGAAGCACATGCCCTAAAGTTGTGGATAGCACACCTAGAGTGCACAACAGAGAATCAAGCACAAAGGCAGGTCAAAAATGATTTGAGGACCAAGGAGCTTGAAAGTAGGATCTTGTAAGCTTAGATCCAGTTGCACAAGAAGGAAGGCCTAGGGCTACTTGACAAGAGCAAAATTAAGGATATTCGCTCACATCTGCTCAAGAATTTCAAGTCTCGGGCTGTCAGTGCCCTTTTAGTTTTGGTTTACACCATAGAAGCCCGGGTTGCCATTGTCGAAGGAGGGCCAATCATCGAAGAGGTCATTCAGAATGTCAGATCTTGACTCAAGCTGGCCCTTAAGGTCCAAGATGCAAGGTATCAAGATTTGAAGCTCGCAACGATGAATCAGAAAGTAAGGGATTGGTCAACAGCCCAGGCCACGGTTCGTGCCTTTTTCTCCATAGCCAAGAAAGCTCAAAAGGCAAAAATCCTACTGGATGCATTGAAAAGTGAGAGGTGCATGTCAATGGGCTACTTCAAGGACCTCTTCTCCTTGGGCTTCTTGAACTTCATGGATAATGATGGAAAGCCCTTAGCCAAGGAGGAAATCATGCCGAAGTGGTAGTAGTTTGAAGGCAATGTCTCAGAGATAGACGAGTGGGCCGAACCAATAACAGAGAAGCAGGTTGTTAATTACATATTGAAATACTATAGAATCACTACCTCTCTAAATGATCTATATACCAGGTCTCAGCATGCAAAAATTGGGTAGATCGATAGGTTCCACGCTTTGGTCAAATCTCTAGAAGATCAGGAGCTGTTCACGAAAAGCGTCTGGTCTTAGGTTCACCAAACCTTAATAGACATCCGCGTCTGCTTGGCCCCATTGCCAATGGCTGAAGACATAGCAGAAGCAATGGCGAGAGGAGGAGAAGAAGCAGTAGCGAAAGAAGAGGAGATAGAAGAGGAAGAGGAAGGACAATCTATGGAAGCACCCCCAGAAAAGGAACAAGGAGAAGGGTTTGGAGGTAACTCTAGCCCAATGGATAAAATCTGAGGGTTCTACCACCGAGATGAGATCGTTGCCCTGCGAGCTGCCAAGAATGTTGACAATATTTTCACATTCCACCAAGGGGCCAAAAAATTAAAACTTTGTATGATATTTGTTTTGTTGAAAGTTTTCTTCTATTTATAAGTTATAGCAATTTTGGTTTTCCTTATCGCCCCATGGTGGACAAAATAAAAAGAAAAGAGCTTTGGGCCTGAAGCACTTCAAATCATCACTTTGGGCAAGAAATTTTCCGAGAAAGCGAAGGAAACGCTTCGCACCCGAAGCATTCCCAGTGGCTACTTCGGGTGAAGAGTTTTGCGAAGCGGCATCCAGGCAACTTCATCGAAGAAGAAAAGATAGCCCGAATAAGCTAAGGCAAAGAAATTACTTTGGGCCCGAAGTATTTCTAAAATCCACTTTGACCAGTTTTCACCCGAAGCAGTAGAGGTCAAGAAAGTGTTTCAGCAGAAACTCCCCTGAACCACCGTTTCAAAAGAAGATCGGCCCGAAGCATTTTTTCTTGACCCATTAGCAAAGCAGCGAAGGATAGAAGGAGATCAGCCTCGGCACTCCGTGCCCCCGAAGTAGTTTTACGAAGCATAAATCAGTGAGGCGCTTACCAGGAACGCTTCCCAAGTTGGGCATTTTCTCGAGGCAATCAGAGAGCCTCATAAATGCATATTTTCTTGCTCGGTAATCCCACTGCTCATTTTTGGCAATTATATGCGAAGTATCAGTCCATGAAGAAGAGCCCGACAAGCATGGTCGTCACTCGAGCATCGCACCTACAATCCAAGGACACCCAGGTGGCTCATTTAATGCGACTTTCTTCGGTTGACTTGGTCACCATTACCATTTTTGGTAGCCGATTTGAGAGATCATCCGTAGCAACAATGAGGAGCCGATTTCTTAGGGCCCGAGGGTGTACTCCGCCATTTTTGTAATAATGATTCAAAGGGTTGGGTCCTCTATAAAAACCCAGGCTTTGCAATGTAAAAGTGGGGGGAACTTTCTGCTAGAAAGCTGCTATAACTTGATGTCCTGCGTTTAATACTAAAGATCTTTTGTGCTCCATTTCTCTCTTTTATGCTGCCTTTTGTGCTTAATTCTTTTGTCTTTTCTCATTCACATACTAAGACTCTGAACCCTGAATCCATTGTGTGATCGAGGACTAAACCCCTAAAATTCACCCTAAAGGATACATAAGAGGGGAAAAATGCCTTGCCGCTTTCATTTATGCTGCATGGTGGATTGAGGTTTCTGTTATTCCCTTATCTCAATCGTTGTTACTCTGAATCCTGAATTCCAACAAGAGGGAAAGGAGAACCCTATGAACCTGTCCAGAGGATACATAGGAAGTTCGGCATTTCATTTCCTTCATGTTATTCTCGGTATTTCTTGCTACTATTCAAGTTGTTAGCGAGTAATCGTGCTTCCTGTTCTCTCCCACCTTAAATCATCATCTTCTAACCCTTACTCTTTTTATTTCTTTCTCTAACCCTTACCCTTTTTATTTCTTTTCCTAACCCTTACTCTGTTTATTTCTTTCTTGCACTCTTGTCTCAAACCCCAAAAGTAGATTAGTATAGGAGTCGGCCTTTCTCTAGAGATTGGCACGAGGGGCATCTCTTCCCTTTGGCCTTTCAATGTTGGTTGCAGGTCCAGGGTGCGCAAACCCACTGAAAGTCCTTTCCTGTGTGAATTTTATGACCAACAGTCCTATCCCCCAAAGAAATATTTATGATCCTCCTGCCCAAAGGAGATGTCCTATCCCCCAAAGCTTTGTAAATGAGACTTCAAAAGTTCACGGCCTCTTCTACTGCTAGCAGGTGGAACTACTTTCCACAAAAGACGTCCTGTACTCCTTACTATGGCTCTAGAGACTTCTGTCCTCACTGATCACCTCCATAGTTGCTCATAAACACCTATACTAAACATAGTCAGTCGGTCCAACACAAGTCCTATTAAACTCTATCACAAATCTGCACCAAACTCAGTCCTCTGGTCCAGTACAAATTTTCTCTCAAGTATTTGTCATATCTATCCCAAAATTAAGCCAAAAGCTTGAACAAATCAATCACAACTGCTCATAAGTCTTCACCAAAACTTCATCAAATATATCCACAAGTTCTTCAACAAGAACCTATCTAAATAAGTCCAAAATTTCTCCACAAGAACCTATCCAAATCAGTCCACAAGTTCTCCATAAGAACCTATCCAAATCAGTCCACAAGTTCTCCACAAGAACCTGTCCAAATATGTCCTAGCAAGATCACCAAGAACTTGCCTAAATTAGCTCAAGCAAGTTTACTAGGAAACTTGCCCAATGTGAACACACAAAGAGAATTGTTATAGACCCAATGTGTTTCATCCAATCATATCAAATCAATCTCATAGAAGCATAAAGAGAATTTTTAGAGACTCAATATGTTCTATCCTTCAACTTTAAATCTCAACTCAAATCAATCTCATAGAAGCATAAAGAGAATTGTTAGAGACTCAATATGTTCTATCCTTCAACTCTCAATCTCAACTCAAATCAATATCATAGAAGCATAAAGAGAATTGTTAGAGACTCAATATGTTCTATCATTCAACTTTCAATATCAACTCAAATCAATATCATAGGAGCATAAAGAGAATTGTTAGAGACTCAATATGTTCTATCCTTCAACTCAAAAACAAACTCTTTCTCAAATCAGAATAAAGATAGAAGTAGTATACTTTCACAAGATCTCAAACCATGACCCAAAAATTGTCAATAATGCAATATCAAGGAATCATCTCCTCCAGCATAGAACCATAACTTGCTATCAAACCCTAGCCAAGTTAGTTTTCAAGAACTCAAAGCAATCTCTCTCTAAGCATCAAAAAGGGGTTCAAGATATTTCCAACTTCTCTCAAATGGGAATGCTCAACTTAACCACACAACCAAGTTTATCAAGCAAAGTATAACTTGATAAAATCAAATCTCAAAGGAGCAAGCCCAACTCATGTATCAAGTAAAGCATAAATTTATCAACTCAATCTCAATGGAAGCAATCTCAAAACCAATATCTCAACAACCAAACAACTCAATTAGGGTTTCAACGCATAAGCTTCTCACTCAAAAAACATAAAGCAAAATTCAAATGCTTCCACTCTCATAAAACAGAATTATGCAATAACTCATAAAATCATCATGATATCATAATGCATAATCAATACTTCCACTTTCAGAAAATAAGATCCACTCCAAATAAGGAAACTTAATTTAATCCTTTTCACTCCAAATTTATTTTCAGAAAACCATCAATCAATAATAACCATAGAATAATGTGCCCACACCTTTACTTTGATGAAGAAGGAGAAATCAAAATATATCACAACACTAACTCTCAATTTACCACAAATTAAAGTTAACAACAATGGAATAATTCACAATGATAAGAGTCCTAATAACACCTTATCACTCCAAATCATCAATAATAAAAACTCACAAATATATATATCAACAATATTCCTTTACACCTTATAACTCCTACTTAATATATCATAAAATAACTTCAACCTCAAAAATAATTACAAGAGAATATCCACTCAATAAATCCAAAGGCTTTCTAACCCCAATATGGCATTAAACACAATTATTCCTTAAACCCTTATAACTCCTAAAATACATTTACTTCTAAATGCATTTACCATATAAACATTAAGCATCAATAATAACAATTTCAAAGCAATATTTCTATTTAACCTTATACCTCCATCCAATTACCAACAATAATTTGCCAAGTCAAATCAAATATTCCACATTATCAACAAAAGATCTACCTTGGCCAAAAATTAATTCTCCAACCTTAGGAGAAGTGTGGAGACACCAACATAAGCACCAAAGCGCTTCCTCTTCCAAACTCGTGGCCCAAGGCAACTATTGTACCACATGCACAATAATCTGTGACCAAAAATGAAACACACCTGATGCGAATCAATATCGACACCTCTGCCTAGAGAGCGCCTTCACTCCACTACCTCCACCGTTGGAGCACAAGTGCCAAATAAAACTATCAAGTGCCACTCGTCATTTTACCTTCCCTTTGCTCATAAAAATTAAAGACAAACATATTTGTCTTCCTCACAGGCATACGAAATCGAAACTTAAACACATAATAATACGAAACTCAAAAATCACAAAGCAATCCAAAATCTAAGGTCACAGAGCAATACAAAATCAAAGGTCACATAACAATATGAATTCGAAGGTAATTATGCAAATCGAAGGTGTATTGAACATTAGGAATTAATGCCCTTTAATAGTCTTTTGCATCCCATACAAGTTGACGTCAGCGCTCCTTCCAAAAAAATGACGTCGATGAGGTAAGTCTTGTACATTGGCATCGCTAAGGGTTTAGAAACCCTTTCAATAATAATTATTAAATTAATAATTATTATTTTATTAATAATAAACTTAAATTAAAACCTTTTCAAAAGGTTTGAGTTAATTTATTTATTAATAATCAAAATGGAATTTTAAGGTTTTTTCAAAGAGAAAAACCTTTTCATTAAGCCAAGATGGTTTTAATAAAAACCCTAAATGAGTCCAGATGGTTTTACAAAAAACCTTTAACCTTGTCACCATGGTTTTAATAAAAACCCTTAAACAAACATCATGGAACTTTCAAGATCTTTTTGGCACCAAAATCTTTTTGACATCAGCACAAATTCCTTTTGACATCAACACAAAATCCTTTTGACATCAATGACAACTCACAAACATGAAGCTAGGCAACATACCCAAAATTCCAAACAAATTATTCTCTAAAAGTCTATTCTATAGTATTCTTTCTCTTGCAGTAACTAATATGTGCACTATGAAGGCAATTTGACCTTCAGGAAATGAAGTTGAAATCTCCTAGCTTTATATTGTAGGAGGTGTCCCAATCATCTAATAATTAATTCACTACAATAAAATAAACTTCAAGTAAATTTCTTCAGATCTCTTAGATAAGCTTCACTAGTTAATTTATCAAACTAGTGGATCAAATGTTGAGTCCTAGTCTTCATGAGTTTTTCTTGTCACTCTGTAAAAAGACTCTAGCCATATGCAATCTTAGTATTTTAGAAACTGAGATTTCTTTTAGTATTTACTTGTGGATCTCCCTAATTCTACCACCTAGACTCTTCTAAGAATTTTTGACAGTGAAAGGTCCAATGGCACACCAGGTTGACAAAAACTCAGGATCAATGATAATGATGGTTTACATATGGATCTATCATAGCTTTGATACCATTGTTATATTTTAACCTTGGAACAAACACAAATAATATAAAATGGATAAGCAATAAGAAAATAACATGCAAACAAGATAGATGCAACAAAAACCTAACATGTAAGGTGCAAATTAGGGTTTTGGGGAGCAAGAACTTACCCCCAAGCCCTAATTGAAAATTTTACATCTTGTAATTAGGGGGAAAAAATATGAATTACCAAATTAGCACATTGTAGGGGGCGGGGCATGAATTTGGTTTAGGACACTTTTTGGGTCCCAAAATGCCAAAAAATGTGATGCAAAATAATGAAAAATAGAACTAACGACTAAAAATACAAGTAGAGAACCTAGTTAACTAATGGAGGAAGCAAGGAGCAATGAGAATATGGAATAAGCAATGCTATATGGCAGATCTCTCCAATAATCAAGACTCCTATACTTGTTCACAAAGAGTAGTGTACACCAAAGCAAAAAATAGCAAAGTAGTAATCCCATAGTATAAGAGCACTTGTTAGAAAAAGTAAGAAGAATTCTAGCAATATCTCAAGATGATCTCTCAAAGTCTCTGGAAATAAGAAATTCAATCCTCTTTTTTTAAGAGGTTTGGAGGGCTAAAAGGGTAGGAAAATGAAATTTCACCATGGGCAAAGGCTGACACTAAAACGGGCCAACGAGGGGTGGGGTTTTTGAGAGAAAACTCCCTAGAATGCCAAATTAGCACCCCCTATGGACCAAACATGAATTTGGTAAGGCTATGGAAAAATGCCAAAGGGAGAGAGAAAAATGGGCCCAATTTTACACTTAGCAAGTTTGCGTGGCTTCATAAGGATCTAAGGAAATATTGACTCATTTTGATTGGTCAATTTTCCATATCTACAACTATACCTATTGATACTACTTACAAACTAAAAATATGTCATGAATTTTATTCGATTACATACTTAAGAATATGCAGTGAATATTTTGTAAGTCTTATAACTAACTCAAACCTTTTTTTTTTTAAATAAATATATGTGGGATGTGGAAACATTTTTGAACACCTTCATTTCATCTCTACAACTATTCATAATAAAATATACAATTTAAATTATATGAATCAAAAGAAAGGTTATTAAAGATTAAAAAACACAATTTTTTTGTTGTAGGTCACTTTAAAGGTAAATTAGTTTTTAAAATTTATAAGATTATAAGTTAATTTAGATGATTTTTTATAAAGGATGTTATCTATTTAATATACATTTTTTAATTAAATTTTAGTTGATTTTAGTTTTATTAAAATGCAGTATACAACTCTATCTTTTATTGGATTTTAACTTTAAACTTTTGAAGTTTCAAAGTCTCACTATTAAACCTATTAATGTTGTATTATTATAAAAGAAAATGGAACTTTGAAATATAAAAATAAAAGTAATAATTATATATATATATATATATATATATATATATATATATATATATATATATTCTTCGAAAAAATGTGTAATTTTTATTTTTGAGATTGAAAAAAATTACAATGTTATGGATATAAAGTACCCTCAAGAATTTCAATTACATACCATCTAGGATTTGGTCTAAATTGAACTAAGAGGATTATTGGCCTCCCTCCTCTAATATGTTACAATAAGCTTATAATATAGATATAAAATCCTAATAATAGGATTGATAGGTGGAAAACATGAATAACTTTATGATCAATCACAATTTTTGAATGACTCTTACTTGAATACAAAAACAAGACTCAAGTTTCAATTCTATAAATAAAGGTAAGGGTCCCTTTTAAATCGCCTTCCCCCATTTTTTCTATTAATAGATCTCTGATATGATATTTATTAAAATGAGGACTATTGGAAGATTCAAATCATATATATATATATATATATATATATATATATATATATATATATATATATATATATTTTTTTTTTTTTTTTTAATTTACATGGTGGAATCGGTAGCCGCCACGAATCCGGGCAGGCTGTCCAGCGTTTTATGGCTGCCACAGTATTCTGAGTTATTCGCCCCAGAAGCCGCCACACAGATCTTCGCACAGTCTGCCCCTATAACCACCATGCCACAATCATTTTAAACCTTTTATGCCGCTGAAAGCACCAGGAAAGGGACATATTCAAATCATATTTTGAAAGACCATATGATTCTACATTTAATTCCTAATAGATGTGCTTGTCTGAAATTTCTATTATAGAAGTTTCTAATAATTTCACATGTTCATAGAGAGGACTAAAAAATAAATTTTTCATCTCAACATGATCTACAACCCAACTTATCACTAATTTTGAATCTCTATAAATTTATAAAGTTATAATTCCTTACTCCACTGCTATTCTCATCAATAGGGTCAATTATTTCCATTCTATTTGTTCCATTCCCTAAACTTACCTTTAAAGTGATCTTATAATTTTTATTTAGGTAAAGTGCTCTCCCTACCCCACACCTACCTAGGTTGTCATGACAAGCCCTATTTAATAAGGCCCATATGTTTAAAAATAATTATAACTAATTTACTTTAAAATCTTCATATTGTATTTTTAACTCTTATAATAAAGTGACATAAAATAATATGATTGTCCTCCAATAAGATAGCACATGATAAGATGATTTCTTATACATTCAAGGTGAAACATCAATGATACAAATGCAACCTCATATAACTAATTAATATAATAATATTAATAAAAATGCTTTTCAATAATAAATAATAAATAGATATGAGGTGTAGACCAATTGGTTCTACCAAACCCCATAAGGGGTGCGGATGTCCAAGGTTTAAATCTCGGGCCTCGTTGGACTGAACACTTATCCCTTTTCTAGTGCTTTCAGCGATGTAAAAGGTTTAAAATGATTGTGGCATGGTGGTTATAGGAGCAGACTGCACGAAGAACTATGTGGTGGCTTTTGAGGCGGACAACGCAGAATACTGTGATGGCCATAAAAGCTAGATAGCCTACTCGAATTTGTGGTGACTGCCCAAATTCATGGTGATTACCAATTCTATCATGTAAATTAAAATAATAATAATAATAATAAATAATAATAAATAATAAATATTTAATTACCTTTCTTAAGAAAAAAAAATCATATTATAACTTTAATTGCTAGTGAATGAAAAATATCATGAAATTAACATATGAAATCCAAATCAAGGACAATGTAATGGATGGTTTGATATAAAATTATCAAATCAATAGGTGCACATTTGTTCAAAATAAATAAATATAAATATATAATTTATTTGGGTTTTTACTATCAAGGTTATACTTTTATATAAAACTAGGGATATAAATAATATTAGAAATTAGAGAATGATCATAGTTGAAGCCTATTTTTAAAGCTACTTGGCAGGTTCTTCAAAGTAATTTTTAAACTAAAATTTCATTGATTATATAGTAATTTTAAAAATTATTAATGATATATAAAACAAAAAAGTGTAAAATATATTATTCATATATTACGTGGATTTTAATAATTGATAAATTATTAAAAATTAAACTTTTGAAAAAACACAAAAAAATACTGTAGATATTTATTAAAGGGAGAAAAAAATTATGTTTATATATAAATATATTTTAACACAATTAACAATGATAATATATGCTAAAATTAAAAGGAAAAGCTATTTTCAAAAGTAAAATTTATGTAAAATAAGTGTGTTAGCTCTCGTTAATGTTATATGATCTTACAAGTACAAAGTTGTTAGAGTAATATTCTATCAATTGGGATAATTACTTATTTCCTACGTTAGGTAGATTTTATATTACAACATGGTAAAAAGTTATTTCTTGCTTTTTACCACATATATTTACTATTTGCTACTTACCATGTAGATATTTACTGTTTCAAATATCTAATGGTAAACTATGGTTAATTCCTAAATATCCTAGGTTAACAAACCTAAACCAAACTCTCTACCTCCTATGGCGCGTTGGTTAGCGTGGATAGTGGGAATATAGTTAGATATGCTATTTTGTAACCTATATATATATATTGCTTAGTATTTCCTAAGCTAATGTTAATGAATATTTAATTAATCAATTGTCTTACCTTTCCATTTTGATCACATTGGCATCAGAGCCATGGTGAAGCCACCTATGATTTTGGAGCACTAGGCGAGAGGCCCACAACAAACAAGGTGCACACTTCTCAAGGTAGCTGAAGCAGAGGCATGATTCTCAAGGAAGTTCATAGTTGACATGGAGGTACGCAACCAGAGACTCGAGCTTAAGTGGCCCGCAGGTGCAAAGATCTCGAGGAGCGAGACCTGCTAACGTGGTGGCCCATAGCTCGAGACCCAAGATGAAGTGATGTGAATAGGAGGGCAGGTGCACCCTCCCAAGAGGCCGACCACCATGTGAGGGTAGGAGCGCACTCCGTGCAATGATTGACCATCATGTAGGTGCGCCCTCCATGGGAGGACACAGATCTTGATCGACGATCGAGATCTGAGAGGGCAAGCGGCCCTCCAATCATTGATGACCGGATCAGAAACCCAGACCCTACCTCAGGATCTGAAAGGGCAAACGACCCTCCAATCCTTAATCGACATGTGGAACTTTTTTGTGCCTAACCTACACGCACCCTGAGGGACACATGGATTGGACCCTAGCATGCACATCGAGGTGCAGACTAGACTGGATCGAGATCAGACACATGGCAGATAGCCACTAGATGATGATTGACACAGACTGGACTGGGACCGAACACATGGCGGATAGCCAATGGAAAACACATGACGCTGACCGAACATGACTCGACATGTGGCACATCACCACAGGACCGACCCGGACTAACTAGCCTACCCCTGGCGCCACGTGGCGGCATCCAGAAAGGTATGAGACTCTGGTCAATTGCCCGAAGGCAATCGATGTATAACGGGAGGCCTCCACCTTAAAAACCACTCTACATCCCACTACGAGATGCATGTGGGATAAAAGTCCAATGACTTTTAAAAAAAAACTCTCGTCATCCACAGAGTTTAAGAGGCACATCGTGTGCCTCAGTACCCATCGGGCTCTTTATCCCAACCGGTTGATCGGGTCGAGCTAAGGCCCTAGGCGGGGAGTCCAGGGTTCGACTCCTGCTAGGTACAGAAGGCAATTTTTTGCCTTCGATGCCAAGGTACATTAATTTTTTTTTTTTTAATTTTTTCTTTTTTTTTGCATTAACATTAATTTTTTTTTAGTATTATTATTTTTTTAATAATTTAAACTTTAAAAAATAATGTTTTATTTCATAAATCAATTTATCTTTAATATTTAAGTTTATTTATTTAAAACATATATATATATATATATATATTTTAGTTTTTTATTATTCATTAAAATGATTTATTAAACTTTTCTTAAATATTGCAAATTAAAATTAAAGAAATATTTTTTTTGCAACTTTGAAATTTAAAGGTATCCGTTCATGTAGAGGAGTTGGATAGCAAGTGGGTAGTTAAAACTCTGTAGTTATAGAGAGACGCAGGTTCAAATCTCTCCCCTCACATGTTGCGGATATGTTGTATATAAAAGGTTCCTCATAAAAAAAAATAGAAATATTTAAAAAAAAAAAAAAAATCCGCCCATGTAGAGGAGTTGGAGTGCAAGTGGGTAGTTAAACCTCTCTAGTTGCTGAGAGGCCCAGGTTCAAATATCTCGCCTCACATGTTGCGGATATGTTATGTAATGGTTCCCTCGTGGTCACACTCTGTTTACCCCTTGTGGCCACCACCAATAAAAAAAAAAAAAACTTTAAAATTTAAAGGTGCTAGTATTTTCTCACCAAATGGAGATATGAGACATAGCAAGAGCACATTTTTTGTTGCAAATTAGACAACTCTTCTCAAACCTTGTTAATTTAGCATACAAGAAAGGATCACACTTGATTTTTTTTTGCAAATTAGACAACAAGTTTCCTGAAATTTTTTGTAAGAATCAAAAGTTCAAAGAGTGTATTTGTTTTCTCCAAGGAGATATAATACATAAAATTGCACATCTATTTTTTTTTGCAAAATTGAGAAGACCTTGTAACCTTGGGTTGATAAAAACTAAGTCATGTGTCGACTAGTTCTGGAAGGCTTTCAAACGCGGGTCATGTGTCAACTTGTCGTGAAAGGAGTGCTCTAAATTCTACATTTTGTAAACATTAAGGGGGGATAGAATTCATTTTTTTTTATTCTATAGTTTGCAAAATTGTAAAGAAAAATGGGGGATATTTTAGAGTAAGAAAGGTGCATTCTCGATTGAACTCGACACCTACTCTTAAAAATTGCTTGTACTAGGTGCATTTTCAATTGCATCCGACACCTAGAGTGATTAAAATTTGGGTTGCTCTCATGTTTTGATTATTGCACTCACACTCATGTTTTTGTGTGCAATTAAACAGTCAAATACAACATTAGAAGAAGCATTTCACAAAATCCAAACTTCACTCCAAACACCATGCTAAACTTTGCATAGGTTAAAACAAGTCATTTTTTTTTACTCACATCAAAAGGTCAAAAATCCAAATCACCTTGATTCACTCTCTTTGTTTGGCTTAATATCCTCAAATTTTTCATCCTTCTTAAAGGGTGTTAAAGCAGTTGCCATTAAATATCCTAGAGGGCAAAATCAAAAGTTTTACACAAAAACCTAACCCTTTTTCATTTGCTCTGTTTTGTTTGGCTTAAAATTCTTCCAACTTTTCATCCCTTGGTAAGGGTGTTAAGGCAGGTGCCATTAAATATATTAGAGATGAAAATTGAAAACAACTTCCATATACTCTTTTGAGGGTATAGTGCAAGATAGAACCATCTTAGTCCTATCAAATTTGAAACCTAAACCATGGCCATGATACACAAGTATCTCACTGAGAGCCAACTGCTCAAAGGTTCAAATTATTCAGCTTGGAAGACTAAGATGAAAGCTATCTTAACTGTAGAGGATTTGTGGTTAATAGTGGATGGAAGTGTCACTAGACCTAAATCACCTAGAGCAGATCAAAGAGACTTTGATAAAAATGATAAAAAACTATCCTTAATGATATTGCTAGCTATTACTGATGATATCCAACCTCATATAAGTGAAGCTAAAACTGGAAAGGAGGCATGGGATGCCTTAACTACCATATTTGAGGGAAAGAATCAATCCACGATTCTTAACCTTCAAACACAGCTTCATATACTTCACATGAAATCTAGAGAAACAGTAGAGCTCTTCCTCTGCAGAGTGGCCGATTTGAAAACAAAACTGCAAGCCTTAGGAGACACTGTGGAAGACAAAGTATTAATCTCAATTATTTTGAGAGCTCTTCCTAACTCCTATCGAATTTTGATTACATCCCTTCAAGTCTCTGGTAGGACAGTGCATTTTGTAGAGTTGGTGAACTTGCTTCAAACTAAAGAAACTAATCAATTCCAAAGAGATGAGGCATCTAACAATGCACTTTTCTCACATAAACAAGGAAAGAAAAAGTTGAATCAACAATAAGGCTCTTCTTCTAACAAAAACAAAGGTCAAGGCCAAGAAACTAAGAAGAAGAAGCAGTATTGTAAAATATGTGACAAAGACACTCATTAAACCAAGAGATGTTGGTTTAAGAACAAGCCTCCCAAAGAGAACGGTCAAACGAAAAACCAAGGCAATGTTGCAAATGAGATGTCTAATACAGATTTAGATTCTGGTTCAAAGAAAGCACACAGAGTGCTAACTGCTAGAACAGTTTTGTAGAGGGAATATACATGTTTCCCTTGGGCAAAAGCACCATTTTCTCTCTCTCCTCTTTTTGGCTTCATAAATAGCATAAGTATTTTGTTTGAAGACCTTGCAATAAGGGGTGCTTGTACCTCTTTTAGGATTCATAAATAGCAAATTCTAGGTGTTTGAAGTACTTGTAACAAGAGGAGCGACTTTTTGTGATGTACAATTGTCTAGGAGGCAATATTTGTAAAATCCTTCACAACACTCTTGTGTTGCACATTTTTTTTTTGCAATTAAGGGGGGATATACATTTCTTTTCTTCACAATTTTTGTAAAAATGGAAGATGGCTTCTAAAGGTACATTTTTGGCTTTGACTGACACCATAGTCACACTTCCTTTAGAAATTAATTATGGTATGTTTTGCAATGAGAAGGGGGGAACTTATAAGGGTGCATTTTTGGCTGCGACCGACACCTTAGAAACCTTATCTTTTGCAAACTCATATTGTAAAATGAATGAATCTCGTATGAAGTGATCTACTCTACTACACCTAGCGATTGCAGTGGCTGGTTACCCATGCAATTTAGTTGGATGATGTGATTACCATAAGGACATTCATTGGCATGAAGACAAAGTGAGGAATGACCCACTTTTTGCGTAGGAGTAGCCAGAGTACTGTGATAGAGCAAAGAACTAGCAAATCAACATCTTCTTTACTGTATTGGGGCAGTTCTATACTTTACCCAAATATTTTTGTATAGAGGGATATGTATGTATTACCAAAATAATGTAATAAGGGGGGATGTTAGAGTAATATTCCATCATTTGGGATAATTACCTATTTCCTACGTTAGGTAGATTTTATATTACAACATGGTAAAATGTTATTTCTTGCTTTTTACCACATATATTTACTATTTGCTACTTACCATGTAGATATTTACTGTTTCAAATATCTAATGGTAAACTATGGTTAATTCCTAAATATCCTAGGTTAATAAACCTAAACCAAACTCTCTACCTCCTATGGCGCGTTGGTTAGCGTGGATAGTGGGAATATAGTTTGGTATACTATTTTGTAACCTATATATATTGCTTAGTATTTCCTAAGCTAATGTTAATGAATATTTAATTAATCAATTGTCTTACCTTTTCGTTTTGATTAAGCTAGGGCAAAATGGGAGTGATACTTACATTTTCTTGTCATAGATATTTGTGGAAATTAAAAAAATACTCTTATGAGGAAAAGTTAGGTAGCATGGAAGGAAAATTGTTTATAGAAGAAATGAATGAAAGTATGGATATCTTATCTGGTAATAAGAGGAAGAATGAATCTATGGTAATCCCTATCTAGATGTAGATGCTACCAAGAGTAATTATCAAGAATGAGATGATCAAACATTATATATTGGATCTTAAAAATAAAGGATTAATATGTATGTTCCACATATATTGATAGGGTTTTAGAATATTTAAACTTGTATGAAGTCTAAGTAGGGGTTGAATTTAACTTAATTCATGGCTATTCACTAGAAAGTATTTTTTTTTACATATTTTCTAGTTTGGAAATTAGGGATAAAATAATGTGTGTTGGCCCATGGTTTGAGGGGAGAGATGACTTATATTTAAGACCATAAAGTGAGAACTTCTATGGAGATAAAAATTATTAAAAGGATTCTAGTATGGATTTTGCAATTTGGACTTACATATTAGCTTGTTAATAAGAAGATTTTGAAGAATGTTGGTAATAATTTTGGGGAGTTCATCAAAGGGGGACCAACTATTAAGAAGTAGAAGCATGTCTAATATATTCACATATGTGTTTCCATGTATATTTCAAAACATATTCTAAAATATTTAAAATTAAATCTAAATTAAAAGAATGGGGTATACAAATAGATTTTGAAAACATTGCATTTTGTTGCCATGGACATTATATGTATGCACACATGACAAGAGATTACAAATTTAAAATGATGGAGAAAGAGAGAGGAAATTTTAGCATGAGATAAAACTGAAGATAAAGCAATGAAATAATGTATTATAATAGAAGCTAGATTAGGTCAAAGAATTTTCTCTTAAACAAAAGAGAAAATTGCATATCTTTCTCATTAGAGGGGATGCAATATTAACTCACTTAAATCAACCATAAGAAGAAACAAAGAAAGATAACATGTATGGAATTGCAATGTTTGAGCTCAAATCCAAAATGAATTAAAGGTGTGAACGCATATGTGGAAGAAAATTTTAAAATAAAGAAGATGAAATAAGTCATGTTTAATCCAATAAATCATATCCATTTTCTCAAGTAGCATAAATTTTTTTTTTTACTAGCATAGAGTTTCGACATTAGGGTTTGAAGAGTATGATAGAAATATTTTATTCCATTGTTTTTTTTTTGGTAAGTTGGAGTTTTGTTTCAGAGGGTTTTAACTGGGTCCCAACCCCAGATATACAAAAACTTCATCAAGTTGAAGTGCATTCATGTTGCATAATCCTCTATCATGAGGGATCAGTCTACGCCATTTTAACCAATCCCGCGTAGGGGATACTATTGCCAAAATTCCCTCACAGGGGATATAAATGCTGGTAAATAGGTGGTGCTTGCCCACGCAGGGGCTACTGAAACTAAACAAAAATAACCCATAGATAATCGCTAGGGCCCTCGCAGGGGCTGACACAGGGAGACCCAACCAAGCGGGTAGCCAGACACAAAAATAGACATCACCAAAAATTGCAGCAATAAACCCCATAAAAACTCTGAACAAAAATAGACAGACCCAGAGCAGATCAAGGGTCGACCTCCATGATATCCTCTTTAGCTTGGTCAACACACTACTGGAGGGCATGCTTCAGGGCGGTGCTCACACTTTCGAAAGTGATGATGAAGCTCCGAAGAAACATCCGGGTGAGATGATTGGAGATGCCAGATGTGGGGGCCGAGTCCCCATTGAGGTCTTCAATCTCCAGAGGAGAATTTTGATTGGATTTCATTTTGGGCTTCTTGGCCCTGGACGACCTACGAACAGGGGTGGCCGCCTCTTCAATTTTAGCTTTACGTTTTCCCAAAGAAGGCTTCTTGCTGGCGAAAGGGGTGGGTTTGGATGGGGACGGGATGGGTTTGGATGGGGAAGGGGTTGGTTTGGATGGGGAAGGGGTGGGGGTAGGAGGGGAGGGGATGGGCTTGGATGGGAAAGGGGATGGTATGGACGGGGAAGCTACAACAACGCCTTTCCCGGAGGCTGGGGTGCTGGGAACTCCATCGCTAGCCAAAAGCTCACTAGACATAGAGTGAGCAGGGCTTTGGGGGGGTTGGGAGAAGGGGGGAGGATTGCAAGGGGGTAGCCGCAATGGGAGGATTAGCCAGAACGTGATAGTAAATAATAATGAACAACCCCTGGTGGGTAGGGGGGCACTTTTCTTGCAAGCAACAACCACAAAGAGATGCATGGATCGATAAAGGAACCCAAGAATGTTCATGGGTTTGTATCCCCGGACATGGTTGACAAGGGCAAGGTGGAAGCTGGCCATAGGCTTGTTGGGATCATCGTAGGCCAAGTACTGAATGAGGGGAATGGCAATAGTGGGGAATAGGGGAGGAAGGGATTGACAGTCCAGGGCATGGCCATCCCACAAGAAGTTCTGGTAGTTGGGGAAACCTTCCAATTCAGGTTCCCAACAGTGTTTGTCATGGCGAACAAGACGACCATCGACCGACAGTTCTGCAATCTCACCAATCAGCTCTGGAGTGACCTTAAAATGCAGGTTCCTAATGCAAACATGGCCATTCGACCACGTACAAACAAATTCCTTAGTGATGTCTTCCTCAGCTCCATGGAATTTTGATAACAGGGTGGTGAGTTGGGCGCCCTGCAGGTAAGCAGATGCCAGGGTGTCCAGCTGGAGAGAGCTCGGTTCAAGGTAGGCCATGGTGGCGGTGGTGGGGACAGGAAGAGAGGTGATGGAGGAGGCCCATAGAATAGACTTGCAGAGGGGAGTGTCACAGACTAGGCTAGAGTGGGGAATTAAATAGATCGGGGGAGGCGAGCAGCTCATGCCGAGCCTCGCGGATGGGTGACAGGTGGATGGGGGGATGCCAAGCCGAGGAGGGCGAGGATTGAAGGGAAGCCTAGGGACCATATCCGCACGGACGAAGGTGATTACTTGGGCAAGGTCTGCAGACGTGGGTAGGGGCGTGGAAGGGAAAGGAGGTGCGGCTGAAAACGTGGCAATGGGAGCTGGCAAAGAGTGTTGGGACACCGCGGATAGAAACCCACATTTTGACTTTGCATGATGACTTTGATGGATTACGATGGAGCAGCCAATCACCACGGGGTGTTGGAGCACACATCGCAAGGCTCTCGGACAATGGGACGCCCGAAGCAGATCCTACACAATATTGAAAAAATAAATCATTGGTTAGCGTGGATGGATTTGGAGTACCTACCATGACTGTCCGACACCGCAAATTGGAGGACATCTGGCGGGAATGAGTCATGCCACACGGTGATGGGTGTTTTCCCTAAGCCCATGTTGGCCAATCTATCCGCAAGCCGATTGGCTTCCTTGTATGTATGACTGGCTTCCACCTGGCAATGCTGATTTAACAACTTCCTACTTTCTTGGATAAGGGATCTGATATTCCATGGAGGGGCTTTGTTGGAGATTAGGTAACCAATGATATTAAGAGAGTCCCCTTCAACATGGATCTTGACACATGACCCCTTGATGAGGTGAAGACTTCACCACAGGGCCCACGCCTCGGCCATATTGTTGGTTTGATGATGAAGATTCTCTGCAAAATCCATAACCATCTTTCCTCTGTGATCCCTGATCACTCCCCCTACCTCGACCAGACCGGGATTCCCTTTCGATGCACCATCGAAGTTCAACTTTAACCATCCCTTAGGAGGGGGGATCCAATGAGCTTTGGCCTTGGGATGGGTCGAGGGGGGATAAGGTGGGAAGGGGGATGTTGAGGGAATTGATGATGTCAGCCTCACTCTTGCTTAAGGGGGATCTGGGCCACGGGAGAAGATGGGAGTTTTTAGAAGCATATGAAATGGCTTTAATGGCTATGGAGGTGGAGTTGTAAAATGTGGTTGAGAAGACCCTATGATTGCGTTCGAGCCAAACCTACCAAATGAAGTGGTGGAGGCAAATTTTCCAAAGGAAAGCTACTTTGGGATTTCTGAAGGGAGCAGGCCATTGGATGAACATGTCCAGGAGGGAGTTGGGGTGGGCCCAATGGATTTGAAAGGTGGTGAACATGTGATCTAAGTCATCCCTAGTGAACTCACACTCTAAAAGGAGGTGGTCAATGGATTCCCAGTTGGACAGGCAGAGGTGGCATCTATTGGGGACAGGGATCCCTCTTTTCATAAGATTATCAGTGGTGAGGACCTTGTTTTGAATGGTTGTCCAGGCAAAGAACCCAATTTTTGGGACAAGGTGCTTAACCCAAGCTAACTTGAATGGAATAGTGGGAACCCAGGATTTGACTAGCATGGAGTGGGCAGACTTGACTGTGAAATCCCCACTATTAGTTCCCGCCTAGACTGGGTAATATGGGGAGACTATGGTAGGGATAATGGTGGTTCTAAGCATCTTGGACAGAATCTTGCCGACCCACAAGAGGTGCTCATTGTCTTCTAGGGGAATCTTCCATTTGCCT
This sequence comes from Wollemia nobilis, assembly GCA_028583015.1. Lineage (NCBI taxonomy): Eukaryota > Viridiplantae > Streptophyta > Pinopsida > Araucariales > Araucariaceae > Wollemia > Wollemia nobilis. The sequence continues at coordinate 7,034,213 of JAQPPZ010003305.1, read as the reverse complement.
CTATCCATGTAGTTCACCACTTTGCTTCCCCATCTCCTTTCGAGACTTGGTCTAAGTCTGGACACCTCAGGCAGATCCTTGAGGGGTTTGTCTTTCAACCATGTGTCTTCCCAAAATTTAATAGATGCACCTGTGCCTAGCTGCCATCGTGTCCCTCTCATGATAAGAGGTTTCGCTTGGATTACGCCCCGCCAGAAGGCTGATCCATTGGTAGGGATGTTGTTGTCCATTAGGGGTAAGTTTTTGAGATATTTGCTTTGGACGATAGTGACCCAATCTGCTTTATAGTTGGTGAACAACTTCCAGGCCTGTTTTTCCAGTAAGGCAATATTTATGTTTGTTGATCTTCTCATACCAAGTCCCCCCTGGTCCCTAGGCTGGCATACTTTGTCCCAACTAACAAGGTGGAATTTTCTCGAGTTTTCTGGGTCGGCCCAAAGAAACCTTTTTGAATTTGCTCGATTTTAGAATGAACAGAGGCAGGAGCTTTGAAGACTGACATGAAATAGATCAGGATGCTTTGGAGGACTACCAAGGTGAGGGTTGCTTTGGCTACTTGGGAAAGGAGGGAGCCCTTCCAGGTAGTAAGCTTGTGGTTGATCCTCTCAATGACATTGTCCCACATAGATTCCTTCGGGTTCATGGTGAATAGTGGGAGTCCTAGGTAGGAGGTGGGGAGGGCAACGATGCAACATTGGAGGATTCGAGCAATTTTCTATTGTCTGTTACCTGGTGTGTTCAGGAAATAACACTTACTCTTAAGATAGTTGATTTCTTGCCCTACAATAGATGCGTAGGTATCAAGGATCCCTTTGATGGATTTATCTTGGACAACGGAGGTCGATGTTGCAACAATAGTATCATCAACAAACTGTTGGTGAGATAGGGGGGAGAGTCGAAAGAAGCTTTGATACCTGACATGCATCCCAAAGCCATGACCTATTTGAAAGCTCTACCCAGGGACTCAGCCAAGATGATGAATAGAAAGGGGGATAGGGGATCTCCCTTCCTGATCCCTCTGAGGCTAGGGAAATAACCTACAACAGACCCATTGACTAAAACTGAGAACCACGGTGAGGTGATGCAGCCTTTGATGAGATGAACCCATTCTGTGTGGAAGCCGAATCAAGCTAGAAATTTTAGGAGAAAAGCCCTATCCACCCGATCAAAAGCTTTGTTGATATCCAGTTTCAAAAACATGGCCACTTTTTTGTTGCACTGGGAAGAGTGGAGGGTTTCATGAAGAGATATGATGCTATCAGTGATTGATCTGCCTTCTATAGAGCTTCCCTAGCATGGATCAATGATGGAGGGGAGGATCTTCTTAAGCCTGAGAGCTAGGGATTTGGTTAGGATCTTGTAAAGGATGTTGCATAGGCTTATTGGTCTGAAGTCATTCATGGATTTGCATTGGGGGCTTTTAGGAACCAGGGCAATGAAAGTGGAGTTAGTTCCTCGAGGGATGGTTTTGGTTCTCTGAAGCTCCATGATGGCATCACTCACCTCTTTCCCAACTATGTCCCAGAAGGTCTGAAAAAACCTAGGGGGAAACCCATCAGGCCCAGGAGCCTTATCAGCTTTCATGGAGAACAAAGCACTTTTGATTTCTTTCTCAGAGAGGGGTTGGATCAGGGATTTGTTCATCTCAGGGGTAACCAAGGGGGGGATATTTTCTAGCAAGGCTTCCTGGGCTGCAATATTGGAGGGATTTTTAGTGCCCATAATGTTGCTAAAAAATGTGGAGGCTTCTTCCCGGATCTTGATGATGTCCTGAGTGATAGAGCCATCCCTCAAGGTGAGCTCTCTGATTTTGTTTGTGCTTCTATTTCATAGAGTAGAAGCATGGAAGAATCTAGTATTGGCATCCCCCTCCTTGAGCCAAAGGGCTCAAGATTTTTGGTGCCAGAAGGTCTCTTCCTTGGCTAGGATGTTATGATATTCAACGAGCAGTTACCTTTCTTCTTCCCTGAGCTGGTGGGTCCATTGATCATGCTGAGTTTGCTGCTCTAGATCTTTGAGTTTACTTAACGTTTTTGCCTTGAGATCAAAAATATCCCCAAATGCTTCCCTGTTCCAAGTTTTCAGGTTTTCTTTTATGATCTTGAGTTTATGGGATACTTTGAAAATAGTTGAACTAGAGACAGGGGTCTACCACCAGTCTTCAATCCTTTGTTTCAAATCTGGATGATGGATCCACATGTTCTCAAACCTAAAAGGGGTTGAGAAGGATGGAGCCTTATTTGATTCCAGAAGGAGGGGGGAGTGATCAGAGCCTATTCTAGGAAGGGGGATCAGGGATGTGTCTCCAAACAGGGGAATGGCCTACTGGGAGAGAAAAAATTGGTCCAGCTTAACCTGAATATGCTCAGAGCCCACCCTCTTGTTGCTCCAAGTGAACTGGTGGCCATGAATTTGAATGTCCATGAGTTCATTTTTGGTGACAAAGGCCTGGAAGTCTACAATGCTTTTGGAGGGGGAGGATACTCCCCATTTCTTATCATAATGGAAGAGAGGAGAATTGAAATCCCCTGCTATCATCCATGGGAGGTGGGAAAAGGCATCCTTCATGAGGGACAGGGACTTCCACATGTTGAATCTTTCCATAGGATTATTTGGGGCATAGATGTTAGACAACACCCACGTGAATTTATTTTCTTTGCAATAGAACATTATGTTTAAGGTTCTACTGGAGTTGGAGATGACCTTGCCTTCCACCTTATCAGGGTCCCAAAGACACAGTAGACCTCCTGCAGATCCCTCCACTGGGGATGAGGCCCATTGTCCAGTCTTCCAAATTTTTTGGACTACGTTGTGAGTTCTGTCAGCATCAATTTTTGTTTCTTGAAGGATGAGTATAGAGGGTTTGTACTCTTTCCTGGTGGTTCGAGCTAACCTTTGTTTGCTCATGTTGTTAAGCCCTCTGATGTTCCAGGAGAGGATCTTCATTTAGATATTTTGGTAGGTTTCTTGCCTCCCTTGCTTGAGATAGAGGGAGGTTTGGGATTTTTTGTCTCATCCTTTGCCTGAGTGAACAAGGCTGAACTGAGGGTTAGTTGCACTCCATTGGCAACCTGGTCATCAGTGTCTTTCTTACTTTGTTCATAGTTGGTGGGTCGACCTCTTTTTCTTTCACCCCCTGTATCAATGGGGCCTCTCCTGCTTCTGGTGATGATAGAGCTGATGTCCATTCTAGAATGGGTGGGACTGAAAGCATCCTCCTGGGATTCGGGGTTGGATTCAGTTGGGGATAGGGGTTCTTCCGAAGGGCAAGCAACTCCAGAGTGGGGAAGAGGGTTCACCTTCAGCAAGGGTTCTAGAAGGGGATCGGGCTGGGAAAGGGGGGTGGGGAGGAGACATCAGGGGTAGGGATGGAAGGCCCAGATCTGGAGGGAGAGGGATGGGGGTGGGGAAGGGTGGAGGGTTGATGCATGAGGATGGATCCAGGGAGAAGAACTTCATCATCAGAACCATTTAAAGGCCCAAATCTATTGGGAAAAGCAAACATGGAGCATACCTGATCTGCATCTAAAGAAGGGTTGGTGGACGGAGGGTCCTGGATAGCGGCCTGCTTTCCTTTTTTGTTGTTCGATCTACGGTTCCCGGGTCCTCTGGATCGGTCATTGTGCTCTCCCACCTGATTTTGCTGAGGAGGGGGGAGCCTTTGTGCTAGGTGCTTCCTACTGGGGCTTGAGGGATGGACAATGGGCTCGAAGGTGTCCCTGGGTTTTGCATTCGATGTAGAATGTTGGTTTGTTTTCGTACTCAATAGCTTGACACCAGTGGAAATCCCCATAGATGAGGTTTAGGTGGGTAGGAAGTTGGGAAGCAAGGTTGGCATTGACACAAATTTGAGCATAGGCCATGCGGGACCGGGCTTTAGTTGCAGGGTCAAGAGCGACAAGGTCCCCAATGTACGTTCCAATCCACCCTAGGATATCTTCATGGAAAAACTGGATGGGGAGATCAGGGAGGCGAACCCAGATTGGAGCAATATTGATATCCTAAGTCTAGGGATTGAAATATTGCTTCCATTTTGTCACAAATAGACTTTTCCTCCCATAGAACCAGGGTCCCCCGATGAGGATTCGGGCATAGTCATTCTGGTTATTTAAGCATATCAGGAAGAAACCCCGTGAGAGGGCCACAATATGGAGGCTCCCTGTTGTGCGCCATTTGAATCTAGCCCATCTTCTTATGGATTCCATGTCAGGTCTCCCTCCCACAAACTTGTCGACCAGGGAGAGGGATTCAGAAGAGAGTTTATCTGCCATAAGAGAGACTGGAAGGACCATGTTTTCCCCATTAGTGATCACGGGGGTGTGGTTAGGGTTACCAGAGGGGCTGGGTTTTTTCATCCCCATTACCTTCTCCAGGTAGGTCATCCCGCCCGGGTCCGGGTCGGGGTTCATGGGAGCATCCTCCGAGGGGGATCTCGCCTTGCTCCAGATCCCCAGAGGGGGCCTAGGAAATCCTGCCCGTAGAGACCACAGTTGTAGAGGGAGTTGTGGATGACATTTTCACCAAGTTTTGTAGCATCTGGATAAAAAATAATATTATTGTTGATGTTCATCCTTATTCAATTATTTTTAATATTAATAGGTCATGCATATTTAGATTATTAGGTCATCCATTTTTAGATGGGTTATTATTTTAATATTCATTGCATGTAACAATATCCTAAATCAAGAGTATTGATCTTCTAGTTTGTAACCTTAAAATATGTAATAAATAGGCTTATGCCTCAATGAATTAATTGCTTCACTTTCCTATTAGATTTTTAGTTAAAAAAAAGAATACCTCTATGGTCATGCATCTTTAGATTATCAAGTCATTCATTTTTTAATGTGTTACTATTTTAATATTTATTGCATATAATGATCTCCTAAATCGAGAGTATCGATCTTCTAGTTTGTAACCCTAAAGCATGTAATAAATAGGCTTATGTCTCAATGAATGAATTGATTCACTTTGCTATCATTGGTATTAGAGTAGGGTAATCCAAGTATTCTCTAAACCTATAATGTTCAGCTATTCTAGTTTATCAAAAAAGATTTCTTGATCCAAGTCATTACCAAGTGTATGTCTGAGATAAGGGTTAATCATTGCTATTTGGTGATAAGCCATTTCATTTGTGTAGCTTGTGTAGGTTATATTAGAAGTGGAGTTAACATTCTCTCAATCTTGATCCAAGAGTTTGAAATTTTAATTCATAGAAAGAAGTGTAGTCTAACGACCACCCAACCTTAGAGAATGACATAGATTCAAATAATGTATGAACTAAATAATCAATGAATGTCCATATCTATATATTAGATGTAATTTGATCATATAATTTGATCTATGTGTGAGAGGATAGAACCATAGAAAAGGTTCAAATCAAATATGGAGTAGCATAACATAAACACTACTTCTTGTTTGTAAGTTATTTCAAGGGGGAATACACATCCAAGGAATTCACAAGGCTTTTTGCACTAAATGGGATAAAGTGATAGCTTACTACAACCTATACTCCATAATAAAACGTGGTTGTTGAGATAAAAAATCTTATGAATTTATTATATGTATATTCCCCCCTCAATCTAAACGAAGGATCTTAATAGAATGCCCAATTTCCTTTTCTAGACTTATAGTGTTTTAAGAAGCATGTGGAAAAGGAAAATAGGCATTCCTTTAGGGTCTTCCACTTAGATCAAGGGGGAAATATACATCTAATAAATTCACAAGGTTTCTTCTCTTAGCAACCCTATTCGATTGTGAAGTTTCAATAAGTTATCGCTTTATCCCATTTTATGTAAGAAACCTTGTGAATTACTTTGATGTGTATTCCCCCCTCAATATGAGTTAAGGAATTTAATACAATGTTCAATTTTCTTTTCCACACATTGCTTGAAATGCTAAAAGTACTAGAATACATCTAATTTTAGTTGCAAGGACACCCACATCTTCCTAGATTAGTCGCCAAGACAAAAGTGGGTCAACTTTTTGTTGAAGAGGTGGATATTGCATAATTCTTAGGAATTAAAATGGAGGCTATTGACAATATAGAATGAGTTAATTACATCATAATAGAGGGAAAAATGCTGGAAATTTGAGCAAGTTTTGTTTTCATTGATGTCAAGTGGTTGATGTTCAAGTTTTGTCATCATTAATATATTCAAGTGATTTTTCCAAAAGGTAAGGCAATGATTAAAACAAATAGGATAAATATTTATTTTAAATATTATATGCCTAAAGAGGCCTAAAATATTGAAGACCCAAGGAAGGAGAAACAGGTTTTAAAAGAGAGAATAATATTATAATATTTAATATTATAATATTTTGGGAAAAATGATGAGGTGAAGAAAACGAGGTCCAAGGAATTATTAAAAATAATATTTCCTTGAAAAAACCCATTGAGCAATTTTTAAAAGATTTAATTTAATTTATTTAAATTAAAATATTTTAACCTATGGTTAAAATTTTAATTTAAATAAATAATGGGTGCCAAAAGTTTTAAAGTTTAATATTTAAATTTAAATTCGAATTTCAAATTTGAATTTGGGCCAATGTGTAAGGGCAAAGAGCAAATGTATTTATAGGGGAAATAATTTTCATTTTCCCTCCCTGATGATATGCAATTCATATGCTATGCTAAGAGAAATATTTCGTGCGTTGCTTTGCTAAGTAAGAAGAGGGAATTCATGTTTTAATTTTTTAAGAGGAAAACGAAGGTTCAATTGCAAGAGACAAGGCTAGGAGGTTCCATAGCGCTGTGTAGCACAACTGGTGGCCAAGGATGTGCTAAGGCGCTCACACAACAGAGGTTAAGGTTTTGAATCCCCACGTGACTCATTTTTTTGAAAGAGGAAGGCTTTTGGTCATTCGTCAAACTTCACGGAGGCATAATAGGGTGAGCATGAACAAGGGTTCATGTGTGGGCATGTAGCCCAATGGTAGCCTAGCCTTGGGCTAAGGCGCTATGGTGGCAAGTGGTCTCGGGTTCGAGTTTGGGCGCAGCTAAGGTGTGAGCAATATTTTTAACGTGGGCCAAGACTAAGGTAAGTGCCTTTAATTTTTTATTTTGAATTTTCACCGAAGGTGGGAGGCGCTAGGTTTATAAAGGCCACGTGACATGAATAGGGAGTTATAAGGTTAAGTCAAAAATTATTTTATATTTTTGTTGCTTAGAAAATCATAGAGAGGTTTGGAGTTATAAGGGTTAATAAAAGAATTTGATTTTTATATGTTGGATGTTATTTTGAAAGGTTGGAGTTTATAAGGTTTTAGAAAAGGAACTTAACTTTTGAATATTATTTTGAAAGGTTGGAGTTTATAAGATGTTAGAAACTAACTTAGAAAGAATTTTGAAATGTTGGAGTTTATAAGGTGTTAGTAAAGGAACTTAATTTTTGAATATTATTTTGAGAGTTTGGAGATTATAAGGTGTACTTGAGATTTGATATTTTTGTATGGTGAAATAATTATTGGAGAGAATATTTGTGTGGAGATTTTGAGATAGGTTGTTGCTATCTAACCTTGAAATTGGCAAAGAGGATTTGATTGTGATTAAGATAGGTTTTGAAGACATATCTCCATCAAAACAAAAGGTATGGGTACATCATCCTTATGAGTGAAATATTGTTGGATTGAATGTTGTGAAATGCAAAGTTGGAGTGAAAAGGATTGTTTGATAAGCATTGTTGGAAATGTTTGAGTGAGTTTTCATGTGCATGATTTGTGGATGTTGAAAGAACATGAGTATCATTGTTATGTGATATTGAGAACAATCTTGAGCTAGGGTTTGTGAAAGAACATGAGTATCATTGTTATGTGAGATTGAGAACTATCTTGAACTAGGGTTTGTGAAAGAACATGAGTATCATTGTTATATGACATTGGAATAATCTTGAGTCAAGGTTTGATTTCCATAGTGTGAGTTGTTGGAAGTATAGTGAAACACTTGGTTAGGGTTTGTAAGCAAGTTGTGTTTCATTGAGTGGATGTTTGAGTGAGGTTGGTTGAGCATTATTGATTGAAAGCATTGGAGTGATAGTTCAAGATTTGTGAAACAAATTATACTTTATTTATGAATTGATTTGAAAGAGAGTTTGAAAGTGATAGAGTGTTTTGTTGAAGTGTTAAACATATTGATTCTTTAATATTTTTTTTATGTTTCTATGGTTGAACAAGATTCTAAGTGAAACTTGTTTGTGGTATTGAAGAGGTTTTCTAAAAGAGATAAAGTTGAGTTTTGGATGCAAGTTTTGCAATTGATTTTAACAAGCTTATATGAAAGCTTGTAGGCAAAATTTGAGTAAGTCCTAGAGGGGACTTAAGGACAGAATTGAGTAAGCTTTTGTGAAAGCTTAAGGATATAATTAAGCAAGCTTTTGTAGAATCTTGTTGAGAAAATTTGAGGTAAGTCTTGGTGAAGACTTGTTGAGAAGATTCAAGGTAATTCTTAGTGAAGACTTGTTGAGAATATTGGACAAGTTCTAGGGAGGACTTGTTGACCAGATTTAAGGTAAGTCTTGGTGAAGACTTGTTGAGCATATTTGAGGTAAGTCTTGGTGAAGACTTATTGAGAAGATTGGACAAGTTCTAGGGAGGACTTGTTGAGCATATTTGAGGTAAGTCTTGGTGAAGACTTGTTGAGCAGATTTGAGGTAAGTCTTGGTGAAGACTTGTTGAGCAGATTGGACAAGGTCTTGGTGAAGTCTTGTTGAGAAGATTAGATAGTTCTAGAGAGGACTTGTTGGATAGATTTGAGGTAAGTCTTAGTGAAGACTTGAGAGCAGATTGAGAAAGTTATAGAGAGGACTTGTTGACAGATTTGAGGTAAGTCTTAGTGAAGACTTGAGAGAAGATTGAGCAAGTTCTAGAGAGGACTTGTTGATAGATTTGAGGTAAGTATTTGAGAAGACTTGAGAGCAGAGTTGATTGATTGATTTGTTCAAGCCTTGAGTTAAGGCTTGAGGTAGATCTAAGAAGAGTTGATTTATGATTTTATCAAGCTTTGTGTTAAGGCTTGAGGATAGATTTGAGGATAGAGTTTGGTGTAGATTTGAGGGTAGATTTGTGCCAGACCAGAGATAGATTTGAGAGAAAATTTGTGCTAGACCGAGGATAGTGTTTAGTGTAGATTTGAGATAGAGATTGAGTAGAGCTGAGAGAAAGATTTGGAGGTGACAAAGTAGAGGATAATAGTCTCTAGTGGATAGAGATCCATTAGCTAGGGTAGTGAGGATAGAGGTCTTCTGAGTGAGGATAGAGGTCTTTAGTGGAGAGAGATCCACAAGCTAGTGCAGTGGAGGCAGTAGTCTTCTAGAAGATCACCAACCAGAGTAGAGGAGAAATATTTCTCCTGTGGATAGAGATCCATGAACCAACAGAGGAAAAAGAGTTCTCCTATGGATAGAGATCCACGAACTAGCTAAGGAGGAGTTCTCCTATGGATAGAGTTCCACAAACTTGATTAGGGTATTGGTGTCTCCTTTGGACAGAGGTCCATAAATATTGTAATAGGGAAGGATTCCCAAGAGATTTTCTAAGAAAATTTTAGTGAAATATTTTCTTCGTGGAGTAGCCCACATTGGGTGAACCACATTAAATTGGTGTCTCTATTGTGTGTGATGATTTGTGCATTACTTTGATTACTATTGTTGATATTGCCATTGATATATTGGATAATATTGTTTGAGAAAGAAAAGTAAAAGTTGGTCTTATACTGTTCACCCCCCTCTCAGTATAAGCTTGTGTTCTTAAATTGGTATTAGAGTGGGTTCCTTTGAAAGAGTTTAACAGCTTGAAGGAAAATATTACAGGAACACAGATGGATTCTCAGAGTGGATCTTCAGGAAATAAGACACCATTGTTCGATGGGAATAATTATGCATTTTGGAGTGTAAGAATGAAGATTTACCTAATGGCACAAGGAAATGATATATGGCAAGCAGTTGAGGATGGATACACATCGCTAGCTACTCCACCTACAAATAAATATGGTAAGCTCCTAAAACTAAATAATTCAAAGGCAATGAATGAAATATTAAGTGGTTTACATGAATCAGAGTTTGTAAAAATTATGCATTGCACATCAACAAAAGAGATTTGGGATAAGTTGAAAAATACATATGAGGGAGACAAAAAGGTCAAGATGGCAAAATTGCAAAATCACAAGAAAACATTTGAAGACCTAAAGATGAAGGATGAGGAAGAAATTTCTACATACTTACTTCGTGTGGATGAGGTTGTTAACTCCATGCAAGGACTTGGGTTTAAATTTGAAGAATCATATGTGTGTCAAAATATTTTAAGGTCACTCCTTAAGAGGTATAGTGAAAAGGTTTCAGCCATAGAGGAAACAAAATATATTGAAACTTTGACTAGGGATGAGCTACATGGAACTCTCACAACTTTTGAGATGAGAATAGGAAAGGATCCTATCCCACAGAAAGAAGTAGCCTTTAAAGTAGCAAAGAAAACAAAGGATAAGAAGATATATTCAAGTGATGAGTCATCCAGTGATGAAGAAGCAAACTATGGAAGAAGGAACAAGGACACAAGAAAGTATAAAGGTATGAAATCAATTAAGTGTTTCAATTGTGGTAAATATGGTCACTATGCATCTGATTGTCTAAGAGCTGGAAATAGTAGTGGTGAAGAGAAACAAGATCATAAGAGCAGAGAAGCAAGAAAATTCGAGTATCAAAATAAGAACAGGTATGGACAAGGCAAGCAAGGAAAGAAGTTTTTCCAAAGGCATAAGAAGAGTTTTTATGCAGATAAGATAGGCAAGATTTCAAGTTATAGTGATGAAAGATATTCAGATAATAAAGAAGAAGAAATTATATTTATGATAGTAGAAAAATAAGATGTTAAGAAAAAGGTAAAAAGAGAACCAATAATTATCAAGTGTTTTAGGTGTGGAAACTTTGGTCATATTGAAGATCATTGCACAAGGAATGGGTTCAGTTTTAGTGAATATGAATATGAAGATGCTCTTGAAGGTCTAGAAGAAGAAAGTCTTCTTATGGCAATAGAAGAAGAAGGAAGTGCTCCTAGTGGAAATGAATAAAAAAGAATGAAGATGACAAAGAATCAAAAAATGAAGAGGAAGGAGAAGTTGATATTGAAGGTGAGCTTATTTATTCTCTTAAGGAATTAAGAAAGGTAAGAAAGCAGAACTCAAAACTCAAGATTCAATTTCAAGAATGTGATGAAGAGAAATGAAATCTTATAGAAGATCTAACCAAATCAATAGCTAAGACAAGGAAATTTAAAGAAAAGTTAGAGGCAAAGGTCTTAGAATGTGAAATATTAGAGCATGAGGTAGATTCACTAAGGAAGGAAGTAAAAGAGTCTAAATATAAGCTACACAAGTTTGGGAGAAGCTCAAAGACCTTGGATAAGATTATCAAGGTACAAAGATCTTCATCAAACAAAACAGGACTTGGTTTTGAAGAGGAACATAGAGGACAAGGAGAGGAGTCAATCTCAAGCTCCAAATAAGAAGAAGCTTCAGAAGAAGAGAGTGTAAGAGAAAGTGAGACTTCTGAGGATAAGTTGGAAAATAGAAAATTCAACAAGGAAAGGAACAATGCACAAATAAGGAATAAATGGAATAAGAAACATCATAGGGAAGAAGAGACTAAGAGACAAATGGGGTCAAGGCAAGGGTTCTTCAATGGATTTTGCTTCTCATGTCATAGGTTTGGTCACAAGGCTATGCAGTGCAGGACACATGAAAAATAGGGACATGGTTTCTCCAATAGAAATTTTAGAAGTGGGCATCTCTTTCAAGGGTATTGCTACTCTTGTAATCAATTTGGTCATAAGGTAGTTAATTGCAAGGTTCATGATAGGAATGGATATGGCTTCACTAGGAGGAACTACAAGATATTCATACCTTCAAGGAACCACAATATTAAGTGTTATAAGTGCAATAATATTGGGCATATGGCTAAGTGGTGTAGAACAAAATTTCTAGAGATAAGCAAGAACATGAATATTTAGAGGAATCAGAAGGATCAGTTGAGGAAGAAGGTGGACAAAGGAAAGAAGCAATGTATGCTTGGAGTAGAGATACTCCCACCCCAAAATTAACCACCTCAAGGAGAGGAGGTGAGGAGGGGGCTGAGCTAAGAGTCTTATCTTTAGCTCCAAAGGTGGCCCTTTGCCATTGATGACAAAGGGAGAGAGATTTGAGTTAGGGGGAGAGCATTCATTTAGGAGGAGCAATTTATCAGGGGAGTAGATTTTGAAAAAGGAAAAAGGAATGGTTAAATAAAAAGGGTTGCCATAGGAAAAAGGGTTGCCATCAATGACAAAGGGGGATATTTTTGGAAATTTGAGCAAGTTTTGTTGTCATTGATGTCAAGTGGTTGATGTTCAAGTTTCATCGTCATTAATGTCTTCAAGTGGTTTTTCCAAAAGGTAAGGAAATGGTTAAAAGAAATAGGATATAATATTTATTTTAAATATTATATGCCTAAAGAGGCCTAAAATATTGAAGACCCAAGGAAGGAGAAGCAGGTTTAAAAAGAAATGATAATATTATAATATTATAATATTTTGGGCAAAATTATGAGGTAAAGAAAACGAGGTCCAAGGAATTATTAAAAATAATCTTTCCTTGAAAAAACCCATTGAGAAATTTTTAAAAGATTTAATTTAATTTATTTAAATTAAAATATTTTAACCTATGGTTAAAATTTTAATTTAAATAAATAATGGGTGCCAAAGGTTTTAAGTTTAATATTTAAATTTAAATTTGAATTTCAAATTCAAATTTGGGCCGACGTGTAAGGGCAAAGAGCAAATGTATTTATAGGGGAAATAATTTTCATTTTCCCTCCCCGATGATATGCGATTCATATGCTATGCTAAGAGAAATATTTTGTGCGCTACTTTGCTAAGTAAGAAGAGGGAATTCACGTTTTAATTTTTTAAGAGGAAAACGAAGGTTCAATTGAAAGCGAAAAGGCTAGGAGGTTCTATAGTGCTGTGTAGCACAACTAGTGGTCAAGGACATGCTAAGTCACTCGCATAGAAAAGGTTAAGGTTTTGATTCCCCACACGACTCATTTTTGTAAAAGAGAAAGGATTTTGGTCATTCATTGAACTTCTTGGAGGAATAAGAGGGTGAGCATGAACAAGGGTTCATGTGTGGGCGTGTAGCCCAATGTTAGCCTAGCCTTGGACTAAGGTGTTGTGGTGAAAAGTGGTCTTGGGTTTGATTTTAGGCGTAGCTAAGGTGTGAGCAATATTTTTAATGTGGGCCAAGACTAAGGTAAGTGTCTTTAATTTCTTATTTTGAATTTTCATCGAAGGTGGAAGGCATTAGGTTTATAAAGGCCACGTGACATGAATAGGGAGTTATAAGGTTAAGTCAAAAAATTTTATATATTTTTGTTTCTTAGAAAATCATAGAGAGGTTTGGAGTTATAAGGGTTAATAAAAGAATTTTATTTTTATGTGTTGGATGTTATTTTGAAAGGTTGGAGTTTATAAGGTTTTAGAAAAGGGAACTTAACTTTTGAATATTATTTTAAAAGGTTGGAGTTTATAAGATGTTAGAAAATGAACTTAACTTTTAAATATTATTTTGAAAGGTTGGAGTTTATAAGATATTAGAAAAGGAACTTAACTTTTGAGTATTATTTTGAAAGGTTGGAGTTTATAAGGTGTTAGTAAAGGAACTTAATTTTTTAATATTATTTTGAGAGTTTTGAGATTATAAGGTGTACTTGAGATTTGATATTTTTGTATGGTGAAATAATTATTGGAGAGAATATTTGTATGGATATTTTGAGATAGGTTGTTGCTATATAACCTTGAAAATTGGCAAAGAGGATTTGATTGTGATTAAGACAGGTTTTAAACATATATCTCCATCAAAACAAAAGGTGTGGGTACTATTGAGTTGAAGTTTTTCCCAATTGTAAAACCACACTCACCTTAGAATTTTGATCACAAAACCCTCTCTTGAAAAGAATTTAGATATCAAAACAACTTCTCCAAGGTTTCGCTATGTATGCATTACACATGTGTATTAGTAATATCAATGAAGACACATCAATTAAATGCTAGGAAAACCTTAGTGATTGCAAGTAATTGGTTTTTTTTTTAATTACATGGTGGAATCGGTAGCCACCACGAATCCGGGCAGGTTGTCTAGCTTTTATGGCTGCCATAGTATTGTGCATTGTACACCCCAAAATCTGCAACACAGATCTTCATGCAGTCCGTCCTTATAACCACCATGCCATAATCATTTTAAAACTTTTACCCTTCTTAAAGCACCAGGGAAAGGGACAAGCGTTCAGTCCAATGAGGCCCGAGATTTGAACCTTGGACCTCCATCCCCCTTATGGGATTTGGATGAACCAATTAGTCTACACCTTGAATCTTATTGCAAGTAATTGTTAACAAGGGATATGTGTTGGTTTATTTTACCATGCTATATTAATGATTGTTCATAAAAATTAAAAGAATATAAATGTGAATTGGCCCTCATATGACCATGATGTAAAGCCTTAATTCCTTTTATCTTGGAGGATTTTAGGTAGATTTTATCTTCCTTTATTAAGTAGATTTTAAACAAGTTTTATCTTGCATTAAATTTTACTTTAAGCATGAAGTAAAAGATTAAAATCTATCTCTAAACATGAATTTCAAATGATGAAAGAATTCCTTTTATATTGCTTTAAACCTCAATATGGAATAATTTGGATGACCCACTTTGTAGCTATAGTAGCCTTTGATATAATAAATAAATTATCCCTCTTTGATGAAATTAGTAGTCTTTGATATAATTATGCTGCATCATGTCGCGATATCGCGACACTTTTTCTCTTCGACCGCGATTTTGCAACATGTCATGATTTTGCGACACTTTTTCACTTTAGTCGTGATATTGCGACACTTTTTCTCTTTGGCTGCGTCTTTGCAACATGTCACGATTTCATGACACTTTTTCTCTTTGGCTACGAAAGTGCAACTTTTCGCGATATCGTGACACTTATTCTCTTTGACCGTGATCCTGCATCATGTCACGATTTCGCAACACCTTTTCTCTCCGACCGTGAATTTGCAAATTGTCGCGATATCATGACACCTTTTCTCTCTGACTGTGATTTTACAGCATGTCGCGATATCACGACACTTTTTCCCTTTGGATGAGATTTTGCAACATGTCACGATTTCGTGACACTTCTCCTCTTCGGCCTCGTTGATGCAGTTTTTCATGATATCGCGTCACTTTTTCTCTTCGGCCGCAATTTTGCAACATGTCACGATTTCGCAACACTTTTTTTCTTTGGCCACGATTCTGCATCATGTCGCGGTTTCGCGACACCTTTTCTCTTTGGCAGTGATTTTGCAACATGTCGCGATATTGTGACTTTTTCTCTCTAGCCGCAATTTTGCAACATGTCGTGATATTGTGACACCTTCTCCCTTCGATCGAGATTCTGCAACATGTCGCGATTTCGTGACACTTTTCCTCTTCGGCCTCGATGATGCAGTTTGTCGCAATATCGCGACACATTTTCTCTTCAGCCGCCTTGCTGTAACTTGTCGCGATTTCACGACACTATTTCTCCTCGATCGCGAATTTGCAACATGTCACGATATCATGACATTTCTTCTCTTCGATCGTGATTCTACAACATGTCGTGATATCGTGACACTTCTTCTCTTCTGGCACCAACCTTGCAACTTGTCACGATTTCGCGACACTTCTTCTCCTTTGGCAGCAACCTTGCAACATGTCACGATATCGTGACACTTTCTCTCCTTCGACTGCAATGCTGCTTCTTGTCGTGATTTCGTGACATCTCTTCCTCTTTTGGCTGCAACAGTGCAACATGTCACGATATCGTGACATCCTTTCCTTCTTGCTTTTTCCCTTTGCTGTGGGCCGTGAAAACATAACTGGTCGCGATATCGCGACACCTTCCCTCGGGTGGTGTTTTGCTTTCTCTCTGATCTTTAGCTCTTGGGCCTCCTTGGTCGGCTTGAAAAACATGTAAAAACCTCTTGTACAAGGTTCAGGGACCTTTCAACACCCTTTCAACCAATCAAAAAAAAAAATTAGTTTTCACAAAGAGAAAAATTTATTGCCTTAAAACAATGACCTTAAAATGTCATTATAAATTATCCCTCTTTACTGAAATAATTTTCATAAAGAAGAAATAATTTAATGTTTTAAAACAATAGCCTTTGATGTAATGTATAAATTACATCTCTTTAATGAAATCAAAATTTTCATAAAGAAAGGCAAATTTATTTCTTCGAAAATGATAGCTTATGGAATGCCATTAAAATTTACCCCCCTTTAATGGAATTGAAATTTTCATAAAGGGGAAGGCCATATATGCTTGCAAATAAAAATGTAAAGTTGAAAAAATCTGATTTGCTTTTAAAATGTAAAAAAATAAAATTTTGAAATTATAAAAATCCTCATAAAACAACAATTTTGAACAATTTTTATAAAATTGAAATGGCTTCAAAATGATTTTGAATTTTTTTCAGATGAAATATTGTAACTCATTCTTCACACCCATGTAATTATTTTTGTCATTTTTTTTTTTTTTTAATTTTTTGTTTTAATTGTTGTAGTTTAAAAAAATTCCACAAAAAGAAAAAAATAAATATAAAATCTGAAATGGAAATAAAATATAGAAAATCTAGAAAATGAACTAATAGTAGTTTCATTCTATCCTATCATGCAAAACCTAAGATATGAGAGTTTTCGAATGTAACCCAACCTAACTGAAACTACATTTGCACATCCCAAAATAAGTTAGATGCAAGCTTCTAAGGAATAAAATCGAGAAAAATAAAAAATGGATATTAAACACAAAAACATTTGGAAATGATTCTCTTATTTTGCTCAAAAAGGTGCAAAAATCCTGCAATATTTGCATCAAAACACCAAAATATTTATGTTTTACATCTCCATTCCAGCAGCATCTGGCCTTTCCCTTTATAAAAATTTCAATTTCATTAAAGGGGGGTAAATTTTAATGGCATTCCATAAGCTATCATTTTCGGAGAAATAAATTCGCCTTTCTTTATGAAAATTTTGATTTCATTAAAGAGAGGTAATTTATGCATTACATCAAAGCTTATTGTTTTAAAACATTAAATTATTGCTTCTTTATGAAATTATTTCATTAAAGAGGGATAATTTATAATGATATTTTAAGGCCATTGTTTTAAGGCAATAAATTGGTGTTTCTTTGTGAAAACTAATTTCATCAAAGAGGGATAATTTATTTATTATATCAAAGGCTACTATAGCTACAAAGTGGGTCATCCAAATTATTCCATATTGAGGTTTAAAGCAATATAAAAGGAATTATTATCTTCTTTTTGTGGTGCAGTGGTAAATACTCTGGGTGCTGGGAAAGGTCGACCCAAGTTCCATTCTCCTTGTCTCCATCCTGCAGATATATGGTATAGTTAGGAATGTCCTATGTGCTGGTAGATGTCGACAAGGCTCCATTCCTCCTATGCCCAACCTGTTGAAAGTGGCACCTCAAAAGGGGTGTTTTCCACTATAAATTAGTTTTACCCAGGTGTTGTAGGTGAGTTGGAGAGGAGAGGGAAATCCTCCAAGGGAGGTCCCAGGTTCGAATCTCCACCCTACCAAAAAGCTGAATTGGGTACCCAAAATCCAATTGATAATGTTGGTGCGAGCAGGACTGGGTGTGACCCCCGGGTGACTTTGAAAGTGTAGAACCCCCTGTTCGTGGTCTCTTAGACCAAGGCAGCCCCACAAGGGGTTTTTCGCTTAAAAAAATATATATATAAAAGGAATTATTTCATCATTTGAAATTCATGTTTAGAGATAGGTTTTAATCTTCTACTTCATGCTTAAAGTAGGATTTAATGCAAGATAAAACTTGTTTAAAATATACTTAATAAAGGAAGATAAAATCTACCTAAAATCCTCCAAGATAAAAGGAATTAAGGCTTTACATCATGGTCATATGAGGGCCAATTCACATTTGTATTTCTTTAAGTTTTATGAATAATCATTAATATAGCATGGTAAAATAAACCAACACATGCCCCTTGTTAATAGTTACTTGCAATCACTAAGGTGTTCCTAGCATTTAATTGATATATCTTCATTGAGATTACTAATACACATGTGCAATGCTTATATAGCGGAACCTTGGAGAAGTTGTTTTATTTTAACTTCTTTGCAAGAGAGGGTTTTGTGATCAAAATCCTAAGGTGAGTGTGGTTTTGCAATTGGGTAAAATTACCACTCAACATTTTGGTGCTAGAAGGAGGGCATGAATTGGTGTTATTTTATTTATGCTAAATTGTTCATTGTTGTTTCAAATGCTTTTGACTTATTCATGCAATGAATAATGTGATATTGGTGTAACTTTGAGAGTTTTGAATTGCTAAATATTTCAAGTTCATTTGACTAGCATCTTTGGCCTCCTTTAGCACTCAACACTTTGGGAGCTAGGAGGGCCTGAATTGGTTTATTTTATTGCTATTTAGATGCTAAATTGTTCATGTTACTTGAAATATTTATTCAAATACATTGGTCTTGACTAATGAGATTTTGTATGATCACTTTCATTGATTCTAACATTCTCTATTTGATGATGTGTTAATGCTAACCTTTTTGCAAATTTGAGAATGTTCTTCAATGTCATGGTTTAATTGATGCATATATTTTGGTTGATGCTAACATGATGATTCATATGTTAAACATTTGATATTGGTTAGTCATTTCATGCTTCTTTGTAAGAAATTTTTATTTGACTAACAAAATTGGTTCTGAAGTTATTCTTTGAGTTTCACTAATGGCATCGGTTTTTCTAGCTAGGGTAGGAATTTCATTGTGGATAGCTGGCTATTATAGTCACTTAGACATGCCTACTCATCAAATTCCTCAAGGTGTAGAAAATCATTTACCCATGTTTAAGCATGATGTGACCTCAAATGAGGAACATATTCAAAGATACAAGGACATCTTAAGGCATTTGCAAATGTGTAATGGAGATGTTCCTTGTAGATTATTTTCATATACATTGGATGAGGTTGCGTATGAGTGGTACCTATACCTACCTGTAGGTTCCATCACTTCTTGGGCTCAACTAGAAGCAACATTTACTAGCCATTTTGGAAAACAAGTTGACCTCGTTTTGATGTTAAATCAATTTATCTCTATCTCTAAGGAACCTAATGAGTCCATGAGTGAATTCAATGATAGGTTTCATAAGTTTTATATTGAAGTGGTACCCCATTTCATCATTTTAGAAGAGAGAGCTATTCAAATATACATGGGAGCCATACACCCCATAGTTGCTACATTTTTAAGGGAAAATCTTGATGACCCATCTTTGCATGGAGTCTATGAGACCACGATAACATTAGAACAATGGTGTGTTTCAGAAAGAGAAGAGGTGGATCAACCATAATTGCTTAACCCTAGGGTGAAAAATCAATGGGATGAAGTTGAATGTCCAAATATTACAACCACCTTAGATTTCATCCAAGAGGATGTGCGAGTTTCAAAGCCAAGGTCCATTAAAGAGGATTGGGATGAACAAACCCATCAAGATATGGAGATTGGTTCATGTTTACTCACAAAGGAAGATTGGGATAACCATTGGGAGTAAAATACAAGAGTTGATCTTATTGAAGAAACCCTTGACTCACCAAAGGTGGTTGAGAGTGAATTTGAGGAGTCAAGAGATGAATTTGAAGACATGGTGGAATCTCATCAATTGTTTTTAGAAGATGATCATTGTAAAGATCAAGAAATCCAACATGAGTCTAGTTGTGATGATCTTGAGATGAATGGCTCAAAGTTTTGGTTTACAAGTGAGGATTGGGATGATCATAGAAAGAAAAATATAAAAATTGATCCCATTATAGAAACCCCTAAGCCATCAAAAGTGGTTGAAAGTGAGGTTGAAAGAAAATCAATAAATGAATTTGAAGATATAATAGAATTTCACCACTTGTTCTTGGAAGATACTTTGGATGATATTGTTGAAACTGATGGCCAAGAAAACCCACACCTTCCAAATTGTGATAAAATTGAATTTTGGGTTACAAATGTGGATTGTGATCTTGCAAACTTGAATACAAAGAGTAACCCACTTTTGGAAATAATTGAACCATCTAAGGAAGGTGAAGGTGAGTTTGAGGATCAATCCATTGATGAATTTGAAGAATGTGAAGGTATGGTTGAACATCACACCCCAATTTTAGAAGATGATAATTGTTGGTGGAATAAATGGGAGAAATTTGCCGCTATTTCTAATGAAGTACTCGCTTCACCTGATATGTAGGACAAGTTGCAAAGGCTAGTTCTACAACTTAAAGAAAATATCTCTCAACTACAAGAACAAAGGCCTCAAGATGCATATCTTGATGATGCTCCAAATCATCCTCATGAGACAAAGGTTGAAGATACTAAAAGTGATATTCTTTCGGACAATGGAGGGATCCTAGAGTGGATTGGTTTTGAAACATGTGATGAATCAGGACCTTCCATAAATTTGGATGAGGTGATTAAATTTGATGATCAAAGCCTTCAACATCCTTGAGATGATGACAAGGAAAAATTTGAAGAAGAATTTATTGAAGATTTTGAGGAAGAAATAGTATGGATGGTTAACAAGAAATGGGAAGAATATGCTCACTCCAAACCTTCTAATGAACTTTTTGTGTCAATTGATATGCAGGATAATACAATTGCTTCCTCACATGAGGATATTACAAGTCCTGTACAATTTGAAAAAGTTTTGGAAGAAGGGTTTGAATCTCATCTAGTATTGAAAAGTGACAATGATTCTACTACCATGGATAAATAAGGAGAACCATTTACTTTGGTCCCCTTTGAGGGGCAAGAAATTAAAAATATTGATCCACCTATTGGCTCTACAATGTCTATGCCATCTCAAAATGAGGAAATTTCAGAACCTGAGTGGTTTGGGTTTGATATCATTGATGATCCAATTGAAAATGTCACGTTATCTGAAACAACCCAAGTGATTGATCATGGAGATGTGTTAGTTGACCCATCCCTAGATAGACAAGACTCATGGTTTGAAAAGGATGGAAATGTTTTTAATTGGGTGCCTAATTTTGGTGTCTTTGATAAATAGGTCATGGACAAAGAAGAAGTGCTACATGAAGATGATGATAAAGATCATGAAGAAAAAGAAGAAATGACAATGACTCTCCAAGTATTGGTAAATGGAAATATGCCAAAGGTAAAATCTCACCTTTTGGGTTCCACCATTCAAAATCTAGGTGAAGGTTTGTCTAATGGGTTGTTGGATTCAAATACTATCAATGATGAAATGCCATTTGTGGTTGATAAATAATTTGAGTTAATTTCTCCTCACACCACTAATGATATTGCTTTGTTGAATGAAAAAGAATTTGATATGCTTGAAGTGTTAAATCAAGTTC
This sequence comes from Wollemia nobilis, assembly GCA_028583015.1. Taxonomy (NCBI): domain Eukaryota; kingdom Viridiplantae; phylum Streptophyta; class Pinopsida; order Araucariales; family Araucariaceae; genus Wollemia; species Wollemia nobilis. Next base: position 7,012,772 of record JAQPPZ010003305.1, on the reverse strand, counting down.
ATAATCAATTAATTATTGAATCTAGGATAAAAACTCATGATGATCCTCATTTAATAGATATCCTAGATGATTGCAAGTGGTTGCATAAATTTTATTGGCCTACAAACATGAAAAATGAATTGGCTTTGAAATTTTTAGAAATAGGCTCCTGTTTGCAAGATCTCATATTTAAAAAGGAAAGCTTATTTCTAAATCATGAATTGAATTGTGAAATTTGCATTGTAAGGAATAGACAAGATAGAATTGAATATCAATTATTGTCTAATCAATTTGATGATTTGAAGCTCCCCTATGGGATTACTAATGGAACTAAATCAAATTGGTGGGGTGAGAGAGGCAAGATGAAAATTGTTGTATTGTTTGGCCTAATCTTATTTTTGTTGGATTTCTGTAAAACTTGGCATGCATATCATGTTATATTTCTTTTGAAATGCTCTAATCATGTTTGGGATCCAGGAAGGTGATAGCTCAAACTTTGCATCATCATGTACCATATTGTACATTTGTATATAGTTTTGGTTTTCATGTTTTGGTTTTGGTTTTCTATTTTTGTGCTTTGTCCTTAATTGTTGGTTTTGTTTTGCATTATTGATGGTTTTATTTAGATTAGGTTTGGTTTTGTGTTTTTAGTTTTGTGTTTTGGGTTGTTCCCTTGTTTTGAGGTGATGTTTCATGGTCACTAACTAATGGCCTCTTGCCCATTTTTGTGTTCCTTTGTTAAGTAGGATGGAATACCTAATCTGAAAGTAGGTGAACCTAAGAAAAGGGGATGAATTATTTTGTGATCATGCTCAGATTTTGGGACTAAGATGGTGGAGAGTGGAACAATGAAATATTTTGCTAGAGCTCCACATGTAACTCACATACATTAAAGGGTATTTCTAGAAATTATGAAGGATGAAGTTATCTTGATTTGCAACCCTAGGCAAAAATCCAACATGCTCCACTTGTAGGCTTCCTAACCCCAGTGATGCTTGAAGCTTTGCAAAGTTTTTCTTTTGAAAAAAAAAGAGAAAACGAGCATTGAAAAGCTTGATCAAATCAATCACAAGATCTAGATAAACTCTACCGGGGCTATGGATGCCTGATCGATAGTAGGGCTCTGTCTAGACACAGCTCAAGTAAAAATAAAGGCTTTGCAAAGCATTGAGTGAACACAAGGGTGAGTTAGATAAACCCTACCGGGGCTATAGATGCCTGACTGGTAGTGGGGCTCTATTTGTAAAAGTTTTCATTTTATGAGTTGTACTTCATAGCCTAATGCAAAAAGAGATGATGGAATCTGGAGGGTTTTCAGAGATGCAATAATGAATCACTTTTTCACACACTGAGCAAAGGCAGATGGATTAATTATTTTTATTCGAAGCTGTTTACCCCCACCTTCTTGGGACATTGCTAAATAATTTATGTTTCACTGATCTTTTGTGTTCTCATTTTAGATTGGGTTCTTCACCCGAAATGCTCAGGAGCATTTCCCAGCAGAGTCACCATTTGTTGTGATTATCGCACAACTCACCCCAAAATTGGGGACCCACCTTTCATTTTTTGTGTTTGGGTGTTTTTGTTTCATTTTGAGTGTCTAGTAGGTTGCTTGGTTTTAGGTTGTAGTTTTTTGTTAATTTGTTATTAGCAATTTTTGATGATTTTTATCATCAATTTGTTGTCGATGATTTTTATCGTCAATTTGTTGTCGATGATTTTTATCATCAATTTGTTGTTGATGATTTTTATCATCAATTTATTGCTAACAATTTTTATTGTCAATTTGTTGTCGATGATTTTTATCGTCAATTTGTTGTCGATGATTTTTATCATCAATTTTGTTGTTAGCAATTTTATTGTTAAATTTTGTGTTGGCCTTCATTTGTATATTTGAAATTAATGATAAAAAAAAAAAGCATATAATGAAAAGAACTAATATATATATATATATATATATATATGATTAAAAAATAATAATAATAATAATAATAAAAAAGTAAAAAAAATAATTGAATAAATAAATATGTATATGAATATATATATTTGTATGTATTTATATACATAAATAGGATAATGATAGCATTAAATAAAACAAATTGAAAAATAATAAAAAATATATAAAAAATGTAAATGAAAACATTATCCTCGTTTCGTGCTGGTCATACATGGTTTAGGGTTTTGGTATCTAGAATAGATAGTTCTTGTGGTTTTATATTATGTTATTAAGGTAATATGCTTACTACCATCATGTGTTAATGCAGGTTATCAAAATTTATGGGATGTCGAACGAGGACCGAGACCCTCGACAATATAGTCGGGCATGAACGGATATCGATGTGACCATGCAAAGACGTGAGGTCAGTTGAATTTGTTCAATGGAGTATAATGCAGATGTGGCGATGACCCATACGCCTGGCGTGAAATGGTCATGTGAGTTAGGTAGAGAATTTCGAATGAGATGGATGAATCAGGAGACCATGATGGATGCTCAAACATGAAGCATGGACCATTGATGGACAAATATTAGTCGAACGTATCGATAATGGATGGGCATAGACTATGGGTTGTTTTGTCGAGGATGGGGATTGCTGATGTGGATACCGACATAGACAGGATGCAGTGGTCAAAGTTTCAGATAATGATAATCGAGCATGTGGTAGGGGTTTCTCTCGAAGACAAATAGATGCTCGTAAAATAGTGTGGGTAGATAGCATGGACAAAGGGGTATATGCCTCTTTGGGACACAGTGGAGCCAAGCGTGGATGACACACACTGGTGGAAACGATGTAGGATATTAGCTGGTGGGTGAAAATGCAGTATAGATGGGAGAAATTCAAATATCAATAGCTAGAAGATGGGATGAGTCACATTGAAGTTTATTCTACTGGGTGAGGGTGAAAATTTGTTTCAAACAACATGGCGAGTACACTCTCTCGAAGACATTGGGTCCGATATTTGTAGAGGAGACAAAAAAAAATTCTTTTTTCGAAGTTTTCCCACCATTGGTGGACAAAGACAAGGCACACTCAGGCAGCGTGGTATTCATATTGGAGGACATGCATAGTAAATGATTGATTTTCCCGTAGCACAGTGGACCGTCAGATGCTTGACGTGGATGATGCAGATGGATATCACTCAAACAAAAGAGATACTGGGGTTGTATTGTCAAGTTTGATGTTGAAATAACCATCTCAAATACCACTAGTAGGTTCTGGTTTTAAATCACAACAATAGTGACTCGGATGCCTGGTTGATATGCGAGAGTGTGACTGTGTATTAAATGATTTAAGCAAAACTTAATGAAAATTTAGCCTGGTGATGTTAGTGATGTTAGGCATGAATTTATATTAATATAATGAACTGGTAGTTTGCACAGCAGTAGTGGATAGCGATGAATACAAATATACATGATCGAGGATGTGATTTCAAAGCTAGGGATAGTTATGATGACAAAGTTTGGAGACCCGACGATACACACCCGATGTCGATCAATGTCGTAAGTCATGGGTATGGTGGTAGTACTAGATGAGAACATGTCTAAGTGGCGATTGTGATATCTCCACCACGACATGAGGTAAAGGCATCCGCGAGGCTAATGTGGGTAATAATAGCATTCACAGGATGCATATTAAAGATATGGCATTTGTTTGGATTCTAAATATTATGAGCAAATTCACTTGTGGACATAGTGGGATGTGCAAATGCAGTTTTGGTTAGGTTGGGTTATGTTTAGAAACTCTCATATATTAGGTTTTGCATGATAAGGTAGCATAAAACTGCCATTACTTTATTTTCTGAATTTTCTACATTCTATTTCCATTTCCAGATTTTGTTTTTTTTTTTTATTTTTTCTTTCATTTTGCATATTTTTTTAAATTTTCAATGATTAAAATAAAAATAAAAAAAATTCAAACTCAAAAAATAAATACATGAGTGTGAATAATGAGATTCAATCTTTTATCCTAAACAAATTCGAACTTATTCCGAAGCCATTTTGATTTTATAATTTTTTTTGGAAATTGTAGTTTTATGAAGATTTTTATAATTTCAGAATTTTATTTTTTCACATTTTAAAGGCAAATCAGATTTTATTTTTTTAGCTTTACATTTTTATTTGTAGGCATAAATGAACTTCCTTTTATGAAAGTTTCAATTTCATTAAAGGGGGTATATTTTAATGGCATTCCATAAGCTATCATTTTCGGAGAAATAAATCTGCCTTTCTTTATGAAAATTCTGATTTCATCAAAGAGGTAATTTATACATTACATCAGAGGCTATTTTTTTAAGGTATTAAATTATTTATTCTTTATGAAAATTATGATTTCATTAAAGAGGGTTAATTAATAATGACATTTCAAGATCATGCAAAAAATTGCTCTCTGTGAAAATTAATTTTATTAAAGAGGGATAATTTATTTATTATATCAAAGGCTACTATAGCTACAAAGTGGATCATCCAAATTATTCCATCTTGAGTTTTAAATCAATATAAAAATAATTCTTTCATCATTTGAAATTCATGTTTAGAGATAGGTTTTAATCTTCTACTTCATGCTTAAAGTAGGATTTAATGCAAGATAAAACTTGTTTAAAATATACTTAATAAAAGAAGATAAAATCTACCTAAAATCATCAAAGATAAAATTAATTAAGGCACTACATTGTGGTCATATGATGGCCAATTCATATTTGATTTTCTTTAAGTTTTATGAACAATCATTAGTATAGCATGATAAGATAAACCAACACATGCCCCTTGTTAACAATTACTTACAATCACTAAGGTGTTCCTAGCATTCATTTTATATATCTTCAATGAGATTATTAATACACATGTGCAATGCTTATATAGTGGAACCTTGGAGAAGTCATTTTGGTTTCTAACTTATTTACAAGAGAGGGTTTTGTGATCAAAATCCTAAGGTGAGTGTGGTTTTACAATTGGAAAAAATTACTACTCAACAGATACATCATCCTTATGAGTGAAATATTGTTGGATTGAATGTTGTGAAATGCAAAGTTGGAATGAAAAGGATTGTTTGATAAGTATTGTTGAAAATTTTTGAGTAAGTTTTCATGTGCATGATTTGTGGATATTGAAAGACCATGAGTATCATTGTTATGTGAGATTGAGAACAATCTTGAGCTATGATTTGTGAAATAACATGACTATCATTGTTAAGTGGGATTAAGAACTATATTGAACTAGGGTTTGTGAAAGAACATGAGTATCATTGTTATGTGATATTGGAATCATCTTGAGTCAAAGTTTGAGTTCCATAGTGTGAGTTTTTGGAAGTATAGTGAAACACTTGGTTAGAGTTTGTAAGCAAGTTGTGTTTCATTGAGTGGATGTTTGAGTGAGGTTGGTTGAGCATTATTGATTGAAAGCATTGGAGTGATAGTTCAAGATTTGTAAAATAAATTATACTTTATTTTTGAATTGATTTGAAAGAGAGTTTGAAAGTGATAGAGTGTTTTGTTGAAGTGTTAAAAATATTGAATCTTTAATCATTATCTATATGTTTCTATGGTTGAACAAGATTCTGAGTGAAACTTTTTTGTGGTATTGAAGAGGTTTTCTGAAAGATAAAGTTGAGTTTTGGATGCAAGTTTTATAATTTATTTGAACAAGCTTATATGAAATCTTGTAGGTAAAATTGAGTAAGTCCTAAAGGGGACTTAAGGACATAATTGAGTAAGATTTTGTGAAATCTTAAGGAGAAAATTAAGCAATATTTTGTAAAATCTTGTTGAGCGTATTTGGGGTAAGTCTTAGTGAAGACTTGTTGAGCATATTAGACAAGTTATAGGGAGGACTTGTTGAAAATATTTAAGGTAAGTCTTGGTGAAGACTTGAGTATATTTGAGGTAAGTATTGGTGAAGACTTCTTTAGAATATTGGACAAGTTCTAGGGAGGACTTGTTGAGAAAATTTAAGGTAAGTCTTGGTGAAGACTTTTTGAGCAGTTTTGAGGTAAGTCTTGGTGAATACTTATTGAGCAGATTGGACAAGGTCTTGGTGAAGACTTTTTGATAAGATTGGACAAGTTCTAGAGAGGACTTGTTGGACATATTTGAGGTAAGTCTTAGTGAAGACTTAAGAAAATATTGAGCAAGTTCTAGAGAGGACTTGTTGATATATTTGAGGCAAGTCTTGGTGAAGACTTGAGAGCATATTGAACAAATTCTAGAGAGGACTTTTTGATATATTTGAGGTAAGTCTTTGAGAAGAATTGAGAGTAGAGTTGATTGATTGATTTTTTCAAGCCTTGAGTTAAGACTTGAGCTAGATCTAAGTAGAGTTGATTTATGATTTGATCAGGCTTTGTGTTAAGGTTTGAGGATAGATTTGAGGATAGAGTTTGGTACATATTTGAGAGTAGATTTGTGCCAGACCAGAGATATATTTATGAGCATATTTATGCTAGATCAAGGATAGTGTTTAGTGCATATTTGAGACAGAGATTGAGCAGAGCTTATAGTAAGCTTTCGAGGTGATAGAGCAGAGGACAATAGCCTCCAATGGATAGATATCCATTAACTAGGGTAGTGAGGACAAAGGTCTTCTGAGTGAGGATATAGGTCTTCAGTAGAGAGATCCACAAGCCAGTGCAATGGAGGTAGTAGTATTTTAGAAGATCACCAGCCAGCATAAAGGAGAAAAAGTTCTCCTATGGATAGAGATCCATGAACCAACAGAGGAGAAAGAGTTCTACTATGGATAGAGATCCACAAACCAACTGAGGAGAAGGAGTTTTCTTGTGGACAGAGTTCCACGAAATTGATTAGGGGGATTGGTGTCTCCTTTGGATAGAGGTCCATAAATATTGTAATAGGTAAGGATTCCCAAGAGATTTGCTGAGAAATTTTTAGTGAAATATTTTCTTCGTGGAATACCCAAATTGGGTGAACCACATTAAATTGGTGTCTCTATTTTGTATGATGATTTATGCATTGCTTTGATTACTGTTGTTGATATATCCATTGATATATTGGATAATATTGTTTGAGAAAGAGAAGTAAAAGTTGGTCTTATATTTTTCATCCCCACTTCTCAATATAAGCTTGTGTTTTTCAAAAAAACCTCCAAGAATTCACTTGGAACCCCTCTATACACCTCCAAGCTAGAAACCATTATAGACAAAAAAGCTTAGAGGCAACAAGGAATTTTTTGAAATTTTTAATTGCCACCCAATGCCTCCCAATCTCCCTCAACCATTTTAGCCTTAAGACATTTTATAGATAACACCGCCTCACTTTCAACCTATAGAAATCTTATTATAGAGGAGTAGACATTCGAGTGGGATAACACACTAGAGAAGGATCCATTCAAACATAGATCATTATAGTTTTTTAATAATAGTGTTTAGAGGGATACCAATTAGCCATGCGATTAATAAGAAGCTCAAATAGGCATCACTACACACATGGAGAAACCTCCCCATGGGTCCCTCTAATTTCAGTCAAGATCTTAGATGCCACCCTAAAGCAGTTCCACTAATACAAGGATCAAGAGGCAACACTTGATTGGAAAAGGATTGGAAAACCCTTTAAATATAAAAACTCTCCTTCTTGACTTGATCAGTATGACATCCTAGAGGCTAGCTCATGATAGTTAAAATTTTCTATCAATGAAGACCATGATTTGAAACCTACAAGCCCTATTTTTTTTATAAACCAAGTTAATAAGTAGATAATAGTTTAAGGCTCCTACCTAGGTGTTGTAGGCGAGTTGGAGAGGAGAGAGCAATCCTCCAAGGGAGGTCCCAAGTTCAAATCTCCACCCTACCAAAAAGCTGAATTGGGTATCCAAAATCCAATTGATAATGTTGGTGCGGGCAGGGTCGGGTGCAACTCCTAGGTGACTTTGATGGTGTAGAACCCCATGTTCATGGTCTCTCAGACAAAGGCGGATCCACAAGGGGTTTTTTGTTTAAAAAAAATAGTTTGAGGCTACTTTTTTCACACCTAATAGGCAAGTTTCCCTAGTAAATTAGACCTAAAATTATAAATTGCCTACTATGAGATGCATTTTCAAAATAAAACACTTTTTTTTTTCTTTCTTTTTCTTTTTGAAGAATAATTCAAAAAAATTATACTAAAACAAGATCATTTACAAGTTGGGATGAGGCTTCTCCCAACCTTAGCAAAAGAGAACACATGTTTACAACATTAAAAGAAGATTTGCATTGGAGCCAAATCTCCTCAACCATATTTCTACAATGGTTGTTCACCTGTTTACAACTATAAAAAAGATCTACATTGGAGTCAAATATCCTAAATCATATTTCTATAATGGTTGTCCAAATTAGCTAAACACTGGATTTACTCATAAACCTACCTAATCATCTCATCCTCAATAACCATTTCACTATGCCATTGAACCCCTACCTTCTTCTCAATACCTATCTTAGCTAGGAGTTAAGAGGTTCTTCATTGTTGTCTTGCGCTTTCTCTTCGAACATGTCGTGAAATCGCGATAGTTTTTCTTTCTTCTCAACATGTCGCGATATCGCGACAGTTTTTCTTTCTTGCTCAACATGTCGCGATATCGCGACAGTTTTCTTCCTTGTGATTTTCTTTTGATTTTTAGCATATGGGCCACTTCGATCTTTTGGAAAATCACTGTACATACTCTGAAGAACCTCTTAACTCCTATCCACTTCATCAATACTCGAAGAACCTCTTAACTCCTGTCCACTTCATCAACTGATCTGTCTGACTGTGTTGACAACAATGACAATACTTTTGTTGCACCTTGCTCAACAATCTCCCCCTTTGGAATTGTTGGCAACACACGTGCAATTTCCTGTAATTCTTCTCCCCCTTTGACAATAATACCAAAGGGCTGCTGCAGACTCCCCCGAGTCCATGCACAACATTCTCGAGCACAAATTATTACAGTTAGCAAAAATTACAAACATGAGCAAAAAGATAATCAAATATATAAATGCTCCCCCCGAGAATGTGGTCCCGATTGCTAGTCAATGCTTGGGAAGCATGACCACTCCCAATTTATTGCGAAGGTACTCAAAAATTTCCTTGGGCAGCGGTTTTGTGAAGATATCCGCTACTTGCTCTGTAGTTGGGACAAAATCCAACTTAACCTCACCTTCCGCAACTTTCTCCTTCAGAAAGTGATATCGGATAGCAATATGTTTTGTGCGGGAATGCATAACCGGATTCTTTGAGATGTTAATAGCATTGGTGTTATCACACTTAACTGAAATTGGCTCACTGAAGTTAATGCCAAGATCTTTCAGGGTTTGTTTCATCCATAAGACCTGCGTACAACACGTTGATGCTGCAATATATTCTGCCTCTACTGTGGATAAGGAGACTGACTCTTGTTTCTTACTGTGCCATGCGACCAACCTGTCTCCAAGATAGAATGCACCTCCACTGGTACTCTTTCTGTCATCGACACATCCTACCCAATCTGCATCTGAATACGCAATAAGGGTGAAGTCCTTACCTTTCGGATACCATAACCCATACTCCATAGTACCCTTCAGATATCGAAGAATCCTCTTCACTGCTGTCACATGAGTCTCCTTGGGACTAGCCTGAAATCGTGCTACCATGCAAACTGCCTGCAAGATATCTGGTCTGGTAGCTATCAAATACAGTAGGCTCCCAATCATAGATCTGTACATGGTTTGATCAACATCTGGAGATTTGTCATCCTTGCTCAACTTGCAACCTGTCGTCATGGGAGTGCTAACAGGCTTACAATCCTCCATTGTGAACTTTTTTAGCATCTCTTTCACATATTTAACTTGAGAAATAAATATGCCCTTCTCATTTTGATTAACTTGTAGTCCGAGGAAATACGAAAGTTCACCAATCATTGACATTTCAAATTCTTTCTACATCTTATTTGCTAAATATTTACACGACTCATCATTGTTGCTGCCAAAAATGATATCATCTACGTATACAACAAGGACAATGAGATGGCCATTCTCTATTTTGACATACAAATTGCTATCCACCATACCCTTTTTGAACCCTTGTTGAGTAAGATAGTTGTCTAGCCTTGCATACCATGCTCTGGGTGCCTGTTTCAAGCCATACAGTGCTTTCTTCAACTTGCAGACGAAGTTGGGATTATCACCAAGTTGGAAACCATCTGGCTGCTCAATATAGACCTCTTCTTCAAGTTTTCCATTCAGAAATGCTGATTTCACGTCCATTTGATAAACTTTGAAATTCTTGTGAACTGCTAAAGCCAAAAACATTCTAATTGCCTCTAGTCTAGCCACTGGTGCAAAGGTTTCCTCAAAGTCAATACCTTCAACTTGTGCATAGCCTTTACAGACCAATCTTGCTTTATTCTCGACTATCTGTCCATCTTCATTCAATTTGTTTCGAAAAACCCATTTAGTACCGATTATATTTTTATTTGCAGGTCTTGGTACTAACTCCCAGGTTTTGTTTTTCTCGATCTGATCTAATTCTTCATTTATTGCCATCATCCAACTTTCATCTTTGCTTGCTTCAGCAACATTTTTGGGCTCAATGTTGGATAATAGAGAGTAGTTACTTACTACTCTTCTTCTTGTCTGAACACCAACTGTGGGGTCTCCAATTATTTGCTCTCTAGGATGATTTTTTTGCTAGCTGCCTGTTTTGAATTTCTTGTTTTCTTCCTCTTCTGAATCACTACTTAAATCATCTGAGTCAATTTTCTGTTTCTTTTCCGTTTCCTTTTCCTCATCTCCTTCAATAACCTCTTCATAAATTGGGTAGTTTTCTTCATAGCTAATTTCTCGTTCCCTACCTTCATCAACTTTAACATCGGCACTCTCCACAATTTTCTTTAGCCTCTTGTTGTAGCATGTGTAGGCTTTGCTTTTTGTCGAATAGCCAAGAAAAATACCTTCATCAACTCTATCTTCAAACTTACCAAGATTATCTTCAGTTCTTTTGATGTAACACTTGCTGCCAAAAACTTTAAAGTATCTTGTTGTTGCCTTTTTACCGAACCACAGCTCATACGGAGTTTTGCTTTCATGTGTCCTCAACATGCACCTATTTTGGATGTATACCGCAGTATGGACTGCCTCTTTCCAAAATTTGTCTGCTATTTTGCTCTCAATCAACATAGTCCGTGCCATTTCTTGCATTGTCCTGTTCTTTCTTTCTACCACACCATTCTGTTGAGGTGTCCTTGCTGCTGAAAACTGTCTCCTAATCCCATATTTTTCACAGTACTCTGCAAACTCCTCTGAAATGAACTCTCCTCCTCTATCTGATCTTAAACATTTAATCCTTTTTCCTGTTTGATTCTCAACTTGTTTTTTGAAAATCTTGAACATCTCAAAGGCATCTGATTTAAGCTTCAAAAATAGTACCCATGTCATCCTGGAATAGTCATCTATGCACAACATAAAGTATTTGTCACCATTTATGCTTTGTGTTCTCATGGGTCCACATAAATCAGTATGTATTAGTTCTAAAGGTTTGCTTGTGAAGTACTCTTTTGTTTTAAATGTGGCTCTAGTTTGCTTCCCCTTTTGGCATGAAGCACAAATGCTATTTAATGGTTTGCCAATGGTGGGAATATCTCTCACTGCCCCTTTTGAGCTGATTTTTACTAGATTGTCAAAGCTGATATGACCGAGCCTCTTGTGCCACAACCAATTTTCTTCTTCCTGTCCAATCAAGCACGCTCCTTCTGAAGTCTCTGAGAGAGTATATAGGTTGCCAGATGTCCTTGATCCAGTTGCTATCAACTTTCCATGGTTTGTTGTTCTGACTTCACAACCCTGCTTCTTGAAAATTACTTCATGACCTCTGTCACAAATCTGACTTACACTTAACAAGTTATGCTTCAGACCAATCACAAACAAGACTTCTTTTGACTTGATTTTTCCATCACTGATCTTAACCGATCCTTTGCCAACTATCTTAGCTCCATCATTATTTCCAAATTTTACAGAACCACCTTCATATTTCTGTAACTTCTCAAATTTTTGTTTGTCACCTATCATATGACTGGAGCATCCACTATCAAGTATCCATGGTGTAGATTTGTTCTGTGCTTTAAATGTTGTCTGTACAATCAAGGATTCCTTTTCTTCCTTGGGTCGCTCCTTTTCTTTCCACTCTGGTTTGATTACAATTTTGGTCACTTGTTTTGACTTTTCTTTGTCAGTAGCCTGTGCATGTTTTTCGAGAAATTTTCTATTTTGTCTCAAACCATTTGGTTGAAATTTTCTTCCCTGATGTTTATTTGCTGCAAATGTACTTCGACAATTTCTTGCAATGTGCCCAAAATTATGATAGTTATAACATTCTATTGCATAATCCATCAATGGTGAAAAAACATTTCTACTGGTAAAGTTCCTTTGTCCTACATTATACTTGCAATCTGAAATCTTATGTCCATAACCATTGCATTTAAAACAATAACCAGAAAAGAAATGAGTGAACCTGGGTGATGGTCTTTGCCATTTTGTAGTGGGAGCCACAAATCTTCTTCTCCTTTGATGAGTGACATTGGTGAATCCATCATTGTCAATACTCCTCTCGTGCTTGGCATTATTGCTTTCTTTAGCATGATTCATTTTTTCTTGATCAACCCTGATCTTATCTTCATTCTTTATGGGTTCTATAGTTATGGCCTTTGATCCATTTGATGATTCTCCTTCGATGAAGCCCAAACCAAATTTGATGCCTCGTAGTCCTTTGGTTATTTATAATCTTATCCAACTTTACAGAACTTTCTTCAAGTTTGTGATAACAACTCACTTTTTGATTCATCTCTTCTAGTTGCATCTTTAAACCAACAATCTCTTCTTCTAACTTGTTGCACTCATCTATTTTCATGGTTAATTGTACTTCGATATCTTCAGATATTTTCTTAGATTCGTCTATCTGTACTTTCAAGTTGGTTATGATTTCATTGGCATCCTCAAGCTTTCTTGAAATTTTCTTATTCTTTTTCCTTTCTATACTCAGCTCTTTAAGTGCAGCGATCAGCTCACCTTCCAGATCTACTTCAGCCTCAGCCTCAAGTTTTTCCTCTATTTTTTCTTCTTCGAATGCCATGAAAAGAGCTTCACCTGTTTCTTCTTCAGAATCCTCACCGGAGTTGTCTTCTGAAGGACTGACATTCTTGGATATGAAACTTTTCTTCTTGAAGTTGCCTTTTCTAAAATTTGGTTTCTTCTTCCAGTCACTTCTTTCTTGGTGTGAACCTTCATCACTTTTGTTTTTCTCATTAAGTGGACATTTAGCTGCAAAGTGCCCAATGCCTCCACAGTTGAAACACTTAAATGGTAGCTTTCCTCTGTATTTTCCTTTTCCCCTTATTAGTTTTCGAACAAAGTTTGCTTCCATTTCATCTGATGTCTCTTCTTCCTCGGATTCTTGTTTTGCTTTTATATTTTTATGTGCTTTAAAAGCAGCTTCTCTGTCTGTGGGTTTAGTTTTTCCTATTCTCATCTCATATGCAGTCAAAGAACCATGCATCTCATCCATACTAAAAGTATTTAGATCTTTAGCTTCTTCTATTGCTGAAACTTTAGAATCAAATCTTTGGGGAAGAGATCTTAGTACCTTTTTCACGATGATAGCATCTTCCATTTCCTCGTCGAGTCCTCTAATCGCATTAATGATTCCATTAACTCTCAGCATGTATGCCTCTATGTTCTCATCGTCATTCATTTTTAATGCTTCGAACTGGGCTCGATGCATTTGTAACTTGGCCTCCTTGATCTTGTCGTCTCCTTCATGAATGCTCCTTAGTTTGTCCCACATGTCTTTTGCCATTTTACAACTCATAATATTTATCAGTTCGTTGTCCACTAAACCGCACATGATAGCATTCTTTGCTTTAGAGTTATTCTCAAACAGTTTCTTATCGACAGCATCGGTTGGAGGAGTGGTGGGTATTGTGTATCCATTGTCTACTGACTCCCAAATGTCGTATCCCAAAGCACATAGATATGTCTGCATCTTGAGTCTCCAAAATGCGTAATTAGTTCCATCAAACAATGGTGCTTTGTTTGATGAGAATCCTTCACCACCTGCCATTGTCTCACTTCCAAGATCACCTTAGCCGATTAAGCTTGTTCAGGAACTTGGCTCTAATACCAATTGTTAGTCTCACAATGACACTGAGAGGGGGGGGTGAATCAGTGTAGCTATTTAAAATTCAAATCTACAACTCTTAATGCCGAAACAATGAAAACTTAAAATCAGATAAAGCAAGTATAACAAGAGAGCATTCCACAACACACGATGTAACGAGGTTCACCAATTTGGCTACTCCTCAAAAATGACTGCTTGGACTCCCGTCCAAATCCAGCCTTTGCAAAATACCAATTTTACAATCAATTTACCAGCACCCACTAGAAGGAGCACCAACCCCTGATTTATCTACACCAACAGAAAGGAGCACCAACCCTTAATTCCAAGCACCAACTTGGACTACAATTTTGAAACTATAAGATTGACATAAAAATGCCTTCACTTATACAAGACCCTGACTGGTCTATTGCTAACCCAACCTCTCTCGCTATTCACCAAAACACCACACACACTTATGGCTCTACTTGCTACACTTTTATGGCTCTCTTATAACCCTCTTGTTGCGCTTCTTACTGCACTCTTACGACTCTCTCGGCTCTGCTTAATGCTCTCTTATGACACTCTTCCAACCCTCTTTTTGTAGCACTCTTTAGCCTTTATCAGTAATCTAATTCTCCATGCAGATCTCCTTTTATAACATTTTCTCTGTAACTACACCTATAACTATCGTATCGACTTCTTTAGCTTTTCTAGATTTTCTCCTATTTATCGACTTCTTCTATAACTGCACATGTAATTATTGTACGACTTTAGTTAACTGTCACATATCTTATTTTGGTTGGGTTCTCTTCTTAGCTCACAAAAACACATGTCGTGATATCATGACACTTTTGCCTCCTTGCTTCTTTTTTTGTTTGTACCCACAAAAACAACAAATGTCACGATATCGTGACACTTTTGCCTCCTTGCTTCTTCTCTTTGCTTGTACCATGAAAAACAACATGTCGCGATATCGCGAACACTTTTGCCTCCTTGCTTCTTCTATTCTTGTACCAAATACATGTCGCGACACTTTTCCTTCGTACTCTTCCTCTTTACTTTTGTCGTGATATCGTGACACTTTTCCTTCTTACTTTCTCTCTCCTCCTAGAGTCACGAAAATGTGACATGTCGCGATATCGCGACACTTTTTCTTCTTTGCTCTTTCTCTTGCCTTCTGGTCGTGAAAACGTGACACTTTTTCATTCTCTTCCTTCCTGCCATTTTCGAGTCACGAAAATGCAATACGTCACGAAATCGTGACACTTTTCTTTTCTCCTTCTCTCTCTTCAATGTCGCGAAAATGCAACATGTCACGAAATCGTGACACTTTTTCTCTCCTTCTCTCTCTTCATTGCAATATGTTAACATGTCGCGAAATCGTGACACTTTTTCTTCTCTCGCCTTCCTCTCTTTTCAATATGTGAGAAATGTGACATGTTGCGAAATCGTGACACTTTTTCTTGCACTTTCTCTTCGAACATGTCATGAAATCATGACAGTTTTTCTTGCTTGTGCTTTCTCTTCGAACATGTCACGAAATCGTGATAGTTTTTCTTTCTTCTCAACATGTCGCGATATCGCGACAGTTTTTCTTTCTTGCTCAACATGTCGCGATATCGCGACAGTTTTCTTCCTTGTGATTTTCTTTTGATTTTTAGCATATGGGCCACTTCGATCTTTTGGAAAATCACTGTACATACTCTAAAGAACCTCTTAACTCTTGCTAAGAACCTCTTAACTCCTGTCCACTTCATCAACCGATCTGTCTGACTGTGTTGACAACAATGACAATACTTTTGCTGCACCTTGCTCAACAATCTCCCCCTTTGGAATTGTTGGCAACACACGTGCAATTTCTTGTAATTCTTCTCCCCCTTTGACAATAATACCAAAGGGCTACTGCAGACTCCCCCTGAGTCCATGCACAACATTCTCAGGCACAAATTATTATAGTTAGCAAAAATTACAAACATGAGCAAAAAGATAATCAAATATATAAATGCTCCCCTTGAGAATGTGGTCCCGATAGCTAGTCAATTCTTGGGAAGCATGACCACTCCCAATTTATTGCGAAGGTACTCAAAAATTTCCTTGGGCAGCGGTTTTGTGAAGATATCCGCTACTTGCTCTATAGTTGGGACAAAATCCAACTTAACCTCACCTTTCGCAACTTTCTCCTTCGAGAAAGTGATATCGGATAGCAATATGTTTTGTGCGAGAATGCATAACCGGATTCTTTGAGATGTTAATGGCACTGGTGTTATCACACTTAACTAAAATTGGCTCACTGAAGTTAATGCCAAGATCTTTCAGGGTTTGTTTCATCCATAAGACCTGCGTACAACACGTAGTTGCTGCAATATATTCTGCCTCTGCTGTGGATAAGGAGACTGACTCTTGTTTCTTACTGTGCCATGCGACCAACCTATCTCCAAGATAGAATGCACCTCCACTGGTACTCTTTCTATCATCGACACATCCTACCCAATCTGCATCTGAATACGCAATAAGGGTGAAGTCCTTACCTTTCGGATACCATAACCCATACTCCATAGTACCCTTCAGATACCGAAGAATCCTCTTCATTGCTGTCACATGAGTCTCCTTGGGACTAGCCTGAAATCGTGCTACCATGCAAACTGCCTGCAAGATATCTGGTCTAGTAGTCATCAAATACAATAGGCTCCCAATCATAGATCTGTACATGGTTTGATCAACATCTGGAGATTTGTCATCCTTGCTCAACTTGCAACTTGTCATCATGGGAGTGCTAACGAGCTTACAATCCTCCATTGTGAATTTTTTTAGCATCTCTTTCACATATTTAACTTGAGAAATAAATATGCCCTTCTCATTTTGATTAACTTGCAGTCCGAGGAAATACGAAAGTTCACCAATCATTGACATTTCAAATTCTTTCTGCATCTTATTTGCTAAATCTTTACATGACTCATCATTGCTATTGCCAAAAATGATATCATCTACGTATACAACAAGGACAATGAGATGGCCATTCTCTATTTTGACATACAAATTGCTATCCACCATACCCTTTTTGAACCCTTGTTGAGTAAGATAGTTGTCTAGCCTTGCATACCATGCTCTGGGTGCCTGTTTCAAGCCATACAATGCTTTCTTCAACTTGCAGATGAAGTTGGGATTATCACCGAGTTGGAAACCATCTGGCTGCTCAATATAGACCTCTTCTTCAAGTTTTCCATTCAGAAATGCTGATTTCACGTCCATTTGATAAACTTTGAAATTCTTGTGAACTGCTAAAGCCAGAAACATTCTAATTGCCTCTAGTCTAGCCACTTGGTGCAAAGGTTTCCTCAAAGTCAATACCTTCAACTTGTGCATAGCCTTTACAGACCAATCTTGCTTTATTCCTGACTATCTGTCCATCTTCATTCAATTTGTTTCGAAAAACCCATTTAGTACCGATTATATTTTTATTTGCAGGTCTTGGTACTAACTCCCAGGTTTTGTTTTTCTCGATCTGATCTAATTCTTCATTTATTGCCGTCATCCAACTTTCATCTTTGCTTGCTTCAGCAACATTTTTGGGCTCAATGTTGGATAATAGAGAGTAGTTACTTACTACTCTTCTTCTTGTCTGAACACCAACTGTGGGGTCTCCAATTATTTGCTCTCTAGGATGATTTTTCTGCTAGCTGCCTGTTTTGAATTTCTTGTTTTCTTCCTCTTCTGAATCACTACTTAAATCATCTGAGTCAATTTTCTGTTTCTTTTCCGTTTCCTTTTCCTCATCTCCTTCAATAACCTCTTCATAAATTGGGTAGTTTTCTTCATAGCTTATTTCTCGTTCCCTACCTTCATCAACTTTAACATCGGCACTCTCCACAATTTTCTTTAGCCTCTTGTTGTAGCATGTGTAGGCTTTGCTTTTTGTCGAATAGCCAAGAAAAATACCTTCATCAGCTCTATCTTCAAACTTACCAAGATTATCTTCAGTTCTTTTGATGTAACACTTGCTGCCAAAAACTTTAAAGTATCTTGTTGTTGCCTTTTTACCGAACCACAGCTCATACGGAGTTTTGCTTTCATGCGTCCTCAACATGCACCTATTTTGGATGTATACCGTAGTATGGACTGCCTCTTTCCAAAATCTGTCTGCTATTTTGCTCTCAATCAACATAGTCCCATGCCATTTCCTGCACTGTCCTGTTCTTTCTTTCTACCACACCATTCTGCTGAGGTGTCCTTGCTGCTGAAAATTGTCTCCTAATCCCATATTTTTCACAGTACTCTGCAAACTCCTCTGAAATGAACTCTCCTCCTCTATCTGATCTTAAACATTTAATCCTTTTTCCTGTTTGATTCTCAACTTGTTTTTTGAAAATCTTGAACATCTCAAAGGCATCTGATTTAAGCTTCAAAAATAGTACCCATGTCATCTTGGAATAGTCATCTATGCACAACATAAAGTATTTGTCACCATTTATGCTTTGCGTTCTCATGGGTCCACATAAATCAGTATGTATTAGTTCTAAAGGTTTGCTTGTGAAGTACTCTTTTGTTTTAAATGTGGCTCTAGTTTGCTTCCCCTTTTGGCATGAAGCACAAATGCTATTTAATGGTTTGCCAATGGTGGGAATATCTCTCACTGCCCCTTTTGAGCTGATTTTTACTAGATTGTCAAAGCTGATATGACCGAGCCTCTTGTGCCACAGCCAATTTTCTTCTTCCTGTCCAATCAAGCATGCTCCTTCTGAAGTCTCTGAGAGAGTATACAGGTTGCCAGATGTCCTTGATCCAGTTGCTATCAACTTTCCACAGTTTGTTGTTCTGACTTCACAACCCTACTTCTTGAAAATTACTTCATGACCTCTGTCACAAATCTGACTTACGCTTAACAAGTTATGCTTCAGACCAATCACAAACAAGACTTCTTTTGACTTGATTTTTCCATCACTGATCTTAACTGATCCTTTGCCAACTATCTTAGCTCCATCATTATTTCCAAATTTTACAGAACCACCTTCATATTTCTGTAACTTCTCAAATTTTTGTTTGTCACCTGTCATATGATTGGAGCATCCACTATCAAGTATCCATGGTGTAGATTTGTTCTGTGCTTTAAATGTTGTCTGTACAATCAAGGATTCCTTTTCTTCCTTGGGTCACTCCTTTTCTTTCCACTCTGGTTTGATTATAGTTTTGGTCACTTGTTTTGACTTTTCTTTGTCAGTAGTTTGTGCATGTTTTTCGAGAAATTTTCTATTTTGTCTCAAACCATTTGGTTGAAATTTTCTTCCCTGATGTTTATTTGCTGCAAATGTACTTCGACAATTTCTTGCAATGTGCCCAAAATTATGACTAGTTATAACATTCTATTGCATAATCCATCAACGGTGAAAAAACATTTCTACTGGTAAAGTTCCTTTGTCCTACATTATACTTGTAATCTAAAATCTTATGTCCATAACCATTGCATTTAAAACAATAACCAAAAAAGGAATGAGTGAACCCGGGTGATGGTCTTTGCCATTTTGTAGTGGGAGCCATAAATCTTCTTCTCCTTTGATGAGTGACATTGGTGAATCCATCATTGTCAATACTCCTCTCGTGCCTGGCATTATTGCTTTCTTTAGCATGATTCATTTTTTCTTGATCAACCCTGATCTTATCTTCATTCTTTATGGGTTCTATAGTTATGGCCTTTGATCCATTTGATGATTCTCCTTCAACGAAGCCCAAACCAAATTTGATGCCTGTAGTCCTTTGGTTATTTATAATCTTATCCAGCTTCACAGAACTTTCTTCAAGTTTGTGATAACAACTCACTTTTTGATTCATCTCTTCTAGCTGCATCCTTAAACCAACAATCTCTTCTTCTAACTTGTTGCACTCATCTATTTTCATGGTTAATTGTACTTCGATATCTTCAGATATTTTCTTAAATTCGTCTATCTGTACTTTCAAGCTGGTTATGATTTCATTGGCATCCTCAAGCTTTCTTGAAATTTTCTTATTCTTTTTCCTTTCTATACTCAGCTCTTTAAGTGCAGCGACCAACTCACCTTCCAGATCTACTTCAGCCTCAGCCTCAAGTTTTTCTTCTATTTTTTCTTCTTCGAATGCCATGAAAAGAGCTTCACCTGTTTCTTCTTCGAGAATCCTCACCGGAGTCTGTCTTCGAAGGACTGACATTCTTGGATATGAAACTTTTCTTCTTGAAGTTGCCTTTTCTAAAATTTGGTTTCTTCTTCCAGTCACTTCTTTCTTGGTGTGAACCTTCATCACTTTTGTTTTTCTCATTAAGTGGACATTTAGCTGCAAAGTGCCCAATGCCTCCACAGTTGAAACACTTAAATGGTAGCTTTCCTCTGTATTTTCCTTTTCCCCTTATTAGTTTCCGAACAAAGTTTGCTTCCGTTTCATCTGATGTCTCTTCTTCCTCGGATTCTTGTTTTGCTTTTATATTTTTATGTGCTTTAAAAGCAGCTTCTCTGTCTGTGGGTTTAGTTTTTCCTATTCTCATCTCATATGCAGTCAAAGAACCATGCATCTCATCCATACTAAAAGTATTTAGATCTTTAGCTTCTTCTATTGCTGAAACTTTAGAATCAAATCTTTGGGGAAGAGATCTTAGTACCTTTTTCACGATGACAACATCTTCCATTTCCTCGTCGAGTCCTCTAATCGCATTAATGATTCCATTAACTCTCAGCATGTATGCCTCTATGTTCTCATCGTCATTCATCTTTAATGCTTCGAACTGAGCTCGATGCGTTTGTAACTTGGCCTCCTTGATCTTGTCGTCTCCTTCATGAATGCTCCTTAGTTTGTCCCACATGTCTTTTGCCATTTTACAACTCATAATATTTATCAGTTCGTTGTCCACTAAACCGCACATGATAGCATTCTTTTCTTTAGAGTTATTCTCAAACAGTTTCTTACCGACAGCATCGGTTGGAGGAGTGGTGGGTATTGTGTATCCACTATCTACTGACTCCCAAATGTCGTATCCCAAAGCACATAGATATGTCTACATCCTGAGTCTCCAAAATGCGTAATTAGTTCCATCAAACAATGGTGCTTTGTTTGATGAGAATCCTTCACCACCTGCCATTGTCTCACTTCCAAGATCACCTTAGCCGATTAAGCTTGTTCAGGAACTTGGCTCTGATACCAATTGTTAGTCTCACAATGACACTGAGAGGGGGGTGAATCAGTGTAGCTATTTAAAACTTCAAATCTACAACTCTTAATGCCGAAACAATGAAAATTTAAAATCAGATAAAGCAAGTATAACAAGAGAGCATTCCACAACACACGATGTAACGAGGTTCACCAATTTGGCTACTCCTCAAAAATGACTGCTTGGATTCCCATCCAAATCCAGCCTTTGCAAAATACCAATTTTACAATCAATTTACCAGCACCCACTAGAAGGAGCACCAACCCCTGATTTATCTACACCAACAAAAAGGAGCACCAACCCCTAATTCCAAGCACCAACTTGGACTACAATTTTGAAACTATAAGATTGACATAAAAATGCCTTCACTTATACAAGACCCTGACTGGTCTATTGCTAACCCAACCTCTCTCGCTATTCACCAAAAACACCACACACACTTACGGATCTGCTTGCTGCACTTTTATAGCTCTCTTATAGCCCTCTTGCTGCGCTTCTTACTACACTCTTATGACTCTCTCGGCTCTGCTTAATGCTCTCTTACGACACTCTTCCAACCCTCTTTTTGTAGCACTCTTCAGCCTTTTTCAGCAATCTAATTCTCCATGTAGACCTCCTTTTATAACCTTTTCTTTGTAACTGCACCTGTAACTGTCATACCGACTTCTTCATGAATGCCTATAGCTTCGTATTGACTTCTTCATAATGCCTTGTCTATTGTATCGACTTCTTACTGTAACTGTCATATAGACTTCAGTTAACTGTCACATATCTTATTTTGGTTGGGTTCTCTTCTTAGCTCATGAAAACACATGTCATGATATCGTGACACTTTTGCCTCCTTGCTTCTTTTTTTTGCTTGTACCCGTAAAACACATGTCGCGATATCGTGACACTTTTGCCTCCTTGCTTCTTCTTGGCTTGTACCTGAAAAACAACATGTCGTGATATCATGACACTTTCGCCTCCTTGCTTCTTCTGTTTGCTTGTAAAATGACATGTCGCGATATCGCGACACTTTCCCTCCGTACTCTTCCTCTTTACTTTTGTCACGATATCGTGACACTTCTCCTTCTTACTTTCTCTCTCCTCCTTTAGTCATGAAAATGCGACATGTCACGATATCGCGACACTTTTTCTCCTTTGCTCTTTCTCTTGCCTTCGGGTCTCGAAAACGTGACATGTCGCGATATCGTGACACTTTTTCTTCTCTTCCTTTCTCTTTTCATGAAAATGGACATGTCGTGAAAATCGTGACACTTTTTCTTCTCTCCTTCTCTCTCTTCAATCGGAAATTGCAATATGTCATGAAATCGTGACACTTTTTCTTCTTTCCTTCTCTCTCTTCAATAGTCACAAAATGCGACATGTCATGAAATCGTGACACTTTTTTTCTCTCGCCTTCTCCTTTTCGTCGCAAAAATGCAACATGTCACGAAATCGTGACACTTTTTCTTTCGTACTTTCTCTTGCAATATGTCATGAAATCGTGACAGTTTTGCTTGCTTGCGCTTTCTCTCCGAACATGTCATGAAATCATGATAGTTTTGCTTGCTTGCGCTTTCTCTTCGAACATGTCATGAAATCGTGATAGTTTTTCTTTCTTCTCAACATGTCGCGATATCGCGACAGTTTTTCTTTCTTGCTCAACATGTCGCGATATCATGACAGTTTTCTTCCTTGTGATTTTCTTTTGATTTTTAGCATATGGGCCACTTCGATCTTTTGGAAAATCACTGTACATACTCTGAAGAACCTCTTAACTCCTATCCACATCAACCGATCTGTCTGATCGTGTTGACAACAATGACAATACTTTTCCTGCACCTTGCTCAACAATCTCCCCCTTTGGAATTGTTGGCAACACACGTGCAATTTCCTGTAATTCTTCTCCCCCTTTGACAATAATACCAAAGGGCTGCTGCAGACTCCCCCTGAGTCCATGCACAACATTCTCAAGCACAAATTATTACAGTTAGCAAAAATTACAAACATGAGCAAAAAGATAATCAAATATATAAATGCTCCCCCTAAGAATGTGGTCCCGATAGCTAGTCAATTCTTGGGAAGCGTGACCACTCCCAATTTATTGCGAAGGTACTCAAAAATTTCCTTGGGCAGCGGTTTTGTGAAGATATCCGCTACTTGCTCTGTAGTTGGGACAAAATCCAACTTAACCTCACCTTCCGCAACTTTCTCCTTCAGAAAGTGATATCGGATAGCAATATGTTTTGTGCGAGAATGCATAACCGGATTCTTTGAGATGTTAATGGCACTGGTGTTATCACACTTAACTAAAATTGGCTCACTGAAGTTAATGCCAAGATCTTTCAGGGTTTGTTTCATCCATAAGACCTACGTACAACACGTAGTTGCTTGCAATATATTCTGCCTCTGCTGTGGATAAGGAGACTGACTCTTGTTTCTTACTGTGCCATGCGACCAACCTGTCTCCAAGATAGAATGCACCTCCACTGGTACTCTTTCTGTCATCGACACATCCTGCCCAATCTGCATCTGAATACGCAATAAGGGTGAAGTCCTTACCTTTTGGATACCATAACCCATACTCCATAGTACCCTTCAGATATCGAAGAATCCTCTTCACTGCTGTCACATGAGTCTCCTTGGGACTAGCCTGAAATCGTGCTACCATGCAAACTGCCTGCAAGATATCTGGTCTAGTAGTTGTCAAATACAATAGGCTCCCAATCATAGATCTGTACATGGTTTGATCAACATCTGGAGATTTGTCATCCTTGCTCAACTTGCAACTCTGTCGTCATGGGAGTGCTAACAGGCTTACAATCCTCCATTGTGAACTTTTTTAGCATCTCTTTCACATATTTAACTTGAGAAATAAATATGCCCTTCTCATTTTGATTAACTTGCAGTCCGAGGAAATACGAAAGTTCACCAATCATTGACATTTCAAATTCTTTCTGCATCTTATTTGCTAAATCTTTACATGACTCATCATTTCTGCTGCCAAAAATGATATCATCTACGTATACAACAAGGACAATGAGATGGCCATTCTCTATTTTGACATACAAATTGCTATCCACCATACCCTTTTTGAACCCTTGTTGAGTAAGATAGTTGTCTAGCCTTGCATACCATGCTCTGGGTGCCTGTTTCAAGCCATACAATGCTTTCTTCAACTTGCAGATGAAGTTGGGATTATCACCGAGTTGGAAACCATCTGGCTGCTCAATATAGACCTCTTCTTCAAGTTTTCCATTCAGAAATGCTGATTTCACGTCCATTTGATAAACTTTGAAATTCTTGTGAACTGCTAAAGCCAGAAACATTCTAATTGCCTCTAGTCTAGCCACTGGTGCAAAGGTTTCTTCAAAGTCAATACCTTCAACTTGTGCATAGCCTTTACAGACCAATCTTGCTTTATTCTTGACTATCTGTCCATCTTCATTCAATTTGTTTCGAAAAATCCATTTAGTACCGATTATATTTTTATTTGCAGGTCTTGGTACTAACTCCCAGGTTTTGTTTTTCTCGATCTGATCTAATTCTTCATTTATTGCCATCATCCAACTTTCATCTTTGCTTGCTTCAACAACATTTTTGGGCTCAATTTTGGATAATAGAGAGTAGTTACTTACTACTCTTCTTCTTGTCTGAACACCAACTGTGGGGTCTCCAATTATTTGCTCTCTAGGATGATTTTTCTGCTAGCTGCCTGTTTTGAATTTCTTGTTTTCTTCCTCTTCTGAATCACTACTTAAATCATCTGAGTCAATTTTTTGTTTCTTTTCCATTTCCTTTTCCTCATCTCCTTCAATAACTTCTTCATAAATTGGGTAGTTTTCTTCATAGCTTATTTCTCGTTCCCTACCTTCATCAACTTTAACATCGGCACTCTCCACAATTTTCTTTAGCCTCTTGTTGTAGCATGTGTAGGCTTTGCTTTTTGTCGAATAGCCAAGAAAAATACCTTCATCAGCTCTATCTTCAAACTTACCAAGATTATCTTCAGTTCTTTTGATGTAACACTTGCTGCCAAAAACTTTAAAGTATCTTGTTGTTGCCTTTTTACCGAACCACAGCTCATACGGAGTTTTGCTTTCATGCGTCCTCAACATGCACCTATTTTGGATGTATACCGTAGTATGGACTGCCTCTTTCCAAAATCTGTCTGCTATTTTGCTCTCAGTCAACATAGTCCGTGCCATTTCCTGCACTGTCCTATTCTTTCTTTCTACCACACCATTCTATTGAGGTGTCCTTGCTGCTAAAAACTGTCTCCTAATCCCATATTTTTCACAGTACTCTGCAAACTCCTCTGAAATGAACTCTCCTCCTCTATCTGATCTTAAACATTTAATCCTTTTTCCTGTTTGATTCTCAACTTGTTTTTTGAAAATCTTGAACATCTCAAAGGCATCTGATTTAAGCTTCAAAAATAGTACCCATGTCATCCTGGAATAGTCATCTATGCACAACATAAAGTATTTGTCACCATTTATGCTTTGCGTTCTCATGGGTCCACATAAATCAGTATGTATTAGTTCTAAAGGTTTGCTTGTGAAGTACTCTTTTGTTTTAAATGTGGCTCTAGTTTGCTTCCCCTTTTGGCATGAAGCACAAATGCTATTTAATGGTTTGCCAATGGTGGGAATATCTCTCACTGCCCCTTTTGAGCTGATTTTTACTAGATTGTCAAAGCTGATATGACCGAGCCTCTTGTGCCACAACCAATTTTCTTCTTCCTGTCCAATCAAGCACGCTCCTTCTGAAGTCTCTGAGAGAGTATACAGGTTGCCAGATGTCCTTGATCCAGTTGCTATCAACTTTCCATAGTTTGCTATTCTGACTTCACAACCCTGCTTCTTGAAAATTACTTCATGACCTCTGTCACAAATCTGACTTACGCTTAACAAGTTATGCTTCAGACCAATCACAAACAAGACTTCTTTTGACTTGATTTTTCCATCACCGATCTTAACTGATCCTTTGCCAACTATCTTAGCTCCATCATTATTTCCAAATTTTACAGAACCACCTTCATATTTCTGTAACTTCTCAAATTTTTGTTTGTCACCTGTCATATGACTGGAGCATCCACTATCAAGTATCCATGGTGCAGATTTGTTTCTATGCTTTAAATGTTGTCTGTACGATCAAGGATTCCTTTTCTTCCTTGGGTCGCTCCTTTTCTTTCCACTCTGGTTTGATTACAGTTTTGGTCACTTGTTTTGACTTTTCTTTGTCAGTAGCCTGTGCATGTTTTTCGAGAAATTTTCTATTTTGTCTCAAACCATTTGGTTGAAATTTTCTTCCCTGATGTTTATTTGCTGCAAATGTACTTCGACAATTTCTTGCAATGTGCCCAAAATTATGACAGTTATAACATTCTACTGCATAATCCATCAACGGTGAAAAAACATTTCTACTGGTAAAGTTCCTTTGTCCTACATTATACTTGCAATCTGAAATCTTATGTCCATAACCATTGCATTTAAAACAATAACCAGAAAAGGAATGAGTGAACCTGGGTGATGGTCTTTGCCATTTTGTAGTGGGAGCCATAAATCTTCTTCTCCTTTGATGAGTGACATTGGTGAATCCATCATTGTCAATACTCCTCTCGTGCCTGGCATTATTGCTTTCTTTAGCATGATTCATTTTTTCTTGATCAACCCTGATCTTATCTTCATTCTTTATGGGTTCTAGAGTTATGGCCTTTGATCCATTTGATGATTCTCCTTCGATGAAGCCCAAACCAAATTTGATGCCTGTAGTCCTTTGGTTATTTATAATCTTATCCAACTTCACAGAACTTTCTTCAAGTTTGTGATAACAACTCATTTTTTGATTCATCTCTTCTAGCTGCATCCTTAAACCAACAATCTCTTCTTCTAGCTTGTTGCACTCATCTATTTTCACGGTTAATTGTACTTCGATATCTTCAGATATTTTCTTAGATTCGTCTATCTGTACTTTCAAGCTGGTTATGATTTCATTGGCATCCTCAAGCTTTCTTGAAATTTTCTTATTCTTTTTCCTTTCTATACTCAGCTCTTTAAGTGCAGCGACCAACTCACCTTCCAGATCTACTTCAGCCTCAACCTCAAGTTTTTTATCACATTCCTATTTTTTCTTCTTCGAATGCCATGAAAAGAGCTTCACCTGTTTCTTCTTCAGAATCCTCACCGGAGCTGTCTTCTGAAGGACTGACATTCTTGGATATGAAACTTTTCTTCTTGAAGTTGCCTTTTCTAAAATTTGGTTTCTTCTTCCAGTCACTTCTTTCTTGGTGTGAACCTTCATCACTTTTGTTTTTCTCATTAAGTGGACATTTAGCTGCAAAGTGCCCAATGCCTCCACAGTTGAAACACTTAAATGGTAGCTTTCCTCTGTATTTTCCTTTTCCCCTTATTAGTTTCCGAACAAAGTTTGCTTCCGTTTCATCTGATGTCTCTTCTTCCTCGGATTCTTGTTTTGCTTTTATATTTTTATGTGCTTTAAAGAGTAGCTTCTCTGTCTGTGGGTTTAGTTTTTCCTATTCTCATCTCATATGCAGTCAAAGAACCATGCATCTCATCCATACTAAAAGTATTTAGATCTTTAGCTTCTTCTATTGCTGAAACTTTAGAATCAAATCTTTGGGGAAGAGATCTTAGTACCTTTTTCACGATGACAACATCTTCCATTTCCTCGTCGAGTCCTCTAATCGCATTAATGATTCCATTAACTCTCAGCATGTATGCCTCTATGTTCTCATCGTCATTCATCTTTAATGCTTCGAACTGAGCTCGATGCGTTTGTAACTTGGCCTCCTTGATCTTGTCGTCTCCTTCATGAATGCTCCTTAGTTTGTCCCACATGTCTTTTGCCATTTTACAACTCATAATATTTATCAGTTTGTTGTCCACTAAACCGCACATGATAGCATTCTTTGCTTTAGAGTTATTCTCAAACAGTTTCTTATCGACAACATCGGTTGGAGGAGTGGTGGGTATTGTGTATCCACTGTCTACTGACTCCCAAATGTCGTATCCCAAAGCACATAGATATGTCTGCATCCTGAGTCTCCAAAATGCGTAATTAGTTCCATCAAACAATGGTGCTTTGTTTGATGAGAATCCTTCACCACCTGCCATTGTCTCACTTCCAAGATCACCTTAGCCGATTAAGCTTGTTCAGGAACTTGGCTCTGATACCAATTGTTAGTCTCACAATGACACTGAGAGGGGGGTGAATCAGTGTAGCTATTTAAAATTCAAATCTACAACTCTTAATGCCAAAACAATGAAAACTTAAAATCAGATAAAGCAAGTATAACAAGAGAGCATTCCACAACACACGATGTAACGAGGTTCACCAATTTGGCTACTCCTCAAAAATGACTGCTTGGACTCCCGTCCAAATCCAGCCTTTGCAAAATACCAATTTTACAATCAATTTACCAGCACCCACTAGAAGGAGCACCAACCCCTAATTTATCTGCACCAATAGAAAGGAGCACCAACCCCTAATTCCAAGCACCAACTTGGACTGCAATTTTGAAACTATAAGATTGACATAAAAATGCCTTCGCTTATACAAGACCCTGATTGGTCTATTGCTAACCCAACCTCTCTCGCTATTCACCAAAACACCACACACTTAAGTTTCTCTATTTTCACTCTTATGGCTCTCTCGCTCCTTAATGCTCTCTTACGACACTATTCCAACCCTCTTTTTCTAGCACTTTCACTCCCTTTTTCAGCAATCTAATTCTCCATGCAGATCTCCTTTTATAACCAAGTTTTCTTTATAACTGCACCTGTAACTATCGTATCGACTTCTCATAATCGCCTTGTAATCGTCGTATGACTTTTAATTTTTATTGTATAATGATTTTCTGAACTGCACTATAATGTCGTATAGACTTCAGTTAATTGTCACATATCTTATTTTGGTTGGGTTCTCTTCTTAGCTCGTGAAAACACATGTCATGATATCATGACACTTTTGCCTCCTTGCTTCTTTTGTTTGCTTGTACCCATGAAAACACAACATGTCGTGATATCATGACACTTTCACCTCCTTGCTCTCTTTTGGCTTGTACCCCAAAACACAATGTCATGATATCGTGACACTTTCGCCTCCTTGCTTCTTTTCTTTGCTTGTACAGAAAACACATGTCACGATATCATGACACTTTCGCCTCTGTACTCTTTCTCTTTGCTTTTGTCACGATATCGTGACACTTTTCCTTCTTACTTTCTCTCCTCCTTTAGTCACGAAAATGCGACATGTCGCGATATCACGACACTTTTTCTCCTTTGCTCTTTCTCTTGCCTTTGGGTCATGAAAACGTGACATGTCACGATATCGTGACACTTTTTCTTCTCTTCCTTCCTGCTTTCCTAAAATGTAACATGTCACGAAAATCGTGACACTTTTTCTTTCTCCTTCCTCTCTTCAAGTCAAAATGAATATGTCATGAAATCGTGACACTTTTTTCTCTCCTTCTTCTCTCTTCGTCAAAAATGCAACATGTCACGAAATCGTGACACTTTTTCTTCTTTCCTTCTCTCTTTTCTCACAAAATTGCAATATGTCACGAAATCGTGACACTTTTTCTTCGTACTTTCTCTCTTGCAATATGTCATGAAATCATGACAATTTTCTTGCTTGTCTTTCTCTTCGAACATGTCATGAAATCATGATAGTTTTCTTGCTTGCGCTTTCTCTCCGAACATGTCATGAAATCGTGATAGTTTTTCTTTCTTCTCAACATGTCATGATATCATGATAGTTTTTCTTTCTTTCTCAACATGTCACGATATCGCGACAGTTTTTCTTTCTTGCTCAACATGTCGCGATATCATGACAGTTTTTTTCCTTGTGATTTTCTTTTGATTTTTAGCATATGGGCCACTTCGATCTTTTGGAAAATCACTGTACATACTCTGAAGAACCTCTTAACTCCTATCCACTTCATCAACCGATCTGTCTGACTGTGTTGACAACAATGACAATACTTTTGTTGCACCTTGCTCAACAATCTCCCCCTTTGGAATTGTTGGCAACACACGTGCAATTTCTGTAATTCTTCTCCCCCTTTGACAATAATACCAAAGGGTTGCTGCAGACTCCCCCTGAGTCCATGCACAACATTCTCAGGCACAAATTATTACAGTTAGCAAAAATTACAAACATGAGCAAAAAGATAATCAAATATATAAATGCTCCCCCTGAGAATGTGGTCCCGATAGCTAGTCAGTTCTTGGGAAGCATGACCACTCCCAATTTATTGCGAAGGTACTCAAAAATTTCCTTGGGCAGCGGTTTTGTGAAGATATCCGCTACTTGCTCTGTAGTTGGGACAAAATCCAACTTAACCTCACCTTCCGCAACTTTCTCCTTCAGAAAGTGATATCGGATAGCAATATGTTTTGTGCGAGAATGCATAACCGGATTCTTTGAGATGTTAATGGCACTGGTGTTATCACACTTAACTAAAATTGGCTCACTGAAGTTAATGCCAAGATCTTTCAGGGTTTGTTTCATCCATAAGACCTACGTACAACATGTAGTTGCTACAATATATTCTGCCTCTGTTGTGGATAAGGAGACTGACTCTTGTTTCTTACTGTGCCATGCGACCAACCTGTCTCCAAGATAGAATGCACCTCCATTGGTACTCTTTCTGTCATCGACACATCCTGCCCAATCTGCATCTGAATACGCAATAAGGGTGAAGTCCTTACCTTTCGGATACCATAACCCATACTCCATAGTACCCTTTAGATACCGAAGAATCCTCTTCATGGCTGTCACATGAGTCTCCTTGGGACTAGCCTGAAATCATGCTACCATGCAAACTGCTTGCAAGATATCTGGTCTGGTAGCTATCAAATACAATAGGCTCCCAATCATAGATCTGTACATGGTTTGATCAACATCTGGAGATTTGTCATCCTTGCTCAACTTGCAACCTGTCGTCATGGGAGTGCTAACAGGCTTACAATCCTCCATTGTGAACTTTTTTAGCATCTCTTTCACATATTTAACTTGAGAAATAAATATGCCCTTCTCATTTTGATTAACTTGCAGTCCGAGGAAATACGAAAGTTCACCAATCATTGACATTTCAAATTCTTTCTGCATCTTATTTGCTAAATCTTTACACGACTCATCATTGCTGCTACCAAAAATGATATCATCTACGTATACAACAAGGACAATGAGATGGCCATTCTCTATTTTGACATACAAATTGCTATCCACCATACCCTTTTTGAACCCTTGTTGAGTAAGATAGTTGTCTAGCCTTGCATACCATGCTCTGGGTGCCTGTTTCAAGCCATACAATGCTTTCTTCAACTTGCAGATGAAGTTGGGATTATCACCGAGTTGGAAACCATCTGGCTGCTCAATATAGACCTCTTCTTCAAGTTTTCCATTCAGAAATGCTGATTTCACGTCCATTTGATAAACTTTGAAATTCTTGTGAACTTCTAAAGCCAGAAACATTCTAATTGCCTCTAGTCTAGCCACTGGTGCAAAGGTTTCCTCAAATTCAATACCTTCAACTTGTGCATAGCCTTTACAGACCAATCTTGCTTTATTCCTGACTATCTGTCCATCTTCATTCAATTTGTTTCGAAAAACCCATTTAGTACCGATTATATTTTTATTTGCAGGTCTTGGTACTAACTCCCAGGTTTTGTTTTTCTCGATCTGATCTAATTCTTCATTTATTTCCGTCATCCAACTTTCATCTTTGCTTGCTTCAGCAACATTTTTGGGCTCAATGCTGGATAATAGAGAGTAGTTACTTACTACTCTTCTTCTTGTCCGAACACCAACTGTGGGGTCTCCAATTATTTGCTCTCTAGGATGATTTTTCAGCCAGCTGCTCTGTTTTGAATTTCTTGTTTTCTTCCTCTTCTGAATCACTACTTAAATCATCTGAGTCAATTTTCTATTTCTTTTCCATTTCCTTTTCCTCATCTCCTTCAATAACCTCTTCATAAATTGGGTAGTTTTCTTCATAGCTAATTTCTCGTTCCCTACCTTCATCAACTTTAACATCGGCACTCTCCACAATTTTCTTTAGCCTCTTGTTGTAGCATGTGTAGGCTTTGCTTTTTGTCGAATAGCCAAGAAAAATACCTTCATCAGCTCTATCTTCAAACTTACCAAGATTATCTTCAGTTCTTTTGATGTAACACTTGCTGCCAAAAACTTTAAAGTATCTTGTTGTTGCCTTTTTACCGAACCACAGCTCATACGGAGTTTTGCTTTCATGCGTCCTCAACATGCACCTATTTTGGATGTATACCGTAGTATGGACTGCCTCTTTCCAAAACATGTCTGCTATTTTGCTCTCGATCAACATAGTCCGTGCCATTTCCTGCACTGTCCTGTTCTTTCTTTCTACCACACCATTCTCACTGAGGTGTCCTTGCCGCTAAAAATTGTCTCCTAATCCCATATTTTTCATAGTACTCTGCAAACTCCTCCGAAATGAACTCTCCTCCTCTATTTGATCTTAAATATTTAATCCTTTTTCCTGTTTGATTCTCAACTTATTTTTTGAAAATATTGAACATCTCAAAGGCATCCGATTTAAGCTTCAAAAATAGTACCCATGTCATCCTGGAATAGTCATCTATGCACAACATAAAGTATTTGTCACCATTTATGCTTTGCGTTCTCATGGGTCCACATAAATCAGTATGTATTAGTTCTAAAGGTTTGCTTGTGAAGTACTCTTTTGTTTTAAATGTGGCTCTAGTTTGCTTCCCCTTTTGGCATGAAGCACAAATGCTATTTAATGGTTTGCCAATGGTGGGAATATCTCTCATTGCCCCTTTTGAGCTGATTTTTACTAGATTGTCAAAGCTGATATGACCGAGCCTCTTGTGCCACAACCAATTTTCTTCTTCCTGTCCAATCAAGCACGCTCCTTCTGAAGTCTCCGAGAGAGTATACAGGTTGCCGGATGTCCTTGATCCAGTTGCTATCAACTTTCCACAGTTTGTTGTTCCGACTTCACAACCCTGCTTCTTGAAAATTACTTCATGACCTCTGTCACAAATCTGACTTACGCTTAACAAGTTATGCTTCAGACCAATCACAAACAAGACTTCTTTTGACTTGATTTTTCCGTCACTGATCTTAACTGATCCTTTGCCAACTATCTTAGCTCCATCATTATTTCCAAATTTTACAGAACCACCTTCATATTTCTGTAACTTCTCAAATTTTTGTTTGTCACCTGTCATATGACTGGAGCATCCACTATCAAGTATCCATGGTGTAGATTTGTTCTATGCTTTAAATGTTGTCTGTACGATCAAGGATTCCTTTTCTTCCTTGGGTCGCTCCTTTTCTTTCCACTCTGGTTTGATTACAGTTTTGGTCACTTGTTTTGACTTTTCTTTGTCGGTAGCTTGTGCATGTTTTTCGAGAAATTTTCTATTTTGTCTCAAACCATTTGGTTGAAATTTTCTTCCCTGATGTTTATTTGCTGCAAATGTACTTCGACAATTTCTTGCAATGTGCCCAAAATTATGATAGTTATAACATTCTACTGCATAATCCATCAACGGTGAAAAAACATTTCTATTGGTAAAGTTCCTTTGTCCTACATTATACTTGCAATCTGAAATCTTATGTCCATAACCATTGCATTTAAAACAATAACCAAAAAAGAAATGAGTGAACCTGGGTGATGGTCTTTGCCATTTTGTAGTGGGAGCCATAAATCTTCTTCTCCTTTGATGAGTGACATTGGTGAATCCATCATTGTCAATACTCCTCTCGTGCCTGGCATTATTGCTTTCTTTAGCATGATTCATTTTTTCTTGATCAACCCTGATCTTATCTTCATTCTTTATGGGTTCTATAGTTATGGCCTTTGATCCATTTGATGATTCTCCTTCGATGAAGCCCAAACCAAATTTGATGCCTGTAGTCCTTTGGCTATTTATAATCTTATCCAACTTCACAGAACTTTCTTCAAGTTTGTGATAACAACTCACTTTTTGATTCATCTCTTCTAGCTGCATCTTTAAACCAACAATCTCTTCTTCTAACTTGCTGCACTCATCTATTTTCATGGTTAATTGTACTTCGATATCTTTAGATATTTTCTTAGATTCGTCTATCTGTACTTTCAAGCTGGTTATGATTTCATTGGCATCCTCAAGCTTTCTTGAAATTTTCTTATTCTTTTTCCTTTCTATACTCAGCTCTTTAAGTGCAGCGACCAACTCACCTTCCAGATCTACTTCAGCCTCAGCCTCAAGTTTTTTATCACATTCCTATTTTTCTTCTTCGAATGCCATGAAAAGAGCTTCACCTGTTTCTTCTTCAGAATCCTCACCGGAGCTGTCTTCTGAAGGACTGACATTCTTGGATATGAAACTTTTCTTCTTGAAGTTGCCTTTTCTAAAATTTGGTTTCTTCTTCCAATCACTTCTTTCTTGGTGTGAACCTTCATCACTTTTGTTTTTCTCATTAAGTGGACATTTAGCTGCAAAGTGCCCAATGCCTCCACAGTTGAAACACTTAAATGGTAGCTTTCCTCTGTATTTTCCTTTTCCCCTTATTAGTTTCCGAACAAAGTTTGCTTCCGTTTCATCTGATGTCTCTTCTTCCTCGGATTCTTGTTTTGCTTTTATATTTTTATGTGCTTTAAAAGCAGCTTCTCTGTCTGTGGGTTTAGTTTTTCCTATTCTCATCTCATATGCAGTCAAAGAACCATGCATCTCATCCATACTAAAAGTATTTAGATCTTTAGCTTCTTCTATTGCTGAAACTTTAGAATCAAATCTTTGGGGAAGAGATCTTAGTACCTTTTTCACGATGACAACATCTTCCATTTCCTCGCCGAGTCCTCTAATCGCATTAATGATTCCATTAACTCTCAGCATGTATGCCTCTATGTTCTCATCGTCATTCATTTTTAATGCTTCGAACTAGGCTCGATGCGTTTGTAACTTGGCCTCCTTGATCTTGTCGTCTCCTTCATGAATGCTCCTTAGTTTGTCCCACATGTCTTTTGCCATTTTACAACTCATAATCTTTATCAGTTCATTGTCCACTAAACCGCACATGATAGCATTCTTTGCTTTAGAGTTATTCTCAAATAGTTTCTTACCGGCAGCATCGGTTGGAGGAGTGGTGGGTATTGTGTATCCACTGTCTACTGACTCCCAAATGTCGTATCCCAAAGCACACAGATATGTCTGCATCCTGAGTCTCCAAAATGCGTAATTAGTTTCATCAAACAATGGTGCTTTGTTTGATGAGAATCCTTCACCACCTGCCATTGTCTCACTTCCAAGATCACCTTAGCCGATTAAGCTTGTTCAAGAACTTGGCTCTGATACCAATTGTTAGTCTCACAATGACACTGAGAGGGGGGTGAATCAGTGTAGCTATTAAAAACTTAAATCTACAACTCTTAATGCCGAAACAATGAAAACTTAAAATCAGATAAAGCAAGTATAACAAGAGAGCATTCCACAACACACGATGTAACGAGGTTCACCAATTTGGCTACTCCTCAAAAATGACTGCTTGGACTCCCGTCCAAATCTAGCCTTTGCAAAATACCAATTTTACAATCAATTTACTAGCACCCACTAGAAGGAGCACCAACCCCTAATTTATCTGCACCAACAGAAAGGAGCACCAACCCCTAATTCCAAGCACCAACTTGGACTACAATTTTGAAACTATAAGATTGACATAAAAATGCCTTCGCTTATACAAGACCCTCTGACTGGTCTATTGCTAACCCAACCTCTCTCGCTATTCACCAAAACACCACACACACTTATAGCTCTGCTTACTGCACTTTTATGGCTCTCTTACAACCCTCTTGCTGCACTTCTCACTACACTCTTACGACTCTCTCGACTCTACTTAATGCTCTCTTACGACACTCTTCCAACCCTCTTTATGCATCACTCTTTAGCATTTATTAGCAATCTAATTCTCCATGAAGATCTCTTTTTATAACCTTTTCTCTGTAACTACACCTGTAACTATCATACCGACTTCTTTTGTAACTACACCTATAACTATCGTATCAACTCCTTCTGTAATTGCACCTGTAATTGTTGTATCGACTTCTTCTGTAACTACACTGTAATCGTTATAACTTTAGTTAACTGTCACATATCTTATTTTGGCTAGGTTCTCTTCTTAGCTCGCGAAAACACAACATGTCATGATATCATGACACTTTTGCCTCCTTGCTTCTTTTGTTTGCTTGCACCCGTGAAAACACAACATGTCACGATATCGCGACACTTTCGCCTCCTTGCTTCTTTTGTTTGCTTGTACCCACAAAAACACATGTCATGATATCATGACACTTTCGCCTCCTTGCTTCTTCTATTTGCTTGTATCCGCAAAAATACATGTCATGATATCATGACACTTTCACCTCCGTACTCTTCCTCTTTACTTTTGTCGCGATATCACGACACTTCTGCCTTCTTACTTTCTCTCTCCTCCTATAGTCATGAAAATGCGACATGTCGCGATATCGTGACACTTTTTCTCCTTTGCTCTTTCTCTTGCCTTCGGGTCATGAAAACGTGACATGTCGCGATATCGTGACACTTTTTCATTCTCTTCCTTCCTACCCTTTTCGAGTCACGAAAATGCGACATGTCATGAAATCGTGACACTTTTCCTTTTCTGCCTTCCTGCTCTCTTCAAGTCATGAAAATGCGACATTTCGTGAAATCACGACACTTTTCCTTCTCTGCCTTCCTGCTCTCTTCAAGTCATGAAAATGTGACATGTCACGAAATCGTGACACTTTTCCTTCTCTGCCTTCCTGCACTTTTCAATTCATGAAAATGCGACATGTCATGAAATCGTGACACTTTTTCTTTCGTACAATTTCTCTTGCAATATGTCATAAAATTGTGACACTTTTTCTTGCTTGCGCTTTCTCTTCCAACATGTCATGAAATCACGATAGTTTTTCTTGCTTGCGCTTTCTCTCCGAACATGTCGTGAAATCATGATAGTTTTTCCTGCTTCTCAACATGTCGTGATATCGCGACAATTTTTCTTTCTTGCTCAACATGTCATGATATCGCGATAGTTTTCTTCCTTGTGATTTTCTTTTGATTTTTAGCATATGGGCCACTTCGATATTTTGGAAAATCACTATACATACTCTAAAGAACCTCTTAACTCCTGTCCACTTCATCAATACTCTAAAGAACCTCTTAACTCCTGTCCACTTCATCAACTGATCTGTCTGACTGTGTTGACAACAATGACAACAATACTTTTGTTGCACCTTGCTCAACATGCTCAAATAAAATGAATCACATCATCTAATTCCCTCTAAAATTCCTTAATTTGAGTAACAAGAATCCTCAACCTCCATGTCTTCAAAATAAAGTTCATCATGCAATCCAAAGCTTCTACCATTATTTGAGAATCTAATTCTAGGATTAACCTCATGTAACCTTGTTTTACTTCCCAAATAGAAGCAAATTTGATAGCTAAGGCTTCCACTTCATTGTTTGTGGCCCTTCCTAGGTCTTGCAATTCCCAATAGAGCACTATCCCAACATGATTCCTACAAACCACTCCAATTCTAGCTCTACTCAAATTACATCTTTTAGGTCCATCAATATTTATTTTAATTCAACCTTCTAGGGATGGTTTCCAAATAGCTCCATCCTACCCCTCTTAAACTTCAACTTCCTTCTCCATTTTCCCTATAATAGATTTATTTTCCTCTTTAGCATACACTACCACAAGTTTTTGTGACTTTGCTCCAAATTACCTACCAAACTCCATCTAAATATGAAAAGGTTTCTCTAAAATTTGGCTATTTCTCTCCAACCACACCACCAAGGAATTTTAATCCAATATCCCAACCAATACAAATAGCTTTATATTTAAATATTCCTCTCTTCCATATTTCCCAAACATTAGTCTGATTTAAATCACCATTAACTCAAATTTTATAGGATAAAAACCATCTCTCTGATCTGGTGCATGAATGGGCACTTAAACATCAAGTGGTAAAAAGTTTCCTCACTCTTGTAGCATATAATATATTGATATATACCAATTATTCACCTACTTCTATGATCATCAAAATTAAGAATTTCATTATGCATGAATTGCTAGGCAAAAAAGTTTACTTTCGGCAAACCCTTGGACTGCTAAATATTTCTCCAATCCTCAACCAAAATATGTATTAGGAGGAGTCTCTAGAAGGATCTTACCATATCCATCCTTCAATTTGTAGATACCAAGGCTCCCATAGCCCTAAGCTAATTCATCCTCCCCATATCTACCTATGAAAAATCTTTTTGCCAATATTTTAGTCATGATGGGTGTCAATTCTGGAGGGATTGAAATTGGCAACTCATCCAACTTCTTAAACTTATAACCCTCCAACTATCTAGTGTTGAAATAAATTTTAATTTGAACCCAACCCCTAGTTTCCATGGTTGTTTTTATTGGTTAAAATTTTAGGAATTCAATAATGATAGGTGGGTATTGATCCCATGAATCTATCCAAAATTGTACCTTCTCCTCTCTTCCCACTTTCTAAAATAATCCATATTTCACTACCTGAGATCCTAACTTTAGAGCTTGCCACACTAAGGACCCATTACCATCCAAAGGTAATTGAACCACTTCATTTGGGTTTACCTATCCCAAATATTTAATAGTTAAAACTCTACTCAATAAAAAAGTTGGTTGTGAAATCCACCTCCAGTAAAGCTTTCTAGCCAAAGCTTTATTATTTAAATTTTATCTCCTTAGTCCCAAACCTCCTTTTACCTTGGGTTGGTTTACTTTCTTCCAACCTACTAATTCCTATTTCCTCTCTCCTTTTACTGCTCCCCATAAAAATTTTCTATCCATCTTGTCTAACTCTTTTTATATAGTATGTAGGGAAGCAAGGATAGAAAATTTATAAATTGGCATGGCCTGAATTATTAACTACAAAAAGGTTAATCTACCCCTATAGCTTAATCATTTGTGATACCAAT
Source organism: Wollemia nobilis (assembly GCA_028583015.1). Classification (NCBI taxonomy): domain Eukaryota; kingdom Viridiplantae; phylum Streptophyta; class Pinopsida; order Araucariales; family Araucariaceae; genus Wollemia; species Wollemia nobilis. The sequence continues at coordinate 6,973,523 of JAQPPZ010003305.1, read as the reverse complement.
TATTAATTATTTCCTTGATACAATTCAAAATATTCCTCCAGATATCTATTTTCAATTTTTTAAAATGCAAAGGGACCCTTAAGTAACTACTGGGAGAGAAGTCCTCATGAATCCCAAGATCTCTAAAATTTTGTCTTAAAATTTAAAGCATTTGATCAATATTTAAAAATATAACTTTAGATTTTTTATCATTTATGACTTAGTTTGTGGCCCTAAGGTAGACATTAAGTGTATCTCTAATCATCCTTGCTTCCCTCAAGTTGGCCACTCTCACCAATCCTATGTCATCCACAAATTGTAGGTGAGTCAAAACTTCCTTCTCCACCTTGATACTTCTTAGAAAATCTTGTTGTCTTCTACTCAAGATGATTCTACCCAAACCTTCAACCAATATAAGAAAAATATAGGGGGAACAAGGATCTCCTTGACAAAGGCCTTAAGTATCTACAAATGGTTGCGAGGGAAGGCCCTTTATTAACACTGAGTATGTCGGAGTAGAAACACAACCCATAACCCATTCTATCCAATCCTGAGAGAAACCAAATGCTGCCATCATATTTGAAAAGAATCTGCACTCCACCTTATCATAAGCCTTTGACATATCCAATTTTATGAACATTCCTCTATTACCATATTTTTGCATTGAATGGATTGCCTCCTAATCTAGAACCACATCATCCAATATCTACTTGCCCTCTACAAAACCCCTTTTCTATGATGAGATAATGCTAAGTATAAGAGGTTTTATCTGGTCAACCATTACCTTTGTGATTATTTTATATATGAAATTGCATAAGGCAATAGGTATATAATATAAAATATGTACCCCTCCTCCCATTTTGGAATTAATATAATGAAAGTATGATTTAATGCTTAAAGAATTCTTTTACTACCTTTGGACTTCTCTATAACAACCATTACATCCTACTCCATGTTTTCCCAAAATGTCTAAAAAAACTTAATTGAAGAGCCATATGGAGGTGTTTTTTTGATGCTCATTCTAAAGACCACTTTCTTTAGTTCCTCTATATAAATGGGTTTAATTAGGGCCTAATTTTATTCTCTAGAGATAACAGAGGGTATGAAAGAACGAACTTCTTTTTGAGCCTCTTCATATTGCACAATACTTTCCTTAAATAGTTTAGAAAAATAATCCATTTAATGGAAATGCATACCTAGAATTGTATCAAAGGAGTGTCCATTCTCATATTGAAGAGCTTCCATGTTGTTATTCTATCTCCTAGCAGAGGCAACCCGATGGAAAATTTTGGTATTTTTATCACCTAATAACCAAGTGGTTATTGCTCTCTATTTCCAGTAGATCTCCTCTTGGTTGTGAATGTCCTCAATATTTTTATGCAATGCATCATCCTCTTCTTTGATATGCTATGTAATTGGTCCTTCCCTAAAGTGTTGTTTAACCTCATACCATATGGCCACCAATGGAGCTCTTTGGACCTGGAATTTTTTCTTGTTAGCTCACCTCCATTATTTCAATTTATTCTTGACATAATGAAGTTGCTTGTGGAATATAAACATTATTGTCCCATATTTTGGATGGTCCTCTTCCCACCACTATGGAATTTTCTTTCAAAGTTCCTCTTTTTATAACCAAAAGTTTTCAAATTTGAATGGTTTGTGATGTTGCACTGTCTTGATCCCAGCTTCCAACAAAATGAGAAAGTGATCTTAAACTGGACCCTCCAAAATCTAAAATTTTATATTCTATTTCACAAATGCCTCCTATGAAAACAAAAAATAATCTAACTTCACATTCCTTCTATGTGGCTTCCTCCTCTTATTAGTCCAAGTATAGTTGGTTCCAAGATATTTAATATCCACCAAGTGTAATGCATGGACTTGGGCAATCATAAGTTGATCCCTTGGGTCTAAAATTGGGTTTCCCCCTTCCTGATCTCTAGAGGATAATTTAGCATTAAAATCCCTAGCAACAATCCAGTCTAACTCCTCCCTTGAGACTCTTGTGTTATGCACTACTTTCCACTGATGCATCTAACCATCTAGGTTTTGAGCCCCATAAAAATTTGTGATTAAAACCTGCTCAACTGTCACATTATTTCTAAAATGTGATGTGAGGACACCCTTCCAAGCTATATGTTCTATTTTCATCCATTAAAGAGAGCTCCAAAAAGTAACTATACCCCCTAAGACCCTTTGGACAACCACTTCCATATGACAAAAACCCCTCCAAAGTCTATTTACTATTTTACACATAAGATCCAATGATATGTTTGTCTCCTGGATAAGAAAAAAATTGTTTTACATTTTTCTAAGAGTCTTCAAATAGTAGATTGATGGGTTCTACTATTTAAAACCTTAACGTTCCATGATTGTATAATCAGTGGTTACCTTGAGAGTAGTAAAATTCTATTGGTCTCATTGATCCTCTAGTGATCAGTTTATCTCCTTGAACTGCTATTAATTCCTTATTTTATTTTCTACCCACTTCTTGAGAGCTGATATTTTTTATCTCTTTTCCACATGAGTTATCCCTAGAGTTGGTCTTTCTATGTTCTTTTCTGCTATACCCATGATGACATCCTTAATTATCGTTTGCTCTTGGTTATTCACTATTAATGCCCTTGCAATCTCTAATTGTGGTAACTCATTGTACTCAATTACCTACTCTAGGATTGGAGGAGGTGAAAGAGGGGATTGAACATGGTTGTTATTGTTTTTATTATTCCCATCCACTCCTTTCATGAATTTTTCTTCTTCTTGGTCCACTAGTGTCTTGAATATCTCATACCTATTGGAGGGCTTGAGTTGGGTTTGCTCTTTACCATATTTTTTCTTTTACCTTCTCCTTATTTTTGGGATATTCAAAAGCATATTCTTGTGCTTCTTTGCCTTGAGAAATATTGGTTATTTCCTTATTTATTGTTGACTTGCCCTCCTTAGGAAGATTTGACATTCCCAGAGGAGCCTCCTTTTTTATGTTCAAATTTTTTGGGCATGAATGGGCCATATGCCCATATTTGTGGTAAAATATGCACTTGAAGGGTAATGAATCATAATTCATTTGTTGAATCCAAGATAGTCCTACAAGTTCGAAATCAACCTTTGCTAGCAAAGGTTGGCTAAGATCTATTTCTACACATAATCTAGCATAAACTATTGTGTTTCCTTCCATTGTGCCTTTGTAAACACCCAAATATCTTCCAAAGGAATTTTTGACAATTTCCAATACCTGCTCACTCAAAAAATCCATTGGAAGTGCATACAAATGGATCCTAACTGGGACAACAATGGATTCAATTCGAGGATAAAATTCCACTCTCTAGGGCTAAAAAATAATCCTGCTAGACCATGATTCCTCTTTTCTAATTTGAAAACCCTATTTCTATTAGCAAGTGAAGAAAAACTAACAATAAAATATCCATTGCTAATAAACCACAAAAAATACTCACCAAGAGGCTCCTAGTTTTGCTATACCCAATGCAAAAAAATTAGGGTAGGGAGAATACCCATGAATTTATTGATAAAATCATGACTAGATCTATATAAAATTATTTCTTCTACCTTCCTTTACTCAATGACAATATTTGGCCTTGATTCTGACCATGGCAAGCATCCATTAACTCGTTTAGATGTTGATCTATTTCTAGCAGTCGTAAAGAGTATTTTTAATGCAATTTTTTTGTGCTTCTTCAGTCTCTACTGGAGATTTATCCTTTCAAAAATTTGTAGAATGACTATATCTCTCTAAAAGAGGATTTAGATGTGTCCCCATTGGACCCTCCTAGGTCAACAATCTTATCCTCAATTCCAAAGCAACCAAAAATCCCTTTGGCTACCTAACTAATGCCCTAGTTTTCGTGCAAGCCAAAAAAGCATATATTTTATTTAACATATTTTTTCCTTTATTTTTCAAAAGGAGATATTATTTTTTATTTATACAATTTTTATTAAAATGAGGGGCAATTTTTTTTATTAGGCATTTTATTCTCATAATAGGACCATTTTTTTAAGAAACTGCTATATATATATATATATATATATATATATATATATATATATATATATATATATATATAGATAGAGAGAGAGCATTAATCAAAGAGGGTTTCTTTTATGAGGGTAAATTTATCAATCCTATAAAAAAAATAAAAGATCTATTTTACAAGCATTGTTATTGTAAACAAGGTGCATTATCTACAGAATCTAACATCTTGATTATTTCTTCCAAGTTTTTTCCAAGTTTTTTTGGTCATATTTTATAACTTTTCATTGAAGAGATAAGGAAACCTCATAATTTCTACTCCCAAAGGTGTTTCTTGTATATTATCATCTCTTGAAACAACCCAAATTCAAACCATGGAAGATAAAAATATAGGCTATCTTGATAGTGGATAAGCTATAGGAAATTGTGATAGATATTAGAATATGACCTGAAGTTGAGGACCAAGCAACTATGATGAAGCAAATTCTAGAGAACTGATGCTAATCACCATTACTATAGCTAAGGATATCCATCCATACATTTGATAAGGATAGCCTTAGGATTAATTTATTCTAGGTTTATCTTTTAAATAGACATTTTGTAAACATGAGATGTTAATCTCATGTGGGCTTCTAGCTAGCTATGTTGTTAGTTGCTAGATAATATCTATTAGTTATGATATTTTTAAAATTAATATAGCTTAGCTATTCTAATTAGATAGGCCAATATTGCACCTTGTGTGTAATTTGAAATCTTGTAATTTAGGTATTTCAAATGACTCTTAAAGATTGCAATGGAAAAAAATTGCATTGGGGGGATTTTTCCCACATCAGTTGGTATTAGAGCCTCTTTGATACTGTCTATGAGGGGGAAATTCCCTTGTGCAATTTCCCTCTCTCCCTTCCATGATTCTTTGTCCTTCTAAAATATTTCACTCCCTACACTTTGCCTTTAGTATTTATGTTGGTGTTAGACAATGTTGTTTGCATTTTCAATTTATTTTGATGTACCAGAAGATCCCTATAATACACATTGAGCATATTTTGCTATGCATGTAGTCTACTATCATTGATATTTATATTGAATCTAGATCCGCTTCTAGTAGTCTTGTTGCATCCAATTTCTATGCGACCATATCTGTTTTGATTGACATGCATAGATCAGCTTTGACCCTAGGCCTCTTGTAAGCTTTATAACCATTGTTGGATCCATCTAGGTTGGACTAGCCGTTATGCCATATGGTACATGAATGCATAATACAACAATGCTATGCACATCATCCATTTTGTACCATAGGCATAGTTTGGTCATAGTCATGCCACACCCAATATCCTTAGTATGGTGGAGGTCCTCCATGATTACCACCATTAATAGATGAATGAAGCAGCTCATTGTCCATAGTTTCTTTCCTCTATGGAATCTCAAAATAGCATAGAGGAATTAAGATGTATTTCAAATTTATAGCATCATCTACTAACATCATCTCTACACACACCCCTCTCCATCACTCACAAAACTCAAGAATTCATGAGGACAAATGCAGTACCAAATGGAGTTAACAATTTTAAAAACATGTAAGTGATATGCTCATCTTAAGAATTGATTGAGTGCACTATCGAACTCATAAAATAATATGCCATGCATTGAATTTTTTCCATCATAGTTTGATTGGATTTTGTCTACTACTCTCGATGTCAAAGATATGTGCAAATGTTTAGATGTCCATGTGGCAATTATGGTGACATGGAGAGTTGTTTGCATGGACCAAGGGAAGAATAATATACATATGATTGTTTTTAGACTAGTTTTTTGCTATGTAAAAATAACATGCACTATGGTGATTTTATAGATGTGCTTTTTATTAGCAACAAGTTTTCAACTCAAATCTAGCTCATTTGGATATAGCAAGACACAATATATACTTTGTTGGAAAAGTGGCAACATGTGATGTTCGTAGACTTATGGAGCAATTCTTATAGGTCCAAACTATTCATTTTTTTGAGGTGCTTTCAATGACCCTATATGTGGCCTACATTCTTGACCCACAATATGGATAAGCTAATGGATATATACCATGACCCCTAATGTGGCCTTATGGCATTGGATTCCAAGAACACCTGTATTTAAAAAAGACAATAATTTATGGGACATAATTGCATGTGGTTGTGGGTTTTTCAAATCCAAAATTTCAATTCTCCTTTGGGTATGTGTACTTCAATGATAGTGTATTGACATTGATAACCTGTGGTGGATGATAGAGAGAAAATAATGTTGAGTCTATGAGTGGCAGTTGGAAGGTCTAGTAGTTGGAAATCATATTTTGGCATAGCTCCATGTGTTTGACTACTATCAAAGGTCACATAATCACATCTTGAATAGTCACCTCGTGGCTCCTCTCCTTTCTTACCATATCTATGGTGTCATTCTTCACCTTGGAATTGACACCAATTAAGCATGGCATCCTTTTGGATAGGATCTTTCCTAGTGAAAACACCAATGCAATTCATGGTGTACCAATTCCTATCTGACATAGGCTTTGGAGCTTGGAAGTTATAGAACTTTCTTAGAAAAGGACATAAGGGTTAGCCTTTCTCCATGTTGACATTGGAAGTTAACTCACTGACATAGATTTTGGTAGATCAATATTGCTACCACCATCATCTATGATGAGTTCATGTCTAGATAGTCTTAGAGCTTACCACTGTAATAATCATTCATGGCAGTTTTCCTACTAAATAACCTTTCCTCTTCATCTAGCCCTAATGCTCTAAGTTAACCTTTTGAAACATGTGGAGGTACCTAGACATGGATTCAAGGTACCATGCTATTTTATTTAAGCTCCATTTTGATTTGAATTTTAAGCATCCAATGCTCCATGCACCAAAGAATTTCAGCGTTATATCCTTTTGTTCCATATTGGTTGTGGGAAAGTTCTTCCAAGACTTTAATTAGTTTTCCTTTCCTCCATTTGATTGTTTACACAAATGATGGAAAATATTATTAATTTTTTTAAAATATTAAAATAGTTTAAAAAATATTATCCTTGGATAAAAACAAAAGCTATGAAATATTCCAAATAGATTTTGTTTGGAGGGAAACCACATCCCTCTTTCTTTTTTCCCAAAGAACCTTATCATTTTCTTGCTTTTCTATTAACTTTTTATGTAGCAAGTAATGGGAGATAGCAATCACAAGATGTAGAATAATATGACATCAAGTAAATATTCAAGATGACTAAAAATATACTATAAATAGAAATGATGGAAATTTATACAAAGTAGCTATGGAGGAAATGAACACTCCATGAATAAAGCCACTTCTCAAGAATGAGCTTTGAGCATATCACACTCCATCACATTACATCACACTCTACTACATCACACCACACTATTCTACATTACTTCTTACTGCTATATCTCATGCTCTATGTCTATGGTCCTTTATATAGAAAAATAGGTTCATTGGTCAACACTCTAACTAGTTGTGCAAGGGACAACTTGCACATACACAACTTGGACATTGGCACTTGTGCATTTATTACATTACATGAAGTAACTAGATAACTTCCTCCTAAAGTAATCTAATGTCCTTAGTATGTACTAGGAAAGGTACATTTACATTATCCAAATGATGTAATATAATCTATTTATAACACCCCCCTGTATTACATTATTTGGATATTGAAGACTTTAGTCTTCAATGTGGATCTTCTTCTTGTCCATGGGATTTTCAATCTTCTTATTTGTTTTCTATAACATGTTTAAGCAAGTGATTAGTGTCTTCATAATCTATCATTCTTGTTCAAAGAGCTTTGATTTCATAATCATATGTTGATTCTTCTAGTTCTTCAATTTCTTCTATCCTCTGACCTAGACGTCCTTTTTTATTTCTTTTACGATACTCTAATTGGAGATAATTGGTTGGATGTTAGAATTGTTGCTGACAATTTTTTTGATATTGTTGTACTTGAAATTGGTTCTCATTGTTCATCTAATTTACTTGATAATGATTTGTGGGATTGAACTTGCAGTAGTTGGTGTTATGGCCTTATCTTGCATATCTGACAATACATGTTGTACCATGTTTTACATCCTTTTGAAGAAGAAGTAATATTTTCCTATGGATTTTATTTAGATGCAAATGTAGTGTTAGAAATTTCATCTTTAATTGTATTCTCCAATTCATATTCCTATAGAATATTGACTAAATAATCAAAATAAGTATTTGTATGTTACCAAATTTTTATAGTTGTCTAGAAGTGCTCTCATAGTTACTTGAGTAAGAAGTTCATCCTTAACTGTTTCTCCTCAGGTAAATAATTTCCCTTTAATATTTGCCACCTTCCTTACGAATAGTTCTATGCTTTCTCCATTATTCATATTTAATGAATGAAGTTAAGACTAAATATGAAGAATGGTTACCTTATTATTTCCCTCAAATATTTTCTCTAGACTTGTACATGCCTCTAAAGATGATTTTTCTGAACTGATATAGGGTTGTATTTCATCAGTGATAGCAAAGGTTATTATCATTAGATCCTTTGAATTATTTTCTATGAAATTTAGGAATTCAATATCATTTGTGGTAGGTATTTGTGTTTTTCCTTTGATAATATCCCAAAGTTTTTCATATACCAAGATAGATTTCACTTTATTCTTCTAGGAAAAACAATTAGGACCCTTTCGTAGTTGAGATTATGCTAGGAAGAATTTATTTGAAGCCATTTAAATTCCCTAATATCAATCCTTAGATATAGTTCAATATTTGGTTCATTTTGTAAAGTTTTGTAAAAAAAAATAAACTTCTATTATCCTTTATTGCTCCTATTGAACTAAGAACTTTTCCCAAATTTTAAAGAGGTCTTTTGTCTCCTTTTGATAAGTTTGAGACAATAATTTTATAAATTTCAAACCTTTAAAATACTATGATAAACCTCTCTTTTAAATAACCCTTTGGGAATTAATTCAAGTGTATCTAATTTCCAATAAATTAATTTGATGTAGTAACCCTTATCACTCCCTATTTTTTGGAAAAATTGGACCACAAATTTTTTTGCAAAATATTAAATAATCTAACCCAAGTAGAATTCCTTATATCTCCTAGGTTAATTTGCAAATATTATTTTACATTGGTAAGTTATCTCCTATATCTTTTGCTTTCATAATCATAAAATTTATCCTTGATTTTAAACCTTATATCTCCTTTATTTGAAATCAATATTCCATGAGATAAATTACTTACCTTAGCTCCTTTATCACCACACTTGAATGGCTCTAAATTCAATTGTATATAACAACTACAATACGTAAATTTTGGTGCTTGAGATGATGAGTGTGGATTGGGTGAGGGTCAACCTTGTATTCAATGTTGGAGTGAAGAGCATTGTAGATTTGATAAGGTTTAATATTTTTTTTTAGGAGCATTTAATGCTCCTCCTTCCTTCCTTCCATGTTGTGCTGTGGACGTGTTTTCACTGCACTATTATCTATCGGATGCCTTTGACTATGTTATTCTTTCTTCTTCACACTATGTCGCTTTGTGTTTAGATGTCTTTTAAGATGATGAAGGCTTTGACAAGTGTCACTAAGCATTACATACTTTCTCTCTCCTTTGTAACATAAAAATCCTTTAGTAATGCTCTACTAGCTTCTTTATCATATTGTAATGCACTATGCATTGCTAGCTTCTTGGTTTCCTTATAACGCATGAAAACTTGTGTGGGTGCTTGTAACACCTTCATGAATTTTCTTCGATGTTAAGAAATGGATGGCATCTTAGAGAATTCGTGCCAAGGGGCTTTCAATGTTTCTACATGGAGTTCTTTCATTGTAACACTTCCAAATAGAGTTTAACTCCTTTTTCTATTCCTCTTCTTTGCTTGCTATGTTTCTTGGAGTGCAAGAAATAGCTTCTCTTGTTGGTCGATTGTTGAGGTGATTTTGGAGCTTCGAATGGTGTTGTAGGTGATTATTTCTATGGATAATCTTCACCAAGCTAGAAACATCTAAATATATCACCTGATATCCTAGTTTATTATTCCCTTTAATGTGCTCCTTTCATGTTGTTCATCCATATTGATTGAGGTAGAATCTACCAAATTTTTTCTTGTAAAAGAGAGCTCTCTTTATTTCTATGTGAATGTAGGTTGATCATCGATCGATATGTGCATTGCCTTTTGCAGGTTTGTCTATCCAAGATGTGAAGTGTGAGCCCCTTAGAATGGCTCCTTGTACCGAGGATGATGAGTTCTTGACGTTTAATATTTCTTGGTTAGATTTCCCTGTAATTTTTGTGCCTTTAGTGGCACCTTCAATATACCTTTTTTTGTGAATAATGTAGTGCAATACCTTGTAATAATACTTTCTTATTGCACAATTTTTGCACTCCTTATTGTAGGTCTTGTAGTCTTATTTTGTAGTATATTTTGAATGCACAAATGAGGGTTTTGAGGATATCCCTTTGGATAGACTCCTTTCCCTCTTTGCTTGGATATTTAATGATATATCCAAGCTTTACAAATGCTATATATAGAAGTTTTTTTTTCTATTGCACTTAACCCTATAGTGCTTTGGATTTTATGCTCACCAAGTCTCACTATTTGAAGCTTCTTTTGGTTATTTTTTATTCACTTGTACTAACCAAATTTGGTGGCTTCTATTGGCCACTATAGGTTGAAAATTTATGTGGTTTAAGAGTGAGTGTCTTTAGAAACTTTATGTAAACTAGAATTTATACCCTTCTCAAAACCACAAAACTAATTTATTTTGAGAGTAATAATAGTGTAAATGAATCTAACAATTTTCACTTTTAATGCACTAATAATTACACCTTATCACTCCAATCAACTCTCAATATAATGCACTTAATCAATTTACTGCAACTAATCAAGAATAATCTGAAATGAATCTTCAAGAATTATTTTGCAATTCTCTTATAAACAAGGTAGTAGGAGCTAGTTTTTATTTTAATTTCTAAAGTAGATGATAGGTAGTTGATAGATAGTTTGAAATTCTAAAATCTAATCAACTCCTAAAGTGCAAATTAACCTTAAAGAAACCTTTCTCTTTTTGCACTTTTGAAGATTGTAATTCAATTCTCCTTATTGCAACTTTAATCCAAATTAAGGTACTTGAGAAAATCTGATAAGTAATCTACTTTAATGAATCTACTTGCACCAATAGTTTCTTACCTTTTTCTAAAAGCCCTTTTTGCCACTTCTATAGAGGATGTAGATCTTGGTGTCTAAGATCACCAAGTTGTTTCCTTGAGTAAGATCTTGTAGCTCTTTGTAGGCTACCCTGAAAAACTTCATCTTCACCAAAGGATGGTCTTCAAATCTCCTTCATAAGCCTAGGATTTTTGTGGATTGTTCTCCTCTTGTAGTCTCATCCTTTTGTTGTATATTTGAAGAGATATTTGTTTCTAAATCGGTGCCTTTTTACTATGAGAGGTAATATCAAAATATCTTGGATTTGGTAGGCTTCTTCTGTCTAAATCTTCCTTCAAGATTCTTGTTAAATTTTGACTTCAAACAGGATCTTCTTATCAAGATTCTAAATTTCTTGAGATCTTATGATATTTGTTTCTCGTCAAATTTGTATGCTTGGGCTTTGTTGTCAAATGGTGATAATTGTCCCAAATAATTCACTATCTCCAATAGTGAATTTATCCAATGATTTCTCCTTGGAATTCCTATTATGATATCTTCAGTAAGGCTCTCTAAGTCTTTTACCAGATGCTCGTAGAGACCTCTACAAGATATTTGATCTTGCAGCTTCTTCTGGTCTTCCTTGATATTTTATCTTCAGACTTCTGCTTCTGGAAGTGCTGGTGGTAATATCTTCTCTTGGATATCTGATTCTACTACTTTTGAATTCGAGTAGGACTCTCCTAGTCATTCTTTTTCCAATTCTAGAAGTTCTTCAATGATATCTCCTCCTAATATCTTTTTCTTCAGGTGTTGGATTGATTCTAAAGAAGATATTCTTCCTATATTTTTGTAGGAAGCTTTCCCAACTCATTATATCTCCCTATTCTTGCAAAAAAGTATTAATACTAAAATTTACTTCTAAATTAGATACTCTCTTCTAGAGTCTTCTTCAGGATTAACGCTTTTGTGGCATTTTTCAGTATCAAGGCTTCTATGGCCTTTTTGTATCAAGATTTTTGTGGTCTTTTATTCTAGATCAAGGCTACTATGGCCTTTTCTTATTGATCAAGTCTTATATGGTCTTTTTTACTAAGGCTTTTGTGGTATTTTTTCTTGTGAATTTTCCAATCTAGCAATGAAGATATCCTATATCCCAATTTCACCATGATTTTTCTCCAGAAGTCTCTTTTATAGTATTCTTCTCTTGGAGCAACTAATCTCTACACTATGAAGGAAATCTAACCTTCGGGCAATGAAGTTGAAATATCCTAGATTTCTATTATAGGAGGTATCTCAATCATCTGAGAATTAATTCCCTACAATAAAAGAAACTTTAGGTAAATTTTTCTAGATCTCTTAGATGAGCTTCACTAGTTGATTCATCAAACTAGTGGATCAAATGTTGAGTCCTAGTCTTCATGAGTTTTCCTTGTAACTTTGTGGAAAGACTCTAGCCATATGCAATCTTCATATTTCAAAAAATGAGATTTCTTTCAGTCTTTACTTGTGGCTCTCCCTAATTCTACCACATAGACTCTTTTGAGAATTTGATAGTGACTGGTCCAATGGCGCATCAAGTTGAAAAAAACTCTGATTCAATGATAATGGTGGTTTTCATCTACCGTAGCTCTGATATCACTGTTACATTTTGATGTAGCAAGTAATGGAAGATAGCAATCACAAGATGTAGAATAATATGACATAAATTAAAGCTACTGTAACATCCAAAAAGGCTTGCACCTAATATTAAAGTTTCTGGAAATGATGCCAATAGGCATACACAAATTGACAAGAATGAAAAGTACAAAATACAAAGATCTTTTATTAATTTCAAATTTAGTCAAGTTACAAATTCGTCCCTCTTAGGAATACCCATTTTATACAACAATTACAATAGTTTTAAATTTCTCTCAAAGGTAGGTGCATTCCAAATGCCTTTTAAAATGACATGAACTGCTCCAAGATGTCGATGACCTTCTCCATGATTAGAGGCATTTGTTTCCTTGCATCCCAAAACCTTGTTGATCCTACGTGCAATAAACAACAAGAAGCATTAGTAATAAATAATACCTCTTTTGATGAGTCTTTTTGAGAAAATTATATGAACACACAACATAACTAACATATAATCAAGAAAATGCAAGAAATCTAGTAAACCTATGAAAAACATGAAAAGATGCTATGAATCATGTAAAGGAAAAGCATATGTATCTATCTAATGGCCTAATTATGAATTTGAATACATGGAAGCATGAAAAAGATTCATTAATATCTAATTGCAATATTGAAAGCAAGACAACTAAACAAGCTAATTCTACTGATCATAAGTATCTAATAATGTAATTAAACCTAAATTATGCTTAATCTAATGCCATTAAAAAATCCTACGATGAAAAAGCAAGGAAAACAGGGATGAAACCCTAATCGTGGCTCTATGGCATGGTGAGCAATGTTAGTCATGTTTTACATCCGTGACGGAGCTTGAAGTGTGCTTGTCCTCCAATTCAAGGGCTAAATCACTAAATCCTCTTGCCAAATTGATGGTCAAGGATCGCCTCTATGTCCTCTAACATATTTTGTGGTTGAATTGTTGATTGTGCATGAAATGGACACAATTACATTTCTTGTCTATCCTAACCTCCTAGGTCTTCCATGGCTTGAATTGCCATTTCAATCTCTCAATTAGGGGTAAGAAAGCAATACCTCAATGCACTTAGGTGAGTGTTGAATTAGACAGGGCTTCACTACTCAAATTCACCTATGCATATCCAAATAGTTTTCCTAATTTGGAGGGGGATTTTATCACACCTAGGAGGGCTATGCCCTAGCTTCAAGAGGAAGCCAAGATCAAGATTGGGCAGTTGAGTTTGTTGGATAGAAATATCCAGAACCTTCCTCACTCAAACCTCTCCAATCCACAACCAATTGACCATTTGGAACCAACTTTGAATTGTTCAAAGACCAATTGATTCTAAGGCCTAACCACGGCTAACAAGTGTGGTTAGCTCTGCTAACTGCAGGTGTCAGCAATGGCTAGCACTGACTAGGCAAAGATTCCCAAATAAGTGGTTAAAACCACTGCTATACCTTGTTATTTGTCCAAGGTCTTCCATATGGTCTTCTAGCATATCCCATATAAGTAGTTTCCTTGACATGACGTATTTTAGGTGTCTACAGATGCCCCTTTTGAGATGCATTGTGAGATAGAACAACACTAAGCAAAAATAGTCCTCCTAAAATGATGTCATAGTTTGGATGATGATCATTAGTCTGATCAAAATTAGATGCTCAAGATCCAACAAAAGGACGCGCATCCTAGAATCATTTCTTCCAAATGCATGGAAGGCTTAAATTTGTAAAGCTTGCACTCGTCATCAAACATTCGGGTAGCTTTGGTGCTACAATAGGAGTTTGAGCCTATATAATTGAAAGGAAGAGAGCTACAAACTAAACTGTCATATTTGATTTTTACCCCAATAGAGGGTAATCTTATGATAGTCATTGGCAATGATTCGTAAGACGAACACAATTTTGACAAGATCAAGAGATCTACAATCAAGGGATCTTCTGTTGACTTTGATTATTATTATGATATTATGACTACCCCATTAAGCAATGAGTCGATGAGGGTAGGACAATTAAATGAAGCGATGAGTCGCTTGACCACTATGAATGACATTGAAAAAAATAAGATTTAGCATTTGATAATTGATTAGGCCTAATTAGCTATGATTGCAACTATTAAGAGTAATTATACATCTCTATCCCATGGAGCGGTCCAGCCTCAATGGCATTCTTAGGGAATCAAAATGATAGCAATTCCAATTAGGCATGTGTTGAATCATATTGTTTGATGATATGCTAAAAATATCATAGAAGAAGTGATATGAATACCTCATTCCCATGGAGCAATCTAGCCTTCTAGGCCTTCTTAGGGATTGAAATGAAGCATAACAATTCAACGATGATGAATTTTCCCCAAATTTCCTTATGGTAATATACTCATCCTATCGAATTATATGGAGTGCAAGTCATTGCAACCTCCAAGTGTATAGGGTAAATTACTAGATACAAGGCACATTTGGCATTTTATTTTATCTAATTTTTTTATTATTTTGTGAATTCTTTTACAATTCTGGTCAAGTGGGTATTTTTAATTCATCATTTTTTTTCTCCTCATGGTGGGATTTTTTAGAATTTATTGCAGGTTGCTAGCCGCGGCTGACAGGCACGATTGATAAACCCTAGTTCTATGCCCGCGGGTGTCAAACACGGTCAAGTGAAAAATAAGAAATATTTAAAAAATTTCTTTTCATTTTTGACATCATTTTTAGTTTGACAGCTTGTAAATCCTGAGCGCTTTGAGATGTGAATCAACAATTCTTACGTGAAGTTCTACTAAAAACTCGATCTCACTACCACTTGGACCGATGGCAGCCCAACCTGGAGGAGCCGGTGTGACTAAGGTAGAAGCACACAAAACCCTCGACCATTTTATTTTATCGATTTTAAAATTAACCTCATTAATTAATGGGTTAAATGAATCTCATTAAATCATCGGTAACGAACCTCACCCTAGTTAGGTTTAGCTTAGGTTAGTTTAAGGGGAGGGTAAAATTAATTTGTTTTATTATTTTTTGTTTTGTTTATTTTATTTTTCTTTTTTGTTGTCTAGGGATTTTCGGGATGGGGAATAACCCTGAAAAGGTCATCCCACCTATCCACGGCTGGAAAGCGCAATCCCCAATTGGAAAATTGGGGGTTGCGGTTTGCAAACCTTTGAAAAAATTTCAAATTTTTTATTTTTATCATATTTAATTTATTTTTTTATTTTTATCAGATTTAATTGATTTTTTTATTTTTATCAGATTTAATTGATTTTTTTTATTTTTTTAAGTGAATTTTTCCATTTTTTTTGGTGTTTTAATTTTTTTAAATTTTGTTTGACGTTTTCAAGCTTGTTTTTTGATTTTATGGTTGATTTTTATTTATTTTTGCCTTATTATTATGCTTTCTATCAGACCCTGACTACTATGGCGAGGGAATCAGAGATCCTTTGCAACCTACACGGTGTCCTTTCTCAAGTAGATCAGGCATAGTTTAGGGTTGTAGGATTTAGCTATGTCATACACCTCCCTTCCATCAGGGCCGATCAGACCTATATGACTGTATTGTCCTGACACTAGGACGTGTGGAACAATACCTTTCACCTATCGATAGGTGAGATGACCATCACTTTGGAGGATGTTTACTGCATCTTCTGACTCTCTCTAGATGGTGAGGCCATCACATATTTATCGATTGATGTGAAGGATGCAGTATTTGATGGTATTTTTGGCTACCACAGTGAGGTAGCACAATGACATTCAGACCATGGAGGGGTCCACATTGATCACTGGTTCAAAAAATAGGTTTCCATTGATCGAGCAACAATATTCATGCACCTTATTGTGCAGATCGTCCTATCCGACACATCTAGAGCAAGGTTCCCGTAGAACCTCCTAGCTAGGATGATGGAGGTCCTAGCGAGTCCTATTGATCATCCTTTGATCTTGTCCTAGGGGAGTGCCTTATTAGCTTAGCTCTATAATGAGATGTACCAAATTACTCAAAGGAGTAGATTTGGCATCGACTACAACTTACTATTATAGATTTGGGGGTGGTAGCACATCAAGATCGAGTGTCCCGTTGGTCTACCACTTAAGATTGGCACCATTTAGGAGGTGCACCAGTGCTATGTGACATGTTGGCCTCATAAGATAGAGATTTTCTAAAGTAGGTCTCACGTAGGGGATCTAGCTCACTACATTATACGATTCATAAGACTCTAGGTGGATCAGATTAACTGGCACCCATACTTAGACTACCCTCCATGGACGGAGGCTGATGATCGGCTACGTTGAGCATGCAAAGACAGATGGCCCCTCAAATGCAAGTCAAAGGTAAGAGAGTTCTTTTAATTCTCCTACATCACCCGATAGTTTAGGATTAGGTAGAGCTTTCCAGAGCTACCTACCATCTACCATTGCCTCATGCTAGAGAGGGACTTAGCATGGCCCAGGGTGACTCCACTAGAGGACGAGGACGATGACTTTTAGGAGTCAAGTTTGACAGATGCAGGGACCACTCCTGACTATGACACTTGGTGGACCCTCAGGGTATGGTGAGGTTTTAAGGTCCCATTAGGTAGGATAGTTGATGATGCTACAGAGGGTGCAGATGGAGTCAAGGTTGATCCTCATGAACGTCGAGTCCGATAGAGGACTGAGGGTAGATGGAGTGAGGGATTTGTAGAGGATGCACCTCCAGCTAAGGAGGAGGATGAAACTCTCAAGGAGGGTGAAGCACCACCTGATAGTGAGATTGGGTAGCTCAGGGCCTAGGTTGCCAGCCTATAAACTCAAGTAGGCTCTCTACAGACATAACTCTTACACTAGGACACCACCATTGCCACTTTATAGGCAAAGGTGGGGGATCTACAATCTCGTCTCATAATAGGGTAGACTTAGTGGCATAGCTACAAGGAGGAGAAGACAACTCTATAGGCTAGGATCACTATAGTAGATACAGATATCCAAAAGGTTGCAAGGCAATGCATCCTTATGTAGTCATGGATAGATGCTATGATGGCATAGATTGCCACACTCCAGGGTTGGAGGGTAGATCCCTCATAATCACAGGTTGCTATAGCACCTATAGCTACTCCAATAGTACCAACAATACCAACAATGCCAGTAGCATAGGGAGGCTAGACCAGGGAGCCAATATCAAGAGACTTTGGGTCTAGTGTAGTAGCACATCGATGATGATGTACGAAGTACTGCCTACGTCTCTACTCTAAGAAGATTTATTGGGCTACTCGAGGACGAGATTCCAAATATGCCCATGGCTTCAAGGTCTCAGAGGACTCACACTCAAGAGACGGGTCAGTAATCAATGTGCTCTAGCCATAGGAGTCACATATCAGAGAAGACTTCGAGTGGCAGCTTCATATGCATGGATGGCATAGGTAAGGGTGGAGCCTCATAGACTAGGGGTATAGGCCCTGCTTAGTACATATATTATAGATGTTATTGTACCATTTTTGTATGTAAGGTTGAGGACCTACACAGATGTAGCCTACGAGTATTTTTGACACACACCAGTGTACTGCTCACTATGTATATTTTTGATACATATATGTATCTATATGATCTAACTTTGAGACTCATTATATGTGCAATTTATTATTTTTATTGTTTTTATATTTTATGAGATGCATATGGATGCAATGTTTAGATGCGATGTTTATTTTACACTATATGATGTGATGTATGATTTTATATGCAATGATATATGTGTAGATGGACTACTTATGATGAATGTATATGAATGCAATGTTTGTTGTTAAATGCATGTTTGATTTATTGTACTTGTATGCATTTAACCTATGTTGTTATGACATAATTTATGCCATGTATGTATTGCACAACTTTTTCTATGATGAATGCTATGTAAATGAACATGTATGTTTTAATCACTTAAAACATAATGTATGAATGCAATACAGGTTTAAAAATCTAATGAATGTCACCACATAATGGATAACAATCATGAGATGTAATTGCTATATATTTGTATGAAAATTGATAAATTGTGCACCCATATGTGAGATGCAATTATATATGGTTTCTATTCATAAGTGTTTGTAGATTAGAATAATATGTATAATATAGTTAGTGGATGTTTAAATATCATTTTTGACATCCATATGGTATCTATCCTATACTATAAATAGTTCTAACAAACAAACTCTCACAAAAGAAATTGATTTTTGATGATTGCATTGAAGATTGATTGTTGCTATTTGGGAATTTTTGAGGTTCTCCATGAAACTCAAACACCCTAGTTGACTTACAAAAAGTTGTATACTAACCATACTAGACTTCTAAAACATAAAGCTTTCGCTAGCATACCCCGATGTCAAGCAAGATTCTTTCAGCCCATTCCTAAGATTGGGGATCCTCAAATGTCTATCCAATCCTAAGTTTAGATTTAAGTTGGACTAGACTACTAGGCAATACAGGACACTTGAAGCTAGCTCTTTCACATTCAAACATTGGTCTGCACAAAATCAAAATGCTAATGTATCAGACATATTGTCATGTGTAAGGTAAGGTAGTGCTGATAATTCCAAGGATTCAAAATCACCCCCTTGTTTTCTTTAATTTATCGGGATACTTGCTCATGTAAAGTGATAAGAATCACTGTTTATTTTATACTTTTATTTTAGTGATAAAAACCACTGTTTATTTTGTACTCTTTCTTTTTTTTTTCTTTGAGCAAGGGATTTGATATGGATAGGATTTCAATTTGAATTTGATCTTGATTTGATTTGATCTTGATTTTATTTGATCTCTAAGGATTTAACTTTAGAATTTCACTTGGGGAATTCATTCTACAAATTTTATCCTTTATTTGTAAGCAAGGGATTTATTTGGGTAGGCGACAAGCTTGTCCTTTTGCCAAATGTAAACATTTCTTGAATCGTCTTCACAGGGGGATAAGCAAGAATAAACTTTTCACTTTAGGATACCTGGTCCTGCTTCATAGCGTTCATCTTTCCCTAGTATTAATTATAATTTTTTAGTTTAGATATTAGTGATAGAATTATAATATGCTAAGGGCTATCAAAACTATACCTCATTTACAAAAGAAAAACAAGATTTCTACCAACTCTTGAGAAGATTACTAGGTATGGTTGAGTGACTGAAAAACCCTAGTATATTCTTCATAGCAACAATAAAGGTTGTGTTAAAAACACAATTACTCACATGGGTGGTGAATGATGATGATAGTGCAAAGATACATGATTGAAATACAAACGTGGTGTCATTTGTAAGATTGTAAACACAACTATCCTAATGCAAGTGTGATGGATGGATATGCCTAATGCAATGCAAATGAAATGAAATGCAAATGCAAAATGAAATGCAAATATTTTTGAATTTTTGATATTTTCCAAAAAAAAAATTAATTTTCATTTTATAATTTTTTTTATTTGACCAAGTTGGCTTATGGACGCCTTTGGAGCCTTTTTCTGAATGACCAAAGGTCTTATAGATGCCTTTGGGGTCCTTTTATGGTTTTAGGCATAAAATTCTTTAAGGTGAAGGATTTTGAGAGGTTCAGGCTCTTCAACCTCTTCTAGTGATGTTAAGTGATATGTCCTAGGTTCAATCTTCTCAGAGATGATATAAGGACCTA
Organism: Wollemia nobilis; assembly: GCA_028583015.1. Taxonomy (NCBI): domain Eukaryota; kingdom Viridiplantae; phylum Streptophyta; class Pinopsida; order Araucariales; family Araucariaceae; genus Wollemia; species Wollemia nobilis. The sequence continues at coordinate 6,953,163 of JAQPPZ010003305.1, read as the reverse complement.
ACCAATTAGATGTAAATTTATCTCATATTTTTGGTGGCATATTTGAGTTCTGTTGGTTCTCTTTTAGCACAAGATCACCAAACTCAAAGTCTCTCAAATGGACTTTGACATCGTAAGCTCATTTTAAGAGCTCATGATAAACACAGAGATGATCAAGGGCATTCACGCAACATTCATCAAGTAGCATCAATTGATCTAGACAATCTTGTCGCATAGTGTCATCATCGATGAAATCTTTCAATGCGACGTGTAGCATTGGAATTTCCAACTCTAAGGGTATAATAACCTCAACACCATATACTAGTGAAAATGGAGTTGCCCCAGTGGGTGTTCGAATACTAGTCCTATACGCCCATAATGCAAGGGGCAGCTGGATATGCCAATCTTTATGATGTTCTTGTACCATATTTTTCAATATGGATACCACTATCTTGTTTGAGGTCTCAGCCTTCCCGTTTGCCTGTAGATAATATGGGATCACAAAACTATGCTTGATCTTGTACTTAAATGTCAAAGCTTTCACAGTTTTATTTTTGAATGATGTGTCATTATCCAAAATTATCTTGGATGGTATCCCAAAATGACTTATAATATTGGTGAGTATGAACTCAACAATACATGCTCTGATCATTGTTGTTAAGGGGATTGCTTCCACCCACTTATTGAAGTACTCAGTTTCTGTAATAATTAATGTATGCCGACCCAATGATGTAAGAGATATTTTATCAATGATACCCAAACCCCACTAAGCAAATGGCCAAGCTGCTTGAATGGGTTGTAAGCCCTGTGATGGCAGGTGCACAAGATTAGCATGATTTTGGAATTTAATGCATTTACTAACATACAAATTGCAATCCTTCTCCATAGTGGGCCAATAATAACCCATGCGAAGGACGTGTTTGATGATAGCCATGCCATTGAAATGACCATTGTACGTACCATCGTGAGCTTGTGAAATTACCCAAGATGATTCTTAGGGATCAATACAACGAAGGAGAACTCCATCCTAGCTTCGATGATACAAAATGTCTCCAAACAAGACATACTTTGTTACTTTATTTTTAAATGTGTGCTTTATAGCACACGATAATCCTTGAGGGATTATACCAAGCTTAAGGAAGTCGTATATTTGTGACATCCAGTTTTGATAGATCTCAGCCTCAACTATTAAGACATAATGCTCCCCCTATGGTTTAACATTTGTAAATGCAGACTAGGAAATAACCTTATGGTGAATGGTGATACCACTCCCTGTAGGACCTTACAAGATCAATGACTCCTAAGGTGCTCTCTTGAGAAAGTATCCGACTCTATAGAACCATTCATGGTTTAGTTCTACCTAAATCATGTTGATTGACTCTTTGTTATCCAAAGCTTCACATTGCACAACAGAGTGTGACAACATTTTTATGTGGATGGTAGTAAAATAGGTAGATGGATTCTAAGGGATTAAGGATCCCAAATATGCCATAGTGTCTACAAATATTTTTGATGAACGATGGATTACCTCGATGTCATACCATTCCAACTAAGCTAAATATGTATCAAAAAGATTTTTGTAAGACTTTAGGATAGGATATTGACACTAAAAAAGTCCCTTCACTTGGTTAACAATGAGAAGAGAATCGCCATAGATATTTAACCTTTTAATATTCATGGTGACAACTGATTGGAGGCCCAAAATTAAGGCTTCATATTCAGAATTATTGTTAGTGCAAGGAAAATCCAACTTGAATGACAAGGGCATAGGAGCACCTTACAGCTTCAACAACACTATTCCTACACCACCCCCTTGCTCACACTTCGAACCATCAAAGAACAAGGTCATATAAGATTTGTTATTTGGTTCTTTGAGTTTTGGTGCTTATGATAAGGCAAAAACTACGTCATCAGGAAACTCAATGGTGAGGGGCCTGCTATTTTCAAGAGGCACCTCAACCAGTTGATTAGCTATGACTTGTCCCTTAATGGAATTTTGGCTAATGAATTCCAAATCAAATTATGTCAATAGCATGATCCACTTTGTAGTACATGTATTATGATACATCTTGCTCATCATATACTACAAAGGATTTTGTTTTGATATGATATACATCGCATGACTTAACATATAATGTCGCAATTTCTTTGTAGCGAACACTACTACTAAACATAGTTTTTCCACATATGCATATCCTAGCTCATAACTCACCAAGGTTCAACTAATGTAATATATGGCTTGCTCTTTATTTTACATGTTCTTTTGGGCTAACATGGTTTCCAATGCAAAGTCAGTTGTCGATATATATAATAGAAATGACTCATCTAGTCTTTGTGGAGCTAGTACTGGCAGTGTTGCCAGTATTGCTTAATCTAAAAAATGGTGGCTTGATAGTCCTCATCCTAATTAAATGGGACCCCCTTGTGTAGCAGTCAAGTCATGGGTCGACATTTATTTGATAATTGTGTGATAAATCACTTTATAAATTCTATTTTGCCTTGTAGGCTCCTTAATTCCTTGATATTCATGGGCAGACAATGCAAAATACTATGGTGGCCATAAAATACCGATTCCACCATGTAAATTCAAAAAAATAAAAAAAAAACAAAAAAATAAACTTCAATGCCTCACTTTATAATGATGAATCCCAAAGTTTTCCTAAATTTATTCCAAATACGCACTTCTTAGGATTCAATATGATGTTATGCTCTATCAGGAGATCGAAGACTTTTCTTAGGACCTTAGAATGTTCTGAATACAATAATGACTTCATCAATAAGTTATCGATGTAATTTTCTAAAATCTTATGCATATAGTCATGATAGATATATATCATAGCCCGTTGGTATGTAGCATCGACATTTTTAAGAGCAAATGGCTTAACTTTATAACAAAATGTCCCCCATGGCATTATGAACGCATTTATTTTGGTCTTTAGGATTAATTTGAATTTGGTTGTAACAAAAAAAACCATCCATTATGGAGAGCATTTCATGACCCGTAGTTGTGCCTACAAGAGCATCTATCTTTAGCAATGGGAATGAATCCTTTGGTGTTGTCTTATTGAGGTCTTTGAAATTTGTATAGATACAAATCCTTTCATCAGGTTTTTCTACAAGCACCATGTTTGACACCCATTCTGGATAGTCGATGGAAATGACAAATTCTACATCCAATAGCTTCTACAATTCATCTTTTACCATTAATACTACTATCGGATGCATCTTCATGAGCTTATGTTTGACTAGCTTCTTTGATAGATCTAGTGAAACTTTATGAGTAACCAAATGGATCTAGACTCAGTATGTCTTTATAAGTCCAAACAAAGAGACCATGTCTCTCTCTCAATAGAGGGATGAGGTTGGCATGCTCATTATGAGATAAAATTTCTCCAAATTTAACCTTCCTTAGATTGGTGGGATCATTACTAATATCCACTTTAAAGGTTTCCTCTACTGACATATGGAATCCCTCCTCAAGCTGATGAGGTGTAGGGATCAAGTGGATGCCATCTGATGGGTTTATGGGTTCTGCATTAGAAGCATCCTCAACATGATAAACATCATGTGCATAGCCTGGCATAAAGTGAAAAGGTTGCAACATTTCTTTTTGGGGAAGAAATCTTCAGGCTCCAATGGTGAGTCAACACGATCTCAATCAATAGCATCTACATCAAGACACAATGGCTTAGAAGGATTGGCTGGGTTGTGAAGTGGAGTGGTCAAATAAATAGAGATCATATTGATGGAATGGATCATGTCTCCAGGACCACATGCATGTGACACTATATTTATATAACTTCCATCCCCGAGATGTGGTTCTGGGGGTATGGGGATCTCTGGATTTGGTCTATGAACAGACTCAAAAATGGAATCACTAGGCTCAAGGAGCTCTCTATATATTGATGGATCAGGAAAGACCATATGATAAATCCTATCCAAGTTAGGAGCTCTTCCTCTAAGGCACGAATGAAGATCGATATCTCTGTGCATATCCGATGTAGTGCATGGCACATTACGATGATGTAAGGATTCCCTAGATAGGCTCTTTATTTCATCTTCATCATCATTATTGTAATAGTGAACTTATCCACTATCGACTGGAATTGAGAAAGTGGGAAGGTGGGGCCACATGAAAGCCCACTCTTGATAACTACTATCGTTTGTGAATTATTTATTTTCCTCAACAACTGTCTCTAAAGGTAACATATGACATACATTTAGAGGGCCTAGATAAGCCAACTCAGTCTCATCCTCATATTATTCAAATTTTGAGTACTCACCATCGTCATCAATGTCATATATGCAACTTGGTCTCCCTCTCTCAGATATGAACTCTACTATGTCCTCATCAAAATGATATTCTAACTCGAAGTCTCTTGCTATGCCAACATTGTGAACCTGTAGGCTTGTGTCATTAGCTTTTACATGGATTTTTTCATCAAATTTTTCTCTTGGTATAGGCTCTATATTGATCTCCACAAAGATATCTTTGTTGAGCAAAGTGCAGCAAACAGTATTGTCATTGTTGTCAACACAGTCAGACAGATTTATTGATGCAATGGACAAGAGTTTATTGAACAGCAAGGTGCAGCCAAAGTACAATGGATAGGAGTTCAGTGTTGAGCAAGGTGTTGCAGGAGGATTGTCATTGTTGTCAATACAGTCAGTTAGATCTAATGATGCAATGGACAGGCAGTTCAGAAGTCACTCAGATGCAGAGGATAAAGTTCAAAAGTTAGTCAGATCATGAGTCCTTAAATGATAGATGCACAGAAACAGAAAACATAATTCAGAATGAGAAGAAGAAGTCTTCAGAACCTGAGATGTCAAGAAGCGAAAAGGTTTTTTGTGAAAACCAAGGCAGTCAAAATAAAAAGTTTTATTTAAAATCATGGATAACAGATTTGAAATGGGTTTTTCTTAAAACCCAAGTTGGCTCTTCGTTTCGTTGAAAAAGATGCCCCGGTGATGAAGATATTTAATTTTAAATATTTAGTTTAAATTTTAAAGGTTTTTTGTGAAAACCAAGGCAGTCAAAATAAAAAGTTTTATTTAAAACCATGGATAACAGATTTGAAATGGGTTTTTCTTAAAACCCAAGTTGGCTCTTCGTTTCGTTGAAAAAGATGCCCCGGTGATGAAGATATTTAATTTTAAATATTTAGTTTAAATTTTATTTTATTTAAAATTTAAATTAAAATATTAAATTAAATTAAAAGGGCCGACGTGTTACTATTTCGCGGCAATAAGCTACAGGAAGGTGACGAAGGTGGCAGAAGAGTTTGAGGCCGACAAAGTTAAATCTGGGCCGACGGATTTTAGGGTTTGGCAGCTGACAATTTCTAGGGTTTTGCAGCCGACATTCTTAGGGTTTCTCAGTCGACGTTCTTCTAGGGTTTGTTCCTAAAATTTCTTCTATAAAAGGAGGGCTTCTTCGAGTTTGAAAAATGGGGTGTTAAGATAAAGTGCGAATGCGAGCATAGTGTTTGTGAAAGTGAAGTTCATGTTGAGTAGAGAGCAGAATGTGAAATGACACAGAGTGTGCGAAGCGTGTGCGTAGAGAAAGCAGAGTGTGCAGAGAAGCACGAAGGGCAAAGTTGATTGCAAAGTCTGGCTGTAGCAGTGCAGCAGACTATGTGAAGTGATTGCGCAAGAGAGAGCAGAGTGCACAAAGATTGCAAAGGTGATGTAGACCAGTTAGAGTCTTGCAATAACAAAGGTATATGTCAAACATTTTTTATTCAATATTGAAGTCCAGTTGGTGCTGGCAAATTAAGGGGTTGGTGCCTCTTTCCAGTAGGTGCTGGTAAAATAGGAGTTGGTGCTCCATTCTATTGAAGCAGATAAAGTTAAGGGGTTGGTGCTCCTTCCAGTTGGTGCTGGTAAACAAATTGTCCAGTTGGTGCTGGCAAATTAAGGGGTTGGTGCCTCTTTCCAGTAGGTGCTGGTAAAATAGGAGTTGGTGCTCCATTCTGTTGAAGCAGATAAAGTTAAGGGGTTGGTGCTCCTTCCAGTTGGTGCTTGGTAAACAAATTGTAAAGTTGGTGCTTTGCAAGAGGTTGGATTTGGATGGGAGTCCAAGCAGCCATTCTTTTTGAGGAGTAGCCATTTTGGTGAACCTCGTTAAAAATCTGTGTTGTGTGATGTTCTCTTGCGGTACTTATTATATCTGTTTATAAGTTTTATCTGCTGCAATTTTTTTTAGAGCTGTCTATTCATGTTTTGGAATGCTACACTGATTCACCCCCCCTCTCAGTGTCATTGTGATTACAACAATTGGTATCAGAGCCAAGTTCCTTCGGAAAGTTTAACAGCTTGAAGGAAGATCTTACAAGAACACAAATGGCAAGGAAAGGCAAAAGCAAAACCATAAGACACAAGAAGAAGAAATCTCACAAGGGCACAAAAGAAAATGAAGATGATCTCAATGTTGCTGCTTTGGGAATGAAAATAGATTCAAGAGATGAATCAAACAATGGAGAACAAGCCAGATTAATAAAGTTTTGCACCAGATGTGGGAAGACCGGTCACTTTGTAGCTGATTGCTCACAAGGTAGAGAATGTTTTGTTTGTGGTCAACTCGGGTATAATGGACCCTAGTGCCATGGGTTTAGTAGCAGTGAAGATGAAGATGATCCGTTCAAAATTGATAAAGAAACAGATTCGAACAAGAGTGTGATGAAGAAGGAAGTGATGCGAAGCAAATTGGGAACATAAACTGATTTCAGACTTGAGCAAAAAGGTTGAGGATGCGAGAAGATATAATCACCAACTTGAAAATTCAAGTAGAAGATTACAAGAAAATTTTTGAAGATCTTGAAATGCAATCTTCTAGGAAAACAGAGTATTGCAGCAAGCTAGAAAAAGAAATTGACGGTTTAAGAATGCAGACAGAAGAAATGAGTAATAAAGTTGGTATATACAACAAACATGAAGAGGAATCTAACAAAGTTGTTAACAATATGGAGCTGAAAATAGAAGAGTTCAAAAAGAGTGAAGAAACTCTCAGGTATCAAATCAATGAGAAAGAGACTGTATGCTGCCAACAAGAAGAAGAGATTGTTTCATTGAAGAAACAACTAAAAGAGGCCAATATAAATCTCAAATTTGAGAAGAGCACAGAGTTGCTAGATACAATGATAAATCAACAAAGAAGCTCCACAACTAAGTTTGGTCTTGGATATGAAGTTGAACAACCTTCATCCTCCAAATATGCGAGAGAAGAAGAAGTCCTCGGTTGAAGGATTGAAACAAGAAAAGTCTAAAGCTGAATCCTCAAAAGGAAGAAAATATCAAAGAAGATCTACAACAAAGCAACCACAGACAAAAGAGGTTCTCTCACTCTCACTCTTTTAATAATAATGCTTTTTATGGCTATTGTTCTAAATGCAACCACTTTGGTCACAAGGCAATTTATTGTGGATTGAACAATAGATCAAAGAGTTATGCTGATAAAAATACTTCTATTTTTTTGAGTGAACACCCTGTGCAATGTTTTAAATGTAATGGCCATGGGCACATAGCAAGGTTTTGTTCAAGCACTTCTGTATCCAATCTAAGGCAATACCATAGATTTCATCATACACATAGAATGCAATACAGACAGGGAATAAAACATGTGCAATGTTTTAAATGCAACGGTCAAGGGCACATAGCAAGGTTCTGTCCAAGCACTTCTATATCTAATCTAAGGCAAAACCCTAGATTTCATCAGACACAAAGAGGACAACACCGACAAGGAACATATCATGTGCATAAAAGAAAAGAAAATAATCATCCATCAAGAATGCACAAGAGACAACCCCACAAGAGAAATGTTCAAGTTCACGAACAGGAGCAAAATAGGGATGTTGTTGAAAAACCCAAGCCCAAGTTCAGGAAAGTCCGGAGAAAGACAGAAGAAAGGAAATTGTGTCTCCTTGGACTGAAGGAGGCTACTCTGCCATTGCTCTAAGCAACTCCAGGTGGCACATCCTCAGGAGGAGCAATATTAAAGTTTTATTTTAATGCTCCTATGTATTTGTCTAGGTATCTGAGGATGAAAGGTAAGCAGTCGGGTTAATGTTGTATAGTTGTTAAAGTGTGTTTTTCAGTTTATATAGTGGTTTGTGGAAATGTCGTGAAGTGTGGTGTTTAATTTGAGAGCTGTCACCATTGGTAGTTTTGAGATATGTCACTATTGTACTGTTGATGATTCTTAATACCACTGTTCAAAATTACGAATCATAATAGTCCAGATAATTTGCTCAACGAAAGAATGCTTGCCCTAGCTGTGTATTTGTGTTTCAAGCAGCATGTATTTGTTTTTACTCTTTGATGTGAAGATTGCCAGATCTTTCATGACACCTTGGTGAATATATTTAATTCACGGACAGTTTTGTTTTAACTATTGATTTAATGCCAGTCCAAGGATAAGAAGCTTGAGGCTGAGTAAGGTGCACTACGGTTGGCCATAAAGTGTTTGACAAAATGTCTTCTTCCGACATGCATAGTTGAAAGTAAGAGTTGGCGGTAAAATTGCAGTGTTGGACAAAAATTGGTACAGATGTGAGTCACTTGTCAATTCTGTTGACAAAAGTGAAATCAGCATGTTGAATGGGAAGATTGAAGAAAAAGTTTTTTAATGAGCAGCCAGATGATTTCCAGCCTGGTGATGAATAGTTGAGTTGCTTTCATAGTGGTTGTTTTGATCAAGTTAATGCTTTTCTTGATACATGATTTGGGCTTACTCCATTGAGTTTGATTTGAGCAAGTTATTCTTTGCCTTGGTGATTTATGTTGGTGGTTGTCTTTTTCAAATACCTTTGGAAGGAAAAGGATGTCTACTAGTTTCCTTTTCATGTAGTGATTGGTTGAATGCTTCAAGGTTAATCTTGAGTTGAATGATGTTGGTTAAACCTTGTCTATAAGCATTGTTGCTAAAGCCCTAATTGGTTGAGAAAAGATGTTGGTTGTGTTGTGGTACAGTGTTTGGTACTTGCACAGAGTTGAAAGTGGATTGAGGTAGCCTGCTGGATTCTCACTGCAGAGAGAGACAAACAGCTGTCATTGGGTTCAAGCTTGTTGAGAATATATCCAAGATGCATGGTGAAGTTGTATGCAGATGTTGCTGGCATTGCAAAAAAAAAAAAATTGGCTATATAAGATTATTGTATGCCTTCACTAACAGTGGACAAGTTTGAGTTTGCAAAGCAACAGAGGGTAGTTGCACAGAAGACAGTGGTTCAGTCATGTTCTTACACATGTTATATTGGTGAAGTTGACGGTGATGGTGTCATTCAATGGTTATTGCTGCTATTCACATTGTTGATTTTATTGATGCCTATTATGCTTATCATGATGTTGTCAATCAGTGAAATGAAGTGGTCTTGGACTCAGGGGGAGCATTTGTGTATTTGTTTTTCTTCTTGTTCATGCTTGGAATATTTGCTAATTGTAATAATTTGTGTCTAAGAATGTTGTGCATAGACTCAGGGGGAGTCTGCAGCAGCCCTTTGGTATTATTGTCAAAGGGGGAGAAGATTTACAAGAAAATTGCACATGTGTTGCCAACAATTCCAAAGGGGGAGATTGTTGAGCAAAGTGCAACAAACAGTATTGTCATTGTTGTCAACACAGTCAGACAGATTTATTGATGCAATGGACAAGAGTTTATTGAACAGCAAGGTGCAGCCAAAGTACAATGGATAGGAGTTCAGTGTTGAGCAAGGTGTTGCAGGAGGATTGTCATTGTTGTCAATACAGTCAGTTAGATCTAATGATGCAATGGACAGGCGGTTCAGAAGTCACTCAGATGCCAGAGGATAAAGTTCAAAAGTTAGTCAGATCATGAGTCCTTAAATGATAGATGCACAGAAACAGAAAACATAATTCATGAATGAGAAGAAGAAGTCTTCAGAACCTGAGATGTCAAGAAGCGGAAAGGTTTTTTGTGAAAACCAAGGCAGTCAAAATAAAAAGTTTTATTTAAAATCATGGATAACAGATTTGAAATGGGTTTTTCTTAAAACCCAAGTTGGCTCTTCGTTTCGTTGAAAAAGATGCCCCGGTGATGAAGATATTTAATTTTAAATATTTAGTTTAAATTTTAAAGGTTTTTTGTGAAAACCAAGGCAGTCAAAATAAAAAGTTTTATTTAAAACCATGGATAACAGATTTGAAATGGGTTTTTCTTAAAACCCAAGTTGGCTCTTCGTTTCGTTGAAAAAGATGCCCCGGTGATGAAGATATTTAATTTTAAATATTTAGTTTAAATTTTATTTTATTTAAAATTTAAATTAAAATATTAAATTAAATTAAAAGGGCCGACGTGTTACTATTTCGCGGCAATAAGCTACAGGAAGGTGACGAAGGTGGAAGAAGAGTTTGAGGCCGACAAAGTTAAATCTGGGCCGACGGATTTTAGGGTTTGGCAGTCGACAATTTCTAGGGTTTTGCAGCCGACATTCTTAGGGTTTCTCAGCCGACGTTCTTCTAGGGTTTGTTCCTAAAATTTCTTCTATAAAAGGAGGGCTTCTTCGAGTTTGAAAAATGGGGTGTTAAGATAAAGTGCGAATGCGAGCATAGTGTTTGTGAAAGTGAAGTTCATGTTGAGCAGAGAGCAGAATGTGAAATGACACAGAGTGTGCGAAGCGTGTGCGTAGAGAAAGCAGAGTGTGCAGAGAAGCACGAAGGGCAAAGTTGATTGCAAAGTCTGGCTGTAGCAGTGCAGCAGACTGTGTGAAGTGATTGCGCAAGAGAGAGAAGAGTGCACAAAGATTGCAAAGGTGATGTAGACCAGTTAGAGTCTTGCAATAACAAAGGTATATGTCAAACATTTTTTATTCAATATTGAAGTCCAGTTGGTGCTGGAAAATTAAGGGGTTGGTGCCTCTTTCCAGTAGGTGCTGGTAAAATAGGAGTTGGTGCTCCATTCTGTTGAAGCAGATAAAGTTAAGGGGTTGGTGCTCCTTCCATTTGGTGTTGGTAAACAAATTGTCCAGTTGGTGCTGGCAAATTAAGGGGTTGGTGCCTCTTTCCAGTAGGTGCTGGTAAAATAGGAGTTGGTGCTCCATTCTGTTGAAGCAGATAAAGTTAAGGGGTTGGTGCTCCTTCCAGTTGGTGCTGGTAAACAAATTGTAAAGTTGGTGCTTTGCAAGAGGTTGGATTTGGATGGGAGTCCAAGCAGCCATTCTTTTTGAGGAGTAGCCATTTTGGTGAACCTCGTTAAAAATCTGTGTTGTGTGATGTTCTCTTGCGGTACTTATTATATTTGTTTATAAGTTTTATCTATTGCAATTTTTTTTAGAGCTGTCTATTCATGTTTTGGAATGCTACACTGATTCACCCCCCCTCTCAGTGTCATTATGATTACAACAGGTATAGGCTCTATATTTATCTCCATAAAGATATCTTTGTGATATGTCTTGGGTGGTCCTATAGTGACATAAGACGCCATCCAATTATCCCTTTGAAAAGAGGCAGGATTAGGGTGCTAAGGATTGAAGTCGAATTCACCCCCCATACTAAGGTACAAGCAGTCTAAAGATACCGTAAGGAGTTCAGCATGTCCTCCCATATGTTATCCTAACCCGAACCTATCTATAGGAAATTGATACTAAGGTTCATACGATCTCCTACACCTTTGCTCAGATAATCTGAGATCGAAACCATGCCAATGGTAATGTTATAAATATCTCAATGCATACTCCAGGTTAGAAAGATAATGAATTTTCATAGCGAATGGCTCATCATCGCCTTCATCCATGGGGGTGTGAGATGCGACCTGGTCGAGCCCTTCATAGATGAAATTAGTTTGGTTAGGAGGTACCCCTAGTGGTACCACCATCCCTATGGGGAGGCGATGGGCTTTTGGTTGGCCCATGTCTTGCGCATTCTCAATGATCGATGTAAACATCACATTCTGTATAATATATTCTCCCAATTTAGGATTAACCAAATGAATGGTCACCTACAGTGCAGATGACCCTACTAAATATGAAGGCAAAGCAGGCCAAGTTACATCTTTGACTTCTATTTGAGCATTCTATAATTCCATGGGAGGAGGAACCTCGATCACAATTGGTTTGGGCACTTGCTTCTATTTTTTGTCCATATTTACTTTTATCTTCTCATCATCCCGATGCATTATGGATGCTAACAGTTTAGTAGAAGAAACTATCGTGTGCTTCGATCATTGAGATGCAGACGTTGTAGGTTTGGCACACACTTCTCTTATTTTTCCTCCTAGCTCTTTGATCAATGATGCATACCATATGTCCAGGTGTGTTGAGGGGAGCACAAAATACCTTGGTAAATCTTCTAGATTCATGTATTTAAATGGTTCTTCATCGAAAGGCACCATGTGAACCTGTCTCTCATGCATGTACTTGATACACTGATGGATAATAGAGGGGACACAATTAATTTCTATTATACAAGGCCACCCTAGAAGTATATTATATTTCATAGAACCTTCAATCACATGACACATCACAGGGAAGGTCTTCAGCCCCACTTGAATAGGTAAGACTATCGTGCCGACATTTGAGCATAATGCGTCATTAAAAGCTCTCAATGTGAAGGCAGAAGGTATGATATGCATCTTTGGTAACTTCAGGTATGTTAATGCCTTGGTCATGATAATATTGATTGATGATCCTATATCAATAAAAACCCACTTGAAAGGTTTGTGGATAACACATGCAATGATGTGGAGCAGCGGGTCTACTATGACAGTGGAAATCCTCTTGACTTCATGATCATGAAATTGTATGATCGGTTCCTAGCATTGTTGTACATGTCCTACAAAGTGTGTGAATGCTTCTAGATCCTGGGATTGTACTTCTATGGACCTTAGAATGTCCATAAACATCTCCCTATGCTTGGGAGACTACTAAATTAGCTCATAAATTGATAACTTTGTTGGAGTTATTTGTAGGTTTTGAACTAACCTACTCATGATTGTTACCACCGATCTAATTGGTGGGCATGGCACATTTTGGGTTGGCCTTGGAGGAGGTGCAGCTTGGACTCTAATGGGATCTAGAGGTTTATTTTTTCTTTCATACCTCGTATGTCTTGTAACAACATTGACCATTCTGATGAACCTGCGGGTTGGTGGTTCGATGTGCACTTGATTGACCTAGCCAATATTGTTCCTCAACACCTCATGGTTGTGTAGAGGATTTTTGTAAATTCCCATATTCTGATTATCTTGTTCTTGAGGTTTATCCATAGTTAGCTCACCTATTTCTATCATTTTTTGTACTAAATATTTGAAACTCCAACATACTTCAATGTTGTGTCCCTTTGCTTTGTGGAAAATACAGTACAAATCATCCCTATACCCCTTCGGTTTGGGTTGATTAGGATCAATCAGTTTGATCTCTAGAAAGCGTATGGCCTTGGCCTCACATATTTTATTGAATATCAAAGTCATTGATTCTAAAAAATGTGTGGACTATCGAGGTGGGCGTTGTTCCTTATTCTTACCATTCTGATTGTTTTTGTGCTACTCATACTACACAAGAGGAGGTTGGACTTGATAATTTTATTGGTGTTTCCCCTTATCCCCTTTCTAAAGGTTCAAAGCCACGTGATTGATGTGGGTCGGCTTGGCCTATTGTTTCTCAGTGCTTCTCTTATTCTATTCCTTATTATTCTTGAGCTTCAAGTTACCCTTCTGTAACTTGATATCCTCAATCACTTTGGCCTGTGCCAAAGCCTCCTTGAAGGTCTGATATTGTTGGAATTGTAATAATAAAATGTGCTTGGCATAACTTTTCATAAATATTATAGTTAGTTCAGAATCAAAGATGGAGAATGGCATCTTTGCCATCATATTTCTCCATTGTTTTCCATAATCCATAACTGGATCATCATCATATTGCATTAAAGTAGCCAGCTTAGATAAGTTCATATTTTTCTTGATACCAAAGGAGAAGCATTCAAGAAATGCATCAACCAATTTCTTGAAATTGGTGATACTATACCTCTTGAGTTGATTAAACCACTCCCAAGCTGGGATTGAGAGGGTAGTGATGAAATTTTGCAGGAGTAGAGCATAATTGCTTCCAATCTGAAAGCATATGTCCAAAAAACTCGTGATGTGCTCCTGAAAATTCTCCTATCCTATAAAATTCTCCAGCTTAGGCATTTCAAAATTCTTGAAATAAAGCAAAGTAGGCACTGACAGACATAAAGGTTCATTATGGATTTTATTCAAGGTTGGATTTTGATAAGTTGTTCCTTGCTTTTCTATAGCTTTAACATTTTCTACCAAGACTTTATAAGCCTACAAAGATAATAACTCTTATTCTATGTATTGCCTTGGAGGTACCTTTGGAGGCACATTCCTCTTCGATCGAGGTGAAGGAATAGACTCGTCCTCCTCCTCAACCTGGGATATTTTGTGATACTCTTGATCTAATTTATCTTATGCTTCTTCTTTGTACTGCCTATGCTCATGATGTTTGAGTGGAGGATGTCCATATTTATGTTGGGTTGTATAGCGAGTATGGGTATCTATATACTTAGGATGCAAATTAGGTTGCGAAGCAACTCGTCTATCAATGTTCTCCCTATGCTCACTATGGGGGTGTAAACAAAAACTAGCTAGTTGATCCTCCCTCTCAACATGATCCTTTTGATCAAGGATGTGTTGTTCACGTATTCATTTTTCATGGAAGTGTTGTCTTATGAACCTTTTCCTTTGAGTGTTCTTATTTTTGAGGCATTATCATTCTACGCAAACATCCTCCAATTGGTCTTGGAGAATCTAACATCTTTGCTCTGACATCATCTTATGAGATATATGTATGTGATGAGCCATTTTAGGCCTCTGGTGTGTGCACTCTATTCAAGAGGATTTATGGGTGTGTCCCCTAATGGTCTGATCTATCGTGCTCTTACCGTTTTTTGTGAAGACAAAATTCACATCCAGATGTTACCTATGTTCTGTGCTTGCATGAGATGTAGGGGCACGCATATCTCAAGAATACTTAGAGCAATATATAGGTTCTTTGATAGTCCTAATGGTATTACTGCTATGCACACTCACATGATGAGAAGTCATAGGAGTAGGCTTGTAACCTAACTCTCCTAGAACTTTAACCAATCATCCAACTATCTGCTACACCAAGGCTCATAAGGTGGCATACCATTGGCTCCCACTTTAGATACGTCTATTGTGATCCTACAAGGTTCACCCTTATTGGGATTTTGAGAAAGATTATGCTCTAGTGGTCCTATCCATTTGCCCTTGGATGGGAGGATCCTAATCTTATCTATACTCAAATATTGGGGGTCTTAAGCCTCCCTTAGACACAGGATGAAGGGGTACCAATCTGGTTTCCTCAATTACAAACTCCTTAGTAGATCCTATGGATGCATATGGAGTGCAATCATGGTAAATATTGATATATTTATAACCCCTATGTTGGGAAGCTTCATGCTCTGATATATGTCTTGAGGAGTATCTAGTAGTTCCTCATACCAGGGTATTCTCAGCAAGATCCCCACATGTAGAATTGTCCCCTCTAATAATCATTGTATGATGTTCGAGAGGATTATGTGATTGAGGGTGTTGTGCATCTTATTTTGTATTAGGTGGAGCTTTAGTCTCGACCTCAGACCTATGCCCAGGTTGACCTCTCCATGTAGCCACCATGATATTGTATTATCTCTTATGTAAGTTTTAAAACAAACAAAGTAAACAATGGTGATTATCTCTTTTAAAATTTAAAGTGAACCCTAAACTATTTGATATGTTTTGCAATTTTTTGTATCAATAAGTAACTCTCATTGTGTTTTTAGAATGTTGATAATATACTTAATTTTTAAAGGGATTTAACTTGTATACTCACAGCTTGAAAACCAGCAATGAAATTTACGGTCACGTAAACCCCTCAAAATATGGAGATGAAATCCACACTTGGGAAAAGAGCATAGGTCCTCCCCATCCTCACCCTATTCACCCATGCATAGTGATACACCCCTCCGAGGAGGAATACATGCTATTTTGCATGGGCTATGATGGCATATTGGATCCGGTATTGGTCTAGTAACAAAAGGATCAAGGGATTTGGGCCAACAGATGGAAATAACTGCCACCATCATTGAACCCTACTAGTGGTTGGATGTGACTTCCAACTCACTAGTGTTTACAATGTGTCGTGGTGTGTGGGGTTCTTTTATTTTACATGCAAATAAATGCATAAAAAAACATCCATGAATCTTCTATATTTTATGCAAATTAAAAATAACATTTTAACTTTCAAAAGTATGCATGCTTAAGCTATATGACTTTCAAAGAAAATGTACACTAATGACAATGACAAAGTGGCCACTAAATGGGCCTTATGCAAGCAAACTAACACATAAGAAGGGCCTAGACCATTGGAGACTACGACGGATTGCACTTAGAGGTTCGTTGTTCCTAGAAACGAGTAGTGAAACCTAAGAAAAAGGACCTAGGGACTCAATCCATTTTATATTTTTGTCGCATTCCCTAATTATGCTAGCAATTTAATCATTCTAGAAAAAATACAGATAGAAAATAGGGAAAATTAGAGAAAAATGGATCCTACCTCAGATCCTCATTTGATTAAGCTTTTTCTCCCTATTGTACGGCCTATCATATGTTGACCATGGCTTTGTGGCATGGTTGAGACTATTGCCTGCATGTGTCAACCATGGTGATAATTTTTGATCATTACCGTCAACCATGGTTAGAACCTGTCATCACAAAACCTAAAAGTTAGTGATCTATGGCATTTAATGCAAAATTCCCATTGTGATCACCTTCTATAGCATCCAAAAAGGCTTGCACCTAATATTGAAATTGTTGAAAATGATGCAAATAGGCATACACAAATTGACAAGAATGAAAAGAACAAAATACAAAGATCTTTTATTAATTTTGAATCAAGTCAAGTTACAAATTTGTCCCTCTTAGGGTGAAGAACACAAGCTTATACTGAGAGGGGGGTGAACAATATAAGACCACTTTTTACTTTCTTTCCAAATCAATATCAATTAATGTCCTTAATTGCAATAACCAAATATAGCAGTGTGCATTAATAACTCAGATAGCAGTAGTAAGCAAGAGCACAAGTCACCACACACAATTGAGACACAAGATTTAACGTGGTTCCCCCAATGTGGGGTACTCCACCAGATAATATCCTTATAATATTTCACACAGAAATAAGGATCCTTATCCAATACAATGATTTCTTTGATCTGCTCAAAGCTAGGCAATAACAAGTTCACACAGAACTTGTCCAAATCTGAATAACAAGCTCACACAGAACTTGTCCAAAACTGAATAACAAGTTCACACAGAACTTGTCCAAATCTGAATAACAAGCTCACACAGAACTTGTCCAAAACTGAATAACAAGCTCACACAGAACTTGTCCAAAACTGAATAACAAGCTCACACAGAACTTGTCCAAATCTGCTCTAACAAGCTCACCAAGAACTTGCCCAAATATGCTCTAGCAAGCTCACCAAGAACTTGCCCAAAATATGCTCTAACAAGCTCACCAAGAACTTGTCCAAATATGCTCTAGCAAGCTCACCAAGAACTTGCCCAAATATGCTCTAGCAAGCTCACCAAGAACTTGCTCAAATATGTCTAGCAAGCTCTCCAAGAACTTGCTCAAATTTGTCCACAAATCTATCCACAAAACTGTCCACAAAGTTGTCCCAAAACTATCCACAAAGCTGTCCCAAAACTATCCACAAATTTGTCCCAAAGTTATCCACAAAACTGTCCACAAAGCTATCCAAAAGCCTTCTCAAAGGCTCAATCAATCATGCTCAAGTAGCACTCAAATCTCATCCACAAATCTATCAAGGCAAAGCTCAAATATGAACTCAACAATGAATGGCAATGTACTCTTCAATGGATGACAACAATGATCCACAATGATCTCAACTCAACTCAACTCAAATCAACTCATAGAAGCATAAAGAGAATTGTTAGAGACTCAATATGTTCTAAGCTCAATCTCAACTCAACTCAACTCAAATCAATCTCAACTCAACTCAAGTCAACTCATAGAAGCATAAAGAGAATTGTTAGAGACTCAATATGTTCTAATCTCAATCTCAACTCAAATCAGAATTATGGAATAGTTTGTTTCATGGAACTTGACCAATCACCTCACACAATCACTTGACTAGGCTCAATCAACTCAACTCAACCAATCACCACAAGGGACTACTCTTTCTCACAAAAACCCTAGTCCAAGCATGTATCAACCAACTCAAATGTTTCCAACAATGCTCAACCATAAATCTCACATAACAATGATACTCATGTTCTTTTCAAGTTCTTTCACAACCAATGGGCTTCAACAACTATGCTTATAAAACAAGGTTTAAACACAACTCTCAAACCAGAAAACCTTGAAGCATTCAACCAACCACTTTCGAAAAGGAAACCACAATCAATCCTTTTCACTCCAATGATATTTCAGAAATCAACCACCATAAACAATCAATAGGAGAATGTGCCCATACCTTTTTGATGCCAAGAAGTTGTCCACAAAATCTGCCACACTAAACACAACTTTCCTTTCCAATCTCAATAAGGGTTAGTGGACTTCAAATAATAATCACAAGATAAGCATAACTCAATTTACACCTTTTTACTCCAACTTAATAAACACATCCACCAAAGTCCTTTTTAATAAAAACCCTTATCAAAAATAATAATCAATAAGGCTCTCAAAAATATTTTATAACAACTCCTTATTTCTCCTAAATCTTAATTTTCAATTTCATGAATATCAAATTAAATCAACAACTCATCCACCTCTGAAATAATAATCACAACCCTTATAAAAATAAAGTTTAATTAAAAACTTTAATTATTCCTTAACCACCTTATAACTCCTATCCTAGGGCATCAACGAAATTAATTAGAGCAAAACGTAATTACCTCCTCAAGGGGATTCGAACCCCCAACTTGCACACACCACGAGCGCCTTAGCCATGGCTAAGGTTGCCACACGAGCTAGCCGCTCGTTCGAAAGGAAAAGGCATGACGTGCCTTAAGTCCTTCCTCCCTTCCACGCAAACCAAAAGCGCTTCGAGCGCTTTCCTTCCAATGCCTTCGAATGCAGTCAAGGAGATTCAAACCTTGACGTAAAGCGCTACCACACACCTTAACAAAAATCCAATTGCCAATGCACCACTCTACCCACAATGTCTTGGGCTTTCGACCAACCTTGGATTTATTCGTTGTCTCCCTTTTCAAAATGATTTTCGCATGAGCTCTCTTCGGATGCTTAGCCAACGATTAACACGAGCAAGGATTAATTTCAAATGAACCTTAGGATCCCCCTTTATATAGTCTTCTCCTCATTTTTGATGACGTCGATGCATTATTGATTTTCCCTCTTTCTTTAGACGTCGACGCTAACTTTAATTTTAATTTTAAAATTTAAATTTAAATTTTAAATAATTAAAATTTAAACTAAATATTTAAAATTAAATATCTCCATCATCGGGGCACCTTTTTCGATGAAACGAAAGGCCAACCTAGGTTTTAAGAAAAACCCATTTCAAATCTGCCATCCATGGTTTTAAATAAAACCTTTTATTTTGCCTTGCCTTGGTTTTCACAAAAACCCTGAATTTATCCATGCTTTCCAAAATATCATTTGCCCATCAAAACTCAATGTGATCCATATGACATCAATGATTCATGTGACATCAATGACAACATAAAATAACTCAAATTGCCAACAATATCCCCCTTTGTCATTGATGGCAACACCTCTAAAGCAAAAACCACAATCACTACAAAAACCATCTCTAAGAATCAAAGTTGCTCCCCTGACTCAATAATCTCTATGGAGGTTGCTCCCCCTAACTCAATGCTCTCTTTGGAGGCTGCTCCCCCTTACTCAAATCTCTCCCCCTTTGACATCAATGGCAAAAGGGACACCTATGGGGCTAAAATATATGACTCTTAAGCATAGCCCCCTCACCACCTTCTCTCTTGAGGTGATTAATTTTGGGGTGGGAGTACCTTTACTCCCAGTTGTTCTCTTAAATGCTCAAACGCTTCTCTTGGTAATGGTTTTGTAAAGATGTCTGCAATCTGATATTTTGTAGGAACATATTCCAATATTACTTGTTGCTCTGTAACTTGTTCTCTTAAAAAGTGATACTTGATTGGAATGTGCTTTGTTCTAGCATGCATTACTGGATTCTTCGAGATACTTATAGCACTAGTATTATCACACATAATAGGAATGGGATGATCATGTTCTATGCTGAAATATTTAAGAGTCTGTTTCATCCATAATACTTGTGAACAACATGTTGTTGCTACAATATATTCTGCCTCTATTGTGGAAAGTGACATTGATGGTTGTTTCTTACTTAGCCAAGAAACTAGGCAATCACCAAGAAAGAATGCTCCTCCGCTTGTGCTTTTTCTATCATCAATATTTCCTGCCCAATCTGCATCTGTGTAGGTTGTGAGAGTAAACTTACTACTTCTAGGATACCATAGACCATACTCCATTGTTCCTTTGAGATATCTGAGAATTCTTTTCACTGCTATCACATGTGATTCTTTTGGAGCTGCTTGAAATCTTCCCACTAAACCAACTGCCTATATTATATCTGGTCTTGTGGTTGTAACATATAATAGGCTACCAATCATAGATCTGTATAGAGTTTGATTTGCATCAGGAGATTCATCATCTTTGCTTAATTTACACCCTGTGACCATTGGAGTACTAACTGGCTTACTATCTTCCATTTTGAATTTCTTCAACATCTCCTTTATATACTTTGTTTGTGAAAGAAATATCCCTTTTTCTAATTGTGAAATCTGTAATCCGAGGAAAAAGGTTAATTCACCAAGCATAGACATTTCAAACTCATTAGTCATGTTTCTTGCAAATTCTTGACACATTCTATCATTGCTACCCCCAAAAATGATATCATCCACATACACTTCCACAATCATCAAATCATTTCCCTTATTTTTAATATACATATTGCTATCAACTGTTCCCTTTCTAAAACCTTGCTCTCAAAGATATTTATCCAATCTTGAATACCATGCTCTAGGGGCTTGCTTTAAGCCATAGAGAGCCTTTTTCAATTTACACACATAATCTGGCTTATCTGCTTGATTAAACCCATCAGGTTGTTCAATGTAAACTTCTTCTTCTAAATGACCATTTAGAAAAGCTGATTTGACATCCATCTGATATACTTTGAAATTCCTGTAGCTTGAAAGTGCCAAAAACATCCGTATAGCTTCCAATATTGCAATTGGTGCAAAGGTCTCATCAAAATCAATTCCTTCTACTTGTGCATATCCTTTACACACCAATATTGCCTTGTTTCTGATGACTTGACCATCTTCATTTAGTTTGTTCCTGTAGACCCATTTAGTACCAATTACATTTTTTCCTTTTGGTCTTGGAACTAATTCCCAAGTCTTACTTTTTTCAATCTGATCTAGTTCTTCCTTCATTGCCTTAATCCAACATTCATCATTTTCTGCCTCTCTAAAATCCTTTGGTTCTATCTTGGATAATAGTGAAACATCTGCTTGTTCTGTTGAGCCTATGATTCCTCTTCTTGTCCGTCTTACATCAGGACTGCCAATGATCAAGTCCTCTGGATGATTTTTTTGAATATATCTTGATGTAGTTTTGGAAGGTATATTCTGCAAATCTTCTTCATCTGAATCTTCACCCATTTCTTCCTGACAACTTTCTTCTTCTTCAGGAATATCTTCCTGAGGTGGCTCATTTATTCCTGTTCTTTCATCAACTCTGACATTTATACTTTCCACCATGGTATGTGTTCTTTTATTGTAGCATCTGTAGGCCTTACTTTTTGTAGAGTATCCAAGAAAAATACCTTCATCACATCTAGGATCAAACTTGCCCAAGTCCTTATTCTCTCTTTTGATATAACACTTACTTCCAAAAACTCTGAAGTAGTTTACCGTGGGAGGTCTTCCTTTCCAAAACTCATATGGAGTCTTATGTTGCTTTGTTCTAACTTGAGCTCTATTCATAACATAGACTGATGTATTGATTGCTTCCTTCCAAAATCCATCTAAAATTTTTGATTCATTTAGCATTGCTCTGGCCATATTCTCAAGAGTTCTATTCTTTCTTTCTACTACTCCATTTTGTTGAGGAGTCCTAGTTGCTGAATATTCTTTTCTGATTCCATGTTCTGCACAAAACTCAATGAATTCTGTAGAGATGAATTCCCCTCCTCTATCTGATCACAAACACTTGATCTTCTTTCCTAGTTTCATTTTCTACCATTTCTTTGAATACTTTGAAATGCTCAAATGCCTCTGATTTCTCTTTCAGAAAAACAACCCAAGTCATTCTAGAATAATCATCTATGAACAACATGAAGTAGCTTTCACCTTGTAGACTTTTAGTTCTCATAGGCCCACATAAATCAGTATGAATCAATTCTAATACCTTGGAAGAGGAATATTCTTTTGCCTTGAAACTTGATCTTGTTTGCTTTCCATACTGACACTGTGCACAAATTGTATTTGAAGGTCTTTTTATCTTTGGTAGATCTCTGACAATTTGTTTGTTGCTTATCCTTACTATGTTATCAAAGTTCAAGTGACACAACCTTTTATGCCATAACCAACTCTCTTCTTCTTGAGATAGAAGACATTTTTCCTTTTTTATTTCATTGAACATGTAGAGATTGTTATTGGTTCTTTCTGCAGTTGCAACAAGCTTCCCTATTTTTGTTTCCCTGATTTTGCATCCTGTAGAGGAAAAAGTAACTGTGTACCCTCGATCACAAAGTTGACTTACACTCAGTAGGTTGTGTTTTAGACCCTCAACATAGAGTACACCTTGTGTAGTTGTCTTTCCATCATCCAAACTTAAAGTTCCTTTCCCTTTGATTTTAGCTGAAGCATTATCACCAAATCTCATAGATCCATTGTTGTTTCCTTTTAAATAAATGAACTTATTCTTATACCCAATCATATGACTAGAGCACCCACTATCAATATACCATTTGTCCATCTTGTAACCTAGTAGAATCTACCCTCAAGCTGTTAGCCTTTTCGAAGGAACCCGCTCTGATACCAATTGAAGAACACAAGCTTATACTGAGAGGGGGTGAATAGTATAAGACCACTTTTTACTTTCTTTCCAAATCAATATCAATTAATGTCCTTAATTGCAATAACCAAATATAGTAGTGTGCATTAATAACTCAGATAGCAGTAGTAAGCAAGAGCACAAGTCACCACACACAATTGAGACACAAGATTTAACATGGTTCCCCCAATGTGGGGTACTCCACCAGATAATCTCCTTATAATATTTCACATAAAAATAAGGATCCTTATCCAATACAATGATTTCTTTGATCTTCTCAAAGCTAGGCAATAACAAGTTCACACAGAACTTGTCCAAATCTGAATAACAAGCTCACATAAAACTTGTCCAAAATTGAATAACAAGTTCACACAGAACTTGTCCAAATATGAATAACAAGCTCACACAGAACTTGTCCAAAACTGAATAACAAGCTCACATAGAACTTGTCCAAATTTGAATAACAAGCTCACATAGAACTTGTCCAAATCTTCTCTAGCAAGCTCACCAAGAACTTGCCCAAATATGCTCTAGCAAGCTCACCAAGAACTTGCCCAAAATCTGCTCTAACAAGCTCACCAAGAACTTGTCCAAATCTGCTCTAGCAAGCTCACCAAGAACTTGCCCAAATCTGCTCTAGCAAGCTCACCAAGAACTTGCTCAAATCTGTCTACAATCTCCCAAGAACTTCTCAAATCTATCCACAAACTTGTCCAAAATTGTCCAAAACTATCCACAAATTTCCAAAACTGTCCACAAAGCTGTCCCAAAACTATCCACAAAGCTGTCCCAAAACTATCCACAAAGTTGTCCCAAAACTGTCCAAAAAGCCTTCTCAAAGGCTCAATCAATCATGCTCAAGTAGCACTCAAATCTCATCCACAAATCTATCAAGGCAAAGCTCAAATATGAACTCAACAATGAATGGCAATGTACTCTTCAATGGATGACAACAATGATCCACAATGATCTCAACTCAACTCAACTCAAATCAACTCATAGAAGCATAAAGAGAATTGTTAGAGACTCAATATGTTCTAAGCTCAATTCAACTCAACTAAATTCAATAATGTTCTAATCTCAATCTCAACTCAAATCAGAATTATGGAATAGTTTATTTCATGGAACTTGACCAATCACCTCACACAATCACTTGACTAGGCTCAATCAACTCAACTCAACCAATCACCACAAGGGACTACTCTTTCTCACAAAAACCCTAGTCCAAGCATGTATCAACCAACTCAAATGTTTCCAACAATGCTCAACCACAAATCTCACATAACAATGATACTCATGTTCTTTTCAAGTTCTTTCACAACCAATGGGCTTCAACAACTATGCTTATAAAACAAGGTTTAAACACAACTCTCAAACCAGAAAACCTTGAAGCATTCAACCAACCACTTTCGAAAAGGAAACCACAATCAATCCTTTTCACTCCAATGATATTTCAGAAATCAACCACCATAAACAATCAATAGGAGAATGTGCCCATACCTTTTTGATGCCAAGAAGTTATCCACAAAATCTGCCACACTAAACACAACTTTCCTTTCCAATCTCAATAAGGGTTAGTGGACTTCAAATAATAATCACAAGATAAGCATAACTCAATTTACACCTTTTTACTCCAACTTAATAAACACATCCACCAAAGTCCTTTTTAATAAAAACCCTTATCAAAAATAATAATCAATAAGGCTCTCAAAAATATTTTATAACAACTCCTTATTTCTCCTAAATCTTAATTTTTCAATTTCATGAATATCAAAATAAATCAACAACTCATCCACCTCTGAAATAATAATCACAACCCTTATAAAAATAAAGTTTAATTAAAAACTTTAATTATTCCTTAACCACCTTATAACTCCTATCCTAGGGCATCAACGAAATTAATTAGAGCAAAACGTAATTACCTCCTCAAGGGGATTCGAACCCCCAACTTGCACACACCACGAGCGCCTTAGCCATGGCTAAGGTTGCCACACGAGCTAGCCACTCGTTCGAAAGGAAAAGGCACGATGTGCCTTAAGTCCTTCCTCCCTTCCATGCAAACCAAAAGCGCTTCGAGCGCTTTCCTTCCAATGCCTTCGAATGCAGTCAAGGAGATTCGAACCTTGACGTAAAGCGCTGCCACACACCTTAACAAAAAGCCAATTGCCAATGCGCCACTCTACCCACAATGTCTTGGGCTTTCGACCAACCTTGGATTTATTCGTTGTCTCCCTTTTCAAAATGATTTTCGCACGAGCTCTCTTCGGATGCTTAGCCAACGATTAACACGAGCAAGGATTAATTTCAAATGAACCTTAGGATCCCCCTTTATATAGTCTTCTCCTCATTTTTGATGACGTCGATGCATTATTGATTTTCCCTCTTTCTTTAGACGTCGGCGCTAACTTTAATTTTAATTTTAAAATTTAAATTTAAATTTTAAATAATTAAAATTTAAACTAAATATTTAAAATTAAATATCTCCATCACCGGGGCACCTTTTTCGATGAAACGAAAGGCCAACCTGGGTTTTAAGAAAAACCCATTTCAAATCTGCCATCCATGGTTTTAAATAAAACCTTTTATTTTGCCTGCCTTGGTTTTCACAAAAACCCCGAATTTATCCATGCTTTCCAAAATATCATTTGCCCATCAAAACTCAATGTGATCCATATGACATCAATGATTCATGTGACATCAATGACAACATAAAATAACTCAAATTGCCAACATAGGGATACCCATTTGATACAATAATTACAATAGTTTGAAATCCCTCTCAAGTGTAGGTGCATTCCAAATGCCTTTTAAAATGACACGAATTGCTCCAAGGTGTCAATGACCTTCTCCACATTTAGAGGCATTTGTTTCCTTGCATCCCAAAATCCTTTTGATCCTGCATGCAATAAAAAAAAAGAAGCATTAGTAATAAAGGTTACCTCGCTTGATGAGGCTTTTTGAGGAAATTATATGAACACATGACATAACTAGCATATAATCAAGAAAATGCAAGAAAGCTAGTAAACCTATGAAAAACATAAAAATATGCTATGAATCATGTAAAAGAAAAGTATATGTATCTATCTAATGACCTAATTATGAATTTGAATACTTGGAAGCATGAAAATGATTCATTAATATATAATTGCAATATTGAAAGCAAGACAACTAAACAAGCTAATTCTACCGATCATAAGTCTCTAAGAATGCAATTAAACGTAAATTATACTTAATCTAATGCCATTAGCAAATCCTATAGTGAAAAAGAAATGAAAAGAGGGATGAAACCCTAATCACAGATCTATGATGCGGTGAGCATTGTTAGTCAAGACTAATTGTCGTGGTGGAGCTTGAAGTGTTCTTGTCCCCAAATTTAAGGGCTAAATCACTGAATCCTCTTGCCAAATTGATGGTCAAGGGTCGCCTCTGTGTCCTCTAACATATTTGGTGGTTGAATTGCTTTGATTGTGCATGAAATGGACACAATTATGTTTATTGGATATCCTAACCTCCTAGGTCTTCCATGGCTTGAATTGCCATTTCAATCTCTCAATTAGGAGCAAGAAAGTAATGTCTCAATGCAATTAGGTGAGTGTTGAATTCGATAGGGCTTCACTGCTCAAATTCACCTATGCATATCTAGATAGTTTCCCCAATTTGGATGGGGATTTTATAGCACCTAGGAGGGCTATGTCCTAGCTTCATGAGGAATCCAAGATCAAGATTGGGTAGTTGATTTTGTTGGATGGAAATATCCAGAACCTTCCTCGCTCAAACCGCTCCAATCCCCAACCAATTGGCCATTTGAAACCAACTTTAAATTATTCAAAGGCCAACTAATTTTGAGGCCTGACTGTGGCTGACAAGCATGGTCAACTTTGCTAATCATGGATGTCAGCAGTGGCTAGCACTGACTAGGCAAAGGTGCCCAAATGAGTGGTTAAAACCATTGCTATACCTTGGTATTTGTACAAGGTCTTCCATATGGTCTTATAGCATGTCCCATATGAGTATTCACGTTGACATGACACATTTTAGGTGTCTACAGCTACAAGATGACTAAAAATATACTATAAAAAAAATGATGAAAATGTATACAAAATAGCTATGGAGGAAATGAATACTCCATGAATAAACCTACTTATCAAGAATGATCTTTGAGCATATCACACTCCATAACATTATATCACATTTTACTACATCACACCACACTATTCTAAACTACTTCCTACTTCTCTATCTCATGCTCTATTTCTATGGCCCTTTATATAGGAAAATAGGTTCCTTGGCCAACACTCTACCTAGTTGTGCAAGGGAGAGATTGCACATATACAACTTTTACATTGACATTTGTGCATTTATTACATTGCATGAAGTAACTAGATAACTTCCCCATAAAGTAATCTAATCTCCTAAGTATGTACCAAGGAAGGTACATTTACATGATCCAAATGATGTAATATAATATATTTCTAAAATTTTCAAGGCATTAATCATTCTTGAGTATAGTATTTATTATACTCATCAAAAATCTCTTTTCAATCCAATTCCAATAAAACCATTAGTTTACAATTTTGTAAAGTTCTACCTTGACCTATGGTGCTCTAAAGTTTGGTTTGCCTAAACCTAGTTTTAAAAATTAAATTGTTGTAATATGGAGTACATTTTTTGTTGAACCCTACACTCCTCAATCTACTTTTATCCTTATATATTATTTTGGAAGTATATTTTCTTCATGGCCATGGCCCTCTTGATATTCCATAATGATTTTGGGTGCTCCTACAATAGGAGGTAGTATTTTTGATCATGGGAATCCTTCAGGTACTCATGCTTAGGAGTTGTCATTATCTCTTTCATCATAAAACCATGGCCCTTTTTATGTGATCATGAATATCACATGGGCACTCCTCCCATAAAAGTTGTCTTTGCCCCTTGTAATTTATCTCTTAGTATATTTTTTATCTTGGATCTTGTCTTCACTAGCAAGACTCATCATCCTTCTCAAGGTAGCACCACATCAAGTATAGATTTTGCATCAACTTCTTTACTATTTCAACCATTTTATTTATGTGATTTTTAGCATTTGAGTCCACTTATTTGTACAATGTGTAGACATGTAAAACACGTCATATTGAGGAGACTACCTAAATGGACTCCTTTAAACCATGTGACCCACCTTGGACAGCCTTAGGGCTAAAATAGTGGTTTTCACCACTTAAACAGGGATATGTCCCTTTGCAAACATGGTCATCTCTCCAAGGGATGGCCTCCAGAGGTTGTATCACCAAGATACAACACCTAGGTTAGGGCCATCTCACCACGATATGGTCAATACAAAAGCAAAATAAAAAAGAGTGGAACATTAATAACACCTGAAACTACTAGTTAATATCGTGCATGATGTTATGCCATGATTAAGTGTTTGTATGAACCAAATTAGAGCAACTACATGACACCATCAGTTACATGGAATTTCAAAGAGAGGACTTTGATTTCTTAATGTGAACTACCTCTTCACTTTTTCATGCACAGGGTTGTGCTATTATTAGATTTATTTTGAGAAATCTATATAATAGCACTCACCCCTCAATTAAAATATATAGAGTGGTCAAATATTAAAGCAATGAAGTGCTACCAGAATTCAACCCTAAGCTCTCAAGCTTTTGTATTATCATCACTCTAGAAATTATGCCACTAGTTTGTTCTAAAGGTTGAAGATCACACCCATATTCTATGTGTAATCAAATAATCTTGCTTCGTTGGTTGATCTGACTCATTAAACCATTTCCTACAAATACACCACTTTATCGACCAAAACCTGGATTAAAATTGAAGTCACCCTAGATTGGCCTCAAAAACATAGTTACAGAGCAGTGGCTATCTCAACCTAAGATGATCCACAAGAATTTTCATATCACCCTGAGATGGCCTTTAAGACATAGATCTGTTTATTTATTTTTCTTCAATAGGGTTAGCATAACATATTTCTTGATTTTATAGTAATTTAATTTTCTATTAATGCATCTACTTTACTTTTATTTTAGTTTTATTATCATTAATATGATCCCTATCTAGAAGGGCTCTGCACATGCTACTAACATATTTGCTTTCCTTGTGTGCTAGCTACAAGTTTTTATAGGGGAAGAGGAACACAAGATTCATACATTACCATTCATTGTGGTAGTCCTGAAAACCTGATCTATATTAGTTCATAAGTACAAGGAAGATCCTGTAAAGTGCACCTAGATTCCATATATGATTGTATTCATTGTATCAAAATTTGGTAGCAATCCCCTCAAAGGGGATCCCATTGTAACCGCTTTGAAAGGATAGATTTGTTATTAATATAAAGGGGCATTATTTTCATTATACTATTTATCATTATGGTTAAATCAATTGCTATATTTATTTCAATTGCTTGGGTGTACAAATTTTTTAGCACATCACAATGATCCATTGGATCATTTTAATCTTTTGAGGAATTTTCATCCTTCAAATTGGATTTTTGAAACATAAAAATTATGAATTTTTAAAATGGAGTGCAAGCTCAATGATACACAATGCTCAATCATATTGTTCCAATACTCTTATAGATATGTCATTTGGTCATTTTAATACTCCCTCAATATGAAGTCACCATTGTGATGTTTGAAGGTATCATTCCAATCCATGACTTCTTTCAAAAAATTTAGCTAAGCAACTTAAGAATCAGTTCCTCCTTCTGCATTGGCCTATTTTTCTTGTCTTCCTATGATTACTTCAACCTTAGCTTCAAGTTATTTAGCCATGGTGGGTGTCTTGACAAGATGTTCTTAATTATTGGTGACATCCTTTACCTTATATTTCTATAATTACTTGAATTTGGCCTTGAGTGTATTAGCCTCAATGATGTGTGTCATTAATAGCATTATTTAATCTTTATGATTTTTCAATCCAGGATGATGTCCAAGGCTATATATAAAATAAGGTTTTAAGTAGGTTCGAGATCAATTCATTTAGATAGAAAGCTTTATTGGTGAAACAAGTTTTGTTGGGGGTTTTAGGTCACCTCTAATCCTATTTTGCATGAAATAAAACTAGTTACTTGCAAGAATTGAAAACTACTTCTAAGACCTAAAATTGAATTCTAATTATATTTGCAGGAATTGAGATTGTAGGAATGTGAATGTTGCAAAATTGGAATCTATTTTACTCTTGCAGAATTGAAACAACAAAATTGAAATGTTGCTTGAAAGGAAAAACACACATGCTAGAACACCTGTCAGTGTCCTATTGCAGAAGGTTATCAGGCTTCTGCTATAATGGCTAACAACAAAATGAGAAATGCTGGAAACTTGGAAAAGTTGCTAAAGCATGAAAAATATGGGAAAATAGAAATGTTGTAATTTATGCTAATTATCAAATCACAAAAATAGAAAAATAGAGAAATCTCTGATCTATGATACTTAGTCAACTAACACATACATTTGCTACATAAAACATAGCTGAAGACATGAAGACATCACATTGATGCAAAACAAGGGTTAGTAATCAACAAGAAATAGAATTAATAAGTATCCTACTAAATCTGTTGCAACAAAGTTTATCAGAAGAAACCTATCACCAATTAGTCCTCCCTCTAGGCCTAAAAGTGGCCCTTGCTTCCTAATCTAGAAGGAGGTGAAGAAGCACTACTAACTACTTAACACTCACACTTACTCATGAACAAAAGTTGACAAAAGAACTACACTTTTATTGACTGATGAAATGCATTACAATTTTGTAGGAAAAAACCTGCTTTTGATTATTCATTGTCTACTTCTGCTATTTTTTATTAGATACCACTCTCTATTATATCAACCCATTAAGGAATATTTTATTTATATCCCTATTACATTTACCTAGTGCTCAATATCAATTATGGTGTTGTTTTACAGTGATTTGCTAATCAATTCTAAAACTGACCTAGTCTAAATTATGATAGTTTATGTTGCAACAATGTTCATTGGTCCTTGGGATGCATCTCCAATGGTGGGAGTGAGTTGGAGGAGGTTATAAATGGTCTTTTACACCTATATCCATATTAAAATATCCTTTCCCTATCATTTTGGGTGCTATATCCTCGTTTGGATAAAACTGGATTCTTTTCCCCTCATTCTAAAGCTTCTTTGGAATGTCTGGCCATGCAACTTACTTTATGCTCAAGTGCGATTAAAATGGCCAAAAAAATGGATAGGATATATTCCATATCACTTATAATATGGTTCTAATTGGTTTCACATGCTTTGGTTGACAAATTCCAAGCCATGTCATTCATTGGCAACTGGCTAGAATTTGTATGACAAATTCTTCCATTTTCCAGATTTGTTGCAATCATAGAAATTGATGATTTCTTTGCAATTCAAACCAATTATAAAGTGGGAAAAGTATTCAAATATTATTATGAAGGTATAAAACTTAAGAAATATTATTTTGCTACTTTATTTTACACATTTTATTCACTGAGTAATCAAACTGAAACAGTGCATAAAATACAAAAAAAATGTCAAAATAAAGTAATATGCTCCTAAATATTTTAATAATGCAAATACTAATATGTAATGCATTTAAACCATATAAATTAGCATACATAACATAACTTAAGGTTTATAAGGCAGATTATGATAATAAAAATATGTCATGAATGAGGTAATTCTTGGCCTCATCATTTCCCCCCCAACCTATTCTAATGCATGCTCTCATGCATTTTGTAGGGCTACAGAGGCACATAGATCCATTTTTTAGTTTTAGATTCTCCAAAGAAATGCATTCCTTATATAGTATCCTTTTGTCATCTGTAGTTGCTTGAGCCAATCCTGGAACTGCTCATCTGGTTGAGGATCATTGTAAAAATAATAAGGGATAGGGGTTATGATGGTAGGTAATATGTACTTTAGACCTATCCACTCATGTTTTAATGTTAGGATGGTCTAGATTACACCCTATACTCTTATTATAGACCATAATAGGTTGTTGGGTGAGATGGGATCCCTTTTCTACAGTGATATTGGTAATTCTCCCCACCTGACCTTACAGGCTGATAAAGCATTTGTAAATTTTTTTGCACAAAATCTTTGGAAACCAGTCATACAATCGTTAAGATTATTTAGATAAACAAACCTACTTTATTTTTTTAATCATGTTAAAATGTTGACTGGTGGGAGTCTATTGGGATACCAATTGTATGGAAATCGGATTTCAAACGGAAACAAATATATCGCTTTAAGTTTTGAATCGCTTTTATATATTGAGGAAAAACCTGCAACTGAATATATTGAATTGTACTTGGATGTCTTAAAAATAAAAAGTGATTGGGTTAATATACCCAACCAAGGAGTGTGTGCTTGTGAAAGGGTGTGACCCCTTGTAAGTTAATATATTAAGATAATGATAATTGTATTATGTTAGGAGGGTCCTAACATGCCACCCCCTTAAAAGAGCTTTGTCCTCAAAGCTGGAAATTTGGAAATTGTTGTTGGATATCGTGAAGAGTTTCCCACGTCGCGTCTTCTAAAGGTAGACCTTTCCAATGGATTAAAACTTTCGTGATATCGCGAGTACGAAGGTGATGAGAGCGGCGATCCAAGATAGCTTCTGGTTCGACTAGAAGTACTCCATCATCGAAAAATTTAGGGAGAGTGGTTTGTGTCGTGATATGGGCTCCAACTGCGAGCTTAAGGCAAGATACATGAAATACGGGGTGAAGTTTGGAAGAGGGAGGAAGCTCAAGTTTGTAAGCAATGGTCCCAATACGTTGGAGAACTTTATACGGCCCGTAAAATTTGGGTGCTAACTTCTGAGAACCTTTTTGTTTAAGAGAGGATTGACGGTAAGGTTGGAGCCATAAGAAAACCATATCACCCTCGTGGAAACTACGTTCGCTTCTATGTTGATCGGCTTGTTGCTTCATGCGATGTTGAGCGGTGTGTAGGTTCTCTTTTAGGATCCGTAGTATGTCATCTCGAGTAGCGAGTTTTGTTTCCACCGCATGGACTTTTGTAGTCCCTGGAATATAGGAAGTGAGGGATGGTGGTGTTTGGCCATATAATGCTTCATAAGGAGTCATTTTGATGGACGTATGGTATGAAGTGTTATACCACCATTCCGCTAGTGAAAGCCACTTTACCCAATGGAGTGGTTGAGTAGAAACAAAACATCGAAGGTATGTTTCCAAGCATTTATTTACAACTTCTGTTTGGCCATCGGTTTGAGGATGGTAAGCGGAGCTCATACGAAGTTGAGTACCTTGTAATTTGAACAATTCCTTCCAAAAAGTGCTAGTGAAAGTTGGGTCACGGTCACTAACAATTATGGAGGGCATACCATGTAATTTAAATATGTTATCTAGGAAGAGGTGGGCTATAGTGCTAGCGGTATAAGGATGAGCCACGGGACAAAAATGGGCATATTTAGATAAGCGATCAACGACTACGAAAATGGTTGTTTTTCCTCCTGATTTTGGTAGTCCTTCAATAAAGTCCATAGAAATATCTGCCCATGTTTTGGTGGGTATAGGAAGAGGTTGAAGTAATCCTGGAATAGCAAGGGTCTCCCCCTTTTGTCTTTGGCAAACTTCACATTCTTTTACAAAAATTTTGATGTAATTTTTCATTCCTACCCAATAGAAGGAGGTAGTGGCTCTTTTATAGGTTTTTAAGAAACCAGAGTGGCCTGCAGTGGGTGAGGTATGTAACTCATGAAGAAGTTTTTCACGATAAGTTGAATTGGGGGTGAGGACCATCCTTCCTTTGTATCTTAATATATTGTCCTTCCAAGTGTATGGAGGTTTGCTACTAGGATTATGTTGAAGTTGTTGAATTAAGGCGTGGATAGTAGGATCATTTATCCATTCTTCATGCACCTCATCTACCCATTTAGGAATAAGGGAGGAAAGAGCATGGACTTGAGGCATATCTTCAAATTTTCTAGAAAGTGCATCGGCTGCCATGTTGTCCTTTCCCTTTTTATATGTAATTTCATAATCATAGCCAAGAAGTTTAGTAACCCACTTTTGTTGTTCCGGGGTATTAGTCCTTTGTTCCAAAAAATACTTCAAGCTATGATGGTCAGTGCGTATAATGAAATGTTGGCCAATAAGGTAAGGCCTCCAATGTTGAATAGCGTGGACAATCACCAACATCTCTTTTTCATACGTAGAGCGAGCTAGATTCTTAGGAGAAAATGCTTTGCTTATAAAATCTAGAGGCCTTTCATCCTGCATGAGTACGGCTCCCATTCCTATTCCCGAAGCATCACTTTCAATGATGAATGGTTTAGAAAAGTTGGGCATGGCTAGAACAGGGGTGGTACACATTGCAGTTTTCAAGGTGATAAAGGCCTCATCCACTTTAGATGACCATTTGAAAGCATTTTTCTTAAGTAATGTTGTTAGAGGGGCAACGATTTTACCATAATTTTGGACAAATTTTCTATAATATCCCGTTAGTCCAAGAAACCCACGTAGACATTTTAAGGTTTTCGAAATAGGCCAATTTTTCACCTCCTCAATTTTGCAAGGATCTACCATAACTCCTTCCTTTGAGACAATATGCCCTAAGTATTCAATTTCTTGTTTTCCAAAGGAACACTTTGATATTTTTGCATAAAGTTGATTTTCCTTCAAGATTTGTAATGCTTGTCTAACATGGTCCAAATGTTCTTCCCATGTTTTGCTATAAATCAAAATGTCATCAAAGAAAACTAAGATAAATTTATGAAGGAAAGGGTGAAATACCTTATTCATTAGACTTTGAAAGGTAGAAGGAGCGTTGGTAAGGCCAAATGGCATCACCAAGAATTCGTAGTGCCCTTCTTGAGTGTGAAAGGCCATCTTAGGAATATCCTTTTCGTTGACTCGTATTTGGTGGTAGCCCGACCGTAAGTCTAACTTGGAAAAATAAGTTGCCCCATGGAGTTCATCTAATAGCTCGTCTATGACCGGAATAGGAAATTTATCCTTGATGGTCATTTTATTAAGCGCTCAAAAATTGACACATAAACGCCACGATCCATCCTTCTTTCTAACTAAAATAATTGGAGAGGAGTAAGGGCTTTTGCTAGGTCTAATGACTCCTCTGCCTTAAGAAGCTCTTGTACTAATTTCTCTATTTCGGTCTTTTGGAGGTATGGATAATGATAAGGTCTAATATTAGGGGGTTGATGCCTTGGAAGTAGTGGAATAGTGTGATCGTGACTTCGTTGTGGAGGTAGTCCTTTTGGTTCATTGAATACCGCATTATGGTGGTCTAAAATATTTTGTAACTCTGGTGCCTCTTCTTCTTTGTGACTAGGTTGAATTGAAAATAATTGGGCGACCATTCCTTTGTTTCCTTTTTGGATAATTTTCTCCATTCTATGCGAGCTTACGATTTGGGAGGGTCCTGATTTTAGGCCTTTGATAATATAGGTTTGGTTCTTTGTTGTGAACTTCATCCATAGTTCATCAAATTCCCATTGGACTACGCCCAAAGTTCGTAACCATTGTACGCCTAGTACAATGTCGCAACCACCTAGGGGTAGGACGTACATGTCGCCTTTCATGTTATAATCCCCCATAGTTAGTTTTATATTTCTGCATTTTCCTTTGCATGCAATTTTTCCACCGTTTCCAATCATCACTTCGAAGTTATTGCAAGGGTATATAAAACAATTTGCTTGCTTAGCCACCTTTGGATCGATAAAATTGTGCGTGCTACCAGAATCTAGGAGCACAGTAAGGTTTTGTTTCTTAAAATACCCTTTAACTCGCATTGTTTGAGGGGCAAAAAATCTGGCAAGGGCGTTGAAGGAAACCTTTGGTGCATTTTCTTCGTCACTTTCAAGTGTGTCGGATAATACCTCTACTTCGAGTTCAGGTTCCTCTTCGGTAGAATTCCCCCCATCTGTGGCATCTAGAATATATAATTTTCGTGAGGCACATTTATGATTTCTATCAAATTTCTCGTCGCAATGGTAGCAAAGACCCTTAGCTTGTCTTTCCTTCATTTCCTCGAAACTCAGACGCTTAATTGGTAGAGCGGGGTTAATTTTGGGGGTTGTGTAGGAGTTTTGGGTTCTTCCATTTTGCATTGGTTTGGGGTTGGTATAAGTGTTTGATGGTTTTCCCAAGGTTGGTTTTGTGAACCGATTTCGTGCCTTGATTTTATCTTTCGCTAATTTCGCCAAGCCGATGGTCTCTAACATGTTTGTAGGGTTATACATTTGCACCTCAATTCGAATTTCTTCTTTTAATCCATTGACAAAACATTCTTGAAAGAAGGCAGCATCTAATCCGGATGTTCGATTAGCTAGCCTTTCAAATTCTGCTTGGTATTCGCTTACCAAAGTGGTTTGGCATAATTTAGTGAGGGCCCCTGTAAAGCTTTGAAACTTGCTAGGGCCGAATCGCACTAATAGATTCTGTGTAAAGGTTGACCACGTCGGAGTGCCATTAGTTTTCTCGAACCATTGGTACCATTGGATGGCATCATTTTCCAAGTGGAAGGAGGCGATATGCACTTTTTGCATTTCTAGAATTTGATTTAGTGAGAAATATTGCTCTGCTCGGTAGATCCAGTTTGTAGGGTCGCCGCCTTCAAATTTTGGGAAGTCTAATTTGGTCGTCCATGGTAAAATGGAAGTTTGTGGACCTCCTAACATTGCTCGGTTTGATGACCCATTGTTGGTTGAATTTGAATGTGTTGTTGCCTGATTTTGATTGATAGCATCAAGTTTAACATCCATTGCAAATATTTTCTCGAAGAGTTCTCTTGTGTTATGGGCATTCTCCTCTCTTTCCTGTTTAACTTCTTCAGCGAGCCTTTCATGTTTCTCATGAATGGAATCCAGTGATCGACGTCCATCGGCCATAGCAGTTGGTTAGATGAGAAAAATTTGTTGCTATTTGTTTGGGCAAAAATTTTATTTTAATTCTCTTTAATTGGCAAAATTCTATCAAAAATTTGGGGCTTAATCCCAACAACTATATTTGTTGGTGCTCTCTATTTTGTGATAGTAGCACTTTTATTTTTTATTTTTTGAACCAGCAAGAATTTCGGAGCTCAAGGCGATGGAGCGTAAGGTGGGCGGAGAGCGTGTGGCGTGGTAGAGTCAACAGGCATGATGTGAAACACGAGGTGGTCAGTAGGTAGGGCATGGTAGTCGAGGGGGAAGTGGACACAACAGGCGAGTAGGGCAAAGGGCAGTGGGTGGCTAGTAAGCACGGCAGTAGTCGGGTGAGAAGGCAGAGTGGGAGAAGAGCACGGGCGAAAGTGGTGAGAGGGCAAAGCGGGTGAGGGAAGAGGAGCGGTCAAAGCTCGATGTGAGTTTTGAGGTCAAACTGAAAAGTGGCAACGTGCAAGGAGGTTCGCGTGTGGGGTTCATGAAGTGTGACCGAAGTCACGACTTCTTTACTGAGCCCTGGTGAATATAAAGGGCTAAAAATATAAAACACCCCCAATGTGGGATTTTAGTGTTTTAAAAAAGTTAACTTCCTTCCCTCCGGCGTCGGGTTGTAGCCTCGTCGGATATTCTTATATCCGGCAATGAAAAATTTATTAATTTTAAAAAACCTTTGCCTTGTTTAATTTTTATCGTCGTTTCTTCGGGAGTTCACCGGAATATCTAGAAGATGCCGCAAAACGTCACAGTTCTACACTTCGATTTTTTTTTTTGATCTGAGATCGTTTTATCTTCTGCAATCGGTTGGACTATGATTGTTTTATCCTTTTTCTCGCTCCTTTCGATCTGGAATCAACTATCAGGCTCCACCGAGGTTTGTAAAGATGTTAAAACTTGTCCCTTCACCATCTGTTTTTTGGAGTAAAACACAGTAATTCTACCAGTGCCTACAATGCTAAATTTGATCTTTGGTTTATGAGGTGAATATAGTAATAAAATTTTGCTTAAGGATAGTGTTGATGGTTGGACGGTAGGACACGTTGATAGTATGAGAAGACGTCACGGGTTAAAGAGAACTGGACTATGAATGTTTTCGAACTTAGCTCTGATCCAAATGTTAGGATACCAATTGTATGGAAATTGGATTTCAAACGAAAACAAATATATCGCTTTAAGTTTTGAATCACTTTTATATATTGAGGAAAAACCTACAATTGAATATATTGAATTGTACTTGGATGTCTTAAAAATAAAAAGTGATTGGGTTAATATACCCAACCAAGGAGTGTGTGCTTGTGAAAGGGTGTGACCCCTTGTAAGTTAATATATTAAGATAATGATAATTATATTATGTTAGGAGGGTCCTAACAGAGTCTTATGATTGGGTTGGATATATCTTATTAGCAGCTCAACATTCAATTCAATCTCTTTATTCCTCCTCTTCTCCTGGTCCCAATATATTTTATTTTGTAGGGTTTGCACAAAATATATCAACTATACATCCCTTGTGAAAATATGAGGTAGGACTGTTACATATTCTAGAATGAGAAGAAGGAACAAATCACATATTAAGTTCTTTTGTTCCTATGGATTATGTAGGTAAGCATCCAAAAATTCTTTAGTAGTGTCCAAGTTGTATGAGACATTAGAGTGAATCCTCATTATCTGCTAGTGAAGGTACCTCTTTTTTAGGATCAAACTATAAAATATAGCTGACCTCCTACATTGGACTAAGTACTTTACAACCTGGTAGAAATATTGTACCTATTCCTGTAACCTGTTTGCTTCTGCAGTTTTAGCTTCAACCTACTGCTCCAGTGGTTTCAAATTTGCAACTTTGGCTTCTAATTTTTGACACTTCAATACCTAGTGTGCAATATCCTCATTATATTTCACTAGTGGAATTGTTTGTGGGTGCCTAACTATTGGTTTGGTAACAAATCCACTTGCACCCCAATTTTTGTTGTTTCAATTTTATATACAACTAATGGCAAATTTTGTGTAGAAGGCTAATGTGAATGCGTACTTACTTGATTTTCAATATCCTGAGCACCTATGGCCTCCTCATTTTGTGGTGTTTATGCTCCTTGATATTGTGGGCTATCAAATAGGTGTTCAAACAAACTTCTATATTGTTTCAAATCATATTTGGAACGAGAGTGTGCAGATTTGAAATGTCCCAAAATTTCTACAAATGATTTTGAGGCTTCATTTTCAAGCTCAGTGACACTATCAACTCCTAAATTATCTTGAGAAATATGTTGTTCATCCATCCATACAATGTCTTTGCATTGCTGAGGGTTCTGAGTATCATCCATGTCTTCTAATCCTGTACTTATGGCTAATGGTTCAACATTTTTTATAGGATTTATTAAAATAAAATCCATGACAGGTGCAATTACCTTAGATTGTTGCTCATGTGTAGGCTCTTCAATTTGAGGAAGGGGTTGTCGATTATCATCTGGTATTGCTTATTCCTTGTTCTGCTCTGATAGCTTTAGCAAAATTTTTGCAATGTCTTCCTCAACATTAGTACTGCAGGTTGTGGTTCAAAATGTGTTAACCTATTTTTTAGTCTTTTTGCCTCTTGTCGTAATTCATCAATTTGTTTATCCTTCTCTTTTATGGCATCCTCACTTTGTGAAGAAAACAAGCTTATACTGAGAGGGGGGTGAATAGTATAAGACCAATTTTTAATTTTTATTCCAATTCAATATTATATTGTGTAAAGATAGCAGTATCAATAGTAGTAATCAAAGCAATGCACATAAACCATACACAATAGAGACACCACAATTTATGTGGTTCACCCAATGTGGGATACTCCATGAAGAAAATATTTTACTAAAACTTTCTCAATCAATCTCTTTGGGAATCACTCCCAATTACAAAGTTTATGGATCTCTATCCAAAGGAGATGTTGATCCCCTAATATCAAGTTCATGGATCTCTTCCATAGTAGAACTCTTTACCCTTCTGTTCTGGCTATGTGGTCTTCTAGAAGACTCTATCTCTCTATTGCACTAATCGATGGACCTCTCTCCACTTGAAGACTCCTCACTAAAATTTGTATTCAACTGTACTGGCTACTGGATCTCTATCCACTACGACTTTGTCCTCTGTACTCTATCACATCCAAAGCTCTATCAATAGGCTTACTAAGAACCTGATAAATAGGCTCACACTGAATCTGCATAATAGGCTCACACAGAACCTACTTAACAAGCTCACACAGAACTTGTCAAATCTGCTCAAGCAAGCTGACCAAGAACTTGCCCAATTCTGCTCTAGCAAGCTCACTAAGAACTTGTCCAAACAGTATCCTCAAATCTGTCCCAAATGCCTTCTCAAAGGCTCAATCAATCGTGTTCAAGTAGTACTCAAAATGATCTCAACAATGAATGACAATCTCAACTCAAATTAACTTCATAGAAGCATAAAGAGAATTGTTAGAGACTCAATATGTTCTAATCTCACTCTTAACCCAAATCAATCTCAACTCAACTCAACTCAAATCAATCTCAACTCAACTCAAGTCAATATCATAGAAGCATAAAGAGAATTTTTAGAGACTCGATATGTTCTAATCTCACTCTCAACTCAAATCAACCTCAACTTAATTCAAGTCTTATAGAACCATACATATAATTGTTAGAGACTCAATATGTTCTAACATAAATCTCAACTCAACATAGAATGATGGAATAGTTTTTCATATAGAACTTGAACCATCACTTCACACATCACTTGACTATGCTCAATCAACTCAACTCAACCAATCATCACAAGGGATAACTCTCTCTCACACAATCCTAGTCCAAGTATGTATCAACCAAGTCAAATGTTTCCAATAATGCTCAACCACAAATCTCACATAAAAATGATCCTCATGTTCTTTTCTAACTCAAGTTATTTCACAACCAATGGGCTTCAACAACTATGCTTATAAAACAAGGTTTAAACTCAACTCTCAAATTAGAAAAACCTTTAAGTATTCAACCAACCACTTTCAAAAAGGAAACCACAAAAAATATTTTTACCTCCAATGATATTTTAGAAGTAAACCACCATAAACAATCAATAGGAGAATGTGCCCATACCTTTTTTGAATATGAAAAAATATCTTTGTAAATTTGCCACAATCACAAAATTCTTTTGCCAATATTCACAAGGGTTAGTAGATAACAAAATAATCAACATTACTCCACTTTTCAATAATCATCACCAAGCCCTTTAATTGCACAACTTTCTTATCTCTCCTAAAACCACTTGTACCATAAAATAAAATAAATCAAAACATTGCATAAGCTTTTCAATCCCAAAACCACTTATACTATAAAATAAAATAAATCACAATATTGCATACCTTGTCACCTCATGAAAGAATGAATCCTCTTGAAAAAGAACAAGGCAAACTTCACTTTTGGAACCCCTTTGCAAAATCAGAAATATCTCTTTACACAAACCTTATTTATCCTTCTAAATAAGTTAGTCAAATAGCCCTTGAAATAAGCTTTTCGACGATATATAATATGCCATATTTCCAAAATAAATTGAAACCTTTACATATATATATATATATATATATATATATATATATATATATATATATATATATATATATATATATATATATATATGCCAACCTCCATTAATTGCACATAGGTCGGCCCTCCATTAATTTAAACTTAAACTTTAAACTTTAATATCTTCATCACCGGAGGTCTTTTTTCGATGAAACAAAATTCCACCTTGGCTTTTAAGAAAATACCTTTCCATATAAGCCCACCATGGTTTTAAATAAAACCTTTTATTTTATCTACCTTGGTTTTCATAAAAATCTTGTATATATCCATGCTCTCCAAAATATCATAAATGCTTATTTATGAAATATTTTGGCCACCAAAACCAAATGTGATCCATGTGACATCAATGACAACACAAAATACCTCAAATTAACTCAAATTTTCAACACTTTGTTCAATCCATATCATATGTGTCCTAATAACACTCTTTGATGTTTTCAATTGTTCCTGTATATCTTATTATTCTTCCTCTACAGATTCAAAAGAATAAGTGGATATGCCATCTACAAGTGGTGAACCAGGTATTTCTATATTTGCAATTGCTCCTTCTATCTAGTTCATGGGATATTGTGTCAGGATATCCTATAGATTTTCTATGACTTCCTCTTCTTCCTCTACTAAATGCATTGTTTTCTATTGTTTGTCTCCAATAGAAGTGTTAGGATTATCTCCTATTGTTGCAACAAATTACTACTGCATTTTCCTAGGGCTTCATCATAGAGGAGGTTGTATGGTTAATGTTTTAACCTCCACTATATATTCCTTAATTACTTCCTCTTCTACCTTATTATTATAGAATCTTGAAGACCTCCTTAAACTTGTAGATTTTTTCTTCTTTCTCTACTTTTTTGTAGATTTTGATAAATCAGAAGCAAACTCAGCTTCTGATGAGGATGGTTTTTCCTCACTCTATGTTTGCTCCTTTGCAAAACCTAAAACTCTTGGTTTTTCAAAGGTTTGAACTAGAAATACAGTAACTTTTTCAAAAATAATATACTTTCCTTAATTTTTTATTTACTAAAGAGCTATCTTCATCCCTTCTTCCTCTATCTACTAATACTAGAATATGGGGGTCCCCGAGGAGAAGAGGGAGTCTTTGATTCAGGGGCCTCTTCTTCATTATTATTTTTAGGGGCTTCATCCCCTTCCTCAACATTTTCTTCCCTTGTATTTTTCTCCTCTTCTTCTTCCATGTAAATCACTTCACTCCATGAAGAGAAACACCTATCAAAGCTCCTAGGATTACCTCTAAAATAGTCTTTGCAGATGACTTTAATCAGTCCATGATGTCTAGGGGTTCCTTTCCCTTCCTAGTAACGTTTGGCCATGTTTTGTAATTCTTGGTGTAGATACAAAGGGAAATTAACTCTAACTTCAAGTTGTTGGGCACCATGCCTTAAATGGTTCAAAATTATAAAGTGGTGTCTAGATATAACAACATATTATTCCTCACATGTTAGAAACCTCACTACCCAAATACCTACTTCATCCCATGGCTTCTATAAACTTGTCCTTTTTATC
Organism: Wollemia nobilis; assembly: GCA_028583015.1. NCBI lineage: Eukaryota > Viridiplantae > Streptophyta > Pinopsida > Araucariales > Araucariaceae > Wollemia > Wollemia nobilis. The sequence goes on along the minus strand of JAQPPZ010003305.1, from coordinate 6,910,061 downwards.
CTCTTGCATATATTATTATTCATTTGAAATATAGGTTCATTATCTCCCTCTTCTGTGAACTAATTAACTACTTTTGACAATGCATTTTTACTAGTTCTCAAAATTTGTAAACCTTGCAAGGGTAATTCGGTAATTTGGATTAATATTTTAGGCATTACCTCAATCGTCATTCCACTGATGTTGGCCCAGTTGTTTCTGAAAGTTCAAGCAAATTCTGCAACTAAGCCTTCAAAACATCCATCTAATTTGTTAATAAATGGCATGAGCTCTCCTTTTTAAAAAATTTCTAGTACCTCAAAATATGCTTGAAGGTAGTCTGCATTATTTGGTTCTATTTTATTCTTTTGCCCCATCTTCTGACTTCGCTTACGTTTTTCTAAAACACTACTTCTATCTTCACCATGATAAAAATTCCTCTGTATTCACCTTTTATCTACTATTCCATGAAATTCTGGTGCAATTTTTCTTCTAAAAATTCTTATGATTTGAAATCCACACTTATGATTTTGGCCATGATAATAGTTTTAGAACTTTGTTGAAAATTGCAGTGATTACAAGGTAGGGTATTTAGTTTCAGAGTGCATGAATTATCTTCGAAAGGTGGAGGAGATTATGAAAAATATTTGCCATGTTCCCATCCAAATGCGTGGCAGATGATAAATGGTTGCTTTTCTACGATGAGCAAAAAAAAAAAATGAGCTTCTTGAATGGCGGACCATCCCATGCATTTATTACCTACCAATTAGTTGTAATATTATTGAGTTGGAGATTTTTCATTTGCTATGACTTGGCTAGATCCATGCAAATTACGTTGATTTCCATATTTTTTATTTATCAAGGCATCTTGATTGAATAGCCTGAATATTGTGGAAGAAATTGAGGCACATGTTTTCCATAACAAGCTCTAATTCATCATTACTTGAGATGATGCAACATGTGACCCTACGTACTCGTGCCTTGATATTTATACCAACTTCAGATGATGTGGCAAAAGAAACAAATTTTCTTATTTCCTTTATTCACATGTTATGTGGAAATTAAAATTTTTAATTTTACCATGAAATCTAAATTTCAAACCTGCCCTTTTTCATTCTGAAGTTATTTTTCATTCTGAAGCTCAAACAGTTTTTCATTCTAAAGCTTCCCCTCGTTTCAAAGATCTATAATTTTTCTATTATAAAAAAATAGAACACAATCCTTGTTCCAAAGCTTTGTATCATTATGAAGCTCTGTGAAATTTCTATCTAGATATACAATCAGAAATATGCCTTTCTTCATGAGACTACAATTTTTACCCATTTTTCTTTTTCTACCCATCAAAACCTGCAATTTTCAAAACAATAGGAATTCCTCTTGTTTCTTCTAGACAAGTTGGATGTTTTTGGATTTTCCAAACCCTATGAATGTTTCTATGCTAACTAGTTATTTGTATACATTACATACTAAATATCTACAATGATCAAATGCAAGAAACACATACCTGATTTGAACAATTATTACAGTTTTAAAGATGGTTGTTTCTAATGATTACTAGATGATTTTTCTACAATCAAATAAAAAAGGTGCAGTCTGATGAGATTTATACAATGGTGTGACATGAATGGGTAGGTCAATTCAAGGTAAAGCACACCGAAAAACCGGTTTTCATGCCATCCAATTTAGAAGTACCTCCTAGAAAGTTTTCACTTTCTAAATTATTCATTTTTCTCTCCTTTATTTTCATTCATTTTTTCATCTCTTTTTTTAATCTCTCCTTTTTATTTTTTTATTTTTTTTCATTTCTCTCTTTTCAATTTTTTTAATCTTGGTTGTTCCCATGAAGGAATTTCACAATTTCCCTGAAATTATGCCCATGAAGGAAGTTCACAACCAAGATTTATTCCTCTTTTTGTTTTCTTGTTTTTCTATTTTTTCTTGAAACTCTCCATTGTTGTACTAAATCTATTGAATCTGTGATGGAAGAAGGAATCTCTTCCATCATGCATATGTCCAAGGTGTCAATTTGTTGCAAGAACTATTATTTAGTTGTGGTGAATGGTATATCCAAAGGTGATGCTCATTCACTACCAACTTCCTCCGTGAGTCATAAATGGGAGAAATATGAACTGCCCTATTTTTGAACACTTCTTCAATCTAATAAGGTCCAAACCACCTAGTATGCAACTTCCTAGGAAAATTCTCATAACGAGAATCAAATAATAAATCCTAATCTCCTGTTTAAAATTTTCTTTTCTTAATGTGGTTGTCATGCCACAACTTTTAATGCTCTTGAATCACCTCAATTTGATGTAATGCATCCAACCAGAGTTTATACAATACATTCAACTGTAGAATCATGTCATAAATCTGAAAATATGAAAAAATGAAAAAATAGCCATATAAAAATCAGCAAGCTGTCACTTTATAGGAACACCTTAAAGTTGTCAAGAAAAACATAAGGATATAGATGGAATGATTTTAGAAGGACTACATAAGACATCTTACCTATTTAGAAGCATTCCCACATGGTCTAAATAGACAGCAACAGGGTATAACAGAGCAGGGACAATTGTGCAGCACTATTGCACTATTTCAGCATGATTACTTGGTGAATGAAGTGTATAAATTTAGTAGCAACTTGATGTACTCCTTCATGTTGATATTTGAATAATTTTTCCATTTTATAATTTGTTTGAATTTGCAAGAAATGCCAATATTTTACAACTGTGCAGCAAAGCTGGAAAATATAATAATTTACCATGTAAATTCCAGCAAGCTACCAATGAATGATAAGGCATGGAATTCACACATGGGGAGGAATGAAGGCTATTGAAATATGATCCTGAGGGCTAATCCACCTGAGAAATGCAGCTTAAATCACTTGAAGAGCACATAGTTGTTCATTATGAAGATATTTGAAATGAACAGACATCTTCGGAATGAGAAATGCAGTCTCTTCAAAATGAGCCACTTATCTTCGGAATGAGAACAGAAAGTGCTTTTTGACTTGTTGAATGATTTATGACAATGGAAAAAGAGAAAGAAGGTTGAAAAGGTTAAAATAAAATATCTCCCATCTGACTTTGCTGTCCTTGCCGTCCAAAGCCACCATTCATGGAAAATATCAATTTTGATCCTCTTCTAGGATAAACCTAGAAAAACTGTAGCATAATAGAAAGTTGTTTGCAAGATAGGAATGACATATTCTGAAGTGGAGAATGATGTGTGAGATATTTCTAGACTCCTCCCATGTACTCCCACCACTAAAGATTCTTTCTAATGACCAATGACTACTACTGCAACACAAACTGTCCAGATTTACATTTATTTTAGATCCATAATTATTGGCAAATCACTGTAAAGTAGCACATAGGCTGATTTGAGCATGGGATATGTTGTAAATATTTATATAAATAACACAACTCCATCATTGGTTGATCCAGGTAGGAATTAGAATAGAGGAGATTTTTCAATAGCAGCAATTAGGACTATACAACAATTTTTTGTAACAGTTTTCAGCATGTTCCATCATCAATAAAAGTGCAACTATTTTATCATTTTCTATCCTAAGTGTTAATTAGTTAAGGAGTGATTTTCAACTCCTTCTATATCAGGAAGTATGGGCCCACTTTCAGATCTAGAAGGAGGGATTTTATGGCAGGTTTTAATCTATAATTTTGCTACAGCAGAATTAATAGATTGCTTACTAGATTTCATTTTCTTGTTTTTATTTTGTATTATGTGATTTATGTTTTCTATTATGTTTGTGTATAGCATTCGTGTGTATTTCAACTAAAAAATTATATTACGCATTTTTCATTTGCTTTCGATGTTTTCCCTTATTTATATTTTAGCAACTTTTAATTTTCAACATATTTCATTTTGTTGTCAATTCCTGTAGCAGAAGCTTGACGACCTTTTGTGGTAGGGCATTGACAGGTGTTTTTAGAATAAGTTTCATTTAAAAGCATCATTTCAATTATACTAAAGTAACTAGATTTCAATTCTTCAAATGTAACTTAAGATTTCATTTCAGCAATTTAAATTCTGCAAGAGTAGATTAGACTTTCAATTTAACAATTCCAATTCTTGTAATTGTAGGTAGATTTCAATTCTTGCAACTTAGAATTAGTTTTTGATTTCTATAATTTATTTTAGTTTCCATTCTTCAGACTAGGTTTAGTGTGACACCAAAAGGCTAAACCAAAATATGCTTCACCAATAAATGCTTGAAATTTGAATGCCTGAATTATACTCTGCCCTATCCTTCTATCGTAGATAGCCTTGGACACCACCCTAGATTGATAAATCATTGAGATTAAATGATGAGACTCAATAACACTCATCATTTTGGCATCGTTGCCGGGGAACACAATGTTGTTAGAGGGTAAAAGTAGCCCAATAATTGTTAATTATACTAAATTGTGAACTTCAGAGTAAAATATGGATAAATGATTGGTATTAGTAACAGTTTTTGGTAATTTGCTTTTCAGTACATTTAGAAAACAAGCAACCACAGGGAGGTGATCTTTACACCTAGGGGTTAAATTGCTTATGTTTGAAATTCTTGATAAAATTTGAAAGAATTCATCATCCTCATTATCAAGAAACAAAAAATCTCTTAAAATATTTAGAAGAGTCATCTGCTAGTACTGCCCTTTTTATATCCATATCATCAGGGTAGTATACAAAATTTGTACTAGGTGTTGGAAAAGATATCATGGTAGATATACAAGACTATCCCTTGAACAAAATAGCCATATCAGCTACCTGTAGCATTTGTTCACAATGACATATCGTTGATGAATGCCATTTACTTCCATAACTCAGAGATGCAAAATTTATTGCCTAGTCTAAATTCTTCTCAAAGAGAGATCCCAACAACAACAAACAGGGCAAGTAAATCAACCACCATCTTCAGCTCAACCTGTGGCCAATATGAATAATATAGGATAGGCAACCCCTATCTATGTAAGATAAAAAAAAAAATCACAAAAAATTTTGCACAATAAAAATAGGAGTTTACAACTTAATTATGATTATAGAGTTTTCCATTATTACTTAAAGATTGATAGGATTTTACCGCGCTAAACCGCAACCTAGAAATTCTTAGCCTACATAGACAATAGTTGATCTCATTAGAGGTGATCCTACTTGACAAGTAGTTGATCTGCTAAAGTTGTACAATTCTTGTCTTATTATGCAAACCAAAAATATTTATTTTTTTTAGCCCAACCTATGATCAGTCTAAATAATACAGGATAGGCAACCTCTGTCTATGTAGCTGAATCTGGTATAAAAAAAACTACAGGAAATGTTATTGACTGCAGCAACATCCAACTGTGCTCAAACAAGAACTTACCTAAGCTTGAAGAGACAAAAATCAATGGAGATACATAGAAAACCTTTAGTCCAAACACACAAAAATTAGCCTTGGATAAAGGAGAAAAAACTAGAAAAACTACACATAAAATTTACTTTCATTTTACAAAGGGGTAAATTATGTCCTCCTAGGAATGAAACAAATTGAAGTGCAACCAAAAAAATTCTTCAACATTATTAGCTGGCTGACTTATAAACAAAAAAAAAAAATTGTTGTTATTTTGAAACAATATTTCAATCCCTTTACATGGAATTACAAGGGTATATCAAGATTTTATCTTGGTGTAAGAACTTAACATCTTTTGGGAATTGGTGTTTAATTATTTCAAGAACAAATTGACAAGATTTTGCAGACTAGGAGGCATGGACAACACTTTATTGAAGAATTTTTTAGATATGGAGTAGTGCTTCTTTCTCCCATTGGTAATTCATTGAGGATGTTAGTGGTGAATGGACATTGCCTTCGGGTGTACCATGCACCATTAACTGAGGAGTTCTTGAAGGAGATTCCATTGGATGTACACATAATGGAAGAGAATTTCTCTTCAATATCAGATTCAGAGTGATGATAAAAAGTTTGACAAAAAAAAATACAAGAAAAGCAAAAATAAGAATAGTCTTGTTTGTGAACTTCCTTTTTGGGTACAAGCAAGACAAGAAAATTTGAAAAAAAAAAGAAAAAAAAAAGAGGAAAAATTACAGCAAAGGCATGTCCCACAAAATGGGGATACATGAGGACAAACATCAATTTCAGCAAGGAAGAAGAACAATGGAGCCAATACTTTATTTCCAGCAATAAGGAGGCAATTATGATGTAAGAATATTCTTACTACTCATCTAGAAAGGAAGGTTGCATCAATGTTGCAGGTTTCAACAGAAAGAGATGGTGTTTTCATACAAAAATTGACATGTTTTTGCAGAATAAGGATTGGTCTTATCCAAATAAGAGTGAGAGATGTTCTCTCTCATTGAAGCACTTGAAAAAAAAAAAGAGGACAAAAGTTGGTTGAAAACCAGAAATGACAGCCTCTTTTGATGAAAAAAAATGAAAAAAAGGAGATAAAAAAAAATGATGAAAACTAAAAAATAAAAAAATAAAAAAATGAATAATTCAGTAGTGAAAACCTTCTCGAAGGCGCTACTGAGTTGGCTTGCATGAAAACCAATTTTTCGGCATGCATTGCCTTGTTGATCTACCCATCATTGTTCCACCATTGTATAAATCTCACACTGCACATGTGTTATGTTTGTTTATGTTTTCAAGATAGCTTGCTAACAATCATCAAAAGCATCTTGTAAGGTGCATGACCAATTTTTAAGACAATAAGGTATGTGTTTCTTGCATTTAATTCATAGTAAAAATTTAGCATTTAGTGTATGATAGTCGGTATTTGGCATAAACTATTCATACAATAGTGACAAGTTGAAAAAGGAATATGTTCAAGATGTCAAGAAACACCCCCTTATGCCCTTAATTGCATGAAAATTCCAAAACTGTGCAAAAACCTGATTTTGGGACAGACATGGCAGTAATTCTATTTAAATTTCTAGGGCAAATTTTAGAAGGAGAACTACAATTTTATATCTCACAATTGTCTGATAAATTGAAGGAGGATAATCAATAAAATGCACTTGAAGGTTCTATTTTAGTACTACTGGAATAAAACAACAACATACAAAACAAAGAATAGTATCTAAACAAAAGGATGAATAAGGGATTTTTGATGTTATGGAAGGCTTACACACTCTAGAGATGGACCCACAATAGAATATGTAGCTAAATTTTGCATAGGAGGTCATTTCTACATTTTTTTTAAAGATCTTCGAAATGAGAAATACAGTCTCTTCGAAATGAGCAAACATCTTCAAAATGAGAAATACAGTCTCTTCGGAATGAGTAGACATCTTCGAAATGAGAATACAGTCTCTTCGGAATGATCAAGATATCTTTGAAATGAGCAAAAACTGTACCAAAATTGCTGAAAATGCTATAGAATAGCAAAAAGAGTAGGGTACATCAAATATTGAGGTTTATAAGGCTCTACCACAAGTAAGTACATCCCTCAAGCATTTCAAATAATAAAAAAAAAATTATCAATTTTTTTCAAAAGGTGCAAACAACAAAAATAAGCATTCAGGCTGAAATGTTATTAAGAACAGAAAATTACATTAGTAGTAGTGCATCTGCAAAATACGGTTCCACAATAAGACTATTGCAAGATGAATTATATGATATCAAGCCTTTAAGAGGTACCTTGCAGCACTAAAACTTGTAGAAAAACAGAAAAAGAGTCATACATGTGCTTAATTGAAAAATACTTGATATAGTCCAACAAGGAGGAATTTCTCAGTTAGAAGGTAGCAAAGGATGTTGTTCACAAGAATAAAACCTGCATATTACTATGGCCTACTAAGATGTATGAGGGCATGCATCAGTTCAAGTTGAGGGGGATGATGATGCCCAAAAGTGCCTCATTATTGCACAATGTTTGACTACCATATGATAAGTTAATTGCCAAATAGTTGACTAAAATATACTATTTGTTAAGTGTTTGCATGATTTTATGTTAGGAATACTATATCTCTATTTTTTACTATTTTCAGCATTTTGTGATTGATTTTTCTTGATTAAGTAGCAAGTAAAAACATTCAATTCAATTAACCAAATGCGGTATGATGATATCCATTAACTTCTCAATGGTTTTTGAATGTTTTTTTGCCCTTCAACTTGTTTCAAATCCACATTGAAGCCAAAAGTTTAGGACTGTCATAAATCTGAAAATATGAAAAAATAGCCATATAAAAATCAGCAAGTTGTCACTTTATAGGAACACCTTGAAGTTGTCAAGAAAAGCATGAGGATATATATGGAATGAGTTTAGAAAGACTATAGAAGACATCTGACCTATTTAGAAGCATTCCCACATGGTCTAAATAGGCAGAAATAGTTTATAATAGAGAAGGGACAATTGTGCAGCATTGTTGCACTATTTCAGCATGGTTACTTGGTGAATGAAGTGTATAAATTCAGTAGCAACTTGATGTACTCCATGTTGATATTTGAATAATTTTTCCATGTTCTAATTTGTTTGAATTTGCAAGAAATGCCAATATTTTACAACTGTGCAGCAGATCTGGAAAATGTAATAATTTACCATGTAAATTCTAGCAAGCTACCAATGAATGGCAAGACATGGAATTCACACATGGGGAGGAATGAAGGCTATTGAAATATGATCCTGAGGGCTAATCCACTTGAAAAATGCAGCTAAAATCACTTGAAGAGCACATAGTTGTTCATTATGAAGATCTTCGAAATGAACAGTCATCTTTGGAATGAGAAATGCAGTCTCTTCGAAATGAGCCACTTATCTTCGAAATGAGAACAAAAAGTGCTTTTTGACTTGTTGAATGATTTATGACAATGGAAAAAGAGAAAGAAGGTTGAAAAGGTTAAAATAAAATATCTCCCATATGACTTTGTTGTCCTTGCCGTCCAAAGCCACCATTCATGGAAAAGATCAATTTTGATCCTCTTCTAAGATAAACCTAGAAAAACTACAGCATAATAGAAAGTTGTTTGCAAGATAGGAATGACATATTATGAAGTGGATAATGATGTGTGAGATATTTCTAGACTTCTCCCATGTACTCCCACCACTGAAGATGATTTATAAGGGCTAATGACTACTACTGCAACACAAACTGTCCAGATTTGCATTTATTTTAGATCCAAAATTATTGGCAAATCACTATAAAGTAGCACATAGGCTGATTTGAGCATGGGATATGTTGTAAATATTTATATAAATAACACATCTCCCTCCTTGGTTGAGCTGGTTAGGAATTAGAATAGAGGGGAGTTTTCAATAGCACCAATTAGGATTGTACAACAATTTTCTGTAACAGTTTTCAACATGTTCTATCATCAATAAAAATGCATCTATTTTATAATTTTCTGTTCTGAGTGTTAATTAGCTCAGGAGTGTTTTTCACCTCATTCTAGATCAGGATGTATGGGCCCACTTTAAGATCTAGAAGGAGGGATTTTATGGCATGTTTTAATCTGTAATTTTGTTGCAGCTGAATTAATAGATTACTTGCCAGATTTTATTTTCTTGATTTTATTTTGTATTATGTGATTTATGTTTTCTATTTTGTTTGTGTACAACATTTGTGTGTATGTCAGCTGACAAATTATATTACGCATTTTTCCTTTGCTTTCCATGTTTTCCCTTCTTTCTATTTTAGCAAATTTCCATTTTTAGTATATTTCATTTTGCTATCAATTCTTGTAGCAAAAGCTTGACGACCTTTTGTGGCAGGGCATTAATAGGTGTTTTTAGAATAAGTTTCATTTACAAGCATCATTTCAATTATTCAAAAGTAACTAGATTTCAATTCTGTAAATGTAACTTAGGATTTTATTTCAGCAATTTAAATTCTGTAAGAGTAGATTAGACTTTCAATTTAGCAATTCCAATTCCTACAATTGTAGTTAGATTTCAATTCTTGCAACTTAGAATTAGTTTTCAATTCCTATAATTTATTTTAGTTTCCATTCTTCAAACTAGGTTTAGTGTGACACCAAAAGGCTAAACCAAAATCTACTTCACCAATAAATGCTTGAAATTTGAATGTCTGAATTGTACTCTGCCCTAGCCTTATATCGTAGACAGCCTTGGACACCACCCCAGATTGATAAATCATTGAGATTAAATGATGAGACTCAATGACACTCATCAGTAAGCCAACTATTAATATTTAATAATTTTCCTAGATGCACTTCAATCTGCTTTGTCCATGGGAGGATAGGGTTTACTCCTTCATACTTGGTTATCAAGGAGTTTAGTGGACAATGGTGTGGTTTGAAAGAAATAAAAACTCTTGTCTCCTTATCAACAATGATTTTTGGTGGAAGAATGTCTTGCATGGGACAGTGGAAACAGAAGATGAGGTGATGGTGCCATCCATGTGGCAGTGTAAAAGAATTGTTCTATAGTGGAGTAAATGATATATTTTCAAAAATTTGGCCCTCATCATTCCATAATAGGTGATGAACAACTACTGGTTCATCTTCTATTCCTTGCTCATGCAAAGCACTCACTAGGATGGTCTCATCCTCAAAAAATTCTCTTTCCTGGGAATCTATCTCCTCTATGTGTTCCTTCACTACTAAAGTAGCTAGTGTGGAAATGGTTTCTTCTTGCTCTTCATCTGAATCAGAAAACCATAGTTGACCTGAGAATTTGGTTGAAGGTTTTGCAGGCGGGTAAAGAGAAATTTACTTTAGGTCAATGCCATCGGAAATTTTCATTTCTCTTGACCTACAGTTTATAAATGCAGCTGCAGTTGCAAGCCAAGGTCTTCCCAAGATGATGGGATAGCCATTTGTTGAGTTTTTGGGATGTAAAACTAGGAAGTCTATAGGGTATTCCCAAGAAGAAACTTCTATGGAGATGTCTTCTATGATCCCTTAAGATTTTACAACTGACCTATCTATCATTTCTAAAACTGTATATGTAAGATTTAGATGTTTGAGCTACAATTTTTCCATTGTTTCTTTAGTCATAACATTTATTGCAACTCCTAAATCAACCAAGATATTTGAAATTTGTATTGACCTTATGGTGACTATAATAAATTAGGTCCCTGGGTCACTATACTTTGGGGGTACTAGTTTCCCTGATAAGAGATCAACTAGCTTCCCTTCAACTTGAATAGTCTTAGGAAATGATTTCATATTTCTGCCTAGTCTCTTAATACACAAATATTGGATAGTTTTGATAATTAAGGGCACATCCCTAATTGTTTGCAATAATGGAAGTGATATGGTTAATTGTTTAAGCTCTTTAACCAAGTTTGCTTCAAGATTTTCTATAGAGTTTTTGAATCTTTCAAGGTATGGAACAATCCTTGAGGAAGGTAAATTCTCTGCTTGTACTTTCTTTATGTTTCCTCCTTTTTCTAGGGTTGGTTTCAATTGGTTTGGATGAGAAGGTTCTTGTGTTTCATCAATTTATTCAATGGTAGGTGAACCGATTTAGGTAGAATCTTTCCTAAATGCAATTGGATATTACTGCAGTCAAGAACATGAACTACAATATTTTCTTTAGATTCAACCACATAGATAGGGGTTGCTTGTCTTGTGTTATTTGGGTTAGTCACAGGTTGGGTTGGAAGTGGAGGTTGCTTCACCTATTGTGACGGTTGTTTTTGTGGTTGGTTGGATATTCCTTGAAAAATTTTATTAGGGGTAGGCAACAAGTTCTGAGTTTGACCTTGATATCTTTGTTTCCTTAGATAAGGTGGATACTTCTATCCCCAACTTGATCCATAGGACTAGTTTTGCATACAATGTGGATTGAATTGATTCCAATATGGATTACTCCACCTAGATTGTGACCAATCTTGAGGAGATGTAATTATTCCAATAGTGTTGGGGTGATTCCAAATAATCCCATGGCATATTCTAAGGATTTTATCCCCAATTTGTAGGAAAATAAGGGGTATTTTGATATTGTGAAAATGTTTCCCCATGTTTTTACCTAATAAAATTGAGTTATTCAGTTTGTGTTTCCAAAAATTTTCTATGTTGTGGAAGCAAATGGTATTTATCAGTAGGATGTTCCTTTGTATAAATGCTATAAATAGCTAAAATTGAATTTTTATTCAAGGTACGGTCTTGCAAAGCATGTTTATTTCTACATCTTGGGGAGTAAATAGCTAGGGGTTTCATAGATTTTTATTTTGCATTCATCTCCCCTAGAGTTGTATTTAACTACACAAGAATATCAGTTTTTATGTTTGCCAATTCTTCCAATAGATCTTTTACATCATTACCATTAGTACTCTGCTTTCATCTTCTTTGCCTAGTGTGGGAGTAATTTCTACATAAGTCCAAAATTTCATCAATGTCAAGGGTATTTACATCCCCTTTACCCATTAAGTCCAATACCTCCCTGGAATCATCTTGTAATCCCCTAAAAAAGATAGCCTTACACATTTTTGGCTCTACAAGTCCACATATTTTTTGAATAAAGGTAAACCTATCAAGATAATCCTCCAAGATCTCATCCTCTTCTTGTTTAATTCGAAATAATTCATCTTTTCTATTTCTTACCCTGCAATATTCTTGGTATTTATCCAAGAATACACTCTCCATATATTCCCAAGTTCGAATAGATTTTGGTTATAGACTCATAAACTAGTGTAGAGTTGCATCTTTAAGTGTGGAAGGGAATACTTTAAGCTTCTGATTGTTGTTCACATAGTCATAATTCTAACATACAAACTTGAATTAAAACAAGAATTGATCAGGATCTTCAAATACAACCCTCGAAAAGTTGGAAGTATTAAAGGTGAGATTATTTTCATAGTATAATTCTGCGTAGGTTTTAATCGAATATGATATTCAAAAGTCCTAGAAGGATGAGGATTATCTACTCGATTGTGGACATTACTATCCCCATCTAGATTTTTTGGTAAATATGCCATAGTATTGTTCCAAACCATGGTGTAGATATGTCCAAATTGCCCTGGTGGTATGGATTCAACAGGAGCAGATGAAGGTTACTAGTAGATAGTTCCTCTAAAATTTCTTGTTCAGGAGATCCTATACTTCCTAATGATGAAGATGATTGTTTTTGTTTAAGTCTATTAATAATTTCAAACATAGGCAATTCACCTCCTGAGTATGAAGATTGCCTTCCTATGGTAGGCAAAGGGGTAGTTCGGATAAATATAACTTTTCATCCCTTAGCCTATTCATTCATGTTTGTATCCAAATGGACTGAAATACAACTTTACCAAAAACTGTTACTTGTACCAGTTTTTTATCCTGATTTCACTCTAAAGTTCACAACTTAGCACACTTAACAATTATTGGGTTGCTTTCATCTTCTAAAAACACCTTTCTCCAGAAACGGTACCAAAAATGATGCATGTTTTAAATAGAATCACTTAATATTTATGATATTTCAATCTAGGTGGTGTCCAAGGCTATATACAAAAGAAGGTTTTAAGCAGGTTGGAGATCAGTTCATTTAGATAGTAGGATTTATTGGTGAAATAGGTTTTGTTGGGGGTTTTTAGGTCACCTCTAATCCTATTTTGCATGAAATGAAACTAGTTACTTGCAATAATTGAAAACTACTTCTAAGACCTAAAATTGAATTCTAATTATATTTACAAGAATTGAGATTGCAGGAATGTGAATGTTGCAAAATTGGAATCTATTTTACTCTTACATAATTGAAATATTGCTTGAAAGAAAAACACACATGCTAGAACACCTGTTAGTGTCCTATTGTAGAAGGTTATCAGGCTTCTACTATAGTGGCTGAAATAAAAATGAGAAATACTAAAAACTTGGAAAAGTTGCTAAAGCATGAAAAGTAGGGGAAAATAGAAATATTGCAATTTATGCTAATTATCAAATCACAAAAATAGGAAAACAAAAAAATCATTGGTCTATGCTACTTAGTCAACTAACACACACATTTGCTACATAAAAATATAGTTGAAGATATGAAGACATCACATTGATTCAAAACAGGGGTTAGTAATCAACAAGAAATGGAATTGACAAGTATCTTGCTAAATCTATTGCAGCAAAGTTTATCAAAAGAAACCTATCACCAGTTAGTCCTCCCTCTAGGACTAAAAGTGGCCCTTGATTCCTGATCCAAAAGGAGGTGAATAAGCACTACTAACTACTTAACACTCACACTTACTCATGAACAAAAGTTGACAAAAGAACTGCACTTTTATTGACTAATGAAATGCATTACAATTCTACAGGAAAAATCTTGCTTTTGACTATTCATTGTCTTCTTCTGCTATTTTTGTTAGCTACCAATTTCTATTAGCTCAACTCGTTAAGGGATATTTTATTTCCTATTATATTTCCCTAGTGCATCAATTGTGTTGCTATTTTACAGTAATTTGCTAATCAATTCTGAAACTGACCTAGTTTAAATTAGTATAGTTTGTGTTGCAGCAATGTTCATTGGTCCTTGGGATGCATATCCAATGGTGGGTGTGAGTTGGATGGGGTTATAAATGGCCTTGTACACCTATATACATCTTCAAATATCCTTTTCCTATCATTTTTTTTCTTTGGAATGTTCGGCCATGCAACTTACTTTATGCTCAGGTGCAACTAAAATGGCCAAAAAAACATATATGATGTCTACCCTATCCCTTAGAATATGGTTACAATTGGTTTCACACGCCTTAGTTGATAAATTACAAGCCATACCATTCATTGGCAATTGGATGGAATTTGTATGATAAATTCCTATATTTTCCAGATTTTCTACACAGTCACAAGAATTGGTGCTTCCTTTGCAATTCAAACCAATTAGAAACTAGGAAAATTATTCAAATATTATTATGAAGGGATACAACTTAGCACACATCATTTTGCTACTTTATTTTACACATTTTATTCACTGAGTAATCAAACTAAAATAGTGCAGAAAATGCAAAACCTTTCAAAATAGAGTAATATGCTCCTAAACATTTTAATCATGCAAATACTAATATATAATGCATTTAAACCATCTAAATTAGCATACATAACATAACATAAGGTATATAAATCAATTTATGATAATCCAAAACATGTCATGAATGAGGTAATTCCTGACCTCATCAATTAGTGGGTGCTATCATGAGACATTGGTCATTCCTAGTTAGAAGAAATTTTCCATGTATTTGATCACAAATATTTGTGTATTTTTCCTTTATTTGTTACAAAATTTTCTCATAGTGAATCAACTCAAGATGCTTTCTTGGCCAGAGGGTATGACTATTAGTTTGAGGTGCATGATTCTAGTTTTGAAGCATGAATGATATGAGGAGCACACAATTTTTTGTGGATAAGAATGAAAAAAATTCCTAACATGGCCCTTTTGAGCATTATTTTTTTTTGGGTACTCAATTCATAGGAGTTATACTTATTCCACTAAGGAAATTGTATGTAGATCCTTTCAAAGGATATTTATCTTCTTCATCAGTTTGAGGATTGTATTTTGGGAACTTGCACACTTTCACATTCTCTCCCACTTTCTTGTAAAAACATTTGATTCCAATGCTTCTATGGTGGGGAGGAATGATAAAGGATACCCTTATTATTGATTTATATTAAGTTTATTTTTATATAGATGTTTTGTAAACATGAGCTTTTTGTTAGATTATATTACACTATTTGATATATCTATATATTAGAATGTGTAGGATATGTGCATGTGTTAGGTAAAGAAGGCTAAGAGTCTTTTGTGCAAGTGGAAAGGGAAGAATTAAAATTTTATAATGAAATTAATAGTCAAGAATTTGAAGGGTTATATTTTAAAGATATATTATGGAGACAACTCCATAAAATATATCTAATTCTGTAATAAAAAATCAATATTGTATATTTTTTTATTTATGAATAATATTGTGAGTATTTTACATTATTTATATTTTGATCTTTAATATTGTGGCCATTTTATATTGGAACCTATGATATTTTTTGGTAGTAAGGATTAAAAATCAAATATGGTATTAGAGCTACCACCTAACTCTGTGATGAGCACCAGGAATGCTCATATTTTTGTATATGTACTAATGGTTTTTGCGCGACATTATATCATGAGTTGTGTATTTTATGAAGCATTATGCATATTTTTAATAAAATCATATGTATTATCTAATATATGTGTGAAGTGTGTTGTATGTAGCTATTTTCCTGATTTTGTCGTCTTTTGCTCAAACGAGGTCCTTCATGGACCTAGCACAGTTTCGCTTAATTAGAATAAGGTAAACTAAAGCATGTGCCTTACTAAGTAGGCGCCTTACTGAGGTAGGTGCCTTTGATGAGGCAGAACATTGCCTCATACAAAGACTGCTTTTGATAACTTATTAAACTATTTGGAACTACTTATGATATGTTTTTGTACTAATTTTAGTGATATTATGCATTATATGATGATGTTTGCATATTGGAATGATAAAGTGCATATGACCTATTTTGACTAATTTATCTATGTTTTATAATCTATTTCAACTATATGTTTTAGTATATTTTGCATTAAATTAGAATTGTAATATGAAGGTACTGCTATCTATTTAGTTTTGTGCTTCTTTTACAAATTTTCCCCACCATTCACCCATTTTGAATAATCTAAAGGCGCCAAATACTTTGTCAACAGTTGACTGTGTAGAAAATAAGAATTTTTCCATACAAATTCCAGCCAATTGTACATATACAACATGGCTTGGAATTTGTCCACTCCAACTCATACAAAATGTGGAATCAGTCATCTGGGTACCTATGGAGGTTATTTCTACCATCACAACTGGTCACACATGCTTCTATTGCATGAATTAATACCAACTCTGTTCTGCTACCTGATATTCTGGAGCAGCTCCGAAATAAGCGCAGAAGACATAAATTTGGTCAAATGCATCTTTAATTGCAATAAAATGGAGGTAAACGGTGGTTGCAACTATTATAGGGACCTCCCTATCCTTTCCAACACCTGTCCCTCACTAGATAAAGCCAACATCTGGAATGGATAAGGTTTAATGGATCAGATCCCTACATTTTTGGGAAACACAGTCCTGCAATAGTTGTAATAGTCCTGTATTGAAGCACCAAACCTTATCATTGTTGTACCTTGCTAGTATAAATAAAGTGCTCCCATTTGGTTGAGCATATAGGATAGAGGATATAGGTGCTAGGAGATAGAGTAGTCCAAGTGTTGTAATTGTGTACTACAACAGATCAATAGTCTGCAGAACTTTCCCTGCACTGTTGATATGCTGAGAATGAAATAAAGGTGCAATATTTGTCATTCATGTTTGCTTCTGAGTTTAGTGTGAGGATTTGATAGTGTAGAGCAAGTACTTTTCCCCTCTTTTGGTTCAGGAAGCAAGGGCCACTTCTAGGCCTAGAAGAGGGATTATTCTCAGATTTTGCTAATTTCTTGCTGCAGTAGGTCAAGAATCTGACATTTTGCATGGTTAATATTGAATTAAACTTCATCTAACATGTGGCACATGAATGCATTATAGTTAAGTCATCTAGAATAGATTTTATAGCATAACATTTTTTGTATTAGATTTTATTTATTTGCATGAGAATTTCTTGTTAATTAGTTTGTACGATTTGCAATATTTGTTACCAACTTTGAATTTCATCATTGTCTTAGGTTTCATTTTTTGGAGGTGTGAAGTTTCAATTATGAAAAAAAGTTTCATTGTTGTTATAGTTAATTTTGTGATTTCAATTTTGTTATTTTAAATTTTGTCAACTGAATTATTTATTTTCAATAGTTTAGATTTGCTTTTTCAACTGTGTGAATTTCAATTATGCAAGGATAAGTAGGCACTCAGTTTTAGTTTCTAGGAGATTAAAAGGGACACCTGACACCCCTAAACACTAATTATTCCATGAATAAGGCCATGATCTAGATGAACTAAAAATTAGTCTGTTAACCCTCTTTCGTATATAGCCTTGGACACCGCCCTGGATTGACACATAATGATTAAATGATGAAGAGTTGATGACACTCATCATTTTTGGCATCATTGTCGGGGATACTTAGGTGTTGTTAGGAGAGGTCTAGCAGTCCAAAAACTGTCCTGTTTTAGGAAATAGTTTTTGGAAACCTGAGGTTTAGTTCATTTAGTAAATAGGCATGAATGCATAGGCCAAGAGACGAAAGAGGAAGGTTTATCAGAACTGGCTCTTTTCCACCAAGGCGTTCTTCATGATCAGGTGAAGATCTGCTTGTGTATGAACTTCCTGAAAGACTTAAAAGAGAATCATCTTCTTCATCAACTAAAATTGTAGGATCTTTGCAAGAAGAGCTCTTAGAGGCACTTGCTTCTAGACATACCCATAGGGCTGATCCATCTGAACCAGTTGAACAAATTAAAACTGAAGAAGCACCTATGGCAGAACAAGGAGAACATGATAGGGACATTGTTGGTCATGATGCTGACAATCCTCCTGTTAGAACTTTTGAATACCCTATTCATCTGAATCCTACTCAGAATGCTCCTATGAAAATAATTTCACCCTCAGTATTGCCAATATTTAGGGGAGTTGTTTCTGAAGATCCTGATCAATTTCTGTTTGAATTCAAGGTTCTGTGTCAGACTTATGACTATGTCAATGACAACCAAAAATTGAAGTTATTTCCCTCTACACTTAAAGATGCAGCCTTACGATGGTTTATGAGCCTTGAACCAGATTCAATCCGCACTTGGGATCAAATGGAAACTGCATTTTTGGATAAGTATCAGGAGTATTGTAGAGTGAGAAATAGGAAGGATGAGTTATTTCAGATTAGACAAGAAGAGGATGAAAACTTAGAGGATTATCTTGATAGATTTACCTTTATCCAAAAGAGATGTGGTCCTATGGAAACTGACTTATTAAAAACTATATTTTTGAGAGGTTTGCAGGATGATTCTAGAGAAGTATTAGACTTAATGGGAAAAGGAGATATAAACCAACTTGAGATTAATGATATTGTAGAGTTGTGCAGAAATTATTCCCGCACTAGGCAAAGAAGAAGGAAAAGGAATCCTGGTAATACTGATATAAAATATTTGATGGAGGAAATGGCTAACATGAAAACTGATATTCTTGTTCAATTAAATACTGCATTAGGGGAAAGGAATGCAAAATCCAATTCTTCACCACCCCTAGCTATCTATTGTCCTAGATGCAGGAATAAGCATGCCCTACATGATTGTCCTTTGGATAGAACCTCTATCTCAACTATTTGTGGCATTTTTTC
This sequence comes from Wollemia nobilis, assembly GCA_028583015.1. Lineage (NCBI taxonomy): Eukaryota > Viridiplantae > Streptophyta > Pinopsida > Araucariales > Araucariaceae > Wollemia > Wollemia nobilis. Next base: position 6,890,901 of record JAQPPZ010003305.1, on the reverse strand, counting down.
AAAAGAGCATAACACTGATAAGTGCCATCTCCTGCCTCACCTTAAAAATGTTTTGCAAACCCAAATTGAAGAACTTAATGTTATTGGGCAGAGGCCAAGAGGCAACTTTTCACAATACCAGAATGCCCCTCATTTTCCTACAAGTTGGGGATAAAATCCTTGGAATATGCCTTGGGGATATTCAGAACCACCTTCACAACCATGGAATCAATCTTGGTCAGCCCCTCAAGATTGGTCACATTCTGGTTGGAATCAACCATGGAATCCTGTTAATCCACCTTGGACACATAATCAACAATCTGGGCAGAGATGGGGGCCACAATACCCATCATATCAAGGGCAGCAGAGGTATCAAGGATAGACTCAAAACCTGCTGCCAACTCCTAATCAAAACTTTCAAGGAAGAATGCCACCACAACAATCACAACCAGTTAAGCAACCTCCACTTCCAGCTCAGCCTGTGGCTAACCCCAATAACAATAGACAAGCAACCCCTATTTATGGAGCTGAGTCTGAAGAGACTACTGTAGTCCATGTCCTTGACTGTAGTAACATCCAGTTACATTCAGGGAAGGTTTTACCTGACCCTGCACCACCCACTATTGAAGAAATTGATGGAAAGCAAGAATTTTCAAGTCCAAAAAAACCACAAATAGAGCAAAAAGAAGGAAAAATAGAAAGTTTACAAGGAAAAATTGAACCTGCCTCAGTAGACCTTCCGTATCCTGAAAGGTTTGACCACACTATCACTCCTCCTGAATCAGAATTAATCATAGAATTGAGGAAAATGTCTATCTCACTCCCTTTTTTGTAGGCAATAAAGGATGTACCTCTGATTAAGAAAACCATTCAGGAGTTGTGCATTAGGAAACCTGGCAGGAAGAAGAAAGCCTTTCCTAAGACTGTGCAAGTAGAAGGTAAGTTGGCTGACCTGCTCTCTGGAAAACTAGTACCCCCAAATATGGTGATCCAGGGAGTCCAGTAGTTACAATTACTATTGGGTTAGTTCAAATTCCAAATGTACTTATTGATTTAGGAGCTGCAATCAACGTGATGACTAAGGAAACCATGCAAAAATTGTAGCTCAATAATCTTAGTCCTACTACCACAATTTTGGAAATGGCAGATAGGTCAGTGGCCAAACCGGAAGGAATTCTGGAGGATGTTGCCATTGAAGTGTCTTCTTGGGAATATCCTATAGATTTCTTAGTATTGCAGCCTAGAAACTCAGCTAATGGCTATCCTATTATTCTAGGATGACCTTGGCTTGCCACTGCAACTGCATTTATAGACTGCAGGTCAGGTGAGATGACTATTTCAAATGGTGTAGACCTAAAAAATATTTCCTTGTATCCACCAGCCCAACCTTCAACCAAATTTTTTGGACAGATATGGTATCCTGAGTCTGATGAAGAACAAGAAACTATTGTCACCTTGGCCACCATTGTAGTAAAGGAACATATTGAAGAACTTAATTCACCAGAAAGAGAAATCTTTGAACATGAAATAGTTTTGGTGAAAACATTGCAAGAAGAAGGCCTTAGGGATGATCAAATTCTTGTCCATCATTTGTTATGGAAATATGAAGAACAAACTGCTGAACATCTGTCATCTATTCCACTACAAGAAAGCTCCTTCACATTGCCACATGGATGGCATCATCATCTTCTGACTTCTTTCACTTGTCCTATGCAAATGATCCCATCAGGTATCACATTTACACCAGAATCAAGAGTATTTCATACTCTGCAGCCACATCATTGTCCCTTAAATGCTTTAATCAGTAAATATGAGGTTGTCAACTCTGTTTATCTAGGGATTAAGCATATTGAGATACAACCAGGAAAGTTTTTGAACATTAATAGTTGGTTGACTAATGAGCAAGAAGCCAAATTATTTGTTGTTTTGTAGAGACATGTTCAGGATTTTGCTTGGAGTTATAAGGACATGACTGGCATTCACCCTGATGTGTGTACACATAGAATATACACTGAAGATGTTAAACCTGTGAGACAACCTCAAAGACGTTTGAACCCTGCTTTGAAAGATATTGTCAAGGAAGAAATTGAAAAGCTTTTAGATGTAGGATTCATCTATCCAATATCAGATAGTAGATGGGTTTCTCCATTAGTCATTGTTCCAAAGAAAAATGGGAAAATGAGAGTGTGTGTGGATTACAGAGAGTTAAATAAGGTAACACATAAGGACCATTTCCCATTACCTTTCATAGACCAAGTATTAGACACCCTTGCTGGCAAGAAATTTTTCTGTTTTCTTGATGGATTCAGTGGTTATAATCAGATACAAGTTGCACCTGAAGACCAAGAGAAAACTACTTTCACATGTCCTTGGGGAACCTTTGCTTATAGGGTTCTACCTTTTGGTTTATGTAATGCTCCAACAACATTTCAAAGAGTTGTTTTGGCCATATTCTCTGATTTGACAAATGAGAGTGTAGAAATTTACATGGATGATTTCACAGTATTTGGGGATAGTTTTGAATATACTTTGGAACAACTTGAAAAAGTTTTAATACGTTGTGAAACATACCATTTGTCTCTTAATCCTGAGAAATGCTTCTTAATGATGGAGGAAGGGATTGTCCTTGGTCATCATATCTCCTCTTATGGGATCAAGGTTGATCCTAAAAAGGTGGAAGTCATCAAAAACCTTCCTCCTCCAAAAACTCAAACTGATGTGAGGAGTTTCTTGGGACACATTGGTTTCTACCATAGATTTATTGCCAATTTCAGTACCATAGCCAATCCAATGTTTGCATTACTAATGAAAAATTCTGAATTTTCTTGGTCTACTGAGTGTCAAAAGTCTTTTGAGGAATTAAAAGAAAAGTTAACAACTCCCCCTGTATTGAGAGGACCTAATTGGGAATTGCCCTTCCATATTCAAACTGATGCTTCCAATACTGCTATTGGAGCTGCATTAGGGCAAATTGACAATGGGGAGCATTATGCCATTTATTACATCAGTAAAAACTTGACAGGAGCTGAAAAGAACTACACTACTACTGAGAAGGAATTCTTAGTTGTAGTATATGCTATTAATAAGTTTCGACACTATATCACAGGATATCAGGTATTCATTCATACAGATCATGCTGCCATTAAATACCTGATGAATAAACCTCTGGTTAGTGCAAGAATTATTCGTTGGTTAATACTATTGCAAGAATTTGATATCACTATAGTTAATAAACCAGGGAAAGCTAATGTAGTTGCAGATTTTCTGTCAAGATTGCCAAATGAAGATACAGGAGAGTTGGTTGAAGATGCATTTCCTGATGAGAAACTATTTGCTATTTCTGTGCAGTCTCCATGGTTTGCAGATATAGCTAATTATTTGGCTACAGGAAAAATTCCTCTTCACTTTACTCCTAAACAAAGGAAATAGTTAATCAAGCAAAGTTCTTCTTTTAAATGGATAGGAGGTTTACTTTTCAAATGCAGTCCTGACCATGTTTTGCGTAGGTGCATCCACAAGGATGAGGTATATGATATCCTATGGGCATGTCATGATGAACCTTCAGGAGGACACTATTCAGTCAAGAGTACAATTCGGAAGATCTTGGGTACTGGTTATTACTGGCCATCTTTGCATAAAGATGTGAAAAATTATGTTAGACATTGTGATGCATGCCAAAGGATGGGAAAACCTACCTTCACTAGTGAAATGCCATTACAACCTCAAGTAGGAACAGAACCATTTGAGAGGTGGGGGTTAGATTTTGTAGGACCCATTGACCCTCCTTCCCAAGGGAAAGTGCATATCTTGGTATGTACTGACTATGTAACCAAATGGGTAGAAGCTCATGCTTTTAAGCATGCTCGAGAAGAAAAAGTTGTTGATTTCCTGTATTCATAGATTTTCCTACATTTTGGGGCCCCACAATCCATCACCACTGATCAGGGACCTCAGTTTACCTCAAAATTTGTTGAAGCCTTTACAAAGCTATATGAAATCAAACACCAAAAATCCTCACCTTACCATCCACAAGCCAATGGTCAAGTTGAAGTGACAAATAGGGAATTAGAGAGAATCTTAACCAAAACTATAGCATCCCATAGGAGGAATTGGGTGGAGAAGTTACCTGAAGCAATTTGGGCTTATAACACCACTTGGAAATCCACTACTGGATTCACTCCATATGAATTGGTTTATGGTAAAAAGCCTCTTTTGCCTATTGAATTTGAATTATTGACTCTTCGAACTGCTTTGGATGTAGGTATTGATTTGTCACAGGCACAAATAGACCAAATTCTGTAGCTCAATGCATTGGATGAGCTAAGGAGGGATGCATTGCACCAGACTGAGATGATCCAAGCACAATGCAAATTGTGGCATGATAGTCATATCCAACAGAGGAAATTTCAACAAGGCGATTGGGCTTTGTTGTTTGACTCATGATATGAAGACTATCCTGGCAAGTTGCAGACTCGATGGCTCGGACCTTATCAGGTTGAGGAGGTATTTGCAAATGGAGTTGTACGTCTTTCACCAATAGATGATTCAAGAAGGAAGATGGTGGTTAACGGTCATCGTCTTCGGATATATCACAAACCGTTAACCAAGGAGGAGTTTCTCAAGCAAGTAGGAAACTTGGATGTATCAGTATTGGAAGAAACCACTTCTTCCAATATGGACTCAATCAAGTGACATGAACCAAAATATATAAAAAAAATAAATAAATAATATATATATAATAATAATAATTTAGAATGTGAAAACCTCTTTGAGGCACATCTGAATTGGGCTTACATGAAAATCGGTTTTTTGACATGTTTGCCTCACAGACCCACCACCATTCCATTCATTCTCACCATTGTTTCACTATTTACCATTCCATTCATTCTCACCTCTTTTTCACTTTTTAGATTGCACCTGTTACACTAGTGAGGAGTCAACTTAAAATCAGCAAAAAATAACATTTGTACAAAATGTAGATAGAATGGTTTCTTCAGGTATGTGCCTTTTCTATTTTAATATTGTAAATATTTATTATGTAGTGTATGATATCCCTAGTTAGTATAAAGCATACATAAGGTCTGGTTCCAAAAAAGTTATCAAGATAAGTTTCAGATAAAAAAAAAGAGCCTCTTCAAATGATTTTGAGTGAAACTGCTCTAGAATAAACCTGTTGCATATCACTTTTTGAATTAAACTTTAGAATTGGCTTTGGAATGAAAAGGGTCTTTGCTCAGGAATGAACTTTGCGATAAAACCAATTAAATGAATTAACAAAAGGTTAATTCATTTTACTCCAGAACCACATGGCTAAAAAGTCAAATAAATCAAATTTTCTGTGAGTTCCTAAGGTTTTGCGCCAATTGGGTTGGAAATAGCACTTGGGATGCAGGTTTCAAGTACGAGTTCCAAGGCAAAATTTTGAGGAGGGCATGGAGTTTCGAATACTACAGCACATGACCACTTGGCACATGATTCAAAATCTATTTAAAAGAAGAACTTTCGTAAAAGATGCCATGCCACTCCCGATAGCTATAACATGCAGTAAAAATTAATGACGACTTCTGTGTGCAATAACTTGTCGTCACGTTCCAATTTCACGTTCCTAGCATATTTTGAAGTCATTCTGGCACTGCATCTATTTACTCCTCACCCTCGAGCATTACCATTGACAAACTTAAGCATTTCAAAAACTGAAAAAACTATTGTTCAAAATTTGTAAGCCTGAGATACTCTGCACACAAGAAATTAACAATGGGTGGATAAAAGAATAAAATTGAACCAGATAACATAGAATTTTTAGAAATATGAGGAGTCCATGCGAATTTTTATAGGAGGATTTCTGCCCTTATTGCACAAATTCGATGGGCATTCAGAAGGATTGGCCGCTGAGTTTGCACGCACCTTTCACAACAATCAAATCCACATTAGCGGCATGACAATCCAGGTAAGCCCTAAAATTCTCAGTCAAGTTACTGAAATGCCACTACATGGGGTTCAAATTGGGAAATCTGGCAAGAATACTTTAATTGAACTAGTAAACCAGTTCAGGGGAAATGAGGATAGGCCCACTGAGTTTGTATTGAGTAATAATATCTGCAAGGGGGTCAAAAGAACAAGTTTACAACCTCCTTGGGATGAAGTTGCAGTATGGGTCATTAGGTTTTTGACCTACGATGGGCAATTCCCTATCCTGTCTGGACATCACATGAGAATTCTGACCCATCTTCACCATGGCAACTCAAACCCTGAGCTTAGGGTAAACCTTCCTCTGTATTTATATCAGGAGCTGGTAAATATGGCCAAAAAGTACCAAGCAGGAAAAGGGTCTCCCAAACACCATGGCCTAATCAAGATTATATGCAGACATCACTTCAGGGGAAACCCTAGAAGCTTTGATAGGTTTTTTCATGCATGGAATGAGTTGATTGAGGAAGAGGCAGTTGAAAGCCCTAGATCTGAAGAAGAGGTAGAGGTTGAAGGACCTAAATCTGAAGCAAAAATAGAAATTGAAAGTTCTGAACATGAAATTGAAATTGAATCCTCTAAAAAAGAAATTCCCTCCTCACCACAGGGACCTCCATCCTCCAGGACAAGGAAGCAAAGAGAGAAATAGTCTAAGATTGATCCTGTAGGAAAGAGGAGGAAGGTTACATTTTCTGAAAATGTAACTATTTTTCCCACTCAGTCCACTGAGCAATTTGGAAGTTCAAGCAGGGAAGGGCAGATGGAGAAGGGAACACCTGAAGCAGACCCTACCCTAGGATTGACAAGCCCTATTTCACAATCTAAAAAGAAACAAAAGCAATCAGCTTCGGGATTGAGAAGGTCTTCAAGACTTCAGAAATCCACCAACATAGGTGATGTGGAAAAGGAAGAAGGAACTGCACATGTTGATACCCTACAGGTGAAAGAAACTATGGAGAAAGTTGAAGATATAAGTACCAAGGGCATGGATAGTGCAATAGATATGGCTATGCCTACAATGTCCCTCAATTACCCACCAGATTCAGAAGATAGAACCATAACAGAAGAAGCAGAGGGACACACCACTATTGCAGAAATGTCTGCACCACTTGTGGATTATTCAGATTTTGAGGAAGAATCTGAGGCAGCTGAGGAAGGGAAAGATGATTTGAGCACTGAAGAGGAAGAAGAAATAGACATAAAGACTCAGTTGCATGCAGCTAGGAGTGTCATAAAAACTCAGACAGGATGGATTGAAAAGAGTGAAGCTTCCTTGAAAGAGAAAGATGATACTATCGCTAAGTTATGGCAAGAGATAGAGACTGTAAAGGCTAGGTTAACACTTCTGGAGCAGCAGCCTCCTCAGTCTGACTCAGGGGATGAATTAGCTAATCTATTACTAAACTTAGCTGGCAATCCTGAAAGAAACTCACCTGTCAGAGCTGCAATAGAAGAAGAAGAAACAGCATAAGAAGTACAACAGGCTCAAGATCAAATAGGGGATGGACATCCAAAAGTACTTAATAGATAATCGAGTGAATCAATAGCACCTACAGAGGTAGAAATAATAGTACAAGAAGAGGTAAGACCATAGTCTCCTCAAGACCTTGATAATTTGAATGCACCTGAGATTGAATTGGTAGAAATTGGAACACAAACAGAACCTCCTGCAATTGGAAAGGTGGATATAGGCATCCAGGTTAATATCATTCCTCAAATGCAACCAATTGTTAGATCACCAGACATAATCACACTTGCAAAATATAATGAAGATGTGGCATATTGGATGGCAAAATGTCATCAATTAGAAGGAAAGGTCTCATCATTACAGACCTTAACAAAAGAGTTAGAACAAAAAAATTTAGAAATTGAAAAATTGAAGGAACAAGTGCAGGATGTATGCCAGATTGTAGAGTGTATGGTTCAATGTTGGAGGCCAACTAGATTCTATAGCTTAATGTTAAAGGAGAGATACCTTCATTGGCAAATGATGAGGGTCACTCTGGTCTCTCTCACAAATTGGAAACACCTAGTGAGTTTCTGGAAGCTTTTTGGAAAAGTTCTAGAACACCAAAATTTGCTATGTGAGTTATTCCTACATAATTTCTTTTTGCCAACATAAGTTATCTTCCTTCCCCATGTCTTCACTGGTGATCTTCAGCTTAGGGCTTTTCAGTCTACACTCCAGAATCAAATATATTGGGAGCAGGAAAAGAAAACCAGCAAAGCCATGGAATTACAAGCAATTTTGCTCATTAGGCCTGTTCACCTGAACCATAGGACCTCCACTAGTGAGCACTATACTCTAATGAGGGATGACAGAGTAAGAAAAATGTATCTGGGGAACTTGCAAAAATGCATAGATGGTTTTCAAACCTTCTGTGCAACATCTTTTGTTGATGCTTTATCAGCTTGCAAAAATAGATGGGGAGAGTTACCTATATCACTACAGAAGAGAGAACCCATCTCACCAAATAACCTGATGTGGTCTAGAAGAAGGGCAGAATGTATAATCCAGACCATATTTGAGGTAAAGGAGCAATGGATAGGTCTCAGGTATAGGAATCCAACAATTATCACCCCTGTTCCATATTTCTTTGATAATGACCCTCAATCAGACGATCAATTCCAGGAGTGGCTCAGGGAGATCAAAGAGCACAAAGGATATTACAAGGTTGGAAGCAGACTATGGAAATATGTTGAGCGCTATCTTGACATAGATCTTTGTGTTGCTGTAGCAGAATAGAATGCATGAGGACATGCATTGCAATAGGTTGGGGGGAAATGATGAGGCAGAACATTGCCTCATACAAAGACTGCTTTTGATAACTTATTAAACTATTTGGAACTACTTATGATATGTTTTTGTACTAATTTTAGTGATATTATGCATTATATGATGATGTTTGCATATTGGAATGATAAAGTGCATATGACCTATTTTGACTAATTTATCTATGTTTTATAATTTGTTTTAGTTGTATGTTTTAGTATATTTTGCATTAAATTAGAATTGTAATATGAAGGTACTGCTATCTATTTAGTTTTGTGCTTCTTTTACAAATTTTCCCCACCATTCACCCATTTTGAATAATCTAAAGGTACCAAATACTTTGTCAACAGTTGACTGTGTAGAAAACATGAATTTTTCCATACAAATTCTAGCCAGTTGTACATATATAACATGGCTTGGAATTTGTCCACTCTAGCTCATACAAAAGGTGGAATCAGTCATCTGGGTACCTATGGAGGTTATTTCTACCATCACAACTGGTCACACATGCTTCTGTTGCATGAATTAATGCCAACTCTATTCTGCTACTTGATATTTTGGAGCAACTCCAGAATGAGCGTAGAAGACATAAATTTGGTCAAATGCATCTTTAATTGCAGTAAAATGGAGGTAAATGATGGTTGCAACTATTTTAGGGACCTCCCTATCCTTTCCAACACTTGTCCCTCACCAGATAAAGCCAGCAACTGGAATGGATAAGGTTTAATGGATCAGATCCCTGCATTTTTGGGAAACACGATCCTACAACGGTTGTAATAGTCCTGTATTGAAGCACCAAACCTTATCACTGTTGTACCTTGCTAGTATAAATAAAGTGCTCCCATTTGGTTGAGCATATAGGATAGAGGATATAGGTGCTAGGAGATAGAGCAGTCCAAGTGTTGTAATTGTGTACTATAGTAGATCAGTAGTCTGTAGAACTTCCCCTACACTGCTGATATGTTGAGAATGAAATAAAGGTGCAATATTTGTCATTCATGTTTGCTTCTGAGTTCAGTGTGAGGATTTGATAGTGTAGAGCAAGTACTTTTTCCCTCTTTTGGTTCAGGAAGCAAGGGCCACTTCCAGGCCCAGAAGAGGGATTATTCCTGCCAGAGTTCTGCTAATTTCTTGCTGTAGCAGGTCAGCAGGAATCTGATAGCTTTTTGCATGGTTAATATTGAATTAAACTTCATCTAACATGTGGCACATGAATGCATTATAGTTAAGTCATCTAGAGTAGATTTTATAGCATAACATTTTCTATTTCAGCTTCAGCATTTCCTAGTCTGTATTTCCAGTTTGCATCAGAGAATTTCTTGTTAATTCAGTTTGCTCCAGATTTGCAATATTTGCTTACCAACCTTTGAATTTCATCATTGTCTTAGGTTTCATTTTCTGCAGGTGTGAAGTTTCAATTCTGAAAAGTTTCATTGTTGTTATAGTTAATTCTGTGATTTCAATTTTGTTATTTTAAATTTTGTCAACTGAATTCTGTCATTTTCAATAGTTCAGATTTGCTTTTTCTACAACTGTGTGAATTTCAATTATGCAAGGATAAGTAGGCACTCAGTTTTAGTTTCTAGGAGATTAAAAGGGACACCTGACACCCCCAAACACTAACTGTTCCATGAATAAGGCCATGATCTAGATGAACTAAAAATCAGTCTGTTAACCCCTACTTTCGTATATAGCCTTGGACACCGCCCTGGATTGACACATAATGATTAAATGATGAAGAGTTGATGACACTCATCAACCTTACTAAAGTAGGCACCTTACTGAGTTAGGCACCTTACTAAGGAAGGTGCATTACCAAGGTAGGCGCCTTACTAAGGAAGGTGCCTTACCAAGGTAGGCGCCTTACCAAGGTAGGCGCCTTACTCAAGTAAGCACCTTACTGAGTTAGGTGCCTTACTAAGGCCAACGCTCAAATTATGCGTGTTGACCACAATGGTTGGAGGACCCTATTGACCACCGTTCCATGTCATCTATGGGAAACCGTGAACGACTGAGTTGTCCCAGCTAAAGTGGGTGAACACGTAACCACTTACGGGGCTGAACCGTAATGAAGTGGAGATCATATGAATACTAGGAAACGATGCAAAGTTTTTTATCATGCACTGATTACAGTAATCAAACTATCCTAGTTTAGGCTAAATCGAGACACTGGTTATAATAGAAATGTTGCAAGAATATCTATGTGTGTAGTATATAAACACACAGAATTCCCTATAGCAAGGGAGACATATTTTATAGAGCATTGTTGTATGTAATATTTTTTTGCATCATTAATAAAGTTGAACATTCATTAGCAATGCCTCGTTTGTGAGAATTATCACGTGGGATCTTCTTGGAGCTCGGGCCCACTCCAAGCTAGTATTCCTCCCATCTTAGTTATTTACATAATTTCATTATGCATGGTATTATGTTTATGTCTTAGGTTTAAGCTTAGAGGTCTGTTTATTTATAAGAAGTAATTTTATTTTGCATGTTTATTCATTTGCATTATTATTTATGAGTGAGTATTTTATTGATGTGCACGATCTTATTTATGTTATACAAACACCCCAAATAGTAGTTGAAAGGATCATCTCTAAAGTGGTAGTGCGACTAGTATCAACCATGACCCTTCACAAGCTTACGAGTTCCCTGGATTGATAAATTAAATGAGAAGTGTTGTGACAAATATAGGACAAATTCACCAATGTTTGGAACCCAACATTTTGGCATCATTGTCGGGGAAGCGTCACAAAGATACTATTTACATTACCCCTTAAAGACCTTTAGCTTGACCTTGTATGAGTTTTCTAAGAAAAAGAGGACATGATGATCATTTTATAAATCGGAGTCTACCAGATCAGTCAAAGTCAGTAGAAGACTTAGAATTTAGACTAGATTCTCCTGACTCATCGCCAGCAGTCCACTGGAGTCAGAGTCCTCACTTCGTGCAAAGTGCCTCCTCATCTCACCAACCTGAGAAAGAATAAATTATCATAAACCCATTGTTTCAAAGGACACCCTCAGATAAATCCCTGTTGTGGAAAGTTATAGAGGATTGGATTATAGCACCAGCTGATTTCAAGTCTCTAACTCAGAGAGATTTGAATTATCGAGAGACTATAGACGTTGTATTAGAGACCATATTTCCTAAAAAAATAGCAGAAGAAGAAGTCTCATCTGGCTTTAGTTTTTCAATAGAGGAAGGTGTAGGAGACCCCAAAATGAAAAATATTCCCCTTGTCCATATCCCTACCTTAAATGGATACCCAATCGAAGACCCTGACCTATTTTTATTTAAATTTAATGTATTGTGTAGGTTTGTTGATTATAAATCGGATGCCCAAAATCTAAAATTCTTCCTGTCGACATTAGATGACTCAGCCTTACGGTGGTTCATTAGGTTGGGGAACAAGCATATCACCACATGGGATGAGATGAAGCTCTTTCTAGAGTAATATCAAGACTTTGACAGAGCACGAGCTTCTAGAGAGGAAGTCTTCAGCATGATGCAGAAGGAGGCTGAATCCCTGGAAGAATACTGGGAAAGGTTTAATTTTAACCTGCAACGATCCCCTCATGCAAAGTTAGGGGATAAGTCACTCAAAATTATTTTCTTAAGGGCACTGAATAATGAGTTGCTAGAAGCGTTGAATATGATCTTTGGAGGAGACATTTACCAGCATGCTATGGAAGATATATGACAATTATGCCAGAATTACTCATGGAGGAGAGGTAAGCCAACCATTAAGACAGTTAAAGCAATCGCGTTAGTTACAAAAATGGATATAAGCAACATGCTAGAGGATTTAAAAAGTGAAATGCTATCCTCTTTAGCTCTACAACTAGACATGTTGTTGCTGGAGAAGAAGAAATAGGAGAATGATGCAACATTAACCTATTTCTGCCCCAAATACAGAGGGAAGCATGTCATAAATGTCTGCCTAGAGAACAAGGTCAGAGTATGTGCAGTTTGTCAAAAAAATCATAAAACCTAACTGTGCCCACAGTTGCCCAATGCCAAAGAATATGCTGACATAATCGAAGCCTACTTTGTGGGCAAACAGAGGAATTGGTAGCAAAACCCCATGGGAAATATGTCCATGGGGATGCCATCTTATGGAGGAGGACCATATATGCCATAGGGGAAGCCTGCACCACCTAACATGGGATGGTGGGGACCACCACCATGGACGAACATATCCATAGGTACAAAATTCTCAAATCAAAAAATGTGGATGCCATATCAACAGTCATGGAGGAGCCACAGCCTATGGAATATACCTCCATAGAACATGGTATAGGAACCACCTCAGCAAGGCTTACCAGCCCTGCCTATAGTAAGACCTGCGTAGTTACCAGCACAGCCAACGGTGAACCCAAACAACAAGATAAAACAACTGGTATACCAAGTGGAAGGAGAGATGTATTCAATGTACCATATTAGTTGTAATCCAATACAACTTAGATCAGGAAGCAACTAGGAGTAGCAACGCCTTCTTTGTTAGAAGTGGAGGAGGAAGTACAAGACTCGCCTCTAATAGAAGAGGTGGGGAAGAAAAAGTTGTTGAGAAGGCAAGGTCCCCATTCCCTAAATGACTGTAAGAGAAAAATAAACTGACACAACCCGAGTTTGATATCCTATCAAACCTAAAAAATCTCACTATAACTATCCTACTTTTTTAAGCTATTCGGGATGTGCACATATACACTAAGGTGATAAAATAAATATGCCTAAGAAAATTGGGATGCAAAACAATGTAAACCATCAATGTCATGGGAAATTTATCCAACTTGATGATGGGGAATACATATAATCCCAAATATTTAGACCCAGGCATCCCGGTACTGATGGTAAAGATAGGAGGGCACTCACTAACGAATACATTGGTCAACTTGGGGGAAACCATCAACGTAATGCCACAAGACTCCATGCAGAATATGAGACTCACTGATCTAAAGCCTACCAAAATAGTGTTATTGGTTTATCAGTCCATAGTGGTGCCAGAAGGAATGCTCAAAGACATCATAGTGACGGTGGATGCATGGGAGTACCCGAAAATTTTTTTAGTGTTGTAATCCAAAATTGGGTTGGTTGGTTACCCACTCATCCTAGGGATACCATGGTTAGCTATAGTAGATGAATACATCAACTACCACAATGGAATAATGATCATTTCAGATGGCCACCATGTCAAAATATTAGTAATCTCTCCCCTGGCCCAATCGGTGGATACACTGGGAGAACCTAAAATAGAAAATCAAGAGGACAATTCGCTATCTATGCTCCATTCGATTATGGCATTAACAAAAGCAGAGGATGAGGCCGAAGAATATGGCATCATGTCAAGATTCTTCCATGGAGAATCCTCTCTCCCACTCCTTGAGTCACCATTGGTGGGTGCTCAGGACCACCACACTAAGCAAATCAACGTCGGGCATGGTAGAACATTGAATTTCAGCTATGAGCTGACCACCACATAGTTGGCGGAATTGAAGGAGTTCCTAGCCGAACATCAATAGGTATTTGCGTGGGATTATGTGGATATGGAGGGAATCATTCCAAATGTGTGCACTCACTGTATTTATCTATAATAATAGTTAACCCCCGTCAGAAAACCATAGAGAAGGATGAACCCGACCATGAAGGAAATTCTCAAGGCTGAGCTATAGAAGCTCCTAACAGCAGAGTTCATTTACCCTATCTCTACAAAATCATTAGAAATAAGCTCTAATTTTATTCCCTATAGGTTTAACATTACAAGTAATGATGGAATTAACATTGATAAAATAATTGGCACCTTCAACATGATAGTACGTATCTCAAAGGTAAGTAAAATCCACCTATTACATGCAAAGTTTTTTGAAGTAAACTATACATAATTTATCGGTTTCCTCAACTGGATTCCAATATAAAATAATTGAAAACCAACTCATAAACCATCATGATCTTACCAACAAATGTAAAACATAGTTTACTACATAAAAATAACACAGACCATATATCACACTAGCTAGCATTTAAGCAAGAAACAATATTTTTGTTCCTGAAGGGAATAAACACATTCCTAATTTAAAGCTCCTCTTTTTTTTTAAGGTAAATATGTTTCATTCCTCTTTATCTATTGGTTCAATTTTCAAACTAACTAACACAAAAAAAACACTTAAGCAAACCAAAATATTAATATAACACAATCATTTGTCCCATAATCTACTTTAAACCAAATTTTATTCTTAACATCAAATGACTGATAAGTTCTTAAAACTTCATTTCATTTTTCCACACAATTATCTTCAAACCTATGACATTGCAAGATGTAGCAAGAAGATTTGAGTCACACAGGTGTAATTATATTACATAGCCAAAAAAAGCATTATCATTCAAATCTTTTGGTTCCAACTTGAATTGTAGCAATTTTTAAGATTGTTTTCTCCAAAAAGACATCTAAGTAGTCTTCCTAGAACTTCCACATGCAAACTGAAGTTGCCCATCAAGTCATAATTACTGGATTATGGTAGAACATATCTCAAATTCTAGCTATAGTTCCTATGCAACTACAACATATAGTTCTAAATATAGTAACGTATGCCATCCTCCATACCCATATTCACAGCACAAGGTTAAATAAATGAAAAAATGGGGAGAAAGGTATTCAACAGGTCTAACACTACCACAAACTACCCAATATTAGTGTAACTTATTCATCACCTAAAACTAAGACGAACTAAGACTTTTATACAATTAAGTTTTAAAAATAATTTGTGCAAAATCTAGTGGTAGGAAAACATGTGCTAATATGATTCTCAACCTAAGGAAAATATATCTAGACCATGCAAAGCTCCAAATATACGACACATAATAGGGTTTTACTACACTTGCTTTATTTCTACATTATATTACAAAGGGAAGCCTTGAAAATTCAGTTGAGATAAACAATCAATGACTATGCATCAAGATAATTATAAAAAGATGAACTAACAATATTTCAAACCCCAAAGTTTTACATGGAGTGTCACTTATCTACTAGTAATCTTCTTCTTCCAATCGGCTTTGGTTTTCCTTCTCCCTCTTTTCCTGTAGTCTCTCCTCTCTTATTTTCTTTTTCCTTCTTTCTTTCTCCATGAAGCATCCCCCTCCATTCTATTTTCTACGCCTTAGTCGAAACAATATCGTGGAAGACATATTTCCCCTGCCAACCATCATGCACATTTATTTCCCTTATCCGTATCATAATGGGGTATTTCTGGTTCTCCATTACCAGTGATGATCCTTAATTATATTTTTATTTTAATATTCTCATCAAATTCACAACGGAAGGTTCAAAACTTTGACTACAAAATTGGCATCCAACTTACCATTCTCAAAATAATATTTACAATAGACCAAGCATAAATTCATTGAATCCTTGCATAACTATTATATTATTTAATCACAACATTATTTTTTTCGCATGGTGCTTAATGAAAAGTAAAACTCATTAAACAACAAAGGTTCTTTGATTATTATTAAATTCAAGTATCTTAACAATCCTTTCATTTTTGAAACTAAACAAGAAATGGTAACCAAACCAAATCTTATATATATATATGTATCTATATATATATATATATATATATATATATATATATATATATATATATATATATATATATATATATATATATATATATATATATATATATATATATATATATAAACATCTATTCCTTTCTCATAATGAAAAATTCAAAGACAAGTAAAATTCCATCCAAAAGCAATTTATCAAGCAAACCATACTATGCAACTATATGGAAAGAACATTCATCCAAGTTGCTCCACTGTCTGATGGATTACTCATCCCAACATTACCTTGAAATTATCCAATGGGTAATATTTTATACCTCCCACAAGGACAACGTATTCCTAGAAGAGTGCATATCCATTAGAAATCATCAACATCTTCCATACAATCTATGTTTTTTGAGAATTAAACAAAAGATAATCAATCATTTAATTGATAAAATACATCACATTTCTCACTAGTATATATATCTTGCATAAACACGTCATAACATAGTCAGTCATTCCACTCACAAAATAACACAATCAACCATGAATCTATCCATAGAAAAGTCTACCAAGGGAGGGTCATGACATCCTCCCCTCCTTAGTCTTAACACAGTCCTCTATGTTTCATCAAAGTTCAAATATAAAATAACAATTACATGTTGTTCTCAAACAAGAACAAAAAGTATTTTTGCATATCTTCCACTTTCTCCCAAGTAGTATTTCTCTTAGAGTAACATTCCCACTAGACCTTGCATTGCTCTAGATTCCCTTTCCTCAGCGATTTGGAATGGAACTCAAGGATTTTTACTAGTTGAACCTTTATAGCCTCTAAATTCACCATATACAATTTAGACAAGTTCTAAACATGATCAGGAAGGTGTCATGAATCTTCAACAAATTGGGTGGTAAGGCAAGTTGATATGCCACAGGACTAATTTGTTTTGTAATTTCAAAAAGCTCAACAAAATGAGGATCTAGTTTTGTGGACTTATTAGCACTCTTCCTTGGTCTCACCCTCATAAATACTTTATCACCTACAACAAAATATCTTAGAAATATCTTAATATTGGCATAACTTTTCTAACAATTCACAACTTCTTTAAGCCTTTCCTTGATCATCCTTAATTGTTGCTCCATTTCCTTGACCATATCTAGTCCAAGCACAATCTGGTCCTTTGGATTGTCCCATGACAATGGTGTCCTACACCTTTTACCATATGAAGCTTTGAATGGATCCATGCCTAAGGTTGAATTATGTTCATTATTGTAGGTAAATTCTACCAAGTGTAAATAATCTTCCCATTAGGTCTTATGATCCATACAATACATGTGAAGCATATCCTCTAACACTTGGTTCACCCTTTTAGTTTGCCCATCCATTTTTGGGTGATATGTAGAACTAATGTTTATCCTAGTACCAATAGAACGATATAAGGCTTACCAAAACTCGGATGTGAACCTCGAGTCTCTATCTGAAATCACTTCTAGAAAACCATGGAGCTTGAGTATTTCCTTGGCAAATTTGTTAGCCACAACCACAACATCATCCTTGGTATTTCTAAGTATAAAATGTGCAACCTCGATCAATCTGTCAACCAAAAATAGGATTGCATCATGCTATAAATTGGTCTTTTGCAACCCTACAATAAAATCCATTGAGATCACCTACCATTTCTACATGGGTACATCATGAGGGTACAATAATCCTGTAGGATGTCTGTGTTTTTCTTTAACTTTTTTAGATTTTAAGATATTGAGCGATAAATTCAATTATGTCCCTCTTCATTCTTGGCTAGTAGAAAGATTTCTTCATATTCTCTCTCATTTTTGCCCCTCCTGGGTGAGTAGAATATGAATATCTGTGTGCTTCATTTATGATAATATTCCTTATATCATTGGTCTCAGGAATTACTACCCTGTCCTTGCTGCATAAAAAACCATATTTGATGTTGAAATCCCTATTTTCATCCAATTTCATTTCCATATTTTCCCATATTTGGTTGTAATACACATTCTAATGTTGCTTTCCTTGACTTGTTCCATAAATTCAACATGGATGTGAGTCAAAAAAGCCATGTGTCTTCTCCTACTGAGTGCATCAGCAACTTTATTTTCCTTCCCTTTAATATATTCAATACCAAAATCATATTCGGTGAGAAATTATGTCCACATTATCTTCCTGGTATTTAGCAAAGGTTGAGTAAATATGTATTTCAGACTTTTATGGTCTATCCTCAACACAAAAGGTCTTCCAAACAAATATTATCGCTAACTTTTGAGAGCAAATACCATTGCTACCAATTCCAGATCATGGTTTGCATAATTAACCTTATGTCATTTCAATTTTCTTGAACCAAAAGCTACCACTACTTCATCTTGTGAGAGTACTCCTACAAAACCTTCAAATGATGTATCTATACAAATGGAAAAACTACCCTAAGGGTCTGTTATCTTTAAAATGGGAGGTGTAGTGAGTTTCTATTTGAGCAGATCAAAAGCTACCTAACATTTATCCGTCCACTTAAACTCTTTCCCTTTATTTTGAAGATTAGTTATTGGAGAGGTTATCTTGGCATAATATTTCACATAATACTTATAGTAATCATTCAAACCCATGAAACTCCTAACTTTCATCACATTTCTGGGCAGCAGCCAATTTAGTATAGCTTCTATTTTCTTAGAAAAAATTTCGTATAACTGATTCTTCCTTAGCAGCTTCAGCATGATCCTAAGGTTGCTATCGTACTCAACCTTATTCTAGGAATATATACAAATTTCATCTAAGAACAAATCAATCTAGCTACTTCCTAAAAATTTTATTCATCAGATTCATAAATGTTGCTGGAGCATTCGTTAGACCAAAAGGCAAGACAGGAAACTCATAATGTTCGTATCAAGTTTTAAAGGTTATCTATTGGCAATATGAGCAAGTTTTGTTGTCATTGATGTCAATAGTTGTCAAGAGTTTGTTGATTTAGTTTTGTCATCATTAAGGTCATTAGGAGGTTTTTCCAAAAGATAAGGAAATGTTTAAAGGACTAGGTTATAATATATATTTTTTAAATTATATACCTACAGTGGCCTAAAAGGTTGAAGATCCAAGGAAGGAGAAGCAAATTCAAAAGGAAGTCCCAAGGAGGGTGAAGCATATTTAAAAGGCAATAATAATAATATTATAATATTTAATATTATAATATTCAAAGTTACATGTTGAGGTGAAGAGGATAGGTCCAAGGAGTAATTAAAAATAATTTATTCGAAAGACCCATCGAGCAAGTTGCAAAATACTTAATTTAATTTATTTAAATATTTTAACCTAAAGGTTAAAATTTAAATTTAAATAAATATTGGGCATCAAAGTTAAAGGTTATAATTCAAATTAATTCATTCAAATTTTTAAATTCAAAATTAATCGCTAACGTCGAAGTGCATAACCAAAGCATATATAAAGGGGTTAAATGTTTTGATTAAATAATCCATGCACTTTATTTGGATACCCAAAGGCAGAAGAAAATGTCCACTATTTTGTTGAGAGAAAGACAACATTTCACGTGGTTAAAAACCTTTGGTGGGAAAGCGATGGTTTAAGTGCATGATGTGCAACCCAAGCGTATCCAAAATGCTGGTTAGCGTAGTTGCTAACTAAGATAAAGTTAAGGTATTCAAAAGGTAAGAGGTTGGGGTTTCGAATCCCCACAAAGTTATTTTGAGGAGGAAGTTAGTTTTATTTTTTCATCATCGAAATTTGAGGAAGCTTCAAAGGGGAGTGCTTGAGGGTTTAGGCTCAAAAGGTAAGACTTGAGAGTAGAGTTGATTGATTGATTTGTTCAAACCTTGAGTTAAGGTTTGAGGAAAATATAGCAGAGTTGATGTGTGATTGGATAAAGCTTTGTGTTAAGGCATGAGGACATAATTAAGGACAAATATTGGTGCAAATTTGAGTATAGATTTGTGCCAAATTTGGGATAGAGATTGAGCAGATTTGTGCTAGATCAAAGGACTATGTTTAGTGCATATTTGAGACAGAGATTGAGCAGATTTTTGCTAGACCAAAGGACTTTGTTTAGTGCATATTTGAGATAGAGATTGAGTAGAGCTGAGAGCAAGCTTTGGAGGTGATAGAGCAGAGGATAGTAGTCTCTAGTGGATAGAGATCCATTAGCCAGGGTAGTGAGGACATAGGTATTTTGAGTGAGGACAAGAGTCTTCAGTGGAGAGAGATCTACAAGCCAATGCAGTGGAGGTAGTAGTCTTCTATAATATCACCATCCAGAGTAGATGAGAAGGAGTTCTCCTATGGATAGTGATCCACAAACCAGTAGAGTGGATTGGTGTCTCCTATGGATAGGTATCCATGAAATTTATTAGGGGATTTATGTCTCCTTTGGACAGAGGTCCATAAATATTGTAATAGGGAAGGATTCCCAAAGATATTTGTTGAGAAAATTTTAGTGAAATATTTTCTCGATGGAGTAGCCCACATTGGGTGAACCACATAAATTGGTGTCTTTATTGTCTGTGATAATTTGTATATTGCTTTGATTAATATTTTTTATATTGCCATTGATATATTGGATAATATTTTTTGAATAAAATAAAAGTAAAAAGTGGTCTTATACTATTCACCCCCCTCTTAGTATAAGCCTGTGTTCTTCATTATCTTTTTGGTATCCTCTTTGTGGATCCTCAATTCGTAATATCTAGATTTTAGATCAATTTTTGAGAAGATCATGGTATCCTTAAGCTCATCAAAGAGGTCTTCAATTTTGGGTAGAGGATATTTATTTTTAATGGTTGCCTTGTTTAGCATCTTGTAATATATACGTAGTTGCAAGGAACCATTTTTTTTCTTACCAAATAAAATAGGTGCACCCTATGGTGACACACTAGGTCTAGTTAATCCTTTCTCTAGCAACCCTTGTAGTTGCATTTTCATTTCTTGCATTTTTATGGGATTCATTATGTAAGGAGACCTATGTATAGAAACTATTCCAGGTTGAAGCTTAATTCTGAAGTCAAATTCATGCTTTAGAGGTAATCTAGGTAAGTATTCTTGATATACATCCCTTAATTCCTAAAGTAATGGGTGTTTCTCAAACACCTTTTCCTTATTTTCTTTTCCTATTTCATTTATATTAACTACATAAACCATTCCTTCCATTTTAATGTCTTTCTTGAGTTGCATTGTTGAGAGGATCTGGGGTTGCAAAGGCCCTTGTAAGTTGTACACCCTATGTAATTTCCTATTATCTTTCAAATGCTCAATCCATATATCTTGAAAATTAATTACAACCTTATGTGGTTGTAACTAATCCATTCCTATGACTACATCAAAAGCATGAAGCAATGCTACATATAGATAACCTTCAATTGTACCACTAGGTAAGATAATTTTAGTCATAGGTTAACATTGGTCTATAAAATATGTTTGTCCTGATATATGCTCGAACTTCCAACATTTTGCCAAGATTCATGGCATTTCTAGTATATATTTAATTAATATAGTGGAAATAAAACTATTTGTAGCACCACTATCAATCAGAATATTAAAATTTCTACCAAAGATATTACCTTAAATTAGTAGAGGAATAGCTTACCCTTCCAGATTTTGGTTTCCTATCATATCATAAATATTGTGTGTAGGTTCCTTGTGAGCTGATTCCTTTCCTTTTGAACTCGATCCTACTTTGAGTGGACAATTATTTGCATAGTGTGGTTCTCCACAGTCAAAACATCCATAATTAGGCCTTGTGTGTGCTTTCTGCTTTTGTCCCTCTTTTGCTTTCACTGCTAAGGGAAGATTGAGCTATCCTTAAGGTGAAAATTTTTTATTTCCATTATGATGATTGCTAGGATTACAGTACTTTCCTTTGAACCTTCTCCTAAACCTTCCCTACTTCCTATCATTTCCTCTATCCTGTCTAAGGGAGCTCTTGTTTGCTTGTTAACTTTCCCACTTCATAAAACCTGCATTATTTCTTTTCCTTAGTGCCTCTCTATCTTGCTTAGATGCCCCTTCATAGTCGAAGTAGGGCTTAAGATAAGTTTTAGCTATCCTAGCTAGATCATAGAATTTTTAGAGAGTATTAGGTTCTCACATGTTCACCTCATACCCCACTCTAGGGTTAGCTCCTAGCATAAACTTATGTACTTTAATTTTCTCATTATATGCAGGTATTTTTTTCAATAACTTGACAAATTTTTAGTAATATGCCTCCATAGTCTTATTTCCCTATCTAAGTTTGGTGAATTCCTCAATTTTTTGAGTATAAAAATATTTGGCGAGGAACCTCTCCTTAAAAATTGCAACAAATTTCTATTTTAGATCAACTACTACTTCAATACATCATTCTCCACTAAATGTTTCCCACCAATACAATCCAACACCCTATAAATGTAGAGTGGCATATGATGTTTGGGTCCTGGTGGAATAATTTTTCATATTGTAGAATGTCTCTATCTCCTTGAACCAAGCTTCATCTGCATCACCGCATTCCTCTCCTTTGAACTTGGAATATTTAAGTTGCTTTATATCCTTACCCAATTCTTCCTCTTGATAAACTCTGGCCTATTGTGCCTCTGTAAGGGGTTCATTATCTTGTCTTCCTATAAATTTTCTAGCCTGTGTTTCTTGATTCAACATAGATTCCAGCAGTTTCTTCTATATTTCCACATATTATCAAAGTAAATCCACTGTAGTAGTGAGGTCCTACCTCTTATTACTAGTATTTTATAAACCTACATCTAGGATTTTGACCTATACATTAGTTTGTTGTGTCTACCTCGTCATTGGGGAAACACTCCATCTTCTTCTCTAGTGGCATTGTCCCTAGCCACACATAGGAGAGATAGTAGGGATTAATTTTCAATTACACCTTCAAATTGTTTTCCCTACCACTAACCATACACTTAGTTATCTTAGATAGATAGATGGGGTTTACTTCCAGCAAATAATATTTTTAGTTCAAGTATAGTCCTTACATGGGTATGTTTCCTATTACACACCACTATCTAATCTTACGCAGGAAAGCCTATATCCCCACAAACCATGCTCTAATACCAAATGTCACAACCCAAAATATTTAACCTATTAGTGAGAGTTTTTTTTTGACAAGTAGCATCCTTGGGTTCAATTATGACACTATTCAAACCCTAGACCACAATGCATTCCTATTTATCATCAATTTTCATTTAGTCTTTTTTTCGAGGTACACCCACCCCTACATCTTATGTATATCCAACTACATAAGTGTACTAGGTGCAAGAATTTGATTTACAAGTTACCCCTCTCATTATCCATAGTGAGCTAACTTGTCTCCTTTCATCCCATTGAAAGGAACATGCTAAATACAACACTCTACTTAAGTCATTCTAAGTAAGTATCCAGCGTGTAGGAATTGACCATTATTCTCATATTCTATGGTCAGTTAGTCAATTCATTAATAGCTTCTTCCTTTTTACTTCGTGGAATTAGTTCTGTAGAGTCCAAATTAATCTTTATATGAAAGAAATTACTAAATCACAAAAGCTTCTCTCTAACCATTTACTAGTATTTTTTCTTAGCTTTCCCAACAAGGTCCTCTTATGATTTGTTTGAATAGTTACTTAGCATGTTTTATAATTATGATAAATTGCAAGATTCCATGCATAACACAAGTTATTCCATCGGATTGATTATTCAACAATTATTGATTACCCTAAAGAAAGTGTGTGGTAGAACCCTGAAGGTTCTAGCAAATATTTAATAATTTAATAAATTAAATAACATAAAAAGAATCACTTTTAGGGTTGAATCACTGTTGCATTGATAAGGGGTCCCTCCAATGGTTTCAATATATATTTTATATTATTCATGGATGCCTTTGAATGAATGATTGAACAATAATATATATCTACCCTAAACCCTATGTCTCTTCATCACGATGATTCATAATAATTAATATAATTAATTATTATGATTATGCTAAGCCTAGACCCTAATATTATAATAATATAATAATTAATGAATAATTAATTATATTATCAATTATACTAACCTTAGGATATTAAAGGTATTATATTATTATTAATATGAGGGTTAGGATATAGGATCCTAACAAGCCACCCCTCTTTGAAACAACTTTGTCCTCAAAGCTGGAAAAACTAGAAAATATACGTCTCATATTTCTTACCTCTGAGTATAAGCAGAAGTAATTATTTTAACCACCTCCGGTGTGTTTAATAAGAAAAATCATATTTAATGCAGACAAATACAATATGAATTATATGTAATATTCATGGAAAACATGGATGTATACGCACTTGAATACCTCAAATTAAAATTCACTTATATACTTTGCTAGATCGAAATAAAAATTAAATATTCACTAATTTCATGGTCACAATTTATTGATCCTTTATGAACATTGGTCACTCTATATTCTATTTTGGCTCTCCTTTCAATAGTAGTATTTATAGCTTCTAAGATGAAACTACTACTATAGTCATAAAATTCTAGGTCACTATCTTCTTTATCATCTCCATCTCCAGAGTATAATTTGTAATTTAAACATATTAAATCTTGTGTTACCTTGAGGTCAAAATAGCTTAGTAATCCACAAGCATATTTAATTACTCAGTATCAAGGATATAAATCTTGTGCATATTCTCTATACAGCTCTCAACTATACCATATGGCCATACAATCAGCTTCAACCTCTTCCCATTCTTCACTGCTTTCTGAAACCTCATCTTCATAGTCATTGTGAGATGCTCAAGCATGTTCTAAAAATGGTTTAATAACATTTATCCTTGCACTTTGAGGGTCTGACATCTTTTACGCACGTGAAAGATGTTGAGCATGTGCCTTAGGACTTCTATAATCCTTTCCACAACTATATAATATGTGGTTGTCTTTCAACTTCTTTTGTTCCTCTGCCAAAGCTTGTTGTCTTGTTTGAAATAAGACTTGTGTCACTCTAGGAACTCCAAAAATCTTTGTTTCAATTATAGTGGTGCCATTTAGATTTGTAATGGAGATATTGCATTGCCTTAACGTCAAACTTTGTTGTCACTAATATTCTCCCTAAAGACGTTCCAAAATCCTTTTAACAATGGTCCAAATGACTTCAACATGCTTGTAATATTTTACTCTACCTTTTACGTGCCTCGGGTCCACAATACCCAGGACTTCTTTAGACAGTTTCATGTTAGCAATTAATTGAATTTTATCCACTATTTGCATAAGAGAAATGTTTGATATCACAACAATAGCCTTTTGAGTTTCGTGTACCTGATGTATTTCTAGCGGACACTGCACAAATACATTAATATTTTTCTTTCGTAACCTTATATCTCCTATGTGATTATTGCAAAAAAAATATAGGTACTTCAAATATTATCACTTGCTTTATAATTAATCAGTGGTAGGTTAATTTATGTTCTTTGAATGCAATAATGAATTTTGTCGTGATAGCTCCTTTAATCTTAATATAAGAAAGTAAATAAATACCTTTATGTGTTGATTGAATTTTGACCTTAAACAATAATTGGGTTGATGGATTCATTTATCTAACCATATAAGATTCATTTGCTTGAATGCTATGATAAACTCAACTTCTTGAGTACATAATATGTGGGCCATCGAGGTTCATACATGAAGATGCTTTGGCTTAGATGAATCTGATTGTGTGACAGATAATATAGTCATTATTTTCCCTTTATTTTTATTATTTTATTTGTATTTGTAGGTGATTGACATATAAAACAATATAGATTGCGGTGACATGTAAAATGCATTAGTCTTGGCAGAGAAAATTGTCCACGCTGAGGTCTTGAAGGGTTGTTTTAAAATTTTGGTTGTTGCTCTATTATTATTTATATTGCATTAAGCAATCTCTTATATTGCTTGTGTACTATGTTGGCATGTCTCTCACCGTGCCATATATTATTATTTAGCCAATCAATTTATTTGTTTAAAGTGGGTGTATATGTTTGTATCCACACGTGCATCTTAAAAAATACACAGATGCAACACAAGCAAATATCATTTTTTGCATTTTAACAGTCTTGTTAAAATAGATAGTTAAAAACTGTATTTGCAGGAATCAACCCATTCAAGCAAAATCTTTCAAGAACTTGAATGCCCCAAAAAATAATATTATATGGAGAAGACAGTTGGGATTCCTATCAAGAGTAGCAATGATTTAGGCCAAAGCGCTGCAACTAAAACTACACTTATGCCAAACAATCATAGGAAAGAAGGTTCTCTGAAAATTAAACTAAAAACTAAAGGCCCATCTCTTCTTGTTGGGACTACCACATGACATGGTCAAACAGGTAATAAGACATTTGTATCATATCAAGGAAATTCTCAGTCATGTAAATGTGGCAGTGACATGAGATGTTTGGAGTAAATCAAGGTGGAAATACGATAATTTTTTTGTTCATACTTCAGCCCTTGTACCTGATATGGGATGTGACTAATCATAGTTCATATTTTTGTAACAAATTTTACCCTACAAGTGGATTTGCAACTAGTTATAGATAGTGCCATGTACATTGTACGACCATAATTAACGTATTACAGATGCTAAAGGGTACAAAGTTAGTTATAGATAGTGCCATGTACATTGTACGACCATAATTAACGTAATACAGATGCTAAAGGGTACAAAGTATATTTTTAAGGAGTCTCTCCTACAGTGGAGCCTTTAGAAGGGTCAACATTTTTCATATTCCTATCTTGAGCAGAATGGCCAGACAGATGGACACGTCAACAGTATAAATAGGTTCTTATACTATTCCATATTATTATTCGATTAAATATTTGCTATATCAAGTAAGATCTGTTGTGGGAGAAAACATAACAGCTGATACAAGAGGCCATAATACAAAATATTTTTCATTCTTTCTATAATTTTTTAAACTGAAGCCTTCGAGGGGACATTCCCCTATCCTATTTTTGTTTATTTTTAATTTGAAGGTAATTTTTAGGCGACATGAATTCTTTATTCTTCTGGTGCAACTGCACATAAAAAAATCAGAATTTGATGTACACCAAAGACATACTGCCAATTTATCATTTATGCTAGGTGCAAAGGCAAAAAAAATAGAATCTAGATTTCATTGTCAATTCAGCATTAACTTGAATCTTCTATCAATTCTGAAATAAAACTCATTATGTTCATGCACATTATTTTTCATATTTTGAGAGTAGAAATAATGTTTATATTTTGGTCACTGGATTTTTATTTGAATCATCATTTTTGACCGAAAACAAAAAAATATCCACCTCACTAGATTAAACCTGCTCGCCCATTTATAGTAGTGACAGAATTATGGCGAACAACTACTGAACGACCATGAATATTTGAGCGGCCACGCAGCATTCAATTTATAGCATGCAAAAATTGTATTATTCCTAGCATCAAGCCGCAGATCTTCCCTACCCTTGAGAAGATAAGTGTATCTCTAGACATTTGAACCAAAGAGCATTGTACACTAATGATTGGCTACTATCTAACAAGGTAAATGGCTCTTGATTTTACAAGACATGTAGTGATTGGGAAACATGTTTCTTTTTTATTGTGTTTCCATGTTGAATTCCTACAGTATTTTGCAAGTCAAAACAAGTATGTCGTATTTTTTATTTGTTATTTCTTCTTTTTTTATCAAAGAATAACATGGATAGAGGATTTTTTGCCTTGATTTATGATCCATTTCACTGTCCATAGCTTCAAGAAGTAAATCACTGTAGTTGTAACACAAAAATGGCACATAAAGATATATGTCTAACAAAAGTTCTATGATAGATGCATTGTAACTCCACTTTTCAACCAGTTCTTGGGGATCAACGTCAAGTAAGATGATCCATTCATCTACTATCACAACATCGATCTTTATTATTGTTACTCTTGATGAGTGTTGTTGTTGAGAAGGGAAAAAACAAGGAACTTCACTATTGAGATATTGAGAGTCTATATATTTATAAAGGGAGGAGTGTTGCTATTGGAGGTGGCCATGGTGGAGGTCTCACATATGAAAGGCATACATTGCCTAGCATATCTAGCAGATAACCAAATTGATCCTTTGTTGGAATATATCTAGTGAGATTTTCAGAAGATTTTATTCCTTCCTCTGTATTAATTAGATTGTTCAAAAAAATATTGCCAACAACATTGGAGATACCATTTGGAAAATGTGTTTGCTGCGTTAAAGATGATTTTTTTATCAAACATATCAGAGGCGGTTAAAATAATTACTTCTACCTATACTAAGAGGCAAGAAATCTGAGGCGTATATTTTCCAGTTTTCTAGCTTTGAGGATAAATTTGTTTAAAAGAGGGGTGGCTTGTTAGAATATTTTATCCTAACCCTCATATTATTATTAATAATAATATAATACCTTTAATATCCTAAGGTTAGTATCATTGATAATATAATAATTAATTACCCAGGTGTTGTAGGTGAGTTGGAGAGGAGAGGGCAATCCTCCAAGGGAGGTCCCAGGTTCGAATCTCCACCCTACCAAAAATTTGAATTGGGTATCCAAAATCCAATTGATAATGTTGGTGCGGGCAGGGTCAGGTGCGACCCTCGGGTGACTTTGACGGTGTAGAACCCCCTGTTCGTGGTCTCTTAGACCAAGGCGACCCCGCAAGGGGTTTTTCTCTTAAAAAATATATATATAATAATTAATTATTCATTAATTATTATATTATTATAATATTAGGATTTAGGCTTAGCATAGTCATAATAATTAATTATATTAATTATTATGAATCATCGTGATGAAGAGACATAGGGTTTAGGGTAGATATATATTATTGTCCAATCATTCATTCAAAGGAATCAATGAATAATATTAAATATATATTGAAACCATTGGAGGGACCCCCTATCAATGCAACAGTGATTCAAACCTAAAAATGATTTTTTTTATGTTAATTTATTTATTAATTTATTAAATATTTGCTAGAACCTTCAGGGTTCTACCACACTCTTTCTTTGGGGTAATCATAAATTGTTGGATAATCCATCCAATGGAATAACCTGTGTTATGCATGGAATATTTCAATTTGTCATAATTATAAAACACGCTAAGTAACTATTTGAATAAATCATAAGAGGACCTTGTTGGTAAAGCTAAGAAAAAATACTAGTAAAAGGTTAGATAAAAGCTTTTGTGACTTAGTAATTTCTTTCATATAAATATTAATTTGGACTCTACCGTACTAATTCCACGAAGTAAGGAAGGAAGAGGATATTAATGAATTGACTATCTAACCATAGAATATGAAATTGATCAAATCCTACACGCTCGATACCTACTTAGAAGGACTTAAGTAGAGTGTTGTATTTAGCATGTTCTTTTTGATATGATAAAAGGAGGTAAGTTAGCTCACTATGGATAATGAGAGGGATAACTTGTAAACCAAATTATTACACCTAGTACACTTATGTAGTTGGATATACATAATATGTAGGGATGGGTGTACCTCAAAAAAAGGACTAAGTGAAAATTGATGATAAAGGGGAATGCATTGTGGTCTAGGGTTTGAACAGTGTCATTCTTGAACCCAAGGATGCTACTTGTCAAAAAAAACTCTCACTAATAAGTTAGATATTTTGGGTTTAGACATTTGGTATCAGAGCGTGGTTTATAGGGATATAGGCCTTCTTGTGTAAGGTTATATAGTGGTGTGTAATAGGAGACATGCCCATGTAAGGGTTATACTTGACCTCAAAAGATTATGTATTGGAAGTAAACCCCATATATCTAACTAAGATAACTAGGTGTATGGTTAGTGGTAGGTAAAAAAATTCGAAGATGTAATTGAAAACTAATCCCTACTATCTCTCATATGTGTGGCTAGGGATAATACCACCAAAGATAAGAAGAGGGAGTGTTGCCCCAACGATGAGGTAAAAATGACAAACTAATGTAGAGGTCAAAACCATGGATGTAGGTTTATAAAATCCTAGTAACAAGAGGGAGGACCTCACTACTACAGTGGATTTGCTTAGAGAATAGGTGGAAACACATAAGAAACTACTGGAATTTGTATTGAATCAGGAAACATAGACTAGAAACTTTATAGGAAGATAAGATAATGAACCCCTTACAAAGGCACAATAGGCCAGAGTTTGGCTAGAGGAAGAATTGGGTAAGGATATAAAGCATATTAAATCTTCGAAGTTCAAAGGAGAGGAATGCAGTGATGCAGCTAAAGCTTGGTTAAAGGAAATAGAGACATTTTACAATATGAAAAATTATTCCACCAGGACCCAAACATTGTATGCCACCCTACATTTATAGGGTGTTGGCTTGTATTGGTGGGAAACATTTAGTGGAGAACGAGGAATTGAAGTTGCAGTTGATCTAAAATATAACTTTACTGCAAATTTTAAGTAGAGGTTCCTCATCAAACAATTTTCCCATTCCCCTAGCTAGTTATTCTTGAGGGGTGGTTGTTTGAACATGGGCTATACATGGTATAGACCCATCAAAGAAGAATCTATTTCTCAAAACTTCATCAAGAGGGATATCATGAAAAATATCTCCTTCTAAACAATCCTCTGGTGTAGCAATCATTTTTGGATATGCTATTGATAACATGTTACAAGAATATATCCTTTTACTTGTTTTAAAATACTCTTGATGTGCTAAGTACTCTTGATATGTTATTAGTTGATCATCATCCTCAAATGGGAATGGTTGGGTTTTTGTAGGAATGTAACCAATACCACATCGGGCAAGCCACTCCTCAATTTCTAGGGGTTCATGTATACCATTTTCGAGAGGTCCCAAACCTCTACCTTTATAACCCATGTTAAGCATCATTTGTTTTGGCTTCACATATCCATGGGAAAAATAACATCTAGCAAATCCATTTTGATCAATTGTGAAACTCATTTTAATATTAATCTTACCAAAATCATACCCTGCATAGATAAAGGTACAACTCCCCATATGATAGATACTTCCCAAATTTCATGGCAAGCCCATCATTGCGGGAGATGGTGGTAATTGAGATAAAATAAGGGAATATTGGGTAGCAAAATTAGTCTGTTCTAAAGTTGTGAGTATTGAGGATAAATCCAGTAAGACTTCATCCGAAAGAGGATATGAAGTAGAAGGACTATCTTTTTTAGTTGTAGGTTTATATGGTGTGGGTTTTGATAGTGAAGGAGGATCTTTAGGACTAGGGTGTGTTGAAGACATGGTAGGACAAAATGGGACTCCTATTGGTTCTTCCATAGCACACATGTCAAATGGTCTAGGGTCACCATGGATAGTAACTAATTGATTTTTAAACTCAAACTTAACACATTGATGTAATGTAGAAGGTATTGCCCTCATTGCATTGATCCAAGATCGACCTAGAAGGATGTTGTATGATGTGGGGCAAGATACAACAAACATGATCATATCTAAAATCCTTGGACCAAATTGCAATGGAATCGATAATACTCCACATGTTTCTTGAGTTTCATCATTAAATGCTTTGATAATCATTTCAGTTCTTTTTAAATCTTCATTTCTAAATCCAAATATTTGAAAAAAATCATATGTGCATATGTTTAATGATGATCCATTATCAATTAAGACTCTTTTAACACCTACATCCCCAATTAATGTTGTAATGTATAGAGGATTATCTCTATACATGCTTTGAGGAGGAATGTCCTTATCTTGAAAATCTATATAATTTGTTCCATGAGAAATCACAACATTTACCACAACATCAGGTTCTATATTTTGAGGTACCATCATTTTTCTTAAGGTACTCATTAATTCCTCTCTATGGATAGATGAAGTTCTTAGAAGATCCAAAAGAGAAATTCTAGCTGTGATATTTGCCAATTGTTCATTAATGTCATAAGGAGATTTTTGTTGTGAATTTGATATATTATTTCCCTTTGTAGGTGCTCTTAATACAAATGGAGGTGATTTCTCATTTTGATTTTGATTTTGTGATTGAGAATTTTGATTTTGGGCTTGTTGTCTAGTGATGGCTCCAATAGTGCCCACAATATTATTGTTTTGTAAATGACCAAAGTGGGGTCTAGCATTTATTGCTTGTTCATTTGAAAGTGTTTGTTGAGATGAAGGTCGAGTGGTCATTCTTCTAGGGAATGGTTCTTCTAGAACTAATAAATCTGTGATGGGAAGAATTTGATCTGACTCATCTTTAGAACTATTGGAATTATTTGAGGTGATGTCCATTTCACTTTCTATCTCACTTTCTATGTTTTTCTTGTGTCTTCTAAAGATGAAGATTGAAAATATTGTATTGGTCTAGTTGTGACTACAGATAGAGTAGGTACATAGGAGGTTTGCAAATCTTGTTGTGGTAAAAAGTTACTAATGGTTCCCACATACCGAGTTGGAGGAGGAACATTATGATGTTCTAATTGATTTACAACCTCTTTACCATGTTTGGATAAAGGATGTTGAAAAATATCTAGGTTTTGATTTGCATTTTGAGTTGGTTGTTTTTGGGTATTATTTTGAGGATTATTGTTTGAAGGAAATTGTTGTACTTCCATTTTACCTTTATCAATCAAATTTTGTATCATATGTTTCAATCACTTACAAGAATTAGTTGAATGTCCATCCACTTGATGAAAATTACAATGTAGATCAGCCCTATATCTAGCTGTAGTGGTATCCGGTTGTCATATCTCTAGAAACCATATTAAACCTTGCTCTAATAATTGAGGCAAAATCATGGTTAAGGGTTGATTTAGTTTTGTGAACTCTCTTGGAGGTTTATCAGGAATATTTAACAAAAACTTCTTTACAGCTTCTATAGTATTGATGTTTGAGGTATTTCTACTATCAGTGACTCCATCACCTACTACTTGTTTATTCTTATATTGGTTTTTGGAAGTTTTATCTTCATCCTTTTTCTTAAACTGTCCTCTTCTGATAAGGGCATATTCTACCCTTCTTGCTAAGTCTATAGCTTGATCAAAAGAGGTTATTGTAGTTGTAGCAAGTTCATAGGATAATTGTTCTTGTAAATTACCAATGAAAATTTCCAACATCTCTCGGTGAGGTAAAGCAAAATGCAATTTTCCTAGAAGTTGCCTCCATTTGGCTAGGAATTCAGCAAAGCTTTCATCTTTCCCTTGTTTCAAGTTATATAAATCCTTAATAGTGACATGCCTTTCTATGTATGCACTAAATTGGTGAACAAACATTTTCGTTGTCTCTTCAAATTTTCTCAAAGAATTAGTTGGTAATTGATAATACCATTCTAAGGCCATGCCTCCGAGACTTTTAGGGAATATTTTTAGTAACAACAAGTCATCATAAGAAATATCATGACATGCTATCCTAAACATGCAAATATGCTCAATAGGATCTTTAGTTCCTTTATATATCGGGAGGACCGGCATAGGGAAATGTTTGGGGTAAGGTTGAGCAACTACAATAGGATCCAAAGGTTGACTACACATCTCTCTATAATTGTATGAGGGATGGTAGGGATCCATCTGATCTAGACGTGAAGCTAATTTTTTAACCAAGGATTCAAGTCCTTGTGGTTGCTCACTAAATTGATTTTGTTGTACCATGTTGTTGTGTCTTTGATGATATGGTTGTGTTGTCACATAAGGATTTCTAGTAGAAATACTATTGTGTAAAGTGTTTGTGGGAATAATGTTGTGAAGTTTATATGGGATTGTATTTTGTTGAACTTTTTGTTGATAATGATTGGAATTTTGAATTTTATTAGCTCTTTGTGATGTAGCTATTTGTTTATTAGGAGCTTGAGAAGAAGAAGAATTTTGTTTTTGCTTGGAATTTGGTTGTGTTGCTGGTTTTTTATTGTTCAAATCTATGTTTTGATTGTTGTTTTGAGATGGTCCAACTTGATCTTGATTTGTTCTATTTATGTATGTCATTGGGTTTGCATGTAGCCAAAAAGAAGCTTCTAAAGCAACCTCCATTGAATAATCTCCCATTGGGAGTAACTCTTCTATCTTTATCACATGATTAATTTCATCTATATTATTTTTTAGAAACTCAGAAAAGTGTTGGACAAATTTAAAGCTAACATTACCTTCAACATCCATATAAGGCTTAGTAGGATCATCTATTTCATCTTCTTCTCCATTATCATCCTCACCTTGTTATGTGAGTTTATCATCTTCAATAATTACCCTATCATCAAGGTTTTCTTGATCTTGTTCATCAGATTCTATTTGTTTTCCATTTCTCAAAATCCTAGGCATTTTGTTTTATCTTTTAGTGATATATATGTTTGTATATATATTTATTTATATGCTTTTAAATTCTTGGGTATATATGTTATATATATACCTATATAAATAATAATAAATATTATATTTTTATTTTTGGTTTTTTGTGTTTTTTATTTTTGAAAACAAAGCAGAAAATAGAAATTATAATATTCTAAATATTATACTTTAGTCTTCTTGAAAGAGTCTGTAGATATCGTTGATAGGTTCAAGCTCTTCAGGTGACATATAATGCTCTTCCTCAAATTGAAAGTTGGCTTTTAAAAATTTGATAAAATGGGCTATGGTGATGCTATCAATTTCAGAGTTTTGCATATAAAAGTATAGTTCGTGACAATACTCATGATAATGGACTGCCCTAGGAGTTTTGTGAAATATTCTCTTATTTTCCAAGACTATTTCTTGATCTTCTATGTGTGCTAGAAACCTATGTACTGTTATAGCATTTTCAATGTAATCATCAAAAGTATAAATAGTTGAAGAAACACTTGCTCTTTTATCTATTAACCACCTCTCACATGCCCTTTGAATATCAAAGTAGCGAGAAGCATTATCGGGCTCCAAGATTCTAGCTATGTCAAATATTTTAATTTGGCTAAGTCTTGGTGTATTGGATTTTATAATGTCTAATCTCTTCCAAAGTTTAGTCCATTGTTCTTGAGATGGAATACTAGAATTTTCAACTATTAGAGAGATTTCTTGTGTAGATAATAATGCTCTAACATCTATGCTTGCAGCTCTTCCTATGTTGAAATCTAACATCTATGAAATGAACCTAAAATATGCAAGTTTTGATTAATGATATTTTTTTGTTTTTTTTGTTTTATTTTGTAATTTTTATGTTTTTTTTGTGTTTTATAAATCATAAATATGCCTATGTTATTCATGTCGGGTTCACCAAAGAATGTAGCTCTAAAATTTTTGCACTCCTTTCCTTTAGGCTAATGGATCCGTGCCTAGAAGGGGAATGGAAAAATGATAGGTCTACACCTCAGAGGAGAGGCACTTGAGGTCGTGCCCTCTTTGGTGATTTTTTGATGAATTGTTTAGGGTTCACCAAGAAACATTTATTGGTAGTTTCCATGCCTAGGGTTGGGAGTTTGTTTGATGTGTTCTTTTATATTTTCTCACAATCACCTAGTTTGGCCAAAAATGCAACTATTCTATACTAAATGCAATTTATTTTTAGATGAATACAACATACAGTGAATTACAAAAAGAAAATCAATGCAATGCTTAATAGTAAAAGAGATTTGATCCTCTTACTCAACCCGGATGTCTGATGTAGAGTCTGTTTACTTGTTGCAGGTAGGATCAGATGTTGTAGGGCAAGATCGGACGTCCGATTAGCGATCGTATCCACCGATCTGATATCGTCAGATCTGATCAGCGATCGGTAGGTCCGATCAGAGCAAAAACCTACAATTTCACAAATAGAGAGCAAAATAAAAACTTGCAATATGCTATAGACTTTGTTAAGTATGGATTAGGACATATAAAAGCTTATTGAATGTTGTATTGAAAGAAAATAATATGAATATGGATTATGACATGCAACTAAGATAATTGAATGCAAGGATGGTGAACTCCAAGAATGATAACAACAATTTCTATACTACATGCAATAATGAATGATAAATATGATGCTAGAAATGTATATCTAAGACTAAAGAATGCAAACCAAAGCCTAGAGTTACCCCCAAGTAGCTTGCAAACAAGATCGGATGCAGCAGGATAGGATCGGATGCTAACCGAGTGAGATCGAATGTCTGATATTGGATCGTACCAATAGATGCACAATGATCATACCTCCGAACCTGCAAAGATTTATGAAAAGCACAGAAAATAATGAATGCAAAAGTGATAACTAAGTAGCTAGAAGTCAAAATTCAGCCAAAGAGTCAGGGAGAATTTAGAGGGAGGATGCTTGGTTAAATAGGCTAGGTAAGTTGGAGGGGTTGGGCCAAAAATAGAATAGGTTGCAACCTCTTCCAATATGGTGGTGATCAACAAATCCGATCCCGTAACCATCATGTAGTTAGGCAGATAGAGACAAAAAGCGTTGCAACAAATTTTGTCATTTTTCTGTTCTAGGCTTTTTCTATTTTTGGACGAGATCGAACATCTGATCTCGTACATTAAATGACTATCAAGGATCGAACATCCGATCTCATCAAAATATAGCCAATCTCGCTAGGAGGGTGCAAAAATCGAGGCAAAAGGGGTAGGAAGTTGTTTTAATTGATTTTTTGAATGTTTTTGTCTTAATGTGAATTAATATGAGTTAATTTTAGGGTGTTACAAATTTTATACTAAAAAAATTGAGGAATTCACCAAATTGAGATAGGGGAATAAGACTATGGAGGCATATTACTAAAAATTTGTCAAGTTGTTGAAAAATGTGCCTACATATAATGAGAAAATGAAAATACATAAGTTTATAATAGGAGTAAACCCCAGAGTGGGATATGAGGTGAACATGTGAGAACCTAATACTCTCTAAAAGGCTTATGATCTGGATAGGAAAGCTAAAACTTATCTTAAGCCCTACTTTGACTATGAAGGGACATCTAAGCAAGATAGAGAGGCACTAAGGAAAAGAAACAGTGC
The DNA here is from genome assembly GCA_028583015.1 of Wollemia nobilis. Lineage (NCBI taxonomy): Eukaryota > Viridiplantae > Streptophyta > Pinopsida > Araucariales > Araucariaceae > Wollemia > Wollemia nobilis. The sequence goes on along the minus strand of JAQPPZ010003305.1, from coordinate 6,853,771 downwards.
AAGTTTCATGAAGTAGGAAAGTGAACAAGCAAACAAGAGCTCCCTTAGACAGGATAGAGAAAATTATAGGAAGTAAGGAAGTTTTAGGAGAAGGTTCAAAGGAAAGTACTACAATCCTAACAATCATCATAATGGGAATAACAAATCACCACCTTAGGGATAGTCCAATCCTCCCTTAGCAATGAAATTAGAAGAGGGACAAAAGTGGAAAGCACACATAGGGCCCAAAGATGGATGTTTTGACTATGGAGGACCCTACTATGCAAATAATTATCCACTCATAGTAGGATCTATTTTGAAAGGAAAGAAATCAACTCATAAGGAATCTACACACAAGATTTATGCTACAATAGGGAACCAAAATCTGGAAGGGCAAGCTATTCCTCTACTAATTAAGGGTAAGATCTTTGGTACAAATGTTAAGATTCTAATTGATAGTGGTGCTACATATAGTTATATAGACAAGGAACCCTAAATGAAAGTGGAACCCTAAATGCTACGATATATATTGAAGGAATAAATAATAAAATAAAATAACAGTGATTCAAACCATAAAATATATATTGAAACCGTTGGAGGGACCCCCTATCAATGCAATAGTGATTCAATCCTAAAGGTCTTTTTATGTTATTAATAGTGGAACCCTAAATGCTACGATAGGGAACCAAAATCTGGAAGAGTAAGTTATTCCTCTACTAATTAAGGGTAATATATTTGGTAGAAATGTTAAGATTCTGATTTTTGTGGTTGAATCGCTGTTGCATTGATAGGGGATCCATCCAATAGTTTTAATATATATTTTATATTATTCCTGGATGCCTTTGAATGAATGATTGAACAATAATATATATCTACCCTAATCTCTACATCTCTTCATCACGATGATTCATAAATATTAATATAATTAATTATTATGATTATGCTAAGCCTAGACCCTAATATTATAATAATATAATAATTAATGAATAATTAATTATTATATTATCAATTATACTAACCTTAGGATATTAAAGGTATTATATTATTATTATTAATATGAGGGTTATGATATAAGATCATAACAGCGTGAATCCATAATAAAATAAAAATACCCTCATTTTTGAAAAGTAAAAAGAATCCTTTAACATTTTAATTTTTTTCTAAATTAATGCACAATCATTTGCATGCATTAATAAGATTTAATATTTATAAATTATATCCATCACATAGTTTTCTATAACACATTTTATTTAAGTAAAGTATATCCACTTTAAAATAATGTTCCATCTATAATCTCACAATAGTAAATTTACCTAGAAGAAACCCCTATGGGGGAAAACCTAGCCTTGAACTTGAATCCTTTATTAATTCTATAAGATGACTATTACATTTCCTGGAGTAAATACATTCCAAGCTACCTTCACCTTCTACGAGGAATATTACCTAACCCCAGTACTTACAATATGAATCATCCATTCAATTCATTTGTACGAATGTCCTCATGTTCTTCTACAAAAACAGTCTTACAATAACCATTCAACTATTTTTTTTAGCTTTACATAATACAACTATCTCACTACGCATGAAAATTCCAAAATAAAATGAAGTTCCCTCACTTCTTCATACTTATCTCTTTGTAAAATAATTAGAAACAAGCTGTAATTTTCTCTCCTATAGGTTTAACATTATGAGTAATGATGAATTAACATTGAGAAAACAATCGGCACCTTCAGCATGATAGTACGTATCTCAGAGGTAAGTAAAATCCACCTATTACATGTAAATTTTTTTAAAGTAAACTATACATAATCTGTCGATTTCCTCAACTGGATTCCAATATAAAATAATTGAAAATCAACTCATAACCCACCATGATATTACCAACAATTGTAAAACATAATTTACTACATAAAAATAACAGAGTCCATATCTCACACTAGCATTTAATTAAGACAATTTTTTTTGTTCCTGAAGAAAATAAACACGTTCCTAATTTAAAGTTCCTCTTTCCTTTTTTTTAAATAAAGGTAAACATGTTTCATTCCTCTTTATCTATCTACTTCACAATTTTTAAACTAGCTAACATAGTAAAACACTTAAGAAAACCAAACATACATAGTCGGTGACTATGCATCAATATAATTATAAAAATATAAACTAACAATATTTCAAACCCAAAGTTTTACTTGGAGCATCACTTATTTACCAGCAATCTTCTTCTTCCAGTCGACTTAGCCTTTCCTTATTTGTTTTTCATTCTTCCTCTTTTCCCGTAGTCTCTCCTCTCTTATTTTATTTTTCTTTCTTTCTTCCTCCACAAAACATCCTCCTCCATTCTCTTTTGTCCTCCTTAATTGAAACAATATCATGTAAGACGTGTTTCTCCCACCAACCATCAAGCACATTCTTTTCTCTTATCCATGTCATAATGGAGCAGTTCTGGCTCTCCATTACCAGTGATGATCCTTACTTTTTTTTTTTTAATGTTCTCATCAAATTAACAACAGAAGGTTCAACACTTGGACTACAAAATTGGCATCCAACTTAACCATGGTCAAAACAATATTTAAAATAGACCAAGCATAAATTCATCAAATCCTTGCATAACTATTATATTCTTTAATCACATCATTATTTTTTCCCATGGTGCATAACAAAAAGTAAAACTCATTAAACAATAAAGGTCCTTTGATTATTATTAAATTCAAGCAACTTAATGATCCTTTCATTTTCGAAACTAAACAATAAATGGTAATAAAAAAAAATCTTATATATATGTGTGTACATTTTAAGAAAGCTAAACATATATTCATTTCTCGCAATGAAAATTCAAATATAAGTAAAATTCCATCCAAAAATAATTTATTAAGCAAACCATACTATGCAACTATATGGAATTAACATTCAATAAAGTTGCTCCATTGTATGATGGTTTACTCATCCCAACATTACCTTGACATTATCTAGTGGATAATATTTTCTACCTCCCATGAGGATAACCTATTCCTAGAAGAGTGCATATCCATTAGCAATCATCAACATCTTCCATATAATCTATGTTTTGCAGGAATTAAAAAAAATATAATCAATAATTTAACTGATACAATACATCAGGTCTAAGGTGTAGATCAATTGGTTATTCCAAACCCCGTAAGGGGTGGAGGTCCAAGGTTCAAATCTTGGGCCTTGTCGGATTGAACGCTTGTCCCTTTCCTGGTGCTTTCAGCAGCATAAACGGTTTAAAATGATTGCGGCATGGTGGTTATAAGGGATAATTGCGTGAGTACTGTGTGGTGGCTTCTGAGATAGATAGCACATAGTACTATGGTGGCCGTAAAAAAATGAACAGTGTACTCAAATCATCATGGCAGCTACCAATTCCACCATGTAAACTCAAAAAACAAAAACTGATACAATACATCATATTTATCACTAGTATATATATATATATATATATATACCTTGCATAAATACGTCATAACATTGTCAGTCATTCCACTCATAAAATAATACTATCAACCATAAATCTATCCATAGAAAAGCCTTCCAAGGGAGGGTCATGACAATTAATATATATAAATTTATGTGGTCCAGTGAATATCACTAGTATTGGACGACGTAGATATTTTCAACCATTTGTTGATGATTACTCTAGGAAAATATGGGTATATTTTATAAAAGTGAAATCTAAAGCATTCAATTGTTTCAAATCGTTTAAACTACTAGTGGAAAAAGAAATAAGAAAACCAATCAAGAATATTTGATTAGATAGAGGAGGTGAATTTTTGTCAAAGGAATTTAATTTATTCTTAGAAACCAATGGTATAATAAAACAACTTACCACAACATATTCACCACAACAAAATGGTATCGTAGACAGAAGAAATAGATTAATTATGGAAATGGTTTGTGTATGCTAAAAGAAGCTCATCTTGACCATCAATATTGGATAGAAATAGTTAAAACATTTGTATACTTACAAAATAGATCACCTATAAGCATACTAAGAAATGTTACTCCTAAAGAAGTATGGACAGGACAAAAACCATTAGTAGAATAGTTAACAATTTTTGGATGTAAGGCATACATGCGTATCCCAAAGCAAAGAAGAAATAAACTAGATGAAAAAACTGTGTGAAATATTTCTTAGTTATGATGCTGATTCAATAGGCTACAAAATAATTTATCCAACCAAAAAATGAAATTACATAAGCAGAGATATAGTATTTGATGAAGGAAACAAAAGTATTATTAAAGAAAAAAATGTTGATTTAAAGGTAGTTCTAAGATTTTCAAAAGAAGACCCATCAAGTGAAAACTTAGAATTAGATATATGTATTAGGAACAAATTGAGAACTCGGAGACTACTACAACACTACAAAGGAAAGAGCCAATATGGCTTAGAGATACACTTAATGATTCAAAACTAGAGCAAATGTCATTACAAAAATAGTGTTAGGACCCCATCCTAACATTATTATTTTAAATCTCATTTTATTATGTAATGATCCACTTCGAATGTGGGGATCCCCTTATAATGTTATTTTGTAATACTTTTGTAATGATATGTGGTAAGGTGCCTAGTTAAGTGGGGCCATTTCATGTAACCGTTCTCAATAATGTAATTGATGTTTGGTAGAAGATTCTAGCTCGAGTGGCATTTTACATGAAAGCAAACTCTTGAGCTTAGGATTAGGTTGCTTGAAGGTTTTCTTTAAAATATATGGAGTCATGTATGAATGTATCTTTTTGAAACTTAATGAAATATTAAAGGAGGTTTCCCCCTCAAAGAGGCCTATGATATTGATTTATTTTGTAAGATTGTTTCAATTTTAAAATTACTTTCTACATAGTGTTATTATGTTATTTGAAGAATTTCTATTTATTTACAGTATTTTGTGTGAGTGAACTTATTTTCTATAGTAGGTTCCTAACAAGTGGTATTAGAATATTTTTTAGGGCTTAGTTCTACTGTGACTGCGATAATTCTTGCCCATCCATTCTAACTGTTAGGCATAATTTTTTTGTGTTTTTGTTTCTATTATCCTTATTTATTAAAAAACAACAAAACCAACAAAAATGCAATCCTTTATTTTTACACAGTAGTTGAGTAGGTTATAAACCTTGTGTTGGGGATTTTAAAATATCATAGAGAAGATTTCATTATTGGCTATGTTAGATAGCCCATAAAACATCTAGTGAATTGAGGGGAAATCAAGATTCAATACCTAGGCCTCAAACAACACCTACGCATGGAATCAAGCTCCCACATATCTTTCTGTATTTAGGGAGACCATCTAGGGTTTAACAAACTTTTATCCATTAGAAATATTTTTGGCCTTGTATTATCCATCGTACATATGATACAACATCCTAGAAAATTATCCTTTTATACAATTAGAGAGGCAGATAGTGTTCTCAAGGGTGTATGGAATCCTCCTTGGATAGTGGCCTAAAATTGGTCCAAGCACTATTGTTCATCATTGTGGTATAATAGAGGGCTTATGGGTATTACATACTCCCTTGCCTAGTGTACCCTAGTTCTATCAAAAAATTCAACCTACAAAAACAAAGTCATCCTATTCTGCTAAAGCTACAAATTTTCCCATAAAATTGAGCATATAGAGGAGGCTTCGCTACCATGAAAAAACTGCATGCATCAAATAGTCATGATAGAGTATGCAAGTATCTATGATAGTCATGGAATATTCGATAATATTAAGGTCAATGGCAGTAATAGTTGGGTCAGTGGAAGTAACAGTTGGGTAGATAGTGGTACTAACAATCATCTGTAATAGTTAGTAAATACAAGGTGCTTAGTGACAAAAACAAAGCATATAGTGTCAGTAACTACACAGTACAAAGAATCATTGATTTAGTTACTGCACAATGTTAATGGTTATAGTATAGGTGACAAGACAGTGTTAAGAGTGGTCAATAGTCAGAACAGATAGGGCAGAGTCAACTGACATAGTATCTAACGTTTTAACCCCACCTCTAGAGGAAAAATCAACCTCACCAATAGAATCGTCAAAACAATAGTAAAAAAAAAGGGAGCTCGAAAATAGTGTTGTAGGATATAGCTCATTGTGACTATATTTTCAAGCTGATCATTTTGATATAACACCCAAGCACTTTTTTGGACTTATTACTAAAAATAGTAACCCTTGAAATCACACTTCTATTTTTAGTAAGTCACTAGTAGTCATTCAAATCACACCAAAATTGTTTTTGGTACTTGTGGACACCAAAAAAAGATGGAATAAACCGCCTTAATGCTAGAAACCATAAAAAAACAACTTAGTGTCATTATTCAAGATCATTAATCAATATGGGATGATATTCAATGCTTCAAAAGTGAATACATTTTATCCAAAACTGAAATCCAAGAACAAATTCTAGAGGTTGAATCTAAGATTCAATGCGGCCCATAAGTATTTGAGTCTATGAATACATAATAGTCAAGGTGAGGATAAGGACCCCATACGAACAAGGAAGGTTTCACACTAATTTTGACCATGATACTATCTTTAATATGCCTAAATTGGACTTTCCTACGTTCAATGGGAAATATGTAGATGGGTGGTTATATCATGTTGATTAATTCTTCCAACTCCACAATATCCTTATATATTATTGGGTCAAGATGGCTTCTTTCAATATTAAGTTAGAAGCTTTACACTGGTACTAGTGGTTCCAACACACCATTACTAATCCTTCTTGGAAAGTTTTTGAATCACTACTCACTTAATTTTCCCCTAGTGAGTATGATGATTTTCAAGGAGCACTAACCAAGTTGAGACAAACTTCTACAATTTGATACTACCAGGCCCAATTTGAAATTTTGGCTAACAAAACTAAGGGTTTGAATGAAGGGTTTTTATGAGCTATTTTATTAGTGGTTTAAAGGATGATCTTCAAGTTGAGGTTAATATGTTCAAACCACAAACAATGGTGCAAGCCATAAGCCTAGCATAGTTGGTCAAATTAAAATTTTCAACTCAAAGGATGACACTTAAATTTCAATAAACCAAACCCTCTTTTCCTCCCAAGTTCACAAGCAAAAATGAACATAAAGTTATCCCCTCAAAACACTTTACCACTAAGGAAATGGATGCTCAATGAGCCTAAGGATTGTGCTATAACTATGATGACAAATATGTTGAAGGGCATAGATGTATCCAAAATAAGTTGTTCTTGATAGATTTAGAGGACCCCATAAGCAGTGACCACAGTGATGATGAAATAGAAACAATAGAAGAACAACCTTAAAATGAAGAGGAAATACATGAAGATCCCTAGGCATAAATTTTGGTACATGCTTTTGTAGGGATTACTACTTCACAGACCATGAAAGTTATAAATTTTTTCAAAGGTCAACGCCTTACAATCCTTATTGATTCAGGTAGTACACACAAGTTTATTGATCTCCAAATTTCTAAATAGTCTAATTGTTACATACACACATGCAATTCCTTTGAGGTTATGGTTGCAAATGGAGGAACCTTACCTTGTAAAGGTAAATTTCATAATGTTAAATTTAAAATAGGGGATTATGAGCTCAAACAATGCACGTTTACTCTTTAGTTATGGGGATGTGATATTCTGTTAGGAGCTTAGTGGTTGGGTACTTTGGGCACCATCACATGGAATTTTGTAGAATTATGGATGCAGTTTTCACAATATGGGTAGTCTTACACTCTTTGTGATTCAATAGTAGGGTCACCTTTGATTATTAGATCCAATTGTATGGAGAAGTTACTAAAAAATCATCTCATGGGATCATCACTCAAATATTTCAAATCCAACCAACTACTTTTGAGGTAGTTCAGATTCCAACAAACTTGTAGCTTGCCTTAACAAAGCATGATGTCATTTTTGCATAACCAAAAAAATTATTGCCACACCACTCCCATGATCATGCCATTCCATTGGAACCTAGTAGTGTCATGTCTAATATTTGGTCGTACTGATACCCTCATACCCTTAAGTCAGAGATAGAAAATTTGATACAAGAGTTGTTAAAAGTTGAACTTATTCGGCCTAGTAACAATCCTTGCTCTTCTCCTATCTTATTGGTGCGAAAGAAATATGGGTCTTGGTGGTTATGTATAGATTTTTGTGAGCTCAATAAGATCCATTAAGGATAATTTTTCTATTCTAGTGGTTGATGAATTAATATATGAACTACATGGGGCTATATTTTTCTCCAAATTAGACCTTTTATTGGGGTACCATCAGATCAGGCTCAAGGGTGAGGATATCCCCAAAACAACATTTCACACTCATGAGGGTCACTATGCAGTCTTGATTATGCCCTTCAACTTGACCAATGTACCATCCATGTTCCAAAGCCTCATGAACATCTTTTGCCCATTCCTTTGTAAATTCATCTTAGTTTTCTTTCATGATATTTTGATCTATAGCCACTCTTCGAAAGAGCACCTCATTCACGTGGATCGGACTCTACAAATTTTGGCACAATATCAACCTTACGCTAAGATGCCCAAGTGTTATTTTTGGTTGATTGAAGAAGAGTATTTGTGCCACATTGTCAACAAGGATGGAGTTAAGGTTGATCCTAAGAAGATTAAAGCCTTTCAAGAATGACAAAAACCTCACACTCTAAAGGGTCTTCATGGATTTTTGGACCTCATAGGATATTACTGCAAATTTGTATACAATTATGGAAAAAATACTAACTCCCCTTATAGCCATGTTAAAGAAGGATTATTTTACCTAATAGGTCTAGCTAAGAAGGTTTTCCTTGATTTGAAGCATGTTGTGACAACCACTCTCATATTAGCAATGTTTGATTTCTCCAAGCCCTTTGTAATTGAAAGCAATACTTCATGCAATGGTATTGGCATCATGTTGATGCAAGAAGGACACCCTTTGGCCTTCACTAATAAAGCACTTTCAATCAAAAATCTAGGAAAATCTTTGTATGCTAAAGAGATGCTTGCAATTCTACATGTCATGACTCATTGATGACTATATCTCATTGGGAAATATTTATCCATTAAAATGGACAACCAAAGTATTAAATACTTTGTGGAGTAGCAAGTTACCACCCCTGACCAACAAAGGTGGATATTTAAGCTTATGAGCTATGACTATGATATTATTTATAAAAAATACAAGGAGAACATTGTAGTGAATGCCCTCTCTTGCCAATTTGAAGCTTAGGGTATGTTATGTGCCACCTCTTAACCCATACCATAGTGGATAAATTCTCGTTGCGAGGATGTTCTTAAGGACTTAGAATTGCAAACCTTGTTTGCTTCACTTCAAAAATGCCCTTCCTCATGTCTTGGATATACTTGGTATAGACACGATTTATGCTATCTTCAATGCCTAGTAATCCCTCGCACGTCTCAGATCTGAGAACTCCACATGAAGGAAATGCATCCTTTCCCCACTACCAATTATTCTAGGTTTCTCAAGACATATGAACAGATTAAGATAATTTTTTTTTAAGGTTATGAAGAAGGATATTTTAAATTTTGTGGGTAAGTGTGACATTTTTCAATGCATGAAAGGAGAAACAATGTATTTCTAGAAACTCTATATCCATTGTATTATGAAAACAAACATTGATTGAATTGAATTGATAAATTAAGTAGTATAACACAGCCTTAGAATAGTCCGTAAATCATAGAACCACCTAGGCACAATATAGACTTGGTTATAACAGCATAACAACCCTAGCCTATAATGGAATAAATAAAGTTACGCTAACATCCCCCCTTTATTACATTATTTTGCAATACATAAAGAGTTGTGAAACAATTCAAATTTGACACGTGCAAGTGCCTTAGTGAAAATGTTTGTAACTTGAGCATCAATGGAGATGTACTGAAGCTAATTTCGATGCCTTAGAACTTTGTCTCGAATGAAGTGATATTGTGTGTCAATATGCTTGGTTTTATCATGATGTACTGGATTCTTAACAAGGTTCAAAACACCCTAGTTGTCGCAGAACAAGTGTATTGGAGATTTTTATGGATGACCCATACTTGTCAAAATGTGACACAACCATATCACTTCGCACACATCTTTGTGTGACGTGATACTCTGCCTCTGTAGATGAATAGCAACCACTTGTTGCTTCTTGCTATGCCAAGAGACAGGACCGGATCCAAGATGAAATATATATCCTGAAGTTGAATTTTGATCATAATATGACCTAGCATAGTCAAAGTCTGTGTATCCTTGCAAGAAGAATTTATCATTCCTCTTGTATTCTAGGCCATATTCCATTGTGCCACAGACATAGTGAAGAACACATTTTGTTGCTTTCTAGTGAGTATTCTTAGGTTCCTGCATGAACCTCAATAGATAGTTGATAATAAATACGATATATGGCCTAGTATTAGTCAGATATATGAGACTCCTGATCAGCTATCGATAGAGAGTACCATTTACCTGAGGTGAAACATCATATCACGATAACTGAATCCCTTATTCCATAAAAGTTGCCATTGGCTTGCAATCAGTCATGTGATATTTTTCTAACAGTTTCCTGGCATACTTTTTTTGAGTCACTTTGATGTAGTGCTTCTTCTGGCTCACTTCCATACCAAGACAATAATGGAGAAGTTTGAAATCTTTCATCTCAAAATATTTACACAAGTCTCTTTTGACAGAAAAGATCATAGTTTTTGAACTCCCTGTAATGAGCAGATCATTGACATAGAGTACAAGCAACACTATCTCAAAACCTTATTTCTTGAAATAGAGGTTTACATCTGATGAACATCTCTTAAATCCATGTTGTAGGAGGTGATTATCCATTTTTATATACCAATCTCGAGGAGGTTGTTTTAAACCATATAAGGATTTGACCAACTTGCACATTTTTTGCTCTTGGTCTTCCACTTCAAATCCTTTATGTTGTGTCATGTAGACTTCCTCTTGGAGATCACCATTCAGAAAAGCACTCTTGACATCCATCTGGTGAACTTTCCACCCACACTATGTTGCCATAGCACAAAGAACTTGAACGGTGGTCATCCGAGCAGTAGGTAAAAAAGTTTCCTCATAGTCAATGCCTTCCTTTTACGCATAGTCCTTTGCAACAAGATGGAACTTATGCTTATCAATTGTCCCATATGCCTTGTACTTAACTTTGTACACCCATTTGCAACCAATGGGCTTCTTTCCATGTGGCAGATCGACAAGCTCCCAAGTTTTTTTCTTTTTCAGAGACTTATACTCAACATCCATAGCAGCCTTCCATTGTGGCTCACTAAGGGCATCTTGTACTGAAGTAGGTTCATGTTCATTCATTGAAGACATAAAAACCCTATCATCATATATATCCATATACTTTTTTTCTCTCTTTGGATCAATAGAAATTTCCTTAAAGGATTGAAAAAGGTCATCAAACCTAGTAGTCTCTTCTCCTACTCTTTGTTGTCGAGCCATGTTGTGAGTATGAGGTCTATCTAAAGTTAAATTTGGAGGAGTGGATAACTTGGAGTCTCTAACTGTATTTGTATACCATTTTGGATTCTTCTTCTGTAGTGATGAAGAAGATGAAGAAGTAGAAGGACCTCCAGTATTTGGTGATAAAGGGGACTTATCAACTTTGGATTCCACAAGATCTAGGTATACATTAGATGTGTTTTGTGATGTGAAAGCCTCATCAAAAAAATCTCTAATGACATGAATCTTATTGGTCAAAGTATCAATCAAACGATAGCCCTTGGTGTGCTCATCATAGCCAAGAAGAATACACTTCAATGTCTTCTCATCTAGCTTCTTCATTTTCTCTTTCGATATGTGCATGAAATATTTAAATCCAAAAATGCGCAGATGAGAGATGGAGGGTTTTCGATCACTCCATGATTCCTATGGATTCATTCCTTGCAGGGCCTTTGTGGGTGCCCTATTTAATAGATATACTATTGTGGTGACAACTTCTGCCCAATATTATTGCCCAAGACTAGCTCTTATGAGCATACAATGAACTATTTACATGATAGAATGGTTCCTCATTTCAACAACTCCATTTTTCGGAGTATAAGCACCGAGAAATGACAAGCATTGAATCAAGAGTGCAAAAAACACTTTAGAGGTAAACTCACCCCCTCGATCTGAGCGAAGGGTCTTTATAGAAATCCTTGACTCCTTCTCAACAGATTTTTTGAATTGCTGGAAGAAACTAAAGGCTTTAGATTTTAGATTAAGAAAGAACACCCACATATTTTTTGAGTAGTCACAAACAACTAAAAATACCTCTTCTCCCCACAACTGGTTGGTGTGAAAGGACCGCACATATCGGTGTGAATAAACTCCAAAGGTTTATTTGCTCTTGTAGAGATCTTCTCAAAAGGTAATCTATGTTGCTTTCCTGCAAAGCAGTCAGAGCACACTGGCAATGTGGAAGAAAGGGAAGGAAGACCCTTTACCATCTCATACTTACTTAGCTGAAGTAAGTAGCTAGAACTAAGATGCTCATATCTCTTGTGCCATAGGGAAGTTGCTTCCTTTGTAGAGACTGACATGTCTACATGGGGACTAGAGATAGAATCTAATGCAAATAAGCCATGCTTATATGAAGCGGTTGCAATGTTATTACCCCTCTTGGTAATAGAACAAAACTTATTGCCACCCTCAACACTAAAGTTCACAACCATATCCTTATCCAGAATTTGTGTGACTAACAACAAATTGTTTGCCAATCCTAGAACACAAAGGACTTTTTCAATCTAAAACTTTCCATAAGGAAGAGTGACTAAAACTGTACCATATCCTTGAACCTTATAGGCTTTGTCATCAGCAATAGTGATAGGTTTACCCTCTTTGGCCTCAAATGATTCAAACCATGATTTGTTGCCAGTCATGTGCTTACTAGCACCATAATCAACATACCATAAAGGATCCATCTGCTTGGAGGTTTTGGTAGTCATGATCACCTTGTGTTCCCACTCAGAATCCAAATCAGATTCTTCAATAGCAACATTCACCTTGGGTCTCTTGTTCTTATTTTGTGGTTTGTTCTAGCCTTTCTATTTAGGTTGCTTATTCTTGTGCCAACATCTGTTTGTATCATGATCATCTTTGTAACATATTTTGCAATATATTTTTGTTTGTTGAGGTTGTTTACCTTTTGAATTTTTTTTAGAATTTCCTCCTTTCTAAAAATTACCCTTCTTCTTAGGCCCTTCCTGTTGGAATAGAGGGTTGTGTTAGAAGAATCATCTCTCTAAAGTTGGCGTGCCTCCTCTTCTTGAAGTAGATTGACCAACTCGACAAAGGTAACTTTCCTTTGTGACACCTAAAGTGAGGTGATCAACACCCTATAATAATCAGGTAAATCTCTCAATACCACTGAGATAAGGAGCTTATCATCCATAGTTTCTCCCGAAGAACTCAATTTTGCTTTCAACTCAGACGCTCTGCAAAGAAAGAGTTCAACTGTCTCTACCTGCTTCATGCTTAGACTGTGTAATTGAGATTGAATAAAAAGAATAGTGGAGTCATTATTTCCCTCATAGATAGTTTTAAGGGCATCCCATGCCTCTTTACTATATGCATAGTCAACAATGTGGGGTTGAACTTTGTCTAAAACAACAAGCAAGATGAGGACTTTTTCCTTGCTATCTTTCTTGTCAAAGTCTATTTGAGTAGCAAATGGAGCTGTGGTTGTTGTTGATCCAGCAATTGGTGAAGGTCTTGTTGTTGCTCCAGAAAAAACATCCCATAAGTCGTCCATGACTAGGATAGCCTTCATCTTGTTTTTCCATGGTGTGTAATTAGGACCTTTCAACAACTGATGAGAATCGATCATTAATTTTGCAGACATTGTGAGGGTTCCTTATAACACCAAATGGTCTCCCTTTCGATATAACTTTTTCTAGGCCGTTATACCATACAAAATACCCGCCCTTACATGAGGAAGACTATAGATATTTTGAAAGATCAAAAAAAATCACCCGCCCTTACATGAGGGAGACTAGATAATTTTTAGAGATCATACAATACATGGAAATTAGGCGGTACTGAAATGGAATCGTCTCGTTGATGGAACCTACCATAGAAAGTCATCAATCCTCATGCGTGGGGCGTAACTTCCCCTAAACACTTTGAATGTCAGAACTTTCGTCAGGATTTACGCCTAAACACAAGAACAATTAGGGTAGTGGATGGAGTAAAAAAATATAAAATGGCATATTTATTCTTCTTTCAAAATTGATAGAGAACAAGCTCAGACATTGTTTTGGCAGCTATATTAGGTTGTAGATATAGTAGCCCAATCACGACAACATTACCTATAAGTGTGGGCTAGAGGTATCACAAATACCGAACGTTGTAGTGCAATAAATTGCATAGATGAGTTCAATCATTTTTGGAACTCTGGATTTTTCTTTAGAAATATATTAGAAATAAAATGCAACATACATCATTTAAAGCATCCAAAAAATGAACCTAAGGTATCGGTAACCACCGAGAATGCACCTTTTACAAATTTTGCCAATTTTGTAGAAATGTTGAAAAATTCTTTCACTTTCACTTTCTCCCCTTAATTTTTGTAGTTTTTGAATTAAAAAAATGGCCTCCCCTTGTTAAGTTTTTGAAAAACATTTCTCTCTAAAGTATTTAATTTTTTTTTTTTATAAAGTTTAATTAAAAAAAATTACTTTTTCCAATAAAAATTATTAAAAAATAATTTTATAAAGAAAAAAATAATTAAAAGCACTTTTAATTAAAGTAAACATAATTAAAAAAATAAAAAAAAAAACTATAGAAAATAAATAATTAACAAAAAAAAACTTAACTAAAAAAAATTTATATACCTTTGACCAAAAAAAAGGTAATGGGGGGGATCGGAGGGAGTTGATCCCCCGACCTCTGCTCCACGAACGCCTTACAATTGGGGACGCCTGCCAGTCGAGCTAGGTGGCCTGACATAGGCTAGACAACGCCTTCCCCTATTTAAAGGAGCATGGGGTGGTGAGCTTGTAAAGCACCGCTCCGTCGTGGCTCCTCTACGGGTGGCGCTTCAACGACAGCAACTCCGTCGTCTGCTGTGAACATCTGCAACAAATTTTTTATGTTCTCGTTGCTCACCTCCCTTAACTGCCTTACGCTCTGCCTCCATTCTGACTCAACTGCTGCAAACACCTTCTTCTGCTGCGACCTCCAATAGAACTCACCAAGGTCTGAGATTTGCCAAAACTTTTTCTCGAGCACAACTCGATCACGTAGAGAAAAAAAATGATCTGCCTAGGGAATTGGTTGCTATGGCCACAAACATGATAGCTTCTAGGGGATCAATAATATATTTCAAAGGAAATTTAAGCAATGAATGTTAATCAAGCAGTGTAAGTCCACACTACAAGATCCTGGTTTCACAATGGCTATGATATGCAATTTGATCACACATCGGTCCACCATAGCTCTTTCATAGAAAACAATGAAACTGTACCTTCGATGTGATCCAAAAAAAATATTAGCAAGGCACACAATGCATCCTACCGTCCCATGGCTCAAAATGTAACTTAGATAGCATGTTTTGGCAGAACTCTATGAAATGATTGTTCGAAGATTTTTCACATCGGGTTCACCATCGTGGATCCGACCAACTGTTGCAATTCCATGATGCAGGCTGTGATCTGGTCTGTACTACAATGGCTAACACATGGCCTCGTTGACTTCTCATGGGAAATACTTTGTGATACAATTTACTGTGCACCCTGCAGAATGCTCACAAGATCAACAGGAAGGTCTAGGACCAATCAACAAAAAAAAATCATCTATTCTCCTACAAGATCATAGAGCCTGCTAGCAGAGATCAAAAATCATTTGTCATAGATGGAGCAAGGTCTCATCGCGACCAGCTCTGATACCATATTACGAAAACGAACATTGATTGAATTGAATTGATCAATTAAATAGTACAACGTAGCCTTAGAATAGTTCGTAAATCATGGAACCACCTAGGCGCAATATAGACTTGGTTATAACAACATAACAATTGTAGCCTATAATGGAATAAATAAAGTTATGTTAACACATTCCCTATTATCGATCAGGTCTGGACAAATATTTCCATAGACTTAATTAAAGGGTTATCTAAGTCTAGAGGGAAATTGATTATTTTTGTGGTAATGGATCGTCTCTTGAAGTATTCTTATTTTTGTTCTCATTCCCATACTTACACAACCTCCACAATTACCCAAATTTTCCTTGATTCTATCTTTCACCTTCATGGAATACCCACATCCATTGTGTCTGATCATGTTCCTACCTTGACTAGTAATTTTTGGCAAGAATTGTTCAATTTGTAGCGAACTCAGTTCAAAATGAGTTTAGCTTATCATTTGCAATTGGATGGCCAGACTGAGATTGTCAACAAATATTTGGAGATCTACATTCGTTGCTTTACCTCTGATCATCCTACACAATGGGTAAAGTGGCTTCCCTTGGTCGAGTGGTGGTCTAATACTTCCTATCACATGGTGACCAAAGTCACCCATTTTGAAGTAATTTATGGATAGCCTCCATTCATGCCCTCCTCCTACATTCTAGACAACTACAAGGTCCATGAAATCGACACTACACTTAACCAACATGCCAAATTCATCAACTAAAGCTAAATTTGGAAGCGGTCCAAAAGTAGATGTGCCAACAAGATAATCAGCATCATTCTGAGCATAGCTTTGATGTTGGTGATATGGTCTTCCTTCACTTGCAATGGTGAAAACAATCCTCTATCTAGCTACGCAAGTGCTATAATATCGCCACCAAATACTATGGGTTCTACCAGGTTTTACAGTGGATTGGTGCCACTACCTACAAATTGGCCATATTATCAACATCCAGGATCCACCAAATTTTTCTTGTATCCTCCCTCAAGAAGGTGGTGGACACTTAGGTACAGGTTCAATATACCCTCCTAAAACTAGAGGAATAAGGTTCTATCTTGCTCAAGCCAAAATAATTGTTAGATAATTGGATGCGAACCCTTTAAAACCGCCATTACTGAGGTCCTTGTTCAATGGTATGGTCTACAATCGATAGATGTTACATGGGAGTCTCTCTACTAGAACTAGCACCAGTTTCCTCATCTACAACTTTGAAGATAAAGCTTTTGAAGTGGAAGGACATATTAGGACCCCATCTTAACACTATTTTTGTAATTCTCATTTGATTATGTAATGACCCACTTCCAATATGTGGACCCCATTATAATGTTATTTTGTAATAATTTTGTAATGGTATGTGGCAAGTAAAGCACCTAGATAAGTGGGGTCATTTCATGTAACTATTATCAAGAATGTAACCGATGTTTGGTAGAAGATTTTAGCTCGAGTGGTATTTTGCATGTAATCCAACTATTGAGTTTAAGAATTTATTGAAACTATATGGAGCCATGTATGAATGTATCTTTTTGCAAGTTAATGAAATATTGAAGAAGGTTGCCCCCTTAAAGAGGCATGTGATATTGAGTTATTTTGTGAGATTGTTTCAATTCTGCAATTATTTTTTGCATAGTTTTATTGTGTTATTTGATGAATTTATGTGTATTTACATTATTTTGTGTGAGCGAGCTTATTTTCTATAGTAAGTTCCTAACACTCACTACCACAAGACCCCAAACTCACGGTCTAACAAGAATAAATAGAGGATTGTGTAACAACCCTAAAATCTAACCTACTTGAGAGAGAATTTTTTTTTGCACTTGTTAGAGATTATACATATCCCCACCTAGCACAAGTCATCACGATCTAACAAGAATGAATAGAGGATTCTGTAACAACCCTAAAATCTAACCTACTTGAGAGAGAATTTTTTTTTGCACTTGTTAGAGATTGTACATATCTCCACCTGGCACAAGTCATACTATGCAAGTATCTACTGAAGTAAAGTCTCATGATTTAGTTATCCATATCATCTCTTGCGATGAGTCAAATTATCCCTTTAGTTCGTCAAAGAGCATACCCATCTCTACACCATACATAAGTCAATCTATGAAGGTGTAATATGTGTATTGTGATCATGCTATCTCATTTCCTTTAGTTACTCTCTCTATCTCTTACATATTTATGTGCTTCTAGCTCATATGCATAAGCATTAATTAGATGTCATTCATTACTCATCAATGCTTCATGTTATTCACTTGTAATTCTTAAAAATGTAGAATAACCAAATCCATAACAAGTTAACTCTAAATAGCAATAGAATCAAGATCATAAGATATCAACAATCCAATCACATATGACACATCTTTTATCCTGGGAAAACCCCTAAGGAAAAAACCTAGCCTTAAAATATATCCATATTTCATTAATTGCAAATAAATTGAATACAATCGATCTAGAAATATCTTGATTTCTTTTATCAACACTTTAATACAATTATGGGCATATAAGGATCCCCTCATATTTATGCCCCATAATATGAATTGATCCCTTTTTAACAAATTCTAAAAAAAATGAGGGAATCCCCATAAATTCCCTTGGATGAACTTTGCATTCACCCTCCCAAGGTAGCCTCTATATTTTAATCCACACTCAAGGAATATCTTTCTTCCATGAGTCTAATATGTCCATACATCAGTATCAAAAATAATACATAAGAATCAATTTATTTAATCATCTAAGAGACCATACTCTTAATCATTCAACCACTTATCAAACCACTTTCCTTAATCGACTAGGAGCCCATACTCCTAATCAATCAAGTACTTATCAAAAGCAATGAATGAATCCAACTCCTTTCTATCAAATACATCATTCTACTTGTTTAACCAATGAGTTACATTATCCATATATGTATATCACTAATTCATGGATGTACAATTCACTAGCATTTTTCAGCTCATTTAATCAAGAACTACATTATCCACTAATGTATATCTAGCTCATTTTATCCAATTGAAATTCATAACCCAAATGGCGTACATTATCCTCTAATGTATTCTAAGTCCATTCCATTAAATTTAAGCATAAGAACCACTATTATCCAATTTGACTCTAACTAATGAGGAATGCAATATCCACTGTTATATTTCTATTTCAATCTAATTCAATATGAAATACAATATTCACTATTATATTTATGTTTCGTTCAAATTCAATATGACATATATTACCCCTATTATATTTCGATCCTAATCCAGCAAATGAAACATAATCCACTATTACATTTTTTAACTCATTTCAATCAAATACATAGTCCACACAAATATATACCTATCTCAAAGATTCCATTACCCACCAACATAATTCAATGCATTTAATCAACAATACATTATCCACTAATATAAATCTAATCCATTTTACTAAAATAAAGTATAAAGTCCACTACCATGTTCCCAATCTATTCTAACTAGAATGAAACACTCTATCCTGCATACAATCCAAAATCATCCTAACTATAACAAGCACACTTAAACTCAAAATTATTTAATACTTCCCCTCCTAAATTCAAAGTTCAAAACCAATAAACATCCTTCTATTTAGCCAATAACAACCTCTGTTCAAAGGAGGTCTAAAACCAAATATAATAACCTCCCATTTGAATAAATAAACACCCTATAACTCATTATAATTGAAGGCCTTTATTTTCTATAGAACGTTCTAAAAAGTCTTTCCCCTCTTAGAAAAAGGCTAGTTGGATTTTTCCCTCTAGTACTAAAATAGGTGGTCTAATTTAACAACTCTCGACCGCTATAGCCTAATTAATTCAACAAGTAACATCTTATTCAATTCAAAACAGAAAACTTTCCACAGCATCTATATATATTCCCCGCTTTAAAAAAAAAAAGCCACAAGGCCGATTTAAAAACTCATAATAAATTTTCAAATAAATCACACTGCCCTCAAGGGCTCACTCATCAAGCCATCCTTTAAGGTTTATACATTTCAAAAGGCTTAAATGGATATAAACACTAGCCATACTGTTATTTTTTTAAAAAGGCTTATTAGAATAAAAGGTTAAATTAAAATCTATTCATCTCGTTTTTGTTGATCTGGTGTGAAAAGGGGTCCACCATCGCTTGGGGCTTGGGGTTCGTACGTCGTAGTCAATTTGGCATGCATTTAGAGGAGCAGACTACTCCTTTGCAACAGGTTAGCTTCCTCCAAAATTTGAACTTAGATCTTTTCTTCGTAAATGCCCAACCACACTTACAATTCCCTGTCTTATGCAATATGACTAAATTTCAAACATTTTGCCTTAATCGTGCAAAGGACATGTTCTTTAAAATCAGAGAACATTTTGGCTATTCAAAAGGAATTTACTAACAGAATATGTAATGCAGTAGAAGGATTTTAGAATAATGAGCAAAAGCACTTCTGACTCGTATTTTGCAGGTCAATTCAGAATAGCTTTGTGGGTAAATTATGAAACTTATGGTTACTCATTTTTTTATGTTCATGTTAGTTGGATTTTGAAGAATAATCTAATTACCCTTCCTTTAAGCTTGTGTAGACTCAGAGACTTTTACTATAGTCAAAGGATGCAGCTCGAGAAGGCATCCAATAAGTTCAAGTCTGTTCAATTTTTTTGTCTAGATTTCGACAGGATTCTTAACATCCCACAAGAGATACAACTTTAAGTTAAGATGCAATTTTTTTTTAACATCCAAATTCAAGCCCCTTCGACTGGCTAATAAGAACCATCATGAAACATCAAATCCTCCATGTGTTTATATAAAAACCTACACCAATCATATTTTAAAAATGATTGCACATATGAATAAGGTTCGAGGTGTAAATCAATTTGTTCCATCAAATTATGTAAGAAGGACGGAGGTTTAAGGTTCAAATTTTGGGCTTTGTCGGATGTCCCTTTCCTGGTATTTTCAGCGATGTAAAAGCTTAAAATGATTATGGCATCGTGATTATAGGGACGGACTATGTGGCAGCTTTCGTGACGGACAATGCTGGCAGCCATAAAAGACATAAAAGACGACGAGGCGGCTTCCGGGACGGACAATGCTGGCAGCCATAAAAGCCAACGACCTACCCAGATTCGAGCCTTGTCCTTTCCTGGTGCTTTCAAATTGTGGCATTGTGGTTATAGGGGGGACGGACAATGCTGGCAGCTATAAAAGCCTACAACCTACCCAGATTCGAGCCTTGTCCTTTCATGGTGCTTTCAGAATGTGGATATAGGGACTGACTGCACCAAGAACTGTGTGGTGGTTTTCGGGGCAAACAACGCAGAATACTGTGGCGGTCATAAAAACCGGTCAATCTACCCATTCGACGCGCTTGTCCCTTTGGTAGTGCTTTCAGCTGCATAAAAGGTTTAAAAATGATTGTGGCATGGTGGTGGTGGTTATAGGGGCTGACTGCTCCAAGAATTGTGTGGCAGCTTCTGGGGCAAACAGTGCACAATACTGTGAAGGTCATCATAAAATTTGGACAACCTACTCGGATTTTTGACGCTTGTCCCTTCTCTAGTGCTTTCAGCGACATAAAAGGTTTAAAATGGTTGTGGTCAGTGACATAAAAGGTTTAAAATGGTTGTGGCCAGCGACATAAAAGGTTTAAAATGATCGTGGCATGGTGGTTATAGGGGCGGACTGTGCCAAGAATTGTGTGGCAGCTTCCGAGGTGAACATGCAGAACATTTTGGTCGTCATAAAAGTAGGACAACCTACCCAGATTCGACGCTTGTCCCTTTCCTGATGTTTTTAGTGGCGTAAAAGTCGGACAACGTACCCGGATTCAACACTTGTCCTTTCCCGGTGCTTTCCGCGGGGCATCATTAAAAAGTTTAAAATGATTGTGGCATGATGGTTATAGGGTGCACTGCACCAAGAACTGTTTCATGGTTTTCGGGGCGGACAGTGCAGAATACTAGACGGCCATAAAAACTGGACAACCTACCCAAATTCCTGACGACTACCCATTCCACCATGTAAATTAAAAAAAAATAATGATCACACAGTATAACTTACTGGTTTCAGAGGCATTGTGGTAGTTGATGCAAGACAAGAAAATAAGCGACGGAACTAGGGTTCGATTGTGATTTCAAACAACAGTTTCCTATTCGAGGAGCACCGGAATGTGCCTTAGAATCACTCACACCCAGTGGGCTCATACAGGTAGCAAAAAGGAATGATCAAAACAAAGGGTTTAGGTGGGAAGCAAGCTGGTGTGCCACAACCAAAAATAGGATGGAAAGCAGCAACAGGAGGGCATTCTCCGGTGCCAAAGGAGACCATATTCGAATAAACGAAAAAAAATAAAAAATAACCCATATGTAACCCATTTACAAAAAAGAATGCAACACTAGGGTGAGTGACAGTTTTTTTTTATTTCCAACCTGATAGTTCGTTCGGGATCAAATTTCCAATGTCTTGGTCAGCTCTCCTTTCTCGTCCCTTCGTCTTCTTCTTCCATCCTCCCCCTGGTCTCCTTCCTTTTCACGCATCCAGGTGTGCACTACTCTAAAGGGAGGGGCACGGGTGTCTCCCTTCTCTTTTCCCCATTCGCTTGGGGAGGGGGACGTACCCACCTCATCCCCCACAGGCCTGGGCTTGTTTAATTCCTCCAGATGTCCCGTCTGCACATTTACCTCCTTTGGAAAATTAAAATCTGCTCGCACATAGATATGAAAAAAATGCATTTTAGATAACTCATGGGCCAGTCACATCGTTTTAGCCAATAAATTATTGTTAAACAATTAAAAAATATATATTAAATCAGATGTCATCTTGCAAGCATAATATCAATCTAAATATAATATTAAGTCAAATATTATGCTGTTAGCATAATATCAAATTAAATATCAAATCATAAGTCAAATCATAAGTTTAAGAATGCAATGGTTAGTTATTTTCATTTAACTATTTTATTCATGATATAATATTAAACACTATTTTTGCTAGTCAATTTAAATGTATCATTAATGTCATCATCAGATTGATAGCTTGACATTGTTCACTTGCAAGCAAGGTTAGCCTCGCAAAACTATAAAACATAGCAACGTCATAGACATAAAAACATGATCAAACGTTGCATCATATTCATGCATAGCCATAGCACCAACAATGTTAGGCATTAAAACAATGAATCCAATTATATTGTTTCCTCATCAAGGGTCCTAAAAGGTTAGGTTGTGACAAATTGATAAGTTCTATAGTAGAACCTGCAACTACACTAAATGCTTTAAGTCATCCCGAATGGAAGGCAACCATGGAATCAAAATTTACAACATTGATGAAAAGTAAAACCTGGAATCTAGTTGATTTACCTCAAGGAAAAACTATTATGAAATGTAAATAGATCTACAAGATCAAATATAAAGCCGATGGTTCACTTGATAAATACAAAGCTAGTCTAGTTGCAAAAGGATATACAAAACAAAAGAAATTGATTATGAAGAAAATTTTGCACCAACAACAAGAATGACTAATATTATAACAAATTGTGCTTTAGCATCACATCAAATAGATGTAAAAAGTGTGTTTCTTAATGATGATCTTGAAGAAGAAGTATATATCACAACTGGAGGGATTTGTAATCAAAGGACAAGAACAAAAGGGTTGCAAACTGGAAAAATCCTTATATGGTCTAAAGCAAGCACCAAGAGCATGGTATATAAAGATTAATAATCATTTGTTATAGATAATTTTAAAATAAGTTTGTTAGATCCAAATATCTATACAAAGAAAGTTTGACATAAGAGAATTATAGTATATGTCGATGCTATAGTAATCATAGGAAGCTCA
This sequence comes from Wollemia nobilis, assembly GCA_028583015.1. NCBI lineage: Eukaryota > Viridiplantae > Streptophyta > Pinopsida > Araucariales > Araucariaceae > Wollemia > Wollemia nobilis. Next base: position 6,830,094 of record JAQPPZ010003305.1, on the reverse strand, counting down.
AAAATTATAATAAATGAAGTTAAAAAATATCTAGAGAAGGAATTTCAAATGATATATTTGGGACTTCTACATTATTGTATTGGTTTGGAAATTCATCGAAATGAAAACAATATCACAATAACACAAACAAAGTATGGAAAATTATTGCTTAAAAAGTATAGATTGGAGAATTGAAAATCCAAAGATACTCCTATGGAGCAAGGATTACAATTGTCTAGATATGACGAGGCACCTTTAGTCTTAACCACTATCTATTATCAATTAATTGGAAGCCTTTTATATTTAACAAATACTGGACTAGATATAGTTTTTTTATCCAAGTTATCATTCAAGGTTCATGAAATAACCTAGGGAAAGTCATTGGAAATCTACAAAACTAATACTACATTATATTAGTAAGACTATAGAATATGGATTAGCATATAAAAAGGATAATGATAAATTCTATCTACAAGGATATTTAGATTATGATTATGCAAGGTTTATGGATGACAAAAAATCTACACCATGCTATGTTTTCTATCTTGGCTTAGGACCTATTTCATGGTATAGTAAAAAGCAACATGTATTTGCTATTTCATTTATGAAAGTATATTATCATGCAGTAAAATATGTAGTCTATGAAGCACTATGGTTACCGTATATACTATCATATATGAGCATCAAAAGAATTCCCACATTGATAAATTGTGATAATCAAGGATTTTTAGGATGTATAAATGTAGAATGAAGCACACAATTCATTATATCTATTATGAATATTTATACAATACAATATGAAGGGACGTACCCTTACACATATTAATTATAATACCCTTACATAAATAACCTAATGTTTTATTCTAACATTCCCCCCATAATACATTAGGTCTTCAAAGAACAAGAGAGGAAACTTCGAAAGTATTCAAACTTTCCACGATCTAGAGATTTGGTGAAAACATCAACAACTTGCTCCTTCGTGGAAATGTACTGGAGTTGAATATTGTGCAATGAAACATGGTCGCGAATGAAGTGTACTTGTATCTCAATGTGTTTGGTGCACTCATGAAAAATAAGATTGCAAACCAGTTTCAAAACACCATAATTGTCATAGTGCAGAATTGCAGGCTGACTCTATGGAATCCCAATGTCTATCAAAATGCGATGTAACCATACTGCCTCACAAATAGCATCTACAACAACACGATACTATGACTCAATGGAAGATGTGATACTCTATTTTTTTACTACCCTAAGAAATCATTCTAGATCCAAGGAAGAACAAATATCCTATCGTCGATCTCTTATTATCCAAGGATCCTCCATAATCTACATCTGTGTATCCAGTAAAGAAGAATTTATCATTATTTTTATACTCCATGCCATAACTATCTGTACCACGAATGTATCTCAACACATGCTTAGCCGCTATCCAATGAGCTTTCTTAGGTTCATGCATAAACCTAGATAGATAACTAATGGCATAGAAAATATCCGATTTGGTATATGTCAGGTAAATTAACCCTCTAATTAATTGATGATAGATAGTTACATCTACCTATGGAGGGCTATCATGATGAGATAGATGTAGACCAGGTTCAATTGGTGTGTTCATGGGTTGACACTCTGCCATTATGAAACTCTCTAACAAAGCCTTGGTGTAATTTATTTGAGAAACAAATATGTGATCCTGCATATTCCAAATATCCAATCCAAGGCATAGTGAAGTAAACCAAGGTAATTCATGTCGAATGAATTTTTAAGGTCATCCTTGCAAGATAAAATTAAATTCTCAGCATTCCCTATGATGACAAAATCATCGACATAAACTACAACAATGGTTGTCTCCCTCCATGTTGTTGAAGGTAGATATTAGGGTCATACGAAGTCCCTAACAAAGCCATGTTGTAAGAGGTATTCATAAATTTTGATGTACTAGGCTCTTGGAGCATGTTTCAAACCATACAGAGATTTGATCAATCTACATACTTTTCCTTTGCTTGGATTAATGACAAATCCCTCAAGTTACTTCATGTAGACTTCTTCTGCTAAATCTCCATTTAGGAATGCACTTTTGACATCCATTTGATGTACCTTCCAACCAAATTGTGTTGCCATTGCAAAAACAATACGAATGATCTTGATCTTGGCCATAGGTGCAAATATCTCATCATAGTTTATGCCTTCCTCATGTGCATACCCTTTTGAAACTAAATGAGCCTTGTGCTTATCGAGTGTTCTATCAACTTTATACTTTGTTTTAAACACCCATTTGCATCCTATGGCCTTCTTCCCTTGTTGAAGATCAACTAGCTCCCATGTGCCATTCTTCATCAATAAATTATACTCAGCCTCCATGGCTAACTTCCAATGGGGAAGCTCAAGAGCTTCAAGAACCATTTCAAGTTCAGGGCTATTCACCACAGTGCTCATCAATGCCAAATTCACTTCCTCATGAGCCATGCTCTATGTTCTTGGTTTGGAGGTAGAAGTTTCAGGTGGAGCACTCATATGGGAATCTTGCAGTGTATTTTTGTACCATAATGGTTGACTCAAATTATTTGGAGGTAAACTCACAATAGGAGTAGTTCCTCTACTATTATCTTCATCATCATGGATGATTCATGGACCATTATCAGGATCATATGGTGTTGTAGGTGGACTAGTTGGAGATTCACTAGTTTCATCAAATATGACATCTCTACTAACATAAATTTTTTGAGTAGTGGGATCCATGAGCCTATAACCTTTAGATTCACTACTATACCCAAGAAGAATACACTTTAAGGACTTCTCTTCAATTTTCTTTCGTTTCTCTTTGGGAACGTGCATGTAGGTAGTACAACCAAACACTCAAAGATGAGAGATGGATGGTTTCTCTCCTGACCATGCCTCTTGAGGAGTCATCCTCTGAAGAGCCTTTATAGGTGTTAGTAAATATATTGTAGTTTACACTTCCTAAGCCCAAAATGCTAGACTCAATTGTGCATCTTTCAGCATGCTTCTTACCATTTCCATGATGGTATGATTTTGTCTTTCACAAACTCCATTTTGTTGTGGCATGTATGAAGTGGTCAATTATCGTCGAATCCCATTGTCCTTCAGGAAGGCAAAAAATATTTTTATGTGTACTATCCCCCTCAATATGAGTGGAGTACATGAATATGATGGTTGGTGGTAATCTCTACAAGAGTTTTGAACTCCTTGAAATATTGAAAGGTTTCATCCTTCGATCTCAAGCAATATACCCACATTTTTCTAGAATAGTCATCAACAAATAGCAAGAAATATTGAGGGCTAGTGTGGCTAGCCTTGAGGGATCTACACAGATCGGTGTGAATCACATCAATAGGTCCTTTAGCATGATGTGTGCTAGCCTCAAATAAAATTTTGTGTTGTTTGCCTAATATGCAAGTAGAATAAATGTTAGAAGGAAGAGCAAGGGATGGAAGACCATGTACCAAATATTGCTTTTGCAAGGTCATCAAGTAGTGGGGATTCATGTGTCTATAACATCGATTCCAAAGGGTAGGAACATCAACAATACGAATAGTGAGTTCCTAATTTTTAGAAGCCACACAATCAAGAAAGAATATTTTCCAAACTCCTACTGTTCTAGCGACGATGTGAGAATATCTAGCTTTGTTGTGAATGAGACAACATTTTTCTCCATCCACAGTATCAAACTCCACTCACAAATTGTTATCCAAAATTTGATTGATAGACAAGAGGTTCTTCGTGAGTCCTAGCACATACAAGACCTTCTTGATCTGATAATTATGCTTTCCAAGATGGATTTACACATCTTCCATTCCTACGATGTCATAGGGTGTGTCATCCCCCAAATGTACCTAATCAGGATAAGATTTTTCACCCAACGAGACAAACTAATCCTTTCTACCAGTAGTTTTATTGGAAGCAACAAAATCAACATACCAATTGGTAGTGGTGGATGGTTTCTTTTGATGAGTAAGATCAAAATCCTTTGTCTCGTCCTCATGTTTAGTATTGGCAACATTCCCTTGTTGTCGATGTGGTCATCATTGGTTCCACCCCCCTTGTTCTTAGGAGGTGGTCCTCTTGGCGAAGTATTCTTGTTACTTGAATCTCCCTGAGTAAAAGAATTGTACCAACATTCTTTCAAGTCATGTCCCTTTTTACCACAAATCAAACAACTCTTTTATGGTTTGTTGGGATTTTTTTGGCTTTTTCCTTTCTGGCAGAACAACTTCTTGCCCTATTGATTTGTCATCATGGCATGCTCTTCTTCATTTTATTTCTCATGGAACGCTTCCTCTTGTTGCAATATATTAACCAATTCTTCAAAATTTGGCTTCTGCTTCAAGATGTTCAAGGATGTCACAAAGGTGTGATACAACTCTAGGAGTGCTCTTAGAACAATGGGTACAAGGATCTTATCTTCCATAGTCTCTCTTAGTGCTTGTAGGGAGGCACAAAGCATCGCTACATGGTGAAGAAATAACTCCAACTTATTATCACCTTTCAACCTTAAAGTGTGCAACTATCCTTGAAGATGAAGAATTTGATTTTAGTTCTTTGACTCATACACTTGTTGCAACTTCATCCATACTTTAATAGAATTCTTAGCATCCAAAAATGAGGTTGGACATCATTTGAGATACCAAGGAGAAGGATCATATGAGCCTTGCATTTTCATTGATCAAACGCCTCCGATATTTACCAGCTATTGATGGATGTTGCTCAGTCCTAGTGATAATATCCCATAAGACTTCAAATTCAAGAATGGCTTGAATCTTCATTTTCAGGCGCATAATTGTCACCTTTGAGAATTTGAGAATCGAAGAGCAATATTTTGGGAGCAATCGATTGCACCATTTCACGTGGGTAAAATATATATTGGTACTTTTTATATTGGAAATATTTATAAGATATGCACCTTCACATTTTTTTATTAGATTTATAAATATTAATATTTTATAAAGTTACTTTATAAAATAACTTTATATATTTAATAATTATATTATAAAGTGCACAATAATTATAATATAAATGTTTCTGGTGTTACTTATCTTGATTTTAATGTTTACAATTGGAGATTGTGCCCTAATCCCTATGCCTTTTCCTTTTTTTGAGATCTAGCACCAACGATACCTCAATCGTGCCCACCAATGATCAGTAGGAATTGCAATAATAGTAGCTACAATCCATGGCTTGGTAAACATGAACAGTGTATCCATATATTTCTAAATATGGCCTTATGAGGTCATGGTCCATCATGTTTTATGCAGATTCAACTTGTAGTGCTAAAACGGGATAACGATTGTAGCTAGTCGAATTGCAGACACAAAAAATAGATATTTTATGATTATGTGCAGTGATTTCACAGTGCCTAGGACTCAAAAAAGAGGTAATTATAGTAGATGTCAAGTTGTCTTCTGGGTGCATCTTTGGATGGAACCATATTTACATATTTGTGTGTAATCCTATAATTAAGAAATCAATGCAAGGAGATAGCTCTCAGTTACATGCACTTAACTGACCAAGCCACCTCCTTATCCCTCCACCTTAGAAAAATTATAAATAAGACCTCACCTCCTTGATGGAGCATGAGGATGGACATTGTAGTGAAGCCCTAATGAATTATCAATTAACCACAATAATCATGCTCCTCAGATATTAGTATTCCACCATCCTTGTCCCGTGTAGAACTTGATCGCATCCTTTCAGAGACCTAGATCCACTCCTAAATACCTTTTATATGATACATGTCATGACCATCCCACCTTTAATGGTATCAAATTACAGTCATCTGATCCTAAACAATCGACTCCTAGCCCATGCAGGAAGCCTCCCAATGTAGCATGATTTTTTTGCAAAGCAAAAACATCCCACGCACAACACAATGACACAAAAATAGCAAAATCAACCCATATAAGGTAAAAAGCAAGCTCATTTCATTTTACTTCTGCATGTTTATCACTTTGTTAATACTTGCATTGATCTTTACTTTAATTGCATTTGAGCCTCACTTAGGGAGGCTCAATGTATATTACTAAATCAGTATAGGTTTACATGTGTGCAGGTCCAACAGGTACAAACCAGGTCCCACAAAAAATCGCTAGTTGTGATCGTTTGCTTACATATGGTCGTCAACCATAATCATATACCTATAAATGGTCACTAGAAACCTACACAACCCCAATCAACCTTCCACGTAGCAGTGGTCATTAGAAACTCAGCCCAAGCACTTATTGTAGCATGAAATTACTAAAGCACCATTATCTTTGCATAATAGGAAACACTCTTAATTTTCATTGTAAACTCCTATGTGGGTAAATAGTGTAAAATAATAGAGGAAGCACAACAACATTTTAAATTTTAATATCATATTCATTGCTTTTCATTTTATATTGCATGGTGTATACTTTTATTTTCTACAGTTGAGAATCTAATTTCTCAAAGTTCTATATTTTGTTTTACAAATACATAATAATAATGGGATTCAGGTAGTAAGGATAGGGTAAACTTCTCATAAGGACTCAGTTCGAGTGGTTGAGAATTTGATTCCCCAAAGCTTGGAGATTCTATTATTGGACTATGAAGCTAATATCCACCAAGGCTATAGATGCAAAATTGGTAGTGGAGTATTCTCATGTGTGGTGACACATCTCTCTTGAAGAGACCATTGTACACACATAAGGACAAGAAATTTTTTTGGTTCTTCCTATTATTGGTATAATCTTTATCCTCTCCAAGATTGGTAAATGAACTCATTATTTGCACACACAATGGTTCTTGATTGGCCAATGTCATTACCATACTCAACAGTGGTAAATGAATTTCACAAAGCACACACATTGGCTCTTGATTGATTTACATCATAGTCAAGCTCAAGATAGGAAATGAGCTCACTATCCACACACTGGTTCTTGATGGACTTGGTCTCATTTAGAGGATAACCAAGATTTTTGATGAATCTTGATTAGCTAATGTCATCATACCTTCACTAGACATGTATGACCATTATCATAGGTAATTTGTGCCAAATAAATAATTAGCATTGCACTTCACATCCATCTACCTTCGCATAATGCATTTTTATATAGGTAAAATTGCATCTTTCATGACTAGCCATTTACACCACTTTCATATCCTTTGATTTTTGAATGCATAAGAACTAGTTTCTTACATATAAAAATGGTATGAATCATTTATCTTTTTTTTCATCATTCAATTTGATAACTTTTTCCTATCAAGTTTCACACCTTTAACTTCAACATGATGATATACCTCACACAGGATCTGCTTTACAACCACTCACGAGGGGCAACCTCCATTTTGGTCACACACAAGCACACATCCTCACTGTATATTACCTAAAAAATATTGTCGTAAGGACATACCTAACACATTTTTATCATCTCTTTTTGCATACTATTTTTGACTTCTTTGTATACATCATTATTTGTCTTCATGCTTCATATTTTTCATAAATCGCATTTTGACTAGCATGACAAGTTTGCATTCAAACCAAAATGATTATAGGTATACATCATTATTTAGATTATTCACAACATGCATTAACATAAAATATCAAATAAATACATGCATCATCATAAACATAATAAAAATACAAAATGTAGTATGGTATATATCTTGCAGGTAGTGATGACTTCCACTACTTGTAAAGGGTACCCCCATCACCTACTGCTATGCTTGAGCTCATAACTATGATAGTTGTGTCTCTAATGATTGAATATACTTTACCTATGTAGCTATTTGGGCACTCTGAGTTGCTATCTACTTTGCCTAAGTAGCTAGCTCCATTCTTTGAGCTACTATCTTTACCTCTAACTCCTCCACCTGATCACCTTTTCCTCCATCTCCCTTGCCACTGGTTCTAGTCATATCTCCTCCACTGACCACCTCCACCTCATCACATGGTTGTTGGGAGCATCCTCTTATCTTGGTCTAGCTCCCTTCCCCTCTCTTGATCTAGGAGTCTTAAATTTTTTGGGTCTAGGTGTAGCCCCCTATTGGGAGTCATGTGCATCCCTTTGATGAGCAACCTCTCAGATCGCCAACTGCATCTAGTGATCCAATATTGGTCATGGGGTGGAGCTAACTTAGTTTTAATCCTCTAAGGTCTAAACTCTCGATACCAATACCGATAAATAAGCCTCCGTCCCTACATCATCCATACCCAAACTCACCAATAAAGGGTCATCCTCGTTCAACTCCAAAAACTATGTAACATCAAGATCACCACCTACAGCTGGTGGATCCCTTGTCACTCATTGAAACTAGTAATCTCGTAGCTATAGTATCTCCTATACCAACCCAAACTTCCATTGTACTTGATCAATATGATATAGCTCCACCTCGCTCTTCTCTAACCTCAACCATCAAATCTACTGAATACAAGACAAATCTACACCATTCTCATCCCATATTAATTGCATCTACTAGGGCCTCCATATGATCCAACAAGGATGTAAGTCATATATCACTCACCTAGCTACCTCCAGCTAAGGATCTCTACACATAATCCTCAAAGGAACCCATTGGTACATAGTTGGTCACCCATCATCTATTTGCTATCATGGCAACCCATTAGGTCTCCACACTACCACATGCTCCCAACACCACTGGAGCAAGATGGTAAGCACAGTATTGTGACCTTATTTTTACATGACATTATATAATATCCTATATAAATGACACATTACAAAGAGTCCCCATGCAAAGTGCATCTTTATGTCTTTGATCTTGACCAAAACTCCTACTAAAGCCCATGGTAGATGATGCCTACTCATGTGGTATGCCAATAATCCAAAAATCACCCCACTTAGCACAATTATCAGTGTGGAAATTCCCTATTGCTCTATCATCCCCTATGTATTAACACCACTTTTTTGGATCTCATAGGCTCGATACCTGGTCAACTGCTCCATAGATCCTACCTTTATCAAAGACTAGTACACTATTTTCCCTCTAATCAAGATACACAAAATCCTTCATACATGCTCAAGGGTGACTACCATCTCCCTTGTAGGTAACCAAAATGTGGATGATGTTTGGTACCACCTCTCTACTAATACAATCAATAGTGAATAATCTACAACTACTCTAGGTATCTCTACTATGTGGACAAGCCCTACCCGTTCCATCACATCCCTCTCTACTTGAGTGAGATCCCTCACTCTGTCCTCAAAGTCTCAACAATGCCACTCCTTATTCTCAAGAGTACCTTACTACAACCAAAAACATCAACAAATAACATTATTAGTTCATCATCATCATCAAAATCACAAAAATTATATAGTATAAGAAATTTTTCTAGCGGTTCCATGATTTCACTAGCATTTTCATGATTCCACTAGCATTTTCATGATTTCATTAGCGATTTCACGATTTCGCTAGCAATTTCATGATTTTGCTAGCGAATTCATGATTTCTCTAGCATTTTCATGATTTCACTAGCGATTTCATGATTTTGCTAGCAATTTCATGAAATCCTTAAGGTTTCATGAATTTTTAGGGTTTCACAAATTTGCAGGATGTGAATTCATCACATGGCTACGAGTTAACAACGACGACCATGCAATGCAAAGCCTAACAAAAAATATAGAAACTTTTAGAAAAACAAAAAAAATAAAAAAATCTTGTAACAAAAAATAATTTAGCACTTACTCGTAACTTCCAACTGCTCCATCATTGCCCCTACGCACCCTTTTGACCATGTGGGTAGGAAGCATCATTTTTCTCCAAAGCTCCAAACCAAAAAGTTGCATGGTAAAAATGAATTATGGTTTTACCCCACCCTCCATTTTGACCCACCTACTCTTCTCCATTTCTTAAAAAATTTCTTTTCCATCAGCCATTTTGAGTTCCATGAGAAATATTGTATTCCTCATAAAATTCTAAGGGGCACCTTTATCGAAAAAATTGTCAAAAAAATTTATGCATCGATTTGCTTGAAATAAAGAAAAAGATTAATGATATTTTTACATGAACCATCCATCCTAAACCGTCTACCACTTTTTAGCCATACCAACCATTAGTCACTTTTTCTTAAGTGTCTACATCTTTCTTTGACATATTTATTGCTTATAAAATGCACCAAAGAGGGGGTAAATTTTACAGAAATATTTTTGACCCTTCTGCCCATTAGCCCACATTTTTCCTCATGCCGAAAAAATAGCTCACCAACCTCCATTTTTATTTTTAGCTCACTTCTACCAAATTTTCCTACCTTAAATTTAGGTCACAAATTTGCTAAAATAGGCAACAACGTAACCTCCAAACAACCATTCATGATTTTTCTTGAATTGGCTTATATTCCCTCATTTTTCTTGAATTCACCCAAATTGGGAATTTTCCCAATTTACTTAACCTTCTTGAACTGTCGTCTCGAATCTCACAAATTTTGATTGAAGAACACAAGCTTATACTAAGAGGGGGGTGAATAGTATAAGATAAACTTTTACTTTTCTTTCCCAAACAATATTATCCAATGTTATCAATTGCAATATCTTTTCTTAGAAGTATTAACCAATCTCATCAATAGCAGTAACAAGGCAATGCACAAATCATCACACACATGAGAGACATAAATTTAACGTGGTTCACCCAATGTGGGTTACACCCATGGAGAAAATATTTCTTCTAAATTTTCTCAAAAAATATCTTGGGAACCAATTCCCTATTATAATGTTTATGGACCTCTATCCAAAGGAGATCTCAATCCCCTATGCTCAAGTTTGTGGACCTCTATCCATAGGAGAACTCTATCCCCTTAACTCTAGTTCATGGAACTCTATCCACAAGAGAACTCTATCCCCTTACTTTGGTTTGTGTAACTCTATCCATAGGAGACACCTCTCCGTTGCTCTGGTTTGTGGAAATCTATCCATAGGAGACACCTCTCCTCTATGCTCTAGTTCACAAAACTCTATCCATAGGAGACACCTCTCCTTTTCTCTGGTTTGTGGAACTCTATCCACATGATACACCTCTCCTTTCTACTTTGGTTTATGTAACTCTATCCATAGGATACACCTCTCCTTTGCTCTGGTCACCTCAAAATATGGTACACACCTCTGCTTAAATATGCTCCAAATATGCACACATTACATGCACAAATTTGTCTCAACTCTATCATAAATCTACACACATTACATGCACAAATTTGTCTCAACTTTATCCCAAATTTTCACACATTACATGCACAAATCTATCTCAACTTTGTCCCAAATCTAAACATACTACATGCATAAATCTATCTCAACTCTATCCCAAATTTACACATATTACATGCACAAATCTATCTCAACTCTGTCCAAAATATACACACATTACATGCAAAAATCTATCTCAACTTTGTCCCAAATATGCACATATTACATGCATAAATATGTCTCAACTCTATCCCAAATCTGCACACATTACATTCACAAATCTATTTCAACTCTGTCCTAAATCTATTCTAATACATGCTCAAATATTACTCATAACACATACTCAAATCTTGTTCATAACCCATGATTTGATCATACTACTTCAAATGTATTCTACCCAAAATTCTTGTTCAAAACACACAGAAAATGATATGCAATACAATTTCACAATATGTTTTTTCCAAATATCACTCAAGTCCAATGTACAAATTGCTTCACAAAACTTGTTTCTTAACACTTGCTCATACACATTCAATGTCACTCAAACAAATGCCCAAAAGCTTCACAAATTCATTCAAACACTGAAGCACAATTTATTCAAAAAAACTAGCACAAGTGTTTCATTTCTTTCAACAAGGATGCACAATTTGTTTCACAAACCCTAGCACAAGTGTTTCCAATTTCTTTCAACAAGGATGCACAATTTATTTCACAAACCCTAGCTCAAATATTTCCAACAATGCACATATATAATCCTTATTTCTCCACCTTATAATTTAGAAATATTTCCTCAACCAAACACCTTAAAGTAGGAATAATATCACCAAATATCACTCAAGCCCAATATACAAATTGCTTCACAAAACTTGTTTCTTAACACTTGCTCATCCATATTCAATGTCACTCAAAAAAATTCTCAAAAGTTTCACAAATTAATTCAAACAATGAAGCACAATTTATTCACAAACACTAGCACAAGTGTTTCCAATTTCTTTCATCAAGGATGCACAATTTGTTTCACAAACCCTAGCACAAGTATTTCCAATTTTTTTCAACAAGGATGCACAATTTGTTTCACAAACCCTAGCTCAAATATTTCCAACAATGCACATATATAATCCTTATTTCTCACCTTATAATTTAGAAATATTTCCTCAACTAAACACCTTAAAGTAGGAATAATATCACCATACCTCTTAACTTGCTTTGATGAAGATGTGCTCTCAAAAACCCGTCTCAAAAGAATTTCCTTTTCAAAGTGCCACTTCAAAACTGGTTAGTAGATTTCTCTTTCAAACCATCAATATTAAATTTCTTCTTAAAAATATGTGCATAGTAAAATCTGAAAATGATGTTCAATGACTCTTATTTTATTCTCAAAAGATAGGGCATTAACAATTATCAAAACCCTTCAAACTTTATTTTCACCATACAAAAATTTCAACCAAAAATCAAACCACAATAACACCTTATAACTCCTACTTGTAAAAGGCACAAATAATTTTCAATATCAATAATGTACCTTATAATCATCCAAAACCCTAAGTGTAGAATACAATTTTAATTTCACTTTCATACACCTTATACCTCCTATTCTCACATGCAAAAATATCTCCTTTGTATTTCCTCTTTATACTATTTGTAAAATAAAAACTTTATAAAACACACCCTTATGATTCCTATTTGCAAAATAGAAAGCTTTTATAACACATCCTTATGAATCCCTATTTGCAAAACAAAACTTTATAACTCACATGCTTATGAATCCCTAACATAATAAAGCCAACACATATATTATAGCAAATTTTAATAAAAAAATTATGCCCTTACTAATGCTGTTCTCGAAGAGAGTCAAACATGAAACCTCATAGATCCCATGCTCTAGTGCAAGCTATAGTGCCAGCCAGGATGGCCCACCTGTTGGAACCAAAGGTGCACCAACAAAATTTTATCAATCATTATTTTGCCCAAACGTAACTCAAAAACCAAACTATCATTGTGAGTCAAACCTGAAACCTTCTCACTATCAACGTCTTGCACAAGGTCTGCCTACCACCTCAGCTAGCTGCCCGGTTGGAACCACACGAGTGTTTCCTCCTATCTTGAGGTTTGTACATCGTACTCATTTTTCTCTGTCCTTGCATTAAACTTCGTACACTCTCCTTACTTCACTCTACACTCGCGTTAAACTTTGTGCGCTCACTTTACTTCACTTTTCCCTCACGAATGGAACGAATGGCACTTATTCCTTAATATCCAAAACCTTTTCAAATGAATTTTATTTTCTCCTTATATATGCAATTAGAAACTTTATGAAGACGTAGGATCTATTTTCACTTTCCACCATTTGAATTTGAACTTTGGCGCCATTTAAAATTAAAATTTATTTTTATTATAATATTTAAACCTTGGTTTAAATATTATAATTTATCTTTTAATATTTTGTCTTTTGCTCTTGAAATATTTTTCAACCTTGCAATAAATAAATATTTTTCAATAGGACCTTGTCTTTTTCTTGCTAACATAACCATAGAGAACCTTATCTTTTTCTTGCAAACATAACCATGGAGAACCTTGTCTTTTTCTTGCAAACATAACTATGGAGAACCTTTTTAACCAAATAACACCTTGTCCTTTTCTTGCACACACAACCATGAAGAATGCTTTTACCTTTACAATTATTGTACCCTTGAATATATTTTCCTTGCACTTTAATATTTCAACCTTGAAGATGATTTTCAACCATTTCACCTTTGACATCAATAACAACCAATGTACTCAATATTTCCAACAATATCCCCCTTTTTCATTGATGGTAACCCTTTCTAAAAATTTCTTTTACAACCATTGAATTCCAAATTTTCTCCCCTTGAGAAGCTGCTCCCTCTTACTGATTTCTCTCCCCCTTAATGAAACTCTCCCCCTTTGACATCAATAGCAAAGGGACTCCTTTGGGGCTAAAAATAAGACTCTTAGCTCAACCCCCTCACCACCTCATCTCCTTGAGGTGATTAATTTTGGGGTGGGAGTAAATTTACTCCCAACTTACAAAGCTCTTCTTATTTTTCAACATTCTTTTTCAACATCTTTGTAGTCATACCATTTTGATCCTTTTAATTGTCCCTATTCTTGCTTGACTCTGGAAGTTCTGGAAACTCTATTCTACACCACTTAGCCTTATGCACAAAATTATTGTAATTGTAACACCTGATGTTGTAGTTCTTGGAAGGTTCAAATGACTTAAATTTCCTTTTGATGAAGCCATAATAATTTTTGTCATGAATCCTACAGTGTATTGCTTTATGACAAAAGCAATTACATTAGTAGCAATATCCTTGAAATAAATATCCATGTTTGAATTAGTTGAATTTCCTCTTAGTTAATCCATAATCCTTCTTTCCATGAACCCTGTAATGCATAGCTTTGTGACCAAAATGATTACATGAAAAATAATTAGCTTGGAAGAAATATTGATCTTGTCTTGAAAAATATGGTCTCTTAGTCCTTTCTTTTCTTTCTCTATGATGATCCTTATTACTTGATGGTGCATTATATGCTTCCTCTTTGATACTATCTCTTCTCAACATATCAGCGTAGGTTTGAGGTCCTTCTTCAATCATTTTTTGTTCTTCTATTTCTTTTTAACTTGAGCTTGACTCCTCTTCTTGTTTCTCTTGTCATTTTTCAAAACCAAGTCTAGTCTTGATAAATGGAGATCTTTGTGCCTTGAGAATGTCATCCAAATATTTTGAGCTTTTCTCAAGCCTATGTAGCTTATCATTGGAATCTTTCACTTCCAACCTTAGAGAAACCACTTCATGTTCTAATCTCTCACATTCTAGTTCTTTTACCTTTAACTATTTAGTCATACCTTCTTCAATTTTCTTTGCCTCTTCAACCTTAGGTAAATGAGATCTTGTAGAAGTTTATCTTTGTTTTCTCATACTCTCGTGATTGAGCCTTCAATCTAGAGTTATCCTTTTTTAACTCTTCAAAAAAAAGCTCCTTTTTCATATGAACTGTGACTTCCCTTTCAGAAACTTACTCTTTTTGTAGGTCTTTGACAATAGGAGCATCTTCATTATTTTGTATTTGAGCTTTTAATTTTGAGCTCTCCTCTCTAGCCCTCTTTAACTTAATAATGAGTTTCTCTTTTGTGACTTCTTCATTTTTTGAACCTTCCTCTTCTTCTTGGTTTTCAATTTCAGGATCATATTCTTTCTCTTCACTGCTACTGAACCTATTACAATGAGCTGCATCATGACCAAGGATACCATAAATAAAATATTCTTCTTCTTCACTGCTACTATACCCAACTTTTGAACAATGATCTACAAGGTGACCAAAGTTACCACAAATAAAACATTTGAGTATTCTTAGTTCCTTCTTATTCCCTTTTACAAAGTTAGCTTCCTTTTCACTGCTTGATTCATCACTTGAATCTATTTTCACTTCCCCCTTTTGAGTAACAATATCTTTGTGAGAAAAATCAAATTCCTTTTCCTCTTTACTACTACTATACCCATTTTGTGGACAATAAAGTGCCATGTGACCAAGTTTACCACATTCAACACATCTCACAAATTTTTCTTCTTCCCTCCTTTTAGTCTCAAGATCAAATTCTTCTTCCTTTTCTTTCATGGTCATGTGTGTTCCTTCCTTCTTAGGAGGATGTGATATTATGGTTTTTCTTTTCCCTTTCTTGGCCATGTGTTCTTGTAATATCTTCCTTCAAGTTGTTAGACTTTTTATGAAGGAACCCACTCTGATACAAATTGAAGAACATTAGCTTATACTGAGAGGGGGGTGAACAGTATAAGATAAACTTTTACTTCTCTTTCCCAAATAATATTATCCAATGTTATCAATTGCAATATATTTTCTTAGCAGTATTAACCAATATCATCAATAGCAGTAACAAGGCAATGCAAAAATCATCACACACATGAGAGACACAAATTTAACATGGTTCATCCAATGTGGGTTATGTCCACGAAGAAAATATTTTTTCTAAATTTTATCAACAAATCTCTTGGGAACCAATTCCCTATTACAATGTTTATGGACCTCTTTCCAAAGGAGATCTCAATCCCCTATGCTCAAGTTCGTGGACCTCTATCCACAAGATAAATCTATCCCCTTAACTCTAGTTTGTGGAATTCTATCCATAGGAGAACTCTATCCCCTTACTCTGGTTTGTGGAACTCTATCCACAGGAGACACCTCTCCTTTACTCTGGTTTATGGAACTCTATATATAGGAGATACCTCTCCTCTCTACTTTGGTTCATGGAACTCTATCTATAGGAGACACCTCTCCTTTGCTCTGGTTTTGAGAACTCTCTCCACAAAATACACCTCTCCTTTCTTCTCTAGTTCGTGGAACTCTATCCATAGGAGAGACCTATCCTTTGCTTTGGTCACCTCCAAATATGGTACACACCTTTGCTTAACTCTACTCCAAATCTGCACATATTACATGCACAAATCTATCTCAACTCTATTCCAAATATGCACACATTACATGCACAAATCTGTCTCAACTCTATCCCAAATCTACACACATTACATGCACAAATTTATCTCAAATTTATCCCAAATTTGCACACATTACATGAACAAATTTTTCTCAAATTTGTTCCAAATATGTACATATTACATGCATAAATCTATCTCAACTCTATCCCAAATTTTCTCTAATACATGCTCAAATATTGCTCATGACACATACTCAAATCATGCTCATAAGCCATGCTTTGATCATACTACTTCAGACATATTCTACCCAAAATTCTTGTTCAATAACACATAGAAAATTATATTCAATACAATTTTACAATATGTTCTTTCCAAATATCACTCAATCCCAAAGTACAAATTACTTCATAAAACTAGTTTCTTAACACTTGCTCATCCACATTCAATCTCACTCAAACCAATGTCCAAAAGCTTCACAAATTCATTCAAATAATGAAGCACAATTTGTTCACAAATCCTAAAACAAGTGTTTCCAATTTATTTCAACAAGGATGCACATTTTTTTTCACAAATCCTAGCACAAGTATTTCCAATTTCTTTCAACAAGGATGCACAATTTTTTTCACAAACCCTAGCTTAAATATTTCCAAAATTGCACATATATAATTCTTATTTCTCCACCTTATGATTCATAAATATTTTCTCAACCAAACACCTTTAAGTAGGAATAATATCACCATACCTCTTAACTTGTTTTGATGAATATGTGCCCTCAAAAACCTATCTCAAAAGAATTTCCTTTTCAAAGTGCCACTTAAAAATTGGTTAGTAGATTTCTCTTTCAAACCATCAATATTAAATTTCTTCTCAAAAATACGTACACAATGAAATTTGAAAATGATGTTCAATGAATCTCCTTTTGTTCTCAAAATATAGGGCATTAACAATTATCAGAACCCTTCAAACTTTCTTTTCACCATACAAAAATTTCAACCAAAAATCAAACCACAATAACACCTTATAACTCCTACTTGTAAAATGCACAAATAATTTTCAATATCAATAATGTACCTTATAATCATCCAAAATCCTAAGTGTAGAATACAATTTTAATTTCACTTTCATACACCTTATACCTCCTATTCTCACATGCAAAAATATCTCCTTTGTATTTCCTCTTTATACTATTTGTAAAATAAAAACTTTATAAAACACACCCTTATGATTCCTATTTGCAAAATAGAAAGCTTTTATAACACATCCTTATGACTCCCTATTTGCAAAACAAAAATTTATAACTCACACCCTTATGACTCCCTAACATAATAAAACCAACACATACCTTATAGAAAATTTAATTAAAAATTATGTGCCCTTACTAATGCTGCCACCAAAGAGAGTCGAACGTGAAACCTCATGGAGCCCATGCTCTAGCATGAGCTAGAGTGCTAGCCAGGATGGCCCACCTACTAGAACCAAAGGCGCACCAACAAAATTTTATCATTCTTTCTTCTGCCCAAACATAACTCAAAAACCAAACTACCATTGTGTCTCGAACCCAAAACCTTCTCACTGTCAACATCTTGCGCAGGGTTTGCCTACCACCTGGGCTAACCAGTTGGACCCACTCGAGTGCTACCTCCTATCTTGAGGTTCATGTGTCATCCTCCTTTTTCTCTACCCTAGCATTAAACTTTGTGCGCTCTCCTTCCTTCATTATACCCTCGTGTTAAACTTCGTGCACTCTCATTCACTTTTCCCTCACGAATGGAACGAATGGTGCTTATTCCTTAATCTCCAAAACCTTTACAAATGAATTTTATTTCCTCCTTATATATGCAATTCAAAACATTATGAATATGTCGACTCTCTTTTCACTTGCCACCATTTAAATTTGAATTTTGGCACCATTTAAAATTCAAATTTATTTTTATTATAATATTTAAACCTTAGTTTAAATATTATAATTTATCTTTTAATATTTTTTCTTATGCTCTTGAAATATTTTTCAAGTTTGCAATAAATAAATATATTTCAATAGGACCTTTTATTTTTCTTTCTAACATAACCATAGAGAACCTTGTATTTTTCTTGCAAACATAACCATGGAGAACCTTATCTTTTTCTTGCAAACACAACTATGGAGAACCTTTTTAACCAAATAACACCTTGTTATTTTATTGCACACACAACCATGAAGAATGCTTTTACCTTAACAATTATTGTACCCTTGAAGATATTTGCCTTGCACTTTAAAATTTCAACCTTGAAGATGATTTTCAACCATTTTATATTTGACATCAATGACAACCAATGTACTCAATATTTCTAATATTGGTTGAGCCCCATCCTCTAAAGTTTTTAAAATGTGCACCCTACCTTCCAAAAAGAGGTTGATCAATGAATGAATATTTGAATGAGTGCAATATTTACTGAAGGAATACAAAATTAAAGAACAAAGAAGCAAATGATTGATTCATATGGTTTAACTTGCAATATACTCCCTCATATCAAATTGTTGGGTATTTGCTTCTATTGTTGTTTATTTTATTTTTGGTATTTACATTTAATATTTTGCATCTCCTGTGAATTCGTACTTAGATTAGTGAATTCGTATTATAGATCATGAATTCACTTATAGGTCTTGAATTCATTGAACTATGATCTTGGGGGTAAATTTTTGTTTCCCAAATCATTCCACAACTTTGCATATTGCTTTTATATCATCTAGCTTCTGATAGCATTATGCTTTCTACACTATTCACATTATTTTATTTTAGCTTTCACATTTGTTCCTTAAGGTCAACAATTTTCATTATTTATGAACGGTTTTCTAAAAGGACCAAGGGGATTTGATTTTTGTATCACTAAGATCATTCACACAGTGGCCTAAACCGATCCTCAAATACTAATTAAAAATTTAGTATTATGTGCAATTGTCTTGTAGGTTTCAACGAATTTGAACTCAAATCCATAAATTCACCTTACAGGCTGTGAATTAGGTATATAGAACATAAATCTTATTTTATAGATTGTGAAATCATTCTGATCATACATCCAAACCAGGCAGGTGCTCTACAAACTTTATTTCAATTTCATACTTTTACCTTTTTTAGTGATATATTTATATTGTTTCTTAATTTTTTGTGAAAAGAACCAAAACATTAAAAATATTTTAAAATAAAATCTAAAAAGGTTCATTGTAGATTAAATATATTTTTTTTTTTCAAGGAATGTTAAAGTGCATATAGTTCAACTCTTAGTTGCATTTTAACTCGAACCTAGGTGTTTGAAACTGAAATAACACATTCAAACAAACATCCCTTGCTAGACTTAGAAGTAGTCTTTAAATACTTCTTGGTGAACCTAGATTCCTTCAACTATCACCAAAGGAGGTACATCACCAGGTACCCTCACATCAAGGTGTAGGTTTCAAACGTTCATGTAGGCCAAAAAAGGCTACATTCATACTTAAGCCAAAATTTTGCAAAATTTGGCTAAGTATGTAAGGGAGATGCAAAAGCGCTACAAATCACCCAAAGCTGAGAAGCACTAAAATCGGCTCAAAAGTAAGAAGTCTGGAAAAGGGTACGCTTCTCGATTTCCTTTGTACTCACCATGCATAAGTGAAGAGCACTAAAAATTGAAAAGCATTGCGCAAAGGTGGAAAGTGAGAAAGCACTAAAATCGAGCTAAAAGTAAGAAGTCTAGAAAGACCATGCTTCTCAACCTTCTTTGTATCAAGTGCACAGCCAAAAAATATCAAAAAGAACCCAAAGCTGAGAAGCGCTAAGAAGAGAGAAAAATAAAGAAGTCATAGAAGCCACGCTTCTCGATCATCTTCACATAAGCCATGCAAACCAAAAAGCACCAAGAAAAGGCTAAAACTGAGAAGCACTGAAAAAAGGTGAAAATATAGAAGAATGAAAAGCCACGCTTTCTCTCCTTCTTCGCATAAGCCGTACAAATAGGAAAGCACTAAAATTAAGCCAAAAGTGAGAAGCACTAGAAAATATGAGAAATAACTAAAGGTGAAAAGTTATGATTTCTCTCCTTCCTTCATTGCCATCATACAAACAAGAAGCAGTACTATAGCCATTCGATGGTCAGATCTATGACCAAAATTAAACTTCTACCTCCCTTAAGGGTTTTTGGTGAAATTTTGCATGCGTAATCTAGGAAGTAGGGGAAAAATTGAAATTGATGCTAGAGAAGCTGAATAGAAAGTAGTTATAGCCCAGAACCTTCCAGAACATCCTATTGAACCAGATTCAGTTGTGAGATCGATGAAGAGGAATTGATTTCAAGAATCACCAATGATGATGATGAGCTCAACCAGAAGGCCATTGCAATAGAACCAGGAGGGCATAGTTGGTGGGCATCATGAACGACAAGTGGTTAGAGAAACCATGAGAAAATCAAAATTTCCTGTAATGCTTGAGAGTAAAATGACTATTGTAAAACCTATAAATAAGGGTAGCAACCTCCTTCCAAATGGTCGGCTCTGGAGTGTTTGCTTGCACCACTGTGTAGTTCTTTGCAAATTGATGAATAAAGCATTACAAGGGATGTTTACCTCGAATTTGTGCCTGTGTTGAATGGTGGACTTGATATTATCTCATCTTACTGCTATGGTTAGTCTATTCTATTAATTTGAAAAGCTAACTTAGAGTAGACCGAGTTAATTATTTCTACATACATGTTTATCAAGAATTCTATTTCTATCAAATCAGGGTATTGATCTTATTCTACTAAAATTGGATAATCAATATTTCTAGATATTTGGAATAATTCTGTGAACATGCAAAACACCATTTCAATAGTGTAACTGCATAATTTTTGAATGTTGTTAATCCTCTAGATACTTTTCTGAAATCATTTGTTAAAGGATACTATGTGGATGTCTATGTTGTTAGCTTCACCCATCCATCTTAAATCTATTCTTTTCTAACCCTATCATTTCTATCCTTAATCTTCCTATATTTGAGCTAAATAGAGTCAACACTCATTAAGTTGACAAGGAGCCAACCTTCTCTAGAGGTTGAATCAAAGTAGTTTGATTCTCCCAATGTTTAGTCTAGGTTGTGATCAGTGGGTGCTCACCTTCAAATCTCAAGAGATGATAATCATAGTTCTAGCATGAGCTAGATGACAAACTAGGCTACAATAGTTTTTGGCATGCCCAGTGGGACAAATCCACCACATATGTTTTACCCAGAGGAATCAAAATTTAGTGAATTATTTTGACCTCATATGCGGAGAAAGTAAATTCACTTGGTGACTCCCTGAAAATAAAATCCAGTAAAGCCTCAATCCTAACTTTTAAATTTTCATGTTCACTAGAGGTGCAACTAAGAAAAGTGAACAACCTACAAATTTCTATGAGCTATTCTCAAGATCTAAGTATCCTAGATACTCTTCCTCTAAAACTTCCATAGAAGAAATCCCAACAACATCCTCTTCTTCAGATTCTTCTAGTACTCAGACCAATATGGTAGAAGAATGGGATGATGTTCTACATAATTATCCAGATTGGGATGCCCCAACTCCACTATCATTTCTAGCTTCACATGACATTCCCCAAGCTACTATTAAAGCCATCCCTACCTATGATGGTATTGGAAGAACAATGTATGAGCATTGTCAGGATGTATTATCAATGGTAGTTGTTCATAACATAAGGCATGAAGATGTCATTGTAAAGTTGTTGGTTCTTTCTTTCAGAGGTAAAATTTTGCATTGGTTCAGAACCTTGGAAAATGGTTCTATCAAGAATTGGGCTGATTTGGTAGGTCCTTTTGTAGAAGAATTCAATGAGTCTGCAGATCCATTCTCACTCCTAACTCAGTTTACTATCATTCAGAGACACCCTCAAGAATTAGTTTTAGATTTTAATCTCAGATTTAGTAGAACTTGGAAAAGAATCCCTAATGAGTTTAGACCTACTTCTCCCTTAGCTTACAGATATTACATCAGAGCTTTAGTGCTAGATATTGGTTTGCAAACTCAACAATCTAGAATCACCACATTTCCTAATGTTTATCAAGCAACAGTTCATGCTGAAGATATCTTGATTTCAGTTGGAAGATTACCCTCCAAGCATGTTACTCCATATACTGCTGAAATCATATAGCAACCCTCTATCCCATATCTTCCTTCCATGAATCCTATTCCTATTGCAACTCATCTCTCAATGGTAAGCCCAACTCCAAAGTTACCTACTATCATACCTTTTCCTCCTCTTCCTTCATAACCATCTCAAGATTCCTTAGTACTTCTTGATATTCATAATTATTTGAAAACTATCAACAACAAGGTCAATGCTATAGAGAAGAGAGAAGTTGAGAGGTCTCAACCAAGGATATTTCCTTACATAAATAAATATCAAAAGCCTAGTTCAAGCAATAGTGTAGGACCAAGGGTCAATACTAATCAAGAAGAATATGATTTAAATCTTGAAATAACTCTAGTTAATATCTGGTGCTTGGTTTACAATGATCCACATGACCCTGAGTCTTGTTATATGTATCAACATCATATCTGACAAGCTATGGAAAAAGTAGAAAATAACTAGAAAGGGAGAATTAATATGTTGAGATAACATGAGAAAAAGGATGAAGAACCTAGCTCTTCCGAATCAGAACATGTCATAGTATTGACTAGATCTAGAAAGAAACCAATACAAGTTGATTCTCAAAAATTGGGATCATTTTAGGTTCCTTCTCAGAATAAGAAGGATCAACCCTTGTCAAACAAGGATAAATTCCCTATTCCTCAAGCTGCTAGAGAGTTAACACCCTAGAGATATGAAAAGGGTAAAGTTGCACCAAAACCAATATATAAGGATAAAGAACAACCAGGTTCTAAAGAGGAAGCTAGAGAGAAACTACAATTCCCCTCTATCACTAAAAGGTAGAGGATTGAAGTTACCCAATAGTATAAAAGAAGATTCAGAGATATGGATAGAAGGGAAGAGAGAAATCCTTTGGATAAACCTAAATTTAACATTGTAGAAGAGCTTAAAAAGACACCATCAAGAGCAAGTCTCTATGATACTCTTTTCCTCCCTGGTCATATTGATTTGTTAAAAGCATCTCTTAACAAGAAATCTCAAGGAAAATATATGGCTACCATGCTCAACCAACCCCTAGAATAGAGACAACTGACACCTATTACTTTGAAAAATAAGCCTCCCCCATTCTATATTTCCTTAAGAATGGAGGGATGGATTATCCATAACTGTATGATTGACTCTAGAGCATCTACCATGGTAATGCCCAAGGCTATTTGTGATGATATGGGTATGGAATACACCCACTCTTGTCAAGGTATTCTACAACTAGATGGTACCCTAGTGAAAACTATGGGAGTAGTAAAAGATGTATTAATGAGGTTGCATAGAGCTCTTGAAGTCACTATTGTACAAGAGATCGTAGTGGTAGACCTTGAACCCTACTTTGGCTTATGTCTTTCTAGAGAATTTACCACCAAGATGGGAGGATACATGTACCTAGACTACTCTGGTATGATGATACCTCATAAAGGAAGAAGGATAAGATTGATTCCTAAAAATCCAATCACTTACCATATTGAGAAGATAGAAGAAGAAATGTACAATCACTCAGTTATGGAAGAGCCAGAACTGGTAGAACTCTTGGAGGATTTGGAAGTTGATGATCAACTACCTTTCCAAAATGATCAAGCTCTTCTAGAGATAGGATTAGGGACATATAGTATAATATCATAAGTAGATAAGAAAATTCCTGCAATCTCCA
This sequence comes from Wollemia nobilis, assembly GCA_028583015.1. Lineage (NCBI taxonomy): Eukaryota > Viridiplantae > Streptophyta > Pinopsida > Araucariales > Araucariaceae > Wollemia > Wollemia nobilis. The sequence goes on along the minus strand of JAQPPZ010003305.1, from coordinate 6,805,701 downwards.
ATCAATCATTAAGAGAGTCCAAAATTTGGACAATGCATTTTGATGGAGCAAAATGCAAAAATGGAGCTGGAGCAGGTGTAGTTCTAAAATCTCCATCCGAGGGAACAAAGAGTTTTTCTTTTAGACTCACATGGTCTTGCACAAATAATACTGTAGAGTATGAAGCTCTCTATTTAGGGTTAATGCAAGTAGAATTGATGGGCATCAAGATGCTAGACATTTATGGTGACTCAAAACTGATCATCAATCAGGTTACTAAAAAGTATAGTAGTAAGCATCATTATCTAAAAGCTTATAGGAATAGAGTCTGGGACCTGATGGAATATTTTGATGCTTTGAATTTATGGGTCATCCCTAGACAACATAATTCTTTGGTAGATGCATTAGCTATTAAGGGAGCTAATTTCTCTCTCTCAATAGATTATGGATCTCCAAAAAATAAGAGAGTTAAACTAGTTTTTAGGCCATCTGTGCCTGATAAATAGGTTTACTGGCAAGTCTTTGAAGATGATGAACAAATTGTAGATTTTTTAATCAAAGAAGTAGATTGTGCTCTTTCAAATGGTGAGATTGTTCAAGAGTTTGATCAAAAGGGGATGATTCAGTTGAAAAACAACCACATACCCAAAGGCTTGATTACTCTAGAGAGCTTATTCGACAATGAAGATGGCAAAATATTAAAGCAAATGAAGGTCGATGATCAAATCTACAAAGAAATTGAGATGCAGAATGGAGAAAAGCTGAAGTTTGGTATCCAGTGTACTATAGAAGAAATTGAGAGCTTTAGAGCTTTATGCCACAAGTATCAAGATATAATAGCTTGGACTTATGATGACTTGAAGGTATACGACAAAAATGTCATCCAACATACTATCGAGTTAGTGTCGAATGCTAGACCATTCAGACAAAAGCAAAGGGTAGTAAACCCCAAGATTGAAGCAATTATGTAGGAGGAATTACTTAAGCTACTAAGAGCTAAGATAATTTACCCAGTCAAACACTCAACTTGGGTAGCCAATCTAGTCCCGATAAGGAAGAAGAATGGTGATATTCACCTTTGTGTGGATTTCAGGAATCTGAATCAAGCTTCTCTGAAAGACCACTACCCCTTACCATAGATGGACCAAATATTACAAATGGTAGTAGGGATAAAAATATTCTCCTTACTAGATGGTTTCTCTAGGTACAACCAAATTTGGGTAAAAAATGAAGACCAACACAAAACTACATTTACAACAAAGTGGGGCACTTTCACCTACCAAAGAATGCCATTTGGTCTATCAAATGTTGGTGCTACTTTTCAAAGAGCTATGGATTATGCATTTGGTAAATTGATCAACAAAATAATTCTGATATACTTAGATGATATGACTATGTTCTCACATGAAATATAGGATCATATTTGTCATTTAGAATAAGTTTTCCAGAAATACAGAGAATTTGGCATATCATTAAATCCTAAGAAATCCATCTTTGCAGTTCATGAAGGAAAGTTGCTAGGGCATGTAGTATCAAAATAGGGGATGTCTATTGACCCTGATAGAGTGAAAGCACTACTAGAATTACCCCTCTCGATGAATAAGAAGGCTCTACAATATTTCTTTGGGTAGATTAATTTTGTAAGGAAATTCATTTCAGATTTTGCTCAGATTATAAGACCAATTTCAGAATTGCTCAAAAAGAATGCAGATTATAAATGGATCGATAAAAGAAAGCAAGCATTTGAAATGATCAAATAGGCCATCACCATAACTCCTATATTAGTCAATCCAAACTTTGATAGAGACTTCATTCTCTATGCTTATGGCACTGAAGAGAGTTATGCCATTGTACTAACCCAAAAGGATGAATAGGGGAATGAACATCCTATCTTCTTTTGGAGCCAAACCTTGCATGAATACTAGGTAAAATACAACTTCATAGAAAGGCAAATATTTGTAGTCATGAAGTCATTAAAAAATTTTAGATAATATCTAGCTCAAAGTAAAACATTGGTCTATGTAGTCCATCCTGATGTAAGAGCTTTCATCTTACAAGGGGAACTTGGTGAGAAAAGAGCAGGTTGGATTACAAATATTCAAGAGTTTGACATTGAAATTCACCCCACCAAGGTGGTAAGGGGTAGAGCTCTCTATCAAGAATTAGTGGCTATAACAAATCCATGAGAAGAAGTAGTATGCCAGATCAATGAGCTAGATCAAGAGGATGAGATTCTCCCACAAGAAGCTGATTGGATAGATCAACTCACAAGTTACTTCCAGACTGGGATCTATCCTCAAAATCTCAATGCTTCACAAAGGAGGAGGTATAGGCTTCAAGCCTTGTATTATACCATAATGTCTGGAGAACTTTATAAAAAAATCTTGATGGCATTCTCTTAAGATGTATAAGAGAAAATCAAAAGCATAAAGTCTTAAAGGAATTTCATGATGGACCATCTGGAGGCCATTATTTGGGAAGATCTACTACACTAAAAATTATAAGGGCAGGTTATTTCTGGCCTAATGTTTTTTCTGATACTTTTAAAATTGCTAGAGCTTGTGATAAATGCCAGAGATACATAGGTAGAAATAAAAAGGTTGCAATGCCTCTACAACCAATACAGGTTGAGCAACCTTTTCAATAGTGGGGTCTAGACTTTGTAGGAGAGATCAGTCCTAATTATTTGGTAGGCCATAGGTACATCTTAACTACCATGGATTATTTCACTAGATGGGTGGAGGCAATACCAACCAAGAGGTGCGATCAGGATGTAGTGCTCAAATTCCTTGAAACTCTGATCACCAGGTTTGGAATCCCTGAAGCTTTGGTAAGTGATAATGGCCCAACTTTCATAGGAGCCAAGTATATAGACTTTTCTAGAAAATATGGCATTTACTTGAAGAATTCTTCAAATTATTACCCACAAGGAAATGGCCTAGCAGAATCAAGCAATAAAAATCTCCTCAGGATGCTCAAAAGATCGTTAGAAGACAATAAGAAATCTTGGCATTTGTTGATGAACCAGGTATTATGGGCAGATCGAATTACCATGAAAAAATCTATAGGTACATCTCCCTATACTCTGGTCTATGGAAAAGAAGTCATGCTACCAATCCATTTAGAATTTCCAGCTTTGAAATACATCAACGATAGTGATTCTGATAAAGAAGACCCTATGAATGAAAGACTGCTTCAACTAATGCATTTGGAAGAATAGAGGGAGGAATCTTACCAGAGGTTCCAAAGACACTTATCATAGACAAAGGGTTGGTTTGATAAGAAAACCATACTCAAAAAGTTTAAAGTTGGTGACTTGGTTTTAAAATGGAATGTAGACAAAGCCAAGCTAGGTAAGCATGAAAAGTTTGACTCATTCTGGGAAGGTCCCTTCCAAATAGAATCTATCAAATAGAAAAATACCTTCTAGTTGAAAATTCAAGAAGGAGAGGTGCTACCCATCCTAGTGAATGGATATCATCTCAAGTTGTACGTCCAATAGTGAGTTGTCCCCTGTGTATCATATGTATCATAAAATTGTAAATATTTTCACTTTTGCACTTTATTTTATGATAAGGGTAACTAAAAGATAAAGGCTAATCCATGGTGGCAAGTACCCTCACAAGCCACAATGCCCAACTATCTCATAATTCAACCATGCTACATGGCTCATAGTGGCACCACCTCATTACAAGAAAAGAATATTTCTATGTAAACGAGAAAAGAGAGATCCAAGGAGGATTACACTCAATCAGAAAAAGCTCAAAATAAATGCAGGGCCCATGATCCAAAGCAAAGCCAACACTATATTTTATATTCCCAAGTATGAGAAGTGCATACGTGTCCAAGAAGCATCGTCAACCTCGAAGGTGACCCAATCATAGGAAGCAATGGCATCAATGTTGGTTCACATGTAGAGGAACATTGTAACCACCTCATTTAAATCACATGTACTAAGATGACTATATGTTCGATACTACTCAATAGAGTTTACTCTTGCTATAAAATTTGATTTCTGAGAATTGTGTGAAGGAAAGAGGAGAGTAGTTTTCTACAGAGCAACCAAGAGCTCAAAGTTTTCTTTTAGAGGGAAGTAGTTCAATTCTACCTAGAACCATGGCATCATCATCTACTACTACCATGAAGACCCCTTCTGAGGAAACCCAAGTAAGTAGTCATTTCCAAGATAATGCAAGCAAAATTGTTGATACGGTTACCACCTTCAAGGAGAAGTCCCAAATGAGGATAGAGGTAGAACAAAGGGTCATTAAGTGCATATCATCCTCAAACTCAAAGGTGATAGTGGTAAGTTCATTACTATATTTTTACATGTGTGATTATATGCATCCATACCCTAAACTCATCCAAGCTATCATGAAAATTTTTGACCCCAAACAAAATATATTGTAGAGCATCGAGGGTAAAACCTTGATGCATTTCAAAGCTCAATCCTTCAATAATGCCTTCACCCCAGGAGTAGAACTAGGCTCAAGAGCCAAAGCATTTTCCACTAAGGCCCAAGCTCAATATTACGCCCTAAGTAAGCATGTTGAAGGGGAAGAAATTTTCTAAATTGGGTGGCTGGACAGTTAGATAAAACATGGAGTGGCAGTACCCTACCTTCGATCCCCATAAAATTGGAAGAATTCAAAGATCTAGAACTTTACTCCATGCTAGCCATAATTTTTGGTTTACAGTCTGATAGACAAGTGTATAATTGGTAGATAGCTATGACTCACTACATCTCCAACCCAAAAAATTATGAGTCTTCTGGATACAACAACAACCCAATATTCTTTGATTGGCCTCAATACTTAGCAGTTTGGTCCCAAGAATACCTAAGCTGGATGAAAGAAAGAAGGAGGGGTCCTCATTCAGATATTGTTCCCATTTGGCTTGGCTTTTCTTCTACTTTAACCATGAAGAGTTGCCATTCATCCCTACACAAAGAGCAAATCCTGATGGAACCACTCGACCCATCTATAAATGGATGAATGCTTTGAGAAAAGGAGAGTCTTTTTATAATTTCAATAGAGAATTCCTAGGACTATCTTTGAAGTTGATAAAAGGAGAAATCCCTAGAATTCCCCAATTAGAAAGAGATATTTTGAGGAAGAAGGGTGAAGAGGAAGGTGACTGGTATATCTTAATAGAAGGGATAATCATTCATGTATATGGTTTCACTGAGAAACCTTTTGTCCTACCCCACTATGTCATCGAGCAAATTTTTCTCTTGAATATTATCACCAGAAGGATTATACTAACATCATCTTTGGAATGGGCAAGGGCAGGAAGGGCACCTGCACCTATCCCTTAAAAGTGAGTGATATAGTGGTTGGTAAAGGACAACACAAAAGCATTACCAAATACATGCAAGAAATGGGTTTAGTGGAGCTTCCTCATAGATGGAGGTATGACCTAGAAAATAAGTTCTTTGAGAAAATAAATAGGTTCAAAAGAACTCTCTATCCCCACATCGAGAAATTCAGAAACAATGATGAAAGATCTGAATTAGAGTGGGATGTTCAACATATGGAGGCACTACCCCCTTGGAGAGACTTCTATGATCAGGTGGTAGATTATGAGCTAGAAAATCACCCAACGCATGTTTTTATAGAAGATGATGTTAAAGCTTTGGTGAAAACAAAAACTTGGAATTCTGCAAAGTTGTTTGAATTTTGGAAAATATGGGTAGAAACAGATACCATAAGCTCCAAGTATCCTATAAAAATTGATAGAATGTTTGAATACTATTATGATTCACATGTCGACACCTAGCAGGGGACCAAAAAGTTCCTAGCACTAAGCTTCAAGAGGCCTACTGGACAAACAAAGGAGGCAAGTAATGAATAGGCCATCAGGTCAAGGTTGAAGCCTTTTACCATTCGAACACCCCCATCCTCTCCTCAATGGACTAGGAGTACTACAGAAGATATCCCTATTGGGAAGGGCAAATATGTTGCTTTCCAATCCCCAATAGGGGAATTACAAACATATGGACTAGGTGCTCACCTAATGCAAAGGCAAGGGTACCAAGGAGGAGGTTTGGGTCCTAATGAGTTAGGTAGCATAGGACCTATCCCGGTTGAGCAAAGACTATAAATATTGGCTCTAGGAGCATCTACTGAGGGTTATGTGGAACCCAGGTATAGAGGTAATCAAGAGCAAGTCATGTCTAGGACTTATATTGTGAGATTCACATGTTCTACCTCCCCTCAATGATAAGAACAACCTAGTACTTCATAATCACATGATCAAGAGCCTATTCAAGGAGAGAAATCAATAGCTGATATCTCTAGGTCACAATATATGGTACCTTTTTTGGAATACCTTAGGAAGAGGAACAAGAAATAGAGGAAAGAGGGACATAAGAGGAGCAAATTCAAGCTCCATCAAATGAGCAATCAAGCATGACCAAGATGCACATCAGTCCCCACCAAGGGACTCAGGTACATTTTCTATCTCTTCTCCTCCTAATCCTCCACCTCTAAGTTCCCAAGAAAATCTCCCCTCCCATTCTAAAATTCATGTCTCATCAGTAGAGGTTCCCCCTCTTGTATCACCCCAAGTTGTTACATCCATCTCACCTCCATCCATGCAACATCCATTAGTTTCCATTGGAACCCCACTTTCACTTTCATAAGAACCCCCCATAATTCCATCTATGATATCAGTAGGTCCATAAATCACAACACCACTTCCTCCCCCTACATCAGTAGAGGCCATGATAACTACTCCTTCACACCAAGATTCCACTATTTTGACCTCTCCACTTACCCTTGTAAGTTTGGGGTCATCTTTGATCATTGTATCTATTCCAACCACTGACTCTATTGTAGCTCAACATCAAAGAATAGAAGAGATAGCCTTCAATGTAGTATCCTGGTGGAATGAGCAGATGGTAAAGTATTTTTAGGATGTAGCATGAAAGAGGAAAATTATAGTCATTGATCTAGTGTCTAGAAAGAGGATAAAGTACACTATCACTCCAAAAGTGAAGAAACCAAGAAAGGAGATGACTCTGGAAGACTATGAGATAGTCAAGAAAATTATAGATATCATGCAGCTACTATATTCTGATGAGTTGGTAATGGCCAAAGCTCATATGGATATGATCTTCTTGCAAGGAGATGTTAGAAGAGAGGAGAATAAAGAGCTAAAATAAAGAATAGAGCAGTTGGAGACTTCTCTCAGAGAATGTGAAGACTTGGCCAACTCTCTTAGAGATGAGGTGAAAGAGTGGTAATGTAAATATCATGAAATAGCTAATTTCAAAGAACAAGTAGAGGGTCTCTAGGCCTAGGTAATGGCTCTTATAGAATAGAATAACTAGCTAAATCAACAATTATTGTTAGAAAGAGCTAAACCTATTGGGTTCTCTAAAGAAATTATAAAACAAGCTCGAAGAAGGGTATGGTCAGAGATCAAAGTAAAAAGTGTAGAAGCTAAGATGGTTTTTGTATTTTTAGATGAAGCCACAAATGAGTTAGTAAGTGCAAGGAATACCCTTCAAAAAGTGAAATATGAGCTTCAACATAAGATAGCCCCAACAAAAAATATTTGTAGGCTAGCAAAGACCAAGTCTAGAGTCATGGCCAGACTCATTTCAAATAAATAATGGTACATAGCTGAGGGAATAGCCAAGGATATTCTAGATAAAAATAAGTTGCTATGGAAAGGTCTACAATTGCTATCTAGGCTGGAGGAGAAGACTAACAAGATGATGAGCAAACTCTCCCACCTTAGGTAACTCGGATTCCCTGACTACTTTGGAGAAGATCATCAATTTATCGGAGAAGTAGTACTGTCAAGTTGTATAGATTCCATCATGCAAGATGACTCTAAAATAGAAGGGTGGACTGAACCAATCTAGTAGGAACAAGTAATCTAGCTGATCGAGAACTTGATAGAGGTAAAATATGTCATCTCTAAATTGGGAAATGGTGGTTCTGAACCATCCCACAAGAGGTTGTCCAACTTACAGAGACTCCATCAGAACATATCATTAATGCTAGGAATTCCAAAGAAGATATGGGAACAAGCCTCGAGCGCACTAAGCCATGTTACCCAACTACTTAGTGAAGAAGATAATGATGATATCAATGTCACCATAGAGGAAAGTGAAGGATATGAGTCTGATGAAAATAGGTCTGATGATGAAGACCATGAAGAAGGGGAAGAACAGATTGATGATGAAGTCAAAGAAGATGAAGAAGATGATGAAATTCATGAAATCATCCTCAAAAACTAGAGATCAAAGTGGTTCACCTAGGAGAAGAAGACGAAGAAGAAGAGTAGAATGAATAAATTGGTCTAAACAAGAGACCTATCAGAAGCACATTTTTGATGAAATTTTTGCAGTATGACAATAGTCAAGAAATAAATAAAGCATGAACACGTATAGAGCCTCATGCTCATGGCATGGAAGATTTCTAAGAAGCTACCTATAAGAGGAACCCTCTTGAGAATTGAGAATCATTTTTTCTTCACAAATAGTTTCTTCATGACTATCAACTACTGGATGTTTTATCTCTAATCAAGAAGTTGGTAGTCATGAAGGAGCAATTTTTGAGCCATGATGCTGAGTCTAAGTTCACCATTCATTTCCCTCCATATCATTTCACAAATCCCTACCCACTCCACTCCTCCATCTATTTCCATGCATCCCAAATCATACCTTCCATCTCATCCCTATTTTCCATTCCATAAATCATTCACCCCATCAACTCCATAAACCCAATGAATAAGGCTCTGAGTTCTTAAACCTTGCGAGCAAGATTCCCTAGGAGGCACCAATAATGTAGGCCAAAAAGGCTACATTCATACTTAAGCTAAAATTTTGCAAAATTTGGCTAAGTATGTAAGGGAGATGCAAAAGCGCTACAAATCACCCAAAGCTAAGAAGCATTGAAATCAGCTCAAAAGTGAGAAGTCTGGAAAAGGGTATACTTCTCGGTTTCCTTTGTACTCACCATGTAAAAGTGAAGAGTATTAAAAAATTAAAAAGTATTGTGCAAAGGTGGAAATAAAGAAAATGAGCTAAAAGTAAGAAGTCTAGAAAGACCACGCTTCTCAACCTTCCTTGTATCAAGTGCATAACCAAAAAATGCTGAAAAGAACCCAAAGTTGAGAAGCACTAAGAAGAGAGTAAAATAAAGAAGTCATATAAGCTGCACTTCTCGATCATCTTCACATAAGTCATGCAAATGAGAAAGCATTGAGAAAAGGCTAAAATTGAGAAGCACTAACAAAAGGTAAAAATATAGAAGAATGAAAAGTCATGCTTTCTCTCCTTCTTTGCATAAGTCGTACAAATGGGAAAGTATTGAAATCAAGCCAAAAGTGAGAAGAACCAAAAAATATGAGAAATAGCTAAAGGTGAAAAGTTATGATTTCTCTCCTTCCTTCGTTGCCATCATGCAAATAAGAAGTGGTACTATAATTATCCGATGGTTAGATCTATGACCATAATTAAACTTCTACCTCCCTTAAGGGTTTTTGGTGAAATTTTGCATGCGTAATCTAGGAAGTAGGAGAAAAACTAAAATTGATGCTAGAGAAGCTGAATAGAAAGTAGTTATAGTCCAGAACCTTCTAGAACATCCTGTTGAACTAGATTCAGTTGTGAGATCAGTGGAGAGGAATTGATTTCAAGAATCACCAATGATGATGATGGGCTCAACTAGAAGGTCATTGCAATAGAACCAGGAGGGCATAGTTGGTGGGCATCATGAATGACAAGTGGTTAGAGAAACCATGAGAAAATAAAATTTCCTTGTAATGCTTGAGAGTAAAATGACTATTGTAAAACCTATAAATAAGGGTAACAACCTCCTTCCAAATGGTCGGCTCTGGAGTGTTTGCTTGCACCACTATGTAGATCTTTGCAAATTGATGAATAAAGCATTACAAGGGATGTTTACCTCGAATTTGTGCCTGTGTTGAATGGTGGACTTGATTCTTAGATATTATCTCATCTTGCTGCTATGGTTAGTCTATTCTGTTAATTTGAAAAGCTAACTTAGAGTAGATCGAGTTAATTATTTCTGCATACATGTTTATCGAGAATTCTATTTCTTTCAAATCAGGGTATTGATCTTATTCTACTAAAATTGGATAATCAATATTTCTAGATATTTGGAATAATTTTGTGAACATGCAAAACACCATTTCAATAGCGTAACTGCATAATTTTTGAATGTTGTTAATCCTCTAGGATGCTTTTCTGAAATCATTTGTTAAAGGATACTATGTGGATGTCTATGTTGTTAGCTTCACCCATCCATATTAAATCCATTCTTTTCTAACCCTATCATTTCTATCCTTAACTTCCTATATTTGAGCTAAATAGAGTCAACACTCATTAAGTTGACAAGGAGCCAACCTTCTCTGGAGGTTGAATCAAAGCAGTTTGATTCTCCCAATGTTTAGTCTAGGCTGTGATCAGTGGGTGCTCACCTTCAAATCTCAAGAGATGATAATCACAGTTCTAGCATGAGCTAGATGACAAACTAGGCTACAACAGTTACCATCCCCCTTTTAGCATGGATCCACTTTAGCTAGAAGGAAAGGGGTGCAAATTTTATTGCCTACAAGTAGATACTTCAGAAATAAGCTTTTGAAATAGACAATATAATTTGAATAGCAATACCTTTTCAAATTTATTGTAATGCTCCTTTTTGTGGTAGCAAGATATAGATAAGTGTGATTTTATTTCAAAATATTTATATGGATGAATATTCCAACATTTTGCTTTTTCATGTCCAATCATATTGCAATAAAGACATCTTGAAGATATTTTTATTGCCCTATTAATCTCTTTTGATATCTCAAGTTAATTTCTTTTCTTGAGAAAATAGTGTGACCACTTATGTACAACTAAAGCTATTTTGTCTTTGTTTTCTTCATATATACATTGTAGTAAAAAAAGATGTTCAATATTAGTAGCAAATTTTGTTTTTAAAATGGTAACAAGATCTAATGATTCATGTTCATGATATTTTTGAATACTTGTTATTTTCCTTTTATCAAGGTTATCTACCATTTTTTTAAAATACTATCTAAGCTTCTTTTCTAGATCTTTGTTATTGTAGGCATTAATGCTATCTTCCATTGTATACACTCCTCTGATGTAGTCTAACTTATATCTCCCTAATTTACTCAATAATAATTTCTAGGTTTCTAAATTTTGCAAAAACCTATAAAGTAGGATTCCTTATATCTCCCTAATTATTAAGAAACTAGTAAAGTAAGAATTTTTACAAATTTAATTTTTTCTAAAGTTGAAGTAGACTTCCTTATCTCTCTAAAATTATATAATTTGCAAATATTCTATGTATATTTGATTTTAAAAAAATATTTAAAATAAACCTTTCAAATATTTAAGAAACTTTAAAAAAACTCATAATAAACATTTTTTGTTTCTACTTATCACTCCAAAACTTTTAAAAGTAACTAAGATAATAATTACGCTATTAATATCCTTATTTCTCCACCTAAACTTATTAAACCTTAATAAAAAAAAATAAAAAAAAAAAATAGAAAACACATTATCTCTCCTCTAACCTTGGAAACCATTCAAAAAATCAAAAATTAAATTATTAAACCCTAATATACCTCAACGTGAGGTGGCTTCTTAGACATCCTTTGATATGAACCAAACTTGGTACTTGGGCGAGTGTTTTACTATCCTTCACCTGTGCTCCAAATGAGTGAATATGCACATGCAATAACTCCTTATTGAGGGCTTCCAAGAATGGTTACACTATTGCATTTCGTTTGCCCTTCATCAATGTGGCATCTCAAAAATTTTCTTGGTATTCCAAACGTCCCAACATTCCAACATGTAGCACTTGTCTTTGACATTTTAGGTTTCACTTGATCACTTTGAACACCTGGGCTTTGTTATGTTTGAACACTTCTTTTTGCTCGATGTTAGAATTCCTCTGGGGTGGTCATTGAAGTTTTCCCTTCTAGACACACCTTTAACACTAGATATTAATATTGGAGTTTATCCTTCTAGATCAGGGGTTATGCACAGTGGTGAATATTCACAAATTGGGTGAATATTAGGATTTTTAAATTTGAAAATTGGTGAATATGAGGACCCTCGACATCGGCCCATATTTTTAGGACCAATTTTTTGTAAGGTTCAATTTGTCTTAATATATATCCAAACATAGGCATATTTGTACTTGTTGAAAATATCTTTTCAAGCCTGATCTAATGGTGGTGTTTTTAGGAAGTTATAAGATGATTTAATAGGTCAAAAGTGGCCCCAAATATGACCTTACATTTTAGGGCTTAAAATACCCCAAATTTTGGTGTGAAGATGCTCAATTTGATTTTCTTAGGATTATCCATGATTCACCTTAATTTTTATTAAGATTTTCTATTTTTTTACAAGTACATTTTGAGTCCAACCCCTTATGCATAACCCTGTTCTAGACACTCCTTTAGCACTTTAGTTCATATTTATTTATCTATGTATGAAACAATATTACACACATTTTTTCATTCTAGCTCGATGGTATTTGCAATTCCTTCATTATGCTTGCCTTCCTTAGTGATTCTTGCATTCCTTCATGGAACTTGAGTTCTTTCATGGCACCTTAGTTCTTTCATGGCACTTGCACTCTTTCATGGAGTTTATACTCTTTTGTGGTGCTTCATTCCTACCCACGATGCTTCATTTCTACTTGTAATCGAATGTGTCATTGCTTATCATGGCACTAATAGAGATTATATTCTTCTCATTTTTGTTTTCCATCTCCCTTTGTTGTTTCACTATACTTATGTTGTCTTTCTTTGTTATTTTACTATACTAGTGTTGTCTTCCTTCTCTATTTCACTATGTTGTCCTTGTAGGTGCAAGTATAGGTTATTCATGTGTTGGATCACTAAAATATAGATTCATTTAACACCATATTTCCTATCCTCAAATTGCACTATAATGATGTTACTCTACAAGCTAAATTCTGCTCTTATTTTGCTACTTTCTATCACTATTCTACAATTCTATCTAGCTTTTTTTCCAACATTTTTTCAATGTTAAAACTTAATCTTGCTTGCCTTCTAAACATTACCTTGAACTCATGATCTCGTTACCTTAAAATGTAAGCTATTTAACTCTTAAGCTCACTACCTACAAATGCTATCATTAGCTTGTTATTCTACAAGCTTATTACCTACAATCTTGTTACCTTATTGATGCCTTCTTAAAGCTCTTTTTTTATCTACAAATCTTGTTGTCCTTTAATTTTGATTATCCTCAAAAAATTTTGTCCTAAATATTGTTGCCATGTTACCTTACTATCCTCTTATATTGTTGTCCTACATAGTATACTTTATCCTCAAACTTTCTTGGCCAAATATTCTTGTACTAAGAGTATGTTGCCTTCTCTTTTCTTCTTGCTTCTATTTTTATAAAAATAAACTAGATTAATGGTCTCTTATCTTGCTAAGGACCAATATATTCATTTATGATGGACCTCTTTCAAATGGATCTCATTCATTTATTATAAAAACTTTCAATGGGACCTTCTCCAATAGGTCTCATTTCTCTTCCTTCTATGGGACCTCTTCCAACGGGTCATATTTATCTGAATCTTTCAATATCCATAGTAAGGTCTGTCTTCAAGACCTGAATCAATATTATAAACTACCTTCTATTCTGAATAGATTCTTGGAATAGGTAAACTCAATCTATCTTATCAAGGTCAATATCTTAATGACCTAAAATTATAAAATACTACAAATTTAACCAGTCCCTACTTGAGGAAATCTTTTTACCTTCTTATTGCACTTGAAGATGAAAGTCTTCTCCATCTATTATAGGAAGTTTATCAACTTATATAGATCAATATTCATTGCAACAATTTATTAGATAGATTTCTCTAGAATTACATAAGAATCCAATATTTATGTTAGGATGGAAATATTTTGAATGACCAACTTTCTCCTAAGTTGGTTCTTTTCCAATATCCAAATCAATAACAGGGTTAGCTATTTCCCTAAATGACCAACTTTCTTTTTGAGTTCGTTTTGTCCAAATATGAACCCTATTCTTCAACCTAGTGGAAAGACTCTAGCTTAGTCCTAGTATTTATAGGTTATCCTTCAACCTTGTGGAAATACCCTAACTTTCAAATTATTGTAACTTCCTATAATAGATCTAGTACCATTGATGGCTTTTGAAGCCTTAACAATAATATAAACCCATAGAAAAATTTCCACAAAATCAAATATAAAGAAGATGTAATATAATGAATCTTAATAATATGTAATAGAAATAATATGAGTCAACTAATATTTATTATCAAGGCTTAATAATATGCCAAATAACATTCAATAAAAAGCTAAAATATGAATGTAAAGCCTGAATCATACAATATAAAAAGACTTACAATATTAGTTTCTCAAATGTATGCAAACTTGTATTACTCCTCTTTCTGTTACAAATATCTCATAGAAAATCTCTATACAATATAGACTCTATAGACTATGTAAGCTATGTAAGTGATATTGATTGCTATGTATCCATCCTTTACTTTATGGAGTAATATACATATTTTCTAGGATGACTCTTTGGTTACCTGGACTCTTCCTTTCCATATGCCAAGTCTTATGAATTTTGGCTTCTATACTTGACACTTGCATACACATGACACTATCGTGTATGCACACTTATACTAGACTCTTCACGTGACTCTTCATAATATAAGGATACATGTGCACACTTACATATTGGACACTTGTGCACATTTACACTCATAACGCTTGCAATCACATTTACATGACACGCACATTTTCTGCACATTACTACATTACATAAAATATTAACTCACTCTCTAATATAGGACACACTCCTAATGTAATATTTACAATGATTTACCAAGGTGGTACATTGGCATGTACCAAATAATGTAATATTATCCAACAATTAAACCTTACAAGTCATGTTGAGTTTGATTATAATTCAGAACTAAATTACAAAAGGTAAGGATTTGGTTCATTTATGTAACTTTCTAGAGTTGAGGAGGATATTCAATAGTGACGTTTTGTACCCTAGATCATTAAGTTGGGAGAAACTAATGTCCCTTGAAGTCCCTAATACATAAAGGTATTTAAGAGTGGAGGAGGTAGTTAATAAGATTCACTCATCACTTTTTAATAGACATCAATGGGATTATAAGAACCTTCTAGGAACCATATAAGTCAGAACAAATTATCTATTGATACATGGCTTCTAGGTTTTCTCCTTTGGATCCACCATTCCCTAATATTTTGTATAAGGTATTATAATCAATTATGAATTTCTTTTAGAGCATCATATCAATCACAAACCTATGATACGAAGTAGCTTTTCTTTTTTTGTCTTACACATTTTAGAGGCTTTTAGAATGTTAGTTATACTATAAATTTATTTTTATTACCGATGTGATTCTTACATAGATAACTAATATGACTTTGATATTACATCTCCTTCCATGAAATCACAAACCTATGATATGAAGTAGCTTTCTTTTTTACTTTTAAATTTTTTAGGTTTACAAAATATTAGTTATACTATAAGTTTATAGCTTGAATTTTTACTACTAATATAATTGATACTTAAATGACTAATATAACTATAAAATTACACCTTTAATAATAAAATCACATACCAATAATATAAAATAGTTATATTTTTTATTTTTACATTTTTAAGTTTATAAGATATTAATTATAATATAAACTTATTACATAAATTCTTATTACCATGTGATTGTTACGTAGATGACTACTATAATCATGATAGTACATCCACCTCCTATGGATGTACCACTTCCAAAATTCTAGATGACTAATATGATTATGACAGTACATCCTTCTACTATAGATGTACCACTTCCAAAGTTTTAGAGTTTTTTTTGCTTGGAGTCTTTTGCTTTAGGGGTTGTTTGTTGGTAATAGGCTCAAGCATATGGGTGTTCATAATCCCATTTGTTCAGTTAGCGGACAGACAGAAGATTTACTGCATATTTTTGGTTTTGTGATCAGGTTCAGTTGGCTTGGGAGTGGCTGCTTGAAAATTTCAGATCTTTTATGCAAGAATATTTTACATGGGTGCATGCTATTTTGGGTGACCCTATTACTTTTTCCTTCAACTTGGGTGTTGTTTGGAATATTTTTAGAATTAATACCATGTTTTATCTTTGGAAGTCCCGGAATAGAGTTATTTTTCTCAACAAGATGTCGGGCATGTCTTCTCTATTGCTGATAAATATGTTATATTCTTTGATTGCTGGTTACAAATTCAAGTACAAATTGAAAAAGTACATGTGGAGTTGCAGTAGTTACACACCCTCATGGATCATTGGCGGAATGTGCCCTGTGCTATGAGTCGTGTGCCTCTTACTTCCACTTCTAGGTATCGATTGTCGATTTACCTAGGGACCCGTCGTCGGCCACAACCCTCTGCTACCAAAAATTGGTCCTATGCCTCCCCGCAAATATGGAGAATCTAGAGTTGGAGGTTCATCTTGCCTAGCCTTTGGTTGGGATGTTTGGCCTCCTGAGCAAGATGATGCTCTTGGTTGGGGTGAAATTGTACCAAATGCATAGACTTGTCCTTGTCAGTGGTACTACTGCTAATGACTAGGGAGCTCCGATTTCTTCAACTGTTGGATGGACTTATGACATTATGAAGGAAAACTTCTAGCCTTCCACCTGAGAGTGATTTCTCGGCTTCTTTCTTTTTGAATGCATATTTGACATTGTTTTGGAGGTTGTTATCTGGTTTTTGTGAACTGTTTATAACACTCTTGTGTAATCCTAACCACGATGATTAATGTGTTGGTTTATGAGATGTACTAATCCCACCCACCTTTTTTTGTATAATTAAATATTATTTTATTAATATAATGAATTTTTCATTAAAAAAAATTGTAGAATACTTTGTATTTATAGCCTAACGACTAATATTGAAACATTATTTAATTTAAGGTCCTTGTCAAAAATTCAACTACATTGGGGAAAATAGTAATTAAAACTCGATATTAATATTTTAATTGAAAAAAATATTATTTCGATGTCGTACGACCATTCAAACTCTGAGAATCATACCGTACGTCTAAAAATTTTTCTCTTGCAAAGTTGCAGGATACTTGGTATTTAGGGTTATTGTCTGGGCTGAATTTCGCGTATGCATTACTGTGGGCTAGTAAATCAACGTCACATATGCTTTTGATGAAATAATGAAATATATTAGAATTATAGTCGAGATTTCAGTGAAGCATTCAATGTTTGAATGTATGAAACGCAAAGGATGGACCAACGTGTGACCCAAACCCATATTCTAGTCCTGTAAATTACGATAATTATAATGATCTTGATTAATTGAAGTCCTTAAATTAAATTTAAAATTTAAAATTTATTTCTTTAATTCAAATAAAAGTTTAATTTGATTAGAAAATTTGTAAAATTTTATAAATATTTATTAAAATTTAAAATTATAATTAAATATTTTTTTATTTTACATTATTAAAAATATAATAATTTTCAAACAAATATAAACTTTTACATTATGTTAATGCTTTTAAAAAGTTATGAATAAAAAATATTGAAATTCATTATTAAAATTAATAACAATAAAATACAATAATTTAACCTTTAATTAACCCAGAGACATTTAAAGCATTCTATTCTAGATTAAATCTTTGTTTGAAATATTTTTAATAAGTTAAATATTTATTTATGATTCTGTTGGCATTTTTGCCACATTGAAATTTTGTTGTAAATTTGTGAGTAAAACTTACAAATGCTTTTTGAGTGTTTTCACACATTGAACATTTTTGATGGGTGTACTTTTGGGTGCAATTAAAGTAAAATGCTTTTCCCTTCTTCAAAATGCTTTTTGTCCGAAATGGCCTTTTCGCTTTTCGAAATGCCTTTTGCTTTTCGAAATGCTTTTTTGTCCGAAATGGCCTTTTCGATTTCTGGAATGGCCTTTTCGCTCTTTGAAATGCCTTTTGCTTTCCGAAATGCCTTTTTCTTTCCGACAGTTTTGTTCTCATTAATTTTTAAAGAAATCAAGTTTCCAAGATTGGCCCCACTTATGGCAGTAGAATATTTTCCTAGAAAAAGTTGGAAGAAAAAGACAAAGATTGGGGTACAATTTCATTTCACATAGGATGAAAGTATTAAGTGCATATTCCAAGAAAAAAATCGTTTCAGGCTAATTGAAGATGAAGGCCCTTTTTTAGGTGAAATTTCATGTTTTCAATGAAAATCTTCTTTGAAAAAGTATTAAGATTGATGAAGTTAATTTCGGTGGCAATATTATCACCAAAACTACCAGGTGCTTTGGACTCCAGTGCAATATTGTTCACTTTTGAGTCACCAACCGCTTCGTGGGTATGCATTTCCAAGGTGGCACCATAGAGAATGAAATCAGATCATTGATTCATGATGAAGCCTGATATACCATGTGATAAAATCAGTAGATATTATCTTTAGAATTTGTTCATTGGTTCATTATTGTTACTGAGGAGAGAATTGCTACTATTGGTTTCTAAGTGGCCGACACCTTGCCTTCACATGTATTTAATGAAAGAGGCAAAAACCTCTATAAATACTAATCAAATTTCCTTTGTAAAGGGAGGTTGGACATTTTGCAAGAAAACTTCTTAAGTTCTTTGCATTAATAGAAGAGACTTGGCTTTTGAAATTTGCAAGCATTATCATGTGTGTATTTTCCTTCTATTTTTAAGCATTTCTTTTTATGCTCATATTCCTGCTGTTAAGTTTCAAATTTTATCTCTAGATTTAAAACATTGTTGGTGAGTAAGTTTTGAAATGTGATCTGAGGGTTGTCCCTACAAAGGTGTGAGTAAAATTCTGCTGCTTTCCTTCTATTATATGTTGTTATAAAACTTGGTGGAATTTTTGTTGTTAGTCTGCCCCAATCCTACACCTTCGACCTATGGCCATATTTCCCTTTATTTCCATTATTTCCAGTTTATTTCTCGCAACTCTAGTCTTCAACAGTGTAGGATTTATTAAGGGAACCAACACTCTCTAGAGATTGGTCCGAAGGACTTTTCTCTTTCCCTCGGCATTTCAATGTTGGCCGAGTCTAGGGCGCACAAGTGATAATATCTTATACTTAGGCAGATTTGTGAACAACAATTTTTGGCACGACCTGTGGGACTCAAAAGAGTCCATTCCTAGTAGAATTTAGGTTTGATGTTTGCCTTTTTTTTGTCAAATGATTAGAGCATTTGGCGACTCGATCATATCCAAAAATATCTGAACGTGGGAATGGTGAAATCTGTACTCCATGATCACAAGATCAAAGGCTAAAAAATCTGAAAATCCCATTGAGTTTTTTAACTCGATATCCAAAAATTAGGTGAAAACCCTAGGTTAGTAACCCCGTTACTTACGTCATTTGCAACATCCTCACATTTAGTTGGTGTTATTTCTGTTTCTTCAAGTCCAATTAGTACTACCACCAGTGTTCCTCCACCCTAACCTCATATTCCAGTTCACATGGCACAACCACATCAACAACGACAACCACCAAGGCAGTTCCCAACATGGAACAACTCAAGAGCCTTGAATTTACAAGCACAAAATCTAGTTCCTCAAGCTGCATTAAAAGATTTTCCTACCTATGATGGTACTAGAAAAACTACATATGATCATATCCAAGATGTAGCTCCTTTGGCCATGATTCATGACATTGTAGATGAGGATGTGATGATTAAGTTATTAGTCTTATCACTGACAGGAAAATTCCTCTATTGGTACCGATCATTGGAGCCTGGCACCATTACTTCATGGGATCAGTTGGCCGAGTTGTTGATCAAGAATTTTCATGAGCAAGCTGATCCATATTCTTTGTTGCACCAATTTACCACCATTCAGAGGTATCCTCAAGAGGAGATTGTATATTTCAATGTTTGATTTACGTGAAGTTGGCAAAGAGTTCTAGATGGTTTGAGGCCTACGCATGAAAAAGTAGTATTTTATTACTTGCGAGAGCTTAGCATCAATATTGGTATGGCGGTGTGCTAGGCCAATGAGAACACGTTTCTAGATTTGTATACACAAACTCAAAAGTTTGAAGCTGATTTAATTATTGTAGGTAGACTTCCTCTAAAGGTAACAATGTCCATTATTTCTAATCTCCCACAATACCTTCATTCCAACACATTCTCACAGCCAATGTCGATAATGTATCCAATCCCCTCATGGAATTTAGCACCTCCTCCTATCACTCCTATCCTGGTACCACAACAGTCATCTCCTAGTTTTCCATAATTACCTACCTCGTTAGCTCCTCAGTGGCCTCCATATGTCACTTTTCCTGCATTACCTACACCACTAGTGCCTCTACCTTTACCGACACCTCTTGCCCCATCAAATACTAATCCTTACATGACACTTTACAAGAAGTAAAATCTGCTAATTCAGCTACAAGAGCAATGGGCAATAAAATCATAGTTATTGAAAGAAAGTAAGCCGAGCAAGATTTCCAACCCAAGATATTTCAACCTTCACCAATTACCATGGAATAAGCAACTTCAACAAGCAAGGCACCTGAGAGGCACCCAACTGCATCGACAAATGAGGAAGTTGTTCCTGTAGATATAACAAACTGGTTCTCTACATGTAATGATCCACACGACAAGGAGACTTGTATGGTTCATTTGAACTACATGCAAACACTAGCTACAAGATCTTCTGGAGGTCAGGTTAATATGATTACTGAAATGGATCACAATTTCATGGTTTCGTCTGAAGAACAAGTTTCAGTTCTCACAAGAGCTGGGAAGAAGCCAGTCACAGTAGACCTGTTGTGGCTACTCCACAATGTACCCCAAAATTGGGTACCCACATTTTTATGCATGTGTTCCAAGCAGACTGAAGTGGCCCATAGGCTAAAGATCAAGAAAAAATCAAAACACCACAAGGAGAAAAAGTGTCGCGATATCGCAACATTTTGCACCATCACGGCCAAAAGAGAAAAAGTGTCACGATATCGCGACATGTTACAGTTTCATGGCCAAAGGATGAAAAGGTGTCACGATATCGCGACATGTTGCACCATCGCGGCCAAAGGAGAAAAAGTGTTGTGATATCACGACATGTTGCACCATCGCAGCCAAAAGATAAAAAGTGTCGCGATATCGCGACATGTTGCACCATCGCGGCCAAAAAAGAAAAAGTGTCATGATATCGCGACATGTTGCTTGGTCGCGGGCAAAGGAGAAAAAGTGTCGCGATATCGCAACATGTTGCATTTTTGCAATTCAAAGAAAATATAAATATCTCAAAAGGAAAAGTGTCGTGATATCATGACATGTTACATTTTCGCAACCAAACAAGAAAAGAAAGAACAAAAAAGAAAAGTGTCATGATATCATGACATGTTGCATTTTTGCGACCAAATAGGAAAAGGTGTTGCGATAATGCAACATGTTGCGTTTTCGTTGCAAAAGAGAAAAAGTGTCACGATATCGCGACATGTTACATTTTCGTGGCTAAAAGCAACAAAGGAGAGCAAAGAGGCAGAAGTGTCGCGATATCATGACATGTTTCATTTTCGCCAATGTAATGGATCTGTAGAATGACGTGGACATAAGGACAAAATCTAGTGAACAAGACAAAGCGTTACATAAGGAATCTTTAATGATTTGAAATCATTTAAGATGGCCATTACACATGGAGGGAATTGGACGCAAGCCCATGTGGAGAAAATGCAACAAGGGGCCACAAAATGGAAACCAAAGCACATGAACAGTTAGAGAAGGTGAAGCGAATGGCCATTGGAAAACAAAATGAAAAGCTTCTTGAAAATTTTAAATACGCCATTCAAAGAGGCCAAAAGGGGCTAGAAATTGTAGAGAAAAACAAAGACTATTTTTCGAAATAAAGGAGTTTTTTGGCAGGAGCAACTCTTGTGTGTGAAACCAAAATGAGATTGAAACTAAGACTGTTGTTATTTCTATAAATATTTCCTTTGCATTATTGTTTCTTGTATCTATTCGTTGATGCCATAAAATGGGTTACGATAGGTGAATTATGGAATGATGCAATTATTTGTTTCCTTAGAGTCTTGCATCTGATCTAATCTGACTGTGTTTATGTTATAGGTTTGTTAGGTCAGGTAGTCTTAGAATTTCATCTCATAACTTGGGGTTTTGCAGGGAGGAGATTGCTAACCAAATTAATGTCCTATTTTGTTTTCCAGCTAACTATTGTAGATAATGTTTATGTTTTATTTTTTTTGATATTTGGATTAGCCTCATCTTACAATCTGCTTTTCTGATTCTGGTCCGTTCTAGAATTTCCTACATCTCCAAACACCTTCATCTAATTTTTAGATAAGATATGGTTTTAGGAGGGCTACTAATTCCAAATGCACATTAAATCAGATTAAGTGAATGAATCCTAATTTTCTAACTTACTAACCTTACTAACACCAAATGCTAACATAGGGATAGTGGAACACTTTAAACGAAGATAAAACGAATCCGCTAATTTTAAAAATGAACCTCATGTTAAAGGCACGAAGTTTAAAATGAAGTGGTTTAAACCATGCACTTTCTCATTTGGAATCCTTTTAATTTGAAGATAAAAGAGGTTACTAACTGGGTTTCGGGTAGATCATTTTAAGTTTAGGAACATTAAAATAATCTATCACCACATTTGGTTGATTTAATGAATCATGGTTGCAAAGTACTCATTTGAATCATTAAAGGCCCCTTGTTAACTGTTACTTGCATGGTTTAGGTTATTCTGGCATACATTCATTTATTTTCTTTAGTCTTGATTGATTACATGCACATGAATGTTTGTTCACAAGAACCTTGGAGAAATGAGTAATGCTACTTAATTTCTTTGCAAGAGAGAGTTTCCTGTTTGAGACTCTAGTTGTGGTGATCATTTTGCTATAGGGAAAAATATCCACCCAACATTTTGGTGCTAGAAGGAGGGCCTTATTTATTGCTTTGTGATTACGATCTGTTCTAACGATTAACGTGGGTAGTTTTGTTTCCACCTATTGTGCTTGCAGGTATAACATTTATTTGTTTCATTTTGTAGATGAGTTGAGAGAAGTCTTTTAGAGGTCTAGAGTTTTCAAGTTGGCCCAACCTGAGTACATAGCTACTAGGTCCAAAACCACAGGGGAAACTATTTTCCAAAGCTTTTCTCCCACTGGTAGGAAGTCAAGAAACCAAACATTAGAGATTGAAATACCACCCAATGTACTTGAGTTAGGAGCTTCTTTAAACTCAAGTATGTCTTGCGGGCCTAAGCCCACAACTTCAAATGTGACAGCTACACCAAGTGCGTATGTCCCCATCATTACAAGTGTCACCATTGTTCCTATAGGGCCAATACCTTTGAATAACATGGCCCAACAACAACAACAACAACCACCCGACCCTTTGGTATGGTGCGCAAAGTTCTCCTTTGAATATCCCTGGGATAGTTCATGACTTGCCTAGAAATATCAAAATGGGATTGCCTAAATTCGTGCATGATGGTCCCATAACAGTCGAAGAGCATGTCCAAATTTACAAATATTACATGTTTAGACAAGGAGTCACCCATGAAGATATCGCTTGTCAAATTTTCCCTGCTAGTCAAGATAGTACGACCAATGAATGGTACAAGAATCTTCCCACAGGGTCCATTGCTTCATGGGCCCAATTAGAAACTGCCTTTATTAGCCAATTTTGAATGTTGGTAGATCCTTCCATAATTTATAATTTATTTGTATCATGCAAAAGGTTACCCAATGATCCCATAAGAACATTCAATCAGAGGTTCCAAAAGCTGTATATAAATTTGACTCGCCACTTCGCAGTAGATCCTGCTGTGGCCCTGCATCTATACTTTGGAGCTTTAGATCCGTTAACATCCTTATTGACTAGAAGGAACCCTCAGGTTATGACACTTTCATTAGCTTATGCGGAGACAATGACCCTCGAACAACAAATGAATTTACTAGGAGTAGGGTTGTCTCAATTGACTGGGATGGGACAATATGGTCCATATAGTCAATTCGCCATGATGAATCAATTAATGGCACCACAAGTTCCAACAATGAACAATTTCCAACAACCATCTCAAGTCGCATCATTTCCTACTTATCCTAATTCCTCTGGCCCAACGCAGGTTTTTATTCCAAATAACCCGATGACCTTGACTGGGTTCAATCAGGGTAATAACGTGTTGACCATACCTGGGTTTACTCCGATTAGTATGCCAAGTCCAACGACTTATCCAAAAATCACTCCTATTCAAAGTGTGAATCTAGGATGGAATCAAAGTGCCCAGACCCAAGCCATCATACCTGTTCCAGAGGTGGCTAATGCAACAAATACAACTGGGCCCGAAATTACAGTGCCCCAACCACATGGGCTTGAATCCGTGATAGAAGACATGAAGGAAACATTGGCCAAAGTTTTGGTTACTATGGGAAATGTTAATAAAAAAGTTGACCAAGTCATGGGTCATAACCAACCTCATAACCATAGAGGAAAAGGAACATACAACACACATCCTAATAATGGACGAGTACCCAATCTCGTAGCCAATCAGGCAGATGTCTCAGAAGATTTTGGAGAGTTAGGATCTTGTGATAATGATTTCCCGCACTGTTGCCATGGAAAGCAGGAATCTATATTGACTGAAGTTATATATTCCCAAGATAGTGAAGAAGAGGAGGATGTGGAGTTCTTTGGAAAAGAAGATGAAGAAACATTGGAAGTTCATGCCAATAAACGTTTTGGGAAAGGAAATCACAAGTATTACACAAGGAGTTCTAAAGGTCCCAAAACTTCTTCTACCCCTCCAAACAACCCATTACTTCCTCCTGATCTCAAAGGAGATGTTAATCCACCTCCTCAATCAATGGCGAAGAAGTCTAAGTTGGTGCAAAATATGTCAAATTTGGAAAAACCCACCTATGACTTGATAGAAGACATGAAGAAAACTAAGGCCAATGTCTCAATGTATGATATGTCCCAAATTTTAGGCCAAGAAGTAAGTCCACCAAAAGGTTTGGATCCACCTACCCAAGTTCATGAAGCTAAAGGTGTTGAATCCAAATTGTTTTGGAAAGGGGAAAAGCGAGATGTGCCCCCATTCCTCATAACCATTAGAATTGCTGGTAGAAATATACACAATTGTTTAATAGATTCAGGGGCCTCTGCTAGCATTATGCCCCTAGAAATCTATCAAAAATTGGGACTTACACCAAAACCTTCTAAAATCATGTGGTGCAACTGGATAGATAGACCATGGATGCAGAGGGAGAATTAAGTGATATTCTTATTTAGATCAACTTAGAACCTAGGGTTCAACATCACATAGATATATTGGTACTTAACATTCCTATCAAGTATGGCATGGTGTTGGGAAGAGATTAGAGCAAGAACTTAAATGGATATATTGTAATGAGACTCTTCACATATGTGGTTGCCTTGGAGAGGAGTGGCCAACCAAATTCGAATCGATAGTGAACCTAGACTCAAGGAAATGATAACAGAGTACAACAAACCTAATGAGATTCAATATGTTGAAACTGAATTAGGAGCCTATTGCTTGGACGTAGAAATTCTTGAGAGTTCTAAAAATGGAAGGATTGGATGCAATGATTTTGAAGAACACCATAAGGTTTGGACTTTAAGATTTGATGGATCCAAGTCCAAACAAGGGGTGGGAGCTGGTATTGAACTTTCATGTCTAGATGGAAAACCTATGTTGGCTGCATATAGATTACAGTTCCCAGCCACCAACAATGTGGCAGAATATGAGGCCTTGATTTTCGGACTTCAATTGGCCCTTCGAAAGAAAATCAAATGTATCAAGGTCTTAGGTGATTTTTAATTGGTGGTAAAACAAGTTAAAGGACAATATGCATGTAAGAACAAGTGGCTCAGCCTTTACCAAACCATAGTTAGAGATTTAATAAATGAATTTGATGCTTTTAACATATCTCTAATCTCTAGAAAAGGCAATCGTTTGGTAGATTCTTTAGCCGTAGCTTCTAGCATGTTTAAATTAGCAGATCACAAGAAGTGCAAGAAATTTTCCATAGAATTATTCCCTTGCCCCTCGATACCTGATAACATCACAAATTTCCAAGTCTTTGATAGTGACACTCATGTATTCAATTTTGTCACTAATTTTGGTATCTTTGAAAATAAGGTTATTGATGAAGATGATAGTGGGCAAGAAGAGGCAGGTTTGAAAAGGGAAGCTATTGGAAAATGGAATGAGATGCCAAATGGGATGGCCTCATTAGAGAAAATGTTTGATATTGGATACCAACTAAAAGGAGGGAGAAAAGTTCCACCTCCCAAAGAGGCTTGTGACTCGATTAATATTGGAAGTGCAAAAAATCCTCGTGAAATACTCATTGCAAAGGCATGTACCAAATATGAAAAGAATTCCATTGCCAATGCATTGAAGGAATACATAGATTGCATAGCTTGGAGCTATAAGGAGTTGAGAACTTATGATCAGAATGTTATAATGCATACAATTCCTTTGAAGCTAGACTCCAAACCCTTTAGGCAAAGACAAAGGCCAGTCAATCCGTTACTAGAGCCCTTGATAGAAAAGGAGGTAAAGTGACTACTAGAAGCTAAAATCATCTTTCCTGTTAGGCATTCCACATGGGTTACTAACTTGGTCCCTGTGAGGAAAAAGAATGGAGAGATAAGGCTATGTATTGATTTTAGAAATCTGAATAAGGCCTCACAAAAGGACAATTACCCTTTACCTACCATTGAAGAAATCCTTCAAAAGGTAAATGGGTCGGAAATGATGTCATTCCTAGATGGCTATTCAGGATACAATCAAGTCCTCATACATCCTAATGATAGAATGAAAACCACTTTCACCACAAAATGGGGCACGTTTGCATATAGGAGAATGCCTTTCGGATTATTGAATGTAGGTGCCACATTCCAACGAGCCATGGACTTTTCTTTTAAGGGGCTCATCGGTAAGTGCATTATTGTCTATGTAGATGATATTTCCGTCTTTTCTAAGAACAGGGAGAACCATGTCAAGGATCTAAGGAAAGTTCTCCAAAGGTGTAGGGAACATGGCATTTCACTCAACCCAAAGAAGTGCATTTTCGGGGTAACGAAAGGAAAATTATTGGGGCATGTAATATCCAAAGATTAGAGGCCATACAACAGATTCCTTTTCCCAATAGCAAAAAATAATTGAGATCATTTTTTGGGAAAATTAATTTTGTTAGAAAATTTATTTCAGGTTTTTCAGAAATTACAAAGCCCTTGAATGATATGTTGAAGAAAGAGGTCCAAATCAAATGGACAAATGAAAACAGGGATGCTTTCCAAAGAATCAAGGATGCGATTTCTAGAGCCCCGATTTTAGTGAGTCCTGACTATGCGAAGCCTTTCTACATTTACACATTTGCTTCAAACCATTCCTTTGTGAGTGTTCTAACTCAGAGGAGTGAACACAACATTGAAAATCCCATTGCCTTCCTTAGTACTCCTCTCAAAGATGCGAAATTGAGATATTCCATCTTGGACAAGCAAATGTATGCCCTATTTAAGATTGTAAAAAAATTTAGACATTATATAGTCCATAGTAGGGTGTTTGCTATAGTCCCAGATCCTGTAGTTAAATCCATGTTTATACATAATGAACTGGGTGAAATGCGAGGTAAGTGGATCTCAAGTCTTCAAGAATTTGATCTTGAAATTCAATCTATGAAGATAGTGCGAGGACAAGGGTTGGTTAAGGCCATAGCAGAAAATGATCCTTTAATATCCTATCAGCATTATGAAATAGCAGATATAACTGAAGATGAGTGGTATGTAGATGTTGTGTATTTCTTACTAAATGGTAAGTGTCCACCACATTTAAATTCTACTCAACGAAGAGCATTGCATCTAAAATATACTAATTTTCCAATCAGATCCAATGCGTTATACAAGAAAAACCATGAAGGAATTTACCTTCGTTGCGTTGATCGAAAAGATGCAGCTCAAATACTCAGGGAGTTCCACGATAAGTATGGGACAGGGCATGGGTCTGCTAATGCCACAGCCCATCAAATCCTTAGAGCTGGTTACTATTGGCCTCAAGTGTTTAAAGATTCTCATGCTCATGTGAGGTCATGTCATACTTGTCAAATCATGAAAAATAGAGAAAGGGGTGCTCCTATGCCATTACAATCTGTATTCGAGTATAGACCTTTTGCACAATGGGGTTTGGATTTTATTGGGATCATCAGTCCCAATTCATTTGATTCCCATAAATACATTCTCACGGCTACAGATTATTGCACAAGGTGGACGGAAGCTATTCCCACCAAAAATGCCACTTCAGAAGTCGTTATCAAATTATTAGAGGATAACATTGTCACTTGATTCGGAATGCCTAACTCCATTGTAAGTGACAATGGTTCTGCTTTATCCTCTCTAGAATTTGCAAATTAGGCATTTGACAACATGGTGAGTTTGAAGTTTTCTTCAAATTATTATCCACAAGGTAATGGATTGGCTGAGTCTTCCAATAAGAACTTGTTATGTGTCATTAAAAATTTTCTTGAAAGAAATCCTAGAGATTGGCATAACAAACTTAAGTTGGCTCTTTGGGCTGATAGAATCAGAATCAAGGAATCATTAGGAACATATCCTTACCACTTAGTTTATGGACAAGATCCTATTTTTCCCATAAATCTTAAGTTACAAACATTACATTTCATGAAATATTACCTTGGAACTGATAATAAACTTGAAGCTAGACTAACACAATTGATGCATCTAGATGAAAAGAGGGATGAGGCTATGCTTCACTTCAGTAAACACCAAGATGTAGTAAAAATGTGGTTCGATAAAAAGTCTAGAGTCAAAACATTTAAAGTTTCAGATTTAGTGTTGTTGTGGGATAAGAGACATGAGAGGAAAGGAGATCATGATAAATTTTATTACTTATGGTTGGGTCCTTACCAAATTTCAGAAGTCCTAGATGAAAACAGTTTTAGATTAAAAACCCTAGACAAAAAAAATTTGGCTTTACCTATCAATGGGCTGCATTTAAAGCACTATTTCCAGGCCTGAAATGGCAAGGCCTTGTATTATATGTAAATATGTCATTTTTTGTCTTTGCGTGTGTAGTTTTGATTTTCTTAGGTGTGTGTTAGGTTTTTGCTTTCAACCTTTATTTTAGCATGAGGAGATTGTTTTGAACGAGGTTTTGTAGGCATCTTGATTGCATTGTTCTTTTCTTAGCTTAGTGTGTTGGTCATGGGACCAATTTTGGGCATAAAAAATAAAATAAAAAAAAATAAAAAAAATAAAATAGCAAGGTGGTTAGTATGTGTCCTTAGCAATGTTCTAAAACTAGAAATATATGAAACAACAAAATTGTTTTACAGAAAGCTCCACGAGCACTGCAAACACATTAAAGAATATAGTTTGAAATTTGGGATACATGAAAGTTGTCAATTTTGCAAGATAGGGTGAAGCATCTTTGTATAATCCATATTACCCATTTGTATTCAGGATGCATTGCATAATAGCCTCGAGTCTCATTCCATCCCATATTTCAAAAAAAAAAAAAAACAACCACCAAAAGCATGTCAGACCCTCTTAGGGTCATTGCACAATAATCATTAAGTAAGGTCTTGGGGTTGGAAACTGATGCCGCATTGTCTTGAATTAAGCACACTCTGCACATATAAAAAACATCTTGGGCAACATGGTTGAAACCTTACTTGGAAGGAAATTTAGGTGAAAAGCATTTTTCTTGTCTGTCCCATCATGCAAAACATAGTCCAAGAAATAGTGGTTTTCACCACTTCACCTCCATAGCATCACTTGGGTTGGAAGGATCGTACTACGTGTCCCTCACAAGGATGGGTAGTCATCCCTAAAATTCAAGAAAATCCAGCATTAACCCACCTCCATCATATCATTTGAGTTGGAAGGATCGTACTACGTGTCCCTCATAAGGATGAGTAGTCATCCCTAAGATTCAAGGAAGCCATCACTAACCCACCTCCATCATATCATTTGAGTTGGAAGGATCGTACTATGTGTCCCTCACAAGGATGGGTAGTCATCCCTAAAATTCAAGAAATCCAGCATTAATCCACCTCCATCATATCATTTGAGTTGGAAGGATCATACTACGTGTCCCTCACAAGGATGGGTAGTCATCCCTAAAATTCAAGAAATCTAGCATTAATCCACCTCCATCATATCATTTGAGTTGGAAGGATCATACTACGTGTCCCTCACAAGGATGGGTAGTCATCCCTAAAATTCAAGAAATCCAGCATTAATCCACCTCCATCATATTATTTGAGTCGGAAGGATCGTACTACGTGTCCCTCACAAGGATGGGTAGTCATCCCTAAAATTCAAGAAAGCCAAAGCCAAAGCCTAGACTATGGGGCTGATCTCCACCGAGGCTATAGACGCCTGACTGGCTATGGAGTAGGTTCATGCATGGCGACATGTCTCATTTAAAAGCAAGACCTCTGATCGCTCACACGGATAGGCTAGCCTAACAGTTATCCATAATAGGTTTAATCATTTTTCTTAAGATGAAGTAATGAAATCAAATTAGAGTAGTAATGATAGGGTTAAATTCTCATCACGCTTAGGTTGAGAATCTGATTCCCTAAGGCTTTGATTTCATTTACACATGCACATTGATTCAATATGGCAATGGCGCATAACCAACCTTGAGATTGGGTATATGAACTCAATTCATGCATGCTTGATCCTAAGAGGGTTGGATATTGTTTAATGCTTGTACTCGTGCTACTAAAAGTTAAGAGTCTTGGTAAAGCAGGTCAGCCATAGTTCATTATGCTGGCAACACATTCGATCTTGCATAGACCCTCCACTATTCATTATATGCATTCATGTGAAATTGGCAATAGAATGGGGAACTATTTCAAACGATAAATAATGAAGCACATTGCACACACCAAGCTAATGCTTAACGATTCTGATGCTTCATGTATTTCTAATCTATTTGCATTCTTTGGATATTTATTGACGCTCGTATTTGAATTCATGTATTTTTAGGTTGAGTTCTCACCAAAATGCTCACGAGCATTTCCCAAAAAAGTCACCATTTGTTGTGGCTACTCCACAATGTACCCCAAAATTGGGGACCCACCTTTTTTGCATGTGTTCTAAGAAGACCAAAGTGGCCCATAGGCTAAAGATCAAGAAAAAAAGCAAAACACCACAAGGATAAAAAGTGTTGCGATATCACGACATGTTGCACCATCGCGGCCAAAAGAGAAAAAGTGTCACGATATCGCGACATGTTGCAGTTTCGTGGCCAAAGGAGAAAAGGTGTCGTGATATCGTGACATGTTGCACCATCATAGCCAAAGGAGAAAAAGTGGCACAATATCGCGACATGTTGCACCATCGCGGCCAAAAGAGAAAAAGTGTCACGATATCACGACATGTTGCACCATCGCAGCCAAAAGAGAAAAAGTGTCACGATATCGCGACATGTTGCTTGGTCGCGGTCAGAGGAGAAAAAGTGTCGCAATATCGTGACATGTTGCATTTTTGTGATTCAAAGCAAAGAGAAAGATCTCAGAAGGAAAAGTGTCACGATATCGCAACATGTTGCATTTTTGCGACCAAACAAGAAAATAAAGAACAAAAAAGAAAAGTGTCGTGATATCGCGACATGTTTGCGTTTTTACGACCAAACAAGAAAAGGTTTTGTGATATCGTGACATTTTGCATTTTTGCTGCAAAAGAGAAGAAAGATGTCGCAATATCGTGACATGTTACATTTTTGCGGCTAAAAGCAACAAAGGAGAGCAAGGAGGCAAAAGTGTCACGATATCACGACATGTTCCATTTTTGCCAAGGTAACGGATCTGCATAGTGACGTGGACATAAGGACAAAATCCAATGAACAAGAAAAAGCATTACATAAGGAATCTTTAATTATTTGAAATCATTTAAGATGGTCATTACACATGGAGGGAATTGGACACAAGCCCATGTGGAGAAAATGCAACAAGGGGCCACAAAATGGAAACCAAAGCACACGAATAGTCAGGGAAGGTGAAGCGAACGACCATTGGAAAATGAAACGAAAAGCTTTTTGAAAATTTTAAATACACCATTCAAAGAGGCTAGAAGGGGCTGGAAATTGTAGAGAAAAACAAAGACTATTTTTTGAAATAAAGGAGTTTTTTTGTAGGAGCAACTCTTGTGTGTGAAACCAAAAGGAGATTGAAACTAAGACTGCTGTTATTTCTGTAAATATTTCCTTTGCATTATTGTTTCTTGTATCTATTTGTTGATGCCATAAAATGGGTTACGATAGGTGAATGATGGAATGATGCAATTATTTGTTTCCTTAGAGTCTTGCATGTGATCTAATCTGACTGTGTTTATGTTACAGTTTTTTTAGGTCAGGTAGTCTTAGAATTTCATCTCATAACTTGGGGTTTTGCAGGGAGGAGATTGCTAACCAAATTAATGTCCTGTTTTGTTTTCCAGCTAACTGTTGTAGATAATGTTTATGTTTTATTTTCTTTGATATTTGGATTAACCTCGTCTTACAATCTGCTTTTCTGATTCTGGTCCGTTCTAGAATTTCCTGCATCTCCAAATACCTTCATCTAATTTTTAGATAAGATATGGGTTTAGGAGGGCTACTAATTCCAAATGCACATTAAATCAGATTAAGTGAATGAATCCTAATTTTCTAACTTACTAACCTTACTAACACCAAATGCTAACATAGGGATAGTGGAACACTTTAAACGAAGATAAAACGAATCCACTAATTTTAAAAATGAACCTCATGTTAAAGGCACGGAGTTTAAAATGAAGTTGTTTAAACCATGCACTGTATCATTTGGAATCCTTTTAAGCTTAAGATAAAAGAGGTTACTAACTGGGTTTTGGGTAGATCATTTTAAGTTTAGGAACATTAAAAGAAGCTATCGCCACATTTGGTCGATTTAATGAATCATGGTTGCAAAGTACTCATTCGAATCATTAAAGGCCCCTTGTTAACTGTTACTTGCATGGTTTAGGTTATTCTGGCATACATTCATTTATTTGCCTTAGTCTTGATTGACTACATGCACATGAATGTTTGTTCACAAGAACCTTGGAGAAATGAGTAATGCTACTTAATTTCTTTGCAAGAGAGAGTTTCCTGTTTGAGACTCTAGTTGTGGTGATCATTTTGCTATAGGGAAAAATATCCACTCAACAAGACCTAGCTGAGATGGAACCGTTAAGGGTACCCATTGACCCAAATATGCAAAATGAAAAGAAACAAGTACAAGTGAAAGTTCCTACTTCAACACCAAATACAGATTCACCTGTTCTATTAAAATATCTTTTACCATCACAAGCAAATGAAATATTGTAATAAAAAGCCTCGACTTCGTAGGTAAAAGTAGAAACAGAGGAACAAGCCAGAGAAAATATCAAGTAGCCATATTTGACTAAAATACAAAGGGTAGAAGCCAAACAACAATATCGGAGCAAATATGCGGCCACTAACAAGGAGTCTAGTTCATCCGCATACAAAATTGTTGAGGATTTGAAGAAGATTCCTGATAAGGTTAGTCTTTATGATGCATTACAATTACTTGGGCAAGTTGATCTGTTACAAGAATCATTGAATTCTATGAAAGATAATAGGAAGAGTCCTACCCAGATAATTTTTTCTCAACCATTAACTACTTCATCCACTAGAAAGAATAGACCACCCCAATTCTATTTGTCACTCAGGATGGAGGGTTGGATAGTGCACAACTGTATGATTGATTATGGTGCTATGACAAATGTCATTCCAAAGGTAGTTTGTGAAGTCATGGGTATGGAGTATACAAGGAGTAGCCCTGGAGTCTTGTAGTTGGATGGAACACCTATAAAAATAGTAGGTGTGATCAAGGATATTCACATTGTCCTTCATAGTATGCCACAAATCACGGTCATCCAGGAAGTGGTAGTAGTTGACCTGGAACCATACTTTACCATGTGCCTCTCAAGGGAGTTCATAGCTCAACTAGGAGGATATATTTCCTTAGACTACTTGCATTTGGAGATACCATTCAAGGGAAAGAGGATTTGTATTCATAATGAGAAGCCCTCACATTTTCACATTGAGAAGTTGGAGGAAGAAGAAAGTTCCCTAAGAGCGGTTAACATGATGACCGAGGAGTTAGGAGAAAATGATTTAATGGAAGCAGCACTAGGTGAGATTCAACTCGAGGATGAGTTTCCACTCATGGACTTCAATGCGATGGTTGGAACATATATTGGCTACTATACTATCATGAAGCCAGATCAGATTGAAGAGAAGGTTCCTATTTCCCCAAATCCTATTGCAGATCAATTATGGAGAATGTATTTTGATGGTGCCAGATGCAAGAATGGTGTAGGATTTAGCGTTGTGTTGATCTCTCCTAAAGGTTTGCAAAAGACTTATTCTTATAGGCTAACTTGGGGTTGCATAAATAATGCAATGGAATATGAGGCCTTATGCCTTGGATTGAAGAAAGTTGAGAAGTTGCATATTAAATAGCTACAATTTTTTGGCGACTCTGAACTCATTATTAATCAGATCACTAACAAGTGTGCATCAAAGCAACACTACTTGAAGGCCTACCACAACAGATTTTGGAACCTATTTGAATATTTCACTGATTTAAATGTTTAAGCAATTTCGAGAGAGCAAAACAAACATGCAGATATTTTGACCTCTCTTGGTGCTAACTACTCTCCTATTGAGAAAGCAGTTAGAAAGCCTAAGACAGTTAGGGTAATTTACAGACCCTCAGTTCCTGATAAAAATCCTTATTGGCAAGTATTTGACAATGATGAGAAGATAGTTAACTTCTTTCTTAAAGAAACTACAAGCACTGATGATAGAGTCCTTGTTGAAGAAGAGAGAGAAAAAATGATTTAGCTAAAAAAAAATCACATCCCTAGGGGACTGATTACACATGAAAGTATGTTCGACCAGAGTTATTGTGCTAAGAAGCACAGGATTAAAATTAATGTGAAGGATTATAAAGAGTTGCATTTGGAGCCTAAGAAAATTATCAAGGTTGGAATAGATGGAACCCCAGAAGAACTGGAAGATATCAAGAAATTGTGTTTCGAGTATCCATATATTGTTGCTTGGAGCTACCACGATTTGAGGGTTACGATAAGAATGTGATCTAGCATACTATAGAACTGCAGGAAGGGGTAAAACCTTTTTGTTAGAAACAATGACCTGTCAATCCTAAGATTAAAGTAATTATGAAAGCGGAGCTGTTGGAGGCCAAGATAATATATCCAATCAAGCGCTCCACATGGGTAGCTAACCTGGTCCCAATACAAAAAAAGAATGGAGACATTCGGTTATGTGTTGACTTTCACAATCTAAACTAGGAATCTTTAAAGGACTATTACCCTTTGCCTCAGATTGATCAAATCCTTCATGTAGTAGCTGGCGCCTAGAGATTCTCATTGCTTGATGGTTTCTCTAGATATAATAATATTTGGGTGAAAGACAAGGATCAATATAAAATAATAGTCACCACCAAGTGGGGTACTTTCACCTACCAACGGATGCCATTTGGACTTTCAAATACCGCTACCACTTTTTAGAGGGCTATGGACATGGCTTTCAGTGAGTTATTGAATAATATTATTGTGATCTATATTGATGATATGATTGTATTTTTGCATCATAGAGAAGACCACATTGCTCATTTGAGGTAGATGTTTGAGAAGTGTCGTGAGTTTTGGATATTGATTAATTCAAAGAAGTCAATATTTTTTGTTAAATAAGGGAAGCTATTAGGCCATGTGATCTCACAAGAAGGATTGAAAATCTATCCTACAAGAGCTAAATCCCTCTTGAGACTACCATTTTTGACCAATAAAAATATTTGCAATCTTTCTTTGGCCAAATGAATTTCATTCGTAAGTTTATCATTGATTTTTCTCAAGTGGTGAAATCCATGTCCGAGATTTTGAAGAAATGTGTTGATTTTAAATGGACTAAAACAAGAAGACAGGCTTTTGAGGAAAACAAGGAGAGGATTACTCAGGCTCCAGTATTGATTAATCCTAATTATTCTAAAGATTTCATCCTCTATGCGGTAGGCAAACAAGAGAGTTATGCTGTAGTTTTGCTGATGCAGGCAGCAACCACAACCTAGTTGCCACCACAGACCTCTCATTGAGGCACCTTCTACGACACTGCAATAACAGCCCTAGATCGACCCTACAATTTCAGAAGAAAACTAGACAACGATAATTTTCTCGGTGAGTTTGGCATTGCGACACATTTTTGGCGAGCAGAAAGTAAAAATTCGGTGATCAACTGTGTTTACCGACAACATTTACTATTTCATGGCACTTGCAAACCATTTTCTAACATTTGCATTTGTAGATCCAGTGATTTTCTCCTGTATTTGATGAGTTCTTGCGTTTTCCTGCTGTAAAATCATAGTTTCAACAATATCCGCACGATTCTGGCGAGCGAGGTGACTTTTTGGCAAAAAAAAAATTAAACTCCTAAGGTTTAATTTTTGGTGATCGTCGACAAAGTTTTGCAGTCACCGTCGACGACCATGGGAGGTGGAAATCGTGGGTGTTTTATCCCACACTGGTCCTGCTGGGGACCAAGTGGGCTTTATTAGCCCAAAAAACCACCTTTAACATCATCTAGTTTTGCTAGACACTCTACTTGTATGTTACGCATGGAGGTTCCAGGTGGGACGTGACCTTCGAGGACACAATGGGGAGGGCCATGATACTTTTCCCAAGATGATGTTGACTTGCTAAAAATTGACCGTTGTTGTCGTTGATCTACCTAGTTAACTGGGGCAGAGAAAAATCAAAATTTTTGGCGCTCGTGGAAGACATTTTTTTTTGGTGGGAATATTCAAAAATTCAAATTTGAATTTTCAAAATTTCAAATTCTACCCTTTTGGCACCAAAACCAACAAAAAGGAGAGTAACTTCAAGAGTAGATATCTTCCTCATTATCGGTCCATTTTTTACCAAATTTTTTGCATTCTTTTGCAAATTTTATGAAGATTTCTAATTTTTTCTCCTAAAAAAACTTTGGCATTGTAAAAGGGTTGATTTTTCATTGTTTTTAGTGCTAATTTGTAATTACAAAACTTGATTTATTTTTGTAAAGAGCACTAAAATAGCCCTAATTTTGAGATAAAAACTTGTAAAATCTAGGCAATTTGGCTGCATAGGAAATTGAAATTATTCCTAAGCCTAGATTAAGATTCTGCAAGACCATTTTGTAATCCTCCTAGTCTAGCATATACTAGGAAAAATATGGCTCAAGACCTCAGATCAAACATGGAAAACCTTACTTCTGCAGTAGACATTTTAGCAGAGAAGGTAAGATATATTGTTGTGCAATTCAATCTTGGTGAAATCAAAATCCACCATAATCATGCCAACAAAGCTAAATGTGAGGTTAATATGTATGATGGATCTAGGGATCCCGATGTCTTATCTACATGGATTTTGGATATGCAAACTTGGTTTGCTTATGCTGAAATTCCGGAGGATGAAAAAGCCACATTTGCTACACTAAAACTCATAGGTTTAGCAAAAGTTCTCATTGTAGAAAGACAGAGCCATAATGCCACCATGACTTGGAAAGAATTAACTCAAATTCTGAAAAACACCTTCTTTCCACCAAACTACCAAAGTGACCTCACTACCAAGTGGTATAGATTGAGGTAAACCTATGGAATGTTAGTTTCTGATTTTATTTTCCAATTTAATAGGTTGAGGGTATTGCTTGGTGTGAAAGATTTAGAAGATGATTTTATTAATAAATTCACTCGTGGCTTGCAAGATCATATTTTCAGGGAGATCAAATTCAATGTCTTCCTCACCTTGGATGTGGCATTCAATCATGCCATTCTTGTAGAGGATAAAGTTGGTGCATATCAAAATTCTCATTCATCACAGAAGGGCTCTTCCAAAGGCGAGAATCAACATCAATAGAAGGTGAAGAAAAATTCTCAATCTTTCCTTCATTCTTCTTCTCCTCCCACTTCTACTAAAGCACATTATTCTTCCTTTCATGCTAAAGATTCTTCTTCTTCATTGTATTGTGAATTTTGTAAAAAGCATGGACATGTAAAATCCAAATGCTATACTTTTGAGAAGTTTAAGAAGAAGAAATCCCTAATTGTAAATCCTACACATGAGGAACCACAAGATGGTCCCATTTTGGCTACAGGGACAGAAGAATAATATCCTACT
The DNA here is from genome assembly GCA_028583015.1 of Wollemia nobilis. NCBI lineage: Eukaryota > Viridiplantae > Streptophyta > Pinopsida > Araucariales > Araucariaceae > Wollemia > Wollemia nobilis. The sequence goes on along the minus strand of JAQPPZ010003305.1, from coordinate 6,767,419 downwards.
TTAAAGGGTAAATTGAACAAACTTACCCTAATTTCCAATGTGTTTGCTCAAGGGGGGCGTGATCATTTTTTTGTCACTAGAGCCCACTTGACGCATGATTTCTATGTTGATTGTATCATTGATAACAGATCATAAAAGAACCTCATTTTGAAGTTCGTTGTGGAGAAGTTGAAACTTCCCATCAAATGACATCACCAACCTTATGCACTTGGGTAGAAAGATGTAGACTCCACATCCAACATCACCCATACTTGCACCTTGACTTTTTATTTTGGTGACAAGTTTGTGGATAAAGTTAGGTGTGATGTCACAGATATGGATTGTTGTGGACTCTTGCTAGGTAAACCCTATCAATTTGATAGGAATTATATTTATCATTCTAAAAAGAACACCTACATATTGAATTTGCATGGTAAAAACTACTTGATACAAAGCACTACACCTACTTCCAATTTGATGTTAAGTTGTAGGAAAGTAAGGAAGCCATTGAGTCAAGCACTTATTTTAGCTCCTACTAGCATTTGTCCCATACAAAATGAAGAAAAAGCACCACCTAAGGTATTTGCAAAGGAAGAATTTTAACTCCCACATGATGAACAGTCACAAGAGCAAGTGGTTAAGGAACCCACCATTCTCACTCATGAGAAATATGTCATTGATTCCATTGGTATAATTTTGGGAACACCTACAACTACTGAACCACTTGTTCCACATTAATTACCTTTGGCTTTGCCCACTCCCACCATTGCACACATGGAGGAGCAAGCTAAGGTTAATTCCCTTACTAAGCACTGGCAGAGCGTTCTAGGCAAGATACCATAGGACTTGCAGGAGACTCCATAGGGAGTGGTGCAAAAGCATCACAATCCTCACTCACCACAGGTTGGAGGTATAGTTTGGGTTCCTTTGGATGAGCGCCACTTTCTAGAGACACCATTTTAGGACCCTCTTTTGGTACCTGATCCTGTTTTCAATCCTACAGTAGCGGTGGCACCTGATCGTCATCTTTCACTCATTTTAGATAGAGTTTTCGAGATGAAGACTCATCACATGGGACAGGGTTCTTCCACTACTTACCTTGTCGCTAGTCGTGGTCACTTTCCACACATGGCTCGCTAGATTCCTCACCATGAGATGGCCCATGAATTTCCACATTTGTTGAGATCATTGGGGTCCAATGCTTATATGGTTTGGAGGAGTGTTGAGGATAACTTAGGCTTATCCACTTAAGCCTAAGTTAATTATTATTATTTACTATTCCTATTTCATTGCACTTTGCATTCACATGAGGCATAGTATGCCCATGTTAGAAATAGGTTGTTAGCATGTTGTTAGCATGTTGTTAGCATGTTGTTAGATGGTTGTTAATAGTTAGAGATATCCTTTGTCCTCTAGCAGTAAATGGACATCCCTAGTTAGCATTTGGTTAACTAGTAGTTAAGTGGTTGGCCATGTTTGGCAGATTGTTGTAACCACTTAACCTACGTGAGATTCCTATGTAATCCTATATATTACTTGCATTTCATGAATAATATAGCTTCATACTATTGTTCCTACATCATAATCGCAGGAGGATGGAGTTGAGAAGCCAATTTCTTTGAGTTAGGTTATTTCTCCTCATCAAGAGAAGTATAATTTTATTAAAAAACAAGTATATGCAGTAATGAAAGCATTGAAGAAATTTCGACACTTTTTTTCTCAGAGCAAAAAGGTTGTGCATGTCATACAACCTGATGTAAGAAATTTTATTCTCCAAGAAGAATTAGGGGACAAGAGAGTAGGTTGGGTCTCAAAAATTCAAGAATATGATGTGGAGATCCGACCAACCAATCTAGTTAGTGGAAGAGCTCTATGTTCAGAGCTAGCCAAAAGTGCAGATTCTGAGTCATTAGATATGTTGTATGAGGATAGTATGGGCAAGAAAATTTGCACAAATCATACCGATAGTAATTTTGATTAGACTAAAGAGCTAATCAATTATTTTACCTCAGGCATATGTTCATCTCACCTTGGTGCTTCACAACATCAAATATTCAAGTTGCAATCTCTCAGATATACTTTGTTTCCTGAGGGGTTATTTTACAAAAACATTGATGGAATTCTTCTCAAGTGTGTGAGGGACTCCAAAAAAGAAAATATTTTAGAAGAATTTCATTTTGGACTATCGGGTGGTCATTATGCAGGAAGGCCCATGGCATTAAAAATCATCTGAGCAGGCCATTTTTGGCCTACCTTGTTTGTTGATGGTCAAAAAGTAAGTACTCATTATGAAAGTTGTCAGCGATATGTTGGTCAAATCAGGAAGGGGTATTACCCCTTCGCCCGATTCAGGTAGAATCACCATTCTAGAAATGGGGCCTAGACTTTATCAAGGTCATTGAACCTAACTCATCTTCCAGCCACAAGTATACCTTGACTACGACTAATTATGTCACCAGATGGACTAAATCTATCCCAACCAAGAAAGCGGATCAAGTCATAGTCTTCACATTCCTCGAGGGGTTGATCACTCACTTTGGTGTCTTGGATGCAATCATAACAGATAATGGAACTCCTTTCATAGGTGCCAGAATTAGTGAATTTATGGGTACATATAGAATTTATTTGAAAACTACATCTAATTACTATCCATAGGGAAATAGCCTTGCTGAATCTACAAATAAGAACCTGCTTAGAATTTTTAAAAGGACCCTTGGTGAAAATAAGTGAAGCTGGCACTTGCTTTTGAACCAAGCATTATGGGTCAATCACATATTGATAAAAAAATCTATTAAGACGTCCCCTTATTCCTTGGTATACGGTAAAGAAGTAGTTTTGCCTATCCATATTGAATTACCGGCACTCCAAACTTGGAATTTTATTAAAGATGAGGATGATGAGTCTAATCCCATGAGCATGAGTTTGGCTCAACTTTTAAATTTGGATGAAGAAAGGGAGAAGTTGTACCAAACCTTCATAGAGGATGCTGAGATGACAAAGAAATGGTTTGGTAAAAATATTTCTAAAAGGACCTTTAAGGTTGGCGACCTTGTATTGAAGTGGAATGAAAAGAATTCAAAGCCTGTCAAACATCACAAGTTCGAGGCAATATGGGAAGGTCCATTTCAGATCATAGGTGCCAATCAAGTTAATTCTTTTTATTTGCAAGATATGGATGGTAATGCACTGTCAATTCTAGTTAATGGTCTTTGTTTGAAGGTCTATTATAAGTAAAAATAAATATTATGGATGTAAATATGTACATATTTTCATTTTACGTTGTTGCTTTCTGGTTCTGATTTCAAGCAAACAAAAAAAAAAGTGGTCAAATCTCAGGACTTCCCAGGAGGTCACCCATCCGAGTGCTACTCTAGGAGGGTTATGCTTAACTAGGTAGTTCTTAGAAAAATTAAAACCAGAATGTCAAATTGGATGATGTGTTTTGAGGATCCAAAATTTTGGAGGTGTAAAAAAAAAAAACAAATGCTCCACTTTTTTGGCCCTTTTCAAACCGTGCCATGGCCTTACCTTGGAACCCCCTATTTTTGGGTTTTCACTGTTGTTTTTTTTTTCGTTCCCTTCTCTTGCCATGAAAAATAAAAAGAAAAAAAAATCCATCCCATTCCTTTCCCCCCATAAATTCAAAATTTGAATTTCGGAATTCAAATTTTCCCTCCAACCCTTTCCCGCCTAAACCAAAAAAAAAAAAACACAATGTTGCTCTCGAAAAGCCTTTTTTCGGATCCCAAATTAGCTGTTTCGAGTCCCCACAAAAAAAAAAACAACACTTGCTTTTGAAAAGCCTATTTCAGATTTCAAAATGCCTATTTCAAAACTTGAATTACCTGTTTCGGGTCCCAAAAATTAAAAATAAAAAAGAATGTTTTTTCCCTTCCCAAATCAAACCCTCTTTCCTCTCGAAACACCTGTTTCGACCCTAAAATTCCTATTTTGCATCCCAAAAATACCCATTTCGGCCATAATAAAATCTTCCCTATTTTTCCTCCTTGCTTTTTTAAAATTTTACATAAAAAAAAATCGCCTCCCTTTCCTCCGCAAATAAATTTCCCTCCTCGAAAAGCCCTTCCCTTCCGCTTTTCTTTCCTCCCCCTTCTTCCCCTACAAAAAAAAAAACCATCTTTTCTTCTTTTCCCACGAACCTCTTTTTCCATACTACAATGCCTATAATATCCACATATTTCCATTTGCCATTCCACGTCATACACTCCGACCTCTCATCGCACTTTCCAAAGCAAAAAAAAAAACATACCCACTTCTACACATTCGAATGCATGTGGTGCCCATAAAATTAGCAATATTTCCAATGGATATGCATGAAAAATTATTAAAGGAGGTCAAATATTTGGTTCTCAATCAAAGCATTTGCAGAGTTCCTGTGTACAAGTTTGTCAGTTTCTTTTGCTCAAGGTTTGTCGTTCTTTGCTGCATATTCAAAGAAATCTGAGGATGGGGAAAAAATCCACAGAAGCCAAAAAGGTGAAGGTGCAAAAAAATCCTAAAATTGAAATGAAGTAGCGAAAAACTCGAGAAGAGGAAGTTAAATATGTAGAATTAAAGCCCTATGATGATCGCTTGATGCATATTATTGATTGCAACATCACCAACAAAGGAGTGGAAAAGTTACGTTTTGATGCCAAATTTGCTACAAAAAACATGTCTGTTGAACATTCCCATACTATAGCATTTCATTCCCATATTTTTTGGTTCTTGTGTACACCCGTGCACCCATGTCCCGAGTTGATTTGGGCCATCGTGCAATGTTATAATATGGGTACAATAATTGTCCAAAATTCCCATGAAGAAGAATTATTCAGTATTTCAGCTAGTTCCATACGAGATGCATTTGCTTGTGGAGCGCAACCTCCATATTATGCCACACATAAAAAGCTCAATTTTAAAGAAGAGGAAGAGAGGTATCAATCCACTATTCACATGTGGTAGTTCATGGAGAGCCAGTTATTGAAGACACCACGATTTGAGGAGTTTCCAAAACTACCAGTGCCATTAAAGAATTTCAAGAGTCCATATTTGTATTTAATGATAGCATGGCTGACGGGACTATCTTCATATTCCATAGTGCACAAGTGGCAAGCATCATTGGTGCAGCGCATTTCACAAGTAGGGTTTTATGCTCCAAACTTGATTTTCTTTTATTGGGTAGATTTCTTGGAATGGAGGATACACTCACAATTGCAAAAGGTACAAAGTGGAGAAGATATTACTTTCAGGAATTGTTCCCTTTTGGCATGGTATCTTTTCTATCATGTGCACTCTCAATTTTACTTCATAGCAATAAATAAGATAGATGAAGTAGGAAAAACGTTGCTGGTATACTCTGTGATCAAGTGAGTGAGCGGAAAAACAATGATCAATTAATCAACTAACTATTACAATAGAAAGTCTATGATTAAATAAATAGACTAACTAACAACATTAGGAAATAGTGCTAACTACCCTCTAACAATAGAGTAGGGAGTTGCGTGATGCTAACCACTAACCTAGGTAGAGAAGTCTAACCAAACCACTAACCTAGGATATTTAGAGATTAACCTAGGATAGAAAAATAAATATCTAGATAGTAAAAGATAAATGTAAATACTCTTTTACCTAGTGGACTAAATGGTAAGTATCCCAAGTTAATGGAATATTACTCTAACATCCCCCCTTATTACATTATTTGGGTAATACATACATATCTATCTAATACAACAATATTTGGGAAAAAGTATATAACTGCCCCAATACAGTGAAGAAGATGTTGATTTGTTGGTTCTTTGCTCTATCACAGTGCTCTGGATGCTCCTAAGAAAAAAGTGGGTCATTTCTCACTTTGTCTTCATGCCAATGAATGTACTTATGGTAATCACATCATCCAACCGATTTGCATGGGTAACCAGCCACTGCAATCACTAGGTGTAGTAGAATAGATCACTTCATACAATGTTCATTCGTTTACAATATGAATTTGCAAAAGATAAGGTAGCTAAGGTGTCGGTCACTGTCGAAAATGCATCCTTATAAGTTCCCCCTTCTCGTTGCAAAACATAGTGTAATTAATTTTTGAAGGAAGTGTGACTAAGGTGTCGGTCAAAGCCGAAAATGCACCCTTATAAGTCATCTTACCTATTTACAAAAATCAATGAAGAAAAAGAAATGGATATCCCCCCTCAATTGCAAAAAGTGTGCAACTCAAGAGTGTTGTGAAGGATTTTTACAAATATTGCCTCCTAGGCAATTTTTACATCACAAAAAGTCGCTCCTCTTGTTACAAGTACTTCAAACACCTAGAATTTGCTATTTATAAAGCCTAAAAGAGGTACAAGAACCCCTTATTGCTAGGTCTTCAAACAAAAAAACTTATGCTATTTATGAAGCCAAAAAGAAGAGTGAGAGAAAATGGTGATTTTGCCCAAGGGACACATGTGTTTTCCCTCTACAATATTGTCTTAGCAATTTAGCACTCCTTGTGCTATCTTTGAACCAGAAACAGAATCAGAATGAGAAACTTCACTAGAAATATGGCTTCTGTGATGTGCCTTTGCCATTTTAGTTTTGCTTGTTTTGAAACCAACACTGAATGGTGTCATGGTTTTCATTTTTACAATTTGTGCAAAACTATGCTTTCTAGGCAATTTGATAAAAAAAGTTCACCAATTTGTCCTTTCTTATTGTAAGTACTTCAAGCATGATTGCTATTAGGAAGTCTAAAAGAAAAGTTTTAATGTGGATGACTTGGACTTTTCTGATTGCCTTTACAAGTTTTATTTCCCTCTTATCAAAATCGATGTTTGAAGGAAGAAAGGAATTATCCCCCCTTAGTGCAAAGGATTGCAACTTTTAAGGTTCCTTATTTTCAAAAAACTTGTTCTTTCTTTTGATTACCCTAAAAGAGTACCAAAATATAATTCACTCAAACAAATATTTAATGGCACCTGCCTTAACTCCCTTCAAGAAAGATGAAAAGTTTGAGGAAATTAATCCAAACAAATAAGATTGAATTAGGGGTTTTGTTGATTTAGGAGAGAATATCAAGTAATTTTGGCTTTAAATATGTGCAAGGATTTACACAAATTTGTGAAATTTTTGGGTTTAGTGTGTTCTTGATTCTATGACTTATAATTACAAAAGAAATAATACAATAATCAAACAAGAATGCCCACAAAATTCTTATCACCTAGGTGTCAGATGCTACCAAACAATGCACCTAATTTGCCAATAAGGGTGTCAAGTAAAATAAAAAATGCACCTTTTTAATTTTTGCAACAAAATGTGTGTTTTGTGTTGTGCAAAAAATGATATTTTTATGTCTCCTACTTTGTTTTTCAATTTTGCAAAAGAAGTACAATGTTGTCTTCTCCCTGAATTTTGCAAAATTAACAATTTTGAGCACTCCTTCCAAGACAAGTCGACACACGACCTGCATTTGAAAGGCTTCCAGAACTAGTCGACACACGACTTAGTTTTTGATGGACCAAAGGTTACAATTACTTCTCAATTTTTTGCAAAAAAAAAAAAAATGTGCAATTTTATGTCTTATATCCCCCCTTGGAGAAAACAAATGCACACTTTGCCTTTGAATTTTACAAAAAAATTTGGTCTCCTTGTGTTACAATTTGGCAAAAAAGAATTCATGTTTGAACTTTTATTGTATGCTAAATTAACAAGGTTGAGAAGAGTAGGGTTTTATTATTTGCAAAAAAAATGTTATTCTATGTCTTATATCCCCTCGTGGAGAAAACAAAAGCTCTTCTTGATTTGTTTGCAAAAAAAATCCTTAATTTTCTATTTTAATGCAAAATTTTAATAAATCTAATCATTATTTAATTAATAATAAAATTTAATTTTGTAAAAAATCAATGTAATTTAAAAAAAAAATGATTTTAGACAAAAGATATTAAATTATTAAATAAAATGATTAAAAAATTAAAAAAATTTACAAAAAAAATAAAAAAATTTTACCTTTAGTTTATTTCGTGAGACGGGCTCTTCGTGGCAAAAAATAATTTTTCCCTCGACGGGAGTCGAACTCGCGACCTCTCATCGGGCAGTGCCTTAGCGTTGGCCCCTCCGTCGGTCGAGCTAGCTGGCCCGACATGAAGGGAAGGGAAAGATATTCCCTTTCCCTTCACTCCTCGCATGGGCGGGGAAAACTGTGGGATTTATCCCACATCGCCTACGTGGGCGATTTTATGTTGCTTAAAAGCAACAAAGCACATAGTGCTCTTTGATTGCCTATGGGCAATCAGGGTCTGTCGGACCCCTTTTGTTGTCGCCCATGTGGCACGGCCAGAGGGGTCCATGTGTTAGGTGGCACACGTGGTTGCCCACCACGTGGCCACCATGTGTCCAGTCCATCGTCCAGTGGCTGTCCACCACGTGTCTAGTCCAGTTGCTGTCTACCATGTGTCCAGTCCAGTCTGTCTTCTAGTGGCTATCTGCCACTTGTCCAGTCCAGTGGTTGTCCGCCATGTGTCTAGTCACATCTAGTGGCAGTGCCACATCAGCACCTCGGGATCTATGCCCGAGGTCATGTCTGGCCGCCATGTGTTGCCATATTATGGGTCCGGGCATGCATGGGTTATAGCTACGATTGTCCTTGGGATTTGTGCCTAAGAGTTTGTTCATAGGTGTAGGGTCTCTGATCTAATCATCGAGTATCAAAGGGCATGCCTATCCTCACAGATCTCGATCACCAAATCTGTGCCACTGGTCATCGGAGATCGGAGGGCGCGCCTACCCTCACAGATCCTGATCGTCGAATCTGTGCTGTCGATCATGGTCATCGAGGATCTAACAAGGATGTCCCCTGTCAGTGTGGTCAGACTTGAGGGCACTCCTGCCCTTGATTTTGGGTTTGGTCTTTGCCTGGGATGGCACACCTGCCTTTTCGGCTATGTGCTGGACCCACGGGGGCAACACTAGCAGCTGTCGATAACTGGAGGGCCTCCTGCCCTCAGGATCCTTGCCCTATACTGTGGGCTTTGGCCTCCTGTTAACACCAACAAGTCAAACAAAGAATATTTTCAGATCTGTCAAGGCCTGCGGGCCCTCTCCCATGGCCGCTTGGTGATGTGGGCCTACGGGCCCTCTCTCGTGGCCACCCAGTGATATGGGCCTGCGGGCCCTGCTGCCTGGGATCCGGCTCAGAATCCATGTAGGTCCTAAGGGTCAGCAGGGCCCTCGAAGACCATGCCAAGTCCAGGTTGGGTGGAACGAGCGAAGCTCGTATTAGGCCACCTAGCTACAATGATACCAATGTGATCAAGTGAGTGAGCGAAAAAACAATGATCAATTAATCAACTAACTATTACAATAGAAATTATATGATTAAATAAATAGACTAACTAACAACATTAGGAAATAGCACTAACTACCCTCTAACAATAGAGTAGGGAGTTGCGTGATGCTAACCACTAACCTAGGTAGAGAAGTCTAACCAAACCACTAACCTAGGATATTTAAAGATTAACCTAGAATAGAAAAATAAATATCTAGATAGTAAAAGATAAATGTAAATACTATTTTACTTAGTGGAGTAAATGGTAAGTATCCCAAGTTAATGGAATATTACTCTAACATACTCATGGACTCAAATTTTGTCAAAGGATTCCTATTATAATTTCAACAAGATATTTTTAGGACCTGCCTTGGAGTCAATTTATGGAGTATGTAATAGAATGCCTCGGGCAATGAGTGGTTGATCAAAAAAGAGGTGATGTATTTTTACTGACACAATGCATGGTGGTTAGAATGTTTGGTTTTACTAGTAAACCTTTTCTACTACCAACAACTGAACATCTTTTTGCCTTGGAAGTGACCCGACAAAGTGATTTCATCAATGATACCTATGGATCAGGTCGGGAAAAGAAGAATACATGTGCTATGCCTTTCAAGTTTGGTGATATAACAGTTACTCAGAGTGGGCAAAATGAATTATTTTCTGAGATGATCTATGACCACAGATTGGTTGGGCTTCCTCAATGATGGAAGTATGATCCTTTAGGTATTTTTGCCAGTCACATCAAGGCCAAAAATTTTCATTGTTGCCCAAGAGAAGACATTGTACAACAAAGAAATAATCTCAAATGACATGACCTTGAATGGCGTGTGGATAATATGATGTCACTTCCTCCTTGGCATGATTTTTATGATATGGAGGTCAAATATGATCTAGAAAATCATCTAGAGCAAGTTACTCCTTTAGGTTTGTTTGAAAAAATGAAAGTAAAATTGCCTGATTGGTTTGATGAGAAGATTGCTAGTTGGTGGATTATGAGGATTCATCGAAATAAGCCTAAGGTAAATTATCTATTGGTTATGGATGATGTATTTTTGATGATCTATGATGAACAACATGAAAAGTACCAGCCCATTTCCTTTGCTTATTTAGTGCCTAGAAGTATTAGTAGTCCAGATAGAGAGGAAGATATAAGGAGACAAGAGGAAGTATCAAAATACGAGAGGATAATGATTGAAGATGAATAAGAAGAGCAATTTATGCTGGAGGAGAAAATTCCACAAAATAAGATAAGCACAACTATGAGAGTTCCTTTCCCTAACATAGTGAAGAAACCTAGGAGTGGGGCCCTTTCTATGCTGAGCACCAAATCATTTCCTTCACTAACAATTGAGCCAATTATTTCTTCGAATATATATTCTTTGGCTCAGTTGGGACAATCAGTTCCAATGGTGATAATGGTAAACCCAAATGTGGAAAAGGTAATATCAAAAGGAGACGATAATATTATGGCACAAAAACATTCAACATTGGCTCGAATGGTGTTGAAGCCCGTAGGTATGCATTTTCTTTCTTCTTCTCTTTCTAACAAGCATTTGGTGACTACTGTCTTTTCATCTGCAATTACCATGTCAAATTCACTCCCAATTGCTACATCCACATATTCCATTCCTATTTCTATCCCACAGTCATAGGTCACCAGTGATTTCCCAGTTTCACCCATTTCAAACTTTTCTCTTTCCTTCAATTCATTTTCATCCACCTCAAATCCATTTGCCCTTCCATTACCCTCTGTTTCATATTCCATGCCTTCTCATCCTATGACTTCTATAACCACACAAGGCCCTCTTCGAGTAAGCATGGCTGAAGCACCCTCCACTTCCATCCCTATGATTGAATCAAATCCTCAACAAGCCCTTTTCATGTTCTCCTCAATTTTTGTAGTACAGGAGCCATTAGCTTCTGAGATGGAGTTGTTACCTGAGAGCCCAATAGCAAAAAAAATTAGTAGGGCATGACAAAGTTCATAAATATGGTTAAAGAATCATAATAGAAAGGATGCACTAGCCATGGCAAAACCAATGAAGAAAGTAACTTTTGATCCAGCAGCAATGGATATGCACACAGTGACAATGGTTCCTTAGGTTCAGAAACCTCAAGGAGAAATGGCATCCACTAACTATTCCTACCAAGCAGTCACCAAGGACCTCACAAAGATGGATCCAGCAGAGCAAATGGGCACCATACAAGTGGCATCAAGTTAAATTTACCTACAAGTTGAGCATTATAAGGATTGTTTCATCCAGGCTGAAGCAAATATCAAAGAACTAGAGGAGGCCTTGGCTACACAAAAGGCCAAACTAGATACTGCACAGTCTGAATCTCAACAATGACAGCATCAAGAAATATGTTTGGAGGGTGAAATCATGGAGATCAAACATGCAGCTTCTCAGTTCTAGACATCAGATCAAGAAGCACAATTAAAGATCCAAGCCTTGTAGGACCAGCTTCAAAACTTGCAAAATCAGTTGGCGGTAAAAGCTATACAATACATGACCCTCACTAAGGATAAAATTAAAGAAGCTTGCAGTAAATTGTTGAATGATTGTAGGAAGATGGCAACCAAGGCTACATTAGTTCTCACGTTTCTTTAGGAGGTACAGGCAATTGTTTCATATGGCAGGCCTATAGTGGACAACATAGAGCAAGATTTAGAGCCAAAGTTGGAAATGGCCACAAAGATCCAGTCAATGAATCAAATGGATCTTTGGTTTCGTCCAATGAGTGAAATAGTCCGTGATTGGACAAGTGCCAAGATTACTATGCGTAGTTTTTTCTCCAAAATGGAACTACTTAAAGAAGCCCGTAGGTTGCAGGAGACATTTGAGCATGAGAGGCACATTTCATTCGATAACTTTGAAACCATTGCAGCTAATGGTTTCCCTAGATTTGTTGATGATCAGGGGAATATTATGGCGAAGAAAGAACTTGATGCATTATGGGTTGTTTTCATGGATGATACCTCAGATATTGATAACTTGGAGGAGCCCATCACCAAAGAGCATGTACTACCTTTGATGATAAAATTAATTCGTATTGAGTCTAGATTACTTAAGCTCAGCCAAAATGCTAAATATATTGATCTATAAAAGGTGGAGACTTTTTGATATCTTGTGGATACACTCAAAGTTTGTGAGGCAATTACTATAGATACATGAGCTGATGCAGTTGCAGTGTATGAATCTATAGCGACACATCTCAAAAAGTAGGACAAATTTGGTACCAGTAGCCGATCATTAGATGCGATTGATAGTGGGGACTCTATGCCCAATGAATAAAGTCCTAGTATCAATCAAATTCAAGCAAGCTGAATACCTCACGAGCCGCAAAAAATGTTGGCATTTTTGCCACATTGAAATTTTGTTGTAAATTTGCTAGTAAAACTTACAAATGCTTTTTGAGTGTTTTCACACATTGAACATTTTTTATGGGTGTAATTTTGGGTGCAATTAAAGTAAAATGCTTTTCCCTTCTCCGAAATGCTTTTTGTTCGAAATGGCCTTTTTGCTTTCCAAAATGGCCTTTTCGCTCTCCGAAATACCTTTTGCTTTTCGAAATGCTTTTTTGTCCGAAATGGCCTTTTTTCTTTCCAAAATGACCTTTTCTCTCTCTGAAATACCTTTTGCTTTCCGAAATACCTTTTGATTTCCGAAATACCTTTTGCTTTCCGAAATGCCTTTTGCTTTTCGACAGTTTTGTTCTCATTAATTTTCAAAGAAATCAAGTTTCCAAGATTGGCCCCACTTATGGCAGTAGAATAGTTTCCCAGAAAAATCTGAAATAAAAGGAAAAATATTGGGTACAATTTCATTTCACATAGGATGTAAGTATTAAGTGCACATTCCAAGCAAAATCTCGTTTCAGGATAATTGAATATGAAGGCCCTTTTTTGGGTGTAATTTTATTTTTTCAATGAAAATATTCTTTGAAAAAGGATTAAGATTGATGAAGTTAATTCTTGTGGCAATTTTATCACCAAAACTTCCAGGTGCTTTGGAATCCAGTGTAATATTGTTCATTTTCGAGGCATCGACTAGTTCGTAGGTATGCATTTCCAAGGCACCACCATAGAGAAGAAATCAAATCATTGATTCCTGCTGAAGCCTGATATACCATGTGATAAAATTAGTAAATATTTTATTTGGCATTTTTTCATTATTTAATTATTGTTGTCGAGGAGAGAATTGCTACTATTGGTGTCTGAGTGGCTAACACCTTACCTCCACATGTATTTAATGAAAGAGGCAAAAACCTCTATAAATACTAATCAAATTTCCATTGTAAAGGGAGGTTGGATGTTTTGAAAGAAAACTTCTTAAGCTATCTACATCAATAGAAGATACTTGGCTTCTAAAATTTGCAAGCATTATAATGTGTGTGATTTCCTTCTATTTTTAAGCATTTATTTTTATGCTCATGTTCCTGCTGTTAAGCTTCAAATTATATTTTTGGATTTAAAACATTGTTGGTGAGTGAGTAAGTTTTGAAATGTGATCTGAGGGTTGTCCCTACAAAGGTGTGAGTAAAATTTTGTTGCTTTCCTTCTGTTATATGATGTTATAAAACTTGGTGGAATTTTTGCTGTTAGTCTGCCCCAATCCTACATATTTGGCCTGTGGCCATATTTCCCTTTCTTTTCGTTATTTCCAGTTTCTTTCCTGTAACTCTAGACTTCAACAATGTAGGATTTAGTAAGAGAACCAGCCCTCTCTAGAGATTGGTCCAAAGGAATTTTCTCTTTCCCTCGGTATTTCAATGTCGGCTGATTCTAGGGTGCACAAGTGATAATATCTTGTACTTAGGAAGATTTGTGACCAACATATTCTTCAATGTTCAAAACAAAGTCTTAATTGTCCTCTATAAAGAAGGCATAGTTAAAATACAATGATCATAGAGGTCTATATATGCTATAATCCTATGTTGAAATCCTTAGTATAAGCTAGCCATTGATTTAAGATCTAAATCCAAGGAATTCATTCATGTACAAAAATAAATAACAAGCTTGTGGTTATAGTGGTTGTAACAAACTACTTGAGATGGATGCCTTAAAACAAATTACTTGTAAGCCTTAGTACATGCACTAATTAAAGCTTATTAGATAACCAAATTATCCTTCTAGATATCTACGTGAACTAACATAATAATGTAATAACATAATTATCCTGAACATATCCTCATATTACATTATTTGGTCATAGATTTGAAAAATAATTCAAACTTGACACATGCAAGTGCCTTTGTAAAAATAGTTACAACTTGTTTGTTTATGGAAATGTACTAGAGTTAAATTTAGCAATTTTAAACATGTTCTTGAATAAAGTGATATTAAGATTCAATGTGTTTTGTTCTTTTATGAAATACTAAATTTTTAACCAATTTCAAAACACCTCGATTACCACAATTCAATAGTATTGATAAATTTCTCTATACACCCATATATGATAGAATTCAATGTAATCATATCACTTTGCATGTAGCTTCTTGTGCAACATGATATTCGATATTTATAGATGATAATGCTACTCCCTATTTTTTCTTGTTATGCCACAAGAAAAGTCCAGATCCTAGGTGAAACACATATATAAATGTTGATTTTATGTCATCTAGTGATATGGCATAATTAGAGTCTATGTATCCTTATAATCATTCTTCTTATATTCCATGTCATACTTTATTGTACCATGGACATAATGTAGTATCCTCTTAACTACTTTACAATTACTTTCTTTAGGATTCTACATGACTCTTAAAATATAAATTATAACAAAACTAATATCCAACTTGATGTTTGTCAAGTATATGAGAATCCCAATCAATTGACGATAAATATTGTCAGATACTTGAAGAGACTTGTCATATCAAAATAGTTGTAACCCTTGCTCGATTGGTATTGTCTTTCATTTATAGTTTGTCATTTGGTAGTTTTCGAGTAATGCTTTGGCATATGTTGTCTATGAGATCATAAGTGATTTTTCCTCTACCAGACCTCCAAGCCAAGAAAATAGTGCAAAAGGCCCAAATATATCATATCAAAAGAATTTTTAAATTCATTCTTCATAGAATCCACTAATTCTTCTAAATTGCTTGTAATGATCAAATCATCAATGTGTAACACAAGTATCACTATCTTAGATCTAAATTTCTTGATATAGAGATTTACATTTTAAGTAATTTTGGTGGATTCATGTTATATTTGGTGCTCGTCAATTTTGATGTACCAAGCTCTAGGAGCCTACCTCAACCCATACATGGACTTGATAATTCTGCATATCTTATGTTCTTTTCCATTTAAAACAAAGCCTTTGGGTTGAGTCATATACACATTATTGGATATCACCATTCGGGAAGGCACTTTTGATATCCATTTGATGTAGTTTTCAATTGAATTATGCTACCATAACATAGAGAATATAGATGGTTGTTATCTTTCTTTTGGGAACAAAAGTTTCTTCATAGTTAATTCCTTCTTTTTTTGAATAACCCTTTGCAATAAGTCATACCTTGTATTTATCAATTTATCCATCTATCTTATATTTGATATTGTTTTTGTGTTTTTTGGAAAGGTACTTTAATGGGAAATGAATAGAAATAAGAAATTATATAATAATAAATGGATGAAAGAATAAGAAATATTGATATTAATACCAAACATGGCCTTGGAAAGAGCTTTGATATCAGTTGCTAGAAACCTTCATACAAAAATAATCATAGTCAAAGTAGAAATGTAGAAATTAATGGAAATGCTCACAAATTGAAAATAACTAAATAATTACTAAAATGAAAGTAATGTAAGTGCTCACAAAAAATAATTGAATATAAATAACAAAAAAATTATATTAATCAATTGAAACAGTTATCGTAGGCCTTTTCAAGGGAGAAACCTCCTGAGAAGTAGAGTTCCAATACAAAATGAGAAAATATAAGATGCCTTCTGCTCCAATTGCATGTCCTTATGTAGAATCTCATTTATCCTAATCTTAATGCACAAGGTTTTTTCCACATAAAATATGGGTCGCAAGCCACTAACTCCTACTTAAAATAAAAGTAATAATTATATCATAATCGGCCAATGCACACTAGGCATCCATGGTGCAAACATAATACTAGCACTAAAGAAGTGCATAGTAATATTTGTGCTAGGATAGAGCCCTAAAAAAGTAGAAAAAAATGAATATATTTCACCCAATTTATACATGTTTCAATTTCATCATAATATATAGAAGTAATAGTTTTGAATCCATTGTCTATATCCTTAATCATCCATCTATTAGGCTAGAATTCAAATTTTTTATTTTTATAAAAATTAAAATAAATAGAAAAACGGTTTCGGATAACATAAGGAACATCAAGTACCTCTTCAAATTATGAATATCCAGTATTGATGTCTCCACTTTATACAACCCACAATGAAGATTCATCTCCAATCACAATTTTTCTCCTATATACATTTTATTATAGCCTTGAAGAAGGTGCTTGTGCCTTTTCATGTACCTATATCCCTTGAATGATCTAACCACTCATTTAAAAAGGAGGATTCCCAATATATAGAATAAATTTAAATATATGCATGTGAGGTTTATCCATCAAGACTATCCTCACCTTGTTTTTAGAAGAGATTAGCATCGACATACCCCTTTATTGTTGCTTCCTCCAATTTCTTGATTTTAATCCTATAAAATTTTACTTTGTCATATCGAGATAGTTGTAACCCTTACTCCATTGGTGTTGCCTTAGGTTTATAACTAATCATTTGATAGTTTTCTAGTAATGCCTTGGCATATGTTGTTTATGAGATCACAAGTGAGTTTTCCTCTGCCAAACTTCCATGTCAAGAAAATAGTGCAAAAATCCTAAATATGTCATATCAAAAGACTTTTTAAAGTCTTTCTTCACAACATCCAATAATTCTTCTAAACTGCTTGTAATTATCAGATCATAAATGTGTAACACAAGTATCATTATATTAGATTTAAATTTCTTGAGATAGAGATTTACATGTTAAGGACTTTTGGTGGATCCATTTTATAATAGGTGCTCGTCAATTTTGATGTACCAAGCTCTAGGATCCTACCTCAACCCATACATGGACTTGATAAGTATACTTATATTATGCTCTTTTCCATTTAAAACAAAGCATTTGGGTTGAGTTATATACACCTCCTTGGATATCACCATTAAATAAGGTACTTTTTGTATACATTTGATGTAGTTTCCAATTGAACTATGCTACCATGACATAGAGAATATGGATGGTTGTTATCTTTGTTGTGGATGCAAAATTTTCTTCATAGTCAATTCCTTATTTTTCTGAATAACCCTTTGCAATGAGTCATACCTTGTATTTATCAATTGATCCGTCTATCTTATATTTGATCTTGAAGATCCACTTGTAGCCTATAGGCTTATTTCCTTTAAGTAGATCAATGAGATCCCATGTTTTATTTTCATAAAAGGGTTATATTCTACTTCCATAAATACATTCCACTTGGGAAAGCTAAGCACATCCTTCACTGATGTTGGTTTTGAATTATCTAGTATTAAAGACATAAATACTTGATTTACTTCTTGATGTGACATAGTGCAAGTACATGGTCTAGTGAAAGTGAAATTAAGAGGCATATAAATTTTGGTAATTTTTATGGTACTTGTGAACCATTTTAGAGTTTTACATTGTTGTGAAGGAGCACTTCAAGTTCATCAACAACAACTAGAATGTTTTATTGGAATCACTTATCAAATCCTATGCTCACATAAGATGTACCATCTAGTGGTTCCTTAAATGTATATATATCTAACTTATATTTAACTACTTCATAAAATGCCATGTATCAACTTATATGTAATTTTTGGGTGATTGGATCCATCAATTGATACTCTTTTGATTCATCATCGTATCTAAGAAATATACATGGAAGGGATTTTACATCCATCTTGGTCCTCTTTTACTTTGACATATGCATGTATGCCTTGCTATTGAAGACTCTAATATGTGAGATTAAAGGCTTCTAGCCTTCTATAGGTGTAACTATTTAATATGGATCAATATTTGCCTCAAAACTTACCCGATTATTTTCATTGACATAAAATGTATTTATATACACTACAAAACCATGGTTGTACAAATACCATTGGTCCAAAACTAGGAGTAGAGTAGATAACACCAACCAAAAAGACTGATAGATAAACCTATTAAAACCTACAATATAAGGCCTAACAAATTGGCCTGGCAAATTCAATATAGGGCTCGTAGACCTTTTCAAAAATTATTCAAACTTGATTAAGTTAATTAAACCTAAAACATAATTATTTAATAAAATTTAAATCCCTAACACTCTTTCAAACCACAAAGCATTGGACTCCAATGCATATAAAAGGAGAGGAGAAAATGTTTGAAAAGCATAGAATATGGAAGATGGACCACCTAGATTTTGATATGTTAATAGTTGAAGTAGACCTTCACAAAACTAATAATTATTAATTCCAATGGATCGGGTTCAAAAAGATCTTTTCAACAAGTATAAATAAGTGTATACTCATAATAAGTTTGATTCTATCAATTCATGAAAGACAAAGGTTATCCTAGCAACACAAATATACGGAGGCTAGATGTCCTTTAGAACTTGGACCATCAAATAAAATTCTTTGGAATATTCTTCTAGTATATGCTTGTTTAAGAAATTTTATATGGGCCTCCTTAGTATTTTTTCTCACATTTTTTTACAATGAAAAATATAACATAAAGGGGAAATCTAATTCCTGGCTATAATCCATATGGGATAATACCTCATGATAATAACTAATTGACCCATGTGACCTATGCTTTAAACCCATTTGGAATTCTAGTACAATGACAACATGTGAAGATATATGTGGTGACCAGAACATTTGCTAACATGGGTGTGTATTTTCCTAGAGGTTTTGAAAGTAGTAATATGGTCACCCAATAAAGCTAGATGGTGTGGATGTGGTTGTTGAGAGTGGCAAGAGATCTCAAGATCATATATGTTGCTACATATGAATTGACAACAAATTCAAATAGGACTATGTGAAAAGAGAAAAATAGACAAGTGGCATAAATAGGCATAGTCCACAAAAATGACAATTCATGGTTTACAACATGGCAACATAATAATTGAAGGAGAGTGGGAGGAATTAAAAAGTAGAATTAAAAATGTAATATACCATTCTTGGACATGCAAGAGGATCAATTCTATTTGTTGAATAGGTTCAATTGGCAGAGACATCTTGGTGTGAGGAGTAGAACTTGAAGTTACATGGTTGTTGTAAGAGAGACAACAAACCTCATAATGAGAACACAAAGAAAATATAAAATAATTTTAGAATATGATAGTGAAGTAGACCAAGAATCTTGTAGTGCTCCGGATGAGGCTATATATTGATGACTACAACAAGAAATTATTGATATTAGGGACCGTTGATGATCAAAATTAAGTACATATGATTATAGGTAGGGTGCATATGATGGTTTCTAGGTGTTAAGAATATATAATGAGCAAGTTGAGTTGCATAGATGTTGTAAGCATAGACAAATTAGAGCCATGATGAGGCAACCAAAGTGGTGGAGAATATTATTTTTAAATAGTACTTGCCTCCTTGCCTATAAAAATAGATATTCTTTGCACTATTAGACTGGATAATCATTGTGTAGTTTAATAGTGCTCATACTACCTTTGTTAGAGATTCTAGTGTATTTTAATGTGCTTCTATAGAAAATATTTACTATGACTATAATAGCCTCTTCTATAGTATGCTTAGATCTTGTTTTACTTTTGGATAGGAAAGGATTAAAATAATGTTTCAATAGGTACAACCTAAGCCAGAGTGTGTCTGATTTTGTGGGTTCTTTTACATACTATCTCATTCATAATTACTACTAAGTCCAATATTTCACAGTTCTTACAATGGACCATTCCACTATACCCATAGTTGCACTATATATTTTCAAGGCTTTTGTGAGTTTAACTTCTTAGGCATAACCACTTACCTAGGCACCAACAATTTTAGATGGTCAAATTCTTCCTAGGGCTATTTTATTTTAGTTTTACCTAAGACTATCTTGTAATATACCCCATAATATGTTGAATTCTAAATACATTATGTATTTTAACTATTGATTGGATGTTAGTTCATTTTTACCACACATCCTTCACACACCAATTTATGGATAAATATGCTAAGCCAAAAATTATATATCTATATAATTTTAAAACCCCTAGAATAGATTTTCTACCCTACTTTAATTAACAACATATTTTTTGTTTTTGCATTTTTTGGAAAGGTACTTTAATGGAAAATGAATAGAATAAGAAATTATAGAATAGTAAATGGATGAAAGAACAAGAAATATTGATATTAATATCAAACATGGCCTTGGAAAGAGCTTTGATATCACTTGTTAGCAACCTTCATATAAAAATAATCATAGTCAAAGTAGCAATGTAAAAATTAATGGAAATGCTCACAAATTGAAAATTACTAAATAATCACAACAATGAAAGTAATGTAACTACTCACAAAAAATAATTGAATAGAAATAACAACAAAATTATATTAATCAAGTGAAATAGTTATCGTAGGCCTTTTCAAGGGAGAAACCTCCTAAGAAGTAGAGCTCCAATACAAAATAAGAAAATATGAGATACCTTCTACTCCAATTGCATGTCCTTATATAAAATCTCGTTTATCCTAATATTAACGCACAAGGGTTTTTCCACATAAAATAGGGGTCACAAGCCACTAACTCCTACTTACAATAAAAGTAAGAATTATATCATAATAGGCCAATGCACACTAGGCATCCATGGTGTAAACATAACACTAGCACTAAAGAAGTGCATAGTAATAGTTGTGCTAGGATAGAGCCCTAAAAAAGTAGCAAAAAAGGAATATATTTCACCCAATTTTTACATGTTTCAACTTCATCATTATATTAGAAGTTTGAACCCATTGTCTATATCCTTAATCATCCATCTATTAGGCTAGAATTCAACTTGTTTATTTTTATGAAAAATGCAATAAATAGATAAATGGTTACGTATAACATAAGTAACATGAAGTACCTCTTCAAATTATGAATATCCAATCATTATGTCTCCACTTTCTATAACCCATAATGAATATTCATCTCCAATCACAACTTGTTATCCTATATAAGTTTTATTATAGCCTTGAAGAAGGTGCTTGAGCTTTTTCATGTACCTATATCCATTTAATGATCTAACCACTCATTTGAAAAGAAGGATTATCAATATATAGAATGAATTTCAACATATGTGTATGAGATTTATCCATCAAAACTATACTCACCTTGTGCATAGAACAAAGTAGCATCAACATCGCCCTTTATTGTTGCTTCCTCCAATTTCTTGATTTGAATCCTCCCAAATTTTGCTTTGTATTCTTATTTTTTATAAAATTTACAAGTGGGTTTATGGAAAGAGTTCTTGGGATTTTTTGCATTTTTTTTGGATTTTAATCATTTTGAACTTTAACAATAACTTATTGTAAATGTTTCGAAGTAAAAATAAATTTACCTTTATTTCTATTTCTTCTAGTTTGATGGTGATTTTTTTTTTGAAACACCTCATCAATAGTGATGTAGGAGAATTTAAACAATACACATGAAACATATTGAAACCCATAACAACTATCTCATATATATTTAAAACATTTTTTAATACGATATAGAGCAAGACTATATTCCTTTATTTTTCCAATGCTTCCTCTCCTTCCCTTATCTCCTTAGGTAGACCTCTTACAATTTAGATATCCTCATATAGTTTCTTGTCAACTAATATACTTATGAATGATATAAAAACAATATATGGAAAAGGTTTCAAGATTAACCTCTAGCCTATTGGTTTTAGTAGAATTAATTCGACCACATAGCCCTTGAAACTTCTTATGCAATACTTTAGGATCCATAGTGCTACCGATGTGAGTGTCATATACATTATCCACATAGAGGAAAATGACACCATGAGGCTAATATTCCTTATCCATATAAATCTACTTTCCTCATTTAGAATTAGTGCCCTAAGGTTTATTATTCACATACTTGAATAACCTCTTTTTTGGAGTAGAGCTTCAATCTTGATCTTCCATGTGGTATAGTTAGGGTTTCTCAACAAGGGCACATGACAATCCATAACTATTTTGTTAAAAATAATATAATTATAAGTAGGTGTAACTAGAACTAATGCTCCCAATTTAGAGATATTGAGAAATTATGTAACTTGAAAGAAAAAGAGGCTTAAAATAATTTCATATGTAAAAGTTATGGCCCCTAGAAGTTTAACCCTAAAATTATAAAAACTATCTCCAAAACCTTGAAAAAATACAAAAGAATTTTCATACCTACAATGAATTAGAGGTTTTCATGTGTCACTATGTAGTGGCTAAGAGGGCTCTCAATATGCATTGAATATATAGTGTGCTAGCAAACTATGTGATGCCACCTATCACAAACTAATTTTCTACCTTATTTGTTAACAATAATACACCACTTGTTGCTATCTAATTTATTCCAAATTCTATGCATTGCCAATTTTACTATTGACTATGTGATATACTTATCAATTTTAATGAGTTGGAAAAACATGATTGGCCCAACCCATATTTATAGATGCAAAGTCGCATTTAGTTTGCCATGTCATTCATCGTATGATCTATAGGATCATACCAACTAGAGAATATCATATCACTATTTATGTCAACATATTTCATGTGTTACCTCAAGATCTATACCATATAAAAACCTCATTAACTACCACATGTCATGTTATGCTATTCATCCAGATTGCCCCATTAATTTCCATGTGTCACCTTGAGGTTCATGTACTTGTTGTCATATCTTTTGTATAGACTGTCATGTCAACCATACAAATTTTTGTGAGTAATTTTAGAACTCATGCTTGGTGCCACTATATATATATGGAATATCACATGGTTTTTATATAAACCTTTTATATCAGCATGTCTATGCAAAGGGAATGTCATATCATCACCAATTTCCTTATCACTATAAGGTGCCATGTCATATTATGGTGCCATATCATCAAAGTTGTTGATGTCATAATTGGTCTAGTCTATTTTCATGCTAACATCATCATTAAATAAATATAGGGGAGGTGTTTGAACCTAATACCTCTCATTAGAGAGTATCATAAGTTCCTCTAGGTAGTCATCACCCCAAGCTCAAGCTTGGGAGATAATGAATAACATTTAATTTTAAAATAAACCAAATAAATTTTTGCCTCTCCTTGCATGCTACTAATGTAAGTATATGTAAGGATGATGTAATAATTCTAATGTACATGCTACCCCCATTTTATAGATTAGTCTAAAAGTATTTATTTTTAAAAAATTTAGAAATTCAAATTTTGGAGGAAAAGATAAGAGATGTTCAAATGCAATTTTGGAGAACCTATAGGTACAATGATGAAAAAAATTGAACTTTGACCCCTCCTAAATTTTTAACATAATCCAAAAATGTTGAAAGTATTTTTTTATCTATTATAGTTTTGTCAAATGCAACCAATCAAGCTCTCCTCTTATTTCAATATAGTAGAAATATTGGTAGACCATTTTTGCATCTTTGTCAAGTGTCTTGAAGGTCTTTGCTAGGCACAAAATCATGTCCATGACTTATTTTTTTTTTTATTTGTGGAAAACATCCCAAAAGGGATGCCACTTTTGGGTAAGACCCAAGGAGGCAGGGGTATCCATTCCGCCAAAAATACCCAGGACTCGGACCTGGCCTACCACCTTTGACATACTCAAGGAGCAAACAAACACACAAAACCAATTTAAAAATAAGTAAATAACAACAAAAATAATAAAATAAAATAAAAAACATGCTCCTTGAGTGTGTCAAAAACAAAAGCACAACCAAACACGCACAATAAGATAAAAGAAACCACAACACAAACCACATAGAAAAACACAAGAACCACATAACAAAACACAAACAAGACAAAAACAACAGAACACTACAAAGACATAACCCAAAAAAAACATGAAAAATAAACACAACCAAAACCTAAAAAATAAAAAAATTAAAAAAATAAAAATAAAAAACAACCAACAATAGACAATAAACAAAAACAAAAAACATAGAAAACACTCACACATAAAAACACGAATTAACACAAACAAAGAGAAACCCAAGAACAAGAACGAAAAAAACACAAGAACAATAACAAAAAACATAAAAAAAAAAAACACAAAACAACAAAAACACATGAACAACAAAAAACAACACAAAGAACACAAAAACAAAACAAAACAAAAGAACCCACCCACCTTAAAAAACTAAACAAAAAAAACAAAAAAGAAAAAAAATTGAACATAACAATGACCTATCTAGACCAGAAGACTATTAAGGCAAGAATCAACAGAGGAAACAAAATAAAGAATAGAATGAGCTAGGGAACTAAAAAAAACTGAATGAACCAAAGAGAAGCAAAAAAAAAAAGCAAGAAGAAACTAGGTACCTTCAAAACTGGAGCCATCCAAAGAAATGATAGAAAGAAGAGCTTCCCTAATTTGAGAAGCCCACCATATAGGAGGGTGGCCATAACAAGTAAGATCACCTTTGTCCAAAGCCCAATTAGCTAAAGCATCAACACTCTTGTTTTGATCTCTGACCACATGATTGTAATCAACTTTCAAAAATCCCATCTGGATTAATTGAATCTTCTCAATAATTATTTTTATTCTCCAATCCACCTTATGATTCTTAGAAGGAGTCTTCAAGAGATTAATCATAAGTTGAGAGTCAGACTCAACTAACACCTTTTCCCATCCAACCTTAGTAGCCTCTTGAAGGCCTCTGAGGATACCATACCCCTCAACAAGGTTATTGGAAAGAATACCCAAATTCTCAGCAAAAGTAAAAACCAGGGAGCCATCTGAAAGTCTACCAATTCCTCCCACAGTGGCTTTTCTAGGGTTCCCTCTAGAGGCTCCATCAGTATTGACTTTTCCAAAATCCTTAGGAGGAGGTTGCCAATTTCTAGTCCTATCCATCTTACTAATACTCACATTCCCTTTAAGTTGGTTGCCCTTAGAAGATTTAATCTTCAATCTTTGCATCACTTGATCCCATATTTGGTGGGAGTTTTGGGGGTGATTAAGGAGTTGATGGACTGATTCAACTAAGTTGGCTATGGTCTTTTGCCAAATATAGTGAATATCCTTCCTATCTTGATTAAAAATTTGGTTGTTCCTTTCATTCCAAATATTCCAAAGAAGAATGGTAGAACCCATCCAAACTAACTGCCTAATAAAATGATCAACACCCTCTTGATTAGGCCAATCCCTCCAAAGCTATTCAAAAGTAAAAAAATTGGACCATTGTAAGCCAAGTAAAGTGGCCATTCTCCTCCATAGCTCAGAGGCTAAAGTACACTCAATAAAAATATGGTTGAGAGTTTCTACATTCTCTTCACACATTTCACATCTAAAAGGGCCATGAAAACCACGCTTCATAAGTTGCTCACCGGTAAGCACCCTACGATGCAATAAAATCCAATTAAAGAACCTCACCTTAGGCCAGAGATTTTGAGCCCACAATCGAGAAAATATGTCAGAAGAATGGTTGGGATTATTATGGCATAAGGTCAAATAACCTTGAGCAATTGAATACTCACCCTTAGTAGTGTTGTTCCATCCAAAACAATATTTTTCATGGGACCAAGAGAGGGATCTCATATGAAGGATGCCTTGGATATCTTGTCTTTGCCTTTCTGGGATTTGAATAGGCCAGTCCTCAATAGGGATCCAATATCTACCAACCTTTGAATTACCGGTATGGTATCGACGGTAATTAGCCACCTTTATCCAATTAGCTCGGTGAAGCTCCTCCATCCAAGGCCTCCAATCGGGAAACTGAGTTATCAAAGGCTTGTGACCATCCCAAGAATCTATCCAAAAATTTGCCTATTGACCATTATGAATGATCCAAAATAATTTTTTCTTTATCAAATCCTCACTAGTCTTAAGAACTGCTAAAATGGGAGAACCTTTGGTAGGAAGTTGATAGCGAACAAGGTCTTCAGGACTTTTGTTCTCAGCATATTTAGCATGGATATTATTGGCCCAAAGAGCATTGGGGTTATGCAACATCCTCCAATATAATTTAGCAGCTAAAGCTTTGTTGTTATTAATAGAAGACCGGAATCCTAACCCCCTTTCACTCTTAGGAAGACATAAAGTATCCCATTTCACCAAGGCCCATTTTCTTTTCTCCTTAGTACCACTCCAAAGGAAACGATGACTGATTTGATCCAATTCTCGAAGAACAACCTTTGGGATATTCAAAATGGAAGAAACATAAATAGGAATAGCTTGAAGGACTGATTTTACCAAGGTGATTCTACCCCCGGAAGAAAGCCACTTGTTGGTCCACTTTCCAATTTTCTTCTTGACTTTGTCCAACAACCAATTCCAATATTTATTTTTTTGCCTTTGAATATTTATGGGAATACCTAAATAAGTGATTGGAAGGGAGGTCTTCTTATATCTTAATTTATCCAAGACCATGGATTCTTGTCTAGCGAGTAGTGAAAGAAAATAACTTTAGATTTGTCTTCATTGATCAAGCTGCCCGATAGCCTTAGAAAAACAGCTAATGATTTGCTTAATATTAGAAGCTTCCTTAAGCGTAGCTTTACCTAAAAGAGTAGAGTCATCCACAAATTGAAGATGAGAGATAGGTCTAGCTCCATGAGCAATGGTAACTCCCTCAAGGGTTTTGTTTTCCCTCTTTTTGGTTATAGTCCTACCCAAGCATTCAACAAGAATGATGAATAAATAAGGGGATAGCGGGTCACCTTGCCTAATACCTCTGGAAGTTGGGAATGACTGAGAAGGCCTGCCATTGATAAGAACTAAGTAGGAAACTAAAGAGATACATCCCATAATCCAATCCATCCAATCCTTAGAGAAACCAAATTGCCTCAAAACTTTGATAAGGAAGTGCCAATCCACTCTGTCATAAGCTTTGGATAAGTCTAACCGAATGAACATGGAAGGAGATTTTTGCATATCCATGGAATGGATGGCTTCCTAAGCAAGAACTATCTCATCTACTATTTGACGTCCTTCCACATAACCCCCTTGCTCTGGGAAAATAATCTTATGCAAAAGAGGCTTCAACCTTTCTGCCATGATTTTAGTAATGATTTTGAGAAGAACATTACATAAAGCAATAGGTCTAAAAGCTGAGATATGATCAACCTCTTGAGCTTTTGGAACAAGAGTAATATAAGTTTTATTGATAACCTTCAAAATTTCTTTGGCTTTCTTGGCTTCTTCCACCACCTCTAATAAATCAACATGAAGGATATCCCAAAACTCTTGGTAGAACTCAATGGGAAAACCATCAGGACCTAGGGTTTTCCCTTTTTTGCATTTTAAAAACTACTTGTTGAAGCTCATTGATAGTAACAGGAGCAGTCAAAATAGAGTTCTCCTCAGAAGTGATAAGAGAAGGGATTGCTTGAAGAACATTTTGTTGTGAAGTTGAGTCAAGAGGAGTAGCAGGAAAAATATTGGAAAAGTAATCAACAACAATAGAGTTCATGCCATCCCAAGTATAAACAACATCTCCAGAATCTGATTTTAAGGAAGAAATAAAGTTGTGAGATCTTCGAGCTAGAAG
This sequence comes from Wollemia nobilis, assembly GCA_028583015.1. Lineage (NCBI taxonomy): Eukaryota > Viridiplantae > Streptophyta > Pinopsida > Araucariales > Araucariaceae > Wollemia > Wollemia nobilis. The sequence goes on along the minus strand of JAQPPZ010003305.1, from coordinate 6,739,436 downwards.
AGATTTGTGGAAGAAATTTGTGTTTCGATCTCCTTCTTTGAGCCATTGAATTCTAGATTTTTGCTTCCATAAGATTTCTTCTCTTTTTTCCCATTCCTCTAACTGAGTTGTGAGTTTAATTTCATCTGCACTTCTCTTCTCTGTGAGGCCATCTAAACGGATTTTCTTATTCAAATTTTCAAGATGAGCAATAACTTCATGTTTTTTTTTATGAACATCCCCAAACTCTTTCCAGTTCCAAGTCTTGATTTTGGATTTAATGTATTGCAGTCTTTTGGCAAAACAGAACATCTTAGTCCCATGCCTAGGTTTACCTTCCTTCCACCATTGTTGCACATGAGGTCTGAAGGAAATGTCTCTAAGCCACATTAATTGAAAATAAAAAGGAGAGAAACTCACATTGGTTTTCCACATTTCCAGTGGCCAATGATCCGAACCAGCATTATTAAGAGTCTTCACTTTAGGAATGTGACCATGGATTAAGAAATTTTCAGAGAGCAAAAACCTATCCAATCTCTCCATTATACAAGCTAAGCCTTGCCTTATGTTAGACCAAGTCATAAGGCCATTATCTGGTTGGATATCCACAAGATGGAGGTTTGCAATATATTCACTCATGAGGTCAGTGCTTTTATCCAAATTTCTATTTCCCCCCATTTTCTCATCTAGAGAGAGGATGGTATTGAAATATCCTCCGATCAAGATCCAAGCTTTAGGAAAATGAGAGATAATATGAGTAATATCCTTCCATTGTCTTCTTTTTTCCTCCAAAGAAGTCGGAGCATAAACAGTAATGCAGAGCATAATCTGGTTGGAATGTCTACTTTGAATAGCTATAGCCAACAAACCCAAATTGCCAACCATATGGTGAATAACTACCTCTTTTGCATCCCAAAGACAAGCAATGCCACCATAAGTCCCTTGGGAACTGAGGGAAATCACTTTTCCAAGCTGGCCAAATTTTACTGGCAATTGAGTCCATATCCTCCATTGACATCTTTGTTTCTTGAAGGAAAACAAGATGTGGATGATTTATCTGAATCATTCTTCTAATTTCATTTTGTTTTGAAAGACTCCCTTTGAGTCCTCTAATATTCCAAGTGATGATCTTCATTAATACCAAGGCTAAAAAAATTGGGAAGGGCATTAATATTACCTTCCTCTACAAGCTTTTCACCTTCTTTTACCATATGATATTGATTGGTCTTGCGACCTGCTTTTTGATTAGAATCCATCTTCAGTTTTTTTCTCTATTTCTTGACTTATTCCAATTGAATATGAGATGGCTTCTAACCTTGAAGAATGCTCGTAAATAGCCAAAATTTTACTAGATGGTTCAATAGAGTCTATATTGGGACCTGCATTATTTGAAGTTTTGACATTTGAAAGATTGTTTCTCTTGTGTAAATTTTCTCTCTTTTTTTCTGTTGAAAACCTTTGATTTGTTGGTTTGTCTCTGAGTTCTTCCCTTCATATTTAAATTGAGTTTCTAATATTTTAGTTTCCATTATTTCCTCTTCCTCACTTGGGACATCATTTGTGGAAAGGATTTCAAACATATTAGCAGATGACTTTGATTGATCCTGATATTCTCACAATGACACTGAGAGGGGGGTGAATCGGTGTAGCTATTTAAATTCAAATCTACAACTCTTAAAGCTGAAGCAAAGAGAACTTAAAAGCAGATAAAGCAATTATCACAAGAGAGCACACCACAACACACAATGTAACGAGGTTCACCAATTTGGCTACTCCTCAAGAATGACTGCTTGGACTACGGTCCAAATCCAGCCTTTGCAAAACACCAATTTTACAATCCGTTTACCAGCACCCACTGGAAGGAGCACCAACCCCTGATTTATCTGCACCAACAGAAAGGAGCACCAACCCCTATCCAAGCACCAACTTGGATTACGGTTTTGAAAACTATATTAATGACATAAAAATGCCTTCGCTTTTACAAGACCCTGACTGGTCTACAATTTATCAAAACATAGTAAACACTTACGGCTCTACTTGTCGCTCTCTTACAACACTCTTCTAACCCTCTTTTGGTAGCACTTTCACACATTCAACGACAACCTAATTCTCCATGCAACTGCCCTTTTATAACAATATTTTCATCTTGAAACACCTGTTCTTCTGTGACTTCCATAATCCTGCATGCACCCTATTAATAGACACTTCTGAAAGTAACTCCTTTATCACACAATAATTTGTACATGCATTCTATTAATAGCTCTGTTTCTTGTGTGGGACTTTCAGTATAACTTATGCTCGATGGTTACACTGCTTTACGGGCCCTGTAACTGCCGTTCTATCTTTAATGCACTGTGCTTATTTTAGCTTGCATGATTTCTATCTGTAACTACCCCTGTAACTATCACACTAACTTTAGTTGACTCTTCTTATATTGGTTGCATGATTTTCCTCTGCAACTGCCCCTGTAACTATCGTTCTACTTCAGTTAACTGTCCGTAATCGTGTTGTTGCGACCTGTCGCGAAATCGTGACACTTCTGTCTCTTTGTACTCTTCTCGCCTTTTACCCGCGAAAACATGACATGTCGCGATATCGCGACATTTCTGCCCCTTTGACCTTTTCTTGGCTGTTGACCGTGAAAACATGACATGTCGCGATATCGTGACACTTTTTGCCTCTTTGTCCTTTTCTCGGCTTGAACCTATGAAAACATGACATGTCACGATATCGTGACACTTTTCACTCTTTGTCCTTTTCTCGGCTTGCACTCGAAAACATGACATGTCACGAAATCGTGACACTTTCGCTGCCTTGTGCTCTTCTTTGTCTTTCGCTCGTGAAAACACATGTCATGAAATCATGACACATTCGCTGCCTTGTGCCTTTTTTGTCTTTCCCTGAAAACACATGTCATGAAATCGTGACACATTCACTACCTTGTGCCTTTTCTTGCCTTGACCTCGCAAAAATAGAACATGTCATGAAATCATGACACTTTCACTTCCATACTCTCCTTCTTTCCTTTTGTCGTGATATCGTGACACTTTTTCTCCTTGGCGCTTTTCTTCTCATCGGGTCATGAAAACCTGACATGTCGTGATATCGTGACACTTTTTCTCTGCGAGCTCTTTCTCTCGAACTTGTCGTGAAATCATGACACTTTTTCTTCGTACAATCCTTCTTGCAAATTGTCGTGAAATCGTGACACTTTTCTTTGTGAGCTCTTTCTCTCTCTTCCAACATGTCATGAAATCGTGACACTTTTCCTTGCGCTTTCTCTCTCTTTGAACATGTCATGAAATCGTGACAGTTTTCCTTTCTTTCTCTCTCTTCCAACATGTCATGAAATCATGACAGTTTTCCTTGTGCTTTCTCTCTCTTTGAACATGTCATGAAATCATGACAGTTTTCCTTGTGCTTTCTCTCTCTTCGAACATGTCATGAAATCACGACAGTTTTTCCTTCTCTCCTCAACATGTCGCGATATCGTGATAGTTTTTCTTTCTGGCCAAACATGTCGCGATATCGCGACAGTTTTCTTACTTGTCTTTTTCTTTGATCTTTTGAATGTTGGCCTCTTCTGTCTTCTTGGAAATTCATTGTACATGCTTTGACTGACCTCTGAACTCCTGTCCACTGCATCAACTGATCTATCTGTCTGTGTTGACAACAATGACAATATTGTTTCTGCACCTTGCTCAACAATCTCCCCCTTTGGAATTGTTGGCAACACATGTGCAATTTCCTGTAATTCTTCTCCCCCTTTGACAATAATACCAAAGGGCTGCAGACTCCCCCTGAGTCTATGCACAACATTCTCAGACAAACATTGTTATAGTTAGCAAAAATCATGAATATGAGCAAAACTATAAACATAGGCATAAATGCTCCCCCTGAGAATGTGGTCCCGATTGCTAGTCAATTCTTGGGAAACGTGACCACTCCCAACTTACTCCGTAGGTACTCAAAAACTTCTTTGGGCAACGGTTTTGTGAAGATATCCGCTACTTGCTCTGTAGTTGGAACAAAATCCAATTTAACCTCACCTTCCGCAACTTTATCCTTCAAAAAGTGATACCGGATTGCAATATGTTTGGTTCGAGAATGCATAACCGGATTCTTTGAGATGTTAATAGCACTAGTGTTATCACATTTAACTGAAATTGGCTCTTTGAAGTGAATACCAAGATCTTTCAGGGTTTGTCTCATCCATAATATCTGCGTACAGCATGTTGTCGCTGCAATGTATTCTGCCTCTGTTGTGGATAGAGAGACTGATTCTTGTTTCTTGTTGTGCCATGCTACCAGCCTGTCTCCAAGATAAAATGCTCCTCCACTGGTACTCTTTCTGTCATCTATACATCCTGCCCAATCTGCATCTGAATATGCAATAAGAGTGAAGTCCTTACCTTTTGGATACCATAACCCATACTCCATAGTACCCTTGAGGTACCGAAGAATCCTCTTCACAACTGTCACATGAGTCTCTTTGGGACTAGCTTGAAATCTTGCTACCATGCATACTGCCTATAAGATATCTGGTCTTGTAGCTGTTAAATACAGCAGGCTCCCAATCATAGATCTGTACATGGTTTGATCAACATCTGGAGATTTGTCATCCTTGCTCAACTTGCAACCTGTTGTCATGGGAGTGCTAACAGGTTTACAATCCTCCATTGTGAATTTTTTCAGCATTTCTTTCACATATTTAACTTGAGAGATAAAAATGCCCTTTTCATTTTGATTAACTTGCAGTCCGAGGAAATACGAAAGTTCACCAATCATAGACATCTCAAATTCTTTCTTCATTTTATTTGCTATGTCTCTACAAGACTCATCCATGCTTGCTTGCCAAATATGATATCATCTACATAAACAACAAGTACAATAAGATGGCCATTCTCTATTTTGACATACAAATTGTTGTCCACCATACCTTTCTTGAACCCCTGTTGAATAAGATAGTTATCCAGCCTTGCATACCATGCTCTGGGTGCCTGTTTCAGACCATACAAAGCTTTCTTTAACTTGCAAACAAAATTGGGATTGTCACCGAGTTGGAAACCATCTGGCTGCTCAATATAAACTTCTTCTTCAAGTTTGCCATTCAGAAATGCTGATTTCACGTCCATCTGATAAACTTTGAAATTCTTGTGTATAGCTAAAGCCAGAAACATTCTGATTGCCTCGAGTCTAGCCACTGGTGCAAAGGTTTCCTCAAAATCAATACCTTCAACTTGAGCATAGCCTTTACAGACCAATCTTGCCTTATTTCCGACAACCTTGTCCGTCTTCGTTCAATTTGTTTCGAAAAATCCATTTAGTACCGATTATGTTTTTATTTGCAGGCCTTGGTACTAACTCCCAGGTTTTGTTTTTCTCAATCTGATCTAGTTCTTCGTTTATTGCCTTCATCCAACTTTCATCTGTGCTTGCTTCAGCAACATTTTTGGGCTCAATGCTGGATAATAGAGAGTAGTTCCTTACTACTGTTCTCCTTGTCTGAATACCAACTGTGGGGTCCCCAATAATTTGCTCTCTGGGATGATTTTTCTGCCAGCTGCCTATTTTGAATTTCTTGTTTTCTTCTACTTCTGAGTCAATCTCCTTATTCTCTTCTGTTTCCTTTTCTTCATCTCCTTCAATAACTTCTTCATAAATAGGGTAGTTTTCTTCATAGCTAATTTCTCGTTCCCTACCTTCATCAACCTTAACATCGACACTCTCCACAATTTTCTTTAGCCTTTTGTTATAGCATGTGTAGGCTTTGCTTTTTGTCGAATAGCCAAGAAAAATTCCTTCATCAGCTCTATCTTCAAACTTACCAAGATTATCTTCAGTTCTTTTGATGTAGCACTTGCTGCCAAAGACTTTGAAGTATCTTGTTGTTGCATTTTTTCCGAACCATAGCTCATAAGGAGTTTTGCTTTCATGTGTCCTCAACATGCACCTATTTTGGATGTAAACCGTAGTATGAACTGCCTCTTTCCAGAATCTGTCTGCTATTTTGTTCTCTGTCAACATTGTCCGTGCCATTTCCTGCACTGTCTTGTTCTTTCTTTCAACAACACCATTCTGCTGAGGTGTCCTTGCTACTGAAAACTGTCTTCTGATCCCATATTTTTGATAGTACTCTGCAAACTCCTCTGAGATAAACTCTCCTCCTCTATCTGATCTTAAGCATTTAATTCTTTTTCCTGTTTGATTCTCAACCAATTTTTTGAAAGTCTTGAACATTTCAAAGGCATCTGATTTAAGCTTTAAAAATAGTACCCATGTCATCCTGGAATAGTCATCTATGCACAACATAAAGTATTTGTCACCATTTATGCTTTGTGTTCTCATGGGTCCACATAAATCAGTATGTATTAGCTCTAAAGGTTTGCTGGTGAAGTATTCCTTTGATTTAAATGTGGATCTAGTTTGCTTCCCTTTTTGGCATGAAGCACGGATGCTATTTAATGGTTTGCCAATGGTGGGTATATCTCTTACTGCCCTTTTTGAACTTATTTTTACCAGATTGTCAAAGCTAATATGACCGAGCCTCTTGTGCCACAACCAATTTTCATCTTCCTGTCCAATCAAACATGCTCCTTCTGAAGTCTCTGAGAGAGTATACAGGTTTCCATAAGTCCTCGATCCAGTAGCTATCAACTTCCCACTGTGTGCTTTTCTGACTTCACAGCCCTGCTTCTTAAAAATGACTTCATGACCTCTGTCACAGATTTGGCTTACGCTCAGTAGGTTGTGCTTCAAACCAATCACAAATAGGACTTCTTTGGAATTGATTTTTCCATCACTTATCTTGACTGATCCTTTGCCAACTATCTTGGCTCCATCATTATTTCCAAATTTAACTGAGCCACCTTCATATTTCTGTAACTTTTCAAACTTTTGTTTATCACCTGTCATGTGACTGGAGCATCCACTATCCAGTATCCATGGTGCAGATTTGTTCTGTGCTTTGAATGTTGTCTGTACAATCAAGGATTCCTTTTCTTCCTTGGGTCACTCCTTTTCTTTCCACTCTGGTTTGACTACAGTTTTGGTCACTTGTTTAGACTTTTCTTTGTCAGTGGCCTATGCATGTTTTTTTAGGAATTTTTTGTTTTGTCTTAAACCATTTGGTTGAGATTTTCTTCCCTGATATTTATTTGCTGCATATGTACTTCTACAATTTCTTGCAATGTGTCCAAAGTTATGACAGTTATAGCATTCTACTGCATAATCCATCAAGGGTGAAAAGACATTTCTATTGGTGAAATTTCTTTGTCCTATATTATAAATGCAGTCTGAAATCTTATGACCATAAGCATTGCATTTAAAACAATAACCAAAAAAGGATTGATTGAACCTGGGAGTTGGTTTTTGCCATTTTGTAGTAGGAGCCACAAATCTTCTTCTCCTTTGATGTGAGACGTTTGTGAATCCATCATTGTCAGCGCTCTTTTCGTGCCTGACATTATTGCTTTCTTTTGCATGATTTGTTTTTCCTTGATCAACCCCGATCTTATCTTCTTTCTTTATGGGTTCTATAGTTAAGGCCTTTGATCCATTTGACGATTCTCCTTCGATGAAGCCCAAGCCAAATTTGATGCCTGTACTCCTTTGGCTATTTATAATCTTTTCCAGCTTCACAGAGCTTCCTTCAAGTTTGTGATAACAACTCAATTTTTGATTCATCTCTTCTAGCTGAATCCTTAAACCAACAATTTCTTCTTCCAGTTTGCTGCATTCATCTATTTTCATGGTTAATTGTACTTCGAGTTCTTCAGACATTTTCTTAAATTCGTCTGTCTGTACTTTCAAACTGTTTATTATGTCATTGGCATCCTCTAGCTTTCTTGAAACCTTTTTATTCTTTTTCCTTTCTGTACTCAACTCTTTAAGTGCAGCAACCAACTCACCTTCCAGATATACTTCAGCCTCATCCTTAAGGTTTTTATCACCTTCCTATTTTTCTTCTATTTTTTCTTCTTCAAATGCCATGAACAGAGCTTCACCTGTTTCTTCTTCAGAATCCTCACCCGAGCTTTCTTCAGAAGAGCTGACATTCTTGGATATGAAACTTTTCTTCTTGAAGTTGCTTTTTCTAAAATTTGGTTTCTTCTTCCAGTCACCTTTTTCTTGGTGTGACCCTTCATCATTTTTGGTTTTCTCATTCATTGGACATTTAGCTGCAAAGTGCCCGATGCCTCCACAGTTGAAGCACTTAAATGGTAACTTTCCTCTATATTTTCCTTTTCCCTTTATAAGTTTCCGAACAAAGTTAGCTTCCATTTCATCCGATGTCTCTTCATCCTCAGATTCTTGTTTAGTTTTTATATTTTTGTGTGCTTTAAAAGCAGCTTCTCTGTCTGTGGGCTTAGCTTGTCCTATTCTCATTTCGTATGCAGTCAAAGAACCATGCATCTCATCCATGCTAAAAGTATTGAGATCTTTAGCTTCTTCTATAGCAGAAACTTTAGAATTAAATCTTTTGTGAAGAGTTCTTAGTACCTTTTTCACGATGACCGCATCTTCCATTTCCTCGTCGAGTCCTCTAATCGCATTAATGATTCCATTGACTCTCAGCATATAGGCCTCTATGTTCTCATCGTCATTCATTCTTAATGCTTCGAACTGAGCTCGATGCGTTTGTAGCTTGGCTTCCTTGATCTTGTCGTCTCCTTCATGAATGCTCTTCAGTTTGTCCCACATGTCTTTTGCCATTTTACAGCTCATGATCCTTATTAGTTCACTGTCCACTAAACCGCACATTATAGCATTCTTTGCTTTAGAGTTATTCTCAAATGGTTTCTTACCGACAGCATCGGTTGGAGGTGTGGCGGGTATTGTGTATCCACTTTCTACTGACTCCCAGATGTCGTATCCCAGAGCACAAAGATATGTCTGCATCCTGATTTTCCAAAATGAATAATTAGTTCCATCGAACAATGGAGCTTTATTTGATGAGAATCCTTCACCACCTGCCATTGTGTTCCTTCCTGGATCACCTTAGCTGATTAAGCTTGTTCAGGAACCTTGCTCCGATACCAATTGATATTCTCACAATGACACTGAGAGGGGGGGGTGAATCAGTGTAGCTATTTAAATTCAAATCTACAACTCTTAAAGCTGAAGCAAAGAGAACTTAAAAGCAGATAAAGCAATTATCACAAGAGAGCACACCACAACACACAATGTAACGAGGTTCACCAATTTGGCTACTCCTCAAGAATGACTTGCTTGGACTACGGTCCAAATCCAGCCTTTGCAAAACACCAATTTTACAATCCATTTACCAGCACCCACTGGAAGGAGCACCAACCCCTGATTTATCTGCACCAACAGAAAGGAGCACCAACCCCTATCCAAGCACCAACTTGGATTACAGTTTTGAAAACTATATTAATGACATAAAAATGCCTTCGCTTTTACAAGACCCTGACTGGTCTACAATTTATCAAAACACAGTAAACACTTACGGCTCTACTTGTCGCTCTCTTACAGCACTCTTCTAACCCTCTTTCGGTAGCACTTTCACACATTCAACGACAACCTAATTCTCCATGCAACTGCCCTTTTATAACAATATTTTCATCTTGAAACACACTTCCATAATCCTGCATGCACCCTATTAATAGACACTTCTGCAAGTAACTCCTTTATCACATAGTAATTTGTACATGCATTCTATTAATAGCTCTGTTTCTTGTGTGGGACTTTCAGTATAATTTTCGCTCGATGGTTACACTGCTTTACGGGCCCTATAACTACCATTTTGTCTTTAATGCACTGTGCTTATTTTAGCTTGCATGATTTCTATCTATAACTGCCCCTGTAACTATCGCACTAACTTTAGTTGACTCTTCTTATATTGGTTGCATGATTTTCCTCTACAACTCCCTGTAACTATCGTTCTACTTTAGTTAACTATCCGTAATCGTGTTGTTGTGACCTATCATGAAATCGTGACACTTCTATCTCTTTGTACTCTTCTCGCCTTTTACCCATGAAAACATGACATGTCATGATATCGTGACATTTTTGCCCCTTTGACCTTTTCTTGGCTGTTGACCGTGAAAACATGACATGTCATGATATCGCGACACTTTTTGCCTCTTTGTCCTCTTCTCAGCTTGCACCCGTGAAAACATGACATGTCACGATATCGTGACACTTTCGCCTCTTTGTCCTTTTCTCGGCTTGCACTCATGAAAACATGACATGTCACGAAATTGTGACACTTTTGCTGCCTTGTGCTCTTCTCTGTATTTCGCCCGTGAAAACACAATGTCACGAAATCGCGACACATTCGTTGCCTTGTGCTCTTCTCTGTCTTTCGCCCGTGAAAACACATGTCACGAAATCGTGACACATTCGCTGCCTTGTGCCTTTTCTTGCCTTGACCTCACGAAAATAGAACATGTCATGAAATCATGACACTTTCACTTTCGTACTCTCCTTCTTTCCTTTTGTCATGATATCGTGACACTTTTTCTCCTTGGCGCTTTTCTTCTCATCGGGTCGTGAAAACCCGACATGTCATGATATCGTGACACTTTTTCTCTGTGAGCTCTTTCTCTCGAACCTATCATGAAATCGTGACACTTTTTCATCCGTACAATCCTTCTTGCAAATTGTCACGAAATCGTGACACTTTTCTTTGTGAGCTCTTTCTCTCCGAACATGTCATGAAATCGTGACACTTTTCCTTTCTTTCTCTCTCTTCAAACATGTCATGAAATCGTGACAGTTTTCCTTGTGCTTTCTCTCTCTTCAAACATGTCATGAAATCATGACAGTTTTCCTTGCGCTTTCTCTCTCTTTCAACATGTCACGAAATCACGACAGTTTTCCTTGCGCTTTCTCTCTCTTCGAACATGTCACGAAATCGTGACAGTTTTCCTTGTGCTTTCTCTCTCTTCGAACATGTCACGAAATCACGACAGTTTTTCTTTCTGGCCAAACATGTCGCGATATCGCGACAGTTTTCTTACTTGTCTTTTTCTTTGATCTTTTGAATGTTGGCCTCTTCTGTCTTCTTGGAAATTCACTGTACATGCTTTGACTGACCTCTGAACTCCTATCCACTGCATCAACTGATCTATCTGTCTGTGTTGACAACAATGACAATACTGTTTCTGCACCTTGCTCAACAGATCCTTCATAACTGGTTTTTTCTTAGTGTTCTTCTTCTTAGGTATTTGGATACCTGCTGAGTTTATATCTTCTTTCTTTTGATCAGGAATTTTATTTGGACAAGCATTGGCCAAATGACCATATTCATGGTAAATTGTACAACGAAAAGGAATGTTCTCATAGTCCACTACTTGCTCCAAGTGTCTTCCCCAAATTGTAATGTGATCTTTTTAGGTAGGGGTTTGTCAAAATCCATTAAAACACAAATTTGAGCATAAATAATATGTTCAAAATTTTGAGTACAATCAAAAGTCATCATAAAAGTTCCTAAAGAGTTTCCAATTGAAGAAAAAATAGTAGGATTCCAAAATTCAATAGGGAGGCCAAAGAATCTAACCCACACAAGAGCTATAGAAGGCATCTCTTCTTCGGCTTTAAATTTAATATGCCAGGGCTTCATGAAAAGTGTTGCCCTTCCAAAAAAAAAAGGACCCCTTGAAAATTTTTCTCTCTATATTCATTATTAGCAAATAAAACAAGAAAATAACCATTTGGATAAATAGAGATTTGTAACTCACCTTTAGTTTTCCAGCTTTTTGCAGCCCAAAATTTGAAAGCAGATAGACTCGGACGAAAACCCATGAACTGACAAATTAGTCCTCCTTTTTCAAAATATTCAATGCCAGTCTGAATGTTACACATATCAAGCTTAAAAAGAGGAGTTCCATCAACTTCTTTAAGACATCCTAACTCTATTTTCCTAGGATCAATATTAGGCATTCTTATAGGTTTATGGGAATCCCTAAGATTGATATTAGCATTGGGTTGAGGTTGTCCACCATGAAGGGCATCCCTAAAATTTATTTTTGGGACTGAGTCTTCAAAATTCTTACCCTTGATAGGGGTTTTCACAGTAGAATTATTTTGTGGGTGCACCTTAGCACCAGATTCACTTGAGATATGAGCCATTTTTGATCAACTGCTTGAAACTTATTTCATGATCTCTTTAATCCTTGCCCTAGATGCCATGGAAAGGTATGGTTTTCACTTTTCTTTTGTGCAACAAATTGGAAGATGTTGTCACTCAAGTTCACAGTATGATCTATTGAAAGATAAATTTCTAACCCATCTTGGATCCCCTACAACATTTCTTGCTAAAATATTGAGTATAAACCACAAAAATATTGGCCTCTAGGGCTTGAAGGCCCTAAAAACCAACCTCTGGAGCTGCTTGCACTCAACCTAGATGAAACCCTCGCATAACCACTTGCCAAATATCTCGTTCACACATAGGGATGCACTAGGATCTGTGTTGCTCCAAATGATATGAAAATTTGTGGAGACATTCTAGGGTTTTTCAGGCATCTACACTCAAAATTTCAGCTCAATTTGAGTCTGGATGAGTGAGATATTTTGAATGTCCTATGAAAACTTCACATAGTATTTGATCTGGTAGACTTTTGCTCATGTCCATGACTTATCCATCTAAAAAAATAGTATATTATTTTCTTCTTTTAGATAGCCATGTATTCTACCCTTTCAATAGTATTGCTATTGGACAACAAAATCTAGAAGAGCAAAGGAAACATAATTTTTTGAAAAATTTGTAAGACATGAATTTCTCAAAAAACATAATTATTAAATGAGGGTATCCATCTAGTCAATAAAATAAAATACAAAATGATATTGAGAGCCAATGAGAGGAAAAATGATCTTCTCATTGAATATTTTTATTAGAGAAAATATGTTAATTCTAGTTAGATCCTCAAAATCCAAGTTCACTTAGGGTTTTTATCAACAACCCTTTTTCAAATCATATTGTTAGCCTTCAAAAAACCTTCTTTGCTAGATTCTAAATTTTTTTGCTTAAGTGAATCTAGAAGAAGAAACTATAACTAAAAGAAACAATTAAATAATGAAGACTTACACCTAGTCTAATACCATATCAAAATTTATAGTAGTTTCTAGAAAGGAATAGAATCAAACATTACATTGTATTTCTTAACAAAAGAAACAAATAGTATAAAAAGAACCAAAAATATAATGGGGTGTCCATAGAAACTAAATGATCTTCACTAAAAAAAATGAAATTACACTCCAACTAATAATGAAATAATAGGTAAATATGGGTAATCATACCCAAGTACATGATACCTTTAGGTCAAGGTTGTGAGATTGACCCTCATGAATAAAATATGATAAGAAATTATAAAAATACCTTACAATATTTATATGGTCCCAAAGGGAAAATATAACAATTACAAGTGCAAATAGTTGGTTGTGGACTCAAGAGAACATTAGAGAAGATCTTGAGGAATAATTTAAAATAGTAAAACAAAATGTTGAAGAATCAAAGAAAATAGAATATCAGTTAAGGTTATAGCATATCACCATTGACATCACCATGAGCAACAACAATCCTAGAGGTAAGGCTTAGAGTATCAATATTATTATGGATATCTATATGGAGTTAGAAAGGCATCAAATATGGAAATTTTTGGTAGAAAAAGAATAGTAATTCTAGATTTTTAGAGTGGTACAATGACATCATGGAATAATAGGACCAATCATTTAAAATATCAGATTAGAACAACAAAAGAGTGTAGTCAATAGAGATGTTATGGGAATTCAAGTGACACAATGGCAACTTGGCATATTTGTAGAGCACCATCAGTCAAGATTTAACTTGGATGGATGGATGTTCAAGATAGGTATTAGTTGTCAACATTGCTTATCAAGTCATATTATCTAGTTTCTTCTAATATTTCAAGGATGAAACATTTGTAAAGAGGGTGCAATGTTATGGTGCCTCAGGATAGGAAAATGGGGATATAAAAATATTATGGTGCAATATTTCAAGGCTATTATGGTTAGTTGGGATGGATCACACATAACCCATGATTGTTTATATTATAATATATATAATTCTAATAAAAGGAATAAGGGTTTAGGAATTGACTCTCAAAAGTAGCATTACAAAATGAGTATAAAGAAGAGATATTGTCATTGCAATCAATAACTCATATTGAGTATTCTCTTTTAATATTCTCATCTCATGAAGTAGATCTTGTTTGGAATATATTGAGGAGTGGTTCCTTAAGGAGTAATATTGGTATTTCCCTACCATAATGGTATTATCACATCTTGTTTTGTATCGATTAATTACTATGATTGATATATTTATATATTAGCATATTATAGATATCTTTATATTTATGATAAGCAAAGGTTTATCACACATTGTCTTAACATATTTGGATACCTTGCTAAATCCATCACCAAGGCCTTTTCCAAGGCTTAAACCCTTACCTATACCTCCATGAAGGCCACTACTGAGCCTATTATTGTCATAGTATCACTACTATGACCAATATGCTATCTACATTTAGACAGCTCATGTTCATTACCTCCAATTTCTAGTGATCCATCACTCATAGAAAATTTTAGAGGTATATTAATATCACTACTATCCACATCATACTAATACTAAAACCTATAATTAAAATGCCTTACGAACATGAACATTCACATGATAATAGGTGAGACAAATAGACGACAAATATGTAAAGAGTTGGCTTGACTAGGAAACATACAAAGACAAGGAATTCCCCACACATAGACCAAAAATATGAATATTATCAAAGTGGGAATACTAAAACACAATAGACAGGGTTATGCATAGCGGCTATTTATCACCAAATTGGTTAAAATTTGGATTTTTGAAATTTGGAATTGGCTAATATTTGGGATCCTTGACCTTGGCTCATTAGCCAAAAAAATTGTAGGTGCAAATTTGTTTTTGAGTCGATTCACTCCAAATTTATAATAATTTGACCATTTTAAGTTTAAATTTCCAACATTACCCCTAATAATAGTGAACCTTCTACATGCGTTTGGACACTATTTGCCTGGATTTCGAAATTGATTCACCATATTTTTATAAATACATTTTGGGGTCGATCCCTTATGGATAACCCTAATAATGGATATTGTAGATACTTCATGAGACACCCACATACAACTCTTATAGCTTTGATACCATATTAACAAACACCATAGAAAACAATTTGAGACAATAAAATAGAACTAGAAATATTATTCTAGTCATATATGGAATGCATAGTTTATTCATAAGAAGAAAAATGGAGGAATGGTATAGAATGCACATTTGGATATTGTATGTATATATATATATATATATATCTAAAGAGAGAGAGAGAGAGATTGGTTTATTCCTATGGGCTCTAGAAGATCAACATTGACCTTCTTCACCTTCCTCCTATATCAATGCAGTGATGAGGTACGACAAGAATTAATTTTTAACACCAAAAAGGTCACATGCATAGATAAATACTACATATCTATTACAACATTTCACAATCATAGCAACACAAATATATCATATATATAGATAGATAGAGAGAGAGAGATATTGGTTGATTCCTATGGGCTCTAGAAGATCAACATTGACCTTCTTCACCTTCCTTCTATGTCAATACAGGGATGAGGTACAACAAGAATTAATTTTCAACACCAACAAGGTCACATGCTTAGATCAATCCTACATATCTATTACAATATTTCACAATCATAACAACATAAATATATTATAACACTGAGAATTATAATTTTTGGTAAACCTATTTTTGGAGCTTAATTCATTGATTTATGTCATGATAGCATTTATGTCACATCAATGTTGTGTCAAATAATAACTTGACATAATATTACGTAGTAGATAAATGTAGTCATTATAACATAAACCTAGTATCAAAGTGAATTTCATAGATATGAACATTATACGAAAGCAAGATCATGTTGAAATTGAAACTTTATATATAATTTTATTCTTTTTTCTTTTAAATTGGTTATGTGGGATTGAAACATGTCTCACCCATATAAAAGCATGACTACATAGTGGTATTACACAAGCTTGGATATTATGCAAGTATCACCTGGCAAGACTTTAATCTAGGTATCCTACTTGAGAATTGAGGAATCTAATTGGTTGAGATAATGCCATTCAATAAAATTATATATACCTTTATTATACTTATTGATTATTATTATTAATTATTATATAGTATGAACTATTTATTTTTAATTAATTTACCAATTTTTTATTATAATTAGTTAATTTTTAGATCAAAAGATGATTGAACTACAACATTTTCATGTTGAAGAGTCAAAATTTATGTTGAACTAAATCCATTAACCTAAATTTATTGTTTTAATGACAACATAAATCAACATCATTTTAGTGTTACTCTAGCATTAAATTTTTTGATAATATTACAATGATACAACATAGGTGGCACTACTATGTAGTACATAATTTCACACGTGACATTGTTCATAATTAATGACACTATAATGCCACATGTGACATTAAATTATATGGAAGAACTAGAAAACATGTCTAAGTATTAACAAAATAAAGAGGAAAAATGAGTATAGATCAAGTTAAATAGTACAACTAGTAGTAGGATAGGAAGGGGGGTAGTATAATTATGGGGGTATATATGTTAGGGTGATACAATCTATTTTACTTCAAATACTTGCAACTACTACATATACACTTCTTAGTCAATCTTGTCATTTAATAATTCACCCTTTAAATCATTTTGATGTATAATCCATATTTTTTTGCTACTAAATCTACAATCATTTATATTGTGTCTTATCTTATAGTAGATGCATATATATCATCATAATCTATGACAATTTTTTGTGCATACATATTTGCTAGCAGCTTTAGTTTATGTCTTTTAATGGATGCATCACTATTGTACTTGTTCTTGAACACCTACTTCACTCTAATTACCTCCACATTCTTTGGAATTTAATACAACTCCCAAGGATCATTCTATTCAATTCATGGAATTGGTCTATACATTTGTTTTGGGTTACTTCTTCAAATATTAAGGGATCCACTTCAATATTGGATAATAGTGAATATTATATTCTTATTATTTTTACCTTCACTCTTGTTGTCTAGATTTGGGGTAATAACATTTACTTGCCTTGCTTTCTTTAGAATAACCATTAAAAATGTATGCTTTAAATATTTAGATCTAAATGCTATCAAGTGATTTACATAATCATTTTGATACCATGCCTCATGAGGATTCATATTATTCATTATAGTTGTGGGATATCTATTAAAGATGTACACTATATTTGTAATTGCTTCAGCCCATAAATTACTACCCAAACATTTTCTAGTATCATACTTCTTGCTATCTCTATTTTTGTCCTATTATTTATTCCTATTGCTTTATTTTTTTGAGGTTTATAAGTTGTTGTTAGTTGTCTTCTTATCCCATGCTCATCATAAATTTGACTGATTTTTTTGGAACAATACTCACTACCATGATCAATATTTAATGTTTTTATTCTATAGTTTCTTTCATTGTCTACTATAGATTTGAAGTTCTTGAATATGTCAAAAAAATCACTTTGTCTCTTCAAAAGATATACCCATTTGTTTCTAGTATGATCATCAATGAAAGTTATAGCGTAAAAGGATTTATCAACACTTGGTATGTGCATTGGAACATAAATATATTAATGAATCATGTGTAATGGATATGATTCTTCCCATTATCTTGCTCTTGGAAACATCGCTACGATGTTTTCCCATTATCTAACCTTCTCCACAAGAAAATCCATAGACAATTCCTTTAGAACTGAACAAATATAAGCTTCCAAAGTTCATGTGACCATACTTTTGGTTCCATAACTAGCTGGATCCTCAATGATTGTATAACATAAATTTGTCTCGTATCCTAAAAGCTTCAAAGGAAACATTCTATTTTTTATCATAGAAGCAACAACCATTGCCCAATTTCATTTACTTTGTCATAGATGATGCACTTCTTATTCTTATATACCACTTTATAGTATTCTCTACAAGTTTTCCCACATTAAATAAATTGTACTTCAAGCTTGGTGAGAAGTAAGTATTTTAGATATTTTTCTTGACATCTTGTGTCATTATATAAGGTTCTTTTTCCTCTAATTTGCAATACTTTCTTGAATCCAAATTTCACATTTATCTTGTACAACTTATCCAACTCCATAAATAATTCCTTATTACTAATCATATGAATTGAAAAACTAAAATCTAAATACTAGGGCTCTTTAGTTTAAATTTCTATCATATTATATGCTAAGAACTTATTGTTGGAGCTCTGACATTCTTTGTATGACAACTGAATGCTCTAATTGTCAAACTAGCTATTTTCTACACTATCACACTAGATATTCTTTGCACTATTAGACTGGATATTATCTACATTTTTAGGCTAGATATTATCTATACTATTATACTAGCTAATCATTATGTATCTTTAGTATTCATACTACCTCTATTCAAACTACCTAGTGGGTTTCAATGTGCTTTTATAGCAAATCTTGACTATGACTGTAGTAGCCTCTTCTACAATATGCTCAAATCTAGTTTTGTTTTTGAATAGGAAAGGACTAGAATAATGTTTTGATAGAGACAACCTAAGTTATGATGTATCTAATTTTATGTTATCCTTAATATGCAATATTGTTTGTGTATTAGTGGTCATCCTAATATTTCAATGTTCTAACTATGGAAGCTTCCACCATACTTGTAGTCACACTATCATTTCCAAGGGTACTAAGAGAGTAATTTCTCATGGCTAACTAATTATCAGTGCACTACAATATTAGATGGTTGAAGGATTCCTAATGCTATTTTTTTAGTTTAACTTAATATTATCTTTTGATATACCTAATAGTACATGGAAGTCTAAATTTATAGTGCATTTTATCTATGGTTTGGATGTTAGTGTGTTTTTACCACACCTGCTTCACACACTACTTTATGTACAAATGTGCTTAGCCAAAAACAATAGATCTACATGATTTTAAAACCACTAAGACGTTTCTACCATACTCTACTAAAAAATAAAAATTTTGTTTTTAAGTTTCATGGAAATATACTAAAATGGAAAATGAAAAAAATAAGAATTATAGATTGGAGAATGGATAGAAGGATAAGAAATACTACTATTACCATGGATCATTACCCTAAAAACAACTTTGATATCACTTGTTAAAAATATTCATATAAAAATAAGCATAATAAAATTAGCAATATAGGAAATAATGGGGTTTGAGGTGTAGACCAATTGGTTCATCCAAACCCCATAAGGGGGCGGAGGTCCAAGGTTCAAATCTCGGGCCTCGCCGGACTGAATGCTTGTCCCTTTCCTGGTGCTTTTAGTGGCATAAAAGGTTTAAAATGATTATGGCATGGTGGTTATAGGGGCAGATTGTGCGAAGATCTGTGTGGCGGATTTTGGGGCGGACAACACAAAATACTGTGGCGGCCATAAAAAGCTAGACAACTTGCCCAAATTCGTGGCGACTACCGATTCCACCATGTAAATTTAAAAAAATAAATAAATAAATATAGGAAATAATGGAAATGCTCACAAATTGAAACTAACTGAATGATTATCAAATGAAATTAACTCAACTGGTTAGATTCCTAAAAATTAAAGGAGGAGACTAAAGTTCAAATATTGCCAAATGACACATGAATAATATCCAAGTTATTGTACTACCACTACATTGTGATGATGTAATATATGTGGGGATCATTTCAATCCCATATTACAAATTAAAAAAAACTAAATGATCACAAAAATGAAAGTAAAAGAAGTGCTCAAAAAAATAATTAAATATAAATAACAAGCTTATATTAATCAAGGGAATAGATATTGTAGGCCTCTTCAAGGTTGCAACCTCCTTAGAATCAAATCCTTCATACACAATGCGAATATATGAGATGTATTAAACTACATCCCCATGCCTTTATATAGAATCTTATTTACCCTAATCCTAATGCTCAAGGGTTAGACCAAATGAAAGAGGGGACCCAATCCATTACTCCTACTTACAAATAAATGTTACATCATAATAGGCCAATGCACACTAGGTTATCATGGTGCAAACCATAGTTGAGAAAATCATATTTGCATAGAAAAAATGGAAAAATTTAGGAATTTACAAAAAATAAAGGAAAATTGAGGAAGAAATCAGGGAAAAACCAAAGAAAATGAAAATTGTTGTTGAAAAAAATATTTTTCATGCATATCACAATTTTTGGAAAAAGTTAATAGAATCAGCAAAAATTGATAAAAATTGATCTGGCTATGAATAAGAAAAAACTGGCTAGGCTATGAGTCAAGAACTAGGCTATGAGTCAAGAAAAAGGAGAATCTAGAAAATACACATTAAGCATGTCAAAAACCATAACAACTATATCATATGTTTTTGATACATTGATGAAAATAATATTGAGTAGCTCTATATTTATCTCTTTCTCCAATGCTTCCTCTCCTTCCCTTCTCTCCTTAGAAAGTCCTCTCATAGTTCAAATGTTCTCTTGTAGTTTATTTCCTACTAATATACTCCTCATTTGTATCCAAAGAGTCCATGGATAAGGTTACAAGATTTGCCTTTACTCTATGTTATAAAATTTCTATTTAAAATAAGCACATTCACATAAATATTATAATAAAAGCAAAATTTGATGAAGAACAAAATATTGCACTACAAAATGGCCACTCGAGCTAGAATATTATACCAAACAACAATTATATTCTTGATAACTATTACATGGAATGGTCCCACTTGTCTAGGTGCCTCGATTACCACATACCATTACAAAATATTATAAAATATCATTATAATGGGTTCCTCACATTAGAAAGGGATCATTACATAATAATGTTAGGATGGTTTCCTAACATGCTCTTCCCCTTTACAAAACTTTGTCCTCAAAGCTGGAGATGAGGAAAATGGTGTTGTATCTACTAGAGAGACTCCCAATTGGCATCTTTTGGTTGTAATCCATGCCATTGAATAAGAACCTTAGTGATGATATGATTCCAAGGACTGCATGATCTACAATACAAAATTTGTTTAGGCTCAAATAAAATGGAACCCTCTTCATCTAGTTTTGGTAAAGCAAATTGAACATATACCTTATTATCCACAATGTTCTTAAGAGAGGAGACATGAAATATAGGATAGAGCTTTGACATAGTTGAAAGGACCAATTTGCATGCCATTGCACCAATCATTTGTAAGACCTGGTAGGAAATATAGTATTTGGAAACTAATTTTTGGCATCTACAAAGCTAGAGTTATTATTGTTTTTAAGGATGTAGGTGAAAAAAACCATATATCCTTGTTCAAAACTACATTGAAAACAATGATGATCATATTTTTTGTGCATACAGTTCTAGACCAATTCTAGATTCATCTTTAGTTGATGGATAAATATCACATGCTGGATAAGTGTAGTGTCAACAACATGAACCTTTGAGCTTCTTGGAATGTAGGAGGAGGGTGTTGATGGAGGACAAATATAAAATGCTTCAAAAGGGATAACCTTGGTTGCAATGTGATATGAAGTATTATATCACCATTCAAACAAGGGAATCCACTTTGCCCATTGTGTAGGATGTTAAGAAGAAAAGAAACAAATGAAGGTATCCAAGTATTTGTTAGCAAGTTTTTTGGCCATTTTTTTTTATAGGTGATATGCTAAACTCATTTTGAGTAAATTTGCCTATAACTTAAATAGTTCCTACCATAAGTTACTCAAGAAGGAAGGGTCTCTATCAGACACAATAGATGCATGCATACTATGAAGACCAAACAAAAAGTCTAGAAATATGTAGGCTAATACTGAGGTTGTGTAATGATGGGAGAGAGAAAAAAATGATCATACTTCGTGAGATAATCCATTACCACCAAAATAATTTATTTACCTATCTGATTGTATGAGAGGGTGTTCTTTTCGGATGTTGTATAGTGTACTATGGAGAATATACAATCAAAAATATTCCTTGGGCTAAAGGTTTCTCCTAATCCTATGGGGTCTCTTGATATACCCAAAGATACATGAGAGCTCAATTTCATATATGGTTGTTATCTGAGGCATGGGTAGTGGAGCTTGACTGCCCCTCTATTTGCTATATGATTTATAGATAATCTAGCTTAGCCAATAATTATAGCTCCTATGTGATATTTTAAAACCCTGACACAAGGTTCCTGACACAAGGTTCCTATGCTAATAAACCAGTACAAAAAATATGTTATTTTTTTAATCATAAAACAAGAAAAAATATAAAAACATGGAAAAATTATACCTTATAGTCAAAATGATAGGGCAATAACTATTGCAGTCATAGAAAAACACAACCTTGGAAAGCACTTTGATGCCACTTGTTAGAATCCTTCTATTTAAAATAAGCACATTCATACAAATATTGTGCTAAAATTAGAAATTCATGGAGAACAAAATATTGTAATACAAAATGTAAATGCAAAAATATAAGAATCTCACAAAACACAACATAGAATATTGGGCCTCTTTGAGGGGACAAACTCCTTCAATACTTTCATTCAATATGTAAAAAAATACATTCATTTATGGATCCTTATATTTTAAAAATACACTTCATGCAACCCTAAACTAATATTTAAGAGATATCTTACATACAAAGTGCCACTTGAGCTAGAATCTTCTACCATAGCAATTACATTCTTGATAATAGTTATATGAAATGGTACTACTTGTCTAGGTCCCTCAATTATCACATACCATTGCAAATTATCACAAAATATAATTATAACTACATTCCCATGTTGGAAAGGGTTCATTATATAATAATACAAGAAATATATAATAATGCTAGGATGGGATCCTAACGATTTAATAATTTGAGTAGAATAAATGTAGTCACACAACCCTTGAAAATTCTCAGGCAATACTTTATGATTCCTAGTGTTGCTAACATGAGTGTCATATACATTATCCACATAGAGGGCAATGGTCGCATAAGGCTCATCCTTATTATCCCAATAAATTTACTTTCCCTTATTATAATTAGTTTATTGAGGTTGGTCATTCACATACTTGAGGAACCCCTTTATTAGGATTCCATCCTAACATTATTATTATATACACAGTAATGAATTATGAATCCATCCTAATGTTACTCTTATGTAATACATTGTAATGTGTATGTGGCACTTGGGTGTCAAGACGTATGGGTCCATATGATATAACCATTATAAAATATGTACCTATATTATTAGTAGAATTTTTTAGCTAGGGTCCTCACTTCCATGTGAAACCAAATCTTGAACATTAGGGTTAGAGTTGGCGTGATTCTGAAAAAGGCAAGAGCACAGATGGAATGTATATCTACTTCTAAGGATGTTTCCTCCTCAAAGAGACCAACAATTTTGTATTGTTATAATATTTGATTAATAAAGCTACTACATTTCCATTTTGTATTGCAATATTGTAATTTTAATTTTTATTAATTATGTATTTATTGCAATATATTGTGTGGACATGCTTATTTTAATTGAAAGGTTTCTAACAAGTGGCATATGAGTACTTTCTAAAGTTGCTTTCTATTACAACTACAATAGTTGATATCCTACTATTATGACCCCATCAGGTATAATTTCTCCTTCTTTCTATTCTTTCTACTAAATATCCTATGAAAAATTCAACCAATTGTTTTTCTATTAGTAGGCTACAAACCCCATTATGGGGGTTTTAAAATTTTGTAGATATTTGGTATAGAGTGACAACACTTGTATACCCAATACCTAAGACATAGATAATACTTGTATACAGTGACAAGGTCCCACATATGCTTAGGTATATAGGGAGATACCCTAGGATTAAGAAAAACCTTTAGCCCTAGGAAGATTTCAATTTTTTGAATTTCATGGTGCATTGGTACATAGCATACTAAGACATTTCTCTCATAGTGTGCTAAAAATGATGATAGGATCCTTTGTAGTTAGAGCTATGAGATGTTAGTATGACCACTAATCATGATCGAGGAAGTATATTTGAGAACCCACACAATCATACACACCTTGGAGTATAGTGTACCTATTTTAGTCATTTCTTAGTGCTATCTAACACTAAAATAGACTTGAGCATACTTAGGAGACTAAACTAATCATGGATTAACGATTTAGTAACATTCTTTGCTGGTTGGGAATAGAATTGTTAGTGTTAATAATAGTTGAATATAGTGATAGTTAGCATACAATCTACAAAAGTAATGGATGATATCCTAATAGAAGGAATTAGTAACATTCAATATAGTTTCAAAATAGGTTTTTGTGATGAAGTAATCTATAAATATAGAAAACATACTATGTAATAATCAAGACAATTAAAACACCCTTTTCGAGTCAAGTAACTAAAAAAGCTAAACATATTGGAAAATATTATTTTGAGATCTAGTCCATTGCAATCATCTTGTTACATTTATTTCTTCGATATATAACAACCACAAGTTTTTTTTGTAGTCCAAAAATTGCCAATTTGGTTTATAGTCCATTTGATTGTCTTTTTGATCTGATCATTTTGGTATACATTCCCTATAAGTGATTTTGGAAGGTCAAAATTAAAAAAACATGGTTGTAGGTACTAGGGTTTCCCACCTGAAATAAGTATTGAATAACATACAAAAAAAATTGATCAAGATACAAAAAAACATGAAATTTTTAATGCAACAAAACCAAGTGACTCAACATAAGCTATAGAAAATTGATACTCACATAGAATTAATGGATCATGCATACAACTATTTGAGCATCAAGGATCTAGATTCTAAGGCATGAAGTTCAAAGGGAAGACCACACAATATTTTTCTAATAATAGGACATATAAGATGCTCAAATTAGATTTCCCATAGTTTTATGGCCAAGATCCTAAGGGTTTGTTATGCAGGGAAGAACAATATTTTCTCTTCATGAAGTTCTCCATGACATTAAGCTTTCAATAATATTCTTCAACTCCAATGGTATAAATGGGAAGTGAAAAATGATTCTAGATATTTCTTGGGAAAAATTTATCAGCCAATTACAAGATTTGGACACACTAAATATGAGGGCTTCATAGGTTCCCTTATGAAACTGAAACATACCTCAATGATTTGACTACTAGAAGTAATTTGAGTAAAATTGCATATAGAACCTAAGTGATGATTTTTCAAAGGGTGTTTCCTATGTGGAATAAGGGAAGACATTCAAGCAAAGGTGTAAATTTTCAATCCAAACACCATGGTATATGTGGTAGGTCTAGCAAGGTTAATAGAGAGTAAATTTAATGCTTAATGGTGCACAACCAAGTTTGTCCAAACTTGACCTATGCCCACATCCTTGTCCACATTGAATCCTACAAACTCTGTTAAAAAATCACTTGCAATTAAGAACTTATCTTGGGAAGATATGGAAGCTAATAGAGCATAGGGGTAGTGTTATAATTATGATGAAAGATATTTTCCAAGACATAAATGTGTACAACAAAAATTGTATTTACTTGATGTGGATGAATCCTCTGCTAATGAACCCCAAGAAGAAGTGCAAAATGAGGAGGAACATAGAAAAGAGCCTAAAAAACTAAATAACCCTAGCCAAAAAAATTAGTGTATGCTCTATATGGAATATCTATTTCCCAAACCATGAAGGTGATAGGATATTTCAAAGGCCATAGAATAATAATTCTCATTGATTAGGTAGCACAAAGTTGACCATTGGGTGGCAAAAAGGGAAAAATATTGTATAAAATCCTATAATTCCTTTGAGTTTATGATAACCAATGGAGGAACATTACCTTGTAAAGAAAAATATATAAATATAAAGGTAAAAATGATAAAATTCAATCTTAAGATTGACATGCTCGCACTACCTCTTAGAGGATGTGATGTCATATTGGAAACATAGTGGCTTCAAACTTTGAGTCCAATGGTATGGTATTTTTTTTGAACTATGGATGAAACTTGGATAGTAAGGAATAGAATATACTTTGCAAGTAATGACAATAGGTTCTACTCAGCTAATTTCATCTCATAGGATGGAGAAGCTTTTGAAAAAGTCATCCCATGGAGCAATGACACAATTGTTTGCTATAAAAGTGCCAGACAACAATGAAATGGAATAGTAGGATGAATTACGACTTCTTTTACATAAATGTGCCTCTATGTTTAAATAACCTAAGTGTCTACCACCTCACCATGCTCATGATCATGCAATTTAGCTTGTTCTAGATAGCCTTCCACCAAATATTTGATTGTACAAGTGTCCATATATCAAAAAATTAGAGATTGAGAGAATGGTATAGGAATTACTTGTAGCAAGGGTTATTCAACCCAGTATTAGTCCATATTCTTCTCACATGTTATTGGTACATAAAAGGATGGGTCATGGTGGTTGTTTATGGATTTCCATAAACTTAATAAAATAACCGTGAATTTTTTTTCCTATTCATATAATTGATGAGTTATTGGATAAGATACATGGTGCTCGATATTTCTCAAAGTTTGATTTATATTCAAGCTACCATAATATTAGAATTAAGGAAGAAGATATTCCTAAAACTACTCTTTACAATCATGGAGACTATAACACTATAATATTTTTATGATGTCCTTTGGCTTGACCAATGCACCTTCCACTTTCTAGATTTTGATGAATGGAAATTGTTGGCCCTTTCTACGCATGCTCATTTTAATCTTCTTTGATGATATTTTGGTTTACATTCATACTTACGAAGAGTATATCACCTCTTAAATATTTTGACTAAAAATTGGCTATATGAAAATAAGTGAAAAAGTTTCTTTAGAATGCAAGAGGTGGAATACTTGTACTAAGTTGTATAGGAATAGTCAAACCCTCAAACCGTCAAGGGACTTTAAGGTTTCTTGGGTCTCATAGTGTACTATCAAATGAGTCATTTGGAACTATGGGAAAATTATAGCCTTGTTGATAACTATGCTAAGAAAAAAAATAGTTTATATGGTTCGAACCAATGGAGCAAGCTTTCTAAGATCTTAAACTACCATGTTGTCTACACCAATGTTAGCAATGCCTAATTTCTTTAAACCATTTGTAATTGAAAGTTATTCTTCTGAAAATGGAATTAGGGTAGTATTGATGTAGGAAGGGAGGCCATTAACATTCACCAATAGTGCACTATCATGGAGAAACTTGGGAAAATTAACTTTCAAGAAAAAAATATTGGTTATTTTGATTCTTTTTAACCACTGATGACCATATCTCATTAAGCAATAATTTTAAATTAAAATAAATCTCCATAAATACTTCTTGGAGCAATGAGTATCCACTCTTAAATAACAAAAATGGATCTCCAAACTATTAGTGTATGATTATTAAATTTTTATAGAAAGGAGAAGGAATATATTGTGGCCAATACTCTTTTGTTCCAGTATGAGGATCATGATATGATATATGCCATCTCAATCCTACCTCTATAGTGGGTCCATTAGCTCAAGGAAGAGGTAGCTAAAGATGCCACTTTACAATTCTTGATTTGGCAAGTCCAAGATGATCATATTTGTTGACCAAGATACTTGTGGAATGGACAACATCTGAGGTATCATGGTCATATTGTTGTTTCAAAATACTTATCGATATATGAATCTATTCCACTAGAAATGCATGTTATACCAACTACAAGGCATTGATGGTTTTTGAAAACTTATGAGAGTTCCAAGTTTTCCTTCTTTTGGGTAGTAATGAAGAAGGATACTCAAACTTTCATGGTTGTATATGATACTTTAAAATGGATGAAGGGAGAAAAGTATGCATACTAGACATGCTTTATCCTCTCCCAATTCTCATACAAGTGCAGATGGATATTTTAATGGGATTTTATTGAAGGGATTCCAAAACAATGTGATAAATAAATTATTCTATTGTTAGTGGATCATCTCACAAAGTATGCTTATTTTGGTTCCCTAGCCCAACATTACATTGCCTTTGTAGTTGCCCAAATATTTTGGAATCTATCTTTCACTTACTATCAATATGACCTAATCTAGTTTTTATGACCACAACCCTACTTTTACTAGTCTCTTTTGGGAGGAATTGTTTAAAATATTGGGCACTTAGCTTAAAATGAGTTGAACATACCACCCTCAACCAAATAGTTAGACAATGATTGACAATAGGTGTTTGTGACATACGTTTGATACTTTGCATTAGAGCATCCTACATAGTGATCTAAGTGGCTTCCTGTAGTCGAATCATGGTATAACACTTCTTACAATACAACTACAAAGGACATGCCATTTGAAGTAGTATATGGACACCCCATCCAACACCTTCCTCTAATATTTTAGGAAACCCCAAGGTCCAAGTCATAGATACCACTCTTCTTCAACATGTGACTTCAAAAACTCAAGAAGAATTTAGAGATGCCATAGAATTGTATGTGCCAATAAACTTATTAACACCATTTTGAGCATAGCTTTGATGTAGGGGATAAGGTTTTCCTTTATCTACAACCATACAAACAATCCTCAATATAGCTTCATGGACATAAAAAGATTATAGAAAATTTTTATGGTCCTTTTTGGGTACTACATCAAATTGATTTAGTCGCCTATAATCCTAACTTGCCACCCACTTCTAAGATCCATCTAGTATTTCATGTCTCTTCCTTGAAGGATCCATCAATTAGGATCCTGAATGAATTATGAACAAGCGTTCTTGCACTCTTTACAATCATACCATCATGGATATTCTAATACAATGGTGGGGACTACTAGTAGAGGATGTCATGTGGGAATCACTTCACCAACTATAGTAGCAGTTTGCTCATCTCAAGCTTTGAGGACAAAGCTTCTTGAAGGGGAAGAGCATGTTAGGATTCCATCCTAACATTATTATTATATATCATAATGCATTAGGACTCCATCCTAACATTATTATTTTGTAATGCATCTTAATCTATACGTGGCACTTGAGGTGCCAATACATATGGGTCAATATGATGTTATTGTTATAAAATATGTAATTTTTTCTTTAGTAAAAGTTTCTATCTCAAGTTCCCACTTGCAAGTTGCATGTGAAAGTCACCCTTGAGAATTAGGGTTAGGTTTAAGGAGAGTCGTTAAAAATAAAAATGCATAGATGAAATGTATAAAGTCTTTTCATATTGTATTGGAGCTCTACTTCTAAGAAGGTTGCCCCCTCAAAGAGGCTAATTATTTTGTATTGTGATTCTGTTTGATCAATAAAGCTACTACATTTCCACTTCATATTACAATATTAATTTTTTTTTTCTATTAATTCTATATTTATTGCAATATAATATGTGGATGTGTTAATTTTAATTGGAAGGTTCCTAATACCCTTGCTTTGGAGCAAAGCTTCGATCTTGATCTTCCATGTGACATAGTTAGGGTTGCTCAACAAGGGCATATGATGACCCACAACTATTTTACTAAAAAAAAAATCTACAAGTAGGTGTGACTAGAACAAATGTTCCCAATACAAAGAGCTTGAAAATAATATGATTTGAAAAAAGGGCTCAAAATGCTTTCCTTACCCTTAAAAAATTTACCCTAAAATAAAAAAAATACCTCTAAAACCTTTGAAAATGTAAAACATTTTTAGGACCTATAGCGAATGAGAGGTTTCCATGTATCATTATGAAGTGGCTAAGAAGATGCTCAATATGCATTGACTATGCAGTATACTAACAAATTATGTGATGCCACCTATCACAATTTAATTTGCTATCTTACTCATTTACCATGTTGTGTCACTTGTTGCTATCTAATTCACTCTAAAATCTATGCATGGCCAAGTTTACTAACTATATGAGCTACTTATCAAGTTTGATGAGCTCAAAAATGCATTTGGAGAAACCCATATTTATAGATGCCAGGTGGTATATAGTCTGCTATACTAGCCGTCCTACGACCTGTCCAATGAGTCCCACTAGAACATTTCGCTTGAGCCTTTGTATCAACGTCTTCCATGTGCCACCTCAAAATCTATGCCATGTCAACACTGTGTAGTGCTATGTCACCAAGACTAGCCACGTGTCACCTTAAAATTTATGCACTTGCCACTGAACTACTATATAATCATATAAATTCTTGTTTCACCTTAAGCTTCATGCAATTGATGCAGACTTAACCATATGGAATACCATGTGATGTCTAACAAGCTTGTCACATTGCCATATCTATGCAAAATGGGTGCCGCTTTCCTTTTGAAACATCATTATATCTATGCAACGTTGGGTGTCCGTTTCCATTTGAAATATCATCATACCTATGCATAGTGGGTGTCGCGTTTCCTTAAGAAGATAAAGAGATTTTAAGGTATGTATCGATAATTTTCTCCTTTTCTTTGTAAAGTGGACACGGTCATCAATGGCATTAGACCTTTCAAATCAAAGGTATGTACCTATGTTTTTCTCCTTTTCTTTGTAAAGTGGACACGTTCATCAATGACATTAGACCTTTCAAATCAAAGGTATGTACTGATATTTTTCTCTTTTTCTTTGTAAAGTTGACACGTTAATGACATTAGGCCTTTCAAATCAAAGGTATGTACCGATATTTTTCTCTTTTTCTTGGTAAAGTTGACACGTTAATGACATTAGGCCTTTCAAATCAAAGGTATGTACCGATATTTTTCTCTTTTTCTTGGTAAAGTTGACACGTTGATGACATTAGACCTTTCAAATCAAAGGTATGTACTGATATTTTTCTCTTTTTCTTGGTAAAGTTGACACGTTAATGACATTAGACCTTTCAAATCAAAGGTATGTTATTTTTCTCTTTTTCTTTGTAAAGTTTACACGTTAACGACATTAGACCTTTCAAATCAAAGGTATGTACCGATATTTTTCTCTTTTTCTTGAGATTAGACCTTTCAAATCAAAGGTATGTACCGATATTTTTCTCTTTTTCTTGAGATTAGACCTTTCAAATCAAAGGTATGGACCGATATTTTTCTCCTTTTCTTGGGGAAGGTAGGCCTTACAAATCACTTTTAAAGTTTGACTGTAATTATTTCGAAACCTGGCACTCTTCTTTTAATCTAATTATACTTTTAAAAATTTTAATTGTGTAAAATTTATAATATAATATTTATATAAAATCTGTAAGATATTTAGAACTATTATGGCTGCTTTGAGCGGATGACAATGTCTTAAATATATACTTAAATACTAATTTTTTTAGTAGCGTTTGGATTTTTATAGTTATAAGCAACTTGGTCAACTTTGCATTGAGCATCATCGAACTGGGTTTGGCTTAGTTAGTTTGAATGGGGTTAACCCTCTAGAGATCTTATGCCTGAATCCAACAATACTAGCCTAGACCTTTAAACTTTTTGTTTTTTTTTAAATTAGGACATCGAAAAATCTAATTCCTTAGAAACGCATTTGAAGATACTCGTGAGTCTTGAGATGCCTCGAGGGATGCCTTATTTGTTTCCTACAGCTTAATAAAGAAGCTGGGGAAACATAGTATGAATGTCCAAGTTACCTCCCATAGAGTTGTAATTATACGTTCGTATGGTATAGAAGAATCCGAGAAAATATTGTTGCCTAAAGAAGCTCCGACGACGCAACAAGCCATTCGATTGTAACGGGTGCTACCAAATGTGCGTGTTAAGATTATTATTCAGAATCAAAGACATATAAATAGATATAATGCGATACATGAGAGTAAAACGCTGAAACAAGTAGACGAGGATCAGTACTATTCGAATGGCTGATCAAGGACAACCCAATCCCGTTCCTCCGGTGCACATAGTGGCGGCATCCTTGATTGCCACCATCACCTTTGCAGCCATTTTTCAAATTCCAGGGGGAATCGAGGAAAACGAAAACAGTGTACAGCATGGAGCTGCTCGGATGGCATTGACCACTATGTTTAAATTGTTTTTAATAAGTGATGTTCTTGCTTTCTTTTTCTCCATGATTGTGATAATTTCGTGGCTAATTAATCAACCATTGGAAAGAAAAGGTGATCGTCGAAAGGTAGTGGCCTTCCTGTCTCAATGTTTTCTGGGAGTTTCAATCATGACCACGGGCCTGGCATTCTTCTGCGCAACCTTTTTGGTGATAATACCCCCAAATGTTCATGGCCTCGTGACCAAACACAAGAAAGAATTCGAAGCTTATTCTAAGTTGTGGAATACGGTAATCTGGCTAGCCTTTATACCAGCGGTTGTGTGCACGATTTTAGCGATAACCCTTGCGCCAGAGGGTGGGGCCGCGGTTCTGGCCGCCTTCCAGCACGTGAACGGTGGTGGTCGTCGAGAGGGCGGAGGTGGTAGAGAGAAGTGGTTGAACAGAACCATCTTCGTAATCACGTTCCTGTGGGGATTATGTCCCATCGTTTTTTGGGTTTTAATGTTTATTTACAGCAAACTCTACAGTCCTTTAGGGATATATTAAATTTAAACATGTTAATGTATTAAATAATTTAATAGTATTATTTGAAATTATGTTTTCGTAGAGTATTATTGTAACTATATTAATGTATTAAATAATTTAATAGTATCGTTTGAAATTATCTTTGCATGTTTTTACGGCACATCGTAACGGTGAAGACGAGGCTTCTGATGGGAAGATGGCCCCTGGTATGTCCAGCTAAATTGCTTTGACTATTATTATATTTTAAAAAAAAAATATTTGTTATTGTTGTTTTTCCAATCATAAGTCTGCAACCTTACATTTTAATCGACCACGTAACATTTCAGGTCAAGGTAATCAATTTTGCAGTTTTTAAAGGTGTAAGAATTATTATTTTTTTAGTAATATTTCTTAAACATATTTATTATGGAGATTGAATTATCCATAATGTAGGTGGCTTCTTTGGGTAGATGAAGAATTATATTTTATTGAATTGGATGAATTGAATTTTTTTAGTGGCTTTTAAAAACCTTCTTTTGTCTTATGAATGTTTATAAAAAACAACACTTAACTATTTTAAATTTTATTGTGACATTAGTAAAATGTAGTTCAAAAGAGAACATTTAAAGATAGCACAAAAGTATAAACAAAAGGTAAGTTTTTATTTAAATATGCATTGAGTTTTATTTAGATTTATTTTATTTTTTTATTAATAACATTGATGTTTTTACAATACAGTATAAAACTTTAAAAAAATTATTATATCATATACAATAGTAACATTGATATTCATTTCCAACAAAAATTTAAGAGTGTGCATATACCTTTATATTTTTTTATTGCTTGTAAAATTGTTATATTTTATTTAATATAATAGTTTTTTTTTCACAATTTTTTTTATTCAATTTAAAATTTACAACACCTGACTTATAATTCAATGAATCTTCTAAATATAAAGAATATATGCCATATTACATTGAAGAATTATTTTTTACTGAATTGGATGGATTGAATCTTTTAGTGTTTTTTTTTAAATCCTCTTTGTTTGAAAACACTTCCTTATTCACTTTGAATTTTATTGTGACATTAGGAAAATGTAGTTCAAATGAGAACATTTAAAGATAGCACAAAAGTATAAACAAAAGGTAAGCTCTTATTTACATATGCATTGAGTTTTATTTGGATTTATTTTATTTTTTAAGCAACATTGATATTTTTTCAATACAATATAAAATATAAGAAATTTTATATCATATACAATAGTAACATTGATATTCATTTTCAATAAAAATTTAAGAGTGTGTATATATATTTATAATTTTTTTTGTTGCTTGCAAAATTATTATATTTTATTTAATATAATAGTTTTTTTCACAATATTTTTTATTCAATTTAAAATTTACAAGACCTATAATTGAATGAATCTTCTAAATCTAAAGAGTATATGCTATATTACATTCAAGTGATGGTAAAAATCTATATGCTTGAAAAAATTTGGTGAAATTTATTAAATTGGTTCATATTCATTTTAAAATTAATGTGAAGTTATTTCTAGTGTGAAAGCATTGTATTATTTTAGAAATTATGATGATAGAAAAAATATTGTAAGCACAACCACTAAAGGCTTAAGCCACTTAATAAGATAATAAAATTGTATAGCAACACAAAGTGTAATAAAGCAAGGAAACATATTAAGTCACCTTAGCTCGCTTAAATTTTCAAGAAGAAGACCTAGTTCAAATCTTGTCAAGTGATACACGCATAATACTAATATATTGTAATACCGCCATGTCTTTGTAATGTAATATGGGTGAGGTCATTTCAATCCTATCTATATATATAATGGAGAGAATCTTGCCAACCTACCACTACATAAGTTGAATCCCATAGAGATGGAAGGTAAACTGCTTGGTTGTTATGTAACTTCTGTAATAAAAATTTTAAATTGGTGTTTTATCTTAGGAAGGAGGGATGATGGGGGAGAGGAAAGAATAGAAAACTATTTCAAATAATTCAGCCTTGTATCCTCAAAGAAATAAATGAATAATATTTTGTTAAATAACCTTGAGTCATTGTTGTTGTTGAATACTGAATAATAAATTTTATTGGTCATTATATTGCTGCTAAATATGTTGCATGTTATAGTTGTTATATTTGGACGTTATAGTGGAGCATTGTGAGCACAGTAGCATGCAACAAAAAAAGGAATTGAGGCAAACAACATTTGTGAAAAAATATTATTCCAAAGGTTCATGTATAGTTCTCATATGATGGTGAATGAAGGCACAAAGTGAACCATATGAATTTAAAATGATAAAGAGGAGTAACTGTGAGGAAGAAAAATTGTTTGAACTATTTTCTAAAAGAGAGAAAAATTACTAGGCCCTTGAGAACACCTAATTCATATACCAATGAAAAGATTTGGTTTATCCATTAGCAAGGAAACCTTTGGATATGCACAAGAGAATGTGGTTATCCAATAATATTTTAATGACTGTCCAATTAAAGGAATTAATAAATTGTACAATAATAAAAGAGTTATCAACGTTATTACATTAAGACTTGGGATGTCATACAATAGCCAATTGCATATTTTAACACATTGGTAATGGTTGTATACTTGAATGATGGAAAAATTATTTAATTGTACAATGGTGAAGATTATTAAAGAAATTTAAATTGTACAATTGTATGATATAACTAGTCGTATAATGATGAAACATTATTCAATCAATTGTTCAGTGAGGGAACACTAATATACAATGCATGGTTGTACCAAGAAAACTAAACTATGGAGTTGTGAGTGCAATTATATCTAATCAAACTATATAGTTGTGTAGTTATGAGTCATTGAGAGTAATGTTGAATGTACGATAAGAAGGAAATATTATATCTAAATGATTTGGAAAAATATATTGAAAGCAGTGTAAAGGAGTGAAGCAAACCTATTGTACAAAGGTGACACTGTATAATTAGGGCTAGGTTAAAAATTGTATAATTGTACGATAAACTACAATAATTGAGTGAATGTACAAGTGAATGGTTGAACACTAGATTTTATGGTTTCCTATATCATACAGTTTCCTGTTAGATAGAATTATTACCAAGTTATTGTATGATTGCCAATATCGTACGATTTCTTGGTTGTACAATTGCTACCTAGGTTGTATGGTTGCCTGGATTATATGGATTCCTTGCTAGATTATATGATTATCTAGAGTGAACAGTTGTTTGGTTGTATGAATGTTAAAATTTACTTCCTAAATGGTGATCATAAAGAAGAGTTGTACATGATACAACCTAAAGGATTTGCTATGAAATGGCAAGATAAAGAGGTAAATAGACTTGTTAAGTACTTATATGGGTTGAAGTAGGCTTTTAGATCATGGTACATCAAAATGAATGAGAAACTATTATAACATGATTTCAAAAGAAGTCCTTTAGACATAAATCTCTATTACAAGAAATTTAGATCTAAAATAGTGATACTTGTGTTGTATGTTGATGATCTTATCATTATAGATAACTCAAATGATTTGATAGATGCCATACAAAATAACTTAAAAAATATTTTGATACGATAGATTTGGGACTTCTACATTATTATATTGGCTTAGAAGTTTTGCAGAAGAAAA
Source organism: Wollemia nobilis (assembly GCA_028583015.1). Lineage (NCBI taxonomy): Eukaryota > Viridiplantae > Streptophyta > Pinopsida > Araucariales > Araucariaceae > Wollemia > Wollemia nobilis. The sequence continues at coordinate 6,703,421 of JAQPPZ010003305.1, read as the reverse complement.
ACCACATTGTGATCACATAGATCAAATATACCAAGATCCTACTAGAAAGATTTCAGATGAAGAACTATAATCTTAAAGCAACACCAATGAAGCAAGGATTGTAAATATCCCAATATGAAGAGTCTCCTTAGGTATCTAGCAATCCCTATCACTAGCTAATTAGGAGCCTTATTCATATAATTAAAACTAGGTTTGTTATCAATTTTTCTATAGTATATCTTTCAAGATTAATGTCTGATCTTAAGAAAATTTGTTGAAAATATGGCCTATGGTATAATAAGAATGATCAATTCTTCTTACAAGGATACACTGATTTAGATTATGTCGAATCACTAGATGATATAAAATTAATTTCTAGATATATATTTCATCTAGGGTCTAGACTTGTCTCATGCCTTGCAAGAAACAACATGTAGTAGCATTATCATCCATGAACATAGTATATCACAATACATGAGGATCTTTGTGTGCGTTGATCTTGTTATATTGCATTATATCAGAAATAGGCATACAGAAGAAACATCCAAAACTATTGAAATGTGATAGCCAAGGTGTTCTAAAATTGGTTAAGAATATAGTATTTCATGAAAGAATGAAGCACATTGAAACTTCATGGCACTTAATTTGATACCATGTTCAAAATCAAGATATCAAACTCCACTACATTTCCATTTATAAATAGGTTGTGGATATTTTTACAAAGATACGTGCACGTGTCAAGTTTGAATTATTTTACATTTCTATTTATTTATGAAATAATGTAATAATTTGGGGGACAATAAAAATATTTTATTCAAATATTTTAAAAATTATTAGTTCATTATTTTTTAGAGGGGTTAATATTTTAATATTCATTGCATGCAATGATATCCTAAATTGGGAGTATCGATTTTCTAGTTTGTAACCCTAAATTATGTAATAAAAAGGCTTATAGCTCAATGAATGAATTGATTCACTTTATTATCAATGTATCCTGTTAAAAAAAAAAAAGCATGAAATATACCATGATAATTTAGAATTTTAGGCATCTTATGAAAGTAGGTATTTTCAAGGATGTTCCTTTCACATTAGTTTTTTTAGGGTAACATATAGAAGAAAGCATTTTTGAGATTATTTTTTACACTTTAAATTTTCTAAGATAACATAAAATTATAGATGATAAGTTTCATTAAACAAGTTTATAAAATTTAATTAGATTAATGAGGATGAAAGTGTTGGTATGCAAAAGAAACCCTTGAAGTAAGAACACATAGAAAAAGAAACCATAGGGATACTAGTTTAAGAAACCAAAATCAAATATCACAAGTATGAACAACACATGGGATTAGGGCCATATGTAAGAATAAAAAGTATTAATTAATATTATATCTTAGAATATTAGGGGTATGTAACAACCCCTAACAAATATTTGCTAGGAAATTAATACATCATTATAACAATTGAGTTTGTTTTAATACAAGAAATAAAATATGTAGTCATAAATATAAAAACACATTAAAAAATATTTTGAAAATGGGGGATTGTCTAGAAATTTTACTATAGGATATTTAGGATGTATTGTAATAATTTGTGATAAACATGAATAGGATGGAGAACAGCTAGAAGCAAGAAATAATTGGATTTATAGTCTTTTTTGAGGAAAAGGGAAAATTACTAAAGTTAGAGTTATAAATATATATACTCTAACTATAGTTACTCTTCATGATAGATGTTGGAAGGACCTAAATTTATTTATGTAAAATTCAATGATAATTAACTATTGTGACCAATGGATTGTTGCTAGAGACTTCAACGAAAAACTATCCTTTAAAAATTAAGGGTGGTACTCTTAGATATTCTAAATCAATAGAGAATTTTGCTTCCTTTATCAATTCAAATGGGCTTTGAGATGATATTCCTTCAAGCTTGCAATACACATGGGATAATAGATGTATTTGGAAAACTTATGACCAAAACACTTTTACAAATTTATATATTTAATATATGGTTGCAAATATTGTATACAATATATTTTATTTTATCATTGAATATATTGGTAACTCTATATTTTTATCACCTCTTCATGAGTTCGAATCCTGCTCCTTGCTGCCACTATAACCTATGATTGCATTGGGCAAAATTTTTAAAGTAGCTAGCAGTGCTAGTGTGATGCATCCTCTGGTTCTATAAGACCTTGAGATTTGATCTAGGGTTACACATGCCAAGTGAGATGCTTTACAAACTAATCAAACCCTTAGACCTATAGTATACAATATCTTTAGACACTTTATTGGAAGTAAAATTATATCATAAACTAATTCTCTGTGGTGTACATAATAATGCCTATACAAAGCCTTTATGGTTTTAGTTTGCATGTTTCCAAGACCTTGGATTCTTTCAAATGGTTATGTTACGGTTGGATTTAGAGCAATGTTTGAAGGATCGTGTATGTATAGGTTTGTTCAATAGATAATATTTCTAAAGGGTGAAATGAATATTTGAAATCTAAGGTATTTTGTAACATGTTTAAATAAAATAGGAAATTAAATCTAATATCTAAAATTTGTAATGAGATAACTGAAATCAATAGAATGGACCTAGGTACATATGTGCAACAAAAAATGTTACTTTTAACTATCATAATGTATTATATAATAGATTTATACTTGGGAAAAAAATATATGGAGATATTACTTAAGGATAGGAACAAAACTACCAATTTGTTTCGTTCTACAAACAAATTAGATTTATCTCTTCATCGGAAAAAAACTAATACATGTCAAAATGTAAGAAAATTTGAGAAAAAAATATATTAAGTATGAAATTAATCATTTTAAATATATTATATCGTAAATTGAGAAATATAATGATCCTTAAGGTAGTCTTTTATGAAATATTTGATCAATTATCTCACAAAGGTAAAATAAAATCTTGATGAAGAGCTATATAAAATAAGGTTTTCTCTTTCTATCCTAATAAGACACCTAGCCCCAATGGATTTCCTATTTTTAGTTTATCTTAAAATAAATGAAGAGTTCATATATTCCCTTGACTAAGATAGCATAACAAGATATATGAAGAAAGGTGTGTTGATTTGTACTTTGAAATTTTTAAAATTAAATTTGATTTGTAGAATTTGATCTTTTATCATGGTTAATTTTTATATATGTATGCAAGGAAGATGTTTTTTTAGTGATTGCAAAACTTGGCAACGTAAAAATTATTTATTACTATTTTTTGAGATGTATGAAATTCAAGTCAAAGTTACTAAATGATTATGATGGAAATGCTTTTGAAACAATATCCCTTATTCTTTGGGTAATTTTAAAATTTTAATTATATATATATAGATTAATGTGGAACTTATATTTGAAATCAAGTTTAAATGTAGTAAAACATTTTATTTAGGAACTATATTTTTACAAATAAAATAAAAAATTCACATATAGAAGATGATTTATTCAAGTACAAGTAAAAAATGATGCAATGCTTTTTTATAACTTCACTTTTAAAATGCATATGTTATAGTATAGTCATCATATCAGAGTAATTAGCATTTCTTAGGTTTATTAATGAGCAAAAAAAAAAATCAAACATTGAAGATTATTGGATAATATTACATTATTTGGTACATTCTAATGTACCTCCTTGGTACAACCTTGTAAATATTATATTAGCATTGTGTTCTAAATTAGAGTGTGAGTAAATATTTTATGTAATGTAATAATATGCAAAAAATGTACAAGTGTCATGTAAATAAGTTTACAAGTGTTATGTGTGTAAATATGCACAAGTGTCTCATATGTAAGTGTGCACATGTGTTGTTATATTAGGAAGAGTTATGTGAAGAGTCATGTCCAAGTGTGCATACAAGATAGATTCATGTGTATGTAAGTGTCACGTAAATAAGCCAAGAGTCATGAGACTTAGCATAAGAAAAGGAAAATTCAAGTAACCAAAGAGTCATCCTACAATGGCTATATATTATTCCATAAATAACATCATCTACATTGACTACATAGAGAGTATAGAAAGAATTATTATTATATGAGAGTTTTATGATACATTTGTAATAAAAAGATGAGTAATAAAGTTTGCATACATTTGAGCAACTTGTAAGTTGTGAAGAACACAAGCTTATACTGAGAGGGGGGTGAACAATATAAGACCACTTTTTACTTTTATTTCCCAAATAATATTGTGCAATATATCAATGGAAATATCAACAATAGTAATCAAAGCAATGTATAAATCACCACACATAATAGAGACACCAAGTTAATCTAGTTCACCTAATGTGGGCTACTCCATGAAGAAAATATTTCACTAATATTTTCTCAACAAATATCTTTGGGAATCCTTCCCTATTACAATGTTTATGAACCTCTATCTAAAATAGACACCAATACCCTAATAAATTTAATGGATCTCTATCCATAGGAGAACTCCTTCTCCTCTGCTCTAGTTGGTTATCTTCTATAAGAACGGATACCTCCACTACAATGACTTATGGATATCTATCCACTAAAGATTCTTGCACTCACTTAGAAGACCTATCTTCACTGCCCTGGCTAATGGACATTTATCCAATGGAGACTATCATCCTCTATACTATGTCACCTCCAAAGCTTACTCTCAAATATATCTTAAATTTACACTAAACACAATCCTTTAGTCTAGCACAAATATGCTTAAAATCTATCCTCAAATTAGCACTAAACACAATCCTTCAATATAGCACAAATATGCTCAATCTCTATCCTCAAATATACACTAAAAATAGTCCTTCGGTCTAGCACAAATCTTCTCAATATTTGTCCTCAAATATGCACTAAACACAATCCTTTGGTCTAGCACAAATCTGCTCAATCTCTATCCTCAAGCCTTAACACAAAGCTTGAATCAATCATAAATCAACTCTACTAGATCTGCCCCAAAACTTAACCCAAGGTTTGAACAAATTAATCAATAAAATATAGTCTTAAGTCTTCTCAAAGACTTGTCTCAAATATGCATTATAATCTTCCACAAAATCTCACACTAACCTGTTCAAAAGTCCTCTCTAGAACTTGTCCAATCTGCTCAACAAGTCTTCAATGAGACTTACCTCAAACCTTCTCAAAAATTCCTCACTAGAACTTGTCCAATATGCTCAAAAATTCTTCACCAAGACTTACCTCAAATTTGTATTGTAAGCTTCCACAAAAGCTTACATAACTTAGTCCTTAAGTCCACTCTAGGAATTACTCAAATCATCTCACAAGCCTTCACAAAATCTTATTCAATTCAACTTAGTATTTCATAGAAAACCTCTTCAATCACACAAACAAGATTCGCACAGAATCTTGTTTAATCTTTCAAAATCATATAGAGAATGATTAGAGACTCAATATGCTTCACACTCACAAACACTACTCAATAACTTTCAAAATCTCTTGCTTAACCATAGAAACATATAGATAATGGTTAGAGACTCAATATGTTTCACTCTTGCACAACACTCAATCACTTTCAATCTCTTTTCAAAATCAAATCAGAATATGGAACAATTTGTTTCACAAAACTTGAACTATCACTTCAACACTTCCAATAAACTAAGCTCAAACAACTCCACTCAACCAATCACTCAATGAAGCACTCCTTGCTTACAAACCCTAGTCCAAGCATATGAACACTCACTCATTTATTTTCAACAATGCTTATGAAATAATATCACATAATAATGATACTCATGATATTTGCACAAACCCTAGTTCAAGATAGCTCTCAACTTCACATAACATGTTGGACATTTTGAGTCCCTAAGCTGAAATGTTGTCATTGATCTCAATAGAGAAATAAGTGTCAAAAAAATCTATGAAGGGTTTTTGTAAAAACCAAGGTAGGGAAAATAAAAGGTTTTATTTAAAACCATGGACAACAGATTTGATCTGGGTTTTTCTTAAAACCCATGTTGGGATTTCGTTTCGTTGAAAAAGATACCCCTATGATGGAGTTATTTGAGTTTTAATGTTTGGTTTAAATTTTAATTATTTAAAACTTAAATTCAAATTTAAATTAAAAGTTTCCCGTCAATGTCATCACGCAAATACAATTTTAATATTTTCGTCGATGTCTTCAAAGTGTTATTAAACACTATATAAATGGGTGGCAATTAAACCAAATAATCATCCTTGCTCTCGTGTGTTATTGCCTTAGAATTCGAAAGAGCTCGTGTGAATTGTTGAAAAGGAATCAAAGAAGAAAGCACAGTGATTTGGAAATCTCAAACGTGGTACGAAGTGTGGTGCATTGGCATATTGATTTTTCTAAGACTGTGGGCAACGCAAATATCAAGGATCGAATCCCCTTGATGAAAACATGTGGGAAGCGCTTTGGTGATTTGTCCTTTGCGTTAGGCGGAGGAATATTAAAAGCCCTTTTGGTCTTTGATTTTCCAATGAGTGCTTTGGCATGGTTGGAATCTTAGTCGTGGCTAAGACACTCATGGCGTGTGATGGACGGGGGTTCGAATCCCCTTGAGAGGTATTTACGTTTTTGCCTTTAACAATTTTTATTAGCCCTAAAGTTTGGAGTTATAAGATATTTAATGAGAATTAAATTTTATCATTAGGGCTGTGATTATTATTGCAAAAGCATATTTGATTTATGTTTTATTTTTATGGAAATGGAGAATTGATTTTAGGAGAAATAAGTTGTTAAAGTGATTTTGAGAGATTTATTATGGGTTATTCTTAATAAGGGTTTTTATTAAAATAAACTTTGGTGGATGTGTTTATGAAGTTGGAGGGAAAAGGGTGTAAATTAAATTATGCTTTTATTGTGATTATTTAAATACCACTAACGCTTATTAATATTCAAAAGGAAAGTTGTGATTAAGTGTGGCAGATTTTGTGGACAACTCATTGGCATCAAAAGGTATGGGCACATTCTCCTATTGATTGTTTGTGGTGGTTGATTTCTAAAATATCATTGGAGTGAAAGGGATTAATTGAAGTTTTCTTTGTGAATTTGGTTGGTTGAATGCTTCAAGGTTTTCTGATTTGTGAGTTGTATTTAAACCTTGTTTCATTAGCATTGTTGTTGAAGCCCATTGATGATGAAATGAACTTGAATATGATCTATAAAAGAACATGAGTATCATTGTTATGTGAGACTTGAGATAAAGCATTTTTGGAAATATTTTGAGTTGGTTGATACATGCTTGAACTAGGATTTGTGAGAAAGGGTTTTTTCTTGATGTGATTGGTTGAGTTGAGTTGGTTAAGCCTAGTCAAGTGGACGTGTGAAATGGTTGTTCAAGTTCCATAAAATAAACTATTCTATATTATGGTTTGACTTGAGATTGAGATTGAATAATAGGATATATTGAGTCTCTAACAATTCTCTTTATGCTTCTATTGAGTTGATATTGGGATTTGAATATAGAATATATAGAGTCTCTAAAAATTCTCTTTATGCTTCTATGAGATTGATTTGAGTTGAGATTGAGATTTAAGAATAGGACATATTGAGTCTCTAACAATTATCTTTATGCTTCTTTAAATTGAGATTGGGATTTGAGTATAGAACATATAGAGTTTCGAACAATTCTTTGTATGATTCTATGATATTGAACAAGTTATGTGTGAGCTTGTTAAGCAGATTTGAGACAAGTATTTGAGAAGGCTTGTGGACTATTTTGAGTTAAGCTTTTGTGAAAGCTTGCTAAACATATTTGAGCAAGTCCAAGAGAGGACTTATTGAGAATATTTGAGCAAGTCCAAGAGAGGACTTATTGAGAAGATTTGAGCAAGTTCAAGAGAGGACTTATTAAGCATATTTGAGCAAGTCCTAGAGAGGATTTGTTGATCATATTTATATAGGTTTTGTGTAAACTAGTTGAGTAGATTTAGACAAGTTTTTGGGTGAACCTGTTGAGCAGATTTGAGTAGGTTCTGAGTGAACCTATTGAGAAAAATTGTACTAGATCGACTGTACTATGTTTAGTGTAAGATATTGAGTAGAACTATGCTAGACCGACTGAACTGTGTTTGGTACAGTATTGAGATAGAGATTTGGAGGTGACAAAGTATAGAGGATAGAGTCTTAGTGGATAGAGATCTAGTAGCCAGGACAATTGAAGACAAGATCTGAGTGAGAAGTCTTCAAGTGGAGAGAGATCCACCAGTTAGTGCAGCATAGAGACAGAGTCTTCTAAAAGATCACTATCTAGGGTAGAAGGGGAAAAAATTATCCTGTGGAAGAGATCCATGAACTTGATATTAGGGGATCAGCATCTCCTTTGAACAAAAGTCCATAAACATTGTAATTTGGGAAGGATTCCCAAGAGATTGATTGAAAAAATTTTAGTAAAATATTTTCTTTGTGGAGTTAGCCCACATTGGGTGAACCACGTTAAAATGGTGTTTGTTATGTGTGTGATGCTTTGTGTGATGTTTATGGTTTCATTAATGTTGATGCTTCTATTTGAGAAAAAGTTTTATGTTATACTGTTCACCCCCCTCTCAGTATAAGTACATGTTATTCAATTGGTATTAGATCCAGTATCTCCAAAAAGAGTTTAACAACTTGAATATGGATCCATCAGTATCACACATGTGCTCAAGAAGTGAATAAAGTATAGACTTTGAAGAAGTGCTCTCCAAGTGTCTCCAAGATCTTGAAAGGATTCAAGAAGGGAATGCACAACTAAGGGAAAAAATTCAAGATTTTGAATCAGTAAGAATTGAGATTTTGCAAAGGCTAATAGAACTTGAAATGGAAGTGAAAGAAAGAAGAGAAATTGAACATCAATTAAGATATGTTGGAAGCCAAAGAAGTAGGACTTGAGAGAGTGGCAACATAAATTGTTATGTTAAAATGTAGAATTAAAATAAACAAGAGATTAAGTCAGCAAGAGGTAGAAACATCAAGCAAAAGGAAGGTACCCCACCATATCTCCAGAAAATAATATCACAAAGGAAATAATACCAGATTGAGTCCTCATCAAAACAGATTACAAAATTTCTTCCATGGACATTGTTAATCTTGCAATAAATATGGTCATAAAGTTATGCATTGCATTAATAGAGACTATGATAGTAGTAGTATGGATTCCATTGTATCATATATGGATTATGGTGTTGAGTGCTACAAATACAATAAATTTGGGCATATATCTAGAAGATGCAATCTAGAAAATTCTAAGTCTAGTAGAAAGACCACAACTCAAACTACTAGGAAAGAAGAAAAAGGAAAAGGAAAACTAAAATATTTTCTAGTTCAAATAACATTGCATGCTCAGAATAAAGAAGAGAAATGGTTTCTGGATAGTGGGTGCTCTAGACACATGACAGGAGAAAAAGAAAAATTTATAACTTTGAAAGAAGGAAATAGATGGTCAGTAAACTTTGGGGATAATGGTTCAACAAAAATCACTAGAAAATGAACTCTAAGTATAGGCAATGGGAAAGCAAAATCTGAAAATGTTCTATATGTGGAAGGCTTGAAACACAATCTCTTGAGCATTAGTCAACTTTGTGATCAAGTTCATATGGTAACCTTTCATCAAGATAGATGTGAATTAAGAAAGTCTATAACTGGAAAACTGGTAGCAAGTGCTATAAGAGAAAGAAATCTTTATGTACTCAATGAGATCAAGAGGGAAATTTTTCATTTATCCAAAGAGAATGAGGATCCATTTCAACACATAATATTGGGTCCAAATGAGAATCTTCTAATGTTTTTTGAAGATAAAGAATTGATTGATCCTATAGAAAGCAAGTCAAAAGAAAGAAATGATATGAACAAAGGCAAACAAATAGAGGACTACTCAATAGAGAATTGTTATGATCTCAAAGGTGAACTTATCTATGCTCTTGACACAATGAATTGGTATCAGAGCCAGGTTCCTAAAGAGGCTTAAATAGCTAAGGTGGTCTTGGAAATCAAGTAATGGCAAGTGGTGAAGGATTCTCTTCGAACAAAGCACCGCTGTTTGATGGGACAAATTATGCGTTCTGGAAAATTAGAATGCAGACTTATCTCAGTGCTTTGGGCTTTGACATCTGGGGTGCGGTAGTTAATGGTTACAAAGCTCCTGCCACTGCTCCAACAGACACTACAAGTGATGATAGGATCAAGGAGGCCAAAATTCAAGCACACCGAGCTCAATACGAATCTTTAAAGATGGACAATGATGAGAACATAGAGACCTTCATGCAAAGAGTCAATGGGATCACAAATTCAATCAGAGGTCTTGGTGAAGAATTAACCGATGCTGCTATTGTGAAAAAGGTATTGAGATCACTTCCTCCTAGATTTGATTCTAAAGTCTCTGCCATAGAAGAAGCCAAAGATTTAAATCATTTTAGTATGGATGAGATGCATGGGTCCTTGATTGCTTTTGAAATGAGAATAGGAAATTCTAATCCCACAGATAGAGAAGCAGCCTTCAAAGCTCAAAAAGGCAAAAGCACAAAACGAGGGAATCGAAGAAGAAAATGATTCAGATATAATGGAAGCAAATTTTGTAAGAAAGCTGAAGAAAGGAAAAGGAAAATACAAAGGGATGCTACCTCTTAAATGTTTCAGATGTGGAGGCATTGGACACTTTGCTACAAAATGTCCTTTCAATGACAAAAACAAAGGTGAAGAATCTCAGCATCAAGAAATAGGAGAATGGAGGAAGAAATCAAATTTCAGAAAAGGTAATTTCAACAAGAAAAGCTTTATCTCTCAAAATGCAGAATCTTCAGAGGACAGTTCTAGTGAAGACTCTGAAGAAGGAACAGGTGAGGCTCTCTTTATGGCATTTGAAATAGACGAATCAGAAAACATAGAGGGGATGAACTCTGAAGTTGAAGATGTTGAGGCTGAAGTTGATCTAGAGGGTGAGCTAGTGTCTGCTCTTATAGAATGGGAATCAGAGAAAAAGAAGAATGAAAAACTGACAAGGAAACTTAAGGATGCAAACGACATTATTGCCAGTTTAAAAACACAGACTGAAGAATACAAGAAAATGTCTGAAGATCTGGAAATATAGGTTTCAATGAAGATAGACCACTGCTGCAAATTGGAAGAAGAAAATGTGAGTCTCCGAATACAAATACAAGAGCTGGATCAAAAAATCAACTGTCATCTAAAACGTGAAGAAAGCTCGATGAAACTGGACAAAATTTTGAGCGATCAAAGATCCACAAGCATCAAATTTGGTCTCGGATTTACTAAAGGAGAATCATCAACTGAACCAAAAACAAGCAATGTTGAAAGTGAAAAGAACAAAGACAAGAAACAGGCTGTGGAAAGTAAAACGAATTAGGCAAAAGAAAGATATAATGCCAGACCTGAAATGATAGCTGACAATGAAGGCTTTACTAAGGTCACACATCAAAAGAATAGAAGATCCAAGGCTCCAGCAATAACCTGGCCAAGACCATATTTCAGGTTTACTCATTATTTCTATGGTTTTTGTTTCAAGTGTAATGTTTATGGGCATAAAATTGCTGACTGCAAATACAACGTAGGTCCAAGAAGTTTCACTAGTAAAAATGCTTTTTCTCCTTTAATGAGTTATGCAGTAGAGTGTTTTAAGTGTCACAACGTTGTGCATATTGCCAGAAATTATCGTAGTATGTCTGTTTCATATCAACCTTAGGAAAGCAGATTTCAACCGTATAGAGCAAAACAAAATAGAATTTATACTGAAGGATATGTGCAAAATTCTAAAAAGGGGAAGTCACAGCTAGAACCCAACAACATAGTTAAGACAGAATGGAAACAAAAGGAACAGCTCAGGAAAGAACAGGAATCCTTAATAGTGCAGACTGCTTTTAGAGCTCAGAATAAATATGTACCATGGATTCTTGATAGTGGCTGCTCAAGTCATATGACAGGTGATAGACAAAAATTTGAAAATCTTCAAAAATATGAGGGTGGTTCTATGAAGTTCGGCAATAACGATGGAGCCAAAATAATAGGTAAAGGATCGGTCAAAATAAGTGAAGGGAAAATCAAGTCAGAAGAAGTTCTATATGTGGATGGTCTGAAACATAACCTGTTAAGTGTGAGTCAGATCTGTGACAAAGGACATGAAGTGTTGTTCAAGAAGCAGGGTTGTGAAGTCAGAAAAACAAAGAACGGGAAATTAATAGCAACCGGCTCAAGGACGTCTGGAAATATATACACATTATCAGAATTTTTAGAAGGTATGTGCTTCATGGGACAAGAAGAAGAGAACTGGTTGTGGCATAAGAGGCTTGGACACATAAGTTTTGATAATTTGGTAAGAATTAGCGCTAAACAAACAGTGAGAGATATTCCAATCATTAAAAAACCTACAAATAGTATGTGTGCTTCATGTCAGAAGGGAAAACAGACCAGAGTTTCATTTAAAACAAAAGAACATCACACTAGCAGGCCTTTGGAACTCATTCATACTGACTTATGCGGACCAATGAGGACTCAAAGCATAAACGGCGACAAATACTTCATGCTGTGTATTGATGATTTTTCTAGAATGACTTGGATATTCTTCTTAAAAGATAAATCAGAAGCCTTTGAAATGTTCAAAACTTTCAGACAGCTGGTAGAGAATGAAATAGGGAAAATAATTAAATTCTTGCGATCATACAGAGGAGGAGAATTCATTTCGAATGAATTTTTAGAATACTGTGAAAAACATGGAATCAGGAGACAATATTCAGCAGCCAGAACTCCGCAGTAGAATGGTGTAGTTGAGAGGAAGAACAGAACAATTCAGGAAATGGCACGCACTATGCTGGCAGAAAGCAAAATAGTAGATAGATTCTGGAAAGAAGCAGTTCACACAACAGTATATATTCAAAATAGGTATATGTTAAGAACTCGTGAATGCAAAACACCGTATGAGTTGTGGTTTGGTAGAAAAGCAACAGCTAAACATCTCAAAGTATTTGGCTGTAAGTGCTACATTAGAAAAACTGATGACAATCTTGGAAAGTTTGAAGATAGAGTAGATGAAGGTGTGTTTGTTGGTTATTCTCCACATAGCAAAGCTTACAAATGCTACAACAAGATACTTAAGAAAATTGTGGACAGTGCAGATGTTAAATTCGATGAAGGGAGGAAACAAATAGTTAATTTTCAAGAAAAATACCCAATCTACGAAGAAGTCATTCAAGGAGATGAATTTCATGACTCAGAAAATACATCTACATCTGATGTAGATAACTTATCAGATGACTCGGAGGTACAAGAAAATAGAAAATTCATAATGGGCAATTGGCAGAAAAATCATCCTAGAAACCAAATAATTGGAGATCCCACAGCTGGCATTTAGACAAGGAAGAAAGTAATAAGTAATTACTCTCTTTTATCCAGCATTGAGCCCAAAAACATAGATGAAGCAAGCAAAGATGACAGCTGGATGAAGGCAATAAATGAAGAGTTAGATCAGATTGAAAAGAACAGAACTTGGGAGTTAGTACCTAGACCTGCAAACAAGAATGTAATCCACACCAAATGGATATTTCGTAATAAATTAAATGAAGACGGTCAAGTTATTAGAAATAAAGCAAGACTGGTTTGCAAAGGCTATGCACAGGTCGAAGGCATTGACTTTGAAGAGACTTTCGCACCAGTGGCCAGACTAGAAGCTATTAGAATGTTTCTGGCACTAGCAGTTCACAAGAACTTCAGAGTTTATCAGATGGATGTGAAATCTGCGTTTTTAAATGGGAAACTTGAAGAAGAGGTCTATATTGAACAACCAGATGGCTTTCAAATCAGTGAAGATCCCAACCTTGTCTGTAAATTAAAGAAAGCATTGTATGGATTAAAACAAGCACCACGGGCATGGTATGCTAGGCTAGATAATTATCTCTCTCAACAGGGATTCAAGAAAGGTTTAGTGGACAACAATCTGTATGTGAAAATAGAAGATGGGCATCTCATTGTTCTTGTTGTCTATGTGGATGACATCATATTTGGTAGCAACAAAGATGAATCTTGTAAAGACCTAGCAAAAAAGATGCAGAATGAATTTGAAATGTCAATGATTGGTGAACTGTCTTATTTTTTGGGACTATAGGTTAATCATAATGAGAAAGGTATATTCATTTCCCAAATCAAATATGTGAAAGAGATGTTAAAGAAGTTCACTATGGAGGATAGTAATCCAGTCAGTACTCCCATGACAACAGGCTGTAAGTTAAGTAAAGAAGACAAATCTCCACCTTAGATCAAACCATGTATAGATCAATGATAGGAAGCTTACTATATTTAACGCAACCGGACCCGATATTTTGCGGGCGAGTGTGCATGGTAGCGGATTTCAGGCCAATCCCAAAGAGACTCATGTAACAGCAGTTAAAAGGATTTTTTGGTATCTCAAAGGCACCATGGAGTATGGATTGTGGTATCCAAGAGGCAAATATTTCACTCTTATATCATATTCAAATGCATATTAGGCAGGATGTGTTGATGACAGAAAGAGTACCAGTGGAGGAGCATTCTATTTGGGGGACAGATTGGTTGCATGGAACAGTAAGAAGCAAGAGTCAGTGTCTTTATCTACAGTCGAGGCGAGTATATTGCGGCGGCAACATGTTGCACACAAGTTTTATGGATGAAACAGGACCTTGAAAGATCTTGGTATTAATTTTAGTGAACCAATATCAGTAAAGTGTGACAACACCAGTGTAATCAACATTTCTAAGAATCCAGTAATGCACTCATAGACAAAGCATATTGCTATAAGGTATCATTTCTTGAAAGACAAATTTGCAGAAGGAGAAGTTAGATTGGACTATGTCCCAACTACAAAACAGGTAGCAGACATTTTTACAAAACCTTTGCCCAAGGAAGTATTTGAGTATCTTCGAAGCAAATTAGGAGTAGTCACACTTCCTAAGAAGTGACTAGCTACATGGATCACCTTCTCAGGGGGAGCACTTGAGTGTTTGAGGATGGACTCAGGGGGAGTCAAATTTTGCCTGAGAAGTGTGAGGATGGACTCGGGGGAGTCAAATTGTGCACGAAAAGTGTGAGAATGGTCACAAGGAGAGTCTGCAGCAGCCCTTTGGTATTATTGACAAAGGGGGAGAAGAGTTACAGGAAGGTATACAGGTGTTGCCAACAATTCCAAAGGGGGAGATTGTTGAGCAAGATGTTGCCAGAAGGTTGTCATTGTTGTCAACACAGGAAGTTAGATCCAAAGATGCAGGCAGTTAGGTCCAAGGATGCAATGGATAACAGACTTGAAATGGGTTTTTCTTAAAACCCAAGTTGGCTCTTCGTTTTGTTGGAAAAGATGCCCCGGTGATGAAGATATTTAATTTTAAATATTTAGTTTAAATTTTTATTTTATTAAAAATTTAAATTAGAATATTAAATTAAATTAAAAGGGCCGACGTGTTACTATTTCGTGACAATAAGCTACAGGAAGGTAACGAAGGTGGAGAATGACGCCGACAAAGTTAAATCTGGGCCGACGGATTTTAGGGTTTTGCAGTCGACATTCTTAGGGTTACAGTCGACGGATTTTAGGGTTTGGCAGTTGACAAATTCTAGGGTTTCTCAGTCGACGTTCTTCTAGGGTTTTCCTCTAAAATTTCTTCTATAAAAGCAAGGGTTCTTCGAGTTTAAGGGGTGCAGCATGATGTGATACATGTGTATGAAGTTCGAGTGCAGCAGAGTGAGTGGTGCAAAGAGAAGATAAGAACGTGGTATGCAGAAGTCATGTTCCGAGTGTGAAATGATAGTGCACTGGCTGTAGAAGTGATATTTCTGTGAAGTTGCAGTAGAGAACGCGGAGAGATATAGAGGAGTGGTTGAAAAAGTGTGAATCATTTTTCACAGCAGCAGTCGAATGCCGACAAGTAGCGAGATCACAGAAAAATAGCAGATCATGATAATTGAGGTGAAAGTTTACATTCTGCAATTTTTATTATTATCTTCAAGTTGTAGCTTGAAAAAGGGGTTGGTGCCTCTTTCCAGTTGGAGCTGGAAAAATTTGGAGTTGGTGCTCCATTATGTTGTAGCAGATAAAACTTAGGGGTTGGTGCCTCTTACCGGTTGGTCTTTGGTGAATGATTATGTAAAGTTGGAGTTTTGCATTTGGTTGGATTTGGATGGTAGTCCAAGCAGTCCTTTTTGAGGAGTAGCCACATCGGTGAACCTCGTTAAAATGTCGTGTTATGTGTGATGCTCTTAGTACTTTTATTATTTATGTTTTAATCTACTGCAGTTTATTTAAAAGTCTAAATTGTTTTAAGTTTTTAAAGAACACACTGATTCACCCCCCCTCTCAGTGTCATTGTGATTACAACAGATAAAGAATTGATTGATCCTATAGAAAGCAAGTCAAAAGAAAGAAATGATATGAACAAAGGCAAACAAATAGAGGACTACTCAATAGAGAATTGTTATGATCTCAAAGGTGAACTTATCTATGCTCTTGACACAATGAAGAAGGTAAGAAAGCAACACTCTAAGCTTGAAAGTCAATCTCAAGAATGTGATGAAGAAAGATTATTGCTTGTAGAGGACTTAGAGAACTCAAAGGCCAAGGAAAGTAAGTTTAGAGAAAAGTTAGAAACAAAAATCTTGGAATGTGAGAAGTTAGCACAAGAAGTGGCTACTCTAAATAAATATTTATAGGACTCCAAAATCAAGATGAAGATTTTCACAAATAGCTCTAAAAACTTGGATAAGTTCATTTGTGGACAACAAAGAACATCATGTTCAACAGGTCTAGGTTTTGGAAAGAAATAGGAAAAGGAAAAGTCTACTTCAAGTCTTGAAGAAGAAGAAACAACATCAGAAGAAGATACTTCAGAAGAGGGATTCTCAGATGTGAGTGAAAGTAAAATTTCTAAGGATGAGTCAGATTGCAGTGGATCCAACAGGGACAATGGGCAAAGAAGATACATATGGAACAACAATCAGAATAGGAGACCAATGAGGTCTAGGCAATGAAGCTTCAATGGGAGATGCTTATCATGTCACAGGTTTGGGCACATGGCTTCACAGTGCAGGACACATGAAAGACAGGTATATGGAAGAGAACAACTTTTCCAAGGGTATTGTTATTCATGTAATGAGTTTGGTAATAAGTCAATAAATTGCAGGATTCATGATAGAAGAAGATATGGCTTCACCAGGAGAAATTCTAAGATTTTTGCACATCCAAGGAATAATAACATTAAGTTTTATAAGTGCAATAATGATGGTCACATAACAAGATGTTGTAGAGCAAATATTCCAGAAACAGGTATGAATAGGAATAGGAATATAAACATGAATAGGAATAGGAATATGAACAAGAAGAGGAATAGGAATATGAACAAAAATAAGAAGATGAACAAGAATAGAGACTCAGAAAAGAATAAAAACAAGAACAAGAACATGGATGATGACTCAGAAAGAAACTATGAGAGAATTTAGCAAAAAGAAAAAGTTAAAGAACAATGCTTTTGGGGAGTAGAAATACTCCCACCCTAGAATTAACCACCTCATGTGGAGGTGGGGGAGAGGCTAAGCTAAGAGGCTTAATTCTTATCCCTGAGCCCCAAATGTGACCCTTTGCCATTGATGTCAAAGGGGGAGAGATTTGTGTATTATGGGGAGAGTTTTTGGATATGAGGAGAGATTTGATATCTAAGAGAGCATTGAACCAGGGGGAGCAAAGCCCCAAGGGGAGCAAAAAAGAAGGTCAAAATTAATTAAAAGGATTTGGGTTGCCATAAATTACAAAGGGGGATATTGTTGGACATTTTGAGTCCCTAAGCTGAAATGTTGTCATTGATGTCAATAAAGCAATAAATATCAAAAGGATCTATGAAGGGTTTTTGTGAAAACCAAGGTAGGGAAAATAAGAAGTTTTATTTAAAACTATGGATAGCATATTTGATTTGGGTTTTTCTTAAAACCCATGCTAGGATTTTGTTTCATCGAAAAAGGTGCCCCGATGATGGAATTTTTTGAGTTTTAATGTTTGGTTTAAATTTTAATTATTTAAAATTTAAATTCAAATTTAAATGAAAAGTTTCCCTTTGATGTCATCATGCAAATACAATTTTAATATTTCCATCGACATATTCAAAGTGTTATTAAAAACTATATAAAGGGTGGCAATTAAACCAAATAATCATCCTTGCTCTCGTGTGTTACTTGCCTTAGAATTCAAAAGAGTTCGTGAGAATTGTTGAAAAGGAAGTAGAGAAGAAAGCGCAGTGATTTGGAAATCTCAAACACGGTTATAAGGCGTGGTGCATTGGCATATCGATTTTACTAAGACTACAGGTAGCACAAATATCAGGGATCAAATCCCATTGACAACAACATGTGGGAAGCGCTTTGGAGCTTTGTCCTTTGCGGCAGGCGAAGGAAGATTAAAGGACCTTTTGGTCTTTGCTTTTCCAATGAACACTTTGGCTTGGTTGGAATATTAGCTGTAGCTAAGATGCTCATGGTGTGTACGGATGGGGGTTTGAATCCCCTTGAGAGGTATTTACGTTTTTGCCTTTAATAATTTTTATTAGCCCTAAAGTTTGGAGTTATAAAGTATTTAATGGGAATTAAATTTTATCATTAGGGCTATGATTATTATTGCAAAAGCATATTTTATTTATGTTTTATTTTGATGGAAATGAAGAATTGATTTTTAGAAAAATAAGGAGTTTTTGCTAAAGTGATTTTGAGAGATTTATTGTGGGTTATTCTTAATAAGGGTTTTTATTAAAATAGACTTTGGTGGATGTGTTTATGAATTTGGAGTGAAAAGGGTGAAAATTAAGTTATGCTTTTATTGTGATTATTTAAAGATCACTAACCTTTATTAATATTGAAAAGGAAAGTTGTGATTAAGTGTTGCAGATTTTATGGATAACTTATTGGCATAAAAAAGGTATGGGCACATTCTACTATTGATTGTTTGTGGTGGTTGATTTATGAAATATCATTGGAGTGAAAAGGATTAATTGAAGTTTCCTTTGTGAAGATGGTTGGTTGAATGCTTCAAGGTTTTCTGATTTGTGAGTTGTATTTAAACCTTGTTTCATTAGCATTGTTTTTGAAGCCCATTGATGATGAAATGAACTTGAACATGATCTAGAAAATAACATGAGTATAATTTTTATGTGAGACTTGAGATAAAGCATTGTTGGAAACATTTTGAGTTGGTTGATACATGCTTGAACTAGGGTTTGTGAGAAAGGGTTGTTCCTTGATGTGATTGGTTGAGTTGAGTTGGTTAAGCCTAGTCAAGTGGATGTGGGTAATGGTTGTTCAAGTTCCATAAAACAAACTATTCTATATTTTTATTTGATTTGAGATTGATATTGAAGAATAAGACATATTGAGTCTCTAACAATTATTTTTATGCTTCTATTGAGTTGAGATTAGGATTTGAGTATAGAACATATAGAGTCTCTAACAATTCTCTTTATGCTTCTATGAGATTGATTTGAGTTGAGATTGAGATTTAATAATAGGACATATTGAGTCTCTAACAATTCTCTTTATGCTTCTATTAAGTTGAGATTGGGATTTGAGTATAGAACATATAGAGTATCTAACAATTGTCTTTATGATTCTATGAGATTGAACAAGTTATGTGTGAGCTTGTTAAGCAGATTTGAGACAAGTCTTTGAGAAGGCTTGTGGATTGTTTTGAGTTAAGCTTTTGTAAAGATTTGAGCAAGTCCAAGAGAGGACTTATTGAGAAAATTTGAGCAAGTCCAAGAGAGGACTTATTGAGATTATTTGAGCAAGTCCAAGAGAGGACTTATTGAGCAGATTTGAGCAAGTCCTAGAGAGAAATTGTTGAGTAGATTTAGATAGGTTTTGTGTGAACCTATTGATAAGCTTTAGATAGGTTTTTGGGTGAACTTGTTGAGAATATTTGAGTAAGTTTTGAGTGAGCCTATTGAGAAAAATTGTACTATACTAGTTGTACCATGTTTAGTGCAAGATATTGAGTAGAACTATGCTAGACCGACTGGACTATGTTTGGTACAGTATTGAAACAGATCTTTGGAGGTGATAGAGTATAGAGGACAGAGTCTCAGTGGATAGAGATCTAGTAGCCAGGACAATTGAAGACAAGATCTGAGTGAGAAGTCTTCAAGTGGAGATCCACCAGTCAGTGCAACATAGAGACAAAGTCTTCTAGAATATCACTAGCCATAGTAGAAGGGGAAATAATTCTCTTGTGGAAGAGTTCCACAAACTTGATATTAGGGGATCAACATCTCCTTTGGACATAATTCCATAAACATTGTAATTTGAGAATGATTCCCAAGAGATTTATCGAGAAAGTTTTAGTAAAATATTTTCTCTGTGGAGGTAGCCCACATTGGGTGAACCATATTAAAATGGTGTCTCTTATGTGTGTGATTCTTTGTGTGATGTTTATGGTTTCATTAATACTAATGTTTCTATTTTGGAAAAAAATGTATGTTATACTATTCACCCCCTCTCTCAGTATAAGCACATGTTGATGGAGGACCCAAATTTCTCACAGCTCAATACCACAAATTGCTCATTAAACTACTTGAAGAACCAATTACCACACTAGCCTACAGGTGTACTATTTATTTTTAGCACTTGATTCAGAGCCTCTCTTCGTGCTTGAACCTTCACCTCTTTTATCCTAACTAGCAACTGCCCTCGGGTTAGCTATGAAAACACGCATTGATGAGATGTCTGAATGTCTCCGACCTCTGGGCGCAACAGTCGAGTGGACACCATGCTCAACAAGCTTACCGAGAAAGAAATCATGCATTAATGAGGCCCTTGACCACCTCAAAAAACATCGTCTAGGAACACGTGCCTTTTCAAATTATGAACCAGCAGTATGTCGTGATGTCGCGACATGTCACGATATCGTGACATTTTTCTTCCTCATTGCCTTTGTCTTCTTTGGGTCGCGATATCATGACATGTCACGATATCATGACATCTTTCCTTCCAACTCTTCTTTCTCCTTTTTGGTCATGAAATCATGACATGTCGTGATATCGTGACATCTTTCCTTTCTAGCTCTTCTTTCTCCTTCGGGTCGCAATATCATGACATGTCGCGATATCATGACATGTCACGATATCGTGACAGATTTGCCTGTCGATTTCACTCTCTACTTTGGGTCACAAAATCATGACATGTCACGATATCATGATAGTTTCCTTCCTTGCTTTCTTTCTGCTCCTTCGGTCGCGATTTCATGACATGTCGCGAAATCATGATATTTTTCTTCTCTGGCCTTTCCTATCTTCTTTTGGTCGTGATTTCGTGACATGTCATGATTTTGTGACATTTTCCTTGGATGCCCTCTCTCCCCTATTTCGGTCGTGATTTTGCGACATGTCGCGATTTTGCGACATTTTTCTTCGGACGCCCTCTCTCCCCTATTTCGGTCGCGATTTTGTGACATGTCATGAAATCATGACATTTTTGCTCCATGCCTTCTCTCTCCTTCCTGAGTCATGAAAACGTGACATGTCACGATATCGTGACACTTTTCTCTGTCGTGATATCACGACATCAAGGCAAACACTTAGAAATTTTTTTGTTGATGCAAGATTGCTCTACTGCCATCGGATGCTCCTGCATCAAACACCTGGGGTGGATTGAGAAGTGTCCTTCACTTCTGTACTTTCAAAGGAAGACCCAGGTGGTCAACCTCTATTTTTGACAACCAAGTTGCATCTTCGATAGGCCTGCCCTTCCACTTGACCAGATATTCAAAATACTGCCTATTCCTGGTACTTCTACCTACTCGAGTGTCTAGTATTTCCTCGATCTCATCTATTGTTGGAGTAGATGTTGGAATACTCCACAAATCTATTCTTGGTGTCTCACTACTACCTCCTTCATGGTATTCTACCAAGTCTAAAATATTAAAAATAGGTGATATATTCAGCTCGCTTGGCAGTTCCACTTCGTAGGCATTTCTTGAATATCTTTTACCTATGATCCTGCATGGTCCAAACCTCTTCATCTTCAGCTTGTTGTAGGTTTTTCTAGGAAACCTTTCCTTTCTCAAGTGAACCATGACCTCATCTCCCACTTGGAACTCCTTGAAATGCCACTTCTAATCTACTTTGGCTTTGTACTGAGTATTCATCTTACTGATATGTTTTTTTACCTCTTCATATAAACTCTTTATGTGCTCTACAAAATCTTCAGCCTCAACACTGCTCTTTTCTCCTTTACCCATCATTCTCAACTCAGAAGCATTCCTTGGGTTGTTCCCATACACAATCTGGAATGGTGATTTACCAGTACTTCTGTTGATAGAATTGTTGTAAGCAAATTTTGCCTATGGGAAAATCAAATCCCATCCCTTGGGCTTATCTCCTACCAGGCATCTTAGAAGATTACCCAAACTTCTATTCACCACCTCTGTTTTTCCATCAGTTTATGGGTGGTATGCAAAACTGAACTTCAAATCCATTTTCAGCTACTTCCACAAAGTCCTCCAGAAATAACCCACAAATTTGGTATCTCTGTCAGATACTATACTCTTGGGTAGACCATGAAGGCGTACCACCTCCTTGAAAAACAAGCCTACAACATGAACTACATCACTCATTTTTTGACATGGAATAAAATGAGCCATCTTCAAAAACCTGTCAACCACAACAAAAATGGAGTCACTCCCTTGTTGTGTCCTTGGTAGGCCAAGAACAAAATCCATACTGATGTCCTCCCATGGTCTCTCTGGTACAGGTAATGGCTGATACAATCCTATATTTTGTCTCACTCCCTTAGCCATCTGACATACTCTACAACCCTACACAAATTTCATCACATCTTGCTGCAATTGTGGCCAATGGTAGTTTTCACTAACAAGGGCAATGGTCTTATCTCGACCAAAATGTCCAGCTAGTCCTCCACTATGCTTCTCCTTTATCAGATTCTCCCTCATTGAACTTCTAGGAATGCACAATTGACTTCCTCTAAACAACATTCCATCTTGGATCAGAAAATCCAACCACTTGGTCCTATCCAAAGTAACAGGTGCCAAGCAAGCCTTCCAAGCTTCTGCAAAATCAGGATCTTCAGGGTACAAACCCTTTAGTTCATCAAATCCTACCACTTCCACCTTCATTTCTGTCAACAAACACTGCCTTCTACTTAAGGCATCTACAACTCTGTTTGACCTTCCGCTCCTGTGTTTCAACATAAAGGTATAACTCTGTAGAAACTCAACCCACTTCAAGTGCCTCTGATTTAGCTTCCCTTGGCTATTAATATACTATAAGTCCTGATGATCAGTATATAGAACAAACTCTTTTGGAAACAAGTAATGTCACCACTTCTTTAGAGCCTGAACTATAGCATAAAACTCTTGATCATAAACTGAATACTTCTTCCTAGCATCATTGAGTTTCTCACTAAAGTAAGCAACAAGTCTACCTTCTTGACTCAAAATAGCTCCTATGGCACTACCACTAGCATCACAATCTACCTAAAATACCTTATTAAAATATAGAAGTGCCAAAACAGGTTGCTCTGTAACCTTCTTCTTCAACATATCAAAGCTCTTATCTACTCCCAAGGTCCACTTAAATTCTTTCTTATCCCCTCTCATTGTTTCTGTAAGGGGTGCACAAATACTGCTGAAATTCCTAATGAATTTCCTGTAAAAACTTGCTAGACCATGAAATGATCTTACCTCAGTCGTGCTTCTCAAGTAGGTCATTCAATGATAGCTCTCACTTTTTTTGGGTCCATTCTTAGACCTTTGGCTAAGATGACAAATCCCAAGTACACTAACTCCTTCTTCATGAAGTTACATTTCTTTAGATTAATTAACAACTGCTCCTCCCGCAGCTTCTCAAAAACCCTTCTGATATGCATCAGATGCTCTTCTAGGGTTCTGCTAAATATTAAAATATCATCCAAATAGACAATGACAAATTTGCCTAAAAATTATTTCAATACCTCATTCATCAGTCGCATGAATGTGCTTGGTGCATTGGTTAGCCCAAATGGCATGACCAACCATTCATACAAACCTTCTTTGGTCTTGAAGGTTGTCTTCCACTCATCTCCTTCTCTGACACGAATCTGATGATAACCACTCTTCATATCAATATTTGTGAAGTACTTGGCTCCACTCAAATAGTCCATAAGGTCATCCATCCTTGGTAATGGAAATCTATACTTTATGGTGATCTTGTTAATGGCTCGAGAGTCGGTACACATTATCCACTCTCCATATTTCTTTGGTGCTAGTACTGCAGGTACTGCACATGGACTCAAGCTCTCCCGAATTAGTCCCTTCTCCAACAACTCTTGGACTTTCCTGTTTAGCTCTTCAGTTTCTATAGGAGTCATTCTATGTGCTGCCTTATTGGGTAAACTAGATCCTAGTACCAAATCAATATGGTGACTTATCTTCCTCACTGGTGGTAAACCCTCAGGCACATTATCAGATATAATGTCTAGAAATTCTTCTAACAGTCCTAAGACTTCTACAAGGGTATCCTTGCATTCTTCCTTCCTAACTCTAGGAATTAATGCATAGCACATATGCTCATGTTTTAAGCTATCCAAAAATCTTCCCCCTTCAACTAGACAGATTCTAGCGCTGCTACATACCTTTTCACCCGCCTCATTCAAGGGCTTTAGATTATGGCGCACTCCATTCTTCATCACTGAGTAAGTGTTGGCGCGACCATCATGCACTACACACCGATCAAACTACCATGGCCTTCCCAACAACAAATGGCAAGCATCCATAGGCAGGATGTCACACAGGACCTCATCACAGTAATTTCCAATATTAAATTTCACCGAGCATTGTTCACTGACCAAAGCCCTATGGTCCTTCTGTAACCACGCAATCCGATATGGATGCGTGTGTCTCCTCCTCTTTAACTGTAACTTAGTAACCATTTCTTCTAAGACTAAGTTATCAGTACTACCATTATCTATAATAATATTATAGACCTTACCCAAACTTCTGCACCTTGTGCGAAATAGGCTCCTCCTCTGGTCTGATCCTTTCTCCTCATTCAATAGGGTCCTCCTTGTGACCATAACTTCTCCTCTCTCTGCCTCCTCAGAATGTTTTGATTTAGCACCTTCATCTAATATAGCAGCTCTGGCAGGACCCTCAGGTCTCTTATTCATCCTTTCTCAGTGTTGTGGACACTCGTATGCTCGATGTCCTTCTTTGCCACAGTGGAAATAGGTTCCACGAAATCCTCCCCTTCCAAATCCACATCCAGATCTACCTCTCCCTCTTGGGTAACCATTGTTCTAATTACGGGGTTGGTAGGTGTTCCCCTCTTTCTGATCCTGGGTATTACTGGCTTCACCAGCCTTCTTCTGATCCTTATATTTTTCTCCACTGGTCCTTCCACCAGTTCTTCCACCACGACCTCTTCCTCTTTGCTTACCCTCAAACCGTTTGTTCAGCTTCTCTTCGACCTTGAGGGTAAAATGGTAAGCATCCTCAATGGTGCTCACCCTAACCAAACTCAAATCTTCTTGAATACTAGTTCTCAACCCATTGATGTAATGGGCCACCTTCTCCTTGTTAGCCTCTGAATGGCCAGTTCTGATGGAGATCTTATATTTGACAGTCTTTGCTTGACTGTCTCAAACTCTGCATTTTCCTTAGCAGATCCAATTCGTAATCTACAAGAATAAACTATCTCTTCAACTTCTCTACCATTCTATCCCATCTTGTTATTCTTTCCTTTCCTCTTTTATTTCTTTCTAGCTGCACTCCTTTCCACCATATGCTAGCATGACCCTTCAGCTTGGTCTTAGCAAATCTGACCCTATCAGGATCTTCAACCTCCTCATACTCAAAGTATTCTTCCAAATCATTGATCCAGTCAATCAACTCCTCTGGATCAAGATTTCTAGAATACGTAGAAACCTCCATATTTGGTTTCTTTCCAATCTAGGATATGGCTCTATATAACCTGGCTTGTGCAGGATCTATAGCCTCTTCTTCTTCCTCAAACTGGTCCTCTTCTTCATCAACTTCATCTTCACTTCCTTCTTCTCCTCTGGGTTCAAGCCCTCTGCGTAGCTCCTCTTGCAGGGCCTAAACTTGCCTCTGAAAAGCTCTAAAATATTTTTTTGGCACCATATTTCTCCCACCACCATGGTTTCTTCTTGGAGGCATTCTGCTTATTTCTCTTCTCACAACCCTTCCACAGATCCTGGTGCAAGCTGCCTCACTTTCGGCGATCTTCTCACACACTCAGGAACTCCTGCTCTAATACCACTTGATGGAGGACCCAAATTTTTCATAGCTCAATACCACAAATTTCTCATTAAACAACTTGAAGAACCAATTACAACACTAGCCCGTAGGCGTAGTCTTTCTTTTAGCACTTGATCCGGAGCCTCTCTTCGTGCCTGAACCTTCACCTTTTTTATCCTAACTAGAAACTACCCCTGGGTTAGTCATGGAAACATGCATTGATGAGCCATCTGAATGTCTCTGACCTCTGGGCATAGCAGTCGAGTGGCCGCCATGCTCAGCAAGCTTATCGGGTAAGAAATCATGCATTAATGAGGCCCTTGACCACCTCAAAAAACACCATGTGGGAACGCATGCCTTTTCAAATCGTGAACCATCAGTATGTTGTGATGTCATGACATGTCATGATATCATGACATTTTTCTTCCTCACCGCATTTCTCTTCTTTGGGTTGCGATATCGTGACATGTCGTGATATCACGACATCTTTCCTTCCAGCTCTCCTTTCTCCTTTTTGGTTGTGAAATCGTGACATGTCACGATATCATGACATCTTTCCTTTCTAGCTCTTCTTTCTCCTTCAGGTCACGTTATTGTGACATGTCATGATATCACGACATCTTTGCCTTCCGCTTTCACTCTCTGCTTCGGGTCACAAAATTGTGACATATCGCAATATCACGATAGTTTTCTTCCTTGGTTTCTTTCTGCTCCTTCGGTCATGATTTCGCGACATGTCACAAAATCATGAACTTTTTCTTCTCTGGCATTTCTTGTCTTCTTTTGGTCATGATTTCATGACATGTCACGATTTCACGACATTTTCTTCGGACGCCCTCTCTCCCCTGTTCCGGTCGCAATTTCGTGACATGTCACGATTTCGTGACACTTTTCTTCGGATGCCCTCTCTCCCTTGTTTCGGTTGCAATTTTGCAACATGTCATGAAATCATGATATTTTTGCTCTGTGCCTTATCTCTCCTTCCTGAGTCGTGAAAACATGACATGTCGGGATATTGCGACACTTTTCTTTATCATGATATCGCGACATCAAGGAAAACACTTAGAAATTTTTTTGTTGATGCAAGATTGCTCTGCTGCCACCAGATTATCTTGCATCACATGTTCTTCATAACAATGATACTCATGTTCTTTCACAAACCCTAGTCAAGTATATGAAAGCTTACTCAATATTTCCAACAATGCTTATCAAACAAGGTTTCTAGTATCAACTTTCATTCCAGAAAACCAAACTCAACAATGCTTATCAAACAATCCTTTTCACTCCAACTTAGCATTCACAACATCCACCAATCACTCTCAAGGATGATATGCCCTTACCTCTTGTTTGAATATGATTTGACCTCAAACACCTGTCTCAATCACAACCACTCTTTTTGCCAATATCAAGGGTTAGATAGCAAATATTTGTCCTTAATATTTTCTCACAAAAATATTTCACCAAGTCAAAATATCAAAAACTTACTCAACCTTATTTCTCCTTTCAATACAATTTTTATTAACTTTGTTTTAACAAAAATATCTAACACCCTTGGCACACCTTATTACTCCTCTTATAAATTCAAAGCACTCAAAAATCAAATCACAAAAATAAATTATGCATACCCTTTTATCTCCCTTACTTAACTCACAAAACCCTTTTTAAAATAATGCAATATCCAATCAATAAGACCTTAGGAAATTAAAAATTAATTTCCACCTTAGCAATTTTGGATGCAACAATTTAAACCTTGCAATAAAAGTGCATACCTTATACACTTCACCAAAAGGGCCTCGATGGGTTTCGAACGCGCAACCTCTCCCTGTCGAGCACCTTTGCAAAGCGTGCACCCACCATGTGGGCTACGTGCCTCCATGCAAAGGGAAAGGCTAGCACCTTCCCTTTGTCCTTCACCAACTATGCAAACTTCAATGAAAACCTTCCTCCACTTAGCAAAAATGAAGACCATGGGATTCGATCCCTCAACCTTGCACCAACAAACGTCCTAGCGCAGCCTCTAGCTACCAATCATGCTACCCAACGCCTTGCAACGTGGAGTGAGTTCCCCTCTTCCTTGTCCTATGTTCTACCTCTCAAAATATTTTAAAACACACATGATCTTCTTCCTTGCCTTGTGCATGATATTCGCTTATGTCATATGGATCGCATGGATAATATTTGCCATAGTGTTTGCCCTCCTTTATATGCAAAGTGCCATAAGCTCCAAGATGTCGATGAACATTTTAATTCGATTAATTCAAATTATTTAAACTTTGCACCCTTATAACCCTATCCTTTAGGGTTTTAAATTAAATCATAAATTAATTTATAATTAACTTATTATAATTAATTTATATTTAACTTAATAACTCTTAGAGTTAATCAAATTAAATTATAAATTAATTTATAATGAAATTATTATAATTTATTTATAATTAATTTAAATCTCTAGGTCTTGACCTTAGACCTTTAATATTATAATAAAATATTATAATATTATTTTTCTTGGGCCTTCCTTTTGCCCTTTAGACCTCATCTGACCACCTGGAAGCAATATTTCTTTTGCACTGATTACGAAAACTAAAACTGATGTTGCTCACTGAAACTGATGCTCACTGATCCTGACTTCTTGACATCAATGACAACAAAACCTGCTCATATTTCCAACAATCTCCCCCTTTGTCATTGATGGCAACCCAATTACCTTTTACCATTTCCTTAACCTTTTTTTGTTCTTCTCCCCTGAGGAACTGCTCCCCCTGACTGAATGCTCTCCTCCTAACTAAAATCTCTCCCCCTTTGACATCAATGGCAAAGGGTCACCTTTGGGGCTCGGGGCTAAGAATGAGTCTCTTAGCTTAGCCCCTCCCCCACCTCCTCTTGAGGTGGTTAATTCTGGGGTGGGAGTATTTCTACTCCCATCAAGCACTGATATTTACCTTTGTCCACTTTCTTCCTCAACTGATCCTTTTGATTCCTCTGACTATTCCTGTTCCTGCTTGTCTCTGGAATTTTTTCTCTACACCATCTTGTTGTATGCCCATAATTATTGCACTTATAACACTTAATATTGTTATTCCTTGGAGGTGCAAATATCTTGGGATTTCTCCTGGTGAAGCCATATCTATTCCTATCATGAACCCTGCAATTCATTGCCTTGTGACCAAACTGATTACAAGAGTAGCAATACCCTTGAAAAGGCTGCCTATTTTTGAAGTTCCCATATTCCTATCTTTCATGTGTCCTACATTGTGAAGCCTTGTGCCCAAATCTATGACATGAGAAACATCTTCCATTGAAACTACCTTGCCTTGACCTCATTGGTCTCTTAGTCTCTTTTACCCTATGTTGCTTCTTGTTCCATCTGTTCCTCTTTTGTGCATTGTTCCTTTCCTTGTTGAAATTTCTATTGTCCAACTCATCCTCAGAAGTCTCACTCTCTCTTACACTCTCTTCTTCTGAAGTTTCTTCTTCTTCAGAACTTGAGGTTGACTCCTCTCCTTGTTTCTTTTGTACCTATTCAAAACCAAGACCTATCTTGTTTGTTGACCGTCTTTGTACCTTGATAATCTTATCTATGATTTTTGAGCTCTTTCCAAACTTGTGTAGCTTATCCTTAGACTCTTTTACTTCCTTCCTTAGTAGAGCCACCTCATGCTCTAACCTTTCACATTCTAAAACCTTTGCTTCTAACTTCTCTTTGAATCTCCTTGTCTTAGCTATTGAGTTAGTTAGATCCTCTATAAGCTTTCCTTTCTCTTCATCACATTCTTGAAATTTAAGCTTGAGTTTTGAGTTTTGCTTTCTTACCTCCCTTAATGCATCAAGGGCATGAATAAGCTCACCCTCAAGATCAACTTCTCCTTTCTCTGATTCTTCCTCTATTTGTTTACCTTTGAAAACATCTTCATTCTTTTTTGACTTATCTTCTATAGGATCACCTCCTTCTTCCTCTATTGCCATGAGTAGATTCTCTTCTGGTCCTTCAAGTGTATCTTCATATTCATCATCACTGAAACTGAAACCACTCCTTGTACAACTATCTTCAATATGACCAAAATTTCCACATCTAAAACACTTGAGGATTATTGGTGACCTTTTCTTAACCACTTCTTTTTATTTTTCTAGAAATAGAACTTCATATTTATCATTATCTGAGGAACTATCATCACTATCACTTGAATACTTACTTGCTTTGTCTGCATAGAAACTCTTCTTCTATCTTTGGAAGAACTTCTTTCCTTGCTTGCCTTGTCCATCCCTACTTTTCTTTTGGTACCTATATTTTTCTGTTTCCCTGTTCTTATGATCTTATTTTTCTTCATCATTGCTATTTCTAGCTTCTTGACAATCAGATGCATAGTGACCATACTTTCCACAATTGAAACATCTAACAGATTTCGTACCTTTAAAATTTCTTGGATCCTTGTTCCTTCTACCATAATTTGCTTCTTCATCACTGGATAACTCATTGCTTGAATCTGAATTCTTACCCTTTGTCTTCTTGGTAGCTTTGAAGGCTGCTTCTTTCTAGGGATTAGGTTCCTCTTTTGTTCTCATCTCAAAAGTTGTAAGAATGCCATGTAATTCATCCCTTGTCAAAATATCACTATCTTTTGATTCCTCTATAGCTGAAATATTTTCACTAAACCTTTTTGGGAGTGACCTTAAAATCTTATCACAAACATCAGATTCTTGAACTTCAAGTCCAAGTCCTTGCATGGAGTTAACAACCTCATCTACACGAAGTAGATAAGCACTAATGTTTTCCTCATCCTTCATTTTTAGATCTTCAAATATTCCCTTGAGATTTTGCAACTTTACCTTTTTGACCTTTTTATCTCCTTCATATATGCCTTGCAATTTATCCCAAATTTCCTTTGCTGATTTGTAGTGCATAACCTTTATAAACTCTGTTTTATGCAAACCTCTCAAAATTGCATTCATTGCTTTTGAATTGTAATGATGTAGAAGCTTACCATATTTATCTGTAGGTGGAGTAGTTGGTGGTGTGTATCCATTTTCAACTACTTCCCATATTTCATTTCCAAGTGCCATCAGGTGAATCTTCATTCTCATACTCCAGAATACATAATCACTCCCATAAAACACTGGTGCTAAATTATCTGAGGATCCACTCTTAGAATCCATCTGTGTTCTTGTGAGCTTTTCCTTCAAGTTATTAAACTCTTTCGAAGGAACCTACTCTGATACCAATTGAAGAACACAAGCTTATACTAAGAGGGGGGTGAATAATATAAGACCACTTTTTACTTTTCTTTCCCAAATAATATTATGCAATATATCAATGGCAATATCAATAGTAGTAATAAAAGCAATGCATAAATCACCACACATAATAGAGACACCAATTTAACGTGGTTCACCCAATGTGGGCTACTCCATGGAGAAAATATTTCACTAAAATTTTCTCAACAAATATCTTTGGGAATCCTTTCCCTATTACAATGTTTATGGACCTCTATCCAAAGGAGACACCAATCCCCTAATCAAGTTCATGGATATCTATCCATAAGGAGAACTCCTTCTCTTTCTCTGATGGTGATCTTCTAGAAGAACTGTTGCCTCCACTACACTGGCTTATGGATCTCTATCCATTGAAGACTCCTACCCTCACTCAGAAGACCTATCTTCACTACCTTAGCTAATGGACCTCTATCCACTGGAGACTATCATCCTCTATACTCTATCACCTCCAAAGATTACTCTCAGATCTATCTCAAATCTATCACTAAACATAGTCCTTTAGTCTAGCATAAATCTGCTCAAACTCTATCCTCAATATAACATAAAAATATCCTTATGGCCTAGCACAAATCTGCTCAATCTCTATCCTCAAATCTGCACTAAACATAGTCCTTCGGTCTAGCACAAATATGCTTAATATCTATCCTCAAGCCTTAACATAAAGCTTGACTCAATCACAAATCAACTCTTCTAGATCTACTCCAAACCTTAACTCAAGGTTTGAACAAATCAATCAATCAACTCTGCTCTAAGTCTTCTCAAAGACTTATCTCAAATCTGCATTGTAAGCTTCCACAAAAGCTCACACTAATTGTCCACAAGTCCTCTCTAGAACTTGTCCAATCTGCTCAAAAAGTCTTCACCAAGACTTAACTCAAATATGCTCAACAAGTCCTCACTAGAACTTGTCCAATCTGCTCAACAAGTCTTCACAAGACTTACCTCAATTCTGCTCAACAAGTCCTTAAGTCCACTCTAGGACTTACTCAAATCTATCCACTAGCTTTCACAAAATTTATACAACTCAACTCAATCTATTATATAAAACCTCTTCAATCACATAAACAAGTTTCACACAGAATATTGTATAGAAACATATAGAGAATGGTTAGAGACTCAATATGTTTCACTCTTGCACAACACTCAATCACTTTCAATCTCTTTTCAAAATCAAATCATAATATGGAACAATTTGTTTCATAGAACTTGAACTATCACTTCAACACTTCCAATCAACTAAGCTCAAACAACTCCACTCAACCAATCACTCAATGAAGCACTCCTTGCTTACAAACCCTAGTCCAAGCATATGAACACTCACTCATTTATTTTCAATAATGCTTATCAAACAATCTCACATAACAATGATACTCATGATCTTTGCACAAACCCTAGTTCAAGATAGTTCTCAACTTCACATAACAATGATACTCATGTTCTTTCACAAACCCTAGTCAAGCATATGAAAGCTTACTCAATATTTCCAACAATGCTTATCAAACAAGGTTTCTAGTATCAACTTTCATTCCAGAAAACCAAACTCAACAATGCTTATCAAACAATCCTTTTCACTCCAACTTAGCATTCACAACATCCACCAATCACTCTCAAGGATGATATGCCCTTACCTCTTGTTTGAAGATGATTTGACCTCAAACACCTGTCTCAATCACAACCACTCTTTTTGCCAATCTCAAGGGTTAGATAGCAAATATCTGTCCTTAATATTTTCTCACAAAAATATTTCACCAAGTCAAAATATCAAAAACTTACTCAACCTTATTTCTCCTTTCAATACAATTTTTATTAACTTTGTTTTAACAAAAATATCTAACTCCCTTGGCACACCTTATTACTCCTCTTATAAACTCAAAGCACTCAAAAATCAAATCACAAAAATAAAATTATGCATACCCTTTTATCTCCCTTATTTAACTCACAAAACCCTTTTTAAATAATGCAATATCCAATCAATAAGACCTTAGGAAATTAAAAATTAATTTCCACCTTAGCAATTTCAACTTCCACCTTAGCAATTTTGGATGCAACAATTTAAACCTTGCAATAAAAGCGCATACCTTATACACTTCACCAAAAGGGCCTCGATGGGTTTCGAACGTGCAACCTCTCCCTACCGAGCACCTTTGCAAAGCGTGTGCCCACCGCGTGGGCTACGTGCCTCCACGCAAAGGGAAAGGCTAGCGCCTTCCCTTTGTCCTTCACCAACTATGCAAACTTCAATGAAAACCTTCCTCCGCTTAGCAAAAATGAAGACCACGGGATTCGATCCCTCAACCTTGCACCAACAAACGTCCTAGCGCAGCCTCTAGCTGCCAATCGTGCTACCCAACGCCTTGCAACGTGGAGTGAGCTCCCCTCTTCCTTGTCCTAT
Source organism: Wollemia nobilis (assembly GCA_028583015.1). Taxonomy (NCBI): domain Eukaryota; kingdom Viridiplantae; phylum Streptophyta; class Pinopsida; order Araucariales; family Araucariaceae; genus Wollemia; species Wollemia nobilis. The sequence goes on along the minus strand of JAQPPZ010003305.1, from coordinate 6,669,588 downwards.
GTTCTACCTCTCAAAAGCTTTTAAAACACACACGATCTTCTTCCTTGTCTTGCACATGATATTCGCTTATGTCATATGGATCGCATGGATAAATATTTGCCATAGTGTTTGCCCTCCTTTATATGCAAAGTGCCATAAGCTCCAAGACGTCGACAAACATTTTAATTCGATTAATTCGAATTATTTAAACTTTGCACCCTTATAACCCTAACCTTTAGGGTTTTAAATTAAATCATAAATTAATTTATAATTAACTTATTATAATTAATTTATAATTAACTTAATAACTCTTAGAGTTAATCAAATTAAATTATAAATTAATTTATAATGAAATTATTATAATTAATTTAAATCTCTAGGTCTTGACCTTAGACCTTTAATATTATAATAAAATATTATAATATTATTTTTCTTGGGCCTTCCTTTTGCCCTTTAGACCTCATCTGACCACCTGGAAGCAATCTTTCTTTTGCACTGATTACGGAAACTGAAACTGATGTTGCTCACTGAAACTGATGCTCACTGATCCTGACTTCTTGACATCAATGACAACAAAACCTGCTCATATTTCCAATAAGTTGTGCTACATGCTTTATATATGTATGATTCAATATATTTACATTCATATTATTGCTTATAATGAATGTTATTGTTGGACATTTTGACTAGATAAGTTGTCATTTTTTTTTGGTATATAAGATACTATAGCATTAATATAGATAAGTTGTCATTGATGTCAAGAGTGAGTTGTCATTGATGTCAGAAGGTATTAAGGAAAAAATCAATTGATTGGTTCTAAAAGAGCTTCATAATTTTATGTGAGCAAAAATAAAAGGTTTTTTATTAAAACCATGAAGGAACAAAATAAAAGGTTTTTATTAAAACCATGGATGAACAATGTAAAAGGTTTTTTTATAAAAACCCAAGGAGGCCTTTAATTTCAAATTAAAAATCCCAAGGAAGTTTTAATATTTAATTCATAAATATTTAAATTCAAATTGAATTTAAATTTTATAAATAAATATTATTTATTTATTCAAAATGACAAAACTTAAGTTTATTCTACTGATGTGCAAGTCAAATACTTCCCCCCTGTCGACGTGATGGAAGTGATAATAAAGGCGCATATATATTGCCTTTGCTAAGGCCAAAAAGTATGAGTGATATCCTTTGAAAAATGTGCTATAAATCATGGAGGAAACATAGTAGTTTTAGTGCACTATGTAAATCCAAAATTCGACATGTTTAAGACATCGAGGTGCTTAGTTCCTAGCACCATCCGATGGCTAGCTCAGGTGGCATTTGTCTTGGTGCTTGTGGCATAGTTTTTATGGGTTTGAAACCCGTCGGTAGCAAGTTTGGAAAACCTTTTTGTGTTTTTGTTTTTGTAGAGACGGTAATAGAGTGTGTGGGCACTCTAGCTCCCACGTGAGAACCTAGCTCACACAGTAGCCAAGGCTGTGGCTAGGGTACAAATTTTATATCTTTAAAATTTCTTGGATCCTTTTTCATTCTACCATAATTTGCTTCTTCATCACTGGATAACTCATTGCTTGAATTTGAATTCTTACCCTTTATCTTCTTAGTGGCTTTGAAGGTTGCTTCTTTCTAGGGATTAGGTTCCTCTTTTGTTCTCATCTCAAAGGCTATGAGGATGCCAAGTAATTCATCCCTTGTCAAAATATCACCATATTTTGATTCCTCTATAGTTGAAATATTTTCACTGAACCTTTTTTGGAGTGACCTTAAAATCTTATCACAAACATCATATTCTTGAACTTCAAGTCCAAGCCCTTGCATTGAGTTAATAACCTCATCTACACGAAGCAAATAAACACTAATGTTTTTCTCATCCTTCATTTTTAGATCTTCAAATTATCCCTTGAGATTTTGTAACTTTACCTTTTTGAATTTTTTATCTCCTTCATATATACCTTGCAACTTATCCCAAATTTCCTTCGTTGATTTGTAGTGCATAACCTTTATAAACTCTATTCTATGCAGACCTCTTAAAATTGCATTCATTGCTTTTGAATTGTAATGATGTAGAAGCTTACCATATTTATCTATAGGTGGAGTAGCTGGTGGTGTGTATCTATTTTCAACTTCTTCCCATATTTTATTTCCAAGTGCCATTAGGTGAATATTCATTCTCATAATCTAGAATACATAATCGTTGCCATAAAATACTGGTACTGAATAATCTAAGGATACACTCTTAGAATTCATTTGTATTCTTGTGAGCTTTGTCTTCAAGTTATTAATGTATTTCAAAGGAACCTACTCTGATACCAATTGAAGAACACAAGCTTATACTGAGAGGGGGGTGAATAGTATAAAACCAATTTTTACTTTTCTTTCCTAAATAATATTATACAATATATCAATAGCAATATCAATAGTAGTAATAAAAGTAATGCACAAATCACCACATACAATAGATACACCAATTTAACATGGTTTACCCAATGTGGGTTACTCCACAGAAAAAATATTTCACTAATATTTTCTCAAAAAATATCTTTTGGAATCCTTCATTATTACAATATTTATGGACATCTATCCAAAGTAAAAACCATTCCCCTAATAAATTTTGTGGATATCTATCCACAAGATAACTCCTAATTTGCTCTAGATGGTGATCTTCTAGAAGAATTGTTGCCTTCACTGCACTGTCTTATGGATCTCTATCCACTGAAGACACCTTCCCTCACTCAGAAGACATATCTTCACTACCTTGGCTAATGGACCTCTATCAACTAAAGACTGTCATCCTTTATAATCTTTCGCCTCCAAATATTTCTCTCAGCTCTATCTCAAATCTACACTAAACATAGTCCTTTAGTCTACCATAGATCTACTCAAACTTTGTCCTCAAATATGCACTAAATATAGTCCTTATGTTTAGCATAAATCTGCTCAATATTTTTACTCAAATCTACACTAAACACAATCCTTCAGTATAGCACAAATATGATCAATATATGTCCTTAAATCTACACTAAACACAGTCCTTTGGTCTAGCACAAATCTTCTTAATATCTATCTTCAAGCCTTAACATAAAGCTTGAATCAATCACAAATCAACTCTGTTGGATCTATTCCAAACCTTAACCCAAGGTTTGAACAAATAAATCAATCAAATCTACTCTTAAATCTTCTCAAAAACTTGTCTCAAATCTACATTGTAAGCTTCCACAAAAGCTCACACTAATCTGTCCACAAGTCCTCTCTAGAACTTGTCTAGTATTCTCAACAAGTCTTCAACAAGACTTACCTCAAATCTTCTCAACAAGTCCTCACTAGAACTTATACAATGTGTTCAACAAGTCTTCACTAGGACTTGCCTCAAATCTGCTCAACATGTCCTCACTAGAACTTGTCCAATTTATTCAACAAGTCATCACCAAGACTTGCCTAAGATATGTATTGTAAGCTTCCACAAAAGCTTACTCAACTCAGTCCTTAAGTCCACTCTAGGACTTACTCAAATTAGCTCACAAGCCTTCATAAAATCTTATTCAATTCAACTCAATATTTCATATAAAACCTCTTCAATCACATAAATAAACTTCACACAAAATCTTGAACCATATAGAGAATTTTTAGAGACTCAATATGTTTCACTCTTGCACAACATTCAATCTCTTTAAATCTCTTTTCAAAATCAAATCAAAATATGGAACAATTTGTTTCATAGAACTTTAACTATCACTTCAACACTTCCAATCAACTAAGCTTAAACAAGTCTACTCAACCAATCACTCAATGAAGCACTCTTTGCTTACAAACCCTAGTCCAGCATATGAACACACTCATTTATTTTCAATAATGCTTTTGAAACAATCTCACTTAACAATGATACTCATGATCTTTGCACAAACCCTAGTTCAAGATAGTTCTCAACTTCACATAACAATGATACTCATGTTATTTCACAAACCCTAGTAGCAGTCAAGTATATGAAAGCTTACTCAATATTTTCAACAATGCTTATCAAACAAGGTTTCTAGTATCAAATTTAATTCCAAAAAATCAAACTCAACAATGCTTATCAAACAATCCTTTTCACTCCAACTTAGCATTCACAACATCCACCAATCACTCTCAAGGATGATATGCCCTTACCTCTTGTTTGAATATGATTTTACCTCAAACACATGTCTCAATCACAACCACTCTTTTTACTAGTCTTAAGGGTTAGATAGCAAATATTTTTCCTTAATAATTTCTCATAAAAATATTTCACTAAGTTAAAAAATCACAAACTTACTATGCCTTATTTATCCTTTCAATACAATTTTTATTAACTTTGTTTCAAAAAAAATATCTAGCTCCCTTGGCACACCTTATTACTCCTTTTATAACCTCAAAGAACTCAAAAATAAAATCACAAAAATAAAGTTATGCATACCCTTTTATCTCCCTTATTTAGCTCACAAAACCCTTTTTAAATAATGCAATATCCAATCAATAAGACCTTAGGAATTTAAAAATTAATTTCCACCTTAGTAATTTCAACTTCCAGCTTAGCAATTTTTGATACAACAATTTAAAACTTACAATAAACGTGCATACCTTATACACTTCACCAAAAGGGCCTCGACAGGTTTCGAATGCATAACCTCTCCCTATCGAGCGGCTTTACAAAGTGTGTGCCCACTGCGTAGGCTACGTACCTCCATGCAAAGGGAAAGGCTAGTGACTTCCCTTTGTCCTTCATCGACTATGCAAACTTCAACAAAAACCTTCCTTCACTTAGCAAAAATGAATACAACAAGATTTGATCCCTCAATTTTGCACCAACAAATGTCTTAGTGAGGTCTCTAGCTGCCAATCGTGCTACCCAACACCTTGCAACATGGAGTGAGTTCCTCTCTTCCTTGTCCTATGTTCTAACTCTCAAAAGCTTTTAAAACACACACGATCTTCTTCCTTGCCTTGCACATGATATTCACTTATGCCATATGGATTGCATGGATAATATTTGCCATAGTGTTTGCCCCCATTTATATGCAAAGTGCCATTAGCTCCAAGACGTTGGCGAACATTTTAATTCGATTAATTTGAATTATTTAAAAATTTGCACCCTTATAACCCTATACTTTAGGGTTTTAAATTAAATCATAAATTAATTTATAATTAATTTATATTTAACTTAATAACTCTTAGAGTTAATCAAATTAAATTATAAATTAATTTATAGTGAAATTATTATAATTAATTTAAATCTCTAGGTCTTGACCTTAGAGATTTAATATTATAATAAAATACTATAATATTATTTTTCTTGGATCTTCCTATTGCCCTTTAGACCTCATCTGACCACCTAGAAGCAATATTTCTTTTGCACTGACTACAAAAACAAAAAATGATGTTGCTCACTGAAACTGATGCTTACTGATCCTGACTTCTTAACATCAATGACAACAAAACCTGCTCATATTTCCAATAAGTTGTGCTACATGATTTATATACGTATGATTCAAGATATTTACATTCATATTATTGCTTATAATGAATGTTATTGTTGGACATTTTGACTAGATAAGTTGTCATTTTTTTTTGGTATATAAGATACTATAACATTAATATAGATAAGTTGTCATTGATGTCAAGAGTGAGTTGTCATTGATGTCAAAAGGTATTAACGAAAATCAATTGATTGGTTCTAAAAGAGCTTCATAATTTTATGTGAGCAAAAATAAAAGGTTTTTTATTAAAACCATGAAAGAACAAAATAAAATGTTTTTATTAAAACCATGGATGAGCAATGTAAAATGTTTTTTTATAAAAACCCAAGGAGGCCTTTAATTTCAAATTAGAAATCCCAAGGAAGTTTTAATATTTAATTTATAAATATTTAAATTCAAATTTAATTTAAATTTTATAAATAAATATTATTTATTTATTCAAAGTGGCAAAAACTAAGTTTATTCTGCTGATGTGCAAGTCAAATACTTCCCCCTCGTCGACGTGATGGAAGTGATAATAAAGGCATATATATATTGCCTTTGCTAAGGCCAAAAAGTATGAGTGATATCCTTTGAAAAATACGCTATAAATCATGGAGGAAACATAGTAGTTTTAGTGCACTGTGTAAATCCAAAATTTGGCATGTTTAAGACATAGAGGTGCTTAGTTCCTAGCACCATTTGGTGGCTAGCTCAGGTGGCATTTGTATTGGTGCTTGTGGCATAGTGGTTATCTCAGGTGGCATTTGTCTTGGTGCTTGTGGCATAGTGGTTATGGGTTTGAAACCTGACAGTAGCAAGTTTGGAAGCCCTTTTGTGTTTTTGTTTTTTTAGAGAAGGTAATAGAGTGTGTGGGCACTCTAGCTCCCATGTGAGAACCTAGCTCACACAGTAGACAAGGTTGTGGCTAGGGTGCTTGGGGAGGCAACGTCATGGGTTCAAAACCCACAAGGGGCGAAGGTACATTTTTTTTATTTACTTTTCATTGCCCTAAGGTTTGATGTGAGGTAGTTGGGAGGCATAAGTATTAATTAAATTTAATTTCTTGTGGTGATTTTTTATGGTAAAATAGTGAAGGGAGTTATAAGGAGTTTGATCTTAATTTTAAAATAAATTCCTAATTGTTATATTTGCATATTGGAGGAGTAAGCCTTTTAAGATGTTGATTTTATTTTAAAGGACTTTTTGCCAAAGGGATTATTGTTAAGTAATTGTTCTAATATTTTTAAGGTGTTGGATGTTATTTTAAAGATGGAGTGATAAGGTGTTTTAGTGTTTGATATTATTTTATATTGTGATTACTTGAGAGAGAGATTATTATCTTCTAACCTCCTTGAGTTTTGCAAAGAAGTGTTTATGATTATGGCAGATTTTTGGGGTCTACTCCTCATCAAGAAAAAGGTATGTACACATTCTTCCTTGGTTAAGTTGATTGGTTGGTTTTCTGGAAAAGAACTTTGGAGTGAAAGGACTTGATTAGGTTTCCTTATTGAGTTATTGAGCTATTGTGAAGTGAATGCTATGCACCTTGTTTTATAAGCATTATCATTGAAGTGAATGGTTGAGTGAAGAACTTGAAATAGGGTTTGGAAAGAACAAGTGTATCATTGTTATGTGAGATTGGTTGATAATAATTGTTGGAGATATTTAAGTGAATGTTCATATGCTTGGACTACATTTTGTGAGCAATAATTATTTCATTCAGTGATTTGTTGAGTAGAATTGATTGAGCCTAGTCAAGTGAATGTGTTCAAGTGAATTGTTCAAGTTCTATGAAATAAATTTTTCTATATTCTAAATTGAGTTGAGGAAGTGATTGAGAGTTAGTGAGTGTGAAGCATATTTAGTCTCTAACAATTCTCTATATTTTTATGTGGTAAAAGGAGTGATTAAAAGTGATTGAGCATTGTGATGAATGTGAAGCATATTCAGTCTCTAACAATTCTCTATATGTTTCTAAAATAATGATTGAAATTAATTGAGCTTTGTGATGAGTGTGAAGTATATTGAGTCTCTAACAATTCTCTTTATATTTCTATAATATTGGACAAGTTCTAGTGTGGACTTGTTGAGCATATTTGAGGTAAGTATTTGAAAATACTTGTGGATAGATTTGTGTGAGCTTTTATGGAAGCTTATAATACAGTTTGAGAGCATATGTGGATAAGTTCTAGTGAGGACTTATTGAGCAGATTTGGACAAGTTCTACCAAGGACTTGTTGAGAGCATATTGGACAAGTTCTTGAGAGAACTTGTGGACATATTAGTGTGAGCTTTTGTGGAAGCTTACAAGGAAAATTTGAGACAAGTCTTTGAGAAGACTTGTGAGTAGATTTGATTGATTTGTTCAAACCTTGAGTTAAGGTTTGTGGTAGATCTAGCAGAGTTGATTTGAGATTCAGTCAAGATTTATGTTAAGGCTTGAGGATAGATTTGTGCTAGACCGAAGGACTGTTTTTAGTGTAGATCAAAGGACAAATATTGAGGACAAATTTGTGCTAGACTGAAGGATTGTGTTTAGTAAAGATCATAGGATAGTTATTGAGGATAGATTTGTGCTAGACCAAAGGACTATGTTTAGTACATATTTGAGGATAGCATTTGGTGTAGATTTGAGTAAAAGTTTGTGTCATATAAGAGATAGAGACAGAGTATATTTGTGCTAGACTAAAGGACTATGTTTAGTGCAAATTTGAGACAAATATTTGGAGGTGATAGAGTATATAGGATTACAGTATATAATGGATATATATCCATTAAATAGGGTAGTGAGGATATGTGTCTTCAGTGGATAGAGATACATTAGCCAGAGTAGTGGGGGAAACAGTTCTTCTAGAATATCACCAATCAAAGTTAAGGAGAAAGGAGTTCTCCTATGGATAGAGATACATGAAATTGATTAGGGTATTGGTGTCTCATTTGGACATAGGTCCATAAACACTGTAATAGAGAAAGGATTCCCAAGAGATTTCTTGATAAAATTTTAGTGAAATATTTTCTCCGTGGAGTAGCCCACATTGGGTGAACCATGTAAAATTGGTGTCTTTATTATGTGTGGTGATTTATGCATTGCTTTGATTACTAATATTGATATTGTTATCTATACATTGCATAATATTGATAAGGAAATAAAAGTAAAAAAGGGTCTTATACTATTCACCCCCTCTCAGTATAAGCTTATGTTCTTCAATTGATATCAGAGTGGGTTCCTTTGGAAGAGTTTTAGATTTTGAATGAAAAGCTTTAAATAACACAATAGATTCTAATAATATGTCCTTGTATAATTCAACACCAATTTTTTGTGGAAGTTATTATATATATTGGAGTATGAGAATGAAAGTTCACCTGATGACACTTGGCAATGAAATTTGGGAAGCATTTGAAAATGGATACATACCACCAACTGATCTACCTATAGGTAAGGAAGGTAAGCTTCTACAATATTAAAATTCAAAAGTAATGAATGCAATTTTGAGAGGTTTGCATAGAACATAATCAATAAAAGCTATGCGTTGTAAATATGCAAATGAAATTTGGGATAAGTTGCAAAGCATTTATGAAGGAGAAAAAAGTGTCAAAAAGGCAAAGATACAAAATATCAAAGGATAATTTGAAGAATTAAGAATGAAGAATGAGGAAAACATTAGTACTTATCTACTTTGGGTAGATGAGGTTGTTAATGCTATGCAAGGACTTGGACTTAATATTGAAGAATCAGATATTTATGATAAGATCTTAAGGTCTCTCCCAACAAGGTTTAGTGAAAATATTTCAAATATAGAAAAGGCAAAGGATGGTGATTCTTTGACAAGAGAAATGTTACTTGGTATTATCACGGCCTTTGAGTTAAGAAAAAAATATAAACCTAATATTTAGAAGGAAGAAACCTTTAGAGAAATTAAGAAGACAAAGGGTAAGAATTTAGAATCGAGCAATGAGTCATCCAATTATGAAGAAGCAAATTATGGTAGAAATACTAAATATTCAAGAAGATTTAAATATGTAAAATCAGTTAGATATTTCAATTGTGCAAAGTATGGTCACTATGCAACTGATTTTAAAGAAGCTAAAAATAAAAATTATGAAGAAAAAAAGGATCACAGGAACATAGAATCACAAATATTTAGGTATCACAAGAAAGGCAAGGATGGACAAAGCAAACAAGGAAAGAAATTTTTTCAAAGAAAAAAAAGGAGCTATTATGCAGATAAGCCAAGTAAGTACTCAAGTTATAGTGATGCTAGTTCTTCAAGTAATGATAAATATGAAGTCCTATTTCTGATTGAAGAAAAATAAGAAGTTAAGAAAAGGTCACCAAATCACCAATAATTCTCAAGTGTTTTAGATGTGGTAAATTTGAACATCTTGAAGATACTTGTACAAGTAATGGTTTCAATTTAAATTGTGATGAATATGAGGATGCACTTGAAGGACCAGAAGAGAATCTTCTAATGGCACTAGACAAAGAATAAGGTGATCCTATAGAAGACAAGTCAAAATAAAATGAAGATGTAGACAAAGGCAAACAAATAGAGGAAGAATTAGAAAAAGGAGGAGTTGATCTTGAAGGAGAGCTTATTTATGCTCTTAAACATTTAAAAAAGATAAGAAATCAAAACTTCCAACTTGAATTTAAGTTTTAAGAATGATGAAGAAAGAGGAAAGCTTATAAAATATCTAAATAAGTCAATGACTAAGACAAATAAGTTCAAGGATAAGCTAGAAGCAAAGGTCTTAGAATGTGAAAAGTTAGAACAAGAAGTAGCTCTACTAAGGGAAGAATTACAAAAGTCCAAGGACAAGCTACATAAGTTTTGGGAGAGCTAAAATATTGTAGATAAGATTATCAAGGTACAAAGAAGTTCAATAAACAAAATAGGTCTTGGTTTTGAACAGGCTCAAAAGAAATAAGAAGAGTCAACCTCAAGTTTTGAAGAAGAAGAAACTGAAGAACACAAGTTTATACTGAGAGGGGGGTGAACAATATAAGATCATTTTTTACTTTTATTTTCAATCAATATTATGCAATATAAATATAACAATATCAATAGCAGTAACCAAATAAATGCACAAATCATCACACACAATAGAGACATCAATTTAACGTTTATGGATATCAGTAACCAAATGTGGGATACTCCACAGAGAAAATATTTCACTAATATTTTCTCAATAAATCTCTTGGTAATCATTTCCCTGTTACAATGTTTATGGATATCTATCCAAATAAAATACCAATCCCCTAAATCAAGTTCATGGATCTCTATCCACAAGAGAAATCCTTCTGTACTTTAGATTGTGATCCTCTAGAAGACTACTATCTCCACTACATTGGCTTGTGGATATCTCTCCATTGAAGAATATTATCCCCACTCAGAAGACCTATCCTCACTACCTTTGTTGATGGATATCTATCCACTAGAGACCACTATCCTCTTTCCTCTGTCACATCTAAATATCTATCTAAAATTTGCACTAAACACACTCCTTCGATCTAGCACAAATCTGTTCAATCTCTATCTCTGATATGGCACAAACCTATCCTTAAATCTACACCAAACTCTACTCCATAAGTCCACACATAAATTGCTTAAATATTCTCAACAAGTCCACTCACAACTTGCTCAAATTTGCTCAACAAGTCCACTCATAACTTGCTCAAATATACTCAACGAGTCCACTCAGAACTTGCTCAATAAGTCCACTCAGAATTTTAACCAAATCTATATTGTAAGCTTCCACAAAAATCTCACACAAAATCAGTCCACAAGTCTCCTCAAAGACTTACCTCAAGTCTGCTTAACAACTCCACATAGAATTTTTCCAATATCATAGAAACATAAATAAAATTGTTAGAGACTCAATATTTTCTACACTCAATGCTCAATTACTTTCTCAAATCAAATCAGAATATAGAATAGTTTATTTTATGGAACTTGAACAAACACTTTACATATCCACTTGACTAGGCTCAATCAACTCTACTCATCCAATCACTCAATGAAACGCCCCTTTCTCATAAACCCTAGTCCAAGCATATAACCACAAACTCAAAATGTTTCCAACAATGCTCAACAACTAATCTCACATAATAATGATACTCATGTTCTTTTCAAAACCCTAACTTAAGTTCTTTGCTCAACAACTCAATTCAAAAACAATGCTTATAAAAAAATGTTCACATAACAATGATACTCATGCCCTTTGTAAAAGCCTAACTCAAGCTCTTCACACAACCAATTGCTTCAACAACAATGCTTATCAAACAAGGTTTTAACAACAACTCTTTATTCCAGAAAACCTTGATGCATTAACTCAAACACTATCAAAAGGAAACCCTAATCAAGTCCTTTTCACTCCAAACTTATATTTTAGAAAACCAATCAATAAACTCAACTTATGGAAGAATGTGCTCATACCTTTATATTTAATATGAAGGGATCTTATAAATATGTCACAACCACAAACAATTCTATGTCAAACTGAAAGATATTAGAAGATAAATATTTCTCACAATATAATGTAAATACTCAATTACACATTATCACTCCACCTTTCAAAAATAACCATCAACATACATAAACTATTTATCCAGTAACACCTTATAAAATCCCAACTAAAAATAAATTCAACTTCCATCAAAATAACTCAAAATATCTTAAATAATTTAATGGCAAAAAGAACTTCGGAAAGAATCAAATATTCTTTCCTTAAAATAACATAAATCATTTCTCAATAAAACAATCTTTCAAAAACCCTTTTAACTCCAAATGGCACAAATCAATTTCCAAAAAAATAATTCTTCAACAAACCCTTAAAAATCCAAACAACACAAATCAATTACCAAACCATAATTCAACAAACCCTTATAACTCCAAACCACACCTTAGAAAAACTTTAGGTAATATAAAAATTTAGTCAAAAATTATCTTTGCCACTAGTGGGATTCGAACCCACAATATTTGCCCCCACGAGTGCTCTAGTCGTGGATTTGACCATCATGTACGCTAGATGCACATGTGAGAGCTTGGATGCTCTTCATACCCTTTGTCCTAGGCTGGTGCTCAAAACGAGCATGTGCAAAAGACTTCCCTTGACACTCAAGACACACACCACTCCACACAAATTCATCGCGGGCTCCTCAACTCCCAATGCCTTCACAAAATGTGCACTACCAATGGACCATCGTGTCCTTTGTGATTCAACCAATATACTCTTCCCATTATGTCTTTGACCCGGTGATAAAGACAAGAAAATACCTTGTCTTCTTCCTCAATGATAAACGATTGCACGAAAATATTTCCAACTTTGTCGCATGCATTAAAATGTCAAGAAGTGAATTTTGAATGCCTCTTTGGCATTAATTCATGCACGAATTCCTTTTTTTTCTTAGACGTCGGTGCTCCCACTTATTTGATGATGTCGATGCTTTCCAACTTTTATAATTTATAAATTATTTAAATTCTAAAGAGTTTAAAATTTATAAATTATATTTATAAAATTTAACTTTAAGGAGATTAAAGCCTTCCTTGGGTTTAAAATTAAACTTTTAATTTATAAATTATTATGTGACCATGGGTCTTTTAAAATCTTAACTGCCATATCAATGTGTGAGGAGACTTTTATATTATCATAATGATTTTGTATAAAACCATTTAATCTTCCACCATGAGTTTACCATAAATCTTCATAAAACATTACTTTTCCAACTATTTCTTCAACTCTTCATAGTGTCTGTGGTGATATTGATAGTGTGATCCATGGTATTAATGACGTATTCATATGTTTACTTTGGAATAAATGAGGACTTTTCACCTTGACATCAATGACAACTAAATGAGCTCAAAATGTCCAACAATCTCCCCCTTTTTCATTGATGGCAAACCAAATTATTTTAACTAAAAATTTGATATTTCCTTTGTTCTGCTCCCCCTGGGACATTTCTCCCCCTGGCTCAATTCTCTCTCAAATATCAAATATCTCCCCATTACTTAAATCTCTCCCAATTTGAAATCAATAGTAAAGGGTCACCTTTGGGGCTTGATGCTAAGCATGAGCTTCTTAGCTTAACCCCTCCCCCACCTCCTCATGACGTGGTTAATTCTGGGGTGGTAGTATTTCTACTCCTAGAAAGCATTGTTCTTTACATTTATCTTCTTTCCTTCTTATCTAAGATTTTTGTTTCCTTTGATTGTTTTCCATGTCCACGTTCCTATCCATATCTACATTCATGTCCCTATTCCTATTCCTATTTTTGTTCCTGTTCATGTCCATGTTCCTATTCTTGTTCTTATCCATGTTCATGTTCTTGTTCCTATTCCTGTTCATATCCATGTTCCTGTTCTTCTTCCTATTCATGTTCCTGTTCCTGTTCCTATTCATGTTCCTTATTGATTCTAGAATTTCTGATCTACACCACTTTGCTCTATGACCATCATTATTGTACTTATACTACTTAATGTTATTATTCCTTGAAGGTGCAAATTCTTTAATATTTCTCCTAGTGAAGCCATATCCTCTTTTGTCATGAACCCTGCAATTCATTGCCTTGTGACCAAATTGATTACATGAGTAGCAATATCGATGAAAATGTTGTTTGTTCTCATATTCATGTCTTTCATGTGTCCTGCATTGTGAAGCCTTGTGACCAAACTTGTGACATCAAAAGCATCTTCCATTGAAGCTTCCTTGTCTTGACCTCATTGGCCTCTTAGTATCTCTTGACCAATTATAATTGTCATTCTATCTATATCTTCTTTGTGCATTGTTCCTATCTTTGTTGAACTCTATATTGTCCAACTCATGCTCAGATGTCTCACTTTATTTACACTGACTTATTCTAAAATATCTTCATCTGAATTTTCTTCTTCTCCAAAATTTGAAGTTGACTCTCCTTCTCATTTATTTTGATTCTGTTCAAATCCAAGACCTTTCTTGCTTGATGTAGTCTTTTGTATCTTAATGAACTTATCCAAGTTCTTTGAGCTATTTTTAAACCCTTTCATCTTGACCTTGGAGTCCTCTAAATATTCTCTTAGTAGTTCCACTTCTTGTGCTAAATTTTCACATTATAAGATCTTTGCTTCTAACATATCCTTGAACCTTTTTGCCTTAGCCTTTGAATTTTATAAATCCTCTATAAGAAATCTTCTCTCTTCATCACATTCTTCAAACTTAATCTCAAGTTTAGAGTTTTTCTTTGTTACCTTATTTACTGTTTCAAGAGCATAAATAAGTTCTCCCTTTTTATTGAGTAAATACTTCTTATACATATACATATCCGCCATGGGGATTGAACCCGGGTCACATCATTGATAATGCAAGTGGCGTACTTACTGGTAGACCACATCACATGGATAAATAAGTTATCCCTTGAGATCATATCCATCTTTCTTTGAATATTCCTCTATTTTTTTACCTTTGTCCTCATATTTATTTTCTATTGTCTGCTTCTATAGGATCATATTTTCCTTCTTCTAGTGCCATTAGAATATTATCTTATGGTCCTTCAAGTGTATATTCATATTCATAATCATTGAAACTATAACCATTTCTTGTAAAACTATATTCAAGATGTCCAAATTTACCACATCTAAAACACTTGAGAATCATTGGAGTCTTTTTCTTAACTTGCTCTTTTTCTTCAATCATAAATAGGACTTCATCTCTATCATTGTCTGAAAAGCTAGCATCACTATCACTTGAGTACTTACTTGCCTTATTCGCATAGTAGCGCCTCTTTTGTATTTTAAAGAACTTATTTCCTTGTCTACTTTGTCCATCCTTGCTTTTCTTCTGGTGCCTATATCTTTTTGATTCCCTATTCCTGTGATCCTATTTTTCTTCACCATGGTTGTTATTTGGTTCTTGATAATATATTGCAAAATGTCTAAACTTTCCATAATTGAAACACTTAACAGATGTTATATCTCTAGATCTTCTAGAATATTGATCTCTTCTACCATAATTAGCTTCTTCATCACTGGATGACTCACTACTTGATTCTAACTTCTTACCCTTTGTTTTCTTGATTTCTTGAATGTTGCTTCCTTATGACGAATAGGATCTTTTGTTCTTATCTCAAATATTGTGAGCATACCTAGAGTTTTTCTTTGTTACCTTCTTTACTGTTTCAAGAGCATAAATAAGTTCTCCCTTTTTTATTGAGTAAATACTTCTTATACATATACATATCCACCGTGGGGATTGAACCCGGTCATATCACCGATAATGCAAGTGGCGTCCTTGTTGGTAGACCACATCACATGGATAAATAAGTTCTCCCTTGAGATCATATCCATCTTTCTCTGAATATTCCTCTATTTTTTTACCTTTTTCCTCATCTTTATTTTCTATTGGCTTGTCTTCTATAGGATCATATTTTCCTTCTTATAGTGCCATTAGAATATTATCTTATGGACCTTCAAGTGTATATTCATATTCATCATCATTGAAACTATAACCATTTCTTGTACAACTATATTCAAGATGTCCAAATTTAACACATCTAAAACACTTGAGAATCATTGGAGTCTTTTTCTTAACTTGCTCTTTTTCTTCAATCATAAATAGGACTTTATCTCTATCATTGTCTGAAAAGTTAGCATCACTATCACTTGAGTACTTACTTGCCTTATTCGCATAGTAGTGCCTCTTTTGTCTTTGAAAGAACTTATTTCCTTGTCTACTTTGTCCATCCTTGCTTTTCTTCTGGTGCATATATCTTTTTGATTCCTTGTTCATGTGATCCTTTTTTCTTCACCATGGTTGTTATTTGGTTCTTGACAATCTGTTGCAAAATGTCTAAACTTTCCATAATTGAAACACTTAACAGATCTTAGATCTCTGGATCTTCTGGAATATTTATCTCATCTACCATAATTAGCTTCTTCATCACTGGATCACTCACTGATTGATTCTGACTTCTTACCCTTTATTTTCTTGATTGATTTGAATGTTGCTTCCTTATGACAAATATGATCTTTTGTTCTTATCTCAAATGTTGTGATCATACCTAGTAACATATCTCTTGTCAAAGTATCACCATATAAAGATACTTCTATAGCATAAACATTTTCACTAAATATTTTTGGAAGAGATCTTAATAGTTTATCACAAACATCAGATTCATAAATATTCATTCCAAGTCCTTGCATATCATTAACAACCTCATCAATTTGAAGTAGATAACCACTAATATTTTCCTCATTGTTCATTCTTAATGCTTTAAATTATCCTTTGAGGTTTTGAATTTTTGCTTTCTTGACACTCTTATCTCCTTCATATATATTTTACAATTTATGCCACATTTCTTTTGCAGTTTGACAATGTATAACTTTCATAGACTCTGTTGTATCAAACCTCTCACAATGCATTCATTGATTTTGAATTATAGTGTTGTAGAAGCTTACCTTCCTTATCTATAGGAGGATTGATTAAGGGATCGTATCCAAATTCCACTAATTCTCAAAATTCATTGCCAAGTACCATCAGGTAGATCTTCATCATCATACTCCAATATATATAGTCACTTACATAAAATACTGGTACTAAATTATTTGATGACACCTCCTTAGGATCCATTGTGTTCTTTTTAGCTTTTAATTCAAGTTGTTAAACTCTTATGAAAGAACCCACTCTGATACCAATTGAAAAACACAAGCTTATATTGAGAGGGGGGTGAACAATATAAGACCACGTTTTACTTTTATTTTCAATAAATATTATGCAATGTAAATATAGCAATATCAATAGTAGTAACCAAAGCAATTCATAAATCATAACACATAATAGAGACACCAATTTAATACGATTCACCCAATGTGGGATACTCCATGGAGAAAATATTTCACTAATATTTTCTTAATAAATCTCTTGGGAATCCTTTTCGTATTATAATATTTATGTATCTCTATCCAAAGGATATACCAATCCCCTAAATCAAGTTTATGGATATCTATCCATAGGAGAACTCCTTCTCCTCTACTATGGCTAGTGATCCTTTAGAAGACTACTACCTCCATTGCACTGGATTACGGATCTCTATCCACTAAAGAATCTTATGCCCACTCAGAAGACCTATCCTCATTGCCCTAGCTGATGGATCTCTATCCACTAGAGACCACTATACTCTTTGCTCTATCACCTCCAAAGCTCTATCTCAAATTTACACTAAAAACAGTCCTTTGGTCTAGCATAAATATGCTCAATATTTATCTCTGGTCTGGCACAAACCTGTACTCAAATCTACACCAAAATATGCTCTACAAGTCCACATAGAACTTGCTTAAATTTTCTCAACAAGTCCACTCAGAACTTGCTCAAATATTCTCAAAAAAGCCACTCAAAACTTGCTCAAATCTGCTCAACAAGTCCACTCAAACATTTCTCAAATCTGCTCAACAAGTCCACTCAAAACTTACTCAAATATACTCAAAAATTCCACTCAAAACTTGCTCAAATCTACTCAATAAGTCCACTCATAACTTGATCAAATCTGCTCAACAAGTCCACTCAAAACTTGCTCAAATATGCTCAACAAGTCCACTCAGAACTTGCTCAAATATACTCAACAAGTCCACTCAAAACTTGCTCAAATCTACTCAATAAGTCCACATAGAACTTAACCAATCTACTCAATAAGTCCACTTAGAAATTTAACCAAATCTGTATTGTAAGCTTCCATAAAAAGCTCACACAAAATCAATCCACAAGTCTCCTCAAAGACTTGCCTCAAATCTACTTAACAAGTCCACACATAACTTGTCTAATCTCATAGAAACATAAAGAGAATTATTGTGTAAAGTTATGTATAAAGGAGTGAGTTGAGGTTTAGCGAGTGCGGTAGGAGTGAGGGTTTGAATTTTTTGGGTAGATCAGGTATGAAAGGGGTAGGTGGGAACCTCGAGCATGGATCAAGCAAGGATCTAGAGGAAGGCAGTCAGGCTATGGTAGATTTGGAGGTGGGCATCATGCGGGGGCCCGAACCTCCTTAGAAAGACCCCGACAAAAAATATACGAAGGACAATGTGGGGCCCAAGAAGTGGCTATCTTTTGCTGAGAATCTTAGAGGAAAAAGAAAAGAGGTTATCTCTCTTCTGACCCTAGTTCCAGTAAATAATAAAATTTCAGCCCCGACAAGTTCCATGAGCTTTTTTCTTTCAATGGAAGAATTCTCCTTGGTAGGCAATTTTTTGGGAGGTAGGCTGGACATGGAGACTATCAGGGCTTGGACGATGGGTAAATGGTGACCGATAGATAGCTTGGAGTTGGTAGCTCTAAATTGAGGGTTCTTCATTATCCATTTTAACAATATGGAGGATGCTAATCATATTTTAATAGGAGGTCCTTGGTTTCTGGGCAAAAGGAGCCTTTTTATCAGATGATGGGGTGAATATTTTGACCCTAAAAAGCAAAATATTAACATTGTCCCTATTCGGGTTCGTCTCCCCAGTCTACCTACCTAGTTCTTCAATGAATATTGGTTGCAGGGCATAGCTAGAACTATAGGGGACCTGATATCCATTGACCATGCGACATTGGCCAAGACAAGGATGACTCATGCACGAATCTATGTAAATGCTTATTTGGATAATGAATTTCCAAGGTTTGTGGATCTAGAGTATGGATAATACTATCAAAAATAGCTGGTAGAATATGGGAACAAATCGAAATTCTATGCAGAATGCAAAAATCAAGGACATATATGCAATCAGTTCTCTAACTTAGCAATGAATAGAGAAAAGCAGAAGCAAGGAATTCTTGATAGAGGAAATTGGAGGAGTTTCCTTAGCAGAGGTGATTTCAATCAGGTAAACTATGTCTACCAAAAAAATAAAAGAGAGGGTCCAGGGTCCCAAAAAGACAAAGGAAAACAATAGGTTGTTGGCAACCAAAATACTCAGGTAAGTTCCAATCCTCTAGTTTCAAATAAATTTTCAATTCTATCCAATATGGGAGTAGGAGGATTATCAAAATATATGGAAGCCTAGAACCTTTAGGCTAACCTTTCTAACTCTCTAGAATCCCCATCCAAGTCAGGATCCTCAAACCCTAATGCTGAAATTATTATAATCCTCATGGGCATCACAAATCCAAACCCTAATGCCCGATCTCTAGAATCCCTATACAAGTTTGGATCCTTAAACCCCAATTCTAAAAATACTTCAAGCCCAGTGGGCATCCCAAAGCCAAACCCTAATGCTAAAGAACTTAGGAATAAATTTGAGGTATTGGAAAATAAAAAATCTCATCTCCCTAACATCATCACTAGGAGCCAGGTGAATCCTATTGAGGGTTCATCCCCCAGACCAGGGGAATACAAGAAAAAATGAGAATATTTGGATGTATGCATGGAGATATGTGAAACTCTTCAGACTGAGGAATATGGTAGTCCGGTTCTACAACAAATTGCCTCCTACCAGTTTAGTCCTAAACAAACCAGGATCACTGTGAAGTCTCCTATATATTTTGGCAATGAAAAAAGAAGAGGGAGAATATAAAATGTTGAGCATAAAAAAATTAAAACTGATAATGACATTGCTAATGGAAAATAGAGAACCTTATTTCAACATGTTATTCTAGGTTCTGAAGACAACAAATTAGGAAAACCCCCTCAAGGGATGGGGAGAGTAAGAAATCCTAAACAATCTAAATGAAGTTCCTCTCATGGAACGTGAGAGGCATCAATGGCCTGCAAAAACATAGGGAAGTTAGTGCAATAAGAAATAAAGTGAATCCAACTATTATCATGTTGCAAGAAACAAAATCTGATGAGATTTAGTCAAAAAAAGTAGTAAAAAAAATCTAGAATCAAGGGGAGATGGTTTGAAAATCATCCAGAGGAGTGTCTAGAGGCCTTATGACTTTATGGGATCCTCATATAGTATAAGGCACCATTATTCATAAATATTATGGGGTTATTAGTGTTTTATTTAAGGAAATAAACAACAATAGGTCATGGATCCTTTCAAATATTTATAGCCTGACTTCAATTCAAGGGAGAGATCTACTGTGGGAGTAATTAGGCAATCTAAGTTAAATATTTCATAATGTCCCCTAGATTTTGGCTGGGGATTTTAACACTCCTCTTTACACTTTAAAAAAAATGGGTGGAAATGGACCACCTATCAAGAGCATGGATGAGTTAAATAACTTTGTGAAATCCAACATGTTGATGGATGTAAAACTTATAGGGGCAAATTATACCTGGAGAAATCAGTGGATAGGGTGTCATCTCATTCAAGAAAGTCTTGACAAGTTTTTTCTATCAAAGGAGGCTACAACTATGTTCGGTGATTCTACCCTGCAAGCCCTTCCTAAAATTGCCTCTGATCATAATCCCATTTTTTTGGAGATCCCTAACTCTCTATACTTCAATAAACCTTTTAGATTTTAATTTTATGTGGATCAAACATTCTAGTTTTAGATATAACTTAATTTAGTGGTGGCAACAGCCTGTCAGGGGTAGTGCAATTTTTAAACTTGCTGTCAAATTAAAGTTTGTTAAGGAAAAGCTTTGAAATTGGAACAAAGAGGTCTTTGGGAACCTCTTTGAAAATAAAAAATAGGTTTTTGAAAGTTTTAAGATAATTGATCAGAGGATTCAACATGGTGATGCTGATGAAACTACTATGCAGGAGGAAAAAATAAAACTAGCAGAGTTTCATAACATTTTGGCCTGTGAGGAAATCTATTGGAGGCAAAAATCAAGGGCTATTTGGTTGAAAGATGAAGATTCAAATTCCAAGTTTTTTCACATCACCACGCTTAGAAATAGAAGCAATAACAAGATAAAAATTTTAAAAAAGCATATGGTTTTATTACTTAGGACTTAACAGAAATCAGAAAGGAGGCAGTAACTTATTTCAATTCTATCCTTGGTCAGGAATCATAGTGCAATGAGGAGGCCAAATATATTCTATTTCAATACCTTCCTAGCATAATAAATGAGGATATAAACTTTAAACTTCTAGCTCCCTTTTCTAATGAGGAAATTAAGAAAGCCTTGTTTAACATGGAGCCAGACAAAGCCCCGAGACCCGATGGATTTCCCCCTCATTTCTATCAAGATTTTTGGGACATCGTAAGTGAGGATGTAATTTTTGCTATCATATAATTCCAAGTAAGCAATCATATACCAAAAGCTCTCAACTCTACTTTTATTTCTCTAATTTCTAATAAGCAAACCCCTGAATCTATGGTTGAATTTAGGCCAATTAGTCTGTGCAATGTTTCTTACAAGATCCTAACTAAAGCCATTGTAAATAGAATGAGAGATGTTCTACCCCGCATCATAGATCCATGCCAGGAAAGCTCTGTCCAGGGCAAGTCAATATTGAATGGAGTTATCACAGTTCATGGAGCTCTACACTCTGCTCATAAGACTAACTGGTTTGTTTTTTCCCTCAAGTTTGATATGAACAAAGCTTTTGACAGGCTAAATTAGGACTTTCTAATTGCTATCCTCCTTAAGTTTGGTTTTCACCACCAATGGGTCAATTTGATAAAAGAATGCATTTCTAAAGCATGGTTCTTGATTCTGGTTAATGGAACAACTTCTAGTTACTTTCAAAGACACAGAGGAATTCGGTAGAGGGACCCTATCAGCCCCATGTTATTCATCATTATGGCAGAAGATTTAGGCAAAACCATAAAAAATTCTTGCATTTCAAGGCTAATATTAGGAATCAAGGCAACATCTCTCACTAGAGTTGTTTCTCACCAACAATTCATCGATGATACCCTTCTATTGACTAAGGCATCGGTGGTTGAGGCCAAAAGAATTAAATACATCCTACAACTCTACGAGGATGTTGCTGGTCAGAAAGTTAATTTCAGTAAAAGAAATTTATATTTATTGAACACCCCCATTTAGAGGTAAGGAAGGATTGCAAAAAATTTAGGGTGTGATATAGCAAACCTCCCCACTTTGTATCTTGGTCTCCCTCTTTTCATTGGTTCTTCGAGAGAGTCAATGTGGGATAGGGTTATTGAAAGAATTCAAAAAAACTTGTTGGATGGAAAGGTCATCTTCTATCTCAAGAAGGAAAGATGACCCTCACTAAGGCCTCTCTTCAAAGAATTCTAGTATATTTCCTCTCCGTTTTCAAATCCCTTGTGAAGGTTTTCTAGAAAATTGAGAAACTCCAAAAAGACTTTTTATGGATTGGATCAGAGGAGAAAAAAAGGATATGCCTTGTAGGATTGACCAAAGTGTGCAGACCTAGGGAAAATAGGATCTTAGGTCTGAGGAGAATTGCTCATATGAATTTAGCTTTACTAGCTAAGCAAGTGTGGCACCTCATTTTGGTGAAGAAAATGAATGGACAACTATCATCAAATGAAAGTATCTTCAAAATATGGAATTTCTAAGTGACTTAGTTCCAATCAGAGGTTCTGCTTTTTGGAAAGCAATTCTCAATTGTAAGGAAATCATAAAAAAAGGTTTAATATGGGTTTTAGGTAATGGTGAGAGGATAAATTTTTGGAATGACAGGTGGGCTAAGGACAAACCACTGATGCAATATCCTAACTTAGCCCGAATCAGAGATATCATAGAAGAACTCATTGGCATAAAAGTCTCTAATTATATGGTTGAGGATAGAGGCAGAATGAAGTGGAAACAAATAAGGATTCAGGGATTTCAAGCAAAATAAAATGATCTTTGTAACATTCTTAGGAAATAATTTATCCCCATGATACCCAAGGAAGATCAAGTGACCTAGGCTCCTATAGAAAATGGGTAGTTCACTATTAAATCAGCTTACAAGCTTCTGCTTGATGATGAGGATTTTTTCCTCCAAAAGGACTTAGTTTGGATAAAAAAATTAATTCCAAAAATTGTAGTCTTTTCATGGTTGGTTATCCAAAGAAGAATTCTAACCATTGATAATATGATGCATAAAGGTATTTGTATCACTAATCGTTGTTATCTGTACAGGGCTAATTGGGAGACCATTTATCACATTTTCCTTGAGTGCCCTTTTTACTTGACTATCCTAAGTGGGGTTTTTTATGCCTTCAATATTTCTTGGGTTAAACCAACCATCGTACTTGATTTGTTCATCCAGTGGCCTTGCCCCTTTTCAATCCAAAGACTTAGATACATGTGAAAAATTTGTCTCAATCACTATCTTTGGAAGGTGTGGTTATAAAGGAACCATAGAGTCTTTAATGAGTCTATCCATGATCATCAAACTATCATTTCCAGGATCCTATCCTTTTCCAATGAGAATGTGAACCTTATCCCTTTTGATAGTTGTAAACCTCATCTGCAGGAGACCACAATTGCTCAATATTTAAGCTTAACCTTGTTATATGAGTCTATTCCTAGGGTAGTCAACCCCAGAGCCAATGTTAAGTGGTCCCCGCCTCCTACAGGTTGGTTTAAGCTTAATTTTGATGGAACAACTAAGGAAAATCCTAGCAGAGAAGGTGTTGGTGGCATTGTGTGAGATCATAATGGGAATATGATGCTTACATTTTCCAAATATTTCGGGAAAAAGGATGAACAACGAAGTTGAAGCTAGAGCTATGTGGAGAGGCCTTCAAATGACTCAAGACTTAGAAGGAAATTTGATCGTAGAAGGAGACTCTATGCATGTTATAAATCTCATCAATAATTGGAAAACACCTCCTTTGAGGATTAAAACAATTGTTGAAGAGGCTAGGATCCTTTTCCAAGGAAGACAAGACAAAAAATCCCAACATGTCTTTCAGGAAGCTAACAAAATTGTTGATAAGCTGGCCAATTTGGGTGTCGATGATGACAAAATTTTCAAATGGGAACATGGTGTCTTGAGCGAAGTAGAGGAGCTTATTCAACAAGAATTCCAAGAATGATAGTCAAATTTATCAATAGGGAAGGCACTATAAGTTTGAAGGCTAGGAGTATTCCTGCCTCTTTTTTGAAATGAAATCACAATAAAAATTATTCGAGCTGTCAGTATTCGTAGATGCTGCTTGGAAATACCAAAAATACTAATGGGGATAGTCACATGTTAGATAACATTGCTTCTAGTCATCTTAGTAATTTGAGGTTGCAGGAAAGAAACGACAATATAAGACTTCGAACCAGAGCCATGTGGACCACCAGATAGCCACTGCAATAAATCTAGCCAACAGGTTCACTTCTCCAAGGCTGATTGGCCAAGATGGGATGTGGTGCCAAAGCATGTCATATATGGAAGAAAGCAATTACCAAAGAATTATTAAGATTATCTGTCAATCTTGTGGGAATTTTTTTAGTACTCTGCTATGTGTGTCTACAGCTTTTTGTTTCTCCACTATTTCAAGGAAGGGATCTATGTCTGTTTCTTTTTTTGTAATTATGATGTAGGTGTGTTTTCTTGGGGTATACCCAAAATGTTGTATGGGAATTTTCTTTTTGATAATAGGCTATGTGCCTTATCGGATGTAATAGTTTTTGCGGCATGTAGATTTTACATATATAGGATCCTTAGTAAGGACATGTTCATCAATAGCCCTGGGCTAATTTTTGTAAAAGGTTTTGGGTCAACCTGTAAAACCCGGTATTAATGCTATAGTATCTTATCTACCAAAAAAAATAAAGAGAATTGTTAGAGACTCAATATGTTCTACACTCAATGCTCAAAAACTTTATCAACTCAAATCAGAATATATAATAGTTTGTTTTATGGAACTTGAACAATCACTTTACACATCCATTTGACTAGGATCAATCAACTCTACTAAACCAATCACTCAATGAAACACATCTTTCTCACAAACCCTAGTCCAAGCAAATAACCACCAACTCAAAATATTTCCAATAATGCTCAACAACTAATCTCACAAAACAATGATACTCGTGTTCTTTTCAAAACCCTAACTTAAGTTCTTTGCTCAAAAACTCACTTCAACAATAATGCTTATAAAAAAATGTTCACATAACAATGATACCAATGCCATTTGCAAAACCCTAACTCAAACTCTTCACACAAAAAATGGCTTCAACAACAATGCTTATCAAACAAGGTTTTAACAACTCTTTATTCTAGAAAACCTTGATCCATTAACTCAAACACTCTCAAAAGGAAACCCTAATCAAGTCCTTTTCACTCCAGAATTATTTTTTATAAAACCAATCAATCAACTCAACTTATGGAAGAATGTGCTCATACATTTTTATTGAAGATTAAGGGATATTTTAAATCTGTCACAACCACAAACACTTCTATTCCAAGCTCAAAGAGGTTAGAAGATAAATATTTCTCACAATATAATGTAAATACTCAGTTACACCTTATCACTTCACCTTTCAAAAACAACCATCAACATACATAAAATATTTATCCAGTAACACCTTATAAAATCCCAACTAAAAATAAATTCAAATTCCACCAAAATAACTCAAAACATATTTAATCAATTTAATGGCAAAAAGAACTTTGGAAAGAATCACATATTCTTTCCTTAAAATAACATAAATCACTTCTCAATAAAAAAATCTTTCAAAAACCCTTTTAACTCCAAATGGCAGAAATCAATTTCCAATAAAATAATTCTTCAAAAAACCCTTATAACTCCAAACAACACAAATCAATTACCAAAATATAATTCTTTAACAAAACCTTATAACTCCAAACCACACCTTCGAAAAAATTTAGTTAATATAAAGATTTAATCAAAAATTATCTTTACCACTAGTGGGATTCGAACCCACAATATATGGCCCCATGAGTGCTCTAGCCATGACTTTGACAACCGCATGCACTAGATGAATGTTTGAGAGCTTGGACGCTCTTCATCCCCTTTGTCCTAGGTTGGCGCTCAAAATGAGCATGTGCAAAAGACTTCCCTTGGCACTCAAGACACACACCACTCCACGCGAATTGATCACGAGCTCCTCAACTCCCAATGCCTTCGCAAAATATGCACAACCAATTGACCATTGTGTCCTTTGTGATTCAACCAATATGCTCTTCCCCTTTTGTCTTTCACATGGTTCTAAAGACAAGTGGATCCCTTGTCTTCTTCCTCAATGATCAATGATCGCACGAAAATGTTTCCAACTTTGCTGCATGCATTAAAATATCAAGGGATGAATTTTGAATGTCTCTTTGGCATTAATTTATACATGGATTTCCTTTTTTTCTTAGAAGTCGGTGCTCCCACTTATTTTATGACGTCAGTGCTTTCCAAACGTTATAATTTATAAATTATTTAAATTCTAAGGAATTTAAATTTTATAAATTATATATATAAACTTTAAATTTAAGGAGATTAAAGCCTTCCTTGGGTTTAAACTTAAACCTTTAATTTGTAAATTATTCTACTACCGTAGGTATTTTAAAATCTTAACTGCCATCTCAATGTGTGAGGAGAATTTTATATTCTCATAATGATTTTAATAAAACCATTTAATCTTCCACCATGAGTTTACCATAAATACTTATAAAACATTACTTTGCCAACTTTTTCTTCAAATATTCGTATTGTTCCTAGCGCTATTGATAGTGTGCTCCATGGTATTAACGACATCTTCATATTTTTACTTTGGCATCAATGATGAATTTTAACCTTGACATCAATGACAACTAAATGAGCTCAAAATGTCCAACAGAAACTTCATAAGAAGATAGTGTGAGGGAAAGTGAGACTTTTGAGGATGAGTTGGACAACAAAAAGTTCAACAAGGAAAGAAACAATGAACAAAGAAGAAACAGATGGAACATAAATCAGTATAGGTTAAGTGAGACTTATGAGGATGAGTTGAACAATAAGAAAAGAAAAAATGCATAAAGGAGAAACATATGGAACAAAAATTAGAATAGGTTAAGAGAGACTAAGAGATCAATGATGTCAAGACAAGGAAACTTCAATGGAAGATGTTTCTCATGTCACAAATTTGGGCACAAGGCTTTAGAATGTAGGACACATGAAATATAGGAATATGGGAATTTTAAGAACAGACAACTTTTCCATGGGTATTGCTAGTCATGTAATCATTTTGGTCACAAGGTAATGAATTGCAAGGTTCATGAAAGGAACAAATATGTCTTCACCAGGAGAAATACCAAGATATTTGCACCTCCAAGGAATAATAACATTAAGTTTTATAAGTGCAATAATGATGGACATACAACAAAGTGGTGTAGAGCAGACATTCCAGAATCAAGCATGAACAGGAACAGTAATAGAATAGGAATAGGAACATGGACATGAATAGGAAAAATCAAAGGAATAAAAAGGATCATATGAGAAGGAAATATGACAAAGGTAAAGACCATTGCTTGCTGGGAGTAGAAATACTCCCATACCAGAATTAACCACCTCAATAGGATGTGGAGGGGGGGCTAAGCTAAGAGACTTATTCTTAGCCTCAAGCCCCAAAGGTGACCCTTTGCTATTGATGTAAAATGGGGAGAGATTTAAGTATGGGGGAGAGATTTGGTTTAAGGAGAGAGAATTGAATCAGGGGGAGCAATGTCCCAGGGGGAGCAGAACAAGAAAAAGGTCAAGTCTTTGGTAAAAAGAATTTGGGTTGCCATCAATGAAAAAGGGAGATATTGTTGGACATTTTGAGTAGATAAGTTTTCATTGATGTCAAGAGTGAGTTGTCATTGATGTCAAAAGGTCCTAAGGAGAAATGTAATTGATTGGTTCCAAAAGAGCTTCATAATTTTATGTGAGAAAAAATAAAATGTTTTTTATTAAAACCATGAAGGAACAAAATAAAAGTTTTTTATTAAAACCATGTATGAGAAATGTAAAAAGGTTTTTCTATAAAAACCCAAGGAGGCCTTTAATTTCAAATTAGAAAGCCCAAGGAAGTTTTAATATTTAACTTATAAATATTTAAATTCAAATTGAATTTAAATTTTATAAATAAATATTATTTATTTATTCAAAGTGGCAAAGCCTAAGTTTATTCTGCCGACATGCAAGTAGAAGAATTCCCCCCACTGATGTGATAGAAGTGATAATAAAAACATATATATATTGCCTTTCCTAAGGCCAAAAATTATGAGTGATATTCTTTGAAAAATGAATTGTAACACGTGGAGGAAACATAGTAGTTTTTGTGTGTTGCATAAATACAAAATTCAGTGTATTTAAGATGTTGAGGTGCTTAGTTCCTAGAACCATACGATGGCTAGCTCAGGTGGCATTTGGCTTACCGCTTGTGGTAGAGTGGTTATGGGTTTAAAACCCAGTGGTAGCAAGTTTGGAATCCTTTTTTGTATTTCTATTTTGGAAGTGGTAGAGAATGTAATAGAGTGCATGGGAAATTTAGCTCCCACGTGAGCACCTAGCTCATGCGGTAGCCAAGGCTACGACTAGGGTGCTTGGGGAGGCAGCGTCGTGGGTTCAAAACCCACTAAGGGCAAAGGTACAATTTTTATTTAATTTTCATTTCCCTAAGGTTTGACGTGAGGTAGTTGGGAGGCATAAGGATTAATTAAATTTAATTTATTGTGGTGATTTTTCATGGTAAAATAGTGAAGGGAGTTATAAAGAGTTTGATATTAATTTTAAAATAAATTCCTAATTGTTATACTTGCATATTGGAGGAGTAAGCATTTTAAGGTGTTGATTTTATTTTAAAGGACTTTTTGCCAAAGGGATTATGGTGAAAGTAATTGTTATAATATTTTTAAGGTGTTGGTGTGGTACGGTAGTTAGGAGAAAAATACAAATTAGAAATATATTAATAAATCCACACCAATGTAAATTTTACAATGCTTAAATAGAAGGGAATTTAACAACCTTAGAAAACTTATGGAATAGATAGGGAATGAATGAAAATATGGAGGAAAGGAGGAAGGGAAATTGATGTTGAACTTCCTACCGTACATGCCATCCAATATGCCTAGTCAACTACCATCCAAGTCAACCTATCTGCCCAGTGAATTGCCATCCAAGGAGGTAAAATGGTAAGGTCCAAAGATTACCATTGTAAACAAATTTTTTACCCCTTTTTACTACTTTAACTTCCAAAATTCTACTCCTTAAAGTTGAGGACTGAATATACAGTCTCTCAACTTTATATATTGAGCTTTAGCTATACCTTTGTTGAAAATGTCTGCAATATTATCCAAAGTGTTACAATATTGAAGCTCAAATATATGTTGTTCCACCATATCTTGAATGAAGTGATACTTTATATTGAAATATTTTGATCTGCTATGGTGGACTGGATTGTATGCCAACTAAATGGCACTTATATTATCACAATACAGTCGAGATGGACCACTTTGAATTTATCCAATCTCTTCAAGGAATTTTCTCAACCATAGGGCTTGAGTACTAGCATGTGTGATGGCTATATACTTAGCCTCAGTCGATGACAATGCTACAACAATTTATTTCTTGGAACTCCATGTAATTAGTCCTGATCCTAGACTAAAACAATTCCCTGATGTAGATTTCCTATCATCTATATTGCTACCCCAATCACTGTCACTGAAGCCAACTAATTTCACATAATTACATTTTTGGTAATGGATTCCAAAATCCAATGTACATTTTACATATCTTAAGATTCTTTTAGTTGCTTGTAGATGCAGCTCATATAGACTAGCCATAAACCTTGAAACTAGAGAAAAAACATATTGAATATCAAGCCTTCTATTGGTGAGAAACATCAGACTCTCAACCATGCTCCTATAAGTGGTCATGTCAACCTTTGATGCTTCATCATCCTTGCTCAATTGGATCCCATGTCCAGTTGGAGTTGCAACTAATTTGCATTGCTCCATGGAAAATTTCTTGATCATGTCTCAAGAATACTTGTGTTTACATATGAAGATCCCTTTGTTTTATTGATGCACTTCCATGCCTAGGAAGTATCGCATTAAACCAAGATATTTCATTTTGAACTGCTTCATCATGGAGTTTTTGAACTACAAATTCAATTTAGTGTTACTACCCATAAATATTAGATCATCCACATATAAAAAAACTATGATAATGTCTACTCCATGCTTTATGTAGTACAAAGTTGACTCACTTTTGCTTCTTGTGAATCCATACTCGTTGAAATAGCCATCAATGTGTGAGTACCAAGATCTTGGTGCTTGCTTGAGGCCATAAAGTGCTTTCTTCAATTTGTAAACAAGGTTCTCCTTTCCCTATTTCTTGAAAACCTTGAGGTTGTTGAACATAAACCTCTTCTATCAAGTATCCATTTAGAAAAGAACTTTTCACATCCATGTGTTGGATGTTCCATCATTTATTCTAAGGAAAGAACTTATCTGATTGTCTCTTGTCATGCAATAGAAGCAATTTTTTCCTCATAGTCAATACCAAATTTCTGAGTAAAAAAATTTGCTACTAGTCTCGCCTTATGCCTCTCAATACTTCCATCAGCATTGTACTTGGTATTTTAGACCCATTTACACCCAACACATTTTTTACCTTTGGGTAGCTTTACTAGCTCCCATGTATCATTATTGTTTATAGAGGTTATTTTCTCTTCCATGGCTTCTTGCCATACATTTTGAGTACATTCCTTCTCATAGCTAGTTGGTTCTAGCTATGTACTAGCCAATAAAGCATAATTGACTACATCTCCCCTAGGATCATGGGAGTCATCATCTCCATACAATTGCAAAGTTTCAAGTTGCTACAAAATTGTATTCATCTCACTAGTTTGGCTTCTAGTGAATCTTCTCTGGAAATTCTGATCCAACATTTGAAAATATGGATGTTATAATGTTCTTTTGCCTCTCAATGGAGAGTCTTTATCAATGTCCATCGATGAATAACTTATTGATCTTTGTGTAGAAGGACTTGGAGTGGCGGTTGAAGTACTTGATGTAGTACTCTTGTATGGGCTTTGAGGGAGTGGTGTGACTTTACTTTTCTTTGGAGACACCTGCTATACCTATGAAGAACTTACATCTTGGGACTCATCATCAACAAAAATTCTTTGATGACCCCATTCTCTCCCTTCATCAAAAATTACATCCCTGGAGAGTACAATTTTATGAGTCTTGGGATTGTAGAGTCTATATGATTTTGTAGATTCACAATACCCTACAAATATACAATCTTGAATTTTAGGATCAAGCTTCTTCATTTTCTCATCAGGAATGTGTGCATATGCTAAAGAACCAAAAACTTTGAAATGCTTTACATTTGGTTTATTTCCATACCACCCCTCATAAGGAGTGATACCATATAAACTAGAAGTTGGACTTCTATTTAGAATGTATACACTGGTTCTTACAACATCATCCTAGTACATATTAGTTAGATGCTTAGTCTTAAGCATCGTTCTCATCATCTCAATGATGGTGCGGTTCTTTCTCTTTGCCACACCATTATATTGTGGGGTATAGGTAGTGGTGAATTGCCTTTTGATCCCACTTACTTTACAATATTTCAAGAATGTTTTTGAGGAGTACTCACCTCCTTGATATGTCCTAAGACATTTTACATAATTCCCACTTTGATTCTCTACATTGTTTCTAAAATACATGAAGCAATCAAAAGCTTCATCTTTATGTTTCAAAAAATAAATCCAGCACATTCTAGAGAAGTCATCTATGAAAGTGAGAAAATAAAAATTGTTTCTGAGACTGTGTGTTTGCATTGGTTCATAGATGTATGAATGGACTAACTAAAGTGGATAGTTGGCTCTCCATGCTTGTCCTTTTGGAAACTTTGATCGTGAGTGCTTTACCAAAGCACATCCTTCACAAACCTCCTTTTGTTCATTGATTTTGGGAAGTCATGTCACCATAGCTTGAGAAGGTAGGAGTTTCAAGCTATAACCACCAAGGAGGCACACACCCGATCTAACTATCGCAATCGAAGGGAAACACACAAATAGGCATGCATAATTTGATAACACGAAATAAATTAAATACAAGGAACTCTTTATTATTTTTGATGAAGTCAAATTACATATTCATCCCTCTTAGGGATACCCATTTGATACATTAATTACAATAGTGTTTAATCCCTATCAAGGGTAGGTGATGAAAACACCCCTCAGGGTGACATGAACTGCTCTAGGGTGTCAATGACCCTCTTCTTCGCAATGGGGAAGGGGTTGGATGCTTTATCTCTCCTTTAGAACTATTTCCTATGGTCAAGAAACAACAAGAATGTCAAAAATATAGGTAGCCTCTCGTGATGAGGCCATTTTAGGCAAAATGTATAATGACACCATTAACATGCATAATCAAGAAAGCATAAAGAAAACTACTAAACTATGCAAAGCGAATCAAGATTCATGTAATAGCATAAAGTAAAATAGCGTCTACACTATGCATGGATAAAATATAGAAAATGAAGCATAAACATGAATAAAGAAAACATTCTAGTCCTAATTGAAACATAAGCATAAAATGTGAATCTAGCCTAATTCCACGATCAAAAGTCTTCTAAAATGCTATTAAATCAACAAAATGGTTAATCTAACCTAACTAGCTAGACAAAAAAGAAAAGAGTAAGGTGATCTATCATCTATTGCAAACTGTAGCTCTGGTGAGTGGTCTACATTGTGAACTGTGACTGACAGCTGTGGTTTGATCTCTGATGGGTTTACCCTCAAAATCAGGGGAAGTGGGCTCAATCTCCTTGTCCAAATTGATGTTCAAGGGTCGCCTTCATTTTACTTAGACTGATTTGGCAATAAATTCAATGTGAAGGAGCTTCATTTGCCCGAATTTATGTTTCTTGATCCTCATAAGCACCTAGGGCATCCATAATGCAATTCATCATGAATGGTGGCAAAAGGATCGGGGATTAAGTACAATAGCGCTATCTCTTAGTATACTCAATTTGAGTGTACAATTCGCCAGGGCTTCACTGCTCAAATCTCCAATGCTTGCTCTCATTTTCTCCCCATTTGAAGGAGGTATTTATACCATGCCCCTAGGGCTAGGGGTGGCTTCATGGAGAAGCCAAGACCAAGAAGGTTGGTTAGGACAGTTGGGATAGAAGCCTCTGGAATATTTCATCCTTCAATTTCCTCCTTCTAGATTTGTTGGTCGTTCCAACCGATTTGGATTGGATGGAAGGCCTAACTAAACTTCAGTTAAGATCACAGGTCATAGTTGTGGTCCAGACTGTAGACTGCAGGTGTCAATTGTGGTTTAGACTAGAGACCGCAGGTCTAGGCTGCGATTTAGACTGCTTAGGCCAAAATGCCTAAATTGAGTGGTTAGAACCACTACTCTATCTTGAAGTCTATCCAAGATCCTTCGTATGGTCATGTAGCATGTACATATGAGTAGTCACCCTCGACATGATGCATTTTAGGTGTCTATAGATGCCCCTTTTGAGATGATTTGTGAGATTGAACAATGTTGAGAAAAAATATACATCCTAAAATGATATCTAAGGTTCTATGATGATCATTAGTCAGATCAACATTAGATGCCCCAGGTCTAGCAAAAAGGATGTGCATCTTGGAATCATTACTTCCAACTTGTGAAAGGCTTACATTTTGACAAGTTTGCCCTCGTCATCAAACGTTCGGATAGCACCAATGCCAAGTATGGGTATATTTTGACCCATAAATCCGAAGGATGAGAGTTGTAAACCAATTATCATATTTTTTGTTTACCCTAAGCAAAGGGGGAAGCTTAAAATAGCTGTTGACAATGATTCGCAAGAACCAATTTTAACAAGATCAAGAGATCTACAATCTCAGGGATCTTCTACTAACTTTGATTATGATTGTGAAATTATGACTACCCCTTCAAGTGACGAGTCGATGAGGGTAATGAAAACGTATGAAGCGACAAAATCGCTTGACCATAATGAATGATCTCGAAAAAATTAAGATTCGAGCCTTTTAATGCCTTGGCTAGGCCTAGTTCAACTTATAATTGCAACTCTTAGTGGTATTGGCATATTTTTATCCCTTGGATAAATCAGGCTACAATAGTCATCTTAAGGAATCAAAATGATACAAATGCAATTAGACTTGTGTTGAATCATATTTGTCGATGATTTGCTTAAAGGTGTTATAAAAGAAATGATAATTTTACCCCAAATGTCCTTATAGTTATTTACTCATCTTGTCGGATTGCATGGATCACAACTTGCTGCAACCGTCAAGTGTATAGGATAAATCACTGAATACAAGGCGCATTTGTTTTTTAATTATTTTTTTTTCTTTTTTTAAAATTTGCATTTATTTGATTGATCCTGGTGCTTTTAACATCACCAAATTTGCAATTCTAATCATTGATTTTGAATTTTTGTCTGGTGGAATTCAATAAATTACTCTTTTAGACCTTCCCACGATGGGTTTTGAGTGCATTTAATGTTAGTTGCAGATCGTAGGTACAGTTTACGATTATGTTTCCAAATTTTAGGAACCATGGGTCAGACCTATTGGTAGAAAAACCTAGTTTCAAAATCGCAGGTGTCAGTTGCGGTTCACCGAGAATAGGAAAACCTATAAATTGAATTTCCATTTGAGATTTTTCATTATTTCCTAGCAAACACTAGCAATCTAAGAGCTCTGAGAGTGAGAAGACCCTTCCTAATCGAAAATGCTACCATAATCTACCTTTATTACACTCCTTGACATCGATGGTGGATCTTGATTAGCCATCTACTATCCGGGGCCAGGGTGTGGGTAAGGTAACTTGAAATCGAGACCATGCACTCAATACTAGTAAAATGAACTACATTAAGTAATGCAAAAAATGAACCTCACTAAACTATTGGTAATGAACCCCACTACTTTAGGCTAGCTTTAGGATTTAATTTTATGCCTTCATGGTCTAGGAGGGTACCCTAAATGGGTGCCGCTCCTAAACCACAACTGGTAGTTACGATTTCCAGTTGGCAAATTTGGGATCGCAAGTTTTAGTTGTGGTTCCCAATTTGCAAATTAAGGACTTTAGGTTTTAGCTGTGGTTTGCTATTGCTACTTTTTTTTAAGGCTCTAGTTAGCTATATTTTGTCTTAAATTGTACTTTTTATCCCAAAGATTGACTTCTAGATCCTGAGAGCCTGATATTTTGAAGACTCTCCATGAGGCTTTATTCAATTTTGATCAATATTGGTTCTGAGATGTTGGGTTTAGATACATCATGGATCTACCCACTATTATGGTAGATCAAGCCTACCTTATTGTGTTGGCACTAGAATGCACAAACCAACACATTTCACCTGCCTATAGGTGAAATGATTGTTACTCTAGAGGATGTTTACAAGATCTTCAAGATCCCTATTGATGGTGAGGCCATCATCTCCTCTACCTCCAAGGTAAAGGAGGTTGTTTTTGACACTATATTTGATGATCAAAGTGAGGATGCTCAGGATACGATAGACCACAGTGGGGTACACATTGGTGAGTGGTACAACGAGGATGTATTCTTTACATGGGAAGCCCTCTTTATGCACCTCATAGTTCAGATTATGCTTCCAGACTCCTCAGGCACGAGGATTTCCTAGAACCATCTGTCCACTGCCTAGAGGGTGTTGCAAAGCTATATAGAGGCACCTCTACTTCTAGCTTAGGGTATCACCCTACTATGCTAGCTCTATAGGTAGTTGTACCAAATTATAGAGCATAGCTATAAGGGTCTTAGTTGTAGTCTTATATTATATATCTGGGGGTGGCAACACATTCAGATCGAGCATCCTTCAAATCTGCCCCTGTGGATTACTACTATTGTTGATGATCATCAGTGTTATGCCACTTATTGGCCTTGTGAGGAGGAGGGTACCCATAGTAGGATCCATGATGGTGATATCCAACAATACATTACTCAGTTCATGGAACTTAGCTCGAACGATGTTCAGTGGTGGCCCTATATGGATTACCCAACGTGGCTAGAGGAGGGCTAGTGGTTGAGATAGACACACCAAAAAAAATGGTTGATCGATCGTAAGGCCAAAATTTGAGAGTATCGATTCTACTCTCGAGTCTTGTGACAATTTGGGTTCATGTAGGATATTCCAGATATCCCCCTTAGGTACCAACACTTGGTTGTAGAGCATGATATATGGTGGATCATTCTGAAGCCTCTAGGGGATGCTATTGATGACTACCAAGAGAATGGATTTGAGACTGCTAGGACCACTTCCAAGTATGAAGGGTGGTGGTCCATGTTTAGATGGTATGGCATAGGGCCTCTGGGTCAAGATCTATATCAAGTAGAGGCAGAGGTGGATCCTGATGGGTGCAGGGTGCACCAATAGAAAAAGGGAGGTTGGGGTGCAATGACCACTATCGATGAGGATATTTAGGTTGAACCCAATGAGGAGGCTCCAAAGGAGTGTGAAGTTCCTCCCAAAAGTGTAGAGGATCAGCTCTTAGATCAGGTGGCTAACTTGCAGAGTCAGCTAGGGTGATTCCACATGTAGCAACTAGAGCAAGACACTACCATCGCCACTTTAGACATGAGAGTATCTGATAGGGATAGGCACCTTAATGAAGTGCAAGATCAGATACAGGGTTTGAATACGTGGACTACAAATACAGAGGCCTAGGCTCAGATATTACAAACTACTCTAGAGTTAGTGTAGGCACAACAAACTACAGTAGAGGTAGATAGGGATCTCCTTTGGGTATCGATGGGGGATATGCCATCTCCTTAGGCTACTATGGGGCTTTTAGTAGCACCAGTGAAAGAACAAGAAGCTACATAGGATTTGATGATTGAGGTAGAGCGACTCTGTAGTATGGTCATGAGGACCAATGAGATGCACACAGCCTAGCTTGCTCATGTTGATCAACTAGTCGGTTATATAGAGATGTACGAGCTATAGGTTCTTGAGAATCCTTTCTCCTCAGAGTCACAGCGTACCAGGTCTAAGACCTCAGGGCAGTCTATGGTGAGTTTAGGTCACAGGACTCATAGGACTAAGAGGATGCATAGGTCCTCTAGCACACATGGGGTGACATCGCATGCTAGGCCTAGGGATGTAGGGCAGACTTCATGGATAGCCAGTCAGGATCCTAACCTACTACATTTACCAGTTTCTCATGTGCTGGGTGCCTTAGTATTTGGAGTCATGTAGGACCCACAACAGGACCCACCATAGGTGCCAATTCATATAGGAGAGCAGGCTCCAGAGCACAGTGTTAAGGGAGGTGACAAGAGCTCCAGTATAGGGGGATCATACTAGACTTGGGCTCTGCTAGATGTAGACTATACTTTTGCTATGTTGTACTTATTTTGAGTGTAAGGTCAAGGACCTACACACTTTTTAGCCTATGGGCATATTGATGCACTCCCTATGTACTCTGTTGGACACACACACACACACACACACATATATATATATATGACTTGATAATTTCAGCTCATTATGTGTATCTGATGTTTAATTTTTTATTTTATGTTTATTTGATGCACATGGATGCAATGCTTATGTGATGCTATGTTTATATGATGCAATGTATAGATGGCATGTACTAGATAGCTGTCTATTTTATGATGATGATGTTATGCAGTGATTTATATGATTAGATGTGCCATATATAATGGATGCAAATGGATGTGGTATTTATTTTGAATGCATATTTATTTTTGCTTTGTGGGCATGCATTTATTTTTATGAAGTTATGACATGCTATGCAATGTATGGTAATGCATTATGTACATAATCGTAATCTAATGGGAATGAACCTGTATGCTTTAATCACTTAAAACATAAAGAATGAATGTAAACTATGTATATCAATTTTAAACTGCGACACCACAAAATGTATGACAATCATGCAAGATAATTGATAATTCTCATTACAATAACTTAATCAATTAATCACCCATATATGAAATGTAGTGAAATGGATTGGTATAATGCTAATGAATGAATATACCATTTTGTATATTTTTCTTTGCTGCACTATATAGTTAGTGGCCGTCTAAACATCATTTCTGATATTCATGTGGCATCTATCCTATATGTTTTATTGTGCTTTGTAAAATGCATTTTAATGAATGAATGACTAGTATTTTTGATGTTTAATGATATTTGGTATCTTTTTGCTATTGGAGAAATTATTTTGAGGTTTTCCATGAGACTCAAACACCCTAGTAGACTTCTCCAAAAATCACATACTAATTGTACAAGGATTTTATTGGACAAGGCTTTTTCCGTGATAGACCCAACTATTCATTATCCCTGTGTGTGCATGTGAGTATTTTCAGATATATCATAAGCATACCCCGTATGTCATTCAGGACTCTTTCAACCCATATGTGAGATAGGGTTCCTCATACGATCGTACCATCCTTGTTTTAGCTTTGATTAGACTTATACAACTAGACAATCCTAGGTACCTAGAGCTAGATCATCTTGCAAATTGATCAAGGCTACCCCTCCAAATGCAGGTAGGACTCTTTCAACCCATTGCTACATTTGGGGATCACCCAATAGAACTACCCCTCCGATTGTAGGCGAGACTCTTCCAACTCATTGCTGCGATCGGGGATCACTCTATGGATTCCAAAAGGTGGAAAATCCAGGGATTCAATTTCTCACCCTTATTACTTGCTCATATGTAGTGATGAAAATCACTGTTAGTCCACGTGTTACCATTTTATTTGAGCAAGGGATTTTTATAGTGCTTTTGATTCACTATGTCACTTTATATTTTGAACTTGAAATTTGTACTTTTGCAATTTTTAACTTGGGATTTAAACTTTATGACTTTGAGATTTATAGGGTAAATTCTTGTCCTTTTGCCAAAGTACACCTTTTTAAACTGACTATTTGCAAGATAAGCAGGTTGTGAAACCCATCTCTCTAGATACCTAAGACTACTTTTGTAGCTTTCATCCTCTCTTGTCTTAGCAGTATTTTATATTGTTTTACTTAGTGACGGGATTCTAATATGTTGAAGCACTATCCCAACTAATGACCTTATCTATAACAGCAAAGCAAGCTTTCTACAATATCTAAAGAATCCACTAGGTATGGCTGAGTGATTGTAAAACTTAATATACATACATGTTTCTCCGCAACAGGTATCGTGTATGAATGCAATGAATTATTATAAATGCAAGGGTGCATGATTGAAATACAAACGTGCAATCATTTGTAAGATTTTTATAGACACACTAAACTCTACTATGGAATGCAACGGATGATAAATACCTAAATGTAATATGATGATGTGAATGCATATATGAAAATGCAAACTGCTAAAGCAAATGTTTTTGGATTTTATGCTTTACCAATTTTTTTGGATTTTTTATATATTTTCAAATTTTTATACATTTTTTATCTTTCATATTTGACCAAACGACGAGTATATATGCCTTTGGAGCTGTTTAGGGTTTGAACAAGCAATTTTTAGAAATCCTTGGAGTTTTTTGAATTGACCAAAGGTCTTATAGATGCCTTTGGAACCTTTTAGTTGACCAAAATCTCAACAAGAGGGCGTGGAGCCTTTTAGGATGATCGAGAAGCTATAGGAAATCTCGGAGCCTTTGGGTTGGCCAAGCAATTTTTAGAAATCCTTGGTGCCTTTTGGGATGACCGAGTGGTTTTAAGTAGCCTTTGAAGCCTTTGGGTTGACCAAGCAATTTTTAGAAATCCTTGGTGTCTTTTGACTAGCCAAAGGGCTTACAGATGCCTTTGGAGCTATTTTTGACATTACCAAATCACTCGAATGAGATCTTGGAGCCTTTTGGGATGACTGAGAAGCTATAGGAACTCTTGGAGCCTTTGGGTTGACCAAGCAATCTTTTAGAAATCCTTGGTGCCTTTTGACTGACCAAAGGGTTTACAGATGCCATTGGAGCTTTTTATGCTATGTTCTCTAAGCATAGAATGCCTTAATATGGATAATGTTGAGAGGCTCAGGCTATTCAACACCCCTTAGAGACGTCAGGTGATAGGTACTTGGACCAATATTTTTAGATATGATATAGGGTCCTAACCAATTAGTCGTAAATTTGTCTTGCATATCGGGCAACAAATTCGAGTTTTGTTGGTTTTCTTTTAGCACAAGATCCCCAACTTCAAAGTCTCTCTGGTGGAATTTGATATTGTAAGCTCATTTGAGTCGCTCCTGATAAACACGAAGATGCTCAAGGGAATTCACACGATGTTCATCAAGTAGCGTCAGTTGATCTAGGTGAGCTTGTCACACAATGTCATCATCGATGAACTCTTTCAATGCGACACGCAATGTTGGAATTTCCAACTCTAAGGGCATAATGGCCTCAGCACCATATACTAGTGAAAATGGAGTTGCCCCAGTGGGTGTCCGAATGCTAGTTCTATAAGCCCATAATGCAAGGGGTAGTTGTGTATGCCAATCCTTGTGGTGTTCTTGCACTGTATTTTTCAAGATGGCTACCATAGTCTTGTTTGAGGCCTCAACTTACCCATTTGCCTATGGATAATATGGAGATGCAAAATTGTGTTTGATGCAATACTTAGAAGTTAAATCTTGCATAGTTTTGTTCTTATAAGAAGTTCCATTATCCAAAACTATTTTGGATGGTACCCTGAAATGACTTATGATATACTCCATTATGAACTTTACTATGCGAGCTCTCATTGTCAATGTTAAGGGAATGGATTCCACCCACTTTTTAAAATACTCAGTAGCTCTAATGATGAATGTATGTCATCCTGATGATGGAGGAGAGATCTTGCCAATTAGATCAAACCCCCACTGAGCAAATGGCTAGGCTGCTTAAATGGGCTATAAGGCATGTGATGGCAGGTGCATAAGATTAGCATGATGCTAACATTTGACATATTTCCTAACATACACATTGAAATCCTTCTCCATATTGGGCCAATAATAACCCATTCAAAGGATGCGCTTGACGATGGCCATGCCACTAAAATTTCCACCACACGTATCATTATGAGCTTATAAAATTTCCCAAGATGACTCTTGGGGCTCAAGACAACAAAGGAGAACTCCATCATAACTTCGGTGGTACAAAATATCTCCTATCAAGACAAATTTAATCACTTTCTATTTAAATGTGTGTCTTGTAGCATGCGACAGTCCTTCCAAGACAAAACCAAGTCTTAGGAAGTCTTGAATTTGTGACATCCAATTCTGATGAGCCTCAGCTTCAACCATTAAGACAACCTATACCCCCTATGTATTTAATTTTGCAAATGCATATTAGGAAAAAACTTTGTGGTGAATGGTGGTGCCACTCCTCGCAGGACTCTAGGACGTTAAATACCCCCAGGGTGCTTTCTTGAGAAAGTCTTCAGCTTTGCAGAACTAATCAACTTTTGTTTCCACACTAATAATGTTGACTGATTCTTTGTTATCAAAGGTTTCACACTCTACTACAGGATGCGAGAGCGTCTTGACATGGATGGTAGTGAAGTCAGCAGATGAATTCTAAGGGATTAAGGATCCCAAAGAAGCCATGGTGTCCATGAATCTATTTGATGAATGAGGGATTGCCTTGATGTCGTACCATTCTAGTTTAGCCAGATATGTGGCAACAAGATCTTTATAGGCTTTCGGTATCAGAAATTGACACTGAAATAGTCCCTTCACTTGGTTAATTATGAGCAGGGAATTGCCAAAGATGTTTAGTCTCTTGATATTCATGGCGACGATTGTATGAAGGACCCGAAGTAGGACTTCATATTCAGTATTATTGTTGATGCAAGGGAAGTCTAGTTTGAATGACAAGGGCATTGGAGTTCCTTGTGGTATGAAAAACACTATCTCTATGCCAGCTCCTTGCTCGTACTTCGAACCATCAAATAACAGAGTCATCAACATTGTTCTTTGGTTCTTCAGGTTTGGGAGCTTTGGATATTACAAAAACTGCATCATCTAGAAGCTCGATTGTCAGAGGTCTACTATTGAAAAACACTATCTCTATGCCAGCTCCTTGCTCGTACTTCAAACCATCAAATAACAGAGTCATATCAACATTGTTCTCTGGTTCTTCAGGTTTGGGAGCTTTGGTTATTAAAAAAACTGCATCATCTAGAAGCTCAATTGTCAAAGGTCTACTATTGAGCAGTGGCGCCTAGGCTAACTAATCTGCTATGACCTATCCCAATAGCATGATCAAATTATATCAATAGCATGATCCACTTTACGGTACGTGTATTATGATATGTCTTGCTCATCATATACCACAAAGGATTTTATTTTGATATCACATATGTCGTGTGACTTAACATGTTGTGCCACAATTTCTTGGTAGCAAACACTACTGCTAAACATAGCTTTTACACATATGCATATCCTAGCTCATAACTCACCAAGTTTTGGCTAATGTAATATATGGCTTGTTATTTGCCTTGTATATTCTTTTGGGCCAACATGGTCCCTAACACAAAGTCTGTTGTCAATATATATAGTAGAAAAGGCTCTTCTAGCCTTGGTGGAGCTAACACTGGCAACATTGCTAGATATTGCTTTATCTCAGTGAAATCTGACTTACAGTCCTCATACCAATTGAATGGGACACCCTTATGTAGAAGTCAATTCATGGGTCGACATTTATCTAATAGTTGGGTGATAAATCACTTTATCGAAGCTAACTTGCCTTGGAGGCTCCTTAATTCCTTAATATTAGTGGGAGGACGTATTTCTAAAATGGCCTTGACCTTCGCTAGGTCTACTTCAATGCCTCTCTTGGAGATAATGAACCCTAATAATTTTCCAGAAGTTATGCCAAATAACACTTCTTAGGATTCAACCTGATGTTGTGCTCTATCAGATGATTGAAGACTTTTCTCAAGACCTCCACATGCTCCTCTCGTAGCAATGACTTGGCTAGCAAATCATCAATATAATATTTTAGAATTTTGTGCATATAGTCATGAAAAATGTATGTCATGACCCAATGGTATGTAGCACCAACATTTTT
This sequence comes from Wollemia nobilis, assembly GCA_028583015.1. Taxonomy (NCBI): domain Eukaryota; kingdom Viridiplantae; phylum Streptophyta; class Pinopsida; order Araucariales; family Araucariaceae; genus Wollemia; species Wollemia nobilis. The sequence continues at coordinate 6,626,342 of JAQPPZ010003305.1, read as the reverse complement.
GAGACCAAATGGCATAAATTTGTAGCAAAATTTTCCCCATGGCATTATAAACGTAATTTTGTGTTGGTATTTGAGCTTAATTTTAATTTGATTGTAACCATAAAACCATCCATTAAGGAGAGAATTTAGTGACCAGTAGATTCTACTAGAGCACTAATATTGGGAAACAAAAATGAATCTTTTAGTGTTGCATTGTTGAGATCTTTAAAATATGTACAAATATGAATCCTTCCATCTAGTTTTCCTACAGGTACCATGTTTGATACCCATTTTGGATAGTCTATGGAAATGAAAAATTCTACATCCAGCAATTTTTGCAATTCATATTTCACCATTAATGCTACTGTTGGATGCATATTTGTGAGCTTCTACTTGACGGGCTTCTTGTATGGGTCTACCGAAAGGTTATGAGTAACCAACTTCGGTTCTAGACCGGGCATATCTTTGTATGTCCAAGAAAAAAGTTCAAGTATCTCTTTCAGTAGAGGGATGATGCTAGCACGCTCATCTAGAGTGAGACTCATTCCAAATTTAACCTTATTTGGATTGGTGGGGTTGTTACCGATATCCACTTCGAAGGTTTCCTCTACTAACATATGGTATCCCTCCTCAAGCTGATGAGGTGTAGGGATCAAATTGATGTCATCAGCTAGATTTATATGTTCTTCACTAGAAGCATTTTCAGTGTGATAGACATCATAAGCATAGCCTAGTCCAAAATGAAATGGTTGCATCATCTCTTCATTCGAGAAGAAATATTCAGGCTCTACTGGTGAATCAACATGATCCCAATCAATAGCATCCATATTTAGATGTAATAGCTTGGACGGATCTGCTATATTGTAGAGTGGAGTGGTAAAATCAATGGAGACCATGCTGATGGAATGTAATTGATCTCTAGGACCACATGGACTGAACTCTACATCATCTATGTAGCTTTCGTACCCAAGATCTGGATCGGATGGCACAAGGACAAAAGGGTCCTCCCTATGGGACACCTAAATAACTAGACCCTCTCTATGCACTAACTACAAAATGGGATCTCTCAACTCAAGCAAATTTACATAAGTAGGCAATTGGGAAAAGAGACTTTGATATTCTTCTTCCAAATTTATTCTTTCCCTGAGGAGACGTTGGAGATTTATCTCTTGTTGCAAACCCATAGTTGTAATAGGTGGCAGATCCCAAGGTGTATTTTGATTACACAGGTGATGAGGCCCCAAATAGGCCATCTCCAATGAATCCTCATCATCACTATAAAGATATAATATTTCAATTCCCCCTATATGCAAGGGATGATCTACCAGATGTGGCCCCATGTACCTAATTCTACAGTCTCTATCATCACTATCTGGATAGATTGGATAAAATAATCGTATATACAACACTAGCACAAAAATTGGCTCTACTTCTTCTTTAGAGTGATCCTCGTTAAGAGGACCCTCTTCTATAACATACTTTGACTTTACAGGCAATAGATGTAGCGGATATACTAGCCTCGGATCGGTCATCTCAACCTCATCGCTATGATTGCTACTATGAGCAGGGCACTCTATCATGTCCATGAATATTGGGAGATTAGCTGGATGAGGCCTTAAGTAGGCCTACTTTGTATTGTCTTCATAGTCACTATCGACCATGAAATTCTCTTGTATCTCATATAATTGCTCTCTAGGTAGAAAATGGTGTAGAAATACCGAAACCACGAAGGCTCGATAAATTCCCTCTTTGGATTGATCATCATTTGAGGACTTGCCATCTGCATCATAACTCAATCTGCTCATTTTAGAGGTGGAATCCTCTACATCTTCACTACAAATATCTCCTAAATTGAGATCACTTATAATGATGGGGTTGTGCCCTAAATATCGGTATCATCGATCGTGATACGATTTTGATGATCCAGGCTACCTTTGGGGTTCTTCTTCAAGAACTCTTCATGTTCAATCTCCGATCTCTCAAGGGTGATGACTAAAATTATTGGGTTGTTTCCTCAAAGGCTAGACATGTTAGGATGATACAAATTAAAATCAATGTCATTCCCCAGACCCAAGTACAAATGATCCAATTATGCAGCAAGTAAATCATCATGTCCCTAAATTTGCAATCCCAATCCAAACCTATCAATTTCCAACTAATAACATGGTTCAAGATGGGTTCTTCATCCTTGTTTGAAAATGCCAAGGTCGTATCCATGCCAATGATAGAGCTCAAAAATTTGCATAGCATACTCTGGGTTGGACAAATATTGAATGTTCATCATGAACTATTCATTGTCCTCCACCTCCATGGGTGCCCGAGTTGTAACTTGATCCAACCCGACATAAATGAAGTTTTTTTGGTTGGGTGGATCACCCAATGGTACTATGGATCCAAATAGGTATCGATGGGCTATCAATCGGCCCATATCTCTTGCAGTCTCTAAAATAGGATCAAAGGTCACATTTTGCACAAGATATTCACCCAAACCTTTGTTGGCTAGGTGAACAGTCACCTGGGGTGCAGATGACCCTACTGATGAAGTAGGAAAAGTAGGTTGAGGTTCCTCCTGAACTTGATCCTAGGCTTCTTCCACCTCCATGGGAGTGGCAGCCTTAGTGGTGACTGGTTTGGGAACGTTCTTTGCTTCTTTCCTACCCAATTTTACCTTTAATTTATCATTGTTCCTATGCATTATCGATGCACTCAGTCTTAGAGAAGTGGTAGTGGTATGTTCAGATCTATTTGATATATATGCCAATGGTTGAACATGCACCACTTGTTTACCTCTTGGAACCCTCATCGACGACGTGGGTCGTATGTCCAAGTGCATTGATAGGAACACAAAACCCCTTGGAAAATTTGCTAATTTCATGAAATTGAATGGTTCTTCATCTGATGAAACCATGTGAACTTGTCCCTCGTGTATATAATTGACACACTGATGCAATATCGAGGGAACACAACACATTTTATGAATCCAAGGCCTCCCCAGCAGGATGTTATATTGTAAGGTACCCTCTATCACATGACACATTATGAGAATGGTCTTTAGTCCCACCTGAATAGGTAGTACAATCATGCCAAATATAGAGCATAGTACGTCATTAAATGCTCTTAATGTAAATGTGGTTGGTATGATGAGTTATTTAGGCAAATTCAAGTGGTGCAGTGCCTTAGTCATGATTATATTGATCGATGAACCAGTGTCAATCAATACCCTTTTGAACGGCACATGGTTAACACAAGCAATGATATGTAGTGGCGGGTCAACCACACTTGCAGAAACCATTTTCACTTTTTGATCATAGAATTGGATCATTGGTTCCTGGCACTATTGTACATGCCCCATGAAGTTCGTGAATGCCTATGCATCCTAGGACTATACCTCAATGGACCTCAGAATGTCCATAAGAGTCTCCTTGTGCCTAGGTGACTATTGTATAATCTCATATATCAACAATTTTGTAGGAGTCATCTGCAGGTTTTGAACCAACCTGCTCCTAATGGTCACCACCGGTCTTATTGGTGGGCCTAGAATATTTTGTGCCTACCGCTCCTAGGGTGTGGCTTGTATTTGAATGGGAGCAAGAGGTTGATTCATTTGTTCGTACCTCCCATGTCTAGTAACAACATTAACCATTTCGATGAACCCCTGGGTAGGTGGTTCGACTCATACTTGATTGATGTGGCCAATGTGGTTATGGGGCGCCTCATGGTTTGGTAATGGATTTTTAAAAATCCCCATGTTTTGGTTGTCTGGTGCCTAGGGATTTCTTGGTACTACAAGCTCTCCCTTGTCTATCATATTTTGCACAATGTGTTTGAAATACCAACACACCTCGATGTCATGGCCTTTCACTCTATGAAATATGCAAAACAACTCTTCCTGATAGTCTTTGGGCTTAGGCTGATTTGGATCAACCATTTTGACTTTGGGTAATATTATTGCCTTGGCATCACAGAGCTAACAAAAGATCGATGTAATTGATTTCGTAAATGATGTAAATATGCGAGGTGGGCATTGCTCTTTTTTCTTGACCATGTAGTTATTTTTGTGTTGGTCATATTGTGTAGGAGGGGGATGGGCTTGATAATTATGTTTCTTTTGCCCCTTATCCTCATTTTGGAGATTTAGTACTACCCAATTCACATGGGCTTGCTTGGCCTGTTGCTTTGAGGTACTCTTCTTATATCCCTATTTTCTTATTTTTAGTTTCAATTTGCCTTCCTGCAACTTGATATCCTTAATTAACTTGTCTTGCGCCCAAGCTTCTTCGAATGTGGCATACTACTACAGCTGCAACAATAGTGAGATGTGGTTGGTACAACTCTTTGTAAACATTCAGGTTAATTCTATGGCAGGGATCAAGAATGGCAACTTTGCCATTAATCTCCTCCACCTCTTTTCATATTTTTCTATTGGCTTGTCGTTGTGCTGAGCTAGCACAACCAAATCAGAAAGGTTGGCCTATTTCTTGATGCTAAAGGAATAGTGTTCAAGAAAGGCATCAGCTAATTTCTCAAAATTTGTTATGTTGTGCTTCTTTAGTTGATTAAACCACTCTCGGGCCGGCCCAGAAAGTGTTGTGAGAAACGTATGCAACAAAAGTGCATCGTTGTTCTCTATCTAGAAGCAAGCGTCCAAAAATATCATGACATGTTCTTGCACCTCTTCATCACCCTTAAATTTTTCCAACCTAGGCATCTCAAAATGCTCTATGTATGGGGGCATAGGTATTGAGGGATCTAAAGGTTCATTGTGAATTTTACTCAGTGTCAAATTTTGGATAGCCACGCCCTATCTCTCAATTACCTTGACCTTCTTAGCCAAAGCTTTGTAAGCCTCAGGAGATAGAAAGTCCTCATCCCTAAGTCGATGTGAAGGCAGTCTAGGAGGTACATTCCTCTTCTATCGAGGTGAAGGTCATTGCTCTTCCTCCTCCTCAGCTCAAGAACTCTTTGGATACTCTTGGTTGCATTTGTTCCCCTCTTGCTCCTTATAATGTTGTTGCCTTTGATTATCAACCGAGGGTAGTCGCTCTTTGTGATGGACAGTGATATGAGTGTGAATGCTTGCATGCTCATGGTGCATTTTGGCTTCCAAAAAAGCCTTCTTGTGCACCTGCTCCCTATGCTCATCTTGAGATTATAGGTTGTCCCTAGAAAACCTATATTACTGCTCTACACAGTCCTTCTAGATGAGGATGCACTCCTCACACAAGCGCTATTCATACAACCTTTGTCTAGTAAGCCTTTGTACCTGAATATCTTCATCTTCGATGCAATGCCTCTCTAGGCGAGCATCCTCCAATTGATCTTGGAGGAGTTGGAATTTTTGCTCAGAGGCCAGTCGATATGATCTTTCAACCTGGTCAGCCATCGAAGGCCTTTGATATGCTTGCTCTATATGAGTGACCTTATGGGTTATATACCCATCGGATTGATGTGTTGTGCTTTTGCATCTATTTTTGAAGACGACATCAGCATCGTGTTGTGTCTTGTGCTATGTGCCACCATGTGTGGATGGTGGACATGAGACATGAGGGAACTTAGAAGCCTCTCCATGCTTTCTAGTAGTTCTAATGGTGCTCCTACTATTCTCACTCAGAGCAGGAGTGGGTGGAGCTGAAGGCTTGCATCTTGGATGCTCTAGCACACTACCTAGACCGTCTAGCTATCTAGACCTCCACCTCTCATGGGGTTGTGTTCCATTAGCTTCCACCTTCAACATATCGATGGTGATCTTACATGCTATAGTACACATGGGAGTATGGGTAGACTTGCGTACAATAGGGAGCCCGTATACTTACCCCTGAATGGGTGAACCTCTATTCCTTCTATACTCATAAGGTGGGGGTATAGTACACCCTATAGACTTAGTGTGAATGGGTACCAATCTGGTCCCCTGCATGACATACTCTTCGATCGATCCCATGGATGCGTGTGCACTGTGATCTTGATAATGGCTTCCAAGTGGAGCACCTTCAGGCTAAGAAGCCCCATGCTTTAATCTATGTCTAACAGTATGCACTAATGCTAGTCTATCAGGTGTAAGCTCAATGGGATCCCCTCATGTCGAGCTGTCTCCTCTAATGCTCACCAAAAGTCGTTTGGTTTGCTCATGTGGTTGAGGACTAGACATGTGTAATTGTGAATTGATTGGGGCTTGGTCATCGGCCTCAGGCTTGTGCCTTTACCGACCACCCCGTGTATCCACCATAGTGTACCTAATTTCTAGATGTATCTTTTATTATCAAAAAAGGTATACAATGATGTTTATCTTATTTTTAAATTTTAAAATGTGCCCTAAATTTTTTGATGTTGTTATAAGATGTGTTGTATTAGTATGAGAAACTCTCGCATGTTTTACAAAATCATTGGATTTTATTCTCAGTTTAATTGGCTTTCACCTATATACTCGCACAAGCCAAATATAGTAATGAATTTCATACTCAATGAAGTAGCATAGGTACTACCAACCCTCACCTAGCACACCATGCATAGTGATACACCCTTCCTAATATGAGTGCGTGCTATTTTGCACGGATAGGATAGTTCTTGGGTCGGCCTTGGCAACGAGCATGTCTCGATAATACAATTTAAAATGAGCCAACCAAGCGGTAATGACATCCACTATTGGTCTCAATCAAATGGGTTGGATGTTAGAGTGCAACACCACTGATGTTTAGAATGAAACGTGGTGTGTGTGGTTTGTTTTACTTTGCACAAAGACAAATGCATAAAATAGCATTCATATGATCATTCCTACGTGATATGCATAAGAAGGAATATTTCAAATTCACAAAGGTATGCATGCTATTTCCTACATGACGTTATGACAATGCAATTATGATGACATGGCCTCTAATTGGGCCTCACGCATGCAAATGACCACACAATTTTTATCAATGTCACTGCATTCTAGGGTGAACTGTAATCATAGGTCTGCTATTCCTGGTAGTGCCTTTCTAATAGAAAGAATGTGAAAGCAAATTAGGACTTGTTCATTGATAATTTTTCTTTAATGTTCCTAATTTGTTGTTGAGTTGCTGCTTATTGTAAAAATACAAAGGATAAAATGTAGAACAAATGATGGAAATAGAACCTACCTCAAATCTTGCTCTAACTTCCAAGTGGTTTCTCTGCTATCTGTTGCTTCTGCTGTAAACCGCTGCTCTGGTCTATGGGCTACATTTAAACCGTAGGTGACAGCCATGGGCCAAAAAATAACCATAGCTATTAGTTGCAGTTAGCACCTGAGATGAAAAAAACCAAAAAATGTCAGTACTCAGGGGCTAGAAATGCAGAGTTCCACCATGATCGCCATCTATAACCACCAAGGAGATGCACACTCGATCTAACTATCACAATCGAAGGGAAACACACAAATAGGAATACATAATTTGATAACAAGAAATACAGCGAATACAAGGAATTCTTTATTATTTTTGATGAAGTCAAATTACAGATTCATCCCTCTTAGGGATACCCATTTGATACATTAATTACAATAGTGTTTAATCCCTATCAAGGGTAGGTGTGATCAAAGTGCCACTTAGGGTTACATGAACTGCTCTAAGGTGTCGATGACCCTATTCTTCATAATGGGGAAGGGGTTGGATGCTTTATCTCTCCTTTAGAACTATTTCCTGCAGTCAAGAAACAACAAGAATTTCAAAAAGATAGGTAGCCTCTCATGATGAGGCCCTTATAGGCAAAATATATAATGACACCATCAACATGCATAATCAAGAAAGCATAAAGAAAGCTACACAACTATGCAAAGCGAATAAAGATTCATGTAATAGCATAAAGTAAAATAGCATCTACAATATGCATGGATCAAATATAGAAAATGAAGCATAAACATGCATAAAGAAAGCATTCTAGTCCTAATTGAAACATAAGCATAAAATGTGAATCTAGCCTAATTCCATGGTCAGAAGTCTTCTAAAATGCTATTAAATCAACAAAATGGTTAATCTAACCTAACTAGTTGGATAGAAAATAAAATAGTAAGGTGCTTTGTCACCTATTGCAAACCGCAACTCTAGTGAGTGATCTACACTGTGAACCGTGGATGACAACTGTGGTTTGACCTCTGATGAGTTTTCCCTCAAAATAAAGGGTAGTGGGATCAATATCCTTGTCCAAATTTATGTTCAAGGGTCACCTTCATTTTCCTCGGACTGATTTGGCAGTAAATTCGATGTGAAGGGCCTTTGTGTGCCTGGATTTGCGTTTCTTGATCCTCCTAAGCACCTAGGGCATCCATAATGCAATTCATCATGAATGGTGGAAAAAGGGTCGAGGATTAAGTGCAATAGCTCTATCTCTTAGTATACTCAGTTTGAGTGTACAATTCACTAGGGCTTCGCTACTCAAATCTCCAATGCTTGCTCTCATTTTCTCCCCATTTGGAGGCAGTATTTATAGCATGTCCCTAGTGCTAGGGGTGGATTCATGGAGAATCCAAGACCAAGAAGGTTGGTTAGGACAGTTGGTATGGAAGCCTCTAGAATATTCCATCCAAATGCCTCCTTCTATATCTCTTCGTCGTTCCAACCGATTTGGCTTGTATGGAAGGCCTAACTAAACTTCAGTTAAGACCGCAGGTCATAGTTGTGGTCCAGACTACAGACCGCAAGTGTCAACCATGGTTTAGACTAGAGACCACAGGTCTGGGTTGCAGTTCAGACTGCTTAGGCCAAAATGCCTAAATTGAGTGGTTAGAACTACTGCTCTATCTTGAAGTCTGTCCAAGATCCTCCATATGGTCTTGTAGCATGTCTATATGATTAGTCGCCCTTGACATGACATGTTTTAGGTGTCTACACAAGTTAGCGGAATTAAGGTGACCATATCACAAGTGCCAAAACACACTTGGATTTTTTATAGCTACATTTATAATTTGAGCTCCTCCTGGATCATCAAATTTGAGAGGGAATAATCGATTCTTGGTCATGGGGCCCTGTGTGATGACACAATTACAATTATTTTTATCAAAAATGATACATTGTCCTTCAACAAATACAAGTTTGTAATTGTTCTACATCATTTACCCAATGCTTAGCAAATTGTGTTGCAGCTTTGGAGTGTAATATATGTCATGCGCTTTATTTAATCCTTCTTTGGTTGGAACCTTCATGGCTCCAATACCTTCTACTTGCAATGTTTTATCATCCCCTAATTTGATTTAGGATCTATAAGTGGAATCTAGAGTAGCAAATAAATTTTCTTTGCCACTCATATGGTTTGAACAACCAGTATCCAGAATCCATGTGTCATTTAGATGTTGTTCTGATTGTCCATATGAAAGAAAAATATTAGAGGTATCATCTTCTTCTCCATAATTGCCATATTGACTACTGCTACCTTGTGAATATTTTGACCAGAAGTCATGAGCGAAGCTAGCTTTCCACGATTGAAACAAGATGATTTGGACTTGTCACTTCCTCGCCCTTGATTTCCACTTTGGCCTGGATGTCCTCCTCAATTTTGGTTTCCACCTCTATTCTGATTGCCTCCTTTGTATGAGTTGCCTCCTCTGTTGGAATTGCCTCCTCTGTTTTGGTTGCCTCCTCTATTTTGGTTGCCTCCTTTGTAGTTGCCTCTACATCTACCTCTTTGTTTTCCTCTGCCTTGACCTCTTCCACATCCTCTTCCATTGTTTTCATTGGAAGTGAAGGCCTTCTCATTGCCCTCATAGCTAGTTCAAGGAGTTTCGGGAAACCTCTCTTCATGTGGCATTAACAATATAATTAATGCATCGAATGTTAAAGTGGAAATATCTTTGGATTCTTCTATAATTATGGCAATATGATTCCATCTCTGTGGAAGTGTTTGCAACACTTTTGTTACAATTGTATTAGACTTGATTTCCTAGCCAAGTGTAACCATTTTATCAACAATTGCTTTTCCTCTAACACAATAATCATCGATTTTTTCATCATCTTTCATTCTAAGATTTTCAAAATATTTTTAATGTTTGAAGCCTCACCTACTTCACTTGATCACTACGCTGGAATCCATATTTTAAATCTTTCCATGCAACTTGTGCAGTTGTACAAGCGGCGATTCTAGGGAATATGCTTTTCTCCAATTCATCTTGGAGATGAGAAAGAGCATAAGAGTTGCTCTTTTATCCTTATTTTTGTGTTTTCTTGTCTGTGGTACTTAGTGTTTTCCAGTCTAAGTGTTCTGTGTAGTCGTCTTCTATTATGTCCCACAAACCTCTTCCTCTGAGCAGGGTCTTCATTTTTATAGACCAATACTCATAGTCATAACCATTGAACTCTGGTATAGGTAAACTGTTGTGTGAGGCCATAGTTACTAAAACTCTTTTTATTTCACGGTTACAATAAAGCACTCTACTTTTTCAAAGAAGGAAGGAATAAGAAAGAAGAAATAATAGATTACAAATTTAAGTCAAATCTGACTTGATTTACTCTATCATTGATTGGTTGTTCCTCTTGCTATGGGGATGCTATCTCTTGATTCATGAAATTATCTGCTACTTCTTCTTCGTCGTCACTTATCAATATTATTTTTGGTGATTCTGGTTCTAAGATTTCCACTAAAATACTGTAGTGTGTATATTCTGATTCTTGTGGTGCAACTTGTATGGATTCTGATTGTTCAAATTGACTCATGAATGAGTTATCTTCAAAATATACCTCATAACCTAAGTCAAGATGCCTTTGATGTGCAATCACTGCATTCTAAAGTTGGCTAAACACAATGTTGACCCCATAACCTCTTACTTTTTCATCGAGTATCTTTGCACCTTCTCTTGCTAAAATTGCACATAAGGCATGATAACAACCATTTGGTCTTATCATCAATGCCTCTTTATAATTTTACAATTTTGATCCTTGGTCTCTTTTACAAAAAAAACTAAGCCTCTTAGGCTTATTACATAAGATTTTTGATTCCTTGAATCAAGTGAAAAAAAATGAACCTTTCTATTACAATGAATTTTCTCCTAGACAATATTCTCCTTTTATAATATTAAAAAAAAAACTATATTACTATTTAATAAAAATAATAATTGCCCTTAAAAAAAAATTAAAAAGCAATTATATTTAATTTATTAAATATAATATAAGTGTTTAATTTAACAATATAAAGAAAAAAATTTAAAAACTTTTATATAAATTTTTTTTTTATCCTCTGTAGGAATCGAACCTGTAACCTCTTGTCTTCAACAAATCGTGCTAACCAACTCAGCCACCACCACCGATGAGAACTAAGGACATCAATGCAATTTTTATAAAGTTTTGAATCTGTATTCAATAAAATAAATTAAAAAAAAAACTTGTTACCACCGGGTTTCAAATCCGTGATCTGTAGGAGAGCGGGTGCCTTAAGGCTGGCTCCTCGAGCCAGTCGAGCTGCGTGGCTCGACGGGAAGGCAAGGGAGGCTTACCTCCTTTATTATTCTCGTGGCCATGCCAAAGGAAAAAAAAAATTAGGGACTTTAGTCCCACATTGGTCGTGCGAGCACGTTTGAGGTGTTTAAAACCCTCAACGCTCACAACATCACTCGATTACCTTCGAGAAATCAATGACCACCCTTTTTTCTCTTTCTCGAGCTATCGCTCCTCACCATGTTGCTTGTCGCCTGTCCTATGTCTGCCATGTTGTCGATCCTCTATTTGTTCTCTATCCTCTGGTACACATCATCCTTGCTCTCTCCTCACCATGTGGCACTATTTTATTGGTTTCTCCTGTGGTTGCTCCTCCTCCTCACGTGCTCTTTGTGCATGCCTTCTCCAAACCTCACCTTGGTTCATGATTCATGGGCCTTCTTTGACCTTGCCTTGGTTCACGTGTTATGGGACCCACTCAACCTCACCTCGGTGCTTGTGCTACTAGGTTCCTCCAGTCTCGATCTATGGACCCTCTCTGACCTCACTCTCATACCAGATGTGGCATGGTAGTTAGGAGTAAAATAGAAATTAGAAATATATTAATCAATCCACACCAATGTAAATTTTACAATGCTTAAATAGAAGGGAATTTAACAACCTTAGAAAACTTAGGGAATAGATAGGGAATGAAGGAAAATAGGGAGGAAAGGAGGAAGGGAAATTGATGTCGAACTCCCTGTAATTCATGTCATCCAATCTACCCAGTCAGCTGTTGTCCAAGTCAACCTATCTGCCCAATCAACTGTCATCCAAGGAGGTAAAATGGTAAGGTCCAAATCTTACCGTTGTAAACAAATTTTTTACCCCTTTTTACTGCTTTAACTTCCAATAGTTGGATGTTATTTTAAATATGGATTGATAAGGTGTATTTATGTTTGATATTATTTTGTATTGTGATTCCTTGAGAGAGAGATTATTATCTTCTAACCTCCTTGATTTTGGCAAATAAGTGTTTATGATTGTGGCAGATTTGTTTGATCTACTCCTCATCAAGAAAAATGTATGGGCACATTCTTTCTTGGTTGATTTGATTGGTTGGTTTTTTTGAAAACAAATTTGGAGTGAAAAGGACTTGATTAGGTTCCTTATTGAGTTGTTGAGCTATTGTGAAGTGAATGTTGTGCACCTTGTTTTATAAGCATTATTGTTGAAGTGAATGGTTGAGTGAAGAATTTGAACTAGGGTTTGGAAATAACATGAGTATCATTGTTATGTGAAAATTGGTTGATAAGTATTGTTGGAAATATTGGAGTGAATGTTCATGTTCTTAGACTACAGTTTATGAGCAAGGATTATTTCATTGAGTGATTGGTTGAGTAGAGTTGATTGAACCTAGTCAAGTGAATGCGTTAAAGTGAATTTTTCAAGTTCTATGAAATAAATTGTTCTATATTCTAAATTGAGTTGAGGAATTGATTGAGAGTTAGTGAGTGCGAAGCATATTAAGTCTCTAACAATTCTCTATATGTTTATGTGGTAAAAGGAGTGATTGAAAGTGATTGAAAATTGTGATGAATGTGAAGCATATTGAGTCTCTAACAATTATTTATATGTTTCTAAAAGAATTATTGAAAGTAATTGAGCTTTCTGATGAGTGTGAAGAATATTGAGTCTCTAAAAATTCTCTTTATGTTTTTGTGAGATTGGACAAGTTCAAGTGTGGAATTGTTGAGCAAATTTGAGGTAAGTCTTTGAGAAGACTTGTGGACATATTTATGTGAGATTTTGTGGAAGATTACAATACAGTTTGAGAGCAGATGTGGATAAGTTCTAGTGAAGAGTTATTGAGCAGATTTGGACAAGTTCTAGTAAGGACTTGTTGAGAGCATATTGGATAAGTTCTTGAGAGGACTTGTGGATAGATTAGTGTGACCTTTTGTGAAATCTTACAAGGTAGATTTAAGACAAGTCTTTGAGAAGACTTGTGAGCATAGTTGATTGATTTGTTCAAACCTTGAGTTAAGGTTTGTGGAAGATCTAGCAGATTTGATTTGATATTGAGTCAAGCTTTGTGTTAAGGCTTGAGGATAGATATTGAGGATATATTTATGCTAGATCAAAGGATTGTGTTTAGTGTAGATCAACAGATAGATATTGAGGATATATTTGTACTAGATCGAAGGATTATGTTTAGTACAGATCATAGGATAGATATTGAGGATATATTTGTGCTAGACCGAAGGACTGTGTTTAGTATATATTTAAGGACAAATTTTGGTGTAGAGTTGAGGATAGGATTGTGCTAGACTAGAGAAAGAGACAGAGCAAATTTGTGCTAGACTAAAGGACTATGTTTAGTGCAGATTTGAGATAGATATTTGAAGGTGATAGAGTATAGAGGATGATAGTATTCAGTGGATAGAGATCCATTAACCAGGGCAGTGAGGACGGGTGTCTTCAGTGGATATATATCCATTAGCTAGAGTAGTGGGGGCAGCAATTCTTTTAGAATATCACCAGTCAGAGCTAAGTGGAAAAGAGTTCTCCTATGGATAGATATCCATGAACTTGATTATGGGATTGGTGTCTCCTTTGGACTGAGGTCCATAAACATTGTAATATGGAAATGATTCCCAAGAGATTGATTGAGAAAATTTTAGTAAAATATTTTCACTATGGAGTGACCCACATTGGGTAAACCATGTAAAATTGGTGTCTCTATTGTGTGTGGTGATTTGTGCATTGCTTTGATTATTGTTTTTGATATTGCTATCTATACATTACAGAATATTGATTGTGAAAGAAAAGTAAAAAGTGGTCTTATACTATTAACCCCCCCTCTCAGTATAAGCTTGTGTTCTTCAGTTATTTGATATATTATTAACCTTGATATTTAAATATTAGTTGGCCCATATTATTCAGTTTACATTATTATTTGATATTCAATAAGTAATTTTATTAAGGTGAGAAGCCTATTAGCTAGAAGAAAAAATAAATGAAAAAATAAGAGATTTATTGATTTCAAGATCCTAATCAACATAATATTATACAAATTCAATCCATTGAATAAGAAATATAAGTCTAACCAAATTTTCTATGACATTAGATATCACATTGCTTGTAATAAATATATGGTGGAAGTATAGTAGGATGAAAATACTCAAAAGATAGATACCTATAAACATGTGCATTATAAATAAATATTTGATTCAATTGTTCAAATCAATAAAAGACATAAATTGCACATAAAGAAAAATCATGATATTTTAAGGGATTCAATGTTAAACAAAATATTGCTAGGATGGATTGATATTGATATAGTGAATTTCTTCTTGGGAGGCTTGTAAAATTCATATTTGTTACTTTATTGAAACACTTCATGCATGAAGCTCTTTAAATATGAAGGGCATCTTGCATACAAAAGTAAAATATTTCTAGATTTATGTTTATGGGTTATTTTATGTATAATACCATGATTTTGGTAATTATTTATATTCAATTTATTTAGACCTAATTTGGTATATTAAAGGGTAAGTTTTTATATTTAATCTATCTGGATTTGATATATTATCTCAATAAATAAGTGAACCTTATAATAAATGAATGCTTTACCCTCTCTATTAGTAATCTATTGTTTTTCTAATAAAAAATATTATTTATATATTAATTGATAATATAAAAGGAGGTTCTTCCTTCTTGGGTTGTAGGTATGGTACAATAATAGTTGAGACTACCTCCACAAAGATATCACTAAGGCTAGTCTTATGGTCCTACACATCTATATGAATATCCCATATTTTTTTTCTCAATCCAAGGTGGGTCATCATATATCTTCTCTATATAGTTTCCCTTGGAGGTTCCGCATCAAGTTCCTTCACTAATAACATTGTATTTCAATGGTCCTTCTCCAATTTTTAACTTGATTGAATTGAGTTTAACCATTTTAATTATTTATAGTAGAGTTGTCAAGTATTTGGTTCTCTATACCACATCATCATCAATAATTAGTGCTCCCTTTCCATTACTTCTAATCATGTCGTACACATAGCCTCTATGACCAACTTTACCTTGGTAACAAATAAAAATTTATCATTAACAAGTTCCTATATACTCCTCCATTTTTTCTATTATAATTTTAGAATATCCAACCATTATAATTATATGTACCTTTGATGTGACTAAATTTTTAATCCTAATTGGCCTAATACATTCATCATTTTACACACTCGAAGTGTCAAGGCTCCCTTACCCAACCCAAATTTTATAGATAAATTACCCCCTAGAGTGTGTTTCTCTTATAAATACAATATCTTGATATTGTTATCAACTAATACTAACTTGGGTTAACATTATATAATTTATTTTGAAATTAATTTTTATATGTTTCTTCACATTTATCCTCTTTTTGCATCTTCCATTAATTAATAAAACTAAAAAATGTTATCAATGAATCCTAGTTTAAGCAATCGATTGTCCATAAATTTAAAATATGCTCATGATATTTATCACTAGAATATACTTCTTTAATATTCTAAATTCTTATCATGTGATGACCTATCTATCATCTCTTCCCAAAAATCAAACATATTTCTTGTGTTCTTCTCAAAGGTGATAATAAAGGTAAGAATAATAGATTTGTTTTTCTACCATAAGGCTATAGAGCCTCAATATCATCACAATAAATTTTAATATTAACCATGTGCTTCTCAACATCCATATCCATTTTACTCTCCAAAATGACTTCCCAATATTTCTACCCTCCTATTTGAGAAAAATATTTCTAATAGCTCAAATGTTAGCATAAATAAATCTATAAAGGCTTCTAAGAGCATTTAATACACACATATGCTACCTCATCCTCCTATCACTTGATATTGTTTACTTTCCAAATATGGATTCGTTTATCCTCCTCTATTATGGAATTCAAACAATGTTTACAATTTGTTATATATATATGGTGAATGCGTAGAGATGGATTTGAACAAAATAGTCTCACAAAATTCTATTTGTCATTTCAAGTAACTTATAATGGTACTTCTATTTGGAACTTTAAAAGGCATTAACCTGATGAATGGAAGGATTTTGAATGTAGTTTTTTACTATATTTTACTCTCACAAAAAGAGTTATTTTCACTATCAATAAATATTTTTTGTAAGGTTGTAAAATTACTTGAGTACGAAGATATTAGATGGTTGCATTATGCCCATATTTTCATTTAGATAGACACATTTTATGATAACCATTTATATTTTCAAAAAATACACAATTAAAGGAAGCTATCCTTTAATTTGTTAAAGGATATTGATGAATATATATTTTTATAATTAATATATCAATTAGATCATATTAAATTTCAATTGTTTTGCCTATGATTATGAGATGAATTTTTTTAAATTAATTAATTTATTATAAGATATGAAAGAACATAACATGTTAAGTGAGGTGATATTCATTTTTTTATTTTTTATGAAAAAAATATATTTTTTATAAATTATAAGTTAAAAGAATTTTGTTATTTTAAAATATATAGTTAAAAAAAAATATTAATAAAAATCAAAAGAGAAAATAAAAAATTATAAAATTTATTTGAATCGATTTTAAAAAATAGCTTCATATTTTGGAAGAATATCCATAAAGACATTTTAAATTGAAGACTCCATTTACCCTTTGTAGTTGTAAAAATGTGGTTCTATAGGCCGTATTCTATAAATTTTGATAAGGTGTACAATTTTACTAAATGTATATTCATAAACTTTTGGTGAATATATGTTATAATTAGATTGGTAGTTAATTTTACTCATACCCTTATTTTTATATTTATTCAATTATGTACAATTATACGACAATAAAAAATATACAGTCATACATAAAATATGTATGGACATACTTTCATCAAGTTAACTTCCAATTTTATTTCACTCTCTCAAATGTCTTCCTATTACCCTCCATTTAAAAGAAAATATTTCTAAAAGAAATATTTCTAAAATTTCACATGTGAGCATAAGGATTTTATGAAGGCTTCTACGAGAACTTATTATATTAAGTTGTCACCTCATCCTCCTACCACTCCATATAGTGTAATTTCCATAAATGTACCCATTATCTATTTACTTTGGGGAAGAATATTGTTTTTCATAAGTTGGCTTATATTTGAAAAATATGTTTATTTTTTCCTTAAAAATGAACAACTCATACAATCTCATAAAGTTATAATATTACTTTTATTTTTATATATAGTAATCCTATATTATTTTATGTGTTTTGATCTTGCATATTGTTTACTCAATAATTTTAAACTTTTAATATGTAAATATTGAAACAACCTGTGAGGACTTTTTTTTTATAGTATTTTTAAAATTCTGAATTAAATAATTTTAAATTAAAATATATCATTAAAATGCATATGCAGTTTTATCCATTTATTATCATTTAATACTAAACATTGTTATATTTGATGATATAGATGTTAAAAAAATAAAAAAATAAGCATATCATGATAAATATATAGATCTAAAATTTCAAAATAAATGAGTACAACATTTATAATGATTAAGTATACATGACAAAAATTTATAAATTATCAACCTTTGATAAGATAAACTAGCCAACCATTAGATATCATTGGAATTTAAAACATATTTAGTAATAAATGAAATCAATAACATTATGTAGAATTTAGTATATCATATTACACAAAGGAAAATCATAGATATGAAAGGTGACCTTAAACATTAACAATCTCACTATTAATTAAAGGTGACCTTATGTCCACTTATGGATATGTATTATTTCTAATATTTGACTTAATTAAGTAAGGAGTACATTGTTGCTCATTCTTTCATAGAGATTGAATATCATGTCATGGGAGGACCTATCTATGAAATCATTTCGTTATGTTGTATCTTATTAAGAATGAGCATCCCATAAAATAAACCAATGATATTAATTTGTGACAATCAAGCATTTCTAAAGCTTGTTTACAATCTAGGTTTTCATGAGCACGAAATATATTAAGGTTAGTGTCATTTCATGTGTTTTTCAAGAGCAAAATATACAACTTCAATTTTATCTCATAGAGAAGCAACTTGAAAATATTTCTATAAAGTCTCTTGCACATGTAAAGTTTGAAAAATTTTAAAATTTTCTTTTATATACTTTTATTAAGCATTGATGTAATAAGGGGTGAATATTATTAACACTAATTATTCACCTTATGATTATGAAGGTTATGGGAACTTGAAAATAAGTTGTAACTCCCAACCTCAAAATTTCTTGATTATCACATCAATACAAACATTAATAAAAGTGCTTAAATCTATTATGTTTTTATACACATATAGCTGTAGACACCGAAAAGTCGTACATTGTCCCTCTCCCCATATTTGTGGTCAATCAATTTGCAAAACCTTTAAAAATTGCATAAATTGGCTAAAATCACTATTTATCATCATTAGCTCCTTTGGGCTAGCCAAGTCCCTTCCTACGCTTAACCCTAGCTCCTCATGTGATGTCATCCTAACTCAACTAAGGTTGAAACCTTCACCATGGTCAAAAACCACTTTATGGTTAAAAAGTCAACATTTTTGTCAAATTATGCTTTATGGCTAATTTCATACTTAATTAGATCTAATATTGATTTAATTAAAAGCCTCCACCTCACCTAGCCTAGCTTATCATAGCCCTTCCACCTTTCCATCCAGATATTTCTCCACTCCACATGCCCCTGGGTCATTAATGCAAGATGGAGACTTTTGCACACAAAAATTATTAACTAATGCTAAGATATTTCCATAAAGGTGAATATTAATTGCAAATTGATATTTATCTCTAATCATCATTACTTTTGGATGGGTGAGAGATTCTCTCACCCAACCTCATTTATGAGCTAAGACACCTCAGGGGACACCTCTTTGGTGGACACCTCACCATAGCCACCTCATAGGGGACACCTCATCCCCTTTCTCTCACCCTGGCCCACTCTATAAATAGAAGGCCATTTTCACCATTTTAACAACAACACACTTTTACATATCGAAAATCTACCGAAATCACTACTACCATTGCAATCAACATACATCCATATCACATCCATCCCACAAGCATCGTAATCAGTTTGTCTCCTTTCTAACCCCATTTTTTGAGTGAGACAGGTTGATTTCCACATCAAAATTTGTTGTTTAGAGGTTCTATTAGACAAAGTGCACATCCAAAATCAATTAGAAGCATCCAGGGACCCAATATGAGAAATCTGACTTCAAAAGGATTGGTTCATACCTCACACGTGCGAACCTTGCAGTTTGCACCCTAGGAGTGTGAACCTCTGCAATAGGCACCATAACCATTCGAAAAGGTAATAATAGGTTATTTTTTTTTAATATGTTGTTTTTAGCAAGTAATTTCATGTTTTTATTAGTTTTATGAGTCTTTTGTCTTCATAACCATGGTGTTTGACTAAGGAAGACCCCCCAATGCACTAAGAGGATTTTGCA
Source organism: Wollemia nobilis (assembly GCA_028583015.1). NCBI lineage: Eukaryota > Viridiplantae > Streptophyta > Pinopsida > Araucariales > Araucariaceae > Wollemia > Wollemia nobilis. Next base: position 6,606,498 of record JAQPPZ010003305.1, on the reverse strand, counting down.
GGTTTCTAAAGGTCCAACAAAGCTTAAGGAAACATCTCCAACAAGCGGTGGATCACAAGCAAGAAGCCCACCTACATCAAGGAACCCAAAAGGATAAATATTGCTATATTTGTACCATATCTGAGAGGGTTTCCTATGGGAAAGCCCCATTGTAGCCTTTAGGGCAATATTGTAAAAGGATATCACCTCTTGTAACCCTTTTATGATTATCAATACAAATGCAGTAGATTCTATAGCAATGAATGAAGTGTTATAGAGTGTCTTTTTGATCGTTTCAATAACCTCATAAGAATAAATTATAATTATATTAAAATAAAATTTAATGAAGTAAAATCAAATGCCATTAACTTAAGTAGTTAAATTCCTTAAATTTTTAGGACACCCTAGCTTGAATATTGCCAAGCAATATATGCATAATAGCTAAGCTATTGTAATACCACTATATGTTCATGATGTAATATAGGTGGGGTCTATTTCAATTATATATAAGTAATTTAAAAAATTAAACACAAGTAAAAAATGATAGTGGTAGTTTTTTTTGTTGGAAATATGAGCAAGTTTTGTTGTCATTGATGTCAATAGGATGATGATCAAGTTTCATTGTTATCCATATATTCATGTCAAAAGGTTTATGTCCAAGTTTTAGTATCATTAATGTCTTCCAGTGGTGTTTCCAAAAAGGCAAAGAAGGAGGTTTAATGGAAATAATAATATTATAATATAAAATATTCTGGATTATAAGTTGGTTTGAATAAAAATGAAGGCCAAGGAGTTATAAAATTATAATTCCTCCACAAGACCCATGTGGCAGATTTTAAAGTCTAAGGTTTAAATTATTTAAATTTAAATATTTTAACCATAAGGTTAAAATTTAAATTTAAATCAATTAAGGTGCCAAAGTTTAATTTAAATTCGAATTAAATTTATATTTAAAGGATCACCAATGTTTTGAATATATGGCACATGATATATAAAAGGATGCAATTTTTAATTTAAAAAATTATCCATGTGAAAGATTATTGCCCAAAGGAAATCGTGCACCATGATTGGAGAGGAAGAGTTTCGCATGTGCTTAAAGGCTTAGAAGGGTAGAAAAAGGAATAAATATAAGTGGGAGTTCTAACGTATGTCCAAAGTAGTGGTTAGTGCAGTTGGCAACACAAGGGTTGCGCTAAGTCATTCATAGGCGCAAGGTCGTGGGTTCGATCCATGCCATTGTAGTTTTTGTAAAGGGAGAAGTTCATTTTGATTTACGTCATTGGAGAAAGGAGAAAGGGAAGTCATACACCCTTTCTATTATGTGAGGGTATTTAGCCCAGTAGGTGGGCACACTTTATGTAGAGGCATTTGGAGAAGCGAGATCGAGTGTTCGAAACTTGCCAAGGTTTTTTGTTGGTTTATTAAAAAGGTATGCACTCACATTATTATTTTCCAAGGTTGTGTTAATATGAAAATTGCATGGTGTGGAAATTAAAAAGTATTTCAAATTATCCCAAGGTTTTATTGAATCAAAAATTGCAACAGTTGAAAAATTAAAATGTGTTTATGAGTTATTATGGGAGATAAAAGGGAAAATAAAGTTAAAATATTTTATTTTAATTTTGATGGTTAGTGAATAACACAAGCTTATACTGAGAGGGGGGTGAACAATATAAGATCACTTTTTACTTTTCTTTCCCAAATAGTATTAATCAATATAATCAATGGTAATATCAATGGTAATAACCAAATAAATGCACAAATCATCACACACAATAGAGACCAATTTTAACATGGTTCACCCAATGTGGGCTACCTCCATAGAGAATATTTCTTCTAAATATTTCTCAAATAATCTCATGGGAATCCTTCCCAATTACAATGTTTATGGACCTCTGTCCAAAGGAGATGCTGATCCCCTAATCTCAAGTTTGTGGATCTCTTCCATAAGAGAACTCTTTCCCCTTCTGCTCTGGCTAGTGATCTTCTAGAAGACTTTGTATCTCTGCTACACTGACTAGTGGATCTCTCTCCACTTGAAGACTCCTCACTCAGATATGTCTTCAATTTTCTTTTTTGCTGGTTCTCTATCCACTGAGACTCTGTCCTCTGTACTTTGTTACCTCCAAAGCTCTATATTAATAGATTCACTCATAACCTTCTCAAATATGCTCAACCAGATCACTCAAAACTTGTCCAAATCTACTCAATAAGCTTACTTATAACTTGTCCAAATATGCTTAGTAGGTCTACACAGAACCTATCCAAATCTGCTCAATAGTTACACACAGAACCTATCCAAATCTGCTTAACAAGTCCACACATAACCTACTCAAATCTGCTCAATAAGTCCTCTCTAGGACTTGCTCAAATCTGCTCAATAATTCCTCTCTAGTACTTGCTCAAATCTACATAGCAAGCTTCCACAAAAGCTTACTCAACATTAGTCCACAAGCCTTCTCAAAGACTTTTCTCAAATCAATTTCATCGAAGCATAAAGAGAATTGTTAGAGACTCAATATGTTCTATACTCAAATTCCAATCTCAACTCAAATCAATAATATATAATAGTTTGTTTTATGGAACTTGAACAACCACATGCATCCACTTGACTAGTCTCAATCAACTCAACTCAACCAAGCACCTCAATGAACAACCCTTTATCACAAATCCTAGTCCAAGCATGTATCAATCAACTCAAAATATTTCCAACAATGCTCAAAAACAAATCTCACATAACAATGATACTCATGTTCTTTTCTAACTCAAGTTCAAGTTCTTTGCACAACCAATGGGCTTCAACAACAATTCTTATAAAATAAGGTTTAATCACAACTCTCAATCCAGAAAACCTTGAAGCATTTAACCAATCACTTTCGAAAAGGAAACCACAATCAATCCTTTTCACTCCAATGATATTTTCAAAAATCAACCACCCAAATAAATCAATAGGAGAATGTGCCCATACCTTTTATGAAGATGAAGAAGCCTCTTTGGAAATCTGTCACAATCACAATATTCTATTGCCAAAATTCATGAGGGTTAGGAGAAATTACAAAACAAATATCATAACCTTTTATACCTTATTTATCCTAGTCAAAAATCACATCCACCTCTAGAAAATAATTAAAAATAATTATTTCCTTAATTAATTAAGCATAGCATGAATATCACCACAACCATTTACCATTCCGTTATTTCTCCTAAAAATCACTTTGCACTAATGCACAACTCACTAAGCTCCTTAATGCAAAAAATCCCACATCAAATAGTGCAAAATATAAACCACAACTCATAAATCACATCACCATAGTATACCCTCAATAATGGTGCTTGAAACCTTAGATTTGAAAAATTAAAACATTAATTATTCATTCTCAAAAAAATGAAGTGACAGGCATACCTTAGAAAATAAAATATTTTTTTGGCTTCAAAGAATGCGACAAGAACAAACCATGCGAAAATGGGTTTCAGATGACTCAAACTCAAGACCTGTAGTGAGTGCACCTTTGCACTCCCTCCGCACAGCAAGTGGGCTAAGCTTCCCATGTGGAAGCTATTCCACCTTGTGCTCCTTATGCTTCTTATTTTCACCCACAAGCTTTTAAACAATGAACAATGCTTCAACCAATAAAATGCTAAAACGATGCTCGTAGGAATTGAACTCACGACCTTCGTGCTATTAACACCTTTGCACAATACAAGCTACCACTAGGCCACACTACCCAATGAGATTTGGGAAGTGATCATTGTTTGCTTTTAACCATTCGCTGCATCACATAAAACAAAACACAAGCTCTTTCCTTCGCATATCCCACACAATATTATCAACGAGCAAGGATAATCGATTTAAAAACTTGGTGGCATATTTATATGTCTTTCCCTTTGCTTGGAAACGTCGGAGCTTTTAAAAATACCCTCATGACATCAATGGACATGGCAGAAATTTTTTTATTTAATTTTAAAATTTAAATTTAAATTTTAAATAAACTAAAATTTAAATTTAAACCTTTAAAATTAAATTTCTCCATCACCGGGGCACCATTTTTGATGAAACGAGAAGCCAACTTGGTTTTTAATAAAAACCCATTTCAAATATGCCATCCATGGTTTTAAATAAAACCTTTTATTTTGCCTACCTTGGTTTTGATAAAAACCCTTCCTTGCACTTTCACAAAACATAGTGCATACCATCATAGATCCTTTTGACATCAAATAACCTTTTGACATCAATGACAACATTTTAGCTTAGGGACTCAAAATGTCCAACAGTTAGAATTTATAGAGGAGAAATAAGGTGTAATTGAGATTTATTATTTTGTATATTGAAATATTTTGAGGAAAATATTTGAATGAAAATTTTGAGAAGGTTTTTGCTATCTAACCTTTGAGATTAGCAAAGAGGTTGATTGTGGTTGAGATAGGTTTTGAGATCAAAACTCCATAAAATAAAAGGTATGGGCACATATTCCTTGTGAGTGAAATATTTTTGGATTGAGTAAATTTGGAGTGAAAAGGTTTGTTTGATAAGCATTGTTGAGTGAGTTTTCATATACATGATTGGTGAATGGTTGTGAGAGCAATTGAGTGTGAATTTGAGAACTATCTTGAACTAGGGTTTGTGAAAGAACATGAGTATCATTGTTATGTGAGATTTTTTGATAAGAATTATTGGAAATATTTGAGTAAGCTTTCATGTGCTTGATTAGGGTTTGTAAAAGATCATGAGTATCATTGTTATGTGAATTTGGAATCATATTAAGTCAATGTTGAGTTCCATAGTGAGAATTATTGGAAGCATTGTGAAACACTTGGTTAGGGTTTGTAAGCAATTTGTGTTTCATTGAGTGATTGGTTGAGTGGAGTTGATTGAACATAATTGATTGAAAGTGTTGGAGTGATAGTTCAAGTTCTGTGAAATAAATTGTTCTTTATTCTAAATTTATTTTAAAGAGATTTTGGAAGTGATTGAGTATTTTGTGAGTGTGAAACATATTGAGTATCTAACAATTCTCTATATGCTTCTATGGTTTAACAAGATTCTGAGTGAAACTTGTTAGAGTGATTAAAGAGGTTTTCTATGAGAAATTGAGTTGAGTTTTTGTATGCAAGTTTTGTAATTGATTTGAATAATATTTGGTGAAAGCTTATGAGCTGATTTGAGTAAGTCCTAGAGGGGACTTAAGGACAGAGTTGAGGAAGATTTTGTGAAATATTAAGGATATATTTGTGTGAGATTTTGTAAAATATTATAATCAGATTTGAGGTAAGTCTTGGTGAACACTTATTTAGAATATTGAGCAAGTTCTTAAGAGAAATTTTTGGACTGATTAGTGACAAAGCAGAGTTAGATTTATGAGCAGATTTGATAGAGCTGAGAACAAATTTATGAGCAGATTTGAAAGAGTAGAGGATAGTGTTTAATATCGATCTGAGATAGATATTGAGTAGAGTTTTGAGTAGGCTTTGGAGGTGATAGAGTAGAGGATAGTAGTATCTAGTGGATAGAGATCCATTAGCCAGGGTAGTAAGTACATAAGTATTTTGAGTGAGGACATAGATCTTAAATGGAGAGAGCTCCACAAGCCAATGCAATGGAGGTAGTAGTCTTCTAGAGGATCACTAGCTAGAGCAGAAGAGGAGTTCTTCTGGTGAAATTACCATAAGTTGACATTTGATCTAACAACATGTAAATAACACAAGTCATTTAGAAACACATGCTTTATTCATTATCAAATTTGTATCGGTTACAAATAGGGAGAGTTTTCCACTTTTATTTTCATGAATAAACAATATAGTCCTAATGCCTCCTTCTGATGTCCCTCAGTGTAGGTGGGCTTCGTTGTATGTGGGCCACCAATGGGTTTTTGTTTTTTGGTGTTCCTTTCTTTCAAATCTGTTGCATAAACTAAAAGAAACTTGCAAGAAAGGGTCAATACGTTGGGGGGCTTGCCCTAGTTAGGCCCCATATTTAAGAAGATAAAATGACTGTAAAACTATAACATAAATCTAAATAAAATATGCAAAAGGTAATTATAGTCTGAAACAAATCTTACCTCCCAAATTTAGGATGATTTAGGGCTTGCAAATGTGATTCACGAACTGGGTTACGAATTGAGGCCAGATTCGTAGGGCAAGCTATGATTTGAGTTGTGATGCTCTTCTGGTGAAATTTCTCAGGTAGATCAATCCTAAGGCAGTTGGAGTGCCTTTGTGTGCTATCAAAATCTGACTGTGTACGTCGAGAAGTAACTATTCAATGTTGGTTTTCCATTTCAGCAGAGTAACTGTAGTTTGTTGAATTAAGGAATCAGACTTAATTAGGGGTTTAGGAACCACTATTTATAGGCAAATGCAAGGTGTAGGGGGGTTAGATAGAATAAACCTAGGTTTGGTTATGACTAGGGTTAGGTTAAGAAATGCTATGTGGCAACATCTCATTCTAAGTAGGAAATATCCTATCCTCACACATGTGTGAGGAAGGATTAGTGCTAATCCTAATTAAGCCTTAAGCATGTTTAGGGGAGGATTAAAAGAAAACCCTAAGAAACCCTAAATTGGCACATGTGGGAGGATTTGATTAACACTAATTATTAATTAAGAGTTAATTAATGCAATTTTTCCCTAAAAAGAGGCTTAAGTGAAGTCAACATTAAATTAGAATTTGATAATTGAATTTTAATTGATTTGACCAATTAATACCCTATGGGGGTATCAATTGAGTGTAAATGGACTATGAATCGCCTTGGGTTGCCGTCTGAAGGTATCTTGATGCATAAGATGTGGTTTTATGGACTTATTAGGGTTTTGGACCTGAAAGCCACTTGTGGAAGTCTACACATTACTATGGTGAACTTATGGAAGTCTACGCATGTCTACGTGTGTCTACGCATGTCTACGCATGTATATGCATGACTACAATAGTCTAAAATATCCTAGGGATATCTGGAATCACCTATAGATATGCAAAAATAGCAATGTGTGACTTTTGGGTGTCTACATTTTGCCCCTTTTTGTACTATACTATGTGGAACATAGTTTAATACAAAAATATGAAGGGTTTGTGCAGAAGGAAAAGGGGTAGAAGGGGAATGGAATCCAATAAAAGGGTATGTAGCCACTCGAAGCATGACCATACAAATCAATCGAGTATCCAGGGAAAAGAAGAGAAAGGAATGGAATATAATCGAAGGTATGTAGCCGCTCGAAGCGTGACCATACAACATCAATTGAATGTCCACAAGGGAAGAAGAGAGGAAGGAAAGAAGGAAAAGAGGAAAGAGATAAAAACAATGCTAGTAAGGGAAAATGAATGATTATGGATGCAATGATGTGATTTTGCTAAGTTCGTACGACATTTACGATGCCATACTAGTTTCTTGAGAATGGCAAATTTTGATTGCTTTACTTTTATGACCAGATCTATGTGGTCCAAATGTATAATTAGGAAAAAATCCTAACTAAATATTTGTTGTTGATTGATTTATGAGAACATGGTGACAAGTGTCAAACCATTTGAGCTAGTTTAACATCGGGATCATCAACTTGTGACCATATCAACATGGTCACAAAGTCCATTTCCAAATGTTGCACTAGGATTGATCAAACGTATCATCCGTTGTGTACTCGACATACATGAATGCTAGATTGACTTCTCCATAGTAACGCATAACTCTCTTGATGTAACCCATGTCTATTTGGGATTGATATTATAATTGTATGATAATTTTCAGCAAAAATTTCCATAGAAAAATGTGCTAACCACGCTTTTGGATTTTCGATGTTGTGGTTGCATGCAAAACTGACTTTGGATATGAATACCCCCTCAAATGAGAAATCAACAATGAGGTGAATGAAGTGTTATGAATGGATGATGCAGTGATTTATAAATATACCGATGCATGATGGATATGATTACTAGTAATAAAATAACAAAAATGGATCTAGTCAATGGTATGTAACCGCTCGAAGCGTGACCATACAACATTGACTAGATAACCAAGAGGGAGAAGAGAAAAAGAATGGGATCTAATAAAAGGTATGTAGCCACTCGAAGCATGACCATACAATATTGATTGGATAGCCAAGAAGGAGAAATAAAAATAATGGGATCTAATCAAAGGTATGTAATCACTCAAAGCGTGACCATACAACATTGAATGGATAACCAAGAAGGAGAAAGAAAAAGAATGGGATCTAATAAAAGGTATGTAGCTGCTCGAAGCATGACCATACACCATTGACTGGATAGCCAAGAATTAAAAGAGAAAAAGAATGAGATCTAATCAAAGGTATGTAGCCGCTTGAAGCGTGACCATACAACATTGATTGGATACCCAAGAAGGAGAAAGAAAAAGTGAATGGGAAGAAGAGGAAAGAAATAAAAAGGTAATGCTAATAAAATGAAATAGGTGATTGTAAATGCAATATTGTGTTGTTGTTGCATCTGTATGACATTTACGATGCCATACTAGTTGCTTGATGGTTGTCAGTTGTGCTTTTATGACCAGGTCTGCATGGTCGTGGAGTATGATTGTGACAAGTTTGTTGGTAAAATATGTGTGTGTGCAAGTGGTGTTAAAAGGTAAGTTTTTGAGGCTCCTAGGGTTTTAGAGGGTATTTCCTTACTTTCCTAGGGTTTTTGGGATGTTCTGGTGTGTCCTAATTGAATTCGCTAGACCCCATTCATGACCTGGGTCACGATTCTGACCTAATTCATGACCTAGGTCACAAAACGACAATTGAGTGGTTTTTAAGCCCAAATGTGCATGGTAGGGGCTCATTTGGATGATGCACATTTCTGGAAAGCAACTTGGGAGAGCATTTTACGGCATGCAAGGATCACGATTAGAGATTGTGAGAGATAGGATAACGAAGGGACACAGACCAGCTGACATCAACCTTGGGGATCCATCGATAAGTGATCATTGAATTTGTTTTGTTTGTGTTTTATTTTTTAGATAAAGTATGAATGAGATGGGGGAGGTTTTCATCTCGATTTAAAAAAAAAATTGTAACTTTTAAGTAAAATTTGAATACGTAGTGATAAACGAGCCAAATGGGTACCCAAATGTACGGTCGATTTTTTAATTGGATTTTTTTTATCACAAATTTGACCAGATAATGGGTAGAGTAGGTGTGAAGCTTGAATGTCAATTTGGGAGGTAACGGTAGTTATGGAGGTACCCATTTATTGTCATTCCTCTCAATAAGAATGCCTTCATATCTCATTTTCCATTCTATATTTCCTCTCATTCATCTTTACCCTCTCCTTTTTGGGTATTCTCTCTTGATCACCATCATAGTCTGCTCCATAAATTACCACTCACCACCATTATCTAAGATTGTTAAAATTGTAATTGTGCTCCATATACCTTAGTTGGCATTATACTTTTCTTGAAGTTCCATTAATCAATTTTAACTTTTTATAACTTGAGCGTCATTTTAAATCTCGACATCAATATTTTTTTGCACTTTGTCTGCTAAAGTAGGAAATGGGTATTCCGTTATGTGACTATTTTATTTTTATGACTTCGTTTGATGTGATTTCGGTATTCGATGGTTTGAGGTGTAATGTTTGAACTCTAGGGCATTATATTTGCCATTCTAGAGGTAGAATATTTAAAAAATAATGACACTTTCACCATAGAAGGGCAAAATGGGTATCTAAAAATGTTAACTATTTTGGTATCTGACTTCATTTGACATGCCTTGGATTTGCATGCCACAGTGTATATAGTAGTAAACTGAAAATGAGCTATAGGGAGCCTGATGTAGACTGTACTTGATGTCAGTTTGAACTTCCACCATTAAATGGGCAAATGGGTATCTAAAAATATGACTGTTATTTTTAGATTGTGTGCCTAGATATGTTTTTGGTACTGGTGTTTTTAGGATAGATTTGATTAGTAGATCTGTGTTGATTGGTGCTTTGTTTCTGAATTTTTTTGACACATTTACCATTAAGTGGGCAAATGGGTATCTAGAAATGTGATTCGTTTTTGTATGTCATATTAATTGATCATGTTTTAGATTGTGTGCCATAGTAGTTGTATAGTTTGAGTCTGTTATTAGTTGTTTGGGTGACCAATGTTTATTGTATGTTGTATGTATTTGGATTATTACCATAAAATGACAAAATGGGTATCCAAATATGTGATTGTGTTGTTGATGTTTTTTATCATTTTGTTTGTATGTTATTTTTTCTCGAGATGCATGTAAAATTAAATGTTTTTAATTTGTAAATTTTGAGTGATGATGTTATATGTGATTGATTTGTTATGTGGGTTACTGATTGATGTTGTGCTGTGTGTTGAATATGTGAAGTCGCTTGAACATCGTCATCAGATGAGAAAGTTTAAGGTTTTGAAAAGCTGATGAATACTGACGAGGAATTGCAGTGGTTAGATGACATACACTTCCGCGATGTATGGGAGTGTAAGAGAATCTTCACTAATAGGGCATTTGTGTCTACCTTATGTGAGCGGTGGGATGCAAACCATAACACTTTCCATTTTCCTATGGGGGAAATGTTGAGTGGTATTTTCACCCAATTGTGAAAGTACACTCTCCCTTAGGATTTGGATTCCAAATCCCCTCTTGCAAAGAAGTTAGTATTTGGATTCCAAATCCCCTCTTGCAAAGAAGTTAAACAAACAACTTCTCCAAGGTTTCCATTATATTAGCATTTGCATATGTGCATTAGTAATTTCAAATAAAGATATTCAATTTAAATGCTTGGAACACCTTAGTGATTGCAAGTAACTGTAAACAAGGGGTAATGTTGGTTTATTTTAGCATGAAACTTTAGTGATTGTTCATTGAACCAAAATAAATCAAATGTGAGTTGGCCCTCATATGACCACGATGTAGTGCTTTAATTCCCTTTATCTTGATGGTTTTAAAATAGATTTTATCTTGCATTAAATCCTCAATGATGAATAGGGTCTTCACATGTAGCTTCAAAATGTCACTTTAACTTATCCCTCTTAAATGAAATCAAATTTTCATCAAGATGAACAATTAAGTGCTTTACGGAAAAGACCTTCAATGTAATACTCAAATTACCCCTCTTTCGTAAAATTAGAATTTTTTATGAAGAAAGGGTAATTTTAGGCCCAAAATGAAAATTTGTGAAAATGCCATAAAACACAACTCCTTCAATGAAATTGGAATTTCCATGAAGGGAATGTCATCATAGGCTCATGAGTGCAAAACAAAACTGGAAAAATGAAATTTGACCTTAAAATGGAAATTTTCTCTTTTCGAATTTTTAAAATCTGTAACAAAATAGCAACTTCGATGAATTTTTAAAAATACTAAACAACTCCGAAAATGAAATTTCAAAGTGTGTATTGGAAGTCTGAATTATAACTTACGCAATGGTGAAATTATTTTTAGATTTTGAAATTTATTTAATATTTATTTTAATGCCTGAAAATAAGGAAAAGTTCTGAAATTATTTTTTTTGAAAACAAAAAATTAGGGATTTGCATCAAAATAATTGTTGAAAATGCAGCAATGCAAAATCCCCTTTAGTTTGATAGCACCCCATCCTGCAAAACCGAATACGTGAGAGTTTCATACATGCAACCTAGCCTATTTGACCTGCAAAACAAACACAATCAAAGTAAACTAGGTTCTGGCTCCTAGGGTTTAAAATAATTTCCAGATTGCAGACATTCACATGAAATAACCCAAAACTATGGCATAAATTTCACATACAAATCTGAAATTTGGAAGGAGAAACATAAAACAATTAAAATAGAGCATGCATAAAATTTCTCATTCTTTCTTGCTAACAAGGCCTAAAATTTCTGAAGAGAAATCTTTGGCATTCAAATTATATTCCAAATTTACATATCAAAATCTGCCGCCATTTGGCCATGCCAAAAGTTCCAGTCCCTGTTACAACCTTTCGATGGAGTATTTAAAATTGCAAGAAATCTCTTCACCTTCGTAGCCCTTCATTTCTATTTATTTTTACTTTCTTTGAAACGCTCTTCCTCTTTTATCTTTTCTCTAGAAAAATCAAAATGATTTCACCTTATGCACTTGTTGTCGCAACGTCCAAGTTAACACCCTTTTTTCACTTACACTTTAAAGTGTAACGTCTCTGCCTTGTAACCTACGCTTATTCTTCCTCCTCATTTTGAAATGCATTTCATACTTATGGCCTCTGTTTCGCTGTGCAAATGCGATGACCCACGTGCTGTAATAATTCACCTCGGGTCCCTTGTCTACTAGCATCACAAGGAGTAAGTATTCTATAACATGCACAACTTTGTTTTCATTCGTCGCCTAAAGGTTTAAGAGGGAATGTGTTCATATAATATGGTAGTGGTGACACCGAATCCACTGTATCTATGGTGGGCAAAATCAGAGAAAATGATGCTGATTTTCCCTTTTCAACTGTATGAGCGCAGTATTAAATTCTCTAATCCTGTTGGCATTCTTGAAAGTGTGAAAACAAATAATAGTGATCTCCGCTTCGTTTATCTACCAGTTTACCGTTGCTGCTTCTTGACATCGCTGCTTATCCGTCGGCTTTCGTCGGACTACTCGCAAGTCTACCGTGCAATTCCAACTCATCCTTATCTGCCAGCTCATCTAGCTTCTGTGATAGGCATGAGCACTCCACCATGTCTTGCATATGCTATATTGGAATTTTGTTCATTTTAATAGCTCGTCTTCTTCTCCGTGCACTGCTTTTCAAAACTGTTTGGCGGTCCATGTGTCATAGGTCCCCTCTTCAAATCACCATGTCTGCTTGCCTTGATTGGTCCACATCATCGTTATGTGAGTCCATCTGCCTAGTTTCTGCTGCATGGGCTCTCATGAGATTATATCAACTCCATAAGAAGATCTTCCATTTCCTATGAGCCATGCGTTCATCTGCTGCGCTACCTTAGACTCCATATCATATATATTTGAATGTCTGTCGCTTCTACTTTGTAGCACAATGCTCCGTGATTGGTACACCATACCCAACCGACATCCACCTGTGCGTCCAAGCCTTGATAGGGCCCGTTGTCTTCTATGGCTTTTACCTGAGAAAAGTGAAAACATCATGAGCCATAATATAAACAAAAGCTATGGTATATTTAATCAACTAAAAATGAAATCCAAGCTTTTAAAAGAAAGCTTCATGACCTTTTTTTTTAAAAGGACTAAAACCTCCACTTTATTTTTTTTATTATTATTTTCTTATTTGCTTTTTAACTTTTCATTTTAAACTTTCACATAAAAGCTATCATAGGGTTAATCATAAAAATCAACAACAATGATGATAAACATCATCAACAAAAATGAACAAATAAAAGTTGTCGACAACATTGCCGACAAGAAAAAGTTGTCGACAAGAAAATATCATCGACAAGAAAAAGTTGTCGACAAGAAAATATTGTCGACAAGAAAAAGTTGCCAACAATTAAATATCGTTGACAAGAAAATGATGACAATAAAATATCGTCGACAAGAAACTACTGCCAACGAGAACAGACGACAATTGCAAAACCTATGACAAAACGAAGGATTAGACACTAAAAATAAAATGCCAACACCCGGATATCAAAACGAAAAGGTGGGTCCCCAATTTTGGGGTGTGTAGTGGATCAGCGACAACAAATGGCGACTCTGCTATCAAATGCTCCTAAGCATTTTGGTGAGAACCCAACCTAAAATATATAAGCTTAGATACAGGCGTTAGCACATAAAGATAAACAAATACCGAAAGATCAGAAAAACATGCAACATCAGAATCATAGGTGTCAGCTCGGTGTGTGCAATGTGTTTTCATTCCCTACCGCTTGAACTTGATCAAAATTCCATTGTCAGTTTTACTTATGATTTGTATGCAAGGTTATGAATGATTGATGCATGATGAAGATGCTAGAGATGTAACAACCTGCTTTATAAATGCTCAAACATTTTTATATCATGGACAAACATATTAAAGATGTCAAACCCTCTTAGGACCAAATATATGTATACTGAATTAATTCATTAGATCCCAAAGTTGGTTATGTGTCACTACCATCTTGAACCCATGTGCAAGTGTAAGTGAAATCAGAACTTTGGGGAATAGGATTCCAAACCTAGGTGAGATGGGAATTTAACCCTATCCTTACTACTCTGATTTGGAGTTCATTACCTCGTCTTGAACAAAATAATTTAACCTGTTATGGATGAAATGGTCAAGCTAGTCTATCCATATGAGTAATCAGCGGTCTTGCTTTTAGACAAGACATGTTGCCATGCATGAGCATACTTAACCCCATAATCCATGACTTGGTTTCATTCATTATTTTTCTTTTATTTCTTGGACCTTTGGGATGACTACCCATCCTTGCCAGGGAAATGTAGTACGATCCTTCCAATCCAAGATTTATGAAACAGGAAATATTAATTTTTTTATTACTTGGACCTTTGGGATGACTACCCATCCTTTGCAGAGGACACGTAGTACAATCCTTCCAATCCAAGATGGAGATGAAATGGAAAAAAATAGTTTTATTTTTATTGATTGGACCTTTGGGATGACTACCCATCCTTTGCAGAGGACATGTAGTACGATCCTTCTAATCCAAGCTTTATGATGAAATGGGAAAAATGGAAGCTTTGGGGAATCAGATTCTCAACCTAAGCGAGATGAGAATTAAGTTCTATCCTTACTACTCCATGTAGGTCAAATCAGAGCTTTGGGGAGTTGGATCCTCAACCTAAGTTCGATGAGGATTTAACCCTATCCTTACTACTCTGGTTTTAGGCTTTAAGCTTAATGGAAATGGTAAAAACCATTGTTTTAAGGATTATGTTGCATGATAGGACAAACATGAAATATTCTTTTCACCTCACCTTTTCATCCAAGTATGGTTTTAACCATTTTGCTCAAGACTCTCTTTAATGTGCATGGAATGTGCTTGGTTCAAGATAGCTTGGGCAGCAGTTCCCAACCTTAGGATCCTTTTAATATATGTTATGTAATAATCCTAAGAGGATTCAACACCTTCTCAATAACTTCCCATGGAATGAAAATGTAACTGAGATGACATGTATATGCAATGTGGAATATGACATGAGATATGAATGCATTGCTTCTTTTGGAATATATCATCTAATTTACCATAATGTGCAAAAATGACAACTTTATGCATCACGAGACTCAAACGATAATATTTAAATGTTTGTGTTTCTTGTGGAGCTTTCTACAACATAATTTCAATGTTTCATATTCTCCTGATTTTAGGCATAAGTTTACATCTTAATTTTTTTATTTTTTTATTTATCAAACAAAACTAAACATGTCAAATGAAATCAAACACACAACTTAAACCCTAATCCAAATGTAACTTCAAAAAATGCACTTGAAAGCATAAACCAACACAAACCAAAATTTATATACAATATAGTACAAGATGATGCCAAGCTTGGCCTATTATTTTCCTGGATCCCAAACATGATTAGAGCATTTCAACAAAGATATAACATGATATGCCTGCCAAATGTTGTGGGCATCCAACAAAAACAAGACTAGACCAAACAATGCAACAAATTTCAACTTGCCATGCTCACCATACCAATTTGATTTAGTTCTATTAGCAACATCATAGGTGAGATTCAAATCAAATTGATTAGACAATGGTTGGTATTCAATTTTAATTTGTCTATTCTTTAAAGTGCAAGTTTCATCATTCCATTCATGATTTAGAAGTAGGCTCTCTTTTTCAAATGTGAGATATTGCCAACAAGAGCCTATTTCTAAAAATATTAAATTCAAATTATTTTTTGAGATTTTAAAACCATCAACATAAATCAAAGCTTGACAAACATTACCAAGATTTGACATTTCATCATTAATGACATTAGCATCCAAAGGGACATCATGTAACCCATCACTTGAAATTTTGGTAGCTACTAACAAAGGTAAAGATTTCACCTTGTCATCCATACTCAAACCATCATGGTTAGAATTTACCACAACTTGATGAGTGCTAGTAGCTTTTTCCTCATTGTCTTCTTCATCATCCAAAACCTGTTCAAAAACACTAAAGTTAGGCACCCAATCAAACATGCATCCATATTTTTCAAAACAAGAGCCTAGTTTTTCAAGATATGTGTCGCGTGACACCTTTCCATGATCAATGGCTTGAGTTGCCTCAAAATTCATATTTTCATTAGGATCATCAACAGTATCAAACCCACACCACTTAGGTTTTGTAATTTCATCATTTTGAGATGGCATGGACATTGTAGGAACATTAGATGGATCCATATTTTCTATTTCTTGCCCCTCAAGGGGAACAAAAACAATTGATTCTCCTTCTTGATCCATGGTAGTAAAATCATTGTCCTTCTCAAACCTTTGATGATATTCCAATCCTTCTTCCAAAACATTTTCAGATTGCACAGGACTTGTAATATCCTCATGTGAAAGGACAATTGTATCATCCTGCATATCAATAGGCACACAAATTTCATTAGCAATTTTGGAGTGAGCATATTCTTTCCAAGAATCGTAATGATCATCTTTTAAAATCAAATTGTGATGCTCAAATAATTCTTCTTCATATTTTAATTCATCAACATGTTTCTCATCAAATTTATCTTCACCTTCCTTAGATGGTTCAATTACTTCCAAAATTGGGTTAATTGATAAGGCTATCATAATCCAAATTTGTAACCCATGATTCAATTTTATCACAATTTGGAAGGTGTGGATCCTCTTGGTCATCACTTCCAATAATTTCATCTAAAACAGATTCATCCTCACAGAATTCATCTTTTGGTGAGTCAAGGGTTTCCAATTTGTCACATGTTTTAATACTAGTTGGATCTAGTACTCCTCCCTTGCCTAAAATCATATTCTTATGAAAATCATTAAAATTGATTTTAGAAATATCCTTTGAATCAAGATGAGTATTTTGAAGTTGATTCATACTTAAGAAATATGGTTGATCTTGCATAGTAGGTTGAGGATTTTGAAATTGATTGAAGCTTGGGAATGATTGTTGATTCTGAAATTGATTCATACTTGAACTTGGTTGAGGTGGATAAATCATTGGGTGGGTAAAGGATGTATTAAATGATTGAATATTACATGATACAAAACCCACACCATAATTTTAACAACTCAATTGTTGCTCAATTGCCATTGCTTGAGCATAGGCTTGAGACAAAGATGTGATTAGGGGCATCCCTCGCAAATATGTGGAAATGAGTGGGTCAAGAGCATTGACATATATTTGGAGAGCCACTTCTTCTTGCAAAACATAACATGTCACTAATTGAGCATATAATCCAAAGAACCTTTTAGAAAATGACTTCACATTTTCACTTGGTCCTTTTTTAATAGTGAGAAACTGCTCATACATGTGGATTGGGTCAACTTGCTTTTTGTTGAATTGATTAAGAAATGCTGCCTCTATTTGAGCCCAAGAAGTGATGTACCCTAAAGGCAGACTTGTAAACCAATCAAGTGCCACTTTGTCCAAGGTGTAAGGGAACATTTTACAAACAACATCATCATACCAAATTGTTAAGTGATTCACAACAAATTTGAATGCTTGAATATGTTCTTGTGCAGTATTTGTCCCATTAGACGAAAATCGAGGAAGACATCCCTCAAAATCGACGGACAAATAATGTTGAACTCCTGGTATGTTCAATGGGCTACCTGTCATCCACGGTGAAAACATAGCCATTAGTGAATTTTAAAGAATATATCTTTAATACCCAAAAAATTCTTTATTTATTTATTTATTTATTTATTTTTATTTTTTGACATCAAATCAAATCTCATTATTCGTATATGAACAATCAAAGCGTTAGAACAATGCATAGCAATTCATGTCCTCCTTTTAACAGTAAAAATTTGTAATATTAAAAGAGGGCTACAGATAATAATCAATAGGGCATGAAATATTCAAAATTTAAATCCCTAAAGCATTTAAATCATACTAAAATAAACCAATTCAGGCCCTCCTTCTAACGCCAAAATGTTGAATGGTATTTTCATCCAATTGTGAAAGTACACACTCCCTTAGGATTTGGATTCCAAATCCCCTCTTGCAAAGAAGTTAAACAAACAACTTCTCCAAGGTTTCCATTATATTAGCATTTGCATATGTGCATTAGTAATTTCAAATAAAGATATTCAATTTAAATGCTTGGAACACCTTAGTGATTGCAAGTAACTGTAAACAAGGGGCAATGTTGGTTTATTTTACCATGAAACTTTAGTGATTGTTCATTGAACCAAAATAAATCAAATGTGAGTTGGCCCTCATATGACCACGATGTAGTGCTTTAATTCCTTTTATCTTGATGGTTTTAAAATAGATTTTATCTTGCATTAAATCCTCAATGATGAATAGGGTCTTCACATGTAGCTTCAAAATGTCACTTTAACTTATCCCTCTTAAATGAAATCAAATTTTCATCAAGATGAACAATTAAGTGCTTTAAGGAAAATACCTTCAATGTAATACTCAAATTACCCCTCTTTCGTAAAATTAGAATTTTTTATGAAGAAAGGGTAATTTTAGGCCCAAAATGGAAATTTGTGAAAATGCCATAAAACACAACTCCTTCAATGAAATTGGAATTTCTATGAAGGGAATGTCATCATAGGCTCATGAGTGCAAAAAAAAACTGGAAAAATGAAATTTAAATGGAAATTTTCTATTTTCGGATTTTTAAAATCTGTAACAAAACAGCAACTTCGATGAATTTTTAAAAATACTAAACAACTCCGAAAATGAAATTTCAAAGTGCGTATTGGAAGTCTGAATTATAACTTACGCAATGGTGAAATTATTTTTAGATTTTGAAAATTTTTTAATATTTATTTTAATGCCTGAAAATAAGGAAAAGTTCTGAAATTAAATTTTTTCAAAACAGAAAATTAGGGATTTGCATCAAAATAATTGTTGAAAATGCAGCAATGCAAAAGCCCCTTTAGTTTGATAGCACCCCATCCTGCAAAACCGAATACGTGAGAGTTTCATACATGCAACCTAGCCTATTTGAACTCCAAAACAAACATAATCAAAGTAAACTAGGTGCTGGCTCTTAGAGTTTAAAATAATTTCCAGATTGCAGACATTCACATGAAATAACCCAAAACAATGGCATAAATTTCACATACAAATCTGAAATTTGGAAGGAGAAACATAAAACAATTAAAATAGAGCATGCAAAAAATTTCTCATTCTTTCTTGCTAACAAGGCCTGAAATTTCTGAAGAGAAGCTTTGGCATTCAAATTATATTCCAAATTTACATATCAAAATCTGCCGCCATTTGGCCATGCCAAAAGTTCCAGTCCCTGTTACAACCAACCTTTCGATGGAGTATTTAAAATTGCAGGAAATCTCTTCACCTTCGTAGCCCTTCATTTCTATTTATTTTTACTTTCTTTGAAACGCTCTTCCTCTTTTATCTTTTCTCTAGAAAAATCAAAATGATTTCACCTTATGCACCTGTTGTCGCGGCGTCCAAGTTAACACCCTTTTTTCACTTACATTTTAAAGTGTAACATCTTTGCCTTGTAACCTACGCTTATTCTTCCTCCTCATTTTGAAACGCATTTCATACTTATGGCCTCTGTTCTGCTGCGCAAACGCGATGACCCACGTGCTGTAATAATTCACCTCGGGTCCCTTGTCTACTAGCATCACAAGGAGTAAGTATTCTATAACATGCGCAACTTTGTTTTCATTCATCGCCTGAAGGTTGAATAGGGAATGTGTTCATATAATGTGGTAGTGGTGACACCGAATCCACTGTATCTGTGGTGGGTAAAATCGTAGAAAATGATGCTGATTTTCCCTTTTCAACTATATGAGCGCAGTATTAAATTCTTTGATCCTGTTGGCATTCTTGAAAGTGTGAAAACAAATCACAGTGATCTCCGCTTCGTTTATCTACCAGTTTACCGTTGCTGCTTCTTGACATCGCTGCTTATCCATCGAATTTTGTCAGACTACCCGCAAGTCTACCATGCAATTCCAACTCATCCTTATCTGCCAGCTCGTCTAGCTTCCGCGATAGGCATGAGCACTCCACCATGTCTTACATATGCTATATTGGAATTTCGTTCATTTTAATAGCTCATCTTCTTCTCCGTTCGCTGCTTTTCAAAATTGTTCGGCGATCCATGTGTCATAGGTCCCCTCTCCGAATCACCATGTTCGCTTGCCCTGATTGGTCCACATCATCGTTATGTGAGTCCGTCTGCCTGGTTTCTGCCGCGTGGGCTCTCATGAGATTATATCAACTCCATAAGAAGATCTTCCATTTCCTATGAGTCGTGCGTTCATCCGCTGCGCTGCCTTAGACTCCATCTCATATATCTTTGAATGCCTGCCGCTTCTACTTTGTAGCACAATGCTCCGTGATTGGTACACCATACCCAACCGACGTCCACTTGTGCGTCCAAGCCTTGATAGGGCCCGTTGTCTTCTATGGCTTTTACCTGAGAAAAGTGAAAACATCGTGAGCCATAATATAAACAAAAGCTATGGTATATTTAATCAACTAAAAATGAAATCCAAGCTTTTAAAAGAAAGCTTCATGACCTTTTTTTTAAAAAGGACTAAAACCTTCACTTTATTTTTTTTATTATTATTTTCTTATTTGCTTTTTTACTTTTCATTTTAAACTTTCACATAAAAGCTAACATAGTATTAATCATAAAAATCAACAACAACAATGACGATAAACATCGTCAACAAAAATGAACAAATAAAAGTTGTCGACAACATTGCCAACAAGAAAAAGTTGTCGACAAGAAAATATCATCGACAAGAAAAAGTTGTCGACAAGAAAATATTGTCAACAAGAAAAAGTTGTCGACAATTAAATATCATTGACAAGAAAATGATGACAATAAAATATCATCGACAAGAAACTACTACCAACGAGAACCGACAACAATTGCAAAACCTACGACAAAATGAAGGATTAGACACTAAAAATGAAATGCCAACACCCGGATATCAAAACGAAAAGGTGGGTCCCCAATTTTGGGGTGTGTTGTGGATCAGCCACAACAGGAAATAATTGTGACATTGGAGGATGTGTATCACATCTATCGATTTCCAATTGAGGGTGTTCCTATGAGGGCAGCCGAATATGGGAGGAAGGACGATGTGTTGGAGAGATTCTTTGGGGCTGGGTGGAGAGAGATCGATGCTGCCAAGATGGATTATGAGTGGCTATGGTGTAGAAGAAGATATCCGATAGGCAGTGTGTGGCTATGATGATGATCTCCACATATGAACTCCCTGATAGTTTTGGGTTTCTATTTACCTAGAACATGTTGGACATAGTTAGTGACCTGGTGGAGCACAAGGTTGTGTTTGCTTGGGCACCTACGCTTCTGGCCCAAGCATATCGGGAGTTATATGAGGTGGTTCATGGTAGACGAATGGGATTGAGTGTGATTCCCTTACTGTAGGTATGGGCATGGGAACACATAGCCATTGAGAGGCCCTCTTTGTTACCGCACCCTATTCATGAGGAGGATGAGGAGCTTCCTTACACCTTGTGATGGAGTACGGAGGCTAAGCAGGGTATGAAGAGGCCTCATGAGGGTGATCCAGTTTTGTGGAGGATTAAGTTTAGGGAGTTGACAATAGGTGACATTACATGGAGGCCATGGATGGGTGGAGTGAGGTGGAGGGAGGATGATGAGCAGTTACGGGCTATGCGATGGGGCAGGTGGTTGGTGGGAAGGTATACTCGATAGACTGAGTATTTTTAGTTTGATCGAGTACAACACTAGTTTGGTTTACGATAGGATGTTCCAGGGACTCCTGTCACATATTTTAGGTGATAGGGAGATAGGGGAGAGTGCCCTATTGTACCACCTTGGGTTGGGGAGAGAGACCCTCCTCTGGATATCCTAGATGTAGGGGATGTAGGGATGACATCAAAGTTTGATGCGTGGTGGGCGCTATAGTCTTGGGAGCCTGGGAGAGGTGTGGTGGATCGGTGGGTGGCACATGCTGCTGAGGCATCTCCACTAGGGAGGAGGATGAGCAGGAGGACTCGGGCTAGGGTGGTGAGTACGACTACTATTGAGGAGGAGGTTCCTCTATGATGGACATGACGTCACGTGGGTGCTGGAGTGAGCACCCAGGATGTGAGAGTGGAGGAGGTTGATGTGGGTGTAGAGGTTGGGATGGAGCAGCCTGTTGGAGCATAGGTTGAGGGAGGCAGGGTGGTCGAGTATGGGTGGTATCGATGATACCATTGATATTGGGGTATTTTCTGATATAGCACATAAAATTCCTAGTGATATTTTGGAGAGGCCAGCTACGGAGGATGTACAGGGATTGCATGATAGGATCCAGTAGTTGGAGGTAGACATGGTGGAGATGAGGGCTGCTATGTCTAGGCAGGATCAGGCGATCGATACTCTAACTGGTCAGTTTGCGGTAGAGGCCACTAAGAAGATGATGTGCGAGACTACCTTGTTGGTGCATGAGATCCCTCTACCTGATTATAGTAGGATTGTGGTGCAGTCTGGCTCACGTTCATAGGTGCGGGTGCCATCACGTCAGAGTCAACACAGTGTGGCTACTATGGACCAGAGAGGTGCTAGGGCGGAGGTGCAGGATCAACCTACTATGGATCCGGTTCTAGGGTTTAGGGTGGAGTCGAGCTAGGCTGCAAGGATGCGAGTGAGCCATGAGGGTCACGGGGAGACTCCTAGTGGGAGCTAGGATAGCTATTACTGATTGTAGCCTATGGGCATTTTGTTTGGATGCTAGGTGATGATGGGCATGATCCCAGGTTGTAGCCTTCGGGCATTTTGTATGGATGATATATATATACTCTATTGATTTTGGCTATTATATACATGTGTTATTTTGATGGTTTGAATTGTGATCTTGTTTATGTTTGCATGGATTAGCGTAACATAGTTTGTAGATATGTCTGATGAATAGATGTACATGTATGACATGGTTTAGATCTATTATCGTATTGTGGTATGAATGGATTGTAAAATAATGCTATGATTGTATTTCCAATATGACATGATGTGATATCAATTGTGATTTTGTAATGAATGTATGTATAGTAATTGCGATACTTATGACTCAATTTTGAAATGCATATGGGATGAATGCCATAAATGTAATTTGATATGAAATGCATGTAGGTTGGATGCAATACTATAATGTGTATCAAATGTATCTGACATAGATGCATGTATGCATGTATGGACTTACTGAAATGCGCCAAGGAAGCACTTGTATCATTGCATTTACCTGTATGGATGCTATCCATTCCATGATTTTAGGATCGATGGATAATGTAAGGCATGTGTAATAGTTTTGACTAACATAGTTATGACAATCAAATCTCAAACCCTTAGCTATGCAAGTGTTGTGGCAACTTATAACATGATCGGGCTGGTTCAAAGTCTATCTTGGACCTATGTGTGTGAATGTGTAATGTTCATTTATCCATTTTGAGGGAGGTAGGATTAACCCATTGTAGATGCTACCGTACTAGCTAGCTCATCCATCCACAACAGTGATTTCTACAAAAGTGAGATGCTAATGTGAGAGATGTGTTGTCACCCGTAAGACTATTCCACTGGTAGGCAGGCTCTTGGAGCCTTTTGCTAGCGATGGAAATCATCCCATGGTGTTATGTTGAACCTAAGGACCAAAGGTGATAAGCATAACATGTGTGATATCAAGAGGCGTTTCCTTTTGTTTTCTGCCCCTATTCTAGTGTTGACCTATCTGATTGTGGTGGTGCTCTTTTCATTTCTTTTTCTTTTGTGGTGCTCTTTTTGTATGGGCGATGCAGTTTTTTTCTACCCAATAATTTATTTTTGCTTATGCTTGATCTCTTTGTTTATCCCTAGGTCGTATGTTGACCATGCAGGCGATAGGACGAGCAGGGGATACCGTTCGCTAGATGGCGATATCTACTCAAGATGTCCTCTTTCCTAGGCTCAAAATTGTTAATGTGTAACCTATTGTGAGCGATCCTTGAGAGAAGTTGAACCAGCCTAAAAGACCATAAGAAGAATGTACAAGACTCAGTAGCTATGGGTGACACTTGATTGCCTAAACTACAGAGTAGTCAAAATTAAACACAACACCTATGTGTATCCTGATCCTGAAAAAGGGGGGATGGACATCCAGGTGGTGATGCTAACAAGTGCTTGTATTATTCCTACTGAGGTGCATTTTGGGGGAGAATATACAAACATGAATTAAAATTTTAACTATAAAGCATATGAATATGTGCAATGAATATAATTGTAATGATGCAAATGGAGGAATGCAATATTTACAAGAGGAAAGTAACGTTGTGTAGAAAGAGAATTTTAGAAGAACTTATTTACAAATGAGTAAAGTGTATAATGATGATAAAAAGTGTGATGCTATGATCCTGGTTGCCCCAGCGTGTGGGGTGTGTGTGTAGTAGATGTTTTACTTATGAGCTGTATATGTGTATGCAATGGTCGTCAAGAAGAAAAAGTGGAATGTATAAATGGAAGAAGTGGGAAGAAATCGGCTTTGGTGACCAATCGAGATAAGGGGATCACCAACAGCTGACCATGATATAAGAGAAGAAATGAAACAATGTATGTACAAAGTAGAAGAATAAGATAGAAGAAGATGAGTAACTAACACTACTATCGGGTGAACTGGCATAAATCTGGGTGGGAGTGGGATGGTGAGGTGGTGACATGGCTAGAGTTGCGGTTGGAGCCATAGTTGGAAATACTATGAATATAGTGGGTGGGCGTTGTTAGGGTACTGCGGGGTGGTAACGTCTTGGGAATGGTGTGGTGCGGAGGACTAACAAGTTGGCTAAATAGAAAAGAATGCTCTGGTGATGGGGTACGCTCATCGTGCAACATGTTGTGCACCAGGGTTTTGAATGATCTGCACTCTTTGATATCATGGCCTGGATGGTGATGAAAAATGCAAAATTGGTTCTCATTATAATTGCATGGTTTAGGATGCGAGGGGTCAGTAGGTCGAATCTCAGGTAGGTCGATAAGACCCTGATGCATGAGATGGTGGAACATTTTGGAAAGGGGTGTGTGTGGAATAGGCATGGGGTAGATGTAAGGATCTGTTGGAGGTGCATGTGGTCTAGGTGAAAGAAGTTTTGGTAATGGAGGCATGGGTCTAGGTTCTGGCATGGGTCGAGTTTGGGGTCGAGGAAGGGATATTGGTGAGGATGGATGGGTCACGGAAGACTATCGTGGGTGAACGTGGCAATGGTAGTGGCTCATCTGCAACTCTAGAGCTTCGATACGGGAGATGAGATGTTGTATCTCATGGTGTGGCGGTGATGGTATTGGGGAAGGGGGTGATCAAGATTCCAAGGTGAATGGAATAGCTCGATGCATGGTAGAAAAAGGATAGGGTTGTGATGAGGAAGCAATGGAATGAAATGACTGTGATGATTGTAAGATTTGTTGGGGTGGTAAGCCTCGTAGTGGTGAAGGTGGTGTTTTGAGGACCGGTGGCATGGGTGATGGCCCTAGGTGATGGCATGAATGGGAGGAGGGCATGTTTTCATGACCAGCTTGAGTAGCTTGGACCACATGGGTTTGCAATGCCTGGGCATAGGTAGACTCACCATTGGGAAGCGAAGCTGGTAGAAATGTAGGGTGAGGTTGATGAGGTGTGTACTCCCTATTAGGTGGGTGGTAGGATCCTATGGGATGATGGGGATGATTTGTGGGTGAGTAATGATGTTTGAGGTCATCATACGGATGGGAGGATGATCCTTGTGCTTGCGGTTGGGTGGATTCCTCTTTGTCATCGAAAGAGGACATGGTGATCTGGCTGTCACCAGAGTGTGGTGAATAGGATGAGCCTCGTTGGTGAGGGGAATGGTGTTGAGGTGAAGTGTGGTGACCTGATCGGGATGAGTGCGAGGAGCGCCTGGCATGAAGGGTGGTTGGTGGTTGGGCGAGATCGGTCGATGTAATGGGTTTTTGCTGTGGCTATAGATGGTCCTGCATGGTTGTAGGTGATGCCATTGTAGTGCTTTCTTACTGATGATGTGAGTCCTACAAAAGGAAAAACAAATACCCCAAGCATAAAAATGGTAGAAAGGTGAAATGTACATGTATAGAGAAATAATAAAGCAGAAATAATAGATTCACATGGTGATGTGCTTGGTGATTTACTTTTAATACTATGTGACACTTGTGATGGTGAATGTGATTATGCATCATGCATTAAATGCATGAAGGTGCAAGATGTTGATGGGTTCAGGATCGTTAAAGCCTTCAAGATCGGCTAGATGATATGCTCTTGAACTATATTTGTGTATAACCATGAATGGGCCTAACCAGTTTGGAGTGAATTTATCATGTTGCTAGCGAGGTTGACTTGTGATTTGTTGGTTCTCTTTGAGAACCAAGTCATCGATCTTAAATTCATGTTGATGTACCTTACTATTGTAGGCATGGTGAAGGTGATCTTGATATACTCATGTGTGCTCGATGGCATGGATGCGACGTTCATCGAGGAGTGTTAGCTGATCTAGACGAGCTTGGCGAGCAATGTCATCATCAATGAAATATTTCATGGATATTCGTAAAGAGGGTATCTCCAGCTCGAGGGGCATGATAGCCTCTGCCCCATAGACAAGTGAAAAAGGTGTTGCCCCAGTGGGAGTATGAATGCTCGTATGATAGGCCCACAAGGCTAGGGGTATTTGGTTATGCCAGTCCTGGTGAGATTCCGCTATAGTTTTACGGAGAATAGAGCAGATGGTTTTGTTAGTGGCTTCGGCCTGGCCATTTCCTTGAGGGTAATATGGGGTCGAAAAGCTATGATGTATGTGAAATCTATTGCATAGGACTCGAACAATTTTGTTTTTGAAATATTTCCCATTATCTAAAATAATTTGGGAGGGAATTTCGAAGCGGCATATGATGTGCTCCATGATGAATGTTGCAATTTTGGCTCCTGTAGTTTGGACCAGTGGGATGGCTTCGACCCACTTTGTAAAATATTCTATTGCTGTAATGATAAATTTATGATTGCTAGAGGATGCAGGTGTAATTTGTCCAATTA
Source organism: Wollemia nobilis (assembly GCA_028583015.1). Classification (NCBI taxonomy): domain Eukaryota; kingdom Viridiplantae; phylum Streptophyta; class Pinopsida; order Araucariales; family Araucariaceae; genus Wollemia; species Wollemia nobilis. The sequence goes on along the minus strand of JAQPPZ010003305.1, from coordinate 6,579,443 downwards.
GATCCAAGCCCCATTGGGAGAAGGGCCACATGGACTGGATTGGTTGAAGTGCTTGGGATGGTAAATGTGTTAAGTTGGCATGTTGTTGGCATTTGATGCAACGTTTAACATACTCACAGTAGTCTTGCTCCATTTTAGGCTAGTAGTAGCCCATATGAAGAATGCATTTAGTAATCACCATGCCACTGAAATGGCCACCACAAGTGCCATCATGGGTTTCTTGTACAACCCATTGTGATTCTTGTGGTTCTAGGCAATGCAAGAGTATACCATCATAGCTACGGTGGTAAAGGATGTCCCCCAACAAGGTGTAGCATATCACTCTTTGTTTAAAGGTTCGGCATTGGGCATGGGGTAGATCACATGGTAGGAAACCTAGTTTGATGTATTCTTTGATCTGTGAGAACCATGGGTCGTGAGGTTCAGTGTTTACCACATATACACCACCATCGTCTGTGGGGGGTGTGGGTGATATAGCAGATTGTGTAAGCGTATGAATGGTTATAGATGTCATGTTGGACATTGGATTTTATGGGATAAGGGACCCTAGGGAGGCCATGGTGTCTGCAAAATGGTTTGATGAGCGCGACATGACTTCGAGGTAATACCATTCAAACTGGGATAAGAGTTGTTGGGCGATCTTCTTGTATTGCTGGAGAATTGGACAATTGCATAGCCAAAGTTCTTGCACTTGATTGACAATCAAGAGTGAATCACCTATGATGTGAAGGCACTTGATGTGCATAGTGTGTGCTTGTTTTAGTCCTAAGATTAGGGCTTCATACTCTATATTGTTATTGGTACAGGGAAAATCAAGTTTGAATGAAAATGGGAGTGGTTCTCCTTCAGGTGTAAAGAAAACAATACCTGCACCCCCAACATGGAGACACCTAGACCCATCAAAGAACATGGTGAGGTCAGCCATGAATTCTGGTTCAACGTATTGCTCATCTTCGGTTATGTGAAAGATAGAGTCATCGGGGAGTTGGATGAGTAAGGGTTGATTGTCAGTTATAGGGGCTTCAGCCAGTTGGTCAGCAATGACTTGCCCTTTGATAAACTTTTGAGATACGAATTCTAGGTCAAACTCGGTTAGGAGCATGATCCATTTGGTTGTGCGTGAGTTGTGATAACTCTTGTTCATCATATACCGTAGGGGATTGTCTCGGGTGATGACAAAAGTTGTGTGGTTTAACATGTAGTGTCTTAGCTTCTGGGTGGTGAATACTACTGCTAGGCATAGCTTCTCCATGTATCTGTATCTCGTTTCATAACTAACTAATGTACGACTGATATAGTAGATAGCCTGCTCTTTGTCGAGAGCATTTTTTTGGGCTAGGAGTGTACCTAGCACGAACTCTATGGCTGAGATGTATAGAGTCAGTGGTAAGTGTGGATGCGGTGGTGACATAACCAATGGCGATGTGAGGTAAGTTTTGATAGCGTTGAATGTGGCTTGGCAGTTTTCATCCCATTTGAAGTGTACTCCTTTTTGTAGGAGATGATTGAATGGTTGGCATTTGTCTGATAATTGTGCTATAAATCTATGAATAGAGGTGATCTTGCCCTGTAAGCTGCATAATTGCTTTAAGGTAGTAGGAGGAGGCATCTCGATGATGGCTTTCACCTTGCTAGGATCAACCTCAATGCCTCATTGGGAGACAATGAATCCTAGTATCTTTCCAGATGTAACACCGAACACACACTTTTTTGGATTGAGGCACACGTTGTGTTCTAGTAGTCGATCAAAAATCTGATGAAGATCTTCGAGATGATCAACACATTTCTTTGATTTGGCTATAAGGTCATCTACATAGTCTTCCACAATTTTGTGCATTAGGTCATGAAAGATGTAGGTCATGGCTCATTGATAGGTTGCCCCAACATTTTTAAGGCCAAAGGGCATGACCTTGTAGCAAAAATTCCCCCAGGGTGTTGTGAAGGAAGTTTTGTGTTGATCTGCTGGGTTGATCCTAATTTGATTATATCTAAAAAATCCATCCATGAGGGAAATCATTTCGTGACCTACGATGGAGTCGACCAGGGAATCAATGTTGGGTAATGAGAAGTTGTCTTTGGGACAAGCTTTGTTTAGGTCATGAAAGTCTGTGCAGACGTGAACATCACCAGATGGTTTAGGGATAGGGACCATGCTAGATACCCACTCGAGATAGTCGATGGGTATTATGAAATCAACATCTAGGAGCTTTTGAAGCTTAGATTTTACTATCAATGCGATAGTCGGATGCATGCATCGTAGTTTCTATCTCACTGGTTTGGCATTGGGATCTAGTATAAGATTATGCACTACCACGATAGGGTCAAGTCCCGACATGTCTTTGTAAGACCATGCAAACACTTTTATATACTTGCATAAGAAGTTCGTGAAGGTGATACACTCCTCGGGTGAGAGGCTGGTGGCTAGTTTGAGGATGTGTGGATTTTTTGGATCATCATCGACATCTACGTCGATCGTGTCCTCGATGAGCATGCGAGATCCATCGCATAACTATTCAGGGATAGGGATGAGATTGAAGTCATCGATGGCCTCGCTGAACTCAAATTCATCGTCTACGTAAATGCCCATGTGATGGACTTGAGGGATTTGGTGTGATGTGGATGAGGAAGGGGTATTTGCCATTTGCAAGATATGAGGAGAGAGAAGAAAGTCTCCAGGTGTTGGTATGTGTGAGATGTGTGTGAGATCAATAAATTTTGGGTTTGGGGTATCATCTCAAATCTGCTGATGGTTGTAATGGAGGGGAGAATGTAAATCTACCTCCACCATGTTAATCGATGTTGTAGGTGAAGTAGGTAGTGTAGAATTGGGTGATGGAGGTTGAATAGGTTGTGCACATCCAAAAAGACTCAAGGGAGGTCATAGGATGATGGGTGGTGATCGAGGATGAGAGGCTACTCTTTGTAACTATCTATGTATAGGCAAGAATACAGGTAGGCGTATCGGTGGTGGATCAGGTGGAACCGGGTCTAGCTCTATTGGTAATGGATCAGGTAGAACTAGGTTTGGCTCTATTGGTGGTGTAACCAGGGATAAGGTAGCAAAGTGTTCTACCAATCTCTGAACATCATAGAACAATGAGGTATCCAACATGGGATATTCTTGGAAGAAATCATAGGGGATGGTGATAGTCGATGTGGGTGAAGGTGTGTCTTCTAGCATATCCATGTCAATGTACTCTTCCAAGGTGTGTGTTGGACATGGAGGAGGATGTAAAGAGAGATCTTGGATCTCATCTTCTAATGTGTAGACAATAGTTGAGCGATAACCTAGGCTAATTTTGTCGGTAGGTGATCAGACATGAGGGTTAATGGGTGTACGTAGCCCTTGCTCATAATGACCTAGTCTGAACCCATGCCAATGAAAGCGTTGTAGGTAGCACAAGGCAAATTGAGGGTTGGCTAGGTGTGTGATTGCATCACCCAAGCTGGATTGTGGTGGTGGAGAAGCTGGTGAGGGGATTGAGGAATCTACTCCTGCATACACAAATTTGGTGTGGTTTTCGGGACTTCCTAGCTGTATGATAGTTCCAATAGTCAATACCGAGGCTGAGGGATGACCAAAATCTTGGGTAGATTGGATAGGGGTGTCACATACATGGGCATCATGCACGTTATAGTCTCCTAAGCCATTGTTCATCATGAAGATGGATATGCATGGTATAGCATGCTCTAGCGATTGGGGTGGCATATCCAAATCAGATGATGAAGGAGAAAGTTGGGATTATCTGATGGTGGTAGCTGAAGGGTGTGGAGGTTGTTTACCCAAGTTGGGTGTTGGCTATTCAGGTTCATGATGTTTGGTTGTTGTGGGTTGAATAGGTTGTTTGTTCTATGTAGGGGATGACATCGGTGCAGGTGCAGGGATGCATGAAGAGGTGAATGTCTTAGGTTTTGGTCAAAAGGAAGGGGCGGTGTCTGTGGTGTAGGAAGGATAGGGGCTTCCATATGCAAGGGTGAGGGAGGTAATGTAGTTGGTTGTGTAATGGGTGGTGATGGTGGTTGTGACACCGTGGGTGGAAATTGGAATGGTAGAGGTTGAGAAGGTTGTGGAGGCCATAAGGATGGTGATGGGGAAGGCATAGTATCAGCTTTAGGTCCTCTAGTAGATGATGTTAATGGTGCAGATATCGAGGCTTGTGTTGTCGATGAACATTGGGATGTTGAGGTGAAAATTGGTGAGGATGTCGATGCTCCTACTAACTGGTGGGAAGATACAGGGAATAGTTGGGAAGATGAGAATGAAGGTACAGGGGGAAGGTCTACGATGTTACAAAACTTAAAGGGGTCTCCATCGGCTGGGACACAATGAATGAGTCCATTGTGGATGTACTTGAGGCAATGATGCAATGTGGATGGGACACACTGCATGTCTCTGATCCAAGGGTGACCAAGGAGAATATTGTATTGCATTTCTCCTTGAATGATGTGGAAGAGGATGGGGATCGTACGGATGCCTACGTGAATGGGCAGAACTACGGATCCTATGGTAGGTCTCATGGAACCATCAAAAGTGCACAGGTCTAGGGAAGGTGTGGCGAAATGTGCTGAGGGAAGGTGTAGGTGATGTAAGGTTATTGTTGATATGATACTGATGGATGAGCCCATGTCAACGAGTACCCACTTGTAGGTAATGTCATTGATATTAGCTTGTATGTGGAGGGGAGGGTTGGCTCCTTCACCAATGAGTTTCGTTATCTCATGGTCATGAAAGCTAATTGATGGTTGAAGGCATCATGGGATGTTCCCTACAAAATTGACAAAAGCATTTGTGTCATGTGTCTCTAAGTCAATGGAATGTAGGATGTCATTCAATGCCTCACGATGGGGTTGAGATTGTTGTAAGAGGTCAAATATGGATAACCACATGGGGGCATTGCGTAGCTGATGGGTTAGACTACCATGGATGGTAATCACATTTTGAGGTGGTGGTGGTATGATGTTAGGCCTTTGTGGTGTTTGTGGGGACATAAACTGGATAGGAGGAGAAATAATAGGTGTTGTCTAGGGTGATGGGTACCATTGGTTTCTCGTAGTAAGGTTGATCATGCCTACTACTCCGTGTGATGGAGGATCACGCTGGACATTGTTGACTTGGTGAGGAGGCATTGGAGGATTGTTTGGAGGTCTAGGGGGATTGGGTCCTCTGTGATATGGTAGAGGGTTTTGGAAGATCCCTAGGTTTTGGTTCTATGGGGCTAGCGGGTTTGCTACCTGAATAATGCCCCTATCGATTAGGTCTTGAACTTGTCCATGAAAGGAGCGACACGAATCGATATTATGGCCATGCTACCTATGAAAGGGATAAAATAACTATTCATTGTAGTCATGAGATTTGGGTGCGTTTGGATCCAATGGGTGGATGTCGGGTAGAACGAGATGGTTACCCTCGTACAATCTATGGAACAGGGTTGGTAATGGTTCAGATAAAGGTGTAAAGTTGCATGGTGGACCCTATGGGTGCATACCATGGTACTTTTGTGGTCGAGGTGGGGTAGGCGTAGTAGCTTGGAGTGGTTGCGGTTGTGGCGTATAGGGTGGAGGAGTCGGTACTAGTGCTAGGGTAGCAGCTGCAACTTGGTTGGTTTGTTGTGGTCATGGGTAAGGTTGAGTGGGTGCGGGTCTATTGAAGCGAAATTTGGAGTTGTAGTTGGTTTTGGCTCTCAACTTAATCTTCCTAGATTGCACTTTAATATCTTCGATCACTTTCTCTTGTGATATAGCATCTTCAAAAGTATGACTTTGATGAAGTTGGAGGGATGTGGAAATATGTTTGTGGTAGCTCTTGGAAAAGAGAGTCACAAGCTCCGAGGTGGGGAGGCTATGGGCAAGATCATGAATAATCACTCTCCATATGACGACAAACTCAGTTATGGGTTCGTCGTCTTCCTATCGTAAGGCATAGACATCAAAAAATGTGGTCTTTTTCTTGATGTTGATGGAAAAGTGTTCTAAGAAGGAATTGGCCAGTTGTTCAAAGGTGTACAGGCTATGGCGTGGTAGCATGTTGTACCAATCCAAGGCTGGCCTAGTGAGGGATAGGGAGAAGGTACGCAACATAAGAGGATTACTACTATGAAGTTGGTAACAGGATGAGCGGTAGTTGCTCACATGTTCTCTGGGATCTTCCTTGCCTCTATACTTGTCGAATTTTAGTATTTCAAAGTGATAGGGATAAGGAGGGATAGGAATGGATGGATGTACTGGCTCATTGCACAATTCATCATAGCAAGGCTTTTGTGGCCCATAGCTAGAAGTGCATAGGTTCAACATTTTGACTTCATCCCGTAAGAGTTGAAGTTCAGGTGTCATGGGAGTCGAAGGTTGGGCTATATTGAGTATTGTTGTTCTTCATAGTATTATGGGGAATACTATTGTGCTTGATCATGATAAGGTGGGTACTAGGTGACATGTGTTGTAGTGTCTACAGGCACACTAGGTTGTGGGGTAGGCGTCTATTGAGGATAATAGTACTATGACTATGAGGCATATGGTTGCGGCATAGGTACTTGTTGGTTTAGGGCCTGCTGTATCGGTTGGACCATAGGTGGTGATGACCAAACTGGTGGAGTAAAGAAGCTAGGTGTAGCTGGTGGTAATGTAGGTGTCTATGCTACTAGTGCTAGAGGTGGTCGAGATGAGGTATCAAAATATGGGATCTATCTTTGCCCTGGAGGGTAGGAAGTAGGGAAGCTAAACTATGTGGAATAGTTTGGTTGAGTAGGTGCATAAGTTGCTGGTGTCGGTCCATAGGTAGGATGGATATGGGTAGTTGGGGCCTAAAAAGGCATAGGTGGTGGTATCCTAAAGGTCATCATAGGCAAAGGTGGCTCCAAGGGTTGGGTGTCATGCACTTCGGATACCTGTGAGATAGGCGGGAATGCTACTAAAAAGGTGGGATAAGCTACCGAGATAGGAGCTCGGGTTGAGGGGAAAGTGTAAGTGTATACTCCTACTTGGGTTTGCATCTCTTGCTCCTGAAGAGGCTATTGGGAAGTACCCTCCGATATGGTGAAGAACGGCTCTTGGGAAGAGGATGGTTGGTACTCTTGTGAGGAGTATGGGCATGAGGTTTGAGGGAATGCTTGCGGTTCTTGTTGGGTAGGGATCTATTGTGCAGTTTGGAAGGATGGACTCTGGCTTCCTACAGTGGATGAGGATGGGTCAGACACCATTCCTATGGTAGGGGTGAATGATGCGACCTCGGGATGGGTACGGTTTAGAAGGGAGGAATCATTCTCAAATAGGGATTGAGATAAATTCTGGAAAAAGGGGTGTGCAAAGGTGGGTGACGTAGGCATGACCTCCTCATCTATGGTGAAGGTTGGAGGAGACTTTCCCGGTGCTATGTAGATTACATGATCATAGAATGTGGTCGAGGGATTAGGTGAGGATGGGGCTGCAAAGAGCGGGTAATCCTCTACGAGTGAAGTAGCAAGAATTTCACTCAAAGTTGATGTCTCATCATGAGGTGTCATGTGTGTGAATGGTACATCAGATTCTATGCATGAATCAGATGTGTCTATGATCTTATCCTTCATGATCGAAGGTGTAAGAGTAGGCTGACTAGAGGAAGGGGGTGGCCATTCCTCCATCGAGCGTGATTGCTCATGCGCTCTACTATGGGTAACCATAGGCATAGTGGCATGTGTGAATGGGCTTTAGGAATAAATCTTGTGTGATGTGGACTTAACCGTGTCTAATGTAAGTGTGAATTAAGTGACATGTCATGTGTAGCAACACAATATGTGGTGTAATGTGTTGAGACCGGTCTGTGATCATGCAAACAATGGTAGACCGGAATCAAATCTAAATGCTGAGAAAATGAGAGTGTTTTGTTCATTTTGTGTGTTATAATGTTGTTACTCCCTATGTAGAATCATGGGTAATGGAGTGAATACTCTAGAAAATCAGGAATGTCATCAATAACAAACCTCCTACAACACCCAAAGATGCACAAGATAGAATGGTACCACAACGTGCGAATGGTGACCTGTATGGAAGGCACAGTAAAATGGTAACCTAAAGGGGTGGAACTCACTATGCTAAAGTGAGTTCACTAATATCCTCTCATGAGAAGAGGTGGCACTATCTGAGACATGCTAGGCATGGTCAACAACCCCATGCTTTCGCTTCACCCTCGGGTGGGCTTAGTCAAGAATGACAGTTACCAATTCCACAAATTATACAAGCCTTGTGGATGAAGGTGCTAAATCCTATCCCACTCCGCAGGTAACCACTGGTGATGAAATCCAGGGCCCAATCACAAGAGTAGGGGGTTTTTGGTGATGAAATCCAGATAACCACTCCTGTGGGGCTACTAGGTGTCTAGGGGGGTTGAGAGTTGGTGGAGGGTAAAACTCCATCGACACCAGTCTCGAGTGATGGATTGGGGATGAAATCCAATCTCACCACTTGTTTAAGTACCATGTGAGTGTGTGTGGGTTTGTGTTTCACTATCGATGTATGCAAGATAAGAAACTAGCTACTTGCCTTTTCAAAAGAAACTAACCCTAATGCCTTTTCAAAAGAAACTAATCTACTTTCGAAAGCATATAAACAAACAATCCAAGTGTATGGAGTGGAGGGGATTAGAACCCTAATTTGAACTTTTGAATACAAAAATTTCTCTCAAACAAAGGAATAAGGGATTAGGAACCTTAATTTGTTGTTAGAATGAAAAGATATTTCAGAAATGGAATAGGGGATTAGAAACCCTGATTTACTTGAACATGTATAGTTCTTTCTAACAATGAAAGCTATTAATGAAATGGAATCAACGTAGGCTTGTGCTACATGCAAGATACAAGGACATATGCAAACTTATTTGAGAAATAAATTTTATGAACTTGTTGGAAAGTTGCAGGTCCTAAAAATTTTAGAAACCCTAATGCTTTAACAACTTCGCAATGAAAGCAAGACTACCTTAAGCAATGATCATTACACTAATCTAGTACATTTTTGTATCCAAAACTCACAACAGAGGTAGAAGAAGGGAAAATACCTACATTCTGATGCTAGCAGGGGTTTATTTAGACCCTGAGGAGGTTACCCTAGCTGATTTGGGGGTTTTGAAGGTGTTTATGCTCAAATCATGACCCGGGTCATGAATTTGACCTAAATCATAGGGTGGGTCATGAATCAGGTGCAGAGGCTTCAAATCAGAGAGCTGAGGGCCTAGGAGGGGTCCTAGGGCTTTGGGAGGTCTTTGTGAACAACATATTTGGTACCTATAATACACAAAAATAGAGGATAATGTCAGATTTATAAGGAAACTGAACCTAGCACTATCCATTGTGGGGGTCCCACCGGGCATGCTAGAATGAAATGACCAAAAGTTGACATTTGATCTAACAACATGTAAATAACACAAGTCATTCAGAAACATATGCTTTATTCATTATCAAATTTGTATCGGTTACAAATAGGGAGAGTTTTCCCTTTTTCTTTTCATGAATAAACAATATAGGCCTGATGCCTCCTTCTGATGTCCCTTAGTGTAGGTGGGCTTCGTTGTATGCGGGCCACCATTGGGTTGTTGTTTTTGGTGTTCCTTTCTTTCAAATCTACTGCATAACCTGAAAGAAACTTGCAAGAAAGGGTCAATACATTGGGGGCTTGCCCTAGTCAGGCCCCATATTTAAGAAGATGAAATGACTATAAAACTGTAACATAAATCCAAATAAAATGTGTAGAAGGTAATTATAGGTTGAAACAAAGCTTACCTCCCAAATTTGGGGTGATTTGGGGCTTGCAGATGTGATTCACGACCCGGGTTGTGAATTGGGGCCAGATTCATAGGGCAGGCTACGATTTGAGTTGTGATGCTCTTCTGGTGAAATCTCTCCGGTAGATCGATCCTAAGGCAGTTGGAGTGCCTCTGTGTGCTATCAAAATCTGACTGTGTGCATTGGGAAGTAACTGTTCAATGTTGGCTTTCCATTTTAGTAGAGTAATTATACTTTGTTGAATTAGGGAATCAGACTTAATTAGGGGTTTAGGACCCACTATTTATAGGCAAATGCAAGGTGCAGGGGGGGTTAGATAGACTAAACCTAGGTTTGGTTCTGACTAGGGTTAGGTTAAGAAATGCTATGTGGCAGCATCTCATTCTAAGTAGGAAATATCCTATCCTCACACATGTGTGAGGAAGGATTAGTGCTAATCCTAATTAAGCCTTAAGCATGTTTAGGGGAGGATTAAAAGAAAACCCTAGGAAACCCTAAATTGGCACATGTGGGAGGATTTGATTAACACTAATTATGAATTAAGAGTTAATTAATCCAATTTTGCCCTAAAAAGGGGCTTAAGTGAAGTCAACATTAAATTAGAATTTGATAATTGACTTTTAATTGATTTTGCCAATTAATACCCCATGGGGGTGTCAATTGAGTGTAAATGGGCTATGCATCACCTCGGGTTGCCGTCTGAAGGTATCTTGATGCATAAGATGTGGTTTTGTGGACTTATTAGGGTTTTGGACCTGAAAGCCACTTGTGGAAGTCTACACGTTACTATGGCAATCTATGGTGATCTATGCATGACTACAATCTATGCATGTCTACACATAACTACAATAGTCTACAATAGCCTAGGGATGCCTGGAATCACCTATAGATATGCAAAAATAGCAATGTGTGACTTTTGGGTGTCTACACCTGGATAGATATCCACAAAATTGATTAGGAGATTGGCATCTCCTTTGGATAGAGGTCCATAAATATTGTAATAGGTAAGGATTCCCAAGAGAATTTATTGAGAAAAATTTATAAAGAATATTTTCATCGTGGAATAGCCCAAATTGGGTGAACCACGTTAAATAATGTCTCTCATGTGTGTGATGCTTTGTGTAATGTTTACTACTTTAATATTGTTGATGTTATCATATGGTTTGAAAAGCAAAATTTTTTATCTTATACTATTCACCCCTCCTCTCAGTATAAGCACATGTTCTTCAATTGGTATCAGAGCGGGTCTCTCCATGAAAAGACTAACATCTTGGAGGAAGATCCATCAGGAACACACATGACTTAAAAAAATTAAGAAGAGACCATGTTTGAAATAAAATATGAATTCTTTGCTGCTATTAGGAACTTGGAAAATATTAGAAATAAGAACTCAAGTTTGAAGGATCAAATTCAAGAGGGTGAAGAAGCAAAGATAAAACTTCTACAGTCTCACAAAACTCAAAATAAAGGTAGAATAAGAAAAGAAAATTGAATAGGATATGACAAATATATTAAGAGCAAGGGAAACATAATGTGAAACATTAAAATCATAAATTGTTTATCTAATGAATGAAGTTGAAAAAACCAAGTTATGATAAGATATAAAGTTGGGGAAATAGAGAGAAGAGTCAAGCCTTCAAGAAGCAGAGACATAAAATAAATATAAGCAAGTGACTCATACTCTAGAAGGAAAAGTCATCAAGAAAGAAGAAAGCAAAGAAGAACCATGAACAAGGGTTAATCACAAAAAAATGAGGAGCACTCGATCATATTTCCCAAGGCATTCAAACAGGTTACATAATCTCTTCCATGGCTATTGCTTTTCAGGTAATAAATATGGTCATAGAGCTATACATTGCAATGGATATGTTTAAAAGGATGTCAAAAGAAATTTCAATTATTTTGCATCTCTTATGAATAATGATGTCATATGTTATAAGTGCAATAATTTTGGGCACAAGGCTAGATGGTGTAAAATGGTATTGCCTAAATCAAGTAAAAAGAATACAACTTCAACAATTCGAAAAGAGAGAAAAGGGCATGAGAAATTTAGATCAATGATAGTACAAACATCTCTTCATGTTAAGGATAAGGTAAAACAATGGTATCTTGATAGTGAATGTTCTAGTCACATGATAGGAGATAAAATTAAATTTCTAGTACTCAAAGAAACTGATGGAGGATCATTATGATTATGTGATAATAAATCAGCAAAAATCTATGGGAAAAGAACTTTGAGTTTAGATAATGGAAAAAAAAGTTCGAGAATGTATTGTATGTCAAGGGATTGAGGCACAATATACTAAGTGTGAGCCAATTTTGTGATCAAGGGCACATGGTTTCTTTTCATCCAAGTAGGTGTGAGATTAGAAAGTCTAAAATTGGAAAACTTATTGCAAATGCAAACAGAACTACAAACAACCTCTACATGTTAAGTGAAATTAAAGGAGAAAAGTGTTTTATATCACAAGAATATGATATTTGGTTGTGGTATAGAAGAATGGGTTATTTGAACTTTAACAACATAGTAAACATAAGTAACAAGCATAATTTCAGGGAATTCCCAAAGCTAAAAAGACCTCAAAACATAATTTGTTCACAATGTCAGCATGGAAAGCAAACTAGAACAAGTTTCAAGTCAAAAGGATTTATGTCATCAGAGCCATTGGGGCTAGTACATACTAACCTATGTGGTCCTACAAGGACATATTTTACAAGGTGAAATTTACTTTATATTATTTATAGATGATTATTCCAGAATAATTTGGGTAACTTTCCTGAAATAAAAGTCAGAAGCTCTTGAGAAGTTTAAATATTTTAAAGAGCTAGTGGAAAATAAAATAGGTAAAAGGATTAAGATTTGAATGTCAGACAGAGGGGGATAATTTACCTCAAATAAATTTGTATACTTTTGTGAACAACATGGGATCAAAAGAGAATATTTAGCAGTAAGAACTCCTCAACAAAATGGGGTAGTTGAAAGGAAAAATAGGACATTTGAGAATATGTCTAGAGCTATGTTAAATGAGTCTAAGATTTAATATGGTTTTTGGAAAGAGGTAGTACATACAACAACATATATCATCAATAGAGCTCAAGTAAGATTAAATCATCACAAAACTCCATATGAGCTCTGGAAAGGAAGACCATCCGCTATAAAGTATTTCAGAATTTTTGGAAGAAAATGTTATATAAGGCAAGACGAGAATTATTTGGGAAAGTTTGAGCCAAGATATGATGAGGGTATTTTTCTAGGCTATTCCACCAAGATCAAGGCCTATAGATGCTATAACAAAAGGACACGTTCTATTGTAGAAAGTATAAATGTAACAGTTGATGAGAAGATAATATCAAGAGAACCAGTTCAAGAAATTGTATACCAAGAAGATGAAAGTTGTCAAGAAGAGTTACATGAAGAATCGAAATAGGAAGAAGAAGAAACACATAGAATTATTCCTAAAAATCCATCCAGGTATGTACAGAAATATCATCCAATGGATCTAATCATTGGGAATCTAGATGAGAAACAAACAAGGAGAAGGGTAATAGGATCAAATCAACAAGCAAATTTCTCTTTGTTATCCAAAATTGAGCCAAAATATTCCAACGAGGTAAGTGAAAATGAATTTCAGATTAAGACAATGAATGAGGAACTAGATCAGATAGAGAAAATTAAGACTTGGGAACTTGTTCCACGACCAAAAGGTAAAAATATGATTGGCACTAAATGGATATTCATAAAAAAATTAAATGAAGATGTTTAGGTAGTAAAAAATAAAGCAATATTAGTATGCAAAGGTTATGTACAGGTAGAGGGAATTGATTTTGATGAGACATTTTATCTAGTTGCATGACTTGAAGCTATAAGAATGTTCTTAACTTTATCAAGTTTCAAAAACTTCAAAGTATATCAGATGGATGTTAAATCAGCATTTCTAAATAGTATTTTGTAAGAAGAGGTTTATATTGAGTAGCTAGAGGGATTCGGCTTAACTGGTAAATTAGACTATGTATACAGATTGAAGAAGGTACTTTATGGATTAAAACAAGCTCCTAGAGCTTGGTACTCAATATTGGATAAATATCTTCAGGAACAGGGTTTCAATAAAGGAATAGTGGACAGTAACTTATACATAAAAAATGAATGGAATGACTTACTAATTGTGGTTGTTTATATTGATGATATCATTTTTGGAGGAAATAATGATAAGATGTGTCAAAAATTTACAAAGAGCATGCAGAGTGAATTTGAGATGTATATTCTTGGTGAGTTGTCCTTATTTCTTGGGCTTCAGATTTCACAATCAGAGAAAGGAGTATTTCTTTCACAAATATAAAAGATATGCTAAAGAAATTCAAGTTATAATATTGCAAACTAGTAAGTACCCCCATGGTTATAGGATGTAAGTTAAGTAAAGATGATGAATCTCTGAAGGCAAACCAGAAATTGTATAGATCTATTATTGGCAGTTTACTATATGTCACAACTACAAGACCAAATATAATGCAGGTAGTGGAATTAGTAGTAAGGTTTCAAGAATCTCCCAAGGAAACACATGTAGTAACAGTAAAAAGGATTCTCAAGTATCTAAAAGGGACTATATATTTTGGGATTTAGTATCCCAAAAGAAATAGTTTCACTCTCACAATGTATATAGATGTAGATTGGGCCAGTAGCATTGATGATAGAAAAAGTACAAGTGGAGAAGAATTCTTTCTTGGAGATTGTTTAGTCTCTTGGTTAAGTACGAAACAGGCATCAGTATCCTTATCCATAGTAGATGAAAAGTATATTGCAGCAGTTGTATGTTGCACATAGGTATTATGGATGAAGTGAACTCTAGAGGACTTCAAGATAAAGAATGATAATCCTATTCCCATATTGTGTGATAGTACAAGTTCTATAAACATCTCAAAAAATCTGGTGATGCACTCTAGGACAAAGCATTTTTTGATTAAATATTATTTTATGAGAGACCAGATGATAGATAAGCAAGTTAGGTTGGAATATGTTACTACAAAAGAGCAGATTATAGATATTTTCACTAAGCCACTTTCGAAAGAGACCTTTGAGTATCTTCGAGAAAATTTGGGAGTAGTTCTACTCCCACCCCAAAATTAACCACCTCAAAAGAGGAGGTGGGGGAGGGGCTAACCTAATAGTCTCATTCTTAGCCCCAAGATCCAAAGGTGGCATTTTGCATTCAGTTAGGGGTAGAATAACTAAAAAGGTAAAGTAAATGGTAAAAGAAAAATGGGTTTCCATCAATGACAAAGGGGGATATTGTTGGAAATATGAGCAAGTTTTGTTGTAATTGACATCAAGAGGATGATGATCAAGTTTCATTGTCATCCATGCATTCATGTAAATGTTGAGATTTAAAATAGATGAGATATATATTATACAAAATGATTACAATATATAGGCATAAGCCTATATGCAAGATATGACAAATATCAAGTGAAACTGACAAGTGTCAAACTGGAGAAGGCATAGTGCACATTAATTCTAACATTCCCCCTTAATGTGCACTATCCTAACTATAAAAAAGAAAACAAGTCAACATTAGGTAACATTCCCCCTTAATGTTGACTTCTCTAAAATAACCCTATCATCCTCATTTATTTTTGATTTGGTCTAGGCTCGTGCTCTTTGTGCTTGGCTCTCCAACTATAAATAATGCTAGATTAATTGTTTATACTTATCGGTATTTTGCCTCAGGTTCATCCACTTCCTTGGATATTTTGAAACTGGGTCAACCATCTAAGTGCCTCAATATCATCTTGTGTTACTCAGGATCAGTCACTTTTGGGTCTATTGCCTTTACAGGTCATCCTCTAGGTATGTTTCCTCTCATAGGTCACTGACTAGATTCACCATGAATATCATCTAGTAGGTGTCAGTCTCTACCAAAAATACAGCTTAATACAAAATAAATACAATCCATATGAGAGTTTCATGCACTCAATACAGTAAATGAGCCATAGAATCCAAATGTGGAGGAGAAAAAGAAAGAAGAGAATAGAATCTTCTGAAGTGTCTTCGTCTATAGTCTTCATAATTTGATCCAAAAAGTCCTCGGATAGAGTCTAGGGTGTCTATTTCTATAGTCCCTGGAGTGTCCTTATGGTGACCTCCTCATCCTAATAAATTTCTATTTTTATTTCACCACAGAGTGATATTAGGAATCTTTTATTCCTAATATTAATTTACTTCCTAGAGAGACATGCTGCTATTTTTTCCAGCAAATGAAGGTCCCATTGAAAGTGGAACATAGGGGTATTTATAGTTATCAAAAATATTTTTTTGAGATGAACACAATGGAGGTGTCCTTTTTTAGTTTTAATACTATTACATATGCATTTTTTAGCCTCAAATATTTTTGTACCTTGGAGTGCACTCTAGGTTGTACCTGACTCCCAAGGCAAATTGTATGTGATCCTTGTACCTAGCCACCTTCTCTATAGCACCTAGCAGATGCAGTGAGTGGTTACCTATGCATTTCAGTGGGATGAGGAGGTCACCATAAAGATACCTACTCTAGGGACTACAGATATAGAAACCCTAGACTCTATCCAAGGATTCTTCCAAATCAACTATTGAAAACTACAGATGAAGATATCTAATGTTACCTAATGTTGTCTTATTATTTTCTATAATTAGGATAGTGCACATTAAGGGGGAATGTTAGAATATTGTTATAATGTGCACTATGCCTACACTTGACACTTGTCAGTTATTTTGACATTTGTCATGTATTGATATAGGCCTCCTGCCTATATATGTAATCACTTTTCAGTTGTAATATATCTCATATGTTTGTATTCCTTATAGTCAAAATATTGATGTCCAAGTTTTAGTATCATTAATGTCTTCCAGTATTGTTTCCCAAAAGTTAAAGAAGCAGGTTTAATTGAAATAATAATATTATAATATTATGTGTTACAAGTTGATTTGAATAAAAATGAAGGCGAGGGAGTTATAAAATTATAATTCCTCCACAAGACCCATGTGGCAAATTTTAAAGTCTAAGGTTTAAATTATTTAAATTTAAATATTTGTTTTGGTAGGTAAAAGAGATTTTATTTACAGTACGGGTTGAAGGGTCCCAACCCTATTACAATGGGCATACTTAGTGCCATCAGTACAAAGCTGGAAAGAACAAACAAAAATAATCTTGGGGCTTAACCCCCTACTACCTTGGCCCTCCAAATCCAGGACCAGCAAAACCATAACTAGGAAAATTCCACTACAATCACAGGCAGTCCAACTGCCTAAAGATAAATTCTCGGGGCTACTAGGAATCCTTGTTCCCTTCCTACTGTGCTTTATCATTTGGAACTTTTGGAGGGTTTTTTGCCCCTTTGCCTTGTTGCATGGGTGGTTTAGGTTTTCTACTTTCTTCCTTGATGACATTTCTAATTTCCTAAAACAATGTTTTTTGTGTTCCATTGGCGATATCCTTGACAGTATATTGACTTCTTCGTTCTGCGTTGGAGGGCCTACCCTTCTTCCTCTCACTTCCTATGTCAATCTAGAATTTTTTGAAGCTTTGGGTCTATCTTGGGATCCAAGGTTTTGGGGACTCTTGGGAAGAATCATCACTGTCAAAAATTGCATTGTGGGTTTTAGCCTTTCCATTGTGGATCAAAGAGGTGGGGGATTCATTCCCATAATGTGGGGATGTTGGTGATAGGGGGTGGGGTACTGATGGGGCCTGGGTGGTGTACTCTAAGGAATGGTATTGATGTGATGGGGAGGAGATGACTGCAAAGGAGATGGGGGAACGGAATTTACCTTAGGAGAGTTGGAACTAGGGCACAATTGGGGGATGGGCTTTGGAATAGAGAAGACCTTGATAGGGAGTTCTCCTTCCTCAATCATCTCTATGGAACCGTAATTGTGAAGTAAATTTAATTTTTTAGAGATAGATAAAATACTACTTGCCTTTTTTGCATCCTTGGGTGGTGATAGTCGAGCATGTTGCTTGCTCTTGAGGTTCAAGCTCTGTCCTATTCTAGGATTAATATTTTGGCTATCATCTTGGCCTAGATGGGTTGTAGTCTATGGATCAATATTCATGCCTCTGTGATTTAGGCACTAGTATAGGATATGCCCTTGTGTTTGGCACCTTGATCAAAACACAAGTTTTTTCTCGAGTTCCATCGGGTGCCTCCATCTATAATCTCCATAAATTAGGTTACTATGATCTGGAAGCTACGATTCTAGATTTACATTGACACAAATTCAAGCTTGGGTGAGGCGGGTCCTAGCGTAGGTATATGGATTGATGGTAACTAATTCCCTAATTGCATGGGCTATTTATTGGAGCACATCTTCGCATAATAAGTGTGTGGGGAGATTTAGGAGTTGAACCCATATGAGAGCATTTTTAATGCTTTAAGTCTCTAGATTGAACTCAGGTTCCCATATTCTGAGGAAAAGGCTTCTCCTTCCAAAAAACCATGGACCTCTTGATAGAATGTGCTCTGCATCCTCTTGCATGTTGATATGGATCATAAAAAAACCCTTGGACATTGCAGATAACTCCAAACTTCTTATGGTTTTCCATTTGGTTGCTGCCCAATGGCAGATTGAGTCCATCTTCGGGCGTCCTCTGATGAAATTTCCTACCAGGGATAAATAATCTCGGGTGGCATACCAATCCATGATATTTTTAGGACATAGAACATCTCATCCTTGAGTTATGAAGCCATTTTGTGTGACTATATACTATCGAGGTTTGCCTTGGAGGAGCTCTACATAATATATTTGGTCATATTTTTCCTTGTTGTCGCCTAGTTTGTCTAGGGGATATTTCTCCTTTATGTTTCCATTTTGATTTTTTCCTAACTTAGCAGATGGTTTATCCACTACTTCGTTCATCTTCGACTGGGGAGTGGTTTTACTACATGATTGCACACCGCTCCCCAACCATTTGGTTCCATATTTTTGCTTTTCTCCTGATTCTATCTTGCTACTCAAAATTTCACTTGTTGTTGCTCCCAAAAACCCTTGCTTCATCCTTTCATGAAGATCATCCTTTGATAATTTCAAGAAAATTTGAAAAGAGTAGTATTAGCAGAATCTAAATATATATATATATATATATATATATATATATATATATATATATATATATATATATATATTAAGAAAAAACTCCTTGCAGGGCCGCCTTGGTCTGAGAGACCATGAACAGGGGGTTCTACACTATCAAAGTCACCCAAAAGTCGCACCTAACCCTACCCGCACCAACATTATCAATTGGATTTTGGATACCCAATTCAACTTTTTTGTAGGGTGGAGATTTGAACTTGGGACCTCCTATCCAACTCACCTACAACACTTGGGTAAAATTTAAATATTTTAACCATAAGGTTAAAATTTAAATTTAAATCAATTAAGGTGCCAAATTTTAATTTAAATTTGAATTAAAATCAAATTTCAAGGATCATCGATGTTTTGAATATATGGCACATGATATAAAAAATGGAACAAGTTTTAATTTAAAAAATTATCCATGTGAATGATTATTGCCCAAAGGAAATTGTGTGTCGTGATTGGAGAGTAAGAGATTTGCATGTGCTTAAAGTCTTAAAAGGGTATACAAAGTAATAAATACAAGTGAGAGTGCTAATGTATGTCCAAAGTGTTGGGTAGCACAGTTGGCAGCCAAGGACTGCACTAAGTCATTCGTAGGCACAAGGTCGCAAGTTCGATCCACATGATCATAGTTTTTTCAAAGGGAGAAGTTCATTTTGGTTTGCACTATCAGATAAGGTAGAAAAGGAAGTTGTGTGCCCTTTCTATTATGGTATGGCATGTATCCTAGTTGGTGGGCACGTTTTATGTGAAGGCACTAGGAGAAGTGAGATCGAGTGTTCGAAACTCGCCAAGGTTTTTTGTTGGTTATTAAAAAGGTATGCACTCACATTATTATTTTCTAAGGTTGTATTAATCTAAAAGTTGCATGCTTTGGAAATTTAAAAAAAAATTAATTTTCCCCAATAGTTAAAAAATTAAAAGGTGTTTATGAGTTATTGAGGGAGATAAAAGGGAAAATAAAGTTAAAATATTTTATTTTAATTTTGATGGTTAGAATTTATAAAGGAGGAGAAATAAGGTGTAATTGAGATTTAATGTTTTGTATGGTGAAATATTTTGAGGGAAATATTTGAATGAAAATTTTGAGAAGGTTTTTGCTATCTAACCTTTGAGATTGGCAAAGAGGTTGATTGTGGTTGAGACAGGTTTTGAGGTCAAAAATCCATCAAACAAAAGGTATGGGCACATATTCCTTGTGAGTGAAATATTGTTGGATTGAGTAAAGTTGGAGTGAAAAGGTTTGTTTGATAAGCATTATTGAGTGAGTTTTCATATACATGATTGGTGAATGGTTGTGAGAGCAATTGAGTGTGAATTTGAGAACTATATTGAACTAGGATTTGTGAAAGAACATGAGTATCATTGTTATGTGAGATTGTTTGATAAGCATTATTGGTAATATTTTAGTAAGCTTGCATGTGCTTGATTAGGGTTTGTAAAAGATCATGAGTATCATTATTATGTGAATTTGGAATTATATTGAGTAAAGGTTGAGTTCCATAGTGAGAATTATTGGAAGCATCGTGAAAAACTTGGTTAGGGTTTGTAAGCAAGTTGTGTTTCATTGAGTGATTCGTTGAGTGGAGTTGATTGAACATAATTGAATGAAAGTGTTGGAGTGATAGTTCAAGTTTTGCAAAAAAAATTATTCTTTATTCTAAATTGATTTGAAAGAGATTCTGGAAGTGAATTGAGTATTTTGTGAGTGTGAAATATATTGAATCTCTAACAATTCTCTATATGCTTCTATGGTTTAACAAGATTCTGTGTGAAACTTGTTAGAGTGATTAAAGAGGTTTTCTATGATAAATTGAGTTGAGTTTTTGTATGCAAGTTTTGTAATTGATTTGAATAAGCTTTGGTGAAATATTATGAGCTTATTTGAGTAAGTCCTAGAGGGGACTTAAGGACAGAGTTGAGGAAGATTTTGTGAAATATTAAGGATATATTTGTGTGAGATTTTGTAAAATATTATAATCAGATTTGAGGTAAGTCTTGGTGAACACTTATTGAGAACATTGAGCAAGTTCTTGAGAGAGCTTGTTGGACCGATTAGTGATAGAGCAGAGTCATTTCTGTGAGCATATTTGATAGAGCAAAGGATATATTTATGAGTATATTTTATAGAGCATATGACAATGTTTAATATAGATCCGATATAGAGATTGAGAAAAGTTTTGAGTAGGCTTTGGAGGTGACAGAGTAGAGGACAATAATCTCCAGTGGATAGAGATCCATTAGCCAGGGTAGTGAGGATAGAGATCTTCAGTGGAGAGAGATCCAAAATCCAGTGTGGGATCACCAACTAGAGCAAAGGATAAGGAGTTCTCCTATGGATAGAGATCCTCGAATTTGATTAGGGGATTGGTATCTCATTTGGATAGAGGTCCATAAACATTGTAATAGGGAAGGATTCCCAAGAAAAATTATTGAGAAAATTTTATAAGAAATAATTTTTTCTATGGATTATCCCACATTGGGTGAACCACATTACCTCATGTATCTCATGTGTGTGATTATTTGTGTAATGTTTATTGCTTTAATATTGTTGATGTTATCATATGGTTTGAAAAGCAAAATTTTGTATCTTATACTGTTCACCCCCCTCTCAATATAAGCACATGTTCTTCATGTTCTTTTTATAAGTATATATATATATATATATATATATATATATATATATATATATATCACTTTAACTACCTTCAACTTTGAATTTGATTCTAGCTATGATTGGACTTCTTGTGTACATAAATACACTAGATATGGTACAAAAGCTTTATATAGAAAAAATGGTGGCAATAATTCACTAAATATTTTTAAAATATTATAATATAGGGTTGGAAAAATTCACAAATTCATCCAAATTTTATTTTCTTCTTGATATTTTATCATAAACCATTCTATCTCAAATTTATTCAAATATTTGATCCAATAAAATATTATGATTTATATGATTTATGAATCCCTTAGTATAATCCATCTTGAGCTTAGATGTGAAATAAAAATAATATTTGTGTTTTGCTTTTAGGGGTAACTAAAATTATCAAAATAATATGCATATTAATGTTTATTAAATTAAAAAATCATAGGCATCAAAATTTGTTTACCATTTTCATGTTTTTTATATTGAGGTTGGAGTATTTTTATAAATAACATTCTACTTGTCATATAATTTTTATTTTATTTTCATGTTTGAATTTTATAAATTGAAACTTAATATAGATCATTTTTATGTGCTTAGAATTTAGAAATGGTTTATCCTTGGTTTCATGCACAAAATATCTTCTTTCTATTTAGGTACATAATTGAGCATTTTTAATATTTCTATGATCTTGAACAACATTTAATCTATTTCGTTGTGTATTACATTATTATAATAAGGCACCATATCATTTCAATTGACACATATTATATAACATTTTGTGACATGATATAGAAATGTGTGTTAATAAACATACATTTATAGTTACATCAAGTTGAATGATATTTTTCAATCTAAATATAATTCACATAAAATAATTATTATCTATAAACATTATATAAAAAATATTAATAGATGCTTGTTTTTTATTGAGTAGATAAAGAGATAGCTATAACTTAAAATCTAAATTAGTGGAATTCTATCATCAAAAAAATTGATATAACTTGTTCATATATTAATCTATAATATCTAATTTTAGGTTTAATAGTGTATCCTTGTCAAGTTTTCAACTACATATCTTGTACTACATTATTTAGGATTGATTACACTATTCATTTTTTGGTTCGATAAATGATTTTGTTAAACAAATATATTTTGAAATTTTTATCTAATGTTTTTTTTAGGCAATTGTATTTTCAATGATGATTGTGCAAACACATGATGGTGTCATACACTTTAGTTCCATGACACATTTACAAGATGTGAAAATAGGGTGTTCACATGAAACCATTTAATGCTCTCTAAGTTGTACCTAAGGCTTCACATGAGCATATTTTTTTTGCATGAATTTTTCTAATCAAAATTATCGAGTTCCACCCTATTCTATGGCATCTAATATGGTAGGGGACAAGTGAAGAACACAAGATTATATTGATGGGGGGGGGGGGTGAATAGTATAATACCACTTTTTACTTTTCTTTCCTAATTAATATTATGCAATGTATAGATAGTAATATCAATAGCAATAATAAAAGCAATGCACAAATCACCACACACAATAGAGGCACCAAATTTACGTGGTTCATCCAATGTGGGCTACTCCACGAAGAAAATATTTTTTTTAAACTTTCTCAATCAATCTCTTAGGAATACTTTCCCAATTACAATTTTTATGGACCTCTATCCAAAGGAGACACCAATCCCTTTAATCAAGTTCATGGATATCTATCCACACAAGAACTCCTTTCTCCTCTTGTTTTGGCTGGTGATATTATAGAAGAATTTTTGTCTCCACTACTCTGGCTAATGGATCTCTATCCACTAAAGACACCTATCATCATTGCCCTAGCTAATGGATCTCTATCCACTAGAGACTGTCATCCTCTATACTCTGTCACCTTCCTAAGATCTATCTCAAATTTGTACTAAAATTAGTCCTTCAATCTAGGAAAAATCTACTCAATATTTGTCTCTAGTCTGGCATAAACGTTTCCTCAATTCTACACCAAACTCTATCCTTGAATTTCTACTAAACACAATACTTTGGTCTAGAAAAAATATACTCAATCTCTTTCCTCAAGCCTTAAATCAAATCTTGAATCAATATCCAATCAACTATTTTGGATCTGTCCCAAAACTTAACTCAAGGTTTGAACAAATCAATCAATTATGCTCTCAAGTCTTCTCAAATACTTATCTCAAATCTACCTTGCAAGCTTCCATAAAATCTCACACTAATCTGTCCACAAGTCCTCTCTAGAACTTGTCCAAATTTTCTCAATAAGTTCTCACAAGAACTTATCCAAATCTGCTCTCAATCAGTATTATAAGCTTCCACAAAATCTTACTCAAGTATGTACACAAGTCTTCTAAAAGACTTACCTCAAATTTTCTCAACAATTCCTCACTAGAACTTGTCCAATCTCATAGAAACATAAAGAGAATTGTTATAGACTCAATATGCTCTATACTCATCACAATGCTCAATCACTCTTTTACAAACATACAGATAATTGTTAGAGAATCAATATGCTTCACATTCAACTCAATGTTCAATCAATTTCTCATATCAATTCAGAATATAAAATAGTTTATTTCATAGAACTTGAACAACCACTTCACACATCCACTTGACTAGGCTCAACCAACTCTACTTGACCAATCACTAAATGAAACAATCATTGATTAAAAACCCTAGTCCAAGCATATAAAAACTCACTCAAAATTTTTCCAATAATGCTTATCAATCAATCTCACATAATAATTATACTCACGTTCTTTTCAAACCCTAGTTCAAGTTATTCACTTAACCAATGGCTTCAAAAATAATGCTTATCAAACAATCTCACATAACTATACTCATGTTATTTTCAAAACCTAGTTCAAGTTCTTCATTTAACCAATGGCTTTAACAAAAATTCTTATCAAATAATGTTTTAACATCAACTATTTATTCTAAAAAACCTTGAATCGTTAACTCAACACACTCAATAAGGAAACCTAACTAAGTCCTTTTCACTCCAAACTTTTTTTTCCAGGAAACCAACCAATCAACTCAACTATGAAAGAATGTGCCCATGTTTTTTTATTGATGATGAAGGAACCTCAAAAATTTGCCACAACCACAAAAACTTCATTTCCAAGTTCAAGGAAGTTTTAAGATGATAAACTCTCTCAAAAATACAATGTAAATATCAAAACATACTTACACCTTATCACTCCATCTTTAAGAAAACATCCATCAACATATACAAAAATAATTGACCAAATACACCTTATAATACCCAAATTAAAATAATATCCACTACCAGAAATAATGTTAATAAAATCACCTTCTCGTAAAAACCCAATGGCAAGAAGTCCTCCCAAAATTTAACCAACACTTTAATCTCCAATAAACCAATATGTCATAAATACTTTATTTAAAAATAAATCTAACTCCTTATTCCTCCAATTAACCAAAATAATTATTAATTAAAAATAGTTTTCATCTAACCCTTTTAAATCCCTAGGACCTCATGTCAAAACCTTAGGCATCATAAAATATATTGAAAAAATTATTATCATTGCCTTGGTTAGAGTCGAACTCACGAAGCCACCTCTACCAGTGCCCTAGCCATGGATCCAACTGCCATGTGAGCTAGGTGCTCACCTTGGGAAGGAAGAACACCATATGATCTATCTTATCCCTCTTGGTGCCTCTACCAACAAAAATATTCATGTCGCTTCCTTTGGCACTTAAACAAATACACGTAAAATGCTAACTATCACGATTCGAACGTGGATCCTCCCACTCACAAGCACCCTAGCTCACTCCAAATTGCCACCAGACCACCATGCTAGATGTTTATAAGGTTTAGGGTTTCTTTACTTTTACTTATTTTTTGGCACACTTTAAGACAAAACCTTTTGTCTTCTACCTTACACGAAATCGCACAAAAAACACAACTCGTAGTTCTTTTTCAATCGAGCAAGGGATAAAATATTTTCCACTTTGGAATATGGTTTTTATACCAATATGCCACCATACTTTCAAAATTTGGTGCCTTAAATAATTAATTTATAAATTATTTAAATTCTTTAGAATTTAAATATTATAAATTAATATTTAACTCCTTTTGGCTTTATTAAGAATTAAAGCCTTCTTAGGTTTTACCACTTTGTATAAATAATATTTATTTATAAAATTTAAATTCAATTTGAATTTAAATATTTTATAAAACAAATATTAAAACCTCCTTGGGATTTTTAACATGAATTTAAAAGCTTCTTTGGGTTTTTATGAAAAACATTTTATTTTTGCTCATCCATGATTTTAATCAAAACCCTTTTACTTATGCTTCCACATAATATTAAGAATATTATGAATCTCTTTTTCCATTAACCTTTGCATTATTCCTTTTAGCATTTTGAAATCAACTATAGCTTATTCCTTGACATCAATGACAACTTCGTTCCTTGATATCAATGACAACTTTGACTCAAAATGTCCAACAAAAAGGGAGTAAAAAAATGGGATAAAAGTGGTTTTGCATGAAACAAGTTTCCTATGAAATCCTTTCATGGGGACTAAAAAAATCTATTTTTTCTTTATAATATTGTGATAGATGAGCACCTTCATCAAAAAAAATTATTCACACAAATTATGAGACTATTCCATGTAGCACACCTTCTCAACTAGCCCCTAACATAGAAGCATGCCCAAACACTTCATTTATCACTTTCCATCTATATTCAACTAGGATTGAAATCATTTCTATTTTGTTTAAAGAGAGGAAGTTCATTTGAAAAGGAATGAGGGATTTGAAAAGGGAGTTCTTTGAATAGCATACAAGATTTAACATACTTTAAAAAATAGATTAGAGCATATATTACATTAATTTCATTTTGTGTAGAAAATGTAGAGTGGATTATGTTCTAAGAAAAATTACCTGATATGTCATGAATTATAGAACAATAAAAAACTATATTCTTCATGAAAACATAAATTTATACCATGATAATGTAAATAGCTTGATTGAAACAATAAAATAATTCAACCCTTTACAAGCAAATATTTATCCCATCATTAAAGAAGCGATGAAAGATTGTGTGCAAGTGGAAAAAAATCATGAAAATTTTTATGAGTATTTGCCTAAGTTCTTGCTACTGGAGTATTGACGTTGTTATAATGACACAAAGAAAATTAGATAGTGTAGGGGGGCCAAACATGGTACACCAACAAATGGCTACCACGACTTATCCATGGTTTATTTATGCATGATGAAAAATACTCAACAATGATAGACTTCCATAATATTATTCATGGTTTTTGAAGCCTTAAAAATAATATAAATTCACAAGAAAAATATCCACAAGATCAGATATAAATAAGATGTAATATAATGAATCTTAACAATAATGTAATAGAGATAATATGAGCCAACAAATTTGTATTATCAAGGCTTAATAATATACCAAATAACATTCAATAATATGCTAAAATATAAATGTAAATCCTGAATCACACAATCTAACAAGATTTACAATATTTGTTGCTCAAATGTATGCAAACTTGTATTACTCCTTTTCTATTACAAATATCTCATAAAAAATCTCTATGTAGACAATATAGACTTTGTAGACTATGTAACTTATTTAAGTAATATTGATCACTATATATCCATCCTTCACTCTATGGAGTAATATATAGAATTTCTAGGATGACTCTTTGATTACCTTGACTCTTTCTTTTCATATTCCAAGTCTCATGACTCTTGGGTTTTATACCTGACACTTGCATACACATAACACTGTCTTGTATGCACACCTATACTAGAATATTTACATGACCCTTCATAATATAAGGACACATGTGCACATTTACATATTAGATAATTGCACTCATATTTACTCGACACTTGCATTTCCTGCATATTATTACATTATAAAAAGTATTAACTCGCTCTCTAATCTAGGATACAGTCCTAATCTAATATTGACAATGATGTACCAAGGTGGTACATTGGCATGTATCGAATAATACAATATTATCCAAAACCCCTTATTTTACATTATTTGGTTATTGAAGACTTTAGTATTTAATATAATATTCATCTTTTGAGTCTTCAACTTCATATGAATTTACAATGGATTTGATATTGGCTTGTTTCCTTTTATTTTTGCTTGTTTTCATCTTTGTTTTTTGCTTTAGCTTTGAATCTTAAATATAGTCTATCATTAGATAGCCTTTTTGAGCAAGAGACCTAATTATTTCATGATTCAAATCTAAATCATAACAAATCCATTTTTCCTTGTTCTCTAGATGACTTTCTTGGTTTTTATTCAAAATTTCCACACTTAAATCATTGAACTTCATACTTTACAAGGAAAACTCCCAGCCATCCATCAATTCATCATTCAACTAGATGATAAATATCAATCCTTTATTAAACTTCTTAAGAAAGGAACACCCCTCCATTGGGATAATGAGTGGTAAAAAACCTTCGAAGCCCTTAAGCATTATATTCTTACACCATCGATACTTGTTCCACCTATGCCAGATCAATATTTCACCCTTTACATATCCACTACGACTCAAGACTTGGGGCTATTGCTCACTCAAAATTATAATGACAAGAAATAGCAAGCTATTTACTACATTAGTAGAACATTAGTGAGTTATGAAACCCACTATACCCATATTGAAAATATTTTCCTCACTATTGTGTTCTCAACACAAAATCTAAATTATTACATGCTAAGTTAGAAGACTCACATCATTGCTCAATTCAACCCACTTTGTCACCTACTGAGAAAAACTTATTTGTTGGTATGAGCTACAAAATGAGTACTTGCCCTTAGTAAGTTTGATTTAACTTTTATTGGGTAGAAATCCATCAAAGGATAAGTCATAGCTGATAAACTTGCTACAACTCCTCTCAATTATGCTCATCCTTTAACAGTGGAATTTCTTGATGAATGTTTAAACTTTTAAGTTGTATGATTGGTATTTATTATTTTATGGAGCTCATTGTATGGTTGGTGTTAGGACTGGCATTATCCTAGTGTTACCTCAAAAGCAATTGATTCCTTTATCATTCAAACTTCATTTTTTCTACACCAACACTATAGAGTATGAAGATTTTATTTTGGGTTTGCGTGTTGCCTTAGCATTATAAATTAAGGTCTTATGTATATTTGGGGATTTGAAACTTATGGTTAATAAAGTCAATAATTTCTATAAATATCATGATGAGAAGCTTTGTGTCTATAAGAATTTTATCCTTAAGCTCATGCCTCTATTTAAAAATTTCATTATCGAGTCCATTATGTATTCCAGTAATCCTTCTACAAATGCTATGGTAGCAGTTGTGTTGGTCAGAGATCTAAAACCTATGTGGACCTACATCAATATCGAATGACCATCATACCAGGGGGTAAGTAGGGTGATTGATCTCTAGAGAAGGTTGGTTTCTCAAGGAATGTCCTGGCTACTTATGCCTAAAACAAGGGGGTTAAAGGAAGTGAAAAAGAGATAAAAATGAGGCCATAGATAGAACTCATAATGAGGGGTTATGGCCACATAAATACACATGCACACTCAATAATACCAATAAAAACACAAGCATACTACCTAACAAATCAACCAATTGGGTCCTCACTCAACACTTAGTGCAGTGGATCGAAACACAAATTCCAAAACTAGTGAATGGGTGCATGAAATCCAAGATTCAAAATTAAAGCACTTCCACCAAACTAGATTAAGTATAAATAACTCCAACCCAATAATAATGTGAATTACAAAACCACTAAGTAAAACCCATGAAATCCAGACAATAAAATTAAATGAGATTACTCAAATAGTCATAGCAAAAATAAGTATCATAAATTCAACATAAATATGTAAGGATGAGACTGGAGACCAAACAGTAGTATACCTGTATTTACAAAATCAATGAGAAGTATTACATATGAATTGTAATGGTCAAAGAGCCACCACTGAGATATCTAACATCTCAATATTTATAGAAATATTACAATAAATTCAAATTACATGCATTAATGGTGTTGGGTGGAAAAGCATTTTTGAATATGGATAGGATCGTAGTAGGAATATCACTTCTTGAAATAACGGTGACCGTTCGAAAGGGATCAAGCACTTCTGCATAAATATAGACCATTGATGAATCTAACATTCCTACCAGGTTATTTAATAATCATCTACTTGATCCCTTCGATCGATAAAAAATCCTTCAGGTAGGTGGTGAATGACTAGAATTGATTTTCTTGGGAGTTGTGTGCTTTCAAATCACCACTGCTACATCCAAGAATGGATCATACTGGGTATCTAGAATTATTAATGCCTCATCTTTGAAATTATTGATGATGACGAAGGTTCTAGTACTAGGTTACCATTCCACTTGATTTCTCACTCATTAGTTACCAACCTTCCACCTATGATAGTATTATGGAGAGGGGAGGAAATTAAGAAAAAATTGCCTTGGGCTCCATGTTTCAAACTTCACTCTATCTCTCAGTTGGAAGGCTCATTTCCCCATGAAACCCATTCTTTGGTAGCTCCCAATGTAGGGTAGGCCCCTACAACCTATATTATTTGGTATATTCTGCCTAGCATGCTCTTCAAAATTGCATGGGGTTTTACCATGGTTCCTCACTTCTGATATCCTCAAATTTTCCCTCTAACAGGTGAAAGGTTTCATCCTCCTTGTGAGCAGGGATCTATGATAGTTTCACCCTCTAACTAGATGAAATTCCCACCCAGCAATTAGGCAAGGTTTTAGGGTACCCCCTACCCTAAGGGAGACTTGAGTGTTTGCCCTACTTATTCTTCACCTCATCCAATTATTTGCCCACCATTTGAATAATCCTCAACTTTGTGGTAGACTCATGGATACTCATTTACCCAACCACCCTGGATATTTCACCCATATGCTACTTGTTGCTACCCAATGGTGTTGTTATCTTCATATTTATCCCAACCATTAATGATTTAAAATTTTGTCATCTTTATAGGTCATCATATCAAGAAGAGTGGATGAAGGGTTGAAGAAGTTTCACCCACACTCTTGGTGACTCACATGAACCTTTCCCCTACTAAAAGAGAGAAACCAAAAAGTTACACTTTGAAATGCTCAAAAAGTGAAGAGGAAGGGGATAGAGATGGCACAAATAAAAGCAACTAATGAAGGTTGCAAGACAAAGGAGGAATGCAACCAAAGGTGAAAGGAAAGCAAGTTAGAGGAA
Source organism: Wollemia nobilis (assembly GCA_028583015.1). Classification (NCBI taxonomy): domain Eukaryota; kingdom Viridiplantae; phylum Streptophyta; class Pinopsida; order Araucariales; family Araucariaceae; genus Wollemia; species Wollemia nobilis. The sequence continues at coordinate 6,548,698 of JAQPPZ010003305.1, read as the reverse complement.
TATGGGAGGAAAGAAAATAAGGGAGACCACAAGCAGAAACAACAAGAAAAAATAGGAAAATAGAACAAGATGAAAAGAGGTAAGGGAGGAAAACATAGGAAACAATAGAGGTAAGAATATGATGACCACTAACCTCAGAGGTTAGAACCAAAAGAAACTAATGAAATGGAAGGAAGAGAAGGATGAAAAAAATTTAAAGAAACAAAAGGGAAGGCAATTCATGGGACACCCCCATAGATCATGCTCCCATCAACATACCCCACCGTGGATTAAAGTTAATTCAAGAATAGAAAGAATACCAAGAGAGTTTTCCAATCTCGATAGAACACTTCTTTCTAATACAATCAAGCAAAAACTTCCTTTGCTTATTATCACTCCTCCAAGGAATCTTCCATTGTAGTGTCATTCTCATATTTATCTTAATCAACACTTACTGCTATCACCCTTTTGGGGTGTTGTTTATAGATCAATTTTCCCATTTAATCGAGGAGAGAACATTACTTTTAAAATATTTGGTTTGATGGGAGTGATTTAGATGGATCCAAAGTTTTCCCCTTCATCTTGCAATTACACTACATCATGTTTATTGTTGGTACATGTAGTGGAAATACTTTCTAGGGATTGCATAAAATGATGTTAGAAATTGAATCCTTGATCCATTGGTAACAAGGTCATAAAAACAAAACACAAGGAAGAACATAGACTATGAATGGAAGTGCTTCAAAACCAATGCACATTTTGGAAGCTTTTCTTACACTTTTCATCTAGGGTCACACTAGTACAAAATGATGTAATCATGCATACTTGGTATCTTTTCTAGGGATATTTCCAAGATACGGTGTATCCATGAATTGGTGAATCATCATGCATACCAGTACTTATGCAATCAATGATTAATATGGCAATGAATCTTACCACATGGGAGCTCTCCTATGATACTAGTTCATCTAGCAATTGGCTCCAGTGTCACCATTATTTGGGCTCTACCTATTATGGGATCCTTGATTCATGCTTCTTCGATGTCTCTATATATATTTGATAGTAGGGTTTACTTAGAATAAACCCCACTATTGGGATATCCTCAACACCTGCCTTCTAATTGGCTAAGCTCTCATCGTTCGACTCTTGCTTAGTGTACTCTTGGATATAAAAAGGGTGCAATCCTTCATTTCTTTTGAAGGTGGGATCCATCGTTTGGTTAGTGTACTGGTCCATGTATTCTATCTACTAGAGAATAATGCAAGCAATAAAGTTGTTCATTGTAGTGCTTGCATTTTCCTTGTGCAAGCCCAAGAAAGGATATATCCTTTATGCTTTGCATAACTATGGCCCTAGCTTCTACACAACTTTAGGTAGTATCCATTGTAGACATATACAGTAAAAATGGAATCAATAGTGATTAGAAAAGGATATATGAGAGCGAAGTCTATTGAAGATATATTTTCTTTTTGAAGTAGGATATGCTCAGCCTACACAACTTCTTGCAAGACTTGAGGGAATCAATTTTTCCTAGATTGATGCAAAAGGAGGCTTATATCTAAATTGAAAGATCAAACATAATATAGGTGAGCCTGGGTGGGGTATGGCTAATATTCAAAGGGAATCCTTTCCTAGTTCCTCTTGAATTAAATTTTGAAGTCTGTGATGGATTCAAAAGGGGATATCTTGATTAATGATAGGTGCATCAACATTTGGAAGGGATCCTTGGAGCCATAAAATGTGTTAATAAGAGATACCACAAAATTTACCCATGAGCATATGATTTTATGCATAAGAGATCGGTACCACAATAATACCCTCCCTTCAAGATTCAAGACCAAAATTATAATCATGAAATCTTCATGAGTGATACCATAGAGGGTTTCTAGAGTAGTAATATCTGCAAGGTGCTCTCGAGCAGTTCCTTCAGTGCCATCATATCTTATCAGGTTCTTCAAGGCACTTTTAGGAATCTCATACCAGCATTGGAGATTAAGTGGACCAGGTTCTTCCCATTGGGGATAGCACTATCAAGCCATTGTGGCATTGGTATTCAAATATCTTGGTATATTCATTGGTGTTGGAGTCACCAAATGAGCATACTTTCTTTTCTAATGAGGTCAATATTACTCATTAAATATTGAATCCTTTGGGGTATCAGAACCTTTTAAATATTTATAGGGGTAACTGATCTTTGGATCTAGATACGTTGGTTAGAGGAGTTGCTAGGTGGTTTGTCTAGATTTGGGTAAACCAAAGTATCACCAAATATGATTTTATTAAATGATAGAAACCTTATGAGTCTCAAGCTGAGCGACCAAAACTACTTTTCTTGAAACCAACCAGTTACAAGGAACCCAATTTTTTATGCAATGGAGTCGCCATATGATCATATGGATATTGCATAGTAGATATTCACTAGAATCTATGGGGTTGAGACCTTTCTATCCCATAAGGAATACCAAAAATTATTGGTCAAAAATTTGGCACCCATGTGGATCTGCATTAGCATCGAATGACCACTATATTAGAGGGGATATAGGGAAGTCAATATTTAGAGAAGACCAGTTCCTCAAGGAATATCCTGACTACTTGCACTTAAAAAAAGAGAGGAAAAGGGATCACAAAATAGATAAAAATGAGTTCATAGCTAGAACTCTCACATGCATGCTCAACATCGTAAAAAAAACACAAGCATACTATCTAATAGATCAACCAATTATGTCCTCACTCAGAATTCAACATAGTGGGTCAAAAAGTGAATTCTAGAACCAATGAATAGGTGCATGAAATCTAGGATTTAGAATTAAAGCACTCCCACCCAACCATCTTAAGCAAAAATAAATCCCAACTTGATAATAATGCAAATTCTAGAACCACTAAGTAAAACCCATGAATTCCAGACAACATAATTAAATGAGATTACTCAAATATTCATATCAAATATAAGCATCATAAATTCAACATAAAGATGTAAGGACGATACTGGAGACAAAACTGTGGTATACTTGTATTTACACAATTAGTGAGAAGTATTACATATGAATTGTAATGGCCAAAGAGCCACTACTAGGATATCTAACATCCTAGTATTTATAGAAATATTAAAATAAATCTAAATTACATGCATTAATGACATTGGGCAAGAAATAATTTCTAAATATGAATAGGATCATAGAAAGAACACCACTTCTTGAAAGAATGGAGGCCATCTAGAAAGGGTCGTGCACTTCTACATAAATTTGGACCGTTGATGACTCTAAAATTCCTACCAGGTTATTTAATCCTCATCTAATTTACCCCTTCTACTGATCGATGATACTTCAAATAGTTGGTGAATGATTGGAATTGTTTACCTTGGGAGTCGTGCACTTTCAAATCACCACTTCTACATCCAAGAATGACTTGTACTGGGTATCTAGAGTTATTAATACCTCCTTTTTGAAATTCTTGATGATGATGGAGGTTCTAGTATTGGGCAGTATTTCCACTTACTTTCTCACTCATCAATTACCAACATTCTACTCGTGGTGGTATTATGGAGAGTATGGGAAATTGAGTAAAAATTACCTCAAGCTTCATGTTTCAAGCTTAATTCTATCTCCTAGTTGTAAGGCTCATTTTCTTATGAACCCCATGCCTTGGTAGCTCTTGATGTAGGGTGGGCCCCTAGGGCCTATGTTCTTTGCTACGCTCTATCTAGAATGCTCTTCATAATTAGATGGAGTTTTACCAAGGTTTTTCCCTTTTGATGTCCTCATTGTTCTACCCTTCTATGGGTGAAAGATTTCATCCTTGTGGGTATGGATCTATAATAGTTCCACCCTCTAACTGGTTGAAGTTCCTACCCAATCATCTAGCGAAGTTTTAGGTTACCCCCCATCCTAAGTTAGACCTGAGTGCCCACTCTAATTACTCTCTACCTCATCCAATTATTTGCCCACCTTTTGAATAATCCTTAAATTTATGGCAGACTCATGGATCTTCATTTACCTGACAACCCTGGAATATTCCACACATATACTACTTATTGTCACCCAATGGTGCTACTGTCTTCATCTTTCGCTTGACCATCAATGCTTCAAAATTTAGACACCTTTGCAAATCATCATCTTGCAAGAAGAGTGGGTAAAGGGGTGCAAAATTTTCATCCACAAGTTGCCTCATTAATTCCATTGGAGTTTGAATATGATCATGCTACCATCATCATCCAACAACTCTAAGATCCCACTTCATCAGAGTTTAGTATTATATTATTATATGTCTACACCATCGAAGATACATCATCAGAGCCATGGTATGTATAAATTCAAAAATTCCTTCAAAATGTCTTAGCTCTAGAAAATTTGGACCATAATCAGCATATGATTTTACGGAAGAAAGGCATCCATTTTTTTATCTTAGAAAATACTTTATATCAGTGCTCTTTTGAAGAAATTCTATTAAGTTGCCTTAATTTTGAAGAGTCCAAGCTCACCCTTAGTGAAGTACAGTAAGGGTCATGTGGAGGCCACTTTAGTGGCAACACCATTGCTATGAAGCTCTTTTGAATGGGCTACTACTAGCATTTCATGGAGAAGGATGCATGCGATTTTATTCATCGATGTGAAAAATTTTAGTGACATGCCAATCTTATCCATGTTCCTTCCCAAGAAATTTGGGCCCTCTCTTCCCCTGGCCCTTCTCTATGTGGGACCTCAATATTATATGGAAGGTTAATCCTATCACTTATGATGGACATAAGTTCATCATAATTGTAACTAAGTATTTTACCAAGTGGGTTGAGGCCATACCTCTAGCTTCCTACACAAGGGTCCAAGTCTCCAAGTTAATCTTCAATAAAATCATATGTAGATCTGGAATCCCTTCAACTATCATTTCAGATAAAGGCACTTATTTTAAAAATAAATACATACATAAACTTTGTATAAAGTATAATATCCAACATAGATGGTCTACTCCATACTACCCACAAAGCAATTACCAAGTAGAAGCATCCATAAAAACTTTAGTGATAATCTTAAAGATGTTGGTCAACAAGTCCAGTGGAGATCGGCACATTCAACTATATCCTACCCTATGGGCCTATAGAACCATTGTGTGAACCCCTATAGATGCTTCACATTTTGTATTAGTCTATGGCATAGAATTTGTATTCCCTTTCAAACTTGAAGTACCCTTTCTTGAAATATTGCTACAAGACACTAAAGTAGGGGATGAATATCTCTTGGGATGCCTCAATAAATTGGAGTTATTAGATGAAAAATATATCAATGCTTTAGAGATTCTTCATGCCTATCAAAAAAACTCAAGAGATCTTATTCAAATAAGGTCTGCAATTGCTCTTTTGAGATTGGTGACCTTGTTCTTAAAGAAAATTATAAAAAATCTAATGATTGAATGTATTTAAAAGGAAAATTACAACCAAATTTGTTAGGGCTTTTTGTAATAACTACAATGTTTGTATCGGGTGCATATCATTTGGATACATTGTATGAAAAATATCTTAAAGATCTAATGAATATAATGCACCTCAAAAGGTACTATGCATAAATAACTGTACATATTGTATATAGAACATTTTGTACAAGTCATATTGTATATAATTCATGTTGCATAATTATTACTCTCATATTGATCATACATTTTATAGTCACATTTACTAATTTTGATTAGTTAATTATCTACATCATATGGTTATACCTATCCATCATAGTCTTAGACAAAGTCTATCATGCTCGTAGGTAATCTTGATCTCCTCAATTGATTAAGAGTCTATCTTGAACCAATAACATGCTTCACATATTAATAAAATCTTGATGTTTGACATTTGATCAAAATATCTCTTGAACTAAGTAACAATTCTTACTAAGAAAAGTTTGAGTTTTGGGATTTTATTCTTCCATTATTGAACCAAATACATGTCACATTCATTAATAAAATATTTGTGTCAAGGAGGGATGATGTCGTTATTGGATTGAAATTTCAAATTAAAAGCTCTTTCTTGCTAGCCCTATTATGCACATAGTCCAACAATGAAATAAATATATTCTATACAAAATTATACAAAAAAACTAGTAAGGATACGGTAAAATTCTCACCAGGATTCGATTCGAGTGGTTGACGTAGACACCTAAATCTAGCATAATAAATATTAATTAATTAATCATAATTAATTAATACATTTAATATTAATTAAATCTAATTAATATTAAATAAGCAATAAATCCCCTAAATACTAATTAATTAATTAATTAATTTATTAAATGATTAATTAATTAATGCTTAAGATCGCATAAACTTGTACCCTTCTTCGCAAATATAATGACCCTCACAATCACCCCTCTATGTCATCCATGGCACTGACAGTTCCACCTCTCATCGTCCAAACAGGTTGCACAGATGAAAGATCCACATCCAAAAGTGAACTCAAGATACTGGCAGTTCCACCTCTAAGCCACAAAGGAAGGATAATCATGCACTCAGTTAACTAAGTCAATTAACTAAACATGCACAATATGCACACAATCAATAGATATGCACATAATGCACTTTCACTTAAAAATACATATTTAAATTAAATAAAATATATTTAATTTAAATATAAAAATCAAATCAAATCATGCACATCTAGTTAACTGGCCAAGAAAAGCTTATCCGTGTGCAATCCTATAATTAAGAAATCAATGTAAGGAGATAGCTCTTAGTTACATGGAATTTAACTAACCGAGCCACTTCCTTGTCCCTCCACCCTAGGAAAATTGTTAATAAGACCTCATCTCCTTAATGAAGCATGAAGATGGACATTGTAGTGAAGCTCTGATGAATTATCAAGCAACCACATCAATCATTCTCCTAAGATTTCATCATTCCACCATCCATATCCCATGCAAAACATAATTGTATCCTTCCATAGGCCTAGATCCATTCTTGGATACCTTCTAAATGCTATAAGTCCTGAACTTCCCACCTTGTATGGTCTCAAATCATAGTCATTCAACCCTATATGGTCAAATCCTAGCCCACATAGGAAGTCTTCTAATACAACATATTTCAATTATGAAGTAGCAACATCCCACATGCAATGGAATGACACAAACAACAATAAAAGTGACCCATAGAAGGTAAAAAGAAAGCTCATTTCATTTTTCTTTTGCATGTTTATCATTTTGTTAATACTTACATTGATCTTTACTTTAATTGTAGTTGGGTCTCACTTAGGGAGACCTGACAGATAGTATTGACTCAATGTAGGTTTGTGTAGGTCCTATAGGTATGAACCATATCGATCATAAAACTAGACGGTAGCTGGAAGCCACCCGATCCCATAAACCTACCATTTCTCAAATGTAGCAATACACACAACATGAATTTCCATCCATAGATGATCACCAACCATGACTGTCCACTTACAAATGGCCGTCAACCACGATTGTTCAGCTATATATAGTCACCATCTAGAGAGCCGCTTGTTCTAGATCCAACATCCATAGGCCCACACACTGATCCAAAAGTTCTCTACATGGCCCCAATCAACCTTCAATGTAGTAGTGGTCCCCAAAAACTCCAACCAAGAACTTATTGTAGCACAAGAGTATTGAAGCACCATTGTATTTGTATAATAAAAAACACTCTCGATTTTCATTGTAAGTCCCTATGTGGATAAATAGTGTAAAATAATAGAGGAAGCACAACATTTTAAATTTTAATATCATATTCATTGCTTTTCATTTTATATTGCATGGTGTATACTTTTATTGTCTACAAGATGGTGATCACGGGTGATCACGGTGGGACCTATCCCTTGAACTTTTAAATTATGTAATTTTTCGTGTTGTTATTATTTTATGCTTAATTTCAATATTTTTTTGTCTTTTGAATTTTGCTACATTTAGGAAATCTAACAAGTTTTTATTTTTACATAGGTCACAAAATACACAAGAGCATGATCGTCTAGCCCAAGATGATCATAGAGTGCAACCATCTACACCTGGATGATATCAAACAAAAATCATCCCACTCCAGATTGTCACAATGCATAGTCACCTCTGCCTTTGGTCTTTGACATAATTTAGGACTACAGGTAGGGAAATATCATTATTTATATTTTGAGTTTATTTTCATAGTTATATTGCTTAAAATAATTTTATTTTTAGATAGCAATTACTTCTTTTAAGTAAGCATTGCATAACATGTTAGATCATCTTTGGTTTTTGAAATAATATACGCTACATTTGTGTGAAAAAAGTAAAAAAAGAGCATATTAGATTTCTTTCCTTGCATTAAAAGAGATTGCATTAGGCATCATAGCTAGGAATCAAAATAACAAAATGAACCTAAGCAATATAAAAATATACATCACACACTACATGGTTCACTAAAAACATCAACGAGTTGGATTTCATCACCAACCATTGATCGATACTAGTGAAAATGGGATTCATATCCATCCATTGGCTTACACACTAGCAATCGTAGTGGCCCTTGTGAGTGGATTTTCAGACATCATCACTAAAAGTCCTCTAGTTTTGGTACATCTTGAAGTAGGAAGGTTATATGCCCTACAATTCCTATGGCTTAATAGTTTACAGAATCGCAACTGTCGTTCATGCCCAAGCTCACATGAGGGTGAAGCAAAAGCCTATATGGGTTAGTAGCAAGGCAATAGACAATGTGGCCTCTTCCAAAGGTGTTTTATTTCCCTAGGTTATCATCAAATACATATATCAATTAGGAAGACATTTACAACCATCATTGTACCAATTCTCATCATGGAGGTGGGCATCAATACACCCAATTAGTTTGCATTTCATCACACCATTAGTAGTTTAGGTTAGGTTACATTAAAACACACAAAAAATCCAAAAAAATCAAAACATTCCAAAATTTAAAACAAATTAAAAAATATATCAAAAACCAAAAATAGTTTCAATAGTCTCACAAGCATCTCAAATCAAACATTGGATCACTAAAAACAAAGAAAATAAAAAATCATTGTTTGCTTTATTTGTTTGTGTAGATAGATAAAAAGAAAAACAAAAAAAGGTTTACATCATCACCAAGTTGTCACAGCTGCATCTTGTCCCATTTCCTAGCTTATGATCTCGACTCGAAGTCAAGCCCAAGCTCAAGCCACGACCCAAGCCACCATGGACCCATTCATTTAGGCCTGAGATCCATCCACCACTCATTCAAATCAGTAGGAGGCAGCCATACAACCACTTCTAGGTAGTCTAGCTAGCTACATGGAGTAGCTTACTTCCCCATTAAACCTAAATCTACTAGTTTGGAGACCCTCAAGTCCTTAGGTCATGTCACTTTCATTGATGTGGAGGCTACATTGGCACTTCAAGGTGGCCTGCTTACCCCACTTGAGTCACCACATCCATACTTACCACCATCAACCATTTCAACCAGGTTAGATTTCCCCACATCCCAGTAGCTAGTTTACATGCATGTAATCCATCCTATCGACCTAAATCCTAAATTTGGTATGCTTCTAGAATTTTTCCACTTGGAGGATATGATACCTAAACCAACATAGGCTCTATAGTTATGGATCCTAACCAAAATCCCTAGGCCCATGTTAATGCGACATCTCAATTGCTTGCATTCACGTATCCCACCTCATCCCATCAACCACAATCACCATCACAAGGACCAAACCTCACACCTTCCACATATGTGTAAGATAACTTCTTTACACAGTCCTCCTCCTGGGAAACTAGACCACCTACCATCTAGGAACTAATGCCCCCACAACCACATGATACCTCCTATAGTTATTTTTAGCCACCATTAGGCCAATATCTACCCTTAACAAGATAACACCAAACCTCATCTACCACAATCTGGCTCTCGCTAGAGGCTAAGGCCTATATCCAACAATCCCCATCAAATAAATACCAAAAAACCAACAACACCCATAGCAACCGTATCAACAACCATCACTGCAACAATACTATCAATAGTAGCAAGCACACATCCCATAAAAAACTAATAATCTCCACAATATTAGTATTATCAGTAGCCATCGTTGTAGTATTAATACCAACAACCACCACCAAAATCAGCATCAACCCCCACAATAATAGTACTACCAATAGCCATCGTTGCATTAGTACTACCAACAACCACCACCACAAACACCCCAACAACAATAGCCATCATTGCACAATTATAAGAAGCTCTAATAGAGTCTAATACAATTGAGGAGATAAAGATCCAGGAGAGATAGATCAAGCTAAAAAATAAATATTGGAATAATAAAAACTCTAAAGGCACCTCCAAAAACTAGTCTAAATCCAACCAAGTTAATTAGGTGGTATTGAGCACCCCAAGTAGTTCCAATAAACAACAACTTCAACCACCACCTCAACAACCCATACAAGTTCAACCTCCACCACAAAAACCTTCATATCAGCACATATCACCTCCTTCACAACTTTAGAATAAAATGCAACCAGATAATCATAATAGGCATCCTATTATACCCCCTCACAATTACATACCACTTACAAAGCCTTATGCAAACATATTTCAAAATATCTATGAGGTGCAGGTAATAAAATTATCGAAAGTAAAACCAGAAGACCTGAGTAAGCCTAAACCTAGGTCTTAAAAAGAATATCAATACTGTGTTTACCATAGGTATAAGGGTCATGACATTAATTATTACATCACATTTAAAAATATGGTTCAATATATTATCGATAAGGGGGCTATTGCCATTGATAATCCTTTGGACCTACAAAATCAAAGCCTTGGCATCTACTAGGACTATTTACCATAGCACAACAAACAACCCACTACACCTGAAAATGCTGCTATATCATCCAACCAGGTGAACCATATTCACCATGTGCTAAACCACCAAAACTTTGTGGGGATGATATATAGTTACTTGGAACTAGCGCTACCAAGAAAAATTAGAACAACCAAGTAGTATAAATAACGCACCTTCATATTCTATATTACCATCTCCACCAACGTAGATTGTGGCACATCAACCACATCCCATCATATCATTAACCAATCAACTCACCTAGAGCCTCAAATTTAAATTGATAAAGCTATTTATTTATGAGCTTATCCAACATTCACCCCCACACCGTGAAGCATTAATGGAAATTTTGAAATCCATTGAAGTTCAAACACAAGATCCAAATGCTTTCATAAATGTTTTGGGTAGTGTTAAAATATCCTTGAAGGAGAAATACAATATAATGTCTTACTTAGGAGACCTTGGTTTTGGGATATACAATGCATCTCCTCAATGCTAAACCACTACCTCAAATATTTTCAAAATGGTCATGTGCATTGCAACCTTGCTGATGAGAAACCTTTCAAGTATTGCAACTTGATATTTAACCCATATGAGCCACCCATACCATCCACACACATATACCTCACCCCAACATTACCTAAGATAGCCCCTTCATCTATGGTGCCACACCACATATTGTCTCATCAGTCATCGAGCCCTAATCCATTTGTGCATTCACCATTTCCACCCATACCACTACACCCAATGTACTATACAAACCCAACTACTTTGTACAGTCCCTGATGAGCACAAAAAATGCTTATTTTTTTTATACTTTAATAACATAAATGTATGACATATTATATTATAAATACATTTTTATGATATTTTTGTATTTATTTAATGGAAAGTATTATGCCTAATGTGTGTTTTGAGTGAAAATTGTGTGTAGATGTAGTACATTATATCTTTTTTTACATATTTTTAGTCAAGGTCCCATGTGGATCCAGCATTTGATAATTTCATGATGTGATTAAGGAAGGACTGGTTATTAAATGATGATAGTGGCAAAGGATTAAGATGCTCTAATACATGCTAAGGTATGATGTCTTTCTCCTGATCATAGGCCGAAAGGTACCTATATCCCAGTAAAAAGGGAGCTCCTATCTCCTAGTACATAGGACAATGTCTATCTCTCGATAATAGCTTGGATGGTGCCTGTCTCCAAGTACACAAGATGGTGTCTATCTCCTAACCACAGGCTAGATTGTGCCTATATCCCGATGATAGAATAAAGTGCTCATTTTTTGATGCTTGAAAGAAAGCAATGATATTTAGAAAACAAGAAATGGCTAAATCAGTACCTATATCCCGATGATAGGCTAAAAAGGTGTTTGTTTTCCAGCAACAGACCGAACAGTGCATGCACTGGACAAAATAAGAACATGCTTGTTGATTGCAAAAAAATTAAAGACCATGTATAAAATTAGATGCATTTTGTTAAGTAAACATAGGAAACACTATGATTATCCCATGAGGGTTAATTTTAGCATGATTTCTCTATTTTTAGACGTCTAATAAATTTATACACATTCGTCATAGCAAATCACTAAAATATGCACCATATAAAATTGTAAATAGGGGACAACCATGTTCTATATAAAATGTAGGTCATCCTTGAAGAAAGGATAAAACCTTGCTTTGTAAAAATTAGTACTACATAATAAAAATCTTGAGTGTTTTGATCGATTGTTTTAGTTCGAAGAGTGATTGTGTGAATTAACCAGGAAGATGTCTGTAGGAGCCTAGGCCCACTCCAAGAAGTATTCCTACCATGTTTCATTTTGCTTTCATTAATTAATTTATGCTATTTGTTTCTTGTGTGTTTTAATTCTGCATTTTCCTTGTTTTATTTAAATTTTGCAAGTGTGTTTGCTTTCTTGCACTTTACTTTTTACACATTTCATTTTAGTCATGTTTTTGATAGTTTAATTTAGTTTTCCTACAATTTCCTATAGAATTTACTTTTCTGTAATTTAATTCTACCAATTTGGCTGAACTCCAACTACACCAACAACCACCCCCCAAACCAAAGTGACACATAGGACCCATCTCTAGTTTACTGAAGGCATATACTTTGCACTGGTAATCATAAGTCTACGAACTATCAGATTGATAATTTATGGATAGAAAATGACTATTTTCAAAATATAATTTTTTCTCACCATTTTGGCATCATTTTCAAAGAGTGCCAATTGTAGTATTAAAATCTATAGGATAATTAACCCAAAAAATTTTAGTTCAAAATAGTTTACCCATAGAGTATCTACATAATATTGTATGAGTCCAATGAGATTAAGAGGACCGTATGGTCATTTTATGAAAAGGAGAGAGCTTACTTCACAAGTACCTGAAAAACCTTCTAAAATTTCTTCTGAAACATCTGAAATAAATCCTAAAATTGAATTACCATCTCCTCCAACAATACATTGGTGGAGTCACCCAATATTTGAACAAAAATCTTGTCATCAATTAAGGCAAGCATCTTTTGATAAAGAACTAGTTTCAAACTTTGGTTTAGGACATCTATTTGAGAGAATCCAATATGAGGAAGATTTATTGAATATTCAATGATGAAAAGCAGGTGAAGAAGGAACCATATCAAACGTTGAATTAGGAATACTTTTAGAAGATAAATAAAATGAGTGTGAAGCCTTGAAATTTGACCTAGAAGTAGCATGTGTATAACCTACATTACATAAAAATCTAGATAAAATTGAAGAAGCTTAAACCAACTTTGACTTCCCAATTGAGAAAGCAAGGGGAGAAACCAAAATGAAAAACATATCTCCTACTAATATTCCTACCTTTAGGGGATTTCCAACTGAAGACCCTAACCTATTCCTTTTTAAATTTGATGTATTATGAAGGTTAGTGGATTATAAATCAAATACCCAAAAACTAAAATTATTTCCCTCCACTTTAGATGATTGAGCACTACACGGGTTCATCAGTTTGGGAAACAAACATATTACAATATAGGAATATATGAAAAGGATATTCCTAGACCAATACAAAAACTTTGGGAGGCCACAAGATGTCATGGAAGAAGTCTTGGATATGACTCAAAAAGAAAAAGAATCATTGGAAGACTATTGGGACATATTTAGCTTTAATTTGCAAAGATCACCACATGCAAAGTTTGGTGAAAATTCAAGAAGTATTTTCTTGAGCGGTCTCACAAAAAAGTCTCTAGAAGCTTTGAATTTAATATTAGGAGGATATTTTTACCAACATAATATGATAGACATCCAACAATTGTGTCAAGCATTTTCTTGCAAAAAAGGTAAACCAACCACCTGAATCACAAAAACGACAGCCTCAGTAGCTAAGGCTAAAATAGGAAACATGCTAGATGATATGAAGAGTGAGATGCTCTCATATCTTGCACTTCAACTAGATACACTCTTGCTTCAAAAAAAGTAGGAAACTAAAGTAGCATTAGCCTAATTTTACCCAAAATGTAGAATAAAACATCCTAAAATGAGTGTCTAGAAAATAAAGTTAGAGTGTGTACAATCTGTCAAAGGGATCTTAAAACTAGGTTGTGTCCACGAATAGAGAATGTAAAAGAGGAACCTAAAGTAGCAAAAACCCATTTCATGGATAATATGAGAAACCGAAAATAGTTTCCTACAAGAAATAGAATGCCAGGAGGAGTGCCATCTAATGGGAGAAACAACTATATGAACCAAGGTCAGACTCAACCACCCAATATGGGATGGTGGGATCAACCTCCTTGGATGAATGTCACCCAAGGATATACTCCTTACAACCCGTATCTATGGATGTCTTATTAGCAAACTGGTCCATAGTGGAGGAATTATAATACGTGGACTTCAAATCAAAAAATACAACTCAAAATCCACCATAGCTCAGCTTGCCTGCACCCCCTAATTCAAGACCAATTCAGCTACCTGTACAACCAATTGAAAATATGAATAATAGGATAAATCAACCCACCTATCAGGTAGCCACATAGATGTTTCCAATGTATCATATTAGAGTAGATTGTATCCTTGTATAGCTTAGATCAGGTAGACAATTAGGAGTAGAACCAACTCCTCCTGTAGTAGAGGAAGAGGATGTAGAGTTAGAAGTATAAGAGTCATCCTTGTTAGATGAGGTGACAAAAAAATAAACTACTGAGAAAAATAGAAACGAAGGGTTCCATATTTTTTAAAAGATTACAGAAACCCAAGAAGACAATATAGCCAAAATTTTATATTATGGAAGGCTTAAAAAATTGATAGTCACAATTCTCCTATTTCAAGCCATTAGAGATGTTCCCATTTATACAATGGTCATAAGAGAATTATGTTTGAAAAAAATATGAATAAACCCATCAAAAGTAGTAAATGTGGTAGGACAATTGGCTGATCTCATGTTAGGTAATACCTACCTTCCCAAATAATTTGATTGAGGAAGTCTAGTGCTAATAGTTAAAATTGTAGGCTTTCAATTACCCAACACATTAGTAGATCTAGGGTCTACCATAAATGTCATGCCCCAAGAAACCATGCAGAAACTATAACTCAGATATGAGGCCAACTAAAATTGTCCTTTAATTAGCTGACCTATCCATAGTAATCCTAGAGGGAATACTAGAATATGTTGTCATAGTAGATGCATGGGAGTATCCAACAAATTTTCTAGTGTTGCAATATGCATCTGGATTGGGTGGCTATCCACTTATATTAAGAAGACCTTAGTTGTCCATAGCTAATGTTTATATAATTTGTAGTACATGACATATGATGATCTCAAATGGATAAAATATCAAAAACTTGATCATTTATCCACCCGCACAGTCCACTAATTTGTTGGTAGAACCAAACTATGAAATCTTGAATGATGATGCCTTATTAATGCTCCAACCTATAACAAGTCATAACAAGTCATAACACACTTTTTCCAGGGGGATTATTCTCATCCTCCTATAGAATCCCTACTTTTAGGTAGTAAAGATAACCATGTCAAACAAATAGAGGTAGCATCTAACAAAGTATTGAATATTGATAATGAGTTTTTGTTAGAAAACGGTAAGTGCAAATAATAAAATCACAAGCTTAAAATAATTATTCAAATGGTAGGTATAAATATTAAAACAATAGTCTATGAATATCCTTAGAATAATATGCAATATATTATCCTATACTAACACTAACAAAATGCATCAAGGTTGCCCTATCTTGAAGATAGCTAACAATTAACCTACTAACCTAGTTACGTAGTCAAAATAACTACAACAACTAGACTAGCCCTAGGTAAATAGTAATAGGTAATTACTAGTGGTAAAAACAAGCTACTTTTTACCATGCGGTAAATCAACTCTACCTAGGTGAATATTACAAATTACCTAAATGAGGTAATAATCATAGTTACTAACATAGTAACTCTAACATCCCCCCTTATTATATTATTTGGGTAATGTATATAATTGTCCCAATACAGTGAAATATTTTGATCTACTAATTCTTGCTTTGTCATAGTGCTCTGGTTGCTCCTAAGAAAAAAGTGGGTCATTCCTCACTTTGTTTTCACATAAACGAATGTCATTATTGTAATATTGTCATCCAACCAAATTGCATGGGTAACCAGCCATTGCAACCGCTAGGTGTAGTAGAGTAGATCACTTCATATGAGGTTCATTCTATTTACAATATGATTTTGCAAAAAAATGTGTTGATAAGGTAGCTAAGGTGTCGATTGCTGTCGAAAATGCACCCTTATAATTTTCCCTCTTTGTTGCAAAACATATTTTAATAAAATTTCTAAAAGAAGTGTGACTTAGGTGTCGGTCACTGCCAAAAAATGCACCCTTATAAGTCTTCTTCCCTTTTTACAAAAAATTATGTGAAGTAGGAAAAGAAATGTTTATCCCCCTTAATTGCAAAATATGTGCAACTTAAGAAGCTTTGTGAAGGTTTTTACAAAGATTGCCTCCTAGGCAAATTTTACACCAAAAAATTTCCTCCTTTTGTTACAAGTACTTCAAACAATGAGAGTTTGCTATTTATGAAGCCTAAAAGAGGTACAATCATCCCTTTATTGCTAGTACTTCAAACAAAAACTTATGCTATTTATGAAGACTAAAAAGGAGAGAGATGAAATGGTGCTTGCTTAAGGTGACAAATTTGATTTCCCTCTACAATATTGTCTTAGCCAAGAGTACTTTGTGTGCTCTTTTTGAACCAAAATTAGAATCGGAACTAGACACTTCACTAGCAATATTGCCTTTGTTTTGCTTTTGTGATGTGCCTTTGCCTTTTTTGTTTTACTTGTTTTTAAACCAACATCGATTGGTGTCATGGTTATCCTTTTTACAATGCAAGAAAAACCTCTTTTGATTTTTCTTTCCCTTACATTTTGAATATGATCCTCCCTTTTGAAATTTTACTTTCTTCTTGTCACCCTGATTGTTTGAGTAAAGTGCATTGTTTGACACTTCATCACTTTGGAGTTGATTTGCTTCCTCTGTTTGAAGAAAATTGACTAACTCCACAAAGGTGACTGATCTTTGTGATACATTAAGGGATGTAATCAAAATTTTATAGGATTCGAGAAGAGCCCTAAATATTATTGAAGTCAAAATGGTGTCTTCTACTTTAGTTCCTAAAGCATTGAGCTTAGACTTCAGTTCTGACACTCTATAGAGGAATAGTTCTACTGATTCACCTGACTTCATATGGAGTGTATGAAGTTGTGTTTGAAGGTTTAGAACTGTTGATTGATTCTTGCATTCAAAAATGGTACAAAGTGCATCCTATGCATCTTTACCATTTTTAGCATCACTTATGTGAGGCTGTATCTCATTAGTAGTAGCTAGGAGTATCAACATGAGAAAATTATTGTTCTTTTTGTCCTATGCTTTTTGATCTACTCCTGCTGATGCAGGTTTGATTCGGTGCCATCAACTAAATCCTACATTTCCTCTACATCCATGATGGCTTTCATCTTAGTTTTCCATGCTAAATAGTTAGGACCTTTAAGCAATTGTGTATCATTTAAGTATTTGTTGATAGATGCCATGATGAAGGTCCTATAATTTGCACTAAGATGGATCTTTATTTCACTCTTAAATGGTATTTAATGGCACCTGCCTGAAAATACTCTTTGAAGAGGGATAATCATTTTGAGTAAATTAAGCCAAAAAAATAAGAAGTGGAAGAAAATTCACTCCAAAATATATTTAATGGCACCTGCTTTAAAATCCTCTTGAAGAGGAATAATCAGTTTGAGGAAATTAAGCCAAACAAATAAGAGTGAATTAGGGGTATTTATTTTAGGAGAGAATATCAAGTGAAATTGGCTTTAAATCTATGCAATGGTTGACACAAATTATTGTGAAATTTTGGGGTTTGAGTGTTCTTGATTTTATGACTTAATTACAAAAAATAATGCAATAATCAAATAAGAATGCCCACAAAATTATTATCACATAGGTGTCGGATGCAACCGAAAATGCACCTAATTTGCAAATGAAGGTGTCGAGTAAAATTGAAAATGCACCTTTTAATTTTTGTAACAAAATCTGAATTTGTGTTGTGCAAAAAAAAATGATATATTTTGTCTCCTCTTGTTTTCCAAATTTGCAAATATTATGGCATAAAACAATTACCTTTTTTTTTTTTTTTTTTTGCAAATTTAACAAGCTTGATTTTTTTTTAAAGTGCTCCTCACTTTTGTGTTACAATTTTGGAAAGAAGTACAATGTCTTGTCTTCTCCCCTTGATTTGAAAAATTAACAAAACTAGCACTCCTTTCAAGACAAGTCAACACATGACCTGCGTTTGAAAGGTTTCCAGACCAGTCGACAAACGACTTGGTTTTGATGGACCCAAAGCTTCAATTTCTTCTCAATTTTGCAAAAAATAGAATGTGCAATTTTATGTCTTATATCCCCCTTTGGAGAAAACAAATGCACACTTTGCCTTTGAAATTTGCAAAAAAATTGTGTCTCCTTGTGTTACAATTTGGCAAAAAAAATCAATTTTGAACTTTTATTGCATGCTAAATTAACAAGGCTTTTGAGAAGTTGTAGGGCTCCCTAATTTTGCAAGAAAATTTGTGCTATTAAATGTCTTATATCCCCCTGGAGGAGGAAAAAAAGCAATCAATTTGTTTATTTTGCAAAATAAATAGGTCCCCTCATTTTAATATTTTAAATTTGCAAAATTTAAACAAAAGTATTAAACATATATTTTGAATTTTAAAACTAAAAATAAATTTATGTTTATATAAAAAAAAACAATTTATGAAAAAATGGATTTTAATAAATATAAATTATATTTATAATATTAAAATATATATATATATATTAAAAAACTACTTTTAATTAAAAAAAAACAAAGTTAAAATAAAAAAAATGAAAAAAAAACTTACCCTGGAGCCCTTATACACCCATTTAATAAAAAAGGAAATGCGCTTAGGCCTCAACGGGAGTCGAACTCCCGACCTCCTATTGGGAGCATTACCATGAGCTGCTACACCAATCGGGCTACAACACTCGACGAAGATCAATGGAAGGCAACTTCAATTTGAAGATTACCCTTCCATGTGACGGGAAATAAAAAAATGTGGTAATTTTATTCCCATATTTATCCCGCGATGGAGGAGAAGTGGTATAAAACCAAATCGTCCCCTATGTATTGTTTATTTCCTATGGGTAATCACCCACAAGCCCTTTTTATCATGCAATTGACCAATTGAAATAGGCCATTTCACACGAGCCCACAACATGCCAAATTAGCATGCACCACATCACCCAATGTACCATGTGTTCTCAAGCCAACCAATGCCACATGTTAGTCCTGTTGTCACCAAGTTTCATCCTCGGTATTCATCCTACAAGCAATTATCCACCTATCACCATGTCAGCTCCTTGGGAGTCGTATCGCAGGTCAGCTATCACCTGTCACCATGTCAAATCCTCAAGATTTGTGTCTATCTCAGATCCTGTAGCCAAGTTTGATTCCCTCAAAATTCATGCTCATCTTGGATCCTTCAGCCATGTCAATTAGATTCTGTCGAGTCAAACTGGGCCTTATCACCTAAGTTTCTATGATGATGTTATCCCTAACATCGGTAGAGGGTGCACCTACCCTTGCTGACCGTGTGCTAGTAGTCGCCTGACAAGGTGTTAGGTGACTTGAGTCAGGGTGCTCCTACCTTGAATTTGTATCACTAGTTACCGAAGAGTTCTCTGGTGTCCATGCGACACCCTCGTATCGACCCTTGAGGCCAATCACTAGAGTAGCTACTTCGATGGCCTACCTTGGGGTCGCCCATGGGCCCTGCGATCAGGCCCGAGAGAAAATCTTCGATCACCGGTAAAGGGCTCTCGTGCCCTTGCTCATGGGGATCGTGATGGGTCGATCATCAGGGTTTGAGCTTTGGTCACCTATCCACAAAGGAGACCACACCTTCTTCCACTTAGAGAGGGGCATAGATACCAAAAACAAAATTGGTGTTCTAACACCAATGCCAAAAAAAATTGAAACCTTAGGAGTTAGGAGGAAAAAATAAAATCAATAACCAATTAAATCATGACCTTCTCCTTGAAACATGGAATGAGAGATGCTCGTCTTGTCTAGTTATTCTCTCCCACCTTCCCCAGTTTCCTCCTTTTGTGGCTCTGATGCCAATGTTAGCAAATGGTAAGTGCAAATAATAAAATCACAAGCTTAAAATAATTATTCAAATGGTAGGTATAAATAATAAAACAATAGGCTATGAATAGCCTTAGAATAATATGCAATATATTATCCTATACTAATACTAACAAAATGCATCAAGGTTGACCTATATTGAAGATAGCTAACAACTAACCTACTAACCTACTTACGTAGTCAAAATGACTACAACAAATTAACTAACCCTAGGTAAATAGTAATAGGTAATTACTAATGGTAAAAAATAACAAGCTACTTTTTACCAATGGATAAATCAACTCTACCTAGGTGAATATTACAAATTACCTAAATGAGGTAATAATCATAGTTATTAACATAGTAACTCTAACATTTTTCAATTATTCAAGAGGATAAATTAAAGAAAATACTAGTCAAGAATCAAACTACTTTTGCGTGGGATTACACATTCATGAGGGGGATTGAACCCAAAGTTTGCACTCACATGATATATTTGGAAGATGATGTGATTGGTAAAACAACCCCAAAAAAAAATGGATCCAGCCATGAAAGAAATTTTCAAAGCTAAACTACAAAAATATTTATTCACTAGGTTTATTTATCCAAATATTGGATAGTCAATGGGTATCACCTTTAGTGGTGGTGCCTAAGAAAAATGGCAAGTGGCACATTTGTGTTGATTATAGGATGCTCAATAAATCCACTAGGAAATACCATTTCCACTTACCCTTTATTTACCAAGTCCTCAACACCTTGGTAGGATGAAAATATTTTTTGTTCCTAGATGGGTTTAGTGGATACAATAAAATTCAAATAAGGGAAGAAGACCAGGATAAAACCATATTTACTTGTCCATGGGGAAATTTTTCTTACCGGGTCTTACCTTTTGGGTTGTGTAACACACTTTCCACATTTTAAAGGGTGGTGCTTAGTATATTTTCATACATGGTTGGAGAAACTATATAAGTATACATGGATGATTTCATCATTTACAGTGAAAATTTTGATGATGCTACAACTAATCTAGAGAAAGTACTCCAACAGTATCAAGAGATAAAACTATACCTTAGTAATAAAAAGTGTTTTATGCTGATGTAATAAGGGATGGTGTTAGGACATAATATATATACAGAGGGGATTAAATTAGATAAGCAAAAAATTGAAGTAATTCAAAATATACCTACTTCCCAAACACATAGATATTCATAGTTTTCTAGGTTCTACTGGATACTATAGGCAGTTTATCCAAGACTTTAGTAAACCTGCCAAACCTTTGCATACATTTTTGTCTAAAAATATTGAGTTTGTTTCGACCAGTGAGTGTGAATAAGCATTTCATATTTTAAAAGAAATATTTAACATAGCTCCAGTGTTGAGAGGTCCAAATTCGACCCTCCTATTTCACATTTACATTGATGCATCTAACAATGTGATAGGGGCTGCATTAGGACAAAAATATGAAAATGATTTTTATGCTATCTACTATGTTAGTAAACATATTATAGGTGTTAAGTTCAACTATAATATCATGAAGAAAGAGTTCCTTGTAATAGTACACACTATTAATAAATTCCATTATTACATTACAAGTTATAAGATTTTTTTGCATACAGATCATACAACCATTAGGTACCTAATGAATAAACCTGCAGTAAGTGGTAGAATTATTAGGTGGTTTTTACTGTTATAAGAATTTGATGTAACCATTGTTGAAAAACTTGGTAGGGATAATGTTGTTGCAAATTTTCTCTCTAGGTTAATATCTCATGACCATACATCCACTAAGGCTCACTTTCCAGATGAGCATCTTTTTTCTCTATATGAACAGATTCCATGGCATACGGATATGGCTAATGATTTAGCCACCGGTAAAGTATATCCTACAATCTCACCCTGAGAAGCTCAAACTCTAATAGAAAATAGTGCAACCTTCTCATTGATTTATGGATGTCTATTTAAAACTGAGCTTGATCAAATCATACAAAGGTGTGTTAATGAAACCAAATAAATCCTCAACGCTTGCCATGATGAACCATGTGGTGGTTATTTTGTAGAAAAAAGGATTGCATTTAAAGTTTTGCAGGCTAGATATTTTTTCCTTCTTTACTTAAATATGCAATCAAACATGTTAACCAATGTGATCAATGTTAACTAATGGGTAGACCAAATCTCTGAGATGAGATACCACTTCAGTCTCATGTGCATATTGAACCTTTTCATAAATGGGGAATGGAATTTTTAGGTCCCATCAATCCATAGTCAGGAATAAAAAGGTATATTCTTATTTGTACTGACTATGTGATAAAATGGGTTGAAGTACAAGCACTATGAGATTTAAAGGAAAATATTGTAGCCAATTTCTAGTATTAATCCATTTTCACCCGATTTGGGATTCCCATAGAAATTACCACTAATCAAGGACCTTAATTCACCTCAAAAGTGATTTAAAATTTGATGTAGCAGTATCAAATTTGGCATAACAAAATTGCCCCAATTGGGAGCTGGAAAAAATTTACTAAGATAGTACAACAACATCAAAAATATTAGGCAATTTTTTTACTAGAGGTAACGTGGGCATATCGCACCACCTGGAAAACCACCATTGGATTCATATCCTTCCAATTGTTGTACGTAAAAATTGCCATGATGCCCATTGAATTTGAAATAAAAATCTTGCAGACTATTATAGGATTAAATTTAAATCTAGATGTTACATAGAAAGAGCATATTCAACAGCTCAACCAGTTGAATGAATATTGGCAAGATGCTTTGTAGTGGATAGAAATCATGCACAAGCAGAGGGCCCGATAGCATGACTGCCACATATGGCCAAAACAATTGAAAGTAGGATAATGAGCATTGTTGTACGACTCTCGATTATAGGAGCAAAATGGAAAGTTGATGTAGCATTGGATGGGACTATATGAAGTGGTTGATATTATCAAAAATGTTGTTGGGTGTGTCTAAACCATATATGAAAGTGGTATTGTGTTGAAAGTCAATAATCACTCGTTGTGGTCGTATCATACACCATCGATCCACACAGTTGAGTCCAAAGTAGGCATGGGGGAGACCCCATCATAATGAAAATTCTCTCCAGTAGTTGATGGATGCGTGTGCATTCAAAGAAAGAAAAAAAACAATCCTTTTAATTTAGAATTTTTTGGTTTTGTTTTATTTACTTCTTTGTAGGAAATCATGCTTTGAATGCAATCTATAGGCATCATGAGAAACCTAGGCCTATCAGGAATAGGATCCATAATTCTTATTTTATGTTTTATGTGTGCATTTATTATTTTATAGGAAATCATGCCTTGAATTCAATCTGTAGGTATCCTAGGAAACCTAGGCCTATCAGGAATAGGATCCATGATACCATGTGTATTTTCATCTTTCTAGGAGGATAAATGAATGAACGAAGCACCAGTCTCCACCAAGAAGGGGGTACTTACAGGTAGACTTATATACATGTGTCTACTTTCTTAGGAAAGAAAATATTGTATATGGGTCAAGGCGACGAATGTTGACTTTGTCACCAAGTAAATGTGCCTGCATTCCAATCGATGAAAGATGCCTGATTGCTGGTCAACTCAATGGATGTTGAATGTCCAACCAAGAGAAGGCACATGTCTCCCATGTATAGCAAAATATGCCTATATCCATAAAATTTTGAATGTGATTGATTCACAAAGGTGCCTATCTCCCATATACAGTATGTGAAAAGCAATTGCCTATTTGTGATAAAAATTAAATATATAAAAGAAAAATAAAAAAATAATAATTTTACAGGTCTGTATTCACAATAACAGATGGTTCATGTCTCTAGTAAGTTGGATTAAGGCACCTATCTCCCATAAAATGGGTGCCTATCTCCGTACATCAGTGAAGGATGACTGTCTCCTAGCAAATATATGTCTATATTTGCACTTCAATTAAGGGTGCCTATCACCTAGTTGTTGTAGATGAATTGGAGAGGATAGGGAAATCCTCCAAGGGAGGTTCTAGGTTTGAATATTCACCCTAAAAAAAAGTTAAATTGGGTACCTAAAATCTAATTGATAATGTTGGTGTAGTCAGGGCCGGGTGCGACTCTCAGGTAACTTTGATGGTGTAGAACCCCTTGTTCATGGTATCTCAGAACAAGGCAGCCCCAAAAGGGGTTTTTCGCTTAAAAATATATCAATCTTCTTGTTGTGGTGAAGTGGTAAATGCCCTGGGTGCTGGTAGAGGCCGACCCAGGTTCCATTCCCCTTGTCTCCATCCTACAAATATATGGTATAGTTAGGAATGTCCTATGTTCTGGTAGAGGTCGACAAGGCTCCATTCCTCCTATGCCCAACCTGTTGAAAGTGGCACCTCGAAAGGGGTGGTTTCCACTATAAATTAGTTTTATTTTGTTTCCTCTATTGATTCTTGCCTTAATAGTCTTATGGTCTAGATAGGTCATTGTTATGTTCAATTTTTTTTATTTTTTTTTATTTTTTAAGGTGGGTGGGTTCTTTTGTTTTGTTTTGTTTTTGTGTTCTTTGTGTTGTTTTTTGTTGTTCTTGTGTTTTTGTTGTTTTGTGATTTTTTTTTTAATGTTTTTTGTTATTGTTCTTGTGTTTTTTTCATTCTTGTTCTTGGGTTTCTCTTTGTTTGTGTTAATTTATGTTTTTATGTGTGAGTGTTTTCTATGTTTTTTGTTTTTTTTATTGTCTGATGTTGATTGTTTTTTATTTTTATTTTTTAGGTTTTGGTTGTGTTTATTTTTCATGTTTTTTTTGGGTTATGTCTTTGTAGTGTTTAGTTGTTTTTGTCTTGTTTGTGTTTTGTTATGTGGTTCTTGTGATTTTATATGTGGTTCGTGTTGTGGTTTTTTTTATCTTATTGTATGTTTTTGGTTGTGCTTTTATTTTTGACACACTCAAGGAGAATGTTTTTTATTTTATTTTATTATTTTTGTTGTTATTTACTTATTTTTAAATTGGTTTTGTGTGTTTGTTTGCTCCTTGAGTATGTCAAATGTGGTAGGCTAGGTCTAAGTCCTAGGTGTTTTTTGCGGAATGGATACCCTTGACTCCTTGGGTCTTACCCAAAAGTGGCATCCCTTTTGGGATGTTTTCCACAAATTAAAAAAAAAGGGTGCCTATCTCCTAGAAAATCGGTACCTGCCTTCGCACTTCACTGAAGGGTGGTTATCTCCCAGTAAATGGGTACCTATCTTCACACTTTAGCGAAGGATGCATGTTTCCCATAAACATAAAGGTACATGTATTCCAATGTAGTGATGCCTCCTATCTTTGGCATTGAAGAAATCAAACCACGTACATGTATTCCCATAAACATAAAGGTACATGTATTCCTACATTGGAACTGAAATCCACGTACAGTCAGAGTCAGACCTTTTACAAATAAAAGTATGTTTGTTTATCTTTTTATCAATGGAATATATTTATTTTTTGTTCATCGAAGGAGTTCACAATTTTCCATAGGTAACCCATGCATGCTCCTAAGGTAAATAAAACAACTTCCAAGGACGAGACATGTGTCATCCCATGATAAATTCAAAATTCCATGTTTTCTTCAAATTTCTTTTTGCACAAAACCTCAATATTAATAAAATTGTAGTACCCAATGAAGATTCAAGTTGATGCAATTTTTGCACAAAAAAAACATACCGATAATTTGTACCAGAGACACTGTTGTCATGCATCGTCCAATCACATTGCATCACCAATATTTGCATATGATAAATCATGAAACACCATCCAAGTATGTATATAAATTTATATTATATGTATGCATAATTTTCATAAAGAAACATTTATGTATAATGTGCCGACACATGTCCCACAAAAATTATATCCAATCATACGAGCCCCAAACCTATACTACACCACATGGTGCCAATCAAATGAAGGGAGCAGTTGTAATGGTACATATCTAAAATTTGGTACACAATTTTAGATTTAATTATGTAAATTACCTATAATTATTGTTGATTACAATAGATAGGTGCCTTGTATGCATGCATAAGGGATTGGAATCGAAATGTACTTGTAAAAAAATGGTGAATCCTAATCGAAATCAAGGTGAATCAAGATGAATCCTAAGAAAATCAAACCAATAATATTCACACCAAAATTTAGGGCTTTTGAAGCTCTAAAATGTAAGTTCATATTTGGGATAAATTTTGACCTATTAAATCACCTTGTAACTTCATACAAACACCACCATTAGATAAATCTCAAAAATATATTTCCAATAAGTACAAATATGCCTATGTTTGGATATATATTGTGGCAAATTAACACTAAGAAAAAATTGGTCCTAAAAATTTTAGGTGAATGGGCCAATGTCAAGGGTCCTCATATTCACCAATTTTTAGTTTTGGAAATCCTAATATTCACCCAATTTGTGAATATTCGCCATTATGCATAACCATGCCTATATGCACAGATATAATTGTATGCTTCAGCATGTTATAAACTAGAAACAATGTCTATTTTACAAACACAATGAAATTTAGAGCACAAATCGAATAACCGCCATGGGATAATTGGTGAATGTGTTGAAGAAGAATGATCCCCAAGATATTTTGGGTATAATTGGTGATGTTAGAAAATAGTTCAAGGTTGTGGTATGGATGCAGTATGACCACCTAGTTATCCAAGATCAATACCCTATGGTAGCGTGTAAATATACAGTCTCAATGGATGATGACATCGTACAGATGCGCATATTGGTCATACCAGTCACAAAATTATATATTGCAAAGGTGACTAGTCTTCCACACACAAGGGACCGAACATATAGGGAAGATAGTATAGCATGATATATACAATTATTTTTTGGTAAGCCATCAATGCAAACAACACGTCAAGGGTTTTCGAAATAGTATATGCCAAATCTTTGGAAGAATGTGTTTGAGAAAGTAGCTCAATTTTTCACCTGCATTGGTAAGTATTCCTAGTTGAACACAAACCATTTTAAGTTTCTTAATCATCTACTACATGGAGATAAAACCAATATTCTCTACTACCTAATGTGTGATCTAAAGGATAAATCCAATCAGTACCAGACTAGAACAATAATGACATTCGTAAGTCACAGGCTGATCTTAGACCTAGTTCAATATGTTGAGGCACATAGGGATGCATTGGATTCTGGAGAAAATATTGTAGAGAAACAATAATATTAAGAGCATGAAGAAGAGGTTGCCATAAATGCAACCAATAAGATGTAGGAGGAAGAGGAGGTGCCTAACTCCAAAAACCACCAAGCTACAAAAACAACAATCCAAGCAAAATTAGGCCCTTATTTCCTAACACAATCGCCTGCTTTCCAACATAGCCATTCTATAGGAAATGTAGGAAAAAATTAACAAAGTTTTTCATAGGCAATATCATAACCTGTATCCAAATATTCAAATTAGGAGGTAGACCAAAGTTTTCCAAGACCATTTCGAGCTTTATCACCATTGATAACTAGAAGCAGAACACAAACAGAGTGTTTGGTTGATTATAGTTCATCTGAAGAAGAAAATACATATGATGAACTGGTTGCTCAAGTGTTGCATGGCATGGCCAGTGGTGTGGAATTTTCCTAGAATTCTTGAGAAGAAGACTTGCAGAGCCAACTACAAAACATGAAATAACAAGCCTCCAATTGGGAGGAAAAATATAAGGAGCAGGCTGAATTTCAAGAGTCTCGACGGGCTGTTGCAACAAGGCAGCAAGAAGTGAATGATGATCTATGGTGACTATGTGAAATGGTGTGGCAATTAGAAAATAAGTTCTAGAAATTGTAATTCACAAAATTAGATAAGTGCAATGCTACCATACAAACAGACCATTCCATGGATGTAGTTTTTTCTTGCATGGACTTGGAGGATAAAATTGCATCCATAGGGGTTTTTCATTTTGATGCTAGAAGAGCATAAGATAGCCAAAAGGTCAAAATAGGGGACCAATTAGAGGCCCATGTGAAGACTAATTCCAAAGAATAGGGGAGCCATGTTGTGCAATATGAATCCCCTATAATAGAAATTGATAATAGTGAGGCTGAGGAGTCAATCAGAATACCTGATGTTGCCCAATCATATGGTCAACCACCAAATGACCAAACAAGAATGACCAAGTCAACTAGGGTTTTCAAGGTACAACTAGGTTCCACTCAATCAACTAATGACACATAGATATCTAATCCTACAATCTATTTAGAAGTAGGGTAGGGGCAAGAACATGAGGTGGATCACCCATAGGATTCAGTTGATCCCATATCGGTTGAGCAAACTATGGCTAGTTAGTTTGATGAATAGATCATGGTTGAACCAATTGGGAACACACTAGTGGACCAATATATGCAATGAATAGAGTCTTACAAAGTCCAAGAGATACCACCTCC
The DNA here is from genome assembly GCA_028583015.1 of Wollemia nobilis. Taxonomy (NCBI): domain Eukaryota; kingdom Viridiplantae; phylum Streptophyta; class Pinopsida; order Araucariales; family Araucariaceae; genus Wollemia; species Wollemia nobilis. The sequence continues at coordinate 6,519,853 of JAQPPZ010003305.1, read as the reverse complement.
ATAGAAGGTAGAAGAGGTTGGTATTTTGGCATCCACATCTGATGCAACAACACCTAAACCATCCAATAAATTATGGCCCATATAAAAAGCAGAGAGACCACCACAGAGAAGGTAGAAGACAAGGACCAGAACAAAAAACAACAAAAGTAGAAAGCACCCCAAAAAGCATTGAAGGTACAAACAAACTCAAATTTAGATGAGGAGTGGACTACGTCTATAAAATCCTTCACCAACCAGAAAGAGTAGTTTCAGGATCTCAATAAGATCTTGAAGGAGGCTAAGAAAGAGTCAAAGGCTCACCAACAAATGGCTAGAGAACCAGGTATTTCTATTAATCCTATCCAACCAAAATAATTCTAGAACCTATATGGTTCAGCTGATGGTAATCCCTCAAGGATGCAATAATATCTAGAGAATATGGGTATATTTGACCAAGAACCAATGATACCATCACCAGTTTGAGCAACCAAGTCTCTGCCACCTGAAGATGCAGAGGAGAATGACGCAAATGACACAAAACTCGATCCAAAGGTGGTAAAATTACCAAAGGCTCAGGCACATGATACATCACATTATCCATCATGGGATAAGCCTAACTTTCTATTTGCAGATTAGCTTCCCCCAAACCATGAATATTAGAAGTAAGCTGAGCCTACATTTTAGAAGGATGCCACTACATTTATAGGGTTCTACATGGAGGAAGATATAGGTAAGAAAGGGTGGAGCAGAATAAATTTGAATACAGGATCATGGCCTAGTCAGACCTTACGATGTAGTAAATGACAAAAAATTCCTGAGACAAAAGTAGGTCCCAAAAAGCCAAAACAAGGTGGCAAACGAAAACGTAACAAGAAATTAGATAAAGCCACAACCAAGGAGAGAAAATATTGGAACAAGAATTATTGGTAGACCATTGATAAAATAGGGGATTACCAGCAACAAGTGCCATGAGGACATGGGAGGATGATGAGCACCAAAAATGCTCATTTTTTGTATACTTTGATAACATAAATGTGTGGAATATTATATTAGAAATACATTTTTATAATATTTTTGTATATATTTAATGGAAAATGATATATTATACCTAATGTGTGTTTTGAGTAAAATTTTTGTGTATATGTAGTACATTATATCATTTTTTCACATATTTTTAGTCAAGGTCCCATGTGAACCTAGCATTTGATAATTTCATAATGCAATTAAGAAGGGATTTGTTATTAAATGATGATAGTGGAAAAGGATTAAGGTGCTTAAAAATACGCTAAGGTATAGTGCTTGTCTCCTGACCATATTCTATAATACGCCTATATCCTAGTGAAAAGGAAGCATCTATCTCATAGTACATAGGATGGCACCTATCTCTTGACAACATGTTGGATGGTGCTTGTCTCCCAGTACACAGGATGGTGCATGTCTTCCAGTACACACGATGATGCCTATATCTCAACCATAGGATGGATGGCATCTATCTCATGATGATAGAATAAAGTGCTCACTTTTTTTTTCTTGAGAAAAAGAAATGATCTTCAAAAAATAAGAAATAGCTAAAAACGGTGCCTGTATCTCGACAACATGCTAGAAATGTATATTTTTTTCTAGCAATGGGCCAAACAACACGTGCACTAGATAGAATAAGAACATGCATGTTGACCATAAAAATTAAAGATCATTATATGCATTTTGTTAAGTAAACATAGGAAATGCTATGATTATCCTGTGAGGGTTAATTTTAGTGTGATTTCTCTATTTTTAGACGTTTAATAAATTTATGTGCACCTACCATGGCAAATCATGTTAGAAGGATAAAATATGTAGCATCTAAAATTATAAACATGGGATGACCTCATTCTATATAAAAATTAGACCACCCCTAAAGAAAGGATCCAAACTTGCTTTGTAAAAATTAGTACTGCATAATAAAAATCTTGAGTGTTTTGATCAATTTATTGAGTTTGAAGAATGATTGCATGAATTAACCGGTTAGATGTCTGTAGGAGCCTAGGCCCACTCCAGGTAGTATTCCTTCCCTATTTCATTAATTAATTTATGTTATTTGTTTCTTGTAAGTGTGTTTTAATTATGCATTTTCCTTGTTTTATTTAAACTCTGCAAGTGTGTTTGCTTTCTCGCACTTTATTTTTTTGCACATTTCCTTTCAATGATGTGTTTGACAATTTAATTTATTTTTCCTACAATTTCCTCTAGAATTTACTTTCCTGCAATTTAATTCTTCCAATTTGGTTGAACACTGACTCCACCAACAACCACCTCCCAAACCAAAGTGACACATAGGACTCATCTCTAGTTTATTGTAGGAATATACTTTGCACTGCACAAGTCTATGAACTACCAGATTGATAACTAATGGATAGGAAATGAATGTTTTCAAAACATAATTTTTCTCACTATTCCCTATGACCCATTAGCCATACCCACTCAAGAACATCATACCTAGCCAGATCCTCCATGTCCTAGCCAACCCTTGTCTACACAAGGTTCACCCTTTTTCCCACATAGACCACACATGCATTCCACTAACTAACCAACCCAGCCAACTACACGCATGGCTCTACAATTCCCATCCATAGTGGCCTAATTCACTACCACACCTCCATCAACTGTAGTCCCCATACCTTCCCATGTGGTGGAGTCTCTTAAAACTCCATCCACCATAATTATCAACCTGTTAACCCCATCCAATGAGGGGTAAGCTATCATAGTTTCCCTTTTTCCATCTAGTAACACCTTAGCAATTACCACACCCCTAGCTAATTTTCCCTCCACATAGCTTGAGCCTCTACCTCCACAAAACTTATCCAATACAACTTCATCCATGATAGTAAACACCCCAATTTCATCCATGGTAGTACCTCAACTGAAAGAGGATGTTGGAACTTCTTTAAAATTCTCTTCTCAACCTGCATAGGTCATAGTCTGTATGAAAAAACTAGGAATAGATGAGTACCTAGTGCACCACATCACATTTACACCTTCCATCATAGAGTCAGTCAGAGATTTTGGTTGTCCACACATATGCGATATTACCTCCATGGATCCTAATTTTGACTAAATAAATTATGTTTATGCCAAATTTGACACTTCCTCTGATGTACTTCTTGAGGAGCAACCTGAATTCACATTTTCTGGTTATGTTAGTTTCTTATCCAATATCTCCTTTGCATTAAAATAATTGCAATGTTATGATTGGAGAGGATTTGGGCTAAGTCATAATAAACAGGTAATTCGCCATCTCATCAAGCCACATTATCAACTCCTTAAGGAAAATTTTGGACTAGGATATCACCAAACTCAACCAAATAATATTTTTGTGGAACATTTTTAATGACTCAATCATGGTCCAACAGAGGATAGCGACGATGAATATTTTGAGCATGATGAAGAAAATTTTTAGGTCACTAATGTTCATACCCTATCATGTGACACCTCAAAATAAGAAATAGATGAATTGTTAGAGACATTTTCAATTACCGTCGACATCTCTAAAGAATACTCTTCCCCCATCATCCCACTCACAAAATGTTTAGACAATGATGATATTTATCAATTATTGTTCCCCATACCACTCTCAATATTCCCTATGTTCCTTCCATTGGAGCACCCAAATGTGCCATCCCATCCACTACATTAGTTGCATAATCCACCTTCAATTAGACCAAACTTATATCCACTAATATTGGACCAACTTTTGTCACATGAGTATGTCCTATGGAACTCAACCCCCAACCATCCAGGCCCATTCATCCTGAAAATAAACATGGTCGCAATTGACCTGTTTGTATCCTTCCATAATCTAAGTGACCCATCTAAACCCATACATGTTGATCCAAGTCTCATTCAATTTTATTGCATTTCCACATGTCATCACCCAAGGATTTCCTACCATCCAGATATTTTCTTCATTAATAAAATATCTACATGCCAATAGCCCCATCACCCATCTCGTTTGATATCCATCATGCCAATATGAATGATACTAAGTCACCCATTTTTAAAAATATAGCTTATGACATTCACCTCATAACCACCCCTCATTAGGTAGAGGAGGGTTCCCATATGATTATTGATAAAACCAATCATGTCAATATTAGCATTGATCCCGATAACCCACAAGCCAAAATAATTATGAAGAGCCTTGACGTTGTAGAGCACGAAGGCCTAGTCATGTTTCTTACCGAATACAAGCACTATTTTGCATGGTCGTACAAAGACATATTGGGATTGAACCCTAATTAAGTGGTTCATAATTTCATCTTGAAACCCAATGCAAAACCTATAAAGCAAAAGCTATGGAAGCTTCATCCTCTCATGGCCCTTATGGTTAAATAAGAGTTACAAAAAGTACTAGATGTGGGTTTCTACCTAGAATGGGTCTCAAACATGGTCCTCATTAGCAAGCCTAATGGGGGCATACACATTTGCATAATTTTTTATGACTTAAACAAAGTGTGTCTTAAGGATAACTTTCCCCTCCTAAAAATTGACATGCTCATGGATTCTACCATAGTCCATGAAATGCTCTCCCTCATGGATGGTTTTTGGATACAATCATATTCAAATCAATCTTGATGACCAACACAAAATGACTTTTACAATGTCCTAGGGGAAATTTTGCTATAAATTCATACCATTCAGACTTAAGAATGCAGCACTACATATCAGTGTGCCATGAATTACATCTTCCATGATCAAATTTACAAAATAGTTGAAGACTATCTGGCTGATCTATTAGCCAAACCAAAAATTCATGGTAAGCATTTAAGTATTCTACGCCAGGTTTTCATACGATTACTTGAGCACAACATGAGGCTTAACCTAAATAAGTGCATATTTGGTGTTAAATAAGGAAAACTCTTAGGGTTCATAGTATTTAATCAAGGTATTGAATTCAAACCAAATAAAGTTAAATCAATCATTGAAATGACACCCCTTACAAACCTTAAGGAATTATGTAGCTTTCAAGGCAATATACAAGTGATTCATCATTTTATAGCATAATTATTATATAAGTCTTTCAATAATTTATTGAAAAAGGATATCAATTTTGAATGGAATAAAGAGTACCAAGATACACTTTATGCCATAAAATAATATCTGACATCACCACCTATGTTGACTCCACCTCGACTAGGTGTACCATTCCATTTGTACATATTTGCTATAGATTTTGCACTTGGAACTATGATGGCATAGAATATAAAGTAAATAAAGAGAATACTATATATTACATTATTCACACATTTGTAAGCTATGAGACTAAGTATGTGTATGTCGAAAAGCTATGTTTAGAAATTATCTTTGCAACCAAGAAGCTTCGACATTATATGATTGGTCAAACTACATTCGTCATTGCAAAAGAAAACCTTTGCATTACATGATGAGTCACACCTACATAAATAGTAGGATGGCAAAATAGATAATGCTTTTAACATAATTCTATCTGGAATTTGTAAGTGAAAAATCCATCAAAGATCAGGTAATCATGGATTAGCTCACCAAAGCTCCACTACCAACTGATGCATCACTCATAATCGAATTACCTGATTATTTCATATTCAACATAACTGAGCAATAATAATTGGTCAAACTAGAAGAGGATTTTGATATGGTCATTTTATTTGATGGTTCTAAATATGATCAAGGGAATGGTGTTGGCATTGTGTTCATCACACCTGAAAAGGATCCTATGCTCCTATTATTCAAACTCTACTTCCCCTACACAAACAATTATGTAGAATATGAAGCCCTCATATTAGGACTTTATACTATTATCACATTTAGCATTAAGTGAATTATCATTTATGGTGATTTGAAACTTATTTTCAAATAAGTTAAGGGAATCTATCAATGTAGAAACCTCATTTTGTAGTAGTACAAACTTATTGTCAATAAATTGCTAATACATTTTGATTGGTATAAAATTGATAATGTACCTCAATCATCCAATTGGTTTGCTAACACAATGGCCTCTCTTGGATAACTCATTCTATAGAATCTATTTGATAGCAATATATTTGTGGAAATCGTGACACTCATATAGTCTGCTATTCAACAAGAATCATCTCAAACAGTAGAAAAAGTGGACATAGTTCAGACTGATCCTTACAATGAAATTATTTCATAGATTAAGAATTTCATTAAGATGGGTATGCTCCTCATAAATTTTTTTTTAGCTGCAAAGTAAACATTTAAGTAGAAAGTGACTCATTATACATTTTTTGGGGACATTCTCTATTGTTGCAGTTATGATGGTATCCTTCTTCATTGCATCAAACCTCAAGAGGTACAATGGGTTATTTCTCAAGCCCACAATGGTACTTGTGGTGGCCATTTTAATGGAATGGCCATCACAAAGTGCATTCTATGCATGGATTACTATTGGCCCACCATGGAACATGATTGTTATGCATATGTCAATAAGTGTCTAAAATACTATTGAGAAGCAACACACCCCCACTGAAAAATAAGATTCCATCCTTAGAAAGCCCTGAACTTCCATTTTTACAGCAGGGACCCTCTTGATAATTTTCAGGTTTTAAATCCAAATTTGCTTGCCTCCTTTTTAAAGTTGTGTTTTTTCTTGCATTCCAAATCGTGTTATCCAAGAATTCACTTTTTACATGCTAGAATCATTCATGCACAAATAAAATCTCGCACCGGTACCGAGAAAAATCTAGAAAACAGTTGCATAAATTCATGAAAAATCAAACTTTCCATTTTTGGTAGTGTCGCGATATCGCGACACTTCCATTTTCAAAAATGTCGCGAAATCACGACAGGTAAATCAAAAAGCAGCTAAGTCATTTTTGTGTAGCGAAATCGTGACACTTTCCATTTTTGGAAGTGTCACGATATCGCGACGTTTCCATTTTTGGAAAGTGTCGCAAAATCGCTATCGGCCAGAGGAGAGAGAAGAAAGTCGTACGAAAGGGCACGATTTTGCGACATGTCGCGAAATCGTGACATGTCACATTTTCACGATAGGAGAGAGAAAGTGGGTTGTAGAATGAAAATCGGCTAAGTCGCAAATGTGTCGCAAACTCGCGGTCAACGCGGTCAACGCATGCAGCTACGGGAACTGTCGTGATATCGCGACATGTTCTATTTTTGCGGGTTGTTTTGAAAAAAGCTTAAGTACAAAAGGTGCAGCACGTCGCTAACATGTCTCAAAATCATGACATGCTTGAAAAAGTTGTGCGACAACTAGCAGGAGGCGTGATTTCGTGACATGTCATGAAATCGCAACATGTCGCGTTTTCGCGGCTGACGGGGGAAGAAGTTGCCGATGAGCCAGGGACGTCGTGATTTCGCGACATGTCGCGAAATCGTGACATGTCGCAGAATCGCGGTAGGAGAGAGAAAGTCCTCAAAAGGCCAGAAGTGCATTCCAGCGGGAAACAGAAGGCATCTTGGGGTAGCGACACATGTCAAAGTGTGAGGCAGACAAGCCGAAGTCGACATGCAAGCTTATTTTGCGGTTTTTAATCTGATTTAAATGTTAAAGCTTCTGATTTAATTAAAGTGCTAATCTAACTCATCTTTTGTCTTTCATGCAGGATTCCATCTGGCACTTACGGGACAACCGGGAAAGGCCATAAAGTCAAATTTAAAGTGCAGATTTGATCGAGGACCGCCATGCTAGAAAAGAAGATGCCGGTAAAAGCATTCAATGGAGATTTATTGCAGACTTAATAGCTTGAAGACCATTTCAACTCAAAGATGGCTTTACGGAGATCAGATCTGAGAGAGGTGGTGACTCATCCGACTCACCAGCAGAATTAATGGAGGCATTTATTTGCAGCTACGGATGAATGCAAGTGGCTTTAGATTTTATCTTCTCCATTTATGGCAGCTAACTGCACTGATTTGCAGAAGGGTTAATTTCTATCCGGACTTTGGTCTTAAGATGGCTTTTTATTGTAAAACTCGGGTCCTAGGGTTTAGAAAGATAAGATTTGCAGTTAAAGAAGGAGATATTTTTGAAAATATCAGGGTCTGTCCTGAGTCTATAAATACTTCTTCTCAATGTAATTGCGGGAGGCAGAGACTTAGAAATAAAAGGCTTATAAGCAATTTCTTGCAAATCTTATGAAATCCTTTGTTTCTGGACTTGGAGTTGATGTGCTTTAGCTTTTCTATGATAGCATGGCCAGGAGCCTAATATTTTGCAGAGTGTGATAAGTGTATCTTCTTTTGTTATCTGTTCCATTAAATTTTATTAGATATATGTCAGAATCCGAGTTATCAAGTTTAAATATGTCGTTAGGCTTCAGCTTGTTCTATTGTCTACTAGGGGAAATTATAGATTTGAGGTTCAAGTTTGTTCTAATTGCTCTGTCTTCATCGTGTGAGCTAGGTCGCCGTGAAAGATACCAGCTTTAACCACCTGCCCTTGGATTTATAATTTTTTGCTAGATCTGCTTTCACTCGCCTTGTGCTCTTAGTTGAAAGTGATCTTAGACTGTCTGGACACTTTCTTCTTTGATTTTTTACTGTTGTGAAGCTGATAGCATAGATAAGATTGATAGTTTAGGGTTTTACAGTTGAAGTATGATAAGCTTCTCTTTCTGCCCTACCCTACCCTCTCTTTGCTTATCGTGAATGATCCATTTTTATTTTCTTTGTTTGTCTTTTATTTAAATCTGCTGACCCATGAGAGCTAGATCAAGAATTCAAGTTAAATCTGATAAACAACTTCTACAACTACTGAACAAGTTCAGGAACCCCTTGTAAGGTAACAGAACAGTCCATATTGAAATCTATTCCAGAAGGAAAAGAGTGAATAGCCATTCGACCCAACTCTATAACTCGCACCTTGGATAACCAGCCATATCCTAAAGTGAGTGGGATCCGTCCCATGGGTGTCTCCAGGGCTTCCTGCCCATCCTTTCACGGGGTGCGTATGAAAGTCAGACCAACACCTAATTGGCGCTAGAAGGAGGGGCTGTTGAACTCAGTTCAAGTATTGTAAGTTTGTGAGTGCTGATTTAAAATTTTGTTGTTAGAGTTTTTGCCTGAACAGAAGCACTTATCACCAACATTAAGTTGTCAGTATAGTTTTTAAAATTGCCAGAGAAGACCTCAAGTTAAGAACAGTTTTATCTCCACTGGCAGTTATCCAATCACAACTCAGAACATCACTGTCAGCCAGGTGGTAATTAATGGCAAATTGGTTGGGCCCCACTACTTTGAACATTCCGGGTATAGCCCATGACCTGCCCAAAAGTCCAGAAAGGTATCTCCCCAGATATAAACATGATGGGACAAGAACTGTAGAAGAACATCTGCTAGCTTTTAAAAATGCTTTAAAATTGTTGAATATACAGCATGAAGATGTTGCATGCAGATTATTCCCGTTCACTCTCCAGGAGGGAGCTTATGACTAGTTTTTAAACCTCACCAGAAATTCCATTACTAGCTGGGATGACCTAGAGAAAGCTTTTATATCACAATTTGGGGAAGTGATAGACCCCAGTGTGTTATATCAACAATTTTCCAGCATCAAGAGAGAGTCGAGAGAAACTGTCAGGTCTTTCAATATGAGGTTCCAAAGAGCTTACGATAGAATGACTGGCCATTACATCCCAAATACAAATCTGGCCTTAGAAATCTATAAGAATGCATTAGATTCGGTGACCTCTATTTTTCTCAAGAGAGACATCAATATCACAACCCTGGCAAGGGCTTATAAAGAAGCCTTAATTCTTGAGAGATAGTTAGGGCCTCAAATTCTGAGTAGTCCTTTGATATCCTATGTTACACAGAACATGCCTATTTTGAACCCCATTCCACATCATGAGTTAGTGCCAACATGTCATGCTCTACCCAAGGAAACTCTATTAACTGTCACATCCACTCAGCATGTGCAAAATACAGAGAAAGGTTCTGACAAGTTCAAAGTGGAAGTGCTTCAACTGAATAGTTGTGATCTGGCACCACCCAAATTTGAAGTTTTTCCTGGTGAGTTAAATTTTCCTAGAGATCAAAGAAATATTGATATTTCTAGTTCACCCAAAAATAGTACAACCAGTGGTTTCGTATTCTTTCACTTTTCCCCGAAGAGACAGAAAGTCTTGTACAGACTCCTGTGGATGAAATGCAAGATTTTCAACAATTCAAAAGAGACAGTTATGACTTGAAATGTCAGAGTCCATAATATAACAATGATCCTTCCTCATCAGAGGATGATGAAAGTGAGATTCAATGTCACTATGCAGAAGTAACTGAGGAGGATAACATCATTGAGGATATGAGGGAACTTAAAGCCGACATCACCCTCTATGAACCGCCTCGCATTGTTGAACAAAAGGATAGCTTGATTGAGGCTTACTCTGGACCTCCTGTTGAATTTCAAGAAAATGAGGAAAATATAGTAAATATGAATGTGGTCAGCCAAATTGGAATTGATGAACTGTCTCAACATAAGCCTGTAACTTCTCAACATAATATCAAAGAAAAGGCTATAAACTATGTTGATGCAGATATTGGATCTTATAATTTGGCAACTGAGAAGGTGGGAACGGTTACAGCTCTAATCAATCACAACAGTGACAGTTGGATATTACACATTGATGAGGTTAAATCTAAGCAAAGCTCAGGTGAAAAATCAAATTGTAAAAATTCTGCTAGAGGGATAAAAATTGAAGTCCTGGATATTGAAGCAGTATAGCAACCACAAAATATTCAAGTTGTTAAGAACCAGGGCATACAGATAAAACATGATTTCTTTCAGTTGTCACATAATTTTGAAGATGTGGTGGTCCTGGTCCTGTCAAGATTTTAAGGTATTTGATCCTGGGGTTTTTTACATTCAAATTCTTTTGAAAGAACTCTGCAAACCCTTCAATTAGAAGCATAAACATGTTATCATATGATTTGTTATTATATGATTTGTTTAATTTGAAGGAGTTGCAGATTTGTTTTTCAAATGGGACAGGGAAGACAGTAAACACAAGTCTTTCCCAGATAGCAAATTTTTGAAGCATAGTCTGGAGTGCATTTCGTCATCAGGACCTGAAAGGTAATTTTTCTAAATTACTTGCACATGGTCAAAAAAAATTTAAGGCACCATTTCTCTGCTTTCCCAACTGCTGCATTTTTTGAGTATGAAGGGAAGTTGTAACATGTGTATACATTGTAAATAACTTTGCAGTTTATTTTGCTTCTTTTTCCTTTGCTGCCTGTATAGTTCTTTGCAGTTTATCTGCTTTAGCTTAAATTTTTAGTTGCAGTTTAGTTTATTTCAGTTGCTTTAGTTTATTTCAGTGCTGTTGCAGTAGCTTAGCTTTGTCATAGCTTTAGCAGTTTTAGTTGCTTTGCTTCAGTTATTTTAGTTTGTTTCTTTTATTTCCTGTACAATTTTTATTTTCTTCCCTGCAATTCCTTTTCTTTGCTGTCTGTACAGTCTTTTGTTTCAGTTTTAGTTGCTTTGCTTCTTTTTCTTTGCTGCCTATACAGTTCAGTGTTTTAGTCTGTACATTTTTATTTTGTTTTGCTTTAAAGCCTGTGCTTGTCCTTGGATGCCTGTGCAAAGTCCTTTGGCTTCTGAAATAATCTGTCCTTTAACCTTTGCCTGAGCATCAATGAAAAGTCAGCCTGCTAAAAATTGTTTTATTCCTAGCTGATAAATCCACAATCTAGTGCCCCATTCTGCTCATTATTCTAATTCAGATAGTCTTCTTAAACTGAACTGTAGAACTATTTTGTTATTCAGGATGAAGATAGAGAGATGATTGGATTTTGTGTCTTGCTTGCCACAGTTGTTTTAATGATAGAAAAACTGCTATGCTGTTTAGTTGGAGGAACTCCCAGGGAATCCAAGAAAAGCTGGTTATGAGAGGGGACTATGTCATGTAATTATTTGGGTATATCTAGAGGCTATCAGTGCCTAGACTGAAACAGTTTCGGATTGATCAAATGATAAAAAAAAATTGTGATTTCCCTAAAAGCATTTCAGATATTGATATATTTCAGAGGGAGAGATAAAAAAAAAAAGAGAAAAAAGAAAAGAAAAGAGTTGAACAATTAAAAGAGGCAGCCAATATTAGATTCTGCCCTACAGTTGTAAATTTGGGTCGTGTAAATCTAAAGGGTAACTCTGTCTAGGCTGTAAGAGGCTAAACTAGTAAACAGAGCTCTACTCGGTTTCCCCTTTTACAATATAGAAAGTTGATTAATCCAAGTTATCATTCAATTCAGTCATCCTTGAAGAAAGTTTTATACCCCTTGTAATTGCACATCAGAAATCTTCCTTGAATTAATCCAGCCCAGTATGTCCTTGGGAAATTTTAACAGCTGGCAGTTAACAGTCAATTTATTGTGAAGAGTGTCTGTGGCAAGGCATGATACATGGTCTTTTTGTTTTGAAACCAGAGTCTTGGGTTCTAAAATAGTGCTACTATTTTACTCGCAGATATCACCATTTGTTGAGAAGCAACACACCCCCACTGAAAAATAAGATTCCATCCTTAGAAAGCCCTGAACTTCCATTTTTGCAGTAGGGACCCTCTTGATAATTTTCAGGTTTTAAATCCAAATTTGCTTGCCTCCTTTTTAAAGTTGTGCTTTTTCTTGCATTCCAGCCGTGTTATCCAAGAATTCACTTTTTACATGCTAGAATCATTCATGCACAAATAAAATCTTGCACCGGTACCGAGAAAAATCCATAAAACAGTTGCATAAATTCATGAAAAATCAAACTTTTCATTTTTGGTAGTGTCGCGATATCGCGACACTTCCATTTTCAAAAATGTCACGAAATCACGACAGGTAAATCAAAAAGCAGCTAAGTCATTTTTTTGTAGTGAAATCGCGACACTTTCCATTTTTGGAAGTGTCGCGATATCGTGACATTTCCATTTTTGGAAAGTGTTGCAAAATCGCTTTCGGCCAGAGGAGAGAGAAGAAAGTCGTACGGAAGGGCACGATTTTGTGACATGTCGTGAAATCACGACATGTCGCATTTTCACGGTAGGAGAGAGAAAGTGGGCTACAGAATGAAAATCGGCTAAGTCACAAATGTGTCACAAAATCGCGGTCAACGCGGTCAACGCATGCAAACATGGAACCTGTCGCGATATCGCGACGTGTTCTATTTTTGCGGGTTGTTGATTGAAAAATGCTTAAGTACAAAAGGTGCAGCGCGTCGCTAACATGTCTCAAAATCATGACATGCTTGAAAAAGTTGTGCGACAAGCAGGAGAGGCGCGATTTCGCGACATGTCACATTTTCACTGCCGATGGGGGAAGAAGTTTTCGATGAGCCAGGGACATCATGATTTCATGACATGTCACGAAATCGTGACATGTCACAGAATTGCGATAGGAGAGAGAAAATCCTCAAAAGGCCAGAAGTGCATTCCAGCGGGAAACAGAAGGCATCCTGGGGTAGCGACACGTGTCAAAGCATGAGGCAGACAAGCAGAAGCCGACATGCAAGCTTATTTTGTGGTTTTTAATCTGATTTAAATGTTAAAGCTTCTGATTTAATTAAAGTGCTAATCTAACTCATCTTTTGTCTTTCATGCAGGATTCCATCTGGCACTTGCGGGACAACCGGGAAAGGCCATAAAGTCAAAGTTAAAGTGCAGATTTGATCGAGGACCGCCATGCTAGAAAAGAAGATGCCGATAAAAGCATTCAATGGAGATTTATTGCAGACTTAATAGCTTGAAGACCATTTCAACTCAAATATGGCTTTACGGAGATCAGATCTGAGAGAGGTGGTGACTCATCCGGCTCACCAGCAGAATTAATGGAGGCATTTATTTGCAGCTGTGGATGAATGCAACTGGATTTAGATTTTATCTTCTCCATTTATGGTAGCTAACTGCACTGATTTGCAGAAGGGTTAATTTCTATCTGGACTTTGGTCTTAAGATGGCTTTTTATTGTAAAACTCGGGTCCTAGGGTTTAGAAAGATAAGATTTGCAGTTAAAGAAGAAGATATTTCTGAAAAGATCAGGGTCTGTCCTGAGTCTATAAATACTTCTTCTCAATGTAATTGCAGGAGGCGAAGACTTAGAAATAAAAGGCTTATAAGCAATTTCTTGAAAATCTTGTGAAATCCTTTATTTCTGGACTTAGAGTTGATGTGCTTTAGCTTTTCTATGATAGCATGGCCAGGAGCCTAATATTTTGCAGAGTGTGATAAGTGTATCTTCTTTTGTTATCCGTTCCATTAAAGTTTATTAGATATATGTTGTAAATATGAGTTATCAAGTTTAAATATGCTGTTAGGCTTCAGTTGTTCTATTGTCTGCTAGGGGAAATTACAGATTTGAGGTTCAAGTTTGTTCTAATTGCTCTGTATTCACTGTGTGAGCTAGGGTCAGCGGTGAAAGATACCGGCTTTAACCACACTGCCCTTGGATTTATAATTTTCTCGATAGATTTGTTTCACTCGCCTTGTGCTCTTAGTTGAAAGTGATCTTAGACTGACTGGACACTTTCTTCTTTGATTTGTTCTATTGTGAAGCTGATAGCATAGATAAGATTGATAGTTTAGGGTTTTACAGTTGAAGTCTGATAAGCTTCTCTTTCTGCCCTACCCTACCCTCTCTTTGCTTATCGTGAATGATCCATTTTTATTTTCTTTGTTTGTCTTTTATTTAAATCTGCTGACCCATGAGAGCTAGATCAAGAATTCAAGTTAAATCGATAAACAACTTCTCAAACTACCGAACAAGTTCAGAACCCCCCGTAAGGTAACAGATACACCATATTGAAATCTATTCCGAAGCGGAAAAGAGTGAATAGCCATTCGACCCAACTTCGTAACTCGCACCTTGGATAACCAGCTAGATCCTAAAGTGAGTGGGATCCGTCCCGTGGGTGTCTCCGGGGCTTCCTGCCCATCCTTTCGCGGGGTGTGTATGAAAGCTGGACCAACAAATACCAACATAATGCTAATTTTACTCATATCTCATCGCAAGAATTACAATTGATTCAATATATATGGTCTTTTTTCACAATAAGGTCTCAAATTAGTAGGAAATATTTCTCCTCCTTTAGGAAACCATACATTCATCATGACAACCACAAAGTATTTCACAAAATGGGTTGAAACAATTCCTATAACTAATACAAAAAGACCTTAGATTTTGGAGTTTATATTCCACCATATCCTATGTTATTTTGGCATACCATCAAATATTATATCTTATAATGGTCCTCCATTCAAAAATAAGGATGTTTATGCACTATGCACAAAGTACAACATTAAACATGGTTTCTCAACACCTTACTATTCTTAGAGTAATGGAAAATTTGAGGCAACCAACAAAACTATCATTGTCATCCTAAATAAAACCATTAATGAAAACCATAAATATTGGTATTTTCAACTCCCCTTAGCACTATAGGTTTATCACACAATCATTTGCATGCCAAATGGAGCAACATTTTTTTATTAGTTTATGATGTTGAAACAATCATGCCTCTCAAGCTTGAGATCCTATCATTGTGCATATCATTGCAATAATTCATTGATAAATATACCACGCAAGAAGCACACCTCAATCAATTTAACCTCCTTTATGAATGATGAATCAATTCTTTAGAACATATTTGCATATATCAGGAAAGAGTGAAATACGAATATAACAACAAAGTGCATCCTTGAGAATTTTGAGTAGGTGATTTGGTTCTCAAGGAGAATAAAAAACTAAATTTTATTGCTGCATCTACACGATAAATTTATATCTAATTGGCTTGATCTATTCGTAGTCAAGTAGACATTGAAAATAGGAGCCTACAAGCTCACCTCCCTTGATGGATTTGAGGAGTTTGAACCCATCAATATCCTTCATTTACGTGCCTTCTATGACTAGTTCCGTACTTGCATTGTTCATACACAAAAAAACATCAAAAATACAAAAATAAGATCAAACTCAATCACAAAAAAAAAAAAAATCAAAATCAATCAAAATTCAAAAACAATGCAAAAATCCAAAATAAAAAAACATCATAAAGTCAAAATACAAAAAAAAAATCAAAAATACAAAAAAATCAAATTCAATCAAAACACACACAAAAAAAAATCAAAATAATTCAAAATTCAAAAACAATACAAAAATCCAAAATATAAAAACACCATAAAGTCAAAATACAAAAAACTTAAAAACATCAAAAACAAAAGCCATAAAATTTCATGATCACAAAGCATTAAAACTTTGGTTGTTATTTACTACATTATTTTATCTATTTCATAAGGTATATTTTTTCACATTAGTCAAGGGAATCTTTATTTTGGTATTGGTACTACATCATCCCACATTCCACATATTTATGTCTCATTCACCCTCCATCATTAAAAAAAAACAAAAAAAATAAAAAATAAGAAGATGAAAATAGAGAGAAAGTAATAAGAACCCTATGGCAGTTTGTCTTCCCCCAAGTCTATGGTTTGATAAATATTTAGATACTTTTAGTTACTCAAATACAACTAGTGTCTCATTAATCCTATTTTAAACATCTAGTTCTTGAGTGCTATAGGCCATCCTAGTGACCTTAATTTTTTACTATGACCACGTATAAATATCACTTTAAATAAATTTTTGGTGTCTAGGAAAGACAAGTTCATGAGTCAGTATCACCATGAATCTAATGGTTTCCCTTGCTTATCCAATTATGGACATGTTCTAGAACACTAAGAATTTAAAAATGACAAGCTCCTCCAAAAATACCTTGCTCTTCTATAAAATGAGCAAGTATCCCTCAAAGTCAAAAGAAAAAATCCCCTTGCTCTTCCACAAAACAAGCAAGCTCCAAAAGCAAATTCGAATATCCTTGCTCCACTGCAAAATGAGCAAGTATTCCTCCCACAAAAAAATCCCTTAATATTCCTCAAAGTGAGCAAAGTATCCCTAAAAATTCCCCAACGTAAAGTCAAATAAAAAAGGGTAAAAGAGCTAGAATCCTTGGAAATATCAATTTTTGGATAGCCATGGGTTAATCCCCATTACAAAAATGGGCTATAGACGTTGGCTTGGCAATGGAATAGCCTTAGGCATGGCAATATATCTATCATATTAGAAATCTTATTTTGTATAAATCTATGTCCTAGGATAGCGACAATGAATATTTTGAGCATGATGAAGAAAATTTTTAGGTCACTACTGGTCATACCCTATCGCATGACACCTCAAAATAAGAAATAGATGAATTGCTAAAGACACTGTCAATTACCTTCGACATCTCTAAAGAATACTCTTCCCCTATCATCCCACTCACAAAATGTTTAGAAAATGATGATATTTATCAATTATTATTCCCCATACCACTCTCGATATTCCCTGTGCTCCTTCCATTGGATCACCCAAACGTGCCATCCCATCCACTACATTCATTACATAAGCCACCTTCAATTAGACCAAACTTATATCCACTGATATTGGACCAAATTTTGTCACATGAGTATGTCCTAGGGCATTCAACCCCCAACCATCCAGGCCCATTCATCCTAAAAATAAACATGGTCACAATTGACCTGTTTGTATCCCTCCATAATCTAAGTGACCCATCCAAATCCATCCATAATCTAAGTGACCTCGTTTTATAGCAGTACACACTGATTGTCAATAAATTGCTAATACATTTTGATTGGTATAAAATTGATAATGTAACTCAATCATCCAATTGGTTTGCTAACACAATGGCCTCTCTTGGATAACTCATTCTATAGAATCTATTTTATGGCAATACATTTGTGGAAATCATGACACTCATGTAGTCTGCTATTCAACAAGAATCATCTCAAACAGTAGAAAACGTGGACATAGTTCAGACTAATCCTTACAATGAAAGTCTTTCATAGATTAAAGATTTCATTAAGATGGGTATGCTCCTCATAGATTTTTGTTTAGCTACAAAGTAAACATTTAAGTAGAAAGTGACTCATTATATATTTTTGTGGGACATTCTCTATTGTTGCAGTTATGATGGTATCCTCCTTCATTGTGTAAAACCTCAAGAGGTACAATGGGTTATTTCTCAAGCCCACAATGGTACTTGTGGTGGCCATTTTAATGTAATGGCCATTGCAAAGTGCATTCTATGCTTGGATTACTATTGTCCCACCATGGAACATGATTGTTGTGCATATGTCAAAAAGTGTCTAAAATACCAACATAATGCCAATTTTACTCATATCCCATCACAAGAATTACAATTGATTCAAGATATATGGTATTTTTTCACAATAAGGTCTCAAATTAGTAGGAAATATTTCTCCTCCTTTAGGAAACCATACATTCATCATGACAACCACAAAGTATTTCACAAAATGGGTTGAAACAATTCCTATGACTAATACAACAAGACCTCAGATTTTGGAGTTTATATTCCACCATATCCTATGTTATTTTGGCATACCATCGAATATTATATCTTATAATGGTCCTCCATTCAAAAATAAGGATGTTTATGCACTATGCACAAAGTACAACATTAAACATAGTTTATCGACTCCTTACTATTCTTAGAGTAATGGAAAATTTGAGGCAACCAACAAAACTATCATTGTCATCCTAAATAAAACCGTTAATGAAAACCATAAATATTGGTATTTACAACTCCCATTAACACTATAGGTTTATCACACAATCATTTGCATGCCAAATGGAGCAACATTTTTTTATTAGTTTATGATGTTGAAGCAATCATGCCTCTCGAGCTTGAGATCCTATCATTGTGCATATCATTGCAAGAATTCATTGATAAAGATACCACATAAGAAGCACACCTCGATCAATTTAACCTCCTTGATGAATGATGAATCAATGCTTTAGAACATATTTGCATATATCAGGAAAGAGTTAAATATGCATATAACAACAAAGTGCATCCTTAAGAATTTTGAGTAGGTGATTTGGTTCTCAAGGATAATAAAAAAATCAAAGTTTATTGCTGCATCTACACGATAAATTTATATCCAATTGGCTTGATATATTCATAGTCAAGTAGACATTCAAAATAGGAGCCTACAAGCTCACCTCCCTTGATGGATTTGAGGAGTTTAAACCCATCAATATCCTTCATTTACGTGCCTTCTATGACTAGTTCCGTGCTTGCATTGTACATACACAAAAAAACATCAAAAATACAAAAATAAAATCAAACTCAATCATAAAAATAAAAAATCAAAATCAATCAAAATTCAAAAACAATGCAAAAATCCAAAATACAAAAACATCATAAAGTCAAAATATAAAAAAAAAATTAAAAACATCAAAAATACAAAAAAATCAAATTCAATCAAAACACACACAAAAAAAAATCAAAATAATTCAAAATTAAAAAAAAATACAAAAATCCAAAATATAAAAACATCATAAAGTCAAAATACAAAAAAATTAAAAACATCAAAAACAAAAGCCATAAAATTTCATGATCACAAAGCAATAAAAATTTGGTTGTTATTTACTACATTCTTTTATCTACTTCATAAGGTATATTTTTTCACATTAGTCAAGGGCATATTCCTTTTGGTATTGGTACTACATCATCCCACATTGCACATATTTATGTATCATTCACCCTCCATCATTAAAAAAAAACAAAAAAAATAAAAAAGAAGAAGATGAAAACAGACAGAAAGCAATAAGAACCCTATGGCAGTTTTTCTTCTCCCAAATCTATGGTTTGATAAATATTTAGATACTTTTACTTACTCAAACACAACTAGTGTCTCATTAATCCTATTTTAAACATCATTAGTTCTTGAGTGCTATAGTCCATCCTAGCGACCTTAATTTTTTACTATGACCACGTATAAATATCACTTTAAATACATTTTTGGTTTCTAGGAAAGACAAGTTAATGAGTTAGTATTGCCATGAAGCGAATGGTTTCCCTTGCTTATCCAATTATGGACATGTTATAGAACAATAAGAATTTAAAAAGGACAAGAAGACACCAAAAACCATCGACTACACCAACAACCACCGACTACACCATCAACCACCTTCCAAACCAAAGTGACACATAGGACTCATCTCTAGTTTATTGTAGGAATATACTTTGCACTGCACAAGTCTATGAACTACCAGATTGATAACTAATGGATAGGAAATGAATATTTTCAAAATATAAATTTTTCTCACTATTCCCCATAACCCATTAGCCATAACCACTCAAGCACATCATACCTGGCCAGATCCTCCATGTCCTAGCCAACCCTTGTATACACAAGGTTCACCATTTTACCCACATAGACCACACATGAATTCCACTAACTAACCAATCCAGCCAACTAAACCCATGGATCTACAATGCCCATCCATAGTGGCCTAATTCACTACCACACCTCCATCAACTGTAGTCCCCATACCTTCTCGTGTGGTGGAGTCTCTTAACACTCCATCCACCATAATGGTCAACCTGTTAACCTCATCCAATAAGGGGTAAGTTATCGTAGCTTCCTTTTTGCCATCTAGTAACACCTTAGCCATTACCACACCCCTAGCTAATTTTCCCTCAACATAGCTTGAGCCTCCACCTCCACCAAAATTATCCAATACAACCTCATCCATGATAGTCACCACCCCAATTTCATCCATGGTAGTACCTCAACTGAAAGAGGATGTTGGAACTTCTTTGAAATTCTCTTCCCAACCTGCATAGGTCATAGTAAGTATGAAAAAACTAGGAATATATGAGTACCTAGTGCACAACATCACATTACACCTTCCATCATAGAGTCAGTCAGAGATTTTGGTCGTCCACACATATGCACTGTTACCTACATGGATCCTACTTTTGACTAAATAAATTACGTTTATGCCAAATTTGACTCTTCCTCTGATGCACTTCTTGAGGAGCAACCTAAATATACATTTTGTAGTTATGTTAGTTTCTTATCCAATATCTCCTTTGCATTAAAATAATTCCAATGTTATCATTGGAGAGGATTTGGGCTAGGTCATCATGAACAGGGAATTCACCATCTCATCGAGTCCCTCGCTATATGTGGTATGCTCTTTTGACACCATTATAGTCCTTTATGGTGCTTATCTCCTCTCTCGATGTGTGAACAGTGCTCTACCAACTTATCCTGCATTTCACAAATTGCCCTTGCATGCCTCCACCTATCTTTGAAGGTCATATTTCATTATATGATGTCATTCATATTTTTTATGATGATCGGCACTTAGACATGGACAATTTTTACTACTCTCAGGTTTTCCACACATTCAACGATGTGTTACCCTTTATGGCTGCCTTTTATCATTGTTGCACCTATTTACTACAAGATTCGTAGGAATCCTTCGCATCCATCCACACACATTTCTTGGCACCCTCTAGTTTTTTATGGCCTTCACAAATTAACATCGTGTTTGGTACTGTGAGACTTTTTAACGAGCACATATTATTTTGGTTCAAATGATTCCAAATATTTCTGATCATTGCGGTTTCATTTTTTGGTAGGAGCACCCTTTTTTAGCATTCCCAATGATATTTTGGTAGTATATTTCTAGATTTACTCCACCAATCGATTTTCCATACCTACAATTTCTATCATGCAACAGAGTTCTTTTGAACCTCTTCTACATGTTGATCAACCACTAACCTCATAATTTCCATCATTTTTTTCCTATTGCTTCCTAGCTTCTCACATGATTCAATTATTTCCATCGCCTATGTTTTACTGCATCACCCACTTTATCGATGTGATAGTTTTTTTATGGTGGTAAGTGTGTTTTTGGTGACCAAAAATATTTCTATATATGGGTTTATCCCACATTCAATGTGCAATGGTCATATTTCTTTTTAACTTTCCCATCATGCATATCATTTTATAGCCAGTGCCTCATGCACTGGTTAAACCCATCAAACCCTATGCCCCCATGTGTCACCCAGCCTACCACATCATTTTTGGCACTATCTGCCTTCCCTATCACATGTTCCATTATAGTCGTGTCTGCTCCAATCTTCTTCCTTGTGCTTTGTTTATGCCCTATCGCTCTCCCATCCGCTAGTCAACCTTTACCATCTGCCATCACCATCTAGTTTCCCTTGCTAACATCATGACATCATATCACATAGTTCCCATTGCTAATATCATGATTTCATAACATCGCGTGCCCATGTCATGATGTCATATCACCGTGTGCCCTAGTCGTGTCGCTCTCCATAGTCTGTGCATCTTTTCCATCATGTTTTTTTGTCATTGTTGTCATCACCCAATATAACTCGTCTGCCATCTATCTTTGTCTACATATCTCACCGTTGGCCTCATAATTTTTACCATTTAATGCCATTCTCACTTAATGATTGACCATATTTAAATATTATCAGTCATGGCTCACATTAACTTCTATTGGAGTCATTGGAAATCATTGGTTTTTTGGGAACAATTTATTGATTTCCCATTTAATATAATTGCCCATTGCTCATTGGACACAATCATTAAATTGCCATTGTGCCCATTACCATTCATTTCAGGAGTTGCTTTTCATTAATTCCAGATTCTTTTCACTGTTAAAATTAAAGGTTGTTCCCACATATTATTGTCAAGTATATTGCTATTTGGGAATATTTAATGCTAGAGTCTCGCCCTTGGTGTACCTTGACCAAACCATATTTTTCCCTTCGATAAGACCTCTATTATTTTTTATCCTATAGGGCCATTAATTGTCTAAGTATAGCCTTGCATATACTCATTGGAAAGATCATTTTGAGCTCTACGCATCTACCAAGGCACTTTTTCCATTTGGATCTATTTTATTTTTTGAATTTTGTCCCAAAGCCTTCCTTCTTCATTAGGCTTGTATTATTGCATATGGACTGCTATTTCATCCTTTTTTGGCTTTCATTTTGGATTGCACCCACAATATGGCCAACCACATGGTCTTAGCCAAAAAATTGGTTTAAATTTCACAATTTTTTGCCCAATCTTCGACCACATTGTCTGCAGTCCAGACGTAAGTCACCTATTTGGTAGATAAAATTTAGGATGTCACACTCAAGTCTTCCTCATATTATGCCAAATGTGAGGTTTGTATTTATGAAGTTTCTTAATATCCTAATGTTTTCAATACTTGGTTACTCGACATGGAGACATGTTTTGACTATAGTCAAACCACAAAGGATGAAAAAGTTCCATTTTCCAAGCTAAAACTTTCTAGTATGGCTAAATTTTTGGTAACTGAATGCCATATTATCACATGGATGGCTTCGTCAAAGCCTTTAAGGCCATATTTTATCAATCCAATTATAATGCTAATTTATAGATTCATTGGCTTCACCTTCGATAAGGATAAAATTAATCTGTTTAGGATTATGTGTAGCAGTTCAATAGGTTGCATGTTTTATTGCACATTGCTGATCTAGTTGATACCATGATTCTAAAATTTAAGAGTGATATTCACGCATATTTATTTTGAGAGGTGAAATATACTCTATGCACCACACTAGATGATATTTTCAACCATGCTCATCTTGCGGAGGATAAGTTCATTTCACAATTCTGAGGTCCTCGATACTCATCTGGTGGATCCACAAATGAGTCTCATCAACAACACCAAGTACCAAGACCCTCTTCTTCTTCTCTCTTCTCTTATTCTAATCATCTTGATTCTCATAATTCCCAAGATTCCAAGAACACATTTCATTCTTCTTCTATTTCTTAACAATTATGTTGGTATTATAAGAGACCTGGGTATGAAAAATCTGCATGTCCCAAGTTGTAGAATTTTACCAAGAATAATATCATTGTATAGTATGATGAGGGAACATTTGATAACCCCATAAAGGATACTGGTGGGGCAGTGATATATGAGGAGTTGAAGGTAAAAGTGAATAATGTCATATTGATGCATCATTTCACAACCTGTGATCAGGATTATTTGTTTGTAACCTGTGCACATTTGCTGCATAATTTTGTTATAGACTATATCATTGACAATGGATCACAAAAATATTTGATTGCATAGTCTATTTTTGATTAGCTAAAATTTCCCACCACACCTCATATATTTTCATACATTCTTGGATATAATGATGATAACAACACTTCAAACATCACACATATGTGCTCAGTTGCTTTGATTTTGGTCCTCACGTCACATATAGGGCTACGTGTGATGTGACACCCATGTATTATTGTGGGATATTGTTATGCAAGCCATATCAGTATGATAAGCTTACCACTTATGATGCCTATAATAACACATACACTTTGCACCATGAGAATAAATAATTTCTTGTTTGTAGTGTTCCACCCACTATACATCAAGCTTGCATTACTTTGTAGATAGCATGACCCATTGCTTTGATTTTTAGCACACCACAACAGTAGCATGTTCAACCATGAGTTATTTTATCCACTTCACATAACCTACATCAACCTCTTGTTCCTATTGCACCTACAATTCGTATTGTACCTCCAGTAGTTCTTGTTGTACCTATAGTTGTTCTTGTTCCAATAATTTTTCTATGGTCTTGGACCTCCTCTTGTTGTTGAACCAACATCTCTTCATGTTGCTTCTACTCTAGATGTAGCTTCTCATCCAAATCTATATTTTGTTTCCACCATTTAGCATCTTGCATTCTTCACATTGTATGAATTTTTGCATTTTATGGTATCACGAACACTGCCATTCATACCCATTCCTATTGGCAGTCCATATTGCATCTACATGGCATCCAATTTTAGAGCATCGCCATAGCATTCAGGAGTCACACCATCTTCCTTCTATTTTGGAAGCATTGGAATCCAATGCTTCTATGGTGGGGAGGAATGATAGGGATTAGGTGTATGATTAGGTGTGTTAGGTGTGTTTTAATAAATTGTAGTTGTTTATTTTTAATTGTTGGGATTAAGGTGCATAGTTGTCATTCAATGTGACCTTATCCGTAACATGGATGTAATGCCTATTTATAGGCCTTTGGTTATCAATGTTAATCAGTTTTTGGCTTTGTCAATTTCCCTTGTGCTTGTGATTGTTGTTCCATATCACAGTTGATGTGTGTGTGTCCTCCCTATGTTGGAGAAGATGCATTGAGTACCCTTGTTTAGCACTGCATTGGTAGTTGGTGTGTATGTCCTCCTTGTGTTGGAGAAGATGCATTGAACATCATTGTTTACCACTACATTGATAGTTGGTGTATGTGTCCTACCTGTATTGGAGAAGATACATTTAGCATCATTGTTTACCATTGTATTGGAAGTTGATTTGTGTCCTCCTTGTGTTGGAGAAGATGCATTGAGCATCTTTATTTTACCACTATGTTGGCAATTGGTTTGTGTCCTCCCTATGTTGGAGAAGACACGTTAGCTTCTCTTGCTTTTACACTATCGTTGGCAATTTGGTTTGTGGGTCTGTGGTAGTTAGATATACTAGCACCGAGGTGAGAGCATTATTTCCAGCTAGTGACAATATCTCTACTTTTGGATGGTTTCCACATCAAAACTTACCTATCCCTACCTAATCTATTTTTTTATAGTGGGCATATTAGGTTAAGGAGTTAGAGGGGGTCTTACGATAGAATGTTCATTCAGTAACCTTTCCTATGTGAGTTATAGGCAGGTTGGGAGTCCCCTTGGGTGTCGTTGACATCGATGATGATCTACCCATGTAATGAAAGATTTTGGTATCATGGAAATGAGCACATCTATTCTTAGGCTATGTCAGGGTAGAAGACACCTTAGACAAACCTCTATCTAATTGGTGCTTTGCCAATTGACAATTTAATGAAAATGTAGAAGCTTTAATTATTATTAATTATCTAAAATTATAGATTTTAGGGTAATAAAAGTGTAGAAGCTTTAATTTATGTTCATTACTTAAAATTATAGATTTTAGGATAATGAAAGTGTAAAAGCTTTAAATATTTTTCATTATCTAAAATTGTATATTTTAGGGCAATGAAAGTGTAGAAGCTTTAATTATTGTTCATTATCTAAAATTGTAGATTTTAGAGTAATGAAAGCGTAGAAGCTTTAATTATTATTCATTAGCTAAAATTGTAGATTTTAGGATAATGAAAGTGTAGAAGCTTTATTTTATGTTCAATATCTAAAGTTGTAGATTTTAGGATAATGAAAGCTTTAATTATTGTTCATTATCTAAAATTGTAGATTTTAGGGTATTGAAAGTGTAGAAGCTTTAATTATTGTTCATTATCTAAAATTGTAGATTTTAGGGTAATGAAAGTGTAAGAGCTTTAGTTATTGTTCATTATCTAAAATTGTAGATTTTAGGGTAATGAAAGTGTAGAAGATTTACTTATTGTTAATTATCTAAAACTATAGGCTTTTAAGATATTAAATGTGATGATGGTTTATTTTATAAATTAAGGGCACGAGACCTTACTTTATGAAATGAATAATTTTTTTTTTTTGAAAATTAGAGTATATGACTTTAATTGGATAATAAATGTGATGATGGTTTGTTTTGTAAATTAAGGGTATGGGACCTTACTTTATGAAATGAATAAAGAAATTTATTTGAAAATTAGAGTATTTGACTTTAATTAGATAATAAATGTGATGATGGTTTATTTTGTAAATTAAGGGCATGGGACCTTACTTTATGAAATAAATAAAAAGGTTTATTTGATAATTAGGGTAGATGACTTTAATTGGATAATAAATGTGATGATGGTTTGTTTTATAAATTAACGGTATGTGACATTACTTTATGAAATGAAGAAAAAATTTTATTTGAAAATTAGAGTAGATGAATTTTTTTTTGATAAATAAGGTACTTTATATTACTGATAGGGTTTTAAAGGATCCCTTAACCTATATACAAAAGCAGCCAAAATGGCATAGTCATAGTAATATAAGCGCTTAAATACTGTAGCAGAGTCTGTAGTAACATAAGCAAAATATGAGGACGCAGCCTCAGACTTGGAATTCCAAACATTATAGACATAACTTAAAAAAGGAGGACCCTACCTCGGACTTGAGGAAAAAACTAGAGAAGAAGACAACTTAAGACAAAAAGCTATAACAGATTGCCGGTATACTACCACGCAGGAGAGACATGAAGACAAAAAACTAGTAAAGTCTGAACCAAACCAGGTAAACATGGGAGCAAAAAAAAGGAAGGTGGAGATTATTCCTCAGCTGAGGTCTTCTCCTCTTCCTTGGTATCATCCTTCTCAGTGTCCTCAAGCTTGTCATCCTTGGGTTCGCTCTTCACTGTGACCTTGTCCACTTTAGATCCTTCCTCCACTTCCTGATTAGGTTGGCTATCGTAGAAAAGCATCTGAAGACCTTCTCTGATGTCCAACATGTAATTCACCATTGAATTCATCATTGTCATGGTGGAGGCAATGATGAAGTCCTTCAGCTATTTATTTTCATCCTACAGTTCTTCCTCATCATTTGAAATGTCGATGACACTCCCCCTGGTGGCCATGTTTTGGAGCCTAGCAGACTTCCTAACTGGTTCCTCGACATTGTCAAAACTTATACTTTTCCTTGCCCTTAATTTGGCAACATTTATCATGGCCTTTTTCTTTCTCTCAGCAAGGGGAAGTTTGGCCATAGGGGATTTAGCAGAGCTGGCCATGATGGGATTAGGCTTAGGGTTGGTGGCTAGGATGTGAGTATAGATGACCTTGAACAAACCCTGATGTCGGGGGAGGTCATGGTTTTTCTTGTCCCTACAGTTGGGAATAGCATGGTTCAAGGAGTTGAGGAGAAATAGGGGAATGTTGAGGGGGTTGATTTCTCTGAAATGATTGATGAAGGCCAGGTGATAAGTCTTGAAGGCTTTGTCAGGGTTGTCTACTATAATGAACTCCATGATTGGTTTCATTATAGAATCCCATGGTGAATTGAAGTCGCTTCTGTAAAGGCTGGAACTCTTGGCTTTTTTTTGGATTTTGTCATTCCCTTGAAATTCTGCTAATTCAACCTCCCAGTTATGCTTGTGGTGGTGAATGGAATGACCTACGAGGTTCTGGCCAGTAATAGTCACTAAAAGGTGGACATCAACCATGAAATTTTTGCCTCGGATAGAGACAACCCCATTATCCCAGGTCTCAAGGAAGGCAATGGTAATATCGGGGTCATTTCTAGAGAACATGAGGAAGAAAGGTAGAAATTGTCTATCCTGGAGGACCCTTTTTGTGATATCATCATAGACAAGGGAATCAGGCTCCACGAAATTGTTAGACATGGTGGGGGTGGGTGAATGGCTAGAAAAATGTAGATAGGGATAGAAATACTGAGCAGCAATGGGGGGCCATGAGCGGGTGAAAGGTGAAGTGACAGGGTTTAAAAGGAGATGGAGATGGGGGGGCCAACGAGGTGAGACAAAACTAGATGAGGCTTGGGAGGGGAAGACCAGGCATGGAAGCTGGTGAGAGGTAGCTCATGACAAGTGGGGAAATCACACGGGTGATGGGGCAACCACCTCACGTAGAGACATGAATCAATGCAAAAGGTATGCTTAGAAATCCTGCCACTAAAGGGAAAAACCATCGAGAGAAAAGGAGGAGGACCAGTAAGGAAAGGCACACATCCCAATCTAAAAGAAGTGGAGTACTTTGAGGTATGCGAATGCAGCCTGTCTTGACCATTAGCCATAGTATGTATCATATTGTTCTGCCACGTCATGTCATTGTGAGTGTGGTAAATGCCTTCATCATGGGTATCTATAGTGGATCATTTGATGGAGATGTTCACACCATAGGAGGTGAGGTTCTGGCTCTAGAATTTGTGCGAATTATTGGAATAAAATGCATCTCTAGTCATCTTCCCACTATCCATGTTGGAAACCACAACTCGGGACCTGCAAGGGTTGAAACGATAGTGCCAGAAGTTGACAATTAAATTAGCATGCATTCCAAATAAAGAGACCCAAAGGGGGTTAGCAAGGTGGCAGCCTATGGAGTGGGGGGAAAGTGGTGGGGGTAGTGGAAGATGATATGGCCTAGCCATTGGGAAGTGGTGGAGATAGGTGGATGGCTATGGGGAATACGGAGGGCCATATGGATGATGAGGTGGTAGTCACCCATACGAGTGATGAGGGCAGAAAACCAAAGACCAAAAAGAATAGGAATGACCACGTGGACCTTGACACTAACAACTGGCCCTATGAAATTATTCATGAGGATAAGGTTGATTGTCTTGAGGAAGGACCTCCTACTGAGGAAGGCTGATTTGTTGTCTCTCTTGATCTGCAAGCACTTGAACTTCCTCTGGGATGTTGTCATGCCAAGTTTGAGGATTGGCCATGTTGACCCCAATGTTAGCTAGCTTATCTGCCACCTTATTAGAATATCTAAAGGTGTGCTAGAAGATAACTTCTTGTAGATTGAGGACTAAGATCCTAGCTTCCTCAATGTACTCTCTAACTCTCCATGAAGGTCTACAATTTTTGTTCTTGAGGTAGTTGATAATGTTGAGGGAATCACCTTCAACTATAAGTCTTGTGCAGTAGTTCTTGGTGTAACATAAACCTCTCCACATGCTTTTGGCCTCAGCTACATGATTAGTCTGGTCACCTAGCCCTTCTGCAAATGCTAGGATGATTTCTCCTTTGTGGTTTCTCAGGACACCTCCAGCCCCAGCCTTTCCAGGATTACCTTTAGCAGCTCCATCAAAATTGAGTTTGAGCCATCCTAATGGAGGAGGTTTCTAAATGGACTCAGGATGGATGTTAGTGGGAGGGTGGAGCTCATCTAAGGGTAAACCCAACTCAAGACCCAGGTCAGATTCAGCTTTGGAGGAAGGTTTGGAAGTTGGGGGGATGAGAGAGGCATTTTCCAAAGTAGAGGCCAAGATTTTAGAGGAAATGAGCTTAGGGACCTTGGGCTTGCTAGAGAACACTCTACTATTTCTTTCGAGCCAAACTTGCCAGAGGAAATGATGAAGGGAAACCTTCCAGAAGAACTTGAGGTGAGGGTCATGGAAGGGGGAAGGCCAATGGATGAACAGGTCATTGATGGAGCAGGGTCTAACCCACTGGATGTGGAAGGATTGGAAAATGGAATCAAGGATGGAGGAAGAAATAGGGCAATGGAGGAAGAGATGAGAGGTGGATTCTGAGGCAGAATGGCAAAGGTAGCATCTATTAGGGATGGGTAATCATTTTTTCATGAGAAGGTCAATGGTAAGGATTTTATCTTGGATGGCAAGCCATGAAAAGAAGGAGATTTTAGGAATTAGATGCTTGATCCAAACATAGTCAAAAGGAAGTAATTGATCCTCATTGTCAAGGAGGAGAAGATAAGCCGATTTGATAGAAAATTCTCCACTTTCAGTAGGTTCCCAAATAAGTTGGTCCTCCCTGTTAGAAGAGGGAATAATAGTGGAAGAGAGGAGAGAGTTCAACAAATTGGACTCAATAGGAAAAGCAGGATTGGAGATGAGGGTCCATCTTGGGCTCCTACCTTGATCATTGAGGAAATCAGAAACCTTGAGTCCTATCCTAACATCCGTAAAGGGTTTAAGTTTGGCTAGGATTGGATCATTGAGGAGGGGTTCTTGAGTAATCCATTTGTCATTCCAGAAGTCAATATTAGTCCCTTCTCCCATTTTCCATCTTATACCTTTCTTAATGAGGTGTTTAGTACCAATTAAAGAGTTCCAAAAAGTTGACCCCCTGCTTGGAATGTCCTCACTGAGGAAGTTACTATTTTGGAGGTACTTCCTTTTGACTATTGAGATCCACTCATTGTGTTCTCCTGAAATCAATCTCCAAGCTTGCTTGGAAATCAGAGTTGTGTTGAGAGAATGGATTCTCCTAAGCCCTATTCCTCCTTTGTTTTTGGGTTTGCATACCTTTTCCCAAGCAACCAGATGGATTCTTTGTTTGTTTTCTGCCCTAGTCCATAGAATTTTTTTTGAATTTGCTCTATCTTTGAGGTAGCTATTGTAGGTATTTTGAAGATAGATAGGAAATATATTGGGATGCTCTACAAAATAGTAGTAGTCAGAGTACTTTTAGCAGCTTGGGATAGAAGGTTACCTTTCCATCCTACAAGTCTTTTTTGGATGCGCTCTATAACATTGTTCCACATAGAGGCTGTCGGTTGCCCACAGAAGAGAGGCAGGCCGAGATAAGTGGCTGGGAGATTAGCTATAGAGTAGTTTAGAATCCTCACAATATTCAGTTGTCTTGGCATTGGAGTATTTAGGAAATACAATTTGCTCTTGTTGAAATTGACTTTCTGGCCTACAGCTGCTTCATAGACTTGGAGGATATATTTGATAACTTTAGCTTCAAAAATAGATGCACTAGTTGACACAATGGTGTCATCCACAAATTGTTGGTGGGAAACTAGATTAGTCTATGAAGAGGCCTTGATTCCTGATAGCAAACCCGTTCTGCATGCTGCTTGAATAGTTCTGCCTAAAGCTTCAGCTATGATGATGAATAAGAATGGAGATATAGGATCTCCTTGTCGAAGACCTCTGCTGCTTTTAAAATAACCTATTGGAGAACCATTGATGAGGACAGAGAACCGAGGGGAGGATATGCAACTACTGATAAGGTCAACCCAATCAGGATGGAAGCCAAACTTGTGAAGGACAGCTAGAAGGAAGTTCCAGTTGACCCTATCATAAGCTTTGTTCATGTCAAGCTTGAGGATGCAAGTGGGATTTTTGGTATTGGATGTAGAATGAAGGGCTTCATGAATGGAGATGATACCATCAAGGATAGACCTACCTTGAACAGAGCTTCCTTGGCAAGGTTCAATGATTTTGGGCAAGATGTTTTGCATTCTAGTGGCCAAGATTTTAGTGAGGATTTTGTATGCAACATTGCAAAGACTAATGGGTCTGTAGTCAGGTAGAGATTTGGTCGCTAGAATTTTAGGAATAAGGGCAATGAATGTGGAGTTGAAACCTTGAGGAATCCTTTTGGAAGACTGGAACTCTTTGATAGCTTTGCAAACATCAGGACCAACAATATCCCAGAAGGTTTGAAAAAATGAGGGGGAAAACCATCTGGTCCTAGGGCTTTATCAGGATTCATAGAGAAGAGGGAAGCTTTAATTTCATCATCTTGGAATGGAGTGATAAGAGAGGAATTGACCGATTCAGGAATAGATTTGGAAGGAATGTGATGAAGTAAAGCTTCTTGGGCTGCAGGTGAACAAAGGTTATCATCCTCAAGCAAGGTTTTGAAATAAGTGCTGGCTTCATTCCTGATTTCATCTATATCTGAAGTAAGATTACCATCACTTTTAGTCAGTTCCTTGATGTGATTGTTGCTTCTATTTCTAAGGGTGGACACATGAAAGAACTTAGTATTAGAGTCCCCTTATTTGAGCCAGAGGGCTCTAGATTTTTGGTGCCAGTAGGTCTCTTCGCAGGCAAGAACATTATGATACTCAGCTAGAATCTGTTTCTCTTCGTTCCTGATATGGACATCTGCTTCACCATTCTAAATTCTATGCTCGATGTGGTCTAATATTTCTTTGAGTGATTGTTTATTGGAAAATAAGTTGCCAAAAACTTCCTTATTCCAGATTTTTAGATCTTCTTTTAGGCTTTTGAGTTTCTGGGCTAGCTTGAAAGAAGGAAGTCCTTGAATATCTTGTTGCCAACTATGAGATACTCTCTGATGAAGATCTGGATGATGTAGCCACATAGCTTCAAATCTAAAAGGCCTTTTGTAGGGGTTAGATTTGTCAATGTCCAAGATAAGGGGATTGTGATCTGATCCAATTTTAGGAAGAGGATATAGAGCAACATCTCCAAAATATTGAACAACTTCCTATGAGAGGAACACCCTATCTAATTTGACTTGAATGTGATGTGATCCAGTTCTTCTGTTACTCCAAGTATATTTGGCCTTTCTGAGTTTCAAGTCCATTAAAAAATTTGTATTGACAAACTCATTGAAGTCCTCCATGCTTTTGGTCGGGGTTTCAGAACCTCCTTTTTTATCTGAAGAGAAAAGAGGGGTGTTAAAATCACCTGCAACAATCCAAGGGATGTTTTGAAGTGAGTTTTTCATACTGGTCAGGTCGTCCCACAACTGCGCTCTTTCGACAATGGTGTTGGGAGCATAAACATTGGTGAGAATCCAAGATGAGTTGTTGTTGACATCATGAAACAGGACGCTAAGGAGCCTCTCACTGGACTAGAGTAGTCGTCCTTCAACTAAATTCTTGTCCCATAAGCACATAAGACCTCCTGACGTTCCTCTAGCATCACTGGTCACTACACCTGCATTCTTCCATATTTCCTTGGCCACAAAAGTGGAATTATTGGAACTGGTTTTGGTTTCTTGCATGATGATTATTGAAGGTTTGATATCCTTTCTCATAGACTTAACAAGTCTTCATTTGACTGGCCCATTAAGGCCTCTGACGTTCCATGATAAAATCTTCATTTAGAATATTTGGGAGGTTTCTTGCCTCCTCGACCATTATGGTGAGGAGGTTTGGAGCTTTTACTCTCATCCTTAGGCTGAGAAGTAATGTTAGGAAAAAGGGTTTTTTGGATTCCATTTGCAATATCGTCTACAGTTTGGGAATTTTTGATTTCCTCTTTAGAAGGCCTACCTCTTTTTTTATCACTACCACAATCTACAGGAGATTTGGTGGTGCTTCTAGTCTGCTTGGGGCTGAACTTATAGGGAATGATCTGTTCTAGAACAGGGCTCTGAGGCCTGATAGTTTGGCTTAAGCTAGGTGAAATAATTTCCTCCATAGGAATCTGATTGGAGATGGCTCCCATTTCATCTAGAGGGCTATGAGATGGTCCTGATTTGGAAGGGGTGTTGACAAAACTAAGGTCAATTTTCAGATCAAGGGGTATCTGAGGATCTGGCTGGAGAATAGTAGCAATGATATGAGAATCCTCAGAGGAATTATTTGGGATAGGAGGAATGGGGGCATCTCCATGGAGAAACCTATCAGATTCATTTAAGATATTGAACTTGTTATGAGAAGTGATAGGGGAGCTTACTTGGTGGAGTTCGTAGTTCACCATTTCTTTGCCTTTGGAAGAGAGAGGCCCTTCTTTAGGATTGTGGGGCTTTTGCTATTGTTGGTGACTTTTTCCTGCCTGGTTCTGCTATTGCCATTTCTTCTGGGTTTTATGATACCCACTATTGTGTGGGTTTTTGTTGCCTCTGGAATGATCAATGTTGGCCCCGCTAGGTTGGGGTACCTCTATCTTCTGCCCAAGAGTCTGGGTTTTGAGGATAGGGCACTGAGATCTAAGATGACCCTGGGTATGGCATTCTACGTAGAAAGCCGGTTTGTTTTCATATTCCAAGGGTTGCTTCTTGAAAAAATTCTTATGAGTCAGATTGACATATGTTGGAAGCTCTGATGCTAGATTGGCATTTACACAAATTCTAGCCACGTTCATACGCCTTCGGCCCCTGGTCACAGGTTCAATGGCAAGGAGTTCACCTATAGCATTTGCAATGGATAAGAGGATATCCTCGTGCCAACAATGGAAGGGAAGGTTTGGGATACGAACCCAAATAGGTGCAAAGTTTATATCCTGGGAATCAGGATCAAAGTCTGTGTCCCATTTCCTTAGAAATAAACTTTTACGCCCTAAGAACTAGGGGCCCCCGGTGAGGATGCGCTTCATGTCTTCATCGTTGCTCAACCTGATGGTGAAGAAACCTCTGGACAAGACAACTAGTTCCAAGTCACCTAGAGTCTTCCATTTGGTGACAACCCACCTACGGATTGTCTCGATATCAGGTCTTCCTCCAATGAACTTCCCCACCAATGTATGATGTTCCATGGCAAGGTAGCTATCAACAATATCATCAGGGATGTTTATGTTTAGACCATCAGGAACTATTGATGTGGTGGGATGATTGTAAGGACCTCGTCCAAAGTTGGACAAAATGCTGGCATAGGAAGTTGCTTTGGTTTTGACAATAGTGGGACCCTTGGCTGGAGGAAGGGACCCAGTGTCAGGAGGTTCATCTCCCCAGAATAGGACCTTGTCTGCCTCTTCCTTATCCTCAGAGTTTTCACCCTTGTCTTTGGTGCCTGAGCTTTTACCGTCCTTGCTTTCCTTGTGACTTGTACTGCGGTCACTATTTCCGGTTGAACCAGTCTTCCTTCCATATTTCGCTCCTCCTCCTTCCGCTCCTCCTCCTTCCATATTATTCATAAAATTGATCTAATTGGATAATGTGACGATGGTTTTTTTTGTAAATTAAGGATATGGGACCTTACTTTATGAAATGAAGAAAAATATTTATTTGAAAATTAAAGTAGTTACTTTAAGTAAAGGAATGTGTGAACCCAGTTTATTTAGAAATTAAGGGTACAGGACTTTAATTGTTAAGCAGGGTTAGTTCATTTATTGAAAATAGAGCATATGAGATAATGTATACTTGAATGACTTACATGAGAGGATGAGAGAGGAAATGGAAAGAGTTGTTTCTATGATAGTAATTATGCATTATTAAGTTGAATGGATTGGATTATTTGTATAGTTGCAATCTAGTAATGAAATAAGTAAGTGCATTTAGAAGCATGTCTATCTAGATCCATGAGTGTCCCGATCCCCTACTATCCTCACTGATCGATAAAATAGTGAAAAGGACAAAGTAATGACGTGGACCATTTCTCAAGTTTGCTCTTTACCTTACATCTTGTTAAATATGCAATAGATTAGATTATGGGGAGATTTCCCCAATGAAATGGATGTAAAGTATTGTGGAAAGTATGGGGTGTACCATACTTGCTTATGTAATTAAATGAACATTGGAACTGTTGTATTTAGTACCTCTTTATTGGGTGTATTGTATTCAAATATTTTAATGTATGATTATTTGATGATTATTGCTTTACACTTTGGTTATCCTTGCTTGTTGATAATTCATATTTGTTAGATTGAGTATCTATATATTTTTATGCTCGTGTTGTTAAATAGAAAGAAATATTAGTAAGTTCTAGGTGAACTTAGAGGTTGACCTAAGGGCTTGAGACCCCCTTAGAGAGATTGGTAACTAGGTTTAGAAGATTGTAACAGAGTTAAGATAACTTGTTAGTTGATAAGATTGATATCTTAACTCATAGTACACGTAGCATACCCACACATGATGTTTTGTGTGAGATATGGAGATACATGCATACCTTCAAATGATTTAAGGTGGTATGTCTAGCTCATTAGGATTGATGAGATAGATGGACTTATGCACATAACATGAGTTAGGCTTATGTATAAGGGAGTTGCGTAAATGGAATCTTGTGTGGTGTAGTTCTTGAGAAACTTAGGGGATGTCAAACATTAAGTTGGTCAATGGTTGGTTATGGATTTATGAATCCTTCTCCTTAGTAAAAAAAAAATATATAAAATTTTCTTTTTGTTTTGTGTGTTTTTGTGTTTCATGATTTTTGGAGTGTTACAAAAATATAATATTTTTACAAATTTATAATAATTACTTTATAACAACTCTAATAAATATAAATTCTCATGCATAATGCCAACATGTCATTCAATTGTGCTAACTAGGTATACCTCATAAGGATGCTACGTTGTCATTGGATGTGGCACAAAAATGCATTGGATGGTTGGACTCTATCAATATCCTTTTTGTAACGTCTTTTCGTAGATGCTTTCTATAATAAATCTCTATAGTTGTATTCCATAGCATCTTTTTGTAGTGCCCATCCATGAGTCCCATTAGTACATCATCCTTGTGGCTAGTTTGTCCATGCTTATCATTAGGTTTGTGCCTTGATGCATCCTACTCTACGAAGCTCCTGCAAACATTCTCCTACCAAAACACATAGAAACTTGCACACTTTTGCATAAAATACAAGGATAAATCACTTTTATTATTATTTATCAAATTCATTATAAATCATATGAATAAGATAAAATGATCATAAAAATACATTTATTTTCATAAATTTTTAGATAGAAAATGGATTAAACTTGCATAAAATACATGCTATTTTATCACTCATCATTCCCCCAAACTAAAGGAGATGCATGTCCTCATGAATATAGATTGAAATTATAGTATTTCAAATAAAATTTTTGTAATAGTTTTTCAATCATTTAAATTTTTTTGTAGACATAAAATAGGTTATTATAGTGTTATGTAAACAATTTTACAGATATAAAGCAAGACACTATAATTGTTTTCAGAATTTACTTGACAATTCTTATCAACAAGAAACTATAATTTTCATGTACATTTATTTACAGAAATAAATCTTCTAGAATTTGAAACAACATACTGCAAGATGGAAATAATAACTATTTTTAGATATGCAATCAAGAAAAATATTGCAGATATAAATATGAAATAATTAAAAACTTGTGCAAATAATTAAGATCAACATCATTATTAGAATAAAATAAAAGTCTATAAAATTATGCAAGTTTTATCAAAGTTCTATTATGGACTAATCAACTTTAGATCTAAGTTGTGATGAAACCCATGTAGGTTTCGATCTCTTTGTTGGAAAATTATTTTCTTTCTTCACCTTCTGCACCTGTTCTTTAGCCTTTTTCAGATCAAACAACAATTTAACATTTATTGTTTTGACATGCTCGACTTCTACAGATCCTCCATCCTATGACTCATATTGTGCATCATATTTTTTTAGAGGAGGAGGAGGCTCAATAGTTTCAATGACATGATTGATGATTGCATCTATGTCATGGGGCATTCTGACGTTAAGGAATAATATATTTTATGACATACCTATTTCGATGAATATTTCCAGTATTTTGGGGAAATTTTGTTGAAGCATCTCGGTGAATGGAATTGAGTTGTCTTCTTAAAGCACTTGAGTGAAGTCAATAACATTTCTAAAATTCACCGATTTCTTAGGATTTTTATCGGATGCGGAGCTTTTGTTGGGAGATGTACCAAAAGTTACATGTTGGATGATTAGGTCAATCGGTTTCACCACCCTATCCATAGAAATTTGCTTGAGGATATCGAGTTTTAGAGTGAGGGCACATCTCACTAGGGTGATGTGCTCGATAAAATTATTTTTGAGTCTATCTAGCTTGATATGTAGCATAGTTTGTTGCATTTAAATTTACACGAGAATTTCTATAGAAGGATCTAGTGTAAGTGGGTTTGTCTTTGGGCTGGATGCTTCTCCTATTTCATGAGTTTTTGGAATGTATCTCTCATGTCTAGTTTTGTTTGTAGGTCGAGAGGGTTTGGATGGATTAGAATAGGTAGGGCATTTATGCAAAGGGGACTCTTCCTCATCTTGATCGTTAGACTCAAAATTTTCCTCAAACACACTATTTGTAATAGATTCTAACATACTCAACTCAGAATGGATGGATAGGTTAGATTCTTCTACTACAATATCCCATGAAATCCTATTTTTATATGCTTTATGTAAAACTATTAGTTTTATCAACCCATGATGGGCGATTAAGTGAAACTTGGGAATGCCTTCAGAATTTTTAGGCTAGACTCCTTTAATCGTAGCTTTAATTGAGCGGTAAAGAAAGTATGGGAGGTTTATGATACAATCCTAGTGCCTAGGGTATTTAAGGTTCAACATCATATTGAGGTGGTAACCCCCACAATTAGATAGTCTCCCTTCTAGTGCAAATAATTTCATAAGAATTGTAATAGCTTCCTACCATTTTATAGGGAGCGATGAAGTCGCTACACCTTTTATCCACCCATCTCTATCTCGGATTACAATGCATCTTTCCATGAACCTTTCAACCATATGATTTACCCCTTTGTAGGTAGATTTATAATATTTTTGGCTGACTTTTGAAAGGATTAGAACCTTGAATATTAGGCTGGTGATGATTTTAATTTGAATTTCACCTATGTGGGTCACCATGGTCATGGGATCACAGTTCATGATGAAATACTTTTCCATGCTGGTCATGCCCATGGAATTTTGTTAGGGCATCCCACCAGCACGCCTCTTCGAATAATTGCTTCACGATATCACTAGGGTTCTAGGTCTGGATAGACAAGGGTTAAATTCATTTATGGAAAGTAGATCTAGGAATAATGGTTATTTTAATTGATAGGGTTGGGTTTTAGTGGAAGATAGGTAAGGTAGTTTGGAATCTACTTCAACCTTTAGAATTTTATCATGAAATTAATTAGCTGATAGGAAAACCTATAAATGAAATAAAAAACATTTACATGCATATAAGACATAAAATAAATTCATGTGCATATTCGTATCTCTTGACCCATGCATAAAAACGTACATCAAATGTTTTTTAATGCATTGTTATATATGTATTTCTTTTTCTACATGATTAATCAAAGGGTTTCCTTAAATTATAAAAGAATGATTAAAGAAAAGGATATAATAACGTATTTTGCAATTTTCATTTTATAAAATATCTTCTATTAAAAACAAGTATTTCTTTTTTTAGAATGTGTTTGCCACCTTACCTACTCGTCTTCGATTAATTTTACACTGTTGTCAACCTTGTTAATTCCTTCAATGTCTTTTGTCTACAATCCTCATTCAATCTTCATCATTGCTAGTAATTTTTGTATTCTACTTAATGGATTCATTTCTCAGCCATGGTGGTTTCATCTTTGATCATGCAAAGGATTCCCATTCATAGTTATAGAGCTTGTTATGAAAATATTAGGGTTAATTTTATTTTTAGGTTTATCATGCAACATAAAACATGGGTAAATCTTAGCCCTTCGTTTCTCTTTGATCAATGACTCATAACTCTAATCCATCGTACCCCTTATTATTTTCTTCCTGCATCCAAGTGTCAATGATCAACCTTCTTCATGCGCGGTGGTCAGTGCTAGATTGCAGGGAAAGATTTCATCAATATCATGTGAATTAAATCAAACCAGATTATAGCCCTCCATTTCCTCCTAATCGATGATCGAGAACCATAATCTGTGGCATATTTTCTTATTGGTCCATATTTCCAAGTGTCGATAATCGACACTTAGTGTCATGTTATGGTCGAATCTCTTTGCATGTTTCATATTTTGGCACAACGATTCCCACCACCTTGCTTGGGGTAAGATAAAAATAAAAAAATAATAAATTAATGTCTTGAGTTTGACTGTCGAAGGGGAATTATTTTTATATGATAAAACTTAAAATATTTAATCCTAATTTCCCTTTAGACTTGTACACATTTATCCTTTTCATCGACATTTATTGTCGTTCCTTAACACATGCACTTCCTCTATTCTTTCATCTACTACCATGTCTCAATACAAATGCCTTATTCATTCGGTGTCTTTTGTTATGCCTTCTACATGTACAATCGGCTTCCTCATAGCACTTTCACCATACTTCAAATTTTAATCTTTCTATAATGCCCTATTTATTTATTTACCTCTTGGTCTATGTACACATATTCATTTCCATGAATTGGTGGTATTTGGTTTATGCTTTACCTTTTCTTCTGAAAATGATTAATTGAAATATGTTCACGACATCCTTTCTTTAACCAATCATAAATATACGTGTCGTCCTTAGTAATCTAGGCTGTAATTTTTTATGTCTTAATGCAAAGTTTAGAGTGTTCAATTTGCTAAACTAAAACTTATACATACAATTCCCAAAGTCACTTCTTTGTCATCCAATTCTACTATGCATTATTTCCAATACTATGTCTGTGTTTTGATTTCCATACCGAGATTCATAGGGTTGAAAAATATTAGTATCATGGTTTTTGTGATAATTATTTAAATATTCATACAAGTTTTCCTCTTCTTCTTCAAAATCCCTTGCATAAATAAATTTTAATGATTACTTTATATGATTTTGCGTTGACATGTGTCATCTTATTTTGTGTAAATATGAGTGTTTAACACTTAGAATTTTTTATTAAATGTGCTACAAAAACTGTATACAAAAAATATCTACGAAATATGTCTACAAAAAATATCTATAGAAACTATCTACAAAAAATATCTACAAAAGTTGTCTACAACAACTATCTACGAAAAATATCTACAGAAAATGTCTACAACAACTATCTATAGAAAATGTCTACAGAAACTATCTATGGAAAATGTCTACAAGAGCTGTCTACAAAAACTATAATTGTAGAGTTGAAATAATACTTTACCTGATTCTTCATTCCTCATTTTATATTTTTCTCCCCCCTAAACTATATCATGAATTTTGAATGAATCTTTTCCTTACCTCCACCAAACTGTATTTTTGGCTATATAGCCAAAACATGATAGAAAGGGTTTATTTTGTAAAAAATTATACTATGGCAAATATTATATATATAGTAATTTGATTTATTTATTTAGTTAATAATATGGGAGGGTTTACTTTATGTATTATTTATACCTGGTAAGCCATTAAATAGGCTTGTAGAATATTGTACTTACCTTCTTGTATTCTAAATGATCCCATGGTCTTATTAACAATTCCTTCTAATGCCCTAGGGATGTTATTTTTTCTTATTTTACTTCTTTTAATTTCATTAAGGATTTCCATGTAAGAGAAAAATAATAGGTGTATCTTGATATCAATCATCAATATTTGCAAAATATAACTTCATCAAAGGCTTAGGTGCTTTCAAAACTTGTTTTAGAAGAGAACAATAGAATAGTTATTCTATTATCATCTTGATGGCCTTTCCTATACAAATCCACATCTATTTGGTATTCTTATAGGGATGCAAAGCTTTGGGTAATTGGGTTCCCAACTACTTTTATCAAAGTTATGATGGGAATTGTAATCCTATCCTTACTACTATTTCTCTACAAGTGAATATTTGAGGCTTTGAGAATTCAAGCCACAATTTTGTAGGATAAAATAGACTATGATATATGTATGGTAATGTGATGATGGTATGGAAAAGTTCTTATGAATCTGTTTTACTTAGGTATAAATGATCTAGAGTTTTTTTGCAAAGAGTCAAACATCCTAGTGATCTTAAACAAATTCATTTATTCATCTCATAAATCGATATGGTTTCAAGCATCTTAAGGACCAATTATGTGGAGTGAATGTTTATTTCTTATTATAAGGATTGACTAATCCAATGGTCACTTATGCAAAAAAGTTAGCTTATCTATGAGTATCCATAGGTCTTATATAGAATTGGTGCTACCATGTAAGGATACCTTATTGCTAGGTAGGTTCCATTCAATCCATTTTTGTCAAGAGGATCACCACAAAATTTTTGAAACACTAAGAATTCTAGGGATTCAAGATCCTTTCCCTTATTTTATTGTATTTTATTTGGGATACTTACTCGTTTTAAGAAAGAGCAAGAGGTTTTTTATTTATTTTTGGGGTACTTGTTTGTTTTTAGGAAGATCAAGGAAATTCTGATTGCTTTTAGGATACTTGATCATTTTAAAGGAGAGCAAGGGATTTTTTTTTTTCAAGGGTGAAATGGGAGCTTGTCCTTTTTCCAATTCGTTAGCTTTCTAGACTATGCACATAATTGGATAAGTAGGGAAAACTATTTACTTTATGACAATAGTAACGTCATAAGTTATTCTTTCCCAAACTTTACAATGTTTTTATTTGTTATAATGTGTGTAGTCCAAGAGAAAACTTGAATGAATACGAACAACCTATGGTACTTTAAGGATTATTTGATTTTCAATGGAGATTTTATTAAAACACTAGGGGTGGCTGAGTGATTGAAAATACCTAGTTTTTGATTAGAAAACAAAATGTTATGCATGATGTGGAAATAGTTTCCCTACAAATTCTTAGGCTGATCTATCCAAAAATATTGAGACTGAATATTGATGAAAAAATTAAAGATATTGGACTCCATCATGAAACAAAGGAAGTATATTTAAAGAGTGGTTTTTCATGATAATCTTCTTTCATATACCAAGTGGTATATAATAGTAATATATATATATATATTTATTCTTAAATATTATTCTTATGTATATATAGGTATATTATATATATATATATATATATATATATATATATATATATATATATATATATATATATATATATATATATATATGAAGAAAAAATAGAAGTTGTTATTCAATAATAGTTGATTGCGGTTCAGAAATACATTGCAAATCAACCTGTTGCTTAATGGTTTATTGTAAATTTTAAGCCTATGCCCATTTACTAGTAGTTTTCTTGTTGAATCATCTATAGGCTTAAGTTTAAGTGTACCATTTCCAAATATTTCTTCAATCTCATAGGGTCCTAGCCATATTATCCTTAACTTACCTTGAAAATCTTGGTAGAGGGAGTCCAATAACATGGCCCAGTCTTCTTATTGAAATGTTCATGGTACGATGTTTTTATCATACCATTTATTTATTTGTTATTGAGTTAATTTAGTCCTGTGTAATGCCTCTAGTCTTCTTCCATCTAGAATATTTAACTTTTCCAATATATCTTTTCGTGCTTGATCCAAGTTCATGTCAAGTTGTACCATTGTACGAAGAGTTTCTATCTCAAATTCAATAGGTATAATATCCTATTTTCCATAGACCATTTCATAAGGTGATAATCCTATGGTGGTTTTCCAAGTTGTGTTATATGCCCATACAAATTCTTGTATTCT
The DNA here is from genome assembly GCA_028583015.1 of Wollemia nobilis. NCBI lineage: Eukaryota > Viridiplantae > Streptophyta > Pinopsida > Araucariales > Araucariaceae > Wollemia > Wollemia nobilis. The sequence continues at coordinate 6,476,417 of JAQPPZ010003305.1, read as the reverse complement.
TTCTACCCAATAAACCCTATTAATAGTTACAGTTTTTGTAATGATATTTTCAAGTTCTCTATTTATAACTTCTACTTATCCATTAGCTTGAGGGTGATATGGTGAAGTATTTTTGTGTTTTATTTGATATATTTTAACAAAATTTGCTATCACTTTGGAGAGAAATTGAGATCCATGATCTGAAACTAGTTCTCTAGGTGCTCCAAAGCATTGCATGATATTTTCATAAAAAAATTGCCTATAGGTTCAGCTTGTGCTCATGATAAGGCTTCTACTTCAGTCCACTTGGTGACATAATCTGTACACACAAGTATGCATTTATTATTTGCACTTGGAGGGTCTATTTTTCCAACAAAATTAATTCCCCATTTCTTGAATGGTTCAAACATTATTTGCGGTACCAAAGGCATCTCCATTGAAGGTGTATATTTACTAGCCCTTTGGCAAGCATCACATATATCAATAATATTGAAGGTATCTTTATTCATAGTAGGCCAAAAGTAACTAGTTTGAAGCATTTTATTGACTATTATTTGAGAAACATAATGGCCTCCACAAAGTTCTTCATGTGTTGTTTGAATGATATCATATACATATTATTCTTGCACACATATTCTAATTACTTTATCAGGACAATATTTAAACAAGACTCCATTAATCCACATATAAAAAGCACTTTTATGTATTAGTTTCCTACGCTCATGGAATGCAAAATTTTGAGGTATTTTTCCTATTACTAAATAATTTGCAATATCAACATACCAAGGAGTGAAAATAGAGAGAGAAAAAAAATGTTCATCTGAGAAATTATCAAGAATTAACTCATCATAAAATATTTGCATACAAGACAAGTGACCTGCAATGATATTATCCTTGCCTATCTTATCTATAATTGTGACATTAAATTCATGCAATAAGAGAAGCCACCTAACCACTCTACCTCCCACTGTAGCTTTATTCATTAAGTATCTTATGGCAAAGTGATCAGTGTAAATAAATACTTCATACCTTGTTAAGTAATGTTTGAATTTATTAATAGCATGGACTACAACTAAGAACTTTTTTTTAGTAACTATGTAATTTAGTTCAACCCCATGTAAATTTTTACTTACATAATAGATAGCATAAGGTATTTTGTTCTTTATCTATTACAATACTACCCCTATTGCATATCCGAAAGCATCATAATGTATATGAAAGGCTAATCTCCAGTTTGGTCCCCTCGAGATTGGAGTAGTAGTAAATTTATTCTTTATAATTTTGAAGGTTTTCTGACATACTTCAGTCGAATTAGTTTCACTTTATTTGGTTAAGAGCTTAATCATAGAAGTAAAAACTTTTTTGAATTTTTAATGAATCTACAGTAGTATCCTACATGTCCTAAGAAAATCCTTAACTCTACTTATATTTTTGGATGTTGGATGGATTAGATAGATTGCATTTTTGTATAATATAATTTAACACCTTCCTATGATATGTAATTTCCTAAAATAATACCTTATTTCATCATCATGAAACACTTCTCATGACTCAAAGAGAGGTTTTATTATTGGCATATAACTAGAATTTTTTGTAAACTTGAAAGAGTCTCTTCAAAGGTGTTACCATAGACTATGAAGTCGTCCATATAGAATTCTACATATTCATTAATAAAATTAGTAAAAATAGCTAAAAAAACCCTTAGAAAAGTTGCAGGTGCATTGCATAATACAAAAGGTAAAACTTTATAAGCATAGGTGTCCACAGGACATGTGAAAGTTATCTTTTCTTGATCTTCTTCAGCTATAAAAACTTTATTGTACCTACTAAAACCATCCAAAAAACAAAATTATTTCTTTATAGCCAAGGTGTCAAGAACTTGATCAATGAATGGTAAGGGAAAATAATCCTTCTTTGTCACTTTATTCAATTCCTTGTAATCCACACAAATCCTCCATTTACCATTCTTTTTAGGGAATATTACTAATGGTGATACACATTGGCTGTAAGAAATTGGATATATAAATATTGCATTTAAGAGTTTAATGATTTCTTCTTGAACTACATCTTTCATAGCTGGATTCAATCTTCTTTGGGGTTGTCTTACTAGGTGGCAACCGTATTGAATAGATATGTGATGGGTATAAATGTTTGGGTGTATTCCTTTCATATCCTCATAGTTCCATGCAAATATCAGTTTATTTTTATAAGCACATATATCAATTGTAATTCCTATATGCTTATAAGCTCATTATTAATTTTCAAAGTCCTTCCCGATGTGATATCTATTTATTTGAAATTTTTGGTATTTGCATATATTCTCATCATTTCATGTTTAAGCACATTTAAGTGATAGTCATAAAGTATCAATTGTTGAGTTTTACTTATACTTGCTTCGTTATTGGCCATAGCAGGTTCAAATAAACAACTGTTATCTTAACATTGATCTTCCGTTTGATCTCCTAGAAGAAATGATAATGGTCCCTCAATTCCTTGTTGTAGATGTTCACTCAGAATATTAATTGATAAGGTTTGAATATCATCCAAATCATGAGGGAAATTATGCCATAGTTGTTTTGGAAAATATTTATCTAATGTTTATTTAGGAAATTGGCTAAGATATTTAGTGTTCCTACGATCATAAATAGTCATGTTTCCAGATCTATAGCTAATGTAGGCATCATATTTTTCAAGACATGGGCATCCTATAATTAAGGGATGTCCTCCTAATTTATTTTTTATTTATAAGACTACAAAGTCTATAGGGTACTCCCATGAAATTATAGAAACTATAACATCTTCCAATTTTCCTTCTGGCCTAACAATAGACCTATCTACAAGTTGGAGTACTATAGAAGTTGGTTTGTAATTTGTGTACTCTTAAATTTTATGTTTTTTCTTTGGTCATGATATTAATAGTAGCTCCTAAATCAACCAAAACATTTTTCAAGGCTATTTTACCAATGTGAATCGTGAGTATAAGTATTCCAATATCTGTATATTTTGGTAATAACCCACCTCCAATCATTATCTCAGACAATTATCCAATAACTTGAATTGTTTGAGTTTCATTCTTATTTTTCCTTATAGAATTTGTGCATATGTTCTTGATTAATTTGGAATAGATAGGAATATCCTTAATGGCTTGTAATAGAGGAATTTTAATGGTGATATTTTCTAACTCTTGGAGGAAATTGAAAGTTGGTTTAGATGGTTCTTTTGGTATTGTCAGTCTTTCAAGAAATGGTATCTCTACTTATTTCATTTGAGTAATTTGGATCTCTTTTTATTTTACTAGAATATTTTTTAGTAAAACTTCCACCTCTTCTTTAGACCTCTCATATTTGTTTACTTTTTTAGATAGATTCTCTAGGGGTTCTTCAATTTCTATGAGAGTATCTCTAGTATTGTCCAATATTTTTCCAAATATTAATTGAATCTATTGGCAAGGTACCATAGATATTGAGCATGTATCATTTGTTTCATAGGCCAATTGAATATTCTTGTTATTATTAGGATTAGGCACAGGTTGAGCTGGTAAAGGTGGCTATTTAGGAGGATTGTTTACATTTTTTGGAGGTGGAAGGAGTCTATTTTGTGGTTGATTTTGAGGTGCCTTCCCCCTAAATTGATTTTGAAAGTTTTTTTGTTGGGGCTACCCTTGAGACTAGATAGGTCCTAACTGATTGTATTGGCCACTCATATTCTAATTAGATGCATTTTTATTTTTTCCTGCCATCTATGGAGGTGAATTTCCATATGGATTAGATATGAATTGAGCCCAAATAGGCATGTTTCAATCTTGATTCGACTTATTCCAATTCATCCAACTTAGAGTATTTGACCGATAATTAGGTATTTTTTGGTTAGAATAGTTAGATTTTGACCAATTAGGTGGACCATTAAATGGATTATTATTTATTTGAATATAAAATAGACATATTTTGCTTCTTCAACCTCAGGTTATTTTATAGCAATCTTGATAGCCAAAATATATTTACAATTTCTGGTATTATGGTTCTTGTCATAGATTTTACAAGTAGAGATGTTAGAAATGTTTGTAATGTTAAGAGGACATTCCCTCAAGTTGTGTTTCTTTCTACATCTGTGACAATATATTTATTCAATGTTTTGCTCCTTTGGTTTCTTATCCATGAGGTCAAGAGATGATGTTAATGGGTTCAATAAATCAATTTTAATATTCTCTAGCATATTACCAATTTTGGCTCTTTTTACTCCCACTCCTAATGATGGGTGCTTATTACTTCATAGTGGCTTATTTCTTGAATAATTTTTGTGAAGATTTACAATTTCTCCTAATTCCATATGATGAATATCCACTTTACCATAAATTTTAGTATGTCAAGGACATCTTCCTTCAACCCTTTAAGAAAAAAATATTTTTGAATTTCTTCATCCAACTCAATGTTTATTCATGATCCCACAAATGATAATCTTCAAGGGATTCATCATATTTTTTATTCATGTGAAACAATTTGGTTTTCTTATCACAAAATCTATGATAATCATAATATCTCTCAAGGAATATGTATTTTAACCCATGTTCTCCATCCCATCAGTTACAAAAAATTTCTACTAGACCCATAAACCATAATAAGGCTGCATCCTTAAGTGTGGAAGGAAATAATCTTAGTTTCTGCTCATGAGTGGTGTAAAAATAGGCTTGGCACATGTTGAGTGTTAATTTTACCCAATTGTGAAATTACACTCTCCCTTAGGGTTTGGATTCCAAAACCCTCTCTTGCAAATAAGTTAAATAAAATAACTTCTCCAAGGTCTTTGCTATATTAGCATTTGCATATGTGTATTATTAATCTCAATAAAAATATATCAATTCAATGCTAGGAACACCTTAGTGATTGCAAGTAACTGTAAACAAGGGGCATGTGTTGGTTTATTTTACCATGTTCCTTTAATGATTGTTCATGAAACCAAAACAAAGCAAATTTGAATTGGCCCTCATATGACCACAATGTAGTACCTTAATTCCTTTTATCTTGAGGAGTTTAAGGTAGATTTTATCTTCCCTTATTAAGTAGGTTTTAAATAAGTTTTATCTTGTATTAAATCCTACTTAAATCACGAAAATGAAGATCAAAATCTATCTATGAATGTAAATCTGAAATGAGGAATAAGCTCATTAAATGTAGCTTCTTATCATGAAGATAAAGATAGCCTTTGATATGATTAACAAATTATTCCTCTTTGGTGAAATTAATTTTCATAAATAGATAATAATTCATTGCCTAAAAATAGAGGCTTTTAAAATGTCATTTTAATTATCCCTCTTAAATGAAATCATTTTCATTAAGAAGAAATAATATGATGCTTTAAAACCATAACCTTCAATGTAATGTACAAATTTCCTCTCTTTTATGAAATCAAAATTTTCATAAAGAAAGGGACGATTAATGCTATAAAAATGGAAACTTATGGGATGCCATTAAAATTTACCCCCTTTAATGAAATTGGAATTTTTGTAAAGGAAAATTCATTTTATGTTTGCAAATGAAATATGACACTGAAAAGGTGAGATTTGGCCTCAAAATAGAAAAATTGAAATTTTAAAATTTGCAATAAAACAACAACTTTAAATAATTTTTTAAAATTCAAAATGACTTCGAGCAAAAACGTACGAGTGCAAAATGGAACTTTAAAGTATATTCTATGCAGTCGTGCAATTATTTTGGATTTTGAAATTTTTTTAACTTTTATTTTAATGCCTGAAAATTAAAATAAAATCTGCAAAAATAAAATTAGAAAAAAAAATGGAAAACTAAAACAGAAAATGTTGTAACTTCAAATTTCTCCACAAACCCTACAAGCATGTAAATTCTACACCAAAACCAGCATTAGCGTTATTCGTATTTACGCAATCAACTACTAATGCAGTGCGATCTTCTAAGGAATGGGGTGCAATATGCAAGAAATAAAACAAATTAACCATCAAAGATGCATAAAATCTGATTATTTCCATAATATTGCAGGTGAAAAATATTCAATGTTCAATATTGTGTGCAGAAAATACAGCCCCTAAAATAGGCATAAAATGGAAAAAACAGCCCAACAGTTTGGCAAACAACTTTCAAAAATCTGGCCCAACATGGTGCAACCAGGTCTCAAAAAATCCAGGCCATGTTCTCTGCATCAATCTGGTTTTTAAAATATTCAATAACCCTTTCATTTCCTCTCTCCTACGTTTGGTTTTCCCTTCTTTTTCACTTTGTTGTCTTACCTCATTTGGGCTTCCTCTTGTCCTTCTGATCAGGAAATGAGACAACTTTTTTTATTTTTTTTATTTTTTATTTCCAAAACGCTCCATCGTTTCCATTTCACTTTTGTGTTGATTAGACAAGCATAACTATCCAAGGTTGCTTAATTAGTAAAGTCTTCTGACATCGCTACAGATATAGCGAGCATGCTATTTATATTAGCCCACATTGGCTTTTCCTCATTATAAAATAAAAAGAACCCATAGTAACTAGGGCCTATTTATATTAGGCCACATTGGCTTTTCCCCATTATAAAATAAAAAGAACCCGTAGTAACTAGGGCCTATACTATTTATATCATAATGCTTGATATTCACTGTCATTTTTTTACATACCCCTACGACCAATGTGCATATACATCGATGCGAATCCACTGATTCTTTGGGAAAGCCGTGTTAAGACTTGATGAAATGACTATATCCCCTGCTTCTAGCTAGCACCACAAAACTCCATCGTTGTACTCTTCAACGTGCGCTTGCATGTCCTATTCTAGCTGATTATTTTTCATCGTGTTAGATGTTGTGTATTCATTATTTTATCTCCACGATTCCAATCCATGTAGATGTTGATTTTGAAGTTGATGCTGATTTCCTCTATCATCTACGACAAACGCCCAGTCCTTCTTCGTGGCTGAAATATAAGCTCTCTGAAAACCTCCACATTCACACGTTCAACGACTTCAAACCCACTATTTGGAATGCACCAACGTATATTTATTTGTTGCCATTTCATTCCATGACTGACCTTTACTCCTGTGCGTGAATACCCAAAGGTCCGAATCTCTCCCACATCCTGTGTATTCAATCTTTAGCAGCACCCGGACCTCGTGATTGCCATAACTGCCGCTTTGTTGTGCCTTTCGAGTCCACCCACTATCGATGCATACAACGATCATGGCATATGAACATGTCACAAACTATTTTTGCGTTGATACCTCACATAGCTCCTGTCGTCCATGCAATCTCCCACACTTTTACCATGTGTATGGGTCATAGCTCATAATTGGGTACATTGATTTGCTGCCTCCACGGCCATCGGGAGAGCTAACGAAAACCACGACATGGGGGAACGTCTCATTCTTTTTTGACATCTGTGGGCAGCCAGTGGCTCCCAGTAGAAGCCTCATAACTACGGCTCGATTGCATCTCCTATGTCCTCCCATTTGGTCACCGTATTGATTTATCTTGCTGCACTACGTATCCATATTTAACACCCGAATGTAGACATTATCGCTGCTCTCGGTTATCATTGTGGCTGTTAAAATCTTCTCATCTAAGCTCCCCAAACCAAACATCAAAACCATCGTGTCTATCATAATGTGGGCCTTGGAGATCGCATCCTAAGTGGTGGTCATCATCTACGTTGGCGCTCTATCACTCATTTTTTTAATGAGAAAATAGCATGCAAGATATATTGCCATTTTCCTTTGTTTTGGGTTTATTTTTTTGCGTCGCCAGGGTTCTTCATTTTTGTTATTGATCGTCGAATATGTTTGCTTCGTCATGGATCATCCCCCAAAAATGTCATTGATTATCGTCGCTTAAGTAACATGCCACATCATCGCCGTGACATTAGGAAGAGACTCCACTATTAAAACATCCACTATCACTTCTCGCCCATGATCGACGCTTTCTTCAAAACTTCACACTAAAAATTTGTCTATACTGCTATGTCTTTCGCTCTCGTCATTTAGTGCTATCTTATCGCCAAGACATCATCGACATCGTAGTTCTAATGTCGCATCTACTAGTGCATCCTCGCGGTAGTCGAACTCTATTTTAAATCATGCTTTCATGAATCCCAACAGAATCCAGCCATTAACTTTTGCATAATCAGGACCCTATCTCGAGGCTATCGAATCCTCCCTGCACTTTGATCGCTGGCTACTGCGTGGGGTTCCCATCTACCGACTATCTCATTCCTTTCAACGTTCGCATGATGAATTCATCCGCCGACCACATATACATTTCGATAGCCTCCAATTGTTGTCGTGTCATCCATCTAGGCAAGCCGTCCATTGATTCGTCAAGCTTGCCACCTCATCTACTCGTCTACAAGCACATTTATGTCCCACATGACATCTTCTGGTTGGTCCCTATCGCCAAGTGGGTCCCACGCAATAGCTGAGAAGTCCCTCGAAGTCCTTCGACGAGTTTTGTATCTAGCTTCTAACGAAGACATCTCTCTTTTTCTTATCATCACCTGCACGTGCGGCGAAAATGCATATTAGCCTATTACTTTAAACCAAGACTACAAAAACTAAAATGAATTGTCTGTTTATTTAAAAGACAAAATCTTAACTTAAATAAACTAAAAAGGAATTGATACATTATTTTATTTTTTTAAATATTAATTTTAATTTTTATATTGTATAGATATATCTACAAATATATATATACTGTATTTTATTTTCATTGGAATGGTTTTATATATGTAAATAAAATTTTATATATATTACTATTCATTTGATTGAAATTTTTTATTGGAATTGTTGGACATTTTGAGTTCTTAAGTCAAAGTTGTCATTGATATCAAGGAATGAAGTCATCATTAATGTCAAGAAATTTGTCAAAGGTCAAAAGGAACAATAAAAGCAAAAGGGCTCCATAATATTTTTAAATATTATGCGGGAGCATAAGTTAAAAGGTTTTCATAAAAACCCAAAAAGTTTATTGCAAAGCTAAAGGAAGGTTTAATATTTATTTGATAAAATATTTAAATTCAAAATGAATTTAAATTTTATAAATAAATATTATTTATACCAAGGTGCAAAGTGAAAGATGGTTTAAATAAAACCAAAGGGTTTTTAAAGAATTAATTTATAAAATTTAAATTCAAATGAATTTAAATATTTTATAAATTAATAAGCTCCAAAGGAAATTCGAGCACCAACATCTAAAATTCGTTGAAGGAAATTTGAGCGTTAACGTCATGCATGAAGGAGGGAAATTGATATATATACTAATGCCTTAGAGGCATTTTAATTTATCCTTTTACTCAATTATTGAATGTGTGCAATTGTGTTTGAATTTGTGAGGAAGAAGAGAAGCGACCATTCTGTTTAAGCACCAACGAATAACATTTAAGGGGAATTACACCAAAAGACCAAGCACCAACTGGGCAAGTGACCTAGTGGCAAAGAGGACAATGCTATAGTGTTGGGTGCAAGGAGACCTGTGTTTGAAATGCAACGACAGTGTTTTGGTAGTTGCATTGCTATTGGAGAGCGCAAAAGGAAAGGCGCACATTTTGCACTAGGCGAGCGGGGAGTATTTTGATGCACATGGTGCTTGTTAGTCCCAAATCTAGCACCTAGCTTGCATGGCATTGGGAGCCATGCTAGGGCGTCGGTTGAGGTTGTACTATGTGTTCGAATCCTCTCCAAGTCAAGGTAATAAATTTTGATTTTAATTTTTGTGTGTTGCCTAAAGTTTAGAGATAAAATGGTGCATGAAAGGATTATTAGTTGGAAATGATTTTTGATAACTTGGAGGAATAAGGTGTTAAGGTTTATTTTAATAAAGTGCTTTGTCATATTGATTTATTGAAATATTAAAAGGATAGAGGGAGCTTCTTGTTTTAGGTATTTTGAGAAAGAAGTGTGTATTGAATATTATTGGGAGATTATAAGGTGTAAGTGGTAATTTACTTTTTGTAAATGTTGATGAATATTTTTCTTAAAGATGGAGTGATAAGGTGTATGTGTGTTTCGATGTTTACATTGTATTGTGAGGAAGTTAATCACTTTATAATTTCTTTAAGCTTGGCAAAGAAGTTTTTGATATATTTTGTAGATTTAGAAGATTACTTCATCATCAAGAAAAAGATATGAGGATATTTTTCAAAGTTTAATTTGATTTGTTAGTTTTCTAAAAAATAAGTTTAGAGTGAAAAGGATTTGATTAGGGTTTCCTTTTGAGTTTGTTTGAGTTAATGCATCAAGTTTTTTTGGAATAAAGAGTTGTGATTAAAACCTTGTTTAGTAAGCATTGTTGTTGAAGATATTGGTTGTGTGAAGAACTTGAACTAGGATTTGAGTATCATTGCTATTTGAATATTGTTTTATAAGTATTGTTGCTGAAGTGAGTTGTTCTGCAAAGAACTTGAACGAGGGTTTGAAAAGAACATGAGTATTATTGTTATGTAATATTTGTTATTGAGCATTGTTGGAAATATTTTGAGTGAGTGTTCATATGGTTGGACTAGGGTTTGTGAGCAAGGGTTATTTCATTGAGTGATTGGTTGAGTAGAATTGGTTGAGCCTAGTCAAGTGAATGTGTGATGTGATTGTTCAAGTTTAATAAAACAAACTATTCTATATTCTGAATTGAGTTGAGAAAGTAATTGAGCATTGTGATAAATGTAGAACATACTGAGTCTCTAATAATTCTCTTTATGTTTATATGAGATTGAAAAAGTTATGTGTGGACTTGTTATGCATATTTGAGGTAAGTCTTTGAGGAGACTTGTGGACTGATTTTGTTTGATATTTTTGTGGAAGCTTACAATACAGATTTGATTATGTTCTAGAGAGGACTTATTGAGCAAATTGGACAAGTTCTAAGTGGACTTGTTGAGCATATTTGAGGAAGTTTTGAGTGGACTTGTTGAGAAGATTTGAGCAAGTTCTGAGTGGACTATTTGAGCAGATTGAGCAAGTTATGAGTGGAGTTGTTGAGCATATTGAGCAAGTTTTGTTTGAACTTGTTGAGCAGATTTGAGCAAGTGCTGAGTGGATTTTTTGAGCATATTTGAGCAAGTTTTGAGTGGATTTGTTGAACATATTGAGCAAGTTTTGTGTGAAATTTTTGAGCAAATTTGAGCAAGTTCTAAGTGGACTTGTTGAGAAAATTTGAGCAAGTTTTGAGTGGACTTGTTGAGTAGATTGAGCAAGTTTTGTGTGAACTTGTTAAGCATATTTGAGCAAGTTCTGTGTGAACTTGTTGAGCATATTTGAGCAAGTTATGTGTGGACTTGTTAAGCAGATTTAAGGACTTGTGAAGTAGATTTTAGTGCATATTTGAGGATAGGTTTGTGTTAGACCAAAGATATATATTGAGCGGATTTGTGCTAGACTAAAGGACTAAGTTTAGTGCAGATTTGAGACAGATCTTTGGAGGTGAAAAATTAGAGAGGACAATACTCTCTAGTGGATATATATCCATAAGCCAAGGTAGTGAGAATAGGTCTTCTGAGTGGGGACAAGAGTCTTCAGTGGAGAGCCACAAGCTAGTGTAGTGGAGGCAATAGTATTATAGGGGATTGGTGTCTCCTTTGGACAAAGGTCCATAAACATTGTAATAGAGAAAGGATTCTCAATAGATTGATTGAGAAAATTTTAGTGAAATATTTTCTCCGTGGAGTAGCCCACATTGGGTGAACCGCATAAATTGTCGTATCTTTATTGTGTGTGGTTATTTTTGCATTGTTTTGATTAATGTTGTTGATATTGATATATATACATTGCATAATATTGATTTGAAAAGAAAAGTAAAAAGTGATCTTATACTATTTACCCCCTCTCTCAGTATAAGCTTATGTTCTTCAATTGGTATTAGAGCAGGTTCCTTCAAAATATTTTAACAGCTTGAAGGAAAAGCTAACAAGAACATAATGGATTCTAATAATGGATCCTTAGATAATTCAACATCAGTATTTGATGGAAGTGACTATATATATTGGAGCATGAGAATGAAGATCTACCTGATGGCACTTGGCAATGAAATTTGGGAAGCATTTGATATTGGATACGATCCCTTAATCAATCCTCCTATAGATAAGGAAGGTAAGCTCCTACAACACTACAATTCAAAAGCAATGAATTCACTTTTGAGAGGTTTACATAGAACAGAGTCTATAAAAGTTATGCATTGTAGAACTACAATAGATATGTGGGATAAATTACAAGGTATATATGAAAGAGATAAAAGTTTCAAGAATGCAAAGATACGAAATATCAAAGGATAATTTGAAGCATTAAGAATAAATGATGAGGAAAATATTAGTACTTATCTAATTTGAATTGTTGAGCATATTGAGCAAGTTTTGTGTGAAATTTTTGAGTAGATTTGATCAATTTCTAAGTGAACTTGTTGAGAAAATTTGAGTAAGTTCTGAGTGGAATTGTTGAGTAGATTGAGCAAGTTTTGTGTGAACTTATTGAGCATATTTGAGCAAGTTCTGTGTGAACTTGTTGAACAGATTTGAGCAAGTTATGTGTGGACTTGTTAAGCAGATTTAAGCAAGTTCTATGTGGACTTGTGAAGCAAATTTTAGTGCATATTTGAGGATAGGTTTGTGCTAGACCAAAGATAGATATTGAGAAAATTTGTGCTAGATCGAAGGACTAAGTTTAGTGTAGATTTGAGATAGAGCTTTAGAGGTGACAAAGTAGAGAGGACAATAGTCTCTAGTGGATAGATATCCATCAGCCAGGGTAGTGAGGATAGGTCTTCTGAGTGGGGACAAGAGTCTTCAGTGGAGAGAGATCCACAAGCTAGTGTAGTGGAGGCAATAGTATTCTAGGGGATTGGTGTCTCCTTTGGAGAAAGCTCCATAAATATTGTAATAGGGAAAGGATTCTAAAGAGATTGATTGAGAAAATTTTAGTGAAATATTTTCTCCATGGAGTAGCCCACATTGGGTGAATCACATAAATTGTGGTATCTCTATTGTGTGTGGTTATTTGTGCATTGCTTTGATTATTATTGTTGATATTGCTATATATACATTGCATAATATTAATTTGGAAAGAAAAGTAAAAATTGGTCTTATACTATTCACCCTCTCTCTCAATATAAGCTTATGTTCTTCAATTGGTATTAGAGTGGGTTCCTTCAAAATATTTTAACAACTTGGAGGAAAATCTAACAAGAACATAATGGATTCTAATAATGGGTCCTTAGATAATTCAACACCAGTATTTTATGAAAGTGACTATAAATATTGGAGCATGAGAATGAAGACCTACCTAATGGTACTTGGAAATGAAATTTGGGAAGCATTTGGTATTGGATATGATCCCTTAATAAATCCTCCTATAGATAAGGAAGGTAAGCTCCTACAACACTACAATTCAAAAGCAATGAATGCACTTTTGAGAGGTTTGCATAGAAGAGAGTCTATAAAAGCTATGCATTGTAGAACTACAATAGATATGTGGGATAAAATGCAAGGTATATATGAAAGAGATAAAAGTGTTAAAAAAGCAAATATACGAAATCTCAAATGGCAATTTGAAGCATTAATAATAAATGATGAGAAAAATATTAGTGCTTATCTAATTTGAATTGATGAGGTTGTTAATGACATGCAAGGAATTGGAATGAAGATTGATGAATCAGATGTTTGTAATAAAGTCTTAAGAACTCTTCTAAAAAGATTCAGTGAAAATATTTTTGCTATAGAAGTATCAATGGATGGTGATTCTTTGATAAGAGATATGTTGCTTCGTATGCTTACAACATTTGAGATGAGAACAAAAGATCCTATTCCCTAGAAGGAAGCAATCAAGAAGATAAAGGGTACGAAGTCAGAATTAAGCAGTGAGTAATACAGTGATGAAGAAGATAATTATGGTAGAAGGGATAAGGATTCTAGAATATCCAAAGATCTAAAATTTGTTAAATTTTTCAAATATGAAAAGTATGGTTATTTTACAACAGATTGTCAAGAACCTAAGAATAACAATGGTGAAGAAAAATAGGATCACAGAAATAGGGAATCAGAAAGATACAAGCACCAGAATAAAAACAAGGATGGGCAAAGCAAACAAGGAAATAAGTTCTTTCAAAGATAAAATAGAAGCTACTATGCAGATAAGGAAATTAATTACTCAAGTGATAGTGATGCTAGTTTTTCAGATAATGATAGATATGAAGTCTTGTCTATGATTGAAGAAAAAGAGGAAGTTAAGATAAAGACTCTAGTAATTCTCAAGTGTTTTAGATGTGGTAACTTTGGACATCTTGAAGATAGTTGTACAAGGGATGGTTATAGTTTCAGTGATGATGAATATGAAGATACACTTGAAGGACTAGAAGAGAATATTCTAATGTCACTAGAAAAAGGAATAGATGATCATATAGAAGATAATCCAATAGAAAATAAAGATGTGGACAAAGGTAAAAAAATAGAGGAATATTCAAAGAAATATGGATATGATCTCAAGGGAGAACTCATTTATGCCCTTGACATGGGAAAGAAGGTAAGAAAGAAAAACTCTAAACTTGAAATTTGGTTTCAAGAATGTGATGAAGAGAGAAGATTGCTTATATAATATTTAGAAAAATCAAAATCTAAGGCGAAAAGGTTCAAGGATAAGTTAGAAGAAAAGATATTAGAATGTGATAAGTTAGCACAAGAAGTGGCACTACTAAGAGAATATTTAGAGGACTTCAAGGTCAAGATGAAAGGGTTTAAAAATAGCTCAAATAACTTGGATAAGTTCATCAAGATACAAAAGACTACATCAAGCAAAATAGGTCTTGGATTTGAACGAAATCAAAAGAAATGGGAAGGAGAGTCAACCTCAAGTTTTGCAGGAGAAGAAAATTACTATGAAGATACTTCAGAATAAAAAAATGTAAAATAAAGTGAGACATCTGAGGATGAGTTAGACAATAGAGAGTTCAAAAAATATAGGAGCAATGTACAAAGAAGATATAAATGGAACAACAATTAGAATAAGTCAAGAGATACTAGGAGACCAATGAGGTCAAGACAAGGAAACTTCAATGGAAGATGCTTTTCATGTCACCAATTTGGGCACATGGCTTCACAGTGTAGGACATAGGAAAGACATGAATATGGGAACATATAACTTTTCCATGGGTATTGCTACTCATGTAATCAGTTTGATCACAAGGCAATAAATTGTAGGGTTCATGACAGAAGAAGGTATGGCTTCACTAGGAGAAATCCTAAGATATTTGCACCTCCAAGTAATAATAATATTAAGTGTTATAAGTGCAATAATTATGGTCACACAAAAAAGTGGTGTAGAGCAGACATTTTAGAATCAAGCAGAAACAAGAATAAGAACATGAATATGAACAAAAACAAGAACATGGATAGGGACAAGAACAAGAATAGAACCATGAATATATACAGGAACAAGAACATGGATATGAACAGGAATAGAAACATGAACATAAATATGAACATGGATATAAATAGGAATAGGAACAAAGATAGAAATATAGACATGGATAGGAACATGGACATGGAAAGAAATAGTTAGAGAAATCAAAAGGATTAGATAATAAGTAAATAGGATAAAGGTAAAGAACAATGCCTTCTAGGAGTACAAATACTCTCACCCCAAAATTAACCTCCTCAAGAGGAGGTGGAGGAGGGACTAAGCTAAGAGACTCATTCTTAGCCCCGAGACCCAAAGGTGACCCTTTGCCATTGATGTCAAAGGGGGAGAGATTTGATTAAGGGGTAGAGATTTGGTATTTGAAGAGATCTTTGAGCCAGGGGGAACAATGTCCCAAGGAAAGCAAAATAGAAGAAAAGTCAAGTTTTCAGTAAAAATAATTTGGTTTGCCATCAATGACAAAGGGGGAGATTGTTGGACATTTTGAGTCAAGTAAAATTTGTCATTGATGTCAAGGAATGAAGTCATCATTAATGTCAAGGAATTTGTCAAGAAATAAGTTATCAAAGTTGTAATTGAAATCCAAGAAGAAGCTTCTAATAATATCAAAATTCAAGAGGAACAATAAAGGCAAAAGGGCTCCATAATATTTTTAAATATTATGTGGAAGCATAAGTTAAAAGGTTTTCATAAAAACCCAAGAAAGTTTATTGCAAAGCTAAAGGAAGGTTTAATATTTTTTTGATAAAATATTTAAAATCAAAATGAATTTAAATTTTATAAATAAATATTATTTATACCAAGGTGTAAAGTGAAATATGGTTTAAATAAAACCAAAGGGTTTTTAAAGAATTAATTTATAAAAATTAAATTCAATTGAATTTAAATATTTTATAAATTAATAAGCTCCAAAGGAAATTCGAGCACCAACATCTAAAATTCGTTGAAGGAAATTTGAGCGTTAACATCATGCATGAAGGAGGGAAATTGATATATATAATAATGCCTTAGAGGAATTTTAATTTATCCTTTTTCTCAATTATTGAATGTGTACAATTGTGTTTGAATTTGTGAGGAAGAAGAGAAGCGACCATTCTGTTTAAGCACCAGCAAATAATGTTTAAAGGGAATTACACCAAAATACCAAGCACCAACTGGGCAAGTGACCTAGTGGCAAAGAGTACAATGTTAGAGTGTTGAGTGCAAGGAGACCTGCGTTTGAAATGTAACGACAGTGTTTTGGTAGTTACGTTGCTGTTGGAGAGCGCCAAAGGAAAGGCACACGTTTTGCACTAGGTGAGCGGGGAATATTTTGATGCACATGGTGCTCGTTAGTCCCAAAGCTTGCACCTAGCTTGCATGGCATTGGGAGCCATGCTAGGGCACTGGTTGAGGTTGTACTATGTGTTCGAATCCCCTCCAAGTCAAGGTAATAAATTTTGATTTTAATTTTTGTGTGTTGCCTAAAGTTTGGAGCTAAAAGGGTGCATGAAAGGATTGTTAGTTGGAAATTATTTTTGATAAGTTGGAGGAATAAGGTGTTAAGGTTTATTTTAATAAAGTGTTTTTTCATATTGATTTATTGAAATATTAAAAGGATAGAAGGAGTTTCTTGTTTTAGGTTATTTTGAAAAAGAAGAGTGCATTGAATATTATTGGGAGATTATAAGGTGTAACTGGTAATTTACTTTTTGTAAATGTTAATGAATGTTTTCTTAAATGTGGAGTGATAAGGTGTATGTGTGTTTTGATGTTTACATTGTATTTTGAGGAAGTTAATCACCTTATAATTTCTTTGAGCTTGGCAAAGAAGTGTTTGAGATTTTGGAATATTTAGAATATTCCTTCATCATCAAGAAAAAGGCATGAGCACATTTTCCAAAGTTTAATTTGATTGGTTGGTTTTCTAGAAAATAAGTTTGGAGTGAAAAGGACTTGATTAGGGTTTCCTTTTGAGTGTGTTTGAGTTAATGCATCAAGGTTTTATGGAATAAAGAGTTGTGATTAAAACCTTGTTTAATAAGCATTGTTGTTGAAGACATTGGTTATGTGAAGAACTTGAACTAGGGTTTGAGTATCATTGCTATGTGAAGATTGTTTTATAAGAATTGTTGTTGAAGTGAGTTTTTATGCAAAGAACTTGAACTAGGGTTTGAAAAGAACATGAGTATCATTGTTATGTGAGATTTTTGTTGAGAATTTTTGAAAACATTTTGAGTGTTCATATGGTTGGACTAGGGTTTGTGAGCAAGGGTTGTTTCATTGAGTGATTGGTTGAGTAGAATTGATTGAGCCTAGTCAAGTGAATATGTGAAGTGATTTTTCAAGATAAATAAAACAAACTATTCTATATTCTAAATTTAGTTGAGAAAGTAATTGAGCATTGTGATAAGTTTAGAACATACCGAGTCTCTAACAATTCTCTTTATGTTTCTATGAGATTTGACAAGTTCTATGTGGAATTGTTAAGTAGATTTGAGGCAAGTATTTGAGGAGACTTGTGGACTGATTTTGTGTGAGATTTTTATGGAATCTTACAATACAGATTTGGTTAAGTTATAGAGAGGACTTATTGAGCAGATTGGACAAGTTCTGAGTGGACTTATTGAGCAAATTTGAACAAGTTTTGAGTGGACTTGTTGAGCAAATTTGAGCAAGTTATGAGTGGAATTGTTGAGTAGATTGAGCAAGTTCTGTGTGGACTTGTTGTGCAAAGTTGAGAAAGTTTTGAATGAACTTGTTTATCATATTTAAGCAAGTTCTTAGTGGACTTGTTGAGCATATTGAGCGTGTGAACTTGTTGAGAAGATTTCAGCAAGTTCTAAGTGGACTTGTTGAGTAGATTGATCATGTTCTGTGTGAACTTATTAAGCAAATTTGAGCAATTTATGAATGAAATTGTTGAGAAGATTGATCAAGTTTTGTGTGAACTTGTTGAGCAAGTTTGAGCAAGTTTTGAGTGAACTTTTTGAACATATTTGAGAAATTTCAGTGTGAAATTTTTGAGTATATTTGAGCAATTTTTGTGTGGAATTGTTGAGAATATTTAATCAAGTTCTATGTGGACTTATGAAGTAGAGTTTGGTGTAGATTTGAGGATAGGTTTGTGCCAGACCAGAGATAGAGATTGAGCATATTTGTGCTAGACTAAAGGACTGAGTTTACTGCAGATTTGAGATAGAGCTTTGGAGGTGACAAAGAAAAGAGGACATTAGTCTCCAGTGGATAGAGATCCATCAGCCAGGGTAGTGAGGATAGGTCTTCTAAGTGGGGACAAAAGTCTTCAATGGAGAGATATCCACAAGCCAATGTAGTGGAGGTATTAGTCTTCTAGAGGATCACCAACTAGAGCAGAGGAGAAAGGGTTCTCTTGTGGATATAAATCCATGAACTTGATTTAAGGGATTGGTGTCTCATTTGGACAAAGGTCCATAAACATTGTAATAGGAAAAGGATTCCCAATAGTTTTATTGAGAAAATTTTAGTGAAAGGTTTTCTTTATGGAGTAGCCCACATTGGGTGAACCACGTAAATTGTGGTGTCTCTGTTATGTGTGGTGATTTGTGCATTGATTTTATTACTATTTTTTATATTGTTATCTATACATTGCATAATATTGATTTGAAAAGAAAAGTAAAAAGTGGTCTTACATTGTTCACCCCCCCTCTAAGTATAAGCTTGTGTTCTTTAGAACCAACAATTTCAATAAAAATGAAAATGCTTTAAATCAATATAAATATTTTTAATTTTATTTTTATAAACTATTTGAAACAAACAAAATGAAGAAAAAACAACATTTAACAATAAAGTGTAGAAACATCGACAATAAGAAATGACAATAAAAAATCGTCAAAAACATCAAAAAAATTATTGACAATAAAATATCATTGACAAAAAAAATTCATTGACAATAAATTGACGAAAAATTCATTGATGAAAATTGCAAACCCAAAACTGAGCGAAATGTTTGAAACTCATGATAAAACCAAAGCACTCAAAAATAACAAGGAACATTGGAATTAAATTGCAAATATTGAGGATGGGATATATCGAACAATATCGCTCCAAGGACACCAAAATCACTCACAACCAAAATTTCAAAAGGTGGGTCCCCAAGCTTTGGGGCTAGTTGTGGAGCAGCCACAAAAAATGATGACTCTGCTAGGAAATGCTCCTGAGCATTTTGGTAAGAACCCAACCTAAAATAAAAACACACAAGATCAGAAAAATAAGTGACGTATCGAGAAGGTGGGGGTAAACAACTTTCCATAGAAATAACTAATCCATATGCCTTATCTCAATGTGTGCATACGTGATTCATTTACTACATTTTTGAAAATTCTCTAGATTCCATCATCTCTTTCTGCATTAGGCTATGAAGGTATCGCTTATAATGAAACGACTATAGACAAAGCCCCACTACCAGTCAGGCATCTATAGCCCTAGTGAGGTTTATATAACTCGCCCCTATGTTTTCTCAATGCTTTACAAAGCATATCCTTTTACCCGAGCTATGTCTAGATAGAGCCCTACTATCGGTCAGGCATCCATAGCCTTGATAGAGTTTATCTAGATTTTGTGACTGATTTGATCAAGATTTCCAATGCTCATCCTCTCTCTTTTTTTTCTATTTTTTTCTCTCTTCTTTTTCTCTCTTTTTTATTTTCTCTTATATAAAACTTTTTTTTTCAAAAGAAACACCTTGAAAAGATTCAAGCATCATTGGGGTAAGGTAGCCTACAAGTGAAGCGCTTTAGATTTTCATCTAGGGTTGCATATTGAGATAACTTAATCCTTCCTAATTCCAGAAACACCATTTAATATTTGTGAGTTCCTTGTGGAGCTTTGGATAATATTTCATCGTTCCACTTTCCACCATTTTAGGTCCCAAAATCTGAGTATGATCACCAAATAACTCATCCCCATTTTTTTTAGTTTATCAATTTTTAGATCCAGTACTCTAATATATTAAATAAGATGCTTGAAAATCAAGCTAGAGACCATAAGTTAGCAACCACAAAATATTACCTCAAAACAAGGGAATAACCCAAAACACAAAATTCAAAATACAAACCAAAACTATATACAAATGTACAATATGGTACAAAGCTTGAGCTATCATTTCCCTGGATCCCAAACATGATTAGAACACTTTAAAAGACATATAACATGATACACATGCCAAATGTTGTAGGAATACAAAAAAAAATAAGATTAAGCCAAATAATGCAACAAACTTTAACTTGCCTCTCTCACCCCACAAATTTGGTTTAGTTCCATTAATG
The DNA here is from genome assembly GCA_028583015.1 of Wollemia nobilis. Taxonomy (NCBI): domain Eukaryota; kingdom Viridiplantae; phylum Streptophyta; class Pinopsida; order Araucariales; family Araucariaceae; genus Wollemia; species Wollemia nobilis. The sequence goes on along the minus strand of JAQPPZ010003305.1, from coordinate 6,455,760 downwards.
ATCCTATGGGTGAGATTCAAATCATTAAATTTATTAGAAAATAATTGATCTTGAATTTGATCTTGTCTATTCTTTAATATGTTCATATCACAATTCAATTTATGATTTAAAATTAAGCTTTCCTTTTTGGATACGAGACATTGCAAATGAGAGCCTATTTATAAAAAATTTAAAGCCAAATCATTTTCCAAATTTGTAGGCCAATCAAATTTACGTAACCACTTACAATAATCTAGGATATTTTTTAAATGAGGATTATCATAAATTCGTATCCTAGATTCAATAATTACTTGATTATGTGTTTGATTTAACACTTCAAGCATATCAACTTCTTTTTCATTCAACAAGGCAATATCATTAGTGGTGTGAGGAGTAATTAAGTCAAATTCTTTATCAACCACAAATGGCATTTCATCATTGATAGTATTTGAATCCAACAAGCAATTAGGTAAACCATCACCTAAAGTTAGAATGGTAGAACACAAAGGGTGATATTTTAACTTTTGCATATTCTCATTCGAAAAACCTTCGTGAGCATTTGTAATCTTTACCATTTCTTCATGACTTTTATCATCATCGAATACCTATTTATTAAAGACACCAAAATTAGGCACCCAATTAAAAACACTTCCATCATTTTCAAACAATATGTCTTGTCTATCTAGGGATGGGTCAATTAATACATCTCCATGATCAATCACTTGGGTTATTTTAGATAACGTATAATTTTGAATTGGATCATCAGTGATATTAAACCCAAACCATTCAGATTCTAAAATTTCCTCATTTTGAAATCACATAGACATTGTAGAACCAATAGGTGCATAAAAAATTTTAATTTCTTATCCCTCAAAAGGGCCTAAAGAAAATGATTCTCCTTATTTATCCATGGTTGTAAATTCCTTATCACTTTCTAAAACTTGATGAGATTCGAATCCCTCTTCCAAAACTTTCTCAAATTGTATAGGATTTGTAATATCCTCATGTGAGAAAACAATTGTATTATCCTGCATACCAATTGACACAAAAAAGTTCATTAGAAAGTTTAAAGTGAGCATATTATTCCCATTTCTTCCAAGAATCATAATAATCATATTCCAAAATCAAGTTGTGATGCTCAAATGCTTCTTCATCATCTTTTGATTCATCAACATGTTTATCATCCACTTCATCTTCACCTTCCTTAGATGGTTCAATTATTTCCAAAAGTGGGTTATTTATTGAATTCAAATTTGTAATGCCATCATAATCCAAATTGGTAACCCATGATTCAATTTTATCACACTTTAGAAGGTGTATAAATTCTTGGCCATCAATTTCAACACTATCATCCAATGTATCTTCCAAGAACAAGTGGTGAAATTCTATTATATCTTCGAATTCATGCATTGATTTTCTTTCAATATTACTTTCAACTGCTTTTGATGACCTAGAGGCTTCTAAAAGGAAATCAATTTTTACATCTTGTTTCAAATAGTTACCCAAATATTCCTTTGTCAGTAAACATGACCAAATCATATCTTGATGGATTTGTTCATCTAAATCCTCGTTTGTGGGTAATGATTCTAAATAATTTTTTTCCAAACAGAATGATGATGATTTGATTACAACTTCTTGCTACCCATCCATAGAATTTCTTCTCCAAAATATTCATGCTCTTCAGGACATTCTGAATAGGCATTTACTTCAATGTAAGTCACATTCAGACCTCTTATATCACCTGAAGGAGCATAACATGAAATATCATTAAGATTAGCATCATGAATTTTCTTCCTAGGATGATTTGGATGCATACATTGATGTGCTCATTTTCATAATGGAACCATGTATCTACTTACTTTCTTAACCAACTTATTTTGATCTTTTATTTCCACCACAAGCTCCTTGGGTTGGGTGGTAGAAGTAGTAGGATTAGTTGGATTGATATCAACATGCAAATCTTGAATACTTGTTGCAATGGATCCATGAGTGACCACATGATTCTCTAACCATGGAGTGGTTGGATGGATAAATGTACTCGTGTGAGTGCATGTGGGAGCATAAGTGGTTATGGTAGGATAAAATTGATTGTGGGGCAAAGTATTTAATATCAAATTTTTTTGTGACCATGTTGGGTTTACCGCTGAGGTTTGATTGTAAGACCCTAGTTGTCCTACCATAGGAAATTGCTCCATCCCATAACCTTGTAGCCTTAATTATTGATCTATAATCATAGCTTCCGTGTAGGCCGAGGCAAGATTAGTGACCAACGGATTTGTCCTAGTGAACATGGCAAGCAATGGATCCAATGCCCCAAAGTATATTTGAAGAGCACCACTCTCCTCAATAGTATGTGGAACAATCAATCTCGCATAGAGCTTTCAAAATCTCATGTTGAATGTTCTCAATGGCTCATTAGGTTACCTCTTACAAGCAACATTTATTGATAAATCATAACAAGATCAATGAGCAACCTAAATTGATTGATAAAAGCAATTTTCAATTGGGCCCAAGATGTAATAAAGCCAGTGGGTAAATTGATGTACCAATCATATACCACCTTGACTAGGCTTCAAGGAAACAATCTACATGCCACATCTTCGTGTTCAAAATTCCATCTAACTAGGATATCCACATAGGAATGAATGTGCTCCTTGGCTAATATTGTGCCATTATGCTTAAACTTGGGTAAAATATTCTCTATGTTCTTGGGTAAGTTATGAGCATCTCCACTAATGTTCAAAGGATTACCATGCACCCCATACCACTTTTCAATATTTGTAGCCATTAGTGAAACTCAAAGAATAACTTTAGAACCAATTTTGTTAGTCAAATAAAAATATCTTGCAATGAAGCATAAAATGACTAACAATTTTCAAATGGATAAATCATAAAGATCATCATGTTAGCATCATCCCAAAATATATGCATCAATTAAACCATGTGAAGGAATATTCTAAAATTTTCCAAAAGGTTAGTATTAACACATCATCAAATAGAGAATGTTAGAATCAATGAACATAATCATATGGAAACATAATCTTGTTAGTCAATACCAATATCTTTGAATATATCTTTCAAGTAACATGAAATATTTAGCATCTAAATAGTAATAAAATAAATCAATTCAAGTTCTCCTAGCTCTCAAATTGTTGAGTTCTAAAGGGATCAAAGATGCTAATCAAATGAACTTGAAATATTTAACAATTGAAACTCTTGAGTAACCATGAACAATCCAAAAGTGTTAGATCAATGAATACCAATTCATGTCCTCCTTTTAGCACCACAATGTTGAGTGTTAAAAGAGGCCTAAAGATAATAGTCAATAGGGCATGAAATATTCCACAATTTAAATCCCTATAGCATTTAAAATCATAATAAAATAAACCACATCAAGCCCTCCTTCTAGCACCAAAATGTTGAGTGTTAATTTTACCCAATTGTGAAATTACACTCTCCCTTAGGGTTTGGATCCTAAAACCCTCTCTTGCAAAGAAATTAAACAAATAACTTCTCCAAGGTCTCCACTATATTAGAATTTGCATAGGTGTATTATTAATCTCAATAAAAATATATCAATTCAATGCTAGGAATACCTTAGTGATTGCAAGTAACTATAAACAAGAGGTATGTGTTGGTTTATTTTACCATGCTACTTTAATGATTTTTCATGAAACCAAAATAAAGCAGATGTTAATTGGCCCTCATATGCAGGGTTATGTATAAGAGATAGTACCAAAAAAATATTTATAAATTTGGGGCGAATCAAGGTGAATCATGTATAAACTATGGGGCAAATTTTTCAAAATTTTGCAAAAACATTATCAAAATATGGTGAATTTTAAAAAATTTTGCACATAAATTATAAACATATTTGGGACCATGTTTGACCTATTAAATCATCTTCAAAATTCATAAAACTACCACCATTATATCGGCCTTGAAAAGAGCTTTCCAACGAGTACAAATATGCCTATGTTTAGATATATTTTGATGCCTAAAATTGTAAAATGATTGTCAATCACCATCTACCACTCGCCATATTCCACTTGTCATATGCCACTCACCTTATACCACTCGCCATGTACCACTCACCATGTGCCACTCACCATATGCCACTCGCATTGTGCCTCTTGCCATCTGCCAGTCGCCACATGGCGACTGATAGATGGTGACTAATAATCATTTTACAATTATAGGAATCAAAATATATTTAAATATAGGTATATTTATACTCATTGGAAAGCTCTTTTCGATCCTGATCTAATGGTGGTATTTTTATGAAGTTTTAATATGATTTAGTAGGTCAAAATCTACCTTAAATGACATTACCTCCTTATCACCATATTTGGGACCATGTTCAACCTATTAAATCATCTTCAAACTTAATAAAAATACCACCATTAGATCTGGCTTGAAAATATCTTTCCAACGAGTACAAATATGCCTATGTTTGGATATATTTTAATGTCTAAAATTATAAAATTATTATCAATCACCATATGCCAGTCACCATCTGCCACTCGCTATATGTGACTTGCCTTGTACCACTCGCCATGTGTCACTAACCATATGTCAATTGCCATCTGCCAGTCGCCACATGGTGACTGGCAGAAGGCGAATGGCAGATGGCGACTGGAAGATGGTGATTGATAATCCTTTCATAATTTTAGGCATCAAAATATATCCAAACATAGGCATATTTATACTCATTGGAAAGCTCTTTTCGAACCTGATATAATGGTGGTATTTTTATGAAGTTTTGAGATGATTTAGTAGGTCAAAATATACCTTAAAATGACATTAACTCCTTATCACCATTTTTGGAACCATGTTTGGCCTAGTAAATCATATTCAAACTTCATAAAAATACCACCATTAGATCAAGATTAAAAATATCTTTCCAACAAGTACAAATATACCTATGTTTGGATATATTTGGATGCCTAAAATTGTAAAATGATTGTTAGTCACCATTTTCCAGTTGCCACCTGCCAGTCGCCATATGCCACTCACCATTTGCCACTCGCATTGTGCCACTCACCATTTTCCAATCACCTTATGCTAGTCACCTTCTACCAGTCGCCACATGGTGACTAGCAGAAGGCAACTACAGAAGGTGACTGGCAGATGGCAAGTGGTACAAGGCAACTAGTAGATGGCGAGTGGCATAAGGCGAGTGGTACATGGCGAGTGGCACAAGGCGACTGATAGATGGTGATTGATAATTATTTTACAATTTTAGAAATCAAAATATTTTCAAACATAGGTATATTTGTACTTGTTGAAAATTTCTTTTTAAGATCTATATAATGGTGGTATTTTTATGAAGTTTTGAGATGATTTAGTAGGTCAAAATCTACCTTAAATGAAATTACCTCCTTATCACCATCTTTGGGACCATGTTAAACCTATTAAATCATATTCAAACTTAATAAAAATACCACCATTAGATCTAGCTTGAAAATATCTTTCCAACGAGTACAAATATGCCTATGTTTGGATATATTTTGATGCCTAAAATTATAAAATGATTGTCAATCACCATATGCTAGTCGCCATCTACCACTCGCCATATGCCACTCGCCTTGTGCCACTCGCCATGTGCCACTCGCCATATGTCAGTCACCATCTACCAATCGCCTTATGCCAGTCGCCTTCTACCGGTCACCACATGGTGAGTGGCACAAGGTGAGTGGCATATGGTGAGTGGTAGATGGCGAGTGGCAGATGGTTACTGATAATAATTTTATAATTTTAGGCATCAAAATATATAGGCATATTTATACTTGTTAGAAAGCTCTTTTCGAGTCTGATCTAATGGTGGTATTTTTATAAAGTTTTGAAATGATTTAGTAGGTCAAAAGCTACCTTAAAATGACATTAACTCCTTATAACATTTTTTGGAACCATGTTTGGCCTAGTAAATCATATTCAAACTTCATAAAAATATCACCATTAGATCGGGCTTGAAAATATCTTTCCAACTAGTACAAATATACCTATGTTTGAATATATTTTGATGTCTAAAATTGTAAAATGATTGTCAGTCACCATTTACCAGTTGTCATCTACCAGTCGTCATATGCCACTCACCTTGTGCCACTTGCCATGTGCCACTCGCCTTGTGCCACTCACCATCTGCCAGTCGCCTTCTACTAGTTGCCACATGGTGACTGGTAGAAGGTGACGTGCAGATGGCAACTAGTAGATGGCAACTGGAAAATTGCGATTGATAATTATTTTACAATTTTAGACATCAAAATATTTTCAAACATAGGTATATTTGTACTATTTTTGAGCTTGATATAATGATGGCATTTTTATGAATTTTTGAGATGATTTATTAGGTCAAAATCTACCTCAAAATGATATTACCTCCTTATCATGATTTTTAGAACCATTTTGACCTAGAAAATCATCTTCAAACTTTATAAAAAATACCACCATTAGATCGGGTTTGAAAAAATCTTTCCAACGAGTATAAATATACCTATGTTTGGATATATTTTGATGCATAAAACTATAAAATAATTATCAGTAACCATCTTCCAGTCGTCATCTGCCACTCACCATATGCCACTCATCGTGTGCCACTCACCATGTGCCACTCACCATATGCCACTCGTCTTGTGCCACTCGCCATATGCCACTCGCTTTGTGCCACTCACCATCTGCCAGTCGTCTTATGCCACTCACCTTATGTCAGTCACCTTTTGTCAGTCGCCACATGGCGACTGGCAAAAGACGACTGGCAGATGGCGACTGATAGTATGAGAGTTGTTGTTATGGTTAACTATATATAATGGGATACAAGGTGTGAATTAGGTGAGATAATTTTTATTTTTAATAAATTTAGGACGAAAATTAGGCAGGAAATCTTATGACAACAGGGTGAATTTACCCTTAAAAAAATTGGATCCTAAAAATTTCAAGCGAACGGGCCAACCTTTATGGTCCCAAAATTTCTAAAATTAACATTTTGGAAATTTGAATATTCGTGCTAAATTGCGAAATTCGCCACTATGAAAAACCCTGCTCATATGACATGATGTAGTGCCTTAATTTCTTTTATCTTGAGGATTTTAAGGTAGATTTTATCTTCCCTTATTAAGTAGGTTTTAAATAAGTTTTATCTTGTGTTAAATCCTACTTAAAGCATAAAAATGAAGATCAAAATCTATCTATGAATGTAAATCCGAAATGAGGAATAGGCTCATTAGATGTAGCTTCTTATCATAAAGATAAAGATAGCCTTTGATATGATTAACAAATTATTCCTCTTTGGTGAAATTAATTTTCACAAAGAGATAATTATTGATTGCCTTAAAATAGAGGCTTTCAAAATATCATTTTAATTATCCCTTTTAAATGAAATCATTTTCATTAAGAAGAAATAATATGATGTTTTAAAACCATAACCTTCAATGTAATGTATAAATTGCCTCTCTTTGATGAAATCAAAATTTTCATAAATAAAGGGGTGATTAATGCTTTAAAAATGGAAACTTATGGGATGCCATTAAAATTTACCCCCTTTAATGAAATTGGAATTTTCATAAAGGAAAGTTCATTTTATGTATGAAAATGAAATATAACATTGAAAAGGTGAGATTTGGCCTCAAAATGGAAAAATTGAAATTTCGAAATTTTAAAATTTGCAATAAAAAAACAACTTTAAATAATTTTTTGAAATTCGAAATGACTCTGGAGCAAAAATATCCAAGTGCAAAATGGAAATTTAAAGCATATTCTATGCAGTCATACAATATTTTTTGGATTTTGATTTATTTTTATTTTTATTTTAATGCCTGAAAATTAAAATAAAATATGAAAAAATAAAGTTAGAAAAAATAAAAAATGAAAAACAAAAACAGAAAATGTTGCAACTTCAGATTTCTCCACAAACCCTGCAAGCATGTAAATTCTACACAAAAACCATTAGTGTTATCCGTATTTACGCAATCAACTACTAATGCGGTGCGAGCTTCTAAGGAATGGGTGCAATATGCAAGAAATAAAACAAATTAACCATCAAAGATGCATAAAATCTGATTATTTCCATAATATTGCAGGTGAAAAATATTCAATGTTCAATATTGTGTGCAGAAAATACAGCCCCTAAAATAGGCATAAAATGAAGAAAACAACCGAGTAGTTTGACAAACAACTTTCAAAAATCTGGCCCAACATTGTGCAACCAGGTCTCAAAAATCCAGGCCATATTCTCTGCATTAATCTGGTTTTTAAAGTATTCAAAAACCCTTTCGTTTCAGTAAAAACCTCTTCATTTACCCTCTCTTATGTTTGGTTTTCCCTTCCTTTTCACTTTGTTGTCTTACCTCGTTTGGGTTTCCTCTTGTCCTTCTCATCATTACATGAGATGATTTTTTTTTTATTTTTTTTATTTCCAAAATGCTCCATCGTTTCCACTTCACTTTTGTGTTGATTAGACAAGCATAATCATCTAAGGTTGCTTAGTTAGTAAAGTTTTCTAACATCTTTACAAATATAGCAAGAATGCTATTTTTATTAGCCCACATTGGTTTTTCCCCATTATAAAATAAAAAGAACCCATACTAACTAGGGCCTATACTGTTTATATCATAATGCTCGATATTCACTGTCATTTTTTTACATGCCCTTGTGACCAATGTGCATATACATCAATGTGAATCCATCTACATGGCTTCACTGATTCTTTGGGCAAGCCGTGTTAAGACTTGATGAAATGACTATATCCCTTGCTTCTAGCTGGCACCACCAAACTCCATCATTGTACTCTTTGATGTGCGCTTGCATGCCCTCTTCTAGCTGATTATTATTCATTGTGTTAGATGTTGTGCATTCATTATTTCATCTCCATGATTCCAATCCACATAGACGTTTATTCTGAAGTTGATGTTGATTTCCTCTGTCATCTACGATAAACACCCAGTCCTTCATAGCCAAAATATAAGCTCTCTAGAAACCTCCACAGTCACACGTTCACCAAATTCGAACCCACTATTTGGAATGCACAAACGTATATTTGTTTGTTGCCATTTCATTCCACAACTGACCTCTACTCCTGTGCGTGAATACCCAAAGGTCTGAATCTCTCCCACATCCTATGTATTCGGCCTTTAGCAGCACCCGGACCTCGTGATTGCCATAACTACTGCTTTTTCATGCCTTTCGAGTCCATCCACTATCGACGCATACAACGATCACATCATACGAACATGTCACAAACTATTTTTAAATTGATCCCTCACGTAGCTCCTATCATCCACGTGATCTCCCACACTTCTACCATGTGTATGGGTCATCCCTCGTAATCGGGTATATTGATTTACTGCCTCCATGACTGTCGGGAGAGCTAAAAAAAAACACGATGTGGGGGAACTTCTCATCATTTTTTGACATCTGTGGGTGGCCATCGACTCCTAGTAGAAACCTCATAGTTATGGCTTGATCACGTCTCCTACGTCCTCCCATACAGTCGCTGTGTTGATCTGTCTTGCTATGCTACATATCCGCCTTTGACCCTCGAATGTAGATAATTCTGTTCCTCCTGGTTATCGTTGTGGCTGTTAAAATCTGCTCATCTAAGCTTCCCAAACCAAACATCGAAACTACTATATCTATCATAGTATGGGCCTTGGATATCGTATCCTAAGTGATGGTCATCACCTACGCTAGCGCTCTATCACTCCTTTGTCTGGTGAGAAAATAGCATGTAATATATATTGCCATTTTCCTCTATTTTAGGCTTAATTTTCTATGTCTTCGGGGTTCTTCGTTGTTCATGATCATCGAAGATTTTTGCTTTATCGAGGATCATCCTCCAAAAACACCAATGATTATCGTCACTTAAGTAACATGCCACATCATCACTATGAAATCGAGAAAAGGCTCTACTGTTAAAACGTCCACTGTCGCTTCTTGCCTACGATCGACGTTTTCTACAAAAAATTGCACTAAACCTTCGTCTATACTACTATGTATTTCACTCTCGTATGAGTCTCCATTCAGTGCTAGCATATCGCCAAGACACCATCGACATCGTAGTTCTAATGTCGCATCTACTGGTGTGTCCTCATGGCAGTCAAACTCTATTTTAAATCATGCTTTCGTGAATCCCAACTGGATGCTTTTGTTCATCTATGTAATCCAGCTATTAAATTCTACGTAATCAGGACCCTTTCCTAAGGCTATCGAATGCTTCCTGCACTTCGACTATTGGCTACTACGTGGGGGTCCCATCTCCTGACTGTCTCGTTCCTTTCAGCGATCGCATGTTGACGTTGTTTGCCGGCCACATATACATCCCGCTAGCCTCCAATTATCATCGTGTCATCCATCTAGGCAAGCTATCCATTGATTCGTAAAGCTTACTACCTCATCTGCTCGTCTACAAGCGTATTTACGTCCCACATGGTATCGTATGGTTGGTCTCTATCGCCAAGTGGGTCCCACGTAATAGCTGAGAAGTCCCTCAAAGTCCTTTGATAGGTTTTGAATCTAGCTTCTAACGAAGACATCTCTCCTTTTCTTGTCGTCACCTACACGTGCGGCGAAAATGCATATTTGCCTATTACTTTAAAACAAGACTACGAAAACTAAAATGAATTGTTTGTTTATTTAACAGAAAAAATCTTAACTTAAATAAACTAAAAAGGAATTGACACTTTATTTTATTTTTATTTTTATATTATTTTATAGATATATATACAAATATATATATATATATATATATACAAATATAAATATAAATATATATATTATTTTCATTTTATATATGTAAATAAAATTGTATGTATATATCACTATTCATTTGATTGAATTTTTTTATTGGAACCAACAATTATATTCAATAAAAATGAAAAGGTTTTAAATATATATATATATATATAATTTTATTTTTATGTACTATTTGAAACAAGCAAAATGAAGAAAACACAACATTTAACAATAAAACGTAAAAACGTCGACAATAAGAAATGACAATAAAAAATCATCAACAGCAATAAAAAAAATCGTCGACAAGAAAATATCGTCGACAAAAAACATTGACAAAAATAGTCATTGAAAATAAATTGATGACAAACAGTCATCGACAACAAATAGATAAAAATTGCAAACCCAAAACTAAGCGAAACATTCGACACTCATGATAAAACCAAAAGCACCCAAACACAACAAGGAACCTTGGAATTAAATTGCAAATATCAAGGATGGGATATATTGAACAATATCGCTCCAAGGATACCAAAATCACTCACAACAAAAATTTTAAAAGGTGGGTCCCCAAGCTTTGGGGCTAGTTGTGGAGTAGCCACAACAACATGCCACTTCAAATTCAAAGATAAATGCATCAGGATCATCATGTGGTTTCCATGGAAGGTAGGCAAAACAACACCATAGACTGGTTTTGGTTCTCTCGTTAGCCTATCTTCTGAATAAGGAATTGGGAAGGCAAAAGTCTTTCTCTGTCCACCCCCTCTTTGATTTTCTACTTCTCCTTGATCATTAGTCCTTTGCCTATGTTCCCTTCCATTTATTTTCCCATGTTCATTAGCCTGATCAACCATGATTGAATATAAAATTTCAAGAATTAGACCAGGTATAGGTTCAAAACAGATAGATGAGGGATCGATATGGTTGTCAAACTCTAGTTTGGGTAATAGATATGTTTTGGGATCTTGTTCTAGAAATTCAATCTGCTTTGTTGATGATGCATAATCTAAAGATGTTTGGATTATTACTTTGGTTTGTTTTAATCCAAATTTTTTAGATTTATTACTAAGGTTTCTTTGGAAATCTACTTCTAGTTCACTAATTTTAATAAATCTTCCCTTTAAATCTCTAGGCCTATTCATGAAATTTCCAAATTCTTTGGTTCTTGCAACAAATATTTACCTTTTTAATATTTTTTGAATAACCTATGGATATCATTAATTGGGTCAATTTGTTTAGGATTCATATAATGCTCCTCATCAAATCCAAAGTCTTTTGTTACCAGAGTGATTAATTAGACAATAAAAGCCTATTTTGGAATTGGGTTAGGGCTCTTGAACTATAACTCATAACGTAAGTCTTGATATAGTTCTCTAAAGCATACAACTCTAGGTGCCCTATGATATCTCCTGCTATATTGTAGGTTCACTTCCCTATCTTCTATTTTTTCTATAAAACTATGAATGGTAAGGGAACACTCAAAATACTGATACCACAGGTATGTGACTATATTTACTATTGCCCTCGTATTCTCAAGCCACCATTCACAACTCCTTATAAGATCAATGTAGGGTGAATAGAAATTTGGTCTTAGAATTTTAGCTATGTTTACTCTCTTGATTTTGCCCAATTCTTCTAATATTTCTTTTATGATATCAAGGTGCCCACATAGGTGCTCCCACTCTTTCCCAGATGTTTGGTTTCTTTGCTCGAAAAGAAGGTTAACTTGTTGTTCTACTAGTAATTTTGTGAGATTAATGGATACAAATTGTTTGATGCAATTTTCTATCATCTAGCAACATTTTTACCTCTCTTTGAAGAACATATGCTTATACTGAGAGGGGGGTGAACAGTATAACATAATTTTTTTTCCAAAACAGTAGCATTAGCATTAATAAAATAGTAAAAATCACGTAAAGCATCACACACATGAGAGACATCATTTTTAACATGGTTCACCCAATGTGGGCTACCTCCACAGAGAAAATATTTCTTCTAAATATTTCTCAAATAATCTCTTGGGAATCCTTCCCAATTACAATGTTTATGGACCTTTGTCCAAAGGATATGATGATCCCCTAATCTCAAGTTCATGGATCTCTTCCACGGGAGAAATCTTTCTCCTTATGCTCTGGCTAGTGATTTTCTATGTCTCTATGCTGCACTGACTGGTGGATCTCTCTCCACTTGAAGACTCCTCACTCAGAAGATCTATCTTCAATTATCTTGGCTATTGGATCTCTATCCACTGAGACTATATCCTCTATACTCTATCACCTCCAAAGCTATGTAAATAGGTTCACTCAGAACCTTCTCAAATATGCTCAATAGGTTCGCTCAAAAATTGCTCAAATCTACTCAACAGGTCTACACAAAACTTCTCAAATCTTCTCAAAATGTTCACACAAAACCTATCCAAATCTACTCAACAAGCTCACTCAGAACTTGTCTAAATCTGCACAACAAGCTCACTCAAAACTTGTCCAAATCTACTCAACAAGCTCACTCAAAACTTGTCCAAATCTGCTCAACAAGCTCCTTCAGAACTTGTCCAAATATGCTCAATAATTTGTCTCTAGGACTTTATCAAATCTGCTTTGCAAGCTTCCACAAAAGCTTACATAAAACTAGTCCACAAGCCTTCTCAAAGACTTACCTCAAATATGCTTAACAAGTCCACACAAAACTTATTTAATCACATAGAATCAAAAAGAGAATTGTTAGAGACTCAATATGTTCTATACTCAATGCTCAATCAATATCTCAATTCAATCTCATAGAAGCATAAAGAGAATTGTTAGAGACTCAATATGTTCTATACTCAAATCCCAATCTCAACTAAATTCAATCTCATAGAAGCATAAAGAGAATTTTTAGAGACTCTATATGTTCTATTCTCAAATAAAATCAGAATATAGAATAGTTTTTTTCATGGAACTTGAACAACCACTTCACACGATCACTTGACTAGGCTCAATAAACTCTACTCAACCAATCACCTTAAGGATCAATTCTATCTCACAAACCCTAGTCTAAGCATGTATCAACCAACTCAAAATATTTCCAACAATGCTCAACAATAAATCTCACATAACAATGATACTCATGTTCTTTTCTAACTTATGTTCAAGTTCTTTGCATGACCAATTGGCTTCAACAACAATTCTTATAAAACAAGGTTTAATCACAACTATCAAACCAGAAAACCTTAAAGCATTAAACCAACAACTCTTCAAAAAGGAAATCACAATCAATCCTTTTCTCTCCAAAGATATTTTTAGAAATCAGTCACCCAAATAAGTCAATGAAGAATATTGCCCATAACTTTTTGATGTCTTATGAGTTGTCCACTAAATCTTCCACACTCAACACATTTTCTTTTTCCAATTTCAACAAGGGTTAGATGTCTTTAGTAATAACACAATAATAAAAATAATATCTCAATAACACCTTATTACTCCTACTCAATAAAATGCACCATATCCTCTTATGCAAGAAATAAACCCTCAAAACAATGAATCAAACTTGCTTTTGAAACTCATTGACAAAACCAAAAACATCTCCTTATAGACACCTTATTTCTCTCTCTAAGCATTCCAAAAAAGTAGATCTCGAAAAGAGCTTTCTAATGATATATAATATGATATACTTCCAAAAAGAAAATCAGCAAAAATCTCTATCTTTCCTAGGGCATACCATATCCTTATTTCTCCTTAGGCAACCTTGGCAAAAATTAAAAAATTAAACAACATCAAAAATTAAATCCACTTACCTTGCCCTCGTCAGGATTCGATCCCCTAATTTCCTTCTTCCCAATACCTTAGCTGCAACCAATCCATTGTTGGGCCACGCGCCCTGACGTGTCTAAAATGGCACATCCACCATAAAGTTTCTGCGAACAACGCTCCTCTGAAAAACAATAGGCACTTTAAGCGATTCTTCCTTGCAATCCAAAATGCCTCACACAAATCAAATGTGGGACATCCTCCTTAGTACCAAGCCAACATACCACTAGGCCATGCTAGCCTTTGCGCTTAGAGCCTTCAAACCTTCATACATTTAGCCTTTATGTAAATCGTAAGGCCTTCAAAAAACAAAAACTTTTCACATGTGCTTCAAATAATAATTGCAAGGGGTGCCTTGGTAAATGTTTTTGATGGCATTTGTATAATGCCTTTGATCTCTTTTGCAATCACATCGGTGCTTCGAATAATTTTGACGTCGGCGTGATTTTTAATTTATAATTAATTTAAATTTAAATTTAAATTTAAATATTATAAATTAAAAAGAACCAACCTTAGGTTTAATTAAATATTATTTATAAAATTTAAATTCCTTGTGAATTTAAATAATTTATAAATAATTATTAAACCTCATTTTTAAACTTTGCAATAACCCATCTTGGGTTTTTGTAAACCATTCACTTAACCTGTGCTTCTAATAATATTAAAATATTATGGAGCATTTTTCCTTTCACTTTTGAACTGATGAAGCTTTTTCCTAAATGACTTGGGCGGCTTTATTTCTTTCCGAATTTCTTTAGATGAGTGATAACTCTATCAGGTCACATCAATGATAACTTTTGCTTAGAGGACTCAAAATGTCCAACAATCTCCCCCTTTGTCATTGATGGCAACTTGAAACCTGACCTTCTTTTTTGCTCCCCCAGGGACTTTGCTCCCCCTGGCTCAATGATATCTCAAATATCAAGTCTCTCCCCATATCAAATCTCTCCCTAATATACACAAATATCTCCCCTTTTGACATCAATGACAAAGGGTCACCTTTGGGGCTTGAGGCTAAGAATGAGCCTCTTAGCTTAGCCCCTCCCCCACCTCCACATGAGGTGGTTAATTCTAGGGTGGGAGTCTCACTCCCAATTTTACTCAAAGATACTCAGAAGGAAAAAATGAGAGTAGCTTAGTGAAAATATCTGGTATGTGTTCCTTTGTAGTGACATACTCCAATATGACCTGTTTATCTAACACATGTTCTCTCATAAAATGATACTTAATCAGAATGTGTTGTGTCTTGGAGTGCATTACCGTATTTTTTGAGATATATATGGCATTGGTATTATCACATAGTATAGGAATGGGTTGATCATGTTTTATCTTGAAGTATTCTAAATTTCTCTTCATCCATAACACCTGTGTACAACTGACTACTACTGCAGTATATTTTGTCCCTATTGTAGAGAGTGATACTGAAACCTGCTTCTTACTTAACTAGGAGACTAGACTTTCTCCAAGAAAGAAAGCTCCTCCACTTGTACTTTTTCTATCATCAATGTTGTCGGACCAATATGCATCTGTATATGCTGTGAGTGTGAAACTATCACTTTTGGGATACCAAATCCCAAAATCCATAGTCCATTTTAGATACCTAAAAATTCTTTTTACTACTGCTACATATGTTTCCTTAGGTGCTGCTTGAAATCTTACCACTAATCCCACTGATTGCACTATGTCTGGTCTTATAGCCATGACATATAATAAGCTACCAATCATGGATCTGTATAGTCTCTGATTTGCCTCTAGAGATTCATCATCCTTACTCAACTTGCACCCTGTGACCATAGGAGTACTTACTGGTTCGCAATATTCTAACCTGAATTTCTTCAACATCTCCTTGATGTACTTGGCTTGAGAAAGAAACACTCCCTTTCCTGATTGTGAAATTTTAAGACCAAGAAAGAAGGATAATTCATAGAGCATAGACATCTCAAATTCACTTTGCATATTCTTAGAAAATTCTTTTCACATCTTGTCATTGTTTCCTCCAAAAATTATGTTATCAACATAAACAACCACTATTATAAGATCATTTCCTTCATTTTGATATACAAATTATTGTCTACTATTCATTTTATAAATCCCTATTCTTGTAGATACTTATCCAATCTTGAGTACCATGATCTGGGAACCTACTTTAAACCATACAATACCTTTTTAAATATGCATACCTGATCTGGTGTATCTGCTAGTATGAATCCCTTTGGTTGTTCAATGTAGACCTCTTCTTCTAGAACCTCATTTAGAAAATCTAACTTGACATCCATCTGATATACCTTGAAGTTTTTGAAACTTGTGAAATCTAAAAACATCCTTATAGCTTCAAGTCATGCAACTGGAGCAAAGGTTTCATCAAAATCAATTCCTTCTACTTGTGCATAACCTTTGCATACTAACCTTGCTTTGTTTTTGACCACTTGTCCATCTTCATTCACCATATTTTTGAAAACCCATTTTGTACCTATCACATTTTTGTCCTTTGGTCATGGAACAAGTTCCCAAGTTTTGATCTTCTCTATCTGATCCAATTCCTCATTCATTGCTTTAACCCAAAATCCATATTCACTAGCCTGAGTGAAATTTTTTGGCTCAATCTTAGATAGCAAAGAAAAATTTGCTTATTGAGATGGTTTTATTATTCTTCTCCTTGTCTATCTTTCATCTGGATTCCCGATGATCTGATATTTTGGGTGATGTTTCTGTACATACCTGGAAGGAGTCTTAGGAAGAAGCCTTTGTATTTATTCTTCATCATTATCTGATTCCTCATAAAATTCTTCTAGACAACATCCATCTTCTTGGTATACAATTTCCTGAATTGATTCTCTAGAATACATCTTCTCATCAATTGTTACATTCATACTTTCCACCATAGTACAAGTTCTTTTGTTGTAACATCTGTAAGACTTGCTCTTTGTAGAATAACCAAGAAAAATTTCCTCATCACATCTTGGATAAAATTTTCCCAAATTATGATCTTCCTATCTTATGTAACATTTGCTTCCAAAGATATTGAATTTTTTTACAGTAGTAGGTCTTCCTTTCCAAAGATCATAAGGAGTCTTGTGGTGATTTACCCTTAATTGAGCCCTAGTAATTATGTATACAGTTGTAGATACTACTTCTTTCCAAAAAATATTTGAGAACTTAGATTTATTTAACATAACTCTAGCCATGTCTTCAACAGTCCTTCTCTTCCTTTCAACTACTCCAAGTTCTTGCTACTGAGTACTCTCTCTTGATTCCATGTTGTTCATAGAATTATACAAACTCATTTGAAGTGAATTCTCCTCCTCTATCGGATCGTAGACACTTAATCATTTTGCCTGTCTCATTTTCAACCAACTTCTTGAATGCTTTAAATGTTTTGAAGGCCTCTGACTTATCTTTTAGGAAAGTTACCCAAACCATTTTGGAATAATCATCTACAAACAACATGAAGTAATTATCACCCTAAAAAATTTGTGTTCTGGTAGGACACTTTTCTCGGTTTGCACCAGCGAAAATACAACATTTTGCCTCCTTACACTTTTCTCGGTTTGCACCAGGAAAAATACAACATGTCGTGATGTCGCGACACTTTTCGCCTCCTTGTCCTCTTCTCGGCTTGCACCCGCAAAAACACAACATGTCACGATATCGCGATGCTTTCGCTACCTTGTGCTCTTCTCTGTCTTTCACCCACGAAAACACATGTCACAAAATCATGACACTTTCGCTTCCTTGTCTCTTTTCTTGCATTGACCCCGCAAAAACAAAACATGTCACGAAATTGTGACACTTTCGCCTCCTTACTCTATCTCTCCTCTTCGAGTCGCAAAAACTAGACATGTCGCGATATCATGACACTTTTTCTCCTTGGTGCTTTTCTTCCCTTCGGGTCACGAAAACCCGACATGTCGTGATATCGCGACACTTTTTCTCTGTGAGCTCTTTCTCTCAAACCTATCACGAAATCTTGACACTTTTCCATCCGTACAATCCCTCTTGCAAATTGTCATAAAATCACAACACTTTTCTTTGTGAGCTCTTTCTCTCAAACCTGTCATAAAATCGTGACACATTTTCGTTCGTACTGACTCTCTTGCAAATTGTCGCAAAATCATGACACTTTTTTTTGAGCTCTTTCTCTTGAACCTGTCACGAAATCGCGACACCTTTTTTTCCGTATTGTCTCTCTTGCAAATTTTCATGAAATCATGACACTTTTCTTTGTGAGCTCCTTCTCCCCGAACATGTCACGAAATCGTGACAGTTTTATTTGCTTGCACCTTTTCTCCGAACATGTCGTGAAATCATGACAGTTTTCTTTGCTTGCGCCTTCTCTCCGAACATGTCGTGAAATCGTGATAGTTTTCTTGCATGTGCCTTCTCATCGAACATGTCATGAAATCGTGACATTTTTCTTGCATGTGCCTTCTCATCAAACATGTCGTGAAATCGTGATAGTTTTTTCTATATGCACTGCTTCTTCAAACATGTCACGAAATCGCAATAGTTTTCTTACTTACCTTCTTTGCTTCCAACATGTCATGAAATCGTGACAGTTTTTCTTGCGCTTTCTCTCTTCCAACATGTCGTAAAATCGTGATAGTTTTCCTTGTGATTTCTCTCTCTTCTAACATGTCGTGATATCGTGACAGTTTTCCTTTCTTCTTAACATTTCACGATATCACAATAGTTTTTCTAGCTTCTCAACATGTCGTGATATTGCGATAGTTTTCCTTGCGCTTTCTCTCTCTTCTAACATGTCATGATATCGCGACAGTTTCTCATGCTTGCTCAACATGTCGCGATATCGCGACAGTTTTCTTACTTGTCTTTTTCTTTGAGCTTTTGCTCATGGGCCACTTCGATCTTCTTGGAAATTCACTGTGTATGCTTTGTATGACCTCTGAACTCCTGTCCACTGTATCAGAATGGCTTCTAAACTTTCTGTCCACTGCATCAACTGATCTATCTTTCTTTGTTGACAACAATGACAATACTTTTGGCTGCACCTTGCTCATCAATATCCCCCTTTGGAATTTTTGTCAACACACGTGCAATTACCTGTAACTCTTCTCCCCCTTTGACAATAATACCAAAGTGCAGCTGCAAAATCCCCTAAGTCCATTCAATAAATGCTCAGGAAAAAAATTTTACAGTTAGCAAAAACCACATATATGAGCAAAAAGATAAAAAAACACATAAATGCTCCCCCTGAGAATTTGATCCTAATAGCTAGTCAATTCTTAGACTATTCTTGGGAATATGTGACCACTTCAGTTCACGCTGTCTTCTGAGCCTCAACCCTCTGTTGCTCTGCAATCTCAAACTTTTCCCTTGTTAGTGAAGGCATAAACTGATCGTATATATATATATATATATATATATATATATATATATATATATATATATATCCAATTTTTTGTTCTGTAATGCAAGCAACATCTGCATATACATCCTAGATATTCTCAACAAGCTTGAACCTACTGACAGCTGTTTGTCTTTCTCTGCAGTGAGAATCCAGCAGACTACCTCAATCCACCCAGCCACAACCAATTTTCTTCTTCTTGTACAATCAAGCAAGCTCCTCCTTCAAAAAGTGATATCGGATAGCAATATGTTTTGTGCGAGAATGCATAACCAGATTTTGCGTGCATCATGTTGTCGCTGCCATATATTCTGCTTCTGCTGTCGATAAAGAAACTGACTCTTGTTTCTTACTGTGCCATGCGACCAACCTGTCTCCAAGATAGTATGCACCTCTGCTGGTACTTTTTTTGTCATCTACACATCCTGCCCAATCTGCGCCTGTTGTTAAAAATCAATCCACAAGCCTTCTCAAAGATTTGCCTCAAATTCGCTCAACAAAATCTCAGCTCTTTCTAGATTGCTTAGATTTATTCCTGCAAATAGACTTCACTTGTACCGAATTTTGTCCAACATAGTACTAACACTACAAATCCACTGTTAACTTTGTGCAAGCACTAAACACTGTATCTTAGCATAGCCAAATCCCTTTTTATACTTACAACCTGATCTATATTTTTCTACAGTCACCGCTGGTCACACCTTACTTTCAACTGTGCAAATCAGGAGAAGACATTTTGTCAAACACTTCACGACCAACCATAGTGCACCTTACTCAACCTCATACTTCTTAAACTTGGATTGGCATCTTATCAATAGTTAAAATGAAACTATCTTGTGAATTAAGCATTTTCACCAAGGCGTTATGAAAGATCTAACAATCTTCACATCAATGTGTAGAACAAATACACGCTGCTTTTATCGAAACACAAATACACAGCTAGGGCAAACATTCTTTCACTAATCAAATTATCTGAACCGTTAGAATCCATAGCTTTGAACGATTCATGATAAGAACCATCAATAGTACAACAATGACAAATAGCACTACTACCAATGGTGACGAATCTCAACTTAAACACAACCCTTCATGACACTTCCACAATCCACTACATAAATTGAAAACACACTTTAAAAACTATACAACAATCTCCTGACTTCTTGCCTTTCATCCTTATATAACCAAAAAAATACATAGGATAATTAAAATAAAACTTTAAGATTTCTCCCCTTGAGGATGTGCCACCTGGAGTTGCTTAGAGTAATGGCAGAGTAGTCTCCTTCAGTCCAAGGAGACACGATTCCCTTTCTTCTATCTTTCTCCAAACTTTCTTGAACTTGGGTTTGATTTTTTCAACTATATCCCTATTTTGCACCT
Source organism: Wollemia nobilis (assembly GCA_028583015.1). NCBI lineage: Eukaryota > Viridiplantae > Streptophyta > Pinopsida > Araucariales > Araucariaceae > Wollemia > Wollemia nobilis. Next base: position 6,434,532 of record JAQPPZ010003305.1, on the reverse strand, counting down.
TTTCGTGAACTTGACCATTTCTCTTGCGGGGTTATCTCTTGTGCATCCTTGATGGATGATTATTTTCCTTTCTATTGTGCACATGATTTATTCTCTGTCTGTATTGCATTCTTTGTGTTTGATGAAATCTACGGTCTTGCCTTAGATTGGATAAAAAGGTTCTTGGACAAAACCTTACTATGTGCCCATGACCTTTACATTTAAAACATTGCACATGGTGTTCAACAGATGTATTTCTACTAGCATAACTCTTTGATATTTTATTCAATCTATAATAAATTGCCTTGTGACCATAATGGTTGCATCTAAAACAATATCCATTAAAATCATTATTATGAATACAGTGAGAGTGATAGAACCTTTTTGTTGTGGTTGCTTTGCTATAGATCTTCTTTGATATTTTCTTCCTTTTGAAGATTCAGCTTCAGACTTTTATTGCTTCGATCCTTCAATAGTGAACTTTTTCTTCTCTGCATATTTGGAATATGAAGGTTGTTCAGCTTTACATCCAAGACCAAGCTTAGACATGGGGCTTCTTTGTTGCCTTATCATTTCATCTAGCAACTCTGTTCTCTTCTCAAATTTGAGATTTGTATTGGCATCTTCTAGTTCTTCAATAAAACAATCTTCTCTTCTTGTTTGCTGCAAACATCGCTTTTATCATCTAGGTGTGACTTCAAAGCTTCTTCTATTTTCTTGGCTTTATGAATTTGGAAGAAGAGATCTTCAATATTATCCTCATATTCTTCCAACTTCTTGGACAACCTTTTGTTCTTTTCTTTTCTATATTTAACTCTTCAAGTGCAGTGATCAACTCACCTTCTAGATATACTTCACCCTCAAGGTTTTCATCACATGCTTTAGAGTTCACTCCTATCTTTTTAGAATTCACTCCTATCTTTTCTAGTTCAATTTTCTCTTCCACAGGAACTGAAACTGACTGAGATGCCTTATTTGAGGAGGATCTATTCTTCTTACCCATTGTGTACTAATCTAAGATCAACCCTAGCTGATTTAGCTTGATAAGGGAAATTGGCTTTGATACCAATTTTTAGTCTTACAATGGCACCGAGAGGGGGGGGTGAATCAGTGTAGCTATTTAATTTCAAATCTACAACTCTTAAATCTAAAAATGAAAGCTTAAAACCAGAAACAACAAGTATCACAAGAGAGCATCACATAACACAAGATGTAACGAGGTTCACCGGTTTTGGCTACTCCTCAAAAATAGACTGCTTGGACTCTCATCCAAATCCAGCCTTTGCAAAGCACCAACTTTACAATCAATTTACTAGCACCCACTGGAAGGAGCACCAACCCCTAATTTACCAGCACCAACTGGAAGGAGCACCAACCCCTAATTCCAAGCACCAACTTGGATTTCTATTTTGAATCTTAGATTGACATAAATATGCCTTCACTTTTACAAGACCCTCACTGGTCTATTGCTCACCCAACCTCTCTTTCAATTCAGGAAACACATATTCCTTCTGTGCACTAATAGCCGCTCTCTCTCTGTTGCACTCTATCAGTTGCTCTATTTCAGTCATGCTTTCTATACATCCTTTTTCGTAGCACTTTCCCTCTGCTCGACAACATGCTGCTCTTTTTCCCCGTACAAAGCTCAACGCTCTCTTACAGCACACAATAACAACCTACTTTTCTCAGCACATTTATTCTTTTATCAGTGGCACCTTCCCTCTTTATGGTGGCACACTTTTCAATTCTAAGTAGCACTTTACTTTTGCACGCAACTACCCTTGCGGCACATTTAATCTTTCAGCAATGGCACTTTAACTCTTTACGGTGGCACTCTTTTCAATTCTGAGTCAAACATTTTCTTCTGCATGCAACTACCCTTTTATAACAATATTTTCATCTTAAAACCCTAAGTCTTCTGTAACTTCCATAATCCCGCATGTAGCTTATTAATAGCCACTCCTGTAAGTAACTCCTTTCTAACACACTATTCTTATATGCAACCTATGGATTTGTCTCTTTAATTGGGATTCTCGGTATAGCCATCGCTCGACGAATTGACTTTGTAATGAACCCTGTAACTATAGTAATGACTTATGTTTACTGTCATTGTAACTACCCGTGTACCTTTCGTTCTGACTTCAGTTTACTATTCTTATTCTAGCTACATGATTTTCTTCTACATCAGCCCCTGAACTACCGTATGACTTCAGTTAACTCTTCTTATTTTAGCTGCATGTATTTCCTCTACAATTGCATCTGTAACTGTCATTTTCCTTCAGTTAACTTCAACTGGGTTCTTCTTTTTGCATGGTGAAAAACAATATGTCATGATATCGCGACACTTTCTGCCTCCTTGTCCTCTTCTCGGCTTGCACCCGTGAAAACACAACATGTTGCGATATCATGACACTTTTTTCCTCCTTGCACTTTTCTCAGCTTGCACCAGTGAAAATACAACATGTCGCGATGTCACGACACTTTTTGCCTCCTTGTCCTCTTCTCGGCTTGCACCCGCAAAAACACAACATGTCGCGATATTGCGACGCTTTCGCTGCCTTGTGCTCTTCTCTGTATTTCACCCGCAAAAACACATGTCACGAAATCACAACACTTTCGCTTCCTTGTCTCTTTTCTTGCCTTGACCCCACGAAAATAGAACATGTCACGAAATCGTGACACTTTCGCCTCCTTACTCTATCTCTCCTCTTTGGGTCACAAAAACCAGACATGTCGCGATATTCCGACACTTTTTCTCCTTGGTGCTTTTCTTCCCTTTGAGTCGCAAAAACTCGACATGTCATGATATCACGACACTTTTTCTCTATGAGCTCTTTCTCTCGAACCTATCATGAAATCATGACACTTTTGCATCCATACAATCCCTCTTGCAAATTATCATGAAATCGTGACACTTTTTTTTGCGAGCTCTTTCTCTCGAACCTATCATGAAATCACGACACATTTTCGTCCGTACTCACTCTCTTGCAAATTGTCACGAAATCATGACACTTTTCTTTGCGAGCTCTTTCTCTTGAACCTATCACGAAATCATGACATATTTTCGTCCGTACTGTCTCTCTTGCAAATTGTCATGAAATCATGACACTTTTCTTTGCGAGCTCCTTCTCCTCGAACATGTCACGAAATCATGACAGTTTTCTTTGCTTGCACCTTTTCTTCGAACATGTCACGAAATCGCAATAGTTTTCTTTGCTTATGCCTTCTCTCCGAACATGTCCTGAAATCACAATAGTTTTCTTGCATGTGCCTTCTCATCGAACATTTTGTGAAATCGCAAAAGTTTTCTTGCATGTGCCTTCTCAACGAACATGTCACAAAATTATGATAGTTTTTCCTGTATGCGCTGCTTCTTCAAACATGTCACGAAATCGTGATAGTTTTCTTACTTGCCTTCTTTGCTTCCAACATGTCATGAAATCGTGATAGTTTTTCTTGCACTTTCTCTCTTCCAACATGTTATGAAATTATGATAGTTTTCCTTGTGTTTTCTCTCTCTTCTAACATGTCACGATATCGTGATGGTTTTCCTTTCTTCTTAACATGTCATGATATCGTGACAGTTTTCCTTGCACTTTCTCTCTCTTAAAACATGTCGTGATATCACGACAATTTTTCTAGCTTCTCAACATGTCGCAATATCGCGACAGTTTTCCTTGCGCTTTCTCTCTCTTCTAACATGTCGTGATATCGTGACAGTTTCTCATGCTTGCTCAACATGTCACGATATCATGACAGTTTTCTTACTTGTCTTTTTCTTTGAGCTTTTGCCTATGGGCCACTTTGATCTTCTTGGAAATTCACTATGCATGTTTTGTATGACCTCTGAACTCCTATCCACTATATCAGAATGGCTTCTGAACTTTTTGTCCACTACATCAACTGATCTATCTGTCTATGTTGACAACAATGAAAATACTTTTGGCTACACCTTGCTCATCAAAATTATTATGGACCTCTATCCAAAGGAGATGCTGATACCCTAATCTCAAGTTCTTGGATCTCTTTCATAGGAGAACTCTTTCTCCTTCTACTCTAGCTAGTGATCTTTTAGAAGACCCTGTCTCTATGCAACACTGACTGGTGGATATCTCTCCATTTGAATACTCCTCACTTAAAAGATCCATCTTCAATTATCCTAGCTATTGGATCTCTATACACTTAGACTCTATCCTCTATACTCTATCACCTCCAAAGATCTATCAATAGGTTCACTTAGAACCTTCTCAAATATTCTCAATAGGTTCACTCAGAACCTGATCAAATCTACTAAATAGGTCCACAAAAAACCTGCTCATATCTGCTCAACAGGTCCACACATAACCTATCTAAATCTGCTCAACAAGCTCACTCAAAACTTTTCCAAACTTGCTCAGCAAGCTCACTCAAAACTTGTCCAAATCTGCTCAAAAAGATCACTCAAAACTTGTCCAAATCTGCTCAATATGTCCTCTCTAGTACTTTCTCAAATCTACATAGCAATCTTCCACAAAATCTTACACTAAATTAGTCCACAAGACTTCTAAAATACTTGCCTCAAATCTGCATAACAAGTCCACATAGAACTTGTTCAATCACATATAATTATAAAGAGAATTGTTAGAGACTCAATATGTTCTATACTCAATGCTTAATCAATATCTCAACTCAATCTCATAGAAGCATAAAGATAATTGTTAGAGACTCAAAATGTTCTATACTCAAATCCCAATCTCAACTCAATTCAATCTCATAGAAGCATAAAGAGAATTGTTAGAGGCTCTATATGTTCTATTCTCAAATCTCAATCTCAACTCAAATCAGAATATAGAATAGTTTGTTTCATGGAACTTGGACAACCACTTTACACAATCACTTGAACAGGCTCAATCAACTCTACTCAACCAATCACCTCAAGGATCAATTATTTCTCACAAATCCTAGTCCAAGCATGTATCAACCAACTCAAAATATTTCCAACAATGCTCAACAATAAATCTCACATAACAATGATACTCATGTTCTTTTCTAACTCAAGTTCAAGTTCTTTGCATGACCAATTGGCTTCAAAAACAATTTTTATAAAATAAGGTTTAATCACAACTCTTAAACCAAAAAACTTGAAGCATAACAACTCTTCAAAAAGAAAACCACAATCAATTATTTTCTCTCCAAATATATTTTTAGAAATCAATCACCCAAATAATTCAATGAAGAATATTGCCCATACCTTTTTGATGCCTTATGAGTTGTCCACTAAATCTTCCACACTCAACACATTTTCTTTTTCCAATTTCAACAAGGGTTAGATGTCTTGAGTAATAACACAATAATAAAAATAATATCTCAATAACACCTTATTACTCCTACTCAATAAATTGCACCATATCCTCTTATGCAAGAAATAAACCCTTAAAACAATGAATCAAACTTACTTTTGAAACTCATTGACAAAACCAAAAATATCTCCTTACACACACCTTATTTCTCCATCTAAGCAATATAAACAAGTAGCTCTAAAAAATAGCTTTCCAATGATATATAATATGATATACTTCCAAAAAGAGATACCCCTGCCTCCTTGGGTCTTACTTGAAAGTGGCATCCCTTTTGGGATTTTTTCCACAAATTAAAAAAAAAATATATACTTCCGAAAAGAAAATCAGCAGAAATCTCTATCTTTCCTAGGGCATACCATATCCTTCGGCAACCTTGGCAAAAATTAAAATATTAAACAACATCAAAAATTAAATCCACTTGCCTTACCCTCGATGAGATTCGATCCCATGACATCTTCCTTCCCAATGCCTTAGCCGTAGATAGGCCACTGTTGGGCCACGTGACCTAACGTGTCTAAAAGGGCACATCCACCATAAAGTTTCTGCGAACAATGCTCCTTTGAAAAACAACTGGCACTTCAAACACTTCTTCCTTGCAATCTAAAAGACCTCACGCAAATTGAATGCGGGACCTTATTCTTAGTACCAAGCCAAAATACCACTAGGACACGTTGGCCTTTGCACTTAGAGCCTTCGAACCTTCACACCTTTAGCCTTTATGTAAATTGTAAGGCCTTTGAAAAACAAAACATTTTCGCATGCGCTTCGAATAAGAATTGTAAGGGGCGCCTTGGTAAATGTTTTTGATGGCATTTATATAATGCCTTTGACCTCTTTTACAATCACATCAGTGCTTTGAATAATTTTGACGTCGGTGTGATTTTTGATTTATAATTAATTTAAATTTAAAAATTAAAAATTAAAAAGAACCAACCTTAGGTTTAATTAAATTTTATTTATAAAATTTAATATCCTTGTGAATTGAAATAATTTATAAATAATAATAATAATTATTATTATTATTATTTTATGGAAAATATCCCAAAAGGGATGCCACTTTTGGGTAAGACCCAAGGAGGCAGGGGTATCCATTCCGTCAAAAACACCCAGGACTCGGACCTGGCCTACCACCTTTGACATACTCAAGGAGCAAACAAACACACAAAACCAATTTAAAAATAATTAAATAACAACAAAAATAATAAAATAAAATAAAAAACATGCTCCTTGAGTGTGTAAAAAACAAAAGCACAACCAAACACGCACAATAAGATAAAAGAAACCACAACACGAACCACATAGAAAAACACAAGAACCACATAACAAAACACAAACAAGACAAAAACAACAAAACACTACAAAGACATAACCCCCAAAAAAAACATGAAAAATAAACACAACCAAAACATAAAAAATAAAAATAAATAAAATAAAAATAAAAATAAAAAACAACCAACATCAGACAATAAAAAAAAAAACATATAAAACACTCACACATAAAAACACGAACTAACACAAACAAAGAGAAACCCACGAACAAGAACAAAAAAAAACACAAGAACAATAACAAAAAACATATAGAAAAAAAAAAAAAACTTAAAACAACAAAAACACAAGAACAAAAAAAAAAACACAAAGAACACAAAAACAAAACAAAACAAAAGAACCCACCCATCTTAAAAAGCTAAAGAAAAAAAAAAGAAAAAAGAAAAAAAAATTGAACATAACAATGACCTATCTAGACCAGAAGACTATTAAGGCAAGAATCAATAGAGGAAACAAAATAAAGAATAGAATGAGCCAGGGAACTAAAAAAACTGAATGAACCAAAGAGAAGCAAAAAAAAAAAAAAACAAGAAGAAACTAGGTACCTTCAAAACTGGAGCCATCCAAAGAAATGATAGAAAGAAGAGCTTCCCTAATTTGAGAATCCCACCATCTAGGAGGGTGGCCATAACAAGTAAGATCATCTTTGTCCAAAGTCCAATTAGCTAAAGCATCATCACTCTTGTTTTGATCTTTGAACACATGATTGTAATCAACTTTCAAAAATCCCATCTGGATTAACTGAATCTTCTCAATAATTATTTTTATTCTCCAATCCACCTTATGATTCTTCGAAGGAGTCTTCAAGATATTAATCATAAGTTGAGAGTTAGACTCAACTAACACCTTTTCCCATACAACCTTAGTAGCCTCATGAAGGCCTCTGAGGATACCATACCCCTCAGCAATGTTATTAGAAAGAATACCCAAATTCTCAGCAAAAGTAAAAACCAGGGAGCCATTTGAAATTCTACCAATTTCTCCCACTCTAGCTTTTCTAGGGTTCCCTCTAGAGGCTCCATCAGTATTGAATTTTCCAAAATCCTTAGGAGGAGGTTGCCAATTTCTTGTCCTATCCATATTACTAATACTCACATTCTCTTTAAGTTGGTTTCCCTTAAAATATTTAATCTTCAATATTTGCATCACTTGATCCCATCTTTGGTGGGAATTTTGGGGGTGATCAAGGAGTTGATGGACTGATTCAACTAAGTTGGCTATGGTATTTTTCCAAATATAGTGAATATCCTTCCTATCTTGATTAAAAATTTGGTTGTTCCTTTCATTCCAAATATTCCAAAGAAGAATGGTAGAACCCATCCAAACTAACTGCCTAATAAAATGATCAACACCCTCTTGATTAGGCCAATCCCTCCAAATATGTTCAAAAGTAAAAAAATTGGACCACTATAAGCCAAGTAAAGTGGCCATTCTCCTCCATAGCTCAGAGGCTAAAGTACACTCAATAAAAATATGGTTGAGAGTTTCTACATTCTCTTCACACATTTCACATATAAAAGGGCCATTTTGGATTGCTTGAAGAACATTTTGTTGTGAAGTTGAGTCAAGAAGAGTAGCAGCAAAAATATTGGAAAAGTACTCAACAACAATAGAGTTCATGCCATACCAAGTATAAACAACATCTCCAAAATCTAATTTTAAGGAGATAAAGTTATGAGATCTTCGCGCTAGAAGAGATTTGTGGAAGAAATTTGTGTTTCGATCTCCTTCTTTGAGCCATTGAATTCTAGATTTTTGCTTCCATAAGTTTTCTTCTCTTTTTCCCCATTCCTCTAACCGAGTTGTGAGTTTAATTTCATCTGAACTTATCTTCTCTATGAGGCCATCTAAAGGGATTTTCTTATTCAAATTTTTAATATGAGCAATAAATTCATGTTTTTTTTATGAACATACCCAAAATATTTCTAGTTCCAAGTCTTGATTTTGGATTTAATGTATTGCAGTCTTTTGGCAAAACAGAACATCTTAGTCCCATGCCTAGGTTTACCTTCCTTCCACCATTGTTGCACATGAGGTCTGAAGGAAATGTCTCTAAGCTACATTAATTGAAAACAAAAAGGAGATAAACTCACATTGGTTTTCCACATTTCCACCATGACTGGCCAATGATCCAAACCAGCATTATTAAGAGTCTTCACTATAGGAATGTGGCCATGGATTAGGAAATTTTTAGAGAGAAAAAACCTATCCAATCTCTCCATTATACAAGCTAAGCCTTACCTTCTGTTAGACCAAGTCATAAGACCATTATTTTTATAGAGCAAAAACCTATCCACAAGATGGAGGTTTGCAATATATTCGCTCATGAGGTTAGTGCGGTTGTCCAAATTTCTATTTTCCCCTCTTTTATCATCCACAAAGAGGATGGTATTGAATTCTACTCCGATAAAGATCCAAGCTTCAGAAAAATGAGAGATAATATGAGTAATATCCTTCCACTGTCTTATTTTTCCTCCAAAGAAGTCAGAGCATAAACAATGATGCAGGGCATAATTTGGTTGGAATGTCTACTTTGAATAGCTATAGCCAACAAACCCCAACTGCCAACCATATGGTGAATAACTACCTCTTTTGGGTCCTCAAGACAAGCAATGCCACCAGAAGTCCCTTGGGAACTGAGGGAAACCACTTTTCCAGCTGGCCAAATTTTATTGGCAATTGAGTCCATATCCTCCATGGACATCTTTGTTTCTTGAAGGAAAACAAGATGTGGATGATTTATCTGAATCATTCTTCTAATTTAATTTTGTTTTGAAAGACTCCCTTTGAGTCCTCTAATATTCCAAGTGATGATCTTCATTTATTACCAGGGCTAAAAAATTTGGGAGGGGCATTAATCTTACCTTCCTCTACAAGCTTTTCACCTTCTTTTACCATATGATATTGATTGGTCTTGCGACCTGCTTTTTTATTAGAATCCATCTTCAATTTTTTTTTACCTATTTCTTAAATTATTCCAATTGAATCTGAGATGGCTTCTAACCTTGAATAATGCTCGTACATAGCCAAAAGTTTACTAGATGGTTCAACAAATTCTATATTGGAACCTGCATTATTTGAAGTTTTGACATTTGAAATATTGTTTTTCTTGTGTAAATTTTCTCCCTTTTTTTCTATTGAAAACCTTTGATCTATTGGTTTATCTCTGAGTTCTTCCCTTCATATTTAAATTGTGTTTCTAAGATTTCAGTTTCCATTATTTCCTCTTCCTCACTTGGGACATCATTTGTGGAAAGGATTTCAAACATATTAGCAGATGACTTTGATTGATCCTTCATAACTAGTTTTTTTTAATGTTCTTCTTAGGTATTTGGAAACCTGTTGAGTTTATATCTTATTTATTTTGATCAAGAATTTTATTTGGGCAAGCACTGGCCAAATGACCATATTCATGGCAAATTCTACAATGAAAAGGAATGTTCTCATAGTCCACTACTTGCTCCCAAGTATCTTCCCCAAATTGTAATGTGATATTTTTAGGTAGGGGTTTGTCAAAATCCATTAAAGCACAAATCCGAGCATAAATAATATGTTCAAAATTTTGAGTACAATCATCAGTCATCATAAAAGTTCCTAACGAGTTTCCAATTGAAGAAAAAATAGTAGGATTCCAAAATTCAATAGGGAGGCCAAAGAGTCCAACCCACACAAGAGCTATAGAAGGCATATCTTCTTCGGCTTTAAATTTAGTATGCCAGGGTTTCATGAAAAGACTTGCTCTTCCAAAAAACCAAGGACCCCCTTGAAAAGTTCTCTCTATCTTAATTGTTAGCAAATAAAACAAGAAAATAACCATTTGGATAAATAGAGATTTGTAATTCACCTTTAGTTTTCTAGATTTTTGCAGCCCATACTTTAAAAGTAGATAGACTCGGACGAAAACCCATGAACCGAAAAATTAGTCATCTTTTTTCCAAATATTCAATGCCAGTATGAATGTTACCCATATCAAGCTTAACAATAGGAGTTTCATCATCTGCTTTAAGACATACTGACTCCATTTTCCTTGGATCAATCTTAGGAATTCTTAGAGGTTTATGGGAAGCCCTAAGATTGATATTAGCATTGGGCTGAGGCTGTCTACCATGAAGGTCATCCCTCAAATTTATTTTTGGGGCTAAGTCTTTGAAATTCTTATCCTTGATAGGGGTTTTCACAATAGAATTATTTCGTGGGTTCGCCTTAGCACTAGATTTACTTGAGATATGAGCCATTTTTTGATCAACTTCTTGAAACTTGTTTTGTGATCTCTTTAATCCTTGCCCTAGACGTCTGGAAAAGTATGGTTTTCACTTTTCTTTTGTGCAGAAAATTGGAAGTCATTGTCACTCAAGTTCACAGTATGATCTATTGAAAGATAAATTTCTAACCCATCTTGGATCCCCTGTAACATTTCCTGCTAAAATATTGAGCAAAAATGACAAAAATATTTTTTGCTAGGGCCCGAAGGCCCTAAAAACCAACCTCTAGAGCTACTTTCACTCAACCTAGATGAAACCATCGCATAGCCGCTTGCCAAATATCTCGTTCACACATAGGGATGTGCTAGGATTTTTGTTGCTCCAAATGATATGAAAATTGGTGGAGGCATTCTAGGTTTTTTCAGTCATCTACCCTCAAAATTTTAGCTCAATCCGAGTCCGGATGAGTGAGATATGGCCGAAACGAGTTTGAAAGTTTGGGTAGTCCTACCTAAATAATTTTTAAACCTCATTTTTAACCTTTGCAATAACCCATATTGGGTTTTTATAAACCAATCACTTAACCTGTGCTCCCAATAATATTAAAATATTATGGAGCCTTTTTCCTTTCACTTTTGCATTGATGAAGCTTTTTCCTGGATGATTTGGGTGACTTTATTTCTTTTCGAATTCCTTTAGATGAGTGATAACTATATCAGGTGACATCAATGATAACTTTGACTTAGAGGACTCCAAATGTCCAACAGTATTATCTTATTTTTTCTTTCTTTAATTTTCATAGTATATATATATATATATATATATATATATATATATATATATATATATATATTTGTATATATATGTATATATATATATATATAGATAGATATATATTCTCCTTTTTTGTTATGTTTTTGTTTTGTTTTTGTTGACAATTCAAAGAAATACTACTATTGTTAAGACTTAATCTGCAATTCATAGCCAATGAATTTATATAGTCAACCCTTAACACAATAAGAGAAAAATAAATTTTTTTATTTCTAAAGCAATACTACTGTTACCATAACTAGGTACAATTCATAGCCATTGAGTTTATACAACCAATTTTAGCACAATAGGAGGAAATAAAATTCTAGTTCTAAATTAAATTTACTGTCACTAAAACCAGGTGCAACCCACAGTCAATATATTTATAAAACTAATATTAGCATAGTAAAGTAAAATGAAATATTGCTTGAAAAGTAAATTTTGCTAGAAATAAAATTGCTGAAATAAAAGGTTAAATTATTGTTACTTATTGATTTTAAGGAGCATTTCACTATTATTGTGTCACTCAATAATACCTACTTCCTATTTTCATAGGTTAGAGAACCCAAACTAAAGCAAGAAATCAAAAACCACCCAATACTTTGAAAATTTGCAAAAAGAAAATTTGCTAAAATAAAAGGTTAAATTATTGTTACTTCTTTATTTTAAGGATCATTTCACTATGTTTGTGCTACTCAATAATACCTACTTTCTATTTTTATAGTTCAAATAACCTAGACCGAAGCAAGCAACAACAACAACCCAATGCTTGGAAATTTACTAAAATGAAATATTAAGCAATAAAGTGATCCTAAGAAAAAACAACCTGGCAACGTTGAACAAAGGACATTGTTAGGACTTCTTGTGCCACTCTGACCCATATGCACACCAAGGATTCATACATCTTCCCACATATAGGTAAGCCTCTATTCTTGCACTATCAACATTCTTTTGATTAAAAATTATGGCACTAATCTCCCCAACAATAGTTCCAAAATGTCAACCTGTAAAATCTACACTTATTTATCAATCCAAGGTGAATGATTTAGAGGGAAGTAATCCAATATAGATTATACCAAATTATCAATCTTCAAACTTGATTATGTTCCTCTTAGTTTCAATTTTGTATAAAATAAATGTTTAGGAAAATAGATTGTGCTAAATTGGAATGAAATGCAATTTTTATGATTTATATTTAATTAAAGGCTATGTATATTTATTTGTGTGCATCCATGTGCAACCTACTTTAACTATATGTTTTTACCTTATAATCTATGATGATGCAATTTAATTTAATTGATAATCTAAAATTAATTTAATGCATTAACTAATCCTAACCTATTTCAAGGGTAAGAGAATAGGGACTGGCTATAGGAGTGGGCCCTACCTCCTAGAGGATAGAATAAATATTTCTCCCCTAAACTATTTTACTTCAGTAACTAATATGCATTAATATTCTCTTTTTTTTTGTTATGTTTTTGTTTTTTTTTTGTTGAAAATTCAAAGCAATACTACTATTGTTAAGACTTAATCTACAATTCATAGCCAATGAATTTATACAGTCAACCCTTAATACAGTAAGAGAAAAATAAAATTTTTTATTTCTAAAGCAATACTATTGTTACCGTAACTAGGTACAATTCATAGCCATTGAGTTTATACAGCCAATTTTAGCACAATAGGAGGAAATAAAATTCTAGTTCTAAAATAACTTTACTATCACTAAAACCAGGTGCAACCCATAATCAATATATTTATACAACTAATATTAGCACAGTAAAGTAAAATGAAATATTGCTTGAAAAGTAAATTTTGCTACAAATAAAATTGTCGAAATAAAAGGTTAAATTATTGTTACTTATTGATTTTAAGGAGCATTTCACTATGATTGTGTCACTCAATAATACCTACTTCCTATTTTCATAGTTTAGAGAACCCAAACTAAAGCAAGAAATCAAAAACCACCCAATACTTTGAAATTTTGCAGAAAGAAAATTTGCTAAAATAAAAGGTTAAATTATTGTTACTTATTTATTTTAAGGATCATTTCACTATGATTGTGCTACTCAATAATACCTACTCTCTATTTTTACAGGTCAAAGAACCTAGACCGAAGCAAGCAACAACAACCACCCAATGCTTGGAAATTTCCTAAAATGAAATATTAAGCAGTAAAGTGATCCTAAGAAAAACAACCTGGCAACATTGAACAAAGGACATTGTTAGGACTTCTTGTGCCACTTTGACCTGTATGCACACCAAGTATTCATACATCTTCCCACATATAGGTAAGCTTCTCTTCTTGCACTACCAACATTCTTTTGATTAAAAATTATGGCACTAATCTCCCCAACAACGGTTCCAAAATGTCTACCTATAAAATCTACACTTATCTATCAATCCAGGGTGAATGATTTAAAGGGAAGTAATCTAATATAGATTATACCAAATTATCAATCTTCAAACTTGATTATGTTACTCTTAGTTTCTGGTTTGTATAAAATAAATGTTTAGGAAAATAGATTGTGCTAAATTGGAATGAAATGCATTTTTTATGATTTATATTTAATTAAAGGCTATGTATATTTATTTGTGTGCATCCATGTGCAACCTACTTTAACTATATGTTTTTACCTTATAATATATGATGATGCAATTTAATTTAATTGATAATCTAAAATTAATTCTATGTATTAACTAATCCTAACCTATTTCAAGGGTAAGAGAATAGGGACTGGCTATAGGAGTGGGCCCTACCTCCTAGAGGATAGTATAAATATTTCTCCCCTAAACTATTTTACTTCAGTAACTAATGTGCATTAATATTCTCTTTTTTTTTTGTTATGTTTTTGTTTTGTTTTTGTTGAAAATTCAAAGCAATACTACTATTTTTAAGACTTAATCTGCAATTCATAGCCAATGAATTTATACAATCAACCCTTAATACAGTAAGAGAAAAATAAAATTTCTGATTTCTAAAGCAATACTACTGTTACCGTAACCAGGTACAATTCATAGCCATTGAGTTTATACAGCCAATTTTAGCACAATAGGAGGAAATAAAATTCTAGTTCTAAAATAACTTTACTGTCATTAAAACCAGGTGCAACCCATAGTCAATATATTTATACAACTAATATTAGCACAGTAAAGTAAAATGAAATATTGCTTGAAAAGTAAATTTTGCTAGAAATAAAATTTCTGAAATAAAAGGTTAAATTATTGTTTCTTATTGATTTTAAGGAGCATTTCACTATGATTGTGTCACTCAATAATACCTACTTCCTATTTTCATATGTTAGAGAACCCAAACTAAAGCAAGAAATCAAAAACCACCCAATACTTTGAAAATTTGCAAAAAGAAAATTTGGTAAAATAAAAAGGTTAAATTATTGTTACTTCTTTATTTTAAGGATCATTTCACTATGATTGTGCTACTCAATAATACCTACTTTCTATTTTTACAGTTCAAGGAACCTAGACCGAAGCGAGCAACAACAACCACCCAATGCTTGGAAATTTCCTAAAATGAAATATTAAGCAGTAAAGTGATCCTAAGAAAAAACAACCTGGCAACATTGAACAAAGGACATTGTTAGGACTTCTTGTGCCACTTTGACCTATATGCACACCAAGGATTCATACATCTTCCCACATATAGGTAAGCCTCTCTTCTTGCACTACCAACATTCTCTTGATTAAAAATTATGGCACTGATCTCCCCAACAACGGTTCCAAAATGTCTACCTGTAAAATCTACACTTATTTATCAATCCAGGGTGAATGATTTAAAGGGAAGTAATCCAATATAGATTATACCAAATTATTAATCTTCAAACTTGATTATGTTACTCTTAGTTTTAGGTTTGTATAAAATAAATGTTCAAGAAAATAGATTGTTCTAAATTGGAATGAAATGCAATTTTTATGATTTATATTTAATTAAAGGCTATGTATATTTATTTGTGTGCATCCATGTGCAACCTACTTTAACTATATTTTTTTACCTTATAATCTATGATGATGCAATTTAATTTAATTGATAATCTAAAATTAATTTTATGCATTAATTAATCCTAACCTATATGAATGGCAAAAGAATAGGGACTGGCTATAGGAGTGGGCCCTACCTCCTAGAGGATAGTATAAATATTTCTCCCCTAAACTATTTTACTTCAATAACTAATGTGCATTAATATTCTATTTTTTTTGTTATGTTTTTTTTTGTTTTTGTTGAAAATTCAAAGCAATACTACTGTTGTTAAGACTTAATCTGCAATTCATAGCCAATGAATTTATACATTCAACCCTTAATACAGTATGAGAAAAATATAATTTTTGATTTCTAAAGCAATACCACTGTTATCGTAACTAGGTACAATTCACAGCCATTGAGTTTATACAGCCAATTTTAGCACAATAGGAGGAAATAAAATTCTAGTTCTAAAATAACTTTACTGTCATTAAAACCAGGTGCAACCCATAGTCAATATATTTATACAACTAATATTAGCACAGTAAAGTAAAATGAAATATTGCTTGAAAAGTAAATTTTGCTAAAAATAAAATTGCTGAAATAAAAGGTTAAATTATTGTTACTTATTGATTTTAAGGAGAATTTCACTATGATTGTGTCACTCAATAATACCTACTTCCTATTTTCATAGGTTAGAGAACCCAAACTAAAGCAAGAAATCAAAAACCACCCAATACTTTGAAAATTTGCAGAAATAAAATTTGCTAAAATAAAAGGCCAAATTATTGTTACTTATTTATTTTAAGGATCATTTCACTATGATTGTGCTACTCAATAATACCTACTTTCTATTTTTACAGTTCAAATAACCTAGACTGAAGCAAGCAACAACAACCACCCAATGCTTGGAAATTTCCTAAAATGAAATATTAAGCAGTAATGTCATTCTAAGAAAAAACAAACTGGCAACGTTGAACAAAGGACATTGTTAGGACTTCTTGTGCCACTTTGACCCGTATGCACACCAAGTATTCATACATATTCCCACATATAGGTAAGCCTCTTTTCTTGCACTACCAACATTCTTTTGATTAAAAATTATGGCACAGATCTTCCCAAAAATGGTTTGAAAATGTCTACCTGTAAAATCTACACTTATTTATCAATCCAGGGTGAATGATTTAAAGGGAAGTAATCCAATATATATTATACCAAATTATTAATCTTCAAACTTGATCATGTTTCTCTTAGTTTCAGGTTTGTATAAAATAAATGTTTACGAAAATAGATTGTGCTAAATTGAAATGAAATACAATTTTTATGATTTATATTTAATTAAAGGCTATGCATATTTATTTGTGTGCATCCATGTGCAACCTACTTTAACTATATGTTTTTTACCTTATAATCTATGATGATGCAATTTGATTTTATTGATAATCTAAAATTAACTTTATGCACTAATTAATCCTAACCTATTTCAAGGGCAATAGAATAGATACTGGCTATAGGAGTGGGCCCTACCTCCTAGAGGATAGTATAAATATTTATCCCCTAAACTATTTTACTTCAGTAACTAATGTGCATTAATATTACTTAGATTATTATAATTCATGAATGTAGGAAAATACAATAAATACTACATAAGTAAATAAATCATACGGAAATAAATGACACAACTACCACACCCATGAAGAAAAGTATTGTTTCTTTAGTACTGGAAATTCAAGTGTACAAGATCTCGAACATCAATACTTCAGAGTAGAAATTGTATAAAAAATATTAGACTGCAAACATTGGCATTCCACTCTAGCATTAGCATTAGACTTTTTCAAAGGTCTCCCTTGTATTATATAATATCACTTGGAAATTTTCAATGAAATTCTTCTACATATTTCCCATGTGTTTATGTCAGCTTGATGATTTGGACACTATCCTTTCAACAGTAAAAAGATAAACTAATAATATTTTTTAACCAACTTGGACTTTGTCACAATTAGTATCATCCAAGTGGTAAACTAACAAATTAATCATAACAAATTTCTTAATTTAAATAATCTAGTGATGCAAAAAATACAACTAATCATTCTTTATTTTAGGAAGAGACAAAATAGGTTAGCATCTAAATCAAAAAATATTAACAATATAATAATTATACAACTTTATAATAACAACTCTAATAAATATAAATTATCATGCATAATACCAAAATGTCATTCAACTATGTTTACTAGGTATACCTCATAAGGATATGATATTGTCACTGGATGTGGCACAACAATGCATCAAATGATTTGACTTGGTCAATCTCCTTTCTGTAACGTATTTCAGTAGATGCTTTCTGTAATAGCTTTTTGTACCTATATTTCATAGCGTCTTTCTGTAGTGTTTGTCTATGAGTCCCCTTAGCACATCATCCTTGTAGTTGGTCTATCCATGCTTGTCATCAAGTCCATACCTTTTCGGATATTTCTCTGTGAATCTCCTGCAATGTTCTCCTGCTAAAACATATAGAAACTTGCATACTTTTGCGTAAAACACAAGCATAAATAATTTTTATTGTTATGGATCAAATTCATTATAAATCACATGAATAAGATAAAATGATCATCAAAATATATTTTTTTTCATAAATTTATAGATAGAAAATGAATTAAACTTGCATAAAATACATGATGTTTTATCACTCATCACACAAAAAAGAAGTGGCATGACGTATAATTTAGCTAGGAGATTGGGCCTTTTTGTATGAATTTAATTTTAATATTTTAAAGGTAAACTATGTACATGGTGGTTAGGTCCTTATGAAATTGATAAAGTTTTTGACAATATTGTAGTTAAAGTGAAAAGCATTGATGACTCTAATCAAGACTTAATGGATAATGGATATGCCTTAAATTTATATCAAATCCACTCTTTAAAATAGATATCACTTAGTAGGTCATCAAGAAAGCATAGTTGTAGCTCATAGAAAAGTTGCCTTCTTCTATAGAAGAGCTTCCTTCCTCTATAGGAGAGTTGCCTTCCTTTATAGCTCATCAACTTTTCCTTTAGTTCTCTAAAATAATATATATATATATATATATATAGAAAACAAAAATAAAAATATGGAAAACCTTTATAGGTATTGCAAAACCAAGGACGGAAATGAAAACCAAATTTCTAGGTTTCCACCCTTATAAAAAAATTCCACTTGTAAAAACCTCTTTTGGAGGTGCAAAAGGATAGAAAACTTCTACAAACTAGTCTACTCGTAGAAGTCTTTTGCATAAAAAAATGATGAATTTATTAAACTTACTTTTTTCTTCTACAAATCCTCTCAGAAGACCCACTCTTTTGGAATCTAGAAAGTAGCTACTAATAGTTATTGTTGAAGATTTTAATCACCTCATCTATTCATACCACTGACAATAAAATTACCTGTTATTAATAGATATGTACTCTTTATTTCTCTTCTTGTTGACTAGGTGATGTGGTAGGGGTAAATTAGGTTGTAACTAGCTTGCAAGGTGGTATATGCACATGACTGAGTATACAATTTACTGAGTTGATAATTGGCTAGGTGGTATGGTCTAATAAGTGATAATTGGTGGCACATTTTGAGTAAAATAAAATTATAAAAATAAAAAATAAAATACCAAAAAGTGCAATCCTTGCCATTATTATAAAATATAATTATCATGAGTAATGTTTCATAATTTAAATTGACATGAATAAATATTATCATTTCGCATGCTTCACCCAACTTCAAATGCTTTATCTATAGTGTTGGTGTGAAATCAGCTACAAGAGACCAACAAAATAGACTACAATCACATAACACAAATGCAATAATGGAAGAAAACTGTAAATTGATATTCTTATCATCCCTGAATTCACACCCCTTCTACAAAATATTACAATCCATCATATAACAACCGAAAACCAAAGAAACCCTAAAAATGTCTTTTTTCTAAAACTGCTAAAAATAGATCTTCTTTCTAAAAACTTCTAAAAATAGAAATGAGTCAGATTGCACCTAAATTCAGTGCACACATACCTCTTACAATAAAAAACCTTAATTTAAAATAATAGGTCTCAAATTAAGATATAATAAACTTCTAACAACCAAAAAAACCCAAAAAACCCATGAACCTATTCTAAAAGATAATTTTGGGACACTAGATAGAGGAGTTAGGTCCTAAAAACACTTTTTTTGGAGAGTCATGTCAATCAAAGATTCACCTAATGCAGAACACACACACAAAACCACTTGTTAAATTTCAAGGCCAACAGGTTCACAAGTTATGGCTCCGACAAGGTGCATGAAAAAGAACTCAGCTCCTATGAGTTCAGCTAAATTGAAATCTTGTAGCTTCTAGTTATCAATTTTCTTTAGCTCTGACTCTGAAAAACCCAAGTGTTATATGAATGTGGTAATCCTTCCCATTGAAATAGGAATTTATTTTAGCTCGCATGTCTGGCAGTGATCACCTTCTTATCGAGCACTTGTGAAACTCTGTATTTTTTCTTCTTAGGTATATGTCATGCCCAATTTACTATCTCATATAATTCACCATCCTCGATAGTACCAAGATACTGAAATAAATCAAAAACATTAAAATAGGTGAAATATCAAATTCATCGGGTAGCTCCACTTTATAGGCATTATCATTGATCTTCTTCAAAATCCTACATGGCCCAATTTTCGTAAGTTTTAGTTTGTTATACGTCCCCTTAGGAAATATTTATTTCATAAGATGAACCATGACCATATCACTCTCTTAAAACACTTTCACCCTTCTATGTGCATCAGTAGACTCTTTATAGTGAGCATTACTACTCTGCAATTTTTTGCTCACTGACTCTTGCACTTTCTGGATATGCTCAGAAAATGCTTCTACATCATCACTAACTTTTTCCCCAATTGGTAACTCAAAAAAATCTAATACACCTCTAGGATTTTGACCATAAATAATTTGAAAAGGAGATTTACTTGTCGACTTGTTCATTGAACTGTTGTATGCAAATTCAGCTTGTGACAAGGCTAAATTCCATTGTTTTGGTTTTTCTCCACCTATGCATAATAAGAGGTTTCCAAAGCATCTGTTCACAACCTCTATTTCCCATCGGTCTATGGGTGGTAAGCACTACTGAACTGCAGCCTGGTTTTCAAATTTTTCCACAACGTCCTCCAAAAGTGACTCAATAAATTAGTATCTCGATTAGAAGTAATAATCTTTGGAACACCATGCGACCACACAATTTCATCAAAGAATAAGACTGCAGTCCATGTTGCATCATTAGTTTTCTAGAAAGTAATGAAATGCACCATTTTTGAAAATATTTCCACCATAACAAAAACTGAATCCTTACCCCACTATGTCTTGGGCAACCCCAATACAAAATCCATACTCAGATCGGTCCATGGTCCTATAGGAACTGGCAGTGGCATATACAACCCTGTATTTTACACATGGACCTTAGCCATTTGAAATACTCTATATTTAGAGATACACTTGATTATATCTCTCTTCATTTTTGGCCAATAGTACTTCTCCTCTACAAGAGTGGTAGTTTTGGCTACTCCAAAATGACCAACCAAACCCCCACTATGTAATTCCATCAAGATGTTCTCTCTCATAGAGCCATTGGGAATGCATAATCGATTACCATTAAACAAGTAACCATTCTGAAAAAAATACTCTTAAAAAATAGTACGAGACTTCCCACCTACCACACTATTACACTATTGCACAATATTCCTAAAATATGTATCAAATTCATATAGATATTTAATCCCTTCAAATCCTACCACTTCATTCTCCATAGTGGTCAACAACAAGACTCTCCTACTCAATGCATCAACAACCTTATTCTATTTTCCCGAGTTGTGTTTAAGGACAAATGTATACTGTTGCAAAAATGAAACCCATTTGGCATGCCTGCTATTTAACTTTTTTTGAGAATTTACATACCTCAATGCTTCATGATCGGTAAACAACACAAACTCCTTTGATATTAAGTAGTGCCTCTAATATTGCAATGCTTGCACAATTGCATAAAATTCCACATCATATGTAGAATAATTCTTCCTTGCGTCATTCAACTTCTCACTAAAAAATTCTATAGGTCGGCCCTCTTGACTTAAGACACCACTAATACCAACAAATGAGGCATCAAAATCAACCTCAAACACCTTACTAAAATATGGTAACACTAGAACAGGGGCTTCCGACACTTTCTTCTTCAAGAGTTAAAAACTCTTTGTTGTTGCCATAGTCCATACAAACTCTTTCCCCTTCGTGCACTCAGTTATAAGGCCAACTATACTACTGATTTCATGATAAAATTCCTATAAAAGGTAGCTAGTCCATGAAAGCTTCTTACTTTTGTTATATATCATGGAAGAGGTCATTCTAGAATTACCTTCACTTTCTCATCATCCATCCTCATGCCATCTCTCGAGATTACAAATCCCAAAAACACTAAACTATCTTGAAGAAATCTACATTTCTTCAGGTTGACATACAATTTCTCCTTCCTAAGCACTTCTAACACTAATTTTAGGTGTAACAAATGCTCTTCTTCACTTTTACTATAAATCAAAATATCATCAAAATACACAACCATAAACTTACCATTATATTCCTGCAGTACTATGTTCATCAATCGCATAAATGTACTGGGTGCATTAGACAACCCAAATGGCATCACCATACACTTGTACAATCCATATTTTATCTTAAAAGTTGTCTTCCATTCATTCCCTTCTCGAATTCTAATCTAGTAGTAGCCACTCTGCAGATCAATTTTATTGAAGTATTTAGGTCCAACCAATCCATCCATCATATCATCCACTCTCGGCATAGGATACCAATACTTTATTGTGATCTTGTTTATGGATCTACCATCTACACACATCCACCATTCACCATATTTATTTAGAGTCAGCAATGTTGGAGTCACACATGGACTCATACTCTCCCTAAATAATCCCTTCTTTATCAACTTTGTCACTTGCCTACTCAACTCTGCATTTTATGTTGGGTTCAACCGATAAGCTGCCTGATTTGGGAGTGCTAATCCTGGAATAAAATCCATGTGATGTTGGATATCCCTTTTTGGTGGTAGCCCATCTAGTAACTCCTCTGGTGTGACATATTTATATTCACCTAGCAACTTAGCTACTGCTCTAGGCATAACCACTTCCTCTATTTCTAGCTTCCTAGCTATTAAGGCATAATAGAAGCTAGCATCCCTGATCTCTACAAGAAACTCCTTCATCGTCAACAAGCTCTCACTTGGCCCATCCTCCTTTAGAGGCACAAGAACTACCTTTACACCATCATTCCAAAATGTGTAAGTATTATTTCTCCCATTATGGTTAGTATCCCTATCGTACTGCCAAGGTCTTCCCAATAGAATGTGACATGCATCCATCAAGATCACATCACACCACACTTCATCCTTGTAAGTGCTCCCATTTGAAAATTTAATTAAGCACCTATGATCTACTGTTACCTCATTCCCCTTCTTAACCCAAGAGATGTGATATGGATAAGGTATTTTTTCACATTTCAGGTGCATTTTTTCAACCATGACATTTGACACCATATTCTCACAGCTACCACCATCAATGACAATGTTACATACCTTCCATCTTGATGTACACCTTGTTCAAAATATGTTCATTTGTAGCCAATAATATTCACCATTCATGGTCTTCCCCTTTGCTTTGCTCTACACCATCTCTTTCTTAGGAGCAATCAATTTCCTCCTTATCATAAGGTATTTCCCCATGTCAGCAACAACTTCATCCTCATCCTGCTCTTCCATATTAACCATATTGACCCTTCCTTGTCCTCCTTGACCCCTTTCTTGGACATCACATTGGGGACACTCAAATGCTCTGTGCCTCTCCTCACCACATCCATAATAGGTATACGACCTCCTTTGATCATTCCCATTTCATCCACCATCGTAACCTCTACCTCGTTGGCATCCCCTTCCTCTCAAATTCTGCCCATCTTCTTGTTTAGCAGGTATTGAGGATTCTCCCTTGAGAAAATTAGATCCACTTCGACCTCGACCTGAAGAGGGCATGAATCCCTTCTTACCCATTCTATTAATCTTTCTCAATTTCTCCTCTACCTTGAGGGCCATTTTATACGCATCCTCCACTGAAAGAGTGTGATGCATACTCATCTCATCTTGAACAGTAAAACTTAGGCCATTTACATACCTGATAGCATTTTGGTCCTCTGTCTCATTGTGTTCCACTCAAATGGATAGCTTGTAGAATTCATTAGTATAGTCCTCAATGCTTTGATTCTTCTATCGGAGATTCTAAAATCTATGAAATAGGGTTTGGGAGTAGTCTACAGGTATAAATTTTTCCTGTAACTTCTTCTTCATCTTTGTCCAATCCCTGATATTTTCCTTTCCATTCCTCTATCATGTAGTATGTAAATTATCCCACCAAATCAATGTATGTCCCTTCATCTTTGTGCATGCGAGTTTAACCTTCTTATCTTCAACAAGGTTACTCCATTCAAAATATTTTTCTAGGCTATTTATCAAATTGATCAAATCCTCTAGATTCAACCCACCAGCATACTATGGAACCTCGATCTTGATCCCATATCAATTCCCATTTAGCCCCTCTAGAGATCTTATCAGTCAATTTTCAAAACCATGCCCTTATTCCTCTAGGCCCTCTGGTTTTGCTTTTGTGTGGACCTCAGATCCACTTTCCTTAGGTATGTTTTCATCATCAGATCCTTGATCTGCACGTACCCTAGGATGTCTCTCTCCCATGTGATCAATCACACTAGTTAGCCATACTATTTCTACATTCAGATCCTCGATCTGACTATTCATCTGGGCATATCTTCTAGGTGCCATCTTCCCTTCACTAGTGAGATCACACCCGCTCTGATACCAAATGGTGTGAACTCAGCTACAAGGGACTAACAAAATGGACTCCAATCACATAACACAAATGCAATAATGGAAGAAAACTATAAATTGATATTCTTCTCATCCCTGAATTCACACCCTTTCTACAAAATATTACAATCCATCATATAGCAACCAAAAACCAAAGAAACCCTAAAGAAACCCTAAAAATGTCTTTTTTTTTAAAAATACTAAAAATAGATCTTTCTAAAAACTCCTAAAAATAGAAATGAGTCGGATTGCGCCAAAATTCGGTGCACACATCTATCTTACAATAACAAACCCTAATTTAAAATATTAGGTCTCAAATTAAGGTATAACAAAAGATAATAAACTTCTAACAACAAAAAAAACCCAAAAAACCCGGGAACCTATTCTAAAAGCTAATTTTGGGACACTAGATGGAGGAGTTAGGTCTCAAAAACACTTTTTTGGAGAGTTAAGCCAATCAAAGATTCTCCTGATGCAAAACACACACACAAAACCACCTGTTAAATTTCAAGGCCAATGGACGTACGGTTCACAAGTTATGGCTCCGACAAGGTGCATCAAGTGTTGTCAAAAATGTCCATATATTCAATGCCTCCTTCATGTATTTCCATTATTCACTATGTTCCCATATTTTGCAACTATGATTCATTTTTTACAACCACATGTTTTATTTTTTTGTGGTAGACACGTCATATTATCTACAACCATATTTTAGGTTTTGTATCTGTGCTTCAATTATCACTAAAGATGCATTCCATCCTCTACAAATCATGCATGATTCTTAGTTGCAAAAATTTTTCTAAATTGTGCCCTAATTTCTATAGTCGCGCTATACTAAGCCTTATTTATTGTAGGCATTTTCCAATTTTCTTCATCCTTATTCCTACTTTGGAAGATAAATCTTGACAACATGGTGGGTCCATATAAGCACAATGATTTTTTTATATTTGTCCAAGGAGGTTAGAAATGGACTACATGCAGTAGGGTGGTATCAATACATGAAGTAGTTTCAAGAAGGAAATGATGTTGTAACTCTATAATTTGCAAAGATGTTGGACTTAGAAACCATGATATTCAACCTACCCTATGTCATTATGGTGGAGGCCTCCTCCATTAGCATTGATAAATTTTTATGGTTACCCCTAACATGAAAGATGTGGTAAAGAATTTCAAGGCTCAAGGTCAAGGAAATCACAAACATATTTGGGGAGCCTTGCACCATGGACAACTACAAAGACACCATCAAGGAATTATTTTGAAATTTTCTATCAGACATTAGCCAAGAGGTAAGTAATGTGATACTACATTATTTCACTTTGGAGGGTAGATTTACACATTTATATGGTTACCATATTAATTTTATCTTAGCCATAAAATTTCCTCAAGATAGTAAATATAGTATTTGTATATCTTTTATTTAAAGGAATCTATGAGGGTGATTAATGCACCTTGCCAGGGCCATAAATTTTGCTTCGAGTGTTCATTTTTCCCCATTATTTTTTCAAAACATGTAGAATTGCATGGAGAACTTAAAAAGAATTGCCCTTTGCATTTGCGAGCAAAAAATACCTCTAGGAGGCCCAAAATTAGCTTTTAATGTAATTTTTAGTTTTCGCAACTAAAAAGTTATCATAACTATTAGTGTAGAACTAGAGTGGGGTTGCTATATTAAAATAATGGTTAATATTAAATAATAGGTGCATAATTCCATTTTGGATTCCATTTGGGCTATTTTTTAGGGTTACTAAAAATAGCAAGTGAGTTGCTAAAAATAGAAAGTGACTAAAAATAGTAAGGGGGTAGCGTATGAAGAACACAAGATTATATTGAGAGGGGGATGAAAAATATAACACCCAATTTTTACTTTCTTTCCAAACCAATATCAATTAGTGTCCTTAATTGCAATAACCAAATATAGCAGTGTGCATTAATGACAGATAACAATAATAAGAAAGTGTACAAATCACCACACACAATTGAGAAACAATATTTAATGTGGTTCCCCCAATGTGGGGTAGTCCACAAGATAATCTCCTTATAATATTTCACAAATAAATAGGGATCCTTATCCCTATACAAATGATTACTTTGATTTGCTCAAAGCTAGGTTGTCTTGATCTACTCATGTGGGCTCCACTAATCTTCTTAGCTAGGCTATCCACTGATCTTCTCATCTAGGCTATCCACTGATCTTCTTAGCTAGGATATCCATTGATATGCTTAGCTAGGCAATCCATTGATCTGCTCAACTAGGCAATACTGATTTTCTCAGGTGGGCTCTTCATTGATTTGATCATCTAGGCAACTGGCGTTGGTATATTTTTCTATTTCTATTCTATCTCTTTCACTTTTAACAAATCTGCATTAATGCCTTCTCACAAGGCTTAAAAAATCCTACTCAAATTCTATCCCAAATATGTACTCAAATCTATCCCAAAAGCGTTCTCAAAGGCTCAATAAATCATACACAAAAGCTACCTCAAATCTGTCCTAAAAGCCTTATCAAAGGCTCAATAAATCATGCTCAAGTAGCACTAAAATATCATCCACAAATCAATGAATGCAAGGCTCAATGATGAACTCAACAATGAATGGCAATGTACTCTTCAATGGATGACAACAATGATCCACAATGATCTCAACAATGTATGACCAATACTCTCTCAAATGGATGATAACAATGCTCAACAATGTATGAAAAATACTCTCTCAAATGGATGATAACAATGCTCAATAATGAACTCAACCATGTATGAAAAATACTCTCTCAAATGGATGATAACAATGCTCAACAATGAACTCAACCATGTATGACAAATACTCTCTCAAATGGATGATAAGAATGCTCAACAATGAACTCTCAAATATATGGCAAATGAGCTATCTAATAAAAACCTCTCCAAGCAATAACAATGAGGACTTCAACCAACCAAGGATAATATCCACAAGTGATAGCAATAGGTTATCAATAATATCTTCCTCATGTAATATCAATAAGCTCTCAAGAAACAAGCACAACTTCCTCAAACAAAGAGCTCTCAAATAGCCAACAATGATCTCCTAAAATGATGACTAGAAAATTATCTTCTCAATGGTCTCAAATAGTGGCAATGTACGCAACAAGTAACCAACAATAATATCCTCAAGCAATGGCAAAAACCTCCTCAATAATGGCAGTACTCTCAATGAACTCCGCTAAAGCAATAATGAACTCAAGCATCAATTTTATCCACAAAATTGATTTTCTAATCCATCCAATTCTTCTTAATAGCCAAGGCACATAATCAAGCAATTTGTCTTCAACTTCAAACCCTAAGGCATGTGCATGTATTCTAACTCAAGGTGGCAATTAACTAGGTCTCAAGTTCCTAGTTTAATTTCATAATTAATTCATGCACTAGAACATATATAAAGTTCAACACTTTCCAACCTTATGACTCCCTAATTTTTATTAATACATACAACAAACACCTCTAATTTTATTTTTAATTCCACACCTTATAACTCCACATACAACAATTGCAAATATTTAAATTCAAACCTTATAACTCCCTAAGCACATACAACAATCATTTATTTTTACTAAATACCTTTATAACTCCCTAGTTATAATAGAAATGATTTTCAATGCACCAAAACTTTGGTAATATCAAATATTACCATGCGCTAGAAATAAATACCTTTTTATGAAATACCTTTGCCAAAATTAATGTGCCTTCACCATCTTCGAAATCGTTAATGCCTTGCCAAAAACAATGTGCCTTCACACCTTTGTGGGAGTCAAAATTTGTTCCTCTCACTTAGCACTGTGAAGCGCTTACCACGTGGGCATCAACCCACGTTGGGATTTAATCCCAAAAACCCAACTTTGCCTATGCTCAAATATGAAAACTCAAATTACCTTCCTTAGCAAAACACTTTGCCCTTGGCGGGATTCGAACAGTGAACCTGACTTATGCAAAGTTTTTGCGCTACCAACTACGCTATAGGCTTCTACATGATGTCACTTTCCTGTGCTATCTCCTTTACCTTGATCTCAAAAGAAAATTATTTTTCTTTATTTCTTCATCGCTCCCCTTTCAACGATTCTCACTCATGCACAATATTCCCAATCTCTTATAAACAAAGGTTTTACCTTTTATTTATATGCACATCCATGCCTTTGAATGATGTTGGTGGATTTTATTAATCTCCCCAACCATTGCATGTCGACGAATAATAAAATTCAACTATATACCTTAGAATTATTAAATAATAATTTAATAATTCACATCTTAAATTTGAATTGGGATATCTCCTTCATTCTTTTGAATTTTTCCATGAAACTTTTTGCACCTAGGTTTTATTTGAATTTTTTTTTCATCCATCATTATTTGGAGAAGTCTTAGCATAGTGGTTTTAATGAAAAAACCCTTTCCAATGGTTTTAATAAAAACCCTTTCCATTGGTTTAAATAAAAACCCTTTCCATTGGTTTAAATAAAAACCTTTATCGTTGGTTTTAATAAAAACCCTTGTCATTGGTTTTAATAAAAACCTTTACCATTGGTTTTAATAAAAACCATTAATATAATATTTAAAAAAATAAATATTATATGCCTCTTGTGCCACAAAACCCTGTATACATCCATGCTCTCCAAAATATCATAAATGATTATTTACGAAGTGCTTTTGCCACCAAAACTCAATGTGATCCATGTGACATCAATGACAACACAAAATAACTCAAATTACCAACAATATCCCCCTTTGTCATTTATGGAAACACCTCTAATGCAAAACACCACAATCACTACAAAAACCATCTCTGAGAATCAAAGCTACTCCCCCTAAATAAATACTCTCTATGGAGGCTGCTCCCCTATCTCAATGCTCTCTTAGGAGGCTGCTTCCCCTAACTCAATGATCTCCCCCTTTGACATCAATGGAAAAAAGGGAAACCTATAGGGCTAAAAGATATGACTCTTAAGCTTAGCCCCCCCACCACATTATCTCTTGAGGTGATTAATTTTGGGGTGGGAGTATTCTTACTCCATATTACATTGTTCCTTTCCTTTGTCAACTTCCTTCCACTTCTTTATGATATCCTTTTCTTGATGAGTTACTTTATCTTATTGTATTGAACCTGTTTGACCTTCTTGCCTTGAGACTGCTTGACCTTCTTGCCTTGAACCTATTTGGAATTGATTCCTACACCATTTTGAAATGTGTCCAAATTTATTGTAATTAAAACACTTGATATTGTAGCCTTTGTATGGTGCCCATGTTCTAAATTCTTTCTTGAAATCATTTCCATATTCATTCCTTTCCTAAACCATGTATTGTGAGTTTCTATTTTCATAATCATTATGACCATGACTTATGAATTGTGTAGCTCTAAAACCAAAATCATGTTGCTCATTTTCTTTGCACTGAGAATCTCTATGACCAATCCTATTGGATAAGAAGCAATGTCCTTGGAAACCATACCTTCTTCCTTTGAAGTTACTTCTAGAAAAATCAAACTTTTGATCCATAGACCCTACAGTGTATAGCCCTATGTCCAAATACATTACAAGAAAAATAATGTTCTTGAAAAGCCCTATGTTCATGCCTTGGTTCCTCATACCTTTCTTGACCATTATCCTTGTGATCATATTTGACTTGTGCATTGTATCCTTGATCCTATTTGTAGTATCTAAATCCTCTTCCTTAATTTTTTCCTTGCTTTCCTTTTCAAGAATTTATTTTCCTCTTGATTCACCTATATCAAAACAAGATCCAAACTGGATGTTTGGAGCCATAGAAACTTTGGAAATTTCTTCATAAATCTTATGTGGTTCCTTAATTTCATCTTTTAGAACTTCATTTCTTTCTCTTTATTTGTGTCAAATAGCAAATTGGCACACATCTATATAGTCTCTGAAATACATGTTTCCTTCTCAGTGAAAATATCTTATCCTTTTAATTCATGTGATAGATCAAACTTCTCTAGTATATAATATCTCAATTCTTTTAGATTATCCTTAACCATTTGTATTTGCTCATGGATATCATTGAAGTCTTCCTTTAGATAAACTGAGACATATATTTCTTATAATATTCTCTTGTTTAACTTCTTCTGTTTGGATTGAGTGTTCTTTTTCTACTTATTTTATCCCATAGAAAAACCCTTATTCATCTTCACTATCACTAAGATCATTATAATATTATATAGAAAACAAAATCTCATGATTTCTTTGACCATGCCTATTTCCTTGATATGTCATCTCATCTACACTATCACTGAAGCCATTGCAATATCCTGATCGGTGATCTCTTTGACCACACACAAAGAACTATTCTCTTTCACCTTCTATTCCTAGGAATATATGTTCTTCCTTTTCATCATATGACTTGTCTCTATCGCTATGATCTAAGCTATCACTTGCTTCTTCAATGTAGAAAGTTTTCTGTCTTACGAAAACTTTCTTCTTCTCATACTTGCTTTGCTTGTACTTGTCATCTTTGTCATGCGTATGTTTTCCATCTTCTTTTCTTCTGTGACATTTTTTTCATCATCATTTTTTTCTTCATGTGGACACTTGTTTGCATAGCAACCATAATCACTACACTTATAGCATTTGAATTTCTTCATATCCCTATAATTTCTTAAGTCCTTTTTCCTTTTGATGAAGTTAGCTTCCTCATCATTATTTGAATCTCTATTTGTCTCTAAAACTTTCCCTTTATTTTTCTCTAAATCCTTGAATGCAATTTATTTTATTGGAACCTGATGCTTACTTATCCTCATCTCATAAGCTATGAGAGTTCCTTGTAGTTCTTCCATTGTTAGCTTGTCAATATCCATTGTTTCTTCTATTACTAAAACCTTTGCATCATACTTCATGGTAAGTGATCTCAAAACATTTTGAGTAACATATGATTCTTTCATCTCAAATACTAGACCTCTCATGGTGTTACCAATCTCATCAAATCAAAATAAAAACTTTGCAATATCTTCAAAATATTTCATTTTCAATTCCTTGAATATTATTCTATGAATTTTTAGTTTTTCCAACTTTACCTTAGAGTCTCCTTCATAGGTATTCTGCAACTTGGTCCAAATTTCATTAGCTAAATTACATACCATAACTTTTGCAAAATTTGTCTCATGTAACTCACTCAGAATGCAATTCATTGCCTTTGCATTGATATCAACCAATTTATTGATAGTCTTATTTGTCTTAGGATCACCTTCAACCTTATACTCTTTTGCAACCATCTGCCATACCTCATATCCGTATGATATCAAGGAGTTATTCATTATCATGCTCCAAAAAGCATAATTGTTATCGTCAAACAGTGGATCCTTACTTGTAGATGATCCATTCTATGAAGCCATATGTGTTCTTGTAGAATCTTCCCTCAAGATGTTAGCCTTTTAGAAGGAACCCGCTTTGATACCAATTGAAGAACACAAGCTTATACTAAGAGGGGGATGAACAGTATAGCACCCAATTTTTACTTTCTTTCCAAACCAATATCAATTAGTGTCCTTAATTACAATAACCAAATATAGTAATGTGCATTAATGACATAGATAGCAATAGTAAGAAAGTGCAAAAATCACCACACACAATTGAGACACAATATTTAATGTGGTTCTCCCAATGTGGGGTAGTTCACAATATAATCACCTTATAATATTTCATAAATAAATAAGGATCCTTATCCCAAAGCAAATGATTACTTTGATCTGCTCAAAGCTAGGTTGTTCTAATTTTCTCAGGTGGGCTCCACTAATCTGCTCAACTAGGCTATCCACTGATCTGCTCAGCTAGGCTATCCACTGATCTGCTCAGCTAGGCAATCCACTAATCTTCTCAGCTAGGCTATCCATTGATCTGCTCAGCTAGGAAATCCATTGATCTACTTAGCTAGGCAATCCTGATCTTCTTAGGTGGGCTCTTCACTAATCTGCTTAGCTACGCAACTGGTGTTGGTATATTTTATGTTTCTATTCTATCTCTTTCACTATTCACGAATCTATCTGAATACCTTATCGTAAGTCTCAAACAATCCTTCTCAAAAGCTATCCCAAATTTGTACTCAAATCTATCCCAAAAGCTTTCTCAAAGGCTCAATCAATCATGCTCAAGTAGCACTAAAATATCATCCACAAAAAAAAAGGTAAGGCTCAATGATGAACTCAAAAATGAATGGCAATGTACTCTTCAATGTATGAAAACAATGATCCACAATGATCTCAACAATGTATGACCAATACTCTCTCAAATGGATGATGACAATGCTCAAAATGTATGACAAATACTCTCTCAAATGAATGATGATAATTCTCAATAATTAACTCAACCATGTATTAAAAACACTCTCTCAAATGGATGATAACAATGCTCAACAATGAACTCAACCATGTATGACAAATACTCTCTCAAATGGATGATAACAATGCTCAATGATGAACTCTCAAATATTTGGCAAATGAGCTCTCTAATAAAAACCTCTCCAAGAAATAACAATTATGACTTCAACCAACCAAGGACAATCTCCACAAGTGATAGAAATAGGTTCTCAATAATATCTTCCTCATACAATGTCAATAAGCTCTCAAGAAATAAGCACAACTTACTCAAACAAAGAGCTCTCAAATAGCCAACAATGATGTCATCAAATGAAAGATAAATGTATCCACAAGTGACTAGCAAATGATCTACTCCATGGTCTCAAATAGTGGAAATGTACTCAAAAAGTAACAAATAATAATCTCCTCAAGCAATGGTAAAAACCTCCTCAATAATGGAAATACTCTCAATGAACTCCACTAAAGCAATAATGAACTCAAGCATCAATTTTATCCACAAAATTGATTTTCTCATCCATACACTTCTTCTTAATATCCAAGGGACATAATCAAGAAATTTATGTTCAAATTAAAACCCTAACTCATGTGCATGTCTTCTAACTCAAGGTGGCAATAACTAGGTATCAAGTTCCTAGTTTAATTTCATAATTAAATCATGCACTAGAACATATAACAAGTTCAACACTTTCCAGCCTTATGACTCCCTATTTTTTATTAATACATACAAAAAACACCTATGATTTATTCCACACCTTATAACTCCACATACATCAATCACAAATATTTAACTTCAAACCTTATAACTCCCTAAGCACATACAACAATAATTTATTTTTACTAAATACATTATAATTCCCTAGTTATAATAGAAATGATTTTCAATGCACCAAAACTTTGGCAATATAAAATATTAACATGTTCTAGAGATAAATACCTTTTTATGAAATTCCTTTGCCAAAATTAATGTGCCTTCACCATCTTAGAAATCATTAATGCCTTGCCAAAAACAATGTGCCTTCACACCTTTGCGAGAGTCGAACTTTGTTCCTCTCACTTAGCATTGTGAAGTGCTTAACACGTGGGGATCAGCCCAGGATTTAATCCCAAACACCCAAATTTTCCTACGCTCAAATATAAAAACTCAAATTGCCTTCCTTAGCAAAACACTTTGCCCTTGGTGGGATTCAAACACCGAACCTACCTTGTGCAAAGTTTGTGCACTACCAGCTGCACTATAGGCTTGTGTGTGATGTTACTTTCTTACACTGTCTCCTGACCTTTCTCTCAAACAAAAATTATTTTTCTTTATTTCTTCGTTTCTCCCCTTTCGACGATTCTCACTCATGCTCAATATTCTCAATCTCTTATAAACAAAGGTTTTACCTTTTATTTATATGCACCTCCATGCCTTTGAATGACATCGGTGGATTTTATTAATCTCCCCAACCATTGCACATTGGAGGATAATAAAATTCAACTTTAGACCTTAGAATTATTAAATAAGAATTTAATAATTCACCTCTTAACTTTGAATTGGGATATCTCCTTCATTCTTTTGAATTTTGCCATGAAACTTTTTGCACCTAGGTTTTATTTGAAAAACCTTTTCATCCATAATTATTTGGAGAAGTCTTAGCATAGTGGTTTTAATGAAAAAACCCTTTCCAATGGTTTTAATAAAAACCCTTTCCATTGGTTTAAATAAAAACCTTTACCATCGGTTTTAATAAAAACCCTTGCCATTGGTTTTAATAAAAATCTTTACCATTGGTTTTAATAAAAAACCATTAATATAATATTTAAAAAATTAAATATTATATGCCTCTTGTGCCACAAAACCCTGTATACATCGTTGCTCTCCAAAATATCATAAATTATTATATATGAAGTGCTTTTGCCATTAAAACTCAATGTGATCCATGTGACATCAATGACAACACAAAATAACTCAAATTGCGAACAGGGTAGGCTATGGTTTTTATTTTTGGGGAGTATAAGGAGTGGGAGACTCTATGGTAAGGGGATGTAAAATCAGATAATAAAAGGAATCATTTGCAAGTTTCTTTTACTGGTGTATTTTGTATGATGTCTTGTCTTATAAGTTTACCCTTGGAGTCCATTGTCGATCTCCTACAATTAATTTTCATCAATTGGTATTAGAGCGGATGAGATCTCGCTAGTGGAAGAAATATGAATAGAATATGGAGAGGATGAGGGATCTATGCTCAATTGAATAGGTATATGGAGTATCTACATGTAGAAATAGCACAGTTGACTGGTGCAAGTAACCGCATGATGGAGGTCCACACTAATGTGGACCTAAATATAGGATCTAATAATGAGATTTTTATTGAGGAATATGGACTTAAGGATCACACATAAGAAGAACCAGAATGTTTTGAAAGAAGTTTGATCCAAGCCTTAGAAGGACTTAAAGGAAGTCGAGATAGAATCAAGATCAAGGTTTTTGAGTATGTTGGTGGGTTAAAACCAGAGGAGCTAATTGATAAGGTAAATAGTATGGAGAAATATTTTGAATGGAGTAATATGGGTGAGGAAAATAATATGAAACTTGCATGTATGAATTTTAAAGGGTATGATTTAATTTTGCAGGATCATATATAGATGGAATGACAGAGGAAAGGAACATAAAAGATCAAGGCTTGGGATAAGATGAAGAAGAAGTTGCAAGAAAAATTTGTACCAGTAGACTATTCCTAAAATTTATTTCATAGATTTTAGAACCTCTAATAGAAGGACCAAAGAATCGAGGACTACACCAAGGAGTTCTACAAGATCTCTATTCATGTGGAGCATAACGAAACCAAAGAGCAAAGGGATGTGAGGTATGTAAATGGCCTAAGTTATGCTATTAAATATGAGTTGAGTATGCATCATACCATTACTATAGAATATGTATATTAGATGGCCTTAAGGGATGAAGAAAAGCATAAGAGGAGTAATTACAAAAGAGGGAAGAAGATATTAACATCTTCTCCAAATCGAGGGTGTGATGGATCTAGATCATCAAATAGAGAACCTTCAAATATAGAGCAATAGGAAGAGATAAAGTAAGAACATGGTACCTATCAAAGAGGAAGAGGAAATAGGGGATGTCAAGGTAATGGGAGAGGTCAAACTACGAATGGATCATGGAAGTCATATGCCTATTTTAGATACAATGAGAAAGGTCATAGAGCATTTGAGTGCACCCATTGTGATGCTGAAGAGAGAAATTAGGGAAAACAAGATATAGTCAAACTAGTTTAGGAAGAGGATAAAACTGAGATAAAAGTTTTTGTATATGTAGACGATAATATCATGATAAAGAGAACATTGATTTCTCCAAATACGGTAGAAATGCAAGTGGATGAGGGTAGTGAGTTCTAGCTATGAACAAATATATTTCACACAAGATGCACATCGAGAGGAAAGGTATGCAAAGTAATCATTGATGGTGGTAGTTGTGAGAATATGGTATCTAATTTAAGGGTAGATAAAATAAATTTAAAATATGAGAAGCACCCACAACCCTATCACATTCATGTATCAATAAAGGAAATGAGGTGACTATTGATAAGAGATGTTTAGTAAAATTCTCAATAAGGAATACTTATAAAGATGAAGTTTATTGTGACATGATTCCTATGGATGTCTATCACATCTGTTAGGGAGGCCTTGGCAATATGATAGGAATACCCTCCATGATGGGGGTAGAAATACATACACATTTTGGAAAGATGATGCCAAGGTAGTATTGTTGCCTCTTTAAAAAGAAAGGAAAAGTGAGGTTTTTTGACTATGAAGGATTTTATCATAGAGGTACAAGAATTTGGTTGGTGTTATGCATTGACAGTGAAGAATATAGAGATAGAGGATGTTTCTATACCATAGGTAGCATCCAAGTTGTTGAAAGAGTATACTGATTTCATACCAGATGAGTTACCTAATGGGTTACCACCAAATATGGATATTCAGCATCACATTGATTTAATTCCTAGTTTAGTTCTTCTGAACCAGGCAACCTATCAGTTGAGCCCAAACCAAAATATAGAGTTTAATAAGCAAGTGATAGAGTTTATACAAAAATTATTAGTAAGGGAGAGCATGATTCCTTGTGAAACTCCTACCCTATTAACTTTGATGAAGGATGGCTCATGGAAGACGTGTTTTTATAGCAACTCCATAAACAAAATTACTATCAGGTACAAGTTCCCAATACCTAGAGTGGATGATATGATGGATGTCTTAGTAGGGGCTAATTACTTCAACAAGATTGATCTATGGAGTGGTTATTATCATATTAGGATTAAAGAGGGGGATGAGTGGAAGACTGCTTTCAAAACATGAGATGGGTTGTACGAGTGGATGGTGATGCCATTCGAGTTATCAAATGCACCTAGTACCTTTATGCGATTGATGAATCGAGTGTTGTGGGAATACATTGGTAATTTTGTGGTTGTCTATTTTGATGATATCTCTATTTTTAGTAAAAGTGAAGAAGAGCACTTGTACCATGTGAGGTTGGTGTTAGAGTTATTATGGAAAGAGAAATTATATGCTAATTTGAAGACGTGTAGATTTCTTCAAGAAATTTTAGTATTTTTGGGCTTTGTAATTTTCAAGGATGGCCTAAATATGGATGAGGAAAAGGTGAGGGCAATTATTGAATGGCCTATTCCAAGGAATATAACAGAGGTGAAAATTTTCCATGATTTTGCAATTTTTTACAAGGATTTCATGAAGAACACAAGCTTATACTGAGAGGGGGTGAACAGTATAAGACAACTTTTTAATTTTATTTTTAATTCAATATTATGTAGTGTATATATAGCAATATCAATAGTAGTAATTAAAGCAATGCATAAAACACCATCCACAAAAGTGACACAACAATCTATTTGGTTCACCCAATGCAGGCTACTCCATGAAGAAAATATTTTGCTAAAACTTTCTTAATCAATATCTTGGGAATTCCAATTACAATGTTAATGGACCTCTATCCAAAGGATATGTTGATCCCCTAAATATCAACTTTGTGGATCTCTTCCATAGGAGAACTATTTCACATTCTACTCTAGCTAGTGATATTCTAGAAGACTCTGTCTCTCTGCTACACAAACTTGTGGATATCTCTCAACTTGAAGACTCCTCACTCAGATCTATCTTCAATTTTCCTAGCTTCTGGATCTCTATCCACTAAGACTCTATCCTATATACTCTGTCACCTCTAAATCTCTATAAATAGGTTCACTTAGAACCTCTTCAAATCTTCTCAATAGGCTCACTCAAAACTTGCTCAAATCTAGTGAATAGGCTCACTCAAAACCTACTCAAATATGCTCAATAGGTTCACTCAAAACCTTCTCAAATATTCTCAACAAGCTCACTCAAAATTTTTCCAAATATGCTCAAAAAGCTCACTCAGAACTTGTCCAAATATTCTTAATAATTCCTCTCTAATACTTGCTCAAATATGCATAGCAAGCTTTCACAAAAGCTTACTCAAAATTAGTCCGCAAGCCTTCTCAAAGACTTGCATCAAATAAGCTCAACAATATCTCAACTCAATCTCATAAAAGCATAAATATAATTGTTAGAGACTCAATATGTTCTATACTCAAATCCCAATCTCAACTCAAATCAATCTCAAATCAACAATCTCATAGAAGCATAAAGAGAATTGTTAAAGACTCGATATGTTCTATACTCAGATCCCAATCTCAACTAAAAAATCTCATAGAAGCATAAAGAGAATTGTTAGAGACTCAATATGTTCTATACTCAACTTCCAATCTCAACTCAAATCAATATCAACTCAACAATCTCAACTCAACAATCTCATAGAAGCATAAAGAGAATTGTTAGAGACTCAATATGTTCTAAACTCAAATCCAATTTATTTCTCAACTCAATTCATATCAGAATATAGAATAGTTTGTTTTATGGAACTTTAAAAACCACTTCACACAATCACTTGACTAGGCTCAAAAAAATCTACTCAACCAATCACAAGGAACAAATATTTCTCACAAACCCTAGTCCAAAAATGAATCAACCAACTCAAAATATCTTCAACAATACTCAAAAACCGCTTTACATAACAATGATACTCATGTTCTTTTCAGCTCAAGTTCAAGTTCTTTGCATAACAACTCACTCCAACAAAAATACTTATAAAACAAGGTTTTAATCACAACTTTCAAACCAAAAAAAAATTAAGCATTAAACCAACTATTTTTGAATAGGAAACCACAATCAATACTTTTCACTCCAATGATATTTCAGAAATCAACCAACCAAATAAAATCAATGGAGAATGTTACTCATACCTTTTTTATGCCTTATGAGTTGTCCACTAAATCTGCCACACTCAACGCTTTTCCTTTTTCAATCTTAACAAGGGTTAGAGATCTTGAGTAATAACACAACAATAAAATAATGTCCAAATAACACCTTATTACTCCTACTTTATTTTAACATCCACCAAAGTTATTTTTAAATAAAAAACCTTTCTCAAAAATAACTTTCACTAAAATAACTTTATCAATAACCCTTATTACTCCTAATAATTTCAAAAATCACAATTAAAAATTGAACTCCACAACTCAAATAACCACTATAAATTTATTCCTAAGGTTATTAAATACATCAACAATCAAATCACCTTTACCCCTTATCACTCCACCTTAGGCAATAACAAAATAAATAAAAACCTCAATACCTGCCTCGAGGGGAATCGAACCCCTGTCCTATCCAATGCAAACACCCTTGTTACGACCAAGATTTCGTATGAGCTATGGGATCGTTGTGAAGAAATAAACACCACTCGCTTATTGTTATTCTCTCATTTTTCCAAGAAAAAAATAAATGCACCTTGAGTGCCTCAACAAATCCAAAATGATGCTTGCGAGATTCGAACACTTAACTTTCCTGCCATAAACACCTTTGCATAAACCAAGATTCCACTAGGCCACACTACCAAACACACTTTGGAAAATGTATGTGGTTAGCTTTCAATAATTTCTACTTCACAAAACTAAAATAACACAAGCTCTTCCTTTGCAAAAACAAGTCGTTAATCTCAATCGAGCAAGGATAATATTCTTCAAAAATTTAATGGCATATATATGCCTTCCCTTAGCTTGGAAACATTGGTGCTTTTGAACCTTCCTTTATGATGTCGGTGAATATTATTTTAATTTAATTTTAAAATTTAAATTTAAATTTTAAATAAATTAAAATTTAAACTAAATATTTAAAATTAAATATCTCCATCACCGGGGCACCTTTTTCAATGAAACAAAATCCAACTTGGGTTTTAAGAAAAACCCTTTTCAAATCTGTTGTCCATGGTTTTAAATAAAACCTTTTATTTTTCCTACCTTGATTTTCACAAAAATTCTTCCTTGCACTTTCATGAAACATTGTGCATGCCATCATAGATCCTTTTGACATCAAATAACCTTTTGACATCAATGAAAACATTTTAGCATAGGGACTCAAAATGTCCAACAATATCCCCCTTTGTCATTGATGGAAACCCATATGCTTTTACTAAAATATGACCTTCTTTTTTGCTCCCCCTGGGACTTTGTTCCCCCTGGATCAATGCTCTCTCAATTATCAAATCTCTCCCCATATAAAAAACTCTCCCTAATATACACAAATCTCTCCCCCTTTGTCATAAATGGCAAAGGATCACCTTTGGGGCTTGAGGCTAAGAATGACCCTCTTATCTTGGCCCCTCCCCCACCTCCACATGAGGTGGTTAATTATGGGGTGGGAGTATTTCTACTCCCCGAAAGCACTTCTCTTTACATTTATCTTTCTCTCTTCCTTTCTGAGTTTTTTGAATCCTCTCACTGTTTATTTCCAAGCCATCATCCCTATTTCTGTTATCATTTCTATTTCTACTCCTATTCCTATTTCTGTTCTTGTTCTTTTTTGAGTTTCTATTCCTATTCATATTCATGTTCTTGTTCATATTTCTATTCCTGTTCATGTTCCTATTCTTTTTCATGCACATGTTCTTGTTCTTGTTTATTCCTGCTTCTAGAATATTTGCTCTACACCATCTTGCTATGTGACCATCATTATTGCACTTATAACACTTAATGTTATTATTCCTTGGAGGTGCACCTATATTAGGACTTATCCTAGTGAATCCATATCCTCTTTTTTCATCAATACTGCAATTCATTGCCTTGTGACCAAACCCATTGCATGAGTAGCAATACCCATGGAAAAGTTGTCCTTTTCCATATTCCTATCTTTCATGTGTATTGCATTGTGAAGCCATATTTTCAAACCTGTGACATCAAAATCATATTCCATTGAAGCATCCTTGTATTGACCACATTGGTCTCCTATTCTGATTATTATTCCATCTGTATCTTCTTTGTGCATTGTTCCTCTCTTTGTTGAACTCTTTGTTTTCCAACTCATTCTATGATGTCCCACTTTCACTTAAACTATCTTCTTTTGAAGTTTCTTCTTCATCAAGACTTGAAGTAGATTATTTTTCCTATTTATTTTGAACCTTTCCAAAGCCAAGACCTGTTGAACATGATGTTCGTTGTTGTCCACAGATGAACTTATCCAAGTTATTAGAGCTATTTTTGAAACTTTTCATATTGATCTTGGATTCCTTTAAGTCTTCTTTTAGAGTAGCCACTTCTTGTGCTAACTTATCACATTCCAAAATATTTGCTTCTAACTTATTCTTAAACTTGCTTGCCTTAGTCTTTGACTTCTCCAAATTCTCTATGAGCAATAACCTTTCTTCATCACATTCTTGAAACTGACTTTCAAGTTTGGAGTGTTGCTTTCTAACCTTATTTATTGTGTCAAGGGCATAGATAAGTTCTCCCTTGAGATCATAGCCATTCTCTAATGAATAATCCTCTATTTGTTTACCTTTGTCTATATTATTTCTTTCTTTTGGCTTGTCTTCTATAGGATCATCTTCTTTATCTTCCAAAACCATTAGAAGATTCTCATCTGGTCTTTCAAGTGCATCTTTAAAATCATAATCACTAAAACTATAACCATTCCTAGTGCAATCATATTCAAGATGTCCAAATTTACCACACCTAAAACACTTGAGAATAATTGGAGTCCTTTTCTAA
Organism: Wollemia nobilis; assembly: GCA_028583015.1. Classification (NCBI taxonomy): domain Eukaryota; kingdom Viridiplantae; phylum Streptophyta; class Pinopsida; order Araucariales; family Araucariaceae; genus Wollemia; species Wollemia nobilis. The sequence continues at coordinate 6,392,495 of JAQPPZ010003305.1, read as the reverse complement.
ACTGGATCTTTCTCTTTAACCATAAATAGGACTTCATCTCTATCATTGTATGAAAAAATAGAATCACTATCAATTGAGTACTTGTATTTTCCACATAGTATCTTCTCTTTTGTCTCTGGAAGAACTTATTTCCTTGTCTGCTTTGTCCATCCTTGCTTTTCTTATGGTACCTGTGTCTTTATGATTCCCTATATCAGTGATCCTATTTTTCTTCATCATTGTTGCCTTTTGGCTCTTTGCATTTTGTTGCATACTGTCCATATTGTCCACAATTGAAACATTTGATATATCTGAGATCTATGGGTCTTCTAAAACCTCTATATCTTCTACCATAATTTGATTCTTCACCACTATATGAATCGCTGCTTGATTCTATCTTCTTTCCATTTTTAATTTTGTCTACTTTGAAAGAAGCTTATTTCAAGGAATAGGATCTTTTGTTCTTGTCTAAAAAGTAGTAAGCATGCCAAGAAAATAATTCCTTATCAAAGAATCACTATCAATTGATGTTTCTATAGCAGAAACCTTTTAACTATACCTTTTTGGAAGAGTCCTCAAGATCTTATCACAAGCATCAGATTCATCAACCTTCATTCCAAGACCTTTCATCTCATGTACAAGTTCATCAATCTTGTTGAGATAGTCATGAATATTTTCATCATACCTCATTCTTAGGTTCTCAAATTCTCCTTTGAGATTTTAATCGTAGCCATTATGACTCCTTTATCTCCTTCATATATTTCATGCAAAAGTTTCCACATGTTTTTGTTGTTTTACATTCCATAACCTTCATATATTTTGCTCTATGTAAACCTTTTATAATTGTATTCAAAGCTCTTGAATTTGCATGCATTAGAATCTTACCTTATTTATCTATAGGAGGATTGACTATTGAATTATATCCAAGTTCTACTGCATCCTAAACTTCATTTCCATCAAAGACTGGTACTGCATTATTGAAGGGTCTGTATCTTTGATCCTTTTGATCCATTGTGTTCTTAGACTGTTTTTCCTTCTGAAGGAACCCACTCTGATACCAATTGAATAAAATAAGCTTATATAGAGACGAGGTTGAATAGTATAAGACCACTTTTTACTTTTATTTTCAATTCAATATTATGTAGTGTATAGATAGCATTATCAATAGAAGTAATCAAAGTAATGCATAAAACACCATCCACAAAAGTGACACAACAATTTACATGGTTCACCCAATGCGGGCTACTCCACGGAGAAAATATTTTGCTAAAAATTTCTTAATCAATCTCTTGGGAATCCTTTCCAATTACAATATTTATGGATATTTGTCCAAAGGAGATGTTGATCCCCTAAATATCAAGTTCATGGATCTCTTCCATAGGAGAACTCTTTCCCCTTCTGCTCTAGCTAGTGATCTTCTAGAAGCCTCTATCTCTCTGCTGCACTGACTTGTGGATCTCTCTCCCCTTGAAGACTCCTCACTCAGATCTATCTTAAATTGTCCTAGCTTCTGGATCTCTATCCACTAAGACTTTGTCCTCTATAGTCTATCACATCCAAAGCTCTGTCAATAGGTTCACTCATAACCTCTTCAAATTTTCTCAATAGGCTCACTCAAAACCTCCTCAAATATTCTTAAAAGTATCAATCAGAACCTTCTCAAATCTACTCAATAGGCTCACTCAGAACCTGCTCAAATATGCTCAATAGGTTCACTCAAAACATGCTCAAATATTCTCAACAAGCTCACTCAAAACTTGTCCAAATCTGCTAAAAAATCTCACTCAGAACTTATCTAAATCTGCTTAATAAGTCCTCTCTAGGACTTGCTCAAATCTACATAGCAAACTTTCACGAAAGCTTACTCAAAATTAGTCCACAAGCATTCTCAAAGACTTACCTCAAATCAGATCAACAAAATATCAAATCAATCTCATAGAAGCATAAAGAGAATTGTTAGAGACTCAATATGTTCTATACTCAAATTTCAATCTCAACTCAAATCAATCTCAACTCAGCAATCTCATAGAAGCATAAAGATAATTGTTAGAGACTCAATATGTTATATACTCAACTCCCAATCTCAACTCAGCAATATCAACTCAGCAATCTCATAGAAGCATAAAGAGAATTGTTAGAGACTCAATATGTTCTAAACTCAAATCCAATTTATTTCTCAACTCAATTCATATCAGAATATAGAATAGTTTTTTTTATGGAACTTGAACAACCACTTCACACAATCACTTGACTAGGCTCAAACAACTCTACTCAACCAATCACCACATGGAACAAATATTTCTCACAAAACCTAGTCCAAGCATGAATCAACCAACTCAAAATATCTTTAATAGTACTCAACAACCACTTTACATAACAATGATACTCATGTTATTTTCATATCAAGTTAAAGTTATTTGCATAACAAATCACTCCAACAACAATGCTTATAAAATAAGGTTTTAATCATAACTTTCAAACCAGAAAACCTTGAAGCATTAAACCAACTATTTTCGAATAAGAAACCACAATTAATCCTTTTCAGTCCAATGATATTTCAGAAATCAACCACCCAAATAAAATCAATGGAGAATGTTACTCATACATTTTTGATGCCTTATGAGTTGTCCACTAAATCTGTCACACTCAACGCTTTTCCTTTTTCAATCTCAACAAAGTTTAGATATCTTGAGTAATAACACAACAATAAAATAATATCCAAATAACACCTTATTACTCTTACTTTATTTTAACATCCACCAAATTTATTTTTAAAGAAAAACCCTTGCTAAAAAATAGCGTTCACTAAAATAACTTTATCAATAACCCTTATTACTCCTAATAATTTCAAAAATCACAATTAAAAATTTAACTCCACAACTCAAACAACCACTATAATCTTATTCTAAAGGTTATTCAATACATCAAATATCAAATCACCTTTACCCCTTATCACTTCACCTTAGGCAATAACAAAATAAATAAAAACCTCAATACCTGCCTCGAGGGAAATCGAACCCCCGTCCTATCCAACGTGAAAATCCTTGTCAGGGCCAAGCTAGCGTACGAGTTATAGGCTCATTGTGAAGAATGAAGAACCACTCGCTACTTGTTCTTCTCTCCTTCTGCCAAGCGAAAAATAAATGTAGCTTGAGTGCATCAACAAAGACAAAATGATGCTTGTGGGAATCGAACAATTAACCTTCTTGCCACCAACACCTTTGCACAAACCAAATTTCCACTAGGCCACACTACCCAGCACGCTTTGGAAAGTGGTTGCGGTTAGCTTTCAATATTCGCTGCTTCACAAAACGAAAATAACACTAGCTCTTCCTTCGCAAAAACAAATCGTTAATCTCAATCGAGCAAGGATAATATTCTTCAAAAATTTTAATGGCATATATATATGCCTTCCTTTAGCTTTGAAACATCAGTGCTTTTGAATCTTCCTTTATGACGTCGATGAATATTATTTAAATTTAATTTTAAAATTTAAAATAAATCTTTAAAACTAAATATCTCCATCATCGGGGCACCTTTTTCGATGAAACGAAAATCCAACTTGGGTTTTAAGAAAAACCCGTTTCCAATATACCATCCATGGTTTTAAATAAAACATTTTATTTTGCCTACCTTGGTTTTCACAAAAACCCTTCCTTGCACTTTCACAAAACATAGTGCATGCCATCATAGATCCTTTTGACATCAATGACAACATTTTAGCTTAGGGACTCAAAATGTCCAACATTTCATTAGAAACTTTAGCAGCATTCTTACATCCATAATAGAGTGTACGAAAGGGAAAAATTGTATGGACAAAAGAAACAACTTAGATATTTGAACTCTTGAAGAACAAGGTTTCAGAAGCACCCGTGCTGGTATTACCTAATTTTAGTAAAATATTTGAAGTTGACTGTGATGCTTCACATGTGGGTATTGGTGCTATGTTGAGCCAAGAGGGGTGTCCGGTAGCATTTTTTAGTGAATATTTGAATGAGGTAAGAAATAATTACTCCACTTATGATATAGAATTTTATGCAATTGTGCAGGTGCTGAGGTATTGATGATATTATTTGTTATCTAAGGAGTTTGCATTGTAAATTGATCATGAAGCCTTAAGGTATGCCAATTATCAAAATAAATTAAATAGTAGACATGCCAAGTGGATCTCATTTTTGTAAGAATACTCATTTGTGTTGAACCACAAGTCCAATAAGAAGAATAAGGTTGTTGATGCATTAAGCAGGAGAGTACTATTTGTAACCACCATGGAGAATGTAATGGTAGGCTTTGAGGGGATTAATGATTTGTATGAATCTGATGCAGATTTTGGAAGCATTGTATAATAGTACAAAACTTTAGTTGTAGGTAAGGCTCGTCGAATATTTTTTGAGTATGTTATGTAGGATACCTATATGTTTAATGGGAAGAAGTTGTGCATACCTATTGGTTCCATATGGAAGAATATCATCCATGAGTTACATAGTGGTGGTTTGGTAAGACACTTTGGCATAGATAAAATAGTTGCTCTTGTGGAGGAAAAGTACTTTTGGCCATGGTTGAAGAGAGATGTAATTCTATTTGTGTCCATATGTAGAGTGTGCCAAGTGGCTAAAGGCCATGTAAAAAATATAGAGTTGTATATACCCTTACCATTTCCCCTAGGATCATGGACTGACCTGAGTATGGATTTTGTGCTAGGACTACCCTGTACTCAATGAGGTAAGGATTCCATTTTTGTTTTAGTAAATAGGATTTCTAAGATGGCTCATTTTCTTGATTTCCATAAAACCAACGATGCAACCAAGATTGTAGTATTATTTTTTTATGAAGTGGTGAGATTGCAAGGAGTTCCAAAGACCATCACTTGAGATTGAGATGTTAAGTTCTTGAGCCATTTTTGGTGAACATTGTAGAAGAAATTGAGCACAAATCTATAGTTCAGTAGTTCTTATCATCCATAAACTGATGAACAAATCAAGGCCATGAATTGGAGCTTGGGCAACCTTCTAAGGTGCATAGTTTGTGAGAAGCCATGACAATAGGATTAGCACTGTTGCAACAAGAATTTGCATATAATATATCAGTGAACTACTCGTCAAGCAAATCACCATTTTAAATTTTTTATGGCTAAAACCCCAAGGATGTTCTAGATTTAGTTGAATTACCAATCCATGAGCATGTTAGTAATTATGCAGAAGCATTTGCTAAACATATACAAAAATTGTAGGAAGAGGTCAGAGACAAGTTGCAGAATAGTAATACTAAGTACAAAAAGACCGCTAATGTGCACAAGTGCATTCAAGTATTCTAGGTTGGGGACATGGTGATGGTTCTCCTTCAAAAGTAGTGATTTCCCAAGGGAACATATAATAAATTGAAAATGAAGAAAATTGCCCCCTGTAGGATTCTACAAAAAATGAATGACAATGCTTATAAGGTGGAATTGTTAATTGACTTTGATTTTTTACTAGTTTTGTATGTCTTTGATTTGCATGAATTTCATGGCGATATAACATTTAATGAAGAGTCAAACACCATATCTTGGAAGAAGTAAATACCCAAGAAGAAGAAGGAATACATTGCACATGTCCTTGAAAGGAAAGTGACCACCACACATAATGACAACTATAGCAAATACTTGGTATAGTGGGAAGGTTTGTACCAGGTTGATGACACTTGGATTTTTGAGGAGGAATTAAAAAGGCTTGACATTGACAAGCTCGAGGTATTTCATTAGTAGAAGGAACAGGAGTTGAGTTCATTTTCAACCAAAGGAGAATAATGCACCTTGTTAGGGCCATAACGTTTACTCCAAGTGTCCATTTTTCCCCATTATTTTTTATAACATGCATAATTGTATGGAGAACTTAAAAATAACCATCCTTTATGTTTTCAAGCAAACAATGCCTCTAGGAGGTCTAAATTATATTTTAATGTAATTTTCATTTTTCACAACTAAAAAAAATATTATAAATATTAGTGTAGAATAAGAGTGAGGGTGCTATATTGGGATAATGGTTATTATTGAATAATGGGAGCATGATTCTATTTTGGATTCCGTCATAGCTTTTTTTTAGGGTTACTAAAAATAGCAAGTGAGTTGCTAAAAATAGAAAGTGACTAAAAATAGTAAGGGGGTAGCATAGGCTAGGGTTTTTATTTTTGGGAAGTATAAGGAGTGGGAGAATCTATATTAAGGGGGATGTGAATTCAAATAATGAAAGGAAGCATTTGTAGGTTTCTTTTACTGGTGTATTATTTGTGATGTTTTGTCTTGCAATTTTACACTTGTAGTACATTTTCGGTATCCTATAGTGAATTTTCATCAGTGATGACCATGAAAGTATAAAATGGACACCCTAATGTAGTGTCCCATCATGGGCTTATAATGTTGTTAATTTTAGAATAGTTAAAATGTACACATATATCATGGGCTAATGTAGTTGCTTCAACTCTCATGACTTCCAAGGATGATGACTTGAGGGTAAAGAAAAATGACTCATAGGAAGAAGTCTCTAAGGAAGATGAATTTGAGAAAGATGACTCAAAGGAGTATGACTCAAAAGGAAATAAAATTGACTCAAAAGAGGTAGATTATTTAGAAATTGAATCTAAAAAGTCTTCTTCATAATATAAAAAGTCTTAATTATTAGAAATATAGCCCCCTATGAAAAAGAAAGTATATATTTTCTATAAATATGAGAAGGATCATAGCATTGCAAGGAAATACATCCCATATATGGAAAAGGATGCATAATATTTTGAAAAATATGAGAAGGAGCATCACACTACAAGAAAAACTAGAGCCCCTAGAATTTCTAGACTTATGACTCACACTTTGGCTAGGAAAAAGGGAAAATAAGTTCAAGTAGAATCACCTATTGTTGAGTAGAGAAAGAAAAAAATTATTGATATATTTGATGAAGTCAACTCTCCTTAGGAATATGTAGAGTTCTACAATCCTATATAGGTTGTAGGGGATGTTACTAAGGAATATCATATTCCTACAATAGAATCTATAAAGGTTGTTGTTGACAATCTTGTCACATTGCATAGAGGGGTAGGAAAAAATCAAAATTTTCTTTTTGTAAAGTGTTTCTTTTTGTTGTTTTGAAAATATTTGCAAGTGTTGCAGCAATTTTGGCTTTCAATTCCACCCCCTTGTACATAAAATGAGGAAGAAGATCTTTGCTACCGAACAAGCAAAAGAAGATAGCTCCACCAAAAGAAGAGAAAAAGTGTCGCGATATCGCGACATGTTGCATTTTCGTGGCTGAGAGTGACAAGAGGGAGTGAGAAAGAAAAAGTGTCACGATATCGCGACATGTTGCATTTTTGCGGCCGAGAGCGACAAGAGGGAGAAAGAAAGAAAAAGTGTCGTGATATCGTGACATGTTGTCTTTTCGTGGCTAAGAGCGACAAGAGGGAGCGAGAAAGAAAAAGTGTCACGATATCAAGGCATGTTGCATTTTCATGGCTGAGAACGACAAGAGGGAGTAAGAAAGAAAAAGTGTCATGATATCGCGACATGTTGCATTTTCATGGCTCAAAGAAAGGAGAAAGAGAAAAAGAGAAAAAGTGTCGCGATATCACGACATGTTGCATTTTCGCGGCTCAAAGCAAGGAGAGAGAGCAAAAGAAGAAAAGTGTCGCGATATCGTGACAAGTTGCATTCTCGTGACCAAAAGAAGAAAAGTGTCGCGATATCGTGACATGTTGCATTCTCGCAACCAAAAGAAGAAAAGTGTCACGATATCGTGACATGTTGTATTTTCATGGCCAAAAGCAACAAAAGAGGACAAAGACATAGAAATGTCACGATTTCGCAACATGTCATATTTTCGCGATGCAAGAAGAAGAACCAAGATGAACACATAGAAATGTTGTGATTTCATGACATGTCGTATTTTCATGATGCAAGAAGAAGAACCAAGCTGAAGACATAGAAATGTCACAATATCGCAACATGTTGCTTTTTCATGACTCAAAAGGGGCATGCACTCCAAGATGGTTATTTTCTCAAGATGATCAAGTGCCTCATAAATGCATTTTTACTTGTTCGATAAGCTTGCTGTTCATTTTTGAAAATTGGAAATGAAGTATCAGTCCCTGAAGGAGAGCCCGAAAAGCATGGTGGCCACTCGAGCATTGCACCCAAAAACCAAGGACACTCAGATGGCTCATCAATGCATGTTTCCATGGTTGACTCGGTCATAGTTGCTAGTTCTGGTAATGGATTTGAGAGCTCATTCACGAGGGCCATGAGGAGCTGACTTCTCAGATCTCAAGAGTATACTTCGTCATTCTGTGTAATAATGACTCAGAGGGTCAAGTCCTCTATAAAAATCTAGGCATTGTAATGTAAGAAGGGGGGAACTTTTTTCTAGAAAGCTATTGTAACTTGATGTCTTAAGATTAATACTAAAGATATTTGGGCTCAATTTATCTCTTGTATGTTGCCTTCTGTGTTTATTTCTTTTGTCTTTCTTCATTTGCATACTGTAACTCTGAATCCTAAATTCGGTGTGCGATTGGGGACTGTACCCTAAAATTTACCCGAAGGATACATAGGAGAGGAAAAACGCTATATTGGTTTTCTTTTATGCTGCTTGGTGGGTTATGGTTTCTGTTACATTCACTTGTCCTAATCATCATTACTCTGAACCCTGAATTTCGATGAAAGGAAGAAGGAGAATCCTAGAGCTCGCCTAGAGGATACATAGGAAGGTTAATGTGGTGTTTCTTTCATTTATTCTTGGTGTTCTTTGTTGCTATTCAATTTGTTAGTTAGTGATTGTGCTTTTTGTTCTCTCCCACTTTAAATTATCCATCTCTCTTCCCTTACCCCTTTTTTAATTTCTTTCTCTAACCCTAACTCTTTTTATCTCTTTCCTACATCCTTTATCTCAAAACACCAAAGTAGTTTAGCATAGGATCCAAAATTTCTCTAGATATTGGCATGAGGGGCATCTCTTCCCTTCAGCATTTCAATTTTGGTCTAGGTCTAGGGTGCATACACTCACCCAAATCCTTTCCTAGGTAGATTTGATGACCAACAGTTTTTGGCACACCTGGTGGGACGCTGGTCCCATGTTTTAAGGAAGACCTAGTTTGGTGAATCTCTAGCTTTCCTCCATTTGGAAAAATCACCTAGAAACTTTGAATGAGCTTAAGATCCATATTTATTGATTGTAGGCACCTTTTAAAGCTGAAATAAGACACCCCAAAGGAATCAAGGTTTGGTGAGCAGCCTTGACCTCACAAGCGGAGAAAAGAATGTTCACCTGGTGACTCTGACTTATTGGTGAGAATCATGATCTTTGCAGGCCACTTCTATAATGGAGAGGGTATGCTATCCCAGCTGGGATGATTATGGCCCTCTAAATCTCCCAAGTTACCATGAAATTCCCAAAAGTGCCTTGAAGACATTGAAGAAATACAATGGCACTAAGGGAATGGCCCAAGAGCACCTTGAAGATGTTGCTACTTTAGCGAACATCCATGACATAACCCACGAAGATGTCATGATCAAACTTCTGGTTCTATCTTTGGAAGGAAGGGCATTGCAGTGGTATATACTACTCGAGCGTAAAAGCATTTGCTCATGGGATGACTTAGCGGGAGTGCTAATTAGAACATTTGATGGCTCTTAGGACCCTTTCCAGCTTTTGATGTACCTCTCCATCATCATGAGATCACCTCTGGAGAGCATCACAAACTTCAATGTCCATTTTTGTAGAATTTGGAAGAGAATTCTAGGGGAGATCCAACTGACGCTCACCCAAGACCACCTCTTCTATTTTTGGGCCTTTCACCCAGACATGAGCCTCCTCTTACTGCAATCAGGTGAACAAAGATTTCCTCAAATATTTGAGGAAGCAGTATGAGCAAAGCAACTCCTGCTCCTATCTGGAAAGTGGCAGTGGGGGGAAACTCCATCACTTTCTCCAATATTTGTTGCTCCTGTCTATCCTGCATAGTATTCACCATGGAAGATTCCTCATATTGAGCAGAGACCTAAGATGCAGTCATTTGGAGCTCAAGAGATAAATTTCATCCAAGGCCAATGATGGGAATATGCAAGCTTTGCCCCAGCAATGAACAATATGGTTGCTTGCAGTCTCCATCAGGAGATGGGCCAAGGAGAGAAATAGACTCAAGTGGCAGAACCTGAGAACAAAGAGGGCACATTTTTGCATCCTTTTTGTATCCCAGTGGATGGCATGCAAGTATTTAGCCAGATACCATTAAGCATACCTCATCAAGAGGTTGAGCCCAAGGATATCCTGGAAGCAGACTTATCACGATAAAAGCCCTATTTTCGTAGCAAGAAGTTGGAGGAGTTTGTATTCAAGAGTCTACAGTCGATGGACTCTCTAAAATGGTGGTATTGGTTCCATCCATCACCACAACCGGTACCCACAAAATACCCCCATGCGGTGAACTTCTTCGCCACATCATTCATCACCAGTATGGGTACTGGAAGGAGTGACAACCTGCCATGTTGCACTTTGTTTGCAACATGGCCAACTTTGGGAAGAGGTTATTCAAACTTCAAGTATAAAATGAAGTTCAATCAGATCTGGTACAGACATTGCAGGTTCATCGGATAGACACCCAAAGATAGGTTTATGGTGGCGGCATGCCAATCATGTAAAATTTTGTGTAAATACTGTAAATAGCCCGACTAGTAAATAAGTGCCGAAAGTGCTAAGTGTTGCTTAAAAAAAAAAATGTCTTCAGTGGATAGTCAGATAAGAGGACAATGGGAATGACTTTGTTTCCCAATGGATAAAGGCTTGGGATATCTGCATTTAGACAAGATAAATGCCCCACGAGCCGCCAAGAATGTTGACAATCTTGTCACATTGCATAGAGGGGTAGGAAAAAATCAAAAAAAAAAAATTGTAAAGTGTTTCTTTTTGTTGTTTTGAAAATATTTGTAAGTTTTGCAACAATTTTGGCTTTCAATGCCACCCCCTTGTACATAAAATTAGGAAGAAGAGCTTTGCTGCCAAACAAGCCAAAGAAGATAGCTCCGCCAAAAGAAGAGAAAAAGTGTCACGATATCGTGACATGTTGCGTTTTCGTGGGTGAGTGACAAGAGGGAGTGAGAAAGAAAAAGTTTCGTGATATCGTGACATGTTGCATTTTCATGGTTGAGAGCGACAAGAGGGAGCAAGAAAGAAAAAGTGTCACGATATCGTGACATGTTGCATTTTCATGGCTGAGAGCGACAAGAGGGAGCGAGAAAGAAAAAGTGTCGTGATATCACGACATGTTGCATTTTCACGACTGAGAATGACAAGAGGGAGCAAGAAATAAAAAGTGTCATGATATCACAACATGTTGCATTTTTGTGGCTCAAAGCAAGGATAAAGAGCAAAAGAAGAAAAGTGTCGCGATATCGCGACATGTTGCATTATCGCGACCAAAAGAAGAAAAGTGTCACGATATCACGACATGTCGCATTCTCATGACCAAAAGAAGAAAAGTGTCATGATATCATGACATGTTGCATTTTCATGGCCAAAAGAAACAAAAGAGGACAAAGACATAGAAATGTCATGATTTCATGACGTGTCGTATTTTTGCGATGCAAGAAGAAGAACCAAGCTTAAGACATAGAAATGTCACGATTTCATGACATGTCGTATTTTTGCAATGTAAGAAGAAGAACCAAGCTGAAGATATAGAAATGTCATGATATCGTGACATGTTGCTTTTTTGTGACTCAAAAGGGGCACGCACTCCAAGTCGAGTATTTTACCAAGATGATCAAGTGCCTCATAAATGCATTTTTACTTGCCCGGTAAGCTCGCTGCTCATTTTTGGCAATTGGAAACAAAGTATCAGTCCCTTAAGGAGAGCTCGTCAAGCATGGTAGCCACTCGAGCATTGCACCTTGAAACCAAGGACACTCAGATGGCTCATCAATGCATGTTTCCACGATTGACTCGATCACAGTTGTCAGTTCTGGTAATGGATTTGAGAGCTTAATCACGAGGGTCGTGAGGAGCTGACTTCTCAAATATCAAGAGTATACTTTGCCATTCTGTGTAATAATGACTTAGAGGGTCGGGTCCTCTATAAAAACCCAGGCATTGTAATGTAAGAAGGGGGGAACTTTCTGCTAGAAAGCTATTGTAACTTGATGTCCTATGATTAATACTAAAGATATTTGGGCTCAATTTCTCTCTTATATGTTGCCTTCTGTGTTTATTTCTTTTGTATTTCTTCATTTGCATACTGTAACTCTGAATTTTGAATTCGGTGTGTGATTGGGGACTGTACCCTAAAATTTTCTCGAAGGATACATAGGAGAGGAAAAATGCTATATTGGTTTTCTTTTATGCTTCCTGGTGGGTTGTGGTTTTTGTTATATTCGCTTGTCCTAATCGTCGTTACTCTAAACCCTGAATTTCGATGAAAGGGATAAGGAGAATCTTGGAGCTCGCCTAGAGGATACATAGGAAGGTTAATGTGGAATTTCTTTCATTTATTCTTGGTGTTCTTTGCTGCTATTCAAGTTGTTAGTTAGTGATCGTGCTTCTTGTTCTCTCCCACTTTAAATTATCCATCTCTCTTCCCTTACCCCTTTTTTATTTCTTTCTCTAAACCTAACATTTTTTATCTCTTTCCTGCATCCCTTATCTCATAACACCAAAGTAGTTTAGCATAGGACTCGACATTTCTCCGGATATTGGCACAAGGGGCATCTCTTCCCTTCGGCCTTTCAATGTTGGTCCAGGTCTAGGGTGCATACACTCACCCAAATCCTTTCCTGGGTAGATTTGATGACCAATAGTTACTACTATAGAATTTTATATTCCTATAAAATAAGCTACAAGGGATGATACTAAAAACATGCAACTGAAGGAGTTTATATCCCTTCATCCCTAACTATTTTGTAGATTTTAGAACCTCTAATAGAAGGAAAAAAGCATCTAGGACTACGCCAATAAGTTCTACAAGCTATCTATTCATGTGTAGCATAACGAGACCAAAGAGCAAAGGAATGCGAGGTATGTAAATGGACTAAGTTATGCTATTCAATATGAGTTGAGTATGCATCATACCCTTACTATTGAAGATGCATATTATATTACCTTTAGGGCCAAAGAAAATAATAAGAGGAGTAATTACAGAAGAGGGAAGAAGAGATTAGCATCTTCTCCAAATCGGGGGTGTGGTGGATCTAGATAATCAAAGGAAGAACCCTCAAATATAGATAAATAGGAAGAGATAAAGTAGGGACACAGTACCTACCAAAGAGGAAGAGGAAATAGGAGAGGTCAAGGTTATGGGGGAGGTCAAAAGGGGAATGGATCATGGAAGTCATATACCTATTTTAGATGCAGTGAGAAATATCAGAGAGCATTTGAGTGCACCCACTATGATGTTGAAGAGAGAAATCAGGGAGGACAAGCTAGAGTCAACCTAGTTAAGGAAGAGGATAAAACTGAGACAAAAGTTGTTGTAGATGCGGGCAAGAATATCATGATAAAGAGAAAATTGATTGCTCCAAAGAAAGCAGAAATGCAAGTGGATGAGGGTGGTGAGTCCTAGCTATGAACACATATCTTTCACACAAGATGCATATTGAGAGGAAAGGTATGCAAAGTAATCATTGATAATTGTAGCTATGAGAATATGGTATCTAATATAATGGTAGATAAAATAAATCTAAAATGTGAGAAGCACCCACACCCCTATCGCATTTCATGGATCAAGAAAGGAAATGAGGTGACTATTTATAAGAGATGTTTAGTAAAATTCTCAATCAAGAATACTTATAAAGATGATGTTTGGTGTGACATGATTCCTATGGATGTCTATCACATACTATTGGAGAGGCCTTGGCAGTATGATAGGAATACCATCCATTATGGGGATAGAAATACATACACATTTTGGAAGGATGATCCCAAGGTAGTATTGTTGCCTCTTTAGAAAGAAAGGTAAAGTGAGATTTTGCTGACTATGAATGAGTTTATCATAGAGGTACAAGAATCTGGTTGATGCTATGCATTGACAACGAAGAAGATAGAGGTAGAGGAGGTTCCTATACCATCGGTAGCATCCAGGTTGTTGCAAGAGTATGTTGATGTCATACCAGATGAGTTACCTTATGGGTTACCACCGAAGAGGGATATTCAGCATCACATTGATTTAATTCCTAGGTCAATTCTTTCAAACTAGGAAACCTATCGGTTAAGCCCAACCCAGAAGGCATATTTGAATAAGCAAGTGATAGAATTGATATGAAAAGGATTAGTAAGGGATAACATGATTCCTTGTGTAACTCCTACCCTATTAACTCTGACAAAGGATGGCTCATGGTAAATGTGTGTTGATAGCAGGTCCATAAATAAATTACTATCAGGTACAAGTTCCAAATACCTAGAGTGGATGATATGATGGATGTGTTTGTAGGGGCTAACTACTTTAGTAAGATTGATCTACAGAGTGGTTATTATCAAATCAGGATTAAATAGGGGGATGAGTGGAAGACTACTTTCAAAACCTGAGATGGGTTGTATGAGTGGATGGTGATGCCATTCAGGTTATCAAATGCATCCAGTACCTTTATGCGATTCATGAATTGAGTCTCGTGGAAATACATTGGTAATTTTTTGGTTGTCTATTTGGATGATATATTTATTTTTTGTAAAAGTTAAGAAGAGCACTTGTACCATGTGAGGTTGGTGTTAGAGTTATTACGAAAAGAGAAATTATATGCTAATTTGAAGAAGTGTAGATTTCTTCAAGAAAGTTTAGTATTTTTGGGTTTTGTAATTTCCAAGGATGGCCTGAATATGGATGAGGAAAAGGTGAGGGAAATTCTTGAATGGCCTATTCCAAGGAATATAACAAAGGTGAGAAGTTTCCATGGTTTTGCAAATTTTTACAATAATTTTATTAGAAAATTTAGCAACATTCTTACATCCATAATAGTGTATGAAGGAGAAAGAAATTGTATGGACAAAAGCAACAACTCAGATATTTGAACTCTTTAAGAACAAGGTTATAGAAGCACCCACACTGGTATTACCTAATTTTAGAAAAATATTTGAAGTTGACTGTGATGCTTCACATGTGGGGATTGGTGATGTGTTGAGCTAAGAGGGGTGGCTAGTAGCATTTTTTAGTGAATATTTGAATGAGGTAATAAATAATTACTCCACTTATAATATATAATTTTATGCAATTGTGCAGGTGCTGAGGTATTGGTGATATTATTTTTTATCCAAGGAGTTTACATTGTACACTGATCATGAAGCCTTAAGATATGTCATTTCTCAAAAGAAATTAAATAGTAGACATGCCAAGTGGATCTCCTTTTTGTAATAATACTCATTTTTGTTGAAACACAAGTCCAATAAGAAGAATAAGGTTGTTGATGGATTAAGCAGGAGAGTATTATTTGTAATCACCATGGAGAATGCAGTGGTAGGCTTTGAGCGATGCAGATTTTGGAAGCATTGTACAATAGTACAAAACTTTAGTTGTGGGTGAGGCTCATCGAATATTTTTTGAGTATGTTATGCAAGATGGCTATATGTTTAATGGGAAGCAGTTGTGCATACCTATTGGTTCCATGCGGGATAATATCATCCATGAGTTGCATAGTGATGGTTTGGTAGGACACTTTGGTATAGATAAAATAGTTGCTCTTTTGAAGGAAAATTACTTTTATCCATGGTTGAAGATATATGTAATTTGATTTGTGTCCATATGTAGAGTGTGCCAAGTGGATAAAGGCCATGTACAAAATACAGAGTTGTATATACCCTTATTGGTTCCCCTAGGATCATGGACCGACCTGAGCATGGATTTTGTGCTAGGGCTACCCCATACTCAATGAGGTAAGGATTCTATTTTTGTTGTAGTAGATAGGTTTTCTAAGATGTATCATTTTCTTGCTTGCTATAAAACCTACAATGCAACCAATATTGCAGTACTTTTTTTTTATGAAGTGGTGAGACTGCAAGGAGTTCCAAAGACCACTTGAGATCGAGATGTTAAGTTCTTGACTCAATTTTGGTGAACATTGTAGAAGAAACTAAGCTCAAATATATAGTTCAGTAGTGCTTATCATCCACATATTTATGAACAAATCAAGGCCATGAATCAGAGCTTGGGCAACCTTTTGAGGTGCATAGTTGGTGAGTAGCCACAACAATAGGATTTAACCCTGTTGTAAGCAGAATTTGCATATAATAGCTCAATGAACCACTCAAAAATCAAATCACCATTTTAAATTGTTTATGGCTAAAAACCCAAGGATGTTCTAGATTTGGTTGAATTACCAATCCATGAGCATGTTAGTGGTGATACAAAAGCATTTTATGAATATATACAACAATTGCAGAAAGAGGTCAGAGATAAATTGCAGAATAGGAATACTAATTACAAAAATGCCACTAATGTGCATAGGTGCATCCAAGTATTACAGGTTGGTGACATGGTGATGGTTATCTTTTGAAAGTAGTGATTTCCCAAGGGGACATATAATAAATTGAAAATGAAGAAAACTAGCCCTTGTAGGATTCTACAAAAAATGAATGACAATGCTTGTAAGGTGGAATTGTTAGTTGACCTTGATTTTCCACTAGTTTTTAATGTCTTTGATTTGTATGAATTTCATGGTGATATTGCATTTTTTGAAGAGGCAAACACCATAGCTTGTGAGAAGTAAATACCCAAGAAGAAGAAGGAACACATTACACAGGTCCTTGAAAGGAAAGTTATCACCACACACAATGGTAATTATAGCAAATACTTGGTATAGTAGGAAGGTTTGTCCCAGGCTAATAAAATTTGTATTTCTGAGGAGGAACTAAAAAGGCTTGACATTGACAAGCTTGAGGTATTTTGTTAGTAGAAAGCATAGGAGTTGAGTTCATTTTCAACTAGAGGAGAATAATTCACCTTGTTAGGGCCATAAAGTTTACTCCAAGTGTCCATTTTTCCTCGTTATTTTTTTATAACATGTAGAATTTTATGGAGAACTTAAAAAGAACCATCCTTTGTGTTTTCAAGCAAAAAATACCTCTAGGAGGTCCAAAATTAGCTTTTAATGTAATTTTCAGTTTTCACAACTAAAAAATATATTATAACTATTAGTGTAGAACTAGAGTAGGGTTGCTATCTTAGGATAATGGTTATTATTGAATAATGGGTGCATGATTCTATTTTGGATGCCATACAAGATCTTTTTTAGGGTTACTAAAAATAGCAAGTGAGTTGCTAAAAATAGAAAGTGACTAAAAATAGTAAGGGGGTAGTGTAGGCTAGGGTTTTTCTTTTTAGGGAGTATAAGGAGTCGAAAACTCTATGTTAAGGGGGATGTGAATTCAAATAATGAAATGAAGCATTTGCAGGTTTCTTTTACTGGTGTATTTTATATGATGTTTTGTCTTGCAATTTTATCCTTGGAGTCCATTTTTGGTCTCCTATAGTGAATTTTCATCAGTGATGACCATGAAAATCCAAAATGGACACCCTAATGTAGTGTCCCATAATGGGCTTATAATGTTGTTAATTTTGGAATAGTTAAAATGTACACATATATCATGGGCTAATGTGGTTGCTTCAACCCTCATGACTTCCAAGGATGATGAATTGAGGGTAAAAGAAAATGACTCATATCAAGAAGACTCTAAGGAAGAAGTATCTAAGGAAGATGACTTTGAGAAAGAGGACTCAAATGAGGATGACTCAAATGGAAATAAAAGTGACTCAAAAGAGACAGATTATTTAGAAAGTGAATTTAAAAAGTCTTATTCATAATCTAATAAGTCTTGATTCTTAGAAATATAGCCCCCTATTAAAAATAAAGTATAGATTTTCTAGAAATATGAGAAGGGTAATAGTATTGCAAGGAAATACAACCACTCTATGGAAAATGATGCATAATATTTTGAAAAATATGAGAAGGAGCATGGCACTACAAGAAAAACCAGAGCCCCTATAATTTCTAGACCTATGACTCACACTTTGGATAGGAAAAAGGGAAAATAAGTTCAAGAAGAATCACCTATTGTTGAGTAGAGGAAGAAAAAATTTGTTGATATATTTGATGAAGTCAACTCACCTCAGGGATCTATAGATTTCTACAATCCTATATAGGTTGTAGGGGATGTTACTAAGGAATATCATATTCCTACAGTAGAATCTATAAAGGTTGCTACTATAGAATTTGATATTCCTATAAAATAATCTACAAGGGATGATACTAAAAATATGCAACTGAAGGAGTTTAGATATATTAAACCCTAACTACTACATGAATTTATTTATAGATTAAAAATATCAAATAAAATAAATGGGAGAATGAACCAGATGCATGATGAGTTTACCACCATAGAAAATAAGTTTAATGAACTAGAGATAGCTTCTACTCTCCAAAGCATACCCTAATTTCAACCATCACCAACTATAGACGAAATATCTAAAAGCATGAGAAAAAGGTACAAGGGTAGTTTTCCCCAACATCCACTTTTGAGAAGCATAAGAAGAAGGCACAAGGATAATATTTCCCAACATCTACTTCTAATAAGCCCAAGGAAAAAGCACAAGGACAATAAACTTCAATAGATATTAAAGAGAGGCAAAAATGTGTCATACATTCATCAATTTAGGATCCAAAAAATAGACCAAATAGGATAAAATGAAAAAGATATCTATAAAAGGATTTGGCATAGACAACAAGTAATCATATACAATTTTACTTAGTTTTGGTTGCATAGGGAGATACAACTATTCAATTGGAAGATAAAATGATTGGATTAGACATTAACCATTTTTTAATCCTTTTATTTATGTATTTTAACGTAAACCCAAACTGATTTTTCAAGATTGGTACAAGTTATCAACATTGCTTAGCAAATCATATTATCTATTTACTTCTCATGTTTATTTGTAAGGAGGGTGAAATGATATCATATATATGGATAAGATTATGAAAAATTGATATTATATTATATAAGGGTATTGTGGATAGTTGTCATGGACCACACATAATTTGATTTTTATTATATTATAACATCATATTATAATAATACGTGGCATAAGGGTTTAAGATTCAACTCTCCAAGTTAGCATTAGAAGATGGGTATATAAATAAGGGATATTGTCATTGTAATCAATAAATCATATTGATTATTCTTTTAATATAGTCTTGGCTTGTGGAGTAGATATCATATTTCAATATATTATGGAGTGGTTCCTTGCTTAAGGAATAATATTAGTATTTCCCTAACTGAAGGGTATTATCACATCTTGTCTTGTGTGGATTAATGACTATTATTGATTGATTTAATATTTAGCATTTTTTGGATGCCCTTAAATTTATGAAAAGTAAAGGTTGATCATGCTTTTTCTTGAAATATTTAAATCCCTTGTGGAAACCACCACCAAGGCCAATATAAAGCCTATCATTGTTGTATTCATCACTACTATGACCACTATACTATTTGTATTCAAGTTGCTTATGTCCATTAGGTCTAAATTCTAATTCTCTATCACTCAAGGAAGATTTCATAGGCCAATTAATTTCACTACTATCTACACCATATTGATACTAAAAATTAGGAATAAAATGCCTTACAAATATGAACATTCAAATGGCAATACATGATATGAACAAAAGACAAATAGATGAAAAGTTGGGTTGACTAGGAAACACACAAATACATGGAACTATTTTCTTTATAGACCACAAATATTAAATTTTCAAAGTGGAAATAGTATACTATAGACACTCCCTAAGACATCCACACCTAACTCTTATGTCTTTGATAACATGTCAACAAAAATAATAAGAAATAATTTGAGATAATACAATATAACAAGAAATATTATTTTAATCATAAATAAAATGCATAATTTATTTTTAAGAAGAATAGAAGAGGAAGTAGGATGAAGGGTATAAAATACACATTTAGATACTACATATTTAAACAAGGACTAGTCAATGTTTATGAGATATAGAAGGTCAAAACTAACCTACTTCTCCTACCTATTGTGTTAATGAAATGGTGAGGTACAAAAATAATTTATTTTCAACACTGAAAAAATCAGATATATGGATAATTCCTACACGTCTATTATAATATTTCATGATTAGAGCAACACAAATATTGGCATAACCCTAAGAACTATAGTTTTTTTTTGAGAATTTTTATTTTTATAACTATGGCAATGATGTGATGGTGTTATTATGCATTGATTTATGTCATCATAGAATTGATGTAACATAAATTTAGTCTTAAATAATAAATTTATATAACATCACATGTCATTTACATGTAGGCATTATAACATCAGCCTAACATCAAAGTGAGTTTCATAAATATTAATATTATATCAAAGCAAGATTGGGTTGAAATTGAAAATTATATATATTTCTTGGAGATCTTGTTTGTATTATTAAAAATATATATGCTTGGAGATCTTCGATACTTTATAATATATATAGAAAATTACAATTTTATAATATAGGTTCTTGGAGATCTTGTATTAATATTATATCAAAGCAAGATTGGGTTGATATTTCTTGGAGATCTTGTTTGTATTATTAAAAATATATATGCTTGGAGATCTTCGAGACTTTGTAATATATATATAGAAAATTATAATTTTATGATATGGGTTGTTGGAGATCTTGTTTGTCTCAATAAAAATAATTTGATAGGGAAAAATTATTGATTTTATAGGGATGGAAATATGATAAAAATATAAGTTAGATATTATCTAATTAAACTAATAGTAGATGAAATATTTTTATAAATATGGCCTTAATATAATTGCCATACAAAATCATGAACATGTTATGGTTCAATTGCCACAAATATCATGATAATATGATATGTTGTAAAATATTTATGTGAGTAATTTAGGCATTATATTATATAATTAGAGAGATATTTTTCATATCATATAAATATTTAGAAATATAACATTTATCATGTCCAAAATATTTTCAACCAATTATAATAAATTAAAACTTCATTAATATCTAATCAAATTTTAAATTCTATATTATTATAAATACATTTATAATAAAATAGATGATCAATAATATAAAATATTATAATATTTTGACAAAATAGTTAATTGAAATAAAATTTAATGTTTGAAAAATTAAATTTGAATCTTATCTTTAATTGTATATAACAAGCAAAACCATTTTCAATCCTTCCTAAATTATCATTTAAAATGCAAAATAATTTTCATTCATGTGTGATTGAAAGTCTTCTAAACAAAAAGAATAGGATCCCTTTAATGCCACATAAGGTGCTTATTCGTCAACGTTTTTTGTAAATGGTTATTTCAATTTTACATGGAAAACTTCATGCATAAATTTATGTGAGAGGATAATAATCCTTAGGAGCAAGAATCCTAACTATACAATATCTCATCATAACTAAATAAAAAAATTCAAGAGAATACAATCTGCATTAAAAAACTAATGGTAAAAATAAAAAATATATATTATGGTCTCTTCTATATTTATCACTAATGCTAGAATCAATTTTCTTCAACTTTTTTGTAAATTTGAAAAATAGATTATATTTAAATAAGTTGTATTACAAAGTAAAATGATCTGGATAGGAAACAAGGGAGAAAAAAAAATCCTCCTCCAATCCCTCCTATCTCAAAAATTATCCATAAAAATATTATATAGATGTGTTTGTTGAAAATATCACCTGAGCCCACCATAATGAAGTTATCCATACACATCAATATTACCATAGTTGAATTTCAAATTTTCTCATTCATCAAAATTTCATAGACCATCCATATATCTTCATGTTGTTTTGAAGTTATTATTGGTATATTGAACATGTATGACATATCTATTGTTCTATGGGTTGGAGGTTTATTTTCTCTTAATCTAGACATACTCAATAAAATATTTATGGCTATGTGTGTTTTTCTTTTAAAAACCATCCACCTTGGGAACACTGAGTCTACTGGTAGTAATATCATATAGTATTAAAATAGTAGTCTGAGGATGAAGATACAAGAGCCTATGAAAAAAAACCAAGAACCTTTCTTACACAACTTGACACTAGGACAACTTGTAATATATTTTCTTTTTGGCCATTGCTTCATGGTCTGACTATTTGTTCTTCCTTTTTTACTATCTTCTTATACCATCTCTCACATCCCTTGGATTCTTTGGTACCAACTTATTTAATTTTCTATTTGAGAGTCCAAATATTGCCATTCCTCTAGTTATTTTTCCCATTTTGCTAAATATTCACCACTCTATTTCCCTCTCACTTAATATGTGTAATAAAAACATCTTGAAAAAACTTCTAAAACTTTTGAACTGCTTCCACCTTCCTTCTCTCCCCAATTTCCAACACCTGAAAGGGTATTATTGGATCCAATATTCCAACGCATACCTGAGAGTTTGTCTCTATCCATGGCTTATGTAAATGTAGATTTGTAGCTATCATTGACATTAAAAAGATTGTCTATCCTTTTTATTCATTATTTGTTGTCTCTCCCATAAAAAGGTAATGGGAAAGAGGGTCCCCTTGCCTCATCCCCCTTCCTACTATGAACATGGGAGAGGGATTGTAATTTATCAAAATTGAGAATGTAGTCTATGTACATGATTTTACCCAGTCTCTCCACCCCTCTACAAAGCCTATTTTTCTAAAATCCTTTGCATAAAGGACCAATTTACTCTATCATATGCTTTAGAAAGATATAATTTAATAAAAATACCTAGGTCCTTTTGCTTGGGTATTGTGTGTATCACCTCCTAGGCTACACTATTCCATCTAGAATTTATCTACCTTCAATAAAACCACCTTGCTCTCTTGAAATCAGATTTTTTAAAAATGTTTTAACCTCTTTGCCATAATCTTTGTTAATATCTTGTATACTATATTACATAGTAAAATAGACCTATAATTACTAATTATCTCACCAAGTGGGCCCTAGTGATAAAAGTATAATTTAAGGTTTTTAACATTTGCTTACTCTATCTTATTTCCTCCCACAATTTCCTAGAAATTTTGATAAATTCAATGGGGAACCCATCTAGTCCTTGGGTCTTTCTTGTTTGACTTTTTTGTATGATCTATGATGTTTCTTCCAAAGAAATTTATTTCATTAATAATTTACTGTGTTCAGGTTTGACTAATTATGGAATTACCTCTAGTATATTTTCTTTCCATGTTGCATGCAAATTTTTATTTCTAATGAAAAGAGTATGGAAGTACTGGTTTGCTATAGTTTTCATTTCACTTCCATTGGTTTTTACCTAACCCATTATATCTGTAAGACCTATAATTCTATTATTTTATCTTCTAGTTGTTGATGTATTATGAAAGAAAGTTATATTTTGATCCCCCTCCATTAACCATGTAACTCTGGCTCTTTTCCTCCAATATACCTCTTCTTGTTCGTCCAAATATTCCTCTCTCCTAATAATTTTTGCCTCACGTTGCAAAACATATTTCATAATAGTTCATTGTCTTGTCTCCTAAGCAATCTTCTCCTTCTGATCCTTGATTTCCTTATTTTAGATTCTAGTGAGTTCCTTCTTGTGTTTACTCCACTCCTTTAGTTGGGTCCTTACATATTTCACTTGTTTATGGAGTTTGAATTGGGGTATCCAAAATCTTGGTTTCAATTTTCTTCAAATTAGCATCACTACTTGTATCTTGTTTGAGTACATTCAATATTTATGGATGAAATTTATTTCATCCAAACCAATAGAATATGCAACCTTTGATAATATTTAAACTTTTACAAACGTTATCCTTCTATAATATAAATAATAAAATTACAAATATGGATAAAACTATAAACATGAATGGTCAAACTTGTAGTTATACATGCCAAGTTGATTATGGTCTACCATGTTAATTTTTATATGACCTACCCCATTAGCCCAACCAAAGCATGATATACTTGACCTTATGTCAACATATTCCATGTATCACATCAAGATCTATGTCATGTCAACACCATTAGCTACCATATGTTATATCATGTCATCAATCCAGACCACCACATCAATTACCATGTGTCACCTTGAGATTCATGCAATTATTGCCATATAATTTGTATAGACTACCATGCCATACATATTGATTGAAATGTGTCACCTTATTATTCTATGTTCTTGGTGTGATTTTAGCTACATGGATTACCATGTGGTGTCCATATAAACTTTCTATATTATCATATCTATGCAAAAGGGATGTCATGCAATAATCTACTACCTTGTCGCTAGGTGATATGTCATTTCATAGTACCACAAAATAAAAGGTGTTGATATAATCAATGGTTTTGGTTGTTTGTATGTTAACATCACCATCAAAAAAATGGAAGTGAGGGGATTTGTATCTAAGACCTCCCATGGAGAAGTATTTGTTGGCAGTTTTGTAACCTTGCCACATTGGAATTTTTTTGAATGTTAATTTTAAAATTTTGATGAATTTACTAATGAAGGTGTTATAGTGTTGATGATTATTTAATTGTATTTTTACCTCTTTTATAATATTGCATTACTATAAATAATATGGAAATCATGAATGTAATGAAGATTTTTTTTTTTTAATTCTAAGGAACAAAAGCATCGGTAAGGAATCGATTATGAAGGAAGAAGTGCCTTAGAAATAAGAGCAATGAATTTGGGTTCTTTCACCCTAGGCTACACTTGCAAAGGAAGTTTCACCTCAGAATATATGAAAATCATGCTTTAATTCCAAAGCAAGTTGAAGGAAGTAATAGGAGTAGTTTCACCCCAATAGAGGGGTAAAAATAAATTTTGCCTCTCTTAGAGGTGAAACGTAATTAGAAACAAAAAAATTCAATCCAACAGAGTAAAGGGGTGAAAGCCTTGAGTTTAAAATTGAGGAGTAAAATGCTTTTGCCCCAATTGAGGGGCAAAAACCCTTATCACCCTTCTTTGGGGTGAAATTCATTTTAAAGTGTTGGCTACGTTAAAGTTAAAAATTGAAGGCACTTTCACCCCAACAAAGGGGTGAAACTCCTTGGCACCCCTATTTAGGGTGAAACGCAGCATAAAGGAAAGTTTTAAAAGGCACTTTATGGGTCGGGTTTTAATGTATGAATGTAGATTATTAAAAGGTGATTTCACCCCAGGTGGGAACAAAACTTCTTTTTGTTTCTCCTTTTGGGTGAAACACATCTTGAAGAAGGTTGTAAAAGATAATATGGCATGGGTCTGATATGAATATGTTGTAGCAAATTTAGAATGTATTGTCACCCCAAATAAGGGGCAAAACTCTTTATCACCTCTCTTTGGGTAAAAAGAGGATTTCAACTATTTTTTAAAGATAAAAGAAACAAAGGACGATATGGGACCCGTTTCAAATGTATTGGATGATTCTATCCATGACTTGGGTATAAATAATAGTAAAGTTCCCAATTAAAAGTTGAGGTACAATCAAATTTAATTCAACCTTATTGAAGGGCACCATGTGGTTTCACCTCTCTAGGGGATGAATGAGGTTGTAAAAACTTGATTTCGGGAAGAAACATTGCACCATTCAATGCATTAAAAAGGAAACTATTTAAGGATGATGCTACTTCTCCAAGGGGGTGAAAGTCTTTGTTTCCTTCCTTTGAGGCAAAAGCGAAGGAAATAGCTAAAGAAAAAGTGATTAATAGGTAAAAATTTTGAATATGTTGAACCAAGTTGCATTATCGCCCGTTGCTACCTTGAAAACATTGTTTCACCTTGCTCTTTGGTGAAATCAATTAATTGATATTAAATTCACAAAGATATTGCTTTCAAAGGTGCAATTTTGTAGATTTTCTAGGAAAGAGGTGAAGAAAGGTAGAATTTAATTCTTGGAGTAGTGTAGGCAACGCTTCTAGAACGTTTGCTTCAACATTGTGAGATCAGAGATAATTCTTGTTATTTCCAATGCACCGACTATTAACCTTATCAATTTTCAAAGAAAATTTAATTCTCAGTGGATGTTTTTGGCAAAAAGTTGATTTCCAAGGCATAGAGGCAAAGCAAATTCCATGACCAAATGCTTAATTTTCAGATAATTTTACCGCATCCTGATGCACTGACATACAAGGTTGCTTCCTAGCATTTAATCATGTCGACTTCTCTGTGTGATTCTCCCACAAAAGTTGAATCATGGTTTCCTAGGAAAATGGCTTGACCAAAACATCATTGATGCTAAGGAGAATGTTATTCTCACTAGTTTTTGATCTACTAGCATTTTTTTGTAAGCGTATTAAATGACAGAGGTGTAACCCTCTATAAATATTAATCATTTTTCATTATAATAATAGGATGGACACTTTGCAGAAAAACACTCTAATTTTTTTGCATCAATAGAAATGCTTCGGCTTCTAGTTCTTTGAGTGGTTTTACATTTGATAATTTTCTATGTGTAATTTTTGAAGGCTTTCATTTCCATTATTTGTTGTGAGTAAATTCTATTTCTGAATTTAGTCTTTGCTAATGAGGGAGTGAACACTAAAATGCACTTTGGATTTATTTTCCTACATAATTGTTAGAAGTTTTTGCACTTGTATTTCTATTGCATGTTGCTCATTACTTGGTGAAAAAATGGCTATTAGTCTATCCCCATATTGTACTACTGGCTTATAGCCATATTTCCCTATTTATTTCCTCTCACTCTAAACTTTTAACCAAAGGAGATTAGTAAGATATCCAACCCTCTCTGGATATTGGCTCGTAGGATATTTCTTTCCTTTGGATTTCAATATTGGTTGAGTCTAGGGTTCACAAGGCATAGACTTTATAACTAGGTAGATTCATGAACAATAGTTTTTGGGACACCTTGTGGGACACTCAAAAGGTTCCAATTTTAATAATATTAAAGTTTAATGTTTTCCTAGTACAATATGATTAGAACATCTGGTGACTCAACTCTGCCTAGAAGCCTTAAAATATGAAGTAATTGAAAGCTTTCTTCATGATAACAATATCGAAGGCCAAAAATTCTGAAGAGCCTACTAAGTTTAATGAAATTGAAATACAAGAGCTAGGAGAAAACCCTTAGGTTAGTTACTCCATCTATTCCATAAAGTACAACATCTTATCAGTTAGCTAGTGTGTTTTCCATTCCTTCGAGCCCTACTAGTATAGCCACTATTTTTCAACCTTCCCAACTACACACACCAATCCACATGGCTTAAAATCTACCACCACTACAACCACCACCAAGGCAGTTTCTAGCATGGAATAATTCTGGTCCATTAAATTTGTAATATTAGAATCCAATTCTATAAGTGATAATGAAGGCTTTTCCAACCTACGATGGTATGATAAAGATAGCTTATGAGCATGTTCAAGATGTATCTTCTTTGGCGATGATTCACGACATCATAGAAGAGGACATAATGGTAATATTACTTGTTATTTCTCCTTGAGGGAAATTTCTTTACTAGTATCGATCGTTACAACCAAAAACTATCACTACTTGGGACCAGTTAACCAAACTACTGATCAAATGATTCAATGAAAAAATGGATCCATTTTCCTTGCTAAATTGGTTCACTAAAATTCAAAGGAATTCACAAAAGAAAATTATGGAATTTATTATCAAGTTCACCCAAAATTGGCATAGAGTTCCTAATGGTCTTCGGTCGATGCCCGAACAAGAAGCATTTTTCTACCTCTGATATTTCAACTCAAATATTAGCATGGCCATCTGATAGTCCAATGCTAATACATTTTCCAAGATATATTCTATAGTGAAAAAGGTTGAAGCTGATCTTATTGCTATCAGTAAGCTTCCTCCAAAAATGGCCATGCCTATTTTTCTTGATCTTCCATAATATTTGTATGCTAATACTTCTCAATATTTTCCCATGTCACCCATGTACCCAATTCCTTCATGGAATATGAGTACATCCCAAACCACAACAATAGTCTCTACTCTGAAATTACCTTCTCCAATAATTCCATAATTACCCACCCCACCTTCTATCCTAGCATTGCCTTCTCCACCAATACCCTTAGCTTTGCTAGCACCTCTAGTGCCCTCAAATATTGATTTTGACATGAAATTATTTCAAGAGATACAATAACTTAATTCAACATTGAGGAAAATGTCAAATTAAATCACATATATTAAGAATAATTTAGTTGAAGATAAATTTTGATCAAGAAGATTTCAAATACCATTTATTACTAGAGAGCAAGCAACTTTGACTAGTAGAGGTACCAAGAGGAATACAACCATATTTGTTAATGAATAAGTTGGTATATCAAAATGAACATATTGGTGCTCTACCTGTAATGAACCTCATGGTGAATATACCTACATGGTTCATTTGAACTATGTACAGACACTTGTAGAAAGTACTTTTGGTGGCCAAGTTAACATGATCTCAAAAATTGATGACAACTTCATGGTCCATTTTTTGAGCAAGTTTCAGTTCTCACAAGGACTAGAAAGAAACTTATAATTATAGATATGATTGAAATGGAACCAAAGAAGGTACCTACTAATCAGAATATGCAAAACAAAAAAGTGCAGCCTCAAGAAAATGTGCTTGCGCCAAAACCCAAAATAGATGAGCCTGTCTTGTTGAAAGATCTTTTACCTACCTCAAAAAAGGATAGAATGCAAGAAAAAATATTAACTTCACAATATTACACTAAAAAAGTGCATATAAAAATAAAATAATAGGCAAATAAGAGACTCAAATACCCATATTTGACCAAGCATCAAAGAGTAGAAGCTACACAGTAGTGCCGAAGAAAATGTGAAGCCATTGGTGAATCAAAGGAGCCCAACGTGTAGTCATATAATATCATAGAATAACTAAAGAATATTTCTACCAAGGTGATTCTTTATGATGTGCTACAACTACCTAGATAGGTGGATCTATTACAAGAATCATTGAAATTTGTGAAGGATAAGAAGAAAAATCTTGTGCAGACAATGCTGGCCCAAACACTGCCCACTTTGACCATGGGAAAAAATAGACCTCCCATATTCTATCTATATATCAGGATGGAGGGTTTGATCGTACACAATTGCATTATTATGAAGAACACCATATTATACTGAGAGGGAGGGTGAATAGTATAATACCACTTTTTACTTTTCTTTCTCAAACAATATTATTAATATATCAATGGAAATATCAACAATAGTAATCAGCGCAATGCACAAATCACCACACACAATAGAGATACTAATTTAATGTGGTTCACCCAATGTGGGCTACTCCATGCAGAAAATATTTCACTAATATTTTCTTAACAAATATCTAGGGAATCCTTTTCCTATTACAATTTTTATGGACCTCTATCCAAAGGAGACACCAATCCCCTAATCTTGTTTGTGGGCACCAACCCATAGGAGACACCAATATCCTTAGCTAGTTCATGGATCTCTATCTATAGGAGAACTCCTTCTCCTCTACTCTAGTTGGTGATCCTCTCAAAGACTATTGCCTCCACTGCACTGGCTTGTGGATCTCTCTCCACTAAATACTTTTTCCTCACTTAGAAGATATTTATCATCACTACCATAGCTAATGGATCTCTATCCATTGGAGACTACTATCCTTTGCTCTATCACCTCCAAATATTACTATTAGCTCTATCTCAAATCTACACTAAACACAGTCCTTCGGCCTAGCACAAATTTTCTCAATCTCTATCTTAAATCTAAACTAAACATAGTCCTTCGATCTAGCACAAATATGCTCAATCTCTATCCTCAAATATGCACTAAACATAGTCATTCGGTATAGCACAAATATTTTCAATCACTATCTTTGATCTAGCACAAACCTATCCTCAAATATACACCAAAATATATCCTCATATATGTCATCAAGCCTTAACACAAAGCTTGACTCAATCACAAATCAACTCTACTAGATCTGTCCCAAACCTTAACTCAAGGTTTGAACAAATCAATCAATCAACTCTACTCACAAGTCTTATCAAAGACTTACCTCAAATCTATCCACAAGTCCTCTCAAGGACTTATCCAATATAATCTCAATATCTATCTTCAAATATGTATTGTAAGCTTCCACAAAAGCTCACACTAATCTATCCACAAGTCTTTTTCAAGACTTGTCGTAAATCTGCTCAACAATTTCTCACTAGAACTTGATCAATCTACTCAACAAGTCTTCATCAATACTTACCTAATATTTGCATTGTAAGATTCCACAAAATCTTACTCAACTTAGTCCTTAAGTCCACTCTAGTAATTATTCAAATCAGCTCACAAGATTTTACAAAATCTTATTCAACTCAACTCAATCTATCATAAAAAAATTCTTCAATCACACAAGCTTCACATAGAATCTTGTTTAATCTTACAAAAACATACAGAGAATGGTTAGAGACTCAATATGTTTCACACTCAAAATAATGCTCAATAACTTTCAAACTCATTTGTTTAGCCATAGAAACATATAGATAATGGTTCAATATGTTTCACACTCAATCACTTTCAATATCTTTTGTTTAACCACAGAAACATATGGATAATGGTTATACACTCAATATACTTCACACTCACAACAATGCTCAATCACTTTCAAACTCTTTTGTTTAACCATACAAACATATAGAGAATGGTTAGAGACTTAATATGTTTCACACTCAATCACTTTCAATCTCTTTCTCAAATTAGTAATGAACAATTTGTTTCACATAAATTGAACTATAACTCCAACACTTCCAATCAACTATGCCCAATCAACTCTACTCAACCAATCACTCAATGAAAGATTGGTCAACAATGCTTATCAAAAAAACCTCACATAACAATGATACTCATGATATTTCACAAATACTAGTTCAAGATTTTTCTCAACTTCACATAACAATTATACTCATGATCTTTCATGAACCCTGATCAAGCATATGAAATCTTACTCAATATTTCCAACAATTCTTATCAAACAATCCCTTTCACTCCAAATTAGCATTCACAACATCTAACAATATTTCACTCACAAGGAAGATATGCCCATACTTTTTGTTTGATGAATAATTAAACTCAAAACCTATATCAATCATAATCACTCTCTTTGCCAATATCGAAGGTTAAATAACATAAATTTGTCCTTAATATTTTCTTTCAAAAATATTTTACCAAGTCAAAATATCAAAAATCAACTATGCCTTATTTCTCCTTTCAAATCAATTTTATAATATAACTTTATTTCAAAAAAAATATCTAACACCCTTGGCACACCTTATTACTCCTTTTATAAACTTTAACCACTTAAAAAATCAAACACAAAAATAAAACTTTGCATACCCTTTTATCTCCCTTGTATAACTCATAAATCCTTTTAAATATGCAATTTTCAATTAATAAAAATTTAGAAAATTAAAAAATTAACTTCCACCTGTACAAATTTTGGATGCAACATTTAAACCTTAGCAATGTGAGCGCATACCTTAGTCAATCCATGAAAAAGGCCTCGATAGATTTTGAACATGCAAACCCTTCCTTCCAAGCGCCTTTGCACAACACACACCCACTAAGTGGGCTATGTGCCTCCATGCAAAGGGAAAGGCATGCATATTCCATTTGTACCTCTCTGATGGTGTAGACAAAAACCTTCTCTTATTGCAAAAAAAAGATCGCGTGAATTGAATCCTTAGAATTGCACCTGCATAAATTTGCTTGTTGTGGTGCAGTGGCAAATGCCCTAGGTGCTGGTAGAGGCCGACCCAGGTTCCATTCCCCTTGTCTCCATCTTGCAGATATATGTTATAGTTAGGAATTTCCTATGTGCTGGTAGAGGCCGACAAGGCTTCATTCCTCCTATGCCCAACCTATTGAAAGTGGCATCTCAAAAGGGGTGTTTTCCACTATAAATTAGTTTTACCCAAGTGTTGTAGGTGAGTTGGATAGGAGAGGGCAATCCTCCAAGGGAGGTCCTAGGTTCAAATCTCCACCCTACCAAAAAGATGAATTGGGTATCTAAAATCCAATTGATAATGTTGGTGCAGGCAGGGTCAGGTGCGACCCTCGGGTGACTTTGACGATGTAGAACCCCCTTTTCATGGTCTCTCAGACCAAGACGGCTCCACAAGGGGTTTTTCACTTTAAAAAAAAAAGACTTGCACCTACACACATCTTAGCATAGCCCCTGGCTGCCAACCATGCTACCTAGTGCCTTG
Source organism: Wollemia nobilis (assembly GCA_028583015.1). NCBI lineage: Eukaryota > Viridiplantae > Streptophyta > Pinopsida > Araucariales > Araucariaceae > Wollemia > Wollemia nobilis. Next base: position 6,360,349 of record JAQPPZ010003305.1, on the reverse strand, counting down.
CAATGTAAAGTGGGCTCCCCACTTACTTGTTCCTAGGTCTACCTCCTTAATGTTTTTAAAACACACACGATTATCCCTCTTTACCTTACACATAATTTTCTATAGCATTCGATGGATCGCATGGATAAATTTTTGAAATAAAACTTGTCCCTTTATATATGCAATTTGTCATGTGCTCAAAACATCGAAGATATTTTTAAATTTGATTTAATTCAAATTAATTAAACTTTATGCCCTTATAACCCTAACCTAAGGGTTATTTAAATTAAATCATAAACTAATTTATAATTAAATTATTATAATTAATTTTTAATTAATTTAATAACTCTTAGAGTTAATCAAATTAAGTTATAAATTAATTTATAATGAAATTATTATAATTAATTTAAATCATTAGGTCTTGACCTTAGACCTTTAATATTATAATATTATTTTTCTTGGGTCTTCCTATTGCTCTTTAGACCTCATCTAACCACCTTGAATATTATAATAAGAGATATTATAATATTATTTCCCTTAGACCTAAAAGCAATCTTTCTCTTGCACTACTTACTGAAACTGATTCTTGACATCCTTCCTTTTGTCTTGCTCACTGAAACTGACTCTTGACATCAATGCAAACAAAACCTGCTCATATTTCCAATAGTATCCCCTTTGTCATTGATGGCAACCAACTTACATTTTATCATTTCTTTCATCTCTTTCTGTTTTGCTCCCTTGAGAAACTGCTCCCCTTGACTGAATGCTCTCCCCCTAACTCAAATCTCTCCCCCTTTGTCATCAATGGCAAAGGGCCAAATTTGGGGCTTGGGGCTAAGAATGAAACTCTTATCTTAGCCCCTCCTCCACATCCTCTTGAGGTGGTTAATTTTGGGGTGGAAGTATTTCTACTTCCACCATGCACTGATCTTTACCTTTGTCCACATTCTTCCTCAACCGATCCTTTTGATTCCTTTGAATATTCTTGTTCCTGCTTGTATTTGGAATTTTTGCTCTACACCACTTTGTTGTATGTCCATAATTATTGCACTTATAAAACTTAATTTTTTTATTCCTTAAATTTTCAAATGTCTTGGGGTTTCTCCTAGTGAAGCCATATCCATTCATGTCACGAACCCTAAAATTTATTGTCTTGTACCCAAACTGATTACAAGAGTAGCAATACCCTTAAAAAGTTGCATGTTTATAAAATTCCCATATTCCTATATTTTGTGTCTTACACTGTGTAGTCTTGTGCCCAAAACTGTGACATGAGAAACATCATCCATTGAAACTACCTTGCCTTGACCCCATTGGTCTCTTAGTCTCTTTTACCCTGTGTTGCTTCCTATTCCATTTGTTCGTCATTTGTGCATTGTTCCTTTCCTTGTTTAACTTTCTATTGTCCAACTCATTATTAGAAGTCTCACTCTCTCTTACACTCTCTTATTCTGAAGCTTCTTCTTCTTAGAAGCTTGAGATTGACTCCACTCCTTGTTTTCTTTGTACATGTTCAAAGCCAAGTCCTATTTTGTTTGACGAAGATCTTTGTACCTTGATAATATTGTCCAATTTCTTTGAGCTTCTCCTAAACCTATGTAGCTTGTCCTTAGACTCTTTTACCTCATTTCTTAGTAAATATACTTCATGATCTAACCTTTCACATTCGAAAACCTTAGCCTCTAACTTCTCTTTGAATTTTCTTGTCTTAGCTATTGATTTGGTTAAATCCTCTATAAGATTTCTTTTTTCCTCATCACATTCTTGAAATTTAAGCTTGATTTTTGAGTTTTTATTTCTTACCTCCCTTAATGCATTAAGGGCATAAATAAGATCACCCTCAAGATCAACTTCTCCTTTTTTTGATTATTCCTCTATTTTTTTGTCTTTGGGATCATCTTCATTTCTTTTTTATTTATCTTCAATAGGATAACCTCCTTCTTCTATTTCCAAAAGTAAACTTTCTTCTGGTCCTTCAAATATATCTTCATATTCATCACTAAAACTTGTTGTGGCCTCTCCACAACTATCCCCAAATCTTGGGGACCCACCTTTTCGTATTGTGTTTTTGAGGTTTCCAGTGTATTTGAATGGCAATTTTGATGAGTCCTTGCTCTTGGATTTCATCTTGTAGGCACCAAGGTTCATTTTTGGTATGTGTGTCATTTTAGTTTGATAAAGTTGTGTGTTTTTTAAGGCTTTTGTAAATGTTTTTCAAAGTTCTTTGTTGTAGGTTTTCTTTTGTTCCTTGTTTTATTTTGAGTCCACCCAATGTACTATGTGAAAAATATTATGTAAAATAAATAAATAATAATAATATATTATTATACATATAATAATAATATTAAAAAAAAGTGATAAATAAATTTTAAAAAATAAATAATAAATAATAAAAATAAAAGATATATATATATATATATATATAGAGAGAGAGAGAGAGAGATAGTATTAGTCGTTTTGTCTTAGCTTAGAATCTTGGTTATGTTGTTTTAATATTTGATCATTTTATTATAGTAAAGTATTGGTTTCATTATGTTTGTAATTTTGAAATAATATTAGTCTTATATTTTTGACATGCTAGATTTTATTTATATTTTGTCGTGTGTTTCTTGTTTTAGTTGGGTTTTAGTTCGAAGGTTTTTATCTGGTTTATTATATTGACAACAACTCCATGAATCATGAACCAAATGAAATGGGTTCAAAAAAATGAACATAGGAAGACATCAAGGTCGACGTGGAAAATAAACACATTTCGACGGAGGTTGTGATGATACAGGGTGATGTGGTGATGCACGACAATGAGTTATGCATGGTACATGATATTTTGTGGAGGATCCTATGTGTTTAGATGGACACATCATATTGATGTATAGAAATGAGGAAAAGCGAAGGTCTCATGCACAGAATAGGCCACAAAAATTTTATGAGTAGACATATTTGCAAGGCAAGGTGGCAGCGACTTGGCCTCTACTTCGAAGATGGGGATGAGGTGTTCTAACATGAATTTTGGCAATGATAGTGTCACCGTGTTAGTATTTTACAACATGTCATATTTGTTTATTGTAATATGAAGACATTTATGATTGAGTTTTTTTAAATATGTTATTTTATAGTTTTTCAATTCTCTACAAATTTTCATTTTGCAAAATAAATTAACCCCCAAAACATGACTTGGAAATCTACTTTGGATTCACTTTGTTGAAGTTACCAACAACAGTTGAAAAATTAAAAATAATTTTGCCTTAGAGAATGAGCAACAACAAGATAAAGAAGGCCATGAAATCGAAGAAGATATTTTATCTAAAAGAAAATAAAAAAGAAGAGACAAAATTTTTGCAAGTATAGAAGTGGAATGCGTTCGCCCCAATGGAGGGGCGAACATCGCATTCATCCCAATGAAGAGGTAAATGTGCACTCGAAAGGAAATAGTGTGCCCAAGTTAAAAAATATGAATGCTTCATGTTAATCCCTTAAAAAGAGCCAACGTAGTGTCCACCCCTTAGTGGGGCGAATACGATTTTAATGTTATGGTCACTTTTAATTAAAATGGTTACAAATTCATTTGAAGTTTTTTTTTAGATGAACGACATGGAGAGATAAGGTTCAAGTGACTAGAATTTTTAATAGGTGAACATCTTCATAAATGTGATGAAGGTATTTTGAAAATAAATGTTACTTATTTTTGAGCAATTGTGATTATTTTTTCAAAGTGAAAGCGGAAAAATTTTATCAATATTTTTACGTGAAAATATTTTCATTGTGAAAGCAAATTTATTGCAACACCCAAATATAAAATGTGAAATAGAGGTGTGAGTCAAATCAAATGAGGCAGATTTTAATTATTAATTGCCATCATCTTTGACAATTTTAAAGATTGATTTTTGTAGTTGAAGACTTGCTTCAAGTAACTGCTAGAATTTAATGTTGGTGATGAAGTGGAAGATTTTTGTCATTTTCAAGAACATCTTCTCGAATTTTTTACTCCCTCTCCAAAGCAAATTGAATATGGAGTAAATTTTTGAAGCTCATGTTTGATTTCCAAGAAGATGGAGGTGACTCAAATTTAATGCTATGGTACTTGAATGCTATCATCTCAAACCATTTTTGGATTGTGTCTACCAAAATAATATTTCTAATAAATGATGACTCATTTGATGTATTCAATGAAAAAGGCGCAAACCTCTATAAATACTAAGAGAAATTTCATTGTAAGGGATGGAAAAAATAGATATCCTACAAGAAAAATCTTCAAGTTCTCTGTAGTAATAGTGAATTCAAAAAATTTGGATTTGCAAATGACTTGGTGCATTGTTGTCTTCTACATTACACATTTCTTTTACACAAGTAGCTTTATTATTTGCTATTAAATTTAAATTTTGCAAGTTGAATTTAAATATTGCAAGTGAGAGAGTGAGTGTTGGAGTGTTGATTTGAAGGTTACATGTGTAAAATCATATGTAAATTATGTTGTCTTGTCATCTATTGCATGTTATTTTTAGCTTGGTGTGGATTTTTTCTATTAGTCTATTCCCATCCTACACAGTCGACCTGTGGCCATATTTCCCATTTCTTTCCGCATTTTCCAATTTATTTCCTGTATCCCTAGTCTTCAACCATTTTAGAATTAGTAAGGGAACTAGCCCTCTCTAGAGATTGACACAGGGGACATTTTTTTCCTATGGTATTTCAATGTTGGCCATGTCTAGAGTGCACAAATGTAGTTTTGTATGATAGGCAGATATTTTACCAATAGTTTTTTGGCACGCTCGATAGTACAAACAATTTTTATCCCAGTAAGATCCACAGTTGTTGGAACAAGTATTATCTCAAGTTGACAAACCCACCAGTGCCAACAATTTTGGGGACTTCAAAAGTTCCACTTTCGATGGTATTAAGGTTTGATGTTGCCTTTGTGCTGTAGAATCAAAACATTTGGCAACTCGATTATACTAAAAAATCTCCAAATGTGAGTACAACAAAAGTTGTCTCATGAATACAAGATCAAAGGCCAAAAATATAGATCACAAAATTGAGTTCTACAAAATTGATATCCAAATGTTAGGGAAACATCCTCAATTAGCCACTTTTCACCATACATCCTCATTACCTCATATATCCCATATACTGTCTATCACATCTTCACGACTAGCTAGTGTATTTTCTGCTCTTGTAAGCCTAGGTAGTACTGCCACTAATCTTCCTCAACCTCTACCTCACATGACTATTGGTATTCCTTGAGATCCACCTCATTACCAATCCACATGGCTCAAAATCCACCACCACAGTAGCCACCCAGGTAGTTCCCAGCATGGAATAGCTTAGGGGCTTTGAACTTGCAAGCATAAAATCTAGTGCCCCAAGCTAATTTGAAGGCTTTGTCGACCTATGATGGTATTGGAAAAACTGTGTATGAGCATATCCAAGATGTAGCTTCTTTGGCGACCATCCATGACATAATAGATGAAGATGTAATGATAAAATTATTGGTATTATCATTAAGAGGGAAATTACTATATTGGAACTGATCATTGCAACCGAGTCCTATTACATCATGGGATAAGTTAGCAGAGTTTTTGATTAATAATTTCCATGAACAAGTTGATCCATACTCCTTGCTGCACTATTTTACAATGATTTAAAGACATTCGCAAGAGGAGATAGTCGATTTTAATGTTAGATTCACTCAAAGTTGGAAAAGAGTTCTCAACGGTTTATGCCCCACATATGAGCAAACTAATTTCTACTATCTTAGGGTATTTAACACCAAAATTATTATGGTCATGCATCAAGCCAATGTGACTACGTTTCTAGACCTATATATGTAAGCACAAAAGACCGAATCTAATCTGATTGTTGTAGTTAGACTTCTCCCAAAGATGACTATACCCATTGTTCTTGATATTCTGTAGTATTTATATTCTAGTTTATTTTCATAGCATATGCCTTCCATGTACCCAATTCACTCATGGAGCTCGGGTCCACCTCATATTGCACCTATTCCCACTCCATGATATATGGCTTCAAGCTTCCCAGAACTACCTAATCATTCACTTCCATAATTACCTGCTTTTATTCCCGCTCCTATGCTGCCAACACTACCAATTCCATTACCATTACCCGTGCCTCAAATGCCTTTGCATCTACCTATACCTCCTGCATCGTCTAATCTTGATCCTTTCATGATGTTGTTGTAGGAGGTAAAATGTAATAACATCACCTTAAGGATGATATCAAATAAACTTACAACAATAAGGAATAAGCAAGCAGAGGTTGAATTTTTATCATGGAGATTCCAAACTCTACTGATCCCTCGAGAACAATAATCTACTATTAGATGCCTTGAGAAGAGCACAACAATGCAAGCAAATGAAGAAACTATTGCAATAGAGAGGGTGTATTGGTTCTTAACATGCAATCATCCTCATCGAGAAGAAACGTGCATGGTGCATATGAATTATGTACAAACGCTAGTAGAGAGTTTGACTGGTGGATAAGTCAATATTATCAAGGAAAAAAATCACAAGTTTATGATATCATCTATAGAGAAATTTTTGGTTCTCACATGGTTTGAAAAGAAACTAGTAACAGTAGATCCTGTTAAGCTTGAACCCTTAAAGGTTTCAATAGAACCAAAAGTGTAATGTGAAAAGAGGAGGCCTCTAGTGAAAGTTCCTATTGGGGTAGTTAAAGAGCAAGATTATATCAAGTTAAAATATTTTATGTCTAAGAAAACTAAAGGAAGGGTAAAAATGAGAGCATCTTCCTCACAACCTACAACAACTACTCAAACACAAGATGAATAAGATAACATGCCAAACAATGCCTCAAGTACACATATTTGACCAAGCGATAAAGGATGGAAGCTACCTAGCAGTACCAAGATAAGTGTGAGTGGGTTATAGAAGAGAAGGATTTGATTATTTCAAATTATAATATTGTGGAAGAGATGAAGAAGATTCATGCAAAATTAATTTTGTTTGATGCACTTTAATTGCCTAGACAGGTTGACCTACTGCAAGAATCTTTGAAGACTGCTAAATATCAAAAGAAAAATTATTCTCAAATGGTCTTGGCGTAAACATTATCAACTTAATATATGATAAAGAACATGCATCTCCCATTTTCTTTATCACTTAGAATGGAAGGGTGGATTGTACACAATTGTATGATTGACTTTGGAGCTGCGACTACTGTCATGCCAAAGGTAGTATGTGAAGTGATAGGAATGGAATATACAAGGAGTAGCCTAGGAGTGTTACAGCTAGTTGGAACTTTTATCAAGATGATGGGAGTAATCAAGGATATTTCCATTGTCCTCCATAGTATGTCATAAATCATAATCATCCAAGAAGTGGTAGTGGTTGACCTGGAACCATACTTTAGCATGTGTTTCTCAAGGGAATTCACAACTAAGCTAGAATAATATCTTTCCTTAGACTACTTGCATTTGGATATACCATCAAGGGAAAGAGGATTTGCATTCATAATGATAAGCCCTCACCCTTTCACATTGAGAAGTTAGAAGAAGAATAAAGTTCCCAGGATTAGTTAGCATGATGACTGAGGAGTTATGAGAGGTTGATTTAATGGAAGAAGCGTTGGGTGAGCTTCACCTGGAGGATGAGTTTTTATTCATGGTTTTGAATGTGATGGTTGGAATGGACATTGGTTGTTATACTATAACTAAGCTGAAGTAGATTGAAGAGAAAGTTCCTAACTCTCTCGATCCTATTGGAAATAAGTTATAGAGAATGTATTTTTATGATGTTAGGTGCAAGAATGGTGCAAGATTTGGTGTTGTATTGATATCTCTCGAAGGGTTGCAAAATATCTATTATTATAGACTAACTTGGGGTTGCACAAATAATGTAGCTGAATATGAGGTACTATGCCTTGGATTGAAGAAAGCTGAAAAGTTGGGTATCAAGCAGTTGCATATTTTTGGTGACTCTGAACTCATAATTAATCAGATCACTAACAGGTGTGTGTCAAAGCAACACTACTTGAAGGCCTACTATAACAGAGTTTGGGACTCGTTTGAATATTTCACTACTTTAAATATCCAAGTGCTTTTAGAGAGCTAAAGAAATATATAGATATTCTGGCCTCTCTTGGTGCTAACTAATCACATATGGAGCAAGTAGTTAGAAAGCCTTAGGGTAATTTATAGACCCTCATTCCCCCCCAAAAAATTCTATTGGCAAGTATTTACCAATGATGATAAAATAGTCAACTTCCTACTTAAATAAATTGCAAGCATTGATGGTAGAGTTCTTATCGAAGAAGAGAGAATGGATGATTCAGATAAAAAATAATCACATCCCTAGGGGACTGATTACAATTGAAAGTCTATTCGACCAAAATGATCAGGTTGAAAAGCATAGGATCAAAGTAGATGCAAAGGAGTATAAATAATTGTATTTAGATCCTCAGAAAATCATCAAGGTTGGAATATATGGCACCCCATAAGAACTGGAAGATATCAAGAAATTGTGTTACGAGTATCTAGATATTGTTCCCTGGAGCTACCACTATTTGAGGGGTTACAATAAGAATGTGATCCAACATACTATAGAACTGTAGGAAGGGGTAAAACATTTTCATTAGAAATAATTACCTACAAATCCCAAGATTGAAACCCTCATGAAAGCGGAGCTATTGAAGATGTTGGAAGCCAAGATAATCTATCCAATTAAACACTCAACATGGGTGGCAAACCTGGTCCCAGTATGGAAAAATAATAGAGACATTCAATTGTGTGTTGCATTTCACAATCTAAACCAGACATCCTTAAAGTACCATTACCCTCTATGATATATCAATAAAATCCTTAATTTGTAGCTGGTGCCCAGATATTCTCATTGCTTGATGGTTTCTCTTGGTATAATCAATTTTGGGTGAAAGATGAGGATCAGTATAAAACATAATTCACTACCAAGTGGGGTACCTTCACCTACCAACGAATGCCATTTGGACATTCAAATTCTAGTGCTACTTTTCAGAGGGCCATGGACATCACTTTTGGTGAGTTATTGAATAAGATTATTATGATATATCTTTATGATATGACTATGTTTTCACATCATTGAGAAGCTCACATTACTCATTTAAGGTAGGTGTTTGAGAAGTGCCATGATTTCAAGATTTCTATTAATCCAAAGAAGTTGATCGTTGGTGTTAACTAAGGAAATTTTTTGGGCCATGTGATATCGCAATAAGGATTGGAAATCAATCCTTCAAGAGCTGAATATCTAATAAAGTTATTATTTCTTGCCAATAAAAAAATATTTATAATCTTTCTTTGGAAAAATCAATTTCATTCATAATTTTATTGTTGATTTTGCTTAGGTGGTGAAACCCATGAATCAACTTTTGAAGAAAGGTATTTAGTTTAAATGGACTAAAATAAGAAGATAGGATTTCAAGAAAATCAAGAAGAGGACTACTCAGGCTTCGGTATTGATTAATCTTTATTATTCTAAATATTTCATTCTCTATGTAGTAGGTAAACATGAGAGTTATGTTATAGTTTTGACATAACGATAAGAGGATGAATATGAGAATCCAATTTTTGTCTTGAGTCAGGTCATTGTTCCCCATTAGGAAAAATATAATTTTATTGAGAAACAAGTATATGTGGTGATGAAATGATTAAATAAATTTTGACACTTCGTTTCTCAAAGCAAAACGGTTATGTATGTCATACACCATGATGTAAGAAAATTTATTCTCCAAGGAGAATTAGGAGACAAGAGAGAAGGTTGGGTCTCAAAATTTCAAGAATATGATGTGGATATCCAACCAACCAAGCTAGTTTGTGGGAGAGCTCTATGCTAGGAGCTAGCCAAAAGTGCGGCCTCCGAATCATTGGATGTGGTGCATGAGGATAGTCTAGATGAGAACATTTATGCAAACCATACCATTGGTGATATTCATTGGATCGAAGAACTAATTTATTATTTTATCTCAGGAAAATTTCCATCTCGCCTTGATGCTTCACAATATCAGATATTCAGGTTGCAAGATCTCATATATACTTTGTTGCCCGAGGGGCTATTTTACAAAAACATTGATGGAGTTCTTATCTAGTGTGTGAGGAACTCTGAAAAAGAAAAAATATTAAAATAATTCCATTCTGGACTATTGGATGGTCATTATGCAGGAAGGCCCATGGCCTTAAAAATTATTTGAGTAGGCTATTTTTGGCCTACCTTGTTTGCTGATGCTCATAAAGTAAGTACTCACTATGACAGTTATCAACGATATGTTGGTAGAATCATAAAGGGGGCATTACCTCTTCGTCTGATTGAAGTAGAAACACCTTTTTAGCAGTGGGGTCTTGACTTTATGGGAGTTATTGAACCACATTCCTCTACAAATAATAAGTACATATTGACAGCTACTAAATATTTCACTCAATGGGCAGAGGCTATACCTAGTAATAAAGCAGATCAAGCAACTGTTATTTCATTCCTAGAAGGAATTATCACGCGCTTTAGTATCCCAGACTCGATTGTTACTGATAATGGAACTCCATTTATTGGAATGAAGATCATGGAGTTCACTAGAAAATATGGGATATACCTCAGCACTTCATCCAATTATTACCCGCAGGGTAATGGTTTGTCCGAATCAACCAATAAGAATTTGTTGTGGATTTTGAAGAGGACACTTGGAAAAAATAAGAGGAACTAGCATTTGTTGCTAAACCAAGCACTTTGGGTGGATCACATTTCTATGAAAATTTTTGTCAAAACTTCCCCATATGCTTTGGTGTATGGGAAATAAGCAATCATTCCTTCCCACATAGAGCTTTTGATCCTTCATACATTGCAACTCTTTCAAGAGGGAAATGAATAATTTGATCCTATGAGTGCATGATTGGCGTAGTTAATACAATTGGAGGAAGATAGAGAAAAGTCTTACCAGGTGTTCACTGAACATAACAAGGAAATACATAAGTGGTTTGAAAAGAGGACAATCGAACACAATTTTCAAGTTGGATATTTGGTCCTCAAGAGGAATGAAAAGAAGGCTAAACCCGAGAAACATCATAAATTTAATGCTATTTGGGAGGGTCCTTTCAAAATATCTGTTGTGAATTCAGTCAATGCTTAACATCTGCAAGATATGGAAGCATGGGATCTTCCAATTTCGATGAACAACCTTTAGTTAAAAGCTTATATCCAGTGATGGAATCATAATGAGATACCTTTGTAAATATGTATATATTCATTTATTTTTAAATTTATCTATACATATGTATTTTAAATAATAAGTAAAAAAAACAAACTTAAAAAAAAAAAAAACATGAATCACCCCATTGGAGGTGCGAACGTCACATTTGCCCCCTTTGGAGGCGGTCTAAAGTTACAAAAAAATAAATAAATAAATAATTTTAAAAAAATAAGTTTTTTAAAGTGGGAGCTCCCATGCTCCAAGGATGGGTGAACTTCATGTTCACCCATTTCCTTGGGCGTCCCCCCAAAGTTTAATAAACTTTAAAATAAGAAGAAAAAAAACTATCGGGAGTGCCTCCAATGTGGGGCAAATTTCATGTTCGCCCCAATGTTGAGCACTCCCCCATAAATGGGAGTGCCCAACATGTGGGGGCGCTCCCCCTAAGAATTAAAAAAAAAATTGAGAGCGCCCCCAACGTGGGGCGAACATTATGTTTGCCCTAATGTTGGGGCAATCCCCCCAAAAATGGGAGCGCCCCCAATGTGGGGTGAACATTACATTTGCCCCAATGTTGAGGCGATCCCCCCATAAATAGGAGTGCCCCCAATGTGGGGCAAACATTACGTTCGCCCCAACATTGGGTGCTCCCCCTAAAAAAAATAATTAATTAATTAAAATTAAAAAACTAAAAATTTAAATTTAAAACAAAAGGAGAGCGCCCATTTCCTTGGGCGCCCCCCAATCCCACGTAATTTTGGGATCACCCAAAGATACCAACATAAAAAAAAAATTTAAAATATTTTAAATTTTAATAAAAAAAATATTAAACTTTAAAAAATTTTAAATATAAAAAAAGAATCAATTCGTGGTCGCCCTAAGGTCGGGCGACCATGTTGTTCGCCCACCTTAAGGGGTGACCCGAATAATAATAATAATAATAATAATAATAATAATAATAAAAGTTAAAAATTAAAATTTGAAAACTTTAGAATTAAAAAAAAAATTGGAGCGCCCATTAAAAACAAATTAAAAAAAAAAAATTAAAATATAATAAAAAATAAATAAAAATAAAAATAAAACTAAAAAAAAAGGCCAATTTTTTTAGAAAATATGATTTTCTAAAGAAAAAGAAAAAGAAGAGAAGCGCAAAGAACAAATTTTTTAAAAGGATACATCCACCTTTTATTTCTCAAGCAATTCGAAGGCGCCCTAAAGAGAAAAATAGTTGAAGAATGGATATTTTTTGGAATTCATGCAAGCTAATGGAAAGTTTTTTAACAGTCATGAGAAGACATTTAATTACTTTTGACTAGCCAATTTAGTTTTTCAAGGCAACTTTCAATAGCCAGGGTACGGTTTATGACAAATTGACACAACAAAAAAGGGGATGTTGCTTAAAGGATATTTTTGAGAGAAGTGTCAAGCGAGGGCACCAAAGATCAAATTTTTTAAGGAGGATTCCAAATAATTCAGCATTTATTGCGATGGTTGAAAGGAAACTCTATAAACAAGATGAGGTAAACCCTTGCAATTATTCTTTTAATTTTTCCTACTATCATGTGTTTCAAGAGATTGTTGCAAAGTGCTCAGAAGGTGTCCATGAAATTTTCCTGAAGCTTTTTTAAAATGGGAAGGCATGTCACAGAACCCCAAGAAGTTTTAGAATATTTAGAACTGAAGAAGTCAAAAATAAGGGAAGCGACTACAAGGTCCAAGAAGGCTCGAAAAAATAATTATGTTGATTTGGACCTATATGAAGATTCAATGGCTAGGATTAGTGACTATGTCATCACTCACAAAGGAGTAGAAAAATTACGACAAGATTTTGAATTTGCAGTGCAATAGGGATTGACATCAAAAATTTGGTTAACAATACCTTATTACTCACTACTTTTTGGTATTTATGTCCTCCAGTACATCCTTGTCTCGATCTTGTGTTGCTTGTTGCCAGCTATTATGATCCTTCAACTAGGGCTATCAGGAATGCAAAGAGGGAAATTATTTTTACCATTACTCTCGATGAAGTTTGAGAATATTTTGCCTATGGGTTACAACCTCCCAACTATGGAGTCCATAATAAGCTGCATATTGATGAACAAGAAGACAGATATATCTCCACAATGACCATGCGTCAGTTTATAAAGTCTTAGATGATTAAAGATCCACCAATGGGACAACTTTTGAACCTGCTTAGACTATTGAAAGGTTTTAAAAGCTTGGATATTTATTCCATCCTAGCATGGGTTGTGGGTTTACCCTCAGATGATACAATTCACAAGTGGTAGGCGATTGTGACACAATGCATTTGTCGCATATAATTTTATTCTCCTTCAGCCATGAAACCAGAAACTAATCCAATTATCTTTGATTGGGTTGATTATATTTCACGAAGATTAAATTCACAATTAGAGAAGTTGCAAACCAAAGTAGATGAATATTTCAAGCATAATTCATTTTTGGTATGGTTTTTCTTCTTCCAACAACAACGCCATTTTCCTTTTATTGTTGTTTCAACTAAAAATGAAAATGATGAGCCTTTAACGGTTTATAAGTGGACTTCCATTTTATTGAAAAACATCCTTTCATAGCTTTAATATTTTTTTTACGGGACTGAAAATTGAATTGTTTTGTGGTACCTATGAAAGAGTATCACAAGAATTGAGAGGTATAGTGGTTACTCAAGAAAAGGGTGATATTTTTTTGCTTACCCAAGGTGTGGTCGTGAGAATTTTTGATATCATGGGTAAACCATTTTTGTTACCATATTTTTCTACAGAGCATGTTTTTTCTATGGAAGTAGTGTGCCAATCAGATTACATAAATGATGTATATGGAGTTGGGTGTGGAAAGAAGACTACATGCAATATGCCACTTCAGTTTTGTGGTATAGTAGTAAATCAAATTGGACAGAATTAGCTTCCCACCATTGCATTGCAAGATTTGGGGTTGATAGAGCTGCCACAATGTTGGAAGTATGATCCCTTTGGTAAGTTTAAATAAATCATCAAGATGAAATCATTTCATTGTTGTCCTTGGACAAACATTGAATGCAATTAGAATAATTTTAATGATTTGGATATGAACTCGCATATTGAGAATATGGCTACACTTCCCCCTTGGCATGACTGCTATGAGTATGGGGTAAAGTACAAGTCTCAAGACCCTCTACATGGCTTGTTTGATTAGCTTAAAGCCAGTGAACTCGATTGGTATAATAAAAAGATAATGAACTAGTGGATAATGAGAGTTCACCATGGAAAACCTATTATTTTTTACAGGCTCAAGCTTGATGATGCCTTTTCAATGGTTTATGATGAATATGTTGATTCATACCAACCATTTTCTTTCACCAATATTTTGTCGTACAATTTTCAATAGTCAAAAAGTGGTGAAAATGACATAGGAGAACAACATCCGTTGATCATAGAAGAAACTCTTGAAAGAGAGGAAAAACAATACATGTTTCAACAAAGATCTTAGCAGGTAAAGTAGAATATAGAAGAAGCACCAAATCCAAAGAAGTGTGATGTAAAACAGATGCTTCTATTTCCCAAGGTAGCAAAGAAACCAAGGATTGGTGCCATCACTATTTCTTCAGGTGATATCGTAGTTACTATGACTTTTGTAACTTTTGTTATTTTGGTAATGATTGTTAATGCTCCCATGGTGACTGAGGTTCCAACAGAGGTGGCACAAATATTTTTGATGGTCCAAGGACAAGAGGAAGACCAACCGTTGGAATCACCCCAAGAGAAGGTCGTGGAGGCCCAAATCAATACTAAAGAGGAAGCACTAGAGTGGCAGCCCCGTCTATCATCACATAACATGATGCTTCTGCCTAAAGGTACGTCTTATTTCCATTCTTCTTCCTCTATTTTAGAGAAATTAATGACTATTTTAGAAGCACTTCCATTAGTTTTTGTGTCCATTTCTCCACCCTTCGATATTTCCTCAGTTTCCCTTATACTCCTTCCATCTTCCCTTTCTAAAGTCACTACTGCTCCTTCTTTTGTCCCATTTTCTTTGTCCTCCCTTTATTTTAGTTCAAATGCATCAATACAAAATCCATTTTTGTTTTCATATCCATATATAAATTCTACCATTTCTATCAAAGCTATAAGTACACAGGCTCCTTCTAGGGTGAGTGTAACTACAGTTAAAACCAATTTACCCATCCATTCCATCATTTCTATTCCACCACTTCTAACCACCATATTAGTTTCATAGCCTAACCGCTCTTAAAAACTCATTCCCTTCACCTCATTTTTATAATTACAATCTTTGATAGACATTCAGGTGGCATCCAAGTAGTTAGATGTAGATAAAATCAACCGATCACACTTGAGTTCATCCCAATGGTTGAAAAATAGATGGAGAAAGGAAGCTCTCGAATTGGCAAATCCTCTAAAGAGGGTCACTTTTGATCTTGTTGTAATGGAGGCTCATATCACCAAGATTACTCCATTGGTTTGGAAACTGCAAGGAGGATTATTTCCAGGTGAACTTATTTCTGATACCATCATAAAAGACCTCATGAATATTGATCCTATGGAAAATATGGGCAACATTCAATTGGAAATGAGTTCAATTTACCTTCATGATGAGCACTATAAATAGAAGTATTTTGATTAGGCTAACATGATCATTGAAATCGAGACTGCCTTGGCTAAAAGTAGAGCATAGGAGGAAAAACGACTATATAAAATGAAAATTTGAAGGATAGGTTGGAGTGCACTTGAAAGAGAGAGATGTAGCACACATTGAGATGCACAATATTTTCCAAACACTTGAAACTATCCAGAGTCATTTGGTAGAGAAAGCTACATAGGTTGCAGGT
Organism: Wollemia nobilis; assembly: GCA_028583015.1. Classification (NCBI taxonomy): domain Eukaryota; kingdom Viridiplantae; phylum Streptophyta; class Pinopsida; order Araucariales; family Araucariaceae; genus Wollemia; species Wollemia nobilis. The sequence continues at coordinate 6,344,352 of JAQPPZ010003305.1, read as the reverse complement.
TTTTCTCATGATAACATCAAGGAAATGCCTATTTTCTCCCCACAAAGTTGTGAGAAAATAGCTCCAAAATCAATTTGAGTGTTGCACTATCTGTGGGTGGCTCTTATAAAAATACAAATGGGACAACAAATAATTGATAACATAGAGGAGTTACTGTTGCCCCATATCAATATGGTAGTAAAAATACAAGCCTTGGCAAATTCCACCATGGATGTGAAACCTCTGAGAGAGATGGATCATTCCTGGTCAGCTGCAAAAGTCACACTACATAGTTATTTTTAGTAGATGGATCTAATGCGAGAGAGGCAAAAAATTCTAAATGCCATAGAGTGGGAACATACTATTTCAATGACTCATCTTAATGCTCTACGTGACATGGGTTTTCCAAAATTTATTGATAAATAGGGTGAACCTCTTCCACAAGCACAATTGGAAGTAGTTTGTTGAATATACTTCATAGATTGATGCTTGGGAAGAGCCAATCACAGATGTTTAGGTCTTTCCTTTCATGCAAAATTGCACACGCAAGGAGCTTTCTCTTTTTGAGTTAGCCCAATGAGTGAGGTACCTATGCTTGGAATATATTTAGAATTTGTTATTAAACATGAACCATTCACCAATATGCAGAAATATCAAATCATTCATCCATAATATATTATCCACAATAACAATCCACAAATGATAGAGAGATAGATAATACCCTTAAGGTAGGGCAACACTAATCATAATCCTTAAGGAAGGAATAACTCCACAAGATCTCCCAAGATGAGAGGCCACTTCGTGGGCACGACGATTACATAAGATTCTTCTTCAATGATATGAATCCTTACAATGACAAATATCTATTCTTTATATATCCATATTCTTATTCTACTTTGGAGAGCCTACTACTAATATTATATTATATTAAAATACAATATAATATTATAATACAATCAACCTTGGGTTATGTGTGGCCCATGCCAACCCTTATACAATATAATAATATATCCCCAAATATCTATTCCTAGTTACCCTACCATGCCACCCTCCTTACAAATGTTTCGTCCTCAAAACATATGAAGAAACCTGATAGTATGATTTGCTAAGCAATGTTAGCAATTGGTACCAATCTTGATCATCCATCCATCCAAGTGAAACTCGATGATGCTGGTATGCCATTTTGTTACTTGAGTATCCAAATCTGCTTCGTTGGCTCCACGCTTCGCTCGTTGTATTTTGATAACTTGAATGATGGGTCCACTTGTTCCTTGATGCCAATGAACCATGCTGAAAACCATGATCACTATGCTTTCTTTGCCAAACACTGCCATAGTTGGTGCCCTGTTGATTACATGTAGAACCATAATTTTTTTGCCTTGAACCATGCCTCCAATATTGTTTCCGCTCATGGTGGTGTGGATGGCGATATGGTGCAACCTTTACGTGATGTTCTACCTTCTTTGACTTTTCAACCTTTGGCTTCACTGTTATAAATTCTTCTACACCTTGTTCTTTCATGTTATCTTTGTTTGGTGTGTCCTTGTGCTCTTCTATCAAATATTCCTTGGACTCTGTTGCTGCTATCACCTTCGTGGATTCTGTTTCCTGTTCTTCAATTTGTTCTTCTACAACCACTTCTTGATTTTCCTTGTATCCTTGCTCCTCAAGTCGAGAAATATCCTGCAATGTTATTTCCACTGAATTAGTTATTGCTACTTCTTTCATCGAATCTGTTGCTACTATTGCCTTCTTGGATTCTATTTCATGTTCTTCAATTTGTTCTTCTACAACCGCTTCTTGATTTTCCTTGTATCCTTGCTCCTCAAGCTGAGACATATCCTGCAATGTTATCTTCCTTTTTCTTGTACCATAACTTCATAAACTTATTTTGCACATTAATGTTAACAGTACCCAAAGAATCTAACCAAGGATAACCAAGAACAATATCCTCATCATCCATCTCAATAGCATAGAAATCTGAATGTAAAACATATTTATCCATGGTGATCTTCAAATATTTAAAAATCTGAACATTCTCACCCTCTAGCTGTATGTCCTTAATTTTTGTTGCTTGAACTTGCAACTTCTTAGCCAAAGCAATATTAATAAAATTATATCTGCTACCAGGGTCAATGGAAATAATAACTTGTTCCTTTTGAATGCTTCCATGAACTTGCAAAATAGACTTTTTAGATTTAAAAAAATTCCTTTATCCATTTTCTAATTTATCTTCCACCACAGATATGGTTTCCTCTGTCTGCATACTGACATCTTTTTTATCTTCCCTGAACTTTTCCTCTTTCTTCTTGAGTAATTTGATTTCTTTTTCATAGTATTCATTTTGTTTCTTGAAAACTTCCCATTCTCCTTTTATCGTATTTCGCTCATTTTGAGTTTCTTGTAGTTTCTTTTCAAGGTCTTCGATGAAATTTATTATGCGATCTACATAATATGGGTCCCATTTAATCAAGAATGCATGCTCTATTTCATCCCAAGTGTATTCATTATTCCTTTCTTCACGAAACTTTGCCCACCAAAGCACAGCCTTCCCTTGAAGACGTAAACCAAGCAGGGATTTCCCCCATGAGACATTACAATACCGAGATCTAAAATTTTTCCACCATTCTCAAGCATCAATATCATCTTCTCTAGAAAAATGTTGGAGTACCATTGTTCATGCCCTAATGCAACTAGGGTTTTTTGATAATAAATATCATGCCCTAATGCAAACTAGGGTTTTATGGAAAAAATATATATATATATATATATCTTCCCACCAAGTTGAAGCTAAAAATCCCAAAGACAACTACATCTGCAATTTTGCTTCCAAACAAAATAAAGTGCAACTGATTTGCTTACCCGAACTAAACAAATTGTCTTTTGAAAAATTCACGACTTGAAAATTCGTCACTTTCCTTATTCCAGATGGCTGAATTCAAAAGGTCGTATCTCCCTCAATACTGCTAGGATTCCTTCAAATGACAACTCATTTTAAATCTCTTCAAATTCTGCACAATCTGATCCAAGAATCGCCTCAATCGGATTAGCTGTCGCAAAGATATGGCTTCTGAAAGATGAGACGTTTTTCCAAAAAAAATCTACGAAATTCGTCACTATCCTTATTTTGGATGGCTAACTTCAAAAGGTCATATCTCCTTCAATACTACTCGGATTCCTTCACATGACCACTCATTTTAAAGCTCTTCAAATTCTGCACAATTTGATCTAAGAATCGCCTGAATCGGATAAACTTGCGCAAAGATATGGCTCCTGAAAGATGAGATGTTTTTCCAAAAAAATTGCCCTAATTCTAGGGTTTCACACAAAAATCTCCACTTTGCCAAAATCGTTGCTCTGATACCACTTGTTGCATAACTTTTATTATTAAACATGAACCATTCACCAATATGCAGAAATATAAAATCATTCATCCACAATATATTATCCACAATAACAATCCATAAATGAGAGAGAGATAGATAATACCCTTAAGGTAGGGCAACACCAATAATAATCCTTAAGGAAGGAATAACTCCACAAGATCTCCCAAGATGAGAGGCCACTTCGTGGGCACGACGATTACATAAGATTCTTCTTCAATGATATGAATCCTTACAATGACAAATATCTCTTCTTTATATATCCATATTCTTATTCTACTTTGGAGAGCCTACTACTAATATTATATTATATTAAAATATAATATAATATTATAATACAATCAACCTTGGGTTATGTGTGGCCCATGCCAACCCTTATACAATATAATAATATATCCCCAAATATCTATTCCTAGGTACCCTACCAGAATTTGTGCTTTGTATATGAGTCCCTGAGCACTCCTTTTTTTACCAAACAGGCATGGGATGTCGCGGTTGCAGTTTATGAGATTACTTCTGAGGCCCTCAAAGAACAAGCAAAAGCAGAAAATGAAGTAGAAGCAATTGAGAAAGTAGATGAAGAGGAGGAGCATCATAAGGCATCTACATTAAAAGCACCATCCAAGGAGGTTGGAAAGAATACTCAAGATCACCCAATGGATTAAGGCCTAGGATTGATTGCATCCATGCGAGTTGGATACCCCGAGAGCCTCCAAAACTGTTGGAATTTTGCAATATGCCATATTTTTTATTGTAATTTGAATACATTTATGATTGAGTTTTTTTAACTTAGTTATTTTATAGTTTTTTCAATTCTCTGTGAATTTTCATTTTGCAACATAAATTAACCCCCAAAACATGACTTGGAAATCTACTTTGGATTCACTTTGTTTAAGTTACCACCAACAGTTGAAAAATTAAAAATAATTTTGCCTCAAAGAATGAGTAGCAACAAGATAAAGAAGGCCGTAAAATCAAAGAAGATATTTTATTTAAAAGAAAATAAAAAAGAAGATACAAAAAAATGGCAAGTATGGAAGCGAAACGCGTTCGCTCCAATGGAGGGGCGAACGTCACATTCGCCCCAATGGAGGGGCGAACATCATATTCACCCCAATGAAGAGGTGAACACGTCCCCAAAATGAAATAATGCACCAAAGTTAAAAAATATGAATGCTTCACATTCACCCTTTAAAAAGAGTGAATGTAGTTTTCGCCCCTTAATGGGGTGAATACAATTTTAATGTTATGGTCACTTATAAATTGCTACGAATTCATTTGAATATTTTTTTAGGTGAACGACATGGAAATATAAGGTTCAAGTGACCGGAATTTTTAGTGGGTGAACGTCTTCAAAAATGCGGTGAAGGTATTTTGAAAATAAATGTTGCTTATTTTTGAGCAATTGTGATTATTTTTCAAAGTGAAAGCGAAAAAATTTTATGAATATTTTTGGGTGAAAATATTTTCATTGCAAAAGAAAATTTCTTGTGACACCCAAATATAAAATCTGAAGTAGAGGTGTGAGTCAAATCAAATGAGGCAGATTTTAATTATTAATTTCCATCATCTTCAGAAATTTTAAACTAAAATTGTATGAAAAAAGGGTTGGAAACCCTCGTAGCAGGATTGCAGTAGAAAAATTGTATTGAAACTAGGTCTATCCTGGAGAATTTTCCTCCACTTCCCTGGACTTATTTTAGTTTTCCATGTGATGCCATAACTAAGTGTTGATATTCTACATGCAATGAAAGATGTTGAAAATCTGTTGTGTCAATATATTTCAGATTTAGGAAGTCTTATGCATTTTTTAATGGTGGACTTGTTTATTTTCTTTAATATATTGTAATTTATTTTCCTTAGGAGATAACACCTCGTTATAGGTTATATTGTGTAAGTACGGGTTACTCTAATGATGGTTTTATGTGTAGGAAACTAACATTGCAGGTCTCTAGGATTTTTTTTGAGTTGCATCATTTAATTTTAGTATACTTCTTCATTTTATTTTGCTTTAAGTTTGTCTATTAGTTTCTTAACCTCATCTTTTCCATTTTTTAATATTTGCAAGAGTCCAAATAGAAAAATATAAAATATATAAAAATATAAAATTCAAAAATATATTCGTGGATTCAAGGAATAAGCTCTAATATTCCATTTAGAGCATTTTGGTTATGGTTCTTGAGTATATTTCGAAATTCAAAAATTATTTAAAGTTTGCAGTCTTAAAGAGAATTATGTAGTCTCACAGTTCCTTATTCTGGTTTATGTTTTATTTTTAAGTGCTATATTAGTTCCTCTGTATAAAAATACAATTTTATAAATAGTGGGAGTAATTTAGAAGGCATTTCTAAGGCCATTATATAAAAAGCAATAAATACTTCCCTCATGAAAAATTACAGTTTCACTGAAAGGGGGTACTTGACAAGGCATTTCAAGCAATCAACTAACTCTCTTTATGAAAACTAATTTCATTAAAGATAGTTATTAATAATGCAAATAAAAAACTTTAAAGCTACATAAGAAGAGTCCCTCCATAATTTTTAGATTCACATTTTAGAAGTCAATATTATCTTTTATCTCATGTTTACAGCAAGGTCAATAAGGATAAAATGGGTTAAACTTGCTTGACTAAAGAAAGATAAATCCTATTTAAAACTTTTCAAGATAAAATGAATTTTACTTATGCATCATGGTCATATGAGGGATAATCATATTTATGTATTTATTTTAAGTTTCATGAATAATAATAGCCTATTATACTAAAGCAATCCCAATGCAGGTCCCTTGTTAACAGTTGTTTTGCAGAGTACTAAGATATTCAATGCACTTATTTGACACACATACATGCACACATTAAAATAAAAGGAACCTTGGAGATGTTTATCCTTATTTGCAAGAGAGGGTTTTTAATAAAATCCTAACTATGAGTGTGGTTTTGCACTTGGGCAAAATTACCACTCAATATTTTGGTGTTAGAAGGAGGGCCTGATTTGGTTGTTTTGTATAGGTGCTAACTTATTCATGTTATTTTAAAGAGTGATTTGAATACATTTATCCTGACTAATGAGGTTGTTTATTGATCATATCTATTTATTTTAAAGTTCTCCAATCGATGATACATTTATGCTAACCTTTTGCAAATTGGAGAATGATCTTTAATGTCATGTTTTAATTGATGCATATATTTTGAGATTTGTTTATCATTTCCTGCTTATTGCAAGACATTTATTTGGCTAACAAAATTGGTTTTAAATTCATATTATTTGAGATCATCTAATGGAATTTATTACTTCTTTAAGGGTAGATTGTCCTTTGAATATACCTGGGATTTCACATCTTATACCCATAGATCTTTTGAATAATCTACCTCAATTTAGGCATGATGGGATGGAATCGGCTGAAGAGCATATTCAAGGATATAAGAACATTTTAATTCATTTGAAAATCATACATGAAGATGTTTTTTGTAGGATTTTTCCATCCACATTAGATGAATTTTCTTATGATTGGTATATCGGTTTACCTGCAGGTTCTATCACCTCTTGGGACCAATTAGAGGTAGCGTTTCTCAAGAAGTTTGGAAAATTGATTAATCCGAATAGGATATCAAATCAGTTTGTTTCTATTTGTAAATAACCTAATGAGTCCAAAAGATAATTTAATGATATATTTCATAGGTTGTACATCAATATGGAGAGTCATTACATCATTTTAGAAGAAGAAGCTATCCAACTGTACCTATAATCCTTAGACCCATTTACCTCTATATTTCTAGTGAGAGTTCTTAAAGATTCATCCTTGCATATAGCCTATAATGAGGCAATAATGGTAGAACAATGATGCATTTCAAAAGGTGTGGATGTGGGTCAGTTATCATTGCTCAACCCTAAAGCTTGTAATCAAATGTTACCAAATAATCTAGTTGAGGAACCACCTTCTCCCATGTCAATTTTTTTTTTAGGATATATAGATTCCAACCAATACCAACCATCAAATCTAGTAGTCTTGAGTCAAACAATGCCTAATGTGAGCAATCAAGGGGATAAAGTTGAATTTCCACATATTACAATCCCCTTAGATATCATCAATGAGGATGATGATGATCAAGTCCATCAAAGTCTAGATGTTGGCTTAGGGTCACTTTTTACAAAGGAGTATTGGGACAACTTTAGAATTTTGAATACAATAATGGATCCCATGGAAGAAATCCTTGACCCACTATTAGATGAATCCAAGGAAGATGATTTTTTTGAAGTTGAGGAGGATGAATCTGAGGAAGATGAATTCTTTGAAGTTGAAGAGGGTGAATCAATGGTTGAATCTAAATATTATACAGAAGCCTTGATAGAATTTGATAATTATGATGATGTTTGGGGAAAACATGAGGAATATATCCCTTTTGTGTATTCTGACAATTTTTTTTCTTCATCTCATATTCATGACTCCAAAGATGCCATCTTGAATGAAGAGCCTAAAATTTCTAAACCTTTATATAATCATATGCCATTTGAAAAATGATAGAGTTTTATCCCATGGGTTTAGAAGATGATTATTACAATGGATGGGGAAGATATGAAGACTTTTTTGTTTCTCACTTTCCTACTAATGAAGGTTTTGTGTCATTTGATATGCAGGAGGTTGAAATCGATACATCACATGAAGTGTTACAAAATGAAGATGATGAAACCCATGAAGAAGAAGAGATCACAATGGATCACCAAGTATTGGTAAATGAAAATGTGCATGAGGTAGAATCTAACCTTTTGTGTCCAAACATCCAAACTTTAGGTGAAAATTTGTGTAATCATTTATTGGATTCAAATGCTATTTATGATGAAATTCCACTAGAAGTGAATGAAAATTTAGAGTGGATTTTTGATCATACCACTAATGATATTGCTTTGTTAAATGAGGGAGAAGTTGATATGCTTGAATTGTTAAATCAGGTTCACCAACAACTAACAATCAAATCTAGGATACAAGATTATAATGATCCCCATTTAGTAGATATCCTAGATACTTGTAAATTGTTGCATGAATATGATTGGCCTAAGGACCTAGATGATGATATTGCTTTAAAATTTTCACAAATAGCCTCCTATTTGAAGGAAATCATACATGCTTGTGAAAATAATTTGAATTTTGAAATTTGCATCTCATTGAATAAGCAAAATATTGTTGAAAATCAGGTATTCACTTGCAAGTTTAAGGAATTAAATGCTAAACATAGAATGACTAATAAAATTGAATTTAAGTGGTTAAGTGAGAGAGGCAAGATGAGAGTTATTGCATTATTTGGTCCAATATTGCTTTGGTGGAATTCTTGTAAGGCTTGGCTCACATATCATGATTGGTGTGCTTTAAAGGGTGCTAATCAGGTTTGGGATCCAGGGAAATGATGGTCCAATTTTTTTGCATCATCTTGTATATTATTGTATATAAGTTTTGGTTTTCATGTTTTGGTTTTGGTTTTCGGTGTGTTTTCAAGTTTTGGTTTGCAAGTTTAAGTTTTGGGTGTGTTTCCAAGTTTTGGTTTGCAAGTTTGAGTTTTGGGTTGGTTCCTCTATTGGTGGTTGTGTTCTATGGTCATTTCTAATGTTGGGTCTCTTGAAGGATGAATTACATATCATGTGAGATAGAATTATTTAGCAATTATTCCTAGATTTTGGGGATTAAGATAGTGAATTTTGAGAATCATGAATCATTTTTCTAAGGCTACACATGAACGCATCAACTTAAGGAGCATTCTTGGAATATTTAAAGATGAAGTTATTTTGTTAGAAAATTAAGGTTTAAATATTTTACACACTCAATATTTAACCTTCTCTGATCTAGGTGTGAGGTGAAATTTGCAAAGCAATAAAATTTTGGTTAAAAAAAAAAAGCCAAATCAAATCAAAATGCTTAGGGCATCTCCATCAGGGATATATATGCCTAGTTAGAAGTGGAACAATGTCTATAAAATAGGTAGACACAAATTTAACTTGACATCTGGGTGAGTGAAGGCATCTCCATTAGGGCTATAGATGCTTGACTAGCTATAGAGCAATGAACAGGTAAATCTTTGATGAGTAATTTTTATAGCCTAATGAAAATCATGTGATGGATTCCAAATAGTTTTCAAGAATGCTAAAATGAACACTTCTACACACTTATCTAAAGCAATGGTTCATGCATTTTTGGTTGAAGTTGTCTATTCCCATCATATTTAGATATTACTAAATAGTTTTGATTTCTTATCTTTGGTTTGTTTGGTTTTAAAAAACCAAAGAGTTTGGGTCTTTAATATGGAATGCTCAGGATCATTCCCTAGAATATTTGACATTTTTTGTGGCCTCTCCACAACTATCCCCAAATATTTGGGACCCACATTTTCGTATTGTGTTTTTGAGGTTTCCAGTGTCTTTGAGTGACAATTTTGATGAGTCTTTGCTCTTGTATTTTGCCTTGTAAGAAAAAAGGATAATTTTTGGTATGTGTGTCATTTCAGTTTGATAAAGTTATGTGTTGTTTAAGGCTTTTGTTAATTTCTTTCAAAGTTCTTTGTTGTGGGTTTTCTTTTGTTCCTTGTTTTATTTTGAGTACACCCAATGTACTGTGTGAAAAATATTAAGTAAAATAAAAAAATAATAATATATTATTATTATACATATAATAATAATATTAAAAAAAAAGTGATAAATAAATTTAAAATAATAAAAAATAAAAATAAAAATAAAAGATATATATATATATATATACATATATTTATATATAAAAAATATAGTATTAGTTGTTTTGTTTTAGACTAGCTTAGATGTAAAGGATATATATCTAAAAATGACGAGAGTTATCAATCTTGAGGTGCCTATCTCATTTCTTGGGGGTGTGATCTCCAAGATAGATGCCTCGGGATTGATAAATCTCGACGTTTTTAGATATATATCCTTTATATCTAAGCTAGTATATTTAATACTATAATATATAATATATACATTTTGATAAATCAATGAAACCCTAGAAATTAATAATATAGTATTATAATATATATATAATAATATAATATACTAAGTAAATTCTAGTATAAAATATTTTGAGCAGTATCAAAGGTTTTTAGTATCGATTGTGTGCATTTTTTATTTCAATGATGTCAAGAATTTCCAATTATGCTACCTAGGACCATCTGCAGGATTACATATTTGCACCTACCCAACTAAATAATGCCGGTGAATGTAACTTTATATCATTGTTAAAACCTTTATAGAAGCATTCCCGAATGAATTTCTCTCTATTCATAATTTATAGAAGCAGTTTGAAATCAATTGTGTTGTGGATTGTTTTTGGTATATTGCAATGGATGTTCATGTATTTATACAATATTTTATTAAACAGTTGCAACGGTTGGTTAGTTGGTTGTTTTAGTTTAAATATTTTAAATATTTGTAATGGTTGGTTATTCGACTATTTTAGTTTAAATATTGTAAATGTTTTTGTTAATGTCGACTTTTTAATTAAAATAAATTGTTTACGGCATGACATGTATGACCTCTTTGCCTCCCACCCCTCGTCTACCATTGTAGGAATGCCTCTGGGCGTAATTAGAATCTTGGTTATGTTGTTTTAATATTTGATTATTTTATTATAGTAAAGTGTTGGTTTCATTATGTTTGTAATTTCAAAATAATATTAGCCTTATAATTTTGACATGCTAGATTTTATGTAGATTTTGTCGTGTGTTTCCTGTTTTAGTTGGGTTTTACTTCGAAGGTTTTAATTTGGTATATTTTATTGGCAATAGCTCCATGACTCATGAACCAAAAAAAATGGGTTTAAAATGATGGACATAGGCAAACGTCAGGATCGATGTGGATAATGGGCACATTTTTTAAGAACACAATCTTAAACTGAGAGGGAGGGGGGTGAACAGTATAAGAGCACTTTTTACTTTTCTTTCTAAATCAATATTATGTATTTTATAGATAGCAATATCAATAGAAGTAATAAAAGAAATGCACAAACCACCATACACAATAAAGACACCATAATTTATGTGGTTCAACCAATGTGCGCTACTCCACAGAGAAAATATTTCACTAAAATTTTCTCAATCAATCTCTTGGAAATCCTTCCCAATTACAATGTTTATGGACATTTGTCCAAAGGATATGATGATCTCCTAAATTTGGTTGGTGGATATCTATCCACAGGAGAACTCCTTCTCTTTTGCTCTGGTTTGTGATCCTCTAGAAGACTAATGCCTCCACTACACTAGCTTGTGTATCTCTCCACTAAAGACTCTTATCTCCACTCATAATACCTATCCTCACTACCCTGGCTAATGGATCTCTATCCACTGGAGACTACTATCCTCTATACTCTGTAACCTCCATAGCTCTATCTTAATTCTATACTAAACATAGTCCCGTTGGTCTAGCACAGCTCTGCTCAACTCTTATACTAAACACAGTCTAGTCGGTCTAGCACAAGTCTGCTCAACAAGCTCACTCAAATATGCACTAAACATAGTCTATTCGGTATAGCACAAATCTTCTCAACTCTTGTACTAAACATAGTCTATTCGTTCTAGCACAAGTTCACTCAAATATACACTAAACATAGTCCAGTCGGTCTAGCATAAATATGCTCAACAAGTCCACTCATAACTTGTTCAAATATGCTCAATAAGTCCACTCAAAACTTGCTCAAATATGCTCAATAGGTCCACTCAGAACCTACTTAAATCTGTTCAACAAGATCACTCAAAACTTGTTCAAATATTCTCAATAGGTCCATTTAGAATCTACTCAAATCTTCTCAACAAGTCCTCTCTAGAACTTATTCAAATCTACTCTACAAGTCCTCTCTAGGACTTTCTCAAATCTGCTCAATAAGTCCTCTCTAGGACTTGTTCAAATCTGATCTACAAGTCCTCTCTAGGACTTGATCAAATCTACTCAATAAGTCCTCTCTAGGACTTAACTAAATCTGTATTGTAGACTTCCACAAAAACTCACACAAAATTAGTCCACAAGTCTTCTCAAGACTTACCTCAAATTTGCTTAACAAGTCCACACAAAACTTGTCCAATCTCATAGAAACATATAAAGAATTTTTAGAGACTCAATATGTTTTGCACTCAATGCTCAATCACTTTCTCAAATCAAATCAATCTCATAGAAGCATAAAGAGAATTTATAGAGACTCAATATGTTCTATAATCAAAGCTCAATCTCTTTCTCAACTCAAACTCATGGAAGCATAAAGAGAATTGTTAGAGACTCAATATGTTCTATTTTCACAACTCAATTTCTTTCACAAATCAAATCATAATATATAATAGTTTATTTCATAGAACTTGAACAATCACTTCATACATCCACTTGACTAGGTTCAATAAAATATACTCAACCAATCACTCAAGAACCAACTCTTTCTCACAAACTCTAGTCCAAGCATGTAAACACCAACTCAAAATGTTTTCAACAATGCTCAACAAAAAATCTCACATAACAATGATACTCATGTTATTTTCAAACCCTAGTTCAAGTTCTTTGAATAAAAACTCACTTCAAAAATAATGCTCATGAATAAATCTTCACATAAAAATGATACTCATGTTCTTTCCTAACTCAAGTTCAAGTTCTTTGAATAATCTAATGGCTTCAACAACAATGTTAATAAAATAAGGTTTTAATCACAACTCTTAATTCTAGAAAACCTTGAAGCATTAACTCAAACACTTTTGAAAAGGAAACCCTAATCAAGTCCTTTTCACTCCAAAGTTATTTCTAGAAAACCAACCAATCTATTTCAACAAGGAAGAATTTTGCGCATACCTTTTTTCTTGGAGATAGAAGAATAACTTCTCAAAACCTGTTTCAATCACTTTCAATTTGCTTTGACAATTTCAATAGTTAGGTGGCAAAAGTCTTCTCACAAAAATCCTTGATTAAGTGCTTGCATAACACTTGGTTTCCACACAAAAATAATAAGTCCTTTATACACCTTATAAACTCCACAATCTCAAAGGTTATAATTAACACTCAAAAATAACCCTTTCATAGCACCTTATAATCCCTCAAAAATAACTCTTACAAAAACCAACAAAACCTTTTATAACCTTATTACTCCTATTTTAAAAAGAATAATTTCCCTTTTTAAAATTCACATCAAAGGTAACCACAATAATATCACTCCTTATTGCTCCTATTTTACTAATTTTATTGCCAATCAAAAACCTTTAATAATCACCCTTATACCTCCTAAAATAATTATTATTTAAAACCTTAGGCAATAATATTAACAAAAAATTTACCTTGGCCACCGACGGGTTTCGACCCCTTGACCTCTGCCTCTGCGAGCACCTTAACCGTGGCCTCCTCGACCATGTGCACCACAAGCACATTTAAGAGCCAAAGGGCTCTTCCTTCAATATATCCTTCGCGATCAAACATAATGCAAAAAATTATTTCCCCTTTGGCACCTTCCAACGGGTTTCGAATGTGGGCACTCCCATCTATCAACACCTTCGTGATTCATGCTCTACTGCTGGACCACTATGTCCATGGTGCTTATAAAATTTGAGCCCCTTCACCTTATCCTTGGCACTTTGGGATGAAATTTTTTCGTCTTCTTCCTCATGAAACTCCTCGAAATCACATTCACGAATTAACCTTGGCACATTATTAAAATCGTTCGATGGTTTATGAAATGTCTTTGGAGCCACCTTATATACATGAGCATTTTAATTAACTCGACGTCGATGCTCCTCCCTTTAGTGACGTTGACACCCTTAAACCTTTGTAATATATTCAATGCGCTTTAATACTTCGGATGATGTCAGCAATATTATAATTTATAAATATTTAAATTCTAAAGAATTTAAATCTTATAAATTATAATTATAATATTTAATTTTTGATTCCTTCCTTGGGCCAATTTAAAACCTTGACTTGTGCACCACTGAATAAAAAATATATTTCTCTACCACCGGAGGTCTTTTAGACTTTTAACTGCCATCAAAGAATCATTTATTTTTCCACCATGGGTTTTCCATTAACCCTCATAAAACCCAACTTATTCTGCTATCTTTGCATTGTTCCTGGTATTGATGAAAGTGTGCTCCATGGTGACTTCGGTGATCTCTTTTGCATCAAGGACAACTTTTCATCTTGACATCAATGACAACTTAAATAACCTCAAAATGTCCAACAATTTTGACAGAGGCTACAATGATACGTGGTGATGTGGTGATGCATGACGATAAGCTACACATGGTACATGGCATTTTGTGGAGGACCCTATGTGCTTATATGGATAGGTAATAATCCTAATGTATAGCAATGAGGACAAGTGAAGGTCTCATTCGTAGAATAGACCTAGGAAGGCAGCATGGTAGCGACTTGGCTTCTACTTTGAAGATAGGGACGAGGTGTTCTAATGTGAATTCTAGTAATTATAGCATCATCACCATGTCCAAAACAACAAGTAGATGGTAGTGTATAGTTTGGGTGACACCATTAAAATAGGATGAGATAAGACCAATGCGTTTATGATAGATAATCTTAAAATTGATAAGAATTCTATGACATCATTCATGTGGCAATTCAGTAATATAGAATTATATTATGGATAAGGATATCGCCACAGTGGGTAGTCAAATTTGAAATCCCATTTTATTGTGTGTTATATTGTTATCATTTCATGCAGGTAGATTCCAAGTGAGGATTTGATCACAGTGACTTGGCAGTGTAGATGTGGGCTTCCGATAGATGTATACAATTGACAAGGGTGAGAATTATAGTGGTTGGTGGTATTTGCTCGATGGATTTCTAGGTATTATGGGGGATGTTACAACCCAACATTAGATGCTTCATTGGATATGCCACTGTGAGAATGTTATTGGATTGAAAGTAGTGACAACGATAGTAACGATGATGCATAACCTCCTAAATTTATGTGTTGGGATGTTTTAGATGTCGAACATGACTTTGATAGACTATTTACCAGATTTATGAAAGACTACGATGGTCATATGCAGCAGTGGGTGTATGAGGATTTTCAAAAAGTTTCATGATGGAATGATTTTACATCGAATAATAGTTTCCAATGCAGAAAGGTCATCTACGATTCTGATGGGAAGTTTTTGCGAAAATCCGATAGATATTATATGGCATGTGGATTTTCCAATGGTGAAGTGTAGAAAAGAAAGGATATGGTAGAATGGATGCATGTGTGGCAATGTTGATGAAGATCATGAAACCTAGACAAGTGCACTAAGGAAGAAGTGTATTCCCAATAGTGAGACATATGACTGGTAAACTGAGGTATAATAACTATAGCATACACAAAAGATATTTTATGGAGTCATAAAAATACATTACATTTGGTATCCAAAGGTGTTAAAGTTTTAAATGATATCATGGGAGGTGGCTTCTGAGGATGGAACACCTCTAATGAGTGGTAAAACCTGGATGTGAAGGCTATCCAATCATAGGACGTCGTTGAGGTGTACAAGAAGATGTTGCAGACGTCAAAGGCAATATGTGCAGTGTAATGTCTTGAGAAAGTAATGTCCCGATAAGGGAGAGAATACGAAATTTATTTTCATGTCATCAATGTGTTCATTTGCACATGTGGTTGTTTCATGATCAGTTTAGGGCGTTACCAAGGTGTAGGTAGAGAATTAATAAAATAAAAACATGCTTACATATTAACTAGCCATGGATAAATCCAAATAAAAAAAAAATTAATCACCAAAATGCAGGCAACTATGACATCATGGATGGTTGGTAAGGTTGTAATCGCATGTTCTATAGTAGGGTCATTTTTTTAAAATAAAAGCATTATGAGGAGGAAGAAGACAAAGTGGTTTTTGGAAAACTTTTAAAAGGGATAAGTTTGCATGAAAAAAGGGTTGGAAACCCTCGAAGCAGGACTGTAGTAGAAAAATTGTATTGACATTGGGTCTGTCTTGGAGTATTTTCTTCCACTTCGTTAAAATTATTTCTATTTTGCTTGTGATGCAATAATTGAGTGTTGATATTTTGCATGTAATTAAATATGTTGAAAATATGTTGTATCAATATATTTCAGATTGAGGATGTCTTATGCGTTTTTAATGGTGGACTTGTTTATTTTATTTAATATATTGCAATTTATTTTCATTAGTAGATAGCACCTCGTTAGAGGTTATATTGCGTAAGTACAAGTCACTCTAATAATGGTTTTATGTGCAGGAAACTAACATTGTAGGTCTTTGGAATATATGTTTGAGTTGCAACATTTAATTTTAGTATACTTCTTCATTTTATTTTGCTTTAAGTTTTTCTGTTAGTTTCTTAACCTCATATTTTTCATTTTTTAATGTTTGCAAGAGTAAAAATAGAAAAATATAAAATATAAAAATAGATTCGTAGATTCAAGGAATAAGCTCTAAGATTCCATTTAGAGTTCTTGAGTATCTTTCAAAATTCCAAAATTATTTAAAGTTTGCAGTCTTAAAGAGAATTTCGTAGTCTTGTAGTTCCTTAATTTAGTTTTTGTTTTCATTTCAAGCACTATATTAGTTTCTCTATATAAAAATGCAATTTTATAAATAGTGGGAGTAATTTAGAAGTCATTTCTAAGGCTATTACATTAAAATCAAGAAATATTGCCCTCATGAAAAATTACAGTTTCACTGAAAGGGGTACTTGACAAGGCATTTAAAGCAATCAAATAACTCTCTTTATGAAAACTAATATCATTAAAGACAAATATTCATAATGCAAATCAAAATCTTTTAAAGCTACATAAGAAGAGTCCCATCATTTTCAGATTCATGTTTTAGAAGTCAATCTTATATTTATCTCATATTTACAGCAAGGTCAATAAATGATAAAATGGGTTAACCTTTCTTGACTAAAGAAAGATAAATCCTATTTAAGACTTGTCAAGATAAAAGGAATTTTACTTTTGCATCGTGGTCATATGAGGACCAATCATGTTTATGTCTTTCTTTTAAAGTTTGATGATCAATAATATCCTATTATACTAAAGCAATCCCAATGCAGGCCCCTTATTAACAGTTATTTTGTAGAGCACTAAGGTATTCTATGAAATCATTTGGCACACATACATGCACACATTAAAATAAAAGGAACCTTAGAGAAGTTTATAATTTTTTACAAGAGAGGGTTTTAATCAAATCCTAATTGCGAGTGTAGTTTTGCACTTGGGAAAAATTACCACTCAACAAAACTAAATCCATTCCTTGTACAACTATTTTCAAGATGATAAAAGTTACCACATCTAAAATACTTGAGAATCCTTGGTGCCCATTTTCTAACATCATATTTTCTTTTGCCAGAAATAAAATTTCATCTTCTTCATTACTTGAGGACCTGTCATCACTATCACTTGAAATCTTACCTACCTTTTCTGCATAAAAACTCTTCTTATGCCTTTGGAAATACTTCTTTCCTTGTGTGCCTTGTCCATCCCTACTTTTATTTTGGTACCTATATTTTTCTATTTCCCTATTATTATGATCCCATTTTTTTCATCATCATTATTTCTAGCCTTTGGATAATCAGTTGCATAGTGACCATATTTACCACAATTAAAAAATCTAACGAATTTTATACCTTTATACTTTCTTGAGACCTTGTTCCTTATCCTATAATTTACTTCTTCATCACTGGATAACTCATTGCTTGAATCTAAATTTTTACCCTTTGATTTCTTAGTAGCTTTGAAGGTTATGTCTTTCTAGGGAATAGGTTCCTTTTTTATTTTTATCTCAAAAGTTGTGAGAATACCATGTAATTCATCCCTTGTCAAAATATCAATATCTTTTGACTCTTATATTGCTGAAATATTTTTACTAAACCTCTTTTGGAGTGATCTTAAAATCTTATCACAAACATTAGATTCTTCAACTTTGATCCCAAGTCCTTCCATGGAGTTAAAAATCTCATCCACATGAAGTAGATATGCAACAATGTTTTCTTCTTCCTTCATATTTAGGTCTCCAAATGTTCTCTTGTAATTTTATAACTTTGCCCTTTTGACATTTTTATCTCCTTCATATATGCCTTGCAACTTATGCCAATTTTCCTTTTTTGATTTGCAGTGCATAACCTTTATAAACTCTATTTCATGCAAACCTCTCAAAATTCCATTCATTACCTTTGAATTCTAATGATGTAGAAGCTTACCATATTTATTTGTAGGTGGATTTTCTAGCGGTATATATGTATTATCAACTGATTCCCATATTTTATTGCCAAGTACCATTAGATGAATCTTATTTATTATACTTCAAAGTACATAATTGCTTCCATAAAAAAGTGGTGTTGAAATCCTTGAGGATCCATCCTTAAAATCCATCTATTTTCTTGTGAGATTTTCCTTCAATCTATTAAACTCTTTCGAAGGAACCTACTCAGATACCAATTGAAGAACACAAGCTTATACTGAGAGGGGGGGTGAGCAGTATAAGACCACTTTTTAATTTTATTTCTCAAATAATATTATACAATATATCAATAGAAATATAAACAACAATAATCAAAGCAATGCACAAATCACCACACACAATAGAGACACCAATTTAATGTGGTTCACCCAATGTGGGCTACTCCATAGAGAAAATATTTCACTAATATTTTCTCAACAAATATCTTGGTAATCCTTTCCCTATTATAATGTTTATGGACCTCTATCCAAAGGAGACACCAATACCCTAATCATATTTATGGGAACCAACCCACAGGAGACACAAATATCCTTATTTGGTTCATGGATCTCTATCCATAGGAGAACTCATTCTCCTCTACTTTGGTTGTTGATCCTCTTGAAGACTATTGCCTCCACTATCCTAGCTTATAGATCTCTCTCCACTAAATACTTTGTCTTCACTTAGAAGATCTCTATCCTCACTACTCTAGCTAATAGATATCTATCTACTGAAGACTACAATCCTCTGCTCTATCACCTCCAAATCTTACTTGTAGATCTATCCAAAATATGCACTAAACATAGTCCTTTTGTCTAGCACAAATATTCTCAATCTCTATCTCAATTATACACTAAAAAGAGTCCTTCAATCTAGCACAAATTTGCTCAATATCTATCCTCAAATCTGCACTAAACACAGTCCTTTGATCTAGCACAAATATGCTCAATATTTGTCTTTGATATGACACAAACCTATCCTCAAATCTACACCAAACTATATCCTCAAATCTATCATCAAGACTTAACACAAATCTTGAATCAATCACAAATCAACTCTACTAGATCTACCCCAAACCTTAACTCAAGGTTTGAAAAAATCAATCAAACAACTCTACTCACAAGTCTTCTCAAAGACTTACCTCAAATATGTTGAGCAAGGTGCAGCAACAGTATTGTCATTGTTGTCAACACAATTAGATAGATCTGTTGATGTAGTGGACAAGAAGTTCAAAATCTATTCAGACGTAGAATATAGGAGTTGAAATGTTATCCAGAGTATGTACAGTGATTTTTCAAGAAGACCAAAGTGGCCCATATGTAAAAGATCAAAGAAAAAAGACAAGTAAGAAAAGTGTCGTGATATCGCGACATATACGGCAGGCAAGAAAAACTATCATGATTTTGTGACATATTGGAAGAGAGAGAAAAAGCAGGAAAAACTATCATGATTTCATGACATGTTGGAAGAGAGAAAAAGCAGGAAAAACTGTCACGATTTCGCGACATGTTGGAAGAGAGAGAAAAAGCAAGGAAAAATTGTCACGATTTTCCGACATGTTGGAAGAGAGAGAAAAAGCAAGAAAAACTGTCGTGATTTCACGACATGTTGGAAGAGAAAAAGGCAAGTGGAAAAATTGTCGCAATTTCGTGACATGTTGGAAGAGAAAGAGAAAGCAGGAAAAAGTGTCACAAATTCGTGACAAGTTTAAAGATAGAGAACAAGTAAGAAAAGTGTCACGATTTTGCGACATGTCGCATTTTCATGACTAAAACAAGAGAGAGAAAAAGAAAGAAAAACTGTCATGATTTCATGACATGTTGGAAGAGAAAAAGGCAAGTGGAAAAAATGTCGTAATTTCCCGACATGTTGGAAGAGAAAGAGAAAGCAGGAAAAAGTGTAATGATTTCGTGACAAGTTCGAAAAAAGAGAACAAGTAAGAAAAGTTTCACGATTTCACGACATGTCGCATTTTCACAACTAAAATAGGAGAGATAAAGTAAGTTTGAAAAGTGTTGCGATATCATGACATGTCGCATTTTTGTGACAAAAAAAAGAGACGAAGAGTACGAAAGCAGAACTATCATGATTTCATGACAAAAGTAGAAAACAAGACTTTAGAAGCAGAAGTGTCACAATTTCATGACAAAAGCAAAGAAGTAAAGTACGAAAGTAGAAGTGTCATGATTTCATGACAAAAGTAGAGAAGAAGACTTCAAAGGTAGAAGTGTCGCGATATCGTGATAAAAGCAAAGTCTATGGAAGCAGAAGTGTCGCGATATCGTGACAAAAGCAAAGATGAAGTATACGAAGGCGAAAATGTTGTGATATCGCGACAAAAGAAAAGACAAATTTTGCAAAGGCAAAAATGTCGTGATATTGTGACAAAAGAATAGAGAAAGCATACAGAGGTGAAAATGTCATGATATTGCGACATGTTATATTTTCATGGCAGTAGCAACAAAAAAGCTATAGAGGCAAAAATGTCATGATTTCGTGATAGGTCATAAATGTGCAAGTCAGGAAGGAGAACCCGACTGAAATGAGAAGTATGACAGTGGATCGACATCACTACAACATTTACATGGGCAATTACAGAGTTATTTCATACTGCTAAAATACAAAGAGTGATCAAAAGTTATTATGGCGGTTATAGGGTCTGTCTAGAATGAAATCATCAAGCGATCGATAAACCGAACATCTTCTTGAGTTGAAGCCGATGAAGACCAATGACAGTCGACTAAAATTAGGGTTTACAGTTGTTATGAAAGTCGACTAAGATTAGGATTTACAGTCGACTAAGATTATGGTTTTCATCATAAAAAATATTGTTATAAATGGAGGGATGTTTGGAGAATTGAGAATGTGGTCTAATGTGTGTGAAATACAATCATTGTGCATAGAGAGCAATTCGTGTCAAATCATGCTAAGTGCAAAATTCGTAAAGAGAGTAGAGTGTGCAAAAGGGAGAAGACAATCATTAAGTTCGACTGTAATGAAGCAAAGTGTGCGAAGTGATTACATAGAGAGAGCAAAGTGCACAGAGAGAAAAAAGGTTGAAGTTATACCAGGTGCTGCTATGATTGCACAGAGAAAGTAGAGTGCACAGAGAACGCAAAGGTGAAGAATATCAGTCATGGTCTTGCAAAAGCAAAGGTATCTTACTGACAAAATTATAGATTCAAATTGAAGTCTAGGTTGTAGCTTGGCATCAGGGGTTGGTGCTCCATTCTATTGGTGTAAATAAATAAGGGGTTGGTGCTGGTAAATCAGGGGTTGGTGCTCCTTTCTATTGGTGTAGATAAATCATGGGTTGGTGCTACTTACAGTGGGTGCTGGTAAATTGATTGTAAAGTTGGTGCTTTGCAAAGGCTAGATTTGGATGGTAGTCCAAGCAGTCAATTTTTGAGGAGTAGCCACATTGGTGAACCTCGTTAAATCTTATGTTGTGTGATGCTCTTTTGTTATACTTGTTGTATATAGTAATAAGTTTTAATTGTTGCGATATTAAGAGATATAAATTCAAGT
Organism: Wollemia nobilis; assembly: GCA_028583015.1. Classification (NCBI taxonomy): domain Eukaryota; kingdom Viridiplantae; phylum Streptophyta; class Pinopsida; order Araucariales; family Araucariaceae; genus Wollemia; species Wollemia nobilis. Next base: position 6,322,263 of record JAQPPZ010003305.1, on the reverse strand, counting down.
TTAAAGAGCTACACTGATTCACCCCCCCTCTCAGTGTTATTGTAAGACTAAAAATTGGTATTAGAGCTAAGTTCTTGTACAAGATTAATCGGCTAGGGTGATCTTGGAAGTAACACAGTGGCAGGTGGTGAAGGATTCTCATCAAAAAAATCACCATTGTTTGACGAATCTAATTACGCGTTCTAGAGAATTAGGATGCAGACATATCTCTGTGCTTTGGGATATGACATCTAGGATTCAGAAGTTAGTGGATACACAATACCCATCACTCCTCCAAAAAAGGCTGACGAAAAGAAACTGTTTAAAAATAACTCAAAAGCAAAGAATGCTATCATGTGTGGATTAGCAGACAGTGAACTATTAAAGATCATGAGCTATAAAATAACAAAAGAAATATGAGACAAACTGAGGAGTATTCATGAAGGATATGATAAGATCAAGGAGGCCAAGTTATAGACACATCGAGCTTAGTTCGAAGCATTAAAGATGAATTACGATGAAAACATTGAGGCATATATGCTGAGAGTTAATGAAATCATTAATGCGATCAGAGGACTTGACAAGGATATCGAAGACTCTATCATCATGAAAAAGGTATTAAGATCTCTTCCTCAAAGGTTTGATTCTAAAGTCTCAGTGATAGAAGAAGCTAAAAATCTAAATTATTTTAGTATAGATGAGATGTATGGTTCTTTGATTGCATATGAGATGAGGATAGGAAGATCTAAACCCACAGACAGAGAAGCGAATTTTAAAGCCCTTAAAAATAAAAATGCAAAACAAGAGTCCGAGGAAGAAGAGACATCAGATGAAATGGAAGCAAACTTTGTTAGAAAACTAAAGAGGAGAAAAGGAAAATATAGAGGAAAGCTACCATTTAAATGTTTCAACTATGGAGGCGTTGGGCATTTTGTGACTAAATGTCCACTTAATGAGAAGAACAAAAATGATGAAGGATCACACCAAGAAAAAAGTGACTGGAAGAAGAAAATGAATTTTAGAAAAGGCAACTTCAAGAAGAAAAGTTTCATCTCCAGGAATGCCAGTTCATCAGAAGACAACTTCGGTGAGGATTCTGAAGAGGAAACAGGTGAAGCTCTTTTCATGGCATTTGAAGAAGTAAAATCAGAAAAGGAAGAAGGAGTGAACTCTAAAGTATGTGGTGAAAACCTTGAGGCTGAAGTAGATCTAGAAGGTGAGTTGATCTCTGCACTTGCAGAGTGGAAAATAGAGAGGAAAAAGAATAAGAAAATTTCAAAATATCTTGAGGATGCAAACAAAATCATAACTAGTCTGAAAGTACAGACAAAAGAATACAAGAAAATATTTGAAGATCTTGAAATACAAATTACCATGAAAATAGATTATTGTTGCAAACTAGAAGAAGAGAATGTTGGTTTACGAACGCAGATAGAAGAGATGAATCACAAAATTAGTTGCTATCACAAATGCGAAGAAAGTTCTATGAAGCTGGATAAGATTATAAATGACCAAAGGCTTGCAGGCATAAAATTTGGTCTGGGTTTCGTCGAAGGAGAATCATCAAATGGATCAAAGGCCAAAAATGTAGAATCCATAAAGAATGAAAATAAGAAACAGGTTGATCAAAGAAAAATATCTCATGCAAAAGAAAGAAATAATGCCAAGCACGAAAGGAGAATTGACAATGATGGATTCACCAATGTCACACATCAAAGAAGAAGAAGACCTATGGCTCCTATGGCAACATGGTAAAGACCATCACCCAGGTTCAATTATCTCTTTTCTGGTTTTTGTTTTAAATGCAATGGCTATGGACATAAAATCTCATACTACAAATATAATGTAAGACCAAGGAATTTCACCAGTAGAAATGCTTTTTCTCCTTTGATGAATTATACAGTAGAATGTTATAACTGTCATAACTTTGGGCACATTGCAAGAAACTGTAGAAGTACATTTGCATCAAATCAGTTTTAGGGAAGAAAATTTCAACCAAATAGGATGAGAAAAAATAGAAAACTTTTCGAAAAACATGCACAAGCTATTGATAAGGGAAAGGTAAAACAAGAGCCCAAAACTACTATCAAAATGGAGTGGAAAGAAAAAGAGAAACTTAAGAAAGAAAAGGAATCCTTAATCGTACAAACAACATTTAAAGCACAGAATAAATATGTACCATGGATACTTGATAGTGGATGCTCTAGTAATATGATAGGTGACAAACAAAAATTTGAGAAGTTACAAAAATATGAAGGTGGTTCAGTAAAGTTTGGAAATAATGATGGAGCTAAGATAGTTGGCAAAGGTTCAGTTGAAATTAGTGACAGAAAAATTAAGTTAGAAGAAGTCTTGTTTGTGGATGGTTTGAAACATAACTTGTTGAGCATAAGTCAGATTTGTGATAAAGGTCATGAAGTAGTTTTTAAGAAGCGGGGTTGTGAAGTCAGAAAAACAAACAGTGGAAAATTGATAGCAACTGGATCAAGGACATCTGGCAACCTGTACACGCTCTCAGAGACTTTAGAAGGAGCTTGTTTTATTGGATAGGAAGAAGAAAATTGGTTGTGGCACAAGAGACTTGGTCATATCAATTTTGATAATCTAGTAAAAATCACCTCAAAAAGGGTAGTGAGAGATATTCCCACCATCAACAAACCTACAAATAGCATTTGTGCTTCATGCCAAAAGGGGAAGCAAACTAGAGTCACATTCAAAACAAAAGAGTACTACACAAGCAAACCTTTGGAACTAATACACACTGATTTATGTGGACCCATGAGAACACAACATAAATGGTGACAAATATTTTATGTTGTGCATTGATGACTATTTCAGAATGACATGGATATTTTTCTTGAAGTATAAATCTGAAGCTTTTGAAATGTTCAAGACTTTCAAAAACCAAGTTGAGAATGAAACCGGAAAAAGGATCAAATGTTTAAGATCATATAGAGGAGGAGAATTCATTTTAGAGGAGTTTACAGAGTACTATGAAAAATACGGTATTAGAAGACAGTTTTCAGTAGCCAGGACACCTCAGTAGAATGGAGTGATAGAAAGAAATAACAAGACAGTGCAAGAAATGGCATGGACTATGTTTGATGAAAGCAAAGTAGCAGATATATTTTGGAAAGAAGTAGTCCATACTATGGTGCATATCCAAAATAGGTACATACTAAGAACACATGAAAGCAAAACTCCTTATGAGTTGTGGTTCGTTAAAAAGGCAACAAAAAAATACCTCAATTTTTTGGTAGCAAGTGCTACATCAAAAGAACTAAAGATAATCTTGGTAAGTTTGAATATAGAGCGGATGAAGGTATTTTTGTTGGTTACTCGTCAAAAATCAAAGCTTACAAATACTACAACAAGAGGCTAAAGAAAATTGTGGACAGTGTTGATGTTAAATTTGATGAAGGTAGAGAACGAGTAATTAGCTATGAAAAGAACTACCCAATTTATGAAGAGGTTATTGAAGGAGATGAGGAAAACGAAACGAAAAAGATACAAAAAATTGACTCAAATTATTTAAGTTGTGATTCAAGAGTGGAAGAAAATAAGAAATTCAAAACAGGAAGCTGGTAGAAAAGTCATCCTAGAAAGCAAATAATTGGAGACCCCAAAGTTGGTGTTCAGACAAGAAGAAGAGTAGTAAGTAACTACTCTCTATTATCTAGCATTGAGCCCAAAAATGTTGCTGACGCAAGCAAAGATGAAAGTTGGATGAAGGCAATAAATGAAGAATTAGATCAGATTGAGAAAAATGAAACTTGGGAGTTAGTACCTAGACCTGCAAATAAAAATATAATCGGGACTAAATGGATTTTTCGAAACAAATTGAATGAAGATGGACAAGTAGTCAGAAATAAAGCAAGATTGGTATGTAAGGGTTATGCACAAGTTGAAGGTATTGAATTTGAGAAAACTTTTGCACCAGTAGTTAGACTAGAGGCAATTAGAATGTTTCTGGCTTTAACAGTCTACAAGAATTTCAAAGTTTATCAAATGGATGTGAAATCAACGTTTTAGAATGGGAAACTTGAAGAAGAGGTTTATATTGAGCAACCTGATGGTTTCCAACTTGGTGATGATCCCAACTTGGTTTGCAAGTTGAAGAAAGCATTATATGGCTTAAAATAGGCACCCCGAGCATGGTATGCAAGGCTAGACAACTATCTCACTCAACAAGGGTTTAAGAAAGGTATGGTGGATAGTAATTTGTATGTCAAAACAGAAAATAGGCATCTTATTGTTCTTGTTGTATACGTAATGATATCATATTTGGCAGTAGCAAATATGAGTCATGTAAAGATTTAGCAAATAAGATGCAGAAAGAATTTGAAATGTCAATTATTGGTGAAATTTCGTATTTCCTCGGGTTGCAAGTTAATCAAAATACGAAGGGCATATTTATTTCTCAAGTTAAATATGTGAAAGAGATGTTAAAAAAGTTTGCAATGGAGGATTTTAAGCCAGTTAGCACTCTCATGACAATAGGTTGTAAGTTGAGCAAGGATGAAAAATCTACACCTGTTGATCAAACCATGTACAAATCTATGATTGGGAGCTTACTGTATCTGATAGCTACCAGACCAGATATTTTGCAGGCAATATGCATGGTAGCATGATTTCAGGCTAATCCCAAGGAGACTCATGTGACAGTAGTGAAGAGGATTCTTCGGTACCTCAAGGGTACTATGGAGTATGGGTTATGGTATTTGTTGGTTCATATTTCATACACACCCTATGAAGAATGTGCATAAAATACCGATAACACTTATACAGGATGAATCCCACTCACTTCAAAATCTTGCTGGTTATCCAAGGTGTGAGTTACAGAGTTGGGTCGAATGTCTATTCACTCTTTTTTGCTTCTGGAATAGTTTCAAGTGGACTGTCTATTACCTTACAACAGCTTCGACCTTCATTCAATAATGTTTTAGTGGTTGTTATCTTTGTAGACTATCAGGTTTACAATGAGTTCTTTGATATAGCTCTCTATGTTTTAGCAGATTAAATAAAATACAAATTTGAAAGAAAATAAAAATGAATCATTTAACAGTGGAACAGAGAGAGTAGGGTAGGGTAGAAAAGAAAAGTTTATCTAACTTAGCTACAAAATCAGAACCACCAATTTCAGTTATACTATTTAGCTTCACAATAAAACCAATCAAAGAGGAAGGTGTCCAGCTTTCTAAGATCGCCTTCTACTAAGAGCATAAGACGGAAATAACATAGATCTGAAAGAAAATCATAAAAAAAAGGGAAGTCAGTCTCAACTGGTATCTATCACTAGCATCTTAGATCACACAATTAGGATAGAGCAATTAGAACAGACCTGAACCTTAAATCTCTAACTTTCCTTAGCATATAACAAATAGAATGAAGCTTAGCAGCATATTCAATCTTGATAACACAGATTTGCAACCAAAATAAATAGAACTTTAATGAGACAAAAATAGAAGAAGATGCACTTATCGAAATTTGAAAGAGATTAGGCTTCTGGCCATGCTATCATAGAAGAACGATTTCACACCAACCTCAAGTCCAAAACAAAGCATTCAAACAAAATTTGTAGGAAATTGTTCAAGTGTCTTTTATTCTAAGTTTTTGCATGCTGTCTTTACATTCAAGAGAAGTATATATAGACTCAGGACAGACCCTGATCTTTTCAAAATATCTTCTTCCAAATATCTAAATCTTATCATAAAATTCTCATTGTCGAGGCTTTACAATATAAGGTATTTTTATATAGAGTTTTGATAAACCCTAATCACTCTAAAAATCTTCGTATGGATCTTGCCATAAATGGAGAAGATAAGACTTGGTTTTATCCTCATAAAATGGGCACCGAGTGTAAATGTATATTTATCCTTCGATTAGCTGTCAGAGCATCTCATTAATTCTTCTGCAAAACTCGGATGAGTCACTGACTTCTAGGCCTTCCATCCTTGCACAGCTGCTTTTGTTTGGTTTGAGTTGAGATTTTCTGCCTGTCATTACTTTTGCCATAAATTTTCTCGACAATGTATCCATCGGTAAATTCCTTGAAACCTATATTCATGGCCAGATCTACAAAATTTGGATAAGTAACTGACTTCCTGACATCTCTTATCTTTATCTTTTGACAAACTGTCAGAGAATATCATTAGTTCCTCGTTTGATTTGTGCCAAAATTCAGGTTTGTCTGTCTTTCTCACCATTACTTCTACCATGAATGTAACTGTCGAATCACTTTCTGCAAAAGAAAAGCAAAGATTAGAACTTTTTAAATTAATTAATTTTTAAATATTTCTAGGTTTTGGACTGTGTCAAAAATCTTCCACTTCCTTTGGATGGGTGATGAAATGGCCAAACTATGCAAAATGAATATAAGTCCAAACCTATCACAATATCGTGACATTTTTCTCAAGTTACTTTTTTCTTTCTTCTGCCTTTCAAAAATGGAACATGTCGTGAAATTGCGACATTTCCTTCACTTCGCCTCTGCCTTCACTTCTTTGTCATGAAATCACGACATGTCACGAAATCACGACGTTTCCCTCACTTCTCTTCTTTCGTCACTTCTTTGTCGCGAAATCGCAACATGTCGTGAAATCACGACGTTTTCTCCACTTTTTCTTCTCCAAGCTTCTTTGTCACGAAATCGCGACATGTTGTGAAATCATGACATTTTCTCCACTTAGTCTCTTTTCTTACTTCTTTGTCATGAAATCGTGACATGTCACGAAATCACGACGTTTTCCTCACTTTGCCTCTTTTATCACTTCTTTGTCGCAAAATCGTGACATGTTACGAAATCTTGACATTTCCCTCACTTAGTCTCTTTTCAAGCTTCTTTGTTGCGAAATCACAACGTTTCCCCAAATTTGCCTTTGCCTTGGCTTCTTTGTCGCGAAATCATAACATGTCACGAAATCATGACGTTTCCCTCACTTTGCTTCCGCCTTGGCTTCTTTGTCGTGAAATCGTGACATGTCGCAAAATTGTGACGTTTCCCTCACTTTGATTTTGCCTTGGCATCTTTGTCGCAAAATCATGTCTTCTCCACTTAATCTCTTCCAAGCTTCTTTGTTGCAAAATCATGACATGTCACGAAATCATGACGTTTCCTTCATCTCTCTTCTTTTGACGCTTCTTTATCGCAAAATCATGACGTTTCACTCACTTTGCTTCTGCCTTGGATTCTTTGTCATGAAATCGCAACATGTCATGAAATCATGACATTTCCCTCACTTTGCCTTTGCCTTGGCTTCTTTGTTGCGAAATCGCGATGTTTACCTCACTTAGTCTCTTTTCAGGATTCTTTGTCTTGAAATCATGACATGTCGCGAAATCACGATGTTTTCACCACTTAGTCTCCTCCAAACTTCTTTGTCGTGAAATTGCAACATGTCATGAAATCATGACTTTTTGTCCACTTAATCTCTTCCAAGCTTCCTTGTCATGAAATCGCGACGTGTCACGAAATCGTGACATTTTCTCCACTTTGTTTCCTCCAAGATTCTTTGTCACGAAATCATGACATGTCAGGAAATAACGATGTTTCCTTCATCTCTCTTCTTTTGGTGCTTCTTTTTCATGAAATCATGACATTTCATGAAATCGCGACGTTTCCCTCACTTTGCTTCTACCTTGGCTTCTTTGTCATGAAATCACTTGTCGCAAAATCGTGACGTTTCCCTCACTTTGCCTTTGCCTTGGCTTCTTTGTCGTGAAATCATGAAATTTCCCTTACTTTACCTTTTCCTTGGCTTCTTTGTCATGAAATCATGACATATCACGAAATCGCGATGTTTCCCTCACTTTGCTTCTACCTTGGCTTCTTTGTCACGAAATCGTGACATGTCGCAAAATCATGACGTTTCCCTCACTTTGCTTCTACCTTGGATTCTTTGTCATGAAATCATGACGTTTCCCCCACTTAATCTCTTCCAAGCTTCTTTGTCACGAAATCGTGACATGTCGTGAAATCGTGATGTTTTCTCCACTTAGTCTCTTTTCTCACTTCTTCCTTCCGAAAATGGAACATGTCGCGATATCGCGACATTTCCTACAAGCTTTTCTTCCTAGATTTTGCCTTTGTGAAAATGAGACATGTCCGAAAATGGAACATGTCGTGATATCGCAACATTTCCTACAAGATTTTCTTCCTAGCTTTTGCCTTCACGAAAATGAGACAGGTCCAAAAATGGAACATGTCATGATATCACAACATTTCCTTCAAACTTTTCTTTCACTTTGCAAATTCTCCAAAATTTGTAGGTTGATTCCAATGACTTTGTCCATCTGTATTTTGCATTTTTACATATTGGTGAAGGATCTTCCTTACTCAAAAATGATTTTAACATTTAAAAAATGAATTTTAAATTGCTCGAGAATGATCAGCTTCACATGGTGTAGAAAAAATGATGAAAATTCAAAGTGCTCAAAATTTGATGAAACTTTACAAGTATCTATAAAAGCCCAAAGGGTATCCCAATTTGCAAACGGAACTTAAAAATTCATCATGGATTAAGAGAATATGCATTTAGAAATTTGCTAGGCCAAAAATGGAAACTGCTATTTCTAAATTGAAATCAATGCCATATGCAAGTCTTACTTGGTCACTTTGACGTAGGCAAAGTTTGGAAAAGGATGTAAGCAAAATTTAGAATTAAAATCCAAAAAACATCAAGAGGGTCCCTGCGGAACAAATGAATATTAAACATTTTCAAAAGATAGAATTTCATTTTTTTAGTGGGGGTGTGTTGCTTCTCAACAAATGACGATATTTGCAGGGAAAATAGTAGCACTATTTAGAATTCAGAACTCTAGTTTCAAAAAAATTTAGACTATGTACCATGCTTTGCCACAAATATTTTCTAAAATGATTTAACTACTATCTGTTAGCTGTTAAAGTTTCCCAAGGACATACTAGGTTGAATCACTCAAGGAAGATTCTGATGTGCGGTTATAAGCATATAAAAACTTTATTCAAGGATTATCAGGGCTTCGACTACTCACTATGGATTGATTAGCTATTTGGATTGTGCAGGGGAAACCGAGTAGAGCTCTATTTACTAGTTTAGCCTTTTACAACCCCGACATAGTTACTCTAGATTTTTATGACCCTGTTTCATCACTATGAGGTTGCATTTATAGCTTGGTGAACATGTTTGAGATGTATCCTTCTGGAAACTTGGCTATGTGTAGAAAATAATGCCTATTTTATGTTGGCTTGCCCAAATTTCACCTTCTGTCTCTTTTTCCTTTTGAAATATACTGATAGCTAGAATGCCTTGCTCTCTTTCTTTTTTCTTTTTTTTTTATATTCATTGAGCAATTGATCGACTAACTATTTCAAGCTGGGTACCAATAGCTTTCTTGGATGCTTTGATGTAATTCTATGAATCATATTCCCCTCTCCTGACCAAATTTTCTTGGATTCCCTGGGAATTCTTCAGCCAAACAGTATAGTAGTTTCCTTATAATCAAAATAATTATGGCAAGCAAGATATCAAATCCAATTATCTTTCTACTGTTGTTCTAAAAAACAAGTAGTTCCACTTTTTAGATCTAGCAGACTATCTTAAATTTTAAATAAATGGGATTAAAAAAGAACTAAAGAGGAGATAAAAAGGGCCACCAGTTAAAGATAAAATTACACAAACCTTAAAAGATAACACATAGTACTTCAAACTTTAAAAATAAAACAAAAATAAAAAAACACACTACTTCACACTTTATTTACAATATATACATATGCACAAAGTCCTCATGACTATTCAAATGATGTAGAGGATGGAACAGCTGAGAAATAATGCTTCATATATTGACCATTGATAGGAAGGTTCAGAAAATTACCCTCCAGGTCCTATAGACGAAACACATTATTACCTAAGATTTCGGCAATCTGGTATGGCCCTATCCATAGAGGTTGCAACTTGGTGTGTTTACCTTTCTTTTAATGGGCTTTGTCCCATAGAAGCACCAGGTCTGCAAGTCTAAAGGCATTTACTCTGGATCTTTTATCAAACTAGCGCTTGACTGTCTCTTGATGCTGACTAAAATTCTCCAGGGCTTGAATTTGTTCATCCTGCAGATTAATTAAGTCCAATACATGAGCTTCTGCATCTGAATGATCATCAAAATAATCCAGATCAAATTGATAAGTAGGCAATTTTAAAGAGATAGGAATGATGGGCTAGGTACCATACAACAAAGAAAATGGGGAAGTCTTAAGGGCTTCTTTATGTCTAATCCTGTCAGCCCAAAGTGCATACTTCAATAGTGAGTGCCATTGTCTGGGTTTTTCTATCGTAGACTTCTTGATGGCATTCATCAAATTCTTATTTGTGGACTCAGCTAGCCCATTGCCTTGGGGATAATAGTTGGATGAAAATTTGATAAATATCCCCCTCTGGTATGCCCATTCTACAAATTCAAATGACTGAAAAGCTGGTTCGTTGTTGCACACCAAGTTCAAAGGAATTCCAAACCTAGTTATGATGTTTGACTCTAAAAATCCGATCACCTCATGGGTTGTACTCTTCATGGTGGCTGCTGCTTCAACCCATCTTGTACAATAGTCAGTGGTTGTTAAAACATACTTGTGCCCTACTGATGAATTTGGGTTTATCACACCCACAAAGTCAAGTCCCCATTGCATAAAAGGTTTTTCTATTATAACAAGTTGTAATGGTAGAGCTCGATTAACCTGCTTAGATGCAAAAATATGACACTGTTGGCAAGTTATCACATGCTGATGTGCATCTTTAAACAATGTAGGCCAGTAATAGCCTACTCTCAATATCTTATGTGTAGTAGCAGAATCTGAGGAATGCCCTGCTCCTAAATTTTCATGAAAACTAGACATCACCTCATTTACTTCATTATGAGAAATGCATCTTAAGAATATGCCAACATAGTTTTCTCTGTACAAGTTGCCTCATTTGAGTAGAAAATGAGCAGATTTCAGCTTTAGAGCTCTTCTTTGAGTTCTATTTAGGTGAGGTGGATAAATTCCAAACCTCAGCAGATGAATGACATCTCCATACCAATCATCCTCCCTAGAATCTAGCTGATTAATCTCTGTCTCTAGAGGTATTTCAGCAATATGTCGGGACAAACCAAGTCCTCTGATTAATTTTGTAGGTCATATTTCTAAGTCATAATCCTGTAGTCTCATGGCCCAATTACCTTTTAACTCACCCAATTCATCCTGGCTTAATAAATATTTGGCAGCTGGATCAAGAACTATGGCATGGACTTTGTTCCTCAATATGTAATGCCTAAATTGCTTGACTATTCTTACCAAGGCATAGGCTTGCTTATCCAAGCGAGAGTATTTTAGCTCAGCATCCTTTAAGTTGGTACTTTTGAAAGTAATCGGGTGCTCCCTTGTTTCCCTTCATTGGGTTAAAACTGCTGCAAGTGTGTGTTCAGAAGAAAAAGAGTACAAATAAAAATTTGCATTGAAATTTGGTCTCACTAGTACTGCAACTTGCTTGATTGCAGATTTGATCTCTTGGAATGCTGCTTTGGATTCTGTTGTCCAGGAAATCTTAGCAGTTTCCTTTAGCATGTTATTTAGTGGCTTGACTATTTCTACAAAACTAGAGATGAATTTTTTGACAAAATTAATTTTCCCAAAAAATGATCTTAACTCTTTCTTAGAGTTGGGAAAAGGTATCCCCGATATGGCTTCAACTCTCTCAGGATCCATGGAAATGCCATATTTGGTGATTAAATGCCCAAGGAGTTTTCCTTCAGTTACACCAAAAACACATTTCTTTGGGTTTAGAGAAATACCAAACTCTCTGCATTTGTTGAAGACAGATTCCAAGTGTTTTACGTGGTCAAACCAGGATTTAGAGAAAACTTTCAAGTCATCCATGTAGACAACGATGCACTTACCAATAAGGCCTTTGAAGGCATGATCCATTGCACGTTGAAAGGTAGCTCTAGAATTTATCAATCCAAATGGCATTCTCTTGTAATCAAAGGTTCCCCACTTAGTCGTGAAGGCAGTTTTCATCCTGTCTTCCCTTTCAACCAGTATCTAGTTGTACCCCAAAAATCCATCTAAGAAAGACATCATTTTTGAACCATTCACAATTTGTAGCACATCATCCATGGAAGGCAAAGGATAATTATCATTTTTAGAAGCCTTGTTCAAGTTTCTAAAATCCACGCACAAGCGGATTTCCCCATTCTTTTTTCTAACCGGTACTAAATTGGCTACCCAAGTAGAATGTCTGATGGGAAAAATAATGGCAGCACTCAATAATTTCTCCACCTCCTTTCTGATGAGTGGTTCCAACAAAGCGTTGACATGCCTCTATTTTTGTCGAAAGGGTTTGCAGAATTCCTTTAAAGGTATTATATGGGTGTAAACTTTTGGATCAAAAACCTTTAGGTCTTTATAAGACCAGGCCATACCATCTTTGGACCTGTGAAGGAATTCAATCATATTATTTTTAATTTTAGGGTCACAAGCTTTGGCTAAATTAAGGTGTTTAGGATCTTCTTCAGTTCCAACATTTTGTTTCTCAGTCTCACTGCCTACTACATCAGTAGAATTTCCAAAGCTCCTTATTTGTTTAATTTTGTCAACATCAAACAGTCGTTCAAGTTCTACCATTCCTTTGGGAATCCTATTATATTTCAACCTCATTATCCCTTTTTCATCATCAAACTGTTCCAGCATAGTATCTTTTTGACCATCATCAATTATAGCATTTTCAAATGCATTGGTATTCTGTAAAAAGTCTATAATTTGCTGGTCATCAAAAAAGACTTGAAAATTGTCTACATTATCTGGAACTGAAGGACAAGGGATTAATTCGATCAAAATTTTTTTCCATCTGAAATCCTACAATGGCTTCAGATTTGTGGCTGATGAAGCTAAGACATCTGCGAGTGAATTCTCTTCTCTCGAAATGTGAGTCAGATTAAAAGCATCAAAATCCTTTATGAGATCCCACGCTCGGTGTTTATATCTTTTTAGGTAAGATGCCTTGCATTGAAATTTGCCTCTAACCTAATTAGCCACCAACTCTGAGTCTGTGAAAACCTGGATATTTTTGACCTCTTTATCTAAAGCAAATTTCAATCCTAGCACTAATGCTTCATATTCTGCCAAATTATTTGTGCAAGGAAACTGCAAGCGATAAGACATAAAATAAGTCTAATCTTTAGGTCCTTTAAGAACTATCCCTATACCAGAACCTTGCTTAGATTTAGCTCCATCGATATGAAGCATCAAAAATTCATTATCATGATTAGGATGAGCTTCAACAAGTTTCCCTTTTTGTGTAGTTGTCAGATTATAAACCCCGATATCTACATCTGCAATATTAATAGTCTCATTCTTGGCATTATACTCAGTAATCACGTGTTTATACCTAGGTTCCCTTTCGATCCTTAACTGATTTGCAACACCCTTCCAGGGTAACCACATATGTGAAAAATCAATCACCAAGTACCCATTCAAAGACTTTGACCAGTCTCTGTTTAGAAGCATTTTGTATCCCATGAGAATATCTACCACCTGAATATCAATTTTGTGTTGTGCTCTTGGTTCAAATGCTAGCTAGATGTGTATATTTTGAAGTTCACCTACCACCTTAACCTTAGTTTTATCTAGTTGGATGACTCTTCTCTCGAATTTCATAAGGGTTAAACCCAACTTTTGGTAGATGTCTAGAGGCATGACATTAGCTAAAGCACCAGAATCTACCAAACAATTGTGTAGATTCTTCCCAAATATACTGACAGTTAGTAGGAAAGGTGAAACTTCTTTCCTTTCTTTATACATGGCTAAGTTTGCATTTGCTATTTTCTTCCCCTTTTCTAGAGGTTTGGCATTTGGCTCAGAGTATGTCTTGATCAAATTATCTCTTTGTTCAGTAATCTGAGCTAACTCATGAAGAGTGATGTTAGCCTTGATCTTCTTCATATCCTCCACTATATTGTACCCCTTATTGAGTGGAACAAAAAATCCACTTGGTACTCTTGGATCTCCTCCCTTGGGTGGAGGTGGGTTATTATTTGGGGATGGATCTGGAGGAATATTATGGGAGTTTTCTGGAGGTGTGGATGTAGTATTAGGCTCTATATTTTTGTTTTAGATATTATAGTTGTCCCTTCTATATTGTTGAAAGGCTTGGACTTCATCCATAGGCATCCTCACAAAATTCTCTGACTCATCTAGAAAAGTGAAAGAATCTAATACCATGGCTACACTATGTTTGGATGAACCTGGACTATCAACATTTCTTTGGTTTTTAGAAAAGACCAACTCACCAGATAAAGCTGCAAAGGCATTGTAGAACTCCAAACAATCTAATTCCCCATGTTGATATGTTTCGTGTATCCTGCACCAGTTGGGCAAAGCTAAGTCACAGATATTCACTTCATGCCCCTTGCCTTTATAATCCTTATTGGGCTCATACGGTGGTCTATTGAATCTATTCTATTGATAAGGAAATCTATTTGAGTTGTCTTCAGTGGAAACTTGCATTTTGAAACTTAAAAAGTCATTTGCCAACTTTTGGAAATTCTTTGAGACTTCTTCAACTCTTGTTTTATTAGTCTTTTTTTGTATTTTGTACTTGTTCAGCCTGTGTTACAGCCAATGGGTTTCCATTCTGTGGAGTTTGGCATGATGGCAACATTATTTCATGTGGGACAGGATTCACATAGGGGTATTTTGTGTAACAAAGAGAATTAGAGGAGCGTTCAAAGGTTGAGGTCCTAATTGTCTTTCTAGAACCAAAGCTTCTCTATATGCCTCTGTTAGATTACTAATATTAGCATCCCTTTTCAAGAAAACAGAAGTCACTGGATCTAGGGAATTCCTAAAGATTTCCAAGGCTAGATCTATAGTCGACACGTAATGACCCGTCAATCTACCATAAGCCTTTTGAAACCTGACATTGAAAGATCTGACGGTCTCATTAATTCCTCTTTTAATGCTGGAGAACTATTGATATAACACACTGGGGTCAATCACTTCCCAAAATTGTGATACAAAAACTTTCTCTAGGTCATTCCAAATTGTAATAGAATCATTGGTAAGATTCAAAAACCAATCATATGCTCCCTCCTAGAGAGTAAATGGGAATAACCTACAAGCCACATCTTTATGCTGCACATTTAACAGCTTTAAAGCATTTTTATATGCCAATAGATGTTCCTCTGCTATCCTAATTCCATTATGCTTGTAAGTTGAAAGATACTTCTTAGGATTTCTAGGCAAATCATGCGCTGCACCAGGAATATTTAAAGCAGTGGAACCAAACCAGTTTGCCATTACTACCTGATTAACTATGATATTTTGAATTAAAGTTGGAGGAACTACAAGGGGTGACAAAACTATGCTAGAAAAATACCTGGACCTTCTGAGGCTTCTTCTCCTTGGGGTTTCTAACTCAGGTACAAGGAGCTCTCTAGATCTGGAGTGTGACCTGGTTACTCTGTAGGTAGAATCCAACTTTTCACAAACAACTTACAATCTTTAAAAAATACTTAATGAAGTTCAGTAGGCCCTCCTTCTAGTGCCAATTTTAAATGTTGGTTCGTCTTTCATACACACCCTATGAATAATGAGCATAAAATACCGATAACATTTATACGGGATAAATCCCACTCACTTTAGGATCTTTCTGGTTATCTAAGGTGTGAGTTATAGAGTTGGGTCGAATGTCTATTCACTCTTTTCCGCTTTTGGAATAGTTTCAAGTGGACTGTCTATTACCTTACAATGGGCTCGACCTTCATTCAATAATGTTTTAGCGGTTGTTATCTTTGTAGACTATCAGGTTTACAATGAGTTCTTTGATATAGCTCTCTATGTTTTAGCAGATTAAATAAAATACAAATTTGAAAGAAAATAAAAATGAATCATTTAACAGTGGAACAAAGAGAGTAGGGTAGGGTAGAAAAGAGAAGTTTATCTAACTTAGCTACAAAATCAGAACCACCAATTTTAGTTATACTATTTAGCTTCACAATAAAACCAATCAAAGAGGAAGGTGTCCAGCTTTCTAAGATCACCTTCTACTAAGAGCATAAGACAAAAATAACATAGATCTGAAAGAAAATCATAAACAAAAGGGAAGTCGGTCTCAACTGGTATCTATCACCAGTAGCTTAACTTGCATAGTGAGGATAGATCAATTAAAACAAACCTGAACCTTGAATCTCTAACTTTCCTTAGCATATAACAAATAGAATGAAGCTTAGCAACATATTCAATCTTGATAACACAGATTTGCAACCAAAATAAATAGAACTTTAGTGAGACAAAAATAGAAGAAGATGCACTTATCGAAATCCAAAAGAGATTAGGCTTTTGGCCTGCTATCACAGAAGAACAATTTCACACCAACCCCAACTCCAGAACAAAGCATTCAAACAAGATTTACAAAAAATTGTTCAAGTGTCTTTTATTCCAAGTTTTCGCATGCTGTCTTTACATTCAAGAGAAGTATATATAGACTCAGGACAGACCCTGATCTTTTCAAAATATCTTTTTCCAAATATCTAAATCTTATCATAAAAATCCCACCATCGAGGCTTTACAATATAAGGTATTTTTATATAGAGTTTTGATAAACCCTAATCACTCTAAAAATATTCATTTGGATCTTGCCATAAATGGAGAAGATAAGACTTGGTTATATCCTCAACAAATGGGCACCGAGTGTAAATGTATCTTTATCCTTCAATAATCTATTAGAGCATCTCATTAATTCTTCTGCAAAACTCGGATGAGTCATTGACTTCTAGGCCTTCCATCCTCACACAGCTACTTTTGTTTGGTTCGAGTTGAGATTTTCTGCTTGTCATTACATTTGCCATAAATTTTCTTAGTAATGTATCCACTAGTAAATTCCTTGAAACCTGTATTCGCGACTAGATCTACAAAATCTAGATGAGTCACTGACTTCCTGGCATATCTTATCTTTATCTTTCGACAAATCGTCAAAGAATATCATTAGTTCCTTGTTTGATTTGTGCTGAAATTTAGGTTTGTCTATCTTTCTCACCATTACTTCTGCCATGAATGTAACTTTCGAATCACTTTATGCAAAAGAAAAGCAAAGATTAGAACTTTTTAAATTAATTAATTTTTAAATATTTCTAGGGTTTGGACTGTGTCAAAATTCTTCCACTTTCTTTGGATGGGTGATGAAATGGCCAAACTATGCAAAATGAATATAAGTCCAAACCTATCGCGATATCGCAACATTTTCCTCAAGTTACTTTTTCCTTTCTTCTGCCTTTCGAAAATGGAACATGTCGCGATATCACGACATTTCCTTCACTTCGCCTCTGCCTTCACTTCTTTGTCGTGAAATCGTGACATGTTGTGAAATCACGACGTTTCCCTCACTTCTCTTTTTTCGTCACTTCTTTGTCATGAAATCATGACATGTCACGAAATCATGATGTTTTCTCCACTTTGTCTCCTCTAAGCTTCTTTGTCACGAAATCATGACATGTCACGAAATTGTGATGTTTTCTCCACTTAGTCTCTTTTCTTACTTCTTTGTCGTGAAATCATGACATGTCACGAAATCATGATGTTTTCCTCACTTTGCCTCTTTTCTCACTTCTTTGTCATGAAATCACGACATGTCATGAAATCGCGACGTTTCCCTCACTTAGTCTCTTTTCAGGCTTCTTTGTCGCAAAATCACGACGTGTCACAAAATCGTGACATTTCCCCCACTTTGCCTTTGCCTTGGCTTCTTTGTCACGAAATCGCGATGTTTCCCTCACTTTGCTTTCGCCTTGGCTTCTTTATCATGAAATCATGACATGTCGCAAAATCGCAACGTTTCCCTCACTTTGCTTTCGCCTTGGCTTCTTTATCATGAAATCACGATGTGTTGTGAAATCATGACGTCTTCTCCACTTAATCTCTTCCAAGATTCTTTGTCATGAAATCGTGACATATCATGAAATCATGATGTTTCCTTCATCTCTATTCTTTCGATGCTTCTTTGTCATGAAATCGGGACATGTCGCGAAATTGTGACGTTTCCCTCACTTTGCTTCCGCCTTGGCTTCTTTGTCGTGAAATCGCAACATGTCACAAAATTGTGACGTTTCCCTCACTTTGCCTTTGCCTTGGCTTCTTTGTCATGAAATCGTGACATGTCATGAAATCGTGACATGTCATGAAATCGTGACGTTTCCCTCACTTAGTCTCTTTTCAGGCTTCTTTGTCGTGAAATCGTGATGTTTTTGCCACTTAGTCTCCTCCAAACTTCTTTGTTGTGAAATCGCGACATGTCACAAAATCGTGATGTTTTCTCCACTTAATCTCTTCCAAGCTTCCTTGTCATGAAATTGTGATGTGTCATGAAATCATGACGTTTTCTCCACTTTGTTTCCTCCAAGCTTCTTTGTCATGAAATTGTGACATGTCGTGAAATAATGATGTTTCCTTCATCTCTCTTCTCTCGGTGCTTCTTTGTCATGAAATCATGACATGTCGAGAAATCACAACGTTTCCCTCACTTTGCTTCTGCCTTGGCTTCTTTGTCACGAAATTGCGACATGTTGCGAAATCGCGACGTTTCTCTCACTTTGCCTTTGCCTTGGCTTCTTTGTCACGAAATCGTGACATGTCGTGAAATTGAGACGTTTCCCTCACTTTACCTTTGCCTTGGCTTATTTGTTATGAAATTGTGACATGTCATGAAATTGCGACGTTTCCCTCACTTTGCTTTTGCCTTGGCTTCTTTGTCGCGAAATCATGACATGTCATGAAATCGTGATGTTTCCCTCACTTTGCTTCTGCCTTGGCTTCTTTGTCACGAAATCATGAAATTTCCCCCACTTAGTCTCTTCCAAGCTTCTTTGTCATGAAATCACGACATGTCATGAAATCATGATGTTTTCTCCACTTAGTCTCTTTTCTCACTTCTTCCTTCTGAAAATGGAACATGTCGCGATATCATGACATTTCCTACAAGCTTTTCTTCCTAGATTTTGCCTTCGCGAAAATGAGACATGTCCAAAAATGGAACATGTCGCGATATCATGACATTTCCTACAAGCTTTTCTTCCTAGCTTTTGCCTTCACAAAAATGAGACAGGTCCAAAAATGGAACATGTCGCGATATCGCGACATTTCCTTCAAACTTTTCTTTCACTTTGCAAATTCTCCAAAATTTGTAGGTTGATTCCAATAACTTTTTCCATCTGTATTTTTCATTTTTACATATTGGTGAAGGATATTCCTTACTCAAAAATGATTTTAACATTTAAAAAATGAATTTTAAATTGCTCGAGAATGATCAGCTTCACATGGTGTAGAAAAAATGATGAAAATTCAAAGTGCTCAGAATTTGATGAAACTTTACAAGTATCTATAAAAGCCCAAAGGGTATCCCAATTTGCAAATGGAACTTAAAAATTCATCATGGATTAAGAGAATATGCATTTAGAAATTTGCTAGGCCAGAAATGGAAACTGTTATTTCTAAATTGAAATCAATGCCATATGCAAGTCTTACTTGGTCACTTTGATGTAGGCAAATTTTGGAAAATGATGTAAGAAAAATTTGGAATTAAAATCCGAAAAAACATCAAGAGGGTCCCTACAGAACAAATGAATATTAAACATTTTCAAAGGATAGAATTTTATTTTTTTAGTGGGGGTGTGTTGCTTCTCAATAGTATCCGAAAGGTAAAGACTTCACCCTTATTTCATATTCAGATGTAGATTGGGTAGGAGGTATCAATGACAGAAAGAGTACCAGTGGAGGTGCATTCTATCTTGGAGACAGATTGGTCACGTGGCATAGTAAGAAACAAGAGTCAGTTTCTTTATCGACAATAGAGGCAGAATATATTACAATGACAACATGTTGTACGCAGGTATTGTGGATGAAACAAACCTTGAAAGATCTTGGTATTAGCTTTAGTGAGCCAATATCAGTTAAGTGTGATAAAACTAGTGCCATTAACATCTCCAAGAATTCGATTATGCATTCACACACAAAACACATTGCTATCAGGTATCACATTTTGAAGGAGAAAGTTGCGAAAGGTGAGGTTAAGTTGGATTTTGTTCCAACTATAGATCAAGTAGCAGATATCTTCACAAAATAATTTCCCAAGGAATTTTTTGAGTACCTTTGCAATAAATTGGGAGTGGTCACTCTTCCCAAGAATTGACTAGCTATAGGGATCACATTCTCAGGGGGAGAATTTAAGTATTTGATTATCTTTTTGCTCATGTTCTTGATTTTTGCTAAGTGTAATAAATTTTACCTGAGAATGTTGTGTATGGACTCAGGGGGAGTCTGTAGTAGCCCTTTGGTATTATTGTCAAATGGGAAGAAGAGTTACAAGAAATTGCACATGTGTTGCCAAAAATTCCAAAGGGGGAGATTGTTGAGCAAAGTGCAGCAATAGTATTGTCATTGTTGTCAACATAGTTAGATAGATCTATTGATGCAGTGGAAAGGAGGTTCAAAATCTATTCAGATTCAAAATACAGGAGTTCAAAGGTTATTCAGAGTATGTACAATGATTTTCCAAGAAGACCGAAGTGGCCCATATGCAAAAGATCAAAGAAAAAAGACAAGTAAGAAAAGTGTCGCGATATCGCGACATATACAACAGGCAAGAAAAAGAAAAAGTAGGAAAAATTGTCATGATTTCATGACATGTTGGAAGAGAGAGAAAAAATAGGACAAACTGTCACGATTTCACGACATGTTGGGAGAGAGAAAAAGCAGGAAAAACTGTCACAATTTTGCGACATGTTGGAAGAGAGAGAAAAAGCAAAAAAAATTGTCACGATTTCATGACATGTTGGAAGAGAAAAAGGCAAGTGGAAAAACTGTCATGATTTTGTGACATGTTGGAAGAGAAAGAGAAAGCAGGAAAAAGTGTTATGATTTCGCGACAAGTTCGAAGAAAGAGAACAAGTAAGAAAAGTGTCACGATTTCATGACATGTCGCATTTTCATGACTAAAACAAGAGAGAGAAAAAATAGGAAAAACTGTCATGATTTCGTGACATGTTGGAAGAGAAAAAGGCAAGTGGAAAAACTATCGAGATTTCGTGACATGTTGGAAGAGAAAGAGAAAGCAAGAAAAAGTGTCACGATTTTGCAACAAGTTCGAAGAAAGAGAACAAGTAAGAAAAGTGTCACGATTTCATGAAATGTCGCATTTTCACGACTAAAATAGGAGAGAGAAAGTAAGTTTGAAAAGTGTCACAATATTGCGACATGTTGCATTTTTGTGACAAAATAAAGAGAGGAAGCGTACGTAAGCATAACTGTCATGATTTCGCGATAAAAGCAGAAAGCAAGACTTCGAAAGCAGAAGTGTCATGATTTCATGACAAAAGAAAAGAAGTAAAGTACGAAAGAAGAACTGTCATGATTTCATGAAAAAAGTAGAGAAAAATACTTCAAAGGTAGAAGTGTCGTGATATCACGACAAAAGAAAAGTCGAAGTCTATGGAAGCAGAAGTGTCACGATATCGTGACAAAAGCAAAGATGAAGTATACGAAGGCAGAAATGTCATGATATCACAACAAAAGAAAATACGAAGTCTACAAAGGCAAAAATGTCATGATATCGTGACAAAAGAATAGAGAAAGCATACGGAGGCGAAAGGGTCATGATATCGCGACATGTTATATTTTTGTGGCAATAGAAACAAAAGAAGCTACAGAGGCAAAAATGTCACGATTTCATGACAAGTCGTAAATGCGCAAGTCAAGAAGGAGAACCCGACTGAAATGAGAAGTATGACAGTGGACCGACATCACTATGACATTTATAGGGGCAGTTACAAAGTGATTTCATACTGCTAAAATATGAAGAGTGATCAAAAGTTAGTATGGCGATTCAGGGTTTGTCTAGAATGAAATCATCAAGCGATGGATAAATCGAACATCTTCTTGAGTTGAAGTCAACGAAGACCGATGATAGCTGACTAAAATTAGGGTTTATACTTGCTATGAAATCCGACTAAGATTAGGATTTATAGTCGACTAAGATTAGGGTTTTCATCATAAAAAATATTTTTATAAAAGGAGGGTTGTTTGGAGAATTGAGAATGTGGTCAAATGTGTATGAAATACGGTTGTTGTGCATAGAGAGAAAGTCATTTTGAATCGTGCTAAGTGCAAAATTTGCAAAGAGAGCAGAGTGTGCAAAAGGGAGAAGACGATCATGAAGTTTGACAGTAACGAAGTAGAGTGTGCAAAGTGATTTCATAGAGAGAGCAGAGTGCACAGAGAGCGAAAAGGTTGAAGTTTGACCAGGTGCTGCTATGATTGTGTAGAGAAAGTAGAGTGTGTAGAGAATGAAAAGGTGAAGAAGACCAATCAGGGTCTTTCAAAAGCAAAGGTATCTTACTAACAAACTTATAGATTCAAATTGAAGTCCAGGTTACAGCTTGGCATCAGGGGTTGGTGCTCCTTTCTGTTGGTTCAGATAAATAAGGGGTTGGTTCTCTTTCTAGTTGGTGCTGGTAAATCAGGGGTTGGTGCTCCTTTCTGTTGGTGTAGATAAATCAAGGTTTGGTGCTCCTTTTTATTGGTGCAAATAAATCAGGGGTTGGTGCTCCTTTCTGTTGGTGCAGATAAATAAGGGGTTGGTGCTCCTTACAGTGGGTGCTGGTAAATTGATTGTAAATTTGGTGCTTTGCAAAGGCTAGATTTGGATGGTAGTCCAAGCAATAAATTTTTGAGGAGTAGCCACATTGGTGAACCTCGTTAAATCTTGTGTTGTGTGATGCTCTTTTTTTATACTTGTTGTATCTAGTAATAAGTTTTAATTGTTGTTGTATTAAGAGCTATAAATTCAAGTTTAAAGAGCTACACTGATTCACCCCCCTCTTAGTGTCATTGTAAGACTAACAAAATATATCCACAATTACTCTCAAGTACTTATCCAATCTACTCTTAATTTTTGTCTTCAAATGTGCATTGTAAGGTTTCATAAAAGCTCACACTAATATATCCACAAGTCTTCTCCAAGACTTGTCTTAAATATGCTCAACAAGTCTTCACCAAGACTTGCCTCAAATATACATTGTAAGATTCTACAAAATCTTACTCAAATCAGTCCTTAAGCCCACTCTAGGACTTAATCAAATCATCTCACAAGATTTTACAAAATATTATTCAACTCAACTCAATATATCATAGAAAAATTCATGTAGAGAGAGGTTAGAGACTCAATATGGTTCACACTCACAACAATGCTCAATCACTTTCAAACTCTTTTGTTTAACCATAGAAACATATATAGAATGGTTAGAGACTCAATATGTTTCACACTCAATCACTTTCAATATATATTTTTTAACCATATAAATATATAGAGAATGATCAGAGACTCAATATGTTTCACATTGATAAGAATCCTTAATCTCTTTTAAAATTCTCTTGTTTAACCACAAAAACATATGGAGAATTGTTAGAGACTCAATATGCTTCACACTCACAATAATTCTTAATCACTTTCAATTTTTTTTTGTTGAACCATAGAAAGATATAGAGCATGGTTAGAGACTTACTATGTTTCACACTCAATCACTTTCAATCTCTTTCTCAATTTAGTAATTAACAGTTTGTTTCACAAAACTTGAATTATCACTCCAACACTTCCAATCAACTAAGCCCAATCAAAACTACTCAACCAATCACTCAATGAAAGCTTAGTCAACAATGCTTATAAAAAAACCTCCCATAACAATGATACTCATGATCTTTCACAAACCCTAATCAATCATATGAAATCTTACTCAATATTTCCAACAATGCTTATCAAACAATCCTTTTCACTCCAACTTAGCATTCACAACATCTAACAATATTTCACTCATAAGGAATATATGCTCATACTTTTTTTTTATGAAGAATTGACCTCAAAACCTGTCTCAATCACAATCACTCTCTTTTCCAATATCAAAGGTTAGATAGCAAAAATGTGTCCTTAATATTTTCTTTCAAAAATATTTCACCAAGTAAAAATATAAAAAATCAACTATGCCTTATTTTGAAGAACATGTGCTTATACTGAGAGGGGGGGTGAATAGTATAAGATAAAACTTTTTTTTTTAATCCAAATAATAACATCAGCAATATTAAAGTAGTAAACATCACACAAAGCATCACACACATGAGAGACATGATTTTTACGTGGTTCACCCAATGTGGGCTACTCCACGAAGAAAATATTTCTTATAAATTTTTCTCAAATAAATTCTCTTGGGAATCCTTTCCCTACAATGTTTATGGACCTATGTCCAAAGGAGACACCAATCCCCTAATCAAGTTTGTGGATCTCTATCCATAGGAGAACTCCTTTCTCCTCTTCCTCTAGCTGGTGATCTTCTAGAAGAACTGTTACCCCCACTACTCTGGCTAATGGATCTCTATCCACTAAATACTCCTATCCTCACTACCCTGGCTAATGGATCTCTATCCATTGGAGACTATCATCCTCTATACTCTATCACCTTCAAAGATCTATCTCAAATTTGCACTAAACATAGTCCTTCGGTCTAGCACAAATTTTCTCAATCTCTATCTCTAGTTTGGCACAAAACTATCCTCAAATCTACACCAAACTATGTCCTCTGATCTGTCCTCAAACCTATCCTCAATCTATATTTTAAGCTTTCACAAAATCTCACACAAATTTATCCACAAGTCTTCTCAAAGACTTACCTCAAATCTGCTCAACAAGTCCACACTTGAACTTGTCCAATATCATAGAAACATAAAAAGAATTGTTAGAGACTCAATATGTTTCACACTTATCAACACTCAACCTCTTTCTCAAATCAATTAAGAATATAGAATAATTTGTTTCATAGAACTTGAGCAATCACTTCACACATCCACTTGACTAGGCTCAACCAACTCTACTCAACTAATCACTTAATGAAATGATCCTTGCTCACAAACCCTAGTCCAAGCACATGAATACTCACTCAAAATATTTCCAAAAATGCTTATCAACCAATCTCACATAACAATGATACTCATGATCTTTTACAAACCCTAGTTCAAGTTCTTCACTTAACCAATGGCTTCAACAACAATGCTTATCAAACAAGGTTTTAACAACAACTCTTTATTCTAGAAAACCTTGAAGCATTAACTCAACACACTCAATAAGGAAACCTAATTAAGTCCTTTTCACTCCAAATTTATTTTCCAGAAAACCAACCAATCAACTCAACCATGGAAGAATATGCCCATACCTTTTTCTTGATGTAGAATGATCTTCAAAACCTAGTATCAATTTTCACAACTTTCTTTGCCAAGTACAAAGGGTTAGATGACAAGAATTATCACCCTAACACTTTTCACAATTTATCTCAAACACAAAGATAAATTAAATCCCAAATACACCTTATTGCTCCATCTCAATAATAAATTTCAACATCATAATTTTCATCAAAACCTCTTGTAAAATATAACACAATTTCTACTTATAACTCCTTTCTTAAATTGCACTTATCAAATAAAATAATTTATAAAATAATGCAACTTAATCAAGAACAACTTTTACCATGCCCAAAAATCACCTTAACACATAGGTAAATAATCCAATTTAATTATCACCTTATACCTCCCAATATACTCACAACAACCTTAGGGCAAACAAAAATTTAAACCAAAATTATTACCTTTGCCCTTAGTGGGTTTTGAACCCACGACGTTGCCTCCTCAAGTGCCTTAGCCATGGCCTTGGATGTCGTGTGAGCTAAGCGCTCACATGGGAGATAAACTCCCCACATGCTCTTTATCCTATCCGCTGGCATCGAAACCAAAACAAAAAGGGCTTCCTCAAAACTGCTACCATCGGGTTTCAAACCCGTAACCTCCCTTCCACAAGCATCGAACCTTTGCCACCTATGCTAGCCATCGAATGGTGCTAGGATCTTGGTGCCTTATATTTTTCAATACCTTGGATCATGGGATTTACACTGTGCATGATTCTCTCTCTCTCCTCCATGCAATGCAGCACGTTCGAATTCGAATTGCAGTTGTTACATATTTTTGGGCCTTAGCAAAGGCCATATATATGTGTTTTGATTTATTCCTTCTTCACGTCGGTGGGGATAATATCTTATTTGCACATTGAAAATGACATTTGGTATTGTCATTTGAATAATATTTATTTATAAAATTTAAATTCAATTTTGAATTTAAATATTTATAAATTAAATATTAAATCTTTCCATGGGCTTTTTAATTTGAAATTAAAGCCTCCTTGGTTTTTATAAAAAACCTGTTATATTATGCCCATTGTGGTTTTAATTAAAAACCTTTTAATTTTCTTCCCATAATATTTAAAAATAAATATTATGAAGCTCCTTTACTATCAAACTTTTGCATTGCTCCTTTTGGCATTCTGGCATCAATGGTGATTCACTCTTTGGCTTCAATGACAATTTCATGTCCTGACATCAATGACAACTCTATGGACTCAAAATGTCCAACAATCTCCCCCTTTGTCATTGATGGCAACCCAATAACTTTTTACCATTTCTTTGACCTTTTATTTTGCTCCCCCTAGGAAATTGCTCTCTTCTTAAACCAAATCTCTCCCCCTTACTCAAATACCAAATCTCTCCCCCTTTGACATCAATGGCAAAGGGTCACCTTTGGGGCTCGGGGCTAAGAATGAGTCTCTTAGCTTAACCCCTCCCCCACCTCCTCTTGAGGTGGTTAATTCTAGGGTGGGAATATTACTCCCATATTTCCTCAAAGATACTCAAAGGTCTCCTTTGAAAGTGGCTTAGTAAAAATATTTGCTATCTATTCCTTTGTAGTAACATATTCCAACCTGACCTGTTTATCTGTCACCTGTTCTCTCAAAAAATGATACTTGATCATAGCTGTCCTAGGATGGATCTATATAATCTTTGATCTACCTCTAGAGATTCATCATCCTTACTTAACTTGCATCTTGTGACCATGGGGGTGCTTACCAGTTTGTAATCCTCTAACCTAAATTTCTTTAGCATCTCTTTTATATACTTGGTTTGTGAGAGAAATACTCCTTTATTTGATTGTGAAATCTGAAGCCCAAGAAAGAAGGACAACTCACCAAGCATAGATATATCAAATTCATTTTACATGTTCTTAGAAAATTATTTACATATCTTATCATTATTTTCCCACTAAAATGATGTCATCAACATAAACAACCACAATTAGTAGATCATTCCCCTATTTTTTGATGTATAAGTTGTTGTCTGCTATTCCTTTTCTGAATCCCTATTCCTAAAGATACTTATCCAATCTTGAGTACCATGCTCTCAGAGCCTGCTTTAGACCATATAATGCCTTTTTCAATCTACATACATGATCTAGTTTATCTGCTAATATGAATCCCTCTAGCTGTTCAATATAAACTTCTTCTTCTAGAACACCATTTAGAAATGTTGACTTAACATCCATCTGATATACCTTGAAGTTTTTGAAACTTGAGAAGGTTAAAAAAATTCTTATGTCTTCAAGTCGTGTAACTGGAGAAAATGTCTCATCAAATTCAATTCCCTCTACCTGTGCATAACATTTGCATACTAACATTGCTTTATTCCTGACCACCTGTCCATCTTCATTTAACTTGTTTTTGAATACCCATTTTGTGCCAATCACATTTTTATCCTTTGGTCATGGAACAAGTTCCCAAGTCTTGCTTTTCTCTATCTGATCTAATTCCTCATCCATTGCCTTAATACAAAACTTATCCTCACTTTCCTTATTGAAGTCTTTTGGCTCAATCTTAGATAGCAAAGAAAAATTTTCTTGTTGAGATGGTGTTATTATCCTTCTCCTTGTCTGTATTTCATTTGGATTCCCAATGATTTGCTCTTTTGTATGATGCTTATGTACATATTTGGATGGAGTTTTAGGAATAATTCTTTGTGTTTCTTCTTCTTCTTCATCTGATTCCTCATGAAAATCCTCTTGACAACTTCCATCTTCCTGATACACAATTTGTTGAATTGGTTCTCTTGAATCTATCTTCTCATCAATTGTTACATTTATACTTTCTATAATAGTACATGTTCTCTTGTTGAAGCATCTTTAGGCTTTACTCCTTGCAGAATAACCAAGAAAAATTCCCTCATCACATCTTGGGTCAAACTTGCCTAAGTTTTGATCTTCTCGTCTTATGTAACACTTGCTTCCAAAAATCTTGAAGTGTTTTACAATGGTCGATCTTCCTTTCCAAAGCTCATATGGAGTCTTGTGATGGTTTACCCTCATTTGAGCCCTAGTGATTATGTATATTGTTGTGTTTACTACTTCTCTCCAAAATCCATCTGAGAGCTTAGACTCATTTAACATAGCTCTAGCCATATTCTCAATAGTCATGTTTTTCCTTTCAACTACCCCATTTTGTTGAGGATTTCTTGCTTTTGAGTATTCTCTCTTGATCCCATGTTGTTCACAAAACTCTACAAATTCATTTGAGGTAAATTCTCCTCCTCTGTCATATCTTAGACATTTAATCCTTTTTCCAATTTTATTTTCAACCAGTTCCTTAAATGCTTTGAATTTTTCAAAGGCCTCTGACTTCTCTTTCAGGAAAGCTACCCAAACCATTCTAGAGTAATCATATATAAACAATATAAAGTAGCTCTCACCCTGAATACTTTATGTTCTGGTAGGACCACATAGATCAGTATGTATTAGAATCAATGGCTCATATGACACATATCCTTTTGACTTAAAGCTTGTCCTAGTTTGCTTTCCATGTTGATAGGGTGCACATATTGTGCTTTAAGGTCTTCTTATTTTGGGTAAATCTCTGATAGCTTGTTTATTGCTTATGTTGACTATGTTGTCAAAATTCAAGTGACCCAATATTCTATGCCACAACCAACTCTCATATTCTTGTGATAGAAAGCACTTTTCCCCTTTGATATCACTAAGCATGTATATATTGTTTGGGGTTCTTCTTGCATTGGCAATGACTTTTCCAGTTTTTGATTTTCTTATCTCACATCTATCTGGGTGGAAAGTAACCATATACCCCTGATCACAAAGTTGACTTATACTTAGTAGATTATGTTTTAACCCTTTAACATACATCACATTTTTTATTTTTGTTTTCCCATTATCTAAACTTAGAGTTCCTCTTCCACCAATCCTTTTCGATCCATTATCACCAAAACTTACTGATCCTCTATTGGTTTCTTTTAGTACAATGAATTTGTCTTTGTCTCCTGTCATGTGACTAGAGAAACCACTATCAAGATACCATTGTTCTTATTTATCCTGAGCATGAAGGGCTATTTGAACTAACATTTATCTAGCCTTAAAATTTTCCCTTCCATATTTCCTAGTTGTTGAGATTATTTTTCTAGACTCAGAAAGTATCATTTTAAACCATCTAGCCTTGTGCCCAAAATTATTGCATTTGTAACATATAATATCATCAACCATAAGAGGTGTAAAATAATTGAAATTTCTATTGACATTGTTTCTTGCATGACTAATACAGTGTACAACTCTATGACCATATTTATTGCAAGAAAAGCAATGACCATGGAAGAAATTATGTAACCTGTTTGGATGCCTTTTATATTGTGGTGGAGTGCTTCTCCTTTTGTGATTAACTCTTATCCAAGGTTCTTCTTTGCTTTCTTCCTTTCTGATATCCTTAGCTTGCCTATATTTTTTTGAAGTTTCTGCTTCTTGAAGACTTGATTCCTTTTTCTATTTCTCATACTCTACATCTTGTAGTCCCTTGGTCCTTTCAACTTCATTCCTTAGACAATTTCTACTTCCAATATTTCACATTTTTTTTCTCTTGCTCTTAATAGATCTGTCATATCCTACTCAATTTTCTTTCCTTCTTCTACCCTTATCTTGAGTTCTATGAGATTTTGTAGAAGTTCCATCCTTGCTTCTTCATCCTCTTGAATTTGTTCCTTCAAGATTGAATTATTTTCTCTAATTCTTTGAAATTTTTTGAGAGCATAAAATAATTCCTCTTTCATATCAAACATAGTCTCCTCTTCATTTTCTAAAGTCATGTGTGCTTCTAATGGATCCTTCTCCAAGCTGTTAGTCTTTTCACGGAGAGACCCACTCTGATACCAATTGAAGAATATGTGCTTATACTGGAGGGGGGTGAATAGTATAAGATAAAAAAATTTGATTTTTAATACAAATAATAACATCAACAATATTAAAGTAGTAAACATCACACAAATCATCACACACATGAGAGACATGATTTTTACGTGGTTCACCCAATGTGGGCTACTCCACGGAGAAAATATTTCTTATAATTTTTTATCAAATAAATTCTCTTGGGAATCCTTTCCCTACAATGTTTATGGACCTCTTTCCAAAGGAGACACCAATCCCCTAATCAAGTTTGTGGATCTCTATCCACATGAGAACTCCTTTCTCCTCTTGCTTTGGTTGGATATCTTCTAGAAGAATTATTGCCCCACTACTCTAGCTAATGGATATCTATCCACTGAAGACTCCTGTCCTCACTGCCCTGGCTAATGGATCTCTATCCACTAGAGACTATCATCCTCTATACTCTATCACCTTCAAAGCTCTATCTCAAATCTACACTAAACATAGTCCTTCGCTCTAGCACAAATCTGCTCAATCTCTATCTCTGGTCTGACACAAACCTATCCTCAAATCTGCACCAAATTATGTCCTCTGATCTATCCTCAAATATTTGTCCTCAAATCTATCCTCAATCTGTATTGTAAGCTTTCACAAAAGCTCACACAAATATGTCCACAAGTCTTCTCAAAGACTTACCTCAAATATGCTCAACAAGTCCACACTTGAACTTGTCCAATCTCATAGAAACATAAAGAGAATTGTTAGAGACTCAATATGTTTCACACTTATCAACACTTAACCTCTTTCTCAAATCAATTCAAAATATGGAATAATTTGTTTCATAGAACTTGAACAATCACTTCACACATCCACTTGACTAGGCTCAACCAACTCTACTCAAC
Source organism: Wollemia nobilis (assembly GCA_028583015.1). Taxonomy (NCBI): domain Eukaryota; kingdom Viridiplantae; phylum Streptophyta; class Pinopsida; order Araucariales; family Araucariaceae; genus Wollemia; species Wollemia nobilis. The sequence goes on along the minus strand of JAQPPZ010003305.1, from coordinate 6,291,276 downwards.
TAATCACTTAATGAAATGATCCTTGCTCACAAACCCTAGTCCAAGCACATGAACACTCACTCAAAATATTTCCAACAATGCTTATCAACCAATATCACATAACAATGATACTCATGATATTTTAAAAACCCTATTTCAAGTTCTTCACTTAACCAATGGCTTCAACAAAAATTCTTATCAAATAAAGTTTTAACAACAAATATTTATTCTAGAAAACCTTGAAGCATTAACTCAACACACTCAATAAGGAAGCCTAATTAAGTACTTTTCACTCCAAATTTGTTTTCCAAAAAACCAACCAATCAACTCAACCATGGAATAATATGCCCATACCTTTTTCTTGATGTAGAATGATCTTCAAAACCTAGTATCAATTTTCACAACTTTCTTTGCCAAGTACAAAGGGTTAGATTACAAGAATTATCACCCTAAAAATTTTCACAATTTATCTCAAACAAAAAGTTAAATTAAATCCCAAATATAACTTATTTCTCCATCTCAATAATAAATTTCAACATCATAATTTTCATCAAAACCTCTTGTAAAATATAGCATAATTTCTAGTAATAACTCCTTTCTTAAATTGCAATTATCAAATAAAATAATTTATAAAATAATGCAACTTAATCAAGAAATTTGTTTACCATGGCCAAAAATTACCTTAACACATAGGTAAATAATCCAATTTAATTATCACATTATACCTCCCAATATACTCACAACAACCTTAGGGCAAACAAAAATTTAAACCAAAATTATTACCTTTTTCCTTAGTGGGTTTTGAACCCATGACACTGCCTCCTCAAGTGCCTTAGCCACTACCTTGGCTACCACATGAGCTAAGCACTCACATGTGAGATAAACTCCCCACATGATCTTTATCCTATCCGTTAGCATCAAAACCAAAATGAAAAGGGCTTCCTTAAAATTGTTGCCACCAAGTTTCAAACCCGTAACCTCCCTTATACAAGAGCCGAACCTTTTCCACCTGTGCTAGACATCGAATGGTGCTAGGATATTGGAACCTTATATTTTTGAATACCTTGGATCATGGTATTTATGTTGCACATGATTCTCTCTCTCTCCTCCATGCAATGCAGCACATTCGAATTTGAATTGCAATGTTACATCTTTTTAGGCCTTAGAAAAATCCATATATATATATATGTTTTCATTTATTCCTTCTTCACGTCATCGGGGATAATATCTTATTTGCACGTCAAAAAAAATGACATTTGGTATTATAATTTGAATAATATTTATTTATAAAATTCAAATTTAATTTTGAATTTAAATATTTATAAATTAAATATTAAATATTTCCATGGGCTTTTTAATTTGAAATTAAAGCCTCCTTGGTTTTTATAAAAAACCTGTTATATTATGCCCATTGTGGTTTTAATTAAAAACATTTTAATTTGCTTTCCATAATATTTAAAAATAAATATTATGAAGCTCCTTTACTATCAAAATTTTGTATTACTCCTTTTGGTATTCTGGCATCAATGGTGATTCACTCTTTGGCTTCAATGACAATTTCATGTCCTGACATCAATGACAACTCTGTGGACTCAAAATGTCCAACATATTTCTCCTTTTAAATAAATTTTATAATATAAATTTATTTCAACAAAAACATATAACACCCTTGGCACACCTTATTACTCCTTTTATAAACTTTAACCACTTAAAAAATCAAACACAATATAAAACATTGCATACCATTTTATCTCCCTTGTATAACTCGTAAACCCTTTTAAATATGCAATTTTAAATTAATAAAACTTTAGGAAATTAAAAAATTAACTTTCACCTTTGCAATTTTTGGATGCAACATTTAAACCTTAGCAATGTGAGTGCATACCTTACTCAATCCACCAAAAAGGCCTCAGTAGGTGTCAAACATGCAAATCCTTCCTTCCAAGCACCTTTACACAATGCACTCCCACCAAGTGGTCTATGTGCCTCCATGCAAATGGAAGGGCACATGTCTTCTCTTTGTCCCTATCTGATAGTGTAACCAAAAACCTTCTTTTCTTGCAAAATGAAGACTGTGTGAATCGAACCCTTAACCTTGCACCTGCATAGGTTTTAGCACAACCCCTAGCTACCAACCGTGCTACCCAGTACCTTGCAATGTAAAGTGGGCTCCCCACTTACTTGTTCCTAGGTCTGCCTCCTTAATGTTTTTAAAACACACGTGATTCTCCCTCTTTACCTTGCGCATGATTTTCTATAGCATTTGATGGATCGCATGGATAAAGTTTTGAAATAAAACTTACCCCTTTATATATGCAATGTGCCATGTACTCAAAACATCGATGATATTTTTAAATTTGATTTAATTTGAATTAATTAAAATTTGTGCCCTTATAACCCTAACCTTAGGGTTATTTAAATTAAATCATAAACTAATTTATAATTAAATTATTATAATTAATTTAATAACTCTTAGAGTTAATAAAATTAAGTTATAAATTAATTTATAATAAAATTATTATAATTAATTTAAATATTTAGGTCTTGACCTTAGACCTTTAATATTATAATAAAATATTATAATATTATTTTTCTTGGTTCTTCCTATTGTTCTTTAGACCTCATATGACCACCTTAATATTATAATAGAAGATATTATAATATTATTTCCCTTAGGCCTAAAAGCAATCTTTCTCTTGCACTACTTACTGAAACTAATTATTGACATCCTTCCTTTTGTCCTGCTCACTGAAACTGACTCTTGACATCAATGACAATAAAACCTACTCATATTTCTAACATATTGACCCTGGAGCAGCGATAACCATCATGCCAAAGACAATATGCAAAAACATGTGAATGGAGTATACAAGAAGGAGCCCAGGCATCTTGCAGTTGGATGGCACTCTTATCAAAATGGTGGGGGTGATTAAGGATATCCCAATTGTCTTACATAGTATACCGTAGATTACTATCATTCAAGAAGTTATTGTGGTAGACTTTGAACCATATTTTATTATTTGTTTATCTAGGGAGTTCATAGCCAAGTTGGGATGTTAGCTATCTTTGGACTATTCTCACCTAGAGATTTTGTTCAAAGGGAGAATAATACACATTTATAATGAGAATCCCTCCACATATCATATCAAAAAGATTGAATATAAAGGAAAATATGTAGAATCAATGAACATGGTTACTGAAGAGCTAGAGGATATGGATCTTATGGAGGAAGCCTTGGATGAGCTTCGATTAGAGGATAAGTTTTCTATGCTTGATTTAAATTTAATGATGGAAACTAAGATTGACTGCTATAATATCACTAATATTGAGAAGGGTCAAATGAAGGTGTCTGATGATCTAATTTCTAACCTTGACCAATTATGGAGAATGTACTTCAATGGTTCCAAATTCAAGAATGCTACTAGAGTTGGAGTGGTATTCATCTCTCCTTCAAGAATGCAAAAAACATACTCGTACTGGTTGACCTGGAGTTGTACAAATAATGTGGTCAAGTACAAAGCACTGTTCTTGGGTCTAAATAAAGTAGAGAAGCTCAAGATTAAACAATTGCAAATTTTTGGAGATTTTGAGTTGATTGTCAACTAGGTCATCAAAAAGTAAATTTCAAAGCAACACTACCTGAAGTTGTACCATAACAAGATATGGGATTGTTTTGAATCATTTGATGCATTAAATGTTCAAGCGATTTCACAAGAATGAAATAAGCATGTAGATATCCTAGCATCCCTTGGTGCAAATTTCTCTCCTATTGAGAGTGTGGTGCAAAATCCCAAGACTATAAGGTTGATTTATAGACCTTCAGTCACTGAAAAGAACATATACTAGCAAGTTTTTGATAATTATGAACATATTGTAAACTTTTTTATTAAAGAAGCTGGTAATGTGGAGTGGAGGACACTATATTAATATGAAACTAAAGGTTTAATATAGCTCAAAAATAATCACATCCCAAATATATTTATTACATGAGAGAGCCTCTTTGATCAGAGTGACAGGGTAGAGAAGCATAGGATCAAGGTGGATGAAAAGAGTATACTGAGATAAAGTTGGGACCTGACAAGATCATTAAATTTGGGACAAATTGCTCTCCAGAAGAGCTCAAGAACATTAAGAATATGTTCTCTAAATTTCTTGACTTTTTTGCATGGAGTTATCATGATTTGAAAGGGTATGAAAAAAATGTGATCCAACACACCATCAAATTACAAGGGGTGAAACCTTTTTGGTAGAAGAAAATACCTATTAATACAAATATTGAAGTGTTAATGAAAGTTGAACTACTGAAAATGTTGGAGGTAAAGATCATTTACCCCATCAAAAACTCTACTTGGATGGTGAATTTGGTTCTAGTAAAAAAAAAATGGAGATTTTTGTTTGTGTATATTTTTGCAATCTGAACCAGGCATATCTGAAAGACCATTATTCCTTATCGTAGATTGACCAGATTCTCTATGTTGTACCTAGAGCACATAGATTTTCATTGCTTGATGATTTATTTGGCTATACCCAGATCTGAGCAAGGGATGAGGACCGACATAAGATGACATTTACTACCAAGTGGGGCATTTTCACCTATCAAAGAATACATTTTTGTCTTTTCAATGCTAGAACCACTTTTCAAAGAGCAATGGATGCCACTTTTGGTGAGTTTCTAAATTGAATCATTGTGAGTTACCTTGATGATATGAATACTTTTTCACATTTTAGGGAAGAGCATGGGTATCATCTTAGACAAGTGTTTTAAAAGTATCAGGAGTTTGGTATCTCTATCAACCCGAAGAAATCCATTTTTGCTGTCAAGGAGGGAAATCTCTTGGGACACATGATTTCAAAATAAGGATTAGCCATTGATCCTGAAAGAGCTGAAGCTCTCTTAAAATTGTTGATACTAGCTAATAAAAAAGATATGTAGTAATTTTTTGGCCAAATTAATTTTGTCCAAAAATTCATCATTAAATTTGCTTAAGTGGTTAAGCCAATGATTGAACTCCTGAAGAAAAATATAGATTTCAAATGGACAGAAAAGAAGAGGCAGACATTCTAGGAAATTAAATAGAGGATAGTCCAAGCACTAGTGTTGATAAATCCAAACTATTCTAAGGATTTTATCCTTTATGCAATGGGTGAGCAAGAAATTTATACCACTGTGCTTACTAAAGAACATTTTCTTATACTAAGAGGGGGGGTGAAAAGTATAAGATATTTTTGTTTTGCTTTTTAATCCAAATAATAGCATCAGCAATATTAAAGCAGTCAACATCACACAAAGCATCACACACATGAAAGACATGATTTTGCGTGGTTCACCTAATGTGGGTTACTCCATAGAGAAAATAGTTTTTATAAATTTTCTCAAATAAATTCTCTTAGGAATCCTTTCCCTACAATATTTATGAACTTCTATCCAAAGGAGACACCAATCCCCTTGATCAAGTTAGTGGATCTCTATCCACAAGAGACACCAATATCCTAACTTTTCTCTGTCTGGTGATCCTCTAGAAGACCTCTACCTCCACTGCCATTAGCAAATGGAACTCTATCCACAGAAGATACATGTCCTCCCTAATCTATCTAGAGACCTATGTCCTCAACTCTGTCACCTTCAAATCTCTATCACAAATCTATACTAAACATAGTCCTTCGTTCTAGCAAAAATATTTCCTCAATATCTATATCTAATATGGCACAAACCTATCCTCAAATCTGCACCAAAATTTATCCTCAATCTTTGTCCTCAATCTCTATCCTCAAATCTATCCTTAATATCTATCCTCAATATTTGTTTTCAAATATTTCCTCAATCTGTATTGTAAGCTTCTACAAAAGCTTACCCAAAACTATCCACAAATCTTCTCAAAGACTTGTCTCAAATATGATCAACAAGTCCACACTATAACTTGTCCAATCGCATAGAAACATAAAGAGAATTTTTATAGACTCAATATGTTCTATACTCATCACAATGTCAATCACTTGCAATCACTCTTTTATCATATAAACATATAGATAATTGTTAGAGACTCAATATGCTTCACACTCATCAACTCTCAATATCTTTCTCAAATCAATAGAATAATTTGTTTTATGGAACTTGAAAAATCACTTCATACATCCACTTGACTAGGCTTAACCAACTCAACCAATCACTCAATGAAATAATCCTTACTCACAAACCCTATTCCAAGCATATTAACACTCACTCAAAATATTTTCAACAATGCCCAACAATAAATCTCACATAACAATGATACTCATGATCTTTGTAAATCCTAGTTCAAGTTCTTCACTCAAATTAATCACTTCAACAACAATTCTTATAAAACAAGGTTTTATTAACAAATCTCAATTCTAGAAAACCTTGAAGCATTAATTCAAAACACTTTCAATAATGCAAACCAAACAATCCTTTTCACTCCAACCTTTCATTCACAATTTCCAACAATCACTCATTAGGAAGAATATACCCATACCTTTTATTTGATGATGAAGGTACCTCAAAAATCTACCACAACCACAAACACTTCTTTTCCAAGCTCAAGAAGGTTAGAAGATGATAAACTCTCTCAAATATGCAATGCAAATATCAAAACACACATACACATTATCAATCCATGTTGAAGAAATTATCCATCAACATATACAAAAATAATTGACCAAATACACCTTATAATATCCCAGATAAAATAATATCCAATACCAAAAATAATGTCAATAAAATCACCTTCTCAAAATAACTCAATGGCAAGAAGTCCTCTCAAAATTTAACCAACACTTTAATCTTCAAACCAATATGTCATAAACACTTTATTTAAAAATAAAGCTAACTCCTTATTCCTCCAATTAACCAAAATAATGATTAATTAAAATACTTTTTATCTACCATTTTAACTCCCTAGGACCTCATGTAAAAACCTTAGGCATCACAAAATATATTAAAACATTTATTACCTTTGCCTTGATGAGACTCAAACTCACGACGCCGTCTCTACTAGTGCCCTAGCTGTGGCTCCAATTATCATGTGAGATAGGTGATAATTTAGGGATAAAAGAGTACCATGTGTTCTATATTACTCCCATTTTGTGCCTATGCCAAAAAATCATGTGTCGCTTTCTTCGATGCTTCAAACACAACACACTAAATGCTACTGCCACGAATCGATCACGGATCACTCCATGTCCAAATTTCTTGGCACTAGACCACTTGCCACTAGGCCATGCTACCTAGGTGGATATGGGTTTTTAGTCCTCAATGATCTTATCCCTTTCGCTGGCACTGAAGACAAGAATCTTGTCTTCTTCCTCGCACGAATTCTCTTCAACACATGCTTGCCTCTTTTACTTTTTTGAACGAAGGATGATTTGAATGCCACTAAGGCATATAGTTTATATATCATTTTCCACCTTAAAATTGAACATCGGTGCCTTTGATTTTAAATAATTAATTTATAAATTATTTAAATTCTTTAGAATTTAAATATTATAAATTAATTTTTAAATCCTTTTGGCTTTATTAAGGACTAAAGCCTTCTTTTTGTTTTACCACTTTGTATGAATAATATTTATTTATAAAATTTAAATTCAATGTGAATTTAAATATTTTATAAAATAAATATTAAAATTTCCTTGGGATTTTTATCATGAATTTAAAAGCTTCCTTGGGTTTTTATGAAAAACCTCTTATTTTTGCTCATCCATGGTCTTAATAAAAACCCTTCTACTTATGCTTCCACATAATATTAAAAATATTATGAAGCTATTTTGCATTAACCTTTGCATTGTTTCTTTTGAACTTTTGACATCAACTATAGCTTATTCCTTGACATCAATGACAACTTCATTCCTTGACATCAATGACAACTTTGACTCAAAATGTCAAACAATGTGCCCCTTTGTCATTGATGGCAACCCAAATTATTTTTACCAAAAACTTAACCTTTTTCTTTGTTATGCTTCCCCTGGTACAATGATCTCCTTGGTTCAATTCTCTTTTCAAATCTCTCATCTTTTCTCAAATACCAACTCTCTCCCCTTACTCAAATCTCTCCCCTTTTAACATCAATGGCAAAGGGTCACCTTTGGGGCTCGAGACTAAGAATGAGTCTCTTAGCTTAGCCCCTCCCCCACCTCCTCTTGAGGTGGTTAATTTTGGGGTGGGAGTATTACTCCAAATTTCCCTCAAATATACTCAAATTTCTCCTTTTAAAATGGTTTGGTAAAAATATCTACTATTTGCTCCTTTGTAGTAACATATTCTAACCTGACCTATTTATCTGTCACCTACTCTCTCAGAAAATGATACCTGATTGGAATGTAATTTTTCCTGAAGTGCATCATTGGATTATTTGAGATAATTATAGCACTTGTATTATCACATAATATGGGAATAGGATGATCATGTTTTACCTTGAAGTCTTCTAGAGTTTACTTCATCTATAATACATGTGTTCAACTGGCTACTACTACAATATATTCTACTTATACTGTAGATAAGGATACTGAAACCTATTTCTTACTTAACCAAAATACTAAACAATATCTAAGGAAGAATTCTCCCCCACTTGTACTTTTTCTATCATCAATACTTCCAACCCAACCTGCATTTGTATATGCTATAAGTGTGAAACTATCTCTTTTAGGATACCAAAGCCCAAAATACATAGTTCCTTTTAGATACCTAAGAATTCTTTTTACTGCTGCCACATGTTTTTCCTTAGGTTTTGCCTAAAACCTTACCACTAGACCCACTAAATGCACTATGTTTGGTCTTGTAGTTGTAACATACAACAAGCTACAAATCATGGATTTGTATAATCTCTTGTTTGCCTCTAGAGATTCATCATCCTTACTTAACTTGCATACTATGACCATTGGGGTGCTTACTAATTTACAATATTCTATCCTAAATTTCTTTAGCATCTCTTTTATACACTTGGTTTGTGAGAAAAATACTCCTTTATTTGATTGTGAAATCTGAAGCCCAAGAAATAAGGACAACTCACCAAGTATAGACATTTTAAATCCATTTTGCATGTTCTTAGAAAATTCTTTACACATCTTATCATTGTTTCCCCCAAAAATGATGTCATCAACATAAACAACCATAATTAGTAGATCATTTCCTTCATTTTTGATATATAAATTACTATCTACTATTCCTTTTTTGAATCCTTGTTCTTGAAGATACTTATCCAACCTTTAGTACCATGCTCTCAGAGCTTGCTTTAGACCATACAGTGCCTTTTTCAATATATATGCATGATTTGGTTTATCTGCTAATATGAATCCCTCTGGTTGTTCAATATAAAATTATTCTTATAGAAAACCATTTAGAAATTCTGACTTAACATCCATATTATATACCTTGAAGTTTTTGAAACTTGAGAAGGCTAAAAAAATTCTTATGGTTGAAGAACACAAGCTTATACTAAGAGGAGGGGGTGAATAGTATAAGACCACTTTTTACTTTTCTTTTCCAAATAGTATTAATCAATATACTCAATGAAAATATAAATAGCAATAACCAAATCAATGCATAAATCATAACACACAATAGAGACACCAATTTAACGTGGTTCATCCAATGTGGGTTACATCCATAGAGAATCTTTCACTAAATTTTTTGAATCAATATCTTGGGAATCCTTTCCTTATTACAATGTTTATGGACCTTTTTCCAAAGGAGATGTTGATCCCCTAAATATGGTTTATGGATCTCTATCCATAGGAGAACTCCATCTGCTCTACTCTGGCTGGTGATCCTCTAGAATACTATTTCATCCACTACATTGGCTTGTGGATATCTCTCCACTGAATACTCTTGTCCCCACTCAAAAGACCTATCTTCATTGCCCTAGATGATGGATATTTATGCACTAGATACTATTGTCCTCTTTGCTTTGTCATCTCAAAATATTTATCTCAATTTTGTACTAAACATAGTCTAATCAGTCTAGCACAATTATGCTTGACTATTGTACTAAACACAGTCCAATCGATCTACCACAAGTCTGCTCAACAAGTCCACTCAAATATGCACTAAACATAGTCCATTTGGTATAGCACAAATATTATCAACCCTTGTACTAAACATAGTCTAGTCGGTCTAGCACAAGTCCACTCAAATCTACACTAAACATAGTCCAGTCGATCTAGCACAAATCTACTCAATCTCTCTCTCTAGTCTGGCACAAACCTATCCTAAAATATGCACCAAAATATACTCTCAAATCTACACTAAACATAGTATAGTCAGTCTAGAAAAAATATTATCTTCAATATCTATCCTCAAGCATTAACTCAAGGCTTGACTCAACTTTGTTGGATCTGCCCCAAACCTTAACTCAAGGTTTGAACAAATCAATCAACTTTGCTCTCAAGTCTTCTCAAAGACTTGTCTCAAATATTCCTTGCAATATTCCACAAAATCACACACCAATATGTCCACAAGTCCTCTCTATAACTTGCTCAAATATGGTCTATAAGTCCTCTCTAGAACTTGTTCAAATATGCTCTACAAGTCCTATCTAGAACATGCTCAAATCTACTCTACAAGTCCTCTCTAGAAATTGTGCAAATCTGCTCTACAAGTCCTCTATAGAACTTGTTCAAATCTGCTCAATAAGTCCTCTCTAGGACTTAATCAAATATGTATTGTAAGATTCCACAAAATCTCACACAAAATTAGTCCACAAGTCTTCTCAAAGACTTGCCTCAAATATGCTTAACAAGTCCACACAGAACTTTTCCAATCTCATAGAAGCATAAAGATAATTGTTAGAGATTAAATATGTTATATCCTCAAATTAATGTCATAGAAGCATAAAGAGAATTTTTAGAGACTCAATATGTTCTATTCTCATAACTCAATCTCTTTCACAACTCAAATCATAATATAGAATAGTTTGTTTTATGGAACTTGAATAATAACTTCATACATCTAATTGACTAGGTTCAATTAACTCTACTCAACCAATCACTCAAGAAACAACCCTTTATTACAAACTCTAGTCCAAGCATGTATCATCCAACTCAAAATATTTCTTGCAATGCTCAAAAAACAATTGCGCATAACAATGATACTCATGTTCTTTTCAAACCCTAGTTCAAGTTATTTCCATAACAACTCACTTCAAAAACAATGCTCATAAATCAATATTCACATAATAATGATACTCATGTTCTTTTCAAAACCCTAACTCAATTTCTTCACACAACCAATGCCATCAACAACAATGCTTACAAAACAAGGTTTTAATCACAAAAATCAATTTCAGAAAAACTTGAAGCATTAATTCAAACAATTTTGAAAAGTAAACCCTAATCAAATCCTTTTCACTCCAAAATTTATTTTCAAGAAAGCTAATAAACCAACTCAACCAAAGAAAAATTTACCCATACCTTTTTGTTTGACATGGAGTTGATCTCACAAGTCTGCCACACTCACAATTACTTCTTTGCCAATCTCAATAAGGGTTAGAAGATAATTTTCTCAACAAAACATAACACAAAAATAATATCAAAATTACACCTTATCACTCCAACTTGATTAATAAAAAACACCCTCACAATAATCACAAAAACCCTTAATTCAAATTAATACAATACCCACAAATTCTTAATCCTCCAAAAATCAATATAGCAATTTAAGACTTTATTAAAAATTAAAACCAAAAATCCTCTTATAGCTCCAAATGATAATTCTCAACAACCACCACTTTTCTACAAAGCAACCTTACCAAAAAATTCCATTAATCAAACCTTATACCTCCCAACTTAGGCAAATAATTAAAATTAAAACCAAAAATATTACCTCACCTTCAGAGGGAATCGAACCCTCAATCTTACCCCCAATGTGCACCTTAGCCATGTCCAACATTGCCACATGATCCACACACTCATTTGTGATTAATGAAGCACCACATGCTTCTTAATATCCTAACACCTTCCACCTTGGGCAAAATAATGTGTGTCGTGGGTGCCTTAACCAACACAACTCATGATGCACACGCTAAGATTTGAACATAAACCCTCTCACAAGCCAGCACTTTTGCACTTCCTAAAATACCACTAGGTCATGTTGTCCTATGTTGCTTCAAGGATTAAAGCTTCCTCCCTTAAATGCTTCGCTGTCACGACTTTCACAAAAACTCACGAGCTCTTATCTTTGCATGCCAATATTTTAATTTCAAGCAAGGATAATTAATTTGGACTTTGGGCATTGTATTTATATGCTTCCTCCATTACTTTGAAGATGTTGATGCTCTCCATGTTATTTTCCATGATGTTGGCAAAAATTATAAATGCTTCGAATGCATTTTGTCTTAAACACAACCTTTGGCTTTATAAAATATGTTTAAACTTTATAAAACCCACTTTGCATTATAAAATATTATAATGAGAATTATAAATATTTTAGTTGGGTTTTCACCACATCACTCTGATATTATAATAACCATTATTATAATATTATACCTTTGATAAATTATCTCCTTCTCACTGTATTCCATGTTGTAAATAATATTTATTTATAAAATTTAAATTCTCACTGAATTTAAATAATTTATAAAATAAATATTATAACTCCTTTTTAACTTCTATTTTCTATACTGATTCTCTTGATATTTAGCCTTCTTCTTAGATATCAAATAACCATTTTTATCCCATTTTTTTTCTACTGAATTCCTTGATATTAATTATGACTTCATCTGGTGACATCAATGAAAATTTTGACTTAGGGACTCAAAATGTCCAACAATGGCTTCAAGCCATGCAACTGGAGCAAATGTTTTATCAAATTTAATTCTCTTTACCTGTGCATAACCTTTGCATACTAACCTTGCTTTATTCCTGACCACCTATCCATATTCATTTAACTTATTTTTTAATACCCATTTTGTGCCAATCATATTTTTGTCCTTTGGTCATGGAACAAGTTCCCAAGTCTTGCTTTTCTCTATCTAATCTAATTCCTCATCCATTGCCTTAACCCAAAAATTATCCTCACTTACCTGAGTGAAGTCTTTTGGCTTAATATTGGATAGCAAAGAAAAATTTAGTTGTTGAGATGGTGTTATTATCCTTCTCCTTGTCCATCTTTCATCTTTTTCTCAATTAATTGCTCTTTTGGATGATGCTTATGTACATATCTATATGGAGTTTTAGGAAGAAGTATTTGTGTTTCTTCTTTTTTTTCATATGATTTCTCATGAAACTCCTCTTGACAACTTCCATCTATCAATACACAATTTGTTGAACTGGTTCTCTTGAATCTATCTTCTCATCAATTGTTATATTTATGCTTTCTATAATAGTATGTGTTCTTTTGTTTAAGCATCTGTAGGCTTTAATCCTTGTGGAATAACCAAGAAAAAATCCATTATCACATATTGGATTGAACTTGCCTAAGTTTTGATCTTCCCATCTTATGTAACACTTGATTCCAAAAATCCTGAAGTGTTTTATAGTGGTTGGTCTTCCTTTACAAAGATCATATGGAGTCTTGTGATGGTTTACTCTCATTTGAGCCATAGTCATTATGTATACTGTTGTTTTTACTGCTTCTCTCCAAAAACCATCTGAGAGCTTAGACTCATTTAACATAGCTCTAGCCATATTTTCAACAGTCTTGTTTTTCCTTTCAACTACACCATTTTGTTGAGGAGTTCTTGTTGTTGAGTATTCTCTCTTGATCCCATATTGTTCATAAAATTGTACAAATTCATTTGAGATAAATTCTCCTCCTCTTTCATATCTCAGATATTTAATCCTTTTCTAGTTTCATTTTTAACTATTTCCTTGAATGCTTTAAATTTCTCAAAGGCCTTTGACTTCTCTTTTAGGAAATCTATCCAAACCATTCTGGAGTAATCATCTATAAATAATATAAAGTAGATCTCATCTTGAATACTTTGTGTTCGAGTAGGACCACACAGATCAGTATGTATTAGACTCAATGGATCATATGACATATATCCTTTTGATTTAAATATTGTCCTAGTTTACTTTCCATGTTGATAGGGTGCACATATTGTGCCTTGAGGTCTTATCTTGGGTAAATATATGTGTAGCAACCCCAGGATGCATGCACCACCACTTTCTACTCTACTTGCAATGTTATTAAAAACCCAAGATGAAATGGAAGACAATGAAAAAGCATATAACATGAAAATAACAAATATGGATCTTTTTATTTGTATTGAAACTCGATTACATGTCGGTCCCTCTTAGGGATACCCATTTTGATATAATAAGGTTAAAAATAGGCAAAGAGTGCCCCTTTTGTGAAGAGGTGGTGCATTATAAAGGCTTCCTAGTTTCGCACACAAAAATGTATGAGGGCTTATAGATGCCTCCTCTAGGTATGTTTCCTAGAGTGATCCATTTTGCTCTTGTATGTTGCAAACTTCGTCTGATAAACCTGTGGCCCTTGCTCTCATTGCCCCAAAGCTATGGGTCAAAGCTTGTATCTGATGTTGAAATAATGGTTGCTATGCTCTTAAATCCTTTAGGGCTTCGTTGTACACATGATCTCCAAGGGAACTCTCCAATTCTAGAAATCTCTCCTCAATAAAAGTTGTCTCGATGATCTATGTCTCTATCTCCATTTGTGCTCTTGGTCTTACACATTTTATAGTGTGAAACCCTAGGTCTATGTCCAAGCCCTAGGAATGAATTTCTCATGTGTAGTGCAAGTTAGAATGAGAAGCTTTTATCCCTTGTCTATGTTTGAAGGCCAGCTAACTAAAATATAACTGCCCACTTGAGTCTCCTATGCAAACTGGTCGTTCTTTGTATATGCTTGGAAGTTAGTTAACTAAATTTTAAATGCAAAATCAAGTCTCCTATGTGAACTGGTCATGAAAATAAATGTAAATTTACTCATGCTCACCTTTATTACATGCAAACTTCCACTTCCACCTATGATTAGGCCTATTTTTTGGTAAAACTACTTCTTATGGCTTAGTTGTTGTCAACTGCAGTGGCTAAGATCTGGTCATTGTTGTCTATAGTGGCTAAGGTTTGGCCGCTCTAGGCTTGAGTGACTAGGATCTGGCTACTCTTGGCTTGCGCGGCTAGGCTTGGATGTCTTGAAAAGGCCCCAAATGAGTGGTTAGAACCATTCTTGATGCTTGGAAAGTCTAATATTATGTCTTATGATCTTATGTGTGTGCCTATGTGAGCAGCTCCCATAAGAATGACACGATTTAGGTGTCTAGAGATACCCCTTTTTGTGATGTGTTGTGTGTAAAACACAACACTGAGCAAAAATGTAAATTGATTTGTTTGTAGGGTGTATGGTGATCAATGGTTTGATCAATGTCGGATGGCCCAATCATGGAATATGGCATGCATCCCTTGAATCATTGCCTCAATGTTTGAAGGACTTAGCTCAGTGGATTTTGTATGTTAAATTGCACTCATTCCTCAAAATCAATTGGGTAGCTTTAGCTGCTACAACAATTCTAATCGGTAGGAAAGCTACAATTGAAGATGTCATGTATACTTACGTTCCTAGAAAACAGGGGAAATTTGTGATTATTGTATGCAATGATTCATAGTACAAACATGATTTTGTTATGATAAAGTGATATTTTATTGATTTTGATTATGATTATGTTGAATTTTTGAACTACTTCTTCACACAATGAATTGGTGAAGAAATGACAATGAATGAAGCGACAAGTCACTTGACCAATATGACTAATCTGGTTCATTTCTAGCATTTTTTGCTTTTAATGGGCAATCCCACATCCAAGTGTGATTCCAATTGTTTATGATGATCATCCATCCTTATCCCGAGGAGAAGTCTAGCTATCAATAATCTTCTTAGGGAGTTAGGATGAGTGATTATATTTATGTTTGGATTGTATCACTTTGACTTAATGTTTTTGATTTCATAGGGGAATTAGGATGATCCTTTCACACCCATGAAGAAATCCGACCATCTTGGTCTTCTTCGGGATTGAAGGGTGGCACATCATAATTCCAAAATGAGTTGTTTTTTTCCCCAAGTGGCATTATGGTTATCTACTCATCTGATCGAAATACATGGAGTGCAAATCACTACAATCACCAAGTTGATAGAGTAAATAACTGGGTACGAGGCCTACCTGATATTGTGCTTTTATGTGAGTTTTTTGTTATTTTGAACATTCAGATGATCTTAAACCATCAAAGTGTGTTTATTTGTTGTTTTTGAGATCTCTCAAGGAGAAATTCCCTTGTTTTGATATGTGGATCTGGCCACTGTCAGGTCCAATGGCCTTTGAGTTCCTACATGTGGTCACTATCGCCTTGAGCAACCAAGAATTTTGGGCTGCTGACATCAACAGTGGCTAAGGTGTAATTAAAGAAACATAAATTTACATTTTCTAGGGTTTGACCTTTCACTTTCACTATTGAAGTTTCACTTTGGGAGCTCTAGTGTGATAGCGATAGTTGCAACTTTGGAGTTTGTTGGCATTGAGTACATGGCTACGCAGGGTGAGACATCAGTTATTGGAGGAGCCAAAGCTTCTCGGGTATTTCTATTTCTAAACCCTAACCCTCTTTTCTCTTGTTTGAGTAAAATTGAACATCACTAAGTAATGGGTAAAATGAACCTCACTAAGCATTTTGGTGATGAATAAACTCATTAGTTAGGCTTAGCTTACCTATTGCTATGGTGGATTAGTCCCCATTTTTGTTCTCATTGCTTTGCCTTGGTAGTTTATAGCCTAGGGTTCCCAAGTTTTCTGCTTTTCCACTTACTGCTAATATGTTAACCATTTTTAAACTTAGCTTAGTTTTTGATGCCTGAGTGGGAATTTGCTTTCTATTTTTTTTTCCCTCCCTTTTGTGTTTTTTATGTCATTTTGCAATTTTTATTGATTTTTTCATTTATGTTGGCCAAGGTTTCATGGGTTTTCTGTGTCGCCCCTTGGTCGCTGTCGCTCAAAGTGGTCGATTTCGAGCCGTTGTCGCTTAGAGCGGCCATGTTTGAACCCCAACGATCAAAATTTTGATCTTTGGGTCTTGGCCGCTATTTTCTTCAGCGGCCAAGTTTTGACCGTTGTAGGTGACAGTGACTAAACCCTTAGCCATATTTTCTTACATTTTTTTTGCTATTTGTTGGATTTTTATGGTATATTTGATTTTATTTTTTTTGAAATTTTTGAATTTTTGATTTGTTTTATTAGGTGCAATCTTGTCCTTTTGCTTAGAATTAGAATAACCCATACTCTTTTGCATCGTTTTCATGTTTATTATGAATTATGCCTTAAATGCATTGTAGTTATGTTTTATCTTTCTTCTTATTTGCTTAGATCCTTACTACTTAGGCTCAGGACCCAAAGCTCCTACTTGACCTACTTCCTAGCATTGATGATATGGACTGGGCATGGTTCAAATCCCATGGGTTATAATATGTCATTAGGATACCTTACATCATGGCATATCAGGTTTACCTTATGTCTCTAGCCCATCACTAGGACTCATGGACTAATACCTTCCACCTCTCGATTGACGAGATGACCATTACATTGGAGGATGTATATAGGATCTTTCGAATTCAATCTGATGGGTGGCCATTGTCTCTTCGGACACTAATGATCAGGTGGTTGTCTTCACTTAGGTGTTTATAGGGCACTCTACGAATGCTCTCAAGGACACCAAGTATGAAGGAGTGTCCATCAATTGCTGGCACTAGGAAGGTATCTTTACGATGAGGCATGTTGTATTGCTGATGGTGATTAGCAATGTTCTTATCCCAGACTACTTAGGTTTGAGGTTCTCATGGAACCTTTTGGTGGTTGTGCAGGATATATTAGATAGTGAAGAGCATATCATCTATGCATGGGGTAGATCGATATTGTCTTAGTGTTATGATGAGTTGTACCACATCCGTCGATGAGGATGTTTTAGCATTACCTATAGCTTGCTCCTATAGGTTTGGGGATAGGAGCATATTAGGGTAGATTTTCCTAAGGGGCTCCCAATAGAGATTACAGTGATTGATGCTCGGACATAATGCTATGCTGCTAGATGGTCTCAATAGGATTAGGAGTGCAAGAGCCACAATTTTTTAGGGGATCTATCCCATTACACTGATGCTTTTACTAAAATTTTGGTCAGAGATGTCGTATGGCACCCTTACCATGAGTTTCCTGCTTGGGATGATCCAACTAGCTTTACTACCAGGACATAGTATGAGTGATGGCTCGTTGATCATAATATTACCATCTGGGAGTACTTCTACTCTCGGGTTCTTCATCAGTAAGGGTTGTAGTAGGATGTGTCTTTGGTATCATTCTTGTATAGGTACCTCATAGCAGAGAAGGACCTACGTCCATGGTAGATTACAGAGCTTTCAAATGAGAAGTATGCCTCAAATTTTGACCCTAGAGTGGCTAGAGGATTTACAAAGGCATACACTCAGTGGTGGGGTGATCAAATATGGCATGGTGTTAGTAGCCTAGGGAACAAGGATGATGGCAGGGGTGATGGTGCAGATTCAATCGGACACAGAGTCTAAGCCAAGACTGAGGTATGGGGCCAGCTAGTAGAGAAAGTGGTAGTGGAGGATCTTGATGTTCCTAAGGAGGAGGAGGAGTTAGAGCCTAAGGAGAGAGACTCTCCTTTGAGAGCACAAATGTATGAGGTTGATGTTGTGCTTCAAGTAACTAAGATCCAGGTACAATGGTGATATGCTACCATTGATCAACTCACAACATAGATACAGGCTCTGTTGGCTACTATTGAGGGTGGAAATGCTAGGATGCAGTTTGTTGTTCCTCCTACACCATAGGAGGTTCCAGTGGTAGGTTTAGGAGTAGATGTGGGACAACTTCAATATTTGTTGGATGAGCATGAGGAGCATATCTGAGGACTTGTGGATCACATCACCATTATTTAGATGCAGCTCATGAGGTATGTGATTATTCCTAAGGATCAACTGGTGTGGGTGGTTCATAGGTCAGTGGGTGCTCTACCTCAGGGTAGTCTTCCACCTATTCTAGCTAGAGGATCTGAACTCAGACAGAGAGACCGACAGGCTCACATCATTTGACTTGTGACACCACCACAGGGGGAGGTGGCACTAGATGAGGGGATGCAGGGGTCTTAGGCCCGGTATTTGATTGATGTTTCATTTGGTCCTTGATTCATTTTTGAGGTTGACTAACCTATATGACTATAGCCCATGGGAATTTTTGTACATCCATTGGACTTGACACACATACTTTTATGATAGCTTTGCATTATGACTTATTACATGTATCATTTATTGCTCATGTTTTTGTTATTATTTTATTTTATGATATGATGTGATGGTGGTATTATGATGATTTTATGAATATGTTAGATGATGGATGATATTGAAAATGCTTAGATGGATGTGTAAATTTTTATATGATTTGACGATATGTTGTGATGTATTTTGATGATGAATTTATGATTGTATGCAAATGGATATTGCCTGTATGTTTTATGATGTGCTTTATGATGTGATGATGAACAATTAATGAATTATGTTTGTGGATATGATGTTATTGCTAATTGCATGTTTTAAATTTGCTTTAATTGTATGCATCTAACTTATGTTATGGGATGGCATAAATGAACTTGTATGATCTAATCACTTAAAACATACGGAATGCATATGTTATTGAAAATATTAATGGGTGATACCATAGAAAGTAAAAATATAATCATGAATTTAAATAATAACTCTTATCATAAGAATTTATTAAGTATTCATATATGAGATGTAATGGTGTGTAAATCAAATTTTCTATAAGATTCTATAAATTAGGGGGTATCAACATAGTAGGACAGATACCGTGTATATATTATAAATAGTATATATACGGCCACTAACTACTTTATATATTTTAATTTATAGAAAATTATTAATAAAGTGATGGTGTGAATGATGTTATGATTTGTTTCTAGGTAAGAATTTTTGGGGCTTTCCAGAGATTCAAACACTCTAGTTACCCTATCAACCTCTATCTACTGACCACTTAGATTTTTGAAAAGTAAGGCTTTTACCATGGACCTAGTTTTTTATGATCTCTATGTGTGCATGTGATTTTATATTTTGAGGTAGAACTCAAGCATTTCCTTCGATGTCAGGCGGGATTCATTCAGCCCATTGCTAATATCAAGGATCCTCAAGTGTTCATATCATCCTTATGTTGGACTTAGTTGGACTATACCACTAGGCAATATTGGGTTACCTAAGCTAGCTCATCCACATTCAAACATTTATCTACACAAATGCATGAAATAATTGTGGTAGAAATATCGTCATGTGTAAGGATTTCTCCTTCCGATTTTGTACAATGCTGAGAATTCCAAGGATTCAAGCTTTATTCCCTTTTGGCTTTGGATATTTGCTCATATGTAGTGATGAAAATAAATTTTTATTTTGATTTATTTTGATTTCGATCACTGTTTATTTTGCTCATATGTAGTGATGAAAATCACTGTATATTTTTTATTGATTTTTTCTTTGAGCTATGATTTTTTTTGAATTTATGATTTATGTATCGGATTATTGCTTTGAAATTTGGGCTGTATGCTTGGCCTTTTGAATATGTACTTTGCTTTGGGATTTTGCTTATTTTGTTTTAAGCAAGGGATTTGGATAGGGTAAAGCTTGTCCTTTTTCCAATTCTCAGCACCTTTAAACCGGTTGCATAGGGGGATAAGCAAGGAAAATCCTTTTTTCTTAAGGTAACCTAGACCGCTTTTTTAGCTTTTATATTTTCCTTGTACTAGCTAGGATTTTAGTGTTTCAATTAGTTACGTGATCTTGAATATCCAAGGCATTATCATAGCTAGACCTTACCTTCTACTAATCAATTTTTTTTTCCTCAAAAGTTGATAAGATCACTAGGTGTGGTTTATTAACCGAAAAAATCTTAGTATAATTATGTATAGCAATAAATGATGGCTGTGTTGAAAAACACAATTACACACATGTATTAATGGAGGTGTGGATTTGAATAATTTTTGCGACAAAATATGGTATCACTTTTAAGGCTCTCATGTCATATGCAATTGTAGTGGATATTAAAATGCAATGCAATGATGTGGATGCAAAATGTGAAATGTAATTGTTTTTGTATTTTTGATTTTTATGTTGTTTTTGTACTTTTTGTTTGATTTTGATCGAAGGGCTTATTATGCCTTTGGCGCTTTTTGGTTTTTAACCAAGTAGCATGAAGTACCCTTGGAGATTTTTGAATTGATTTTGACCAAGCGGTTTGTATACCCTTGGAGCATTTTGAATTGATTTTGACCAAGCAGCTTGAATGCCCTTGGAGCCTTTGAATTGATGTTTGACCAAGCGGTTTGAATACCCATGGAGCATTTTTATTTTATTAAATTTGACCAAGTGGTTTGAATACCCTTGGAGCATTTTGAATTGATGTTTGACCAAGTGGTATGAATTACCCTTGGAGCCTTTGAATTGATTTTTGACCAAGCGGTATGAATTACCCTTGGAGCATTTTGAATTGATGTTTGACCAAGCGATATGAATTACCCTTGGAGCCTTTGATTTGATTGGATTTTACCAAGTGGTTTGAATACCCTTGGAGCATTTTGAATTGATGTTTGACCAAGAAGTATGAATTACCATTGGAGCCTTTGAATTGATGTTTGACCAAGAGGTATGAATTACCCTTGGAGCCTTTTATTGTATTTTTGAAATTTTATGTTTTTATGATTTGTTTGTGTTTTTGACATATTTGAATGTTTTTGAATTTTATGACATATTTGGATGTTTTTGTATTTTATGAAATATTTGAATGTTTTTGAATTTTATGTGTAAAATGCCTTTAAGTGAATGATATTGAGAGGCTCAGGCTCCTCAACACCATCTAATGATATAAGGCAATATGCTCCAGGCTCAACTCTCTATGAAATCATGTATGGGCCTATCTAGTTTACCATGAACTTATCTCACAGATGCAGCAACAAATTCAAATTCTATTGGTTTTATTTGAGCACTAGATCTCCAACCTTGAATTCCCTTAAGTGGACTTTGCTATTGTAGGCTTGCACAAGGTGATCTTGGTAAACATGAAGATGCTCTAAAGCATTGAATCGACGTTCATCAAGAAGCATCAACTAATCAAGGTGGCCTTGCCGCACGACATCATCATCTATGAAGTCCTTTAATGCTATGCATAGAGTCAAAATTTCCAACTCTAGTGGCATGATGGCCTTAGTGCCATATACTAGTAAAAATGGTGTTACCCCAGTGGGCATCCGTATACTAGTCCTGTATGCCCATAGTGCAAGAGGTAACTGCATGTGTCAATCCTTGTGATTGTCTTGCATCGTATTCCTCAAAATGAAGACTATTATTTTGTTTGATGCTTCTGCTTGCCTGTTTACTTATGGGTAATAAGACATCGAAAAAAATTGTTGAATGTGGTATTTGTTCATTAAAGCATGCACATTTTTGTTCTTGAAATATGGCTCATTATCCGATATTATCTACGAAGGGATCCCAAAATGACTTATGATATTGTGGAGTATAAACTCCACAATCCTTGGTCTAGTATTTGATGTTAAGAGGATTGCTTCTACCCATTTAGTAAAGTATTTTGTGGTCATTATGATGAATGTGTGTTGGCCTAAGGATGGGGGTGAGATCTTTCAAATAAATTTTAGTCCCCACTACAAGAATGGCCATGCTACCTATATGGGCTGCAAATCTTGCGATGGTAAGTGCGTTAGATTTGCATGATACTGGCACTTACTATTTTTCTTAACATACTTGCAGTAGTCCCTTTTCATGGTGGGCCAATAGTAACCCATTCTCAATATGTGCTTAACGATGTCCATGCCACTAAAATGGCCTCCACATGTTTCGTCGTGAGATTGTGAAATTGCCTAGGATGCTTCCTGGAGCTCAAGTCAACGAAGTAGTATTCCATCATATCCTCGTCTATAGAGGATTTATCTTAGAAATATGTATCTTATTTCTCTCTATTTTAACATTCACCTTTTAGTATGTGATAAAACTTGAGGTGCTATTCCAAGCTTCAAGAAGTCTCGTAGTTGGGAAAGCCAATCTTGATAAGCCACGAGTTCTATAGAAGAGACAACTTGCATTTCTTGTATTTCTGAGTTAGTGAACATAGATTGAAGACCAATGCTATGGTGTATGGTTTCACCATACTCCATAGGTCCTTTGGAGATAAAAGACCCTCAAGGTGCTTTTTGCAGTAAATCTTTGGCTATGAAGGACCAATCCTGATTTGGATTGAGGTTGATCATGTTGACTGATTCTTTATTGTCATAATCTTTGCAGTGTATTATTGAGTACGAAAGCACTTTTACATGAATGGTTGTAAAATTAGTAGATGGATTCTGAGGGATTAAGGATCCCAAAGAGGCCATAGTGTCTAAAAATATATTTTATGTGCGAGGTATTGCCTCGATATCATACCATTCCATCCAGGCTAGGTAAGTGTCAACAAGTTCCTTTTAAATATTTAGGAGTAGGCACTTGCATTGGAATAGTCCTTTGACCTGGTTTACTATGAGTAAGGAGTCACCAAAGATATTCAATATTTTAATGCCCATTTCTATGACTATTTGGAGTCCTAAGATCAATGCTTCATATTTTGTATTGTTGTTTATGCACGGGAAGTCTAATTTAAATGATAATGACAATGGATCATCCTGTGGTGTGATAAAGACAATCCCTAATACACCCCCTTGTTCACACTTTGAACTATCAAATAACAATGACATGTCTCTTTATTTCTTAGATTATTTGAGTTTTGGCAGATCTGAGAATGCAAAGACTACATCATCAGGCAATTATATGGTGAGAGGTTTATTATCCTGAAGAGGCACCTCTACTAATTGATCTGCTATGACTTGTCCCTTGATGGACTTTTGGCTTATGAACTCTAGATCAAATTTTGTCAATAGCATGATCCACTTTGCGGTATGTGTATTGTGATATGTCTTGCTCATAATGTACTTCAAAGGGTTTTATTTTGATATGATGTAGGTCGTGTGGCTCAACATGTAGTGTTGCAACTTTTGAGTTGCAAAGACCACTACCAAACACAACTTTTCGACATGCGTATATCCTAGGTCATAACTCACCAAGGTGCGACTAATGTAATATATAGCTTTATCTTTGTCTTGTTCATTATTTTGGGCTAACATGGTGCCCAATGCGAAATCAGTAGCCAATATATATAGTAATAATGGTATGTCTAGCCTTGGTGGAGCCAACACTGGTGGTGTTGCCAGATAAGTTTTGATCTCTGCAAAGGCTTGATGGCATTCTTTGTCCCAATGAAATGGAACTTCCTTGCATAGCAACCAATTCATAGGTTGACATTTGTCTAATAATTACATGATGAATCTTTTGATGGATTCTATCTTGCCTTGTAGGCTCCACAACTCCCTAATTTTGGTAGGGGTGGTAATTTCTAATATAGCCTTTACCTTTATAGAATCTACTTCAATGCCTCTCTTGGATATGATGAATCCCAAAAGCTTACTAGAATTTATGCCAAATACACACTTCTTAGGATTCAATCAGATGTTGTGTTCTATGAGGTGATCAGATTTATCTAAGCACTACAACATGCTCTTGCCACAATAGGGACTTGGCCAGTAAGTCATCCATGTAACCTTCTAAGATCTTATGCATATAGTAATGTAATATGTATGTCATGGCCCACTGATATGTGGCACCAGCATTTTTGAGACCGAATGACATCACTTTGTAATAGAATGTCCCCCATAGAATAATGAAATCACTTTTATGTTGATCTTCAGGCTTAATCCAGATTTGGTTGTATCCAGAAAACCATCCATTAGGGAGAGTATTTTATGAGTTGTGGTTGCATCTACAAGAGCATATATGTTTGGCAACATGAATGAATCCTTTGGGGTTGATCTATTTAAATATTTGAAATCTATGTAGATAAAGACTCTATAATTAGGTTTCTCCATGGGTACCATGTTTGACACCCACTCAGGGTAGTCAATGGGAACTATGAATACTGCATCCAGTAGTTTTTGCAATTTGTTCTTCACCATAAAAGTGATGGTTGGATGCATTTTCCTTAGGTTTTGCTTGACTAGGTTCTTCATGGGACCCAATGAAATGTTGTGAATGACTAATTTTGGATCTATCCTCGACATGTATTTTTAAGTCCAATCAAAAATATTTGGCCTCTCTTTGAGGAGAGGAATTAGGATGGCTTGTTCCTTTGGAGATAGACTTTCTATGAACTTGAATTTTCTTAGTTGGTTAGGATCATCATTGATTTCCACCTTGAAAGTCACTTCTATATCCATATGTGACCCATCCTCTAGTTGATGAGGCATGGGTATCAAATGAATGTCATCAACAAGATTTACAGGACCTAGTGACTCAAGTTCCAAACCAACATGGAAGACGTCATACGCACAAGCTGATGCAAAATGGAATGGCTATAACATCTCTTCATTGGGGAAGAGATCTTCAAGATATATGGGTGAATTAGCATGATCCCAATCAATAGCATCTACATAAATATGTAATGATTTGGTAGGTGATGGGCTGTCACTAAGCACATCATTAATTCTCAATGAATTTGTCAATCCAGGGTGGTGTCCAAGGTTATTTACGAGAGAAAGTTCAAGCAGGGTTGTAATTCAGTTCATTTGGAACCAGTAGGTCTTATTGGTGGAATTTATTGTGTGGGGGTTTTTTGTCACTTCTACCCCTAAATTTCATAAATTGAACTTTAATCTATTTGCAATAATGAAAACTAATTGCTAATTGCAGAAATGAAACCTTGGTTATAGTTGCAAGAATGAAATCTAATTAAATTGCAGGATTGAAACTCTAGTTATAGTTACAAAATTGAAAGTCTATTTAATCTTGCAATAATTAAAATGAATCATAAAAACTAGATCCTATCAATGCTCTGTAATAGAAGGTCATCAATCTTCTATGCAGGGTTTTGATAGCAAAAACAAGAATGCAGGGAAATTATAGAAAACTTGTAAATTACTAGAAATGGAAATTTGCAGTGAATTGGAAAGTTGCTGGGAATGAAAATAATAGCCATATATACCACTAATCATATCACAAAAAAATTATGAACAAGAATTAAACAACTAGGAATTTTAGTTGTGCAAAAGAATAAAAATGACAAGTTCACAACTTATTTTGCTGCAACAAAATTAGAATAAAACCTGTCTGTCAGTCCTCCTCCTAGGTCTGGAAGTGGCCAGCCTCCTTTCTCAGAATAAGGTTTTAATTATTCTTTAATTCTTACTCACACTCAAACATAACAAAATAAATGGAATGAAACTGCACTTCTATTACTTTAGAAACATAATTACAATTTTGCTAAAATCTGGTAGAGGTCTGAAATTACTATTCTATTATCTCCCTATTTATTTTCTATCTCATCTATATAATATAATAGCTCAACCTGGAGAGGAGATATATTTTATATATTCCTAAAATCTAATTACAAATAGAAAATATGTTGTTCCTGATATCCTGCAGAATTTCCTGGGTTTATCCTAGAAGAGGATCAATTTGATATTTTCCATAAATGGTGGCTTTGGATAGTAAGGACGGAAAATTTAGATGGGAGATATTTTCCCTTAACTTTCTCAACCTTCTTATCCCATTTTCCACTGCCAAAATTCAGTCAACAAGTCAAAAAGTGCTTTCTTTTCTCATTTCGAAGAAATTGTGTTCATTCCAAAGACATTGTGTTCATTCCAGAGACACTGTGTTCATTCTGAAGACAGTGTGTTCATTCTGAAGACACTGTGTTCATTCCGAATATCTTTAGAATGACCAACTATGTTGAATTCAAATTGTTTTGGCTGCATTTATTAGGTGTATTAGCCCTCAGGATTAGATTGCAATAGTCTTCATTCTTCTTTGGATGTGAATTTCATGCCTTGCCATTCATTGGCAGCTGGCTGGAATTTATATGGAAAAACCAGTTTTTTGTTGCACAGTAATAAGTCTTTGTACTATTTATTGAATTTAGAGAAACTAATGCTTAATGATCATCAAAATAATACTAGTAAAGTGTTGTTGTCAACCTAAGCATGACAAGATAACATAAAACTATACAAGAACTATTAAAAATTAGCATATAATGTCCTTAACACTTCAATCATGCAAACAAGTAATACATAGCATATTAAATCAAGATAATTCACAAGAGTTTTACGCAATTTTAACTATTTAAAACATGCTATAAATGAGGCTTATCTAGGACTCATCATTCCCCCCAACTTATATTAATGCATGCCCTCATGCATTGCAATGGGCTATGGAGTCACAAATGTCCATACTCATATTCCATGTTTCATAGAACAATTTAGTCCCTATGTAATTTCTCATGAAGGTTTCTGAGTCATTCTTCAAACTGATCATCTGGTTGGGAATCCTCTTCAAAATAGGGAACTAGAGTAATGATGGTTGGAGGCCTGAATCTGAGACCTACCCAATGATTTTTCATAAAGGTATTTCTCTGGATTGAGAAGGCAATGCCTCAAAATGGAAGGGAACTACTTCAAAGTGGAGGGGCACTACTTCAGAATGAGCACCCATGTCTTCATCTTCCCTAGATAATCCAAGCAGTAACTAAACCAAATCCTCCTCTTTATCTGATGTAGTTGATTGTTTATCAACTTGTGATAGCCTACTTTTTAGTTTCTCCACTTTCTGCTATAATTCTCCAATTTTCTTTTCATGTTTTTCAATAACATCTTTTATTTCCTCAATCCATCTCATTTGTATTTTTATAACACTCTTGGATGCTCTCAATTTTTTTGTGATGTCTAGTTCCTCTTCTTTTTTCGACTCAAAACCTAATACTGACAAATCAACTACAGTTTGCTGCTCAACAACGATCTCATCCTCTGCTACAGACCTCGACTCCTGTACAGGAGTTTCCATGAAATTATCTATGATTACATCCAAATTCTCAGTGGCTTGTTACACTTATATGAAATCAGTGCTATCATATCTGGTCTTCTCTTCAATCATTTGTTCTTTTATCTTTTTTTTTTGGAGTCTTGCAGATCTCCTAGTCCTTAATGTATATTTTATCTTCTTGCCCTATTTTCTTGTGGTAACAGGGGTTGTAGGGATAGCTTCAGGCTCTTCACTGGGAACTTCACTCTTCTATTTTGATAGATAAGTAACATCTTTAGAAAAACGAAACCTCTTCTATTTTATTTTTCTATTGTCAGTTTCAGCCCTTCTCTTCTTAGTCTGTGAGGTTGATGGTTCTAGAGAAAAATGCTTTGTTGCTTTTGCTTGGTGTGTTTCCTTCTCTGCAATAGCATTTTTTTTAGCCTTTTCTTCTTCCTCAGTAGCATATTTTTTTATAGAAACATTTGTATCCTCTTCTCCTTCATATTCTTCTTCAAAAACTACATTATTTAGGGTAGAATAAAACCTATTAAAGCTTCTAGGGTTTCCCCTAAAATGATGTTGGCACACCAGTTTAATAAGACCATGATGATGAGGGCTCCTTTTTTTCCTATTGATAATGTTTTGCCATGCTCTGTAGTTCTCGGTGCAGGTATGCTGGAAAATTCACTCTAAATTTATGTTGTTGCCTACCATGCCTGAGGTGGTTTAAAATTTTGAAATGATGCCCTGACAAAATTACATACTACCCTTCACAGGTTGAAAAATATGGTAACCCATGTGGTTACAGTATTCCAAGGTTCTTGTAGGCTGGCCCTTTTTCAATTTTCACTTCATTTATCTATTTTTATGCTGAGAAGACTACTCTCTTATGCTACTATAGTCATATGCTAGGTCACTAATTTTTGGTTTCTACATAATTACAGGGTTTGCTCTTGTTCTTCTTCAGAAAGAACTTTAATTTTTTTATTTTGTTTACTTCTCCTTATAATCAAAAAGAAAATATGTCGTCGAAAAGAAAATATGGCACACTTCCTTATTCTGTGCTCTGAACACCTAGCCATCAATCATTGGACATCCTTGCCATCAAATTTTCTTTACTATTTTTAGCTCATCCATTCTGCATTCAAATTTTCCCACATGAGTGGTTATTAGCAATGAATGGTGGTGGCATGTTTGTTGGTTATTTTCCTTGTGATTCTCATACTTAATCGATGGGTGAAAAATATGAGATGAATCTAACTGCAAGCTAGCTGACATTTTTCAATGGTCACATGGAGTAAAAAAAATTTTGCTATGTATTTTTCTCCCTCCTTGGATGCCATGTGGAAACAGATTGTCAAATATTCATTCCAAAGATTATGTTTCATTCTGAAGACTAAGTTGGGCATTTAATCTAAATATAACCTCATTCCGAAGATAAACCTTCATTCCGAAGATACACCTTCATTCCGAAGACAAACCTTCATTCCGAAGACAAACCTTCATTCCGAAGACAAACCTTCATTCCGAATACAAAGGCTTCATTCCGAAGACAAAGGCTTCATTCCGAAGATACCACGGTTATTGAAGATACAACAATCATTCTGAATACATAGCAGAAACCAAATTTTTTCTTTCTCCAAGCATGTTTTGTTTATGCCAACTCTTATGAACACTTTTATACTAATGGTTAATTGTCATATACTATATATCAAATATTTACAATGATAAAAGTGCAAGAAACATATATACCTAGTTAAAACAAGTTAATGCAAGTTTTGAAAGATGACTGCTTCTATTGATATTCTGCTGAGGCTTCCTGCAACACTTCAAAAATAAGTGTAGTTGGTGAATTTGTACAATGGTGACTCAGAAATTTCAAGGTTATGCATGCCAAAAAACTGGTTTTCATGCATACCAACTTAGTAGCGCCTTAGAAAAAGGTTTTCACTGCTGAGCTATTCATTTTTTTTTTTTTTTTTTTGTCTTTTTGATTCTGATTGTGCCCATGAAGGAATTCATGACTTCCCTGAAATCATGCCCATGAAGAAATTCACAGCCAGAATTTATTCATCTTTTTGTTTTCTATTTTTTCTATTTTTTTTTCTTTTTATTTTTCTTTTAAGATTCAAAGATATGATCATTTGGAATCTTCATCAGAAGAAGAAGCCTCTTCTGTCAAATGTAACTGTGTGAAATACCGAGAAAATTCCACCTTTATTAGTGTTTTATGGTACAACTGTAAAAGATTTCCATTCACCACTAATATCCTCCTTAAATCATCAACTAAAGAAAGTTGAACAACTTCATTCTCAAACTCCCCTGGTTCATCCTTGCTGCTCTTAATGTGATCATCATGCCACATTTTCCATTTTTGTTGTGAACTCTATTTGGTGAAGTGCTTCTAACCAAAGGTCATCAAATGCATTCAACTAGAAAATTTGTTTTTTCTGTACCTACAAAAACTCAATACCAACTGCTAAAGATGCATAAAATGTTAGTAAAGCATTAGGATGTTACACCAATATATCAAACAAATTTGCTCCTTAGTTTTTAGTCAACCAACTATTGTTGTTCAAAGGTTTTTTTGGCTGTATTTTAGTTTGTTCTGTACTAGGTTGTTTTGAATTGGTTCTTGGAGAATGATGCATTAATAAATTAATAGAGTAATGATATGGTGGAAAAGAATGAAAAATATGTATATGTTTACCAAAAACAATTCTTGAAAGAATTAAATTTGGTAAATTATAATGAAAATATGAGAAACAATAATGACATCCATGTGGTAAATAAAGAAAATAGTTTTGTACTGGAATGGGTGATAAATTTTTAGAATTATGTTTTTCATCAGTCTGTAGTAATTGCTGAACAATAATTAGTTCATCTTTAAAATATGAGTTTTGAACATTTTTAGCAAAAACAAACTTTTTGGAGGAATCCAACTCTTCTACATTTTTATTTACAACAATGGAGGCCAAAACTAAAGTATTCTTTTCATTTTCCTTATGTGTTCTAAGAAACTGTGGGCTTTCTGTACAATCATACTTAGGTGTAATAAGTTTACCTGAAAGCAAGTTAACTAATTTTCCACATTTTTGTATGGTTTTAAAATATACTTTTTTTTTTATTGGTTTGCTAAAATGCATTTCTTGAAAAATCCTATTAATGATTGGTACAAATTGAGGTAAAGGGATTATAACAGTTAAATGTTCTAATTCCTTTATCAAATCTGATTGTGAAGATGTTATTTTTGATATCTCAGACTGTTCAAAATATGATACTTTATTTGATGAGGTATCTTGTTCTTGTTGATGTTGTTTTAGTGTGGATTTGTTTTCATGTTCATTATTTTTAACTTCACTTTCTACACTAATAAGTGGAATAGGTTCAAGCAGTGGTTCATCTGAACACAACTGAGTTTTAACACAATCACTAACATTTATTAGGGTTGTATTTTATGATTCAACCACAGAGACAGGGGTTATCTATTTAAAATGATTTGGACTAACCACAGGTTGAGTTGAAAACAGAGGTTGTTTTAATTTTTGTTGTTGTTGTCCACGATAGAAATTATGGATATAATTAGGCAACAAATTTGATTTTTTTTTTTGACAATGTTGCTACCCTTTGTACAGATTTTGATGTTGTACCCATTGATATCCCTGTAATTTTGGCTACAAACATGGTGGATGTTGTTGATTCCATTGTTGTTGCATCCATACATGTTGAGACAATGCTTGGGAGTATGCCCATGGTGGTTGACTCCAACATTGTTGAAGTGGACCTAAAGCAGACCATGGCATATACCAAGGATTATTTCCCCAATGTGCAACAAATTGAGAAGCATTCTAATATGGAAATTTATGAAAATTATTCCCTTATCTTTGTCCTACAAAATTGAGTTTTTTCATAGGTTGAGACTGTTTTTCAAAGATACTTGTAAGTTTTGGCAATAAACTACACTGATCTATGGGGTGTCCTAATTGACAAATGCTACATGTAGCAGGTATAAATATTTTGTTCAAAGGGCAATCATGAAGAGAGTGTTGCTTTTTACATTCTGAACAATATATGGTTGAAGATTCAGTAGATTCATTTTTTTCATCTAATGTTCTATCATATACTAAAATATCA
The DNA here is from genome assembly GCA_028583015.1 of Wollemia nobilis. Taxonomy (NCBI): domain Eukaryota; kingdom Viridiplantae; phylum Streptophyta; class Pinopsida; order Araucariales; family Araucariaceae; genus Wollemia; species Wollemia nobilis. The sequence continues at coordinate 6,259,235 of JAQPPZ010003305.1, read as the reverse complement.
GCCTCTTTCATGCATTCTTTCAAATCATGTTTTTCATTACCAATTCTGTGTTTTCTATGCCTTGAATGAGAGTTATTTTTTACAAAGTTTAATAATTTCTTGAAATTTAAGTGCATTTGTATCTCCTCTTCCCAAGATATCCAATGCATCCCTAGATTCATCTTGTAGTCCCCTTAAGAATATGACTTTGCAAATTTCAGGTTCAAAACTTCCACATCTCTTATGAACAAAAAAAAATATGTCTAGATAATCTTCTAAGATTTCATTTTCCTCTTGTTTCATTGTAAGAATTTCATCATTTTTATTCTTGACTTGACAATATTCTTGGTATCTCTCCAAGAATATGTTTTCCATCTCATCCCAAGTTCTAATTTAGTCAGGTGCTAAGGTGATAAACCATCACAGAGCTAACTCTTTAAAAGTGGAAGGAAATAGTTTGAGCTTTTGATTGTCATTAGTGTAATCATGAGCTTGACATACAATTTTAAAATCAAACAAAAACATATTAGGATCTTCGGATGTAATTCCCATGAAATTTGGTTATACTATAGGTGAAATGACCTTCATTTGAGCATTTTGATTAAGATCTAGTTGGATGGGATTTTGAAAATTTATGGTAGGTGCACTAGTTGCACTAGGGTGGAGCACATTGTTGGCTCTACCTTGATTCTCTTATGAGCCTTCCATTGTAGGTTCCCAAAACAATTATAAATCTTGTCAAATTTTCTTGATTGTATGGATTTGTCAAGAGAAAATGGTGTTGAACTACTTAATTTTCCTTCTTATAATGATTTCTCAAAGGATCTTGCAGTGCTAGAAGTGGATGATTGGGATTCTTTGAAAATTCCAAAATTTTTGGAAATAAACAATTTAGACATTTTTGACATAATTTCAACCTCTTGTGAAATTTTTCTTCTTGTGGTTTTTTACTTATTTCCTAAATGGACTGAAATACAATTTACCAATAAAAATTACTTATACTAGTCATTACATTCAGATTTTACTCTAAAATTCACAACTTAGCATATTTAATAATTATTGGACTGCTTTTCACCTTCTAACAACACTGTGTTCCCCAGCAATGGTGCCAAAATGATGGGCTATCGTTAAGCACATCATTAATTCTCAATGAATTTGTCAATCCAGGGTGGTGTCCAAGGCTATTTATGAGAGAAAGTTCAAGTAGGGTTGTAGTTTAGTTCATTTGGAAGCAGCAGGTCTTATTGGTGGAATTGATTGTGTGGGGGTTTTGTGTCACTTCTACCCCTAAATTGCATAAATTGAACTTTAATATATTTGCAATAATGAAAACTAATTGCTAATTGCAGAAATGAAACCCTGGTTACAGTTGCAAGAATGAAATATAATTAAATTGCAGAATTGAAACTCTAGTTATAGTTGCAAAATTGAAAGTCTATTTAATCTTGCAATAATTGAAATGAAGCATAAAAACTATATCCTAGTCAATGCTCTGTAACAGAAGGTCATCAATCTTCTGTGCAGGGTTTTGACAACAAAAAAAAAATGCAGGGAAATTATAGAAAACTTGTAAATTACTGGAAATGGAAATTTGCAGTGAATTGGAAAGTTGCTAGGAATGAAAAGAATAACCATATCTACCACTAATCATATCACAAAAACATTATGAACAAGAATTAAACAACTAGGAATGTTAGCTGTGCAAAAGAATGAAAATGAGAAGTTCACAACTTATTCTGCTGCAGCAAAATTAGAATAAAACTTGTCTATCAATCCTCCTCCTAGGTCTGGAAGTGGCCAACCTCCTTTATCAGAAGAAGGTTTGAATTCTTCTTTAATTCTTACTCACACTCAGACATAACAAAATAAATAGAATGAAACTACACTTTTATTGCTTCAAAAACATAATTACAATTCTGCTAAAATTTGTTACAGGTCTGAAATTACTATTCTATTATCTCCCTATTTATTTTCTATCTCCTCTATCTAATCTAATATATCAACCTGGATGGGAGCTATATTTTATAGATGCCTAAAATATAATTACAAATAGAAAATATGTTGTTCCTGATATCCTGCAAAATTTCCTAGGTTTATCCTAGAAGATGATCAATTTGATCTTTTCCATAAATTGTGGCTTTGGACAGCAAGGATGACAAATTTAGATGGGAGATATTTTCCCTTAACTTTCTCAACCTTCTTATCCCATTTTCGACTTCCAAAATTTAGTCAACAAGTCAAAAAGTGCTTTCTTTTCTCATTTCAAAGAAATTGTGTTCATTCCAGAGACACTGTGTTCATTCCGAAGACACTGTGTTCATTTCGAATATCTTTAGAATGACCAACTATGTTGACTTCAAATGGTTTTGGCTTCATTTCTCAGGTGTATTAGCCCTCAGGATCAGATTGCAGTAGTCTTCATTCTTCTTTGGATGTGAATTTCATGCCTTGCCATTCATTGGCAGCTGGCTGGAATTTATATGGAAAAACCAGATTTTTGTTGCACAATAATAAGTCTTTGTACTATTTATTGAATTTAGAGAAACTAATGCTTAATGATCATCAAAATAAGACTAGTAAAGTGTTGCTGTCAACCTAAGAATGACAAGATAACATAAAACTATACAATAACTATTAAAAAACAGAATATAATGTCCTTAACACTTCAATCATGCAAACAGTTAATACACAACATATTAAATCAACTTAACTAGCATATAAGATAATTCACAAGAGTTTTAGGCAATTTTTACTATTTAAAACATGCTATAAATGAGGCTTATCAAGGCATCATCAGTACAATCTTCTGGTATTATGAAGTGGAATGGTAAAATCAATGTAGATCATGTTGATTCATGGAATGAATTCTCCATGACCACATGGGTGCAATCTTGTCTTAAGAGTTTCCCTTCCATACTCATAATGAGGTTCTATAGAAATGGAAATTTTTAGATCTAGCCCATGCACAGGGTGGAAAATATTATCATTGGTCTCTAATCGCTCTCCAAATTAGGTGGAGAGGGATTTACCATCTGATGAATGGAATATATGTCAACATGTCTCCCCAAAAATTGGATATGAGGGTCTATGGCACGGAGTGCCGCCTCTCTCTCTACTAGCTCATTGACTTGTCCTAAGTGGTGACGTCTAAGATAAGCCATCTTGGTCTCATCCTCAAAGTCATAATCACTTATCCAGAAACCGTTAGCATTGGTATGTGGCCCCAAGACAAGAGGCTCATGTCTTGGCCCAAAATAGGCCATCTCTATTTCATATTCATATTATTTGTCACTTATGAAGAATCCATTTGCATTTGTCTCTTGTCCCAAAGTCAGGGGTTGATGACTTAGGCCTAGGTATTGTCTTTTTGTTGAGTCTTTTGATTCATAGTCACTCTAATTTGATGTTATACCCACTCTCATCATGGATGGACCATGTGAATCTTTGTAAATATTGAGGTCCCTGGTATGCTAAGCCAAGTTGCACCTCATAATCACTTGCTTCATATCCATTCTTCTCATCCCATGAGTTGTACCCTATTGGGGTGGAATCAATTGAGATATTTGGATGAAATAAATGTCTTTTCCTAACCCTAATCTTAATATTTCCAATGTTGTTGCAAGAGAGTCATATCGACCTTCGATATAATAGCCTAAGCCAAATCTGTCAGAGGGAAGCTAATATTATGGCTCGTGTGGCCACCTGTGCCCCTGCTCATCTATGCCAAGGCCATAGCCATGATAATGGCAACACTAAAATTAACTTAGATAAAAATTGGGGTTAGAGAGGTAACGAACATTGACCATGAATAATTCTTCACTATCCTCTTCTATATCTAAAGACTTACGGGTGTAGTCCAGGATGGCATAGACAAAATTGGTTTGGTTGGGAGGGATTCAAAGTGTAACCACTATTCCCACTGGCGGCCTCAAGTCCTTAGGCCTTCCCATGTCTTGTGTAGACTCAATTATAGGCATAAAGGTGATGTTTTGCACAAGGTACTCCCCTATGCTTGTGCTTTCCAAGTGTATTTATGCATGTGATGTGGATGACACTAGTGAAGCAGGATGATAATCATTGTATTCATATTGATCTTGAAGATCTTCTTCTTCCATAGGGCTTGGCATTACAGCAATGGCTATAGTTGGCACTTTCTTGGGCCTTTATTCCTTAACTAAGGGCACATTTAGCTTTTGATTATCTTTAGGTTTTGATATTGATAGTACTTTAGAAGCATTGACTATTTTGAGTGCACTAGGAGGTGTTGAAGTGCATGGGTCTTTTCTTACCCCTTTATCTTCGTTATCCACTTGTGTGGTTGGGGATGAAGGTGCTACATACAGGTGAGTAGAATGAATTAAAAATTATCTCAGAATGTCCACCCGATTGACATATTTAAAAGGCTCTTCATCTGCCAGAACCACATAGAATTTGTTTTCATGCACATACTTGACACACTGGTGCAAGATCGAAGGCATACACTTCATGGCCATTATCCAAGGGCACCCTAAGAGGATGTTGTACTACATAGCTCCTTATAAGACATCACACATCATGGGGATGGTCTTGTACCTCACCTTGATGGGTGGGACTATCGTTCCCACAGTATTGCATAAAGCATCATTAAAAGCTCTCAATGTGTAAGCTCTTGGAATGATATTGGACTTGGGTATCTTGAGGTGCTCTATTGTAGTTGTTATAATGAAGTTTATCAATGAAGTTGTATCAACCAAAAACCTCTTGAAATGTAAGTTATTGATTGCCACTACAATGTTTAATAGAGGGTTTGGTAAGGTAGCAGGAACTGTCTTAATCTCATGGTCATAGAATCGGATTATAGGTTCCTGGCATTCTTGCACTTGTCCCACAAAGTGAGTGAATGCATTCACATCTTGCGGTTGGAGATCACTTATCATTAAAAATTTCCATTAAAATGTCCCTATGATTTGGGGTTTATTGTATGAGCTCATATATGGATAACTTAGTTGGAGTCGTCTGTAGGTTTTGCTCCAATCTACTCCGAATAGTTACCATAGGTCACTTTGGTGGACCTAGAAGGTTGTCCTATCTTTGCATAGGAGTGGCTGGGATTTTCATAGGAGCTACAGGCAGTTGCGGTTGACCATACCGCCTAGTCCTTGTTGCTATGTTAATGATCTCAACCATCCCAATGCATCTGTGGGTAGGTATATCAGTTCGAACCTAATTGACTTGGACCCCTTGCTCTCAAGGGGCCTCATGATTGGGAAATGGGTTTTTGTATATGCCCATGTCTCTATTATTAGGAGCCAGTGGGTTGTCAACTTTGAGTTCTCTCGCATCAATCATGTTTTGCACTTGATGCTTAAAACCAACACAAGCCTCAATGTCATGCCCTGGTATCCTGTGATAAGGGCAAAATTGATCTTCCCTATATCCTTTTGGATTAGTATAGTTGGGATCTATAAGCGGTATATCAAGAAATATTATCCTCCTGGCCTCGCTCAACTGATTAAATATTGATTGCATTGATTCTATCAGAGGGGTGAAATAATGAGGTGGTTTGCATTCTTGGTTTCTTCCCTAATTTTTCTTTTGGTTATAATTTGCTGGCAGGGGATGTGCTTGATAGTTTTGGGGTTGTTGTGCACCCCCATCCTTGGGTGTATCCAATATGACTTGATTTACTAGAGCAATATTGGCCTGCTTCTGCTTGTACTTGTCATTCTTACCATTCTTGTTCCACTCCTTTTTGTTTCAAAGTTTAATGGTTCCCTCATCTACTTTTATTTCTTCAATGAGCTTGGCCTGTGCCAAAGCTTCCTCTGCTACAGACCAAACCTAGCAGTCGGCTAGGTTATCCACTTGTATAAAAATTCATATATATTACATTAGTTTTCATCAAATTAGAACTTACGATATATTTTTCAATTTATTCTCTGCATTCTGCAATTGCCTATAAGGCGGGATCTGCCCTCCTAGTGGCAAGAGATTTGTTACTAAATAATTTCAATCTTTTCGTTTCCGCACTCGCCTGCTAATTGTTCTGATTATTGCATTTCCATAATTTATTATTGAATCCATTCGCAGTAGAAGGTAAACCCTTCCAAGTGGTATCAGGAGACCAGTTCGGTGACGGACGCCCATTCACGCTACTGCAGCAACAGACGGACTCTGTGGTATTCGTTCCTTGTTTCCTTCGGTTCGCGTCCTGGCGGAATACCGGACGGCTGGGCAGCACCACAGACCAGTTTCACATCTAGCCGCTGGAGGTACGCCCAGAAAACATCCCAGGCTCTGCATTGGCGACGTACGCTGCGATCAATACCCAAACCGCAGTCTAAATTCCTCGCCATTCCGTCCGCGATTGCTGTGAAACACAGGGAGCATCCACCAATCAAATCGCGCGTTTAAAACAAAATTAAAACACAGACCTACGGTATTTATCGCGAATATTATAATTTATTTTTTATTTTTTATTTTTTATTTTTTTTTTAGTTGGGATCAATATCCCACATTGTGTCTGTGGGAGCACCGAGGAGGTTAATAAGGTTACGCGAGCACATAGTGCTTCGTGACTTCGGTCACATGCCGTGGAGCTCCTAACGCAACTTCGGTTCTTTCGCGCCCGCGTCCGTTGGCTATTTGATTCGTCATCGTGTCGTTTGTTTGTGTCTTCGGGTCACCGTGTTGCTAGTCGTCGTTTGGTCGGCGTGTCGTGTCGTGTCGATTGGTCCTTGTCCTCCGAGTGTCGCGTCGTTTGGTCCGCGTGTTGTGTCGTGTCGTTTGGTCCGCGTGTTTGGTCCGAGTGTCGTGTCGTGTCGTTTGGTCCGCGTGTCGTGTCGTGTCGATTGGTCCTTGTCCTCTGCGTGTCCTCCGAGTGTCGTGTCGATTGGTCCGTGTGTCGTGTCGTGTCGATTGGTCCTTGTCCTCCGAGTCCTCCGCGTGTCCTCCGAGTGTCGCGTCGTTTGGTCCGTGTATCGTGAGTCTTAGCTAGCTGGTCGTGTCGTCCGCTCGCATGCTGTCAAGTGGTTGATAGGTATAAAAAAAAAAAAAAAAAAAAAAAAAAGGTTGCGGGCAAGGAAGCCATCCACATTCACATCCGCGTCACAGTTGGAGTGACAATTGAAGCGGATCCCAAATTTTTTTGACAGTTGAAGAGGAGTCCTAAACTGGGTATGTTAACAAGTGCATGAGCAAAAAGTGGAGCAAAGGTGCCGACGGTCGATTATCAAGTTCGGACACGACCAATAACAACACAAGAAGGCCTAATCGCACACCAGGTACAAAAAATTCTCTTTCTCCTTTTAAAATTGGTAGTTATAATCCACATCATCCCCTAGTAGATCCTATGGCTACTAATCCTTCCCCAACTCACGAAAACATCACGCAAGGAGACTCAAGTAATTCAGCCATGTCTGATAGGGAGTCTCTCCAAAACATACTAGAGAATCTACACGACATGGGTATCACCTTAAAAAAACTTGTGCAAGCACAAACACAACCTAATCCCAATACTAATCCCCAAAATCACTCCCATGCCCAACGGAATGAAGAAATTGTCGATCCTAATGATGATTGGCAACAACAACGAGGTGATTCGGATAATTACAGGGATCCCTATCAAAGACAACGGTATAACCAAAATCAAGAAAGGGACACGGGTTATCACCAACCAAGAGGCCCTAATATTAACTTTCCACGAATTGATATGCCCACTTTTGAAGGTCATGATCCTCGTGGTTGGTTAGCCAAAATGGAAGGCATCCTTGACTTATATCAAATTAAGGAAATTGATAAAGTTCCTTTTGTTGCAACAAAATTAGGCACTGAGGCCTACCAATGGTTTGTATGTCTTAAAAAAGAGAATGTAGTTGTTATTACCTGGAGAAAATTCACTACCTCTTTTTTAGAAATATTTGACGACGGAGCTACATCATCCTACACAAGAAGATTGTTATCTCTTAAACAAAAAGGGTCGATTAGTGAATTCGTTTCGGAGTTTACCAGCTTTACTACCATACACTTCAGACATTAGTCCCGACACAGTGGTAGGTGCCTTTCGCAATGGTTTGAAAGAAAGTATTCGAGTGGAGGTAGACATGCACGATCCAACCTTGTTGAACAGTTGTATAAGATTAGCCAAGTTGGCCGAGAAGAGACACCAGTTGTCGGCACAGAGGGAAACATATAGTCGTCCTTCATACCGCAACAATTCCTTTCGTAGAAATGATCAACCATCAAGATATTTTTGTTATAAATGTCGCACTAATCACCCCAGGGAACAAGCTTGTGCCCAAAAACAAAACTTTCATATTGAGGGTGATCAAGGTGAAGGGGAAGAGGATGAACCTTACCAATCAGAAGAACCTATGCCAGAAGACCTACCAGTTACTATAGACGAAAAAGAAGAGGATACAATGGCAATTTCAGTGCATGCTCTCATGGGTTTAACCGCCCACCATACCATCAAGGTACCAGGTTTTCTCCGCCAGAAAAAGGTGAATGTGCTAATTGATTCTGGTAGCACCCACAATTTTATCGACATCAAAACAACAAAAGCCTTGAATTTATTCATTAACTCTTCCAACAAAGACAAATTCCAGGTTTTAGTGGCCAACGGGGTGAACGCACAATGCGTGGGTCGCACATCTCAAGTTTCCATAAAGATGGGAACTTATACCTGGTTAGGCTCCCTTTTTGTCATGAATTTGGGAAATTTTGATGTCATTTTGGGGGTTGAATGGTTGGAAACATTAGACACAGTTAGCTTCAACTTCAAAAAATTATTTGTGGAATGGAAGGAAAATGGACGAGTCATTCACTTACAAGGCATTACTACTCCTCCAACACAAATGGTGAGCTCTCATAGTATGGAAAAGATGTTAAAAAAAGGTGGATATGGGTTTATAGCTCAAATTAATTGTTTGGAAAAACAATCGTCAGCAACTTCGGATATTATTGCACCTGAGTTACAAGATATCATCACACATTACGACAAGGTTTTCCAAGAACCTCAAGGATTACCACCTAAACGATCTCATGATCATGCCATCCATTTGATGCCAGGAAGTGTCCCACCTAACAGTCGTCCTTATCGCTATCCTCAGCCACAAAAGACAGAAATCGAACAGATCGTTCGGGATTTGTTGGATCATGGAGTCATTCGTCACAAGCACTAGTCCTTATTCCTCACCCGTAGTCCCGGCTAGACGAAAAGATAACTCTTGGCGTATGTGTCCCGACTTTCGTTCTCTCAATAAACTCACTATCAAGGACAAATTTCCTATCCCTGTCATAGATGACCTATTAGATGAGTTGCATGGTGCAAAATTTTTTACAAAATTAGACCTTCGCTCTGGCTTTCACCAAATCCGTGTTAGAGAAGAAGATATTCCCAAAACGGCCTTTCGTACTCATGACGGTCATTACGAATTTTTGGTCATGCCTTTTGGTCTCACTAATGCACCATCCACATTCCAAAGTCTCATGAACCAAGTGTTTCGTCCACTCCTCCGTAAGTTTGTGTTAGTTTTTTTTGATGATATTCTCATATACAGCAAAAATTGGGCGGACCATTTACATCATGTGGATAAAGTCCTTCACATCCTACACAAAGAAAAATTATTTGTTAAACGCTCCAAATGCTCATTTGGTGTTCAAGAAGTCGAGTATCTTGGTCATATAGTTTCACATGAGGGTGTCAAAGTCGATCCCAATAAGATTAAGGCAATTCAAGAGTGGCCTTTACCTAAAACCATCAAGAAACTTCGTGGTTTTTTGGGTCTCACAGGTTACTATCGCAAGTTTGTACAGAATTATGGTAAGATTGCAGCACCTCTCACAGCACTCACAAAAAAGGATGCTTTTCGTTGGTCGGAAGAGGCCACTTTAGCTTTTGAAGCTCTTAAGCAAGCCATGTGTACAACTCCAGTCTTAGCAACTCCCAACTTTCACAAACCATTTATTATCGAATGTGATGCATCAGGAACAGGAATTGGGGCTATATTAATGCAAGATGGTCATCCTTTGGCATTTGAAAGTAAACAGCTTTCTGGAAAAAATTTGGGAAGATCGACATATGAAAAAGAAATGTTGGCCATTCTTCATGCAGTAGAAAAATGGAGACACTACCTAATCAGTAGCCGCTTCATTATCAAAACTGATCATAGTAGTCTCAAACATTTTCTTGAGCAAAGGTTTTCCTATCCGGAACAAAATAAGTGGTTAACCAAATTGTTAGGGTATGATTTTGTTATCGAGTACAAGAAAGGAAAGGAAAATTTAGCCGCCGATGCACTGTCCAGGAAATATGAAGATGAAGTAGTCATTAACGCTATTTCGGGACCTTGCTTCCAATGGGTGAATCAATTACAAGAGGAATGGTTGACCAATAATGAAACTGCTCAGATAATTCAAGAATTATCTATAGGGTCTTCTAACCACCCTTTGTTCTCTTATGAAGATAAAATCCTCCGGAAAAAGAACCGCATTTACATTCCACACAATTCAGCACTCAAATCAAAGATCCTCGATGAATCACACGCTTCCCCATCAGCAGGACATTCAGGATTTTTAAAGACATATTTAAGGGTCAAACAATCATTTTATTGGAAAGGATTAAAAGCAGAAGTCAAACAATGGGTAGCAGAATGTGAAGTTTGCCAACGCAATAAAGGAGAAACAGTCAAATCACCAGGATTGTTACAACCATTACCCATCCCTGAACGACAGTGGGAACACATATCCATGGATTTTATTGAGGGTCTTCCAAAGTCAGAAGGCAGGACAGTCATCTTCGTTGTCGTAGACCGGTTATCCAAATACGCTCACTTTCAGGCTTTACAACATCCATTTTCCGCAAGCAGGGTGGCAAAGGTATTTATGGATTCAATTTTCAAATTACATGGTATGCCAAAAAATATTGTAAGTGATAGAGATCCCATCTTCACTAGTAACTTTTGGCGAGAAGTATTTCGACTTAGTGGTACCAAATTGAGCATGTCCTCAGCTTACCATCCCCAGACAGATGGTCAAACAGAAGTGGTTAACAAATGTTTGGGTACATATTTAAGATGTTTCGCTCAAGATAAACAGAATCAATGGAGCCAGTGGTTAGCATTAGCAGAATGGTGGTACAACACTTCTTACCATTTCTCAATTAAGATGTCTCCATTTGAAGCACTGTATGGCACCAAGCCTCCTACCATCGCAGATTACGTGCAAGGATCATCCAAAGTAGCCAAAGTGGATGATTGGTTCGAACAAAGGCAATCTACTCTCACCATCCTCAAAGAAAATTTAGTCCAAGCACAAAATCGTATGAAACAACAGCAAGACTTGCACCGATCAGAAAGAACTTTTAATATAGGTGATTGGGTTTTTCTAAGGTTGCAACCTTACAAACAATCATCATTAAAGGTAAAATCCAACCAAAAATTGGCTCCACGATTCTATGGTCCCTACAAAATTGTGCGCCGCATTGGAGAAGTCGCCTATCAGTTAGAGCTACCTTCATCATCACGAATACACCCGGTATTTCATGTTTCCTGTCTCAAAAAGGTAATTGGTCAGAAAGTGCAAGGTCAATCAGAATTACCAGTGCTCGATGAGGAAGGCCGCATACATCTCCAACCTGAAGATATATTACAACACAGAATACGAAGACTAAGATCACGCCAAATTCAAGAATTTCTCATCAAATGGCAAGACCTACCAGAGGAAGATGCCACCTGGGAACGCGAAAGTATTCTCCAGACATTTCCAGCTTTGAGGACAAAGCTTTCTGAGGAGGGGAGTCATGCTACAGACCAAACCTAGCAGTCGGCTAGGTTATCCACTTGTATAAAAATTCATATATATTACATTAGTTTTCATCAAATTAGAACTTACGATATATTTTTCAATTTATTCTCTGCATTCTGCAATTGCCTATAAGGCGGGATCTGCCCTCCTAGTGGCAAGAGATTTGTTACTAAATAATTTCAATCTTTTCGTTTCCGCACTCGTCTGCTAATTGTTCTGATTATTGCATTTCCATAATTTATTATTGAATCCGTTCGCAGTAGAAGGTAAACCTTTCCATCCTCAAATGAAGGATACTATTGAATTTGTAGTAAGAGGAGATGTGTTTAGAGCAACTTTTGGTGAACACGTGAATGATCTCTTCCATGGAAAGAAAGAATGATAATTTTGCCATGACTTTTATCCATCTATTCCCATAATCCATTATTGTCTCATCATCATACTATTTCAAGTATGCCAGGTTTGAAAGGTTCACTTTATTCTTATCACCAAAGCAAAAATGCTTTAGGAATGCGTTTACTAGTTCAAAGTTTGTTATGCTATGCTTAGGTAGTTGGTTGAACCATTGAGTGGTAGCACCTGAAAATGTCATTATGAATGTTCTTAGCATGAAAGTGTCATTGGATTCAAGATGAAAATAGGTGTTGATAAAATTAGTGACATGCTCTTGTGCATACTCTTCACCCTTAAACTTTTCTAACCTAGGCATCTCAAAGTTCTTAGGATATGGAGGGATAGGGATTAATGGGCACAATGGTTGGTTTTGTATTTTTCTTAATTTTGGTGAGGTCTCACCTGCATTTTGTTTCTTTTATAAAGCTCTTGAAATGCCTTTGATGAATGGATCTCCTCCTCTTGTAATCTTACTCACAATGGCAATGGAGGTAACTCTCTATCCATTTGATTTGTTTTGTTTTCCTCCCTCCTATGAGGGGACTCAAGATTGTGATCCTAGTTTTTTGTGTTTACCCTTCCCCCATTAGTTGGATTTCATTCATGGTTTGGTGGGGGATTTAATTGTGGGCTATCTTGTCTAGTGTGTCTCTCATTAGGTGAGTCAATGCGTCTAGTTCTTTGGTGGTCACCACCATTTGTCTATAAGTTTTTAAGAGCTATCTACTCAATCTACTCTCTTAAACATTGCTCATGTTGGCACAATAGTATTTCTCTTTGTTTACCTTGTTCGAGAGCTTCCACTATCTCTCAATCCTTACGTAATTCATTATATAACCATTGCATTAGATCAATTTACGTTGTTATAGAAGGCTTATATTTATCTGACTTTGTTCCTATTGTCCTAACTCGTAGATTCTTCGAGGATGTTTCTACTGTATCTGTAATATTGCTAGCTAATGTGACCTGTTCAGTGTACTATTGAGTATCCCTTCGATCAGACTCTGTGCATCTACTACGGGGTTTCTTTGAGGTACCCCCAAACTAGGAGATGTGTTTGGAAGTCACATTTCATGAGCTTCTAGTTACAGAGTTCTCAATAGCTACAGTTCTTTGAGTTGGCCATGTAGGAAACCGATCCAACCCATCTAGCTATCATGTTTTCCATGGCTGATTTTGTGGGATGCCATTCACTCCTATGAGGTCATAGTCTATGGGAATGTTTCCTTTCATGTGAAGGATTTATTCTATATGATTCCCATGACTAGATGTAGCTCTAGTTTCCTGCCCTTCAATGGGTAGACTTGTTTCATATGTTTCTTGTGAGTCTTGAGGTGTTGCAATTATTGTTTGCCTTCTTGATGAAGAGGGATTTGTGGTAACATATTTTCTCCATGTGGATGGAGATGTAGTAGTCTTGTCATCCCTATGTGAAGAATGAGTCTTAGAACCTCATTTGTGTCCATGTGAGGAGGAAGCCCTTGAAGCTTCCTCATGTCTTTAAGATGTTTCTATGTGTTTAGAGGAGGCCCTTGAGGTCTCCTCATATCTCCTTTATGAGGATGGTTGTGAAGCCTCTTTTTGTTTATGTGACTTTGTCCCATGATGTGGTTCTCGAGAAAATCCCCCAAGGGTTGAATTACCACCCCTTAGGCTCGTGAAGCTACATCTCACGGTCTTATGGGTGGGTCATTTGATGTTACTACAACTCTGCCTATGGATATGAATTGCTTTTGTCTCTCCCTCGATATCAAATTGAGGGTGCTTACTTATTTTTTTAACCATGTTGTCTTATGAATTGATATTTTGAGTTGCAATTTAGGAATATCCACACAATACCAAGCAAATGTTTATCTTGATTACCGATTTAAGTGTGCCCTAAATTATTTGATTGTTTTTGATGTGTTGTTCTTTTGATTTATTGCTCTTGTTCTTGGATTAATAATGAGAAGACTCATCCATAGTGACAATCAAGTACACCCGTGCCAAACATGATTTTCTCAAAATAATCTAGGGTACACCACTAAAGACCCAATGGAGGGTTTTCCTAGCTCTTCCACTCTAAACCAATGATTGTTCCAATAGTGGGAGATAGTTTACCATAAGTAACCTAGTGTCACTATAAGTATGTTTCTCAATATATTTCTAGGAATATCTAGGGGGTAAACTAGTGGAAGGAGATGAATTCCAACATCACTGGACTGAATTGAAGGTTGGTGATGAAATACAACTCCCTAATGTTTAAATGAGAGGTGCATGTGTGGTGTTCAGTTTAATCTTGTGTAACATAAAATGCATCATATAGCAGTAATGAATCTTTCCTATATGCCTAAGTGTAAAAATATGTTTCAATATTCATAAAAGATGCATGAAATACTATGATTTGTATGAACGCACTTTATTTCATGATCTTTGGCCTCTAGCAGGGCCTCAGAGCAAGCAAACAACATACAATGTCTAGAACATTGGATTCTAGGGTGAACTTTTTAGGCATAAGCTAATATTCCTAGAAATGCCTAGTGGAAAATTTAAAAGAAGATCTAAGATATGTGAAATGCTTAATTCTTTCTTCTTTTATTCTTTCAATTTCCAAACATAAATGTGTTTTAAGTTCTCTATTTTAGACACACAGAAGCAGACAAAAAACTATAAAATATTAGATAAGCTATACCAACCTTTGATCTTGCTTAAAGAGTTGGTGTTTTGACCTCTACTGCACTCCAGTTCTGGCCGTTGTTGACCAGAGTAGCTGGTTCTTGGCCACTGTAGCTCAAAGTGGCTAAAAATCTATTGGTCCTTGTAGCTCAAAGCAGCTAGTTTATAGTCAATGTAGCTCAAAACAGCTAAACCTGCACAAAAAATTAAGTTAGTATTTCGATAAAAAATAAAAAATTAGTTGTGGTCCCACCCTGATCTCCATCTGTAGTGACCTCGGGATGCACGCACCACCCCTTTTTACTCTACTTGCAATGTTATTAAAAACCCAAGATGAAATGGAAGACAATGAAAAATCATATAACACGAAATAACAAATATGGATCTCTTTATTTGTATTGAAACTCGGTTACATGTTGGTACCTCTTAGGGATACCCATTTTGATACAATAATGTTAAAAATATGCAAAGAGTTCCCCTTTTATGAAGAGGTCGTACACTTATAAATGCTTTCTAGTTTTGCACACAAAAATGTATGAGGGATTACAGATGCCTCCTTCTCTAGGTCTATTTTCTAGAGGGATCCCTTTTTCTATTGTATGTTGCAAACTTCATCCAATGAACTTGTGGCCCTTGCTATCTTTAACCCAAATTTGTGGGTCAAATCCTGTATCTGATGTTGAAATAATGGTTTTTATGCTCTTCAATTCATTAATGCTTCATCGTACACGTGATCTCCAAGGGAACTCTCCAAGTCTCAAAAAATCTCCTCAATAAAAGATGTCTTGATGATCTATGTCTCTATCTCCCTTGGTGATCTTAGGCTTGCACCTTTTATAGTGTGAAACCCTAGGTCTATTTCCAAGCCCTAGGAATGAATTTATCATGTGTAGTGCAAGTTAGCATGAGAATATTTTATCCCTTGTGTATGTTTTAATGCCAGTTAACTAAAATCTAACTTCCCACTTGAGTCTCCTATATGAACTAGTCATTATCATAAGAATTTTTTGTCCTTTATCTATTCTTGGAGGTCATTTAACTAAATTTTAAATGCAAAATCAAGTCTCCTATGTGAACTAGTCATGAAAAGGAATGCAAAGTTACTCCCACTCACCTTTATTGCATTTAGACTACCACTTCTACATTTGATTAGGCTTGTTTGTCAACAAAACTACTTCTTATGTCTTAGCCGCTATCGTCTACAATGACTAAGATTTGGCCACTGTCATTTGCAGTGGCTAAGGTCTAGCTACTGTAGGCTTGAGCGGCTAGGATCTGCCCATACTTGGCTTGAGCGGCTAGGCTTGGATGTCTTAAAAAGGCCCCAAATGAGTGGTGAGAACAACTTTTGATGCTTGAAAAGTCCAATATTATGTCTTATGATCTTATGAGAGTGTCTATGTGAGTAGCTCCCCTAAGCATGACACTATTTAGGTGTCTAGAATATGACAACTTGTTTATTGCTTATGTTGACTATGTTTTCAAAATTCAAGTGATCCAACCTGCTATATCACAATCATATTTCATCTTCTTGTGATAGAAATAACCTTTCCCCTTTGATCTCACTAAGCATGTATAAATTGTTTAGGGTTCTTCTTGCATTGGCAATGACTTTTCCAATTTTTGATTTTATTATCTTACATCTATCTAGGTGGAAAGTAACCATATACCATTGATCACAAAGGTGAATTATACTTAGCAGATTATGTTTTAACCCTTTAACATACAACATATTTTTTGTTTTTTTTTTCCATTATCTAAACTTAGAGTTCCTCTTCCACCAATCCTTGCTAAACCATTATCACAAAAACTTATTAATCCTCTATTGGTTTCTTTTAGTACAATGAATTTTTCTTTGTCTCCTATCATGTGACTAGATCAACCACTATCAAGATACCATTGTTCTTCTTTATCCTAAGCATGAAGGGCTATTTGAACTAACATTGATCTAGCCTTAACATTTTTCCTTCCATATTTTCTAGTTGTTGAGATTGTTTTTCTAGACTCAAGAAGTATCATCGTATACCATCTAGCCTTGTTCCCAAAATTATTGCATTTGTAACATATAATATCATCATCCATAAGAGGTGCAAAGGAATTGAAATTTCTATTGACATTGTTTCTTGCATGACTAATACAATGTACAACTTCATGACCATATTTATTACAAGAAAAGCAATGACCATGGAATAAATTTTGTAACTTGCTTGGATACCTTTTGGATTGTGGTAGAGTGCTTCTCATTTTTTAATTAACTTTCATCCAAGGTTCTTCTTTTCTTTCTTCCTTAGCTTGCCTATCTTTGTTTGAAGTTTCTCCTTCTTGAAGACTTGATTCCTCTTTATGTTTCTCATACTCTATATATTATAGTGCCTTGGTCCTTTCAACTTCATTCCTTAGGTAGACAATTTTTGCTTCCAATATTTCATATTCTTTTTCTCTTGCTCTTAACATATCTATCATATCCTACTCAATTTTCTTTCCTTATTCCACCCTAATATTGAGTTTTGTGATATTTTATATAAGTTCCATCCTTGCTTCTTCATCCTCTTGAATTTATTCCTTTAAGCTTGAATTCTTATCTCTAATTCTTTCCAAATTTTTGAGAGTAGAAAAGAATTCATCTTTCATGTCAAACATAGTCTCCTATTCATTTTGTGAAGTCATGTGTGATACTGATGGATCTTTCTCCAAGCTATTAGTCTTTTCATAAAGAGACCCTCTTTGATACCAATTGAATAACATGCGATTATACTAAGATGGGGGAGGTAAACAATATAAGATACAAGTTTTTGCTTTTTAATCCAAATAATAGCATAAACAATATTAAAGCAGTAAACATCACACAAAGCATCACACACATGAAAGACATGATTTTACGTGGTTCACCCAATGTGGGCTACTCTATGGAGAAAATATTTCTTATAAATTATTCTCAAATAAATTCTCTTGGGAATCCTTTCCTTACAATGTTTATGAACCTTTGTCCAAAGGAGACACCAATATCTTGATCATGTTAGTGGATCTATATCCATAGGAGACACCAATATCCTAACTTTGCTCTGGCTAGTGATCCTCTAGAAGACCTCTACCTCCATTGACCTTAGCAAACAAAACTCTATACATAGAAGACACATGTCCTCCCTACTCTGGCTGGAGACCTCTATCCTTAACTCTATCACCTCCAAAGATCTATCTCAAATCTATACTAAACACAACACTTCAATCTAGCACAAATCTATCCTCAATATTTATCTCTGGTATGGCATAAACCTATGCTCAAATATGCACCAAACTCTATCCTCAATATTTGTCCTCAAATATGTCCTCAATATATGTCCTCAGTATCTATTCTCAAATATGTCCTCAATTTGTATTGTAAGCTTCCATAAAAGCTTACCCAAAATTATCCACAAGTGTTCTCAAAGACTTGTCTCAAATCTGCTCAACAAATCCACACAAGAACTTGTCCAATCTCATAGAAACATAACGAGAATTGTTAGGGACTCAATATATTCTATACTCATAACAATGCTCAATCACTTTAAATCAATATTTTATCATAGAAACATATAGAGAATTGTTAGAGACTCAATATGCTTCACACTCATCAACTCTCAATCTCTTTCTCAAATCAATAGAATAATTTATTTTATGGAACTTGAACAATCACTTCATACATCCACTTGACTAGGCTTAACCAACTCAACCAATCACTCAATGAAATAATCCTTGCTCACAAACCCTAGTCCAAGCATATGAACACTCACTCAAAATATTTCCAACAATGCCCAACAACAAATATCACATAACAATGATACTCATGATCTTTGCAAACCCTAGTTCAAGTTCTTCACTCAACTTAATCACTTCAACAACAATGCTTATAAAATAAGGTTTTATTAACAACTCTAAATTCCAGAAAACCTTGAAGCATTAATTCAAAACACTTTCAATAATACAAACCAAACAATCCTTTTCACTCCAAACTTTTATTCACAATTTCCAACAATCACTCATTAGGAATAATATGCCCATACCTTTTATTTTATGATGAAGGTACCTCAAAAATTTGCCACAACCACAAACACTTCTTTGCCAAGCTCAAGAAGGTTAGAATATGATAAACTCTCTCAAAGATACAATGCAAATATAAAAACACATGTACACTTTATCACTCCATCTTGAAGAAAGCATCCATCAACATATAAAAAAATAATTGACTAAATACACCTTATAATATCCCAGATAAAATAATATCCAATACTAGAAATAATGTCAATTGTAGACACCTAAAACATGTCATGTTTAGGAGAACTACTCACATAGGCACATTCATAGACCATATGACTAAACCTTGGGCTTTCCAAGTATCAAAAGTGGTTCTCACCACTCATCTGGGGTAGTCTTAGCTCATCCAATCTTGGTCATTGTAAACCATAGTGGCTAGATCCTAGTCACTCAAGCTTAGAGTGCCCAAACCTTAGTCACTATAGATGACAATGGCTAAATATTAGTCACTGCAGACAATAGCAGCTAAGCCATAAAATGTATTTTACTAACAAATAGGCCCAATCATGGGTAGAAGTGGTAGCCTGCATGCAATAAAGGTGACCGGGGGTCACTTTGCATTCCCCCTCATGGTTAGTTAACATAGGATACTTGAGTCAAAATTTAGACTTCAGTTAACTAGCCTTTAAACATAAAAAAGACAGGAAATTCTCATGCTAAAATTGACTACACATGAGGGATTCAATCCTAGGGCTTGAACATAGATCTAGGGTTTCACACACTTTAAAAGGCATAAGCCTAAAAGCACCAAAAGAGAGAGAACAAGACCACACATAAGACATTATCATCACAAATTGAACAAATTAGATCATTAAGGAGATCTTTTAATACTTGTAGAGTTTTCCTTGGAGATCATCTTTACGGTGAAGCCCTGACAAATTGGATAGCAAAACCGGAGCACCTTTGAGGAGTAATGAAGTGCTAGCTGATTGAGGGTTTACCACTTACAAGATATTCAACACATCAAGAAAACGACCACCACTTCAACATTGGATACAACCTTTGATTTATATCTCTGGAGCAAAGGATACAAGATTCCCTTTAGCGTCCACTATCTTGGATAGTGGCCTGTAGGCCTAGCTTCAGGTTTTTAGACATTAAAATCTTTTATTCTATTTTCTTTATGTTTTCATATCATTAGCATATAAATGTTTCATTCATTTACATTCATAGCACTAGTTATGTTATATTTCCTTCCATTTAGTATATTCATTGCTAACAACCTCATCCAGGGAGGCAATCTTAGAAATTTAAATGTGTGTTGTTGTTTCATTACTTACAAGGCCACAGGTTCATTGGAAAAATCTACAGCATATGAAAGCAAGAGGATCCCTATAGGAATCAATCCTGGAGAAGGAGGCATATGTAAGCCCTCATACAGTTCTATGTGCATCCTCGAGAAGCCTTTTAAAAGCATGCCACCCCTTGCGAGGGGAAATTTTAGACAGATGCTATCTTCCTTGTGTGGAAAATCATGTATCAAATGAAGGGTATCCCTTAAATATACTTATATGTAACTAGGTCATGGAAATATCAAGACAAAAGCATTCATTCATTTATTTCTTCGCATTTTGGTTATATCTCCTTTATGCCTTTCATTTTATGTATGTTAAACATTTAAGAGATTCAATTAAATCACAAGTAGAAGCAAGGCAGGGACAGTGCACCGCTTCCCAGGGGTCACTACAAATGGCGATCATGATGGGACTGCCCACTAATTTTTCATTTTTTACCTAGTTATTGACTTGTTTTTTGTGTACAAGTTTAGCTGCTCTGGTCTATAGTGGCCAACAGTATTAGCCACTCCTGCTAATAGTGGCAAGATATCAATCGATCTGGTCGATAGTGGCCAGAACTAAAGTGTAGCAGAGGGCAGAATCTTGGTTCTCTGAGTTGGATTAAAATTTGGTACAAATTTTTTATGCTTTATAGTTTTATGTCTACTTCTATTTTTCTAAAACAATAAAATTAAAACATATTTTTGTTTGGAAATTTAAAGAATAAATAAGAAAGAATTAAGCATTTTGCACATCTTAGATCTTCTTTTAGATTTCCACTAGGTGTTGCAAGGAAAAACAACTTATGCGTAAAATTTTTTTCCTAGAATCCAACATGCTAGAAATCATGTGTTCTTTGCTTGCTTTGAGGCCCTGCTAGAGGCCATATTTGTGTGAAATAAAGTGCATCCATACAACTCATAGTAGTTTATGCATGTTTCTAAAAATTGAAACGTCTTTTGCATTATGCATATAGGAAATAATCATTGTTGTTGTATGATACATTTTACTATTATGTAAACTTAAAATGAACACCACACATGCACACATCATTTAAACATTCGGGGGTTGGATTTCATCACCAACCCTCAATTTAGTCCGATGATGTTGGCATTCATATCCTTCCATCGGATTGCCCCCTAGATTATCATAGAAATGGATTAAGGAATTTTTTCATAGTGGTACTAAGTTACTTGTGCTAAAAATGTCTCCCACTATTGAAACAATCATTGGTTCAGAGTGGAAGAGCTAGGTGAACCCCCCATTGGGATTTAAGCGGTGTACCCTAGTCTCTTTTGGGAAAATCATGTTTGGCATGAGTGTTATTAATTCCCACTATGAATGTGTTTCCTCATTATAAATCCAAAACAAGAGCAAGAAATCAAAGAATAACACATCAAAACACAACAAATAGTTTAGGGCACACTTAAATTGGTAATCAAGATAAACATTTGCTTGATATTGCTTGGTTATATCTAATTGCAACAAAAATATTAAATCTGCAAACAAAATGGTTAAAACAAGAAGTAAACATCCTTGATCTGATACCAAGGGAGAGTTTGAAGCAACACATACCCATAGGCAAAGTCATAGTAACATTGAATGACCAACTCGTAAGACCGTGAGATGCAGGTTTGTGAGCCTAAGGGGTGATAACTCAACCCTTGGGGTTCTCCTTGAGAAATCCTAAATAGGGAGCCACATCATGGAACCAAGTCACATAAACACAAAGAGGCTTCATGGCCATCCTCATCAAGGAGACATGAGGAGACCTCAAGGGCCTCCTCTAAACACACAAAAACTTCTCATAGACATGAGGAGGCTTCAAGGGCTTCCTCCTCACATGGACATAAAGAAGGTTCTAAACCTCATTCTTCACATAGGGATGATGAGGTTGCCACATATCCATCCTCATGGAGAAAACATGTGACCACAAAGCCTTCATCATCGAAAGGGTACACTAGAGTCACAATATATCAAGCTTCACATGAGAGACATAGAACATGTTTGGCAACTAAAGGGTAAGAAACTAGAGCTACCTACATTCATAGAAACCAAACATAATACACCCTTCAAAAAATAGGAAGGATTCTAATAGACTATGACCTCATTAGAGTAAATGACACCCCATAGGATCAGCCATGGAAAACAAGACAACTATATGATTTAGATCAGTTTCCTACATGACCAACTAAAAGAACCATAGCTATAGAACACTCTACATCTAGAAGTTCACGAACCATGACTTCTAAACACACATCTCAACTTGGAGGTGTCTGAAAGTGACCCCATAGTAAACATATAGATTCTGATCATAGGGGCACTCAACAATAAACTAAACAAGTTACATTAGCTAGCAAGAGGAAAGACACAACAGAAACCTCCTCAAGGAATTTTCAAGTCACAACCATAAGAACAAAGTTAGATAAGCATGAGTCTTCTATGACAGTGCATGTTGACTGTATGTGATGGTTAGAAAATGCATTGCATAAAGAGCGAGAGCTAGTGGAGGCTCTCAAATAGGATAAGCAAAGTGAAAGGATTTTGAACCAATATGAGTAGTGTTTAAGAGAGCAAGCTGAGTAGATAGATAATATTAATTTATAGATAAAGGATGATGATCTCAAAAGAGGTAGACATGCTGACTCACCAGAGGAAAGGTGCACTAGATAAGAGAGCCCATAATAAAACCACCCAACAAACCATGAATGAAATCTAACTGGTGGAGAAAGGGTAAATATGATAAACCAGGATCAGACACATCTTGAATCCCCTCATAGGAGGGAAGAAAATAGAACAAGTCAAGTGGACAAAGGACTATCTCCATTACCAACACGATCATGCCTGCAAGAGGAGTAACTCCTGGCTTCAAAGGTATTTCGAGCACTCATTGAAAATATGAAGTCCTTTGAGAAGCAATAGTTTGCTAGGAATCAACCAACATTGAGCAAGATATACAACCAACCATTGTGCCCATCAGTTCCTAGCCCTGAATATCCTAAGCATTTTGAGATGCTTAGGTTATAAAAGTTCAAGGATGAATAGGATGTACAAGAGCATGTTATCAATTTCATCAATGCATGTTTTCACCTTGAAGATAATGATGCTCTCATGCTAAGAACTTTCATTATGATATTTTTGGGTGCAACCACTCAATGGTTCAACAAACTAGTCAAGCATAACATAAACAACTTTGAACAACTAGTAAATGCTTTCCTAAAGAATTTCTCCTATGGTCCTAAGAAGAAGGTGAACCTATCAGACCTGGCCAACTTAAAATAGTATGATGATGAGCCATTAATAGATTTTGGTAACAAATGGAATAAAGTCATGGTAAAGTTATCATTCTTCATTACCACAGAAGAAATCATTCACATGTTCATTAAGAGTTGTTCTAAAAACATCTCCCTCTTTATACAACTTCAAAAATATCCTTTATTTGAGGAAGCCTTGGAATAGGCCAAACTCATCGAAGACATAAAAGTAGATGAGGGAACCATTACGATCTGAACTAAGAAGGAGTGGAACAAAAATGGTAAGAATGACAAGTACAAGAAGAAGCAAGTAAACCCTACTCTAGTTAATCAAGTAGCATTGGCTGCACCTATGGATGGGGTTGCAAACAAATCGTAGGATTATCAAGCACAACACCAATTATGATCAAAAGAAAAATCAGGGGCAGAATAGAGAACACAAGCCACCTCGTTATTTTACACCTCTGACAAAATCAATGCAATCAATTTTAAACCAGTTAAGTGAGGCTAGGAAAATCATATTTCTTGATATACCTCTCATAGACCCCAACCACCCTAAGCCAAAAGGATATAGGGAAGATCAATTTTACCTTTATAACAAGATACTGGGGTATGAAATTGAGGTTTAATTTGGTTTTAAACATGAATTACAAAACATGACTGAGGTAGGAGGACTCAAAGTTGACAACCCATTGGATATCAATAACAGAGATATGGGCATATACAAAAACCCATTGCCAAATCATAAGGCCCCTAGGGGGTAAGGTACCCAAGTCAATCAATATGAGTTGATGCACCTACCCATGGATGCATTGGGATGGTTTAAATTATCAACATAATGACAAGGAGTAGATGATATGGTAAACCATAGCCTCATGTGGCTCCCATTAATGTCTCAGCTACACCTAGGTAGAGGCAGGGACAAGACAACCTTCCAGGTCCACCAACCTGACCTATGGTAACTATTGGGAGTAGACTAGAGCAAAATATACAAATGACTTAGGCAAAGCAATATTTTTATGAGCTCATACAACAGTCCCTAAAGCATTGGGAGACTTTAATGGAGATTTTAAGATCAATTGAGCTCCAACCAAAATATGTGAATGCATTCACTCATTTTGTGGGACAAGTGCAGTAATTCCAGGAACCTGTAATTCAATTATATGATCATGAGATTAAGACAGTTTCTACTACCTTAATAAACCCTCCACTGCACATTGTGGTGTCAGTCAATGATTTACCTTTCAAATGGTTCTTGATCGATACAAGTTCATCAATAAACATCATCACAACAACAGCCATGGAAAATCTTAAAATCCCTAAGTCCAGTATCATTTTGAGAGCCTACACACTAAGATATACCTTAGAAATTAGATATCATCATCACAAATTGAACATATTATCTCATTAAAGAGAGCTTTGAGACTTGGAGAATTTCCCTTGGATATCATCTTTGCAGTGAAGCCCTGATAAATTGCAAAGCAAAACTAGAGCACCTTTGAGGAGCAATAAAGCACTAGTTGATTGAGGGTTTACCACTTATAGGATATTCAACACATTGAGCAAACAACCACAACTTCAACATTAGATACAAGCTTTGATCCATAGCCTTGGATCAAAGAAGAAAATATTCCCTTTAGTGATCGTTGTCTTGGACAGTGGCCTGTAGGCCTAGCTTAGGTTCTTTAGAAATTAAAAGCTTTTATTCTATTTTCTTCATGTTTTTATATTATTAGCATAGAATCGCTTCATTCATTTGCATTCATAGCACTACTTTCATTATATTCACTTCCATTCAATATATTCATTGCTAACAACCTCATCCGAGGAGGCAATCTTAGATATCTAAGCGTGTGTTGTTGTTTCATTGCTTATAGGGCCACAGGTTCATTGAACAAATATACAACATATGAAAGCAAGAGGATCCCTCTAGGAATTAGGCCTGGAGAAGGAGGCATCTATAAGCCCTCATATAGTTACATGTGCATCACCGATAAGCCTTTTAAAAGAATTCCATCCCTTGCAAGGGGACAATTTAGACATCCTCTACCTTCCTTGTGTGTAAAATCATGTATAAAATGAAGGGTGTCCCTTATAGGGACTTATATGTAACCGGGTCTTGGAAATATCAATACAAAATCATTCATTCATTTATTTCTTCACATTCTGGTTATATCTCCTTTACGCCTTTCATTTTATGTATGGTAAATGTTAAGAGATTCAATTAAATCATAAGTAGAAGCAAGGCAGGGATGGTGCACCCTGGGGAAGTGACATTCCATCCTTGCCTTGCTTCTACTTACAATTTAATTGAATCTCTTAACATTTACCATACATCAAATGAAATGCATAGAGGAGATATAACCAAAATACAAAGAAATAAATGAATGAATGCTTTAGTATTGATATTTCCAAGACCCGGTTACATATAAGTACCTCTAAGGGATACCCTTCGTTTGATACATGATTTTACACATAAGGAAGGTAGAGAATGTCTAAACTATCCCATTGCAAGGGATGGCATACTTTTAAAAGGCTTATTGGTGATGCACATAGAACTGCATGAGGGCTTATAGATGCCTCATTCTCTAGGCCTGATTCCTAGAGGGATCCTCTTGATTTTGTATGCTGTAGATTTATATGATGAATCTGTGGCCCTGTAAGCAATGAAACAACAACACATGCTTAGATGTCCGAGATTGCCTCCCTAGATGAGGTTGTTAGCAATGAATATAATGAAACTAGTGCTATGAATGCAAATGAATGAATCGATTCTATGCTAATTATATGAAAACATGAATAGAACTGAATAAAATCTTTTGATGTCTAAAAACCCTAAGCTAGGCCTATGGGACACTATCAAAGGCAGTGATCGCTAAAGGGAATCTTGTCTCCTTTACTCCAATGCTATGGATCAAAGCTTGTATCTGATGTTGAAATGATGGTCATTTTCTTGATGTGTTGAATATCCTATAAGTGGTAAACCCTCAATCAGCTAGCACTTCGTTGCTCCTAAAAGGTGCTCCAATTTGTCAGGTATTTTCCACAAATTTGATCATCAAGGGAAACTCTCTAAGTCTCAAAAGCTCTCCTTAATGACCTAATCTATTCAATTTATGATGATAATGTCTAATGTGTGCTCTTGTTCTCTCTTTTGGTGCTTTTAGGCTTGCACCTTTTAAAGTGTGTGAAATCCTAGGTCTATGCTCAAGCCCTAGGACTGAATCCCTGATGCGTACTGGATGTTAGCATTTGAAGTTTTTGTATTTTCTATTCTTAAAGGATAGTTAACTGAAGTCTAAATTCAGACTCAAGTCTCCTATGTTAACTAACTTTGAGGGGGAATACAAAGATACTATCTCTCACCTTTATTGCATGCAGACTACCACTTCTGCCCGTGATTGGGCCTATTTGTTGGTAAAATACTTTTTATGGCTTAGCCACTGTTATCTGTAGTGACTAAGGTTTGGTCATTATTGTTTATAGTGAATAAGGTTTGGACACTCTAAGCTTGAATGGCCAGGATCTAGTCGCTCTGGTTTATAGCAGCCAAGCTTGGATGGGCTAATACTACCCTATATGAGTGGTGAGAACCACTTTTGATACTTGGAAATCCCAAGGTTTAGTCATATGGTCTATGAATGTGCCTATGTGAGTAGTTCTCCTAAACATGACACATTTTAGGATTCTACAAATGCCTCTTTTTGTGATGTGTTGTGTGAAAAAATACAATGTTGAGAAAAAATGTAGACTAGTATGTTTGCAGGGTGTATGATTGATCATTGGTATGATCAATGCTGGATGGCCAAATCATGCAAGATGGCATGTATCCTTGAATCATTGCTTCAAATTTTGGAAGGATTAACTTAGCACATGGCTTGAACATATTCAATTGCACTCATTCCTCAGACTCAATCGGGTAGATTCTGTTGCGATAATCAGATCCGATTGGTAGGAGAGCTATGAACTAAAAATATCATGTCTTTGCTTATGTTCCCAGCAAACAAGGAAAATTTTGTAACTATTTTATGTAATGATTCATAGGATGAACACAATCTTGATATGATCAAGTGATATTTTGTTGAATTTGATTATGATTATTTGAAAATTTGAACTACCTCCTCACACAATGAATTCGTGAGGAAATGACAATGAATGAAGTGATAAGTCACTTGACTAGTATGACTAATTTGGTTTCTTTCTAGTATTTTTTATTTTAATGGGTGAACCCCCATCCAAGTATGATTTCAAATTTTTATGATAATCATTCATCCCTATCCTTGGGAGTGGTCTGGATATCAATAGACTTATTAGGGAGTTAGGATGAGTGACTCTAATTATAATTATGTTGTATCACTTGGCTCACTTTTTTTGATGTCATAAGGGAATTAGGATGATTCTATCACACCCACGGAGTAGTCCAACCATCTTGGTCTTCTTAGGGTTTGAAGTGACACATCATGATTCCAAAATTAATGATTTACCCCAAGTAGCATTATGGTAATTTACTCATCTTATCGAATTTCATGGAGTGCAAATTATTGTAATCGTTAAGTTGATAGAGTAAGTAAATGAATACAAGTCTTACTTGAGATTTTATTTTTTATGTGATTTTTTATTGTTTTTGATCATTATGATGATTGTGAACCACCAAAATGTGCTTATTTGATTTTTTTTACTTATCATGGAAAGAATATCTTTGTTTTTTCTTGGGCTTGTGGACTTGGCTCCAAAAAGGTGGCTAGTGTGCATGTGTTAGTCCTACATTAGTCTATCCAGAGAGTCTGGACTCCTCAAGTCATCGCCCTTCATCCACCCCCTTGTCCTAGTCAGATTCGGTGTTGACCCCAAAAAGTTTAGCCATATTTTTGGAGCCAAGTCTATATTTACCCTTGGGGCACATAAGTTGGGTGCCTCAAATTTACCCTATGCACTCCATTTCAATGGAGCACACTCCAAGTTACTCGAGTGCACTAGTTGTGTGCCCCGAGCCAAGATGATGTGCTCCACTCCAATGGAGCACAAACTCCCCCGAGCAGGTGCACAAGGCTATGCACCCACCTCTAGCCCGTGCACCTCATTGAATGAGGGGACACATAATGTCCCTTATGAGTGCACAAGGTAGTGCACCCCGCCACTGGTATATGCACTCCAAAATAATGCAAAGCACGTAATAGTCCATTGGGATGCATAAAGTCATGTGCCCCAAAGTACGATGCATTCCTTGCCATGGAGTGCACAACCTCAGTTGGAGTGCACAAGGTTGTGCGCTCCCCCCTAGCTGAGTGTGCTCCACTCTTAAGTGGAGTACCTTAGTTAGGGTGCATAAGGTTGGGTGTACCATCCCACCGAGTGTGATATACTCTCAAGTGGAGCACATGACCTCATTCAGGGCACACAAGGTTGTGCACCCCATCCCACTGAATGCGCTTCACTCTCAATTGGAGTGAACGACCTTAGTCAATGTGCACAAGGTTGTGTGACCCATCTCATCAAGTGCACTCCAATATCAAGTGGAGTGCACAACCTTAGTCAGGGTGCATAAGGTTGTGTGCCCCATCTCAATTCGACATGGCCCCCCATTTGGGGCATACAAATGTCCAATATGGGTGCACAAAGTCATGTGCCCAACTCTGGGTTATGCGCTCCACTATGGCAGAGCACACAAGGTTGAAAGAGGGCACACAACATGTGCACCCCATGGAGGCAAGCGTGCTCCACCTCCTTGAAAGTCATGCAGGCACACAACCCTATGTTCCCACCTTGAAATTCATGCACCCCACTCCCCAAGAGGGTGCACATGTTGAAATTAAATCTGATGCATCTCAAGCAAACACATACCTACTTGTACCCCACCTTAGCCAATGCTAAATTACCACATGTACCACTCATTATTGGCAGTCACAATTCATCCATCAGTGCAAAGAGACATTGATCAACATGGTGTGCCTAGCCAATACTAGAAGCTCATGAAGGGGGAAAAAATGCATGCACCATCTACCACATTTAATGCATCTATTATAAAATAAGGTGGCAGTCATTTTTTACACCATCCACGCATGCAGAACTGCCTATCAACGAGGTCAAGTGAATCAAAGAGAACACATAAAAATTGCAGTCGAGAGGGGTGAAAATTTTATGATAGTTTAAGTAAAATGGCATCTACCATCTCTTCAATTTTTGATGCATCACTTTTCTAGAAGAGAATCAACAGAATTATCGAAGCATGGTCTGTTTATAGGAGGTTGGGGAGGGCATAGAACCCCAAGGTGTTTAAAAATTTACCCAACTCCAACTGAGATATCACCAAAGAATAATATAAGGAAGTTGAAGGAGTCACCATCTACTCATTTCATCCCACAAAGGAGGATAACCAGTGCCATCCAACACTTTTGAGGGATATCTATGCGTGGGCCTATCGGGATAGTAATAGGCTCACTCCTATCTATAACAAATGGAGCATGAACCTCGACCTATTGACTTTTCCAAAGATGTACTAATCTTATAATATGTTGGCATGGCTCATAATTTCTTGACTCCAGAGCATGCATCACCCATGATTTTAAAGGTGTGGCCCAGATATCGACCGATAGGATTTGGTAGGTTTTTGACTTGGCCGTCACTTCCAGGGTGGTGGATTTCAAAAAATTGGCCCTCCAGGAAAATTATATGATGAATACAACTGTACTCACCCAAATTTTTCATGCCCTTACCTTCAGGCTAAAGGATCTGTGCCTAGAAGGGGGATGCAAAAAGGATGGAACAATACCTCGGACTGAGTGGCCCTTTGAAGGTCGTGCCTCTTTGGGGAGGGGTATAAGGGTGAATTTTTAACGGATGGTGGGGTTCACCAGGAAACTTTGAGTGGCAGTTTCCATGCCTAGGTTGACAATGAGTTTGATGTGTTTATTTTATACTCTATCATTCATAATCCTAGTGTTGAGCAAGGTGCAACGACAGTATTGTCATTGTTGTCAACATAGTCAGATAGATCAATTGAAGTAGTGGATAGGATCTCAGAGGTTAATCAGAGTATGTACAGTGATTTTAAATGCTTATGAGTATGTCTACCCACCTTTTTACATATTTTCCAAGAAGACCTAAGTGGCCCATATGCTCAAGATCAAAGAAAAAGTAAAACATCGCAAAGAAAAAAAGGTGTTGCGATATCGCAACATGTTGCATTTTTACAATCAAAAGAGAAGAGAAAATGCAAGGAGAAAAAGTGTCACGATATCATGACATGTTGCATTTTCATGGAAAAAATAGAAGAGAAAATGCAAGGAGAAAAAGTGTCATGATATCGTGACATTTTGCATTTTCGCGGCCAAAAGAGAAGAGAAAATGCAAGGAGAAAAAGTGTCACGATATCGCGACATGTATTTTTGCGGTCCAAGGAGAGAGAAAAAGTAGAGAGAAAAAAGTGTCACAATATCGTGACATGTTGCATTTTTGCGGTCCAAAGCAAAGAGAAAATGCGAGGAAAAAGTGTCACGATATCGTGACATGTCGCATTTTCGCGACTTGGAAAGGGCAGGAAGGAACAAAAAGAAAAAGTGTCGCAATATCGTGACATGTCACATTTTTGCGACTCGAAAAGGGCAGGAAGGAAGAGAAATAAAAAGTGTCGCGATATCGCGACATGTTGCATTTTTGTGACTCGAAAGGGCAGGAAGGAAGAGAAAGAAAAAGTGTCATGATATCGCGACATTTCGCATTTTCATGACTCGAAAATGGCAGGCAGGCAGAGTAATAAAAGTGTCATGATATCGTGACATGTCACATTTTTGCAACTCAAGAAAAGCCTCAAAATAGAAATGAATAGTCATTAAAAAGAAAATGAACAGTCATGAAGAAGAAGACGAATAGTCATCAAAGGAGAAAACTAATGCATGCACAAGGGAAAAGAAAACGAATAGTCAGACATGCAAAGAGAAAAACAAACAGACATGCAAAGAGAAAAACGAACAGTCATGATCGAGAGAACGAACATTCATGGTAAGAGAACATGGTGTCAATTATTTTCATGTGACGTGTTTGACGAAATGCCTTCTCAAAATATACAAAAGGAGTTACAACTGGAGTTACAGAGAGAAAGGATGGTTATAAAATAAGTGTTTCTTGGAGAATTTTAGAAGCGCAGGGGATTAAAGAGTAGCAGATTTGATCTTACGAAGAGAGTGAGAGGAGAGCGAGAGGCACGCAACAGGTGAGCGAGAAGGGTGTGAATTGTGGGTGATGTTGAGAAAGCAATAGACCAGTCAGGGTCTTGTAAAATTGAAAGCATTTATATGTCAATCTTCTAGTTTCAGAATTGAAGTCCAAGTTGGTTCTTGGCATCAGGAGTTGGTGCTCCTTCCAGTTGGTTCTAGTAAATTAGGGGTTGGTGCTCCTTTTTATTGGTGTATATAAATCAAGGGTTGGTGCTCCTTTTTGTTGGTGTAGATAAATTAGGGGTTGGTGCTCCTTCTAGTGGGTGCTGGTAAATTGATTGTAAAGTTGTGCTTTGCAAAGGCTGGATTTGGATGGTATTCCAAACAGTCATTTTTGAGGAGTAGCCAAATCGGTGAACCTCGTTACATCTTGTGTTGTGTGATGCTCTTTTGATTACTTGATTTATTTGGTTTTAATTTTTCATTATTTTGGATTTAAGAGTTGAAGATTTAATTATTAAATAGCTACACTCATTCACCCCCCCTCTCAGTGTCATTGTGAGACTAACAATTGGTATCAGAGCTAAGGTTCTTGAACAAGCTTAACCGTCTAGGGTGATCTTGGAAGTGACACAATGGTAGGTGGTGAAGGCTTCTCATCAAACAAAGCACCATTGTTTGACGAAACTAATTACGCATTTTGGAGACTCAGGATGCAGACATATCTTTGTGCTTTGGGATACAACATCTGGGATTCAATAGATAGTGGATACACAATACCCACCACTTCTCCAACCAATGCTATCGGTAAGAAACTTTTTGAGAATAACTCAAAAGCAAATAATGCTATCATGTGCATATTAGTGGACCGTGAATTGGTAAAAATTATGAGTTGTAAAATAACAAAAGAAATATGGGACAAACTGAGGAGCATTCATGAAGGATACGCTAAGATCAAGGAGGCTAAGTTACAAACACATCGAGCTCAGTTCGAAGTATTACAGATGAATGAAAATGATAACATAGAGGCATTTATGCTGAGAGTTAATGAAGTCATTAATGCAATTAGAGGACTCGACAAGGAAATCAAAGATTCTATCATCGTGAAAAAGGTATTAAGATCTCTTCCTCAAAGATTTGATTCTAAAGTTTCAGCTATAAAAGAAGCTAAAGATCTAAATACTTTTAGTATGGATGAGATGCATGGTTCTTTGACTGCATATGAGATAATAATAGGAAAATCTAAACCCATAGACAGAGAAGCTACTTTTAAAGCCCATAAAAATATGAAAGCAAAACAAGAATCCGAGGAAGAAGAGACATCAAATGAAATGGAAGCAAACTTTGTTCGAAAACTAAAAAGGGGAAAAGAAAAATATAGAGGGAAGTTAGCACTTAAATGTTTCAATTGTGGAGGCTTTGGTAATTTTGCATCTAATTTTCCACTTAATGAGAAAAACAAAAGTGATGAAGGATCACACCAAGAAAGAAGTGACTGGAAGAAAAAAACAAATTTCAGAAAAGGCAACTTCAAGAAGAAAAGTTTCATCTCTGGGAATGTCAGCTCATTAGAAGACAGCTGCAGTGAGGAATCTAAAAAGGAAATAGGTGAAGCTCTTTTCATGGCACTCACAGAAGAAAAAATAGAAAAAGAACAGGAATGTGATGAAGAAGACATTAATGTAGAAGTAAATTTGGAAGACAAACTAATTGCAGCTCTAGATGTATTGAAGATAGAAAGAAAAAAGAATAAGAAAATTTCAAGAAATATTGAGGATGCAAATGAAATCATAACCAGTTTGAAAGTACAGATAGAAGAATCCAAAAAAATATCTAAAGATCTTGAAGTACAAATAACCATGAAAATAGATTATTGCTGCAAACTAGAAGAAGAGACTATTGGTTTAAGAATGTAGATAGAAGAGATGAATCGTAAAATTAGTTGTCATCACAAACATGAAGAAAGTTCTATGAAGTTGGATAAGATCATAAATATCCAAATGACTATAGGCATGAAATTTGGTTTGGTCTTTGTCGAAGGAGAATCATAAAATGTATCAAAGAATGAAGATAAGAAATAGGTTGATCAAGAAAAATTGACTCGTGCAAAAGAAATCAATAATGCAAGGCACGAAAGGAGAATTGACAATGATGGATTCACCAATGTCACACATCAAAGAAGAAGAATATTTATGACTACTATGATAACATGGAAAAGACCATCACCCAGGTTCAATCATCTCTTTTCTAGTTACTATTTTAAATGCAATGGTTATGGACATAAGATTTCAGATTGCAAGTGTAACGTAGGACCAAGGAAATTTACCAGTAGAAATGTTTTTTCACCTTTGATGAATTATGCAGTAGAATGTTATAATTGTCATAAGTTTGGGCACATTGCAAGAAATTATCGAAGTACATTTGCATCAAATCAATCTCAGGGAAGAAAATCTCAACCAAATGGAATGACACAAAATAGAAAATTTCCCGAAAAACATGCACAAGCTACTAAAAAAGGAAAGTCAAAACAAGAGCCCAAAACTATAATCAAACTAGAGTGGAAAGAAAAAGATCGATCTAAGGAAGAAAAGGAATCCCTGATCATACAAACAACATTTAAAGCATAGAATAAATTTGCACCATGGATACTTGATAGTGGATGCTCCAGTCATATGACAGGTGACAAACATAAATTTGAGAAGTTACAACAATATGAAGGTGGTTCAGTAAAATTTGGAAATAATGATGGAGCTAAGATAGTTGGCAAAGGTTCAGTGAAGATTAGTGACAAAAAAATCAAGTCAAAAAAAGTCTTGTTTGTGGTTGGTCTGAAGCATAACTTGTTGAGCATAAGTTAGATTTGTGATAGAGGTCATGAAGTGATTTTTAAGAAGCGGGGGTTGTGAAGTCAGAAAAGCAAATTGTGGAAAGTTGATAGCAACTAGATAGAGGACATCTGGCAACCTGTACACTCTCTCAGAGACTTTAGAAGGAGCTTGCTTTATTATACAGGTAGAAAAAAATTGGTTGTGGCACAAGAGGCTCGGTCATATCAGTTTTGATAATCTAGTAAAAATCAACTCAAAAAAGGCAGTGAGAGATATTCCCACCATTATAAAAACATCAAATAGCATTTGTGCTTCATGCCAAAAGGGGAAACAAAATAGAGTCTCATTTAAAACAAAAGAGTACTACACAAGCAAACCTTTGGAACTAATACATACTGATTTATGTGGACCCATGAGAATGCAAAGTATAAATGGTGACAAATATTTTATGTTGTATATAGATGACTATTCCAAGATGACATGGGTATTTTTTTTGAAGCACAAATCAGAAGCTTTTGAGATGTTCAAGGTTTTCAAAAACCAAGTTGAGAATCAAACAGGAAAAAAGATTAAATGTTTAAGATCAAATAGAGGAGGAGAGTTCATTTTAGAGGATTTTATAGAGTACTGTGAAAAATATGGTATTAGAAGACAATTTTCAGCAGCCAGGACACCTCAACAGAATAGTGTGGTAGAAAGAAAAAATAGGGCAGTGCAAGAAATGGCATGGACTATGTTGACAGAGAGCAAAGTAGTAGACAAATTTTGGAAAGAGGCAATCCATACTGCGATATACATCCAAAATAGGTGCATGTTGAGGATACATGAAATCAAAACTCCTTATGATTTGTGGTTTGATAAAAAGGCAACAATAAGATACTTTAAATTTTTTGGCAGCAAGTGTTACATCAAAAGAACTGAATAAAACCTTGGTAAGTTTGAAGATAGAGCTGATGAAGGTATTTTTCTTGGCTATACGTCAAAAATCAAAGCTTACAAATGCTACAACATGAATCTAAGGAAAATTGTGGATAGTACCGATGTTAAAGTTGATGAAGGTAGGGAATGAGTAATTAGCTATGAAGAGAACTACCCAATTTATGAAGAGGTTATTGAAGGAGATGAGGAAAAGAAACAAAAAATTGACTCAGATGATTCAAACAGTGATTCAGAAGTGGAATAAAATAAGAAATTCAAAACAGGCAACTGACAGAAAGATCATCCAAGAGAGCAAATAATTAGAGACCCCACAGTTGGTGTTCATACAAGAAGAAGAGTAGTAAACAACTACTCTCTATTATCCAGCATTAAGCCCAAAAATGTTGCTGATGCAAGCAAAGATAAAGTTTGGATGAAGGCAATAAATGAAGAATTAGATCAGATCGAGAAAAACAAAACTTGGGAGTTAGTACCAAGACCTGCAAATAAAAATATAATCAGTACTAAATGGATCTTTTGAAACAAGTTGAATAAAGACAGACAGGTAGTCAGGAATAAATCAAGATTGGTATGTAAAGGCCATGCACAATTTGAAGGTATGGAATTTGAGGAAACCTTTGCACCTGTGGCTAGACTAGAGGCAATTAGAATGTTTTTGGCTTTAGTAGTTTACAAGAATTTCAAATTTTATCCAATGGATGTGAAATCAGCATTTTTGAATGGAAAACTCGAAGAAGAGGTTTATATTGAGCAACCAGATGGTTTCCAACTTGGTGATGATCCCAACTTGGTTTGCAAGCTGAATAAAGCATTATATGGCTTAAAACAGGCACCCCGAGCATGGTATGCAAGGCTAGACAACTATCTTACTCAACAAGGGTTCAAGAAAGGTATGGTGGATAGTAATTTGTATGTCAAAAAAAAAAATGGCCATCTTATTGTTCTTGTTGTATATGTTGATGATATAATATTTGGCAGCAACAAAGATGAGTGATGTAAAGATTTAGCAAATAATATGCAAAAAGAATTTGAAATGTCAATGATTGGTGAACTTTCGTATTTCCTCGGGTTGCAAGTTAATTAAAATGGGAAGGGAATATTTATTTCTCAAATTAAATATGTGAAAGAGATGCTAAAAAAGTTCACAATGGAGTATTGTAAGCCAGTTAGCACTCCCATGACGATAAGTTGCAAGTTGAGCAAGGATGAAAAATATCCACATGTAGATCAAACCATGTACAGATCTATGATTGGGAGATTACTGTACCTGACAGCTACAAGACCAGATATTTTGTAGATAGTATACATGGTAGCACAATTTCAAGCTAGTCCCAAGGAGACTCATGTGACAGCAATGAAGAGAATTCTTCGGTATCTCAAGGGTACTATGGAGTATGGGTTATGGTATCCAAAAGGTAAGGACTTCACCCTTATTGCATATTCAAATGCAGATTGGGTAGGATGTGTAGATGATAGAAAGAGTACCAGTGGCGATGCATTCTATCTTGGATAAAAGTTGGTCACATGGCACAACAAGAAACAAGAGTCGGTCTCCTTATCCATAATAGAGGTAGAATATATTGTAGCAACAACATGTTGTACACAGGTATTATGGATGAAACAAACCTTGAAAGATCTTGGTATTAACTTCAATGAGCCAATTTCAATTAAGTGTGATAACACCAGTGCCATTAACATCTCAAAGAATTTGGTTATGTATTCTTGCACAAAACATATTGCTATCAGGTATCACTTTTTGAAGGAGAAAGTTGCGGAAGGAGAGGTAAAGTTGGATTTTGTTCCAACAACAGAGCAAGTAGCGGATATCTTCACAAAACCGTTGCCCAAGGAAGTCTTTGAGTACCTTCACAATAAATTGGGAGTGGTCACACTTCCCAAAAATTGACTAGCTATCGGGACCACATTCTGAGGGGGAGCATTTGTGTATTTGTTTATCTTTTTTCTCATATTTGTGATTTTTGCTAAGTGTAATAATTTTTGCCTGAGAATGTTGTGCATGGAATCAGGGGGAGTCTGAGGTAGCCCTTTGAAATTATTTTCAAAGAGAAGAGTTACAGGAAATTGCACGTGTGTTGTCAACAATTTCAAAGGGGGAGATTTTTGAGCAAGGTGCAGCGATAGTATTGTCATTGTTGTCAACATAGTCAGATAGATAGGTTGAAGCAATGGAAAAGAGCTCAGAGGTTAATCAGAGTATGTACAGTGATGTTAAATGCTTATGAGGATGTTTACCCACATTTTTGCATATTTTCCAAGAATACCAAAGTGACCCATATGCTCAAGATCAAAGAAAAATCAAAACACCGCAAAGAAAAAAAGGTGTCACGATATCGCGACATGTTACATTTTTGCGGTCAAAAGAGAAGAGAAAATGCAAGGAGAAAAAGTGTCGCAATATCATGACATGTTGCATTTTCGTGGCCAAAAGAGAAGAGAAAATGCAAGGAGAAAAAGTGTCGCGATATCGCGACATGTTGCATTTTTGCGGCCAAAAGAGAAGAGAAAATGCAAGGAGAAAAAGTGTCGTGATATCACATGTTGTATTTTTGCGGTCCAAGCAGAGAGAAAAAGTAGAGAGAAAAAAGTGTCACGATATCGTGACATGTTGCATTTTCACGGTCCAAAGCAAAGAGAAAATGCGAGGAAAAAGTGTCACGATATCATGACATGTCACATTTTCATGACTCGGAAAGGGCAGGAAGGAAGAGAAAGAAAAAGTGTTGCGATATCACGACATGTTGTATTTTCATGACTCGAAAAGGGCAGGAAGGAAGAGAAAGAAAAAGTGTCGTGATATCACGACATGTCGCATTTTCATGACTCGAAAAGGACAGGAAGGAAGATAAATAAAAAGTGTCACGATATCGCGACGTCACATTTTTGCGACTCGAAAAGGGCAGGCAGGTAGAGTAATAAAAGTTTTGTGATATCTCGACATGTCACGTATTCGTGACTCAAGAAAAGCCTCAAAATAGAAATGAACAGTCATTAAAAAGAAAATGAATAGTCATGAAGAAGAAGACAAATAGTCATCGAAGGAGAAAACAAATGCATGCACAAGGGAAAAGAAAATGAACAGTCAGACATGCAAAGAGAAAAAATAACAATCATGACCAAGAGAACGAACAGTCATGGTAAGAGAACATGGTGTCAGTTATTTGCATGTGATGTGTTTGACGAAATGCCTTCTCAAAATATACAAAAGGAGTTACAACTGGAGTTACAACTAAGGTTACAACTGGAGTTACAGAGAGAAAGGAAGGTTATAAAAGGAGTGTTTCTTGGAGAATTTTGGAAGCGCAGGGGATTAAAGAGTAGCGGATTTGATCTTGCAAAGAGAGTGAGAGGAGAGCGAGAGGCACATGATAGGCGAGCGAGAAGGGTGTGAATTGTGGGTGATGTTGAGAAAGCAATAGACCAGTCAGGGTCTTGTAAAAGTGAAGGCATTTATATGTCAATCTTCTAGTTTTAGAATTGAAGTCCAAGTTGGTGCTTGGCATCAGAAGTTGGTGCTCCTTCCAGTTGGTGCTGGTAAATTAGGGTTTGGTGCTCTTTTTTTTTGGTGGAGATAAATCAGGGGTTGGTGCTCCTTTCTGTTGATGCAGATAAATCAGGGGTTGGTGCTCCTTCCAATGGGTGCTAGTAAATTGATTGTAAAGTTGTACTTTATAAATGCTGAATTTGTATGGTAGTCCAAATAGTCATTTTTGAGGAGTAGCAAAATCAGTGAACCTCATTACATCTTGTGTTGTGTGATGCTATTTTTATTACTTTCTTTATTTGGTTTTAATTTTTCATTATTTTGGCTTTAAGAATTGAAGATTTAAGTTTTAAATAACTACACTGATTCACCCCCCCTCTCAGTGTCATAGTGAGACTAACACTTAGGTTGGCCAGAATGAATCTAAGCTATTCTATATGAAAATTCCAATTCATATGAATACAAAAAGCATGAATGGATCCTAAATACCAGGAATATACTAAATGAGAAAGAATGCACCTGATTTCGAATGTTTGATGAAGATTCTGAAGCTTGTAGGAGTCCAGATCATCCCGAATATGACAGGATCATCTACAATTGTAAAGAATCATTCCAGATAATAGGAGATCGTCTAAGATCATACAAGATCATCGTCGATCTGTCGAATTCGTCAGGCGAATTCATCAGAAACCTGCAATCACAAAAACAGACACCAAAAACCAAAAATGCTACTGTAAGACTAATGCAAAATGATAGAAATGATAGTATAAATGCCTAACTGATAAACCTGGATAACAAATTAAAGAAAATGTATTTTTTTAATACCTTATTTTAAATTTATTATGCATTTATTTTGAAATGAGGTGAACTCCACGATGCAGAATGAAAATAATTAAACTAATGCATAATAAAATAAAGAAGGAAGATGAGAAATGCAAAATTAGGGCTCTGATTGCCCTCAATCTAAACTACAGTCGAGATCACCTCCAATAATATGAGATCATCGTCAATCTATGAAAGGATCATCTAAAATCGTCTGGAATCACCTACGACGATCCGAGCCTCCTCCAACTGAAGCACAATGAAAACCTGTGATGAAAAATTAAAACTATGAGTGCAAAGCTTAAATGATAAGGAAAATCAACCAGTGAAAGAGTTAGGAGGAGATCCAGGCAGGGGATCAAGGGGGTTAGGGGGATAAACTAAGAAAATCCCAGTTTATGTAGGATTAGGGAGAGGTTAGGAGGTTGGGGATCATCCCAATCTGGGAGATCTCCAATGGAGTAATCTCTAATTGCACAGACACGCTTCTGCCCAAGTTGGAGAGGCTATTGAAACAAAAGCTAATTATGAAAATTTGATTTTGGGACAAAATCGTCTGGACATTCTGTTCCAGACGAATTCGCCCGATCTGGGATGATTTTTTCTGATTGGTGACAATATCGTCAAATGGTCAAAACAACTCCTAAAAATGGTGCAAAAAATGGGGTGAGCGGTTAACGGGCGGTTTCGGGGTTAAAATTCAAATTTATATCTTTTTACTAAGGGTTTAACTACACCAATTTTAGGGTGCTACATTTTGCCCCATCTTTATCGAATTTTCTGAAGAAAATGTGTTAAAGACGAGTTATTCCTACTTTATGAGAAAGAAAAAATTTGTTCCATTTTTTAGACGATAATTCTAGGTCGAATCGTACGACTGCTTGTTATGGTGCCCCCTCCGTGTTTTTACCCAAATCAAACATTTGAGGTAAAAGCGCGAAAAAGAAAAATTTTAAAAGAAAAAGTTGTGTTTAAAAAAAATTAAAAAAAATAGGGTGAAACCCTAATTCATTGTTACTGTTCATTTTTGCTGTTTTAGAGCTCTATAGGCAAAATGGTGAAAACAACATACAGATCAACAGAGGTCCACCGCAGATTGCAGGTAAGGATCTAAACCTGACATATTATGTTTTTAATATGATTTGTGTGATTTTTAATTTAAATTTTGACTATTTTTGGGGCATCACGGCCATTTTTAGGCTGTCGATGACGTTGGGATGAAATTGTCCCAATTTTGTCGAAATTGTCCCTAGATCACCGATTTCGTCTAGGGGAAAAATCTATGAAATAGGGGTGATC
The DNA here is from genome assembly GCA_028583015.1 of Wollemia nobilis. Lineage (NCBI taxonomy): Eukaryota > Viridiplantae > Streptophyta > Pinopsida > Araucariales > Araucariaceae > Wollemia > Wollemia nobilis. The sequence continues at coordinate 6,218,279 of JAQPPZ010003305.1, read as the reverse complement.
CCTTCCAACAAGGGGCGATCCCCAAGTTGAAAAATCAAAGATGACTTCATCCTACTAAGGATGATTTGACTCAATTTAGGATGATATCATCCAATAATGGATGATATAATTTCCTTTTTATTAAGATGAAATTAATTTAAGTGATTTGAATGATTATCTATTAATGATTTTTGTTGTTTTATTATTTATTTTGTAGAGGGGATTACTAAAAAGTCAAGAGTGGAAATACGAGAGGCTAAGAGACGATGTAGCTATGCTCGATCAGGCAGAGCAAGACTGACTATCAGAGGTTGGGCTACAACATTTGGCAAAGATGCCATAAATACCAACAGACATGGGGCTACTGACAACCCTAGCAGAGAGGTGGTATCTGGGGTCATCCTATTTCTGGCTATCAACATAGGAGATGGATCCCACTCTAGAGGATGTATGGAGGATTTTGAGGATCCCCATACATGGATGATTGATGACTCCTATGGCCAATCAGGGCCATGCCATGATGTGCCTATGCGGAGACCCTAGCTTCGCCCTGGAGAAGGGCAGAGTGAACATCAAGACATCGAGGCAAATACCTGGGGAATCTTGATTCACTCAAGTTTTGGTAGGGGTAGTGGGTGGCCTACTGCTATGCCACTAGAGTGGATGTAGGTTACCATGGATGCTCTCAGATGTGGTCTGCAATATGAGATACCACGACTATAGATTTTTTTGGGGTAGCTTTATGCTATGCCGCTTGTGTAGGATCCTACACAGGGTCGTATACAAGGGAGGTCGATGTATAGTTTTGACATCGCTGCTACAGGTTTGGTGCTGGGAGCACATTATGGTGTGGATTCTAGTAGGGATTCCACTGATAGGGGTTAATCGAGAGAGACCCCAAGTTTTCTATTGGTGGCTCTAGAGAGGGTCACAATGACGGATAGATCTATCGATGTCCCAGAGGTTGGTAGATGACCTCATCCTAGACCAAATCACCTAGAAGCCATGGAGAGGCATCTAGGGTGGGGAGAGGATGGAAAGGAGTTAGATCACATAAAGCGAGTCTTCTTGCTAAGGATGAAGCAGGGAGATGTAGAGCTACATTGCTATGATCGAGTTTTGAGGTAGTTTGGTCTACATCAAGGGATCCCTTCTCTCAGAGACTACGAGTACTCCCAAACTATCTGGGATAGTACTACACTGAGTGGGGCTCCAGATATGTAGCGATTCTAGAGTCAGGATGTGGATGATGCCCCCATTCAGCCAGTGGATGGGGATGACACTACGGTCACAGATGGATATGATTCCTGGTATGTAGGCATCCACCCTCCTCGAATGATGAGGGCATAGGGTCCGATGCACACTATGGTGTGATGGATGGTGAGGTGGCACCAAGCTACCATCGATGCAGCGAGGAGTCGCAAAGGGAGGAAGCAACGATGGTCTCCTCAAGAGAGACACTAAAGAGTGCCACAAGCTCTGGAGAGACCGCAGTAGCCAGAGAGGAGGGAGGAGGGGCTCCCTTCTCAATAGAGGGAGAGGCCACCATCACTTGATAATGGCAAGGGTATCAAGGTGGGGGAGATTGGTGAGATGGTAGCTCTCTGAGATAAGAATGTCCACCTCTGGGCTCAAGTGTAGACGCTATAGGATGAGGCTACATGAATCAAGGATCAGAACGAAGGGGTGACCACTCGAGATCTAGCATGGTCTATTGCTTAGACCATGTTCTACCAGGGATTGTACTATCACATGGTTCCAGAGGGGTAGAGGATACCACTGCCAACTAGCATTACGAAGCTGGTCATGATGGGATCATTGAGGACATCCTCACGATCGACATCGAGGACTCGCAATATAGCACAAAACTCGATGGCATCACCTCCTCCATGCCAAGGCAAGAGAGGAGATGAGGCTGAGAGCTCAAGGGCTTCTCAAGACTAACTGATCTTTGGCTAGACTGTATATTTGAGAGGATTGAGTATTCTAGGGTATAGATTGTGGCATACCAATCTAGTTTTGATATGATGTACATATATTTTTGATATATATATATATATATGATCTTTTGTGATATGACTTGTCCATATGTTTTATGATGCTTTAAGTTTTGAATTGTTGATTGATTATACATGTAATTATGTCATTTGGAAATAGTATAATTTTATGTCATGCTATAAAATTTAAATGAAATAATCTGATGTAAACAAATTGGTTGTTCTGATATGATTTGATGAAAAATAAAGAGACTTCTAACAATAATTTCAAAGGACATTGTCATTGTTATATGACCATTTCATGGAGTCACTGCTCACTAGGTCGTCAAGATAATCCCAGTATAGAAATATTGCTAAAAGTAAAAGAGTGCTTAAGAGACTGTCTTAAGACTTTGTGTTGTGATGATGAAAAAAATGATGATGGTGATGATTTGTTTTCAGATTTTCATGAAAATATTATGCATGAAATATTAAAAATATGATTTTTTCTAGGCATAAAATTCCTAAGAGTGATAATATTTTGAACAATTCCTTAGGAATTATACCATCGTTGCAAAATTGAATGTTGACATAATGGAATGAAATAGAAAAAAAAAAAGTGTTCGTTCTTTTTAAAGCATAATTGTGTAACATAATGATGTAAGCCATATGTTTTTATGAATTGAATAAATGGGAAATAAAATTAGAACAATGGTTTGCGCTAGGCATAGACTTATACCATCATCGCAAAATCCAAAAAATAATTTTATTGCATAATTGATTTTGATTTTGAGATAAACAGAAAAAAATATATAAACGTGAATTTATTGCTAGATTTTTTAATATGTTTTTGAAAGAAATTTTGGATTTTTGAAAAAATGTATGTAATTTGTTTTATACTAAATAGATGTTCTCAAATAAGAAGATGAAATTATTCCAAAATATTTGCATAAATATTTTAAATTATCTCAAAGACAAAATGTAGATTTATAAGGAACCCTCATGTGCATATGTGAGTTCATTGCCAATCTTGATTTATCATAATGATACAAAATCTCTCAAATACAAATGTGTGTGCAATTGTATTGTTCATTTACCAATTTTGAGCAAGATAATTTGATACAATTAATTTGAATTAACCAAATAAGTGTTCGTTGACCGTGATTTATATGAATGTAACTGTACCAAACTACTATGTAAGTCGGGTCATCAAGAGCTAGCTGATCCATAAGAAGACATAGGTCTATACAAAATAAGGTCACTAATGTGATAGACATATCACCACACTAGGATTTACCCAAGGCCAAGCGGGTTGGGCACAAACCACCTATTATGGGGCTTACCTCACAGTTTTTGAATAATTGAGAATTCCAGGGATTCAAGCTCATTCACCCTTCTTTTCTTTTCAAGGGGTAGGGAAAGGGATTTATTGCATGTTGCTTTTGCTTTTATTTTTCTCTTCTTTTTGTCTTCTTTTTTTTTTGTATTTTTTCTTGGAACTGAGATAATGCTGAAATATTGTTACGATGGTACAAAATGATATTTTTCTTTTTCTCATTTGTTTTGACTTTTCTTTTCTTCCTATACTAGGGATACTTGCTCGGAATGGCTGTAGAGCAAGGGATTTTTATTCTGGGTAGGGGTGAGCTTATATTTTTTTCAATTCTCAAAGATTCTAGACCATGTGCATGATAGGATAGCAGGGGAAACTTTTCGTTCAAGAAACCACTTTTACTATGTAGCATCATATTGAATTTGCAATGAAATCATTTTAATGTGAAGAGATATACTTGGTTCAAGTAAATAACAAGATCAATTCTCTATGCTCAAAACTTTATTTAATTCAATTGTGGACTTTGATATAAGAGAGATTAATAATCATACAAAATAAAATCAAGATATTTATTCATGTGAGTGTGAAAGTGTGGGATTCCAAATAAATACTAATTTATCCAAAATAATGGAAAATATGACTGCAATACTTCAACAATTGACAGGTGCAATAAAAAAATGTTTTTTGAAGATTTTGATGTTTTTGATGTTTTTTATAGTTTGGTTTTAATTTATGAATTGAAAGAATAAATAATATTACTGTTTTTGAAATTTTTATATGGATGACTAAAATGAAACAATATGCAAAATAACAATATATACAATAATGAAATGACTAGATTTATGCATAATAGCGTTTAAGATGCATAATGTTCATAAGTTCTTTAATATATTTACCATCTAAGGTAGCTAATCTGTATGCTCCCAAGCCAAATTTGGCAGTGATAATATATGGTCCAAGCCAATTGGGCTTGAATTTACCTTTAAGATCTTTAGTTGCATTAGCATTTTTTTTTATTTTCTTTTAAGACAAGGTCACCGATCTCAAAGGATCGATGATGAAATTTCTTGGGGTATGCTCATTTAAGCCTGTTCTGGAGGCTCGAAGATGTTCCAAAGCATTGATGTGCTTCTCATCTAGGAGTTTCAGCTGACTAAATCTTCCAGCATGATATTCATCTCCTACTTCAGTATCTTGAAGTAGTAGATCCAATTAAAGAACTTATAATTCAAAGGTAAAAAAAACTTTAGTGTCATAAACCAAAACAAAAGGTGAGGTGCCCGTGGGAGTACGAACGCTAGTTCGATAAGCCCACAAAGCAGGATATAATTGAATGTGCCAATATCGGCCATATTTATTGACCAACATTTTGAGAATTTTAATTAATGTTTTATTAGATGCTTTTGCTTGGCCATTACCCTGAGGATAATAGGGAGTGGACCAATGATGTTGAATTTTATTTTTTTGACATAATTTCTTGACATATTTATTTTTGAAACAAGTTACATTATCTGAGATGAGATTTGCAGGAATTCTGAACCTACAAATAATTTGATTAAAAATAAATTTGGAAACTTGGGTTCCAATGAAAGAATCTAAGGGCATAGCTTCAACCCACTTCATGAAATACTCGATGGTGGTGATGATGAATTTGTGTCCATCAGATGACATGGGATTGATTTTTTCAATGATGTCTAAGCCCCATTTTGAAAAGGGCCAAAGATATGAAATAGCCTGTAGTTTTTGTGCAGGCACATGGACAAGGTCAGCGTGTTTCTAGCACTTATCGTAATGGTGCACGTAATCATGTGCATCATTCTCCATGGTAGGCTAAAAATATCCTATCCTAAGGAGCATCTTAGAAATGGCACTACCACTAAAGTGTCCCCCACAAGATCCATTATGGGCTTCACTCAAAGCTGATCTAAATTCTTCTAGATTCAAACATCTCAGTAGGATACCTTCAAAAGATCTCCTATATAATGTATTTCCAATTATTACGAAGCGACTTGCTCATCTACATAATAACCGGCATTGGTTTCTATTAAAACTTTTGGGGAAGGTCCCAGTTTGAAGATAATTGAATATATCAGTGTACCAAAGTTTAGGAGTAGTTTCGTTGATTAGAAACATATCCAAAGGTTCTAAGCATGAATTATTTGAAGTGGGTTCTTGGAGTCAATGAATAATTATGGTAGCATATTCGTCATCTAACTCCAAGGGTAAAAGAGATGCAGCTACGGCCATAGCATCAGCCGCACGATTGCTAGTTCGAGGAATAGATTCCAAGGTAACTTGATAAAATAAATATAATAATTATAATACATATGCTTTATATAGATGCAATTTATCATCTCTAGTCTAATAAAAATCATTAATTTGATTTATAACAAGTTGAGAATCATCGAACACTAATAGATTTTAAATTTTTAGTGCCAAGGCTACTCGTAGGCCAAGGATTAGAGCTTCATATTCAACAGTATTATTAGTACAAGCAAACGTTAATTTAAAGGATAGAGGGATAAGATGTTTTTGTGGAGATATTAAAATAATACTTGTAACAGCCCCACTCATGCATCGAGCTCCATCAAAGTATAAGGACAATTGCTCTGGATGGTCTGCCTCTAGTTTAAGGCATTCGTCAGGAAATTCAATGATGAGGGGATGGGTAGACTCTAAGGGTGTAGCAGCTAATTGATCTGCTATGATTTGACCCTTAATAGACTTTTTTCTTATAAATGTGAGTTCAGACTCGCTGAGCGCAATAACCCTCTTTGCTGTGCGACCAAATAAATAAGGTCGACTCATGAGATACTGCAAAGGATCGAATTTAGCAATAACATACATTTTTTGACTGAGCATATAATGGCATAATTTTTGTGTAGAAAATATGACTACTAGACATAACTTCTCTAATGTTGTGTAGCAGGTTTCATAACTAATTAATGTTTTGCTAATGTAATAATTAGCACGCTCTCTCTTCTCATCATCAAGTTGAGCTAGCATAGCTCCTAAGGCAAAATTTGAAGTAGAAATATACAAGATAAATGGGCGATCAGGTCGAGGTGGCGAAAGCATACGCGAGTTAAGAAGATATTGTTTGAGGAGTTCAAATGCTTCTTGACATTCATTGTCCCAATGGAAAAAGACATATTTCTTAAGAAGCTTAAGAAAGGGTTCGATTTTATTCGACAACTTATCGATGAAGCGACGGATATCTTGAAGCTTACCTTGTAAACTCCGTAATTCAGATATATTTTTTGGTGCAGGAATATCAGTGATAGCCGCAATCTTGAGAGGGTCAATTTTGATGCCACTTAAAGAAACTATAACCCCCAATAATTTATCAGAGTTAACTCTGAATATACATTTAGCTGGATTCAATCGGATAAGATATTCCCTTAACCGATTAAATACTTTTCTCAAGTCATCTAAATGGTCATCTTCTTTAGTAGAACGAGCTATAATGTCGTCTACATAATCATGTAGTATATCATGCATCATATCATGAAAAATATAAGTCATGGCTCATTGATAGGTTGCACCTGCATTCTTCAAACCGAAGGGCATCACTTTTCAACAAAAGGTCCCCCAAGGGGTAATAAAGGCTATTTTAGCCTGATCTTCAACAGCTATCCTGATCTAATTATAACCAGAAAATCCATCTATTAAGGATACCATTCCACTCCCAGTAGTAAAATCAATGATCTGATCCATATTGGAAAGAGGAAAATCGTCTTTAGGGCATGCAACATTAATATCTCTAAAGTCTATGCAAACCCTAACCTTAGTAGCTTCTTTCTTAGTTACTGGAACTATGTTCGAGATCCATTCAACATAATCAATGGCTTGTATAAAAATAACATTTAAGAGTTTTTCTAACTCCCCTTTGACCAGTAAGGCCACTTTAGGATGCATTTTTCTAAGTTTTTGTTTAACAGGTTTAGCATCTAGATGGACTACTATGTGATAAATAACTACAGAAGGGTCTAATCCTGGCATATCTTCATATGTCCAAGCAAAGACATCTTCATATTCTTTAAGAAATGTAATGTATTGATCCTATTTTTCTTGACTCAATTATGATCCAATGTTGATTATGTGAGGATTATCCTCAGTTCCAATGTTAATTTTTATGACATTCTCTACTTCCATGTGTAGATTTTTCTCAAAATTAGGTGGGGTGGGTGAAATGCCCAATTATTGTAACTCTTCCAAGGTTATCTTGGATAATTCATCTTGACAAGTCGTGACCTCAATGCAGGCTATACTAGGTATAGAGCCATCAAAATACAATTCATGATGTAATAATTCCTCAACGGAGACATCATGGAAGATATCTCCCTCCAACTCATTATCGAATTTAGCGATCATCTCAGGGTAAAATATAGATAGCATATTACATGTAAATGGCTTATTTGTTAAACACAACGCATCATGTTTATCCAAATAATATTGGTAACATATGAGATGGTCATCATCCTCAAATGGGAAGGGTTGAACCTTACTAGGAAATAGGCCCACACCACAGGCAGGCCACGGTTCTACCTCAAAATGTTATTTCATACCATTTTGGAAATGTCCCAAACATTTCCCTTTATATCCTAATTTAAGCATTATAGATTTGGCTTTAATATACTCATTAGTAAAATAACATCAAGCATATCCATCATAATGAGTCTTGATGTTTTTGGGTATTCTACCTCAGTCATATCCATTATAAATAAAAGCACAACTCCCGAATTAGTAAATACTTCCCATAGGCTATGGGAGGCCCAAGGTATGAGGAGATGGCGGCAAATTATTTAAAATAAGGGAATCTTGCATAGCAGCATTCTTTTTCTCTGATATAAGAATTTTAGATAGATCAGGTAAGAGCTCGTCAGTGAGAGCATAAGAGGTAGAAGGAACATTTCCTACATCTTCTGATGCGGAAACTATACCTTTAGTGGATGTAGATGTTGTAGAGATGTCGATGGATGGGCCTATTATAGGTATAGAAGTTATAGAAGTAGAACAAGAGGAATTGGTTGTGGGATTAGGATCTTTCTGAGGTCCTAATGTGGTTTTTTTAGAGGATGGTTGAGTTGTATGTAGAGGTGGAACTGATGGAGAAGAATTAGATGGCGTTGTGGGTGTGTGTTTCACATGTTTAGATGGATAATGAGAATTAGGGTGTGTGGATGATAGAGCAAGGCAAAATTGAACTCCAACAGGTTCTGCCAAAGCACACATATCAAAGGTTCTAGGATCACCATGAATGGTAATGAAATGATTCTTTAATTTGAATTTAACACATTGATGTAAAGTTGAGGGAACAACTCGCATCACATTGATCCAAGGGCGACCCAAGAGTATATTGTACAATGCAGGGCAATGTACAATAAACACAGTTGTATCCAAGGTTCTTGGACCAACTTGTAATGGGATGGTAATAACTCCACACGTTTTTTGTGTTTCATCATTGAAGGCTTTTATGATCATATAAGTTCTTTTCATTTCATTACTTCTAAACCCAAATCTTTGGTAGAAGTCAAAAGTGTAGATGTTTAAAGATGAATCAATCTCAATCAAGACTCGTTTAACTACTACATCTCCAATTAAGGCAGTAATATATAAGGGGTTATCCTTATGTAAACTATGTTGTGGTATATCTCTATCTCGGAAGTCAATACAATCAACTTCACAAGTTATTATAGTATTATCCATGGCTTCAGGTTGAATTTCTTGTGGTACCATCATCTGGCTTAATGTGAGCATTAAGTCATATCTATGGGTAGGAGAAGATCTTAAAAGGTCCAAAAGAAAAATTCTATCTATAATATTTGATAGTTGCTCATTAATATTATAAGGAGGTTTAGGTTGAACATTAGGTTCTTGATTCCCTTTATTAGGAAATTTCAAAACAAATGGAGCTGATCCATCATTCTGCATTTGATCTTGTTGAGATTTTTGAGCCTATTGTCTAGTAATAGCTCCGATGGTACCCACAATATTATTTTGTGGATGATGAATGGGTCTTATTCTAGTGTTTATGGCTTGCTCATTAGAAAGTAATTGGTGAGACGATGGTCTAGTAGTGACTCTTCTTGGAAATGGTTCTTCTGGAACCATATAACTTGTGATGAGGGGAATAGAATCTGATTCATCTTCAAAGCTATTCGATTGATTTGATGTGATTTCCATATCACTCTTAGTCTCATATTCTATATCACTGAGATCAAGTATCCAAATATTATGTAGAGGCCTGGTTGTAACCATGGATAAGGTTGTGTCAAATATTTTTGGCTCATGAGTAGGTAAATGCCCACTAATAGTTCCTACATATCGGGTAGGAGGGGGAACATTATGATGTTCAATTTGATTAGCCACTTCCTTGCCATGTTTTGGTAAAGGATGTTGAAATATGTCCAATGACTGATTGGCATTATGATTCCGGTTTTGGGGGATGTTCTTTTGAGCATTATTAGGAGGATTTTGCTTAGGTTGAAAGGCTTGCACCTCCATCTCATTGTTATCAATCAAGTCCTGTATTTTATGTTTTAATATTTTACAAGAGTTGGTAGTGTGTCCAGGTCCTCTATGAAAGTCACAGTGTAAATCAGCTCTGTATTCGGGTATAGTTGGATTAGGTTTCCAAATATTTGGTAATTGAATCAAACCTCATTCTAATAATTATGGTAGAATGGTTGATAAAGGTTGTGTTGTGGCTGATCCACAACACATCCCAAAATTGGGGACCCACATTTTTGCATGCTTTCAAATAAAACTGCAGTGGCCCAGATGCTAAAAAGTCAAGGAAAAAGCAAAAAAAAAATTCGCGATATCGCGACATGTCGCTCTGTCGCGGCCGAAAGATGTCGCGATATCGCGACATGTCGCTCCGTCACTGGAAAAAATGAAAAAGTGTCGTGATATCGTGACATGTCGCTCCGTTGCTGGCAAAAATGAAAAAGTGTTGCGATATCACAACATGTTGCTCCATCGCTGGCAAAAATGAAAAAGTGTCACGATATCGCGACATGTCGCGTTTTCGCGGCCCAGGAAAGCAGGAAGAGGCATTGACCAAAAATTGTCACGATTTCGTGACGTGTTGTGAAATCGCGGTCCAGAGAGGAGAGAGAAAGATAGAATGGAAACTGGTCGCAAAATCATGACATGTCACAAAATCACGGTCAAACAAGTCAAACAGGGCAAGGCGCTAAAAACGTCACGATTTCGTGACAAAAAGCAGTGACAAGGCATGAAGCAAAAAAGCGTCGTGATTTCACGACGGAAAGCCAAAAAAGTGTACAGAATAGAAAAGTGTCGCGATTTCATGACATGTCACGTTTTTGCGGCTAAGTGTAGCAAAACCCAGCGAGAGAGAAAAATGTCGCGATTTCGCGACAAAAAGTAGCGAGACAGCCCGAAAGAGAAAAGCATCACGATTTTGTGACAAAAAGCAGTGAGACAGCCCGAAAGAGAAAAGCGTCGCGATTTCGTGACAGGTTGCATCCACGCGGCTCAAAGCAAAAAAATGTCGTGATATCACAACATGTATCATTTTCGTGATGCATGAGAAATAAAGCTACTGATAGAAAAATGTCGTGATATCGTGACATGTCTCATTTTCACTGCACATGAAGGTAGACAAGGTTGTTGGCAGGAAAATGTTGCGATATCGCGACATTTCACATTTTCACGGTGAAAGCAAAGGGGCAAAGCTGCATGCATAAAAATGTCACGATTTACATGGGGCCATTACAGAACATGCAGGAAAGCGTTGAACACGTGGCACAAAGGCATGAGGGTCATGATAACGCTTCAGATCATCAGTTACAGTTCACAGAGAAGATCTCAAACATAAAATCAAAAGCAATGGAAAGGCGAGGAAGGTGAAACGAAGCAGTCTGGAAGACAAAACGAACCGTCGTGGAAGGAGAAGCAGTTTGCTAGCAAGTATAAAATGCAGAGGCACAGATTGATATGAGGGTCAGAAACCGCTGTGAGCGGGTTGTAGAGATGAGGGTGATTAGCCGTTCTGAGCCTGCTATGGAGTGATTTTCTTCCACTTTTGCTAGTTTTGAGAAAAACTAGAGAATGCTGCTATTGTAACAGGACATATTTTTAATGCAAAATTGTTCAAAAATTTGCATTTTATGGGCTAGAAAGGATGAGAAATTTTTTTCATGCTTCATTTTAATTGTTCTATGTTCCTCCTTTCAGATTTTAGATTTGTATATGAAATTTATGCCATTGTTTTGGATTATTTCATGTGAATGTCTGCAATCTAGAAATTACTTTAAACCTTAGAAGCCAACACCTAGTTTACTTTGATTGTGTTTGTTTTGTAGGTCAAATAGGCTAGGTTGCATGTACGAAACTCTCACGTATTCAGTTTTGTCGAAATAGGATAGCATCAAACTGAACGTGTTCTATTTTTAATTTTCTATATTTCCTTTTGTTCATTTTATTTTATTTTCCAGAAGGTTTAAAATGAACATTTAAAAAATTATAAAATTAAAAAAAAAATAAAATAATGAACAATCACTAAAGTTTCATGGAAATAAACCAACATTGCCCCTTGTTTACAGTTACTTGCAATCACTAAGGTGTTCCAAGCATTTTAATTGAATATCTTTATTTGAGATTACTAATACACAGTTGCAAATGCTAATACAGCGGAGACCTTGGAGAAGTTGTTAGTTTGACTTCTTTGCAAGAGGGGATTTGGAACCCAAATCCTAAGGAAGAGTGTAATTTCACAAATGTGTGAAAATACCACTCAACATTTTGGCGCTAGAAGGAGGGCATGAACCGGTTTATTTCAGATTGATTTAAATGCTGTAGGGATTTAAATTTTTAATATTTCATGCCCTATTGATTATTATCTTTAGCCCTCTTTTAATATTACAACTTTGTACTGTTAAAATGAGGACATGAATTGCTATGCACTTGTCTAACGCTTTGATTGTTCATACAAGATTAATGTGATTTAATTTGATTTAAAAATATATATATATATATAAAATATATAAAATATATAAAAAAATAAATAAAAAGAATTATTTTTTGGGTATTAAAGTTATTCTTTAAAATTCACTAATGGCTATGTTTTCATCATGGATGACAGGTAGCTCATTGAACATACCAGGAGTTCAACATTATTTGCCCGCTAGTTTTGAGAGATGTCTTCCTCGATTTTTATCTAACGAGACAAATACTGCAGGAGAACACATTCAAGCATTCAAATTTGTTGTGAATCACTTAACAATTTGGCATGATGATGTTGTTTGTAAAATGTTCCCTTACACCTTGGACAAAGTGGCATTTGATTGGTTTACAAGTCTGCCTTTAGGCTCTATCACTTCTTGGGCTCAACTAGACGCAGCATTTCTTAATCAATTCAACAAAAAGCAAGTTGACCCAATCCGCATGTATGAGCAATTTCTCACTATTAAAAAAGGACCAAGTGAAAATGTGAAGTCATTTTATGAAAGATTCTTTGGATTATATGCTCAATTAGTGAAATTTTATGCTCTTCAAGAAGAAATGGCTCTCCAAATATATGTAAATGCTCTTGACCCACTCATTTCCACATATTTGCAAGGGATGCCTCTAATCACATCTTTATCACAAGCCTATACTCAAGCAATGGCAATTGAGTAACAATTGAGTTGTCAAAATTATGGTGGGGGTTTTGGATCGTATAATCTTCAATCATTTAATACATCCTTTACCCATCCAATTATTTATCCACCTCAACCAAGTTCAAGTGTAAATCAATTTCAGAATCAACAATCATTCCCAAGCTTCAATCAATTTCAAAATCCTCAACCTACTATGCAAGATCAACCATATTTCTTAAGTATGAATCAACTTCAAAATACTCATCTTGATTCAAAGGATATTTCTAAAATCAATTTTAATGATTTTCATAAGAATATGATTTTAGGCAAGGGAGGAGTACTAGATCCAACTAGTATTGAAATATGTGACAAATTGGAAACCCTTGACTCACCAAAAGATGAATTCTATGAGGATGAATTTGTTTCGAATGACATTGTTGAAAATGATGACCAAGAGGATCCACACCTTCCAAATTGTGATAAAATTGAATCATGGGTTACACATGTGGATTATGATAGCCTTATAAATTTGAATACAAGCAATAACCCAATTTTGGAAGTAATTGAACCATCTAAGGAAGGTGAAGATAAATTTGATGAGAAGCATGTTGATGAATTAAAAGATGAAGAAGAAATAGTTGAGCATCACAATTTTATTTTGAAAGATAATCATTATGATTCTTGGGAAGAGTATGCTCACTCCAAGCCTTCTGATGAATTTTGTGTGCCTATTGATATGCAGGATGATACAATTGCCCTTTCATATGAGGATATTACAAGTCCTGGACAATCAAAGACTGTTTTGGAAGAAGTGTTGGAATCTCATCAAAAGTTGGAGAAGAATAATGATTTTACTACCATGGATGAAGAAGGTGAATCAATTGTTTTTGTTCCCCTTGAGGGGCAAGAAATCAAAAATCTTGATCCACCTATTGATTCTACAATGTCTATGCCATATCAAAATGATGAAATTACAAATCCTAAGTGGTGTGGGTTTGATACTATTGATGATCCTAATGAAAATATGGATTTTGAGGCAACTCAAGCCATTGATCATGGAAAGGTGTCACGTGACACATATCTTGAAGAATTAGGCTCTTGTTTTGAAAAGGATGGACGCATGTTTGATTGGGTGCCTAACTTTGGTGTTTTTGAATAGGTGTTGGATGATGAAGAAGACAATGAAGAAAAAGAAAAAGCTACTAACACTCATCAAGTTGTGATAAATTCTAATCATGATGGGTTGAGTATGGGTGACAAGGTGAAATATTTACCTTTGGTAGTAGCCACAAAAGTTTTAAGTGATGGGTTACACGATGTCCCTTTGGATGCCAATGCCATTAATGATGAAATGTCAAATCTTGGCGATGTTTGTCAAGTTTTGATTGATTTTGATTGCTTTAAAATTTTGAAAAATAATTTGAATTCAAGACTTTTAGAAATAGGCTCTTGTGGGCAATATCTCACATTTGAAAAGGAAAGCCTACTTCTAAATCTTGAGTGGAATGATGAAACTTGCATTTTAAAGAATAGACATGATAAAATTGAAAATCAATCATTGTCTAATCAATTTGAAAATTTGAATCTCACCTATGAGAATACTAATGGAACTAAATTTAATTGGTGGGGTGAAAGAAGAAAGTTGAAGTGGGTTGCATTGTTTGGTCTAGTCTTGTTTTTGTTGGATGCCCACAACATTTGGCAGGCATATCATGTTATATCTTTGTTGAAATGTTCTAATCATGTTTGGGATCCAGGAAAGTAATAGTCCAAGCTTGGCATCATCTTGTACTATATTGTATATACATGGTTTTGTTTTTTGGTGTGTTTTCAAATTTTCATTTTTGGATTGCAGTTTGGTTTTGGATTGAATAAGTTTTAATTTAAAGTTATGTGTTGGTCTTATGGACATGTTTGGTTTTTATATAAAAAAAAAAAAATGAAGAAAAGTTTGAGATGTCAACTTATGCTTAAGATCAGGGAAATATGAAACATTGGAATTGTGTTGTAGAAAGCTCCACAAGTAACACAAACATTTAAATAATATTGTTTGAATCTTGTGATGCATGAAGTTGTCAGTTTTGCACATTATGGTAAATTAGATGATATATTCCAAAAGAAGCAGTGCATTCATATCTCATGTCATCTTCCACATTGTATATACATGTCATCTCAGTTATATTTTCATTCCATGGTAAATTATTGACAAGGTGTTGAATCCTCTTAGGATTATTACATAACATATATTAAAATGATCCTAAGGTTGGGAACTGTTTCCCAAACTATCTTGAACCAAGAACATTCCATGCATATTAAAAAGAGTCTTGAGCAAAATGTTCAAAACCATACTTGGATGAAAAGGTGGGGTGAAAAGAATATTTCATGTTTGTCCTATCATGCAACATAATCCTTGAAACAGTGGTGTCTACCACTCCCATAAAAGCTTAAAGCCTAAAATCAAAGTAGTAAGGATAGTGTTAAATCCTCATCTCTCTTAGGTTGAGGATCCAATTCCCAAAAGCTTTGATTTGACCTTCATGGAGTAGTAAGGATAGGGCATAATTCCCATCTCACTTAGGTTGGTAATCCTATTCCCCAAAGTTCTGATTTCACTCACACTTGCACATGGGTTCAAGATGGTAGTGACACATGACCAACCGTGGGATCTAGTAAATTTAATTCAGTATACATATATTTGGTCCTAATAGGGTTTGACATCTTTAATATGTTTGTCCATGATATAAGAAGGTTTGAGTATTTATAAAGCAAGTTGTTACATCTTTAGCATCTTCATCATGCATCAAATCCTGTACAAATCATTCATAGCCTTGCATACAAATCATAAGTGAAACTAACAATGGAATGTTGAACAAGCTCAAATGATAGGGAATGAAACACATTGCACACATCGAGTTGATACTTAATGATTATGATATTTCATGTATTTCTGATCTGTCGGTATTTGTTTATCTTCTATGTGCTGACGCCTGTATCTAAGCTTGTATGTTTCAGGTTGGGTTCTCACCAAAATTCTCAAGAGCATTTGACAGCAGAGTCGACATTTGTTGTGGCTGATCCACAACACACCCCAAAATTGGGGACCCACATTTTTGCATGCTTTCAAAGAAAACTACAGTGGCCCAGATGCTAAAAAATCAAGGAAAAAGAAAAAAAAAATTGCGATATCATGACATGTCGCTCTGTCGTGGCCAAAAGTTGTTGCGATATCGTGACATGTCACTCCGTCACTGGCAAAAATGAAAAAGTGTCACGATATTGTGACATGTCACTCCATCACTGGCAAAAATGAAAAAGTGTCACGATATCGTGACATGTTGCTCCGTCGCTAGCAAAAATGAAAGTGTTGCGATATCGTGACATGTCACGTTTTCGTGGCCCAGGCAAGTAGGAAGAGGCATTGACCAAAAATTGTTGTGATTTCGTAATGTGTTGTGAAATCGTAGTCCAGAGAGGAGAGAGAAAGATAGAATGGAAACTGGTCGTGAAATCATGACATGTCGCAAAATCGTGGTCAAACAAGTCAAACAGGGCAAGGTGCTAAAAACATCGTGATTTCACGACAAAAAGCAACAATGGGGCACAAAGCGAAAAAACGTCATGATTTCACGACGAAAAGCCAAAAAAGTGTATGAAACAGAAAAGTGTCACAATTTCGCGACATGTCATGATTTCGTGACATGTCGCGTTTTCGCGACTAAGTGCAGCAAAACCCAGCGAGAGAGAAAAACGTCACGATTTCATGATAGAAAGCAGCGAGACATCCCGAAAGAGAAAAGCATCACGATTTCACGACAGAAAGCAGTGAGACATCCCGAAAGAGAAAAGTGTCATGATTTCACGACAGATTGCATCCACACAACCCAAAGCAGAAAAATGTCACGATATCACGACATGTATCATTTTCGCGATGCATGAGGAGAAACAAAGCTGCTGACAGAAAAACATCATGATATCGCAACATGTCTCATTTTCGCTACGCATGAAGGCAGACAAGGTTGTTGGTAGGAAAATTTCATGATATCGCGACATGTCGCGTTTTCATGGTGAAAGCAAAGGGGCAAAGCTGCATGCATAAAAACTTCATGATTTACATGGGGCCATTATAGAACATGTAGGAAAGCATTGAACACATGGCACAAAGGCATGAGGGTCATGATAACGCTTTAGATCGTCAGTTACAGTTCATAGAGAAGATCTCGAACATAAAATCAAAAGCAATGGAAAGGCAGGGAAGGTGAAATGAAGCAGTCTAGAAGACGAAACGAACCGTCATGGAAGGAGAAGCAGTTTTCCAGCAAGTATAAAATGCAGAGGCATAGATTGATACGGGGGTCAAAAACCATTGTGAGTGGGTTGCAGAGATGAGGGTGATTAGCCATTCTGAGCCTGCTGTGGAGTGCTTTTCTTCCACTTTTGCTGGTTTTGAGAAAAACCAAAGAATGCTGCTATTGTAACAGGACATATTTTTAATGCAAAATTGTTCAAAATTTTGCATTTTATCGGCAAGAAAGGATGAAAATTATTTTGCATGCTTCATTTTAATTGTTCTATGTTCCTCCTTTCATATTTTAGATTTGTATATGAAATTTATGCCATTGTTTTGGATTATTTCATGTGAATGTCTGCAATCTGGAAATTACTTTAAACCTTAGAATCCAACACCTAGTTTACTTTGATTGTGTTTGTTTTGCAGGTCAAATAGGCTAGGTTGCATGTACGAAACTCTCACATATTCGATTTTTTTGGAATAGGATAGCATCAGACTGAACGTGTTCTACTTTTAATTTTTTGTATTTCCTTTTGTTCATTTTATTTTATTTTCCAGAAGGTTTAAAATGAACATTTAAAAAATTATAAAATCTAAAAAAAATAAAATAATGAACAATCACTAAAGTTTCATGGAAATAAACCAACATTGCCCCTTGTTTACAGTTACTTGCAATCACTAAGGTGTTCTAAGAATTTTAATTGAATATCTTTATTTGAGATTACTAATACACAGTTACAAATGCTAATACAGCGGAGACCTTGGAGAAGTGGTTAGTTTGATTTCTTTGCAAGAGGGGATTTGGAACCCAAATCCTAAGGAAGAGTGTAATTTCACAAATGTGTGAAAATACCACTCAACAGGTTGATTTAACCTAGTAAATTCTCAAGGAGGTTTATCAGGAGGTTTTAGTATAAACTTATCCATTGTCTTCGCAGTATTAACATTAGCGATATTTCTACTATCAGTGACTCCATCACCTACAACTTGTTTATTTTTATATTGATTTTTGGATGTTTTCTCATCGTCTTTCTTTTTAAGCTGTCCTCTCCTAACGATAGCATCTTCCACTCTTTGGGCTAAGTCTATAGCCTGATCGAAGGTGGTCAAGGTAGCAGTTGATAATTCGTAAGATAGTTGGTCTTGTAGATTATTAATAAAGATGTCCAAAATCTCCCTATAAGGCAACACAAAGTGCAATTTTCCTATCAAATGTCTCCACCTAGCTAGGAAATCAGCAAAGCATTCATCTTTGTCTTGTTTTAAGTTTTACAAGTCTTTAATGGTCACATGTCTTTCGATGTAGGCACTAAATTGATGTACAAAAGACTCAGAAGTTTCTTCAAAATTCCTCAAATAATTAGTGGGTAATTGATAATACCACTCTAATGCCATTCCTCCTAAAATTTTTGGGAACATTTTTAGTAATAACAAGTCATCATGTGATATATCATGACATGCTATCCTAAACATATGAAGATGCTCTATGGGATCTTCGGTTCCTTTATATATGGGCAAGACAAGCATAGGAAAATGTTTAGGATATGGCTGTGCTACAACTATAGGATCTAAGGCTAACTACACATATCTCGATAATTGTACGAAGGATGGTAGGGATCTATCTGGTCCATGCGAGAAACTAACTATTTCACCACAGTTTCAATATTACTAGTTTGTCCACCATATTGGTTCGGTGGGACATAAGTATGGGATTTATGAGTGTATGACGGTGTGATATAAAGATTAGACGCTATATTGGTATTATGCAAAGCATTGGTAGGAAGAGTATTATGAAGAGGATTTGTAATAATATTATGTTGTATCCTAGATTTTTGGTAATTGGTGTTTGGTTTTGTTTTGGGTTTTTGTTGATTTGAGGTATATTGCTCAATATATTGGTGAAATAGAGCAGTAAATGATGGTTTCTTTTGTGCAGGAATAGCCCTAGGCTTTCTAATAGGCACTTTAGATGGTTGGGTAACCAGTTGTTGTTGCATGTTCTAGATTATAACTACCATATCTAAATTGGATGGTCTAGCTTGATCACTCTCTTGATCAATAAAGGACAAGGGATTAGTGTGTGTGTGAAATACATATTCTAGAGTTGCTTGAGTGTCACTAATTCGATCCTTGTCCATATGGACTGCTCTATTAAGAACACCAATATTAGTATTAATGAACTTCCAGAATTGTTCCATGTTTTCAAAAGTGATAGCTCCTCCCGAAGACATTTTAGGGGATGAGGATCCTTCCTCTCTAACATTTTCTTCTTGTTCATTTCTTACATCAAGCTCTTCTTATTGTTGATATAGGATTTCTTCTTCCTGGACTTGGTCTTCAAGAAGTACATCTGGGTTATTTAATGGTTTTCCTAACCAATCTTCTTCTTCTTTAGTTTGTTTTCCATTCCTAAGTCTAGGCATTGTGCTTAAACTTAGATTTCAAAAAATATATATACTTATATATATATGCAATAAGTTTGAGAGGTATATATTTTAATTATATACCTACTATAAAAAGGAAATGTTTTGATTTTTTTTTGTTTTTTTGTTTGTTTTTGTGTTTTATAATATTATTATAAAGATAGCAAATAACATTCTTTTTGCAAAAAGAGTAACAATAGTAAAAATAATGACTTAGTTTTCTATAAATATTTTATGGATATCATTATTAGGATCAAGTTCATCAGGAGTCATGAAATGCTCCTCTTCAAATTGGAAATGGTTTTTCAAGAATTTGACAAAGTGTGCTATAGTAATATGATTTTTTTCAGATTTTGACCTATAGAAATAAAGGTCATGGCAATACTCTTGATACCACATAGCTCTAGGAACTCTATTACATATTTTTCTATTTGAAAGAACGACTTCTTGATCCTCTATACGAGCTAGAAACTGATGTACTACAACTACATTCTCAAGGTATTCCTCAAAGGTGTACAATTTTGAAGACACAAGTGCTCTTTTATCGGCTAACCACCTATGGCAAGCTCTCTGAAGTTCATGGTACAAAGTCACCTAATCGGGATCGAGGATTCTATCTAGGACAAACCTCTTAATTTGCCTAAGTTCTGTAGATCTGGATTTAATGATACCCAATCTCCTATCAAGTTCATCCCACAAAGGTTGGACCTTATTTGTTTGAGGTACTCTAAGTACAGAAGTAATCTCTATGGACATTAATTGATTTTCAAAATTTATGGTGACAACTCGTATTTTATTATAATCTACCATCTAAATATGATATGCAACTTTTAATTGTTTGTCTAATGATTCTAGATGTTTTTAATAATAATTTTTTTTTGGATTGTTTTCAAAAGGTTTTTAGTTTCACGTCGGGTTCACCAAAATGTACTGACCCAAATTTTTCATGCCCTTACCTTCAGGCTAAAGGATCCATTCCCGAAAGGGGGATGTGAGAAGGATGGAATAATACCTTAGACTGAGAGGCCCTTTGAAGGTCGCGCCTCTCAAGAGATGGGTATAAGGGTGAATTTTTGACAGATGGTGGGGTTCACCAGGAAACATTGAGTGGCAGTTTCCACGTATATGTTGAGAATGGGTTTGATGTGTTCATTTTATACTCTATAATTCATAATACTAGGTTGGCCAGAATGAATATAAGCTATTATATATGAAAATGTCGATTCATATGAATACAAAAAGCATGAATGGATCCTAAATACCAGGAATATATTGAATGAGAAAGAATGCACTTGATTCTGGATATCTAATGAAGATTCAAAAGCTTGTATGAGTCTAGATCATCCCAAATATGACAGGATCAACTGCAATTGTATAGAATCATCCCAAATTACAGTCGATCATCTAAGATTAGACAAGATCATCGTCGATCTATCGAATTCATGAGGCGAATTCATCAAAAACCTACAATCACAGAAACAAACACCAAAAACTAAAAATGCTACTGCAAGACTAATGCAAAATGATAGAAATGACAGTATAAATGCCTAACTAATAAACCTGGATAATAGATTAAATAAAATGAATTGTTTTAATAACTTATTTTAACTTTATCATGCATTTATGTTGAAATGAGGTGAACTCCAGGATGTAGAATGAAAATAATAAAACTAATGCATAGTAAAATAAAGAATGAAGATGAGAAATGCAAACTCAGGGCTCTGATTGCCCCCAATCTAAACTACAGTCGATATCACCTCCAATTGTACAAGATCATCATCGATCTGTGATAGGATCGTCTGAAATCGTATGGAATCACCTGCGACGATCTGAGCCTCCTCCAACTGAAGCACAGTGAAAACTTGCAATGAAAACTTAAAACTACAAGTTCAAAGATTAAATGGTAGGGAAAATCAACCAGGGAAAGAGTTAGGAGGAGAGCCAGGTAGGGGATCAAGGGGGTTAGGAGGATAAACTGATAAAATCCTAGTTTATATAGGATTAGGGAGAGATTAGGAGGTTGGGGATCATCCCAACATGGGAGATATCCAATGGAGGAATCTCCAACTGTGCAGACACACTTCTACCCAAGTTGGAGAGGCTGTTGAAACATAAGCTAATTATGAAAATTCAATTTTGAGACAAAATCATCTAGATGTTCTGTTCCAGAAGAATTCATCTGATCTGGGACAATTTCGTCTGATCAACAATGATATCATCCAACGGTCAAAAAAACTCCTAAAAATGGCATGAAAAATAGGGTGAGCGATTAACAGGTGATTTCGAGGTTAAAATTCAAATTTTTATATTTTTACTAAGGGTTTAACTACACCAATTTTAGGGTGCTACAACAAAATTCCCCTAGAGCCTGTTGAAGAGGGAGGAAAATGAGACCAGTAGACTTCCCCATCGAGAAATTCATGCTCCATCCCTGGGCACAAGATTACGCTGACATGATCAATCTAGCCCTAGGAGTGAAATATTTGGAGCCGATCACTAAGGAGGTGATGTTTTTAATCCTCCAATGCAACCAGATAGACAAGACCCCTCTCTACCGATGGGAAGATGTTATCAATGATAAAATGGATGAAGAACTATGACTATTGCAGGAGGTCATGATGGCCAATAAGAGGGAGATGCCTCCCTTCTCATACTACTCCTTTTTCATTCATCTATTCATAGCATAGTTGGACAAGACCTTGGTGGCCCAAATGGGGGGAGTAAACGCACCCACTATATAGGATCGGCTGTTATGCATCCAGGAGGGGTGTTCCAGCTATACAACCTTCTTTGAGAAGGTCCTCCCTATAGTACACTTTCGATTGTGTGGGAATTTCCTAGATAGAATCGGGATGGGGGTCAGAGAATTTCTATGCCAGGAGAAAGTAGGAGACTACTTTTACGTAGAAGAATTCTCCTATATCAGAATTTATGGATCAAAACTACCCCCTAAGGCATTACCTTTTCACTGCCCGACTTCCATTGCCATCCTTGAGATCACTCGATAGATGGCCGAAGAAGTAAAAATTAGACACCTGAGGAAGAAAGGACCAGTAAAGTGGTTGCCCATTCCCTGTACAATGGGGCATTACACCTATCTTGGCCACTTTGCTCCATTGTGGGCCATCTAGAATATGGATACCTACTACTTCCCCGAGGTAACTTGGAGGGCCTACGACCCGGATGACCACCACAAAAGAGAGGTTACCGACAAGCTGGCCCTTATGGCAGTCACACATAGTGGTGACGATTTTGAAGATGCGATGCAAGAGGCCTTCAAAAATAATCGGATGCTAGACTTGATATGGAGGATGCCCAAGGATCGGCATCCTTATAGTGGATTGGAGGTTGTCGATGATTACAATGCCCAACTTAAGTTGCATCAAGGGTTGCTAGTGGACAATATGGCCCCGTTGGTCCCAACAGCTCCTCCTAAAGAATTTGAGGACCCCACCCTCCAAATAGCTCAACAAGATTCTGACCTCTTTGAGGTCATGATGAAAATAGTTGATGAGTAGGCCAAGCTCCCCTCCTCTTTCGGTTCCCCCATTGCCACTTCAAAAGGGAAGGAGTTGGCCATTGGCTCTTCTAAGCAGGTTGTTGCCTCATCAGCATTAACTTTGATAAGTCCATGTGAGCAAGGACAATTGGTAGAAATTCAACCCTCATTGTATTCCGCCACCCTAGTGATAAATCAAGAGGAGCATCAAATAAGACCAAGGGTGATGAAAAATATAGCGCAAGCTGGGGGCTATCTAATATTTTGAGGGGTTACAAAATGCAAAGCCCCACGTGGTCCCCCACTCATAAAAAGGCTAGGACTAAATCCTCGAATCGAGAAGTGGAAAATTTTACGATGGCTAGGGTCACTGACACTTGCCAGTTCACAGCTGACAAGGAAGATCAGATCCAGGATATAGAAGAACAAAGGTCTCCAAGTAAGGGGATAGTCAGGCATGGGGGGGCACCTAAACAAGAGACCACCAATACACTTGTTGCCTCTTTTGAGATCCCCCTACCACCTAGCATGAGGGAGGCCACTATAGATACTAGCAAAGGTGTCATCTGAACATCTGTTGCACCCATCCAAATGATGAAATCACAAATGGCCACTCAAGCACAAGTGGCCAAAGCAATAGAAAAGGAAATTGAAGAATGGAAAGCCAAGGCCACTGAGGTTGAGCCACTACAACTCAAGGTCAAGCAACTTTAGGCAGAAGTTGATAAACTGAAGATGCCAACTCCTTGCACTACATAGACTAGCGTCCAACTCGGGTCAGTGGATGAGCTCAAACAAGAGATGAAGGAAAAAGTCCAAGCTAAAATGGGGGATTTGGAGTCCATCCTAATAGATATATATGCTGTAAGACGAGCAATAGGCCTCATCCAGGACAACTTACAGTGTGGGAGGCAAAGGATAGATGCAATCATGCCAATCTATAGGAGATTTTAGGAGGACTACGTACCTATTTCTGGGATATCGGCCACTCTAGCAGATGAATCCCCATGCTTCTTTGTAGAAGAATACATCAAGGTCTCCCTATTTTTGTAGAATGAGCAAAATTGGCGCCAGTGGGGCCAAGAAGTGGTAGAATCTGAATATGAGGCCAATGATGAGCTGGTCGATTGCAGCCTCTCCATCAAGGATTTTGGGCGAGCACCAGTCATCAAGGATTTTGTTTTTCAGAAAATCCAAAATTTTGATTTAGAGTCTGGCGATAGGTTGTCTAAACGCTTCACGACTTTGGTGGAAATGGTAGACCACTTGTGTGAGTTTACCAATAATAATTTACAGTGGGCTAAATATCGAGTAGTGGAGGCCACCCAAGATTTGAACCTGCTCCTCTTCTCTCTGACCTTTCATGATGAGGCTTGGGAATTTATTGACCAAGCCATTCAAAATCATAGGGTAGGAGTAGGGCCCACCACTGCCAGAACACATGCACCAGGAGGGCCACAACCACTAGCACAAGGCAGTACCGATGGGAGTGCACAACCTCCACCTGCATGAAGGGAACGTGGGATACGTGGCCTTTTTTGAGTGCATCCCAGGCTTGGGTACAACATGATCATTCTAGTAGGGTGGGCGGTCACAACAATCAAGCAACCCATGCTATAAGAAGGAGAAGACTGCTACAACACCTTTTTTTATCGAACCTCTGAGAGAGAAAAGCTAGGTATAGCTTTGTCCATTGTTTGAGTCATATTTTCCCTTGTGTCTCCTATGTCTGTTTCTTACCACCCTTTCTCTTGTCATTCACCAAGGACTTTTGAGGTGCATTGTTCACTATGATTATTTCCTGTGGAACACGTCAGAGTTGAGGACTCTTACATCACTGCAATCAGGATGGAGAGGAGATACCCCTTGTTCTAAATATTCAAATCGGGGATTTATTGTAAATCATATGGCATATGAGGACCTCAAGCACTCTACTGATCTGTTCTATGTACATATTTATATTAATGAAAATTTCAACTCTTCCCTTGGCATATTTTTTGTGTGAATGGTCTGTGTGATGCTTATTCATGTATTACTGCAATCGAATCCAGTGGATGACGCTTTCTATTTCACTAGTTTAATCATTTTGTTTACTTTACATTATTTGACTGGGATAAAATGAACTGGTTCTTCTTGCTTTAATCTATCTAAAGTTCATCTATCAAATTGCTACGACTCTATAATGGATAAGGCACCGGTCTGGGTTTTATAGGTTTCAATATTGATAGGTTCGGTCACTAAAAATATCAAAATAACAAAGTAACAACATTTTTGTCTGGCATAGTGGGCATGTGCATGATAGAGCATTAGTAAAAGGACCCACTGCTTGGGGTTTCCTTACCCAACCTAGTCATTTTAGAGCTGTCAAAGGTAGTCTATTCCTAGGTTAATGAGGTGGATCTGCCAGAATCCATAGTGTTGGTTGTGATCTCTAGAGTTTTTCGTGACATGACAAATATTTTAAGGGTAAGCGGAAAAACTCCACAACAGTTTTTGGCACCATTGTTCGGGGAAGGCCTTTTTAATTTCTTTTTGTCATATTACTCCCCTTGCGACATATATTTTTATTTCCCTATGAGGTTGTAAGTTTTTGGGCTGAGCAATCTTAGCCAGAGAGAGTGTTCCATTTTGCACCTAGTGCTGGCGACTCTAAAAACAAGGAAGCTGATCTGGCGGCCACACAAAAAAGCAACGAGGAGCTCTACCCCAAACTACCGGACCCACAGGTACTTTTCCGAATAAACAAAAAGCAAAAGCACTCTTTGATTTCTGTTCCTTCAAGTAGTCAGAGTAGTAACAGTCCCCCTCACATTCCTCAAAATCCCTGAAATAGTACTTCCCCTATCATATCTACTATCCCGAGGGGCCCAGTTCCACCAATGGCCAACCCGCCTTTGAATAATTGGCATTTAAATAGGTATAGGCCCTTTGTCTTACCTCAGGCTTTAAACCCGTTGCCTCCTAAGGCTCATAAATATCTGCCTAAATTCTTAGGCGACAATACTGTGATGGGGGAGGATCACTTGAAGGATTTTTTATATGCCATGGACAGCCTGGAGGTAGAACATGAGGACGTCATCCTCCGATTATTTTTATAGACCCTAGAGAAAGATGCTAGGGAATGGTTTAATAGCCTCCAAGATGATACCATTGGAACCTTCCATGAACTGGAAGAGGCCTTCCTAAGAAAATATGGGGAGAAAAAAATGAACAGTCCCTATTAACTGAGCTGGCCACTATGAAGAAAAAGGAGAACGAGACTATTGATGATTTTAACAGGCGCTTCACTAAGCTCAGGAACCGAATCCCCACTACCCTTAGACCCAATGACCATCAATCTATTTGCTTTTACAAGAATGCTTTCCTGGGAGATTTCAACTATGAGCTGAGACAACAACCCACACTTACTATCGATGTCTGTATGGAACGGGCCAACGTAATAGAAAGAGATATGATCGACAGTGGAAAAATGAAGTCTACCTCCATGGATCCCAGCCCCGGCCATCCAGATAAGAAAAGCAAGAAGGTGGGGTTTGGTATATTAAAAAAAATAGAAGCTGATCTTGTTGAGAAATTGTCTTCCCAGGTCACTAAAATATTTTTGTCAATAAATAATAGACTATCCAAAATTGAGAGGGACAAAAATGATAGTGGGGAACCCTCTCAGCACTAGGACAATGATAGACCTCCCTTCAGAAGGAACTTCAATAGAAACTGGGGTAATGAAGGGGCTAGGAATTCAGGTAACAACTGGAAAAGGAAGGAAAACTAGAAAGATCCTGATGTTGTTCCCAACCCCATGGCCTCTATCAATGTAGCTTCTGATTTCCCATTCTTCTATCCTAGCTTGTGATGCTCCTCATAACCCAACCGATTGTGGCATCTTCCATAGCCTGCATTCAAAAGTTAACTTGGAGGAGGACTCCAATGAAGAAATTAGAATAAATGCCTGTTGGACGTGGGAAGAAACTATAGACAGTCCCCCAATCCTGGAGGCTACAAATCAGTCATCGCATCCCGATAGTCGCCCCACTGCCTTTGCCAATGATGATGTAAAAATCCTGAGAAGACCCCAGAATGACCGATTTGAACAAATCAGAAGAGGTAAACTGACCCCACAACTGAGGAAGTTGAAACTTTGGAAAGAGTCCATGCCACCCGGTTACGTAATAGGACTATCCCTGATAAAGCTGATAAGAAAAATGAGGGGGAACCTGAGAATAAAAAGGGACATCAAGAGGCTAAATCTCCTTCTCCCCATGAAAAAATAGAACCTGTTAATACTATTGTCGGGCCTAAAGGGACAAAATTGGATATAGGGATGGAACTGGAAAAACAAAAAATTAATATCACCTTTGGAGAATTGATGACCATCCCAAAATATCGAGAGCAAATATGTAAGGCCTTTGGGCTGGCTGATCAGGGAGACAGTCATGTTTTGGCCACCTCAGGTTCAAACCCATCAAATAGGACTCCTGCTTCCGTTAGGCCATTTTATATCTCTCTCAGGTATACATCTGGTTTTGGAGACCGATACGTAATCCACAACTGCATGTTGGACAATGGGGCATCTCACAATGTAATGTCAAAGCAAGTGGTTGACCAATTGGGGTTGATGTGCACCAAGGATTCCCCCCTATTTTTGTCATGGACAATAGGCAAGTTCCTTGTGTAGGGATAATTACAAGCCTCCTAGTTTTCTTAGACCAATATCCAAAGAAGGGGATTGTCATGGATGTGGCGGTTGTAGATGTAGACCCATTTTTCTCCCTATTATTATCTAGACACTGGGCAGAGCAGTTGGGAGGATCAATCCAGTTAGACTGGTCATTTTCTACTATTCCCCTCTCTTCCAAAGAACAAGCCACATTAAGAAGAGAACCCTTCAACAAAATATCAGTAGAGCTGATGAAGCCTGATAACACCACGGTCAATTTGGTAAGCTCTGTAGAAGAAAAAGAATTAGGGGTTTATTCCATTTGGCACACCCCTTTTCTTAAAAATGTACCTGATGCTGAAGGGTTAGACCCCATACTTAAGGCAATGGTAGATGCCGAATCAGACAGGGTTCTCACCACTGAAATGTGGACTTTAACATTTTATGGGGCTAAGTCACAAACAGGGGTTGGGGCTGGAATCAATTTAACTGACATAAAGGGTAACTACCTAGGAATACCTTACAGATTAGAATTCCCCTACACCAATAATGTAGCAGAATATGAGGCCCTACTTCTCGGGTTGAGGAAAGCAAAAGAACTTGGAATCAACTATCTGACTATGTATGGAGATGCAGAATTAGTTATTCAGCAGATAAGGGGGAAATATCAAACTAAACACCCCAGACTAAAATAGTATAAACAGGTTGTCCTAGATGAGATAAAAAAATTTATGGCATTCAATATCTCACATATTCCTAGGGAAAAAAATCATGTGGCTAACCTACTGGCGGTGAACGCCTCTGGGGAAGATGATCCTAAAATTGACACTGAATTCATGGATAGATTCCCCACCATTTTAGTTTATCACCCCTCTGTCCCAGACAATGTAGTGTACCTACAAGTTTTTTAGGATGATGCAGACATAAGAGATTTCATGACAGTACAAAATCAGTTTGTAGGGGTAATATGTGATGAACAGGATGAGGAAAGGCTGCAACATATTATAGGCACTCCCACTGAGGTTATCCAATTAAAAACTAATAAAATACCTAGGGGACTAGTGGCTTTGGAATCCTTGTTCGATGATTTTGACAAAGCCCACAGAGCGGCGCCCAGTGAGTCAAAAGGTGAGGAAGTTAATATAGGGATAGTTAGTGATCCTAAGAGGGTAAGAATTGATGGGTCACTTCCAGCAAAAGAAAATAAGTAGCACATAGGATATCTAAGAAAAAATAGGGACAGTTTTGCTTGGGGGTATGATGAATTAAGAACATTCAATACTAAAATAATGACCCACATTATTCCCTTAAAAGAAGGATCCAAGCCCTTTAGGCAGAAGCAGATAAATTTCAATCCCACACTACACCCTGTGATGCAAAAAGAAGTGCAAAAGTTACTGGATGCCAAGATCATCAAAAAGGTGAGGTTCTCCTCATGGATAGCAAACTTAGTCCCAGTCTGAAAGAAGAACGGGGAGATAAGGTTGTGTGTAGATTTCTAAAATTTGAATAAAAGTTCCCTCAAGGATAATTATCCTCTCCCCAATATGGAACAACTATTGCAAGCAGTGGTGGGATCTTCATGGATATCTCTACTAGATGGTTTCTCAGGGTATAACCAGATCCTAGTAAATCCTGAGGATCATTTTAAAACTACCTTCACCACACCTTGGGGTACTTTTGAATACCAAAGGATGCCATTCGGGTTGATGAATGCTGGGGCTACTTTCCAGAGGGCCATGGATTTTGCCTTCAAGGGGCTAATGTTTAAAATAGTGGTGGTTTATTTAGATGACATTATTGTATTTTCCAAGAATCCTGTAGACCACTTTTCTCACCTGTCCCAAGTATTTCAAAGATGCAAGGAATATGGGATCTCGTTGAATCCAAAGAAATGCCTATTTGGAGCCTCTCACGATAAGTTACTAGGGCACGTAGTTTCAAAGGAAGGAGTCAGTATCGATCCTGAAAGAACCAAAGCAATTGCACAAATACCACCCCCCAAAAGCCTCAAGGGAGTCAGATCCTTCTTCGGAAAAATTAATTTTGTCAGAAGATTCGTGCCTAATTTTGTCGAGATTGCTAAACCCATTAATGATATGATCAAGAAGGATGTTAAAATCAAATGGGAGGAGGGTAACCTTAAAGCCTTCTAGTAGATTAAGGATGCCATTACTACTGCCCCTATCTTGACTGGTCCAGATCATTCCAAAAATTTCAATTTGTACTCTTTTGCCTCAGATCACACTATAGCAGCAGTATTATCTCAGAAGGATGAACAAGCAAATGAACGTCCCATAGCATTCATGAGTTTAGGAATGAAAGGGGCTCAGCTGAGATACAAACCGATTGAGAAGCAGGCCTATGCCCTCATACAGGCCTTGGAGAATTTTAAAAGTATTTTTGGAGCTTGCAAAGTGATTGCCTGTATACCCTATATTGCCATCAAGGATATTCTTACCCAGCCCGAACCCACAGGCAGTTCAACAAGATGGATGATTAAATTGCTGCAATATGACGTAGAGTTCAAAGCCATAAAAATTATTAAAGGCCAGGGATTGGTAAAATACATGGCCTGCAAAGAAGAACGGTGGATAGACGATGTTGTCTTAGCCCAAGGAGAGTAGCAGGAACCATAGTTAGAACATGAGAATTCTGAGTGGTACAAAGATATCTTGTTCTATCTAAAATAATTGTCCTTCTTTCCTGGGAAGACTGCTAGCAGAATGAGAAGCATCAAACAATAGTCTTAGAAGTATCATCTTCAGGGAAGCAGGTTGTACTGGCGACATCCAAGTGGGGTACTACTACTGTGTGTGACTCAAGAGGAGGCTCCCAAAATTATCAAGGAGTTTCATAGAGGTTTCTGTGGTGGTCACTTTTCTCCTAAAGCAACAACCAACCAAATCATGAGAGCAGGATATTATTGGCCATCCCTATTCAAATATGTCTACCAGGTAGTCAGAAGTTGTTACAGTTGTCAAGTCTTCGTTGGGAAAAAGAGCTTGCCTGCCATGCCTCTACAACCCATCATTGTCGAAACTCCATTTTCTCAATGGGGGGTTGATTTAATCGGGGAGATCAACCCCAATTCATCAGGAGGACACAAATGGATTATCACTACCACTGACTACCTGACCAAGTGGGTAGAAGCAGCCCCCCTTAGAAGATCAACAACAACAACCATCATTAACTTCTTGGAGGAAAAGATACTGACCAGATTTGGAGTCCCCAGAAAATTGGTAACAGATAATGCCAAGTATTTTACTTCCTATGAGATGGTGGATTTTTGCAATCAGTACAACATTGAGCTGGCTCACTCTGCTAATTACTACCCATAGGGTAACGGATTGGCCGAATCTTCAAATAAGAACATCCTAACAAGAATTAAGAGGTCATTAGGAAAGAATAAGAGAGGATGGGATGGTGAACTCAAATATGCTCTATGGGTGGATAGGTTGTCAATAAAGAGAGCTACCGACATGTCACCATATGAGCTGGTATATGGGGAAAAGGCATTGTTGCCACCACAACTAGAGAAAGCAGCCCTCTCTTTGCTACTACAGGATCATGAAAAACCAGATGAACTACAAAGGAGAATGGACCAATTGGAAAAATTGGAGGAAGACAGGAGGGAGGTTGTTGCATGAATGATCGACCAAATAGGAAAAATAGTAGAATTGTTCAATAAGAAAGCTAGAGGGTAGACTTTCATCTTGGGTGATGTGGTATTATATTGGGACCCAAAAAATGACAAGCCAGGAGAGAAGGAGAAGTTTGAGCCTAAGTGGTTGGGCCCCTACCAGATTGCAAAAATAGTGGGGCAACATACTTACAAGTTGGAAAACATGGAAGGAGAGGAGCTGCCTATACCAATCAATGGGCAGTATCTGAAGATATTTGGTCCTAGTATGTATATAAAAAAAGTGTGCATGTGTTATTCCTATGCCAGTCTACCCAAATATTTTTGAGTCCTCAAGTCATCGTCCTTCATCCACCCCCTTGTCCCAGTCAGAGCCGGTGTTGAACCCAAAAAGGATAGCCACCTTTTTGGAGCTAAGTACAAATTTTCCCTTGGGTGGCACAAGTTGTGCACCCCAAATTTACCCTGTGTGCTCCATTCCAATGGAGTGCACTCCAAGTCACCTGGGTGCACAACTTGTGCACCCCGAGCCAAGCCGATGCACTCCACTCCAATGGAGCATGGACTCCCCTGAGCAGGCGCACAGGGCTGTGCACCCACCTCTAGCCCATGTGCCCCATTGAAGGAGGGGGTACACAATGTCCCTTAGGGGTGCACAAGGTAGTGCACCCCACCACTAGTCTATGCACTCCATGGGGAGGTGGAGCACATAATAGTCCTTTGGGGTGCACAAGGTCATGCACCCCTGCTGCCTTGATGGAGCAGCACACTCTTCAGGCACACAAGGTTGTGCCCTCTCAAGTGGAGTGCACACCTTTAGGGTGCATAAGGTGTGCACCCCCTACAGTGTGCTCCACTCTCAAGTGGAGCGCACTACCTCATTCAGGGTGCACAAGGCTATGCACCCCCATGCAAGTGGAGCACACCCTTGGGCACAAGGTGCCCCGTCCACTCTCAAGTGGAGTGACACAACCTCTCGGGCACAAGGTGGTGCCCCATCCCAAGTCATGTCCCCCTCCCTTCGAGGTGCACAAATGTCCAAGATGGGCGCACAAAGTCATGCACCCACCTCCAGGTTATGCGCTCCACTATGGTGGAGTGCACAAGGTCAAAAGAGGGTGCACAACATGTGCACCCCATGGAGGCGAGCGCGCTCCACTTCCTCGAAGGTCATGCGGGTGCACAACCCTATGCACCCACCTTGAAAGCCATGCACCCCACTCCCCAAGGGGGTGCATGCACTGAAATTAAACCCAATGCATCTCAAGCGAGCGCATACCTACCTACGCCCCACCTTAGCCAATGCTAAACCACCACATGTCCCGATCATTATTGGCAGTCGTAATTCATCCATCGGTGCAAAGAGACGATGGACGACGTGGCACGCCCGGCCAATACCAGTAGCTCATGAAAAGGAAAAAGCATGCACCATCTACCACATTTAATGCATCTATTATAAAAATAAGGTGGCGGTCATTTTTTGCATCATCCATGCATGCATAACTGCCTATCGACGAGGTCGAGCGAAGCAAAGAGAACATAGAGGAAAAATTGCAGTTGAGGGGGGTGAAAAATTTATGACGGTTTGAGTAAGATGGCATCTACCAGCTCTTCGACCCCTGATGCATCGCTCGTCCAGAAGAGAATCAGCAGAATTACCGGAGCATGGCCTATTGACAAGAGGCCAGGGAGGGCACAGAACCCCAAGGCATTCAAAAATTTGCCCGACTCCAGTAGGGATATCATCGAAGAACAATAGAAAGAGGTGGAAGGAGTCACCATCTACTCATTCGATCCCATAGAGGAGGATAACCAGTGCCACCCAACACTTTTGAGGGATCTCTATGCATGGGCCTATCGGGACAGTAATAGACCTGCTCTTGTTTGTAACAAATGGAGCATGAACCTCGGTCGGTTAACTTGTCCAAAGGTGTACCACTCTTCCGATATGTTGGCGTGGCTCACCATTTCCTATGACTCTAGAGCATGCACCATCCATGATTTCAATGGTCAGGCAGTGGCCCGGGTATCGACCGATAGGATTCGACAAGTTTTTGGCTTGGCCGTCGCTTCCAGGGTGGTGGAGTTCAAAACATTGGCCCTTCAGGCCAATTATATGATGAATACGACATTCCCCTAGAGCCTGTTGAAGAGGGGGAAAATGAGACCAGTAGACTTCCCCATCAGGAAATTCATGCTCCATCCCTGGGCACAAGATTACACTGACATGATCAATCTAGCCCTAGGAGTGAAATATTTGGAGCCGATCACTAAGGAGGTGATGTTTTTAATCCTCCAATGCAACCGAATAGACAAGACCCCTCTCTACCGATGGGAAGATGTTATCAGTGATAAAATGGATGAAGAACTACGACTGTTGCAGGAGGCCATGATGGCCAATAAGAGGGAGATGCCTCCCTTCTCATACTACTCCTTTTTCATTCATCTATTCATAGCATAGTTGGACAAGACCTTGGTGGCCCAAATGGGGGGAGTAAACGCGCCCACTGTACAGGATCGGCTGTTATGCATCCAGGAGGGGTGTTCCAGCTATACAACCTTCTTCGAGAAGGTCCTCCCCGTAGTACACTTTCGGTTGTGTGGGAATTTCCCAGATAGAATCGAGATGGGGGTCAAAGAATTTCTATGCCAGGAGAAAGCAGGAGACTACTTTTACGTAGAAGAATTCTCCTATATCAAAATTTATGGATCAAAACTACCCCCTAAGGCATTACCTTTTCACTACCCGAC
Organism: Wollemia nobilis; assembly: GCA_028583015.1. Classification (NCBI taxonomy): domain Eukaryota; kingdom Viridiplantae; phylum Streptophyta; class Pinopsida; order Araucariales; family Araucariaceae; genus Wollemia; species Wollemia nobilis. The sequence continues at coordinate 6,184,119 of JAQPPZ010003305.1, read as the reverse complement.
TTCCATTGCCATCCTTGAGATCACTCGATAGATGGCCGAAGAAGTAAAAATTAGACACCTGAGGAAGAAAGGACTAGTAAAGTGGTTGCCCATTCCCTGTACAATGGGGCATTACACCTATCTCGGCCACTTTGCTCCATTGTGGGCCATCTGGAATATGGATACCTACTGCTTCCCTGAGGTAACTTGGAGGGCCTACGACCTGGACGGCCACCATAGAAGAGAGGTTACCGGCAAGCTGGACCTTCTAGCAGTCACACATAGTGGTGATGATTTTGAAGACGCGATGCAAGAGGCCTTCAGAAATAATCGGATGCTAGACTTGATATGGAGGATGCCCAAGGATCGACGTCCTTACAGTGGATTGGAGGTTGTCGGTGATTACAATGCCCAGATTAAGTTGCATCGAGGGTTGCTAGTGGACAAGATGGCCCCGTTGGTCCTAGCAGCTCCTCCTGAAGAATTTGAGGACCCCACCCTCCAAATAGCTCAACAAGATTCTGACCTCTTTGAGGTCATGATGAAAATAGTTGACGAGCAGGCCAAGCTCCCCTCCTCTTTCGGTTCCCCCATTGCCACTTCAAAAGGGAAGGAGTTGGCCATTGGCTCTTCTAAGCAGACTATTGCCTCATCAGCATTAACTTTGATAAGTCCACGTGAGCAAGGACAATTGGCAGAAATTCAACCCTCATTGTATTCTGCCACCCTAGTGATAAATCAAGAGGAGCGTCAAATAAGACCAAGGGTGATGAAAAATATAGCACAAGCTGGGGGGCTATCTAATATTTTGAGGGGTTACAAAGTGCAAAGCCCCATGTAGTCCCCCACTCATAAGAAGGCTAGGACTGAATCCTCGGATCGAGAAGTGGAAAAGTTTACGATGGCTAGGGTCACTGACACTTGCCAGTTCATAGTCGACGAAGAAGATCAGATCCAGGATATAGAAGAACAAAGGTCTCCAAGTAAGGGGATAGTCAAGCATGGGGAGGCAGCTGGACAAGAGACCACCAATACACCTGTTGCCTCTTTTGAGATCCCCCTACCACCTAGCATGAGGGAGGCCACTATAGATACTAGCAAAGGTGTCATCCGAACATCTGTTGCACCCGTCCAAATGATGAAATCACAAATGGCCACTCAAGCACAAGTGGCCAAAGCAGTAGAAAAGGAAATTGAAGAATGGAAAGCCAAGGCCACCGAGGTTGAGCCACTACAACTCAAGGTCAAGCAACTTCAGGCAGAAGTTGATAAACTAAAGATGCCAGCTCCTTGCACTACATAGACTAGCATCCAACTCGGGTCGATGGATGAGCTCAAACAAGAGATGAAGGAAAAATTCCAAGCTAAAATGGGGGATTTGGAGTCCATCCTAATAGATATATACGTTGTAAGATGAGTAGTAGGCCTCATCCAGGACAACTTACAGCGTGGGAGGCAAAGGATAGATGCAATCATGCCAATCTATAGGAGATTTTAGGAGGACTACGTACCTATTTCTGGGATATCGACCACTCTAGCAGATGAATCCCCATGCTTCTTTGTAGAAGAATACATCAAGGTCTCCCTATTTTTTAGAATGAGCAAAATTGGCACCAGTGGGGCCAAGAAGTGGCAGAATCTGAATATGAGGCCAATGATGAGCTGGTCGATTGCAGCCTCTCCATCGAGGATTTTGGGCGAGCACCAGTCATCAAGGATTTTGTTTTTCAAAAAATCCAAAATTTTGATTTAGAGTCTAGTGATAGGTTGTCTAAATGCTTCATGGCTTTGGTGGAAATGGTAGACCGCTTGTGTGAGTTTACCAATAACAATTTATAGTGGGCTAAAGATCGGGTAGTGGAGGCCACCCAAGATTTGAACCTGCTCCTCTTCTCTCTGACCTTTCACGATGAGGCTTGGGAATTTATTGACCAAGCCATTCAAAATCACATGGCAAGAGTAGGGCCCACCACTGCTAGAACACACGCACCAGGAGGGCCACAACCGCCAGCACAAGGCAGTACCGGTGGGAGTGCACAACCTCCACCTGCATGAAGGGAACATGGGATACATGGCCTTTTTTGAGTGCATCCCAGGCTTGGGTACAACATGATCGTTCCAGCAGGGTGGGCGGTCACAACAATCAAGCAACCCATGCTATAAGAAGGAGAAGACTGCTACAACACCTTTTTTTATCGAACCTCTAAGAGAGAAAATCCAGGTATAGCTTTGTCTATTGTTTAAGTCATATTTTCCCTTGTGTCTCCTGTGTGTGTTTCTTACCGCCCTTCCTCTTGTCATTCACCAAGGACTATTGAGGTGCGTTGTTCACTGAGATCATTTCCTGTTGAACGCACGGAGTTGGAGACTCTTACGTCACTGCAATCAGGATGGAGAGGAGTAGCCCCTTTGTTATGAATATTCAAACAGGGGTTTTATTGTAAATCAAATGGCATATGAGGATCAAGCACTCTGCTGATCCTGTTCTATGCACACTATTTATATTAATGAAAATCTCCAACTCATTCCCTTGGCATATTTTTGTGTTAATGGTCTGTGTGAGCTTGTTTATGTGTTATTGCAATCAAAACCCATGAATGATGCCTTCTTTCGCTAGTTTAATCATTTTATTTACATTACATCATTTGACTGGAGTAAAAGAATACTAGTTCTTCCTTATGTTATCTTCCCTAGGATCATCTATCAAACTTGCTACGACTCTGTAATGGATAAGGCACCGGTCTGGGTTTTATGAGGTTCCAATATTGATAGGTTCGGTCACTAAAAATATCAAAATAACAAAGTAACAACGTTTTTGTCTAGCATAGTGGGCATGTGCATGATAGAGGCATTAGTAAAAGGACCCACTGCTTGGGGTTTCCTTACCCAACCTGGTCGGTTTAGAGCTATCAAAGGTAGTCTATTCCTAGGTTAATGAGGTGGATCTACCAGAATCCACAGTGCTGGTTGTGATCTCAAGAGTTTTTCGTGATGTGACAAATATTTTGAGGGTAAGCGAAATAACTCCACAACAGGGTTTCTAGCTATTGTTAGGTCCAATGACCCCCAAATGCCTACTTTTGGCTTCTCTTGACTTGAGCAGCCAATAAATGTGGGTTGCTGATGATAGTAGTGGCCAAGGCATAACTAGGGTAGTATAAAAAGTAGCCTAGGGTTTTGAATTTTCACTTTCTATAGTTGTTAGTTTAATTTTTAGAGCTCTAAGAGAAAGTGACATTTGCAACTTGGAGTGTCTTGGAAACTTGGAGAATCATGGCTGCACAGGGTGAGGCATCTACAAGTGGAGGAGCCAGAGCTTCTCGGGTACTCTTTCAAACCTTAACCTTGCTTGTTTCTTTTGAGTAAAATGAACCACACTAAGCAATTGGTAAATGAACCTCATTAAGCTCTTTGGCAACAAAATAAACCCTTAGATAGGCTTAGTCTAGGATTTAATGTGGTGGTCTTGTTCCCTTTTAGAATTTTTTCAAATTTTTTTGTGTTTTTGACCTTGGGTAGATGCGACTATCATGTCGCTTGTTGGCCATTGTTGATTAGAGCGACCATTTTGGCCTACAATTTGGCCATTGTCACTGTCAGCGGCCGATTTGAATTCCAATGGTCAAAAATCTAATCATTGGGTACTTGACCTCTTTCAGCTCCAGCAACCAATTTCTGGTTGTTGTAGGTGACAACGACTAAGAATACTTAGGCAAGTTTTTGATTTTTTTTATTTTTCTTGCACTTTGAAGTGATTAATTGATTGTTTTGAATTTTTGACTTGTTTTTATGTATTTTTTTGCATGATTAGGTGTATTTATTGCTCTTTTGCCTAGACTTAGAATAGCCTATAATTATTTACACCATTTTTCATGTTTTATTATGATTCATGGCTTAGATGCATTGTAGTTATGTTTTGATTTTCTATTTTATCTTTTAGATTCTCACTGCTCGGGATCAGGATCCAAAGCTTCTAAATGACCTTCTACCCCTCTTGGATGACATGAACTGGGCTTGGCTCAAGGCATGTGGTCTCTAGTATGTTACTAGGTGTATCACTCCAAATTTTTCACACCCTTACCTTCAGGCTTTAGGATCCGTGCCCGAAAGGGGGATGTGAAAAGGATGGAGCGGTACCTCAAACTAAGAGGCCTTGCGAAGGTCTTGCCTCTCGGGGGAGGTGTATTATGGTGATTTTTTGATAGATGGTGGGTTCACCAGGAAATGTTTGAATGGTAGTTTCCATGCCTAGGTTGGGAATGTGTTTGATATGTTCAGTTTTAGCTTTAATCATCCAAGTCCTAGGTTTGGCAAAAATGCGTCTAAGCTATTCTATATGAAATGCAGATTTAAATGAAGACAGAAACAGATTTGGACAGAAAAATAGAAAGAACAAGATGGATTAAATACCCATACCTGATCTGGATGTCTAATGAAGGTTTTGATTTTTGAAGTAGTCAGGATCGTCTGGAATTTGACAGGATCGTCTCCTATCTGACAAGATCGTCTAAGATCTGACGAATTCATTAGACGAATTCGTCAGAGACCTGCAAACAAAAAAATAGATGCAAAATACAGAGAATGCAACTATGATAACAGAGGGTAACGATGTAAAATGACAGTAAAAACATTAAAATGATAATAAAAAACTAAGACACAAGTGCAATATAATGACTTATTGACAAATCATGATTATATTATGCATATAAGCTATATGGGTGAACTCCAAGATGCAGAATAATAAAGAATAACCATAAAATTAACTAAATGCAGAATAATACAACAGAAAAAGGATGAAGAAATGCAAACTCTGGGCACTGATTGCCCCCAATGTGAACTATAGTCGAAATCGTCTCGAATTGGGTCGAGATCGTCCGAGATTGTACGAGATCGTCTGAGATGAACTGAGCTTGCTTCGACTGAAAAACAATGAAGTTCCTGCAAACAAACTTGAAAAAATGCGAATACAAATAGTGATTTAAGATGGTCTAGTGCATGTAGGATTCGAGTTATAGGGAATTTTAGCTAGGGGGATGCTAATGGGAGGGCCTAGGATTAAATAGGCTTAGGAGGGAGGTTAGGAGGTTGGAGATCATCCCTATTTGGGAGATCTCCAACGGGGAGGGTCTCTAACGGCACATACACACTTTTGCCCGGATTAGAGACGCTATTGGAACAGAGACTAATTGTGAAAAATTAGTTTTGGGACAAGATCATCTGGACGTCCTAGCCCAGACAAAATCGTCCAATCTGAGGCGATATCGTCTGATCGGTGACGATATCATAAAACGATCAAAACAAACTCTAAAAATGGTACGAGAAACGAGGAAACATATTAAGTGGTGGTTTGGGAGTGGTTTTGAAGGTTAAAATTTTAATTTGAATTATTTACTAGAGTAAATGTAATTATTAAGGTTTTACTGTGTCAATTTTAGGGTGCTACATTTTGCCCCCTCTTTAGCGAATTTTTCTGAAGAAAATGCGTTAAATATGAGTTCTTCTTGATCTATGAGAAAGCAAAAATTATTCCCATTTTTAGGTGACGATTCTAGGTCGAATCTTATGACAGCTTACTATGGTGCCCCCTTCGTGTTTTTACCCAAATCAAACGTTTGAGGTAAAAATGCAAAAAAGAAAATTTTTAAAATGTTTTGAATTGTGTTTTGAATAAAATTAAGAAAAATAGGGTAAAACCCTAATTCATTATTACTGTTCATTTTTTTGGTTTTTAGAGCTCTACAAGCAAAATGGTCGAGACAGTGCACAGATCGACAGAGGTTTGGCATGGGCTACGGGTAAGATTCTAAACTTAGTTTAGAATGCTTTAAGTTGAATTTACATGCTTTTTAGATTGATTTTAAGCAATTTTTGAGCATCACGACCATTTTTGGGCCGTCGACGTCGTCGATTTGACGAAATCGTCTCAAGTTCATCGATTTCATCTAAGGGCGAAATCGACGAAAGGGGGACGATTTCATCAAATTAGGGATGATTTCGGCTTGCAAAATCGGAGACGATTTTGCTCAAATTGGGGATGATATCGTCCAATTGTGGACGATATCATCAGTTATAAAATTGAACTTATTTTAACTTGCATTTTTAATTAATGATTTATTAATGATTTTTATTGTTGATTTTGTTTATGTTGCAGAGAGGATTGCTAAAGAGCAGAGAATGGAAATACGATGGGTTGAGAGATGACTTGGCCACTCTATCACAAGCAGAGCGAGATCAGCTAGCTCAGTCGACTTGCAGCATGTGGCAGAGATGCCACAAGTTTCTACAGACATGGGGCTACTGACAGCCCTGGTAGAGAGGTGGTATCCGGGTTCTTCCTATTTTCGGTTACCCATAGGGGAGATGACTCCCACATTTGAGGATGTATGGAGGATTTTGAGGATTCCCATACAAGGACAATTTATCACTCCTACAAAAAATTAGGGCCATGCTATGATGTGGCTGTGTGGCGATCCGAGCTTCGCCCTAGAGAAGGGTGGAGTGAACATCGAGTCGCTACATTAGATGCCTAGGGCATCGAGACTCACACGGGTTTTGGTCAGAGTGGTAGGTGGACTTCTGCTGTGCCACAAGAGCGAGTGTAGGGTACCATGGGTGCTAGCAAATGTGATCTATGACATGCATGACCATGGTTACAGGTTCTCTTGGGGCAGCTTTGTTCTATGTCGATTGTACAGGATCCTGCACGGGGTCGTGTACAAGGGCGACTAATGTCTGGTTATGACATCGTTACTACAGGTTTGGTGCGAGGAGCACATTACAGTGCGAAGGTTGATAGGGCTTCCTTTGATAGAGATTGATAGGGAGAGGCCCCAAGTTTTCTACTGGTGGCTCCAAAGAGGGTCACAACAATGGATAGATCTACTGATGTCTTGGAGACTACTTGATGATCTTGTCTCCAACTAGATCACCTGGAGGCCTTGGAGGGATCATCCAGGGTGGGTCGAGGACGGATAGGAGCTGGCTCACATCAGGCGAACTTGCTGGCTAAGGATGGAGAGGGGAGAGGTGGAGCTCCATCACTATGACCGAGTTTTGCGATAGTTCGGTCTATAACATGGGATCCCATCTCTCAGGATTATGAGTTTTCTTGGACTGTCCGGGATAACACTATAGTTAGCAAGGCTCCAGATATGCAGTGCTTCTAGAGTTAGGATGTGGATGATGCCCCCATTTAGCCAGTGGATGGTGACAACACTGGAGTAGCCTACGGCTATGATGCCTGGTACACAGGCATCTGCCCTCCTAAGATGATGAGGGCTCAGGGTCTGATTCATGCAGTTGTGCATCATATGGGGAGGCAGCGCTAGGCGACTATTGAGGCAGCCCAGGGTCACAACGTTAGAGAGCAGAGGAGACCACAAGTGTAGCAGAGGCTATGGCAATGGGAGAGGAGGGAGGAGAGACCCCCTTCTCCACAGAGAGAGAGGCCACCATCGCTCGATAAGGGCAAGGGTGTTGACACTAGGGAGAGCAACGAGACAACGACTCTCCAAGTGAAGATAGTCCATCTCCAAGCATAGGTGCAAACATTGTAGGATGAGGTTGCATGCCACCGAGATGAGGTGACACAACTCAGAGATGAGATTGCATGCCTCAGAGCATGGGGTGGAGGAGCGAGCACTCAAGAGCTAGCATGGGATATTGCCCAGATCACATTTTATCAGACACTATACCACCAGATGGTACTAGAGGAGGAGAGATTACCACTGCCAGTTACCATCACGGATCTGATTAGGATTGGGTCATCAAGGACTTCATCTTGATCCATGACTAGGACTCGCAGTACCACACATACTACGATGGGGCCACCTCATCCACCTCAGGGCGGGGGAGGATATGAGGCTGAGAGCTCGAGGGGTTCTTGAGGCTAGATACTACAGATTGCACTGCATAGATTGATATATAGTTTTTATTATTTTTGAGAGAGGATTGAGTATGTCGAGGTACAGATTGTGGCATACCGATCCAGTTTTGATATGATGTATATATATTTGTGATATATATAGATGAGATATTTTTTTGATCATATGACTTGTCTTATGTGTTTGTATGATGTTTTTAAATTTTTTGATTGATTGATTTGATGATTAACGTAATTACATCGTTGGAAATATTATGGTTGAAATGTCATGCTTAAAATATTTAAATGAAAGAATCTGATAGAACAAATTGGTTGTTTGTGATGTGATGATTTGATAAAAAAATAAAAAGGGACTTTTAACAATAATTTCAAAGGACATTGTCACTATTATAGACCATTTCATGGAGTCGTCGCTCACTCGGTCGTCAAGCTAATCCCAGTATAGAAGTATTGTTAAAAAGTAAAAGAGTGCTTAAGAGACTATCTTAAGACTTTGGTGCAATGGTGCAAATGATGATGATGATGGTTTGTTTTCAGAGTTTCACAAAAATAGTATGCATGAAATAATGTTAAAATGATTTTTGCTAGGCATAAATTCCTAAGTGTGATAAATTTTTTGGATAATTCCCTAGGAATTATACCATCATTGCAAAATTGAAGGTTGACATAATGACATGAAATAGTGATAATGTGCATGCTTTTTGTTTAAAAACATAATTGTATAATAGAATGATTTAAGTCATATGTTTTTGATGAATTGATTTTTAAATGAATGGGTAATAAAATTGGTATAATGGTTTGCGCTAGGCATAGAATATGTAGGTATAGACTTATACCATCATCGCGAAATCCAAAAAGAGATAGTTTTATTGCATGGTTGATTTTTAATAAATAGAAAATATGAAGATGAGGACTTGCGCTAGGCATAAAATTCCAATTTTGGTTTTGGAACTATACCATCGTCACAAAAGTCGACAATATATATATATATATATATATATATATATATATATATATATATATATATATATATAGTGTGTGTGTGTGTGTTTTTATTGTATGGTTTTGAAAGAAATTTTGATTTTTCTATTATGCATGTAGTTGTATTTAGACTAAACAACTATACTTTAAAGAAGAAAATGAATTATTCTAGATAATTTGCAAAAAATATTTCAAAGTATCTTAAAGACAAAAGTTAGATTTATAAGGAATCCCATGTGCATATGTGAGTTCATTTCCAATCTTGATTTATCATAATGATACACAAAATCTCTCAAATTCAAAATGTGTGTGCAATTGCTATGTTTGTTTATCAGTTTTGAGCAAGATAATATGATACAAGTGATTTGAATGAACCAAATAAGTGTTCATTAACCATGATGTAGATGCACATAACCATACTAGACTACTATGTAAGTCGGATTATCAAGAGCTAGCTAATCCATAAGCAGACATAGGTCTGTACAAAAGAAGGTCGCTAATGTGACAGACATATCGCCACGCTAGGAGTTACCCAAGGCCAAGCAGGTTGGGCACAAACCACCTGTTATGGGGCTTACCTCACAGTTTTCGAATAATTGAGAATTTCAAGGATTCAAGCTCATCAACCCTTCTTTTCTTTTCAAAGGGTAGGGAAAGGTATTTTATTGCTTTTGATTTCATTTCTTTTATTTTTGTATTTTTGCTTGATAATGCTTGGAACATTGCTGTAATGAGATAAAATAACATTTTTCTTTTTCTCTTTTTCTTGAACTTTTCTTTTTCTTTTTGTTCTATGCTAGGGATACTTGCTCGGATTAGCTGTAGAGCAAGGGATTTTTATTCTGGGTAGGGGTGAGCTTGTCCTTTTGCCAATTCTCAAATATTTTAGACCATGTGCATGATAGGATAGCAGGGGAAACTTTTCGCTCAAGAAACCACTTCTACTATGTAGCATAGCATGGACATTACAAATATAATCATTTTATTGTGAAAGGATGTGCTTGGTTTAAGTAAATAACAAGATCAATTCTCTGTGCTCAAACTTTATTTAATTGAATTTTGTGAACTTTGATATAAGAGAGATTAGTAATCATGTCAGATAAAAAAATCAAGATATTTATTTTGTGTTTGTGAAAGTGAGGGATTCCAAATAAATGCTAATTTTTCCAAAATAATTTGAAACATATAACTGCAACATTTGTAAGAAGATATATATAAATACTTTTTGAGAAGTTTTGAGAATGTTGACTCTCTCTTTCTTCTTTATGTTGTTTTGGTTTCGAAAGAGTCAAGAATATTGCTGTTTTGTTATTTTTATTATTTTTTTTTGTTTTTGAAAGAATTAACAAGTGCCATAAATAAATACAAGTAGTTTTGAATATTTTGATGATTATGAATGTTTTTGGTGTTTTTGAATTTATAAATTGAAAGAAATACAAGATAGTGATTTTGAAATATTTTAAACAAATATATACAAGGATGAAATGACCAAATTTATACATAGTAACGTTTAAGATGCAAAATTTTCATGGGTTATTTAAGTTCTTTACCATCTAAGGTAGATAATTTGTATGCTCCCGATTCAAATTTAGTAGTGATAATGTATGGTCCAAGCCAATTGGGCTCAAATTTACCTTTAAGGTCCTTAGTTGCATTAGTATTTTTTTGATTTTCCTTTAAAACAAGGTCGTCGATCTCAAAGGATCAATGACAAACTTTTTTAGCATATGATCTTTTAAGCTTGTTTTGGTAGGCACGGAGATGCTCCAAAGCATTGATGCATTTTTCATCTAGGAGTTCCAATTGACTGAGTCTGCCAGCTCGATATTCATCTCCTACTTCGGTATCTTGAAGTAGTAGAGCCAAAGAAGGAACTTCTAATTCAAAGGGAAAAATGGCTTCAACACCATAAACCAAAACAAAAGGTGAAGTTCTAGTGGGGGTTCGAACACTAGTTCAATAGGCCCACAAGGCTGGATATAACTGAATGTGCCAGTCGCGACCAGTTTTATTGACCAATCTTTTGAGAATTTTGATTAAGGTTTTGTTAGATGCTTCTGCTTGACCATTACCCTGAGGATAATAGGGAGTGGACCAGTGATGTTGAATCTTATATTTTTGGCATAATTTTTTAACATCTTTATTTTTGACAATTTTCATTATTAGAGATGAGATTTACAGGAATTTCGAACCTACAAATGATTTGATTAAAAATAAATTTAGAGACTTGTGTGCCAGTGCAGGAAGCTAAAGGCATAGCTTCAACCCACTTCGTGAAATACTCAGTGGCCGTTATGATGAATTTGTGTCCATCAGATGACACAGGATTGATTTTGCCAATAATATCTAAACCCCATTTTGAAAAGGGCCAAGGAGATGAAATAGCCTGTAGCTCTTGTGCAGGCGCATGGACAAGGTCAGCATGTTTCTGGAACTTGTCGCAATGGTGCACATACTCATGTGCATCCATTTCCATGGTAGGCCAAAAGTATCCTATCCTAAGGAGCTTTTTAGCAATGACACTACCACTGAAGTGTCCTCCACAAGATCCATTGTGGACTTCACTCAAGGCTGATTTGGATTCTTCTAAATTCAAACATCTTAATAGGATACCTTCAAAATATCTCCTATATAAAGTATTGCCAATTATTACAAATCGACTTGCTCGTCTATGTAATAACCGACGCTAGTTTCTATTAGAATTGGCAGGGAAAGTCCCATTTTGGAGAAAATCAAATATATCCGTATACCAAGGTTCAGGAGTAGTTTCATTGATTAGAAACACATCCAAAGGTTCTAAGCATGATTTATTTGAAGCGAGTTCCTAGAGTCGACGAATAATGATGGTGGCATATTTGCCATCTAACTCCAAGGGTAGGAGAGATGCAGCTACGACCATAGCATCAGCTGCACGGTTGCAAGTTCGAGGAATAGCTTCCAAGGTAACTTGATAAAATAGAGACATTAATTATAAAACATAGGCTTTATATGGGCGCAGTTTATCATATCTGGTCTGATAAACTTCATTAATTTGGTTTATAACAAGTTGAGAATCACCAAAAACTAACAGATGTTTAATTTTTAGTGCCATGGCAGCTCGTAATTCAAGGATTAGAGCTTCATATTCAGCAATATTGTTGGTGCAAGCAAATGTTAATTTGAAAGACAGAGGAATAAGATGTTTTTGCAAGGATATTAAAATAATACCCGCACCAACCCCACTCATGCATCGAGATCCATCAAAGTATAAGGACCATTGTTCAATATGGTCTGCCTCTAATTGAAGGCATTCATCAGGAAACTCAATGATGAGGGTATGGGTAGACTCTAAGGGTGTAGCAGCTAATTGATCTGCTATGATTTGACCCTTAACAAACTTTTGTCCTATGAACGTGAGGTCAAACTCACTTAGAGCAAGAACCCAATTGGCTATGCAACCCGATAAATAAGGTCGACTCATGATATACCTTAAGGGATCATATTTAGCAATGACATAAGTTTTCTGACTAAGCATATAATGGCATAATTTTTGCATAGCAAACACGACTGCTAGACATAGTTTTTCTAATGTTGTGTAGCGGGTTTCATAACTAACGAAGGTTCAGCTAATATAATAATTAGCACGTTCTCTCTTCGCATCATCAAGCTGAGCTAACATAGCTCCTAAGGCAGAATCTGAAGCTGAAATATACAGGAGAAATGGGCGATCAAGTTTAGGTGGTGAAAGCACAGGTGGGTTGAGAATTTCAAAAGCTTCTTTACATTTGTCATCCCAATTAAAAGGGACATCCTTCTTAAGAAGTTTAAGAAAGGGACCGGTTTTGTCCGCTAGCTTATCGATGAAGCGATGGATGGCTTGAAGCTTACCTTGTAAAATTTGTAACTCAGATATATTAGTAGGTGTGGGCATATTAGTGATAGCCGCAATATTGAGAGGGTTGATTTCAATACCACGTAAAGAAACTAAAACCCCTAATAGTTTATCGGACTTAACTCCGAATATGCATTTGGCTGGATTTAATCGAATAAGATATTCTCGTAATCGATTAAAAACTTTTCTCAAATCATCTAAATGATTATCTTCATTAATAGAGCGAGCTATAATATCATCTACATAATCATGTAGGATATCATGCATCATATCATGAAAAATATAAGTCATAGCTCGTTGATAGGTTGCACCTGCATTCTTTAAGCCAAATGGCATCACTTTCCAATAAAAGGTACCCCAGGGGGTAATAAAGGCTATTTTAGCCTAATCTTCAGGAGCTATCCTGATCTAATTATAATCAGATAATCCATCCATTAAGGTCATCATCCCACTCCCAACAGTAAAGTCAATGATTTGATCCATGTTTGTAAGAGAAAAATCATCTTTAGGGCATGCAACGTTAATATCTCTAAAATTTGTGCAAACCCTAACTTTGGTGGCTTCTTTCTTGGTAACTTGAACTACATTTGAGATCCATTTAGCATAATCAATAGCTTGTATAAAAACAACATTCAGGAGTTTTTCTAACTCCCCTTTGACTAGCAAAGCCACTTTGGGATGCATTTTTCTAAGTTTTTGTTTAACAGGTTTAGCATCCGGATGGACCACTAGGTGATGCATGACTACAGAAGGGTCTACACCTGGCATATCTTCATATGTCCAAGCAAAGACATCTTCATATTCTTTAAGGAATGCAATGTATTGCTCTTGTTTTTCTTGACTTAATTCTGATCCAATATTGATTATGTGAGGATTATCTTCAGTTCCAATGTTAACTTTAATGACATTTTCTACTTCCATGTGTAGATCTCTTTCAAAATTAGGTGGGGTAGGTGAAACGCCCAATTCTTGTAATTCTTGTAAGGTTAAGTTGGATAATTCATCTTGAGGATTAGCGGTCTCAAGTTGGGCTATAGTTGGTATAGAACCATCAAAATAAAATCCATTGTGTAATATCTCTTCAACGATGACATTATGGAAGATATCTCCTTCCAACTCCTCATCAGAGTCAGCAATCATTTCAGGGTAAGCTATGGATAGCATGTTACATGTAAATGGCTGATTTTTTAGAGGCAAATCATCATGCCTATCCAAATAATCTTGATAACATATGAGTTGATGATCATATTCAAAAGGAAAGGGTTGACCCTTACTACAAAATAGGCCCACACCATAGCGGGCAGGCCACGGTTCTACCTCGAAAGGTTATTTCATGCCATTTTGGAAAGGTCCCAAGCCTTTCCCTTTATATCCCATTTTAAGCATTATGGGTTTAGCTTTAATATATTCATTGGTAAAATAACATCGAGCATATCCCTCATGATGAGTTTTGATATTTCGAGGGATTCTTCCCCAGTCATATCCTTTATAAATGAAGGCACAACTCCCGAATTGGTAAGTACTTCCCATAGGTTGTGGGAGGCCCAAAGTACAAGGAGATGGTAGCAAGTTATTTAAAAGAATTGAATCTTGCATGAAAGCATTTGTTTTTTTTTATATTAATATTGTGGATAAATCTGGTAAAAGTTCATCAGAAAGAGCATAAGATGTAGAAGGATCATTCCCTATATCTTTAGATGTGGAAGGTATGATAGATGTTGATAATGTGGAAGTTTTAAGAGATGGGTCTATAGGTTTTGAAATTATAGGGATAGAACATGAAGGATTGGTTGTAGATTGAAGATCTTTTTGCGGTTCTAGAGTGGTTTGTTTAGAATATTGTTGATCTATATATGAGGATGAAATTAATGGAGGGGAAATAGGTGAATCTATGGGTGTATGTTTCATAGTCTTAGATGAAAAATAAGAATTAGGATGCGTGGATGACAGAGCAGGGCAAAATTGCACTCCAACAAGTTCTGCCAAAGCACACATATCAAAGGATCTAGGATCGCCGTGGATAGTGACCAACTGATTTTTAAATTTGAATTTAACACATTGGTGTAGAGTTGATGGGATAGCCCGCATTGCATTGATCCAAGGACGACCCAAGATTATATTGTACGATGCGGGGTAATGTACAATAAACATGGTGGTATCTAGAGTTTGAGGACCAACTTGCAATGGGATGGTAATAACTCCACACGTTTCTTGTGTTTCATCATTAAAAGCTTTGATAATCATGTCAGTTTTCTTCATTTCATCACTTCTAAAGCCAAATCGTTGGTAGAAGTCAAAAGTGCAAATGTTTAGAGATGAACCATTATCAATCAGGACTCGTTTAATAGCTACATCTCCAATTAGAGCAGTAATATATAAGGGATTATACTTATGTAAACTGTGTTGTGGGATATCTTTATCTCGAAAGTCAAAACAATCAACTTCTCAAGTGATGATAGTATTGGCCATGGCTTCAAGTTGAATATTTTGAGGTACCATCATTTGGCTTAATGTAAGCATCAACTCATCCTTATGGGTAGGAGAAGATCTTAATAAATCCAAAAGGGAAATTTTGGCTGTAGTATTGGATAATTGCTCGTTAATATTGTAAGGGGGTTTAAGTTGAACATTGGAAGCATGATTCCCTTTATTAGGATTTTTCAAAACAAATGGAGTTGATCCATCATTCTGGTTTGGTTCTTGTTGAGAATTTTGAGCCTGTTGTCAGGTAATGAATCCAATGGTACCTATAATGTTATATTGAGGATGCTAACTGGTCTCAGTTGAGCGTTTATGGCTTGTTCATTTGCAAGGAATTGATTAGAAGAGGGTCGAGTAGTAACTCTTCTAGGAAATGGTTCTTCTAGAACCATAGCATCTGTGATGGGTTGAATAGGATCTGATTCATTTTTAGAACTATTCGATTGGTTTGAAGTGATGTCTATTTTAATTTTAGTATCTGATTCTATATCACTAGGATCTGGATTTTGAATATTATGTAGGGGCCTGGTTGTGACCATGGATAAATTTGTGTCAAATTTTTGAGGATCATGATTAAGTAAATGTCCAGTAATGGTCCCTACATATCGGGTAGGAGGAGGAACATTATGATGTTCGATTTGATTGACCACCTCTTTACCATGTCTTGGTAAAGGATGTTGAAATATGTCTAATGATTGATTAGCATTTTGATTTTGATTTTGAGGAATGTTCTTTTGAGGATTATTAGGAGCATTTTGTTTAGGTTGGAAGGCTTGCACCTCCATTTCATTATTATCAATCAGATCCTATATTTTATGTTTCAACATTTTACAAGCGTTGGTAGAGTGTCCAGGCCCTCTATGGAAATCATAGTGTAAGTCAGCTCTATATCCGGGTATAGTTGGATCAGGTTCTTGGATAGCTGGTAATTGGATCAAACCTCTTTCGAGTAATTGAGGTAAAATAGTTGATAAGGGTTGATTCAATCTAGTAAATTCTCGAGGAGGTTTATCAGGTGGTTTCAATATAAATTTTTTTGTTGTTTTTGTTGCATTGATATTAGCAACATTTCTACTGTCAATGACTCCATCACCTACGACTTGCTTGTTTTTATATTGATTTTTGGAGGTTTTCTCATCATCTTTGTATCGGTCCAAATTTTTTGCATCCTTACCTTCAGGCTATAGAATCCATGCCTAGAAGGAGGATGGGAAAAGGATGTCGCGGTACCTCGGACTGAGAGGACTTGCGAAGGTCCCACCTCTCAAGGGAGGTGTATATTGGTGATTTTTTGACGGATGGTGGGTTCACCAGGAAACATTTAATGGAAGTTTCCACACCTAGGTTTGGAATGTGTTTTATGTGTTCATTTTTAGCCTTAAGCATTCATATCCTAGGTTTGGCCAAATGAATCTAAATTAATCTATATGAAAGTGTAGATTTAAGGAATAAAGAAAACAAATTTAAAGACAGAAAAACAAAGAATTTAAGGAAGAATACCTGATCCGGATGTTTGATGGAGATTCTTATGTTTGAAGCAATCAGGAGCATCTGGAATTTGATAGAATCATCTGAGATCTGACAGGATCGTCTGAGGTCTGACGAATTCATCAGACGAATTCGTCAAAGACCTGCAAACAAAAAAAATAGATGCTAAATACAAAGAATGCAACTATGATAACAGAGGGAAACAACACAAAATGACAATATGAATACTAAACAATGGTTATGAATAGAAATTCAAACAAATTATGACATTCGAATGAGAAATTATGATCTTATCATGCAACTTAAGCTATATGGGTGAACTCCAAATGCAAAATAACATAAAATATTCAATAAAATTGCTAATTACAACATAAAACAACAGAAAAAAGGGAGAAGAAATGCAAACTTTAGGCATTGATTGCCTCAATGTTGACTGCAGTCTAAATCATCCCACATTGGTATGAAATCGTCTCTGATTCGACAAGATCCCCTTCGATCTGAACAGGTTCGTCGACGACGATGAAATCTTGCTTCGACTGAAAAACACTAAGGTACCTACAACAAAATTGGTATATGACTACTGCAAGTGTGAATTTGGGATGATTTAACGTGTATGAAGTTAAGTTACAGAGAATTTCATCCAGGGGTTGGGAAGGGAAGGTCCTAATGATTAAATAGGCTTAGGGGAGTATTTAGGAATTTGGAGATCATCCCTATTTGGGAGATCTCCAATGGGGGAGGGTCTCTAACGACGCAGACATGCTTCTGCCCAAATTAGAGGCCCGTTGGAATAGAAGCTAATTATGTAAAATCAGTTTTGTGACAAGATCGTCTGGACGTCCTAGCCCAGACAAAATCGTCAGATCTGGGGCGATATCGTCTGATTTGTGACGATATCATCAAATGATCAAAACAACCTCTAAAAATGGTGCGAAAAAGGGGGAAACGGATTACCCGACGGTTAATGGGCGGTTTGGGAGGTTAAAACTTGAATTTAAATTATTTACTAAGGTGAATGTAATTATTTCAATTTCACTGCGCCAATTTTAAGGTGCTACATTTTGCCCCCTATTTAGCAAATTTTTCGAAGAAAATGTGTTAAATATGAGTTCTTCTCGATCTACGAGAAAGCAAAAATTATTCCCATTTTTAGGTGACGATTCTTGGTCGAATCGTACGACAACTTACTATGGTGCCCCCTCCATGTTTTTACCCAAATCAAAAGTTTGAGGTAAAAACGCAGAAAAGCAAAATTATTTTTGAATAAAATTAAGAAAAATAGGGTAAAACCCTAATTCATTTTTACTATTCATTTTCTAGTTTTAGAGCTCTGAAGAAAAAATGGTGGAGATGACGCATAGATCAAAAGAGGTCTAGCGTGGTCTACGGGTAAGAGTCTAGACTTAACTAGAATGCTTTAATTTGATTTTACATGCTTTTTAGGTGAATTTTAGATGAATTTTGAGCATCACGGACGTTTTTGGGTCATTGACGTCGTCGGGATGAAATCGTCCCGATTTCAACGAAATCGTCTCAATTTTGTCAATTTCATCTAAGGACAAAATCGACGAAAGGGGGACGATTTCGTCAAATTAGGGACAATTTCGGCTTGCAAAATCAGAGACGAGTATGCTCAAATTTGGGACGATATCGTCCAATAGTGGACGATATCATCAATTGCATAAAATTGAACTTATTTTACTTGCATTATTAACTACTTGAATTATTTATTAATTATTGTTTGTTGTTTTGTTGTTTATGTTGCAGAGAGGTTTGCTAAAGAGCAGGGAATGGAAGTATGGAGGTTTGAGAGATGACTTGACTGCTCTTACATAGGCAGAGCGGGATCAGCTGGCACAGGCCGGCTTACAGCATGTGGCAGAGATGCCACAAGTGTCTACAGATATGAGGCTACTGATAGCCCTAGTAGAGAGATGGTATCCGGGTTCTTCCTGTTTTTGGCTACCTATAGGGGAGATGACTCCCACTTTGGAGGATGTATGGAGGATTCTAAGAATCCCCATACAAGGACGGTTGATTACTCCTACAGAAAATCAAGGCCATGCTATGGGATGATTGTGTGGTGACCCGAGCTTCGCCCTGGAGAAGGACAGAGTTAACATCGAAGCACTACGTCAAATGCCTGGGGCATCTAGACTCACACGAGTTCTAGTTGGAGTAGTTGGTGGACTTCTGATATGCCACCAGAGTGGATGCAGGGTACCATGGATGCTGGTAGATGTGATCTATGACATGCGGGACCATGGGTACAAATTTTCTTGGGGTAGCTATGTGCTATGTTGGTTGTATAGGATCTTGTATGGGGTCGTGTACAAGGGCGATTGATGTCTAGTGATGACATCACTCCTATAGGTTTGGTGCTGGGAGCACATTGTAGTGCAGAGGCCGATAGGGCTTCCTCTGATAGGGATTGATGGGGAGAGGCCTCGAGTCTTCTACTGGTGGCTCCGGAGAGGGTCACAGTGGCGGATTGACCTTCCAATGTCCCGAAGACTACTAGATGACCTAGTCCTAGACCTGATTACCTGGAGGCCATGGAGGGAGCTTCCAGGGTGGGTCGAGGATGAACAAGAGCTAGCTCGCATTAGGCAAGTTTACTGACTTTGAATGGAGAGGGGAGAGGTGGAGCTCCATCGCTATGACCAAGTTTTGTGATAGTTCGGTCTACAGCAGGGGATCCCATCTCTCAGGGATTATGATTTTTCTTGGACTGTCTAGGATAACACCACAGTTAACGGGGCTCCAGACATGCAGCGCTTCTGGAGTCAAGACATAGACAATGCCCCCATTCAGCTAGTGTATGGGGATGATGTAGGGGTCATATATGGCTACGATGCCTGGTATGCAGGCATCTGCCCTCCTCGGATGACGAGGGCTCAGGGTCCGATACACGTAGTCGTGTTTCGAATAGTGAGGCGATGCCAGGTGGCTATGGAGGCGGCCTAGGGTCATGATGGGAGAGAGCCAAGGAGGCCATAGGCACAAGAGAGGCTACGACAGAGGGAGAGGAGGGAGGCGAGACCCCCATCTCCATAGAGGGAGAGGCCACCATCGCCCGATAAGGGCAAGGGCATCGAAATAAGGAAGAGTAGCGAGACAGCTACTCTCTGAGCAGAGAGAGATCGTCTTTGGGGATAGGTGCAGACCATACAAGAGGAGGCTGCATGACACTGAGCTGAGGTTACATAGCTCCAAGACGAGATTGCATACCTCAGGGCACAGGGCGGAGGGGCGAGCACTAGGGAGCTGACACGGGCTATTACCCAAATTAATTTCTACCAAACTTTATACTATCAGATAGTGCCAGAGGAGGACAGACTATCTCTGTCAGCCAACATCGTAGATCTAATCAGGATCGGGTTGTCGAGGACCTTGTCCCAATCGACGACTAGGACTCGCAGTACTACACATACTGCGATGGGGCCACCTCGTCCACCTCAGGGAAGGGGAGGAGATGAGGCTGAGAGCTCGACATGTTCTCAAGGCTAGCTATTGCATGGCACTGTACAGATTGATATATAGAGCATTTATTATTATTTTTGATAGAGGATTGAGTATGCCGAGGTATAGATTGTGGCATACCAATCCAGTTTTGATGATGTATATATACTTTTGATATATATATGATATGTTTTTGATCATATGACTTGTGTTATGTGTATGTTGATGATGCTTTTATGTTTGAATGATTAATTTGATGATTGGATTGAGGATTCATGAAATTATGCCATGTTGAAAATTTATAATTTTGATGTCATGCTGTAATATTTTAGATGAAATAATCTAATGTAACAAATTGATTGTTTATGATGTAATGTAATAAAAAAAGACTTCTAACAATAATTTCAAAGGACATTGTCGCTATTATAGACCATTTCATGGAGTCGCTGCTCACTCGGTCGTCAAGCTAATCCCAGTATAGAAATATTGTTAAAATTAAAAGCGTGCTTAAGAGACTGTCTTAAGACTTTGGTGCAATGGTGCAAATGATGATGATGATGGTTTGTTTTCAGATTTTTCATAAAAAGAATAGTATGCATGAAATAATGATTTTTTCTAGGTATAAATTCTTAAGTGTGATAAAATTTTTTGAATAATTCCATAGGAATTATACCATCATTGCAAAATTGAAGGTTGACGTAATGACATGAAATAATGAAAATGTGTTTGCTTTGTAAAAACATAATTTGTGTAACATAATGAAGTAAGTCATATGGTTTTCATGATTTTTAAATAAACGGGGAATAAAAATTGTTACAATGGTTTGTGCTAGGCATAGAATATGTAGGTATAGACTTATACCATCATCACAAAAATAAAAAAGAGATAGTTTTATTGCATGGTTGATTTTTAATAAACAAAAAATATGAAGATGAGGACTTGCGCTAGGCATAAAATTCCAATATTGGTTTTGGAACTATACCATCGTCGCGAAAGTCAACCAGATATATATGTTTTGATTGTATATTTTTGAAAGAAAATTTTGATTTTTATATAGTTGTCTTTATGCTAAACAACTGTACTTGATTTATTCCAAACAAGTTGCAAAAAGAATATTTCAAAGTATTTTGAAGACAAAGATTAGATTTATAAGGAATCCCATGTGCATATGTGAATTCATTTCCGATCTTGATTTATCATAATGATACACAAAATCTCTCAAATACAAATGTGTGTGCAATTGCTTTGTGCATTTACCAGTTTTGAGCAAGATAATATGATACAAGTGATTTGAAGAAACCAAATAAGTGTTCATTAACCATGATGTAGATGCATATAACCATACTAGGCTACTATGTAGGTCGGATTATCAATAGCTAGCTAATCCATAAGCAGACATAGGTCTGTACAAAAGAAGGTCGCTAATGTGACAAACATATCACCACACTAGGAGTTACCCAAGGCCAAGCAGGTTGGGCACAAACCACCTGTTATGGGGCTTACCTCACAGTTTTTGAATAATTGAGAATTCTAGGGATTCAAGCTCATCAACCCTTATTTTCTTTTCAAAGGGTAGGGAAAGGTATTTTATTGCTTTTGCTTTTGCTTTCTTTTTATTTTCTTTTTCTTTTGTATTTTTTGCTTGATTTTTGAGATAGTGCTTGAAATATTGCTGTAATGATATAAAATAACATTTTTCTTTTCTCTTTTTCTTGAACTTTTCTTTTCTTTTTCTTTGCTAGGGATACTTGCTTGGATTAGCTATAGATCAAGGGATTTTTATTCTGGGTAGGGGCGAGCTTGTCCTTTTTTTCAATTCTCAAAGATTCTAGACCATGTGCATGATAGGATAGCAGGGGAAACTTTTCACTCAAGAAATCACTTCTACTATGTAGCAAAACATGGAAATTACAAATATAATCATTTTATTGTGAAAAGATGTGCTTGGTTTAAGTAAATAACAAGATCAATTCTCTATGCTCAAACTTTATTTAATTGAATTTGTGAACTTTGGTATAAGAGAGATTAGTAATCATGCCAGATAAAATCAAGATATTTATTTTTGTGAGTGTGCAAGTGAGGAATTCCAAATAAATGCTAATTTATCCAAAATAATTTGAAACATATAACTGCAACATTTGCAAGAAGAAGAAATATATACAAATACTTTTTTTTTTTTTTTTGAGAAGTTTTGAGAATGTTGACTCTCTCTTTCTTCTTTACATTGTTTTGGTTTCGAAAGAGTCAAGCATATTGCTGTTTTGATTTTATCATTTTTGAAAGAATTAACAAGTGCCATAAATAAATACAACAAATAGTTTTGAAGATTTTTGATGATTATGAATGTTTTTGATGTTTTTGAATTTATAAATTGAAAGAAATACAAGATAGTGATATATACAAGGATGAAATGACCAAATTTAAGCATAGTAACGTTTAAGATGCAAAATATTCATGGGTTCTTTAAGTTTTTTACCATCTAAGGTAGATAATTTGTATGCTCCCGATTCAAATTTAGCAGTAATAATGTATGGTCCAAGCCAGTTGGGCTCAAATTTACCTTTAAGGTCTTTAGTTGCATTTGTATTTTTTTGGTTTTCTTTTAAAACAAGGTCACCAATCTCAAAGGATCGATGATGAACTTTTTTGGCATATGATATTTTAAGC
This sequence comes from Wollemia nobilis, assembly GCA_028583015.1. Taxonomy (NCBI): domain Eukaryota; kingdom Viridiplantae; phylum Streptophyta; class Pinopsida; order Araucariales; family Araucariaceae; genus Wollemia; species Wollemia nobilis. The sequence continues at coordinate 6,161,308 of JAQPPZ010003305.1, read as the reverse complement.
TTGTTTTGGTAGGCACGGAGATGCTCCAAAGCATTGATGCATTTTTCATCTAGGAGTTCCAGCTGACTGAGTCTGCTAGCTCGATATTCATCTCCTACTTTGGTATCTTGAAGTAGTAGAGCCAAAGAAGGAACTTCTAATTCAAAGGGAAAACTGCTTTAGCACCATAAACCAAAACAAATGGTGAAGTTCCCGTGGGGGTTCGAACACTAGTTCGATAGGCCCACAAGGCTGGATATAATTGAATGTGCCAGTCACGACCAATTTTATTGACCAATCTTTTGAGAATTTTTATTAAGGTTTTGTTAGATGCTTCTGCTTGACCATTACCCTGAGGATAATAGGGAGTGGACCAGCGATGTTGAATCTTATATTTTTGGCATAATTTTTTAACATCTTTATTTTTGAAACAAGTGCCATTGTCAAAAATGAGATTTGCAGGAATTCTGAACCTGCAAATGATTTGTTTAAAAATAAATGTAGAAACTTGTGTGCCAGTGCAGGAAGCTAAAGGCATAGCTTCAACCCACTTCATGAAATACTCAATGGCAGTTATGATGAATTTATGTCCATAAAATGACACAAGATTGATTTTGCCAATAATGTCTAAACCCCATTTTGAAAAGGGCCAAGGAGATGAAATAGTCTGCAGCTCTTGTGCAGGCGCATGGACAAGGTCAGCATGTTTCTGGCACTTGTCGCAATGGCACACATACTCATGTGCATCCATTTCCATGGTAGGCCAAAAATATCCTATCCGAAGGAGCTTTTTAGCAATGACACTACCACTAAAGTGTCCTCCATAAGATCCATCGTGGGCTTCACTCAAGGCTGATTTAGATTCTTCTAAGTTTAAACATCTTAATAGGATACCTTGAAAAGATCTCCTATATAAAGTATTGCCAATTATTACAAATCGACTTGCTCATCTACGTAATAACCGATGCTGGTTTCTATTAGAATTGACAAGGAAAGTCCCATTTTGGAGAAAATCAAATATGTACGTATACCAAGGTTCAGGAGTAGTTTCGTTGATTAGAAACACATCCAGAGGCTCTAAGCATGATTTATTTGAAGCGGGTTCCTGGAGTCGATGAATAATGATAGTGGCATATTCGTCATCTAACTCTAAGGGTAGGAGAGATGCAGCTACGGCCATAGCATCAGCTGCATGGTTGCTAGTTCAAGGAATAGCTTCCAAGGTAACTTGATCAAATAGAGACATTAATTGTAAAACATAGGCCTTATATGGGCATAGTTTATCATCTCTAGTTTGATAAACTTCATTAATTTGGTTTATAACCAGTTGAGAATCACCAAAAACTAAAAGGTGTTTAATTTTTAGCGCCAAAGTAGCTCGTAATCCAAGGATTAGAGCTTCATACTCAGCAGTATTGTTGGTGCAAGCAAATGTCAATTTGAAGGATAGAGGAATAATATGTTTTTTTGGGGATATTAAAATAATTCCCGCACCAGCCCCACTCATGCAGTAGGCTCCATCAAAGTATAAGGACCATTATTTAGTATGGTCTGCCTCTAATTGAAGGCATTCATCCGAAAACTCGATGATGAGGGGATGGGTAGACGCTAAGGGTGTAGCAACTAATTGATCTGCTATGATTTGACCCTTAACAAACTTCTATCCTATGAATGTGAGATCAAACTCACTTAGAGCAAGAACCCACTTGGCTGTGCGACTTGATAAATAAAGTCACTTCATGAGATACCTTAAGAGATCGTATTTGGAAATGACATAAGTTTTTTGACTAAGCATATAGTGTCGTAATTTTTGCATAGCAAACACGACTGCTAGACATAGTTTCTCTAACATTGTGTAGCAAGTTTCATAACTGATGAAGGTTCGACTAATATAATAATTAGCACATTCTCTCTTTTCTTCGTCAAGTTGAGCTAACATAGCTCCTAAGGCAGAATCTGAAGCTAAAATATATAGGAGGAATGGACGATCAGGTTTAGGTGGTGAAAGCACAGGTGGATTAAGGAGGTATTGTTTGAGAAGTTCAAAAGCTTCTCTACATTCATTTTCCCAATTAAAAGGGACATACTTCTTAAGGAGTTTAAGAAAGGGACTAGTTTTGTCCACCAACTTATCAATGAAGCGACGAATAGCTTTAAGTTTACCTTGTAAACTTCGTGACTCAGATATATTAGTAGGTGCGGGCATATCAGTGATAGCCGCAATCTTGAGAGGGTCGATTTAAATACCACGGAAGGAAACTAAAACCCCTAATAGTTTGTCGGACTTAACTCCGAATATGCATTTTTCTTTATTTAATCGAATGAGATATTCTTGTAATCGATTAAAAAATTTTCTCAAATCATTTAAATGATTATCTTCAATAATAGAGCGAGCTATAATATCGTCTACATAATCATGTAGGATATCATGCATCATATCATGAAAAATATAGGTCATAGCTCGTTGATAAGTTGCACCTGCGTTCTTTAAGCCAAATGGCATCACTTTCCAACAAAAGGTACCCCATGGGGTAATAAAGGCTATTTTAGCCTGATATTCAGGAGCTATCTTGATCTGATTATAACCAAAGAATCCATCCATTAAGGACATCATCCCACTCCCGACAGTAAAGTCAATGATTTGATCCATGTTTGGAAGAGGAAAGTCATCTTTAGGGCATGCAGCATTAATATCTCTAAAATCTGTGCAAACCCTAACTTTGGTAGCTTCTTTCTTGGTGACTGGAACTACATTTGAGATCCATTCAGCATAATCAATAGCTTGTATAAAGATAACATTCAGGAGTTTTTCTAACTCCCCTTTGACTAGCAGAGCCACTTTGGGATGCATTTTTCTAAGTTTTTGTTTAACAGGTTTAGCATCCGGATGGACTACTAGATGATGCATGACTACAAAAGGGTCTAGACCTAGCATATCTTCATATGTCCAAGCGAAAACATCTTCATACTCTTTAAGGAATGCGATATATTGTTCTTGTTTTTCTTGACTTAATTTTGATCCAATATTGATTATGTGAGGATTGTCCTCAGTTCCAATATTAATTTTAATGACGTTTTCTACCTCCATGTGTAGATCTCTTTCAAAATTAGTTGGGGCGGGTGAAACACCCAATTCTTGTAATTATTGTAAGGTTAAGTTAGATAATTCATCTTGAGGATTAGTGGCCTCAAGTTGGGCTATAGTTGGTATAGAACCATCAAAATAAAATCCATTGTGTAACATCTCTTCAACGGAGACATCATGGAAGATATCTCCTTCCAACTCTTCATCGGGGTCAGCAATCATTTTAGGGTAAGCTATGGATAGCATGTTACATGAAAATGACTGATTTTTAAGAGGCAAATCAACATGCCTATCCAAATAATCTTGATAAAATATGAGTTGATGATCATATTCAAAAGGAAATAGGCCCACACCATAGCGGGCAGGCCACGGTTCTACCTCGAAAGGTTCTTTCATGCCATTTTGGAAAGGTCCCAAGCCTTTCCCTTTATATCCCATTTTAAGCATTATGGGTTTAGCTTTAATATAATCATTGGTAAAATAACACCGAGCGTATCCCTCATGATGAGTTTTGATATTTCGAGGGATTCTTCCCCACTCATATCCTTTATAAATGAAGGCGCAACTCCCGACTTGGTAAGTGCTTCCCATAGGTTGTGGGAGGCCCAAAGTACGAGGAGATGGCGACAATTTATTTAAAAGAATTGAATCTTGCATGAAAGCATTTGTTTTTTTTTATATTAAGGTTGTGGAGAAATCTGGTAAAAGTTCATCAGAAAGGGCATAAGACGTAGAAGGATTATTCCCTATATCTTTAGATGTGGAAGGTATGATAGATGTGTCTATAGGTTTTGAAATTATAGGGGTAGAACATGAAGGATTGGTTGTAGATTTAAGATCTTTTTGAGGTTCTAGAGTGATTTTTTTAGAGGATTGTTGATCTATATAGGTGGATGAAATAAATGGAGGGGAAATAGGTGAAGTTATGGGCGTGTGTTTCATAGTTTTAGATGAAAAATAAGAACTAGGATGTGTGGATGACAGAGCAGGGCAAAATTGCACTCCAATGGGTTCTGCCAAAGCACACATATCAAAATGTCTAGGGTCACCATGGATAGTGACCAACTGATTTTTAAATTCGAATTTAACACATTGGTGTAAAGTTGATGGGACCACTCACATGGCATTGATCCAAGGGCGACCCAAAAGTATATTGTACGATGCTGGGCAATGTACAATAAACACGGTTGTTTCTAGGGTTCTAGGACCAACTTGCAATGGGAGGGTAATAACTCCACATGTTTCTTGTGTTTCGTCATTGAAAGCTTTGATAATCATATCAGTTTTCTTCATTTCATCACTTCTAAAGCCAAATATTTGGTAGAAGTCAAAAGTGCAAATGTTTAGAGATGAGCCATTATCAATCAAGACTCGTTTGACAGCTACATATCCAATTAGAGCAGTAATATATAAGGGATTATCCTTATATAAACTGTGTTGTGGGATATCTTTATCTCGGAAGTCAATACAATCAATCTCTCGAGTGATGATTGTATTGGCCATAGCTTCAGGTTGGATGTTTTGATGTACCATCATTTGGATTAATGTAAGCATAAACTCATCCCTATGGGTGGGAGAGGATCTTAATAAATCCAAAAGGGAAATTTTGGTCGTAGTATTGGACAATTGCTCATTAATATTGTAAGGGGGTTTAGGTTGAACATTAGGAGCATGATTCCCTTTATTGGGATTTTTTAGAACGAATGGAGCTGATCCATCATTTTGATTTGGTTCTTGTTGAGAATTTTGAGCCTGTTGTCGAGTAACGACTCCAATGGTACCTACAATGTTATATTGAAGACGTTGAACTGGTCTCGGTCTAGCATTGATGGCTTGTTCATTTGGGAGGAATTGATTAGAAGAAGGTCGAGTAGTAACTCTTCTAGGAAATGGTTCTTCTGGAACCATGGCATCTGTGACGGGTTGAATAGGATCTGATTCATTTTCAGAACTATTCGATTGGTTTGAAGTAATGTCTACTTCACTTTCAGTATCTGATTCTACATCACTAGAATCAGAAGTTTGAAAATTATGTAAGGGCCTGGTCATAACCAGGGATAAAGTTGTGTCAAATATTTGAGGATCCTAAACAGGTAATTGTCCACTAATGGTTCCTACATATCGGGTAGGAGGGGGAACATTATGATGTTTGATTTGATTGGCCACCTCTTTACCATGTCTTGGTAAAGGATGTTGAAATATGTCTAATGTTTGATTAGCATTTTGATTTTGATTTTGGGGAACATTCTTTTGAGTATTATTAGGAGGGTTTTGTTTAGGTTGGAAGGCTTGCACTTCCATTTCATTATTATCAATCAAATCTTGTATTTTATGTTTCAACATTTTATAAGCATTGGTAGAGTGTCTAGGTCCTCTATGGAAATCACAGTGTAAGTCAGCTCTATATCCGGGTATAGTTGGATCAAGTTCCTGGATAGCTGGTAATTGGATCAAACCTCTTTTGAGTAATTGAGGTAAAATAGTTGATAAGGGTTGATTTAATCTTGTAAATTCTCGAGGAGGCTTATCAGGAGGTTTCAATATAAATTTTTTTGTTGTCGTTGTTGCATTGATATTGGCAACATTTCTGCTGTCAATGACTCCATCATCGACAACTTGTTTGTTTTTATATTGATTTCTCGATGTTTTCTCATCATCCTTCTTCCTAAGTTGGCCTCTCCTAATGAGGGCATCTTCTACTCTTCGAGCTAAATCTATAGCTTGATCGAAGGTAGTTAAAGTAGCAATTGATAGCTCATAAGATATTTGTTCTTGTAAATTATTGATAAAAATGTCCAACATTTCCCTATAAGGTAGCACAAAGTGTAGTTTTCTTGTCAATTGCCTCAATCTAGCTAAGAAATCGGCAAAACATTCATCTTTGTCTTGTTTTAAATTGTATAGATCTTTAATGGTTACATGCCTCTTGATGTAGGCACTAAATTGATGGATAAATGATTCAGCTGTTTCTTCAAAGTTTCTCAAAGAATGAGTGGGCAATTGATAGTACCACTCTAATGCCATTCCACCTAAACTTTTTAGGAACATTTTTAGTAATAGCAAGTCATCATGTGATATGTCATGACATGCTATCCTAAACATGCGAAGATGCTCTATGGGATCTTCGGTTCCTTTATATATAGGTAGGATGGGCATGGGAAAATGCTTAGGGTATGGTTGAGCTACAACTATGGGATCCAAAGGTTGACTACATATCTCTCGATAATTATACGAGGGACGGTAGGGATCTATTTGGTCCATACGTGAAGCTAACTGTTTCACCATGGCTTCCATATTACTAGTTTACCCCCCATATTGGTTTGGTAGGGCATTGACATGGGTTTTATGGGCATATGATGGAGGAACATGAAGATTAGATGCCATGTTACTATTGTGTAAATTGTTGGTAGGAAAAGTGTTATGAAGGAATTTTGAAGTTGTATTATGATGTATTCCAGATTTTTGAAAATTGGTGTTTGGCTTCGTTTTAGGTTTTTGTTTACTTGAAGCATATTGCTCAATAGTTTGGTGGAATAAATTAGTGAAGGAAGGTTTATTTTGTGTGGGAATGATTTTAGGTTGAATAACAGGTTCCTTAGGAGGTTGGGTAACCTGTTGTTTTGACATGTTTTGAATCATAGTGACCATGTCTGTATTGGATGGCCCAGCCTTGTCACTTTATTAATCAATGAAAGACAAGGGATTAGTGTGAACATCATACATATATTCCATGGCTGCTTGAGTGTTACTAATTTGCCCTTTATCAATACAAATTTCCACATTAAGGGCATCAATATTATCACTGAGAAATTTTTGGAGATGATCTACGTTGTCAAAAGCAATAGTTCCATCTGGAGCTACTCTAGGGGATGAGGGTCCATCCTCTTTAACACTTCTTGTTCCTTATCTTCACCTAGGTCATCTTCTGGTTGAGCTAGAGTTTTTCCTTCCAAAGTTGGATCTTCAGGAAGGACATTTGGGTTTCTAGTTGTATCTTGTAACTAATCTTCTTCTTCTCCTAAAGTTTCTTTACCATTCCTAAGTTTAGGCATGGTGCTAAATTTTGATTTCAGCAAATATATATATATATATATATATATATATATATGCAACAAGTTTAAGAGGTATATGTTTATTATATACCTACTAAAATATTTGAAATGAAATGTTTAATTTTTTGCTATGTTTTTTAGTTTTAGTTTTTGTTTTGTTTTCAAAAGGTTTACAATGCATTCACGTCGGGTTCACCAAAATGTATCACTCCAAATTTTTTGCATCCTTACCTTCAGGATATAGGATCCATGCCCGAAAGGAGGATGGGAAAAGGATGTTGCGGTACCTCGGACTGAGAGGACTTGCAAAGGTCCCGCATCTCAAGGGAGGTGTATATTGGTGATTTTTTGATAGATGGTGGGTTCACCAGGAAACATTTAATGGCAGTTTCCATGCCTAGGTTTGGAATGTGTTTTATGTGTTTGTTTTAAGCCTTAAGCATTCATATCCTACGTTTGGACAAATGAATATAAATTAATCTATATGAAAGTGCAAATTTAATGAATATAGAAAATAGATTTAAAGACATAAAAACAAAGAATTTAAGGAAGTATACCTGATCCGGATGTCTGATGGAGATTCTGATGTTTGAAGCAGTCAGGATCATCTAGAATTCGACAGAATCATCTGATATCTAACAGGATCATCTAAGATCTGATGAATTCATCAGACGAATTCGTCAGAGACCTGCAAACAGAAAAATAGATGCCAAATACAAAGAATGCAACTATGATAGCAAAGGGAAACAACACAAAATGACATTATGAATACTAAAAAATGGTTATGAATAGAAATTCAAACAAATTATGACATTCGAATAAGAAATTATGATCTTATCATGCAACTTAAGCTATATGGGTGAACTCCAAATGCAAAATAACATAAAATACTAAATAAAATTGCTAATTACAACATAAAACAGCAAAAAAAGGGGAGAAGAAATGCAAACTTCAAGCACTGATTGCCTCAATGTTAACTGCAGTCGAAATCATCCCACATTGGTATGAAATTGTCTTTGATTCGACAAGATCACCTCCGATCTGAACAGGTTCGTCGACGATGATGAAATCTTGCTCCAATTGAAAAACACTAAGGTACTTACAACAAAATTGGTATATGACTACTGCAAGTGTGAATTTGGGATGATTTAACATGTATGAAGTTAAGTTATAGAGAATTTCAGCCATGGGTTGGGAAGGGAAGGTCCTAATGATTAAATAGGCTTAGGGGAGTAGTTAGGAGGTTGGAGATCATACCTATTTGGGAGATCTCCAACGGGAGAGGGTCTCTAACAACGCAAACACGCTTCTGCTCGGATTAGAGGCCCGTTGGAACAAAAGCTAATTGTGCAAAATTAGTTTTACGACAAGATCGTCTGGACGTCCTAACCTAGATGAAATCGTCAGATCTGGGGTGATATCGTCTGATCTGCGACGATATCATCAAACAGTCAAAAAAACCTCTAAAAATGGCATGAAAAAGGGGGAAACGGATTACCCGATGGTTAACGGGCGGTTTGGGAGGTTAAAATTTGAATTTAAATTATTTACTAAGGTGAATGTAATTATTTCAATTTCACTGTGCCAATTTTAGGGTGCTACAATATTTCTTCCTAAGTTGGCTTCTCCTAATGAGGGCATCTTCTACTCTTTGAGCTAAATCTATAGCTTGATCGAAGGTAGTTAAAGTAGAAGTTGATAGCTCATAAGATATTTGTTCTTGTAAATTATTAATAAAAATGTCCAACATTTCCCTATAAGGTAGCACAAAGTGCATTTTTCCTTTCAACTGCCTCCATCTAGCTAAGAAATCGGCAAAACATTCATCCTTGTCTTGTTTTAAGTTGTATAAATCTTTAATGGTTACATGCCTCTCGATGTAGGCACTAAATTTATGGACAAAAGATTCAACTGTTTCTTCAAAGTTTCTCAAAGAATGAGTGGGCAATTGATAGTACCACTCTAATTCCATTCCACCTAAACTTTTTGGAAACATTTTTAGTAATAGCAAGTCATCATGTGATATATCATGACATGCTATCCTAAACATGCGAAGATGCTCTATGGGATATTCGGTTCCTTTATATATAGGCAGGATGGGCATGGGAAAATGCTTAGGGTATGGTTGTGCTACAACTATGGGATCCAAAGGTTGACTACATATCTCTCGATAATTGTACGAGGTACGGTAAGGATCTATCTGGTCCATACGCGAAGCTAACTGTTTCACAATGGCTTCCAGATTACTAGTTTGCCCACCATATTAGTTCGGTAGGGCATTGATATGGGATTTGTGAGCATATGATGGAGGGACATGAAGATTAGACGCTATGTTGCTATTGTGTAAATTGTTGGTAGGAAATGTGTTATGAAGGAATTTTGAAGTTGTATTATGTTGTATTCCAGATTGTTGAAAATTGGTGTTTGACTTCATTTTAGGTTTTTGTTTACTTGAAGCATATTGATCAATAGTTTGGCAAAGTAAAGTAGTGAAGGAAGTTTTCTTTTGTGTGGGAATGATTTTAGGCTCAATAACAGGTTCCTTAGGAGGTTGGGTAACCTATTGTTTTGGCATGTTCTAAATCATAGTGACCATATCTCTATTGGATGGTCCAGCCTTATCACTTTCTTGATCAATGAAAGACAAGGGATTAGTGTGCACATCAAACATATGTTCCATGGATGCTTGAGTGTCACTAATTTTCCCTTTATCAATACGAACTGCCATATTAAGAGCGCCAATGTTATTATTGAAATTTTTTTAGAAATGATCTAAGTTGTCAAAAGCAATAGTTCCATCTGGAGCTACTCTAGGGGATGAGGATCCATCCTCTTTAACATTTTCTTCTTATTCATTATCTTCACCTAGGTCATCTTCTGGTTGATCTAGAGTTTCTCCTTCCGAAATTGGATCCTCAGGAAGGAGATTTGGGTTTCTAGTTTTATCTTCTAACAAATATTCTTCTTCTCCTTCAGTTTGTTTACCATTCCTAAGTTTAGGCATTGTGCTTAATTTAGATTTCAGCAAATATATATATATATATATATATATATATATATATATATATATATATATATATATATATATATGCAACAAGCTTAAGAGGTATATATTAATTATATACCTACTACAATATTTAAAATGAAATGCTTTGGTTTTTGTTATTTTTTTTAGTTTTTCTTGTTTTTGTAATAATATTGTAAAGATAACAAACAACACAATAAATGCTAGAAATAATACTGAAAGTAATGATCTAGTTTTCTATAAACAATTTATAAATATCATTAATGGGCTCGAGTTCTTCAGGAGTCATGAAGTTTTCTTCAAATTGAAAATTTTCTTTCAAAAATTTAATGAAAAGAGCTATAGTGATATTATCTGTCTCAGATTCTGGTTGATAGAAGTAAAGCTCATGGCAATACTCTTGATATAACACAGCTCGAGGAACTCTATTCCATATTTCCCTATCCGTAAGAACAACCTCTTGGTCTTCTACATGACCTAGGAACTGGTGTATAATGGTTGCATTCTCGAGGTATTCCTCGAAGGTGAACAATTTTGAAGACACAAGAGCTCTCCTATAAGCTAACCATCTATGGCAGGCTCTCTAAAGTTCATGATAAAAGATGAGTTGATGAGGATCCAGGATTCTATCTAGGACAATCCTCTTGATTTGTTTAAGTTTTGTTGACCTAGATGAAATGACACTTAGTCTTCTATCAAGTTCGTCCCACAAAAGTTGATTTCTATCTTTTTCAGGCACACTAAGCACATAATTGATTTCTATGGCTACCAATTGGTTTTCAACATTTATAGTAACTGCTAATCTTTTCTTAGGAGCTACCATCTAAACATGATATGCAACTTATTAATTTTAAATGATTTGAAATGCATCTATGTTTTGGTTGTTTTATTTTTCATTTTATTTTTTTTTTGTTTTCAAAAGGTTTTAAATGCATTCACGTCGGGTTCACCAAAATGTATCGCTCCAAATTTTTCACACCCTTACCTTCAGGCTATAGGATCCGTGCCCAAAAGGGGGATGTGAAAAGGATGGCATAGTACCTCGAAATGAGAGGCCTTGCGAAGGTCCCGCCTCTCAGGGGAGGTGTATTATGGTAATTTTTCGATGGATGGTGGGTTCACTAGGAAACATTTGAATGACAGTTTCCACGCCTAGGTTGGGAATGTGTTTGATGTGTTCAGTTTTAGCTTTAATCATCCAAGTCCTAGGTTTGGCAAAAATGCATCTAACTTATTCTATATGAAATGCAAATTTAAATGAAGACAGAAACAAATTTGGACAGAAAAACAGAAAGAACAAGATGGATTAAAGACCCATACCTGATCCGGATGTCTGATGAAGGTTCTAATTTTTGAAGTAGTTAGGATCATATGGAATTTGATAGGATCGTATCCTATCTGATAGGATCATCTGAGATTTGATGAATTCATCAAAAAATTTCATCAGAGACCTACAAATAGAAAAACAGATGCAAAATACAGAGAATGCAACTATGATAACAGAGGGTAATGATGTAAAATGATAGTAAGAACATTAAAATGATAATAACAAACTAAGACACAAGTGAAATATAATGAATTATTGACAAATCATGATTATATTATGCATATAAGCTATATGGATGAACTCCAAGATGCAGAATAATAAATAATAACCATAAAATTAACTAAATGCAAAATAATACAATAGAAAAAGGATGAAGAAATGCAAACTATGGGCACTGATTGCCCCCAATGTGAACTACAGTTGAAATCATCTCGAATTGGGTTGAGATCATTCAAGATTGTACGAGATCATTTGAGACAAACTGAGCTTGCTCTGGCTGAAAAACAATGAAGTTCCCACAAACAAACTTGAAAAAATGTGAATGCAAACAGTGATTTAAGATGGTCTAGTGCATGTAGGATTCGAGTTACAGGGAATTTTAGCTAAGGGGATGCTAAGGGGAGGGCCTAGGATTAAATATGCTTAGGAGGGAGGTTAGGAGGTTGGAAATCATCCCTATTTGGGAGATCTCCAATGGGGAGGGTCTCTAACGATGCAGACACGCTTCTGCCCGGATTAGAGATGTCGTTGGAACAGAGACTAATTGTGAAAAATCAATTTTGGGACAAGATCGTCTGGACATCCTAGCCTAGACGAAATCATCTAATCTAAGGTGATATCATCTGATCGGCGACGATATCATCAAACGGTCAAAACAAACTCTAAAAATGGCATGGGAAACAAGGAAACAGATTAAGTGGCGATTTGGCAGCGATTTTGAAGGTTAAAATTTGAATTTGAATTATTTACTAGAGTAAGTGTAATTATTAAGGTTTTACTGCATCAATTTTAGGGTGCTACACTAGGCTACCTAATATCATGTCATATCAAGCCTACCTTACAGCTTTGATCCATCGATGGGACCCTCAGACTAACACCTTCCACCTCCCTACCAGCAAGATGACTATTACATCGAAGGATGTGTATAGGATTTTTTGGCTTCCCTTTGATGGAGTGGCCATTTTCTCCTCGATCACTAATGATCAAGATGTTTTTGCTTGGGTTTTTTGATGGCACTCTATGGAGGCCTTCAAGGACACAAAATTTGGAGGAGTTTCTATTTTGCAATGGTACTGGGTAGAGATATTATCTTCTAGGAATGCGATGTTGTTGATGGTTATCAACAACATCTTGATCCCAGACTACTCAGGTTTGAGATTCTCGTGGAACCTCCTTGAGATGGTTTAGGAACTTATGGACAACAATACACCTATCATCTATGCATGGGGTAGGTATTTGTTGGCCCAGTGCTATGACAAGTTGTACCACATCCATTGGTGGGGTCACGTCAACATTTCTTGTAGCTATCTCTTACATGTTTGGGGATGGAAGCACGTCCAGGTAGATCATCCCAAAGGGCTTCCTACCAATATCATAGTCATAGAGGATTGAATGTAGTTCTATGCTTCTATATGATCTCAAGGGCATGAGGAGTGCAATATCCATCATCATGTGGGGGAGGTTCCCCATTATATTACTACTTTCACTAGGCTATAGGTTAGGGATGTCATATGTCACCCATATCATGATTGCCTGACATGGGATGACCCAGATAGTTTTACTGCTAGGATGCGATGTTAGAAATGGCTCATCTACCATAAGGCTATTATCAAGGAGTATTTCTTCTACTCCCAAGTTCTTCGTCGGTACGGGTTGCAATAGGATGTGCCTCTTGATCTATTTTTGTATAGGCATCTAGAAAAAGAGGGAGATCTACCCCCACCATGGATCATAGAGCTTTCATATGAGGAGGATTCCCCAATGGTTGACCTAGGAGCTGCTAGAGGATTTACAAAGGCATTTACTCAGTGGTGGGGGTATCGTATGTGGCATGATGATGGTATCTTGGGCCATGAGGATGATGGAGGGGATGATGGTGTAGATCTGACAGGGCATAGAGTCTTAGCCAGAACTAAGGTATGGGGATAGCCACTAGAGTAGGTGGTAGTGGAGGATTAGGAGGCTCCTAAGGAGGAGGAGGAGGAGGATATGGATCCTAAGGAGAGATATTCTCCTCTGAGATCACAACTACAAAAGATCAAGGTCGAGCTCTAGTCAACCAAGATCCAAGTATAGTAGTGGAATGCCACTATAGAATAGATTACATCACAGATACAAGCTCTATAGGCTACATTTGGGGAAAATGCTACTAGGATGGAGTTTTTTGTTCCTCCTCCTACACCACAATGTGCTACCAAGATAGATCTAGGAGTATATCTAGGGATAGATCTTGAGGTAGAGGTTCTATGCCTACAGTCATTACTGGATGAGTATGAGGGGTAGATCTCTAAGCACGTATCCAACATATCCTCTCTCCAGATGTAGCTTAGGAGGCATGACATTGTCCCTAGGGAGAGTCTAGGTGGAGGTGGTTCACAGGTCAGCGGGTGCTCCACCTTAGAGCAGTATTTTATTTGTCCTAACCAGAGGACCCGGACTCATATAGAGAGACCAAAAGGCTCACATCACTCCACTCATGATACTACCATAGGGGAGGTGATTTTAGGGGTGTAGGCCCTATATTTTACTAATGATACACTTTGATTTTATTATGAGGTTAGATTGAGCTATATGACTGTAGCCTACGAGCATTTTTTGTATACCTCCATACTTGATACACATATTTATATGATATCTTTGCATTATGTATCATTTATTGCTCATGTTTTTGATATGATGTAAATGAACATATATGCTTTAATTACTTAAAACATAAGGAATGCATATGATATGAGTTTAACAATCTAATGGGTGAAACCATAGAAAGTAAAAAAATAACCATGAATTTAAATAATCACTTTTATCATAAGAATTGATTAAGTATTCATATGTGATATGTAATGGCATGAAATGCATGTATTTTATTTATAAGTTTTTATAAATTAAAAGGTACAAAATAACCATTGGTCATCTATATATCATTTCTGACACATCTATAGACACCTAAAACATGTCATGTTTAGGAGAAATACTCACATAGGCACATTCATAGACCATATGATTAAACCATGGGCTTTCCAAGTATCAAAAGTGGTTATCACCACTCATATAGGGCAGTATTAGCTCATCCAAGCTTGGTCATTGTAAACCAGAGTGGCTAGATCCTGGTCGCTCAATCTTAGAGTGGCCAAACCTTAGTCATTGTAGATGATAGAGGCCAAATCTTAGTCATTGTAGATGACAACGGCTAAGCCATAAAAAGCATTTTTACAACAAATAGGCCCAATCACAGGTGGAAGTGGCAGTATGCATGCAATAAATATGAGTGGGGGTAACTTTGCATTACCCCTCATGGTTAGTTAACATGGAAGACTTGAGTTCGAATTTAGACTTCAAGTAATTGGCCTTTAAACATAGAAAAGACAAAAACTTCCCATGCTAACATTCAATATGCATGAGGGATTCAGTCCTAGGGCTTGAACATAGACCTAGGGTTTCACACACTTTAAAAGGTGCAATCCTAAAAACACCAAGAGAAAAAATAGAGAGAATAAGAGCATACATTAGACATTATCACCACAAATTGAACAAATAATGTCATTAAGGAGAGATTTTGATACTTGGAGAGTTTCCATTGGAGTTCATCTTTGTGGTAAAGCCCTAAAAATTTGGAGCACCTTTGAGGAGCAATGAAGTGCTAGCTGATTGAGGTTTTACCACTTACAATATATTCAACACATCAAGAAAATGACCACCACTTCAACATCAAATACAAGCTTTGATCCATAGCCTTGGAGCAAAGGATACAAGATTCCATTTAGCAGTCGCTATCTTGGATATTGGCCCGTAGGCCTAGCTTAGGTTTTTTAGACATTAAAAGATTTTATTATGTTTTCTTCATTTTTCATATCATTAGCATAGAACTTTTTCATTCATTTACATTCATAGCACTAGTTTAGTTATATTTGCTTCCATTCAATATATTCATTGCTAACAACATCATATGGGGAGGTAATCTCAGACATCTAAGTGTGTGTTGTTGTTTCATTGCTGAAATTACCATAGGTTCATTGGATAAATCTATAGCATACAAAGGCAAGAGGATCCCTTTAGGAATCAGACCTAGAGAAGGAGGCATCTATAATTCCTCATATAGTTTCATGTGCATCATTGGGAAGCCTGTAAAAGCACACCATCCCTTGTGAGGGGATATTTTAGACATTCGCTACCTTCCCTGTGTGTAAAATCATGTATCAAATGAAGGGTATCCCTTAGAGGGACTTATATGTAATTGAATCTTGGAAATATCAATACAAAAGCATTCATTCATTTATTTCTTCACATTCTAGTTATATCTCTTTTTTGCCTTTCATTTGATGTATGTTAAACATTTAAGAGATTCAATTAGATTGCAAGTAGAAGCAAGGTAGGGACTATGTGTCACTTCCCTGGGGTTGCTACAAATGGTGATCACGATAGGACCTCCCACTAATTTTTCATTTTTTGCTTGGTTATTGACTTGGTTTTTGTGTGCAGGTTTAGCCACTCTGGTCTACAACATCCAACAATCTTAGCCTCTCCTAATAACAATGACTAGATATTAGCTGCTCTGGTCGACAATGGCCAAAAATAAAGTGCAAAAAAGGGTATAATATTGGTTGTTTGAGCTATATTAAAGGTTGGTACAAATTTTCTAATGCTTTATAGTTTTTCATCTACTTTTATTTTTCTAAAATAATGAAATTAAGACATATTTCTATTTGGAAATTGAAATAATAAAGAGGAAAGAATTAAGCATTTTGCACATATTAGATCTTCTTTTAGATTTCCACTAGGCGTTTCTAGGAATAGCAACTTATGCTTGAAAATTTTACCCTAGAATCCAATGTGCTAGAAATTGTGTGTTGTTTGCTTACTTTAAGGCCCTGCTAGAGGCCATATTTATGCAAAATAAAGTGCATCCATACAACTCATAGTAGTTTATGAATATTTATAAAAATTGAAATGTTTTTTGTATTATGCGTATAGGAAAGAATCATTGATGTTGTATAATACATTTTACTATTACGCAAACTTAAAATGAACACCACACACGCACGTATCATTTAAACATTGGGGAGTTGGATTTCATCTCCAACCCTCAATTCAGTCTGGTGTCATTGGAATTCATCTCCTTCCACCAGATTGCCCCCTAGATTCTCATAGAAATGGATTAAGGAACTTTTTCATAGTGGTACTAAGTTACTTGTTGTCAAACTATCTTCCACTATTGGAACAATCATTGGTTTAGAGTGGAAGATCTAGGTGAACCCCCTAATGGGATTTAAGTGGTGTACCCTAATATCTTTTGGGAAAATCATGTTTTCCATGGGTGTTCATGATTCCCACTATGGATGAGTCTCCTCATTCTAAATCCAAAATAAGAACAAGAAAAGAATAACACATCAAAACACAACAAACATTTTAGGGCACACTTAAATTGATAATCAAGATAAATACTTGCTTGATATTTCTTGGATATCTCTAATTTCAACACAAATATTAAATCTACAAACAAAATGGTCAAAATAAGAAGTAAACATCCTTGGTTTGATACCGAGGGAGATTTTGAAGCAACCCATACCCATAAGTTAAGACATAGTAACATTGAATGACCTACCCATAAGACCATGAGATGCAAGTCTGTGAGCCTAAGGGGTGATAACTCAACCCTTGGGGTTCTCCTCAAGAAACCTCGAATAGGGAGCTACATCATGGAACCAAGTCACATAAAAACAAAGAGTCTTGATGACCACACTCATCAAGGAGACACGAGGAGACCTCAAAGTCCTCTAAACACACAAAAAATTCTCACATAAATGAGGAGGCTTCAAGGGCTTCATCCTCACATGGACATAAATAAGGTTCTAAACATCATTATTCACATAGGGATGATGAGGTTTCCACATCTCCATCCTCATGGAGAAAAAAAGTGACCACAAATCCTTCATCATCAAAAGGGTACACTAGAGTCACAAAATATCAAGCTTTGCATGAGATACATAGAACAGGTATGGCCACTGAAGGGAAAAAAACTACAGCTACCTCCAGTAATAGGCACTAAATAGAATATACCCTTAAAAAAATAGAAAGGATTCCAATATACTATTACCTCATTGGATTAAATGGCATCCCATAGGAACAACCATGGAAAATAAGATAGCTAGATGATTTGGATCGGTTTCCTACACGACTAACTCAAAGAACCATAGCTATAGATTACTCTACATATTGAAATTCATGAACCATGACTTCTAAACACACCTCTCATCTTGGGGGTGCCTAAAATTGATCCCATAGTAAACATACAAAGTCTGATCATAGGGAAACTCAAAAATACAATGAACAAGTTACATTAGCTAGAAAGAGCAAAGACACAACAAAAACATCCTCAAGGAATTTGTAAGTTAAAACCACAAGAACAGAGTCAGATAAACATGAGTCTTCTATAACAGCGCATGCTGACTGTATGCCATGGTTAGAAAATGTATTACATAAAGAGCAGGAGCTAGTGGAGGCTCTCAAATAGGATAAGCAAAGACAAAGGATTTTGCACCAACATGAGCAACATTTAAGAGAGCAAGCTAAGCAGCTAGCTCGTATTAATTTACAAACAAATGGTGATGATAACAAAAGAGGTAGATGTGATGTCTCACTTAAGGAAAGATGCACTAGACAAGAGATCCCACAATGAAACCACCCACCAAACCATGAACTAAATCCAACTAGTGGGGAAAGGGTAAACATGATAAACCAGGATCAGACACATCCTGAATCCCCTCATAGGAGGGAAAAAAATATAACAAGTCAAGTGGACAAAGGGCTACCTCCATTACTACCATGAGAAGGACTACAATAGGAGGAAATCTTGGATTCAAATGCATTTCAAGAACTTGCTAAAAATATGAAGTCCTTTAAGAAGCAAGAGACTACTGAGAATCAACCAACATTGAGCAATATACACAACCAACCATTGTGTCCATTAGTTCCTAGCCCTGCATATCCTAAGAATTTTGAGATGCCTAGGTTAGAAAATTTTAAGGGTGAAGAGGATGCACAAGAGCATGTTACCAATTTCATCAATGCATGTTTTCACCTTGAATACAATGATGCTCTCATGCTAATAACTTTCATTATGATATTTTTGGGCGTAGCCACTCAATGGTTCAACCAACTTGTCAAGCATAGCATAACAAACTTTGAATAAATAGGAAACACTTTTCTAAAGTGTTTCTCCTTTGGTGCTAATAATAAGGTGAACCTCTCAAACCTAGACAACTTAAAATAGTATGATGATAAGCTAGTAATGGATTAAGGGAATAGATGGAGAAAAATCATGGCAAAGTTATCATTCTCCGTTACCACAAGAAACCATCTGCATTTCCTAATATTTGTTCTAAACACATCTTCCTATTGCTAAAAATTCAACAATATCCTTCATTTGAGGAAGCCTTGGCATAGGCCAAACTCATCGAAGATAGAAAAGTATATGAGGGAACCATTAAGCTCTGAATAAAGAAAGAGTGGAATAAAAATGTTAAGAATAACAAGTACAAGCAGAAGTAGGCAAACCCTACTCCAGTTAATCAAGTAGCATTGGTTGTACCTAAGGATGGGGCTACACACCAACTGCAATATTATCAAGCACAACCCCCACCAGCAAATTATTATCAGAAGAAAAATTAAGGGAAGAATAGATAATGCAAGCCACATCACTATTTTAGACCTCTGATAGAATCAATGCAATAAATTTTCAACCAATTAAGTGAGGCAAGGAATATCAGATTTCTTGATATACTTCTGATAGATCCCAACCATCCTAATACAAAAGGATATAGATAAGATCAATTTTACCCTTATCACAAGATATCGAGGCATGAAATTGAGGTTTGCATTGGTTTTAAGCATCAAGTGCAAAATATGATCGAGGTAGGAGCACTCAAAGTTGACAACCCATTGGCTCCTAACAATAGAGATATGGGCATATAAAAAAACTCACTACCAAATAATGAGGCCCCTAAGGGGAAAGGTGCCCAATTCAATCAAGTTTGATTTGATGCACCTACCCATGGATACATCGAGATGGTTAAAATTTTCAACATAGCAACCAAGAGTAGATGGTATGGTAAACCACAACCTCATGCGGATCCCATTAATGTCCCAGCTACACCTAGGTAGAGTCAGGGGCAAGACAACCTTCTAGGTCCACCAAATTGAACTATGGTAACTATTCGGAGTAGACTAGAGAAAAACCTACAAATGACTCTGACCAAGCTATCTATTTATGAGGTCATACAATAGTCACCAAAGCATAAGGAGAATTTAATGGAGATTTTAAGATCAATTGAGCTCCAACCACAAGATGTGAATGCATTCACTCATTTTGTGGGACAAGTGCAGCAATGCCAGGAACCTATAATTTTATTCTATGATCATGATATTAAGACAATGTTTACTACCTTACCAGACCCTTTGCTGCACATTGTAGCATTAGTAAATTATTTACCTTTAAAATGGGTCTTGATCAATACAAGTTCATCAATAAACATCATCACAAAAACCATGGGAAACCTTAAAATCCCTAAGTCCAATATCGTTCTGGGAGCCTACACACTAAGAGCTTTCAATGATGCTTTATGCACTACTGTGGGAATGATAGTCCTACCCATTAAGATAGGACATAATACCATCCCTGTGATGTGTCATGTCTTAGAAGGGGCTATTCAATACAACATCCTCCTAGGGCATCCTTGGATAAGGGACATGAAATGTGTTCTTTCAATTTTACACCAATGTGTCAAGTATGTGCACGATAAAAAATTCTATGTGGTTGTGGTTGATGAAGAACCATTCAAATATGTCCATCAGGTGGATTTTCCAAGAAAATTTATGATTCCCTCTACCCACCTATACGTAGGACCTTCATATCAAACCATGCAACTAGATAATAGAGACAAAGGGGTAAGAAAATACCCATGCACATCAACACCTCCTTGTGCACCCAAAATAATCAATGCTTCTAAGGGACCATCAATTTCTAAACCTAAAGACAATCAAAACCTAAATGCACCCTTAGTCAAGGAAGAAATTCCCAAGGAAGTGCCAACTATAGCCATTGCTGAAATGCCAAGTCCTATGGAATAAGAATATCTCCAAGATCAAGTAGAATAAATGCTAAAACCCACTTCACTAGTATCATCTATGGGGTCAGCTACATCGCATGTGACAATACACTTGACAAGTATAGGGATAGGAGAATACCTTGTGCAAAACATGACATTCATACCCATCATAAAGTTAGAAAAAAACATGGGATGACCAAAACACTTGAGACCGCCAGTGGGAACAGTGGTTCCGCTTGGAATCCCTCTCAACCAAACCAATTTTATCTATGTTGGCTTATACCATGCCCATAAATCTTTAGACATAGAAGATAATCATTATGAACTATTCATTATTAATGTTCATTACCTCTCTAACCCTGAGTTTGATCTAAGCTACTTTGAACGCTACCATTGGCATGGCTATGGCCTTGGTATATATGATCAAGGGCGTAGGTGATCATATGAGCCACAATATCAACTTCCCATTGATAGTTTTGGATTAGGTTATTACATAAGAGGTTGAGATGACTCTCTAGTAGCAACCTTGGATAGATTAAGCTTGGGGTTAGGAGAAGACATCAATTTTATTCCTTATCACCCTCCAAGTACAAGATATTTGACCAATAGACAAGTGGTCATGGTAAAAACACCACCACCAAAATATTATCATCTGAACTCCTCAATTGATGCCACCCTGATAGGATACAACTCATGGGATGAAGAGCTAGGATAAAATGGATATGAGGCTAGTGATGATGAATAAAAATTGGGCTTGGCATATCATTGGTCTTGCTATTTATAAGGCTTTACCTAGTCTTGCCATAATGAGAGTGGATACATATCAGATGAAAGTGGCTATGAGTCAGAGGACTCAACAAAAATAGCCTACATGGGGCCAAGACACGTGCCCCACATCTTGGGGCTACACACTAATACAAATAGATTCTTCATAAGTGATGAAGAATATAAGGATTAAATGGAGATGGCCTAATTGGGTCCAAGACATGAGCCTCTTGTATTAGGGCCACATATCGATGCTAATGGTTTCTAGATAAGCGATGATGACTTTGAATATGAAATTGAAATGGTTTATCTTGGTCCTCACCACTCGTGGCAAGTCAACATGTTGATATAAAGAGAAGCGACACTTCATGCCATAGATCCCGTCTTATGGTTTTTGGGGATACCTATTGACTTTGCATGCCATTCACCGTGTTGTCAATCCCCCTCCACATATATTCATAGAGCTCTTGGAGCCCAATGATCCTATTATCTACCCTACTCATGGGCCAGATCTAGATATTCCTTTTCCTCCAGAGCCTCATCGCGAGTATGGAAGGGAAACCTCTAAGACAATATTTCACCCATGTGGTCCTAGAGATTTCATTCCATCCATCAACACAATCTCCATTGATTTGACCACTTTGCTTCATAACCCAGTAGATCCTGCCAAACCATTGTATATTGATATAGATGCTATTGATTGGGATTGTGTTGATTCACCTACAAAGCCTAAGGATATTTTTCCTAATGAAGAGATGTTACAACTGTTTCATTCTACATCAAGCTGTGTGCATGACATGCTCCATGCTGGTTTGGATCCTAAGTCAATAGGACCTATAAATCCCATCAATGATATTCATATGATACCCACACCTCATAAACTGGAGGATGGGTCACACATGGCTATAGAAATGATTTTCAAGGTGGAAATCAATGATGATCCTACTTAGCCAAATAAATTTAAGTTTTTATGAAGACTATCTCTAGAGGAAAAAGCCATCTAATTTCTCTCCCCAAAGAGAGGCCAAATATTTTTTCTTGGACTTAAAAAGATATGCTAGAGATAGATCTAAAGTTAGTTGTTCACAATCTTTCATTGGATCTCATGAAGAAGCCATTCAAGCAAAATATTAGGAAAATGCATCCAACCATCACTTTGATGGTGAAGAATGAGTTACAAAAATTGTTGGATGCAATTTTTGTAGTTCCTATCGATTACCCAGAGTGGGTATAAAACATGGTGCCCATGGGAAATATTGATGGAAGATTCTGTATTTGCATAGAATTCAGAGACTTGAATAGCGAAACTCCAAAGGATTCATTCCCATTTCCAAACATAGATGCTCTTGTGGATGCCACCGTAGGTCATGAGATGCTCTCCCTAATGGATGATTTTTTTGGATACAATCAAATCTATATTAAACCTGAATACCAACATATGACTGCTTTCATTACTCCATGGGGAACATTTTGTTACAAAGCAATGTTGTTTTTCCTAAAGAATATTGGTGCCACATATCAGTAGGCCATTCCATATATCTTCCATGACTACATGCATAATATATTATAGGATTACATGGACAACTTACTTGCCATGTCTTTATTGAGGCAAGGGCACATTGAAATCCTTAGAAAAGTATTTAATCGCCTCATTAAGCACAATGTCAGATTGAATCCTAAGAAGTGTGTGTTTGGCGTAACTTACGAAAAGATTTTGGAATTCATCATTTCTAAGAGAGGCATTGTAGTAGACATTGCAAAGGTAAATGCTATATTGGAAATGACCATCCTTATCAAAATGAGGGAGTTAAGAAGCCTACAAGGCAAGATAGCATCCATCAAAAAATTTATTGCTCAATTATTAAATAAATTTCGACCCATGAATTGATTTCTATGCAAAGAGGCCCCTTTTTAGTTGGATGAAGAGTTCCACCAAGCCTTTGCAGATATCAAAACTTACCTAGAAATGCCGCTAGTATTGGCTCCACCAAGGCCAGACATACCATTTTTAATATACATATTGGCTACTATAGACACCTAAACTGCATCATGACGAGGGCAGCTACTCATATGGACATGCTAAAAAACCATATGAAGGATCTTGGATAGACTCCAAGATAGAGCAACAGTTCTAACCACTCAATTTAGGCATTATGGCCTAAGCAGTCTAAACCACAGTCTAGACCTATGATCTCTAGTTTGAACCATGGTTGACACCTACGATCTGTAGTTTGGACCGTAGTTGTGACCTATGGTCTGAATCAAATTTTAGTTAGGTCTTCCATCCAAGTAAAATCAGTTGGAATGACCAAGAGATCTAGAAGGAGGCAGTTGGAGGAAGGAAGATTCCAAATGATTCCATCCCAACTGTACTAACCAACCTTATTGGTCTTGGCTTCTCCATGAAGCCACCCCTAGCCCTAGGGGTATAATATAAATACCCCCCTCCAAGGGGATTAAAGGATAAATGATTTGTATAGAAAAGCATTGGCAAATTATCGAGAAAGAGCTAACTAATCAAGAGAGCAATGAAGCCCTGTCAAATTGCATATCGACTTTGTGCATTTGAGAGCCCCTTCACTATCCATATAAAGACCAATTAGCCATGGATGCCCTAGGTTCTTAGGAAGATCAAGAAATACAAATCCATGCAAACGAAGACCCTTCACAATGATTTGACCACAAAATATATCATAGGACGACAAAGGTGACCCTTGAACATCAATTCGGACAAGGAGGTCAAGCCCAATGCCACTAATTATGAGGGTAAACCCATCACAGGTCAAACCACAACTGTCAACCATGGTTTATAGTGCATAACACCCCTCACAGCTACATTTTGTAATAGGTTAATGATCACCTTACTAACTTTGCTTTTGATTGCATAGATTAGTCATGTTAGTCTTTTTATAGGTTTGATTGCATCTTAGGGAAACTCTGACTATAGGAATTTGACATTTCATGTATTGCATTAAGTAGGAGTACAATGGATATTTCATGTGCTTTATTGATTCTGATTCGATATTTGATTTACGCATCATTTATTTGTTCATGTCTTGTATGTTTTAGCATAATTATTGATGTAATTAGAATAGTTTAAAGTATTTATTTATGTTTTCTTGTTTTACTAGTTTAATGGTATTTACATGCATATTTCTTTAAAGGGCCTCATCACGAGAGGCTATCAATCTTTGTAATCATGTGCTATTTTTTCTTTTTTGCAGAGAGACAAGTGCAAAAAGGAGCCTATATCATAATCCTTCCACATCACAAAGAAGGGGGTTAGCTCTACCCCAAGGCAGTTTGTGAGTAATCACCGAAGCACAATAAGCGTGCCTACCCTATTGAGGGCATTGGCAATTGTAACACCTGTATCATATTTCGAGTGACCCTAAGAGGGCATTTTTGTAATCCAAGATCCTTTAAAGATTAATATAAGAAACTTTGCATACATTGGCTTTCTTTGTTCAATTTATGCATTTGTGTGGATATTTGTGCTTTTGTGATGGTATAGATCAGTACGCCTAGCTAAAAGGTGCGCACTCCACAGTTATGTTAGATGGCGATCATGGTGGAACCCCACAATTTTAGCCCTAAATTTTGACTATTTTTGGCTTTTCTTTACACAGGTGCTAACCACAGCTTTTAGCTACGGTTATTTTTTTAGCTTGCAGTTGTAACCTACGGTCTCCACTACAGCCTGTAGATTGGACCTACGGTTCATAGAGGAAAAGGTAGACAGTAAGAAAATTAGTGGGTAGTAGAGCAGGAGCTGAGGTAGGTCCCAATTTCACCTTCTGTGTTGAATTTTCTACTCTGTATCTTTCCAAAAATCATCGAACTGTTGCAAACTTGGAACTAAAAAAAAAAAAGGGGTCAATGAACAAGTTCTAGTTTGTTTTCATTCTCCGTTTAGTAGAAAGGCGTTGTTGGTAATAACGGACATCTAAGTGTAGTTTGCCCCTAAATACAATGATATTGATAAGGATTGTGTGTCATTTGCATGCTTGAGGCCCAATCAACAGCCATGTCATTGTAATTGCATCGTAAAAATAACATATAGGACATTAGCATGCATTCTTTCTAAATCTGAAACGTTCCTTTATTTTCATGCATATCATGTAGGAATGATGATTTTGCTCTTCGATGCATTTGTAATTTTCACAAAGTAAAAGGAACCACACACACCACGTTCCATTTAAACATCAGTAGCATTGGGCTCTTGCATCCAACCCACTTTATTGAGACCAACAGTGGATGTCATTACCATTTGGTTGGCTCATTTGAAATTGTATTATCGAGACCCACTCATTGCCAAGGCCGACCCAATAACTATCCTATCCATGCAAAATAGCTTGCACTCTTATTCGAAAGGGTGTATCGTTGCGCACGGTGTGTTGGGTGAGGGTTGGAAGTACCTATGCTACTTCGTTGAGTATGGACTTCATTACCAGATTTGGCTTGTGTGAGTATATAGGTGAAAGATAATTTAACTGAGTTTAAAATCCAACAATCTTTCAAAATATGCGAGAGTTTCTAACACTAATACAACACATCTAAAAACAAATCAAATAGTTTAGGGCTCACAATAAAAATTTAAAAGGAGATAATCATCATTTGTATACTTTTTTTGCATAATAAACATGTCTAGATGTTAGGTACACAAATGGTGAACACACGAGGTGATTGGTAAAGGTCTCATACTGATGCCCATGATCAACAACCAACTGGTTCATAGTAGCATGTGTCGAGTCCTCATACACATGAGTGAAATGAACGATGTTAGGCAATTATTTGAGGTGACAAATTGACACGAGGATATCCCATTGAGTGAACCCTCAATAGAGGAGCTTTAGTACACTATTCTAAGCATAGGACAAAGTGCAGAGCTTCTCAGCATGAGGATGCTCTTCTCCAAATCCATTAATGAGACCACACTACATGCGTATCCATGGGATCAACTGAGGAATATATTGTGTAGGGGACCAAGTTGGTTCCCATATGTACTAGGTCCACAGGAGGTTCTAACCCTCCACCTTCAGAGTATAGATGGATCAGATGTCCACCCATTCAAGGGTAGGAGGGTAGGATAACTTCCGAGCATAGGTCCATGCATACTCCCGTGCATGTTTCACCATGCAAGATCACCATTGACATATCAAATGTGGGAGCTAATGGAAAACCATCAATTGAGTAGTGGAGGTCTAGATAGTTAGATGGTCTAGGTAGTGTTTTTGAGCATCTAGGCTACAATCCTAAAGCTCCGCCCACTCATGCTCTAAGTTATCATAGCGACAGTTGTATCAAGATCACTAGAGAGCATGGAGAGGCTTATAAGTGTCCTCATGTCACACGTCCACCATCCACACATTTTTTTGATGGGTACATAACCCATAAGGTAGATCACATAGAGCACACATACCAGAGGCCTCCTACAGCTGACCAGATCTACAGATCACATAGACTAGTATCTGAGAAAAGGTTTCAACTCATTCAATATCAATTGGACGATGCTCGCATAGAGAGGTAGCATATTGAAGATGAAAATATTCAAGCATAAAGGCTCCTATGACAAATATTATATGAGTATTGCATGCATGAGGAGCGTATTCTAGCTCAGAAGGAACACATAGAGTAGGAGGATCAGCTAGCCAGGGCTAGCCTATACCCTCTCAAGGAGCATAGAGAGCATGTGGATATGATGGTTATGTCCCTAGCTAATATGCACAAGGAGTGAAGATACGCTTGTACTCATGTCAATTCCCAGTAGAGGGAGCGACTGCCATCACTCAATGATCTTAGACAGAGGTAACATGAGCACATAGATACAAAAAGATGCGATCAGAGGTATCTTGAGGGTTACCAAGTTGAGGAGGAGGAAGAGCCATGTCCCCCACCTCCCCCAAAGAAGATATTACCTCATAGACCACCTCCATGTTATCTTATAGAGGAGGACTTTTTGTCTTCTAAGGCGTACAAGGTTTTGGATGATAAGGTCAAAGTAATAGAGAGGTAGGGTAGGGCTATGCAAAATCTAACACTGAGGAAGATACACAATGAACCTCTAGACCCCTTGGTGCCTACACCTCCATATCTTGAGCATTTTGATATGCCTAGGTTCGAAAAAATAAAGGGTGATAAGGATGCACAAGAGCATGTTACGAGTTTTCTAGACGCTTATTTCCAGATAAAGAGTCAATATTCCTTGTTTTTGTGCATTTTCATTGCGACACTTTTTGGCCCGGCCTGAGAATGGTTCAACCAACTGAATAAATGTAGTATTACTGGTTTTGAGAAATTTTTTGATGCATTTCTTGAACGCTATTCATTTGGCATCAAGAGATAGGCCAATATTTCTGATTTGGTGGCACTAGCTTAGTGTGACAAAAAGCCCATCGAGCAATACGAATAGAGATGGAGTAGAATAATGGCAAACCTATTGTTCCCTATTCCTATGACTGAACTGACTTGAATGTTTATAAAGAGTTATGCCAAACACATCTCACTACCATTGCAGCTACAGCAGTACCCTACATTCGAGGAAGTTGTGGCGCAATCCAGGGTGATCGAGGACATCAAGTTGCAAGAAGGTAGCTTGAAGCTCAAGACTAGGAAAGAGGGGTTTAAAAAGAGTACTACAAAATAACAAGGCAAGTAGGCCCATGTAAATCAAGTAGTACTAAATCTCGGAGGAGAAGACAAGGGATAGCAAAAGCCTAA
This sequence comes from Wollemia nobilis, assembly GCA_028583015.1. Taxonomy (NCBI): domain Eukaryota; kingdom Viridiplantae; phylum Streptophyta; class Pinopsida; order Araucariales; family Araucariaceae; genus Wollemia; species Wollemia nobilis. Next base: position 6,133,035 of record JAQPPZ010003305.1, on the reverse strand, counting down.
TTATCAGGCCCAACCTCCTCTTACGTGTTATGAGACACGCAAAAACAACTATAAGGGAAAAAAAGAGTACCCACCTTTCCAATTCACGCCATTGACGAAATCGATGACTTCAATTTTCCATCAACTGTGAGGCCAAGGCCATATGATTACCTGAGGTCAAATTAGTAGATTCGAATGTACCAAAGTCAAAGTGGCATCAAGATGATCTGTTCTACATATTCCATAGAGCGAAAGGCCACGACATCAAAACATGTTGGTCCTTCAAATACATCATCTAGAACATGATAGAAAAAGGAGAGATGGTAGTACCAGGCAACCCATAGGTGCCCAAAAATAGAAACATGGGGATTTTTAAGAATCCACTTCATAATCATTAGGCACATCATAACAATGTTGGCCAGGTCAATAAAGTGAGAATCGAACCACCTACCCAGGGGTTCGTAGGCATGGTCAATGTTGTTACTATACATGGGAGGTACGATCAACCGAATCAACCTCATGCTCCCATTATAATACAAGCTACACCAGATCAATGACCAAATCAAAACATTCCAGGCCCACCAGCTAGACTGGTGGTGAACATAAGGAGTAGGTTAGTTCAGAACCTGTAGACAACTCCTGCCAAGTTGTCAATATATGAGCTTATTTAGCAATCCCCTAGACACAGGGAGACTCTTATGGATATTCTGAGGTCCATTGAGGTACAGTCCCAAGATGCCCATGCATTTACAAATTTTGTGGGACATGTACAACAGTGTCAGGAACCCATAATACAATTTTACGATCATGAATTGAATATGGTTCCCACTATTATAGCTGGCCTGCCACTGCATATTATCGCATGTGTTAACCACATGCATTTCAAAAGAATCTTGATCGACATTGGGTCCTCAATCAATATAATTATGACCAAGGCACTAATCCATCTCAAGCTACCACCTTTACGTCGAGAGCATTTAATGATGCACTATGCTTGATGGTTGGTACAATTTTTCTACCTGTTCAGGTGGGACTCAAGACCATATTTGTGATGTGTCATGTGATAGAGGGTGCCATGCAATACAATATTTTTATTGGAAGTCCTTGGATTCATGAAATGCATTACGTCCCCTCTATCTTGCATCAATGCATGAAGTACATTCACAAGGGACAAGTTCACATAGTGTCCTCGGACGAAGAACCATTCAAGTTCATGAACCTAGCAGATTTACCTGGAGGTTTTGTACTCTCATCGATGCACTTGGATATCTGATCTATTTTGTCAGTTAAGATTCCAATAGGCAAACCAGTAGCCCATGATCAACCATCAACATTTGTATCACATAGATATGAGCATACGACTACAACTTATCTAAAACCGACTGCATTGTCAATGCATTGGCAAGTTGAGAAGCTAAAGGTAAAATTGGACGAGAAGGTGGAAAATCATATGCCCAGACTAGTAGCCAATGAGACTCCCACTCCCATGGATGTGGAAGTAGGATGTACTAGTGGCATCCAAGCGGGGTACTACTACTGTGTGTGACTCAATAAGAGGCTCCCAAAATTATCAAGAAGTTTCATAGAGGTTTTTGTGGTGGTCACTTTGCTCCTAAAGCAACATCCAACCAAATAATGAGAGCAAGATAATATTGGCCATACTTATTCAAATATGTCTACCAGGCAGTCAGAAGTTATATTTGTCAAGTATTCACTAGGAAAAAGAGCTTTCTTGTCATGCCTCTACAACCCATCATTATCGAAACTCCATTTTCTCAATGGGGGATTGATTTAATCAAGGAGATCAACCCCAATTCATTAGGAGGACACAAATGGATTATTACTACCACTGACTACCTGACCAAGTGGGTAGAAGAATCCCCCCTTAGAAGATCAACAATGATAGCCATCATTAAATTCTTGGATGAAAATATATTGACCAGATTTAGAGTACCCAAAAAATTGGTACAGATAATGCCAAGTATTTTACTTCCTATGAAATGGTGAATTTTTGCAATCAGTATAGCATTGAGCTAGTTCACTCTGCTAATTACTACCCGCAGGGTAACATATTGGCCGAATATTCAAATAAGAACATCCTAACAAGAATTAAGAGGTTATTAGAAAAGAATAAGATAGGATGGGATGGTGAACTCAAATATGCCCTATGGGTGGATAGGTTGTCAATTAAGAGAGCTACTGACATGTCACCATATGAGCTGGTATATGGGGAAAAGGCATTGTTGCCACCACAACTGGAGAAATGAGCCCTATATTTTCTACTACATGATCATGAAAAACCAGATGAACCACAAAGAAGAATGAACCAATTGGTAAAATTGGAGGAAGACAAGAGCGGGTTTGTTGCATGAATGATCGACCAAATAGGAAAAATAGTAGAATTTTTCAATAAGAAAGCTAGAGGGTAGAATTTCATCTTAGGTGATGTGGTGTTATATTGGGACCCAAAAAATGATAAGCCAGGAGAGAAATATAATTTTGAGCCTAAGTGGTTGGGCCCCAACCATATTGTAAAAATAGTGGGGCAACATACTTACAAGTTGGAAAACATGGAAGGAGAGGAGCTGCCTATACCAATCAATGGGAAATATATAAAGATCTTTGGTCCTAGTATGTAAAAAAAAATAGTGTGTGTGTGTTAGTCCTACGTCAGTCTACCCAGAGAGTTTGGAATCCTTAAGTCTCTATCCTTCGTCTGCCCCCTTTTCCTAGTCAAAGATGGTGTTGACCCCAAAAAGGTTAGCCACATTTTTGGATCCAAGTCCACATTTTCCCTTGGGGCACACAAGTTGGGCACCCCAAATTCACCCTGTGTGCTCCATTCCAATGGAGTGCAATCCAAGTCACTCGTGCACACTAGTTGTGTACCCTGATCCAAGCCGACGTGCTCCACTCCAATGGAGCACAGACTCCCCCGAGCGGTCACACAAGGCTATGCACATGCCTCTAGCTCATGTGCCCCATTGAATGAGGGGGTGCACAATATCCCTTAGGGGTGCACAAGGTAGTTTGCCTCACCACCAGTCTATGCACTCTATGGGGAGGTAAACCATGTAATAGTCCCTTGGGGTGCACAAATTTGTGCACCCTAAATTCTGGTGCGTGCCTTGCCATGGAGCACACAACCTCATTCAGAGCACACAAGGTTGTGCTCTCCCCCTAGTTGAGTGTGCTCTACTCTCAAGTGGAGTGCACAACCTTAGTTGGGGTGTAAAAGGGTGTGTACCCCATCCTATCGAGTGCGCTTCACTCTCAAGTGGAGTGCATGACCTTAGTCGGGGTGCACAAGACTATGCACCCCATCCCACTGAGTGAGCTCCACTCTTAAGTAGAGCACACAACCTTAGTTGGGGTGCACAAGTTTGTGTACCCCATACCACCAAGTAACCTCCACTCTTAAGTAGAGCGCACAACATAAATCGAGGTGCACAAGACTATGTGCCCCATATTGATTTTATGTACCTCCTCCTTTGAGGTGCACAAATATCCAAGATGGGCACACAAATTCATGCACCCACATTTAGGTTATACACTCCACTATGGTGGAGTGCACAAGGTTGAAAGAGGGCACACATCATGTGCATCCCATGGAGGTGAGTGCGCTCCACCTCCTTGAAAGTCATGCGAGTGCACAACCCTATGTGGCCACCTTAAAATCCATTCACCCCACTCCCCAAGAGGGTGTACGCACTCAAATTAAACCCAATGCATCTCAAGTGAATGCATACCTATCTATGCCCCACCTTATCTAATGCTAAATCACCATATGTCCCACTCATTATTGGTAGTCGTAATTCATCCATCAGTGCAAAGAGATGATGGTAGACGTGGCACGCCTAGCTAATACCAACAACTCATGAAGGGGAAAAAGCAAATGCATCATCTACCACATTTAATTCATCTATTATAAAAGAAGGTGACAGTCATTTTTCTCACCATCCATGTATGTATAACTACCTATCGACGAGGTCGAGCAAAGCAAAGAGAACATAGAGAAAAATTACAATCGAGAGGGGTAAAAAAATTATGATAGTTTGAGTAAAATAGAATCTACCAGCTATTCGGTCTTTGATGCGTTGCTTGTCCAGAAGAGAATAAGTAGAAATACCAAAGCATGGCCTGTTGATAGGAGGTTGAGGGCATAGAACCCCAAGGTGTTCAAAAATTTTCCTGAATCCAATCGGGATATCACCAAAGAACAATAGAAGGAAATGGAAGGAGTCACCATCTACTCACTCAATCCCATAAAGGAGGATAACCAGTGCCACCCAAAATTTTTAAGGGATATCTATGCACGGGCCTATCAGGACAGTAACATGCCCACTCCTATCTATAACAAATGAAGCATGAACCTCTTCTGATTGACTTTTCCAAAGGTGTAACACTCTTCTTATATGTTGGTGTGCCTTGCAATTTCCTATGACTACAGAGCATGCACCATCCTTGATTTCAATGGTCAGGCAGTGGCCTGGATATTGACCGACAGGATTTGGTAGGTTTTTGACTTAGCCATCGTTTCCATTGTGGTGGATTTCAAATCATTGGTCCTCCAGGCCAATTATATGATGAATACGACATTCCATAGATAATGTTGAAGAAGAGGAAATGAGACCAGTAGACTTCCCCATTAGAAAATTCATGCTCCATCTCTAGGCACAAGATTATGCTGACATGATCAATTTGGACCTAGGAGTGAAATATTTGGAGTCGATCACTAAGGAGGTGATGTTTTTAATACTCCAATGTAATCAAATAGACAAGACCCCTCTCTATCGATGGGTGGATGTTATCAGTGATAAAATGGATGAAGAATTATGACTATTGTAGGAGGTCATGATGGCCAATAAAAGGGATATGCCTCCTTTCTCATACTATTCCTTTTTCATTCATCTATTATTAGCATAGTTAGATAAGACCTTGGTGGCCCAAATGGGGGGAGTGAACGTGCCCACTGTACAGGATAGGCTGCTATGCATCCAAGAGTGGTGTTCCAGCTACACAACCTTCTTCGAGAAGGTCCTCCCCATAGTACACTTCCTATTGTGTGGGAATTTACCAGATAGAATCGGGATGGGGGTCAAGGAATTTCTACCCTAAGAGAAAGTAGGAGACTACTTTTACATAGAAGAATTCTCCTATATCAAAATTTATGGGTTTAAACTGCCCCTAAAGGCATTACCTTTTCACTACCCGACTTCCATTGCCATAATTGAGATTACTCGATAGATGGTCGAAGAAGTAAAAATTAGACACTTGAGGAAGAAAGAACCAGTAAAGTGGTTGCTCATTCCTTATACAATGTGGCATTACACCTATTACAACCACTTTGCTCTATTGTGGGCCATCTGCAATATGGATACCTACTGCTCTACCAAGGTAACTTGGAGGGCTTATGACCCAGACATCCACCATAGAAGGGAGATTACTAGTAAGCTAGCCCTTATGGCAATCACACACAATGGTGATGATTTTGAAGACATGTTGCATGAGGCCTTCAAAAATAATCAGATGCTGGACTTAATATGGAGGATACCCAAGGATCGATGTCCTTACAATGTATTGGAGGTTTTCAGTGATTACAATGTCTAGATTAAGGTGCATCACAGGTTGCGAGTGGACAAGATGGCCCCGTTGGTCCTAGCAGCTCCTCCTAAAGAATTCCAAGACCCCACCCTCCAAATAGCTCAGTAAGATTATGACCTCTTTGAAGTCATGATGAAAATAGTTGATGAGAAGGCCAAGCTCCCCTCCTATTTCAATTCCTCCATTGCCACTTCAAAATGGAAGGAGTTGGCCATTGGATCTTCCAAGAAGACTATTGCCTCATTAGCATTAACTTTGATAAGTCCATGCAAGTAAGGAAAATTAGCAAAAAGTCAACCCTTATGGTATTCTACCACTCTGGTGATAAATCAAGAGGAGCATCAAATAAAGCCAAGGGTGATGAAGAAGATACCGCAAGTTGGGGGGCTATCTAATATTTTTAGGGGTTACAAAATGCAAAGTCCCACGTAGTCCCCCACTCATAAAAAAGCTAGGACTGAATCCTTGGATCAATATTTGGAAAATTTTACGATGGCTAGGGTCACTAACACTCTCCAGTTTATAGCTGAAGAGGAAGATAAGATCCAGGATATATAAGAACAAAGGTCTCCAAGTAAGGGGATATTCAAGCACGGGGAGTCAGTTGGACAAGAAACCACCAATACACATGTTGCCTCTTTTGAGATCCCCTTACCACCTAGCATAAGGGAGACCACTATAGATACTAGAAAATATGTCATTCGAACATCTGTTGTACCCATCCAAATGATTAAATCACAAATGGCCACTCAAGCACAAGTGGCCAAAGTAGTAGAAAAGTAAATTGAAGAATAGAAATGCAAGGCCACTAAGGTTGAGCCACTACAACTCAAGGTCAAGAAAATTTAGGCAGAATTTGATAAGCTGAAATGCCAATTCTTTGCACTACACAGACTAGTGTCTAACGTGCATCAACGGTTGAGCTCAAACAAGATATGAAGGAAAAGGTCCAAGCTAAAATGGGGGATTTAGAGTCCATCCTAATGGATATATATGTTGTAAGGCAAGTGGTAGGCCTCATCCAGGACAACTTACAACATGGGAGGCAAAGGATAGATGCAATTATGCCAATCTATAAGAGATTTTATGAGGACTACGTACCTATTTCTGGGCTATCGAACACTCTAGCAGATGAATCCCCATGCTTCTTTGTAGAATAATACATCAAGGTCTCCCTATTTTTTATATTGAACAAAATTGGCACCAGTGGGGCCAAGAGGTGGCAGAATCTAAATATGAGGCCAATGATGAGTTGGCTCATTACAATCTCTCCATCAAGTATTTTGGGCAAGCACTAGTCCTCAAGGATTTTGTTTTTCAAAAAATCCAAAATTTTGATTTGGAGTCCTGTGATAGGTTGTCTAAATGCTTCACGGCTTTGGTAGAAATGATAGACTGCTTGTGTGAGTTTTCCAATAATAATTTACAATGGGCTAAAAATTGGGTAGTGGAGGCCACCCAAGATTTGAACCTACTCCTATTCTACCTAACCTTCCATGATGAGGCTTGAGAATTTATTGACAAAGCCATTCAAAATAACAAGGCAGGAGTAGGGCCCACCACTGTTAGAACACATGCACCAGGAGGACCACAGTCACCAGCACAAGGCAATACCAGTGGGAGTGCACAACCTCCACCTGCATAAAGGGAACATGGGATACGTGGTCTTTTTTGAGTGTATCCCAGGCTTAGGTACAGTAGGATTGTTCTAGCAGGGCATGCAGTCACGACAGTCAAGCAACCCATGATATAGGAAGGAGAATATTGCGACAACAATTTTTTCATCGAACCTCTAAGAGAGAAAGGCCAAGTATAGTTGTGTCCATTTTTAAGTTGTATTTTCCTTTGTATCTCTTGTCAGTGTGTCTTATCACCCTTTCTCTTGTCATTCACCAGGGACTATTGAGATGCATTGTTCATTGAGATTATTTCCTGTGGAACATGCCAAAGTTGAGGAATCTTATGTCACTATAATAAGGACGGAGAGGAGATACCTCTTTTTCTGAATATTCAAATTGGGAGTTTACTGTAATCAAATGGCATATGAGTATCAAGCACTCTGCTAATTTTTTCTATGCACATATTTTATTAATGAAAATATCAACTCTTCCCTTGGCATATTTTTGTGTGAATGATCTATGTTAGCTTGTTTATTGTTTTACTGTAATCAAAATCCATAAATAATACCTTCTTTCACTAGTTAACTATTTTATTTACATTACATCATTTGAATGGAGTAAAACATACTAGTTCTTCCTTCTGCTATCTTCCCTAAGATCATCTATCAAACTGCTATGACTCTATAATGGATAAGGTATTGGTTTGGGTTTTATAGGTTTCAATACTGATAGGTTCGATCACTAAAAAATATTTAAATAAAAAAGTAATGACGTTTTTGTCTAGCATAGTGGGTATGTGTATCATAAAAAATTATTAGATGAACCCATATGAGGTTTCCTTACCCAACCTAGTCTGTCTTGAGCTGTCCAAAGTAATCTTGTCCTAGGTTAATGAGGTGGATCTTCTAGAATCCACAGTGCTGGTTGTGATCTCTAGAGTTTTACGTGATGTGATAAATATTTTGAGGGTAAGCAAAATAACTCCACAATAGGGTTTCTAGCTATTGTTAGGTCCAATGACCCCCAAATGCCTGCTTTTGGCTGCTCTTGATTTGAGCAGCCAATAAATGTGGGCTGCTGATGATAGTAGTGGCCAAGGCATAACTAGGTTAGTATAAAAAGTAGCCTAGGGTTTTAAATTTTTACTTTCTATAGCTGTTAGTTTAATTTTTAGAGCTCTAAGAGAAAGTGACCTTTGCAACTTGGAGTGTCTTGGAAACTTGGAGAATCATGGCTGCACAGGGTGAGGCATCTACAAGTGGAGGAGCCAGAGCTTCTCGGGTACTCTTTCAAACCTTAACCTTGCTTGTTTCTTTTGAGTAAAATGAACCACACTAAGCAATTGGTAAATGAACCTCATTAAGCTCTTTGGCAACAAAATAAACCCTTAGATAGGCTTAGTATAAGATTTAATGCGGTGGGCTTGTTCCCTTTTACAATTTTTTAAATTTTTTTGTGTTTTTGACCTTGGGTAGATGTGACTATCATGTCGCTTGTTGGCCATTGTTGATCAGAGCGACCATTTTGGCCTACAATTTGGCCATTGTCACTGTCAGTGGCCGATTTGAATTCCAATGGTCAAAAATCCAATCATTGAGTACTTGGCCACTTTCAGCTCTAGTGGCCAATTTTTGGTTGTTGTAGGTGACAACGACTAAGAATACTTAGGCAAGTTTTTGATTTTTTTATTTTTCTTGCACTTTGAAGTGATTAATTGATTGTTTTGAATTTTTGACTTGTTTTTATGTATTTTTTTGCATGATTAGGTGTATTTATTGCTCTTTTGCCTAGACTTAGAATAGCCTATAATTATTTGCACCGTTTTCATGTTTTATTATGATTCATGCCTTAGATGCATTGTAGTTATGTTTTGATTTTCTATTTTATCTTTTAGATTCTCACTGCTCGGGCTCAAGATCCAAAGCTTCTAAATTACCTTCTACCCCTCTTGGATGACATGAACTGGGCTTTGCTCAAGGCATGTGGTCTATAGTATGTTACTAGGCTACCTAATATCATGTCAGATCAGGCCTACCTTACAACTTTGGTCCATCAATGGGACCCTCAGAATAACACCTTCCACCTCCCTACCAACAAGATGACTATTACGTTGAAGGATGTGTATAGGATTTTTTGGCTTCCCTTTGATGGAGTGGCCATTTTCTCCTCGATCACTAATGATCAAGATGTTGTTTTTTCTTGGGTTTTTTGAGGGCACTCTATGGAGGCATTCAAGGACACCAAATTTGGAGGAGTTTCTATTTTGCAATGGTACTGGGTAGAGATATTATCTTCTAGGCATGCGGTGTTGTTGATGGTTATCAACAACATCTTGATCCCAGACTACTCAGGTTTGAGATTCTCGTGGAACCTCCTTGAGATGGTTCAGGAACTTATGGACAAAAATACACCTATCATCTATACATGGGGTAGGTATTTGTTGGCCCAGTGCTATGACAAGTTGTACCACATCCATCGATGTGGTCACGTCAACATTTCTTGTAGCTATCTCTTACATGTTTGGGGATGGAAGCACGTCCAGGTAGATCATCCCAGAGGGCTTCCTACCAATATCATAGTCATAGAGGATTGAATGTAGTTCTATGCTTCTATATGATCTCAAGGGCATGAGGAGTGCAATATCCATCACCATGTGGGGGAGCTTCCCCATTATATTACTACTTTCACTAGGCTATAGGTTAGGGATGTCATATGGTACCCATATCATGATTGCCTGACATGGGATGACCCAGACAGTTTCACTGCTAGGATGCGACATTAGCAATGGCTCATCGGCCATAATGCTATTATCAAGGAGTATTTCTTCTACTCCCAAGTTCTTTGTCGGTACGGGTTGCAATAGGATGTGCCTCTTGTTCTATTTTTGTATAGGAATCTAGAAAACGAGGGAGATCTACCCCCACCATGGATCATAGAGCTTTCATATGAGGAGGATTACCCAATGGTTGACCTAGGAGCTGCTATAGGAGTTACAAAGGCATTTACTCAGTGGTGGGGGTATCGTATGTGGCATGATGATGGTATCTTGGGCCATGAGGATGATGGAGGGGATGATGGTGTAGATCTAACAGGGCATAGAGTCTGAGCCACGACTAAGGTATGGGGATAGCCACTAGATTAGGTGGTAGTGGAGGATTAGGAGGCTCCTAAGGAGGAGGAGGAGGAGGATATGGATCCTAAGGAGAGATATTCTCCTCTGAGATCACAACTACACAAGATCAATTTCGAGCTCTAGTCAACCAAGATCCAAGTATAGTAGTGGAATGCCACTATAGAATAGCTTACATCACAGATACAGGATCTATAGGCTATGTTTGGGGAAAATGCTACTAGGATGCAGTTTTTTGTTCCTCCTCCTACACCACAAGGTGCTACCAAGATAGATCTAGGAGTATATCTAGGGATAGATCTTGAGGTAGAGGTTCTATGCCTACAGTCATTGCTGGATGAGTATGAGGGGTAGATCTCTAAGCACGTATCCCACATATCCTCTCTCCAAATGTAGCTTAGGAGGCATGACATTGTCCCTAGGGAGAGTCTAGGTGGATGTGGTTCACAAGTCAGCGGGTGCTCCATCTCAAAGCAGTATTTTATTTGTCCTAACCAGAGGACTCGGAATCATATAGAGAGACCAAAAGTCTCACATCACTCCACTCATGATACTACCATAGGGGAGGTGATTTTAGGGGTGTAGGCCCTATATTTTACTAATGATACACTTTGATTTTATTATGAGGTTAGATTGAGCTATATGACTGTAGCCTACGAGCATTTTTTGTATACCTCCATACTTGATACACATATTTATATGATATCTTTGCATTATGTATCATTTATTGCTCATGTTTTTGATATGATGTAAATGAACATATATGCTTTAATTACTTAAAACATAAGGAATGCATATGATATGAGTTTAACAATCTAATGGGTGAAACCATAGAAAGTAAAAAAATAACCATGAATTTAAATAATCACTTTTATCATAAGAATTGATTAAGTATTCATATGTGATATGTAATGGCATGAAATGCATGTATTTTATTTATAAGTTTTTATAAATTAAAAGGTACAAAATAACCAGTGGTCATCTATATATCATTTTTGACACATCTATAGACACCTAAAACATGTCATGTTCAGGAGAAATACTCACATAGGCACATTCATAGACCATATGATTAAACCATGGGCTTTCCAAGTATCAAAAGTGGTTCTCACCACTCATATAGGGCAGTATTAGCCCATCCAAGCTTGGTCATTGTAAACCAGAGCGACTAGATCCTGGTCGCTCAAGCTTAGAGTGGCCAAACCTTAGTCACTGTAGATGATAGAGGCCAAATCTTAGTCATTGTAGATGACAACGGCTAAGCCATAAAAAACATTTTTACAACAAATAGGCCCAATCATAGGTGGAATTGGCAGTATGCATGCAATAAAGATGAGTGGGGGTAACTTTGCATTACCCCTCATGGTTAGTTAACATGGAAGACTTGAGTTCGAATTTAGACTTCAATTAACTGGCATTTAAACATAGAAAAGACAAAAAATTCCCATGCTAACATTCAATATGCATGAGGGATTCAGTCCTAGGGCTTGAACATAGACCTAGGGTTTCACACACTTTAAAAGGTTCAAGCCTAAAAACACCAAGAGAAAAAATAGAGAGAACAAGAGCATACATTAGACATTATCACCAAAAATTGAACAAATAAGGTCATTAAGGAGAGATTTTGATACTTGGAGAGTTTCCCTTGGAGATCATCTTTGTGGTAAAGCCTTGAAAATTTGGAGAGAAAAATTGGAGCACCTTTGAGGAGCAATGAAGTGCTATTTGATTGAGGTTTTACCACTTACAATATATTCAACACATCAAGAAAATGACCACCACTTCAACATCAAATACAAGCTTTGATCCATAGCCTTGGAGCAAAGGATACAAGATTCCCTTTAGCAGCCGCTATCTTGGATATTGGCCCATAGCCCTAGCTTAGGTTTTTTAGACATTAAAAGCTTTTATTATGTTTTCTTCATTTTTCATATCATTAGCATAAAACCGTTTCATTCATTTACATTCATAGCACTAGTTTATTTATATTTTCTTCCATTCAATATATTCATTGCTAACAACATCATATGGTGAGGCAATCTCAGACATCTAAGTGTGTGTTGTTGTTTCATTGCTTAAATTACCAAAGGTTCATTGGATAAATCTATAGCATACAAAGGCAAGAGGATCCCTTTAGGAATCAGCCCTAGAGAAGGAGGCATCTATAATTCCTCATACATTTTCATGTGCATCATTGGGAAGCCTGTAAAAGCACACCACCCCTTGTGAGGGGATATTTTAGACATCTGTTACCTTCCTTGTGTGTAAAATTATGTATAAAATGAAGGGTATCCCTTAGAGGGACTTATATGTAATTGAATCTTGGAAATATCAATACAAAAGCATTCATTCATTTATTTCTTCACATTCTAGTTATATCTCTTTTTTTCCTTTCATTTGATGTATGTTAAACATTTAAGAGATTCAATTAGATTGCAAGTAGAAGCAAGGTAGGGACTATGTGTCACTTCCCTGGGGTTACTACAGATGGTGATCATGGTAGGACCTCCCACTAATTATTTATTTTTTGCTTGGTTATTGACTTGGTTTTTGTGTGCAGGTTTAGCCACTCTGGTCTACAACATCCAACAATCTTAGCCTCTCCTGCTAACAATGACTAGATATTAGCTGCTCTGGTCGACCATGGCCAAAAATAAAGTGCAAAAAAGGGTATAATATTGGTTGTTTGAGCTATATTAAAGGTTGGTACAAATTTTCTAATGATTTATAGTTTTTTATCTACTTTTATTTTTCTAAAATAGTGAAATTAAGACATATTTCTATTTGGAAATTGAAAGAATAAAGAGGAAATAATTAAGCATTGTGCACGTATTAGATCTTCTTTTAGATTTCTACTAGGCGTTTCTAGGAATAGCAACTTATGATTGAAAATTTTACCCTAGAATCCAATGTGCTAGAAATTGTGTTGTTTGCTTACTTTAAGGCCCTGCTAGAGGCCATATTTATGCAAAATAAAGTGCATCCATACAACTCATAGTAGTTTATGAATATTTCTAAAAATTGAAACGTCTTTTGTATTATGCGTATAGGAAAGAATCATTGATGTTGTATGATACATTTTATTATTACGCAAACTTAAAATGAACACCACACATGCACGTATCATTTAAACATTGGGGAGTTGGATTTCATCTCCAAACCTCAATTCAGTCTGGTGTCATTGGAATTAATTTCCTTCCACCAGATTGCCCCCTAGATTCTCATAGAAATGGATTAAGGAACTTTTTCATAGTGGTACTAAGTTACTTGTTGTCAAACTATCTTCCACTATTGGAACAATCATTGGTTTTGAGTGGAAGATCTAGGTGAACCCCCTAATGGGATTTAAGTGGTGTACCCTAGTATCTTTTGGGAAAATCATGTTTGCCATGGGTGTTCTTGATTCCCACTATGGATGAGTCTCCTCATTCTAAATCCAAAATAAGAGCAAGAAAGAAAAGAACAACACATCAAAACACAACAAACAGTTTAGGGCACACTTAAATTGATAATCAAGATAAATACTTGCTTGATATTTCTTGGATATCTCTAATTTCAACACAAATATTAAATATACAAAAAAAATGGTCAAAATAAGAAGTAAACATCCTTGGTATGATATCGAGGGAGAGTCTGAAGCAACCCATACCCATAGGTGAAGACATAGTAACATTGAATGACCTACCCATAAGACCATGAGACATAAGTCCATGAGCCTAAGGGGTGATAACTCAACCCTTGGGGTTCTCCTCAAGAAACCCCAAATAGGGAGCCACATCATGGAACCAGGTCACATAAACACAAAGAGTCTTGATGACCACCCTCATCAAGGAGGCACGAGGAGACCTCAAAGGCCTCCTCTAAACACACAAAAAATTCTCACATAAATGAGGAGGCTTCAAGGGCTTCATCCTCACATGGACATAAATAAGGTTCTAAAAATCATTATTCACATAGGGATGATGAGGTTTCCACATCTCCATCCTCATGGAGAAAAAAGTGACCACAAATCCTTCATCATCGAAAGGGTACACTAGAGTCACAACATATCAAGCTTTGCATGAGATACATAGAACAGGTATGGCCATTGAAGGGAAAGAAACTACAGCTACCTCCAATAATAGGCACAAAATAGAATATACCCTTCAAAAAATAGAAAGGATTCCAATAGACTATTACCTCATTGGATTAAATGGCATCCCATAGGATCAACCATGGAAAACAAGATAGCTAGATGATTTGGATCGGTTTCCTACACGACCAACTCAAAGAACCATAGCTACAGATTACTCTACATATTGAAATTCATGAACCATGACTTCTAAACACACCTCTCATCCTGGGGGTGCCTAAAATTGATCCCATAGTAAACATACAAATTCTGATCATAGGGAAACACAAAAATACAATGAACAAGTTACATTAGCTAGAAAGAGCAAAGACACAACAAAAACATCCTTAAGGAATTTGTAAGTTAAAACCACAAGAACAGAGTCAGATAAACATGAGTCTTCCATAATAGTGCATGCTGACTGTATGTGATGGTTATAAAATGCATTGCATAAATAGTGAGATCTAGTGGAGGCTCTCAAATAGGATAAGCAAATATAAAGGCTTTTGCACCAACATGAGAAACATTTAAGAGAGCAAGCTAAGCAGCTAGCTTGTATTAATTTACAAACAAATGGTGATGATAAAAAAAGAGGTAGATGTGCTGAATCACTAAAGGAAATATGCACTAGACAAGAGATCCCACAATGAAACCACCCACCAAACCATGAACTAAATCCAACTAGTTGGGAAAGGGTAAACATGATAAACCATGATTAGACACATCCTGAATCCACTCATAGGAGGGAAGAAAATATAACAAGTCAAGTGGACAAAGGGCTACCTCCATTACTACCATGAGAAGGATTACAAGAGGAGGAACTCTTGGATTAAAATTCATTTCAAGAACTTGCTAAAAATATGAAGTCCTTTAAGAAGCAAGAGACTACTGAGAATAAACCAGCATTGAGCAATGTACACAACCAACCATTGTGTCCATCAACTCCTAGCCCTGCATATCCTAAGAATTTTGAGATGTCTAGGTTAAAAAAATTTAAGGGTGAAGAGGATGCACAAGAGCATGTTACCAATTTCATCAATGCATGTTTTCACCTTGAATACAATGATGCTCTCATGCTAATAACTTTCATTATGATATTTTTGGGCGTAGCCACTCAATGGTTCAACCAACTTGTCAAGCATAGCATAACCAACATTGAACAAATAGTAAACACTTTTCTAAAGTGTTTCTCCTTTGGTTCTAATAATAAGGTGAACCTCTCAAACCTAGACAACTTAAAATAGTATGATGATAAGCTAGTAATGGATAATGGGAATAGATGCAGAAAAATCATGGCAAAGTTATCATTCTCTGTTTACACATAAGAAACCATCTGCATGTCCTAAGATTTGTTCTAAAAACATCTTCCTATTGCTAAAAATTCAATAATATCCTTCATTTGAGGAATCCTTGGCATAGGCCAAACTCATCGAAGACATAAAAGTAGATGAGGGAACCATTAAGCTCTGAATAAAGAAAGAGTGGAATAAAAATGTTAAGAATAACAAGTACAAGCAGAAGTAGGCAAACCCTACTCTAGTTAATCAAGTAGCATTGGTTGTACCTAAGGATGGGGCTACACACCAACTGCAATATTATCAAGCACAACCCCCACCAGCCAATTATTATAAAAAGAACAATTAGGGGAAGAATAGATAATGCAAGCCACCTCACTATTTTAAACCTCTGATAGAATCAATGCAATAAATTTTCAACCAGTTAAGTGAGGCAAGGAATATCAGATTTCTTGATATACCTCTGATAGATCCCAACCATCCTAATACAAAAGGATATAGATAAGATCAATTTTACCCTTATCACAAGATATCGAGGCATGAAATTGAGGTTTGCATTGGTTTTAAGCATCAAGTGAAAAATATGATTGAGGTAGGAAGACTCAAATTTGACAACCCATTGGCTCCTAACAATAGAGATATGGGCATATAAAAAAACTCGCTACCAAATAATGAGGCCCCTAAGGGGAAAGGTGCCCAATTCAATCAGGTTTGATTTGATGCACCTACCCATGGATACATCGAGATGATTAAAATTGTCAACATAGAGACCAGGAGTAGATGGTATGGTAAACCACAACCTCTTGCAGCTCCCATTAATGTCCCAGCTGCACCTAGGTAGAGTCAGGGGCAAGAAAACCTTCTAGGTCCACCAACTTGAACTATGGTAACTATTCAAAGTAGACTAGAGAAAAACCTACAAATGACTCTGACCAAGCTATCTATTTATGAGATCATACAATAGTCACCAAAGAATAAGGATAATTTAATGGAGATTTTAAGATAAATTGAGCTCCAACCACAAGATGTGAATGCATTCACTCATTTTGTGGGACAAGTGCAGCAATGCCAGGAACCTATAATTTTATTCTATGATCATGATATTAAGACAATGTCTACTACCTTACCAGACCCTTTGCTGCACATTGTAGCATTAGTAAATGATTTTCCTTTAAAATGGGTCTTGATCGATACAAGTTCATCAATAAACATCATCACAAAAACCATGGGAAACATTAAAATCCCTAAGTCCAATATCATTCTGGGAGCCTACACACTAAGAGCTTTCAATGATGTTTTATGCACTACTGTGGGAATGATAGTCCTACCCATTAAGATAGGACATAAGACCATCCCTATGATGTGTCATGTCTTAGAAGGGGCTATTCAATACAACATCCTCCTAGGGCATCCTTGGATAAGGGACATGAAATGTGTTCCTTCAATTTTACACCAATGTGTCAAGTATGTGCACGATAAAAAATTATGTGGTTCTGGCTGATGAAGAACCATTCAAATATGTCCATCAGGTGGATTTTCCAAGAAAATTTATGATTCCCTCTACCCACCTATACGTAGGACCTTCATCTCAAACCACACAACTAGATAATAGAGACAAAGGGGTAAGAAAATACCCATGCACATTGACACCTCCTTGTGCACCCAAAATAATCAATGCTTCTAAGGGACCATCAATTTCTAAACGTAAAGACAATCAAAAGCTAAATGCACCCTTAGTCAAGGAATAAATTCCCAAGGAAGTGCCAACTACAACCATTGCTGAAATGCCAAGTCATATGGAATAAGAAGATCTCCAAGATCAAGTAGAATAAATGCTAAAACCCACTTCACTAGTATCATCTATGGGGTCAGCTACATCGCATGTGACAATACACTTGACAAGTATAGGGATAGGAGAATACCTTGTGCGGAACATGACATTCATACCCATCATAAAGTTAGAAAAAAACATGGGATGACCAAAACACTTGAGACTGCCAGTGGGAACAGTGGTTCCGCTTGGAATCCCTCTCAACCAAACCAATTTTATCTATGTTGGCTTATACCATGCCCATAAATCTTTAGACATAGAAGATAATCATTATGAACTATTCATTGTTAATGTTCATTACCTCTCTATCCCTGAGTTTGATCTAAGCTACTTTGAACGCTACCATTGGCATGGCTATGGCCTTGGTATATATGATCAGGGGCGTAGGTGATCATATGAGCCACAATATCAACTTCCCACTAACAGTTTTGGATTAGGTTATTACATAAGATGTTGAGATGACTCTCTAGTAGCAGCCTTGGATAGATTAAGCTTAGGGTTAGGAGAAGACATCAATTTTATTCCTTATCACCCTCCAAGTACAAGATATCTAACCAATAGACAAGTGGTCATGGTAAAAACACCACCACCAAAATATTATCATCTGAACTCCTCAATTGATGCCACCCTGATAGGATACAACTCATGGGATGAAGAGCTAGGATAAAATGGATATGAGGCTAGTGATGATGAATAACAATTGGGCTTGGCATATCATTGGTATTACTATTTATAAGGCTTTACCTAGTCTCGCCATAATGAGAGTGGATACATATCATATGAAAGTGGCTATGAGTCAGAGGACTCAACAAAAATAGCCTACATGGGGCCAAGACACGTGCCCCACATATTGGGGCTACACACTAGTACAAATAGATTCTTCATAAGTGATGAAGAATATAAGGATTAAACGGAGATGGCCTAATTGGGTCCAAGACATGAGCCTCTTGTCTTAGGGCCACATATCGATGCTAATGGTTTCTAGATAAGCGATGATGACTTTGAATATGAAATTGAAATGGTTTATCTTGGTCCTCACCACTCGTGGCAAGTCAACATGCTGATATAAAGAGAAGCGACACTTCGTGCCATAGATCTTGTATTCTAGTTTTTGGGGATACCTATTGAATTTGCATGCCATTCACCATGTTGTCAATTCCATTCCACATATATTCATAGAGATCTTGGAGCCCAATGATCCTATTATCTGCCCTAATCATGGGCCAGATCTAGATATTCCTTTTCCTCCAAAGCCTCATCGCGAGTATGGAAGGGAAACCTCTAAGACAATATTTCACCCATGTGGTCCTAGAGATTTCATTCCATCCATCAACACAATCTCCATTGATTTGACCACTTTGCTTCATAACCCAGTAGATCCTGCCAAACCATTGTATATTGATATAGATGCTATTGATTGGGATTGTGTTGATTCACCTACAAAGCCTAAGGATATTTTTCCTAATGAAGAGATGTTACAACTGTTTCATTCTACATCAAGCTGTGTGCATGACATGCTCCATGCTGGTTTGGATCCTGAGTCAATAGGACCTATAAATCCCATCAATGATATTCATATGATACCCACACCTCATCAACTGGAGGATGGGTCACACATGGCTATAGAAATGACTTTCAAGGTGGAAATCAATGATGATCCTACTTAGCCAAAGAAATTTAAGTTTTGATGAAGATTATCTCTAGAGGAAAAAGCCATCATAATTTCTCTCCTCAAAGAGAGGCCAAATATTTTTTCTTGGACTTAAAAAGATATGCTAGAGATAGATCTAAAGTTAGTTGTTC
This sequence comes from Wollemia nobilis, assembly GCA_028583015.1. Classification (NCBI taxonomy): domain Eukaryota; kingdom Viridiplantae; phylum Streptophyta; class Pinopsida; order Araucariales; family Araucariaceae; genus Wollemia; species Wollemia nobilis. The sequence continues at coordinate 6,113,663 of JAQPPZ010003305.1, read as the reverse complement.
ACAACCTTTCATTCGATCTCATGAAGAAGCCATTCAAGCAAAATCTTAAGAAAATGCATCCAACCATCACTTTGATGGTGAAGAATGAGTTACAAAAATTGTTGGATGCAATTTTTGTAGTTCCTATCGATTACCCAGAGTGGGTATAAAAAATGGTGCCCATGGGAAATCTTGATGGAAGAGTCTGTATTTGCATAGACTTCAGAGACTTGAATAGGGAAATTCATTCCCATTGCCAAACATAGATGCTATTGTGGATTCCACCATAGGTCATGAGATGCTCTCCCTAATGGATGATAATTTTGGATACAATCAAATCTAGATTAAACCCGAATACCAACATAATACTGCTTTCATTACTCCATGGGGAACGTTTTGTTACAAAGCAATGTTGTTTTGCCTAAAGAATATTGGTGCCACATATCAGCAGGCCATTCCATATATCTTCCATGACTACATGCATAATATATTATAGGATTACATGGATGACTTACTTGCCAAGTCTTTATTGAGGCAAGGGCACGTTGAAGTCCTTAGAAAAGTATTTAATCGCCTCATTAAGCACAACGTCAGATTGAATCCTAAGAAGTGTGTGTTTGGCGTAACTTATGAAAAGCTTTTGGAATTCATCATTTCTAAGAGAGGCATTGTAGTAGACATTGCAAAGGTAAATGCTATATTGGAAATGGTCATCCCTATCAAAATTAGGGAGTTAAGAAGCCTACAAGGCAAGATAGCATCCATCAAAAAATTTATTGCTCAATTATTAAATAAATGTCAACCCATGAATTGATTTCTATGCAAAGAGGTCTCTTTTTAGTTGGATGAAGAGTTCCACCAAGCCTTTGCAGAGATCAAAACTTACCTGGAAACGCCGCTAGTATTGGCTCCACCAAGGCCAGACATACCATTTTTACTATACATATTGGCTACTGTAGACACCTAAACCGCATCATGACGAGGGTGGATACTCATATGGACATGCTAAAAAACCATATGAAGGATCTTGGATAGACTTCAAGATAAAGCAACGATTCTAACCACTCAATTTAGGCATTCTGGCCTAAGCAGTCTAAACTGTAGTCTAGACCTACGATCTCTAGTTTGAACCATGGTTGACACCTACGATATGTAGTTTGGACCGTAGTTGTGACCTATGGTCTGAATCAAATTTTAGTTAGGTCTTCCATCCAAGTAAAATCGGTTGGAATGACCAAGAGATCTAAAAGGAGGTAGTTGGAGGATGGAAGATTCCAAATGATTCCATCCCAACTATACTAACCAACCTTCTTGGTCTTGGCTTCTCCATGAAGCCACCCCTAGCCCTAGGGGTATAATATAAATACCCCTCTCCAAGGGGATGAAAGGATAGATGATTTGTATAGAAAAGCATTGGCAAATTATCAAGAAAGAGCTAACTGATCAAGAGAGCAATGAAGCCCTGACTTTATGCATTTGAGAGCCCCTTCGCTATCCATCTAAAGACCAATTAGCCATGGATGCCCTAGGTTCTTAGGAAGATCAAGAAATACAAATCCAATAAAATGAAGACCCTTCACAATGATTTGACCATAAAATATATCATAGGACGACAAAGGTGACCCTTGAACATCAATTCGGACAAGGAGGTCAAGCCCAATGTCCCTAATTATGAGGGTAAACCCATCACAGGTCAAACCATAGCTGTCAACCATAGTTTATAGTGCATAAAACCCCTCACAGCTATGGTTTGTAATAGGTTAATGATCACCTTACTAAATTTGCTTTTGATTGCATAGATTAGTCATGTTAGTCTTTTTATAGGTTTGATTGCATCTTAGGGAAACTCTGACTGTAGGAATTTGACATTTCATGTATTGCATTAAGTAGGAGTACAATGGATATTTCATGTGCTTTATTGATTTTGATTCGATATTTGATTTACACATCATTTTTTTGTTCATGTCTTGTATGTTTTAGCATAATTATTGATGTAATTAGAATAGTTTAAAGTATTTCTTTATGTTTTCTTGTTTTACTAGTTTAATGGTATTTACATGCATATTTCTTTAAAGGGCCTCATCACGAGAGGCTATCAATCTTTGTAATCATGTGGTATTTTTTCTTTTTTGCAGAGAGACAGGTGCAAAAAGGATCCTATATCATAATCCTTCCACATCGCAAATAAGGGGGTTAGCTCTACCCCAAGGAAGTTTGTGAGTAATCACCGAAGCACAATAAGCGCGCCTACCCTATTGAGGGCATTGGAAATTGTAACACCTGTATTATATTTTGAGTGACCCTAAGAGGGCATTTTTTTAATCTGAGATCCTTTAACGATTAATATAAGAAAATTTGCATACGTTTTCTTTCTTTGTTCAATTTATGCATTTGTGTGGATCTTTGTGCTTTTGTGATGGTATAGATCAGTACGCCTAGCTAAAAGGTGTGCACTCCACAGTTATGTCAGATGACGATCATGGTGGAACCTCACAATTTTAGCCTTGAATTTTGACTAATTTTGGCTTTTCTTTACACAGGTGCTAGCCATAGCTTTTAGCTACAGTTATTTTTTAGCTTGCGGTTGTAACCTGCGGTCTCCACTACAGCCTACAGATCAGACTTACGGTTCATAGAGGAAAAGGTAGACAGTAAGAAAATCAGTGGGTAGTAGAGCAGGAGCTGAGGTAGGTCCCAATTTCACCTTCTGTGTTGAATTTTCTACTCTGTATCTTTCTATAAATCATCAAACCGTTGCAAACTTGGAACTAAAAAAAAAAAGGGGTCAATGAACAAGTCCTAGTTTGTTTTCATTCTTCGTTTAGTAGAAAGGCGTTGTTGGGAATAACGGACGTCTAAGTGTAGTCTGCCCCTAAATACAACGACAATGATAAGGATTGTATGTCATTTGCATGCTTGAGGCCCAATCAATAGCCATGTCATTGTAATTGCATCATCAAAATAACATATAAGACATTAGCATGCATTCTTTCTGAATCTAAAACGTTTCTTTCTTTTCATGCATATCATGTAGGAATGACCATTATGCTCTTCGATGCATTTGTCATTTTTGCAAAGTAAAAGGAACCACACACACCATGTTCCATTTAAACATTAGTGGCATTGGGCTCTTGCATCCAACCCACTTTATTGAGACCAACAATGGATGTCATTACCATTTGGTTGGCTCATTTGAAATTGTATTATTGAGACCCACTCATTGCCAAGGCCGACCCAATAACTATCCTAGCCATGCAAAATAGCATGCACTATTATTCAAAAGGGTGTATCGCTATGCACGGTGTGTTGGATGAGATTTGGAAGTACCTATGCTACTTTTTTGAGTATGGACTTCGTTACCAAAATTGGCTTGTGCGAGTATATAGGTGAAAGATAATTTAACTGAGTTTAAAATCCAACTATCTTTCAAAATATGTGAGAGCTTCTAACACTAATACAACACATCTAAAAACAAATCAAATAGTTTAGGGCTTACAATAAAAATTTAAAAGGAGATAATCATCATTTGTATATTTTTTTTGCATAATAACACATGTCTAGATGTTAGGTACACAAATGGTGAACACACGAGGTGATCGGTAAAGGTCTCAAACCGATGCCCATGATCAACCCCCAACTGGTTCATAGTAGCATGTGTTGAGTCCTCATACACATGAGTGAAATGAACGATGTTAGGCAAGTATAAGAGGTGACAACTTGACAGAAGGAGATCCCATTGAGCAAACCGTCAATAGAGGAGCTTTAGTACACTATTCTAGGCACAGGACAAAGTGCAGAGCTTCTCAACATGAGGATGCTTTTCTCCAAATCCATTAATGAGACCACACTACATGTGTATCCATGGGATCAACCGAGGAATATTTTGTGTAGGGGACCAAGTTGGTTCCCATACTTACTAGGTCCATGGGAGGTTCTAACCCTCCACCGTTAGAGTATAGATGAATCAGATGTCTGCCCATTCAAGGGTAGGAGGGCAGGATCACTTCTGAGCAGAGGTCCACCCATACTCTCGTGTATGTTTCACCATGCAAGATCACCATTGACATATCAAATGTGGGAGCTAATGGAACACCATTACATGAGCAATGGAGGTCTAGATAGTTAGATGGTCTAGGTAGTGTTCTTGAGCATCTAGGCTACAAGCCTAAAGCTCCACCCACTCATGCTCTGAGTGATCATAGCGATAGTTGTATCAATATCACTAGAGAGCATGGAGAGGCTTATAAGTGTCCTCATGTCACACATCCACCATCCACACATTTTTTTAATGGGTACATAACCCAGAAGGTAGCTCACATAGAGCACACATACCAGAGGCCTCCTATAGCTGACCAGATCGACAGATCACATAGACTAGTATTTGAGCAAAGGTGTCAACTCCTTCAATATCAATTGGACGATGCTCGCCTAGAGAGGTAGCATATTGAAGATGAAAATATTCAAGCACAAAGGCTCCTATGACAAATATTATATGAGTATTGCATGCACGAGGAGCACATTCTAGCTCAGAAGGAACACATAGAGTAGGAGGATTAGCTAGCCAGGGCTAGCCTATACCCTCTCAAGGAGCATAGAGAGCATGTGCATATGATGGTTGTTTCCCTAGCTAATATGCATGAGGAGTGAAGATACGCTTGTACTCATGTCAATTCCCAATAGAGGGAGTGACTACCATCACTCAATGATCTTAGACAGAGGTAACATGAGCGCATAGATACAGAAAGATGCGATCAGAGGTATCTTGAGGGTTACCAAGTTGAGGAGGAGGAAGAGCCATGTCCCCCACCTCCCCCAAAGAATATATTACCTCATAGACCACCTCCACATTATCTTAGAGAGGAGGACTTTTTGTATTCTAAGGCGTACAAAGTTTTGGATGATAAGGCCAAAGTAATAGAGAGGCAGGGTAGGGCTATGCAAAATATAACACTGAGGAAGATACACAATGAACCTCTAGACCCCTTGGTGCCTACACCTCCATATCTTGAGCATTTTGATATGCCCAGGTTGGAAAAATTAAAGGGTTATGAGGATGCACAAGAGCATGTTACGAGTTTTCTAGACGCTTGTTTCCAGATAGAGAGTCAATATGCCTTGTTTTTGTGCACTTTTGTTACGACACTTTTTGGCTCGGTCCGAGAATGGTTCAACCAACTGAAGAAACATAGTATTAATGGTTTTGAGCAGTTTTTCAATGCATTTCTTGAATGCATAGGCCAATCTTTCTGATTTGGTGGCACTAGCTTAGTGTGATAAAAAGCCCATCGAGCAATACGAAAAGAGATGGAGTAGAATAATGGCAAAGCTATCATTCCCTATTCCTATGACTGAACTGACCCAAATTTTTATAAAGAGTTATGCCAAACACATCTCGCTACTATTGCAGCTACAACAGTACCCTCCATTCGAGGAAGTTGTGGTGCAATCCAGGGTGATCGAGGACATCAAGTTGCAAGAAGGTAGCTTGAAGCTCAAGACTAGGAAAGAGGGGTTTAAAAAGAGTACTACAAAACAACAAGGCAAGTAGGCCCATGTAAATCAAGTAGTATTAAATCTCGAAGGAGAAGACAAGGGATAGAAAAAGCCTAATTATCAGTCCCAACCTCCTCTTACGAGTTATGAGACACACAAAAACAACTATAAGGGAAAAAAAAAAGAGTGCCCACCTTTCCAGTTCACGCCATTGACGGAATCGATGACTTCAATTTTCCATCAACTGTGATGCCAAGGCCATATGATTACCTGAGGTCAAATTAGTATATCCAAATGTACCAAAGTCAAAGTGGCATCAAGACGATCTATTCTACATATTCCATAGAGAAAAAGGCCACGACATCAAAACATGTTGGTCCTTCAAATACATCATCTAGAACATGATATAAAAAGGAGATATGGTAGTACTAGGCAACCCATAGGTGCCCAACAATAGAAACATGGGGATTTTTAAGAATCCACTTCATAATCATGAGGCACATCATAAAAATGTTGGCCAGGTCAATAAAGTGAGAATCGAACCACCTACCCAGGGGTTCATAGGCATGGTCAATGTTGTTACTATACATGGTAGGTACGATCAACCGAATCAACCTCATGCTCCCATTAGAATACAAGCTACACTAGATCAATGACCAAATCAAAACATTCTAGGCCCACCAGCTAGACTGGTGGTGACCATAAGGAGTAGGTTAGTTCAGAACCTATAGACAACTCCTACCAAGTTGTCAATATATGAGCTTATTCAATAGTCCCCTAGACACAGGGAGACTCTTATGGATATTCTGTGGTCCATTAAGGTACAGTCCCAAGATGCCCATGCATTTACAAATTTTTTGGGACATGTACAACAGTGTCAGGAACCCACAATACAATTTTACGATCATGAATTGAATATGGTTCCCACTATTATAGCTAGCCTGCCATTGCATATTATCGCATGTGTTAACCACATGCCTTTCAAAAGAATCTTGATCAACACTAGGTCCTTAATCAATATAATTACGACCAAGGCACTAAGCCATCTCAAGCTACCCAAATCACACATTATGCCTACCACCTTTACGTCGAGAGCATTTAACGATGCACTATGCTCGACAGTTGGTACAATTTTTCTACCTGTTCAAGTGGGACTCAAGACCATCTTTGTGATGTGTCATATGATAGAGGGTGCCATACAGTACAATATTTTTCTTGGAAGGCCTTGGATTCATGAAATGCATTACATCCCCTCTATCTTCCATCAATGCATGAAGTACATTCACAAGGGACAGGTTCACATAGTGTCCTCAGATGAAAAACCATTCAAGTTTGTGAACCTAGTAGATTTACTTGGGGGTTTTGTACTCTCATCGACGCACTTGGATAACTGACCTATTTTGTCAGTTAAGATTCCAATAGGCAAACTAGTAGCCCATGCTCAACCATCAACATTTGTATCACATAGATATGAGCATACGACTACAACTTATCTAAAACTGACTGCATTGTCAATGCATTGGCAATTTGAGAAGCTAAAGGTAAAATTGGATGAGAAGGTGGAAAATCATATGCCCAAACTAGTAGCCAATGAGACTCCCACTCCCATGGATGTGGAAGAACCTCAAGACAAATATGAGGAGGCACCTCAGCCTACTTTGCCTGCATATTTAGGAGGGTCATATGCACCATAGGTGATCGTTCATTTGTCCAGTACAGGGTTAGGTGAGTATCTTGTGCAAAATGTTACTTTCGGACCTATCCTAAAAACTACACAAGATATGGGCCAACTACATGCCCATAGATTTATGATTAGATCTATAGTGTCGTTGGGTGAGCCACCCAACCAAACAAACTTCATCTATGCAGGGCTAGATCAAGCACCCACCATAATGTCTATAGATGAAGATGATGATGAGTCATTCACTATGAATGTGTGCTATATGTCCAACATAGAATATGCCATGTGCATTTTTGGGTTGTATCATTGGCATGGGCATGACCTTGGTATTTTTGAACAGGGACGTAGAAACCTGCTCGAAACTCATTATCAATTAGCTACTAATAGGTTCGAGTTAGGGTTACAAATACGAGGTCATGACGATCTACTTACTGCATCCCTAGATCATATGTACTTGAGTTTAGGCGATGATGTGGATTTTAATCCATATCACCCTAATTCTTCTAGCTGTTGGAGGACTTGCCAGATGATATCATTCTTTACCATAGGGCCACTTGATTCATACCATGATGAGCCCTTAGAGGACAACCCTAGAGATAACCTAGGTAACCAAATTTGTGATGCTAACAATGACACTCGTATGCAGGGGAATAACCCCACTTCTGTAGGTGATCTCAAGTTAGGCGATTTTTGAGATGATGATAGAGAGGAGTCCACCTCTAAAATGAGTGGACCTAGTTATTATGAAGATGATTAATCCTCAAATGATGATCAATCTGAGGAGGAAATCAAGTCAATTTTTTTAGGTTCGACGTTTATATGCCATCCGCTACCTATGGAACAAGTGGAAGATATGAACAAGCACTTCATAGCTGATAGTGATTGTGAAGATGAAATAGAGGAGGCTTACTTAAAGCCTTGTGTAGCTAATCTCCCAATGTGCATAGACACAATAGAGTGGCCCATCCATGGTAGTGACCATGATGATGTAGATGATAGGATCAATTTTAGGCTCATGTATCTACAATATCTAATGCCTAGGGAATCAAAGCATGTTATGGAGGAATTCCCTCCCAACACTAAGTGCTCTGAGGAAATAGTAGTGCTAGTTTACATGGAGGTATCATATATACGATCGTTCTATCAGATTTATCTAGATAGTGATGATAGCGACTATAGAATCAGATACATGGGACCACATCTGTCAAATCACTCCTTAGAAGAGGGGGGAAGTGACAGATTGTATTTGTATAGCAATTATGATGACTCGATGGAGATGGCCTATTTGGGACCTCATCACTTATGCAATAGGCCTCCACCTAGAGTCCCCCACCTATTATAGTTGTAGGTTTGAATTGGGAGATTAATCTCCATCATAGCTTAAAGGAAAGAAGAGAGTTTTAAGAGAGGTATCAAGAACTCTTTCCCAATTTGCCTACGTACGTGGAGCTCCTTGAGTCGAGAGATCCCATATTGTAGCTAGTGCATAGATAGGATCCAGTTATATGGACATCCCACAAAGAAGATCCATTTGTGCCCGTACTGTCTAAACCAGATCTTGGGTACAGAAGCTACGCTTTAGGGATATGGTTTTATCCATGTGGTTTCAAAGATCAATTCCTTTCCATAAATATGGTCTTCGTTTATTTGACCACCCCACTCCAAAATCCAAAAAATACATCCAAACCGTTGCATCTGAACATGGATGCTATCGATTGGGATTGTGCTGACTCACCAGTTTGGCCTGAAGATTTCTTCCCTAATGAATAAATGTTGCAACCATTTCTTTTTGTACCAGGCTATGCTCATGATGTTTTTCACACAGAGAATGCTTCCCAAGAGGAACATGTGAACCTGATTGATGACATCCATATGATTCCTATGCCTCACCAACTTGAGGAAGTATCACATATGTCAGTAGAGAAAACCTTTAATGTGGATATTGGTAAAGATCCCACCAATCCAAAAAAGTTTGGTTTTGGAGAGAGTCTCACTCTGAATGAGCGTGATAGCATCATCCCTCTACTAAAATAGAGACCTGATATCTTTTCTTGGACTTACAAAGATATTTCAGGTCTAAATCCAAAATTGGTTACTCATAACCTGTCACTAGATCTATCGAAGAAGCCAGTCAAGCAAAAACTCAGAAAAATGCATCCAACAGTAGCCTTAATGGTGAAAGATGAGTTCATCATCTCCATCGACTATCTAGAATGGACGTCCAATATTTTGCCCATAGGAAATCTAGATGGAAGGGTCTATATTTATACAAATTTTAGAGATCTCAACAAGGCAACACCCAAAGATTCATTTTCATTGCCAAATATCAATGCTCTGGTAGACTTCACTATGGGTCATGAAATGCTCTCCCTGATGGATGGTTTTTTTGGATACAACCAGATTTAGATTAAACTCGAAGATCAGCATAAAATCATGTTCATAATTCCATGGCATATATCTTCCATGACTACATGCATAAAATCTTAATATATTATATCGATGACTTACTAGCTAAGTCATTGTTGTGAGCAGAGCATGCAAAGGTCTTAAGGAAGGTCTTTGATCACCTGATAAAGCACAATGTCAGGTTGAATCCTAAGAAGTGTGTATTTGGTGTAACTTCAGGTAAACTCTTGGGATTCATCATTTCTAAATGAGGCATCAAAGTAGACCCAACAAAGGTCATGGCTATTTTAGAGATGCGTCCTCCCACTAATATCAAAGAACTAAGAAGCCTTCATGGCAAAGTAGCATCCATAAAGTGATTCATCACTCAATTATCAGATAATTTTTAACCCATGAATTGACTACTACATAAGGGGGTCCAATTTTATTAGGACAATGACGGCCAAGCAGCCTTTGTTGAGATTAAGCAATACCTATCAACGCCACCAGTACTAGCTCCACCAAGGCCAGATGAGCCTTTTTTGTTATATATATCGGCAACCAACTTTGCATTAGGGACCATGTTATCCCAAAATAATGTGTAAGGTAAAGAGCAAGTTGTATATTACATTAGTTACACCTTGGTGAGTTATGAGTCAGGATATGCATATGTTGAAAAACTTTGTTTAGCAGTAGTGTTCACTACCAAGAAATTACGGCATTACATGCTAAGTCATACAACATATGTTATATAAAAAAAAATCCTTTACAGTACATGATGAGCAAGACATATCATAACACACATACTACAAAGTGGATTATGCTATTGACAGAATTTGATTTGTAATTCATCAGCAAAAATTCCATCAAGGGATAAGTCATAGTTGATCAACTGGCTGAGGCACCACTGTCCAACAGTAGGCCTCTAACCATTGAGCTTCTAGATGATGTGGTCTTCATAATATCTGAAGCTCTCGAACTTGAGGAACTAGAGAATAATACTGATATTACATTATTTTTTGATGGTTTGAAGTGTGAGCAAGGGGGTGGTGTAGGAATAGTGTTATTCATGCCATAAGGAGCTCTAATGCACTTGTTATTCAAGTTAGACTTTCTGTGCACCAACAATAATGTTGAGTATGAAGCCCTACTTTTGGACCTCCACATAGCCATCGCCATAGGTATTAAAATATTAAACATTTTTGGTGATTCTCTGCTCATAGTTAACCAGGTTAAGGGGCTCTTTTAGTGTCTATGTCCTATACTGAAAGCCTACAAAGATCTTGTTGCCACTTATCTGGATAAACTTGAATGGTATGACATCGAGGCAATCCCTCATTCATCAAATAGGTTCATAGAAACCATGGCATATTTGGGGTCCTTGATCCCTTAGAATCCATCTATTTATTTTACTACCATCCATGTTAGAATGCTCTCACACCCAGCAACAGAGCATGCAACCTTTGATAACAAAGAGTCAGTCAACATGATTTTCATGGAACCAACAACTGATTGGTTTTGTATAGTGAAAGACTTTCTTAAGCAGGCATCCTAGGAGTCATTGACTTCTCAAAGTCCTACGGGGAGTGGTACTACCATTAACCACAAGTTTGTTTCCTATTCTGCATTTACAAAGTTAAATACATATGGGGAGTAGGTCGTCTTAACAGTCAAAGCTGAGGCTTGTAAAAGCTATATGTTGTAAATCCAAGACATCCTAAAGCTTGGTATGATCCCAAAGGGATTTTCATGTGCCAAAAGATGCACATTTAAATATAAAGTTACCAAGTATGTCTTGATAGGAGATATTTTTTACTGACACAACTACGAAGGAGTTCTCCTTCGATGTCTTGTGCCCCAAGAGTCATCTTGGGAAATTTTAGAGGCTCATGACAGTACGTGCGGTGGCCATTTTAGCGGGATGGCTATTGTCAAACACATCCTTTGCATGGGTTATTATTGACCAACTATGGAGAAGGATTGCAATGTGTATGTCAAGAAATGCATTAAATTTCAGCATCATGCTAATCTTACGCACTTACCATCGCAGGCCTTACAACCCATTCAGGTAGCTTGGCCATTTTCTTAGTGGGGACTAGATCTGATTGGAAAGATTTACCCTCCATCTTTAGGCCAACATACATTCATTATCATGTCTACTGAGTATTTTACAAAGTGGGTGGAAGCCATTCCCCTTACAACGACCACTAGATCTCGCATTGCAGAATATTTTCTCAAGCATATCATATGTCGTTTTGGGATACCATCCAAAATAATTTAAAATAATGGAACTTCTTTTAAGAACAAAATTGTGTGGGATTTAACATCTAAATACTACATTAAACATAGTTTTGTAACTACATATTATACATAAGAAAACGGGAAAGCTAAGGCCTCAAACAATATTGTGGTAGCCATCTTCAAAAAGACAGTGCAGGAACACCACAAGGATTGGCATATGTAGTTGCCCCTTGAATTATGGGCTTACAGTATTAGCATTCGGATGCCTATTGGGGCAACACCATTTTCACTAGTATATGGTGCTGAGGCCATTATGCCCTTGGAGTTGGAAATTCCAACATTGCACGTCTCATTGAAAGAGTTCATCGATGATGACACCATGCAACAAGCTTACCTTGATCAATTGACATTGCTTGATGAACATCGTGTGAATGCCCTCGAGCATCTCTATATTTATCAAGAGCGATTAAAATGAGATTACAATATCAAAATCCAAAAGAGAGACTTTGAAGTTGGGGATCTTGTGTTGAAAGAGAACCAATAGAACTCAAATTTGTCACCTGATATGCGAGACAAACTTATGGCTAACTGGCTAGGGCCTTACATCATATCTAAAAATATTGGCCTAGGAACCTATCACCTAAGGTCGCTAGAGGATGTAGAGGAGTTTGAGCCTCTCAATATCATCCATCTTAAGGCGTTCTATGCTTGAGAGTGTAGTAAAGGCACCAAAGGCATCTAAAATATTTTGGTCAAGCCAAAAGCCTTGAGGGTTTTGTCTCAACCACTTGGTCATCCCAAAAGGTCCCAAGCTCTCTGATTAAGAAGCTTGGTCAAGAAAAGGCACCAAGGATTTCCAAAGATCGCTTGGTCAACCCAAAGGCTTCGAGAGTTCCTATAGCTTCTCGGTCATCCCAAAAGGCCCCAAGCTCTTTGATTAAGAATCTTGGTCAAGAAAAGGCACCAAGGATTTCCAAATATTGCTTGGTCAACCCAAAGGCTCCGAGAGTTCCTATAGCTTCTCGGCCATGCCAAAGGGCTCCACACCATCTTGTTGAGAGTTTGGTCAACTAAAAAGGTTCCAAATGCGACTGTAAAACCTTTGGTCAATTCAAAAGTCTCCAAGAATTTCTAAAAATTGCTTGGTCAACCCTAAAAATCTCCAAGGACATATACTCGTTGTTTGGTCAAATATGAAAGCTCAAAACTCTATAAAAATAAAGAAAAATGTATAAAAGTCCAAAAAAAAAAAATTGATAAAGATTAAAATCCAAAAACATTTGCATTTTCATTTTGCATTTTCATTTGCATTCACACATGCATTCACATCATCATATTGCATTTAGGCATTTGTCATCTGTTGCATTCCATAGTATAGTGTAATGTTTTTATCAAAATTTTACAAACATTCACACGTTTGTATGACAATCGTGCACCCTTGAATTTATCATAATTCATTGCATTCATACACGATACCTGTTGCACAAAAACATATATGTATATGAAATTTTTCCTATCACTTAGCCATATCTAGTGAGTTCTTTAAATATTGTAGAAATATTACTTTGTTGTTATAGACAAGGTCATTAGTTGGGATAGTGCTTCAACATATCATAATCCTGTCACTAAGCAAAACAATATAAAATCCTACTAAGATGAGAGAGGATGAAAGTTGCGACGACAATCTTAGGTATTTAGAGATATGGGTTTCATGACCTGCTTATCTTGCAAATAGTCGGTCTAGAAAGGTGTACTTTGGCAAAAGGACAAGAATTTCCCCTATAAATCCCAAAGTCACAAAAATTTAAACAAAATGTAACAAAAAAATATAGATTTCAAGTTCAAAATGTAAAGTGACATAGTGAATCAAAAGCACTATTAAAATCCTTTTCTCAAATAAAATGGTAATACATGGACTAACAATAATTTTTATCACTACATCTAAGCAAGTAAGAAGGGTGAGAACTTGAATCCCTGGATTATCCACATTTCGAAAGCCATAGAGTGATCCCCGATCATAGCAATGGGTTGGAAGAGTCCCGCATGCAATCGAAGGGGTAGTTCTATTGGGTGATACCCGAATGTAGCAATGGGTTGAAAGAGTCCCGCCTACATTTGGAGGGATAGCCCTAATCAATTTTCAAGATGAGCTAGCTCTAGGTACCTAGGATTGTCTAGCTGTATAAGTCTAATCAAAGCTAAAACAAGGATGGTATGATCGTATGAGGAACCTTATCTCACATATGGGTTAAAAGAGTCCCTACTGACATACGGGGTATGCTTATGATCTATCTAAAAATAATAATCACATGCACACACAGGGATAATGAATAGTTGGGTCTGTCATGGCAAAAGCCTTATCCAATATAAGCCTCGTACAGTTAGTATGTGATTTTTGGAGAAGTATACTAGGATGTTTGAGTCTCAAGGAAAACCCCAAAAAGTGCTCCAATAGCAAAAAAATACCAAATATCATTAGACTTCAAAGATATGAGTCATTTATTCATCAAAATACATTTTTACTAAGCACAATCAAATATATAGGATAGATACCACATAAATATCAGAAATAATGTTTAGACGGCCACTGACTAAATAGTGCAACAAAGAAGAAATATACAGAATGACATATTCATTCATTAGCATTATACCAATCCATTTCACTACATTTCATATATGGGTGAATAATTGATTAAGTTCTTGTAATGAGAATTATCAATTATTTTGTATGATTATTGTACATTCTATGGTGTCATATTTTAAAAATTGATGTACATAGTTTACATTCATTCCTTATGTTTTAAGTGATTAAGTCATATAGGTTCATTTCTATTAGATTATGATTATGTACATAATGCATTACCATACATTGCATAGCATATCATAAATTGCATAAAATATACGCATGCCCACAAAGAAAAAATAATATGCGTTAAAAATAAACATTGCATCCATCTACATACATCATATGTCACACATCTACTCATCTAGATCATTGCATATCACCATCCTAAAGTAGAATATCTATTTAGTGCATGACATCCATACATCACATCATATAAACATAGAATTTAAATAAGCATTGCATCCATGTGCATCAAATAAACATAAAATGAAAAATAATAAATAAACATGTACACATAATGAGCCATGAAATATCATATCATATATATGTGTGTCCAAATGAGTATATAGGGAGTACAAAATTCTTGTAGGCTACAATTGTGTAGATCCTTGACCTTACATGCAAAATAAGAACATCCAAACTATAGTCGATAGCTGCTATAACCCAGATCTAGGTTGCTCCCCCTATGCTGGAGCTTTCATCACCTCCCTCTGCACTATGCTCTAGAGCCTACTCTCCTGGCTGACCTAGCACCTACGATCGATCCTACTATGGATCCTGCCTACCTCCAAAGCCTAATGCACCTAGCACATGAGAAACTGGTAATTGCAGTAGGCTAGTCCTCTGACTAGATGCCCTTGATGTCCACCCTAGATCTCTAGTCCTGGCCTACGACCTCACTATGTGTGTACTAAAGGACCTGTGCATCCTCTCAGTCCTATGAGTCCTATGACTCGAGCTCACTGTCGACTGCCCTGAGGTCCTCGACCTAGTACACTAAGAATTTTATGCAAAAGGATCCTCAAGAACCTATAGCTCGTGCATCTCTATGTAGCCAACTAGTTGATCAACATGAGAAAGTCAGGTTGTGTGCATCTCATTGGTCCTCATGACCATACCATGTAGTCACATCACCTCAGCAATCGAATCCTATGTAGTTGTTATACCTACTATTGGTATCATAGGAGGCCCCATGATAGCCTGAGGAGGTGGTATAGCCTCCCTCATTGCTCGTGTGAGATCCTGCTATGCCTCTACTATAGTTTGCTATGTATATACTAAATCTAGGGTAGTCTATAGTCTCTACACCTGGGCCTCTACATCGATAGCTTGAGTCATGAGCTCCTATAATCGGCCTTGCGCCTTAGTAAGGCACCACTCCTTATCAGATACCTTCACCTCTAGAGTGGTGATGGTAGTATCTCTCTCATACTGAAAGCATACAATTTGACTTTGCAAGTCAGCAACCTACACCAGTAATTGTCCCTCTACGCTATTATGAGGGACATCACCCTCCTCTAGAGCGTCCTTCTCAGGGTCGATCTATGTAAGGTCTTCATTAGTGGCCTCTGTTCCCCAACCATCCCTAGTATGCTAGTGCACCCTGTGCCCATCAAGATCTGCCTCTACCTCTACCTCAGCTAACTCTCAACCTGAAGATGCTATCCCATGCCATTTAAATAGATACCACCACTCATCATAGTTGAGCATGGTCACAACTATCTCAAACCCTAAATCTTGGAAGTCATCATGTACATATCCTAACGATGGAGAAACTATCAATTGGGATCCCTCTCTAGAGCTAGGCATCTGTACCTTAGGGGCATATCTGGTAGGTCCTACACCAAGATGAACTATCATATGATACAAGATAAAAATTGATACTCTTGAACCTTTGGCTTATGCCAGATAATCCATCTATCTTGATGGGCCCATCATAGCCACTCGTACGCATCTGGCTATGCAGGGTAATCCATGTAGGGGTGCCAAATGATGTCCCCCAGTCCAAGTGTTGCAAAGATAATGATGTAATGCTCCATGTCCCCAGCATGAGCCCTATTATGGATACCATCCTCAGCACGAGGCCAGTAGGTGGTGTAACACTAATGATTGTCATCTAGATCAGTGATGCACAAAGGTAAATCAATAGGATGCTCAATTCGGATGTGCTACAACCTCTAGATCTATAGCAATAGTTTGAAGCTAATGCCCTTATGACTCCACTCCATAATTTGGTACAACTCCCTGTAGAGCTGGCATAATAAGGTGCTCCCCTAGGCTAGCAGCAGTGGCTCCTCCATCGAGCTTTGAAGCACCCTCTAAGCAAGGGCTAGCATATTCTAGGGAATCCTTATGCCCGAGGATTCTGGAAGGATAATCTGAATGATGAGATGCATAAAGAGGGCCTCTGGAATAGAGAATACATCATCCCAGTACCAGTCATTGATGTGCACCCCTCCATGGTCTGCATCATCCTATGTGATAGTGCTCTAATCACCAAATATGGCAGCAAAAAAACCAGCCTTTATTGTGTGGGTAGAGAAAACAACAACCTCACCATCAATGGGGATCCTAAAGATCCTGTAGACATCCTCCATGGTGATGGTCATCTCATCGAGAGGAAGGTGAAATGTGTTGGTCCATGCATTCCAGTGTCAAGCCAATGTAGTGATATAGGTCTGATCTACCCTAATGGTGGGTAGATCCATGACATAACTAAACTCGACAACTCAAAACCATGCTCGATCATCATCCGACAAGGCCTCATGGAGAGTCCTCATCAAGTCAGGCTCCCGTGCTCTAGAAGTTAACTTTTAAAAAGAAAAAAAAAACATAATGTAAGCTAAATCTAGCTAAGAAGAGCTAACAAAAACTAAAAATCTCTAAAAAAACCAAAAAAATAATAATAAAAAAAATAGCAATCGTAAATCGCAACTGCAACTTGCGATGCCCAATTTGTAAATTGGGAATCATAGCTGCAACTTGCAATCCCCAGTTTGGAAATTAGGGACCACAACTAAAACCTGTGGTTCCCAAATTGCCAACTAGGAACCGTAGCTACCAGCTATATTTTAGGAGTGGCACCCATTTCGGGTACCCTCCTAGACCACTGAAGCATAAAATTTAAATCCTAAGCTAACCTACACTAGTGGGGTTCATTATCGATAGTTTAATGGGGTTTAATTTTTGCATTTCTTAAGTGTGGTTCATTTTACTAATATTGAGTGCAAGGTCTTAGTTTTGAGTTACCTTACCCGTACCCTGCCCCTAGCTAGTCGATGGTTGATCAGGATCTACCATTAGGGAAGATGAGTGTAAATGTGGTCGAGTTTGACATCATTTCATATCATGGAATTGTTGGTTCATATTTCATACACACTCTATGAAGAATGCACATAAAATACTAATAACACTTTATGAGATAAATCCCACTCACTTTAGGATCTTGCTGGTTATCCAAGGTGTGAGTTACAAAGTTGGTTTGAATGGCTATTCACTCTTTTCTGCTTTTGGAATAGTTTTAAGTAGACTATCTGTTACTTACAATGGGTTTGACCTTAGTTCAATAATGTTTAGCGATGGTTATCTTTGTTGACAATCGGATTTACAATGAGTTCTTTGATATAGCTCTTTATGCTTTAGCAGATTAAATAAAAGATAAATTTGAAAGAAAAGAAAAATGGATCATTTAATAGTGGAACAGAGAGAGTAGGGTAGGGCAAAAAAGAGAATCTTATCTTAGTTGTAGAATCAAAACTACCAATTTCAGTTACACTATTTAGCTTCACAATAAAACCAATCAAAGAGAAAGGTGTCCAGCTTTCTAAGATTACCTTATACAAAGAGCATAATATGGAGATGACACAGATCTAAAAGAAAACAAAAAATAGAAGGGAATTCGATGTCAAATGGTATCTCTCACCAGCAGCCTAGCTCGTGCAGTGAGGATAGAGCAATTAGAATAGACCCAAACCTTAAATATTAAATTTTCCCTAGCATATAACAAACGAAATGAAGCCTAGTAGCATATTCAATCTTGATAACACAAATTTACAACTAAAATAAATAAACCTTAGCGAGACGAAAACAAAATAAGATGCAATTATCGCAATTCAAAAGAGATTAGGCTCCTGGCCACACTATCACTAAAAAATTATGTCACACCAACCCCAGGTACAGAACAAAGAATTCAAACAAGATTTGTAGGAAATTGCTAATATGTCTTTTATTCTAATTTTTCGCATCTGGACTTTACATTCAAAAGAAGTATATATAGATTCAGGATAGACCCTGATATTTTCAAAATATCTTCTTCCAAATATCTAAATATTATCATAAAAATCCCACCACCTTGGCTTTACAATATAAGGCATTTTTATATAGAGTTTCGATAAACCCTAATCACTCTAAAAATATTTGTGTGGATATTGCCATAAATGGAGAAGATAAGACTTGGTTTCATCCTCATCAAATGGACACCGCGTGTAAATGTATCTTTAGATTTTGATAATCCGTCAGAGCATCTCATTAATTCCTCTACAAAATCTGGATGAGTCACTGACTTCCTGAGCCTTCTATCTTTGCACAACCACCTTTGTCTGGTTTGAGTTGAAATTCTCTGCCCACCATTACTTTTGCTATAAATGGAGAAGATAAGACTTGGTTTCATCCTCATCAAATGGACACCACGTGTAAATATATCTTCATATTTTGGTAAGCCGTCAGATCATCTCATTAATTCCTTTGCAAAATTTGGATGAGTCACTGACTTCTCGGGCCTTCTATCCTTGCACAACCGCCTTTGTTTGGTTCGAGTTGAAATTTCTTTGCACACCATTAATTTTTCCATAAATTTTCCCAGCAAATGCATCCACTAGAAAATTCATTAAATTTTTTATTTGCAGCTAGATCTACAAAATCTGGACGAATCAGAAATTACCGGCATCTCTTATTTCCATCTGATGGTCTTTGCTTGATTTGTGCCGAAATTTAGGTTTGTCCATCTTTCTTGCCATTACTTCTGCCATAAATTTTCTGTCGGATTACTTTCTGCAAAAGAAAAGCAAAGATTAGAAATTTAATATTATTAATTTAATTAATTAATTTTTCTAAGGTTTTTTAATGTTTTTCATTTTAATTAATTAATTAATTTTTTCATTTAAATATTTCTAGGGTTTGGACTGTGTTGAAAAAATTCCACTTCCTTTGGATGGGTGATGAAAAATTTAAAGAATGGAAAAATTTTGCAAAATGAATATAAATCCAAAATGCCATATCAAGCAATTAGCCTTCGTAATAATTCAAAACTTTAATGGACTTTAAAATTTTTTAGGGTAAAATTAAATTTGAGCGAAAGTCCAACATGTAATGAGCATTAGGGTTTGATTTCCTTCTTCCAAGCTCATATTCTCATGAAATTAGAACATGTCGCAATATCATGACATTTTCCTCAAGTTACTTTTTCCTTTCTTGTGCCTTCACGAAAATGAGACAAGTCTGAAAATGGAACATGTCACGATATCACGACATTTCCCTCAATTCATTACTTCCAAGCTTGTGCCCTCGCAAAAATGAGACAAGTCCGAAAATGGAACATGTCGCGATATCATGAAATTTCCCTCAAGCTATTTCTTCCAAGCTTGTTCCCTTGCAAAAATGGAACATGTCGTGATATCGTGACATTTCCATCAATTCATTACTTCCAAGCTTGTGCCCTTGCGAAAATGGAACATGTCGCGATAATGGAACATGTCGCGATATCACGACATTTCTCTCAAGCTTTTCTTCCAAGCTTGTGCCCTCGCAAAAATGAGACAAGTCCAAAAATGGAACATGTCATGCTATCGAAACATGTCGCGATATCACAACATTTATCTCAAGATTTTCTTCCAAGCTTGTGCCCTCGCAAAAATGAGACAAGTCCGAAAATGGAACATGTCGCGATATCGCGACATTTCCCTCAAGATTTTCTTCCAAGCTTGTGCCCTCGTGAAAATGAGACAAGTCTGAAAATGGAACATGTCACGATATCGTGACATTTCCCTCAAGATTTTCTTCCAAGCTTGTGCCCTTGCGAAAATGAGACAAGTCCAAAAATGGAAAATGTCGCGCTATCGCGACATTTCCCTCAAGTTTTTCTTCCAAGCTTTGCAAATTCTCCAAAAATTGCAGGTTGACTCCAGTGACTTTGTTCATCTGTATTTTGCATTTTTACATATTGGTGAAGGATCTTCCTTACTCAGAAATGATTTTAACATTTGAAAAATGAATTTTAAATTGCTCGAGAATGGTCAGCTTCACATGGTGTAGAAAAATGATGAAAATTCAAAGTACCCAAAATTTGATGAAACTTTACAAGCATCTAAATAAGCCCAAAGGGTATCCAAATATGTAAACGAAACTTTAAAATTCATCACGGATTAAGAGAAAATGCATTTAGAAGTTTGCTGGCCAGAAATAGAAACTGCTATTGAAAATTAAAATCTCTGAAATGATTAATATGAGTTAATACATTTAACATGCAAAATTTCAGAAATTTTAAATTGAAATCAATGCCATATGCAATCCTACTTGGACACTTTAATGTAGGTGAAATTTGAAAAGGATGCAAGCAAAATTTGGAATTAAAACCCGAAAAACTCAAAAGGGTCCCTACGGAAAAGTGAAAATTAAATATTTTCAAAGGATGGAATTTCATTTTTTTAGTGGGGGTGTGTTACTTCTCACAAATGGTGATATATGCGGGGAAAATAGTAGCACTATTTAGAATCCATAACTGTAGTTTCAAAATAGTTTAGACTATGTACCATGCTTTGCCACAAATATTTTCTAAAATGACTTAACTACTATCTTCTAGCTGTTAAAATTTCCCAAGGACATACTAGGTTGAACCACTTAAGGAAGATTTTGATGTGTGAGTATAAGTGTATAAAACTTCCTTCAAGGATGATCGGGGCTTCGAATGCTTACTATGAATTGATCAGCTATTTAGATTGTGCAGGGGAAACCGAGTAGGGCTCTATTTACTAGTTTAGCCTTTTACAGACTCGACAGAGTTACTCTTTATATTTTCAAGACCTTGATTCACAATTATGAGGTGGCACCTATAGCTTGGTGAAAAAACATTTGAGATGTATCCTTTGGGAGCCTTGGCTATCTCTTTCTATCACATAACCTTTTCTCTTTTTTTTTTCTTCTTTGCAGAAAAGAGTGCCAGTTTCATGTTGGCTTGCCCAACTTTCACCTTCTCTCTCATTTTTTGAAAGATACCGATATCTGGAAAGCCTTGCTAGATTTTTTTTTTTATATTTCATTGATCGAGCAATTATTGACTAACCACTTCAGCCTGGGTACTAATAGCTTCCTTGGACACTTAAAATAATTTTATGAATCGGATTCCCCTCTCATGACCAAATTTTCTTGGATTCCCTGAGAGTTCTTCAGACAAACAGTATAGTAGTTTATTTATAATCAAAATAGTTGTGGCGAGCAAGATACAAAATCCAATTATATTTCTACTATTGTTCTAAATAACAAGCAGTTCTACTTTTTAGTTTTAGCAAACTATATCTTAACAAAAAAAAAAAAAAAATGAAAACACACTACTTCAACCTTTATGACGCCAATTTTAAATGTTGATTTGTGTTTTTTTGTTTAGGCAAGAACTCAAACAAACAGGATTTAAAAGCTAAAGAGGAGGAAAAAAAATGCCACCAGTTAAAGATAAATTTGCACAAACTTCAAAAGATAAAACACAATACTTCAAAATTTAAATAAACTAAAATAAAAACACACTACTTCAAACTTTATTTACAATATATACATATGCACAAAGCCTTTGTGATTACTCAAATGATGTAGTGGATGGAACATATGAGAAATAATGCTTCAGATATTGACCATTGACAAGAAGGTTCAAAAAATTACCTTCCATGTCCTGTAGACGAAATGCATTATTACCTAGGATTTCGGCAATCTGGTATGGCCCTATCCATAGAGGTTGCAACTTGGTGTGTTTACCTTTATTTTCATGGGATTTGTCCCATAGAAGCACCAAGTCTGTAATTTTGAAGGCCTTCACTCTGGATCTTTTGTCAAATCAACACTTGAATGTCTCTTGGTGTTGACTAAAATGCTCCAAGGCTTGAAGTCATTCATCCTAAAAATTAATTAAGTCCAACACACGAGCTTCCGCATCTACATGATCGTCAAAGTAATCTAAAGCAAATTGATAAGTAGGCAATTTTAAAGAGATAGGAATGATGGGCTGAGTACCATACAACAAAGCAAATGGGGAAGTCTTAAGAGCTTCTTTATGTCTTATCCTATCAGCCCAAAGTGCATACTTCAATAGTGTGTGCCATTGTATGGGTTTGTCTACAGCAGACTTCTTGATGGCATTCATCAAATTCTTATTTTTGGACTCAGCTAGTCCATTACCTTGGGGATAATAGTTGGATGAAAATTTGATGACTATCCCCTTATGGTATGCCCACTCTACAAATTCTAATGGCTGAAAAGCTGGTCCATTTTCGTACACCAAATTCAAAGGAATTCCAAACCTGGTTATGATATTTGATTCTAAAAATCTGATCACCTCATGGGTTGTACTCCTCATGGTGGTTGTTGCTTCAAACCATCTTGTATAATAATTAATGGCTATTAAAACAGACTTGTGCCCTACTGATGAATTCAGGTTTATCACACCTACAAAGTCAAGTCCCCGTTGCATAAAAGGTTTTTCTATTATAATAGGTTGTAATGGTAGAGCTCAATTAGCCTGCTTGGATGCAAAAATATGACACTGGTGGCAAGTTATCACCTGCTAATGTGCATATTTAAACAATGTAGGCTAGTAATAGCCTACTCTCAATATCTTGTGTTGAAAAGGATTGAAAATCCAACTAAGTGTTCTATTATTTACAATTCAATATATAGGCACTAATGGCCCAAAATACATAACCAACCCATTAAATCATGGATTTGATTCAATATGCTTAACCATAAGCTACAAAAGTGCAAAGTAGAATGCACGTAAACTTCTAAGTTAAGAGAAAGGAATATTGCTAACTAGAATATCCATTTTAGCTATCTTGAAGTACACACTTCCTACTTTGAGTTCACACTTACTAACTAACACTCTAAATGACAACTAGAAGATAACTAGTGCTCACAAGTGCATGTGAGAAGGAGACTCACTTACAATTATTAATTTGCTAGAAATAAACTATGCAAACCTAGCTAGGAACTACTAGAGGGGTCATATGAAAGATTAAACATCAATTCTCATCATGCCTCCCCACAATAGAAGCATTGGACTCCAATGCTTTTAGAAGAATAGGAAAGTCACGGGACATCTGATGAAAAGAAATCCAATGAGCCTGATGCGACAACTGTCCTCGTCGAGCCACAAGATATGAGGTGGTAGACCCCTGGTGAGTCTATTGAGTCTTCATGTCATAGATCTGATCTGCATTCAATGGTAACTAAGCTTCTGGAACCATGTCCATAGGATGACTGATAGCTGGAGCAGTCTCCAATGTAGAGTCAAAGTACAACTTCAAGAGATCTACATTGACGACGTCATGAATTCCCAAGTGTGTAGGAAGATCAAGGAAGAAAGCATTCTTGGACACCTGCTAAAGAATAGTATAAGGCCCATAGTGAATTGGTTTGATTTTGCTATGAGTCTTATCAGTGAAACGCCGCTTGTCAAGATGCAACCAAACTTTGTCACCAACCTAAAATGGATGAGGAATTCGATGTCGATCCATGGCCTTTTTCTGCTGCTGTTGTGTCTTTTGCAAAATCTCAACCACATTTGATTGAAGATTGTGCAAGTGTTGAACAAATGAGTGTGCCTTGTCTTGCTCCTTCTGAAGATGTGAAGTGACAGGAGAAGGCAAAGACAAAGGTAACTCATAAGGTGCCAAGGGCTGAAATCCCATACAAACTTCAAAGGGTGAATGACCTGTAGAAGAATGTAGGGCCCTATTATAGGCATGTTCAATATGAGTGAGACTCAAGTCCCACTTTTTTGGTGAAGCGTGATGATAGATTCGTAAACTTTGCACAAGTGTACGGTTTACCACTTCAATCTACCCATCAAACTACGGATGATAGGCGATGGAAAAGTTAAGGGAAACTCCCAAAATCTTCCACAAAGAATGCCAAAAGTGACCCACAAAGCATGAATCATGATCCGAGATAATGCTGGTAGGTAGACCAAAGGAACGCCAAATCTTTGTCAAAGAAAAATTGGGCTAAGTCCGATGCGAGAACTTGTCTTGCGGCATGGAATAAACTTAGCCATTTTTCTGAATTTGTCAACCACCACGAACACACAATCATGTTGGTGCACTGTCATAGGAAAACCACTAACCAAATCCATGGAAATGCTTTCCCAAGGATGGGAAGGAATGGGCAAAGGCATGCCTAAGCCAAACTTCCTATTAGCTGGTTTTGAGCGACAACAAATTGCACACTGTTTGAGAAATCTCAATACATCCCTCTGCATTTTAGGCCAATAGAAAAATCGTTGCAAATGATGAAGTGTTTTATGCTTCCCAAAGTGACCACCATAAAGTGTAGAATGAGCTTCCTTAAGAAGTGACACTCTAGGCTCACAAGGAACACAAACCTTGTCCAATTTGTAAAGAAGTCCTTCTTTGATGTAGAAATCTTGGAAAGGATGCAAATTGGAAGAAGAAGGCTTACTCACTTGCTCAAATATTTTTCCAAAATCAGGATCCTGAGAATACTGATTAGGCCAAGTCTGAAATCCCAAGTGCGAAGTGGACATAACTGTTAAGGCAAGAGCAGTTGGAGGCCTACTCAAACAATCAACAACAGTATTACTCTTCCCCTTTTTGTACTTGATCACCAAGTGAAATTGTTGGAGGTAAGAGGCCCACTTCATATGTCTTGATTCTTCAATTTTACTTTGAGATTGTAAAAACTTGAGAGGCATATGATCAGTGTGTACTACTGTATATTTTCCCAAAAGATAGTGTCTCCAATACTTAATAGCTTGAACTAAAGCATACAACTCCTTGTCATATGTAGAATAGTTCAACTTAGCAGCAGAAAAATTTTCTGAATGATAAGCAACTGGATGACCATTCTATTTGAGCACAACTCCTAAGGCAACTTTAGAGGCATCCGTTTCAATCTCAAAAGGTTGAGAGAGGTTGGGTAAAGTTAACATAGGTGCTGTACAAAGTTTCTTTTTGAGTTTCTCAAAGGCAACTTCTTGGCTTTTCTCCCAATGAAATGGAGTTTTGGACTTAGTGAGATAATGCAATGGAGCTACAAGGGTGGAATATTGAGGAATGAACTTGCAATAAAAATTCGCAAGTCCTAGGAAACTCCTTAACTCAGTGAGAGTTGTAGGAGGGGACCACTTAAGTAAAACATCAACTTTTATGGGATCTACCTGAATTCCACTCTCACTAATCACATAGCCAAGGTAAGAAACTAAAGTATTGCCAAAAGAACACTTGGAAGAATTGGCATATAATTGATTCTTCGCAAGAAGATCAAGGGTTTGCTGGATATGCCTAAGGTGTTCCTCCCAAGTTTTTGAGAAAATCAATATATCATCAAGATATATTATGACAAATTTGTCAAGTACATCATGAAATACATCATTCATCAACCTCATGAAGGTTGCAGGAGCATTAGTAAGACCGAAGGGCATGACTAACCATTCAAAGAGACCCATCTTCGTCTTAAAAGTTGTCTTCCATGTATCCTTAGCTTGGATACGCACTTGATGATATCCACTCTTGAGATCTATTTTTGAAAAGAACTTAGCTCCTTGAAGCTGATCTAACAAATCATCAATGCGGGGTAAGGGATATCTATTCTTCACATAAATTCTATTCAAAGCATGAAAATCAATGCATAATCTCCAAGTGCCATCTTTTTTAAGAACTAACAAAATAGGTGAGGCACAAGCAGAAGTACTTTCCTTAATGAAACCCTTAGACAACAAATCTTCTATTTGCCTTTTTATTTCTTCATTTTGCAAAATAGATTGTCTATACATGGGAGCATTAGGAAGAGAAGAACCAGGAATTATTTCAATGCTATGATTAATTGTGCGAATTGGAGGAAGAGACTTTGGCTCCTGAAATATGTGTGAATAACTTTGCAATATTTTATCCATTGAAGAGTGTTGCTTTGTAATGGATGTAGATGTAGAAGTGTTTTGAGAGCGAATGAAAATTAGAGCAACATCACCACCTTTCTTAATTACCCTTTTCGTTTGCTTGGACCTTAGAATGATGTTAGGAGTGTTGGTGCTTTTAATGAGAAAGACCTTACCATATTTTTGAAGTGTGTAGGTTCTTTTGAAAGCATCATAAATAGATCTCCTATCATATTGAAAAGGTTGTCCAAGCAAAATCCCACAACAATCCATAGGAGTCACATCACAAGTGACTTGATCTATGAAATGTGGGCCAAGTGCAAATTTTAATGTGCAAGTGTGAGTGATTTCTGAGCCTCTTCCACTATCCTTCCAACCCAAAGAATAAGGTTGAGGATGAGGCTCCATAGGTAACTTCAAACGCTCGACAATGGACCTCGCAATTAGATTTTTTGCGAGCCATTATCCACTATACAATCTGTTGCAAAATTATGAAGCAAATGGGCTCGAGTGATGAACAAAGCATCACGAGCCCCTTCTGATGAACTTACATTTACCAAGGTAACTTCATTAAGCTTACCTCGTAATTCCGTATATACTCTACTCTCTCCTACAGACTCAAGGGGACCCTTGGAAGCATCCTCCTCTTGAGTAGTAATTACTAAACTCTTCTTTTTAAGCTTAAAGCAATCAGCTTTTTCATGCCCTTTCTTCTTACAATAATTGCAAAATTTCTTAGAAGAAGAAGAAGAAGATTTAGAAGAAGAAGAAGAAGGAGTAGAAGTAGAAGGGGAAGGAGAATAAGGAGATGGAGAAGACAAATTCTTCTTTTGTGAGAAAGAATTATTCCCTTTTGATGAGTTTGCAACCACTTGAGTAACAGGTGTGCGGAATTCCTGTGATTGCGCCTTAAACTTGTCCTCCGTAAGTCGTGCCCTGGTTGAAAACTGAATCCAACGTTTCCATAGAAACAAACATTAGTTCCCTGTACAAATGCTCCAACAAGCCACTTTGAAATTTGAGAATCAAACCTGGAACATCATCCTCCACATTTACAAGTATTCTAAACCTATTAAACTAGAAAATATATTCTTGTACAGACATATTAGTACCTTGTCGAAAATGAAACCATTTAATAACCAATTCTCTAGAATAATTTGAAGGATAGAAATTGGTCTTAAGACATTGTACAAGCTCATCCCATGTAGTGAGTACATCCTATCCTCTTTTTCGTTCAACAAGTACTTTGGCTAAGCCAAAAAGTTTTAGCTTAGCATAAGGCACTATATCATCTTCTAAAAGTTGAGAGTAAGAAAACCAAGAACTCATGTCAAGAATCCAACTATTCAAGACATCAAGGTTCTTGGATCCATCATACAATGGAACTTCACAATGAACTCTCAGACGAGAATCATGTGCAGAAGTTGAAGCATTATGCAAAGAAATGTCATTTACCTTCATGGCAAGATTGCCAAGGACTTCTGCCATGGTAGTGTCATTAGCTTTATCTGCCAAAGCATTTACAACATGGGCCAATTATGCCACTTGGGCAGCCAAGTCAGAAGCCATGTGTTCTCGGGTATAAGCCAGGAGTAAAAATGAGAAAGCACTAATCAAGGAAAGAAAATGGAACTTTTTCCTTGTTACAATGGAGTGCTTCTAAATTTGAAAATTTTACTCCTAAGGCTGAAAATTTTGAAATTTTTAAACTAATCTAAGGTGCAATTTAGCATTTATTAATTTAAAAATAACTTAATTAAAAATTAAATTTCATTTAATCAAAGATTAATGAATTTTAATCAAGCTATTAAAAAATTAAATTAATAAACACCAAATTTAACATGCTACCTTAAATAGTAAAAAAAATTAAAAATTACAATAATTTTACCCTTCAAAATGACTTATAGTGCACTCCCACTTAATTTCAGTGCATGAAATTCTGCTGCTACTGTGGCACACTTCCCGAGGAAAACTGCATAGAAACTCCTGTTGCACGCTTCCCGAGCAGATAAAATCCAACAACAAACTTCAATTACAAGGCAGAATAAAAATCATGCAAAATTTCTAATTAAGTGGCACCAAATTTTGTGCACTTATTTTTGTGCACCCAAATTCCTATGCACAAACTTTCATGCACAAGCTTTGTGCACAAAATAGGGCTCCAAGCCCGTAGCTACCCCTGGCCAAGTTGCTGTTGACCCAGGCACTGCCGGTCGTAGGCTCGACAGACGTCTGACAAACACTGCCATTGCGGCATTATGGATAGCAGGCCGTGTAGCCACTTGACAAGCTTGTCTGGCGCTGTGGCACAGGAAGCCAAGCTTGTAGACGCCTGACAATGCTATCGGGCGCTACAACGGTTGAGCCTGCCGCACCGGAGTCGCAGCCTGACAAACTATCAGGCTGACAAGATGATGGACAGTGCAAGCTACCGTCGGCTTGGCCCCGAGTGCTACGCTATCGATGGACAACGATGGTCACGGCAATAGCGCTTGGCAATGTCAGGCTGGCAGTAGACTCAAATCTACTGTCAGACCTGACAACACGTCAGGCGATAGCCACGATCGTTGTCCTGCAGACAGCGATTGCCGTCGGTTGCTGCCCGATGACAGTCGATCGGCAGGCTATGGCGGATAGGCATCGTGGGCTGCCGAAAGCCACCGTGGCCTGGCCAGGCTGTCGAATGCATTCGAACCTGCTGCAAAGGCTTCGGCTGCGTAAAAAAAATACAATAATTTTTTTTTTTTTTACAATTGCAGCAACGTAAATATATTAATAAAATAATATATTAACAAAAATTAAAGCTTTTCTAACACAAATTAAAAAAATTTAAAAATTAACCAGGGGGGTTAATTCTAAAATTTGAAAAGCTTAAATTGCAAAAATGCCAGCAACCAGCTCCCACCAGTAGCTCTCCTTTCAAGATCCGGTCGACACACGACCAACATTTGAAAGGCAACCAGATCTAAGTCGACACACGACCTAGCTTTGATGTCCTCCTGGAGCTCTTCAGTACTCGAAAATGGGGGGGCAGTAGGGTCAAATGGCTCCCTAATCCTAATTGGACCGTAGCTACGATCCAATCCCTTCCAAGGATCACAATACGAAGAACTCTGGGGCAAAATTTTCCTATACCTCTTGAGCATAAGCAAAAAGTTGGAACGAGGAGTTTGTCGGCGAAGGAACTTCCTTCTTCGAATGGTTTTCAAGCTCCCCTTGGGCTTAAACCGAGTCCTCAATGAGAAAATATTTCTCATAATAAAACTATCTCCTATCCTCTCACCTCACAAGCCCTAGTGCAAACATGAACTAGGCTCTGATACCAATGAAAAGGATTGAAAATCCAACTAAGTGTTCTATTATTTACAATTCAATATATAGGCACTAATGGCCCAAAATACATAACCAACCCATTAAATCATGGATTTGATTCAATATGCTTAACCATAAGCTACAAAAGTGCAAAGGAGAATGCACGTAAACTTCTAAGTTAAGAGAAAGGAATATTGCTAACTAGAAGATCCATTTTAGCTATCTTGAAGTACACACTTCCTACTTTGAGTTCACACTTACTAACTAACACTCTAAATGACAACTAGAAGATAACTAGTGCCCACAAGTGCATGTGAGAAGGAGACTCACTTACAATTATTAATTTGCTAGAAATAAACTATGCAAACCTAGCTAGGAACTACTAGAGGGGTCATATGAAAGATTAAACATCAATCCTCATCATGTGTGCAGTAGCAGAACCTGAGTAATGCCATGTTCCTAACTTCTCATGAAAACTAGACATCACATCATTCACTTCATTTTGAGAAATGCATCTTAAGAGTATGCCATCATAGTTTTCTCTATACAAGTTGCCTCCTTTGAGTAGAAAATGAGTAGATTCAGCTTCAGTGCTCTTCTTTGAGTTCTATTTAGGTGAGGTGGATAAATTCCAAACCTCAGCATATGAATGACATCTCCATACCAATCATCTAATCCAAAATCTAGCTGATTAATTTCTCCCTCCATAAGTATTTCAGCAATATTTCAAGACAAACCAAGTTCTCTGATTAATTTTGCAGGCTGGATTTCTAAGTCATACTCCTACAGTCTCATGGCCCAATTACCTCTTAGCTCACCCAATTCATCTTGGATTAATAACTATTTGACATCTGGATCAGGAACTATAGCATGGAATTTTCTTCTCAATATATAATGTCTGAATTGCTTGACTGCTCTCACTAAGGCATAGGCTTTCTTATCCAAGCGAGAGTATTTTAGCTCAACACCATTTAAGTTGGTACTTTTGAAGGTAATCGTGTGCTCCCATGTTTCTCTTCGTTGGGTTAAAACTGCTGCAAGTGTATGTTCATAAGCAAAAGTGTACAGGTAAAAATCTGCATTGAAATCTGGGCTCACCAGCACTGGAGCTTGTTTGATGGTAGATTTTATCTCTTGGAATGCTGCTTTGGCTTCCATTGTCTAGGAAATCTTAGAAGTTTCCTTCAGCATGTCATTTAGCATTTTGACTATTTCCATAAATCTAGAGATGAATTTTTTGATAAAATTAATTTTCCCAAAAAATGATCTTAACTCTTTCTTAGAGTTAGGAAAGGGTATCCTCGATATGGCTTCAACTCTCTCAGGATCCATGGAAATGTCATCTTTGGTGATTAAGTTTCCAAGGAATTTTTCTTTAGTTACATCAAAAACACACTTCTTTGGGTTTAAAGAAATTCCAAATTCTTCGCATTTGTTGAAGACAGATTCCAAATGCTTCACATGGTCAAACTGAAATTTAGAAAAAATTGTCAAGTCATCCATGTAGACAATGATGCACTTACCCATTAGACCTTTGAAGGCATGATCCATTGCACACTGAAAGGTAGCTCTGGCATTTATCGATCCAAATGACATTATCTTGTAGGCGAAGGTTCCCCACTTGGTCGTGAAGGTATTTTTCATCTTGTCTTCCTTTTCAACTAGTATCTGGTTATGCCCCAAAAATCCATCTAAGAAAGACATCATTTCTGAACCATTCACAATATGTAGCACATCATACATGGAAGGCAAAGGATAATTATCCTTTTTAGAATCCTTGTTCAAGTTTCTAAAATCCATGCACAAGCAAATTTCCCCATTCTTCTTTCTAACTGGCACTAAATTTGCTACCCAAGTAGAATGTCTAATGGGAAAAATAATGGCAGTACTCAATAATTTATCCACCTCCTTCTTGATGAGGGGTTCCAACAAAGCGTTTACATGCCTTTGTTTCTATTGAAAGGGTTTGCAAAACTCCTTTAAGGGTATTATATGGGTGTAGACTTTTGGATCAAAAACCATTAGGTTTTTATAAGACCAGGCCATAACATCCTTGGACCTATGAAGGAATTCAATCATATTTTTTTAATTTCAGGATCACAAGCTTTAGCTAACTTAAGGTGTCTGGGATCCTCTTCAGTCCTGACATTTAGTTTCTCAGTCTCACTGCCTGCTACACTTATAGAATTTCCAAAACTTACTCTTTGTTTAATTCGGTCACCATCAAACAGTCGCTCGAGTTCTACCATTCCCTTTGGAATTCTATTATCTTTCAACCTCATTATCCATTTTTCATCATCAAAATTTTCTAGCATAGTATCCCTTTGACCATCATCAATTATAGTATTTTCAAATGCATTGGTATTCTGTAAAAAGTTTATAATCTACTGGTCATCAGAAAAGACTTGAAAATTATCTATGTTATCTGGAACCGAAGGACAAGGGATTAATTCGATTGAAAATTTCTTCCATTTGAACTCCTCCAATGGCTTCAGATTTGTGGTTGATGAAGCTAAAACATCTGTAACTGAATTATCTTTTCTAGGAATGTGCACCAAATTAAAAGCATCAAAATCCTCCATGAGATCCCACACTCAATATTTATATCGTTTCAGGTAAGATGCATTGCATTGAAATTTACCTCTAACCTGATTGGCCACCAACTCTGAATCTATAAAAACCTAGATATTTTTTACACCTTTATCTAAAGCAAATTTCAATCCCAGCACTAGTGCTTCATACTCTACCAAATTATTTGTGCAAGGAAACTGTAAGAGATAAGACAAAATATGTCTGATTTTTAGGTCCTTTAAGAATTGCCCCTGTACCAGAACCTTGCTTAGACTTATCTCCATCAACATGAAGCATCCATAATTCATTATCATGATCAAGATGAGCTTTAATAGGCTTCTCTTTTTATGCAGTTGTCAAATTATAAACCTCGATATCTACATCAGCAAGATTAACAGTCTCATTCTTGGCATTATACTTAGTGATCATGTGTTTATATATGGGTTCTCTTTCAATCCCTAAATGATTTGCAACACCTTTCCAGGGCAACCACATATGTGAAAAATTAGTCACCAAGTACCCATTTAAAGACTTTGACCAATCTCTGCTCAGAAGCATTCTGTATCCCATAAGAATATCTACCACCTAAATGTCAATTTTGTGTTGTGCTCTAGGCTCAAATGCTAGCTGGATGTGTATACTTTGAAGTTCACCTACCACATTAACCTCAATTTTATCCAATTGGATGACTCTTCTCTCAAAATTCATAGGGGTTAAACCCAACTGTTGACATATGGCTAGAGGCATGACATTGGCTGAAGCACCAGAATCCACCAGACAGTTGTGTAAATTTTTTCCAAATATATGGACAGTTAGTAGGAAAGGCAAAACTTTAGTCCTTTATTTATACATGGCCATATTTGCATTTGTTATCTTCTTCCCCTTTTCTAGATGTTTGGCAGTAGGCTTAGAGTATGTCTTAATCAAATTATCCCTTTGTTTAGTAATTTGAGCCAACTCATGAAGAGTGATGTTAGCCTTGATCTTCTTCATATCCTCCACTATATTGTATCCCTTATTGAGTGGAGCAACAAATCCATATGGTACTCTTGAATCTCCTCCCTTGGGTGGAGGTTGGTTATTATTTGGAGATGGATCTGGAGGAAAATTATGGGAGTTGTCTGGAGGTGTAGACGTAGTATTAGGCTCTAGATTTTTGTTCCTAACATTGTAGTTGTCCCTTCTATACTGTTGAAAAGATTGCACTTCATCCATAGGTATCTCCAAAACATTCTCTGACTCATCTAAAAAAGTGAATGAATCTAACACCATAGCTGCACTATGTTTGGATGAACTTGGACCATCAACATTTCTTTGATTTTCAAGAAAAACCAACTCACTAGATAGAGCTTCAAAGGCATTGTAGAACTCCAAACAATCAAATTCCTCGTGCTGAGATGTTCCATGTATCCTGCACCAGTTGGGCAAATCCAAGTCACAAATATTCACTTCATGCCCCTTACCTTTATAATCCTTGTTGGGTTCATATGGTGGTCTAGTGAAACTATTTTGTTGATAAGAAAACCTATTTAAGTTTTCCCCGGTGGACACTTGCCTTTTGAAACTCAAAAAGTCATTTGCCAACTTTTGGACCATCTTTGAGACTTCCTCAACTCTTATTTTATTAGATTCTTTCTTTGTATTCTATACATGTTCAACATGTGTTACAACCAATGGATTTCCTATCGGTGGAGTTTGGCATGCTGGCAACATCATTTGATGTGGGATGGGATTAAAAACAAGGGTATTTTGTGTACCAAAGGGAATTTGAGGAGAATTCAAAGGTTGAGGTCCCAATTGTCTTTCAAGAACCAAAGCTTCTTTATAAGCCTATGTTAGATTAGTAATATTGGCATATCTCTTCAGGACAACAGAGGTCACTGGATCTAGGGAATTCCTAAAAATTTCCAATGCTAGATCTGTAGTTGGCAAATAATGATCCGTCAATATACCATAAGCCTTTTGAAACCTAACGTTAAAAGATCTGACAGTCTCATTGATTTCTCTCTTAATGTTGGAAAACTATTGATATAACACACTGGGGTCAATTACTTCACCAAATTGTGATACAAAAACTTTCTCTAGGTCATTCCAACTAGTAATAGAGTCATTAGTAAGATTCAAAAACCAGTCGTATGCTCCCTCCTGGAGAGTGAATGGGAATAACCTACAAGCCACATCTTCATGCTACACATTCAAAAACTTTAGAGCATTTTTAAATGCCACTATGTGTTCTTCTATTGTTTTGATTCCATCATGTTTATAGGTAGGAAGATACTTCTCAGGATTTCTGGTAAATCATGCACTGCACCAGGGATATTCAAAGCAGTGGAACCCAACCAGTTTGCCATCACTACCTGATTAATGATAATATTTGGAGTTGCAATTGGAGGAACTACAAGTGGTGATAAAACTATGTTGGACAAAGACTTGGCCCTTATAAGGCTACTTCTCCTTGGGGTTTCCAACTTAGTCACAAGGAGCTCTCCAGCTCAAGAGTGGGACCTCGTTACTCTGTAGGTAGAATCCAGCTTTTCACAAGCAACTTAAAATCCTTAACAAATACTAAACGAAGTTCGTTCAGCCCTCCTTCTAGTGCCAATTTTAAATGTTGGTTCATATTTCATACACACTCTATGAAGAATGCACATAAAATACCAATAACACTTTACGAGATAAATCCCACTCACTTTAGGATCTTGCTGGTTATCCAAGGTGTGAGTTATAGAGTTGGGTCGAATGGCTATTCACTCTTTTTCGCTTCTGAAATAGTTTCAAGTAGATTATATGTTACCTTACAATGGGTTCGACCTTAGTTCAATAATTTTTAGTGATGGTTATCTTTGTTGACAATCGAATTTACAATGAGTTCTTTGATATAGCTCTTTATGCTTTAGTAGATTAAATAAAAGACAAATTTGAAAGAAAATAAAAATGGATCATTTAACGATGGAACAGAGAGAGTAGGGTAGGGCATAAAAGAGAAGCTTATCTAACTTAGTTGTAGAATCAAAACTACCAATTTCAGTTACACTATTTAGCTTCACAATAAAACCAATCAAAGAGGAAGGTGTCCAACTTTCTAAGATCACCTTCTACTAAGAGCATAAGACAGAGATGACACAGATCTAAAAGAAAACCAAAAATAGAAGGGAAGTCGGTGTCAACTGGTATCTCTCACCAGTAGCCTAGCTTGTGCAGTGAGGATAGAGAAATTAGAACAGACCCAAACCTTAAATCTTTAATTTTCCCTAGCCTATAACAAATATAATGAAGCCTAGTAGCATATTCAATCTTGATAACATATATTTACAACTAAAATAAATAAACCTTAGCGAGACGAAAACAAAAGAAAATGCACTTATCGCAATCCGAAAGAGATTAGGCTCCTGGCCATGCTATCATAGAAAAATTATGTCACACCAACCCCAGGTACAAAACAAAGCATTCAAACAAGATTTGCAGGAAATTGCTAAAATGTATTTTATTCTAAGTTTTTGCATCCGGAATTTACATTCAAAAGAAGTATATATAGACTCAAGACAGACCCTGATCTTTTCAAAATATCTTCTTCCAAATATCTAAATCTTATCATAAAAATCTGACCACCCTGGCTTTACAATATAAGACATTTTTATATAGAGTTTCGATAAACCCTAATCACTCTGAAAATCTTTGTGTGGATCTTTCCATAAATGGAGAAGATAAGACTTGGTTTCATCCTCATCAAATGGACACCGTGTGTAAATGTATCTTCATATTTTGATAATTCGTCAAAGCATCTCATTAATTCCTCTACAAAATTAGGATGATTCACTAACTTCTTGGGCCTTCTATCCTCGCACAACCACCTTTGTCTGGTTTGAGTTGAAATTCTTTGCCCACCATTACTTTTGCCATAAATGGAGAAGATAAGACTTGGTTTCATCCTCATCAAATGGACACCACATGTAAATGTATCTTCATCTTTCGGTAAGCCGTCAAAGAATCTCATTAATTCCTTTGCAAAATTTTTATGAGTCACTAACTTCTCGGGCCTTCTATCCTTGCACAACCGCATTTGTTTGGTTTGAGTTGAAATTTCTCTACACACCATTACTTTTGCCATAAATTTTCCCGAAAAATGCATCCACTGACAAATTCCTTAAAGTTTTTATTTGCATCCAGATCTGCAAAATCTGGACAGATAAAAAATTCTCGGAATTTCCTATATCCATATGATGGTCTTCGCTTGATTTGTGCCAAAATTTAGGTTTGTCCGTCTTTCTCGCCATTACTTCTGCCATAAATTTTCTGTCGGATCACTTTCTGCAAAAGAAAAGCAAAGATTAGAACTTTAATGTTATTAATTTAATTAATTAATTTTTCTAAGGTTTTTTAATGTTTTTCATTTTAATTAATTAATTAATTTAATTAATTAATTTTTTCATTTAAATATTTCTAGGGTTTGGACTGTGTTGAAAATCTTCCACTTCCTTTGGATGGGTGATGAAAAATTTAAAGAATGGCCAAATTTTGTAAAATGAATATAAATCCAAAATGCCATATCAAGCAATTAGCCTTCGTAATAATTTAAAAATTTAATGGACTTTAAAAAATTTTAGGGCAAAATTAAATTTGAGTGAAATTTCGACATGTAATGAGCATTAGGGTTTGATTTCCTTCTTCCAAGCTCATATTCTCATGAAATTAAAACATGTCGCGATATCACGACATTTTCCTCAAGTTACTTTTTCCTTGCTTGTGCCTTCACGAAAATGAGACAAGTCTGAAAATGGAACATGTCACGATATCATGACATTTCCATCAATTCATTACTTCCAAGCTTGTGCCCTCACAAAAATGAGACAAGTCCAAAAATGGAACATGTCGCGATATCGCGACATTTCCCTCAAGCTATTTCTTCCACGATATCATGACATTTCCCTCAATTCATTACTTCCAAGCTTGTGCCCTCACGCAAATAAGACAAGTCCAAAAATGGAACATGTCGCGATATCGCGACATTTCCCTCAAGCTATTTCTTCCAAGATTGTGCCCTTGCAAAAATAGAACATATCGTGATATCGCAACATTTCCATCAATTCTTACTTCCAAGCTTGTGCCCTCGCAAAAATGGAGCATGTTGCGATGATGGAACATGTCGCGATATCGCAACATTTCTCTCAAGATTTTCTTCCAAACTTGTGCTCTCACAAAAATGAGACAAGTCCAAAAATGGAAT
Organism: Wollemia nobilis; assembly: GCA_028583015.1. Taxonomy (NCBI): domain Eukaryota; kingdom Viridiplantae; phylum Streptophyta; class Pinopsida; order Araucariales; family Araucariaceae; genus Wollemia; species Wollemia nobilis. The sequence goes on along the minus strand of JAQPPZ010003305.1, from coordinate 6,076,000 downwards.
ATGTCTTGATATCGAAACATGTCAGGATATAGCGACATTTCTCTCAAGCTTTTCTTCCAAGATTGTGCCCTTATGAAAATGAGACAAGTCCGAAAATGGAACATGTCGCGATATCGCGACATTTCCCTCAAGATTTTCTTCCAAGCTTGTGCCCTTGTGAAAATGATACAAGTCCAAAAATGGAACATGTCACGATATCATGACATTTCCCTCAAGATTTTCTTCTAAGCTTGTGCCCTCATGAAAATGATACAAGTCCGAAAATGGAACATGTCGCGATATCACGACATTTCCCTCAAACTTTTCTTCCAAGCTTTGCAAATTCTCCAAAAATTGCAGGTTGACTCCAATGACTTTGTCCATCTGTATTTTGTATTTTTACATATTGGTGAAGGATCTTCCTTACTCAGAAATTATTTTAACATTTGAAAAATGAATTTTAAATTGCTTGAGAATGGTCAGCTTCACATGGTGTAGAAAAATGATGAAAATTCAAAGTGCCCAGAATTTGATAAAAAATTACAAGCATCTAAATAAGCCCAAAGGGTATCCAAATATACAACTGGAATATTAAAATTCATCACGTGTTAAGAAAAAATGCATTTAGAAGTTTGCTGGCCAGAAATAAAAACTGCTATCGAAAATTAAAATCTCTGAAATGATTAATATGAGTTAATACATTTAACATGCAAAATTTTAGAAATTTTAAATTGAAATCAATGCCATATGCAAGCCTACTTGGACACTTTAATGTAGGCAAAATTTGAAAAGGATGCAAGCAAAATTTGGAATTAAAACCCAAAAAACTCAAGAGGGTCCCTGCGGAAAAATGAAAATTAAATATTTTCAAAGGATGGAATTTCATTTTTTTTAGTGGGGGTGTTTTTCTTCTCAATATAAATGTTATCTCTCTTAGAGCTCTCAATTTTCTAAGGGTTGCAAGAAAATAATGAAAAATTTCAACTAAGAATTCAATTTATAGGTCCTCCTAGTCTCTGCAAACCATAGTTGAAACCCGTGGTTCCAAAACTAGGGTTTTCTACCTGTAGGTCTGACCTATGGTCCCCAAAATTTGGAAATGTAAATGACAAACTATACCTACGGTCCGTAACTAGCAATAAATGCACTAAAAACCCACTATGGGAACGTCTTAAAAGGTAGATTAATGACTCCTAGTGGATAAAAATCAAAATACATGATCAAAATTGCAAATTTGGTGATGTTAAAAGCACCAGGATCAATCCAATAAATGCTAAATTAAACAAAAAAAAATCAAACAATGAAAAACCAAATGCACCTCGTATTCAGTGATTTATCCTATAAACTTGGCGGTTGCAGTTACTTGCACTCCATGCAATTTGACAAGATGAGTAAATCACAATAAGGACATTTATGATAAAATTGTCATTTCTTGTATGACATATTTTCAACAAATCATCGAAAATATGATTCAACACAAGTCTTCTTGTATTTATATTATTTTGACTCCCTAAGACGACTATCATAGCCTGACTGCTTCACGAGAGAGAGATGTGCAAATACTACTAAGCATTGTAATAATAAGATAAACTAGGCCTAGCCAAGGCATTAAACATCTCAAATCTAAAGTTGTTTAGGATCATTCATTATGGTCAAGTGATTTTTTTGCTTTAGAATTTGTCATTACCCTCATCGACTCGTTGCTTGAGGGGGTAGTCATAATTTCATGTCATAATCAAAATCAACAAAAGATCCCAGAGATCGTAGATCCCTTGATCTTAACAAAATTGTGTTCATCCTTATGAATCATTGCTAACATCTATCATAAGCTTCTCCCTCTGCTTGGGGAAAATGGCAAATATGAAATTTCATTTGTAGCTCTCATCCTTCGGTTATATAGGCCTAAATCCTATTGTAGCACCAAAGCTACCCGAGTGTATGATGACGAGTGCAAACTTTTCAAATTTAAGCCTTCCCATGTTGGAAGCAATGATTTTAGGATGTGCGTCCTTTTGCTGGACCTGGGGCATCTAATGTTGATCATACTAATGATCATCATAGAACCTGAGACATCATTTTAGGTCTATTTTTCTCAGCATTATTCAATCTCACAACGCATCTAAAAAGGGGCATCTGTAGACACCTAAAATGTGACATGTTGAGGGTGACTACTCATATGGACATGCTACAAAACCATATGAAGAATCTTGGATAGACTCCAAGATAGAGCAGTGGTTCTAACCACTCAATTTAGGCATTTTGGCCTAAGAAGTCTAAATCATAGCCCAGACCTATGGTATCCAGTCTAAACCATGGTTGATACCTGTGGTCTATAGTCTGGACTGCAGTTATGATCTACAGTATAAGTTGGAGTTTAGTTAGGCCTTCCATCCGAGCCAAATCAGTTGAAATGACCAAGAGATCTAGAAGGAGGCAGTTGGAGGATGGAAGATTCCAAAGGCTTCCATCCAACTATCCTAACCAACCTTCTTGGTCTTTGCTTCTCCATGAATCCACCCCTAGCCCTAGGGGCATGATATAAATACCCCCTCCAAGGGGATGAAAGGAGAGATGATTTGTATAGTGAAGCACTAGTGAATTATCGAGCAATAGCTAACTGATTAAGAGAGAAGTGAATCCCTATCAAATTGCATATTGATTTTGTGCATTTGAGAGCCTCTTCGCTATCCATCTAAAGACCAATTAGCCATGGATGCCCTAGGTTCTTAGGAAGATTAAGAAATGCAAATTTGGGAAAATGATGGCCCTTCACAGTGATTTGACCACAAAATCTATCAAAGGACGACAAATGCGACCCTTGAACATCAATTCAGACAAGGAGGTCAAGCCCACTGCCCCTAATTCTGAGGGCAAACCCATCAAAGATTAAATCGTAGTTGTCAGTCATGGTTCATAGTGCATATCATCCCTCATAGCTGCAGTTTACAATAGATTAATGATCACCTTACTAACTTTACTTTTAATTGCATAGATTAGTCATGTTAGTATTTTTATAGGTTTGATTGCATCTTAGGGAAACTTTGACCATAGGAATTCAACATTTCATGTATTGCATTAAGTAGAAGTACAGTGGATATTTCATGTGCTTTATTGCTTTTGATTCGATATTTGATTCATGCATCATTTGTTTGTTCATGTCTTGTATGTTTTAGCATAATTCTTGATGTAATTAGAATAGTTTAAAGTCTTTCTCTATGTTTTCTTGTTTTACTAGTTTAATGGTATTTACATGCATATTTTTTTAAAGGGCCTCATCACGAGAGGCTATCAATATTTGTAATCGTGTGCTATTGTTTCTTGTTTGCAGAGAGACAGGTGCAAAAAGGAGCCTATATCATAATCCTTCCACATCATGGAGAAGGGGGTTAGCTCTACCCCAAGGCATTTTGTGAGTAATCACCGAAGCACAATAAGCGCGTCTACCCTATTGATGGAATTGGCAATTGTAACACCTGTATTATATTTTGAGTGACACTAAGAGGGCATTTTTGTAATTTGAGATCCTTTAAATATTAATATAAGAAACTTTGCATACGTTGGCTTTCTTTTTTCAATTTATGCATTTGTGTGGATCTTTGTGCTTTTGTGATGGTATATATCAGTACGCCTAGCTAAAAGGTGCACACTCCATGGTTACATTAGCTACCAATTTTGCATTAGACACCATGTTAGACCAAATTAACGCACAAGAAAAGAGCAAGTCATGTATTACATCAGTCGCACCTTGGTGAGTTATGAGCTAGGGTATGTGTATGTCAATTTTTTTTTGTAGTAGTGGCCTTTGCAACCTAAAATTTGTGACACTATATGTTGAGCCATACAACCTATGTTATATCCAAACAAAATCATTTGCAATACATGATTAAAAAGACTTATCACAACACATGTACTGCAAAGTGGATCATGCTATTGATAGAATTTGACCTAGCCTCTCACCATAGAATTACCTGATGATGCAATATTTGCATTATCAGATCCACTAAAACTCAAATAACATAAGAAAGAAAGAGACATGGCATTATTCTTCAATGGTTTGAAGTATGAACAAGGGTGTGGAGCAGGGATTGTCTTCATCATACAATAGGGTGCTCCATTGCCCTTATCATTCAAACTATACTTCCCTTGTACAAACAATAACACAAAGTATGAGGCCTTGATCTTAGGAGTCCAAATAATCATAGAAATGGGCATTAAAATATTGAATATATTTGGTGACTCCTTGATCATAGTAAATCAAGTCAAAGGATTGTTCCAATGCAGGTTCCCACTCTTGAAATCTTACAAAGAACTTGTTGACACTTACCTCACCAGAATGGAATAGTATGACATCAATGCAATCCCTCATAAATCAAATAGATTTGTAGACACCATGGCTTCTTTGGGATCCTTAATCCCTTAAAATCCATCTGCTAATTTTACAACCATTCACATTAAAGTGCTCTCACACTTAGAAATATAGCATGAGGCTTTTGAAAATAAAGAATCAGTCAACATGATCAATATATAACCAAATCAGGATTAGTCCTTCATAGCTAGAGATTTCTTACAAATGGTACCTTGGTGGTATTTGATCTTGCAAGGTCCTATGGAGTGCGGCACAACCATTCACCATAGGGTTGTTACTCAATATGTATTCACAAGTGTTGGAATGCAGGAAGAACATACCATATTTTCTATAGAGGTTATGGTTTATCAGGATTGGCTTTCCCAATTGCGAGATTTCTTAAAGCTTGGAATAGTATCACAAGACATGTTGAAAGGTGATCATTTAAATAGAAGGCAACAAGATACATATTTCTAGGAGAAATCCTTTATAGACGAGGTTATTATGGAATGCTCCACTATTGGCCCACTATGGAAAAATATTGTTGCAAGTATGTCAAAAAATGTATTAAGTGCCAGCATCATGCAAACCTCACACACTTGCCATCACAAGCCTTGCAACCCATCTAGGCAACATGGCCCTTATCGCAATGGGAACTAGACTTAGTTGGTAATATCTCACCCCCGTCCTCAGGCCGACACAAGTTCATCATAAAGGCCACTGAGTACTTCACTAAATGGGTCAAAGCAATCCCTTTAACATTGATAACTGGACCAAAAATTATGGAGTTTATACTCCACATCATCATAAGTCATTTTGGGATTTTTTCAAAAATAATATTGGATAATGGGCCATATTTCAAGAATAAAAATGTGTGTGCTTTGATGAACAAATACCATATACAACATAGTTTTTCAATGCCCTATTATCCACAATAAAATGGGCAAGCAAAAGCCTCTAAAAAAACTATAGTCTCCATATTTAAAAATATGGTGGAAGATAATCATAAGGATTGGAACATGTAATTACCTCTAGATTTATGAGCATACAGGACTAGTGTACGGATGCCTACTAGGGCAACACCTTTTTCGCTTGTATATGGCATTGAGGACATCATGCCCCTAGAGTTGGAAATTCCAACCCTGTGCATAGCATTGAAGGAATTCATAAATGATGATACTATGTGGTAAGGCCACCTTGATAAATTAATGCTACTTGATGAACGTCGATTCAATGCCTTGGAGAATCTTCATGTTTATCAGGATTGCCTTGCACGAGCTTAAAATAGTAGAGTATGCTTAAGAGATTTAAAAATCGAGGATTTTGTGCTCAAAGAAAATAGACAAAATTCAAATCTACCGCTGCACCTGCGAGATAAATTTACAAAAAATTGGATAGGCCCTTACATGGTTTCAAAAATGGTGGGACCTGGAGCATATCGCCTTACATAATTGGATGGAGTTGAAGATCTTAAACCTCTCAATATCATTCACTTGAAGGTGTTCTACACATAAAATAACAAAAACATTCAAATATGTCATAAAATCACAAAAAACATTCAAATATTTCATAAAATTACAAAAAAATTCAAATATGTCAAAATCACAAAAACATTCAAATATATCAAAAATACCAAAAACATTCAAATATGTCAAAATCACAAAAACATTCAAATATGTCAAAAATACCAAAAATATTAAAATATGTCTAAATCACAAAAACATCAAATATGTCAAAAATACAAAAACAACATAAAGAAAAACACAAACAAATCATAATAAATCAAAAACGCTCCAAGGATATTCAAGTTGCTTGGTCAAAATCAATCACAAATTCTCCAAGGGTATTCAAGTCACTTGGTCAAAAACAATCAAAATGCTCCAAGGGTATTCAAGCCGCTTGGTCAAAATTCAATGAAAAATGCTCCAAGGGTACCCAATCCATTTGGTCATATTCAATCAATTAAAAATGCTCAAAGGGAAATTTTATGCTGCTTGGTCAAATCCTAAAAGCCCCAAAGTCACAATAAACCCTTTGGTCAAAACAAAATAAAAAATACAAAAACAATGCAAGAATAAAAAATACAAAAATATTTGCATCCACATAGTTGCATTTCATTACACATTCATATCCATTACATTTGCATATGTCATGATAACAATCTTACAAACGATGCCACAGTTTGTATCACAACCACAAACACTCAAAGTTCATGTACATCCATTCATTCATGTGTGTAATTGCATTTTTCAACATAATCATTTACTATTGTTATACATAATATACTATGTTTTTTTAGTTATTCAACCACACCTAGTGATCTTATCAACTTTTGTAGAAATCCATCTTGGTTAGTATAGAGTAAGGTATAGTGGTGACAAAATCTTAGCATATTTTAGGATCCCATCACTAATTACAAACATTAAATTCTAGTTGGTACAAGGGAAAGATGAAAGTTGTAAAGTGGTTAGGTTACCTAAAATGAAAAGAGTCTTATTTTCTTATCCCCTTATGTGACTGGTTTAAAAGTGCTAAAAATTGACAAAAGGACAAGCTCCACCCTACCCAAAAATTCCTTGCTTTAATAAAAACAAGCAAAAATCCCAAAGTCAAAGCAAAATTTGAAATTTCCAAAAATCACAATTCAAAATCCCAAAGTCATAGTTCAAAGTACCAAAAGCACAAAATAAAATAAATAGTGATTATCATCACTACAAGAATCCCTTGCTCAAAAAACAAAAACAAAAACAAAAAAATCAATCAAAAACAAACAATGATTCTAATCACTAAGCACGAGCAAGTATCCCAAATAAAAGGAAGAAAAGAAAGGAATGGAGCTTGAATCCCCAAAATTCTCAGCATTTTACAAAACTAGAAGGTGATCCCATTACAGGTTTGGTGCACAGCCAACCTCGCATTGGTGTTATCCTTACACATGACGATATGTCTATCACAATAGCATTTTGCATTTGTGTAGACCAATGTTTGCATGTGGATGAACTAGCTTTTTGATAACCCAATGCTACCTAGTGGTATATTCCAACTAAGTCCAACATAAGAATGATATGAACACTTAAGGATCCCTGATATTAGCAATGGGCTGAAAGAATCCCACCTGACATCGGAGGAAATATTTGAGTTCTATATAAATGTATTCATTTACACACACAAGGATAATGAGTATCTAGGTCCATGATGAAAGCCTTACTTTTCAAAAATATTGATTGGTCAATACACAATTGTTGATATGGTAACTAGAGTGTTTGAGTCTCTGGAAAAACCTCAAAAAATTTTATATAGTAATAAATCATATCGTCAATCACATCATCTATTTTCTTTATAATATTGCATAAACTAGGGGGTATCAATAGAGTAGGCTAGATACCGGATATATGTCAAAAATGATATATATGACCACTAGTTATTTTGTACCTTTTAATTTACATTAACTTATCAATAAAATACATGCATTTCATGCCATTACATCTCACATATGAATACTTAATTAATTCTTATGATAAGAGTGATTATTTAAATTCATGGTTATTTTTTTGCTTTCTGTGGTGTCACCCATTAGATTGTTAAACTCATATCATATGCATTCCTTATGTTTTAAGTGATTAAAGCATACAGGTTCATTTACATCATATCAAAACCATGTAGATAAAAAACCAACACACATTGCATTTACCATATCATAACACAAGTTAGATGCATACAATCAAAGAAAATTAAACATGCATTTAACAATAAACATTGCATCCATAAATGCATGTCATAAATCATCCATTTACATCAAATCATATCATTGCATCCACATACATTACATCACGTAACCATAATCAAATAACATAAAACCACATAGGCATCCATATATGCATACAATCATAAATCCATAATTAAGTCAACTCACGATACATCACATCATATCACAATAATCATATCACATAAACATCTACATAATCATCCATCTAAACATCCACATCATCATAAATATCATCTACCATATAACATATACATCAATTCATTATAATATCATCATCACATTGCATCATAAAAAAAACAACAAAAACAAGAGTAATAAATGATACACAATGAGTCATAATGCAAAGATATCATATAAATGTCTGTATCAAGTATGAGGATGTACAAAAATACCCATGGGCTACAGTCATATGGGTCAAGCTAACCTCAAAATAAAATCAAAGTACATCATTAGTGAAAAACAAGTCCTGAGCCCCTTGCATCACCTCCCCATGTTGCTATATCATGAGTCGAGTGGTATAAACCTGCTAGTCAATATGTTCGAGTTCGGGTCCTCTGGCTAGGATGGACGAAAGACTACCTGTATCGCTTCAAACTTTTCACATCCTTACCTTCAAGCTATAGGATCCGTTCCTAGAAGGTGTATGCCAGAAGGATGGGAAAATACCTCGGACTGAGAGGCCCTTTGAAGGTTGTGCCTCTCAGGGAGGGGGTATAAGGGTGAATTTTTGATGGATGGTGGGTTCACCAAGAAACTTTTGAGTGGCAGTTTCCATGCCTAGGTTGAAAATGGGTTTGATGTGTTCTTTTTGTACTTTAATCATTCATATCATAGGTTTGGCCAAGATGAATCTAAGCTATTCTATATGCCAATGTTGATTTATATGGATACAAAAAACATGAATAAGTGCTAAACATAGAAAGTGTGCTAAATAAGATAGAATGTACCTGATTTTGGATGTCTGATGAAGATTCTAAGGTTTGTAGAAGTCTAGATCATCTCAAATCTTACATAATCATCTAAAATTGCATAGAATCATCTCAGATCATAGTTGGTCGTCTGAGATCAAATGAGATTGTCGTTGATCAGATGAATTCGAAACCTGCAATCATAGAAATAGATACCAAAGACCAAAAATGCAACTGCAAAAGCAAGGGGAAATGATAGAAATGACAATAAACTTGCCTAAATGATAAATCCATATAAAAATTAAAGGAAATGCATTAATTTAATAATTTATTTTAACTTTATCATGCATCTATGCTAAATGAGGTGAACTCCAGGATGCAAAAATAGAATAAAATAAGTTAATGCATAAGGAAATGAAGGGAAAAGATAAGAAAATGCAAACTTCGGGCTCTAATTTCCCCCAATCTAAACTATAGTCAAGATCACCTCCAATCATACGAGATCATTGCCGATCTACGACAGGATCATTCAAAATCATCTGAAATCGTTAGCGACAATCCAAGCTTGCTCCAACTGAAAAACAGTAAAATTCCTGCAAGAAAAACTTGAAATACACAATGTGACAATGGTATGAAGGTGTTTTAATGCACGAGAAACTAAATTTGTAGGGAAATCAGCTAGCCAAGGCCATAAATTGAGAAAATCCCAGTTTATATAGGATTAGGGGTAGGTTAGGAGGTTGGAGATCATCCCAATTTGAGAGATCTCCAACGGGGGAGACTCTAACCATGCAGACATGCTTTCTGCCCAAGTTAGAGAAGTTGTTGAAACATAAACTAATTATGAAAATTAGTTTTGAGACAAAATAGTCTGGACGTTCTGTTCTAGATGAATTCGTTAGATTTGGGATGATTTTGTCTGATCGTCGACGATATCATCCAATGTTCAAAACAAATCCTAAAAATGGCACAGAAAACAAGGGGAGCGAGTAACGGGCGATTAACGGGTGGTTTTGGGGTTAAAATTCAAATTTTTATCTTTCTACTAAGGGTTTAACTATGTCAATTTTAGGGTGCTACATTTTGCCCCCTCTTTAGCGAATTTTTTGAATAAAATACATTAAAGACGAGTTTTTCCCATTTTACGAGAAAGCAAAAATTTACTCAATTTTTTAGACGACGATTCTAGGTCAAATCGTACGACTTCTTACTATGGTGCCCCCTTCGTGTTTTTACCCAAATTGAATGTTTGAGATAAAAGCGTGGAAAAGAAAAATTAAAACTGTTATTGTTAAATAAAATTAAGAAAAATAGGGTAAAACCCTAATTCATTTTTACTGTTCATTTTCACTATTTTTTAGAGCTCTGCAAACAAAATGGTATAAACAGCGCACAGATCGACAGAGGTTCGGCGTCAGCTACGGGTAAGGATCTAAACCTAGTGAATTATATTTTTAGTTTGATTTGTGTAAATTTTTATTGAAATTTTGATTGTTTTGGGGCATCGTGACCGTTTTTAGGCTGTCGACAACGTCGGGATGAAATCGTCCCAATTTCATCAAAATCATCCCTAGATCATCGATTTCATCTGAGGGTGAAATTGATGAAATAGGGGCGATCCCATCCAATAAGGGGCGATCCCCAAGTTGCAAAATTAGATATGGTTTCATCCTACCAAGGATGATTTTATTTAATTTAGGATGATATCATCCAATGGTGGACAATATCATCATTTTTATGAAATTAAGCTTGTTTGAATTACATTTAATTGACTGTAATAATTTTTTTATTAATGAATTTTATTATTTTATTGTTCATTTTGTAGAGGGGATTACTAAAGAGTTGGGAATGGAAATATGAGGGGTTGAGGTATGACGTGGCCACGCTCGACTAGGTGGAGTGAGATCAACTGGCACAGGTTGGCCTACAACATGTGGCAAAGATGCCACAAATATCGACAGACATGGGGCTACTGATAGCCCTAGCAGAGAGATGGTATCCAAGGTCATCCTGATTCTAGTTATCGATAGGGGAAATGGCTCCCACACTAGAGGACGTATGGAGGATCTTGAGGATCCCCATATAGGGAAGGTTTATGACTCCTACAGCCAATCAAGCTTAGGCTATGATGAGGCTATGTAGAGACCCGAGCTTTTCCCTGGAGAAGGATAGAGTGAACATCGAGTCTCTGAGGCAGATTCCTGGGGCATCTAGGTTGACTTAGGTTTTGGTAGGGGTAGTGGGTGGGCTACTATTATGCCACTAGAGCAAGTGTAGATTACTCTGGCTCCTTTTAGATGTAGTCTACGACATGAGAGACCATGGGTATAGATTTGTATGGGGCAGCTTTATACTATGCCGCTTGTATAGGATCCTACATGGGGTCATATACAAGGGAGGCTAATGTCTAGTTTTGACATTGCTACTATAGGTATAGTGCTAGGAGCACATCACAATGTAGAGGTCGGTAGGACTCCCACTGATAGGGGTTGACCAGGAGAGGCCTCAGGTTTTCTATTGGTGGCTATAAAGAGGGTCACAATGACGAATAGATATATCGATGTCACGAAGGTTGCTAGATGACCTCATCCCAGACTAGATCACCTAGAGGCTATGGAGAGAGCATCTAGGGTGGGGAGAGGATGAATAGGAGTTGGCTCTCATTAGTTGAGTATGCTGACTGAGGATGGAGCGAGGAGAGGTAGAGCTCCATCGCTACGATCGAGTTATATGATAGTTTGATCTACAGAAGGGGATCCCTTCTCTCAAGGATTACGAGTACTCCCAGACTATTCAGGATAATACCACACTAAGTGAGGGTCCAGATATGCAATGATTCTAGAGTCGAGACGTGGATTATGCCCCCATCTAGCCAGTGGATGGGGACGATGCTAGGGTCGCTGACAGATACGATGCCTAGTATGTAGGCATATGCCCTCCTTGGATGACTAGGGCATAGTATCTGGTGCATGTGGTTGTGTGATGGATGGGGATGCAGTGCCAGGATGCTATTGAGGTAGCACGGGGTCACAGAGGGAGAGATCAATGATAGTATTCATAGGAGAGATGCCAAAGGATGCCACAGGCTCCATAGATACCGTAGCAGATAGGGAGGAGGGATGAGGGATTCCCTGCTCAATAGGGGGGAGGCCACCATCGCCCGATAAGGGCAAGGGTGTCGAGGTGGGGGAGAGCATTGAGATGGCGACTCTCTGGGCTGAGAATGTCCACCTTTGGGCTCAGGTGCAGACATTGCAGGATGAGGCTACATGGCTCAGTGCTCAAAGTGGAGGGGCGAGCATGCAGGAATTAGCACGATCTATGGCCTAGACCATGTTCTATCAGGGAGTATACTTCAAGCTGGTTCTAGAGGGCTAGAGGTTACATATTTTAGCTGGCATTGCGAAGCTGATCAAGGTGGTATCATCAAGGACTTCCTCACGATCGATGGTGAGGACCCGAGACATAGCCCGAACCTCTATGGGACCACCTCCTCCACCTCAGGGCGGGAGAGGAGATGACGTTGAGAGCTTGAGGGCTTCTCGAGGCTTTCTGCTATAGATAGGATTACATATATTATTATTATTATTATTTTGAGAGGATTGAGTATGCCAGGGTTTGGATTGTGGCATACCAGTCCAGTTTTGAGCTGATGTACATAATTTATTGATATATATATATATATATGGTATTTTGATGATATGACTTGTGTATATGTTGTATGATGCTTTAATTTTGGATTTGTTTGTTTGATTATTCATGTAATTATGTCATTGAAAATAAATTATAATTTTATGCCATGCCATAAAATTTAAATGAAATAATCTAATGTAAACAAATTGGTTGTTTTGTGGTGTGATTTGATGAAAAAAAAGGGACTTCTAACAATAATTTCAAAGGACATTGTCGTTGTTATAGACCATTTCATGGAGTCACCGCTCACTAGGTCGTCAAGCTAATCCTAGTATAGAAATATTGCTAAAAGTAAAAGGGTGCTTAAGAGATTGTCTTAAGACTTTGTGTTGTGATGATGAAAATGATGATGGTGATGATTTGTTTTCAGATTTTCATAAAAAAATTATGCATGAAATATATTTAAAATGATTTTTTCTAGGCATAAATTCCTAAGTGTGATAAATTTTTTGAATAATTCCCTAGGAATTATACCATCATTGCAAAATTAAATGTTGACATAATGAAATAAAATAGAAAAATTCACGTTCTTTTTAAAGCGCAAATGTGTAACATAATGATGTAAGTCATTAAATGAATGGGAAAATAAAATTAGAACAATGGTTTGCGCTAGGCATAGAATTATAGGTATAGACTTATACCATCATCGCAAAATCCAAAGAAGAATTTGATATTTTAGTTTTATTACATGATTGAGTTTTGATTTTGAGATAAACAGAAAATAATAATATAAACGTGACTTTATTTACTAGGTTTTTGAAGGTGTGAAAGAAAATTTTGGTTTTTGGAAAGAAATATATTTAATTGTTTTTATGCTAAGCAAATGTTTTTAAATAAGAAGATGAAATGGTTCTAAAAGAACTGCAGAGATATTTTAAATTATTTTAAAGACAAAATGTAGATTTATAAGGAACCCTCATGTGCAAATGTGAGTTCATTACCAATCTTGATTTATCATAATGATACAAAATCTCTCAAATACAAATGTGTGTGCAATTGTATTGTCATTCACCAATTTTGAGCAAGATAATTTGATACAAGTAATTTGAATTAACCAAATAAGTGTTCGTTGACCATGATTTATATGCATGTAACCGTACCAGACTACTATGTAAGTCGGGTCATCAAGAGCTAGCTGATCCATAAGATGACATAGCTCTATACAAAAGAAGGTCGCTAATGTGACAGACATATCACCATGCTAGGGATTACCCAAGGCCAAGCGGTTTGGGCACAAACCGCCTGTTATGGGTCTTACCTCACAGTTTTCGAATAATTGAGAATTCCAGGGATTCAAGCTCATTCACCCTTATTTTATTTTTCAAGGGGTAGGGAAAGGGATTTTATTGCTTTTTGCTTTTTCTTTTCTCTTTTTCTTCTCTTTATTTCTCTTTTTTTTTTGTATTTTTGCTTGGAACTGAGACAATGCGAAAATATTGTTGCGATGGTACAAAATGATATTTTTCTTTTTCTCATTTTTTTTGACTTTTATTTTTCTTCCTATGCTAGGGATACTTGCTCTGATTGGCTGTAGAGCACGGGATTTTTATTCTAGGAAGGGGTGAGCTTGTCATTTTGTCAATTCCCAAATTTTCTAGACCATGTGCATGATAGGATAGGAGGGGGAACTTTTTTCTCAAGAAACCACTTCTACTATGTAGCATCATATCGAATTTGCAATGAAATCATTTTAATGTGAAGAGATATACTTGGTTTAAGTAAATAACAAGATCAATTCTCTATGCTCAAAAATTTATTTAATTCAACTATGGGCTTTGATATAAGAGAGATTAATAATCATACCAAATAAAATCAATATATTTATTCATGTGAGTGTGAAAGTGCGGGATTCCAAATAAATGCTAATTTATCCAAAATAATTGAAAATATAATTGCAATACTTCAAGAATTGACAGGTACAAAAATAAAATATGTTTTTGAAGATTTTGATGATTTTGAAGTTTTTTATATTTTGATTTTAATTTATGAATGGAAAGAATAAATACTATTACTATTTTTGAAATTTTTATATGGATGACTAAAATGAAACAATATGCAAAATAACAATATATACAATGATGAAATGCCCAGATTTTATGCATAATAGCGCTTAAGATGCATAATGTTCATAGGTTCTTTAAGATCTTTACCATCTAAGGTAGCTAATCGGTATGCTCCCGATCCAAATTTAGCAGTGATGATATATGGCCCAAGCCAGTTAGGTTCAAATTTACCTTTAAGATCTTTAGTTGCATTAGGATTTTTTTTATTTTCTTTTAAGACAAGGTCGCCGATCTCAAAGGATCAATGATGAACTTTCTTGAGGTATGCTTGTTTAAGCTTGTTTTGGTAGGCACAAAGATGTTCCAAAGCATTGATGCGCTTCTCATCTAGGAGTTCCAGTTGACTAAGTCTACCAGCACGATATTCATCTCCTACTTTAGTATCTTGAAGTAGTAGATCCAAAGAAGGAACTTCTAATTCAAATGGAAAAATAGCTTCGGTGCCATAAACAAAAACAAAAGGTGAAGTGCCCATGGGAGTGCGAACGCTAGTTCGATAAGCCCATAAAGCAGGATATAATTGGATGTGCCAATCTCGACTAGATTTATTGACCAGTATTTTGAGGATTTTAATTAATATTTTATTAGATGCTTACGCTTGGCCATTACCCTGAGGATAATAGGGAGTGGACCAACGATGTTGAATTTTATATTTTTGACATAATTTTTTGACATATTTATTTTTGAAACAAGTTCCATTACCTGAGATGATATTTGTAGGAATTCCAAACCTACAAATAATTTGATTAAAAATAAATTTGGAAACTTGGGTTCCAATTCAATAAGCTAAGGGCATAGCTTCAACCCACTTCATGAAATAATCAGTGGCAGTTATGATGAATTTGTGTCCATCAGATGACACAGGGTTGAATTTTCCAATGATGTCTAAGCCCCATTTTGAAAAGGGCCAAGGAGATGAAATAGCCTACTATTCTTGTGCAGGTGCATGGACAAGGTCAACATGTTTTTGGAACTTGTCGCAATGGCACACATAATAATGTGCATCATTCTCTATGGTAGGCCAAAAATATCCTATCCTAAGGAGTTTCTTAGCAATGGTGCTACCACTAAAATATCCCCCATAAGATCCATCGTGGGCTTCACTCAAAGCTGATCTAGATTCTTCTAGATTCAAGCATCTCAATAGGATGCCTTCAAAAGATCTCCTATGCAATGTATTGTCAATAATTACAAAGCAACTTGCTTTTCTACGTAATAACCGATGCTGGTTGCTATTACAACCTTCAGGGAAGGTCCCATTTTGAAGAAAACTAAATATATCAGTGTACCAAGGTTCAGGAGTAGTTTCATTGATTAGAAACACATCCAAAGGTTCTAAGCATGATTTATTTTAATCAGGTTGCTGGAGTCGACGAATAATGATGGTAGCATATTCGTGATCTAACTCCAAGGGCAAAAGAGATGCAACTGTAGCCATAGTGTCAGCCACACAGTTGCTAGTTCTAGGAATAGTTTCCAAGGTAACTTGATCAAATAAATATGATAATTGTAAAAAATATGCTTTATATGGACATAATTTATCATATTTGTTCTAATAAACATCATTAATTTGATTTATGACAAGTTGAGAATCACCAAAAACCAATAGATTTTTAATTTTTAGTGCCAAGGCAGCTTGTAATCCAAGGATTAGAGCCTCATATTTAGCAGTGTTATTAGTACAAGCAAACATTAATTTAAAGGACAGAGGTATAAGATGTTTTTGTGAAGATATTAAAATAATACCTACACCAGCCCCACTCATGCATCAAGCTTTGTCAAAGTATAGGGACCATTGCTCTAGATGGTCTACCTCTATTGTAAGGCATTCATCAGGAAACTCAATGATGAGGGGATGGGTAGACTCTAAGGGTGTAGTAGTTAATTGATCTTCTATAATTTGACCCTTAAAAGACTTCTGTCCTATAACCATGAGTTCAAACTCGCTTAGCGCAAGAACCCATTTTTTTATGCGACCAGATAAGTACGATCGACTCATGAGCTACCGTAAAGGATCAAATTTAGCAATAACATACATTTTTTGACTGAGCATATAATGGCATAGTTTCTATGTAGAAAATATGACTTCTAGACATAATTTATCTAATGTTGTGTAGCGGGTTTCATAATTGATTAAGGTTCGACTAATGTAATAATTAGCACGCTCTCTTTTCTCATCGTCAAGTTGAGCTAACATAGCTCCTAAAGAAAGATTTGAAGCAAAAATATACAAGATAAATGGGTGATCAAATATAGGTGGTGAAAGCACAGGTGGGTTAAGGAAATATTGTTTGAGGAGTTCAAATGCTTCCTGACATTCATCATCCCAATGAAAAGAGACATCTTTCTTAAGAAGCTTAAGAAAGGGTCATGTTTTGTTTGCCAACTTATCAATGAAGCGACGAATAGCTTGAAGCTTACCTTGTAGACTTCATAATTTAGATATATTTGTGGGTGCGAGCATATCAGTGATAGCCACGATCTTGAGAGGGTCAATTTCAATGCCACATAAAAAAACTATAACCCCCAATAACTTACTAGACTTAACTCTGAATATACATTTGGCTAGATTTAGTCGTATAAGATATTCCCTTAAACGATCAAATACTTTTCTCAAGTCATCTAAATGATCATATTTTTTGATGGAATGAGCTATAATATCGTCTACATAATCATGTAGAATATCATGCATCATATCATGAAAGATATAAGTCATGGCTCGTTGATATGTTGCACCTGCATTCTTCAAACCGAATGGCATCACTTTCCAACAAAAGGTCCCCCAAGGGGTAATAAATGTTGTTTTAGCCTGATCTTCAGGAGCTATCCTGATCTGATTATAACCATAAAATCCATCCATTAAGGATATCATTCCACTCCCAGTAGTAAAATCAATGATCTGATCCATGATGGGAAGAAGAAAATTATCTTCAGGGCATGCAACATTAATATCTCTAAAGTCTATGCAAACCCTAATTTTGGTAGCTTCTTTCTTAGTTACTGGAACTACATTCGAGATCCATTCAACATAATCAATGGCTTGTATAAAAATAACCTTCAGGAGTTTTTCTAATTCCCCTTTGATTAGTAATGCCACTTTAAGATGCATTTTTCTAAGTTTTTGTTTAAAAGGTTTAGCATCCGGATGGACTACTAGGTGATGCATAACTATAGAAGGATCTAATCCTGACATATATTCATATGTCCAAGCAAAGACATCTTCATATTCCTTAAGAAATGCAATGTATTTATCCTATTTTTCTTGACTCAATTCTGATCCGATGTTGATTATGTGAGGATTATCTTTGGTTACAATGTTAATTTTTATGACGTTTTCTACTTCCATGTGTAGATATCTCTCAAAATTAGGTGGGGTGGGTGAAACACCCAATTCTTGTAATTCTTCCAAGGTTAGCTTAGATAATTCATCTTAAGGAGTCGTGGCCTCAAGCTGGGCTATACTAGGTATAGAGCCATCGAAATAAAATCCGTTATGTAACAATTCCTCAACGGAGACATCATGGAAGATATCTCCCTCCAACTCATTTTTGGATTTAGCGATCATATGAGGGTAAGCTATGGATAGCATATTACATGTAAATGGGTTATTCATTAAATGCAAGGCATCACGTTTATCCAAATAATCTTGGTAACATATGAGATGGTCATCATCCTCAAATGGGAAGGGCTGATCCTTACTAGGAAATAGGCCCACACCACATCGGGAGGGCCATGGCTCTACCTCAAAAGGTTCTTTCATAGAATTTTGTAAAGTTCCCAAACCTTTCCATTTATATCCCAATTTAAGCATTATAGGCTTAGCTTTAATATACTTATTAGTAAAATAAAATCAAGCATATCCATCATAATGTGTCTTGATGTTTCTAGGTATTCTTCCCAAGTCATATCCCTTATAAATAAAGGCACAACTCCCAAATTGGTAAATACTTCCCATAGGCTATGGGAGGCCCAAGGTACGAGGAGAAGGTGGCAAATTATTTAAAATAAGGGAATCTTGCATAGCAGCGTTTATTTTTTTTATATAAGAATTTTAGATAAATTGGGTAAGAGCTCATAAGTAAGAGCATAAGAGGTAGAAGGAACATTTCCTACATCTTCGGATGCATAAAATATGCCTCTGGTAGGTGTAGATGTTTTAGAGATGTCGATGGATGGGTCTATAGGTATGGAAGTTATAGGAATAAAACAAGAAGCATTGGTTGTGGGTTTAAGATCCTTTTGAGGTCCTAATGTGGTTTGTTCAAAATATGGTTGAACTATATGTAGAGGTGGAGTTGTTGGAGAAAAAATAGATGATGTTATGGGTGTGTGTTTCACACGTTTAGATGGATTATGATAATTAGGATGTGTGGATGACAGAGCAGGGCAAAATTGAACTCCAATAGGTTATGCCAAAGCACACATATCAAAGGGTCTAGGATCACCATGAATGGTAACCAACTAATTTTTAAATTCAAATTTAACACACTGATGTAAAGTTGAGGGAATAGCTCGCATCACGTTGATCCAAGGGTGACCCAAGAGTATATTGTATGACAAAGGGTCTAGGATCACCATGAATGGTAACCAACTAATTTTTAAATTCGAATTTAACACACTAATGTAAAGTTGAGGGAACAACTCGCATCGCGTTGATCCAAGGGTGACCCAAGAGTATATTGTATGATGTAGGGCAATGTACAATAAACACGGTCGTGTCTAAGGTTCTTGGACCAACTTGCAATGGGATAGTAATACTGCCACATGTTTCTTGTGTTTCGTCATTAAAGGCTTTTATGATCATATCAGTTATTTTCATTTCGTCACTTCTAAACCCAAATCTTTGGTAGAAGTTAAAAGTGCAAATGTTTAAAGATGAACCATTATCAATCAAGACTCGTTTAACTGCTACATCTCCAATTAGGGTAGTAATATATAAGGGGTTATCATTATGTAAACTATGTTGTGGTATATCTCTCTCCTGAAATTCAATACAATTGATTTCTCAAGTTATGATAGTATTGGCCATGGCTTTAGGTTGAATATTTTGCGATACCATAATTTGGCTTAATGTGAGCATTAATTCATCCCTATGTGTAGGAGAAGATCTTAAAAGGTCCAAAAGGGAAATTCTAGCTGTAGTATTTGATAATTGTTCATTAATATTATAAGGAGGTTTAGGTTGAACATTAGGCGCATGATTCCCTTTATTAGGAAATTTCAAAACAAATGGAGCTGATCCATCATTCTGAGTTTTATCTTGTTGAGAATTTTGAGCCTATTATCGAGTAACAGCTCCGATAGTACCTACAATATTATTTTGCGAATGATGAATGGGTCTTGGTCTAGCGTTTATGGCTTCTTCATTAGAAAGTAATTGGTGAGAAGATGGTCTAGTAGTGACTCTTATTAGAAATGGTTCTTCTGGAACCATAGAATTTGTGATAGGTTGAATAGCATCTGATTCATTTTCAAAACTATTCAATTGATTTGAGGTGATTTCCATGTCACTTTCAGTCTCGTATTATATGTCACTAAGATCAAGTTTTCGAATATTATATAAAGGTTTGGTCATAATCATGGATAAATTTGTGTCAAATATTTGCAGATCATGAGCAGGTGAATGTCCACTAATAGTCCCTACATATCGGGTAGGAAGGGGAACATTATGATGCTCAATTTGATTAGCCACCTCTTTACCATGCTTTGGTAGAGGA
The DNA here is from genome assembly GCA_028583015.1 of Wollemia nobilis. Lineage (NCBI taxonomy): Eukaryota > Viridiplantae > Streptophyta > Pinopsida > Araucariales > Araucariaceae > Wollemia > Wollemia nobilis. The sequence goes on along the minus strand of JAQPPZ010003305.1, from coordinate 6,055,529 downwards.
TGTTGAAATATGTCTAATGATTGATTGGCATTCTGATTCTAATTTTGGGGGATGTTCTTTTGAGAATTATTAGGAGGATTTTGTTTAGGTTGGAAGGTTTGTACCTCCATCTCATTGTTATCAATCAGGTCTTGTATTTTATGTTTTAATATTTTACAAGATTTGGTAGTGTGTCTAGGTCCTCTATGGAAATCATAGTGTAAATCAACTCTGTATCCGGGTATTTTTGGACAGGTTCCCGGATATTTAGTAATTGGATCAAACCTTATTCTAATAATTATGGTAGAATGGTTGATAGAGGTTGATTTAACCTAGTAAGTTCTCGAGGTGGTTTATCAGGAGTTTTTAGTATAAACTTCTCTGTTGTTTTTGCAGCATTAATAGTAGAAATATTTCTACTATCAATGACTCCATCACCCACAACTTGTTTATTTTTATATTGATTTTTGGATGTTTTCTCATCATATTTCTTTTTAATCTATCCTCTCCTAATGAGAGAATCTTTCACTCTTCGGGCTAAGTCTATATCCTGATCGAAGGTGGTCAAGGTAGAGATTGATAACTCATAGGATAATTGTTCTTATAAATTATTGATAAAGATATCCAGCATTTCTCGATAAGGTAACACAAAGTGTAATTTTCCTATCAACTGTCTCCATCGAGCTAGGAAATCAGAAAAACATTCATCTTTGTCTTGTTTTAAGTTGTACAAATATTTAATGGTTACATGCCTTTCGATATAGGCACTAAATTGATGAACAAAAGACTCGATTGTTTCTTCGAAATTCCTCAAATAATGAGTGCGTAACTAACAATACCACTCCAATTCCATTCCTCCTAAACTTTTCGAGAACATTTTTAGTAATAACAAGTCATCATGTGATATATCATGACATGCTATCCTAGACATATGAAGATCCTCTATGGGATCTTTGGTTCCTTTGTATATAGGTAGGAAAAGCATAAGAAAGTGTTTAGGATATGGTTGTGCTATGACTATAGGATCTAAAGGCTGACTACACATCTCTCGATAATTGTACGAGGGATGGTAGGGATCTATCTGGTCCATGCGAGAGACTAACTATTTCACCATGGCTTCCAGATTACTAGTTTGTCCACCATATTGGTTCGATGGTATGTGAGCGTATGATGGCGTAACGTAAGGATTAGATGCTATATTGCTATTATGCAAATGGTTGGTAGGGAGAGTATTATGAAGAAGATTTGTAGTAGCATTATGTTGTATCCTAGATTGTTGGAAATTGGTGTTTGGTTTTATTTTGGGCTTTTGTTGGTTTGAGGTATGTTGATCAATAGCTTGGTGAAATAGAGCGGTGAATGAAGGTTTCTTTTGTATGGGAATAACTCTAGGCTTGGTAACAGGCACTCTAGGTGGTTGGGTAACCTGTTGTTGTTGCATGTTCTGGATTATAGCGGCCATATCCAAATTGGATGGTCTAGCTTGATCACTTTCTTGATCAATGAAGGACAAGGGATTAGTGCATGTGTGATATATTTCTTCTAGGGTTGCTTGAGTGTCACTAATTTGATCCTTATCCATATGGATTGCTCTATTAAGAGTGCCAATATTAGTATTGAGGAACTTCAAAAAATGTTCCATGTTCTCGAAAGTAACAGCTCCTCCCGAAGATATTTTAGGGGATGAGGATCCTTCCTCTCTAACAGTTTCTCTTTGTTCATTTCCTTCAGCAAAATCTTCTTCTTGTTGGTCTAGGGTTCCTTCTTCTTGAATTGGGTCTTCAGGAAGGACATCTGGATTATTTGATGGTTTTCCTAACCAATATTCTTCTACTTCAGTATTTTTTCCATTCCTAAGTCTAGTCATTATGCTTAAACTTAGATTTTAGCAAATATATATATATATATATATTTGCGACAAGTTTGGGAGGTATATATTTTAATTATATACCTACTATAATACTTAAAATAAAATGTTTTAATTTTTTGTTATATTTTTGTTTTGTTTTTTTTATGTTTTTATAATAATATTATAAAGACAACAAACAACATACTAAATGTAAGAAATAATAATAATAAAATAATAGCTTAGTTTTCTATAAATAGTTTATGTATATCATTAATAGGATCAAGTTCATCAGGAGTCATGAAATGCTCCTCTTCAAATTGCAAATGGTTTTTCAAGAATTTGACAAAGTGTGCTATAGTGATATTATTTGTTTTAGACTCTGACCTATAGAAATAAAGTTCATGGCAATACTCTCGATAGAACATCGCTCTAGGAACTCTATTCCATCTCTTTCTATCTGTAAGAACAACCTCTTGATCCTCTATTCAAGATAGAAATTTATGTACTACAACTGTGTTGTCGAGGTATTCCTCAAAGGTGTACAATTCAAAAGACACAAGTGCTCTTTTATCTGCTAACCACCTATGGCAAGCTCTCTAAAGCTCATGATATAGAGTCACCTGATCAGGATCCAAGATTCTATCTAGGAAAAACCTCTTAATTTGCCTAAGTTAGGTTGATCTAGATGAAATAATATCTAATCTCCTATCAAGTTCATCCCACAAAGGTTGGACTCTATTTGTTTGAGGTACTCTAAGCATAGAAGTAATCTCTATGGCTACTAATTGATTTTCAACATTTATGGTGATAGCTCATATTTTATTATAATCTACCATCTAAATATGATATGCAATCTTAATTGTTTGTCTGATGATTCTAAATGCATTTATTTTTTATTTTTGGATTGTTTTCAGAAGGTTTTAGTTTTCACGTCGGGTTCACCAAAATGTATCGCTCCAAATTTTTCGCATTCTTACCTTCAGGCTATAGGATCCACGCCCGAAATGGGGATGCGAGAAGGATGGGACAATACCTCACACTAAGAGGCCCTTTGAAGGTCATGCCTCTCGGGGAGGGGGTATAAGGGTGAATTTTTGATGGATGGTGGGTTCACCAAGAAACTTTTGAGTGGTAGTTTCCACGCCTAGGTTGAAAATGGGTTTGATGTGTTCATTTTGTACTTTAATCATTCATATCCTAGGTTTGGCCAAGATGAATCTAAGCTATTCTATATGCCAATGTTGATTTATATGGATGCAAAAAAAATGAATAAGTGCTAAACATAGAAAGTGTGCTAAATAAGATAGAATGTACCTGATTTTGGATGTCTGATGAAGATTCTAAGGTTTGTAGAAGTCCAGATCGTCTCAAATCTTACATAATCAACTAAAATTGCACAAAATCATCTTAGATCACAATCGATCATCTGAGATCAGACGAGATCATCGTCGACCTAACGAATTTGTTAGAAACCTACAATCACAAAAATAGATACCAAAGACCAAAAATGCAATTGCAAAAGTAAGGGGAAATGATAGAAATGATAGTAAACTTTCCTAAATGATAAATCCAGATAATAATTAAAAGAAATGCATTAATTTAATAATTTATTTTAACTTTATCATGCTTCCATGCTAAATGAGATGAACTCCAAGATGTAGAAATAGAATAAACTAAGTTAATGCATAAGGAAATGAAGGGAAAATATAAGAAAATATAAACTTTGGGCTTTGATTACCCCCAATCTAGACTGCAGTCGAGATAGCCTCCAATCATACGAGATCATCACCGATCTGTGATAGGATCGTCCAAAATCATATAGAATCATTAGCGATGATCCGAGCTTGCTCCAGCTAAAAAATAGTAAAATTCCTACAAGAAAAACTTGAAATACACAATGCGACAATGGTATGAAGGTGTTTTAATGCATGAGAAACTAAAGTTGCATGGAAATCAGCCAACTAGGGCCATAAATTTAGAAAATCCTAGTTTATTTAGGATTAAGGGGAGGTTAGGAGGTTGGAGATCATCCCAATTTGGGAGATCTCTAATGGGGGAGACTCTAACCACACAGACACACTTTCTGCCCAAGTTAGAGAAGTTGTAGAAACAAAAGCTAATTATGAAAATCAGTTTTGGGACAAAATCATTTGGATGTTCTATTCCAGACGAATTCGTTAGATCTGGAATGATTTCATCTGATCGTCGATGATATTGTCCAATGATCAAAATATATCCCAAAAATGGCACGAAAAACAAGGGGAGAGGGTAACGAGTGGTTAACGGGTGATTTAGGGGTTAAAATTCAAATTTTTATCTTTTTACTAAGGGTTTAACTGCATCAATTTTAGGGTCCTACACTACCATAATGTGGAGCTCCTATTGACCTATGAACCACCTACACCTGGCCCCTCCCTAGGAATAATGTCATATCTACTAAGCTACATTTGGAGAGAGGCTATGTGGAAAATATGACCAGTAATTTGCCCCTCATAATCATCTAGAAATGACTATAGGCGTATAACCTCTACCTCGAGATCTATCCCTAGACCTACTCCTATATTTGTCCCGATAGCACCCTATGGTGTAGGAGGAGGAACAACAAACTACATCCTAGTAGCACCACCCTCAACAGTAGCCTATAGAGCCTATATCTATGATGTGAGCTGCTCTATAGTGGCATCCTACTACTATACCTAGATCTTGGTCAACTACAACTCAACCTCAATCTCGTACAACTAAGATCTCATAGGAGAATCTCTCTCCTTGAGATCCAAATCCTCCTCCTCCTCCTCCTTAGGATCCTCCTACTCCTCCACTACCACCTGCTCTGCTAGTTGACCCCTATTGAGAAGCAACACACCCCCACTGAAAAATGAAATTCCATCCTTAGAAAAACTTTGAACTTCCATTTTTGCAGTAGGGACCCTCTTGATATGTTTCAGGTTTTAAATCCAAATTTGCTTGCCTCCTTTTTAAAGTTGTGTTTTTTCTTGCATTCTAGCTGTGTTATCCAAGAATTCACTTTCTACATGCTAGAATCATTCATGCACAAAGAAAATCTCGCATCGGTACCGAGAAAAATCTAGAAAACAGTTGCATAAATACACTGAAAACCAAAACTTTCCATTTTTGGTAGTGTCGCGATATCGCGACACTACCATTTTCGAAAATGTCACGATATCGCGACGAATTTTGGCAAAAGCAGCTAAGTCGGAAAAGTGTAGCGAAATCGCGACACTTTCCATTTTTGGAAGTGTCGCGATATCGCGACGTTTCCATTTTTGGAAGTGTCGTGATATCGCGACGTTTCCATTTTTGGAAACCGTCGTGAAATCACGACCGACAGGAGGAGAGAGAAGGAAAGTTGTGCGGAAGGGCGCGATTTTGCGACATGTCATGAAATCGTGACATGTCACATTTTCGCGATAGGAGAGAGAAAGTGGGCTGCAGAATGAAAATCAGCTAAGTCGCAAGTATGTCGCAAAATCGCGGTCAACGCATGCAGCTAGCAGGAGGCGCGATTTCGTGACATGTCGCGAAATCGCGACATGTCGCATTTTTGTGGTCGACAGGGGAAGAAGTTGCATGGTGCTGGGGACGTCGCGATTTCGCGACATGTCACAAAATCGCGACATGTCTCAGAATCGCAACAGGAGAGAGAAAGTTGCCCAAAGGGCCAGAAGCGTATTCCAGCTGTAAACAGAAGGCATCCTGGGATAGCGACACATGTCAAGACACGTATCAGATGAAACAGAGGACGACATGCAAGAAAGATTAGGATTTTAATCTGTTTTAATGTTAAAGTTTTGATTTAATGTTTATTAAATTGCTAATATAATCTTTTTGTCTTTCATGTAGGAATCCATCTGTCACTTGCGGGACAATTGGAAAAAGGCCGTAAAGACAAAGTTAAAGTGCAGTTTTAATCAAGGACCACCATGCTAGAGGAGAGGAGGCCGGTAAAAGCATTCAATGGAGATTTATTGCAGAATTAATAGGTTGAAGACCATTTCAACTCAAGGATGGATATGCAAAGATGGAATAGCGTAGAAGTGATGACTCATCCGGCTCACCCGTAGGAATTAATGAAAGCATTTATTTGCAGTTGCGGGTGAATGCAAGCTGTATTTGATTCTATCTTCTCCATTTATGACAGCTGACCACCCTGATTTGCAGAAGGGTTAGGTTTTATCCAATCTTTGTTTCAAAATGGCTTTTATTGTAAAACCCGGTCATAGGGTTTAAGATGATAAGATTTGCAGTTAAGAAAAGATATTTTCTGTAAAGATCAGGATCTGTCCTGAGTCTATAAATTGAACTGCAAAATGTAATCGCATGAGGCGAAGACTTAGAAATAAAAAGGCTTATAAGCAATTTCTTGTAAATTTTATGAAATCCTTTTTTTTCTAGACTGGGAGTTGATGTGCTTTTGTTGTTTTCTGTGGTAGCATGGCCAGGAGCCTAATCTTTTATAGATCTGTGATAAGTGTATCTTCTTCTGTTATCCGTTCCATTAAGTTTGTTAGATATATGTTGTAAATCTACCATTATCAAGTTTAAATATGTTGTTAGGCTTCAGTTGTTCTATTGTCTGCTAGGGGAAATTACAGATTTGAGGTTAAGTTTGTTCTAATTGCTCTGTCTTCACTATGTGAGCTAGGCTGCCGATGAAAGATACCAGTTTTAACCAGCTGCCCTTGGATTTATAATTTTTTGCTAGATCTATTCCACTTTGCCTTGTGCTCCTAGTTGAAAGTGATCTTAGAAATCTGGACACTTTCTTCTTGGATTTGTTCTGTTGTGAAGCTGATAGTATAGATGAAATTGGTAGTTTTAAGTTTTACAGTTTAAAGTCTGATAAACTTCTCTTTCTGCCCTACCCTACCCTCTCTTTGTTTTCGATGAAATGATCCATTTTTACTTTCTTTATTTGTCCTTTATTTGAATCTGCTGACCCATGAGAGCTAGATCAAGAATCAATTTCAAAACCTGATTGTTAACAAGTAACAACTTCTGCAACTACTGAACAAGTTCGGGAACCCCCTGTAAGGTATGCAGACGATCCATATTGAAATCTATTCTAGAAGCGAAAAAGAGTGAATAGACATTCGACCCGACTCTGTAACTCGCACCTTGGATAACCAGCTAGATCCTAAAGTGAGTGGGATTCGTCCCGTGGGTGTCTCCGAAGCTTCCTGCTCATCCCTCGCAGGGTGCATATGAAAGCTGGACCAACATCTAATTGGCGCTAGAAGGAGGGCCTGTTGAACTCAGTTCAAGTTCAGTAGTCTGTTAAGAACTGTAAAGTTGTATGTGCTGAGTCTGGTATTTTATCTTTTGAATCATTTTCCCTCCTCCTCAGCTCTTTTAAATTTTGTTGTTAGAGTTTTTTCCTGAACAACGGGACTTAACACCAACATCTAATTGGCACTAGGAGGGCCTGTTGAAATCAGTTCAAGTATTGTAAGTTTGTGAGTGCTGATTTAAAATTCTGTGGTTAGAGTTTTTGCCTGAACAACATCACTTATCACCAACATTTTAAAACTGGCCCAGTGAAATTCGGGCAGTATTGTAAGTTGTCGATATAGTTTTTAAAATTGCCATAGAAGACCTCAAGTTAAGAACAGTTTTATCTCCACTGGTAGTTATCCAATCACAACTCAGAACATCACTGTCAGCCAAGTAATAATGGCAAATTGGTTGGGCCCCACTGCTTTGAATATCCCGGGTATAGCCCATGACCTGCCCAAAATCCCGAAAAGGTATCTCCCCAGATATAAACATGATGGGACAAGAACTGCAGAAGAACATCTGCTAGCTTTCAAAAATGCTCTAAAATTGTTAAATATACAGCATGAAGATGTTGCCTGCAGATTGTTCCCGTTCACTCTCCAGGAGGGATCTTATGACTGGTTTTTAAACCTCACCAGCAATTCCATTACTAGTTGGGATGACCTAGAGAAAGCTTTTATATCATAATTTGGGGAAGTGATAGACCCAGTGTGTTATACCAACAATTTTCCAGCATCAAGAGAGAGTCGGGAGAAACTGTCAGGTCTTTCAATATGAGGTTCCAAAGAGCTTACGGTAGAATGACTAGCCATTACATCCCAAATGCAAATATGGCCTTAGAAATCTACAAGAATGCATTGGATTCGGTGACCTCTATTTTTCTCAAGAGAGACATTAATATCACAACCCTGGTAGGGGCTTATAAAGAAGCCTTAATTCTTGAAAGACAGTTAGGGCCTCAAATTCTGAGCAGTCCTTTGATATCCTATGTTACACAGAACATGCCTATTTTGAATCCCATTCCACATCATGAGTTAGTGCCAACATGTCATGCTCTACCCAAGGAGACTTCGTTAACTGTGACATCCACTCAGCATGTGCAAAATATAGAGAAAAGTTCTGACAAGCTCAAAGTGGAAGTGCTTGAAGTAAACAGTTGTGATCTAGCATTACCCAAATCTGAAGTTTTTCCTGGTGAGTTAAATTTTCCTAGAGATCAAAGAAATATTGATATTTCTAGTTCACCCAAAAACAGTACAACCAGGGTTTCAGATTCTTTCACTTTTCTTGAAGAGACAGAAAGTCTTGTACAGACTCCTATGGATGAAATGCAAGATTTTCAATAGTTCAAAATGGACAGTTATAATTTGAGATGTCAGAGTCCAGAATCTAACAATGATCCTTCCTCATCAGAGGATGATGAAAGTGAGATTCAATGTCACTATTCAGAAGTAACTGAGAAAGAGGATAACATCATTGAGGATATGAGGGAACTTAAAGCTGACATCACCCTCTATGAACTACCCCAGATTGTTGAACAGAAGGATAGCTTGATTGAAGCTTATTCTGGACCACCTGTTGAATTTCCAGAAAAGGAGGAAAAGATAGTAAATATGAATGTGGTCAGCCAACTTGGAATTGATGAACTGTCTCAACATAAGCCTGCAACTTCTGAACATAATGTCAAAGAAAAGGTTGTAAATCATGTTGATGTAAATATTGGAGTTTATAAGTTGGCAACTGAAAATGTGGGAACGGTTACAGCTCTAATCCATCACAACAGTGACAGTTGGATATTACACATTGATGAGGTTAAATCTAAGCAAGGCTCAGGTGAAAAGGAAAATTGTAAACATTCTGCTAGAGAGATAAAAATTGAAGTCCTAGATATTGAAGCAGTACAACAACCACAAAATGTTCAAGTTGTTAAGAACCGGGACATACAGATAAAACATGATTTCTTTCAGTGGTCACATAATTTTGAAGATGTGGTGGTCTGGGTCTGTCAAGATTTTAAGGTATTTGATCCTGGGGGTTTTTTACATTCAGTCCTTTTGAAAGAATTCTGCAAACCCTTCAAGTAGAAGCATAAACATGTTATCATATGATTTGTTTAATTTGAAGGAGTTGCAGATTTGTTTTTCAAATGGGACAGGGAAGACAGTAAACCCAAGTCTTTCCCAGATAGTAAATTTTTGAAGCATAGTCTGGAGTGCATTTCGTCAATAGGACCTGAAAGGTAATTTTTCTAAATTACTTGCACATGGTCAAAAATTTTTTAAGGCACCATTTCTCTGCTCTTCCATCTGCTACATATTTTGAATGATCAAAGAAGTTGTAACATATGTATACATTGTAAGTAAGCTTTGAAGTTTTTTAGTTTTATTTCTTTGTCAGTGCAATTTTATTTTTAAATGTCTGTACAGTTTTAATCTGTTTCAGTTTAATTTTAATGCTCTGCAGTTATTTTAGTTGCTTCATCTTAATTTTTAATCTTTAATTGTCTGTACAGTTTTAGCTTGTGCAGTTTATTTCTTTTGTCAGTGCTTTTTATTTCCTTTCTTTGTCTTTTTATGTCAGCTTGCTGTTAATGTCTGTCCAGTATTTTGTTTTAGTTTTATTTTGCTGCCTGTGCAGTTTTAATTTATTTGCTTCAGTTTTAATTTTAAAAAGTCTGTGCAGTTTTATTTTTTTTTTGTTCTTGAGGCCTGTGTCTGTCCTTGGAGGTCTGTCCAAAGTTCTTCAACTTTTGAAATCTGTCCTTTAACCTCTGCCTGAGCAATCAATGAAAAGTCAGCCTGCTGAAAATTATTTTATTCTGAGCTGATCAACCCAGTCTCCACCCAGTGTTCATTATTAAAATTGAGATAGTCTGCTTAAATTGAATAGTGGAACTATTTTTTTAGTCAGGACAACGGTAGAAAGGTGATTGGATCTTGTGTCTTGCTTGCCACAGTTGTTTTAATGATTTAAAAACTACTATGTTGTTTAGTTGGAGGAACTCCCGGGGAATCCAAGAAAAGCTGGTTATAAGAGGGGACTATGGTTCATGCAATTATTTGGGTGTCACCAAAGGCTATCAGTGCCTAGACTGAAACAGTTCCAGATTGATCAAATGATAAAAAAAAATTGTAATTTCTCTAATGCCTTTTAGGTGTTGATATAGAAAAAAAAGAAAAAAAGAAAAAAAAGAAAAAAAAAAAAGAGTTATATGAGAGAGAGGCAGCCAGATTCCAAAAGCTATTTTTCTTTTACCAAGTTAAAGATCCTTCCTTACAGCTGTAAATTTGTGTCGTGTACATCTAAAGGGTAACTCTATCTAGGCTGTAAAAGGCTAAACTAGTAAACAGAGCTCTACTCGGTTTCCCCTTTTTATAATTTAGAAAAGCTGATCAGTCCAAAGTTCATCATTCAATCCAGTCATCTTGAAGAAAGTTTTATACCCTTTGTAATTGCACATCAGAAATCTTCCTTGAAGTATTTCAGCCTAGTATGTCCTTGGGAAATTTTAACAGCTAGCAGTTGGCGATCAATTTATTGTGAAGAATGTCTGTAGCAAGTCATGATGCATGGTCTTTTTGTTTTGAAACTAGAGTCCTGGGTTCTAAAATAGTGCTACTATTTTACCCGCAGATATCGCCATTTATTGAGAAGCAACACACCCCCACTAAAAAATGAAATTCCATCCTTAGAAAAACTTTGAAATTCCATTTTTGTAGTAGGGACCCTCTTGATATGTTTCAGGTTTTAAATCCAAATTTTGCTTGCCTCCTTTTTAAAGTTGTGCTTTTTCTTGCATTCTAGCTGTGTTATCTAAGAATTCACTTTCTACATGCTAGAATCATTCATGCACAAAGAAAATCTCGTACCGGTACCGAGAAAAATCTAGAAAATAGTTGCATAAATACACTGAAAACCAAAACTTTCCATTTTTGGTAGTGTCGTGATATCGCGACACTTCCATTTTCGAAAATGTCGTGATATCGCGATGAATTTTGGCAAAAGCAGCTAATTCGGAAAAGTGTAGCGAAATCGCGACACTTTCCATTTTTGGAAGTGTCGCGATATCGCGACGTTTCCATTCTTGGAAACCATCACGAAATCGCTACCGACAGGAGGAGAGAGAAGGAAAGTTGTGCGGAAGGGCGTGATTTTGCGACATGTCACAAAATCATGACATGTCGCATTTTCACGATAGGAGAGAGAAAGTGGGCTACATAATGAAAATCGGCTAAGTCGCAAATGTGTCGCAAAATCATGGTCAATGCGGTCAACGCATGCAGCTAGCAGGAGGTGCGATTTCGTGACATGTCACGTTTTTGCGGCCGACGGGGGAAGAAGTTGCATGGCGCTGGGGACGTCGCGATTTCGTGACATGTCGCGAAATCGTGACATGTCTCAGAATCGCAACAGGAGAGAGAAAGTTGCCCAAAGGGCCAAAAGTGTATTCCAGCTGTAAACAGAAGGCATCCTGGGATAGCGACACGTGTCAAGACACGTATCAGATGAAACAGAGGCCGACATGCAAGAAAGATTAGGATTTTAATCTGTTTTAATGTTAGTGTTGATTTAATGTTTATTAAATTGCTAATATAATTTTTTTGTCTTTCATGCAGGAATCCATCTGTCACTTGCGAGACAACTGGAAAAAGGCCGTAAAGACAAAGTTAAAGTGCAGTTTTAATCAAGGACCGCCATGCTAGAGGAGAGGATACCGGTAAAAGCATTCAATGGAGATTTATTGCAGACTTAATAGCTTGAAGACCATTTCAACTCAAGGATGGATATGCAGAGATGGAATAGCGGAGAAGTGATGACTCATCCGGCTCACCCGTAGGAATTAATGAAAGCATTTATTTGCAGTTGCGGGTGAATGCAGGCTGCATTTGATTCTATCTTCTCCATTTATGATAGCTGACCGCCCTGATTTGCAGAAGGGTTAGGTTTTATCCAGTCTTTATTTTAAAATGGATTTTATTGTAAAACCCGGTCCTAGGGTTTAAGATGATAAGATTTGCAGTTAAGAAAAGATATTTTCTGTAAAGATCAGGATCTGTCCTGAGTCTATAAATTGAACTGCAAAATGTAATCGCGGGAGGCGAAGACTTAGAAATAAAAAGGCTTATAAGCAATTTCTTGCAAATTTTGTGAAATCTTTTATTTTCTGGACTGGGAGTTGATGTGCTTTTGCTGTTTTCTGTGGTAGCATGGCCAGGAGCCTAATATTTTATAGATCTGTGATAAGTGTATCTTCTTCTGTTATCCGTTCCATTAAGTTTGTTAGATATATGCTTGTAAATCTGCCATTATCAAGTTTAAATATGTTGTTAGGCTTCGATTGTTCTATTGTCCCGCTAGGGGAAATTATAGATTTGAGGTTAAGTTTGTTCTAATTGCTCTGTCTTCACTATGTGAGCTAGGTCATCAATGAAAGATACCGGTTTTAACCAATTGCCCTTGGATTTATAATTTTCTGCTAGATCTGTTCCACTTTGCCTTGTGCTCCTAGTTGAAAGTGATCTTAGAAATCCGGACACTTTCTTCTTGGATTTGTTCTGTTGTGAAGCTGATAGTATAGATGAAATTGGTAGTTTTAAGTTTTACAGTTTAAAGTCTGATAAACTTCTCTTTCTGCCCTACCCTACCCTCTCTTTGTTTTCGATGAAATGATCCATTTTTACTTTCTTTATTTGTCCTTTATTTGAATCTGCTGACCCATGAGAGCTAGATCAAGAATCAATTTCAAAACCTGATTGTTAACAAGTAACAACTTCTGCAACTACTGAACAAGTTCAGGAACCCCCTATAAGGTAACAGACAGTCAATATTGAAATCTATTTCAGAAGCGGAAAAGAGTGAATAGACATTCGACCCGACTCTGTAACTCGCACCTTGGATAACCAGCTAGATCCTAAAGTGAGTGGGATTCATCCCGTGGGTGTCTCTGGAGCTTCCTACTCATCCTTCGCAAGGTGCGTATGAAAGCCGGACCAACAACCCCATACCTCAGTCTTGGCTCAGACTCTTTACCCTGTAGAATCTGCATCATCATCTCCTCCATCATCCTCATGGCCCAAGCTGCCATCACCATGCCACATCCAATCCCCCCACAACTGAGTGAATTCCTATTAGGATCATATCTTAACACCATGTTGTAATTCTTATTTACCTATGTAATAACCCACTTCCAACATGGGGATCCCATTTTAATGTTATTATGCAATACTTAGTAATGTAGGTGGCAATAAAGGTACCTCACCAAGTGGTACCATCTCATGTAACCATTTTTATCAATATTGTAACCAATGTAGTAAGATACCTCACCAAGTGGTACAATTTCATGTAATTATTTTTATCAAGATTGTAACTGCCATTTGGTGGAAGATTCTAGTTCAAGTGGAATTTTGCATGTAAGCCACCTCTTGAGAATTTAGGTAGGGTTGCATGAAGTTTTTCTTTACAAATATATGAATCCATGTACAAGATTATCCTTTTGCAAGCTAATGAAATATTGAAAGAAGTTTCCTCCTCGAAGAGGCCTACGATTTAGTGTTACTATGATATTGTTTCATTTCTATAATTGATTTTTGCATAGTGATATTGAGTTATTTGATGTATGTGAGTTATTTTTTAGTATTTTGTGTGAGTGTGCTTTATTTTAATAGTAGGTTCCTAACAAGTGGTATCAGAGCATTTTTCAGGGCCAAGTTCTGCTGCAACTAAGATGATTCTTACTAGTCATTTTGCCTGTTAGGTATAATTTTCCTGTGTGTCTTTTATTTATGTTTTTCTTTATCAAAAAAATAAAATCCAAAAAATACAATCATTTTTATTTGTAGAAAATCAAAAAATACCAAAAAAAAATACAATAGTTGTGTAGGCTAGAAACCCTATGTCGGGGGTTTTAAAATATCATGAAGAGCTATCATTATTGGCTAAGCTAGATAGCCCATAAAGCATCTAGTGAAGTGAGGGGCAATTAGGATCCAATACCCAAGCCTCAGACAACACTCATGCACAAAATTTAACAGTCAGGACAATGATAGTAATAGACCTCTATACTAGTCCAAAATTACAGACTTTAAGTGCCAAAAATAGAGTTGTCAATGTCAAAAAATTCGCTAAGGTCAAAAGTAGCAACTGTGTCAGTAACCCTAGTACATGTGACAAGAACAAATAATAGTGAGTGACATAGTGGTCAAGGTACAAACTACACAAGTCAATGATAGTTGATTCCAGAGGGTAAATTTTGAACCGTAACTCCAACTAAAAACAGAGAACATAAGTAGACTCGTCAACACAGGAGAGAAAAAAACATTGAAATTTTATTAAAATAGGGATATCTTTTCACACAGATCTCAGATTGACTCAAAAATTTAGCAAAAAAATATACACTCTATTCTAGACAAAATTGTCCTTGGTAGCTCCTGGTCAAATTTTGCACCAAATTTTTAAAAATAGCAAATTTTGATTTTTCTTGCTAAGGCCATAACTTTTCATCGGTTCATCAAATTGATCCAATTGTTTGAGAACATAATCTACTTGTTATTCTACACAAAATACACTCAAGGACTCATTGGTGAAATTTTAAGTACAAGTGGAAGAAATTACCTTGACATCGACTTGCAACCAATAGGAGATCACAAAAATTCAAGAAATTCAGTATATCTCCTCATGGAGTGCTCAAATCAAATAGCCACCGGAGTGGACCCTATCCTAAAATAAGTGTTGCAACTCATTTCCCAAATTGAATTTTGGATCCTTACTAAAAATAGTAACTCCTAAAAATCTAAGGTCTAATTTTAGTAAGTTAGCACAAGAGGGAGCGCAATGGCAAGCGATACTTGAGGACAACAACAAAGGATTTAGAATTGGGCACATTATTGGTCAACCTACAAAAATATATTGTTGACTTGACCTCTGCAAACAATAACATAGGAACATAGATTCAAGAGCTTCGACTGGATCAAGATAACACTAGAATTTGTTTAGAAGAACAACTCACAGAGATGGAGACCAAATTGCATGACAGTACCAAAACTGAACACCATGTTGAAAAATATGAACAAGCTCGACAAACACCAGATGACAATCACTATGATCGGGATCCAAAATTTAGAATACCTAAATTAGACTTCCCTAAGTTCAGTGGAAAGGATGTCGATGGGTGGTTATGTCGGGTTGATCAATTATTTTGACTCCATAATGTCCCTGTCTATCATCGAGTTCAAATGGCTTCCTTCAACCTAGAATCTAGGCCCTACACTGGTTCCAATGGCTATGGGTTGCTAACCCTGATCTATCCTGGGAGGACTTTGAGTCCCAAATACTCACCCAATTTGGCCCTAATGATTATGATGACTTTACAGGTGCATTGACAAGGCTAAAACAAACCACCTCAGTTCATGATTACCAGACCCAATTTGAGAAATTGGCCAATAAAACTAAAGGTTCGAATGAGGGATTTTTTATGAGTTGTTTTTTTAGTGGGTTATGAGATGATATCGAGGTTGAAGTCAAGATGTTTAAACCCCACACCATGATGGAGGCTATCATTTTAGCTTGATTGGCCGAATCTAAAATCTCAACTCAATTGTGGACACCATAATTTTTGCATAACCAACCTTCTTTCTCTCCTCGGGTCCAAAACCATAATGATAATATACCTCCTACTCCCAAGCGACTGACTACAAAGGAAATGGATGTGTGTCGCACCCAAGGGTTATGTTATAATTGTGATGAAAAGTTTACGAAGGGGCATAGATGTGCAAATAAGAGATTGTTTTTAATAGATGTGGAGGAACCAGAAAACAGTGACCATAGTGATGAGGAGAGTGATACAACTGAGGCACCAACTCCACAGGAAGAGGAACCATCAGAAAGACAAACAAAAATTTTAGTCCATGCTCTTTTTGGGATTACCACCTCACAAACAATGAAAGTTTTGGGTTATTTCAAAGGCCAACGTCTCACAATTCTTATTGATTCAGGCAGTACACACAACTTTATTGATCCTATGGTGGCCAAACAGACCAAATGCTATATACACTCATGCAATTATTTTGAAGTCATGGTGGCCAATGGAGGCATCTTGCATTGTAAAGGTAAATTTTAAAATATCAAAAGTCAGATAGGGGATTATGAACTCAAGCAAGATATGTTCTCCCTCCAATTCGGAGGATGTGACATTGTGTTAGGATCCCTATGGATGAACACCTTGGGCAATTTATCCTACAACCTTGTAGAACTATGGCTGCAATTTTCACAAAATGGACAAACATATACCCTCAAGGATATCAAGGCTGGCCCTACACAAATTATTAGTTCTAATCATAGTGATAAGTTGTTGAAAAAGTCCTCCCATGGGGTTATTGCACAAATATTTTCAATTCAAACACCCACTTCTATAGCAGATCCACTTCCAACAGATTTGCAACATGTTCTAACCAAGCACAATGGCATCTTTTAAAAACCAACTACACTACCACCTCGTTACTCTCATCACCATGCTATTCCACTACTTCCAAGTAGTGCACCACTAAACATCAGACCATATCGGTATCCTCATGCTCTCAAGTCAAAATTCGAGAAGATGATATAGGAATTGATCAAGGTAGGTGTCATTCAACCCAGTACCAGTACCTATTCTTCTCTAGTTTTGCTAGTTCGCAAGAAAGATGTCTCATGGCAATTGTGCATAGACTACCTTGAGCTCAATAAGATCACCATCAAGGATAAATTTCCCATTATGGTAGTGGATGAATTGCTAGATGAATTACATGGAGCTATGTACTTCTCCAAGTTGGAACTTCGTTAGAGGTACCATCAAATTAGGCTCAAGGATGAGGATATTTCAAAAATTGCTTTTCGTACTCATGAAGGTCACTATGAGTTCTTGGTAATGCCATTTGGTTTGACAAATGCGCCATCCACATTTCAAAGCCTTATAAACAACATATTTCATCCCTTCATGCAAAATTTCATCCTGGTTTTCTTTGATGATATATTGGTTTACAATCACTCATGGGAAGAACACCTTACCCATGTCGATCATACATTACAGTTATTGGCCCAACATCAACTTTTTGCTAAGCAGTCTACATGCTCTTTTGGTCTGACTGAAGTGGAGTATTTAGGACACATTGTTTTTAAAGATGGTATCAAAGTCAACCTTAAGAAGATTCATGTAGTTCAGGACTAGGAAAAACCTCACACTCTCAAAGGACTTCTGGGATTCTTAGAACTTATAGGTTATTATAGGAAATTTATTTGTAATTATGGGAAAATAGCAGCTCCCCTCACATCTATGTTAAATAAGGGCTCTTTCACTTGGATAGGACCCGATGATCAAGCATTTCTTGAATTAAAGCATGCCATGACCACCACACCTATTCTAGCCATACCATATTTCTCTAAACCATTTGTCATTGAAAGTGACGCTTTTGGTCATGGAATCAGGGCAGTATTGATACAAGAAGGGAGACCCTTGACCTTCACTAGTAAGGCACTCTCTGAGCGTAATTTGGAAAAATCTACATATGCCAAGGAGATGTTGGCCATATTATATGTTCTCACCCATTGAATACCATATCTCATTAGGTGCCATTTCTCCATTAAAACAAACCATAAGAGTCTCAAATATTTCTTAGAAAAATGGGTTGTTACCCCAAAACAACAAAAATGGGTTTCTAAACTCATGGGCTATGATTATGATATCACCTATAATAAGGGCAAAGATAATCTTATGGCTGATGCTCTCTCACTAATTTGAGACCCTCGATATGATATGTTCTATCTCTACACCTGTCCCTCAATGGATAGATTCCTTACGATAGGAGGTACTTCAAGTTGCAGACCTGCAAGCTTTGATGGCTTCACTTCAAGCTAATACAACTTCATCCCCAGGCTACAATTGGGATGGCCAAGATTTGCTTTATCACCAACACCTTGTTATTCCCCGTGCCTCTCCACTCTGCACCCTCTTCATGAAGTAACTACACACTGATCCTTCTATAGGTCATTCTGGATTTCTCAAAATGTATGAATGACTCAAGCACACATTCTTATGGAAAGGGATGAAATTGGACACCTGTGACTTTGTGGCATCTTGTGATACCTGTCAATGGATGAAAGGTGAAATAATTCATTCTTCGAGTACTCTTCAACACTTGTCCATTCTATATCAGGTTTGGACTTGTTAGTCTCACAATGACACTAAGAGGGGGGATGAATCAGTGTAGCTCTATAAAACTTAAATCTTAAACTCTTAAAGCCAAAACAATGAGAACTTAAAATCAAATAAAGCAAATATAACAAGAGAGCATCACACAACACAAGATGTACCGAGGTTCACCGATTTGGCTACTCCTCAAAAATTGATTGTTTGGACTCCCATCCAAATCCATCCTTTGCAAAGCAATCAACTTTACAATCAATTTACCAGCACCCACTGGAAGGAGCACCAACCCCTGATTTACCAGCACCAACTAGAAGGAGCACCAACCCCTGATTTACCAGCACCAACTAGAAGGAGCACCAACCCCTGATTTACTAGCACCAACTGGAAGGAGCACCAACCCCTAATTTATCTGCACCAATAGAAAGGAGCACCAAACCCTGATTTACCAACACCAACTTGAAGGAGCACCAACTCCTAATGCCAAGCACCAACTTGGACTTCAATTCTAAAACTAGAAGATTGACATATAAATGCCTTCACTTTTACAAGACCCTGACTGGTCTATTGCTTACTCAACATCGCCCACAATTCACACCCTTCTCACTCTCCTATCATGCGCCTCTCGCTCTCCTCTTGCTCTCTTTGCAAGATCAAATCCGCTATGCTTTAATCCCCCATGCTTCATAAATTCTCCAAGCAACACTCCTTTTATAACCATCCTTTCTCTTTGTAACTCCAGTTGTAACTTCAGTTGTAACTCCAGTTGTAACTCCTTTTGTATATTTTGAGAAGGCATTTCATCAAACACGTCACATGCAAATAATTGACACCATGTTCTCCTACCATGACTGTTCGTTTTCTCGGTCATGACTATTCATTTTCTCTTTGCATGTCTGTTCATTTTCTCTTTGCATGACTGTTCATTTTCTCTTTGCATGTCTGACTGTTTGTTTTCTTTTCCCTTGTGCATGCATTTGTTTTCTCCTTCGATGATTGTTCATTTTCTCCTTCGATGACTATTCATTTTCTTTTCCATGACTGTTCATTTCTATTTTGAGGCTCTTCTTGAGTCACAAAAATGTGACATGTCATGATATCGTGACACTTTTGTTACTCTGCCTGCCTGCCCTTCTTGAGTCGTGAAAATGCGACATGTCACGATATCGTGACACTTTTGTTTCTCTTCCTTCCTGCCATTTTCGAGTCGTGAAAATGCAACATGTCGCGATATCGTGACACTTTTACTTCTCTGCCTTCCTGCCCTTTTCGAGTCATGATATTGTGACACTTTTTCTTTCTGTCTTTCTCTTCGCTTTGAGTCGTGAAAATGCTACATGTCGCGATATCACGACACTTTTTCCTCTGCATTTTCTCTTCGCTTTGGACCACAAAAATGCTACATGTCGCGATATCATGACACTTTTTCCTCCTTGCATTTTCTCTTCGCTTTGGACCGCGAAAATGCAACATGTCGCGATATCGCGACACTTTTTCTCTCTTCTCTTTCTCTTTGCTTTGGTCCATGAAAATGCTACATGTCGTGATATCGTGACACTTTTTCCTCCTTGCATTTTCTCTTTTCTTTGGCCCACGAAAATACAACATGTCACGATATCACGACACTTTTTTCTCTTTGCTTTTTTGGCCACAAAAATGCAACATGTCGTGATATCGCGACACTTTTTCTCTTTGCTCTTTCGGCCGCGAAAATGCAACATGTCGCGATATCGCGACACTTTTTCTCCTTGCATTTTCTCTTCTCTTTTGGCCGTGAAAATGCAACATGTCGCGATATCGCGACACTTTTTCTCCTTGCATTTTCTCTTCTCTTTTGGTCGCAAAAATGCAACATGTCGCGATATCGCGACACTTTTTCTTTCTTTGCTTTTTTGCTTCTCTTTTATCTTTAGCATATGGGCCACTTCGGTCTTCTTGGACAACCTGTAACAACTTCACCCAAACATCAAAAACATCCTCATAAGAATTTAACTTCACTGTACATACTCTGAATAACCTTTGAACTCCTGTCCACTGCATCAACCGATCTATCTGACTGTGTTGACAACAATGACAATACTGTCGTTGCACCTTGCTCAACAATCTCCCCCTTTGGAATTGTTGGCAACACACGTGCAATTTCCTGTAACTCTTCTCTCCCTTTGAAAATAATACCAAAGGGTTGCTGCAAACTCCCCCTATCTACAATATGGTGTCGCTGCAATATATTCTGCCTCTACTATGGATAAGGAGGCTGACTCTTGTTTCTTACTATGCCACGTGACCAACCTGTCTCCAAGATAGAATGCACCTCCACTGGTACTCTTTCTATCATAAAGTCTTCTTGGATAAGCACTCTAATCTCTACTCATCATATTATAATTCTTGTTGTACCTTGCTTTTACTTATTTGGTATAGTTTGATCAACACGCAACTCTCAACTATGCAAAAGTTACTCCCAAATCAAAAGTGATCGACTCTCCAGGCAGCCTATGCGTAATTTCTTCAACCTTTTGACTGCCACCTCCTCCATGACTAACGACTTTGCCTCGCATCCGTTGTGTAGCTCAATGTCTCTAGTTTCTAATGATTGCCATGAATGTTTTCATCATCTGCACAGGTATTGACAGTGGACCATTACATCTAGCATTGGAACCTCAATCTGCGTGCAATCATCAACACTCGGTATTCTGCTTCTTGCTAGGGCATATGTCAGGGCTACTCAATGTCTTAGATGAACATTCTTCACGTGATTCCAGGGAGCATTTCTCCTCGCTGCGATCAAGGGATTCCTCGGGAAATATCTCGCATTTCTCAAATAATGCAAGACTTTCTTAGGTGCATAGGCATCTTGTCCTCCTTGGCGCTTCACCACCTGGGCACTATTCTCTCAACGTCTCTACCTTGCATGTGCCACTTGGCACTCTTGACCAACTAGGTGCTAGTGCCACTGTTTTCTTTGACTCTGGCATCTCTTTGATAATGGCTACTTCTTTAGAGAAAATTAAAGCTCTCTTATTACCTCCACAAACAACTACATGAACTGAAACACACTTTGACAACTATACGACAACTCCCCCTGACTACTTGCCTTTCATCCTCAGATAACCAAACAACATAGGAGCATTAAAATAAAACTTTAATATTACTCCCCCTGAGGATGTGCTACCTGGAGCTACTTAGTGCAATAGAGGAGTAATCTCCTTCAGTCCAAGGAGACATGATTTCCTCTCTTCTTTCTTTCTCCAATATTTCTTGAACTTGGGCTTGAGTTTTTCAATTGCATCCTTGTTTTGAACCTTTTCGTGAACTTGAACATTTCTCTTGGGTGGTTGTCTCTTGTGCATCCTTGATGGATGATTATTTTCCTTTCTTTGATGCACATGATTTCTTCCCTGTCTGTGTTGCATTCTTTGTGTCTGATGAAATCTCTTTTGTTGTGGTTGCTTTGCTGTAGATCTCCTTTGATATTTTCTTCCTTTTGAAGATTCAGCTTCAAAATTTTCTTGCTTCGATCCTTCAATAGTGAACTTCTTCTTCTCTGCATATTTGGAAGATGAAGGTTGTTCAACTTCATATCCAGGACCAAGCTTAACCATGGAGCTTCTTTGTTGCCTTATCATTTCATCTAGCAACTCTGTGCTCTTCACAAATTTGAGATTTGTATTGGCCTCTTCTAGTTGTTTCTTCAAAAAAACAATCTCTTCTTCATAAATTTCTTCTTCATCATATTCCTATTGTTTTTCTATTTTTTCTTCTTTGAGTGCCATGAAAAGAGCTTCACCTATTTCCTTTTTAGAATCCTCACCACATCTGTCTTCTGATGAACTGACATTCTTGGAGATGAAACTTTTCTTCTTGAAGTTGCCATTTCTGAAATTTTTTTTCTTCCAGTCACTTCTTTCTTGGTGCGATCCTTCATCACTTTTGTCCTTCTCATTAAGTGGACATTTAGCTGCAACATGCCCAATGCCTCCACAATTGAAACATTTAAACGGTAACTTTCCTCTGTATTTTCCTTTTCCCCTTTTTAGTTTTTGAACAAAGTTTGCTTCCATTTCATCTGATGTCTCTTCTTCCTCGAATTCTTGTTTTTCTTTCATATTTTTATGGGCTTTAAAAGTAGCTTCTCTATCTGTGGGTTTAGATTTTCCTATTCTCATCTCATATGCAGTCAAAGAACCATGCATCTCATCCATACTAAAAGAATTTAGATTTTTAGCTTCTTCTATAGCTGAAACTTTAGAATCAAATCTTTGGGGAAGAGATCTTAATACCTTTTTCACGATGACAGAATCTTTGATTTCCTCGCCGAGTCCTCTAATCGCATTAATGACTTGATTAACTCTCAACATATATGCCTCTATGTTCTCATCATCATTCATATTTAATACTTTGAACTGAGCTCGATGTGTTTGTAACTTGGCCTCCTTGATCTTATCATCTCCTTCATGAATGCTCCTCAGTTTGTCCCATATTTATTTTGTCGTTTTACAACTCATAATTTTTACTAGTTCACTATCCACTAATCCGCACATGATAGCATTCTTTTCTTTTGAGTTATTCTCAAACAATTTCTTATCAGACAACATCGGTTGGAGAAGTGGTGGGTATTGTGTATCCACTATCTACTGAATCCCAAATGTCGTATCCCAAAGCACAAAGATATGTCTGCATCCCGAGTCTCCAAAATGTGTAATTAGTTCCATCCAACAATGGTGCTTTGTTTGATGAGAAGCCTTCACCACCTGCCATTATGTCACTTCCAAGATCACCCTAGCTAGTTAAGCTTGTTCAGGAACTTGGCTCTGATACCAATTGTTAGTCTCACAATGACACTAAGAGGGGGGGGTGAATCAGTGTAGCTCTATAAAACTTAAATCTTAAACTCTTAAAGCCAAAACAATGAGAACTTAAAATCAAATAAAGCAAATATAACAAGAGAGCATCACACAACACAAGATGTATTGAGGTTCACCGATTTGGCTACTCCTCAAAAATTGACTGTTTGGACTCCCATCCAAATCCAGCCTTTGCAAAGCAATCAACTTTACAATCAATTTACCAACACCCATTAGAAGGAGCACCAACCCCTGATTTACCAACACCAACCCCTGATTTACCAGCACCAACTAGAAGGAGCACCAACCCTTGATTTATCTACACCAATAGAAAGGAGCACCAACCCCTGATTTACCAACACCAACTAGAAGGAGCACCAACTCCTGATGCCAAGCACCAACTTAGACTTCAATTCTAAAACTAGAAGATTGACATATAAATGCCTTCACTTTTACAAGACCCTGACTGGTCTATTGCTTACTCAACATCGCCCACAATTCACACCCTTCTCGCTCACCTATCATGCGCCTCTCACTCTCCTCTCGCTCTCTTCACAAGATCAAATCCGCTACGCTTTAATCCCCCGTGCTTCATAAATTCTCCAAGCAACACTCCTTTTATAACCATCCTTTCTCTTTGTAACTCTAGTTGTAACTTCAGTTGTAACTCCAGTTGTAACTCCTTTTGTATATTTTGAGAAGGCATTTCGTCAAACACATCACATGCAAATAATTGACACCATGTTCTCCTACCATGACTGTTTGTTTTCTCGGTCATGACTGTTCATTTTCTCTTTGCATGTCTGTTCATTTTCTCTTTGCATGACTATTCATTTTCTCTTTGCATGTCTGACTATTCATTTTATTTTCCCTTGTGCATGCATTTGTTTTCTCCTTTGATGACTGTACATTTTCTCCTTCGATGACTATTCATTTTCTTTTCCATGACTGTTCGTTTCTATTTTGAGGCTCTTCTTGAGTCACGAAAATGCGACATGTCACGATATCGCGACACTTTTGTTACTCTGCCTGCCTGCCCTTCTTGAGTCGCAAAAATGCGACATGTCGTGATATCGTGACACTTTTGCTTCTCTACTTGCCTGCCCTTTTTGAGTCACAAAAATGCGACATGTCATGATATCACGACACTTTTGCTTCTCTGCCTTCCTGCCCTTTTCAAGTCATAAAAATGTGACATGTCACGATATCATGACACTTTTTCTTTCTCTGTATTTCTCTTCGCTTTGGACCGTGAAAATGCTACATGTCGCGATATCATGACACTTTTTCCTCCTTGCATTTTCTCTTCACTTTGGACCGCAAAAATGCAACATGTCATGATATCGTGACACTTTTTCCTCCTTGCATTTTCTCTTCGCTTTGGACTGCGAAAATGCAACATGTCGCGATATCGTGACACTTTTTTCTCTCTGCTCTTTCTCTTTGCTTTGGTCCACGAAAATGCTACATGTCGCGATATCGCGACACTTTTTCCTCCTTGCATTTTCTCTTTGCTTTGGCCCACGAAAATACAACATGTCACGATATCGTGACACTTTTTTCTCTTTGCTTTTTTGGCCATGAAAATGCAACATGTCGTGATATCGTGACACTTTTTCTCTTTGCTCTTTCGACCATGAAAATGCAACATGTCGTCTCCTTGCATTTTCTCTTCTCTTTTGGCCACGAAAATGCAACATGTCGCGATATCGCGACACTTTTTCTCCTTGCATTTTCTCTTCTCTTTTGGCCGCGAAAATGCAACATGTCGCGATATCGCGACACTTTTTCTTTCTTTGCTTTTTTGCTTCTCTTTTATCTTTAGCATATGGGCCACTTCGGTCTTCTTGGACAACCTGTAACAACTTCACCCAAACATCAAAAACATCCTCATAAGCATTTAACTTCACTTTACATACTTTGAATAACCTCTGAACTCCTGTCCACTGCATCAATCGATCTATCTGACTATGTTGACAACAATGACAATACCATCATTGCACCTTGATCAATAGGACTGATATTTCCATGGATTTTATCGAAGGGTTACCTAAATCAGGTGATAAGTCTATTATTCTCATGGTAGTGGATCACCTTTCGAAGTATGCTCATTTTTGTCCCCTTGCCCATCCTTACACAACCTCCACCATTGCCCAAATATTCCTCAATTCCATTTTTCACCTTCATGGAATGACTGAGAAACAATGGTGAAATTGTTCTATTGATCAACAATGCATTACATAGTTTTATAGTTCTTGAAAGAACTAAAAATAGACATGGTGGTTGATATAAATCCTCTTAAACTTATTACAACAAACTAACTTAAAGATAGCTCTTATCCTAACAACATGCTAATCTTGGACTATGGTCAAACATTAATTAACCAAGCCAAAACCTCAATGTATGCTAATCAAATTAACTAGAAATATGTAAATCAAAACATTAAACTAAAACTAAATACTAGGACTTAATACTTAGGACTAAGGAGGCAATGTTGAAAATATTCCAACATTCTCCCCCTTGATGCTAAAGATACTCATGCAAGAGTTCTTTAAGCATCACCGAGTTGGAAGAAAATTTTTCTCTTACGTTTCCTCCAATCTTGAATCAAGAAATCAGAATTTACAAAATACTTATGGTGGCACTCCTTCCACTCTTTATGTGGGATTTCCTGCAAATGCTTGAGTGCCTTCTTTTGTTGATTAGCTCCCCCTTCAACAAAGGTATCTCCTCTTGTGTTTTTCAGAAACCACTCTCTTACATCTTTATCATTATGGTCTTTAAACGATGCTCTCACATTTTGATATTCTTTTACATATTCAACACTAAATAATACTCCACATGAGTATTTACAATTAATTATCTCACATAGATGATTATACCATACAACTCTTTCACATATTTTCACACAAAAAATCACAAAAAATATGGCCATATAATGACCAACTACATATGCAACATAAAGTTTCTCCTCACACAAATATTCTCTCACAACAATGAATTTACAAGAATCCTTCTCCCAAGGAATTTTTAACACATAATTTTGATCCATGTGACCCAAGTTCTCCATCACTATATTCTCTCCAAGAATATCCTTCATCAAAGTTGTCTCAATGAGACAATCACCTCTCAATAATGCCTTTGGAAGACATTCTCCTTTCTTCTCATGCCTGCTCACAAAAAACAAATCATTAATCATAAAAACATTACCTTTAGTATGAGTAGATTTGGTGCTTCCCATAAAGCTATTTTGTAGCAGTTCTCCTTCATTGTATGGTGCTTCAAGATCAACCATCAACTCTTCACTAATAGTTATCCTCATTTTTTCAATCCATGTTGGTGTGTTGAAACACCATTCATTCAAGCAATCATACATAGTTGCCTTTTCAAGACAACTCTCTTTCTGAAATGTAGTCACTCCAAGTGAGTGATATTCATCCATGAGTGTTTCCTTTGCCATTACGATAAGAAAATCAGCAATCTCATTTCCATTTTCTGTTTCTATCTCATTTTTCACATTCTTCTCCCCCTTTAGAGGAACTCTAACAATTTTATCTTCTCCTTGTAGGAGATCTTCATTTTCTCTGTCAAGAGAGCATACATCCATTCCAAGTGAATGGTCTTCCATAAACATTGCTTCTCCATCAACATGCCAACAATTTTGGTTGATCCTATTATCATCTTTATTCTCTCCCATGAGAATTTTAGGTGCATTATCCATAATACACTCTTCATTTATCTCCTCCATGAGATATTTTTTATCACTTTTTCTTCTATCAACAACAAATCCTCTTCTTCCTCCTCGTCCTCTTGAGGAATACACACATCTTCTTATCTTTTCATCACAAAATTTAGAAACATATGCTTCCTCCATGAAGCATTCTTCATCTTGTTGGTTTTCTACATATATGCCTTCCTCTGCAAGAAATAATTCTCCATTACAAAGCATGACTTCATATGAGTCTTTACAAGACTCTTCAAAAACTCCTTCAAAAGGATCTAATTCAGAAACTGCTTCAAGGAAGCAAGGCTCCTCCTTGCTTAAACAATCTTCATGATTGTCACTCATGGCTTTATGGGTATCCTCATCAAACCCATAATCATCCTTTAACACTTGCCATGCCATTGTAGCTGATCTACAATTGGATATGAGAGGAAAAACATTCTTTTCCATTCCTCTCCTCAAATCCATAAGAGCTAAGCAATTTTCATATTGCTTCCCTTTCATATCTTTTCGCTCCTCTCCTTGTAGCTTGTTCCAAGTAGGTTCTTCATATCCTTCTTCTACAATGCTCCAGAGGTCTTTGGCCATCAAAAATGTTTTCATCCTTATGCTCCAATAAGCATAATATTCTCCATTGAAACTTGGCACCTTCAAGTCTTCATACATTGTGGCCATCTTGCAATCCACCACTCATCAATATTCCACCTAGCTCTCAGCAACTCCTTTCCTGTAGACTTTTGATATACTTATCTCAGGATTCGTGAGATATTAATGATTTACTCGAGCTCTTCCTTGCAAATCTATTGAGTGCTGGCCACTTGAGTTTCTCTGACAAAGTGTGTGTTTCAGATCTCTTCACACCACTCTCCATAGGTTTTGATCCATTTGAGCAAACCTGCTCTGATACCAAATGAGAAACAATGGTGAAATTGTTCTATTGATCAACAATGCATTACATAGTTTTATAGTTCTTGAAAGAACTAAAAATAGACATGGTGGTTGAGATAAATCATCTTAAACTTATTACAACAAACTAACTTAAAGATAGCTCTTATCCTAACAACATGCTAATCTTGGACTATGGTCAAACATTAATTAACCAAGACAAAACCTCAATGTATGCTAATCAAATTAACTAGAAATATGTAAATCAAAACATTAAACTAAAACTAAATACTAGGACTTAATACTTAGGACTAAGGAGGCAATGTTGAAAATATTCCAAAAATGACCACCTCCATTGTGTCTGATCGAGACCCAACCTTCACTAGTCATTTCTGGCAAGAGTTGTTTAAGTTGTAGGGAATGAAGCTCAAAATGATTTCAACCTATCATACGCAAATGGATGGTCAAACTAATATTTTCAACAAATATTTGGAGATCTATCTTCATTGCTTTGCATCAGATCATCCTTCTCAATGGGCAAAGTGGCTTCCTTTGGCCGAATGGTGGTACAACATGTCCTATCATATAGCTACCAAACTCACTCCTTTTGAGGTTTTTTATGGGTGCCCTCCACCCACACCTTCTTCATACATTCTAGGAAGCTCCAGGGTCTAGGCAGTCGATATTACTCTTCACCAATAGACCGATGTCCTTCACCAGTTGAAGCATAATTTGGACATGGCCCAAAACTAGATGCAACAACAAGCTAACCAGCATCGATTTGAGTGTAGCTTTGATGAGGGTGATATGGTTTTCCTTTTCTTGCAGCCGTAAAAATAGTCATCCCTCCAACTCCATCGATGCTAGAAACTTACTAAAAAATTCTATGGGCCTTACCAAGTCCTACAGTGGATTGGTTCCACTGCTTACAAATTAGAACTTTTGCCCACCTCCAAGCTCCATCCTATCTTCCATGTTTCATCTCTCAAGAAAGTTGTGAGCACACAGGTATAGGTTCAATCAGTATTACCAAAATTGGATGAGGAAGGGTCCATATTACTTGAACCAAAATAGTTGTTGGATTGCCACATCCGCACTCTCCATAATCGTACCATCACAAAAGTCCTTGTCCAGTGGCATGAGCTCCAGCCAGAAGATGCTACATGGGAGTCTCTCCATCAAATACAACACCAATTTCTTCAATTTTAGCTTCGAGGACAAATATTTTTGAAGGGGAAGGACATGTTAGGATCCTATCCTAACACCATGTTGTAATTCTTATTTACCTATGTAATAACCCACTTCCAATGTGGGGATCCCATTTTAATGTTATTATGCAATACTTAGTAATGTAGGTGGCAATAAAGGTACCTCACCAAGTGGTACCATCTCATGTAACCATTTTATCAATATTGTAACCGATGTAGTAAGATACCTCACCAAGTGGTACCATTTCATGTAACCATTTTTATCAAGATTGTAATCGCCATTTGGTGGAATATTCTAGCACAAGTGGCATTTTGAATGTAAGCCACCTCTTGAGCATTTAGGTAGGGTTTCATGAAGTTTTCCTTTTAAATTATATGAAGCCATGTACGAGATTATCCTTTTACAAGTTAATGAAATATTGAAGGAGGTTGCCCCCTCGAAGAGGCCCATGATTCAGTTTTACTATGAGATTGTTTAATTTCTATAATTTATTTCTGCATAGTGATATTGAGTTATTTGATGTATGTGAGTTATTTTTTATTATTTTGTGCGAGTGTGCTTTAGTTTAACAATATATTCCTAACAATACCTCTGTAACTCCTCTAGTAAATCCTGGGTCAATCCTTAGGGAATCCTCCTCATCTAAAAGCTATGTGATCCATGGAAAGGGTAGATCTCCCTCTGTTGCTATGTGCTAAAGATATGAAATTCACTACACCACCTTAAGGGCATTCATTGTAATGTATAACAGTATAGAAGCATTCCAAAGGGGAATAACACACATACTTGTAATCTATGAAAGTGAAGCACATATGAAACCAAATTATGGATTTCTCTTTCTATTTAATCAATCATAGCTTCTATATATGAGATCACAATCATCCCCTTGAGGGCTTTTACAAATTGATACATTCAACATTACAACAACCAAGGGATCTAATCCCTTGAAAAAAGCCTCAAAACGGTGTAAACTATGGTTTTACAGTTTGGTTTGGTGTAAATCTCACATCCCACATTGAGAGATATCCTTCAACCTATTCTTCTTGTATTCTTAGCTCCTTCCTCCTGTGTAGAACTACCTAGACCTACACACAAGGGCTTAAAATGGAGTTAGTAGCACCTGTTTCATAAAATGAAGATAACATAGAAAACATAGTAAAAGACGTGAATTCTACAACCAAACAAAGTGATCTACACATGTAAAAACTAATATAAAATGAGCATATATATATATTCTAAGATGATATAAGCATAAATAAATGGATTTGAAATCAATTTATAAGGTGAAACTATGTTGAACTGCTAGCCGATCCGGGGTGAACCATGGAGACCTGCAACATTAGGGACTCCAAATCCTGGACTAAAAATCCTCTAAATGACCTCAAATTTGGACCAAAGGTTCATCAAGACATCCTAAGGAGGTCTAAAAAGGGATTTATCTAAAATTCTCTACTTTTTTGAAACCGCTCCTATGAGTGCCATGGGCTGACTGCTAGCCGTCCCCAAGTGGGACGATTACAAAATTGGCTTAGTTTTATCACCTATGGCCTTGGAAATTGGTCCAAAATAGGGTGAGGGTGTTGTAAACATATGGGGCCAAGTTTTACTTTAATTTTTTTGGTCTTATATTGGTAAATTATGTCTTACTTCCCCTTAAAGCACCTTCGAAGTGAAGAGGGTTTCAAGGTAGTGAAGGGCAAGTTTTGGTTTGCAAATGGGTTGGTAGCTAGTAGGGATGAATTTGGGCAGAACTTCATTGCTCAAATGCTCTTCTCTCCTATTCTAAAATGGAGGCTTGGGCCTCCTTTTATAGCCCAAAATGGCATCTAGGGCCAAATGACATCTTTGCCATGTGAGGCAAGTGATGCCATTTGTCCTAATTGTGTCATTTATTAGGGAGGAGAAGGTTACCCCTTTGGGGTTCCCAATATATTGCCCTACAGTCCATTAGTAGGTCCCCAATCAATTTGGGATGATTGGACATGCTAATGGTAGTCTTGGATTTCCATTAGAATATCCTTTGACTTTTTCAAAGGTCTAGTTAGGGGCCATCCCACCCAGGGATGATTGTTGATAGCCATCCTTGG
This sequence comes from Wollemia nobilis, assembly GCA_028583015.1. NCBI lineage: Eukaryota > Viridiplantae > Streptophyta > Pinopsida > Araucariales > Araucariaceae > Wollemia > Wollemia nobilis. Next base: position 6,024,484 of record JAQPPZ010003305.1, on the reverse strand, counting down.
GTGGTACAATCACCAACTGTGGTCGTCCCTAGGTTGGACGGTCACTAGTAGGGGCCCAAAAACTACCCCAGACTGCTAGGAACCCTTCAAACTGAGTTTTTGAGGGTTTTGGAAGCATTTTTTCAGCCTAGAGGGGTGTCTAATAAGGCCATATGTTTTCAATAAGAGGACATATGTAATGCACTGATAGTCTTATCCAATTTATGCAATTTAGGTGTCTACAAATACCCTATTTTTGGGATGCACGATGTGAAACAAAGCATTGAGAAAAACTATATCACTACATCATCGAATGATCAAGGTTTTTCATTAACCTAATCAACTCTAGATGCCTTCATTGTGGAAAAGCATACGTTCTTGTAATCCTTTCTATTGACATATTTGAAGGATCAATTGCATGTATATCTTTCAGTCGTGTTGTAGTAACAGTCTTATGGCACTTAGGGCATACTAGGTCTTGCTGCCTTGTATTTTTGTAAACCTTTACGTGGTTCAATTATTGAGGTTTCAAGTAGGTCAAGCCTATTTAATTTGCTTCTTATACTAATTATTTGCCCCAACATGGGCTTGAAAATTTACCTTTAGCCAAGATTCTTTTGAATGCATGGAATTTTACACTTCTGAGTGTTTAAATGTTGATTCAATTTTTGAGTTCATTCTAATGAATACCCCCTCAAGCGATGAGTTTATTAGGGCATGAAAAATTCTAAAGTGATGATTCAATTGAAACATATGACTTAATTGGGGTAACTCTCTATTTTACCCATGGTACTCTATACCTTTTTGGAGGTGATTTTTGACTGTTTTGATGAATATTTTTGGAGGCAAGAGCCCCAATATCTCATTCTTGTGGAGTAGTATAGCCATGTAGGCCTTATTTTGGACTAAAATAGAGTCTTTTAATGCATCCAAAAGTATTATAGGTTTAGTCTAAATCCCTCCCATTTTCTTGCCCAATCTGCCTTGTTTTTGGTAGGTTTTTGGCCTATTTTTTGATATTTTTGATTTTTTAGGTGCAATTTTCTTATGAACATGCCAAGGGGGATGAGGAAAGTATTATTGAATGTCCCATGGTGGGATGGCCAGCCAAAATTGTGCTCGTACCACCCAAGAGTGGTCGACTTCTTTTGGAGCTATAAAAGGCCAAAAAGGACCATTTTAGCTCATTTGTGCAACTTTATTGGAGAAGTTGGAGAGGAGAGGAGTTAGGAGAGATTTTTTTGAAGTGGAGAGCTGATAAAATATCAACCCAAAACATGATACAATAATTGGATGCATCAAGCAGTGGAGCCAGTGCGAAACGGGTATGGATTACATGCTTCCTCTTCCATATTTTATTGAATTTTTGTAATTTTTGCCCTAATTTCATGACTACAGCCACACCCATGAATTAATAAAATTAGGAGTACTGAAATACATAAAATTGAACCTTATGCATTATTTATTTGCAAAACATTAGGGTTAAAAAACACTTTTTTTGTGCTTTTTAGGGTTTTTAGGGCATTTTTAAGGGTCAAATTGACTCTATTTTACCCCTGTTTGGGGACCATACCTATGAGGGATGGTTACTAGTGGTCATGCCTTTGTAGTATGGGTACCAAATTAGGGGTCATACCTAGGTGTGATGACCAAAAACTAGGCCAAAAAAGGCCTTTTTGTGTGTGTTTTTTTAATGTTTTTATAGAAAAAAATTATATTTTTAGGGCCTGTTTGACACTCTAATTTGCATGAGCAGATAGTTAGGAGTCGGTATAGGGTACTGAGTATTTTTAAGGTCAATAGAGAAAATTTTAATACTAAAAAATAGTATTGGCTCGATTCCATTGATATGAAGCAAGTTACGCACTATGGGAGACCACGCCTATCTGACTGCTATGATAGACCTATGGGACCCTCGCACTAACACTTTATATTTAGCTATGGGGGAGATGATAGTGACACTAGAGGATGTCTATCAAATACTGTGTATTATAATAGAATGGCACTAGATAGTATCTTCTTCGATGGAGTGATGAAAGGTCATAGTGCAAAGGTACTTCAATGCGTGCTGGGAGGATGTCTTGAATGACATGGTTAGTGTAGGGATTCTAGTGTCTAGATGGTACTAGGAGGGTGCGCTTGGCATCAGGCACAATTTTTTTATGACCTTGATCAGAAGCATGCTGCTACCCAACTCTTCAAGAGCTAGGTTCCCATTGAGCCTAATAGAGCTAGTTTTTACTCTAGTTGACTGCATAGAGGAGTCGATAGTGATGGCTTGGGGTCCTGCTTTATTGGCATAGTAATATGGTGAGCTATATGAGATCCGATCTCATGGGTGCAAGGGTTTGGGATGTAGTTTTATGCTATATTATTGGGCTTGGTAGCATATTATTATGGAGATATCATGAGGACTACTGTGGACCACTCGAGCAAAGCTACGAGATAGGGAGATTGGCTATGGAGTGCTATGGACGAGGTCGCATGAGTCAGGGCGTAGCCGATACTATGCTAGGGAGGTAGAGAACTATGCAGAGGATTTTGCATAGATCATGGTAGTTAATAATGAGTGGATACCCTATAGGGATTGTCCTGCTTAGGACAAGGCTTCGACACATCTATGCTGAGTTCGATGAGGTAGATGGGTGATAGGTGACATGGCATAGAGCGATAGTAATTCTCTTATGATCATGTGCTACAATAGTTCAGGCTATGCCAGGGACTTCCTGGTGAAATGATGGTCTTTCATCATAATGGAGATGAGATGACTCTATCATGGCCTGTGGTAGAGGAGTTGGGAGATGATTCAGATTCTGAGGTGACATTCGTAGACTCAGATGATGCAGGCACTACAGAGGAGTATGATGCATGGTGGGTCATGTGGTAGTGGTGAGGGGAGGTACTGCTAGGAGGGGATATAATTGTGAGGATAGTAGATACTACTAGGAGTTCTCTAGATAAGGAGGGATTTTGTGAGTCTCTAGATGATGAGGAGGTGGACACAGGTGAGCAAGTTATGTATCAACATGTGTCAATGGATAGGGTGGAGCTGATAGATGTATAGGATCCAATTGGCTTTGATGAAGGAGACTTGGAAGATTAGGGTCTATAGTTAGAGTTAGCAACATGAGATGCTAGGATTGTAGAGTTGTAGAGTGATCAGGATTTACTATAGGTATAGGTATAGAGTACATAGGAGGATATGGAGAGGCAGACAACAATGATAACTACATTTCAAGCATAGGTCAGTAGATAGGACCCTAGCCATGGGGAGTCTAGCAATGGTGAGCTAGCTAGGATGTAGGAGGAGATAGCACATCTCTAGGGTTTGGTAGTGACCTATCAGACTAGGTTTCAAGAGGAGCACACCTATATGGATATTATGGAGGATGAGATAGTGCACTGTAAGGGGCACATACCAGATCGAGCATTAGCTATTGGATCATAGCATAGCCAAGGGAGCGATACGAGACACTAGTCTACTTGGATGAGGGATCTAAGTACTTCTCAAAGTATGAATGTATATATAGGTAGCATATCATGGTTGAGAAGGTCAGGGAGATCACGATGGACTCATACTAATAGCAAGGGAGAGAGTTGAGGTACCAGTCTTGCATTACTATGGTCAATAGACTCTGATGGTTCTTTTTGGTTTTATTTTTGGATTGTGAAGTCGGATGAATCACTTTTATTGTATCGTATGGGCAGTTTATGGACTATGATGTTGCTTTCGAATTTTATATATGGACAAATATATATGACTTATATTTTTTATCATTATGTCATTTTACTGCTTTATGATATGAATGCAATTTTTATTTTTTCTATATGATGTTATGATGGATGTCTAACATGGATGCATGTATTTATTCGATGATGTGATTTGATGATATGTAGATGTGGATGCTTTATTTTATATGATTTTGTAAATTAAAAGGTATACATAAAATAGTCAGTGGTTTTCTAAATATTATTGCTAATATTTAACCGGTATCTATCCTAGATCATGAATATCACTTAATAAACAAAAGTTTTAAATGTGTATGATTTGAAAGTAATGATTTGATTGGATTTAATTTTTGTATGATGGATTTAGAATGACTATTTGATGCATTATATGCTAGCACCATATACTTATACAAAATGTATCTTGATTATTTTCATGCTATTATAACACTTTATTTAATGGTGTATCGCTCCAAATTTTTTGCATCCTTACCTTCATGCTATAGGATCCACGCCCGGAAGGAGGATGCGAGAAGGATGGGACAATACCTCGGATTGAGAGACCCTTTGAAGGTCCCACATCTCGGGGGAGGGGTATAAGGGTGAATTTTGGATGGATGGTGGGTTCACCAGGAAACTTTTAAGTGGTAGTTTCCATGCCTAGGTTGATGATAGGTTTGATGTGTTCATTTTATGTTCAATCATTCAATTCCTAGGTTTGGCCAAAATGAATCTAAGCTAATCTATATGCCGATGCTAATTTTTTGTTTTTTTTATGGATACAAAAAACATGAATAAATGTTGAACATAGAGAATGCACTATATAAGATAGAATATACCTGATTTTGGATGTTTGAATGAAGATTCTATGGTTTGTAGCAGTCCAAATTGTCTCGAATCGTACATAATCATCTGATATTGCATAAAATCATCTTAGATCATAGTCGGCTGTCTAAGATCAAAAGGGATCATTTGAGATCTAACGAATTTGTTAGACGAACTCACTAGAAACTTGTAATCACAAAAACAGATACAAAATACCAAAAATGCAACTGCAAAAGCAAGGGGAAATGATAGAAGTAATAATGAATTTGCCTAAATAGTAGATCTAGATAGCAATTAAAATGAAATGCATCAATTTGACAATTTATTTTGAATTTATCATATATCTATGCTAAATGAGGTGAACTCTAGGATGTAGAAATAAAATAAACCAAGCTAATGCATAAGAAAATGAAGAAAAATGATAAGTAAATGCAAAATTTGGGCTCTGATTGCTCCCAATCTGGACTGTAGTCGATATCGCCTCCAATCGTACGAGATCATCGCCGATCTGTGATAAGATCATCCAAAATTGTCTAGAATTGTCAGAGACGATCTAAGCCTACTCCAACTAAAAAATAATAAGATCCTGCAAGAAGACTTGAAATACCAAATACAAACAATAGTACGAGGATGTTCTAATGCACAAGGAGCTAACTCTGCAAATAAATTTGTCAACTAGGGGGTTTAGGGGGATAAACTAATAAAATCCTAGTTTATATAAGATTAGGAAGATGTTAGGAGGTTGGAAATCATCCCAATTTGGGATATCTCCAACAGGGGAGACTCTAACCGTGCAGAAATGCTTTCTGCCCAAGTTAGAGAAGTTGTTGAAACAAAAGCTAATTATGAAAATTTAGTTTTGGGACGAAATCATCTAGACGTTCTGTTCCAAATGAATTCATTAGATCTAGGACGATTTCATCTGATCTACAATGATATCATCCAATGGTCAAAACAAATCCTAAAAATGACACAAAAAACGAGGAAAGCAGGTAACAGGCGATTTAACGGGTAGTTTGGATTAAAATTTAAATTTTAATCTTTTACTAAGGTTTAACTACGCCAATTTTAGGGTGCTACATTTTGCTCTCTCTTTAGTGAATTTTTTGAAGAAAATGCATTAAAGATGAGTTTTTCCCATTTTATGAGAAAGCAAAAATTTACTCAATTTTTTAGACGATGATTCTAGGTCGAATCGTACGACTGCTTACTATGGTGCCCCCTCCGTGTTTTTACCCAAATCGAACGTTTAAGTTAAATATGCGAAAAAGCGAAATTAAAAATGTTGTTGGTTTTGAATAAAATTAAGAAAAATAGGGTAAAACCCTAATTCATTTTTACTATTCATTTTTACTATTTTTAGAGCTCTGCAGGGAGAAAAATGGTTGAGACAACGCACAGAGTGACAGAGGTCTGACGCAGGCTACGGGTAAGGATCTAATCCTAGTGAATTATGTTTGAATTTAATTTGTGCAATTTTTTGTTTTAAATTTAGACTATTTTGGGGCATCACGGTCATTTTTAGGTCGTCGATGATGTCGGGACGAAATCGTTCCTATTTCGTCGAAATCGTCCCTAGATCGTTGATTTCGTCAGAGGACAAAATAGGCGATCTAGGGACGATCCCGTCCAACAATGGGTGATACCCAAGTTACGAAATCGTAGATGATTTCATCCTACAAAGGATGATTTTGCCCAATTTGGGATGATATCAACCAATGGTGGACGATATCATAATTTTTAAGAAGTCAAGCTTGATTAAAATATGTGTAATTTTATTTTAATAATTGGTTTATTAATGAATTTTATTGTTTTATTGTTTGTTTTGTAGAAGGGATTACTAAAGAGTCAGGAATGGAAATATGGTGGGCTACGATATTACATAGCCGTGCTTGATCAGGCAGAGTGCGATCAATTGGATTAGGTCGGTTTATAGCATGTGGCAGAGATACCACAAGTACCGATAGACATGGGGCTGCTGACAGCCCTAGTAGAGAGATGGTATCCAAGGTCATCTTGCTTCTGGTTATCGATAGGGGAGATGGCTCCCACACTAGAGGATGTATGGAGGATCATGAGGATCCCCATACAGGGATGATTGATGATGCCTACGACCAATCAGGGCCAGGCGATGATGATATTGACCAGGGACCAAAGCTTCACCCTGGAGAAGGGCAGAGTGAACATCGAATCTCTAATGCAAATGCCTGGGGCATCTAGGTTGACTCAATTTTTGGTAGGGGTGGTAGGTGGCTTACTGCTATGTGACCAGAGTAGATGCAGACTACCATGGCTCCTCTTAGATTTGGTCTGCGACATGAGAGACCACGGTTATAGGTTTTCTTTGGACAATTTTGTGCTATGCTGCTTGTATAGGATCCTACATGGGGTCGTATACAAGGGAGGTCGATGTCTGGTCTTGACATCGCTACTATAGGTTTGGTGCTAGGAGCACATTGTGGTACGAAGGCCGATAGGGATCCCATTGACAGGGGTTGACTGGGAGAGGCCCCGAGTTTTCTACTAGTGGTTACAGAGGGGGTCATAGTGACGGATAGATCTACCAATGTCATGGAGGTTGCTAGACAACATCATCCTTGACTAGATCACCTAGAGGCCATGGCAAGAGCACCTTAGGTGGGCAAAGGATGGGCAAGATCTGTCTTGCATCAGGCAAGTTTGCTGATCGAGGATGGAGCGGGGAGAGGTAGAGCTCCACCGCTATGACCAGGTTCTATGAAAGTTCGGTCTACATCAGGGGATCCCTTCTCTCAGGTATTATGAGTACTCTCTAACTATTCGAGATAGTACTACGTTGAGTGAGGTTCCAAACATGCAGTAATTCTAGAGTCAAGACATGGATGATGCCCCCATCCAACCAATGGATGGTGACGATGCTAGGGTCATAGACAGGTATGATTCCTGGTACATAGGAATCCACCCTCCTTGGATTATGAGGGTGTATGGTCTAGTGCACGTCGTGGTGCGACGAATGGGGAGGCGGTGCCAGGCTGCTATTGATGTAGCACGGGGTCACGATGGGAGAGAGTAGTGACGGTCTCCATAGGAGAGATGCCAGAGGATGGGTCGGGCTCCATAGAGACCTTAGGAGATAGGGACGAGGGAGATGGGAGTCCCTTCTCAGCAGGGGAAGAGACCATCATCACTCGATAAGGGCAAGGGTGTCGAGGTAGGGGAGAGCAGTGAGACAGTGGCTCTTCGAGCTGAGGTTTCTCGTCTTTGGGCTCAGGTGTAGACATTACAAGATGAGGCTACATGAATCAGGTCTCGGAGCGGAGGGGTGAGCACTCAGGATCTAGCATGGTCTATTTCTCAGACTGCCTTCTATCAAGGGTTGTACTATCACATGGTTTTAGAGAACCAGAGGGTACCACTTCCAACCCCTTTTACAGATTTGATCATGATGGGATCATCGAGGACATCCTCACGATCAACGACGAGGACCCAGGACACATCTTAGACCTCTATGGGACTTCCTCCTCCACATCAGGGTGGGGGAGGAGATGAAGCTAAGAGCTCGAGGGATTCTCGAGGCTAGCTACTATAGAGGGAAGATTGTATTATTATATATATATGATGGGATTGAGTATGCCAGGGTATTGATTGTGGCATACCAATCTAGATGATATACATGATTGATTGAGATATATAGATTATCTTTTTTATTTGATGATATGACTTGTGTATATGTTGTATGATGCTTTAATTTTGAATTTTGTGATTAATTGATGATTCATGTAATTATGTCGTTGGAAATAATTATAATTTTTTTTTGTCATGGCATAAAATTGTAAATGAAATAATCTGATGTGCATAAATTGGTTGTTTTTGTGGTGTGATTGGATGAAAATAAAAGGGACTTCTAACAATAATTTCAAAGGACATTGTCATTGGTATAGACCATTTCATGGAGTCGTCACTCACTAGGTCATCAAGCTAGTCCCAATATAGAAATATTACAAAAAGTAAAAGGGTGCTTAAGAGACTGTCTTAAGACTTTTGTGTTGTGATGATGGAAATGATGATGGTTTGTGATTTGTTTTCAGATTTTCATAAAAATATTATGTATGACATATTTAAAGAAATATGATTTTTTCTAGGCATAAATTCCTAAGTGTGATAAAATTTTTGAATAAGTCCCTAGGAACTATACCGTCATTGCAAAATTGAATGTTGGCATAATGACATGAAAATAGAATAAGTGTTCATTCATTTTAAAGCTCAATTGTGTAACATAATGATGTAAGTCATATGTTTTTATGAATTTTTTTAAAATGAATCAAAAATAAAATTAGAACAATGGTTTGCGCTAGGCATAGAATTATAGGTATAGACTTATGCCATCATCGCAAAATCCGAAGAAGAAATTGATATTTTAGTTTTATTGCATGATTGATTTTTTGGTTTTTGATAAAAATGTTTTTTTTTTTTTTTTAAATGGGGGGTTTTAATAAGAAAGAAAAATTTTAAAATTTTTGATAAATTTTTTAGATTTTGAAGAAAAAATGTAATTTTATAATGAATCATGTGCAAAGTTGAAGAACACAAGCTTATACTGAGAGGGGGGGTGAACAGTATAATACCTCTTTTTATTTTTTCCTTTATACTTCAAAATAGTAAAGCAATAAACCCAAAGCAATATCAAAGAAATGCACAATATCATCCACAAAGTGACACCAATTTTAACATGGTTCACCCAGAATGGCTGGGCTACGTCCACAAAACTTTTCTCTAAAAGTTATCTCAAAGTTATTTGGGATTCCTTCCCAATTATAATTTTATGAGCCTCGGCCCAAAGGAGATACCTTCCCCCAATCAGAATTTATGAGCCTATGCTCAAAGGAGATGCCTTCCCCCAATCAGAATTTATGAGCCTCTGCTCAAAGGAGATACCTTCCCCTCTACTCTGGAAATGATACCTCAGAAGATCAACTGCCTCTACCTCTTGCCAGCATGTGGAACTCCTTTCCACCAAAGACCTCCTGTCCTTAATGCTTAGCCTAAGAGACGTCTGCCTTCTATGATCACATCCACAGCAGCTCAACAACTTGTACCAAACATAATCAGTCAGTCTAGTACAAGTCTTCCTATGTCTGTCAGATCTGTCCAACTCTTAAACAAATTAATCCTCTGCATACAAGCCTTCTCAAATACTTGCCAACTATCCTCAGGTTCTTCTCATAGAATCAATGCACCTCTGTCCTCAAGTTCTCTGATAGAACTATCAAACTCAGCTCACAAGTCCTCTGCTGGGACCTGTCCAAATCTTCTCATAAGTCCCCACCAAAACCTTTCTAAAACTACTCACAAGTCCCCACCGGAACCTGTCCAAAATTGCTCACAAGTCCCCATCGAAACCTATCCAAAAACTGCTCACAAGTCCCCACCGGAACCTGTCCAAAAACTACTCACAAGTCCCCACTGGAACCTGTCCAAGAACTGCTCACAAGTCCCCATTGGAACCTGTAGAAAAACTCAGCAAGCTCACCAAGAAAATCTTTCTTAGTAGGAAATCACAAAGTGAATTGTTAGAGACCCAATGCGATTTGTCAAACTCATAGAAGCATAAAGAGAATTGTTAGAGACTCAATATGTTCTATACTCAAATCCTAATCTCAAAACTCAACTCAAATCAACTCAGCTCAATCTCAATCTCAAATCTAAAAACTCAACTCAATATCTGAAATGGATAGGATAGAATGTTTTCTTTCAAGAAAATGAAACCCCAACAATTGCCAACTATGCAAAGAATCACATAACAATGATACTCATGTTCTTTTCACCATCAATTAGGGCTTCAACAACAATGCTCATCAAACAAGGTTTAGTCAACCAACACCATTCAACTCAACATCAACCTTGAATAATTCAACCAATCATCACAAGAAAAGGAAACAAGTAGAAATCCTTTTCCCTCCAAAGATATTTGAACAAAATAGCCACCAACACAATATCACCAAATGCAAAGAATAACTTGCTCAAATCAACTCAATGGAGTAAGCCCAATATCATGAATCAAGTAAAGCAATAACTTGATCAAACAACCTCTATGGAAGAAACTCAACCATCAAACTCCAAACAACCAACCAAGGGTTCCACCAACTCAATGCAAGTAGCTAGACTCACAAATATAAACCCTAGTGCACAAAGCTTCCACTATCTCAAACTAGAAATTATGCATTCACCAAAAACTCTCCTTAAGGATAACAAAGCATAAGTAGTCTTCAACAAACCAAAAAATAGGATTTACACCTAACCAAAGGATACCTAGTAGAATACCTTTTCACTCCAACCTTATTTCAAAAAACATACACCAATCATACTCATAAGAAGAATGTGCCCATACCTTATTGGAGTAGAAGGTAATTGAACCTTCAAGCTGTCACCACACACAACTCTCAAACTTCCAACCAAGTTAGGGTTAGAATAAAAAGAAATGAGCAATAATATAAACTTCCTTTATTACACCTTTTAGCTCCACTTCTTTAAAAACAACCACCATAACATGCCAATAAATCAACAATCACAGACTCACACCTTATACCTCAATTTTTAATTTTAGCATAGCAAAGAATAATCTTAAAAATACATCCAAAGAAATATGCCCTTATTTCTCCTAAGCTTTTATTCAATGCTAATCACAAAAGCCAAAACTCATAAAATTTAATCACACCTTATAAATCGTTGTCCAAGAAACTCCAAATTTCACGGCATAAAGATGTTTTAATAAAAACATGTGTTACTCTAGCAAAGCACCCCCACGAGACTTGAAACGGTGACCTTCGCCAATGTAGCACCCAATAGCAGCCTTCGTTGCCACTAGCCCACGCGGGCTATGAAGTTCACAAGTGAACTTCCCTCCACTTCACCCTCGAAAAAACTCCTAAAGACTTTTCAACCGCACGTGCTTCTAAGTCTTCCTTCGATCATAGCAAATACAGAGCACAAACATCGCAAATTGCATTCAGGGAATTTCAAATTAATTAGCCTTCCAACCTTAGGAATTGGAGAATAAATAGTCTCTTCGAAGACACCTTGACGTCGACAAAAATAAAGACCATTTCAAAATAAATCAAAAGTCTTTTCAAAAAGGGTTTAAAAACCCTTAAATAATTTTAATAAATTAAGAATAAAAAAAGGTTTAAAAACCTTTAAGTATTTTTAATAAATTAAAAATAATTTCTCCCTTAATTAATTACTTAAAACCTTGAAGGGTTTTAAATAATAATTAAATAAATAATAAAGAGAACCTCCATTGGTTTTAATAAAAACCATTTAACTTGGTTTTAATAAAAATCGGTTTTGTTTTAAAGAAAAACCCTTGCCAATGGAATCTCTTCGGATTCTCTTAAAAATATTCTCTTGGAATCTTCCACCTTTGAAGCCAACACATCCTATTAAAATTAATGCCATTTTCTTTTGAAATCAATGACAACTCATAGACAAGAAGCCAAGATCTCAAACCCAAAATTGCCAACAATCTCCCCCTTTGTCATTGATGGCAAACCATGCTTCTCAACAACACAAAAAATCAACATAAACAACTCCCCCTGTCTTGAGGCTCTCCCCCTTACTCAAATATCTCCCCCTTTGTCATCAATGGCAAAGGGTCACCTTTGGGGCTTGGGACTAAGAATGAGCCTCTTAGCTTAGTCCCTCCCCCACCTCCTGATGAGGTGATTAATTCTTGGGTGGGAGTAAAACTCCCATTAGGCACCGATCATCATAAACATCTATAACTTCCTTGTCGGGCCTTCTCTTGAACTCTTTGTCCATATTTCTATTCTTGTCACTGTTCTTGTTCTTTTTCTCATCCCTTTTCTTGTCCATGCCTTGATCCTTGGACCTGATCATTCCACTGTTCATGTTCCTGTATTCTGGAATTTTAGCTCTACACTATCTGATTGTGTGACCTTCATTGTTGCACTTGAAACACTTGACGATGATGTTTCTCTGAGGTAAACCTGATCTTTTGAATCCACCAGTTTTGACCAAATCTATTTTGACCAAACCTGTTCTGACCAAACCTGTTCTGGCCAAACCTATTCTGACCAAACCTATTCTGGCCAAACTTGTTCTGACCAAACCTATTCCTGTTATTTGCCTTACAATAAACTGCCTTATGCCCAAAATGTTGACAAGAGTAGCAATACCATTGAAAGTAAATAGCACTTCTAAAATTGTCATTTACCTCCTTCACTTGAGCCATGCAATGTGAAGCCATGTGACCAAACCTGTGACAAGCAAAACGTCTGCCTTGAAACTTTCCTTTAATTGACCTCTTAGGTTCTGAAAACTTCTTCTTCTCATTCTGAATTCTATTTTCTATTTTTGTGCATCTATCATTCAAGGAATACTTTTATGAAATACTTTCCTCATCAGAACTCTCTTCCTTTTGGAGCCTCTTACTAGACTCTCCAACTTGTTCCTTGTGTGGCTTAACAAAACCAAGGCCTGTTTTATCTGTTGTCTTTCTTTGACCTTTAATGAGTGACTTAACCTTTTTTGAGCTATCTTGAAACCTGTAAAGCTTATCCTTGTACTCTTTAGTTTCCTCTTTAAAATAAGCCATTTTATATTCTAACTCACTATACTCAAGAACCTTAGACTCTAACTCATCCTTGAGTTCTTGTGTCTTAGCCATAGAGAAGTCAAGACTTTCTATAAGATCATCTCTCTCCATACAACATTCATCTAACTTATCCTTGAGTCTAGCATTCTTCTTTCTTTCCTTTTTCAAAGCACTAAGAGCACTAATAAGTTCACCTTCAAGATCTACTTCACCTTCCTCTATATCTTCCTCTATTTGTTTGCTTTTTGAATCATCAAAGCCTTTTTCAGATTTCTTATCACTAGAGGTGCTACCCTTTTCAAAAACCATACATGCATCTTCATTATAGTTTTCTGAAGCATCCTCATACATACTAGAAACCAAATCATTATTTTTGCAATCATCCTCAAGGTGACCAAAATTTCCACATCTAAGACATTTCATGATAATGAATCTATGTTTCGGTTCTTCCTCTTTTTATGATATGAACAACATCTAATTTTCATTATCACTTGAAGAACTTTCACTATCACTACTAGAACACTTACTTGCTTTGTCTAGGTAGAAACTCTTCTTGTGCTTGTGAGAATACCTCTTTCCTTGATTTTTGTGCTCATCTTTGTTTTTCCTATGATGCTTGTGCTTTTTAGAATCCTTGCTCTTAGAATCATGTTTATCTTCATCACTTTCATTCTTGGGAATAGTACAGTCAGTAGCATAATGACCAAACTTTCTACAATTGAAACATATTATATTTTTCATACTTTTGTGCTTTCTAGAGAACTTGTCTTTCTTACTGTAATATGCCTCTTCATCACTAGAATACTCATCACTATCTTGAAGTTGTTTACCCTTGGATTTCTTGGTAGCCTTGAAAGCTACCTCTTTCTTGACATCAACCTTCACTTGAGTTCTCAAGTATACTATTGAGCTCATCCTTTTTCAACTTATCCAAATATTTAGCTTCCTCAATAGCAAAAATATTTTCACTAAATCTATTAGGAAGAGATCTTAAAATCTTATCACAAACATCATTTTTAGCAAGCTCAAGACCTAAGTATTTCATGGAGTTAACAACCTCATCCATACGAAGCATGTAGTCACTAATATTTTCATCATCATTCATCTTGAGTTGTTCAAACATACCTTTGAAGTGTCTCAACTTGGCCTTTCTGACATTTGTATCACCTGTATGAACCACCTTCAACTATTTCCACATTTCACTAGTTGTCTTGCAGTGAATCATTTTGGTGAGATCTGCTTTCTGTAAGCCTTTCAGGATTGCATTCATTGCTTTTGAATTGTTGTGATATAGGAGCCTTTCTTCTTTAGTATTAAGACCATGTTCAGGAATAGTGTACTCATCTTCAATCACTTCCCAAACCTCATTCCCAAGTGCCATTAGATGAACCTTCATCCTTGCACTCCAAAGACCAAAATCTGACCCATCAAGAATAGGTGTTGCATTGCCACTTGAATAATCCATTGTGTTCTTTACTAGCTTTTCCTTCAAGCTATTAAAATTTTTGAAGGCACCTACTCTGATACCAATTGAAGAACACAAGATTATACTGAGAGGGGGGTGAACAGTATAATACCTCTTTTTATTTTTTCCTTTATACTTCAAAATAGTAAAGCAATATACCCAAAGCAATATCAAAGCAATGCACAATATCATCCATAAAGTAACACCAATTTTAATGTGGTTCACCCAGAATGGCTGGGCTACATCCAAAAAATTTTTCTCTAAAAGTTATCTCAAAGTTCTTTGGGAATCCTTCCCAATTACAATGTTTATGAGCCTTGGCCCAAAGGAGATACCTTCCCCCAATTAGAATTTATGAGCCTCTGCTCAAAGGAGATACCTTCCCCCAATCAGAATTTATGAGCCTCTGCTCAAAGGAGATACCTTCCCCTCTGCTCTGGAAATGATCCCTCAGAAGATCAACTACCTCTACCTCTTTCCAGCACGTGGAACTCCTTTCCATCGAAGACCTCCTGTCCTCAATGCTTAGCCTAAGAGACCTTTTCCTTTTATGATCACGTCCATAGCAGCTCAACAACCTGTACCAAACACAATCATTCGATCTAGGACAAGTCTTCCTATGTCTATAAGATCTGTCCAAATCTTGAACAAATCAATCCTCTGCATACAAGACTTCTCAAAGACTTGCCAACTATCCTCAGGTTCTTCTCATAGAATCAATGCACCTCTGTCCTCAAGTTCTCTGATAGAACTATCAAACTCAGCTCACAAGTCCTTTGCTGGGACCTATCCAAATCTTCTCACAAGTCCCCACCGGAACCTATCCAAAACTGCTCACAAGTTCCCACCGAAACCTGTCCAAAACTGCTCACAAGTCCCCATCGAAACTTGTCCAAAAACTGCTCACAAGTCCCCACTAGAACCTGTCCAAAAACTGCTCACAAGTCCCCACTGGAACCTGTCCAAAAATTGCTCACAAGTCCCCACTGGAACCTATTCAAGAAATGCTCACAAGTCCCCACTGGAACCTGTCCAAAAACTCAACAAGATGACCAAGAAAAACTGTTTTAGTAGGAAATCACAAAGTGAATTGTTAGAGACCCAATGTGATTTTTCAAACTCATAGAAGCATAAAGAGAATTGTTAGAGACTCAATATGTTCTATACTCAAATCCCAATCTCAAAACTCAACTCAAATCAACTCAGCTCAATCTCAATCTCAAATCTGAAAACTCAACTCAATATCTAAAATGGATAGGATAGAATGTTTTCTTTCAAGAACATGAAACCCCAACAATTGCCAACTATGCAAAGAATCACATAACAATGATACTCATGTTCTTTTAACCATCAATTAGGGTTTCAAAAACAATGCTCATCAAACAAGGTTTAGTCAACCAACACCATTCAACTCAACATCAACCTTGAAGCATTCAAACAATCATCACAAGAAAAGGAAACAAGTAGAAATCCTTTTCCCTCCAAAGATATTTGAACAAAACAGCCACCAACACAATATCACCAAATGCAAAGAATAACTTGCTCAAATCAACTCAATGGAGTAAGCCCAATATCATGAATCAAGTAAAGCAATAACTTGATCAAACAACCTCTATGGAAGCAACTCAACCATCAAACTCAAAAAAGCCAACCAAGGGTTCCACCAACTCAATGCAAGTAGCTAGACTCACAAATATAAACCCTAGTGCACAAAGCTTCCATTATCTCAAACCAAAAATTATGCATTCACCAAAAACTCTCCTTAAGGATAACAATGCATAAGTAGTCTTCAACAAACCAGAAAATAGGATTTATAGCTAGCCAAAGGATACCTAGTAGAATACCTTTTCACTCCAACCTTATTTCAGAAAACATGCACCATTCATACTCATAAGAAGAATGTGCCCATACCTTATTGGAGTAGAAGATAATTGAACCTTCAAGCTGTCACCACACACAACTCTCAAACTTCCAACCAAGTTAGGGTTAGAATAAAAAGAAATGAGCAATAATATAAACTTCCTTTATTACACCTTTTAGCTCCACTTCTTTGAACACAACCACCATAACATGCCAATAAATCAACAATCATAGACTCACACCTTATACCTCCAATTTTTAATTTTAGCACAACAAAGAATAATCTTAAAAATACATCCAAAGAAATATGCCCTTATTTATCCTAAGATTTTATTCAATGCTAATCACAAAAGCCAAAACTCATAAAATTTAATCACACCTTATAAATTGTTGTCCAAGAAACTCCAAATTTTGTGGCATAAAGATGTTTTAATAAAAACGTGTGTTACTCTAGCAAAGCACCCCTGCGAGACTCAAAACGATGACCTCCGCAAATGTAGTGCCCAACAACATCCTTCACTGCCACTTGCCCACACGGGCTACGAAGTTCACAAGTGAACTTCCCTCCACTTCACCCTCGAAAAAAACTCTCGAAGAATTTTCAACCACACTTGCTTCTAAGTCTTCCTTCGATCACAGCGAATACAGAGCACAAACACCGTAAATTGCATTTGGGGAATTTCAAATTAATTAGCCTTCCAACCTTAGGAGTTGGAGAATAAATAGTCTCTTCGAAGACACCTTGATGTCGGTGGAAATAAAGACCATTTCGAAATTAATCAAAAGTCTTTTCAAAAAGGGTTTAAAAACCCTTAAATAATTTTAATAAATTAAGAATAAAAAAAGGTTTAAAAACCTTTAAGTATTTTTAATAAATTAAAAATAATTTCTCCATTAATTAATTAAATAATTAATTAATTAAAACCTTGAAGGGTTTTAAATAATAATTAAATAAATAATAAAGAGAACCTCCATTGGTTTTAATAAAAACCATTTAACTTGGTTTTAATAAAAATCGGTTTGGTTTTAATGAAAAACCCTTGCCAATGGAATCTCTCCGGATTCTCTTAAAAATATTCTCTTGGAATATTCCACCTTTGAAGCCAACACATCCTCTTAACATTAATGCCATTTCCTTTTGACGTCAATGACAACTCATAGACAAGAATCTAGGATCTGAAACCCAAAATTGCCAACAGATAAACAAAAAATAAGAATATGAACATGAATTTTATTGATTATATGTGTGTCATATGTTGTTTGAAAGCATTTTGTGATTTCTGAAAACAATGTATACAATTTTTTTTATAATAAACAGATGTTCTAAAATAAGAAGATAAAATTATTCCAAAAAGAGTTGTAGAAATATTTTACATTATCTCAAAGACAAATGTAGATTTATAAGGAACCCTCATGTGCAAATGTGAGTTCATTACCGATCTTTCTTTATCATAATGATACAGAATCTCTCAAATACAAATGTGTGTACAATTGTATTGTTCATTCACCAATTTTAAGCAAGAAAATTTTATACAAGTAATTTTGACTTAACCAAATGAGTGTTCCTTGACCATGATTTATATGCATGTAAACATATCAGACTACTATGTAAGTTGGGTTATCAAGAGCTAGATAATACATAAGCTGACATAGGTCTATACAAAAGAAGGTCATTAATGTGGCAGACATATCACCACACTAGGAATTACCCAAGGCCAAGCGGGTTGGGCACAAACCACCTGTTATGGGGCTTACCTCACAGTTTTTGAATAATTGAGAATTCCAGGGATTCAATCTCATTCACCCTTATTTTCTTTTCAAGGGGTAGGGAAGGGATTTTGTTGCTTTTACTTTTGCTTTTCTCTTTTCTCTTTTTTTTTTTTGTATTTTTTGTTTTTGTATTTTTGCTTGATATTGAGATAATGCTGAAATATTGCTGTGATGATACAAAATAATATTTTTCTTTTTCTCTTTTGCTTTAACTTTTTCTTTTGCTTCCTATAGTAGGGATACTTGCTCGGATTGGTTGTAGAGCAAGGGATTTTTATTCTAGGTAGGGGTGAGCTTGTCCTTTTGTCAATTCTCAATTATTCTAGACCATGTGCATGATAGGATAGCAGGGGAAACTTTTCGCTCAAGAAACCACTTCTACTATGTAGCATCATATTGAATTTGCAATGAAATCATTTTAATGTGAAGAGATGTACTCGGTTCAAGTAAATAACAAGATCAGTTATCTATGCTCAAAACTTTATTTAATTCAACTATGGACTTTGATATATGAGAGATTAATAATCATATCAAATAAAATCAAGACATTTATGCATGTGAGTGTGAAAGTGCGGGATTCCAAATAAATGTTAATTTATCCAAAATAACTAAAAATATAACTGCAATACTTCACGATTTGAAAAGTATGAAAATAAGATATGTTTTTTAAGATTTTTATGTTTTTATATTTTGATTTTGAGTGATGAAAAGAAAGAATAAAGACTGTTACTATTTTTTGGTGAAAAATATTTTGATATAAATGGCTAAAATTAAACAATATACAAAATACAATATATACAAATGATGAAATTCCCCAATGTTATGCATAATAACATTTAAGATGCATAATGTTCATAGGTTCTTTAAGATCTTTACCATCTAAGGCATCTAATCGATATGCGCCTGATCCAAATTTAGCAGTGATGACATGTGGTCCAAGCCAGTTGGGCTCATATTTACCTTTAAGGTCTTTAGTTGCATTAGTGGTTTTTTTTTTTTTCTTTTAAGACAAGGTTGCCGATCTCAAAGGATCGAGGATGAAATTTCTTGAGGTATGCTCTCTTAAGCTTGTTTTGGTAGGCATGAAGATGCTCCAAAGCATTGATGCGCTTTTCATCTAGAAGTTCCAACTGACTAAATCTTCCAGCATGATATTCATCTCCTACTTCAGTATCTTGAAGTAGTAGAGCTAAAGAAGGAACTTATAATTCAAAGGGAAAAACGGCTTCAGCACCATAAACCAAAACAAAATGTGAAGTGCCTGTGGGGGTATGAACGCTAGTTCGATATGCCGAAAAAGCCAGATATAATTGGATGTTCCAATCTAGGCCAGATTTATTGACCAGTCTTTTGAGGATTTTAATTAATGTTTTATTAGATGATTCTGCTTGGCCATTACCCCGAGGATAATAGAGAGTGGACCAATGATGTTGAATTTTATATTTTTGACATAATTTTTTGACATTTATTTTTGAAACAAGTGCCATTATCTAAGATGAGATTTACAGGAATGCCGAACCTACAAATAATTTGGTTAAAAATAAACTTGGAAACTTGGGTTCCAATGCAATAAGCTAAGGGCATAGCTTCAACCCACTTCATGAAATACTCAGTGGCGGTTATGATGAATTTGTGTCCATCGAATGACACAGGGTTGATTTTTCCAATGATGTCTAAGCCCCATTTTGAAAAGGGCCAAGGAGATGAAATATCCTACAGTTCTTGTGCAGGCGCATGGACAAGGTCAGCATGTTTCTGGCACTTGTCGCAATGTCGCACATAATCATGTGCATCATTTTACATGGTTGGCCAAAAATATCCTATCCTAAGGAGCTTCTTAGCAATGGTGCTACCAGTAAAATGCCCCCCACAAGATCCATTGTGGGTTTCACTCAAAGCTAATCTAGATTCTACTAGGTTCAAACATCTCAGTAATATGCCTTCAAAATATCTCCTATACAAGGTATTACTAATAATTACGAAGCGAATTTCTCGTCTATGTAATAACCGATGTTGGTTGCGATTACAATATTTAGGAAAGGTCCCATTTTGAAGAAAATTAAATATATCAGTGTACCATGGTTCTAGAGTAGTTTCATTGATTAGAAACACATCCAAAGGTTCTAAGCATGATTTTCTTGAAGTGGGTTCTTGGAGTCGATGAATAATTATGGTAGCATATTCGTCATCTAACTCCAAGGGCAAAAGAGATGCAGTTGTAGCCATAGCGTTAGTCGCATGATTGCTAGTTCAAGGAATAGCTTCCAAGGTAACTTGATCAAATAAAGATAATAATTTTAAGACATACTTTATATGGGCGTAATTTATCATCTCTCATCTGATAAAAATCATTGATTTGATTTATGAAAAGTTGAAAATCATCGAAAACCAATAAATTTTTAATTTTTAGTGCCAATGCAGCTCGTAATCCAAGGATGAGAGCATATTCAGCAGTGTTATTGGTGTAAGCAAATGTTAGTTTGAAATACAGAGGTATAAGATGTTTCTACAGAGATATTAAAATAATACCTACACCAGCCTCACTCATGCATCAAGCTTCGTCAAAGTATAGGGACCATTTCTCAGGATGGTCTGCCTCTAATTTAAGGCATTCATCAGGAAACTCAATGATGAGGGGGGGGTAGACTCTAAGGGTGCAGCAACTAATTGATATGCTATGATTTGACCTTTAACAAACTTCTATCCTATAAATGTGAGTTCAAACTCGCTTAGCACAAGAACCCACTTGGTTGTGCGACCAGATAAGTACGGTCGACTCATGAGATATCGCAAAGGGTCAAATTTAGCAATAACATACGTTTTCTGACTGAGCATATAATGGCGTAGTTTCTATGTAGAAAATATGACTACTAGACATAGTTTTTCTAATGTTGTGTAGCGAGTTTCGTAGTTGATTAAGGTTCTACTAATGTACTAATTAGCATGTTCTTTCTTCTCATCGTCAAGTTAAGCTATCATAGCTCCTAAGGAAAAATTTGAAGCAAAAATGTACAAGATAAATGGACGATTAGATCTAGGTGGGGAAAGCACCGAGGTTTAAGGAGATATTGATTAAGGAGTTCAAATACTTCTTGGCATTCTTCATCTTAATGAAAAGAGACATCTTTCTTAAGAAGCTTAAGAAAGGGTCCGGTTTTGTTCGCCAACTTATCGATGAAGCGATGAATAGCTTGAAGCTTACCTTGTAAACTTCATAATTCAGATATATTTGTGGGTGCCAGCATATCAGTGATAGCTGTGATCTTGAGAGGGTCAATTTCAATGCCACGGAAAGAAATGATAACCCCCAATAATTTATTGGACTTAACTCCGAATATACATTTTGCTGGATTTAATCGGATAAGATATTCCATTAACCGATCAAATACTTTTCTCAAGTCATCTAAATGATCATCTTCGTTGATGGAACAAACTATAATATCATATACATAATCATGTAGAATATCATGCATCATATCGTGAAAGATATAAGTCATGGCTCATTGATATGTTGCACCTGCATTCACCGAATGGCATCACTTTCCAACAAAAGGTTCCCCAAGGGGTAATAAAGGTTGTTTTAGCCTGATCTTCAGGAGCTATCTTGATCTGATTATAACCAGAGAATCCATCCATTAGGGATATCATTCCGCTCCTAGCAGTAAAATCAATGATCTAATCCATGTTGGGAAGAGGAAAATCATCTTTAGGGCATGCAACATTAATATCTCAAAAGTCTGTGCAAACCCTAACTTTGGTAGCTTATTTCTTAGTTACTGGAATTACATTTGAGATCCATTCAGCATAATCAATGGCTTGTATAAAAATAACCTTCAAGAGTTTTTCTAATTCTCCTTTGACTAGTAAGGCCACTTTAGGATGCATTTTTCTAAGTTTCTGTTTAACAGGTTTAGCATCCGGATGGACTACTAGGTGATGCACAACTACATAAGGGTCTAAAATTGGCATATCTTTATATGTCCAAGAAAAAATGTCTTCATATTCTTTAATAAATATGCATCTTGTTTTTCTTGACTCAAGTCTGATCCAATGTTGATGATGTGAGGGTTATTTTCGGTTCCAATGTTGATTTTTATAACGTTTTCAACTTCCATATGTAGATATCTCTCAAAATTAGATGGGGCGGGTGAAACACCTAATTATTGTAATTCTTCTAGTTTAGCTTGGATAATTCATCTTGAGGAGTCGTGGCCTCAAGCTAGGCTATACTAGGTATAGAGCCATCAAAATAAAATCCGTTATGTAACAATTCTTCAACGGAGACATCATGGAAGATATCCCCTTCCAACTCATTGTCGGATTCATCAATCATCTCAGGGTAAGCTATGGATAGCATATTGCATGTAAATGGATTATCCCTTAAATGCAAAGCATCATGTTTATCCAAATAATATTGGTAACATATAATATGGTCATCATCCTCAAATGGGAAGGGCTGACATTTACTAGGAAATAGGCCCACACCACATAGGGCATGCCATGGTTATACCTCAAAAGGTTCTTTCATACCATTTTGGGAAGGTCCCAAATATTTCCCTTTATAGCCCAATCTAAGAATTATAGGTTTAGCTTTAACATACTCATTAGAAAAATAATAACAAGCATACCTGTCATAATGAATATTGATGTTTCTAGGTATTCTTCCCCAGTCATATCCCTTATAAATAGAAGCACAACTCCCGACTTGATAGATACTTCCCATAGGTTGTGGGAGGCCCAAGGTATGAGGAGAGGGTGGCAATTTATTTAAAATATGGGAATATTGCATAGCAACATTTGTTTTTTTTATACAAGA
The DNA here is from genome assembly GCA_028583015.1 of Wollemia nobilis. NCBI lineage: Eukaryota > Viridiplantae > Streptophyta > Pinopsida > Araucariales > Araucariaceae > Wollemia > Wollemia nobilis. Next base: position 6,001,450 of record JAQPPZ010003305.1, on the reverse strand, counting down.
ATTTTAGATAAATCGGGTAAGAGCTAGTCAGTAAGAGCGTAAGAGGTAGAAGGATCATTTCCTATGTTTTCGGATGTGAAAAACATGCCTTTGATAGGCGTATATGTTGTAGATATGTCGATGGATGGGTCTAAAGGTATGGAAGTTATATGAGTAAAACAAGAAGCATTGGTTGTGGGTTTAGGATCTTTTTGAGGTCCTAATGTGGTTTGTTCGGAATATGGTTGAACTATATGTAGAGGTGTGGTTGATGGGGAGAAAGGAGATGATGTTATGAGTGTGTGTTTCACATGTTTGGGCAGATGATGAGAATTAGGATGTGTGAATGACAAAGCAGGGCAAAATTGAACTCCAACAGGTTCTGCCAAAGTGCACATATCAAAGGGTCTAGGATCACCATGAATGGTAACCAACTGATTTTTAAATTCAAATTTAACACATTGATGTAAATTTGAGGGAACAACACTCATTGTGTTGATCCAAGGGTGACCCAAAAGTATATTGTATGATGTAGGGCAATGCACAATAAACACGGCCATGTCTAAGGTTCTAGGACCAACTTGCAATGGAATAGTAATAACTCCACCGTTTCTTGTGTTTTGTCATTGAATGATTTTATAATCATATCAGTTCTTTTCATTTCATCACTTCTAAACCCAAATCTTTGGTAGAAATCAAAAGTGCATATGTTTAAAGATGAACTATTATTAATCAAGACTCGTTTAACTGCTACATCTCCAATTAGGGCAGTACTATATAAGGGGTTATCCTTATGTAAACTATGTTGTGGTATATCTCTATCCCGAAAGTCAATACAATCGACTTCTCGAGTTATGATAGTATTGGACATGGCTTCAGGTTGAATATTTTGTGGTACCATCATTTGGATTAATGTGAACATTAATTCATCCCTATGGGTAGGAGAAGACCTTAAAAGATCCAAAAGGGAAATTCTAGCTATAGTATTTGATAATTGTTCATTAATATTATAAGGAGGTTTAGGTTGAACATTAGGCGTATGATTCCATTTATTGGGATTTTTCAAAACAAATGGAGCTAATCCATCATTTTGAGTTTGATCTTGTTGAGAGTTTTGAGCCTATTGTCGAGTAACAACTCCGATGGTACCTACAATATTATTTTTTAGATGATGAATAGGTCTTGGTCTAGTGTTTATGACTTGTTCATTAGAAAGTATTTGGTGAGAAGATGGTCGAGTAGTGACTCTTCTAGGAAATTGTTCTTCCGAAACCATAGAATTTGTGATGGGTTGAACAACATCTAATTCATCTTCAAAACTATTTTATTGATTCGAGGGGATTTCCATGTCACTTTCAGTCTCATATTTAGTATCACTAAGATCAAGTGTCCGAATATTATGTAGAGGTCTGGCCATAACCATGGATAAAGTTGTGTCAAAGATTTGTGGATCATGAATAGGTAATTGTCCACTAATAGTTCCTACATATCGGATAGGAGGGGGAACATTATGATGCTCAATTTGATTAGCCACCTCTTTACCATGCTTTGGTAAAGGATGTTGAAATATTTCCAATGATTGATTGGCATTCTGATTCTAATTTTGGGAAATGTTCTTTTGAGCATTATTAGGAGGATTTTGTTTAGGTTGAATGCTTGCACCTCCATCTCATTGTTATCAATCAGGTCTTGTATTTTATGTTTTAATATTTTACAAGAGTTGGTAGCGTGTCTAGGTCCTCTATGGAAATCACAGTGTAAATCAGCTCTGTATCCGGGTATAGTTGGATCAGGTTCCTGAATATTTGGTAATTGGATCAATCCTCATGCTAGTAATTGTGGGAGAATGGTTGATAAAGGTTGATTTAACCTAGTAAATTCTCGAGGTGGTTTATAAAGAGGTTTCAGTATAAATTTCTTTATTGTTTTCATAACATTAACAATAGCGATATTTATACTATTAGTGACTCTGTCACCCACAACTTGTTTATTTTTATGTTGTTTTATGGATGTTTTCTCATCATCTTTATTTTTGAGCTGACCTCTCCTAATGAGAGCATCTTCCACCCTTCGAGCTAAATCTATAGCTTGATCGAAGGTGGTCAAGGTAGCAGTTGATAACTCATAGGATAGTTGTTCGTATAAATTATTGATAAAAATATCCAACATTTCCCGATAAGGTAACACAAAGTGCAATTTTCCTATCAACTGTCTCCATCGAGCTAGAAAATCAGCAAAACATTCATATTTGTCTTGTTTTAGGTTGTACAAATATTTAATGGTTACATGCCTTTCAATGTAGGCACTAAATTGATGCACAAAATACTCGGAGGTTTCTTTGAAATTTCTCAAAGAATGAGTGGGTAGTTGATAATACCATTCTAATGCCATCCCTCCTAAACATTTTGGGAACATTTTTAGTAATGAGTCATCATGTGATATATCATGACATGCTATCCTAAACATATGAAGATGCTTTATGGGATCTTCAGTTCCTTTGTATATTGGTAGGACAAGCATAGGAAAGTGTTTAGGATATGGTTGTGCTACAACTATAGGATCTAGAGGCTGACTACACATCTCTCGATAATTGTACGAGGGATGGTAGGGATCTATCTGGTCCATGCGAGAGACTAACTATTTCACCATGGCTTCCATATTACCAGTTTGTCCACCATATTGGTTTGGTGGTACATGAGTATGGGATTTGTGAGCGTAGGATGGCGTGACGTAAGGATTAGATGCTATATTGTTGTTATGCAAATGGTTGGTAGGAAGAGTATTATGAAGAAGATTTGTTGTAGCATTATGTTGTACCCAGATTGTTGGAAATTGATATTTGGTTTTGTTTTAGGCTTTTGTTGATTTGAGGTATGTTGATCAATACCTTGGTGAAATAGAGCAGTGAATGATGGTTTCTTTTGTGTGGGAATAACTCTAGGCTTGGTAACAGGTACTCTAGATGGTTGGGTAACCTATTGTTGTTGCATGTTTTGAATTTTAGTGGCCATATCCAAATTTGATGGTCCATATTGATCACTTTATTGATCAACGAAGGACAAGGGATTAGTGTGTGTGTGATATATGTCTTCTAGGGTTGCTTGAGTGTCACTAATTTGATCCTTTTCCATATGGATTGCTCTATTAAGAGTGCTAATATTGGTATTGAGGAACTTCCAGAAATGTTCCATGTTCTCAAAAGTAACCGTTCCTTCCAAAGAGATTTTAGGGGATGAGGATCCTTCCTCTCTAATAGTTTCTCTTTGTTCATTTGCATCAATAAACTATTCTTCTTGTTGGTCTAGGGTTCCTTCTTCCTGAATTGGGTCTTCAGGAAGAACATTTGGTTTATTTATGGTTTTTCCTAACCAATATTCTTCTACTTCAATCTGTTTTCCATTCCCGAGTCTAGTCATTATGTTCAAATTTAGATTTTAGCAAATATGTATTAATATATTTGCAACAGATTTGGGAGATATATATTTTAATTATATACCTACTATGATGCTTAAAAGAAAATGTTTTGATTCTTGTTTTTGCTATGATTTTGTTTTGTTTTTTTATTTTTATTTTTATTATTTTTGTTTTGTTTTTATGATTATAAAGACAACAAACATCACACTAAACGCAAGAAACAATAATAATAAAATAATGGCTTAGTTTTCTATAAATAGTTTATAGATGTCATTGATAGGATCAAGTTCATCAGGAGTCATGAAATGCTCCTCTTCAAATTGAAAATGGTTTTTCAAGAAATTAACAAATTGTGTTATGGTGATGTTATCTACTTTTGACTCCGAATTGTAAAAATAGAGCTTATGGCAATACTCTTGATATAACATAGCTCTAAGAACTCTATTTCATATATTTCTATCCGTAAGAATGACCTTTTGATCCTCTATACGAGATAGAAATTTATGTACTACAACTGCATTGTCGAGGTATTCCTCAAAGGTGTACAATTCAAAAAACATAAGGGATCTTTTATCTGCTAACCACCTATGGCAAGCTCTCTGAAGCTCATGATACAAGGTCACTTTATCAGGATCTAGGATTTTATCTAGGAAAAACCTCTTGATTTGCCTAAGTTCGATTGATCTAGATGAAATGAGATTCAATCTCCTATTAAGCTCGTCCCATAAAGGTGGGACTCTATATGTTTGAGATACTCTAAGAAAAGCAGTAATCTCTATAGCTACTAATTGATTCTCAACATTAATGGTGACAACTCGTCTTTTATTATAATCTACCATCTAAATATGATATGCAATCTTAGATTCTAAATGCATTTATGTTTTTTTTTTTTTGGATTGTTTTCAAAAGGTTTTTAGTTTTCACGTTGGGTTCACAAAAATGTATCACTCCAAATTTTTTGGATCCTTACTTTCATGCTATAGGATCCATTCCTAGAATGAGGATGCGAGAAGGATGGGACAATACCTCAGACTGAGAGGCCCTTTGAAGGTCCTGCCTCTTGGGGGAGGGGTATAAGGGTGAATTTTTGACGGATGGTGGGTTCACCAGGAAAATTTTAAGTGGCAGTTTCCATGCCTAGGTTGATGACAGGTTTGATGTGTTCATTTTATGTTTAATCATTCAATTCCTAGGTTTGGCCAAAATGAATCTAAGCTAATCTATATGTCGATGCTGATTTTTTGTCTTTTTTATGGATACAAAAAATATGAATAAATGTTGAACACAGAGAATGTGCTAAATAAGACAGAATATACCTGCTTATGGATGTCTAAATGAAGATTATGTGGTTTGTAGCAGTCCAAATAGTCTCAAATCATACACAATCATCTGATATTGCATAGAATCATCTCAGATCACAGTCATCCATCTAATATCAGACGAGATCGTCTGAGATTTGACGAATTTGTCAGAAACCTGCAATCACAAAAATAGATACAAAATACCAAAAATGCAACTACAAAAGCAAGGGGAAATGATAGAAGTAACAATGAATTTTCCTAAATAGTAGATCTAGATAGAAATTAAAAGGAAATGCATCAATTTGACAATTTATTTTGACTTTATCATATATCTATGCTAAATGAGGTGAACTCCAGGATGCAAAAATAAAATAAACCAAGCTAATGCATAAAGAAAATGAAGAGAAATGATAAGTAAATGCAAAATTTGGGCTCTGATTGCCCCCAATATGGACTACATTCGAGATCACCTCCAATCGTACAATATCATCGTTGATCTGTGACAGGATCATCCAAAATTGTTTGGAATCGTCAGAGACGATCCGAGCCTACTTCGACTGAAAAATAATAAGATTCCTACAAGAAGACTTGAAATACCAAATACAAACAATAGTACGAGGATGTTCTAATGCACAAGGAGCTAAATCTATAGATAAATCTGTCAACTAGGGGGTTCAAGGGGGTTCAGGGGGATAAATTGAGAAAATCCCAGTTTATATAGGATTAGGGAGAGGTTAGGAGGTTGGAAATCATCCCAATTTGGAAGATCTCCAATGGGGGAGACTCTAACTACGCAGACATGCTTTCTACCCAAGTTAGAGAAGCTATTGAAATAGAAGCTAATTATGAAAATTCAATTTTGGGATGAAATCATTTGGACGTTCTGTTCCAGACGAATTGGTCAGATCTGGGACGATTTCATCTGATCTGCGACGATATCATCCAACGGTAAAAACAAATCCTAAAAATGGCACAAAAAATGAGGAAAGCAGGTAACATGTGGTTTAACGGGCGATTTGGGTTAAAATTCAAATTTTAATCTTTTACTAAGGTTTAACTGTGCCAATTTTAGGGTTGTACAAATGGAAATTGAAATTTTGACAAACATGTGACAACATGATATAAAATGGAATGGATAATGTGATGTGATATGATTGTATTTGATATTTTTTAAGAGACTCAGACACTCTAGTTAACTAATCAAAAGTCATATACTAACTATACAAAATATTTTGACAAAGAATGCACCTACTAAGATAACCAAGATAATCAATATCCATGTATGTGCATGTGAGTTCATTACCATGATAACAATTAATATTACCCTAGTGAAAATGGGATTTATTCAGCCCATCAACACTAGAGGTCATTCTGTGAGTCTCATTGTCCTTAGTTTCATACTTAGTTGGATTAGACCACTATATAACCTAGGTTACAACAAGCTAGCTCATCCACATTGAAACATTGGTCTATACCTAAACAAGTTGCTTAAGTGATATACATATCATCATGAGGGAGGCTACCACCATTGACAAGTAGGCTATCCACCAAACTTGTAATTAGGATCACATTATGGTTCTATGATGTTGAAAATTCTAGGGATTCAAGTTCCAGAGTCCCTACCTTTATTTGAATTTCTCAAGGGAATTTGCTCGTTTTGATTTTTTGAGCAAGGGATTTTAATAGTGGTGAGAACCATTGTTTCTTTCTTTGTTTTTCCTAGTGATAATAATCACTTTTTCTTTATGCATATTTGGGAGTGATAATAATCACTATTTTCTTTGGAATTTTTCTTTGAGATACCTACCCCAGTTTAGGGCAATGTATATTTTCAATACTTGGGGGGATAATAATCATTACTGATTTTCTTTCTTTGGGATACTTACCCCAATGTAGGGTAAGGGATTTTTGGTAAGGAGGAACTTGTCATTTTTTCAATTCTTAGCATCTGTGAACCATTCACATAGGTGGATGAGCAAGATAACCTTTTCGCTTGAAAGTAACCTATACTACTTCATAGTTTTCATCTTTCCTTGTGCTAGATGTTGATTTATTAATGTGAAAATTATGTTGGGATTTTGATGTATACCAAGCATTATCTAAGTAGGATTCTACCTTCTAAAAATCATTCTATATTTCTACAAAATATAAGAATACAACTAGATATGGCTGAGTGAACAAAATATTTAACTATGTTTTACTAACAGTGGCTAAGTGATGGAAAATAGACATATAATGTAAATGGTATATGTAATATAAACCGATGGTATAACTGACATATGATAACAATGAATTTTTACCAGATTCCTAATGTACATACCTGGTGTCAGACATATATGATCAATTTAGAATGATTCATTATGTAATCATGAGTATGCCTAATGCAACTATGATTATAATGCAAGTGATGAGAAATGCAATATAATGCAATATTTTTGTATTTTGATGGTTTTCATAAATTTTTTTTTGTAATTTGTTTTTGAGATATGTGTATATATGTATAGGTTGACCAATGGGCTTAATGAATGCCATTGGGGCTTTTTGGGTGACCAAAGGGCTTATAGATGCCTTTGGAGCATTTAGGCTTGACCTAGATAGTTGTAAACTTCCTAGGAACATTTTAGCTTGGCCTAGATGGTGACAGATCCTCTAGGGGCATTTCGGGCTGACCTAAAAAATCATGGACTACCTAGGAGCGTTTTAAGGTGACCAAAGGGCTTATAGATGCCTTTGGATATTTTACGGTTGACCTAGATGATTGTAGATAGTCTAGGATATTTTTTATGTGACCTAGCTGATCAAAAACCATTATGATCCTTTAGGGTGACCTAAGCGGGCAATGACACTTAGAAAATGTCTATGACTACCTAGGGGTATTTGGTTGTGACCAAAGGGCTTATGGATGCCTTTAGAGAATTTAAGGTTGGACTATATGATCTTAGATAGTCTAGGGGCTTTTAAATGTGACCTAGTCGATCAAAAACTGCTAGGAGCCTTTAGGGTGACCTAGGTGGGCAACGAAACATAGAAAGTGTCTACAACTTCTTGGGGTAATTTGGTTGTGACCAAAGGTCTTATGGATGCCTTTGGAGCATTTAAGGTTGACATATATGATCGTATATAGTCTAGGAACTTTTTTTATGTGACCTAGCCTGTTAAAGACCGCTAGGAGCCTTTAGGGTGACCTAGGTGGGCAACGACACGTAGAAAGTGTCTACGATTGCCTAGGGAATTTGGTTATGACCAAAGGGCTTATGGATGTATTTGGAGAATTTAAGGTTGACCTAGATGATCGTAGATATTCTAGGGGATTTTTTATGTGACCTAGTCGATCAAAGACCGCTAGGAGCCTTTAGGGTGACCTAGGCGAGCAATGACACTTAGAAAGTGTCTACGACTACCTAGGGGTATTTGGTTATGACCAAAGGGCTTATGGATGCCTTTGGAGCATTTAAGGTTGACCTATATGATCGTAGATAGTCTAGGGGATTTTTGTTTATGTGACCTAGCCAATCAGAAACTGCTAGGAGCCTTTAGGGTGACCTAGGCAAGCAACAACACTTAGAAAATGTCTACAACTACCTAGGGGTATTTTTTTATGACCAAAGGGCTTATTTATGCCTTTGGATAATTTAACATTGACCTATATTATTGTAGATAGTCTAGGGGATTTTTTATGTGACCTAGTTGGTCAAAAACCGCTAGGAGCCTTTAGGGTGACCTAGGAAGGCAACAACACTTAGAAAGTGTCAACAACTACCTAGGGACATTTGGTTATGACCAAAGGGCTTATATATGCCTTTGGAGCATTTAAGTTTGACCTAAATGATCATAGATAGTCTAGGAGCTTTATTTATATGACCTACCGATCAAAAACCGCTAGGAACCTTTAGGGTGACCTAGGCGGGCAACGACACTTAGAAAGTGTCTACGACTGCCTAGGGGCATTTGGTTATGACCAAAGGGCTTATGGATACCTTTGGAGCATTTAGGGTTGACCTATATGATTTTAGATAGTCTAGGGGCTTTTTTTTATGTGACCTAGCCATTCAAAAACCATTAGGAGCCTTTAGGGTGACCTAGGCGGGCAACAATGCTTAGAAAGTGTCTACGACTACCTAGGGACATTTGGTTGGTGCTATAAGCATGAAATGATCACAAATGACTAATATTCATGGGTTCAGGATATTCATTTCATTCTATGGATGCTAGGAAATAATTTCTAGGTCTAATCTGATGTGTAATGATGAATGGACCTAGCAAGTTTCCTATAAATTTATCTCGCAAGTTGGAGGGAAAATTTGAGTTTTGCTAGTTTTCCTTTAGAACTAAATCACCTATTTGAAAGTCTCTCTGATGTACTTTCAAGTTGTAAGCTTTCTTAATATGCTCTTGATAAACATATAGATGCTCAAGGGCATTCATATGTCGTTCATCAAGCAATGTTAACTGATCTAACTAAGCTTGCCTAGTTGTGTCATCGTCGATGAATTCTTGCATGGAAATGCATAGCGATGAAATCTCTAAATACAGAGGCATGATGGCTTCAGTACTATACACTAGTGAAAATAGAGTTGCTCCAGTGGGCATCTGAATATTAGTGTTATAGGCCCAAAGGGCAAGAGGTAATTGATTATGCCAATCTTTATGATTTTCTTGAACAGTTTTCTTAAATATGGTTCCTACTATTTTACTTTATGCCTCTGCTTGCCCATTGGCCTATGGATAATAGGGCATGGAAAAGCTATGCTTTATGTTATAATTTATTTTTAACACACACACATCCTTATTTTTAAAGGGTTTTCCATTATCCGATACTATTTTGGATGGAATACCAAAATGACATATAATGTTATGTAGTATGAACTCCGCAATGCGAGGTCCAATCATTGTGGTAAGAAGAATTGCTTCCACCCATTTTGTGAAATATTCGATTGTTGTTATGATAAATGTGTGATGACCCGATGAGGTAGGTGAGATTTTCCCAATTAAATCAAATCCCCATTGTGCAAATGGCTAGACCGATTGAATCGATTGTAAGGTCTATGAAGGCATGTGTGTTAAATTTGCATGGTGTTGACACTTCACGCACTTCTCAACATAAGCACAAAAATATTGCTCTAAAGTTGACCAATAATAGCCCATGAAGAGAATGCGCTTGGTGATAGCCATACCACTAAAGTGGCCACCGCATGTACCATCATGTGCTTGGGTGATGGCCCAAGATGACTCCTCTGAGTCTAAGCAGCGAAGAACGATACCTTCATAACTTTGACAATACATTAGGTCTCCTATTAAGACATATTTTGCCACCTTTTGCTTGAATAATCGCTTTGCGACGTGCAATAATCTAGGTGGAACATTACCCAGTTTAAGATAATATTTAATATAGATGACTTAATCTTGCTTTGAAGAAGCCTCAATATTATGAATAGTGCTATCCCTTTGATTTTTGTCTCATGTGAATGATGATTGAGAGTGAACTTAGAGATATAGCATTGTGCTAGTATCAAAAGTATTACAAGGAAATAAAGTTCCTGAGTTAAAATTATTCAAATATTGGTGTATTTGAGAGAACATTTCATGAGAAGGCTCAATCTAAATCATGTGCACAACTAGTATAACTTTATACTCTTCATGCTTAGTCGTAGCTTGTGCTAGCATTTTTACTTGGATAGTTGTGATATCATCTGAAGGGTCATGCGGGATTAGTGACCCTAAGGAAGCCATTGTATCCACAAAATTATTATATGAATGAGGGAGTGCCTTTATATCATACCATTCAAATTTTACCAGTAGTTTGTCCACTATGTCTTTGTAGGCTTGCAAGCTGGGACATTGACATTGGAAAATCCCTTTTACCTGATTAACTATGAGCAAGGAATCACCAAAAACATTTAGCTTTGTTATTTTCATGGTGATTACCATCTGAAGTCCTATGATGAGAGCTTCATACTCGGTGTTGTTTTTGGTACAAGGAAAATTGAGTTTAAATAAAATAGGTATGGGAGCCCCTTGTGGTGTAAAAAACATGATACCTACACCACCACCTCGCTCGTACTTGGAACCATCGAAGAATAGAGTTATGTCCACCTGTGACTCAGGCTCGGTAGAATCAGGTTATTATGAAATTTGAAAGACTCCATCATCAAGAAGTTCTATATTTAGAGACTGATCATCCTATAGATGAGCCTCTACTAGTTGATCGGCTATGACCTGTCCTTTGATGGATTTTTGTCCAATGAAATCTAGGTCAAATTCCATCAACAACATTATCCACTTCATTGTGCAACTATTATGATATGTTCTAATCATCATGTAGCACAATGGATTTTCTTTAGATACAATATATGTGGTGTGATTTAAAATATAATGGCATAGCTTTTTTGTGGCAAAGACCACTGCTAAGCATAACTTCTCAACATATGTGTATCTAACTTCATAGCTGACCAATGTGCAACTGATGTAATAAGTAGCCTGTTCTTTGTGAAATTCATTCTTTTGGGACAACACGGTACCCAAAGCTAACTCAATATCTGAGATATATAAATAGAATGGCACTCCTGGTTGCAGTGGAGCCAATACAGGTAGAAAAGCCAAGTATTGTTTTATCTTGTCAAAGGCATTTTGACATTCCTCATCCCAATGAAATGAGACCCCTTGTGTAGCAACTTATTCATGGGTCAACACTTATCCAATAACTACGCTATGAAGTGTTTTATGGATGTGACCTTTCCTTGAAAACTGCATAGTTGCTTAATAGTTGTTGGGAGAGGCATTTCTAATATTACCTTGACCTTGTTGGGATCTACCTCTATGCCTCTCTTGGAGACTATGAATCCCAAAATTTTACCAGATGTGACATCAAAGACACACTTTTTGGGATTAGGTCTAACATTGTGCTCTATGAGGCGATCTAGGATCTTACACAATACATCGAGAAGTTCATGGCGTAATAAATATTTTTCCAATAAATCATCCATGTAATCTTCCAAAATCTTGTGCATGTAGTCATGGAATATATATGTTATGGCTCGTTGGTAGGTAGCACCAATGTTCTTAAGGCCAAGCTGGGTAGTATTCTCCTAACCCTATGCTATACATCTTGACTACAACCTAGGATGGCAAAGTTGGATGAGATGGAATGGAGGTTTGAGGTGATTCAATGTTCACCTCTAAAGGTAATTCCTCATTAATGATACAAGGAACCTCCTCCATGGATATGGTAGATACTAATGGTGGGTTCTCATTAATAGCCCTCTTTGACATGTTCCTTGGTGGAGGGTTTGACGATGTCGAAGCCTTCTCTAAAGGTGGCAATGGTGAGTATGGAATAGATAATGATGAAGGTGGTGGAATGGGTAGACTCTGATCAGGTGTATTTAATCAGAAGTCTACATGAGTCAAAGATAATGTTGACTCTGGCATCTGCTACAAAATGTTATAGTATTTGAAGGGCTCTATATCAACAAATACTACATGTACTTACCCTTCATGAGTGTATTTAAGACATTGATGCATGATGGAGGGGAAAAACTTCATATCCCATATCCAAGTTCTTCCAAGAAAAATTTTGTATGCCATCTCACCTTCTAGTACATGGCACAATGTCGGTATAATATTTTGTCCCACCTGAATGGGTAAAACTATGGTACCGATAGTAGAGCATATTGTGTCATTAAAAGTGCAAAGAGTGTAAGTTGATGCCACAACATGAGATGCTGGCAACTTAAGATGCTTTAGTGCTTTAGTTGTTATGATGTTACTTGAGGACCCAGTGTCTATAAGCACTCTCTTGTATGGTATCTCATTTATACATGCAATGATGTGTAAAGGAGGGTCTACCACATCACTGGCTATTTATTTTAGCTCATGCTCATGAAATTGTATGACTGGTTCTTTGCACTATTGCACATGTCCCACAAAATATATGAAAGAGTTGGAATCCTGTAGTTGCAACTCTATGGATTTTAAAATATCCATCAAGGCATCCCGATGTGGAGGTGATTGTTGGATCAATGCATAGATGGACAATTGTGTTGATGTGGTCCTCAAGCTATGTGCAAGCTTGCTCTTAATTGTCATTGTTGGCCTAGAAGGAAGGCCATTTAATATATGTGGTGTAGTTTACAACATAGTTGGAATATCATTTGAAGTCACAGACTGTGCGACTTGACTTGGATATCTCTTATTCCTGGTCACAATACTCACCATCCAAACATACCCTTGAATAGGGTATTTTTGATTAACCTCATTCATTGGTTTAGCAAGCACTGCCTGTACCTTGTGATTTGGTAAAGGATATTTGAAAATACCCATTTGTTGATTGGAAGGAGCTACTGAAGCATCTACTGTAAGCTCATTCCTCTCAATCATATCTTGTACTACATGTTTAAAATGATAGCATGATTGTAAATCATGGCCACCTTGTTGATGAAACTTACAATACTAATCCTCTCGATGTCCCATAAAATTGGGTTTACCTATTTTTGGGTTGTTGGGTTTGATATCTGGTAAATTAACCATATTTATAGCCCATAATCGATCGAAAAGAGAATCCATGGATTTAGTGATGGGAGTAAATTTTTGAGGGCGATGTTGTCTTTGTCCTTGGTTCACTGTACCATTATTGTTATAATTTGTAGATGGAGGTTGAGCCTGATAGTTCACCTTTTGGGGAGGCATAACTTGAGGAGGGTTAGGGACATTTATAGCCACTTTATTGACTGTAGCTAGATTTATAGGTGTTGAGCTATTCTTAGTATTCTTTGTCCACTCCTTCTTGTGAGGTTTTGTTATTTTTCCCTCTTGGATTTTGATTTCTTCTATGTTTCTAGCTTGTTCTAGAGCTTCTTCCAAGGTAGGGTATTGTTGTAATTGCAATGTCAAAGAGATGGGTCTCAAGCAACTCTTTGAGAACAAAAGAGTTAATTCAATCACTGGAAATAGATAGTGTAGCTTAGCCAAAATCGTTCCCCACCTATTTCCATAGTCAATGATCATCTCATCCTCAGTTTGTTTCATTCTTGTGAGGTTAGTTAATGTCACCTTTATTTTCGTGTTAAAGGTGAAACGTTCCAAAAATGCATCAAAAAATTGTTCAAATGTGTAGATGATATAATTTGGAAGTTGTTTGAACCACTGAATGGCAGGACTAGCGAGGGCACTCAAGAAAGTTCTTAAGAGCAATGGATCATTTTCTTATATGTTGAAGCACAAATTTAGAAATCTAGTAACATGCTCCTGAGCATCTTCTTCACCCTTGAATCTATCAAATTTGGGCATTTTGAAATGCTCAGGATAGACCAGGGAAGGAATGGATGGGTGTAATAGTTGGTTCTTTAGCTGACACAAAGTAGGATTTTGAAGCCCATTGCCAGCTGTCCTACCTTCTATAGTTTCTAAGCATGCAAGCAAATCTTGATACGCATCCGAGGATTTAATATCCTCTTCCTTATTTTGAACTCGTAGAGGTGGATGAGGAATATTAAGCCTAGGTTGAGGTGGTTGATTGACCTCAGCCACACCTCCATAAGGTGCTTCTACATAATCCTCATCTTGTTCCAAATCACCCATAAGGTATTTCAGGTATGGGCCTATAAGGAGGAACTAATGCCTGTTTAAGGCAATCTATGTTTGGCTTATCATATGTATTCTATTCAAGCCTATGAGGTCTAGGAGGCAACATAGGATTAGGTCTAGGAGACCTATCTTGTTGGAAATTTGGTTGCCTCGGATGAGCCTCTTGTCCACACGTACTTAGAGTGACAACTCCATGATGCAGAGTTTCTTGAATTTATCGTTCAAGATTCTCTTTATCTATTTTCTATCATTGCTCTAAGATATCTAAGCGATGTTTATCTGACATAATTCGATTAATCTCAGCTTGGCAGTCAGCATATCTCTGGACCAAATTATTAATTTAATCAGTTGTATTAGGTCTATGTAACTTAGCATGACTACCTCATTTTCTATTCTATTCAGGAGGCTTTATGAGATCAATGACATGATTCCCATGATCGAGGGCAGTCGCATTGACTTGATGTTATCTCCTAGAAAAATATTTTTAAAAGAATACAGGCATAGAGGCACAATGTGCTTTCATTGACACATTTTCATGAGGATAATCTAGATGTTCCTCAGGTATTCCATCATAAACAAGGAAAGGTAAGGCAGAATAAGGTCACCTAATTTGATGATTATCATACTCGTTGTGATTTTGATACCTTGGAGTAGGGTGAATTGAAATATTAAGATGATCGTTCAACCCTACTCGAGGTAAGAACTCTTGCTCCTGTATATGATCATGAGTAAAGGATCAAGCAGGCACGTGAACACATGGTATTGCTCTATGTGGAGGCACCTCATTGTGCGATGACTCTTCTCTAAAGAAGGTGTTTGTAGCATATGAATTAGTGAGATACTTTACCAAACTAGGACTATGACTTATAGGATTACCTTACGAAGGGGTCCCCTATAAGCTAGATCCTCTAGTTGACTCTCTAAGAGTAACCATACACTTGTCAGTCGGTCTACAACTAGGATGAGTAGCTGATTTCCACGGAGGAATGATCCTATCCCTAGACTCAACATGAGGACATTTTATATCCTCTTCTCTATTGTCCATAGCTTTTGCCCTTGAATGGGATTGGCTATGGGTACATACCATAAATCTATATGCTAACTACTATGTGTTTATCTCCTTTACAATTTATATGAATTTGAAACAAACAAACAATAGAGACACACAAGCATAAAAGTGATTATCTCATTTTAAATTTTTTAGATGTGAATCCTAAACTATTTGTTGTGTTTCAATATGTGTTGATTTGTAAAGAAAATACTTTTCTTGTGTTTGATATAGTTGAATGATATTCTCAAATTTTAAAGGATTTCACCTATATACTCGCACAAGTCAAATATGGGGATGAAATCCATATCCAACAAGGTAGAATAGGTACTACCAACCCCTACCTAGCACCCTGTGTGTAGCGATACACCCCTACAAAGAGTAATTTGTGCTATTTTGCATGGTTAGGATAGATCTTGGGTCAGCATTGGCCATGGACGGGTCTTGATAATACTTCTCATGAGCCAATCGAGTGGTAATTACATCCACTATTGGTCTCGATCAATGGGTTGGATATGAAATCCCAAATCCATTGATGTTAAAATAAAACTTGGTGTGTGGGGTTAGTTTTAAAGATTGAAAGAAAATAAAGTAGCACTCAATGATTTTTTACTAAATGCATGAATGTACATTTTACTTTCAAAATTTTCAGTAGCATAAATGAAACCAAAATGCACACCTATATGAACTTAACCCCTTTTTGGGCAAGTGACAAGCAGTCAAACCAGACAAATGTAGTGAATTCTACTATATTTTCTTCTATTTTTCTAATCTAATTAATGCACGATTTAGGAAAGAGAAATTCTAACCTTTATATGCAAAGAATAAGCAAGAAAAACATGAAATTTTGCAATTTTAAGTAGTAAAAAGTTAAATTTTTAGTGTAGAAAGTTGTAAAATGGAATTTGAAAGTTGTTGTTTCTATAATTTTTTTGTAGAAACCCTTTGGTTTTATGGCCATCCCAGTCAGGGATGGTCACAAATTGAGGGTTGTCCCACCCAGTGCCATGGAGCTGGTTGTCTCACCTAGTGTCATGGAGCAACAAAGAGGTTGTTTCTGCTTAGAGCGATCAGAATCTGCAACAGAGAAAACAAAAAAAAGAGGTCCAAATTAGCATCATCCAGAGGGGAGATGAAAAAACATCATATACCATGATTGCCACTGAATATATGAAATTTACTACACTACCTTAAGGGCATTCATTGCAATGTATAACAGTATAGAAGCATTCAAAAGGGGAATAACATATAAACTTGTAATCTATGAAAATGAAGCACATATGAAACCAAATGGTGGATTTATCCTTCTATTTAATCAATAATAGCTTCAATATATGAGATTACAATCATCCCCTTGAGGGCTTTTACAAATTGATACATTCAACATTACAACAACCAAGGGATCTAGTCCCTTGAAAAGAGCCTCAAAATGGTGTAAACTATGGTTTTATAGTTTGGTTTGGTGTAAATTTTGCATCCCACATTAAGAGATATCCTTCAACCTATTATTATGGTATTCTTATCTCCTTCCTCCTACGTATAACTACCTGGACCTACACACAAGGGCTTAAAATGGGGTTAGTAGCACCTATTTCATAAAATGAAGATAGCATAGAAAACATAGTAAAAGGTGTGAATGCTACAACCAAACAAAGTGATCTACACATGTAAAAACTAATCTACAATGAGCATATATATTCTAATATGATCTAATTAGAAATAAATGGATTTGAAAGCAATTTACAAGGAGAATCTATCCTGAACTAATGGTCACTTCGGGGTGAGCCATGAAGACCTGCAACATTGGGGACTCCAAATCCTAGACTAAAACTCCTCCAAATGACATAAAATTTGGACCAAAGGTTAATTTAGAAATCCTAAGGAGGCCTATGGAGGAATTTATTTGAAATTAACTACTATTTTGAAACCATCCCTATGAGTGCCATGGGCTGACTACTAGCCATACCCAAGTGGGATGGTTACAAAACTAGCTTAGTTTTGTCACCTATGGTCTTGGAAATTGGTATAAAATAGAGTGAGGGTGTTTTCAATAGATGGAGCCAAGTATTCCTTCATTTTTTTTGGTTTTGGATTGATAAATCAGGTCCTATTGCCCCTGAAAGTGCCTTCAAAGTGAAGAGGGTTTCATGGTAGGGAAAGGGCAAGTTTTGGTTTGCAAATGGGTTGGTATCTAGTAGGGATGAATTTTGGTAGCACTTCATTGCTCAAATTCTCTTCTCTCCTCTTCAAAAATAGAGTCTTGGGCCTCCTTTTATAGCCCAAAAGGGCATCTAGGGCAAAATGGCATCTTTTCCATGCGAGGAAAGTGATGCCATTTGTCCTAATTGCATCATTGATTAGGGAGGAGAAGGTTGCCCCTTTAGGGATCCCAATATACTACCTTGCAGTCCATTAGCTGGTCCCCAATCAATTTGGGGTGATTGTACGTGCTAATGGTAGTCTTGGATTGTTATTTAGTGCATCCTTTGACTTTTTCAAAGGTCCAGTTAGGAGTCATCCCACCCAGGGACAGTTGCTGATAGTCATCCCTGGGTGGGACAGTCACCAACTATGGCCATACTTGGGTGTGACGGTCACCATTAGGGGCCCCAAAACTATCCCAGACTACTAGGAACCCTCAAAAATAATTTTTGGATCATTTTTGAAGCCTTTTTTCAGTCTGGAGGGGTGCCTAATAAGGACATATGTTGTCAATAAGAGGGCATATGTAATGCACTAGTAGTCTTATCTTATTTACGTGATTTAGGTGTCTACATGTGCCTATACAAAAATAGAACAAAAGGCACATCCTGTTGCAACCCGTACTTATGAAAAACTCAGTAGTAGAAGAAATAATCCCTAATGATAGTCTTGTAGCTGATGAGCCACCACTCACACTGTGTCCTACCAGTAAAACTGGTTGGGTCATCCCATGTCGAGCACCCGTTATATGTGTGCCATTGACATCCCCGAACTACAACCCAATGAAAGTAGCAATGTAATGAGGAAGCTCCCCTACATGTGTATGGCTCTTGCACTCCTTGCACCCTCGATCCCATCTAGTAGCATAGCACTACATCCACTCCTCTATGACTATGATCTTGGAAAGAAGCCCTTTGGGACGATCTACCTGGATGTGCTTCCATCCCAAAACTTGTAAGAGAAAGCTTCAAGTAATGGTAATGTGACTCCTTTGGTGTATGTGGTACAACTCGTCATAGCACTAGACCAATAGAAACCTACCCCATGCATAGATGATAGGTGCTTCGTTGTCCATTAGGTCCTGAACCATTGCAAGGAGGTTCCATAGAACCTCAAACCTGAGCAGTCTGGGATCAAGATATTGTTAATAACCATCAGTAACACCGCATGCCTAGCAGAGAATATCTTTGCCTAGTAACAGTACATAATAGAAACTCCTCCATATTTGGTTTTCTTGAAGACCTCCGTAGAGCACCCTCTGAAAACCTGAGCAAAAACATCTTGATCATTAGTGGCCTAGGAGACAATGGCCACTCCATCAAAGGGAAACTAAAAAATCCTATACACATCCTCCAATGTAATAGTCATCTTACCGGTAGTGAGGTGGAAGGTGTTAGTCTGAGGGTCCCATCGATGGACCAAATCCATAAGCCTAGTAACATACTAGAGCTCGTGGACCTTGAGCCAAGACCAGTTCATGTCATACAAGAGGGGTAGAAGTTCATTTAGAATATCTGGGTCCCGATCCTGAGCAATGAGAATCTAAAAGATAAAATAGAAAATCAAAACATGACTTCAATGCATATAAGGCATGAATCACAATAAAATATGAAAATAATGCAAATAATGATAGGTTATTCTAATTCTAGGAAAAAGAGCAATAAATGCACCTAATCATGCAAAAAAATTTAGAAAAGCAAGTCAAAAATTCAAAAAAACAATTAATCACTTCAAAGTGCAAGAAAAATAAAAAAATTGCCTAAGTATTATTAGTCACTGTTGCCTATAATGGCCAAAAATCAATTGTTGGGGCTAGAAGCAGCCAAGTTACCAACGGTCAGATTTATGACAATTGGAATTCAAATCGGTCGCTGCTAGCGACAATGGCCAAATTGTAGGCCAAAATGGCTGCTCTGATCAACAGCGGCCAATAGGCAACGTGACAGTCACATTTTCTTGATGCCAAAAAAACCAAAACATTTGAAAAAATGCTAAAATGGGACATGCCCACCACATTAAATCCTAGACTAAGCCTATATAAGGGTTTAGTTCATTGCCAATGAGCTTAATGAGGTTAATTTACCAATTGCTTAGTGAGGTTCATTTTAATCAAAAGAAACAAGTAAGGTTAAGGTTTGAAAGAGTACCTGAGAAGCTTTGACTCCTCCACTCATAGATGCCTCGCCTTGCATAGCCATGATTCTCCAAGTCACTAAGACACTCCAAGTTGCAAAGGTCACTTTCTATCATAGATCTAAAAAGAAAATTGAAAGCTATAGAAACTAAAAATTCAAAACCTTAGGCTACTTTTTATACTACCCTAGTTATGCCTTGACCACTTCTATCATCAGTAGCCCACATTTATTGGCTTCTTAGGTTGAGATCAGCCACAAGCAAGCATTTGGGGGTCGTTGGACCTGATAACGGATAGTAGCCAAAAACAAATATTATTTCCATGATAAGTAACAAAATAAACAAATAAACACATTTTAGTGGTTCACAATCATCATAATAATAAAAAATAACAAAAAATCATATAAAAATAAAATCTCAAGTAATCCTCATATTCAGTTACTTACTCTATCAACTTAACGATTGATCGATTTGCACTCCATGCAATTTTGTAAGATGAGTAAATTACCATAAGGCTACTTGGGGAAAATATTTCATTTTGGAATCATGATGTGTCACTTCAAACCCAAATAATACCAAGATACTCCATAGGTGCGATAGAATCATCCTAATTCCCTTATGACATCAAAAACACTGAGCCAAGTGATACAACATAAGCATAAATAGAGTCACTCATCCTAACTCTCTAAGAAGGCTATTGATAGCCAAACCACTCCCCAGGATAGGGATGAATGATTATCATAAAAATTTGAAATCACACTTGGATGGGATTCACCTATTACAAGAACAAATACTAGAAAGAAACGAAATTAGTCATATTGGTCAAGCAACTTGCCACTTCATTCATTGTCATTTCCTCACCAATTCATTGCACGAGGAGGTCATTCAAATTTTTAAATAATCATAATAAAAGTCAACAAAAGATCACTTGATCATATCAAGATTACATTCATCCTATGAATCATTGCATACAATAGTTACAAAATTTCCCTTTTTTCTGGTAATATAAGCAAAGACATTACATTTTTAGTTTGTATCTCTCCTATCGATCAGATCTGATTGTAGCAACATAAGCTACCCGATTGAGTCAGAGGAATGAGTGCAATTGAATATGTGCAAGCCTTCTACTAATGTAATCCTTCCAAAAGTTGAAGCAATGATTCAAGGATACGTACCATCTTGTGTGATTTGGCCATCCAAAACAATGATCAATCATACACCCTAAAAACATACTAGTCTACACTTTTTCTCAGCATTGTGTTTTTCCACACAATGCATCATAAAAAGGGGCATCTATAGACACCTAAAACATTTCATGTTTAGGAGAACTACTCACATAGGCACATCCATAGACCATATGACTATACCTTGGAATTTCCAAATATCAAAAGTGGTTCTCACCACTCATCTTGGATAGTCTTAACCCACCCAAGCTTGGCTGCTATAAACCAGAGTGGCTAGATCATGGTTTCTGAAGCTTAGAGTTGCCAAACCTTAGTTGTTGCAGATGACAGAGGCCAAATATTAGTCACTACAGATGACATTGGCTAAGCCATAAAAAGCATTTTACCAAAAAATAGGCCCAATCATGGGTGAATGTGGCAATTTACATGCAATAAAGGTGAGCGGTGGTAACTTTGCATTCCCCCTCATGGTTAGTTAACATGGGAGACTTGAGTCCAAATTTAGAATTTATTTAACTAGCCTTTAAACATATAAAAGATAAAAAATTCGCATGCTAACATCTAGTACGCATGAGGTATTCATTCCTAGGGCTTGAACATAGATCTAGGGTTTCACACATTTAAAAGGTTCAAGCCTAAAAGCACCAAGAGAAAAAAATAGAGAGAACAAGAGCAAAAATTAGATATTATCATCACAAATTGAATAGATTTGGTCATTAAGGAGAAATTTCAAGACTTGAAGTGTTTCCCTTGGAGATCATCTTTGTAGTGAAGCCCTGATAAATTGGAGAGAAAAATCGAAGCACATTTGAGGAGCAAAAAAGTGCTAGCCGATTGAGGTTTTACCACTTACAGGATATTCAACACATCAAGCAAATGACCACCACTTCAAAATCGAATACAACCTTTGATCCATAGCCTTGGAGAAAAGGAGACAAGATTACCTTTAGCGGCCATTGTCTTGGACAGTGGCCCGTAGACCTAGCTTAGGGTTTTTAGAAATTAAAAGATTTTATTTTGTTTTCTTCATGTTTTCATATCATTAGCATAGAACCATTTTTCATTTACATTCATAGCACTAGTTTCATTCTATTTGCTTCCATTCAGTATATCCATTGCTAACAACCTCATTTGAGGAGGCAATATCGGACATCTAAGCATGTGTTGTTGTTTCATTGCTTACAGGGCCACAAGTTCATTGGATAAATCTACAATATATGAAAACAAGAGGATCCCTCTAGGAATCAAGCCTAGAGAAGGATGCATCTATAAGCCCTCATATAGTTCCATGTACATCATCGAGAATCCATAAAAGCATGCCACCCCTTACAAGGGGACATTTTAGACATTTGCTACCTTACTTGTGTGTAAAATCATGTATCAAACCATACTTCCATGATTAAGAAATATATGAGGGAGACCTATTGAATTGCATGATAGACCTTGGCTTGTAGTTTTTTAGGAGACCTATTGACTTGCATGTCATTCATCGAGTGGTCAATACCCCTTCACCTACGTTCAGAGAGCTCTTGGAGCCTAATGATCCTATTGTCCACCCTTCTCATGGGCCAAATCCATTGATTTATTTTCCTCCAAATCCTCATCGCGCATATGGAAGAGAAACCTCTAAGACAAGATTTCACACATGTGGTCCTAGAGATTTCATTCCATCCATCAACATAATCTCCATTGATTTGACCACTCCACTTAATAACCTAGTAGATCCTACCAAACCATTGTATCTTGATATATATGTTATTGATTGGGATTGTGTTGATTCACCTACAGAGCCTGAGGATATTTTCCCTAATGAATACATGTTACAAACATTTCATTTTGCATCAGGCTATGTGCATGACGTGTTCCATGCTAGTTTGGATCCTGAGTAAATAGGACCTATAAATACAAATTATGATATTCATCTGATACCCACACCTCATCAACTATAGTATGGGTCACACATGGCTATAGAAATGACTTTTTATGTGGACATCAACGATGATCCTACTCAACAAAAGAAATTTAAGTTCAGAGAAAGTCTATCTCCAAAGGAACAAGCTATCATAATTCCTCTCCTTAAAGAGAGGCCAAATATTTTTGCTTGGACTTACAAAGACATGCCAGAGATAGATCCAAAGTTAGTTTCTCACAACATTTCATTAGATCCTGTGAAGAAGCCAATCAAGCAAAAGCTGAGGAAAATTCATCCAATCATCACTTTGATGGTGAAGAACAAGTTACAAAAATTATTGGATGTGATTTTCATAGTTCCTATCAACTATCCAAAGTGGGTATCGAACATGGCACCCATGGAAAAGCTCGACGAAAGAGTCTGTATTTACACAGACTTCAAAGACTTGAATATGGCAACTCCAAATGATTCATTCCCATTTCCAGACATAGATACTCTTATGTATGTCATTGCATGTCATCAGATGCTCTCCCTAATGGATGTTTTTTTTGGATACAATCAAATCCGGATTAAACCTGAAGATCAACATAAGACAACTTTTATTACTCCATGGGGAACATTTTGTTATAAAGTGATGCCATTTGGCCTAAGCCACATATCAGTGGGCCATGACATACATCTTCCATGACTAAATGCATAAGATCTTAGAGGATTACATGGATGACTTACTTGCCAAGTCTTTATTGAGTCAAGGGCATGCAGAAGTCCTTATAAAAGTCTTTAATTGCCTCATCGAACACAACGTCATATTGAATCCTAAGAAGTGCATGTTTGGCATAATTTTTGGTAAGCTTTTGGGATTCATAGTTTCTAAGAGAGGCATTGTAGTCGATCCTGCAAAGGTAAAGGCTATATTGGAAATGGCCGCTCCTACCAACATTAGGGAGTTAAGAAGCCTACAAGGCAAGATAGCATTCACAAAAAGATTCATTTCTCAATTATTAGATAAATTCTAACCCAGGAATCAATTGCTATGCAAAGAGGTCCCTTTTCATTGGGATGAAGAGTTCCATCAAGATTTTGTAGAGATAAAAAATTACCTAGCAACACCACCAAGAATTGGCTCCACCAAGGCCAAACATATCATTTTTACTATACATATCAGCTATGAATTTTTCTTTGGGAACCATGTTAGCCCAAAATAATACAAAATACAAATATCAAGTCATGTATTACATCATCAGTCACACATTAATGAGTTACCTTGGTGTATTACATCAATATAATAACCTTGGCGAGTTACTAAAGTCTAAATTTAGACTCAAGTTTTTTATGTTAACTAACCATGAGGGGGAATGCAAAATTACCCCCACTCACCTTTATTACATGTAGACTACCCCTTATGCCCATGATTGGGCCAAATTGTAGGCCAAAATGGCCACTATGATCAACAACGGCCAACAGGCGATGTGACAACCACGTCTTCCTAAGGCCAAAAACACCAAAAAAATTGAAATAATGTTAAAATGGTACAAGCCCACCATATTAAATCCTATACTAATCCTATCTAAGGATTTAGTTCATTTCTAGCAAGCTTAATGAGGTTAATTTACCAATTGATTAGTGAGGTTCATTTTACTCAAAAGAAACAAGCAAGGTTAAGGTTTGAAAGAGTACCCAAGAAGCTTCAGATACTTCGCTCATGGATGCCTCACCTTGCACAACCATGATTCTCCAAGTTGCCAAGACACTCCAAGTTACAAAGGTCACTTTCTCTTAGAGCTCTGAAAAGCAAACTGAGAGTTGTAGAAAGTAAAAATTCAAAACCCTAGGATACTTTTTATACTACCCTAGTTATGCATTGGTCATTGATGTCATCAATAACCCTTCTTTCTTGGTCGCTCAGGTCAAGAGCGGTTGCAAGGAGGCATTTTGGGGTCACTCAACCTGACATCGGCTAGTAGCCCAAACCAAAAAAAAGAGATTATTTCTATGAGAAGTAACAAAAAAATCAAATAAACACATTTTGGTGGTTCATAATCATCATAATGATCAATAACAACAAAAAAATCACATAAAAACAAAATCTCAAGTAAGCTTCGTATTTAGTTACTTACTCTATCAACTTGACGATTGCAGCAATTTGCACTCCATGCAATTCGGTAAGATGAGTAAATTATAAGGCTACTTGGGGAAAATCATTCATTTTGGAATCATGATGTGTCACTTCAAACTTGAAAAATACCAATATGGTTTGACTGCTCCATGGGTGTGATAGAATCATCCTAATTCCCTTATGACATCAAAAACACTGAGCCAAGTGATACAAAATAAGCATAAATAGAGACACTCATCCTAAATTCCTAAGAAGGCTATTTATATCCATACCGCTCCCAAGGATAGGGATGAATGATTATCATAAAAAAATTGAATCACACTTGGATGGGGGTTCATCCATTTAAAAGAACAAATACTAGAAAGAAACCAAATTAGTCATACTGGTCAAGCGACTTGTCATATCATTCATTGTCATTTCCTCACCAATTCATTGTGCGAGGTAGTTCAAATTTTAAAATAATCATAATAAAAGTCAACAAAAGATCACTTGATCATATCAATATTGTGTTCATCCTGCGAATCATTGCATACAATAGTTACAAAATTTCCCTTATTTTTTGGGAACATAAGCAAAAACATGACATTTTTAGTTTGTAGCTCTCCTACTAGTCGGATTTGATTGTAGCAAAATAAGCCACCCAATTGAGTCTAAGGAATGAGTGCAATTGAATATGTGCAACACCTATGCTAATTTAAGCCTTCCAAACATTGAAGAAATAATTTGAGGATACGCACCATCTTGCATGAATTGCCCATCCAATATTGATAATACCAATGATCATCATACACCTTGCAAATATACTAGTCCATGTTTTTGCTCAGCGTTGTGCTTTCCACATAGAGTATCACAAAAGGGGCATATTTAGACACCTAAAACATGTCATATTTAAGATAACTACTCACATAGGCACATTCATAGACCATATGACTAAACCTTGGGTTAGTATCAAAAGTGGTTCTCACCACTCATCTAGGTAAGTCTTAGCCCATCCAAGCTTAGCCGCTATAAACTAGAGCAACTAGATCCTGGCTGCTCAAGCTAAGAGTGGCCAAACCTTAGTCACTGCAGATGATAGCAACCAAACCTTAGTAATTGTAGACAACAATGACTAAGCCATAAAAAGTATTTTACCAACAAATAGGCCCAATCACGGGTGGAAGTGGCAGTCTACATGCAATAAATATGAGTGGGGGTAACTTTCCATTCCCCCTGATGGTTAGTTAACATGGGATACTTAAGTCTAAATTTAGAATTCAGTTAACTAACCTTTAAACATAGAAAAGATAAAAACTTCTCATGTTAATGTAGACACCAAAATCCAGCCACTTGTAAGCCATCTATACCTTCCTGTCAACCACGTGTCTGTCATCCATTCTTCCCACCATTATTTGGCTCAAATCCATACTTTCCCGCCATTATTTGGCCCAATTTCACCTTTCCCGCCATTTTTCATCCCCAAATTTATTTAAATTAATATTTATATATATATTTTAATATTTTAATATATATATAAATAATAGTTTAAGTGATTTAATCTGAGTCGTCCATCCTTCATTTAATCTCATTCGTCCATCCATCTTAATCCATTTCACAACCCAGATTTATTTTCTACCCTTGGATCCACTTTAATCTTAGCCACACGTTCAAAGTGTCACTAAAACCCTAAAGTGTGCCCTAAGAGTAGATTATAAATTGAGTCACCTTGATGGCTCAAACCCTATATCTCCTATCTCGGATTCTAATTCTTTTGTTCCTATCTCTATCTCTTCTATTTTCTTCTATCTCTTCAGCTACCTATCTCTTCTACCTTTTTGCCGCATCCATTGCCGCATCCGTCGCCAACTTCACCGCCATCCCTTCTGCAGCACTCTGTAGAATCCCCCATTCTTGTTGCAAGTGCCCGCGGGCATTTACCCGCAACCACAGACGCAGACCGACGTCTGCAACCCTGATCCAAAAGCACACAGGTGTTCAGTGAGTGCACTAGGGTGCCTTCTGCAGCCGATTTGACAGCCACATTGCTTCCAGGTGCCGCCTGGTCTAGCCGCGTTAACAGAGAATAGGTATAAATTAGTTTAAAGCAAGTAACTTCTTTTCTTTCATTAATCTGTTGTTGAATTCTTGCATTCCATTTTTCTAGGGTTTTAGATTGTTTCTAAGGGCTCACACAGTGGAGCCCTCTTATTAATTTCTAACTCCTTGATAGTGTTAATGTGTGCAGGATTTTAATGGTAGATCTGGTTTGTTGATAGCAGCTGATTAAGCTGGAGTGGTCCGAGCCAAAGGATACAACAAAGCCCACTCACTCTGTTGGGATTAAAGATACATTCTTCGGAGACGCCACCACACTATGCCAGCTAGGGTTTCGGAGAACCCTAGCATAAAAATTGTAACATCTGTATCACGAAAAGGGTTACAGGCCCTGTTGTACTCAAAAGGATTTTTTAAACTCCGTTGATTAATAAAAATCATTTGTTTTGTACAACTATGTTTTGTCTTACTTTTTTTATCGTGATTTCTTTATCTTTTGTTTGGCGTTGTATTTTTAATCTACAAATGGCGATCACGGTGGGACCCCCTAGGGTTTCATGTTTTTAATACTTGCTTTACTAATCTATTCCTGTTTTCTATTTTATTTTGCAGGTTCCAGAAATCGCAAAATTCGCTGTTCTAGCGAACTAGGGTTTTTGAGTTTGCAAAAAATGCAGCAGACGCAGAGCGGCGTCTGGAAGTCCAATCCGAAACGCATAGGTGCATTTCAGCCTGTGCAGACTCCCATGGGCATTTGAAGACAGTTTTACAGAAAAGCGTAGGCTTCCGAGTAAGTGCGTTTTTCTTTTGCTGTACTTTTTACGTTTTTGGTTTTTCTGCTATATTCTATTTCTTTTTCAGATCATTACTTTAAAATGAACAAAAACTAAGTAATATGGAAAAGAACATTTATTTTTAGTTACATTTTTTTTGCATTGCATTATTGGTTGTTGCTTGCATTAAAAAAAAAAAAAAAAATTTGCATACCTAGCTGCATATTAGAATAGCTACAAATTATTTGTTTTAATTATCTAAGTAGAACTATTGATTGGATGTCAATAGTACTCCTGCAATTGGGTGATTCCAGGCAGAGGAGTGGATGAACCTTCCGGTTGCTCCTTTGATATCTAATATCATTAGTAGGCAGGGGGTTTTAAACGGTGTACTCCACTTCTTCAGAGGAACTGGCATGTTTTCAGTGGCTTCTTGCTTAGATCATTAGAACTTTTGATTTATAGCTTTGTGTGTATACATTAGATAATTAAAACATTTAAAATAAAATTCATTGCATTTCATATTGCATTTAAAACAATAATATCTGGATTTCATCACCAGGTATTGCTTGAAATTTAATGACGGTGGAATTCATCTCCATCCATTAAAATTCTGCCCTAGACACCATAGGTCACCCCCGAGCAAAATTGCTGGATTTCATCATCGGTAAGAATCTCGTTGTCCTTTCCTAGCCATAGTTTTTACCTTTTTTGTGAATAATTCAATATTAGATCACATGCAAAACTCATAAACCGGACACTTAAAATTTACTACAGATTAAGATCAGAAAATAATTAATTAACCGCAGGTAAGACACATTGGTTGAAACCTAGGTTGTGACTGTTTTCTAATAATTTCTTTAGTGTAAATTTATCATTCCAATTTTGCATTCTTCTTTTCTGAATTTTTTTAGATTTATTACTTTATGGTCTTAACAAGGAATCAATCTAAAATGTTAAATCTAAATAATCAAATGAATAATTCATAGAATATCCCCACCACCAACATAGCCACTTATCCTAGTGAATTTCAGGCAGGTTCGCCTGCAGGTCTTTCACGTCCTTCTACCGTCTACCACATGGCCATGCCCATAGAGGAAGACAATTCCTCTCATATTATCCACATTGATATGGCCCAAGTGCAAACTCACTTAAGAGATGGCACTGGCTATGTCCTTGAGCCAATCCAAGATTCCCCTATGCAAGATTCTATTTTTCAACAGGATATTGCATCAACCCTACCCGCTGGTTTCACTCAGGTCTACACTAGCCCCATCTTTGAGGCTAATTTTGTATCTTCTCAGTCGGCTTCATCTCCAATATCTTCCCAGATGCTCAATTGTTCTCCTTTGGAGACAAATGTAGTGTCTTCCCGACCACTTTCTCCCCCATGTACCTGGGTGTACACCAATTCTCTCTATGAGGCTGGTGGAACCTCCTCTAGCCATGACCAATTTCAACCCTCTTCTTCCCAAACCATTTATGGTTTCACCCTACCGGGGCACGAGCCATCTGTTTCTTACCAGGTACCGCCTACTTCAGCCATCTTCATTGCCCCTGCTATGCAGTCCCCTGTGACTACCATGGCAGCCTGCCCTCCTACCTTCATTGCCCCTGCTATGCAGTCTTCTGTGACTACCATGGCAGCCTGCCCTCCACCTTCATCCAATCATCCCACATCCCTTGGGTTAGAGATTACTAAGGTTAGGGAGTACCTCGACAAGTTGCTTCTGCAACAACAACAACAAAATGCTCAACCACCTGTCGTAGTAAATCCTACACCCCAACCAATTTCTACCCAACTAGATTTTCTTAGCTCAGGCCCTACCTGGGTACCCCAATCTTCGGTGGTGTCCATTCCTACCCCACATTTTTCCCAACCTAGTCCAGTTCATCATCCACCCCAATCACCTTCTTTTCGATATCATCCATACCAACAACCTGTCCATTCCACACCGCCTAATCCAGGCAATTTCATCCCATCTCATCATTTTTCCACCCCTCCACTGCATCATCATAATCATCAAATGAATCAAAATTTTCATGAAGATTCTTGACTTCATGCTATGCAACAACAGATTGACAACCTTATGCTCAACATGCCTGGCTCATCTAGTCAGAAACCTATGCTAAGGTCGTTGATCAATCAACCAATTCATCCTTCGGTACCTTCACTACCATATCCGACTGATTTCACATTACCGAAGTTTGACAAATTTCGAGGAATTGAGGATCCTCATGAACATGTGAGCTCATTCATGCATGCCTGCTTTAGAATCCAAAATAATGACGCTCTTATGCTCAGAACTTTTCCTCAGACATTAGGGGGAGATGTTGTACAATGGTACAACCATTTAGCTCACCATAGCATTTATGCTTACGAGCAATTGATTAATCTATTTTTAGAATGATTCTCCCTAAACCTACAAAAGAGAGTCTCGTTATCTGACTTATACAAGCTCAAGCAGCATGACGATGAGACTGTTTATGACTTTGGAAACCGTTGGAGGGCTATCATTAATAAATTTCCATTCTCCCTACCAATGGAGGAGTTAACCAAAATGTTCACCCAGAGTTGTCTAAAACCTATCTCTTGGTTACTCCAATTACAACAATACAGGACTTTTGAAGAGGCTTTGGCCCAAGCAAGTATCATAGAAGACATTAAAGTCCAAGAGGGTGTTTTAAAACCCCGTAGAAAAGAATTGCAACAAAAGGGCCAACAACAAAATAATAATTATGGCCAAAATAAACAAACACAGGCTAGTACAGCCTCAAATGTTAACCAAGTTAATCAAGTGGTGGCAAGCCAGCCCATAATGGCTCAACAACAAGTAATGCAAAGTCAACCGCAACCAATTGCTTATCATGCGGTACCTGCCCCTACTCAACCAGCTCCCAATACTGGGCCAACCATGGAAACTCGACCTTGGAAAAACAATCGTCCCAAGCAACAGTTCACACCTTTAGATGAACCATATGCGGTCATATTCAATAAGTTATATAGCACAAATAAATTAACGTTACCTGAGTTTAAACCTTTAGACCCATCTAGAAGGGGGAAGTATTACAAGGAGTACCTATTTTGTCCTTATCATAGGAAAAATGGGCACGATATCAATAATTTTACAGCTTTCAAACATGTGATCCAAGATCTTATTGATATTGGAGCCATTAAATTGGATAGCCCCTTAGCCCAACAAAACCAAAATCTTGGTATATTTCAAACACCCCTTCCACATCGGGAGGAAGCTCCAACAACTTCAGGGGGAGTAACTTAGGTAACTCCTCCTAATCAAGTCAACCATGTACAACAATACCAAGGTTTTGTGGGTACTATTAACGTAGTAACCCGGGGTCAAAGGGCGAACCAACCAAATCAAGTTGAACCACCTGTACAAACCCCCAGTCCACCTCGAGTAATGATGACCCAACGACGTGCTAATACTTCTCAAAAATTGCTAAATCATTCTACTCAATGCTAACGACCCATCATGTCATTGAGTAGTCGATTAACTACCAGTCTAAAAATGGCTTCTGCCAAGTTATCGATCTATGACCTCATTCAACAATCTCCCCCGCATAGAGAGGCATTAATGGAAATTTTAAAGTCAATCAAGCTCCAAACTCAAGATACTAATGCCTTCAACAAATTTGTGGGGAGTATTCAAACATGCATGGAACCCTCCATCACTTTCTATGATTTTGAAATCAAACCTATGTCAACATAAAGTATAGATCCTCCATTGCATATCATGGCCAATATCGATCACAAGCCATTCAAGAGAGTCTTAATTGACACCAGTTCCTCAATCAATATCATTACAACATCGACGTTGAGTCATCTAAAGCTATCGCCATCCCTTATCACCAAGTCGACTTTTACTCTTAAAGCATTCAATGATGCTTTATCTTCCACGGTTGGCACGGTTATTTTGCCCATTGAGGTAGGGGCCCGAACTTTGCATACCTTGTTTCACATCTTGGAAGGGTCCATGGCATACAATGTATTGCTTGGATGGCCTTGGATTAGGGAGATGAGATGTGTCCCTTCTATACTGCATCAATGTCTGAAGTATGTATATGAGGGACAAGTTCATTGTGTACCTGCTAACACAGAACCCTTCAAACATTGCAACTATGTCTCAAATCCTTATGAGATTGTGTTGCCATCCACTCATCTTTTCTTGACCCCATATATTTCTTCTATACCATATTCTTCTAAAGCTCCCATTCCTGAGGAGCTACCCATCATATCGCAACCATCTTCCTCTTTCGCTATTACATCTCATTCACCACTTTCTTCATTTCCTAATCTTCCTTCTTCATCAGTGACCACATGCACATGTGGCCATGACCAATCATCTCTTTCCACGTCATTACCCCCTTCTTCTACACCTTCTTCAACATCACCTATTATTCCTCCATCTTCCCAACCATCACCAGTTGATGTTTCACAAGTCAGTGAAGCATCAACCCAACCAAATCCTTCCAATTCTTCTATCCCACATTCTTCTATTCCATCATCTATTCCATCTCCCTCCCAAGTCAAGGTCCATCTCATTGATGTAGGTATTGATGAGTATGCCATACAAGATGTCCACATCACACCGTTCAATGTGCAAACAGTTAAAGATTTTGGTCGTCCACATGACCAACATGTATCCATTGGATCGGTTTATAACATGGGTTCTATGCCAAATTCCATTAATTTTGTATATGGGGGAATAGAGTCATCTTCTAGTCCTACCACCATACCAGAACCCAAGCATCCAGTCCCTACCAATATCTAAAGGATGGAGGGTTTTCCCTCTCGCTATTTCCACAGACATAATTGGCAGCAATTTGGCCTAGGTCGATACGAGCAAGGGGTAACTGAACGCATCAATATGCCATACCAGAGACCTTTGGTCTGGGCTACCAACCACTTCCATCCCTTTCTTCTTTTGAAGAACCTTTTCAAAGCATTAATCTTAATTCAAAAGAAGAAATCCTCCACCCCGACGAATCCGAAGATGAAGTCTATGAAGAATTTGACATCATGTCAAATGCTGATGAATCTGAAGAAGAGTCGGCGCCCATTGTTCCCCTCACTAAACAAGATGAGTTTTATCTCCAATTTTTCCCTCTCCAAGAGGCCATATTTCGCTTGCTTCTTCCATAAGAACGAGGTGAACCACCCCCTCCGCCACATCTATAAGCCATAATCCAAACCTGTATTATATGTATATACTAAAATAGTGGTTTTCACCACTACCAAAAAAAAAAAAAAAAATCAAAAATTTCCCAAAAAAAAAAAAAAATCAAAATATATAAAAATATTTTATTGCTTTATGTATGTGTATAATAGTGGTTTTCACCACTACAAAAAAAAAAAAAAAACTCAAACTAAAAAAAAAAAAAACTGAAAAACTAAGTTGTTTTGCATTTCAGGTCTTCCGAGGTCTTCACCAGTTTTCCCTTTCATTCCGCCCATCCTATCTTCCATAAGTCGACAATGAATTTTGAAGACTTATTCACCCCGCTCCATAATCCATTTGATCCGGATAAGCCAATCCCGATCAACCCAAGCCTGATTGACATGGATCAGATTTCATCCCCTCCATCTATTTCAGAGTTCATCCTTTCCGAGGAATTGTTAAGGACTTCGCCAACTACATTCCTCCTTCACCTCCACATTCACCTTCATATTCTAAGCCAGAGGTCTTCCAGGCAAACATAGATGAGAGCAAGGCACAGGAGCTTGATGACATTTTAGATGACATAAATCTGATCCCTACTCCCCATCATCTTGAGGAAGGTTCCCACATGTCTATTGAAGAAACTATCGATGTAGACCTTAGTCCAACCCAAGATGGCACCCAAATTGTGAAACCGGCTAAAAGTCTATCATCAGAGGAACAAGAGCAAATGATTGCTCTACTCAAGCGTAAGAAGGAGATATTTGCATGGTCTTACAAAGACATGTCAGGCCTAGACCCTAATTTGGTTGTCCATAACCTCACCTTACAAAAAGATGCTAAACCTGTCAAATAGAAACTTAGGAAAATGCATCCTACCGTGGCCCTCATAGTTAAATCGGAGATTCAAAAACTTCTGGATGTTAAATTTGTCATCCCGATTGATTATCCTGAGTGGCTTTCTAACATGGTACCCGTTTGCAAGCCTAACGAGGGGATACGTGTTTGCACCGATTTTCGAGATCTAAATAAAGCGTGTCCTAAGGATGAATTTCCTCTTCCAAACATTGATACTCTTGTTGACACCTGTGATGGTCATGAAATGCTTTCGTTCATGGATGGATTTTCAGGATACAACCAGATTCGAATAAACCCTGAAGATCAACACAAAACAGCATTTACCACACCTTGGGGAACTTTTTGTTACAGGGTGATGCCCTTTGGCCTTAAGAACGCAGGTGCAACCTATCAACGAGCCATGACTTATATTTTCCATGATTATATGCATAATATTATCGAAGATTATGTGGATGATTTATTGGCAAAATCTAAAACTTGACAAGAGCATTTTGATGTATTGGAAAAAGTTTTTGATAGACTTCTAGAGCATAAAGTAAGGTTGAACCCTAAGAAATGTGTCTTTGGTGTTACCTCAGGCAAAATCCTAGGTTTTATTATCTCTAAACGAGGTATTGAGGTGGACCCAAACAAGGTCAAAGCCATTATGGAAATGTGTCCCCCAACTAATTTGAAGGAGTTGCGTAGTTTGCAAGGAAAGATTAATTCAATACGTCGCTTTATTGCACAACTTTCTGATAAATGTAGGCCATTTTGCCACCTACTACAAAAGGGGGTACAATTTTCATGGATAGATGAGTGTCAGAAAGCCTTTGATGACGTCAAGCAGTACTTAGCGTCTCCGCCAGTCTTAGCTCCACATCGTCCAAGGGTCCCTTTCAATATTTATATCTCAGCAACGGACTTTGCCTTAGGGACAATGCTTGCACAAAAGAATGAACAAAATCGTGAGCAAGCTGTCTATTATATTAGTCGAACATTGGTAAGCTATGAAACCCGATATGCTTATGTGGAAAAGTTGTGCTTAGCAGTGGTTTTTGCCACTAAGAAACTTCGTCATTATATGCTTAGCCATACAACATATGTCATAGCTAGAGAAAACCCTCTGCGTTATATGATGTCTCACACTTATAATAACACTCGTACCGCTAAATGGATAATGTTGCTTATCGAATTCGATCTTGAATTCATTAGCCAAAAATCTGTTAAAGGTCAAGTTATAGCCGATCAACTTGCGGAAGCTCCACTACCTAGTGATCATCCTTTGATTATTGAGCTCCCAGATGATTCGGTATTTTCTATCACTAAACAAGAAGAGGACATCATTCCGGAGGAAGATGTTGACATCACGCTATTCTTTGATGGCTCTAAGTGCACGAAAGGTCAAGGTGCTGGAGTTGTGTTTCATACACCTCAAGGAATTCCCATCCCTTTATCATTCAAACTAGAATTCCAATGCACCAATAATACAGCAGAGTATGAAGCATTAATTTTAGGTCTTCAATCAGCCATAACTATGAGTATTAAGTGTATTCGGATATTTGGGGATTCTCAACTCGTGGTTAAACAAATTATAGGAGAATACCAAGCCAAAGAACCTACCATTAAGCTTCATCATGATGTAGCAATGAAGTTGCTCTCTAAGTTTGATTGGTATGAGATCACTAGTTTGCCTCGTTCAACTAATATATTTGTGGATGCCATGGCCTCTCTTGGGTCATTGATTCCAAAGGACTCCCTTGGAGAGGTACAGCCCCTAATCATTTCCACAATCTCTAAGTCTGCAATTGTCCGTGTTGAGTCTAAGATTTTTGCTTTATCCATTCGGATCCATATGAGCCTTGGTCTAGTGAGATAGTAGCCTTCCTCAAGTTTGGAACACTCCCATCTGATTTGTCTCAAACTGCCCATCGTTGTTTTAAGAAAAAGGCAGCTCGTTTTGTTCTTTTGGGGGATGTGTTGTATAAACGTGGATATGATGGAGTACTCCTCTGCTGTCTAGAAGCAGGTGAAACACATAGAGCTATTGCTGAAGCCCATGATGGTACTTGTGGTGGTCATTTTAGTGGAATGGCCATTGCGAAGCATATTTTACGTATGGGGTATTATTGGCCCACTATGGAACAAGATTGTTGCAAATATGTTAAACAATGTAAAAAGTGTCAAGAACATGCTAATTTAACCCATATACCATCACAAGCTTTACAGCCCATCCAAAGCCTTTGGCCCTTCTCACAATGGGGTCTCGATTTAATTGGCAAGATTTCACTTGCCTCTTCAGGACAACATACTTTCATCATTACAGCAATTGAATACTTCACAAAGTGGGTTGAAGCTATTCCTCTAACCAGTATGACAGGTCTTAGAATTGTGGAGTTTATACTTCACCATATCATTTGTCGTTTTGGTATTCCCTCTAAAATCATTTCTGATAACAGCAAGTCTTTTAATAATAAGGATGTTCGAGCTATTTGCGAAAAGTATAATATC
The DNA here is from genome assembly GCA_028583015.1 of Wollemia nobilis. NCBI lineage: Eukaryota > Viridiplantae > Streptophyta > Pinopsida > Araucariales > Araucariaceae > Wollemia > Wollemia nobilis. Next base: position 5,965,244 of record JAQPPZ010003305.1, on the reverse strand, counting down.
CAACATAGTTTCTCAACTCCTTACTATCCACAAGCCAATGGACAAGCTGAAGCTTCCAATAAGACCATAATTGCTATTCTTAAGAAGCTTGTTAAAGAAAATCATAAAGATTGGCATACACAAATCCCCTTGGCATTATGGGATTGCAGAACAAGCATCAGAACTCCCATTGGGGCAACACCATTTTCTTTAGTCTATGGAGCTGAAGCAATCATGCCTCTTGAGCTCGAGATCCCTTCCTTGCGAATTTCTTTGTAGGAATTTATCGATGATGATACTGCTAGACACGCACGTCTTGATCAACTCATACTCATAGATGAAAAACAAATTAATGCTTTAGAGCATTTGCGAGTTTATCAAGACCGATTGAAACGTGCTTACAATGCCAAAGTTCATCTAAGATAATTTCAAGTAGGGGATCTTGTCCTTAAAGAGAATCAACAAAACACCCATGCATTGCCGCATCTTCGAGATAAATTCGCGGCTAATTGGTTAGGTCCATATATGGTCACTGAAAGAGTGGGTAATGGAACTTATAGACTTGCCAGTTTAGAGGGAGAGGAAGAACCCGAACCACTTAATGTTATACACTTAAGGGCATTCTATGCATAGTTTGAATTTTATATGGACATATATACATGGCTTGTACAAAAAAAAAATAAAAAACAAATTTGCATTTCATTGTTAGTTGCATACATCTCATTCAAAAACATTGCATTTCATGTGCATACATCTCATTGAAAACCATAACATTTCATTTTCAGCCATAGTTGCATATCATGTTAGAGACCATTCTATCTTTTGGATATAAAATTTGGTCAAGCAAAAGTCATGTTGCCTTAATCAGGGGCACCTTCATAAAATCCATCAAACCGAATTGTCATTCGTACACCCATTTTCCATTTCCACATATTTACATTGCCAAAATGTTTTCAGTCACTCAACCATTTCTAGTGTTTTAAGCAAACTTCGAAATGCATGTCAAAGTTCTCTAGGACCATATCACAAACTACACTAAATAAAATCTTGAGTATTGGGAAATGATTTCAAAAGTGGTCTTAAACCTATCACATTTTCACATCTTAAAAACATCTTGTGTCAAAGAGAAATAACACCGTCCTTGGGTTGTGCCTTGAAGTGAAAAGGGTAATCCTCGTTTGTCCTATCATGCAAACATAGTCCATAAAATAGTGGTTCTTACCACTATCACAAGCAATCACAAAATATAAATATAAACAGAGTAGTAAGGATAGGGTAAAATTCTCATCATACTTCGGTTGAGAATCCGATTCCCCAAAGCTCTAAGGAAATGAATATTTTTCACACACCACTGATCCCAAATAAGTTGCAAGGATCGTACTACTTGTCCAGTCAGATAGATAGGTAGTCATCCCCAAGGCTTACAAAGGTCAAAAACAACATGGACTATGGAGTTAACCTCCATCGGGGCTATAGACGCTTGACTGGCAGTGGAGTATACTCATTGCGTGGCAACATGTCTCTCCTCAAAAAGAGACCTCTGAATGCTCATACGGACAAACTAGCTTCGGGGTCTTCTCCATAAGAGGGTTACCTAATTTATGCAAGATGAGGTTAATGAACACACTTGCACACACACAGGTTTTTGATTGCCTAGAGTCACTACCATGCTTCTGATTTGGTTAATGAACTCGCATGCACACACATTTGGTCCTAGTTGAATTAGGCAGTGTTAGTAAGTTTGTTTGATACCACTAGCATGTTTGAGTCTTTGTAAAACAGTCTTCCATATCAACCTCCATATCTTCCTCCATATCTTCTTCCATATTCATGTCATTCCATACGTCATCTACTCACAAACCACCAAGTCCGGTGCCCCTGATTAAAAAATTATGATAACAGTTGGCTAAATCTAACTATCTAAAAGTATGAGTGCTTCTTAGTGCATATTTCATATACTTAGTCTCGCATTAGTCATCTATAAGTTTGCATTCCATTCCATCACATATGCATCAAAAACATTAAAACATATAAAAACATGCATCACAAAAACATAGGCATTCACACAAAAGAGAGTAAAACACCAAATAAATAAAATCCATGTATATATATATGTGTGTATAAAATTCAAACTGTACAATGAATGCCAAAAGGCTACAATATACAATAGAGCACCAAGGCTCATAAAGAGTGCATCTAAGCACTAAGCTAACCATCAAAAGAGGACCCCTGAGACCTAGTAGGAGCCCTAGACCTAGTGGTGTGCCTAGACTCACTACGCCTAGAGACAAAGGAGGATGGAGGATCAGGCAATACAATGTGATGCCTAAACAATGTGTCCTCCAGAGCCTCAATGTAACGTGTCCTAGACCTAAGCCTAGATATGTCTATACCGTGTCGTCGCTCCCACTTCGCTAGCTCTGCCTGGAGTCTCGTCACCCTGTCATCCTGGGGCACCCTAGTCACTCTATCCAAATCTGCATGCAGCTGGGCCATCCTCTCCTCCTGAGTAGCTAACAGGGCATCCCGCTCTACTGCCTACTACTCCAGCCGAGCTATCCTCTCATCCCAAGCAGCTAGCATAGCATCACGCTTTGCTATCTACTGCTACAGCTACGCCAGATCATTCTCGGGCCTGCTAGGGGGTACCTCCCTAGCCTCTCCTAGGCCCTCTCCACCATCCTCCCCATCATCTCCGCTCTCTAGAGCCTACCATGCCATCTTCCCCTTTCACCTTCAACTGTTAGATCGAAGGCGGGGACCCTCCCTGTGCTTGGGAACCTCTACGGTTCCCTCGCCCTCTCCAGCCATAGCCTCAGGCTCTCCAGCTCCACCAACCACCAATGGTGGGTCCCACCTCGGCTCTGCGGCCATCCATGCTGCATACTCAGCTGTCACCCTGACATCGTCCATGTCAAGAATCTCCATGTCATCATCATCCTCTGTTGCCTCTCTCCACGGCTTGACACATGGCAAATCCCCATTTGATCTATGCCTCCGATAGCGCACTGGCTCATCGGGGACATCTTGCCTCAATCTGACCTGGCGGAGTACTCGAGACATCTATATGTACTCCACCTTGCCGTGGATCTGCCCCACTATCCATCTAGCCTGTCACACCCATCTCAGGTGCTCTCCATCCTCGATCCACCTCACCTCCTGCCAGGGCCTCCAAATGACTTGGGCATCTGTCAAGTCTGCCCATAATCTCCTATACCATTGCCTCGATCTCACGGGGCGACTCGGCTGTCTCTCCTCCGCCACTGGCCATATCCTACCATAATCCTGGCTCACATCCCAGTGAGCCCATGGTAACCCCTCTGGTCGAGCCACTCTGAAGTGCTCCCAGCCCCAGCATTGAAGCACCACACTGCAACCCAGGCCTTTCTGGCCCCGTCTCCGAACCTCATACAACTCCCGGTACACCTGCGCCAATAAAGCGGGCACCCAGGCATACACTACTCTATTAGTGAGCATATCGCTCACTACACCCATCAGGTTCCATGGGAACCTACACCCGGTGTTGTTCGGGGCCACAATGTTGGTCAACACAAACATCATCAGAGCCTCCACCGCTACCAATTCCTTGGCCTTATACATGGCCAAGTATGGGATCCCCCCGCTCTTTGTTCGGATCTCCCTCCAGTCATCCCCAAACAACTTGGCCATCTTCGTGGCCCTATCTCGTCCAACATCCACCCGTGCCCCCTCCACGGGCACCTTGAGGATGCGGTATACATCCTCAAGCGTCACCGTCATCTCTCCAGTTGAAAGCTGGAACATCCCCCAATCTGGATCCCACCTCTCAGCCAAAGCCGAGAGGTACCCCTCATCCGCCCAAACTACCTCCAACTAGGCTGCCTCCGCCAGCCCCACTGCCTCTAATATCTCCTAGTATGCCTGGTACAATGACCTCCTCATCCTCGAAATGATAGGGGAGAATCGATGTCGTGCCTCTAACACCCTAAGCTGCAAAACAACAAAACAAAACAAAAAAAAATTTACAAATTTTTCCAAAAAAAAACACATAAAAGTACTTGCTTAAATGAACAATTACCTCAGTTGGCTGCACTGGCGTGTCTGCTCCCATCTCCGCCATAGCTCCTGCATGCTTCAATCTCCCATACAAACCTTTCACTCCACTACCTCAGACGCACTTCTCTCAAGCTCGAACGCACAAATGAGCGAAATTCTCACTGAAACTGTTTAAATAGCTAATTTTGGTGCCCTGAAACGTAGTTGGGCATTTCATGGCGCATTCATACGCAGATGGGCATCTGCATAATGCCTAAACACCGGCGGGCGTTTCTGCCAACTACAAATGCAGACCGGCGTTTGGTGTCAGTATTGAATAAAGGAACAAAACCTGCAAAATTGAAGCTTACCTCCTCCAAATTTCATCAAATTGCATCCATCCATTCTTCTTATCATAATAAAACATTTTGTGAAGGTTAAAAAATTTTTGGACACAAATTTTGTCATTTCGCTCAAAAAGCGCATCATTCATCATTGTTTTACAAATTGGGTTAAAAACATTCAAAACCTTCACAAAATTAACCACATTCATCAATTCTTCTGATCTATTGTAAATTTCATTCTTTCTTCTTTCATCATGCATATTTTTGCCAAATCAAATTAAAGTAAACCTCGTATCTAGTGGTATATTCTATCACCTTGGCGATTGCAGCAATTTGCATCCATGCAATTCGGTAGGAGGATTAAACCACCATAAGGACACTTACCATTTATCATCATCAATTATTTCACTATTTGAAAATCGGAAATCAATTTTGGGTATTCTACTTTTCAAGTGACCTCATACCAAGATTAATTTGCTCAACAAGTTGTCATTGATGGCCTAGTTCATGGGGCCTTAAACATGGACAATCTTTCATATCATCATTATTTTAAGTCTTTCTAGAGATTGAGGCTACCTAGGTTGATTGGTTTCGACCCGAGGAATTATCCATACAGTAACTAGGAGCATCTCTGAGTTCTGGACTCTTTCATGCATCTTTTATCTCTGCATATCAATGGCACCAACAAGGCAATTTCATCAATAGTATGGATTCACCCACAGGAGTTGGGGCATCCGTTATCAATTTCTAATTTTCCTATAGTGGAATTCATCTTACATGATCATGGAGTTTACAATTTGGCAAAAATATCTTTATAACCGTTGGGGCAAAAAACGGTCCATCTTTCACATCACTCATATCGTCTTCAATCATATTCTTTTCTGGTTTGTACACCAACCCCTTTTCTGTTGGGACATAAACATATGGTTCATACACCAACCCCTTTTTTTTTTTTTCATCGTTGGGGCAAAAACGGTTCATTTTCTTCTGAATTTCTTCCAATTGGCTTGTGAGAACCATTCTCGCTCGCCAATTGAGGGGGTAAGCTAATAAATTTAAAATATTCTTTTATTCTTTGGTCTTCAAAGTTGTGCGTTAGTCTTCAGAGAGAGTTGTGTCTGATCCAGCTTTTCAGGTGTCTTAAGTTTTTGTGCTGCATTGTGTCTTCACACAAAGTAGCTCAAAAAGGGGCATCTGTAGACACCAAAATCTAGCCACTTGTAAGCCATCTATACCTTCCTGTCATCCACGTGTCTGTCATCCATTCTTCCCGCCATTATTTGGCCCAAATCCATACTTTCTCACGATTATTTGGCCCAATTTCACCTTTCCTGCCATTTTTCATCCCCAAATTTATTTAAATTAATATTTATATATATATTTTAATATTTTAATATTTTAATATATATATAAATAATAGTTTAAGTGATTTAATCTGAGTCGTCCATCCTTCATTTAATCTCATCCGTCCATCCATCTTAATCCATTTCACAACCCAGATTTATTTTCTACCCTTGGATCCACTTTAATCTTAGCCACACATTCAAAGTGTCGTTAAAACCCTAAAGTGTGCCCTAAGAGTAGATTATAAATTGAGTCACCTTGATGGCTCAAACCCTATCTCTCCTATCTCGGATTCTAATTCTTCTGTTCCTATCTCTATCTCTTCTATTTTCTTCTATCTCTTCAGCTACCTATCTCTTCTACCTTTTCGTCGCATCCATTGCCGCATCCGTCGCCAACTTCGCCGCCATCCCTTCTGCAACACTCTGCAGAATCCCCCATTCTTTTTGCAAGTGCCCGCGGGCGTTTACCCGTAGCCACAGACGCAGACCAGCATCTGCAACCCCGATCCAGAAGCACGCGTGCATTCAGCGAGTGCACCAGGGCGCCTTCCGTAGCCGATTTGATAGCCACATTGCTTCTAGGTGCCGCCTGGTCTAGCCGCGTTAACAGAGAACATGTATAAATTAGTTTAAAGCAAGTAACTTCTTTTCTTTAATTAATCTATTATTGAATTCTTGCATTCCATTTTTCTAGGGTTTTAGATTGTTTCTAAGGGCTCACACAGTGGAGCCCTCTTATTAATTTCTAACTCCTTGATAGTGTTAATGTGTGCAGGATTTTAATGGCAGATCTGGTTTGTTGATAGCAGCTGATTAAGCTGGAGTGGTCCGAGCCAAAGGATACAACAAAGCCCACTCACTCTGTTGGGATTAAAGATACATTCTTCGGAGATGCCACCACACTGTGCTAGCTAGGGTTTCGGAGAACCCTAGCATAAAAATTGTAACATCTGTATCACGAAAAGGGTTACAGGCCCTGTTGTACTCAAAAGGAGTTTTTAAACTCCGTTGATTAATAAAAATTGTTTGTTTTGTACAACTGTGTTTTGTCTTACTTTTTTTATCATGATTTCTTTATCTTTTGTTTGGCATTGTATTTTTAATCTACAGTTAACATCTAGTACGCATGAGGGGTTCAATCCTAGGGCTTGAACATAGACCTAGGGTTTCACACACTTTAAAAGGTACAAGCCTAAAAGCACCAAGAGAAAAAAGAGAGAGAGAGAGAACAAGAGCACACATTAGACATTATCATCACAAATTGAACATATTAGATATCAAGGAAGGTATCGAATGTCTAAAATGTCCCCTTGCAAGGGGTGGCATGATTTTATAGGCTTCCTAGTGATTCACATAGAACTGTATGAGGGCTTAGATATGCCTCCTTCTCCAGGCCCTATTCCTAGAGGGATCCTTTTGCTTTCGTATGTTGTATATTTATCCAATGAACTTATGTCCTTATAAGCAATGAAACAATAACACATGCTTAGATGTTCGATATTGCCTCCTCAGATGAGGTTGTTACCAATGAATATACTGAATGGAAGAAAATAGAATGAAACTAGTGCTATGAATGTAAATGAATGAAATAGTTCTATGCTAATGATATGAAAACATGAAGAAAACAAAATAAAATATTTTAATTTCTAAAAACCCTAATCTAGGCTTGCGTGCCACTGTCCAAGACATCAATCGCTAAAGGTAATCTTGTCTCCTTTGCTCTAAGGCTATGGATCAAAGGTTGTATCTTATGTTGAAGTGGTGGTCATTTGCTCGATGTGTTGAATATCCTATAAGTGGTAAACCCTCAATCGGCTAGCACTTTGTTGCTCCTCAAAGGTGCTCTGATTTTTCTCTCCAAATTTATTAGGGCTTCACCACAAAGATGATCTCTAAGGGAAACTCTCCAAGTCTTGAAAGCTCTTCTTAATGACATAATCTATTCAATTTATGATGATAATATCTAATTTGTGTTCTTGTTCTCTCTCTTTGGTGTTTTTAGGCTTACACATTTTAAAGTGTGTGAAACCCTAGGTCTATGTTCAAGCCCTAGGACTAAATTCTTCATGCGTATTGGATGTTAGCATGAAATTTTTTTGTCTTTTCTATATTTAAATGCTAGTTAATTGAAGTCTAAATTTGGACTCAAGTCTCCTATGTTAATTAACCATGAGGGGGAATTCGAAGCTACCCCCACTTACATTTATTGCATGTAGACTGCCACTTCCACCCATGATTGGGCATATTTGTTAGAAAAATGCTTTTTATGGCTTAGCTGCTATCATCTGCAATGACTAAGATTTGGTCGTTGTCGTCTACAGTGACTAAGGTTTAGCCACTCTGAGCTTGAGAATCCAGGATCTAGTCACTTTGGTTCATAGTGGCCAAGCTTGGATGGGCTAATACGGCCCTAGATGAGTGGTGAGAACCACTTTTGATACTTGGAAAGTCCAAGGTTTAGTCATATGGTCTATGAATGTGCCTATGTGAGTAGTTCTCCTAAACATGACATGTTTTAGGTGTCTACAGATGTCCCTTTTTGTGATGCACTATGTGGAAAACACAATGTTGAGCAAAAACATAGACTGATATGTTTATAGGGTGTATGATGATCATTGTTCTGATCGACATCAGATGGCCAAATCATGCAATATGGTGCATTTCCTTGAATCATTACTTCAACATTTGGAAGGCTTAACTTAGCATAGGGCTTGCACATATTCAATTGCACTCATTCCTTAGACTCAATCAGGTAGCTTCTATTGCTAAAATCAAATTCAACCTGTAGGAGAACTATGAAATGAAAATGTCATGTTTTTGCTTATGTTCCTAGAAAACAAGGGAAATTTTGTAACTATTGTATGCAATGATTCATAAGACGAATGCAATCTTGATATGATCGAGTGAATCATACTTGTGACCTCAGGGAAGCAAAACATCATCCCTTCCTTACTTCTACTTATGATTTAATTGAATCTCTTAAATGTTTAACATACATCAAATGAAAGGCGTAAAGGAGATATAACCATAATGCAAATAAATAAATGAATGAATGATTTTGTATTGATATTTCCAAGACCTGGTTACATACAAGTCCCTCTAAGGGATACCCTTCATTTGATACATTATTTTATACACAAGGATTTCCTAAAGCTTGTAATAGTACCACAAGGCCCGTCACATGCTAAAAGGTGAACATTTAAATAGAAGGCAACAAGATACATCTTGTTGTTGAGCAAGGTGCAACAATAGTATTGTCATTGTTGTCAACACAGTTAGATAGATCTATTGTTTCAGTGGACAGGAAGTTCAAAAGCTATTCAGATGCAGAATACAGGAGTTCAAAGATTACTTAGAGTATGGACAATGAGTTTCCAAGAAGACCGAAGTGGACCAATTGCAAAAGATCAAAGAAAAAAACAAGAAAAGTGTCGCGATATCGCGACATATACAACAAGGCAAGAAAAACTGTCATGATTTCGCGACATGTTGGAAGAGAGAGAAAAAGTTGGAAAAATTGTCATGATTTCGTGACATGTTGGAAGAGAGAGAAGCAGCAGAAAAAACTGTCATGATTTCGCAACATGTTGGCAGAGAAAAAGGCAAGTGGAAAGACTGTCGTGATTTCGCAACATGTTGGAAGAGAGAGAAGTAGGAAAAACTATCACGATTTCGTGACATGTTGGCAGAGAAAAAGGCAAGTGGAAAGACTGTCATGATTTCACGACATGTTGAAAGAGAGAGAAGAAGTAGGAAAAACTATCATGATTTTGAGACATGTTGGCAGAGAAAAAGGCAAGTGGAAAAACTGTCGCGATTTCATGACATGTTGGAAGAGAAAAAGGCAAGTGGCAAAACTGTCGCAATTTCGTGACATGTTGGAAGAAAAAGAGAAAGCAAGAAGAAGTGTCATGATTTCGCGACAAGTTCAAAGAAAGAGAGTAAGTTGGAAAAGTGTCGCAATTTCGTGACATGTCACATTTTCGTGACTAAAACAAGAGAGAGAAAGTAAGTTTGAAAAGTGTCACGTTTTTGTGACATGTTGCATTTTTGTGACTCAAAAAGTGCAGGAAGGAAGAGAAATAAATAGTGTCACGATTTCGTGACATGTCACATTTTTGCGACTCAAAAAGCGCAGGAAGGAAGAGAAAGAAAAAGTGTCACGATTTCATGACATGTCGCATTTTTGTGACTCGAAAAGGGCAAGAAGGAAGAGAAAGAAAAAGTGTCATGATATCACGACATGTTGCATTTTCATGAAAAAAGAAAGAGAGGAAGCGTACGGAAGTAGAACTGTCACGATTTCATGACAAAAGTAGAAAGCAAGACTTCAGAAGTAGAAGTGTTATGATTTCATGAAAAAAGCAGAGAAGAAGACTTCGAAGGCAAAAGTGTCATGATTTTGTGACAAAAGTAGAGAAGAATACTTTGAAGGTAGAAATGTCATGATTTTGCGACAAAAGCTAAGAAGCTAAGTACGAAAGTAGAAGTGTCACAATTTCGTGACAAAAGCAAAGAAGAAGACTTCGAAGGTAGAAGTGTCGCGATTTTGTGACAAAAGCAAAGATGAAGTGTACGGAGGTGAAAGTGTCACAATATCATGACATGTAGCATTTTCACAGTCTAATACAAGGAGAAAGAGAGAGAGAGAGAGAGAGAGAAAAAGTGTCACGATATCGCGACATGTTGTATCTTTGCAGGCCAAAGCAAAGAGAAAGAGGAGAGAGAAAAAAGTGTCATGATATCGCGACATGTATTTTCGTGAGCCAAAGTAAAGAGAAAGAGGAGAGAGAAAAAAGTGTCACAATATCACATGTATTTTTGTGGGCCAAAGCAAAGAGAAAGAGAAGAGAGAAAATAGTATCGCAATATCGCGACATGTATTTTCATGGGCCAAAGCTAAGAGAAAGAGCATGGAGAAAAAGTGTCGCGATATCATGACATGTTGCATTTTCATGGGCCAAAGCTAATAGAAAGAGCAAGGAGAAAAAGTGTCGTGATATCGTGACATGTTGTATTCTCACAGTTAAGTTGAAGTCGATGAAGACCGATGAACAGCCGACTAAAATTAGGGTTTACAGATGTCATGAAAACTGACTAAGATGAGGATTTGCAGCTGACTAAGATTAGGGTTTTCATCTCAAATATTATGTTATAAAAGGAGGGTTGTTTGGAGATTTTTAAAATTTGTTGATGCACATGAAGTTCGGTCATAGAGTGCAAGTCGTATTGAATCGTGCTAAGTGCAAAATTCACAAAAGAAGTAGAGTGCACAAAAGGAAGAAGATGATCATTCGACTGTGATGTAGCATATTGTGTGAAGTAATTTCACAAAGATAATAGAGTGCACAGAGATCACAAAGGTGAAGCAGACTAATCGGGGTCTTGTAAAAGTGGAGGTATCTTTCTGTTAATATTCTAGATTCATAATTCAAGTCCAAGTTGTAGCTTGGCATCAAGGGTTGGTGCTCCTTCTAGTAGATGCTGGTAAATTAAGGGTTGGTGCTCCTTTCTATTGGTGCAGATAAATAAGGGGTTGGTGCTCCTTCTAGTGGGTGCTGGTAAAGTGATTGTAAAGTTGTTGCTTTGCAATGCTAGATTTGGATGGTAGTCCAAGCAGTCATTTTGGAGAAGTAGCCACATTGGTGAACCTCGTTGTATCGCTCCAAATTTTTTGCATCCTTACCTTCAAGCTATAGGATCCGTGCCCGAAAGGAGGATGGGAAAAGGATGTCGCAGTACCTCGAACTGAGATGACTTGTGAAGGTCCCGCATCTCAAGGGAGATGTATATTGGTGATTTTTTGATGGATGGTGGGTTCACCAGGAAACATTTAATGGCAGTTTCCATGCCTAGGTTTGGAATGTGTTTTTATGTGTTCGTTTTTAGTCTTAAGCATTCATATCCTAGGTTTGGCCAAATGAATCTAAATTAATCTATATGCAAGTGCAGATTTAATGAATACAGAAAGCAGAATTAAGGACAAAAAATAGAGAAATTACAGAAGATTAAAAGCAGAATACCTGATCCGGATGTCTGATGAAGATTTTGATGTTGAAGCAGTCAGGATCGCCTCTGATTTGACAAGATCGTCTGAGATCAGACAAGATCGTATGAGATCTGACGAATTCGTCAGAGACCTACAAAAAGAAAAATAGATGTAAAATACAGAGAATGCAACTATGATAACAGAGGGAAACATCACAAAATAACAATATGAATACTAAACAATGGTTATGAATAGAAATTCAAACAAATTATGACATTCAAATGAGAAATTATGATCTTATCATGCAATTTAAGCTATATGGGTGAACTCCAAATGCAAAATAGTAAGAAATAAGGATAAAACTAATTAAAATGCAGAATAAAACAACAAAATGAATAAGAAAAAGTGCAAAATCTGGGCAATGATTGCCCCCAATGCAGATTACAGTCAAAATTGTCTAGAAGCAGTGAAATCGTCTCGAATTGTGACAGGATCGTCCGAGATTTGAATGAGATCGTCTACGATGATCTGAGTAGGCTTCGACTGAAAATCAATGAGGTCCCTGCAAGAAAACTTCAAAATAACAAATACAAAATGATGCTCTAGGTATTCTAATGCACGCAAAATCAAGTCATAGAGAAATTCAGCCAGGGGTTGGGAAGGGAAGGTCCTAATGATTAAATAGGCTTAGGGGAGTAGTTAGGAGGTTGGAGATCATCCCTATTTGGGAGATCTCCAATGGGGGAGGGTCTCTAATGGTGCAGACACGCTTCTGCCCGGATTAGAGGCCCGTTGGAACATAAGCTAATTGTGCAAAATCAGTTTTGCGACAAGATCGTCTGGACATCCTAGCCCAGACGAAATCGTCAAATCTGGGGTGATATCGTTTGATCGGTGAAAATATCGTCAAACAGTCAAAATAACCTCTAAAAATGGCATGAAAAAGGGGGAAATGGATTACCCGACGGTTAACGGGTGGTTTGGGAGGTTAAAATTTGAATTTAAATTATTTACTAAGGTGAATGTAATTATTACAATTTCACTGCACCAATTTTAGGGTGCTACATTTTGCCCCCTCTTTAGCAAATTTTTTGAAGAAAATGCATTAAAGATGAGTTCTTCTCGATCTACGAGAAAGCAAAAAAATTATTCCCATTTTTAGGTGACGATTCTTGGTTGAATCGTACGACAGCTTACTATGGTGCCCCCTCCATGTTTTTACCCAAATCGAACGTTTGAGGTAAAAACGCGAAAAAGCAAAATTATTTTTGAATAAAATTAAGAAAAATAGGGTAAAACCCTAATTCATTTTTATTGTTCATTTTTACTAGTTTTAGAGCTCTGGAAGCAAAAATGGTGGAGACGACGCACAGATCAACAGAGGTCCGACGCGGTCTACGGGTAAGAGTCTAGAATTTAACTAGAATGCTTTAATTTGATTTTACATGCTTTTTAGGTAGATTTTAGATGAATTTTGAGCATCGCGGCCATTTTTGGGCCGTCAACATCGTCGGGACGAAATCGTCCCGATTTCGACGAAATCGTCTCAATTTCGCCAATTTTGTCTAAGGGCAAAATCGGTGAAAGGGGGACGATTTCGTCAAATTAGAGACAATTTCGGCTTACAAAATCGGAGATGATTCTGCTCAAATTTGGGACGATATCATCCAATAGTGGGCAATATCATCAATTGATTAAAATTTAACTTTAACTTGCATTATTAATTACTTGAATTGTTTATTAATGATTGTTTTTTGTTTTGTTGTTTATGTTGTAGAGAGCTTTGCTAAAGAGCAGGGAATGGAAATATGGAGGTTTGAGAGATGACTTGGCCGCTCTTACACAGGTAGAGCGGGATCAGCTAGCACAGGTCGGCTTACAGCATGTGGCAGAGATGCCATAGGTGTCTACAGATATGGGACTACTAACAACCCTAGTAGAGAGATGGTATCCGGGTTCCTCATGTTTTTGGCTATCGATAGGGGAGATGACTCCCACTTTGGAGGATGTATGGAGGATTCTAAGAATCCCCATACAAGGATGATTGATCACTCCTATGGCCAATCAGGGCCATGCTATGGGATGATTGTGTGGTGACCTGAGCTTTGCCTTGGAGAAGGGCAGAGTGAATATCGAGGCATTGCATCAGATGCCTGGGGCATCTAGACTCACACGGGTTCTAGTTGGAGTGGTTGGTGGACTTTTGCTATGCCACCAGAGTGGGTGCAGGGTGTCGTGGATGTTGTCAGATGTGATCTGCGACATGCGGGACCATGGGTACAAGTTCTCTTGGGGAAGTTATGTACTATGTCGGTTGTACAGGATCCTATATGGGGTCATGTACAAAGGCAATCGATGTTTGGTGATGACATCGCTCTTACAGGTTTGGTGTTGGGAGCACATTGTAGTGTGAAGGCTGGTAGGGCTTCCTCTGATAGGAGTTGACAAGGAGAGGCCTCGAGTCTTCTACCGGTGGCTCCGAAGAGGGTCACAGTGATGGATCGACCTTTCGATGTCTCGGAGACTATTAGATGACCTAGTCTTAGACCAGATTACCTGGAGGCCATGGAGGGAGCATCCAGGGTGGGCCGAGGACAAACAGGAGATGGCTCACGTCAGACAAGTTTGCTGGCTACAGATGGAGAGGGGAGATGTGGAGCTCCACCGCTATGACTGAGTTTTGCATCAGTTCGGTCTGTAGCAGGGGATCCCATCTCTCAGGGATTATGAGTTTTCTCAGACTATTTGAGATAACACCATAGTTAGCGGGGCTCCAAACATGCAGCGGTTCTAGAGTCAGGACACAAACGATGCCCCCATTTAGCCAGTGGATGGGGATGATGTAGGAGTAGCTGATGGCTACGATGCCTGGTACATAGGCATCTACCCTCCTCAGATGATGAGGGCTCAGGGTCTAATACATTCAGTAATGTGTCAGATAGGGAGGTGGCACCAGGTAGCTATGGAGGTGGCCCAGGGTCATGGCGGGAGAGAGTTAAGGAGGCCACAGGCACAGGAGAGGTCGTGGCAGAGGGAGAGGAGGGAGGCGAGACCCCCATCTCCATAGAGGGAGAGGCCACCATCGCTCGATAAGGGCAAGGGCATTGACACAGGGGAGAGTAGCGAGATCGCTACTCTTTGAGCAGAGAGAGATCGTCTCTAGGCATAGGTGCAGACATTGCAGGACGCGACTGCATGCCATCAAGCTAAGGTGACACAGCTCTGAGACGAGATTGCATGCCTTAGGGCACGGGGCGGAGGTGCGAGCACTGGGGAGCTGACATGGGCTATTGCCCAACTTACTTTCTACCAAAATTTGTACTATCAATTGGTGCTAGAGGCGGATAGACTACCCCTGCCAGCCAACATCGCAGATCCGATCAGGATCGGGTCATCGAGGACCTCGTCCCGATCGAGGACTAGGACTCATAGTACTACTCAGACTGTGATGGGGCCACCTTGTCCACCTCAGGGCGGGGGAGGAGATGAGGCAGAGAGCTCGAGGGGATCTCAAGGGTAGAGGACTGCACAACTTTATATAGATTGACATGATAGCATTGTATTATTATTTTTTTGTTGATAGAGGATTGAGTATGCCGAGGTATAGATTGTGGCATACCGATCCAATTTTGATGATGTATATATACTTTTGATATATATATGATATGTTTTTGATCATATGACTTGTGTTATGTGTATTCTTATGATGCTTTTATGTTTGATTGGTTGATTTGATAATTGGATTGAGGATTCATGAAATTATGCCATGTTGAAAATCTAAAATTTTGATGTCATGCTGTAATATTTTAGATGAAATAATCTGATGTAACAAATTGATTGTTTATGATGTAATGTAATAGAAAATAAAAAGAGACTTCTAACAATAATTTCAAAGGACATTGTTGCTATTATAGACCATTTCATGGAGTCGCTGCTCACTCGGTCGTCAAGCTAATCCCAGTATAGAAATATTGTTAAAAGTAAAAGAGTACTTAAGAGACTGTCTTAAGACTTTGGTGCAATGGTGCAAATGATGGTGAAGATGGTTTGTTTTTCAGATTTTTATAAAAAAAGTATGCATGAAATAATGTTAAAATGATTTTTTCTAGGCATAAATTCCTAAGTGTGATAAAATTTTTGGATAATTCCTTAGGAATTATACCATCATTGCAAAATTGAAGGTTGACATAATGACATGAAATAATGAAAATGTGCATGCTTAAAAGCATAATTTGTGTAACATAATGAATTAAGTCATATGTTTTTCATGATTTTTAAATAAATGGGGAATAAAAATTATTACAATGGTTTGCGCTAGGCATAGAATATGTAGGTATAGACTTATACCATCATCGTGAAAATAAAAAAAAGATAGTTTTATTGCATGGTTGATTTTTAATAAACAAAAAAAAAATATGAAGATGAGGACTTGCGCTAGGCATAAAATTCCAATTTTGGTTTTGGAACTATACCATCGTCGCAAAAGTCAACCAGATATATATATTTTGATTGTATAGTTTTAAAAGAAATTTTTGATTTTTCTATTATATAGTTGTCTTTATGCTAAACAACTGTACTTGGTTTATTCCAAACAAGTTGCAAAAAGAATATTTCAAAGTATTTTGAAGACAAAAGTTAGATTTATAAGGAATCCCATGTGCATATGTGAATTCATTTCCGATCTTGATTTATCATAATGATACACAAAATCTCTCAAATACAAATGTGTGTGCAATTGCTTTGTGCATTTACCGGTTTTGAGCAAGATAATATGATACAAGTGATTTGAAGAAACCAAATAAGTGTTCATTAACCATGATGTAGATGCATATAACCATACTAGACTACTATGTAGGTCGGATTATCAAGAGCTAGCTAATCCATAAGCAGACATAGGTCTATACAAAAGAAGGTCGCTAATGTGACAGACATATCACCACGCTAGGAGTTACCCAAGGCCAAGCAGGTTGGGCACAAACCACCTGTTATGGGGCTTACCTCACAGTTTTTGAATAATTGAGAATTCCAGGGATTCAAGCTCATCAACCCTTCTTTTCTTTTCAAAGGGTAGGGAAAGGGATTTTATTGCTTTCTTTCTTTCTTTTGCTTTTCTTTTGAACTTTGCTTCTTTTTCTTTTTGTATTTTTGTTTGCTTGATTTTTGAGATAGTGCTTGAAATATTGCTGTAATGATATAAAATAACATTTTTCTTTTCTCTTTTTTCTTGAACTTTTCTTTTCTTTTTCTTTGCTAGGGATACTTGCTCGGATTAGCTGTAGAGCAAGGGATTTTTATTCCGGGTAGGGGTGAGCTTGTCCTTTTGCCAATTCTCAAAGATTCTAGACCATGTGCATGATAGGATAGCAGGGGAAACTTTTCGCTCAAGAAATCACGTCTACTATGTAGCAAAACATGGAAATTACAAATATAATCATTTTATTGTGAAAAGATGTGCTTGGTTTAAGTAAATAACAAGATCAATTCTCTATGCTCAAACTTTATTTAATTGAATTTTGTGGACTTTGATATAAGAGAGATTAGTAATCATGCCAGATAAAATCAAGATATTTATTTTTGTGAGTGTGCAAGTGAGGGATTCCAAATAAATGCTAATTTATCCAAAATAATTTGAAACATATAACTGCAATAATTGTAAGAAAATATATATAAATACTTTTGAGAAGTTTTGAGAATGTTGACTCTCTCTTTCTTCTTTATTTTGTTTTGGTTTCGAAAGAGTCAAGCATATTGTTGTTTTTATTTTTTTATCATTATTTTTTTTTTTTATTTTTGAACAAAAAATTAACAAGTGCCATAAATAAATGCAACAAATAGTTTTGAAGATTTTGATGATTATGAATGTTTTTGGTGTTTTTGAATTTATAAATTGAAAGAAAATACAAGATAGTGATTTTGAAATATTTTAAACAAATATATACAAGGATGAAATGACCAAATTTATACATAGTAACGTTTAAGATGCAAAATATTCATGGGTTCTTTAAGTTCTTTACCATCTAAGGTAGATAATTTGTATGCTCCTGATTCAAATTTAGCAGTAATAATGTATGGTCCAAGCCAGTTGGGCTCAAATTTACCTTTAAGGTCCTTAGTTGCATTAGTATTTTTTTTTTTTTTTTGAAGATTTTGAGGATTTTGATTTTTTTTGTATTTTGATTTTAATTTATGAATTGAAATTGGTGGTATATACAAGATGATCTATATACACTATACAAGGTTATTTGAGTATAGCATGTCTAAGGTTGCTTCAAAATCAAAGGAGGTTTTGAAGGATAATCTGGTTGAGGTGAAGGTAAGAACAAAAGGTGATGAATAAAAGGTAGTGATAACAAAAGCTTTGTTATAATGTAAAATAATGTAGCAAAAGATTTGACTTTTATATGTGTAAAATTGATCATGTTACAAAATAAAATGTAAGAAGGATAAGAAGGTTCTTCATTCTTATCACTATATTCCAAGTCTTGATAAGATGGAGAGAGCATATGTGAAAGATATGCATGGATGTTATTTGGTAAACAAGGATGATCATATATGGATGAAGAAAAGTGATGGATAGAAGATAATTGTGACAATAGAGAATGTATAGAACTTGATGTTTCAACCATTAAATATTCTTCAAATGGTGTTGGGTCACCATGTATGGTAACAATTTTATTTGCAAGTTCAAACTTCAAACATTGGTGAAGAGTGGAAGGGACAACCCTCATCGTATGAATCCAAGGACTTCTGAGAAGTAGGTTGTAAGATGAAGGGCAATATGCTACATAAAACAAAGTATCCAGGATCTTGGATCCAATATTGAAGGGAGAAATTATAGTACCTTGAGCTTCTTGAATTTCATTGTTAAAAGATTTTATAATAACATTTGATTCATTAATATCTTCTTCCTTTGTTTTGAGTTTTTGGAATAATTGATAAGTGCATAAATTAAGAGAGGAGCCATTATCTACCATGATAGTTCTAACAAGTGTTTCTTTACTAGATCCTGTAATGTAAAGATAGTAGTCTTCTTGTGGAGTAGAGGAAGGAATCTCCTCATCATAGAATGAAATATGGTTAACCTCAAGAGGGTTTACACCATTAATTATGTTCTTAGAGAAAATATGATGAGGAACAAATTGTTGGCTAGGTATTTTGAACAAAGTTTCCTTGTGAGAAATTTGTAATACTTCTAAAAGGGATATCTTTGCTTGAGGATTAATCACTTGTTGTTGGCTATCAAAGTGGATTTCAGATTGAGATTTTGATTCTAAAGATGAGCTTTCTATGCTTACATTCCATTTTGGATCATTCTCTAGAGCCAAAGATAGTTTTGAAGGTTGGTCAAATGAGGAATCCATATCTTGAATATCAGATTGAGTTGATTGAACTTGAGGTTGCTCATTTGTAGTTTTTGTTACAATATTAATAATATCATCATGATGGGACACATTAACATGCAATATTTGATTGGTTTCTTGTTGTTGATAATTGAATAGGGGTTCTTGGGAGATCCCCATGTCTTGATTGATTATTGGTATTTGTTGTGTAGGAGTTTGATTGTTTATTGGAGATTTATAATCAGTTGTAGATTGTAATTCCTTTATATTAAAAAGACCCTTATCAATCAAATCTTGAATTGCACATCTTAAATCTTTACAATTTTGTGTCATATGTCCATCTACTCTATGATATTCACAATGTAGCTCAGGTTTAAACCAATCTGTTGTGGTATGAGGTTGTCTTATGGAAGGGAGTTCAATCTTATTTGTGTCAAGTAAATACTTGAGAATTATATCCATTGGTTGATTGAGCTTAGTAAATTTACGTGATGAAGGTTTTTGAGAGGTTTTTGATAAATGCCTTAGGAATTTCGTCATAAAAGGACCTAATGGTTTCTCACCTCTACTTTCTTTATTATGGGTAGAATGATGACAGGAAGATTGCAAAGCATGAGGTGAGTACATGGTAGAATTGGAAGAATAAGTATTTTCTTGTTGAAATGGATGTGTTGTATTGAAAGAAGAATATTGAAAAGGTGGTGGAGGATTATATGTGGATTGATAGACATAATATGGATATATGGGAGAATAGATAATATCGTTATGAAGAGGATTGGAAAAGGGATTGTCTTGTTGGGTTATGGATGAAAAATGAGAAAAGTGTGATGGAGGTGGTGTTGAATAGGGATGAGGTTGGTCATAATCAACAAATGTATTTGGCTGAATTCTTCCAACATTACTTATGGGCTCATATTGATTTGAGTAAAAACTCATGGTTTCTTTAGTACTTCTAAAAGTAATATTTAGCATCTACTATTTAGAATTGAATCTAAAAACATACAAACTTGAAATGATGATTTTGTTTTTGTTTTTCTTGTATACATATATATTTTTTTGTTTTTGTTTTTGTTTTTATTTTCAAAAGGTTTTAAATGCATTCACGTCGGGTTCACCAAAATGTATCGCTCCAAATTTTTCGCATCCTTACCTTCAGGCTATAGGATCCGTGCCCGGAAGGAGGATGGGAAAAGGATGTCATGGTACCTCGGACTGAGAGGACTTGCGAAGGTCCCGCCTCTCAAGGGAGGTGTATATTGGTGATTTTTTGACGGATGGTGGGTTCACCAGGAAACATTTAATGGCAGTTTCCACGCCTAGGTTTGGAATGTGTTTTTATGTGTTCGTTTTTAGCCTTAAGCATTCATATCCTAGGTTTGGCCAAATGAATCTAAATTAATCTATATGAAAGTGCAGATTTAATGAATACAGAAAGCAAAATTAAGGACAAAAAATAGAGAAATTACAGAAGATTAAAAGAAGAATACCTGATCCGGATGTCTGATGGAGATTCTGATGTTTGAAGCAGTCAGGATCGCCTCTGATTTGACAAGATCGTCTGAGATCAGACAAGATCGTCTGAGATCTGACGAATTCGTCAGACGAATTCGTCAGAGACCTAAAAACAGAAAAACAGATGCAAAATACAAAGAATGCAACTATGATAACAGAGGGAAACAACACAAAATAACAATATGAATACTAAACAATGGTTATGAATAGAAATTCAAACAAATTATGACATTCTAATGAGAAATTATGATCTTATCATGCAACTTAAGCTATATGGGTGAACTCCAAATGCAAAATAGTAAGAAATAAGGATAAAACTAACTAAAATGCAGAATAAAACAGCAAAAGGAATAAGAGAAAGTGCAAACTCTGGGCACTGATTGCCCCCAATGCAGATTGCAGTCGAAATCGTCTGGAAGCAATGAAATCATCTCGAATTGTGACAGGATCATCCGAGATTTGAACGAGATCGTCTACGACGATCTGAGCTTGCTCCGGCTGAAAATCAATGAGGTCCCTGCAAGAAAACTTCAAAATAACAAATGCAAAATGATGCTCTAGGTATTCTAATGCACGCAAAATCAAGTCACAGAGAAATTCAGCCAGGGGTTGGGAAGGGAAGGTCCTAAGGATTAAATAGGCTTAGGGGAGTAGTTAGGAGGTTGGAGATCATCCCTATTTGGGAGATCTCCAACGGGGAGGGTCTCTAACGGTGCAGACACGCTTCTACCTGGATTAGAGGCCCGTTGGAATAGAAGCTAATTATGCAAAATCAGTTTTGTGACAAGATCATCTGGACGTCCTAGCCTAGACGAAATCGTCAGATCTAGGGTGATATCGTCTGATCGGTGACGATATCATCAAACGGTCAAAACAACCTCTAAAAATGGCATAAAAAATGGGGAAACGGATTACCCGGTGGTTAACGGGTGGTTTGGGAGGTTAAAATTTGAATTTAAATTATTTACTAGGGTGAATGTAATTATTACAATTTCACTACATCAATTTTAGGGTGATACACTTTTAAATCTTGTGTTGTGTGATGCTCTTTTGTTATTCTTGATGTATATTGTAATAAGTTTTAATTACTACTATTTTAAGAGCCATAAATTCAAGATTAAAAAGCTACACTGATTCACCCCCCCTCTCAGTGTCATTGTAAGACTAACAATTCATATCAGAGCCAAGTTCCTATATAAGCTTAACCGGCTAGGGTGATCTTGGAAGTAACACAATGGCAGGTGGTGAAGGTTTCTCATCAAATAAAACATCATCGTTTGATAGATCTAATTATGCATTCTGGAGAATCAAGATGCAGACATATCTCTATGCTTTGGGTTACGACATCTAGGATTCAATAGTTACTAGATACACAATTCCCATCACTCCTCCAAAAGAGGTTGACAAAAAGAAACTGTTTGAAAATAACTCAAAAGAAAAAAATGCTCTCATGTGTGGATTAGCAGATAGTGAACTAGTGAAGATCATGAATTGTAATACAAAAAAAGAGATATGGGACAAACTGAGGAGTATTCATGAAGGAGATGATAAGATCAAGGAGGCCCAGTTATAGACACATTGAGCTCAGTTCAAAGCATTGAAAATGAACGATGATGAAAAAATTGAAGCATATATGCTGAGAGTCAATGCAATCATTAATGCAATTAGAGGACTCAACGAGGATATTGGAGACTTTATCGTCGTGAAAAAGGTACTAATATCTCTTCCTCAAAGGTTTTATTCCAAAGTCTCAGCAATAGAAGAAGCTAAAAATCTAAATTATTTCAGTATAGATGAGATGTATGGTTCTTTAACTACATATGAGATGAGGATAGGAAGATCTAAACCCACAGAAAGAGAAGCGGATTTTAAAGCCCTTAAAAATAAAAACACTAAACAAGAGTCTGAGGAATAAGGGACATCAAATGAAATGGAAGCAAACTTTTTTAGAAAACTAAAAAAGGGAAAAGAAAAATACAGAGGGAAGCTACCATTTAAATTTTTTAACTGTGGAGGCGTGGAGCATTTTGCGACTAAATGTCCACTTAAATAGCAGAACAAAAATGATGAAGGATCGCACCATGAAAGAAGTGACTAGAAGAAAATGAACTTCAGAAAAGGCAAATTCAAGAAGAGAAGTTTCATCTCCAAGAATGTCAGTTCATCAGAAGACAGCTCTGGAGAAGAGTTTGAAGAGGAAAAAGTGAATCTCTTTTCATGGCATTTGAAGAAGAAAAATCAAAAAATGAAGGAGTGATCTCTAAAGTATGTGGTGAAAACCCTGAGGTTGAAGTAGATCTAGAAGGTGAGTTGATCTCTGCACTTGAAGAGTGGAATATAGAAAAGAAAAAGAATAAGAAACTTTCAAGAAAGCTTGCAGATGTAAATGAAATCATAACTAGTTTGAAAGTATAGATAGAAGAATCCAAGAAAATCTTCGAAGATCTCAAAGTGCAAATAACCATGAAAATAGACTATTGTAGCAAGCTAGAAGAAGAGACTGTTGGTTTGAGAATGCAACTAGAAGAGATGAATAAGAAAATTAGTTGTTATCACAAACGTGAAGAAAGTTCTATGAAGCTGGATAAGATCATAAATGACCAAAGACCTGCAAGCATCAAGTTTGGTCTGGGTTTCATCGAAGGAGAATCATCAAGTGGATCAAAGGTTAGAAATGTAGAATCCACAAAGAATGAAGATAAGAAACAGGTTGATCAAGGGAAAATGTCTCATGCAAAAGAAAGCAATAATTCTAGGCATGAAAGGAGAACTAACAATGATGGATTCACCAATGTCACACATCAAAGAAGAAGAAGACCTATGGCTCCTACGGAAACATGGCAAAGACCATCTCCCAGGTTCAATTATCCCTTCTTTGGTTTCTATTTTAAATGCAATGTCTATAGACATAAAATCTCTGACTGCAAATATAATGTTAGACCAAGGAATTTCACCAGTAGAAATGCTTTTTCTCCTCTAATGAATTATACAGTATAATTTTATAACTGTCATAATTTTGGGCACATTGCAAGAAACTGTAGAAGCACATTTTCATCAAATTAGTTTTAGGGAAGAAAAGTTCAACCAAATAGGATGAGAGAAAATAGAAAACTTCCCATAAAACATGCACAAGCTGCTGATAAGGGAAAGGCAAAACAAGAGCCCAAAACCACTATCAAAATAGAGTGGAAAGAAAAGGAACAACTTAAGGAAGAAAAGGAATCCTTAATTGTACAAACAACATTTAAAGCACAAAATAAATATGTACCATGGATACTTGATAGTGGATGCTCCAGTCATATGACAGGTAACAAACAAAAATTTGAGAAGTTGTAGAAATATGAAGGTGGTTCAGTAAAGTTTGGAAATAATGATGGAGCTAAGATAGTTGGCAAAGGTTTAGTCAAAATTATTAATGAAAAAATTAAGTCAGAAGAAGTCTTGTTTGTGGATGGTTTGAAACATAACCTGTTGAGCATAAGTCAGATTTGTGATAAATGTCATGAGGTAGTTTTTAAGAAGCAGGGTTGTGAAGTTAGAAAGACAAACAGTGGAAAATTGATAGCAACTAGATCAAGAACATCTGGGAACCTGTACACGCTCTCAGAGACTTCAAAAGGAGATTGTTTTATTGGACAGGAAGAAGAAAATTGGTTGTGGCATAAGATACTCAGTCATATCAGTTTTGATAACCTAGTAAAAATCACCTCAAAAGGAGCAGTGAGAGATATTCCCACCATCAGCAAACCTACAAACAACATTTGTGCTTCATGCCAAAAGGGGAAACAAATGAGAGTCTCTTTCAAAACAAAAGAATACTACACAAGAAAACCTTTGGACTAATACACACTAATTTATGTGGACCAATGAGAACATAAAGCATAAATGGTGACAAATATTTTATGTTGTGCATTGATGACTATTCCAGAATGACATGGATATTTTTATTGAAGCATAAATTAGAAGCTTTTGATATGTTCAAGATTTTCAAAAACCAAGTTGAGAATGAAACATGAAAAATGATCAAATGTTTAAGAAAAGACAGAGGAGGAGAATTCATTTTAGATGAGTTTACAGAATACTGTGAAAAATACGGCATTAGGAGACAGTTCTCAGTAGCTAGGACACCTCAACAAAATGGAGTGGTGGAAAGAAAGAACAAGACAATGCAAGAAATGCTATGGACTATGTTGGCTAAAAGCAGAGTAGTAGACAGATTTTGGAAAGAAGCAGTCTATACTGTGGTGTATATCCAAAATAGGTACATACTGAGAACACATGAAAGAAAAACTCCTTATGAATTGTGGTTCGGTAAAAGGGCAACAACAAAATACCTCAAATTTTTTGGCAGCAAGTTCTATATAAAAAGAACTAAAGATAATCTTGGTAAGTTTGAAGATAGAGCAGATGAAGGTATTTTTTTTGGTTATTCATCTAGAAGCAAAGCTTACAAATGCTACAACAAAAGGCTAAAGAAAATTGTGGATAGTGCTGATGTTAAATTTGATGAAGGTAAAGAACGAGTAATTAGCTATGAAACAAACTACCCAATCTATGAAGAGGTTATTGAAGGAGATGAGAAAAATGAAATTGAAAAGATACAAAAAATTGACTCAGATGATGTAAGTTGTGATTCAGAAGCGAAAGAGAATAAGAAATTCAAAATAGGCAGTTGGCAAAAAAATCATCCTAGAGATCAAATAATTGGAGACCCTAAAGTTGGTGTTCAAACAAGAAGAAGAGTAGTAAGTAACTACTCTCTATTATCCAGCATTGAGCCAAAAAATGTTGTTGAATCAAGAAAATATGAAGGTTGGATGAAGGTAATAAATGAATAATTAGACCATATTGAGAAAAACAAAACTTGGGAGTTAGTACCTAGACCTGCGAACAAAAATATAATCGGGACTAAATGGATCTTTCATAACAAATTGAATGAAGACGGACAGGTAGTCAAAAATAAAGCAAGATTGGTATGCAAGGGGTATGCACAAGTTGAAGGTATTGACTTTGAGGAAACGTTTGCACTAGTAGCTAGACTAGAGGCAATCAAAATGTTTCTGGATTTAGCAGTCTACAAGAATTTCAAAGTTTATCAAATGGATGTGAAATCAGCATTTTTGAATGGAAAACTTGAAGAAGAGGTTTATATTGAGCAACCAGATGGGTTCCAACTTGGTGATAATCCCAAATTTGTTTGTAAGTTGAAGAAAACATTATATGGCTTAAAACAGGCACCCCGAGCATGGTATGCAAGACTATACAACTATCTCACTCAACAAAGGTTTAAGAAAGGTGTGGTGGATAGTAACTTGTATGTCAAAACAGAAAATGGGCATCTTATTGTTCTTGTTGTATATGTAGATGATATCATATTTGGCAGCAGCAAAGATGAGTCATGTAAATATTTAGCAAATAAGATGCAAAAAGAATTTGAAATGTCAATGATTGGTGAACTGTCATATTTCCTCGGTTTGCAAGTTAATCAAAGTAAGAAGGGCATATTTATTTCTCAATTTAAATATGTAAAAGAGATGTTAAAAAAATTCACAATGGAGGATTGTAAGCCAGTTAGCACTACCATGACGATAGGCTGCAAGTTGAGCAAAGATGACAAATCTCCACCTGTTGATCAAACCATATACAGATCTATGATTGAAAGCCTACTGTACCTGATAGCTACCAGACCAGATATTTTGCAGGCAGTATGCATGGTAGCACGTTTTCAAGCCAATCCCAAGGAGACTCATGTGACAGTAGTAAAGAGGATTCTTCGATATCTCAAGGGTACTATGGAGTATGGGTTATGGTATCCAAAAGGTAAAGACTTCACCCTTATTTCATATTCAGATGCAGATTGGGTAGGATGTGTAGATGACAGAAAGAGTACCAGTGGAGGTGCATTCTATCTTGAAGACAGATTGGTTGTATGGCACAGTAAGAAGCAAGAGTCAGTTTCTTTATCAATAGCAGAGGCAAAATATATTGCAACGACAACATATTGGACACAGGTATTATGGATGAAACAAACCCTGAAAGATCTTTGTATCTGCTTTAGTGAACCAATATCAGTTAAGTGTGATAACACCAGTGCCATTAACATCTCCAAGAATCTAGTTATGCATTCACGCACAAAACACATAGCTATCAGTTATCACTTCTTGAAGGAGAAAGTTGTAGAAGGTGAGGTTAAGTTGGATTTTGTTCCAACTATAGAGCAAGTAGCAAATATTTTCACAAAACCATTGCCCAAGGAAGTTTTTGAGTACCTTCACAATAAATTGGGAGTGGTCACACTTCCCAAAGTTTGACTAGCTATAGGGATCACATTCTCAGGGGGAGCATCTAAGTATTTGATTATCTTGTTGCTCATGTTCATGATTTTTGCTAAGTATAATCAAGTTTACCTGAGAATGTTGTGCATGGACTCAGGGGGTGTCTGTAGTAGCCCTTTGGTATTATTGTCAAAGGGGGAGAAGAGTTACAGGAAATTGCACATTGTTGCCAACAATACCAAAGGGGGAGATTTTTGAGCAAGGTGCAGCAACAATATTTGTCATTGTTGTCAATAGTTAGATAGATATGTTGTTTTAATGTACAAGAAGTTCAAAAGATATTCATATGTAGAAGACAGAAGTTCAAAGATTAATCAGAGTATGGATAGTGAGTTTTCAAGAATACCGAAGTGGCCCAGTTGCAAAATATCAAAGAAAAAGACAAGTAAGAAAAGTGTTGCGATATCGCGACATATATAGCAGGCAAGAAAAACTATCGTGATTTCGCAACATATTGGAAGAGAGAAAAAACTAGAAAAACTATCACGATTTTGTGACATGTTGGAAGAGAGAGAAGAAGCAAGAAAAACTATCACAATTTCATGACATGTTGGCAGAGAAAAAGGCAAGTGGAAATACTGTCATGATTTCGTGACATGTTGAAAAATAGAGAAGAAGTAGGAAAAACTGTCGCAATTTTGTGACATGTTGGTAGAGAAAAAGGCAAGTGGAAAGACTGTCATGATTTCATGACATGTTGGAAGAGAGAGAAGCAAGAAAAATTATCACAATTTCACGACATGTTAGTAGAGAAAAAGGCAAGTGGAAAAACTATCACAATTTCATGACATGTTGGAAGAGAAAAAGGCAAGTGGCAAAACTATCACGATTTCGTGACATGTTAGAAGAAAAAGAGAAAGCAGGAAGAAATGTCACGATTTTGCGACAAGTTCAAAGAAAGAGAGTAAGTTGGAAAAGTGTCGCGAATTCACGACATGTATTTTTGTGACTAAAATAGGAGAGAGAAAGTAGGTTTGAAAAGTGTCACAATTTTGTGACATGTATTTTTGCGACTCGAAAAGCGTAGGAAGGAAGAGAAAGAAATAGTGTCACAATTTCATGACATGTCGCATTTTTGCGACTCGAAAAGCGTAGGAAGGAAGAGAAAGAAAAAGTGTCACAATTTCATGACATGTCGCATTTTTGCGACTCGAAAAGGGTAGGAAGGAAGAGAAAGAAAAAGTGTCGCGATATTGTGACATGTCACATTTTCACGACAAAAGAAAGAGAGGAAGCATATGGAAGCAGAACTGTCACGATTTCATGACAAAAGCAGAAAGTAAGACTTCGAAAGCAAAAGTGTCACAATTTCATGACAAAAGCAGAGAAGAAGACTTTGAAGGCAGAAGTGTCATGATTTCATGACAAAAGTAGAGAAGAAGACTTCGAAGGCAGAAGTGTCACGATTTCATGACAAAAGCTAAGAAGCTAAGTACGAAGCAGAAGTGTCACGATTTCATGACAAAAGCAGAGAAGAATACTTTGAAGGCAAAAGTGTCACGATTTCGTGACAAAAGAAAAGATGAAGTGTACGGAGGTGAAAGTGTCACAATATCGTGACATGTAGCATTTTTGCAGTCTGATACAAGGATAAAGAGAGAGAGAGAGAGAAAAAGTCATGATATCATGACATGTTGTATTTTCGTGGGCCAAAGCAAATAGAAAGAGGAGAGAGAAAAAAGTTTCATGATAACGCAACATGTATTTTCGTGGGCCAAAGCAAAGAGAAAGAGGAGAGAGAAAAAAGTGTTGCGATATTGCGACATGTATTTTCATGGGCCAAAGCAAAGAGAAATAGGAGAGAGAAAATAGTGTCGCGATATCATGACATGTATTTTTGTGGGCCAAAGCTAAGAGAAAGAGCATGGAGAAAAAGTGTCGCAATATCGCGACATGTTGCATTTTCATAGGCCAAAACTAAGAGAAAGAGCAAGGAGAAAAAGTGTTGCAATATCGTGACATGTTGTATTCTTGTGATTAAGTTGAAGCTGACGAAGACCGATGAACAGCAGACTAAAATTAGGGTTTACAGATGTCATGAAAACTGACTAAGATGAGGATTTACAACCAACTAAGATTAGGGTTTTCATCTCAAATATTATGTTATAAAAGGAGGGTTGTTTGGAGATTTTTAAAAGTTATTGATGCACGTGAAGTTTGATCGTAGAGCATAGAGTGCAAGTCATATCGAATTATGCTAAGTGCAAAATTTGCAAAGGAAGCAGAGTGCGTAAAATGGAGAAGACGATCGTTCAACTATGACATAGCAGATTGTGCGAAGTAATTTTGTAGAGAGAGCAGAGTGCGCAAAGATCGCAAAGGTGAAGCAGACTAGTTGGGGTCTTGTAAAAGTGGAGGTATCTTTTTGTTAATCTTCTAGATTCATAATTCAAGTCTAGGTTGTAGCTTGGCATTAGGGGTTGGTGCTCCTTCCATTAGGTGCTGATAAATCAGGGGTTGGTGCTCCTTTCTATTGGTGCAGATAAATAAGGGGTTGGTGCTCCTTCTAGTGGGTGCTGGTAAAGTGATTGTAAAGTTGTTGCTTTGCAAAGGTTGGATTTGGATGGTAGTTCAAGCAGTCATTTTTGAGGAGTAGCCAGATTGGTGAACCTCGTTAAATCTTGTGTTATGTGATGCTCTTTTGTTATTCTTGCTATATCTTGTAATAAGTTTTAATTGCTGCTATTTTAAGAGCTATAAATTAAAGATTAAAGAGCTACACTAATTCACTCCCCCTCTCAGTGTCATTTTAAGACTAACACTTGCTAGAAGAAATCCTTTATAGATGAGGTTATGATGGAATGCTCCTCCATTGTCTTGAGCCCCATGAAGCATCCTGGACAATTTCACAAGCTCATGATGGTACATGTGGAGGTCATTTTAGTGGCATGACCATCGTTAAGCGCATCTTAAGAATAGGTTACTAATGGACCAATATATAAAAATACTATTGTGATTATATCAATAAATGTGTTAAGTACTAGCATCATGCAAACGTCACACACTTTCCATCACAAACCTTGCAACCCATCCAGGTAGCATGGCCCTTATTGCAATGGGGACTAGACTTAGTTGGGAAGATCTCAACCCCATCCTCAATCCAACACATGTTCATCATAATGACCACTGAGTACTTCACTAAATGGACTGAATCGATCCCCTTAACATTGACAATTGGACCAATAATTGTGAAGTTTATACTCCATAGCATCATAAGTCATTTTGGGGTTCCTTCAAAAATAATATTGGATAATGGGCCATCTTTCAAGAACAAAAATGTGCATTCTTTGATGAAAAGTACCATATACAACACACTTTTTCAATGCCCTATTATCCACAAGCAAATGGGCAAGCAAAAGCCTCAAACAAAATAATAGTATCTATCTTGAAAAAGACGGTGAGAGATAATCATAAGGATTGGCACATACAATTACCTCTGGCATTATGGGCATACAGGACTAGTGTACGGATGCCCACTGGAGTAACACTATTTTTGCTTGTATATGGTATTGAGGCCATCATGCCCCTAGAGTTGGAATTTCCAACCTTGTGCATAGCATTGAAGGACTTCACATATGATGATACCGTGCGATAAGGCCACCTTGATCAATTAATGCTACTTAATGAACATCGAGTCAATGCCTTGGAGCATCTTTGTGTTTATCAAGATCACCTTGCATGAGCTTACAATAGTAGATTCCTGCTTAATATATTCTAAAATCATGGATCTTGTGCTCAAATAAAACTAGTAGAATTCAAATATATTGCTGCACCTGTGAGATAAATTTACAAAAAATTGGATAGGCCCTTACATGGTTTCAAAAAGGGTGGGGCCTAGATTATATTGCCTTACATCATTGGATGGAGTTGAAGAGCCTGAATCTCTCAATATCATTCACTTGAAGGCGTTCTATAGATAAAATCACAAAAACATTCAAATATATCATAAAATAACAAAAACATTCAAATATGTCAAAAATATCAAAAACATTCAAATATGTCAAAATCACAAAAACATCAAATATGTCAAAAATATAAAAATAACATAAATAAAAACACAAAAAAAGTCATAATCAATCAAAAACGCTCCAAGGGTATTCAATTCACTTGGTCAAAATCAATAAAAAATGCTCCAAGGGTATTCAAGATGCTTGGTCAAAAACAATCAAAATGCTCCAAGGGTATTCAAGCCACTTGGTCAAAATTCAATCAAAAATGCTCCAAGGGTACCGAAGCCATTTTTTCAAATTCAATCAATCAAAAATGCTCCAAGGAAAATTTTATGTTGCTTGGTCAAATCTTAAAAGTCCCAAACACACAATAAGCTCTTTGGTCAAAACAAAATCAAAAATACAAAAATGATGCAAGAATAAAAAATACAAAAACATTTGTATCTTACATTTGCATCCACATAGTTGCATTTCATTACACATTCATATCCATTACATTTGCATATGTCATTATAATAATCTTACAAATGATGCCACAGTTTGTATCACAACCACAAACACTCAAAGTTCATCTACATCCATTCATTCATGTGTGTAATTATGTTTTTCAACACAATCATTTACTATTTTTATACATAATATACTATGGTTTTTTTATTATTCAACCACACTTAGTGATCTTATCAACTTTTGTAGTGTTGGCATTTTTTCCACATTATGTTGATTGTTGATTATTCATGCATAAGATGTTGAAGTTCTCACTCCTATACAGGTTTTGATGCAAAAAATGCCTAAGTCCGAAGACTGTCACGAAATCACGACAAAAAATAGCATGGAGAGCCAAAGTTGAAAACCGTCGTGATATCACGACATGTCGCGTTATCACGGGTCAGTTGAGAAGAGAGAAATCAAATGCAAAGTTGTCACGATTTCACGTGTCGGAAAATTGTGGTCAATGCAGTCAACAACAGCAGGGGGTAAAACCGTCGTGATATCGCGACGTGTCGGATTTTCACGATCAAAGTGGTCAACGAGGGCAGTGTAGCAAAATCGTCGTGAAATTGTGACATGTCACATTTTCATGACATGTAATGGCCAGGGAGCATAATTTTAGAAAAAGTCATGATTTCGTGACATAACTCAGCAGAGGGTGATGGCAATCAACTTCGTAGAAAAATCGTGACGTGTTGCGTGGTCGCGGCGCAATTGTAACAAAAGGCTTAAGCTATAAAACATGTAGTGATTTTGTGCCATTTTTAGAGATGAGGGCAAGAAAGAAGTTGGCATCACGATTTCATGACATTTGTGGAGATAGAGCCTAGCAGTAAGAAATGTCGCAATTTCACGACACATCAGCAAGAAAGACTTAGTGTAGAAAATGGTAGCGATTTCGCAATGCGTCGCATTTTTGCATAAAGGAAACAAGGAGGTAGCTAGATTGTACGAAACGTCATGATTTCATGACATGATAGTTTTCATGGTTCAAAAGCAGTAAATTCCAATGAGACAAAACCTATCACGATTTTGTGACATGATGGAGATGAAAGAACTACCGAAGGAAGAATGTCGCGTTTTCGTGGGTTAGAAGCAGGACCGCACAGAATGCATGAAATTGTAACGAAATCATGACATGCTTGGTTTTTGTGACTTAGAAAAGCAAGATTGAGCAGCGATGAGGAATATGTAGCGAAATCATGCATTGTCACATTTGCAGCAACGGAGCAGAGAAAGAGCATAATGGTACGAAACATCGCGATTTCGCGACGCATCACGTTTTCGCGGTTCAGGATAGCAAAGGAGACAAAGGAGCTAAATACATCACAATTTTGTGACATGGATGGTTTTCGTGGGTTCGAAGTGAAAAAGCATACGGAGTAGAAAGACGTCACGATTTCGTGACCTATCACGTTTTCGCAACCTGTTACATTTTCACGCCAGAAAGTAGTTCAAATGGCCCGATGAAGTTTTGCGATTTTCGATGATTAAAAGCACTCCATAATTAAATGTTTTGCTGCTTTTCGATGTAAGCAAGGTAGAAGAACGTGTCCAAGCCATCAGAATTAAATATTTTCATTATTCAAGGCTGCTATTTGTATCTTTTCTAACGGTTCAAGCATATTTTCAAGAATGGCCATTTAATGAAGACGATCGACTCCTCGTTCCATTCAATTTTTGGGTTCTTCGAGGCTGGTTTAAGGGGATCGTTTCCTTGTTTCTATTGCATATGTTGTAGATCTTGAGGATTTTTGTTGCATATTTTTAATGTTGTAAAGAAGCATGACTTCTATATAAATCAATGTAGATCTTAGAAAAAGGGATCGAGAGTTTGAGAGACATTTTGTTGGAAACAGTCAAGTTCTTTGCGTAAATAAGAAATATTTGGCCTCTGATTTCACAAGAATATTTTTGTGTAATGATTTCCTTCTATTCCATGTATTTCTTAGTTATGCTCGTCTTTCTAATCTGCTATTAGATTCAAATTCTGCATTTGAGTTTGAATATTGCTTAAAAGAAAGTGATTTCTGGAATACCATACTGGAGGTTGTCTATGCAAGGTCGTAAGTGGATTATGTTGTATTCTATTATGATATGTTGTTTATACACTTGAGGTTTAATTCTTGTTGAGTTTCTTTCCCGATCTAACAAATTCGGCCTAAGGCTATATTTCCCATCTATTTCCATGTATTTCCTGTTTCTTTTTGCACATTTATAATTCCTTTCCAACAACTTTAATCTAAAATCAAACTTAGTTTTAGTAAGGGAACCAACCCTCTCTAGATATTGGTCTGGGAGACATCTCTTTCTCCCAGCCTTTCAATGTTGGCCGAGTCTAGGGTGCATAGTTTTTAGAAAATCCTTTCCTGTGGCAGATTCGTGACCAACAGTTTTTGGCATGCTTGGTGGGACAGACTTCTTCTATCTCAAAAGATCCATAATCGGTGAGATTGTATGTTTAATTGTTTAAGACCTGGAGGTATCAATATTTTTATGAGTTGTCTTGACCTCATAGCGGAGATTTGTAAGTTCATCTGGCGACTTTGCTGAGCTGAAGATCCAAATTTCTTGATCGTGGACACCTGCCTTTAAATTTAAAAGAAGATAATGGCAAGGGTATACTGTACTAGATGGGATGATCTTGGCCCTCTGCATCTCCAAATTTGGCACGAGATTCCCAAAAGTGCCCTGAAATCCCTAACAAAATATAATGGCACCCAAGGAATGGCCTGAGAGCATGTTGAAGATATGCCACTTTGTCGACCCTACATGATATAGTTCACGAAAATGTTATGATCAGACTTTTGGTTTTGTCATTGTAAGGAAGGGCATTACAGTGGTACAGACTGCTCAGGAGTCAAAGAATTAGCTCATGGGATGACTTAGCGGGTGCACTAATCAGAATATTTGATGAGGATCTCTTTTACAGCTCTCAGGATCCCTTTTAGTTTTTCATGTACATCACGAGAGCACCTATGGAGAGCACCATAGAATTCAATGTTTGATTTAGCATAAGTTGGAAGAGAATTCCAGAGATGATCTTACCAACACCTGCCCAGGCCCACTTCTTTTATGTTCAAGCTTTCCATTCGGACATAAGCCTTCTCTTGCTATAATTAAGCAAATGTAGATTCCCTCAAATCTTTGAGGAAGCATTACAAGCAGAGCAACTTTTGCTCCTATCAAGAAAATTACCATGGGGAGAAGCTCCATTACCTTATCCAATAGTCACCACTCCTGTCTACCCTATGCAGTATTCATCATGGCAGATCCCACATACTATGTAGAGGCCTGAAATGCAGTTGTGTGGAACTCAAGGGGCAGATTTCATCCAAATCCAATGATGGGAATATGCAAGCACTTTACCAGCAATGAACCATATGGTTGCTTGCAATGTCTATCAGGAGATGAGCCAAGGAGAGAAATAGATTCAAGTTCCAAAACCCAAGGAGGGAATAACCGTGCACAACATGCAAGTATTTAGCCAAAACCTATCGAGTATGCCTCATCAAGAGGAAGAGCCTGAAGAGATCCTGGAAGTAGATTTATCATTAGAAAGGTTCTGTGATTGCATCCTAGAGTTTGGGGAACCCGTTCTCAGTCCACAACCAGGGAACCCTTCAAGATGGTGGTATTGGCTTCAGTAATTACTACAACTGGTACCTACAGGAGCCATTCATATGGTAAATTTCTTTGCTACATTATTTGTCAATTGTGTGGGTACTGGCATGTAGGATAACTTGCCCATGTCTGTAACATGGAGAATTTTAGGAAGAGGTCATCCCAATTTCAAGGACCGACTCAAGTATGATCAGATCTGGTTGGGACACTACAGATTCACCGGATAACCCTCTAAAACTAGGTTTCTGGTGACGACATGCCAATCATGTCATAAACTATTGTACATAGCAAAAAAAACAAAAAATAGAAAAAAAAAGTATTGTTTTCCTCTATCAACTTCGGATCTTTTTGCATGCGAGCCTGCAGGTACGTATTTCTTTCTTTTTTTTCTTCTTCCTTTCCTAGCAGTTCGTGGCTTCCTCTTTATTTCTTCCCTTCCCCTCTTCATTTCCCTCTTCTGCAAGTAATCAAGCCACTGCTGTTGTTTCTTTTCCCTTTTTCTAATATTCCAGGTTCTTCTTTTCCTTTTCTTCTAACTACATTGTTGTTTTCAGCATTTATACACAGTTCATTTCCCAATTCCATTTTCATTCCATAGCCTACATATTTGTTGGTCATCATTCTGTTTATTCCATCCACTTTCATTTCCCTTTCATAGCCGTTGGTAGTACAAAAGCACTATGTTACTGTATCTATCGCATTACTCCCTCCATTCCATTATTCCATAATTTTTCATTTCCATTCCATGGTCAGGTAAGCCAAATACAGATTTACTTGAGGTTTTAGTCATTCAGCAAGAGTTGTTGCAGTAGTCCGTCGAGATGTACCCCATTAGCCAGCTTTTTGTTCTTAGTTTTTCTTGACTCTATTGCCCAATGGATTCAAGCCTAGGATTCGTGCATACAGCAGAACTGTATACCCTGTGAGCTGCCAAGAATGTTGGCATTTTTGCCACATTGTGTTGATTGTTGATTATTCATGCATAAGATGTTGAATTTCTCACTCGTATATAGGTTTTGATGCAAAAAATGCTTAAGTTCGAAGACTGTCATGAAATCACGATAAAAAATAGCATGGAGAGCCAAAGTTGAAAACCGTCACGATATCGCAACATGTCACGTTATCGCAGGTCAGTTGAGGAGAGAGAAATCAAACACAAAGTTGTCACGATTTTGTGATGTGTCAGAAAATTACGATCAACGTAGTCAACGATAGCAAGGGGTAAAACTGTCACGATATCACGACGTGTCGGATTTTTGCTGTCAAAGTGGTCAACGAGGGCAGCATAGCAAAATCATCGCAAAATCGTGACATGTCATGTTTTTGCGACTTGCGATGGCCAGGGAGCATAATGTTAGAAAAATTCATTATTTCATGACATAACTCAGTAGAGGGTGATGGCAATCAACTTCATAGCGAAATCGCGACGTGTTGCGTGGTCGTGGCACAGTTGTAACAAAATACTTAAGGCATAAAACATGTAGCGATTTCGTGCCATTTTTAGAGATGAGGTCAAGAAAGAAGTTTGCGTCATGATTTCACAACATTTGTGGAGATAGAGCCTACCAGCAAGAAATGTCGTGATTTCATGACACATCAGCAAGAAGGACTTAGTGCAGAAAATGGTAGCGATTTTGCGACCCGTCGCGTTTTCGCATAAAGGAAGCAAGGAGGTAGCCAGGTTGTATGGAACGTCATGATTTCATGACATGATATTTTTCATGGTTCAAAAGTAGCAAAGTCCAATGAGACAGAACCTGTCGTGATTTCGCGACATGATGGAGATGAAAGAACTATCGAAGGAAGAATGTCGTGTTTTTGTGGGTTAGAAGCAGGACCGTACAAAATGCATGAAATTGTAGCAAAATCGTGACATGCTTGGTTTTCGTGACTTAGAAAATTAGGATTGAGCAGCGATGAGGAAGATGTAGCGAAATTGTGCATTGTCACATTTTCACGACAATAGAGCAGAGAAAGAGCATAATGGTACGGAACGTCGTGATTTTGTGACGTGTCATGTTTTTGCAGTTTAGGATAGCGAAGGAGAAAAAGGAGCCGAATACATCATGATTTCGTGACATGGATGGTTTTTGTGGGTTCAAAGTGAAAAAGCATACAGAGCAGAAAGACGTCATGATTTCACGACTTGTCACGTTTTCATGACCTGTCACAGTTTCGTGCCAGAAAGCAGTTCAAATGACCCGATGAAGTTTTGCAATTTTTGATGATTAAAAGCACTCTAGAATTAAATGTTTAGTTGCTTTCCGATGTAAGCAAGGTAGAAGAACATGTCCAAGCCATCATAATTAAATATTTTCATTATTCGAGGCTGTTGTTCATATCTTTTGTAATGGTTCAAGCATATTTTCAATAACGACCATTTAATGAAGACGATCAACTCCTCGTTCCATTTAATTTCTGGGTTCTTCGAGGCTAGTTTAAGGGGATCATTTCCTTGTTTCTATTGCATATGTTGTAGATCTCGAGGAGGTCCGTTGCATATTTTTAATGTTGTAAAGAAGCATGACTTCTATATAAATCAATGTAGATCTCAAAAAAAGGGATCGGGAGTTTGAGAGACATTTTGCTAGAAACACTCAAGTTCTTTGCGTAAATAAGAAATATTTGGCCTCTGATTTTGCAATCATATTTTTGTGTAATGATTTCCTTCTATTCCATGTATTTCTCAGTTATGCTCGTATTTCTAATTTGCTGTTAGATTCAAATTCTGCATTTGAGTTTGAATATTGCTCAAAAGAAAGTGAGTTCCGAAATACCATACTGGAGGTTGTCTGTGCAAGGTCGTAAGTGGATTATGCTATATTCTATTATGATATGTTGTTTATACACTTGAGGTTTAATTTTTGCTGAGTTTCTTTCCCGATATAACAAATTCGGCCTACGGCTATATTTCCCATCTCTTTCCATGTATTTCCTGTTTCTTTCTGCACATTTATAATTCCTTTCTAGCAACCTTAATCTGAAATCAAACTTAGTTTTAGTAAGGGAACCAGCCCTCTTTGGAGATTGGTCTGGGAGACATATCTTTCTCCCAGCCTTTCAATGTTGGCCGGGTCTAGGGCGCATAGTTTTTAGAAAATCCTTTCCTGTGGCAGATTCATGACCAACATGTAGAAAGCCATCTTGGTTAGTAGAGAGTAAGGTTTAGTGGTGACAAAGGCTTAGCATATTTCAGGATCCCATCAATAATTACAAACACTAAATTCTATTTTTTATAATGGAAAGATGAAATTTGTAGAGTGGTTAGGTTACCTAAAGTGAAAAGGGTCTTCCTTGCTTATCCCCCTATGCGACCGGTTCAAAAGTGCTAAAAATTGACAAAAGGACAAGCTCCACCCTACCCAAAAATTGCTTGCTTTAATCAAAACAAGCAAAAATCCTAGAGTCAAAGCAAAATTTGAAATTCCCTAGAATCACAATTCAAAATCCCAAAGTCATAGTCTCAATATCAAAAGCACAAAATAAAATAAATAGTGATTATCATTACTACAAGAATTCCTTGTTAAAAAATTAAAAAAAAAATAAAAGAATAAAAAAAAATAAATAGTAATTCTCATCATTAAGCACGAGCAAGTATCCCGAAATAAAAGAAGAAAATAAAGGAATGGAGCTTGAATCCCTGAAATTCTCAGCATTATATAAAAATGGAAGGTGATCCTCATTTCAGATTTGGTGCACAACCATCCTAGCAATGGTGATATCCTTACGCATAACGATATGTCTATCACAACAGCATTTTGCATTTGTGTAGACCAATTTTTGCATGTGGATGAGCTAGCTTTAGGTAACCCAATGTTGCCTAGTGGTATAGTCCAACTAAGTCCAACATAAGAATGAGATGAACACTTAAGGATCCCCGATATTAGTAATGGTCTAAAATAATCCAGCCTAACATCAAAGGAAATATTTGAGTTCTATATAAATGTATTCATTTGCACACATAGGTATAATGAGTATCTAGGTCCATGATGAAATCCTTAATTTTAAAAAGTCTTGATTGGTCAATACATAGTTGTTGATAGGGTAGCTAGAGTGTTTAAGTCTCAGGAAAAATCTCAAAAATTCTTATATAGCAACAAATCATATCATAAATCATATCATCAATTTTTATTTATAATATTTCATAAACTAGGGTATATCAACAAAGTAGGCTAGATACCGGATATATGTCAAAAATGATATATAGATGGCCACTAGTTATTTTGTACCTTTTAATTTACATAAACTTATCAAGAAAATACATGCATTTCACACCATCACATCTCACATATGAATACTTAATTAATTATTATGATAAGAGTGATTATTTAAATTCATGTTTATTTTTTTACTTTTTTTGGTGTCTCCCATTAGATTGTTAAACTCATATTATATGCATTCCTTATGTTTTAAGTTATTAAAGCATATAGATTCATTTACATTAGATAAAAATCATGTAGATAAAACACCAACACAAATTGCATTTACCATATCATAACACAAGTTAGATGCATACAATCAAAGAAAATTAAACATACATTTAACAATAAACATTGCATCCATAAATACATAAATCACAAATCATCAATTTACATCAGATCGTATCATTGCATCCATATACATTACATCACGTAACCATAATCAAAGCAAATAAAACCACATAGGCATCCAAATATGCATACAATCATAAATCCATCATTAAGTTAACTCATAATACATCACATCATATCACAATAATTAGATCATATAAACATCTACATAAGCATCCATATAAACATCCACATCATCATAAATATCATATACCATCTAACATATACATCAATTCATCATAAATTCATCATCACATCACATCATAAAATAAAAAAATAAAAACATGAACAATAAATGATACACATAATGATTCATAATCCAAAGATATCATATATATGTGTGTATCAGGTATGGGGATGTACAAAAATACCCGTGGGCTATAGTCATATGGGTCAAGCTGACCTCATAATAAAAAAAAGTGCATTATCAGTCAAATACAGGGCATGATCCCATTGCATCACCTCCCCCTATGGTTTTGTCATGAGTCGAGTGGTGTGAACCTGCTAGTTTCTCTATATGATTTCGGGTCCTCTAACTAGTATGGGTAGAAGACTGCCCTTAGGTGGAGAACCTACTGACCTATGATCCACCTACACTTGTAACCTCCCTAGGGATAATGTCATGCCTCCTAAGTTGCATCTGGAGAGAGGCTATGTGGGAAACATTACCAACAATCCGCCCCTCATAATCATATAATAATGACTATAGATGTAGAACCTCTGCCTCAAGATCTGTCCCTAGACTTACTCATGGATCTATCCTGCTAGCACCCTATAGTGTAGGAGGAACAAAAAACTACATCCTAGCAGTACCACCTCCAAAAGTAGCCTACAAAGCCTGTATATGTGATATGAGCTTCTCTATAGCGACATCCCCCTATTGTACTTAGATCTTGGTCAACTGGAGCTCAGCCTCAACCTCATGCAGTTGTGCTCTTAGAAGAGAATCTCTCTCCTTGGGATCTAGATCTTCCTCCTCATCCTCCTCAAGAGCCTCCTGCTCCTCCACTACCACATGCTCTGATGGTTGGCCCCATACCTGAGTCCTGGGTCGAACTCTTACCCTATCAAATCTACACAATCATCCCCTCCATCATCCTCATGGCCTAAGATACCATCACCATACCATATATGATCCCCCCACCATTGAGTGAATGCCTCTATAACTCCTCCAGCAACTCCTGGGTCAACCGCTGGGGCATCCTCCTCATCTAAAAGCTTTGTGATTCACAACAGGGGTAGATCTACCTTTGCTACTATGTGCCTATACAAAAATGGAACAAGAGGCACATCATACTGCAATCCATACTGAAGAAGAACTTAGGAGTAGAAGAAATACTTCCTGATGATAGCATTATGGTCGATGAACCACCATTCACATCGCATCCTATCAGTAAAACTGGCTAGGTCATCCCATGCCAGGCACTCATGATATGGGCACCATATGACATCCTTGGTTTGTAGCCGAATGAAAGTAGCAATATAATCAAGAAGATCCCCCACATGAGGATGGTTCTTATGGTCCTCACGCCCTCGATCCCATCTAGTAGCATAACACTACATCTGATCATCTATGACTATGATATTAGTAGGAAGCCCTCTAGGATGATCTACTTGAATGTGATCCCATTCCTAGACATGTAAGAGCAAGCTGCAAGCAATGTTGATGCAACCCCATTAGGGGATGTGGTACAACTCGTCATAGCATTGGATCAATAGATACCTATCCCATGCATAGATGATAGGTTCCTCACTTTCCATTAAGTCCTGAACCATCGCAAGGAGGTTCCATGGGAAAATCAAACCTGAGTAGTCTAGGATCAAGACATTACTGATAACCATCAACAACATCGTGTACCTAGCAGAGAATATATCTGCTCAGTACCATTATATAATAGAAACTCCTCCAGATTTGGTGTCCTTGAAGGCCTTTGTAGAGCACCCTATGAACACCTAAGTAAATATAGCATCCTGATCATTAGTGGCCAAGGAAAAAATGGCCATTTCGTCAAAGGGAAACCAAAAAATCCTATACACATCCTCCGATGTAATAGTCATCTCGTCGGTAGGAAGGTGGAAGGTGTTTGTCTGAGGGTCCCACTGGTGGACCAAATTC
Source organism: Wollemia nobilis (assembly GCA_028583015.1). Classification (NCBI taxonomy): domain Eukaryota; kingdom Viridiplantae; phylum Streptophyta; class Pinopsida; order Araucariales; family Araucariaceae; genus Wollemia; species Wollemia nobilis. The sequence goes on along the minus strand of JAQPPZ010003305.1, from coordinate 5,923,614 downwards.
ATAAGGTAGGCCTAATATGACATGATATTGGGCATCCTAGTAACATATTAGAGCATGTGGACCTTGAGCCAAGCCTAGTCTGTGTCATCCAAGAGGGGTAGAAGTTCATTTAGAAGCTTTAGGTCCTAAGCCTGAGCAGTGAGAATCTAAAAGATAAAACAAAAATCAAAGCATAACTACAATGCATCTAAGGTATGAATCACAATAAAACATGAAAGAGGTGCAAATCATGATAGGATATTCTAAGTCTAGAAAAAAGAGCAATAAATGCACCTAATCATGTATTAAATTTCAAAAAAGCAAGTCAAAAATTTTAAAAAATCAATTAATCACTTCAAAATGCAAGAAAAATAAAAAAAATAAAAAAATTTGCCTAAGTGTTTGTAGTCGATGTTGCCTATAGCATCCATAAATCAACCGCTGAAGTTGGAAGTGGCCAAGCCCCCAATGGTCATATTTTTTATCGTTGGGATTCAAATAAGTTGCTACCAGCGACAACAACCAAATTGCAGGCCAAAATGGCGACTCTAATCAACAACAACCAATAGGCAATGCAACAACCACATCTGCCTGAGGCTAAAAACACCAAATTTTTTGAAAAAATGCAAAAGAGGGACAAGCCCACCATATTAAATCCTAGACTAAGCCTATATAAGGGTTTATTTCATTGCCAACGAGCTTAATGAGGTTCATTTACCAATTGCTTAGTGAGGTTCATTTTACTCAAAAGAAACAAGAAATGTTAAGGTTTGAAAGAGTATCCGAGAAGCTCTGACTCCTTCGCTCATAGATATCTTGCCTTGTATAGCCATGATTCTCCAAGTTGCCAAGACACTCCAAGTTACAAAGGTCACTCTCTTAGAGCTCTGAAAAGCAAACTAACAACTATAGAAAATAAAAATTCAAAATCCTAGGCTACTTTTTATACTACCCTAGTTATGCCTTGGTCATTTTTGTCATCAATGGCCCAAATTTCTTGGCCACTCAGGTCAATAGTAGCCACAAGCAGGTATTTGGGGGTTGTACTTGACAGTAGGTAGCAGCCCAAGCAAAAACAAAGAGATTCTTTCCATGATAAGTAACAAAAAAATAAAATAAGCACATTTTGGTGGTTCATAATCATCATACTAATAAAAAATAACAAAAAAGTCACATAAAAACAAAATTTCAAGTAAACCTCATATTCAGTTACTTACTCTATCAACTTTACGATTGCAGCAATTTGCACTCCATGCAATTTTGTAAGATGATTAAATTACCATAAGATTACTTGGGGCAAATCATTCATTTTGGAATTATGATGTGTCACTTCAAACCTGAATAAGACCAAGATGGTTGGACAGCTCCATGGGAGCGATAGAATCATCATAATTCCATTATGACATAAAAAACATTGAGCCAATTGATACAACATAAGCATAAATAGAATCACTCATCCTAACTCCCTAAGAAGGTTATTGATAGTCGGACCACTCCCCGAGATAGGGATGAATGATTATCATAAAAAATTGAAATCACACTTGGATGGGGGTTTTCCCATTAAAAGAACAAATACTAGAAAGAAACCAAATTAGTCATATTGGTCAAGCGACTTTTCGCTTCATTCATTGTCATTTCCTCACTAATTTGTTGCATGAGGAGGTAGTTCAAATTTTCAAATAATCATAATAAAATTCAACAAAAGATCACTCAATCATATCAAGATTGCATTCATCCTACAAATCATTACATACAAAAGTTACAAAATTTCCCTTGTTTGCTGGGAACATAAGAAAATACATGATATTTTTAGTTCGTAGCTCTCCTACCGGTCATATCTGATTATAGCAACAAAAGCTACCCGATTGAGTCTGAGGAATGAGTGCAATTGAATATGTGCAAGCCCTATGCTAAGTTAAGCCTTCCAAATGTTGAAGCAATGATTCAAGGATACGTGCCATCTTGCATGATTTTGCCATCCAGCGTTGATCATACCAATGATCAATCATACACCCTACAAACATACTAGTCTACATTTTTTCTCAGTGTTGTGTTTTCCACATAGCGCATCAGAAAAATGAGCATATTTAGACACCTAAAACATGTCATGTTTAAGAGAACTACTCACATAAGCACATTCATAGACCATATGACTAAACCTTGGGTTTTCCAAGTATCAAAAGTGGTTCTCACCACTCATCTAGGGCAGTCTTAGCCCATCCAAGCTTAGTCATTGTAAACCCAAGCAGCTAGATCCTGGTCACTCAAGCTCAGAGTGGCCAAAACTTAGTCCTTGTAGATGACAACGACCAAATATTAGTCACTATAGACGATAATTGCTAAGCCATAAAAAGAATTTTGCTAATAAATAGGCCCAATCATGGGTGAAAGTGGCAGTCTGCATGTAATAAAGATGAGCGGGGTTAAATTTTTATTCCCCCTCATAGTTAGTTAATATAGGAGACTTGAGTCCAAATTTAGACTTAAATTAGCTAGCCTTTAAACATAGAAAATACAAAAACTTCTAATGCTAACATCCAGTACACATGAGAGATTCAATCCTAGGGATTGAACATAGACCTTGGGTTTCACACACTTTAAAATGTGTAAGCCTAAAAGCACCAAAAGAGAGAGAACAAGAGCACACATTAGACATTATCATCATAAATTTAACATATTAGGTCATTAAGGAGAGATTTCAAGACTTGGAGAGTTTTCCTTGGAGATCATATTTGTGGTGAAGCCGTGATAAATTGGATATTAAAACCAGAGTACCTTTAAGGAGCAACAAAGTGCTAATCGATTGAACACTTATAGTATATTCAACACATCGAGCAAAATACCACCACTTCAACATTAGATACAACCTTTGATCTATAGCTTTGGATCAAAGGATACAAGATTCTCTTTAGTGGCCACTGTCTTGGATAGTGGCCCGCAGACCTAGCTTAGGGTTTTTAGACATTAAAAGCTTTTATTTCATTTTCTTCATGTTTTCATATCATTAGCATAGAACTATTTCATTCATTTACATTCATAGCACTAGTTTCGTTCTATTTGCTTCCATTCAGTATATTCATTGCTAACAACCTCATCTAGGGAGGCAAGCTCAAATATCTAAGTGTGTGTTGTTGTTTCATTACTTACAAGGCCACATGTTAATTGGATAAATCTACAACATATGAAAGCAAGAGGATCCCTCTAGGAATCAATATTAGAGAAGGAGGCATCTTTAAGCCCTCATACAGTTCTATGTGCGTCACTGGGAAGCCTTTTAAAAGCATGTCACCCCTTGTGAGGGGAAATTTTAGACATTGACTACCTTCCTTGTGTATAAAATCATGTATCAAATGAAGGGTATCCCTTAAAGGGGCTTATATGTAACCGAGTGTTGGAAATATCAATACAAAAGCATTCATTCATTTATTTCTTCATATTTTGGTTATATATCCTTTACACCTTTCATTTGATGTATGTTAAACATTAAGAGATTCAATTAAATTGCAAGTAGAAGCAATGCGGGGACAGTGAGCCACTTCCCCAAGGTCGCTACATCAATAATATCACCTTATCAAAATAACTCAATGGCAAGAAGTCTTCTCAAAATTTAATCAACACTTAAATCTTCAAAATAATATTTCATAAACACTTTATTTAAAAATAAATCTAACTCCTTATTCCTCCAATTAACCAAATTAATGATTAATTAAATACTTTTTATCAAGGTCTGAGGAGTAGACCAATTGGTTCATCCAAACCCCATAATTGGGGCGGAGGTCCAAGGTTCAAATCTCGGGCCTCGTTGGACTGAATGCTTGTTCCTTTCCTAGTGCTTTCAGCAGTGTAAAAGGTTTTAAATGATTGTGGCATGGTGGTTATAGGGGTGGACTACGCGAAGATATGTGTGGCAGATTTCAGGGCAGACAATGCAAAATATTGTGGCGGCCATAAAAGCTATATAGCCTACCCAGATTCATGGCGGATACTGATTCCACCATGTAAATACAAAAAAAAAATACTTTTTATCTACCCTTTTAACTCCCTAGGACCTCATGTCAAAACCTTAGGCATCACAAAATATATTAAAAATTTTATTACCTTTGCCTTGGTGAGACTTGAACTCATGATGTTGTCTCTACCAGTGCCCTAGTCGTGGCTCCAACCATTGTGTGAGCTAGGTGCCCTTTTAGGGATCAAAGAGCACCACATGCTCTATATTCCTCCCCTTATGCGTCTATGCCAATAAATCACATGTCACTTCCTTCGACACTTCAAATGCAACAAACCAAAAGTTGTTGTCGTGAATCTATTGTGGATCATTCCATGCCCAAATGCCTTAGCACTCGACCACTTACCACTAGGCCATGCTGCCTAGGTGGATATGGGGTTTTAGCCCTCAATGATCTTATCCCTTTAAATTGTTCCTAAGACAAGAATCTTGTCTTCTTCCTCGCATGAATTCTCTTCAACACACGCTTGCCTCTTTTTCTTTTTCAAACAAAGGATGATTTGAATACCACTAAGGCATATAGTTTATATATCATTTTCCGCATTTAAACTTGAACGCTAGTACCTTTGATTTTAAATAATTAATTTATAAATTATTTAAATTCTTTAGAATTTAAATATTATAAATTAATTTTTAAATCCTTTTGGATTTATTAAGGACTAAAGCCTTCTTTTTGTTTTAATAAAATTTAAATTCAATGTGAATTTAAATATTTTATAAAATAAATATTAAAACTTGCTAGGGCTTTTTAACATGAATTTAAAAGCTTCCTTGGGTTTTTATGAAAAACCTTTTATTTTTTCTTGTCCATGGTCTTAATAAAAACCCTCCTACTTATACTTCCATATAATATTAAAAATATTATGAAGCTCTTTTACATTAACCTTTGCATTGTTCCTTTTGACCTTTTGACATCAATTGTAGCTAATTCCTTGACATCAATGACAACTTTGAATCAAAATATCCAAAACTTACTCACAATCAAGATGATGGGGATGAGCAACAAAATGTTTTTCTAATCCAAGTTATTCAACTGCACTAAGAAAAGTACAATTTCATTGAAAAGTAGGTTTATGCGATTATGAAGTCTCTGAAGAAATTTTGACATTTCATCTCATAAAGCAAGACAATTTTCTATGTCATACATCCAGATGTCAAGAATTTTATCATCCAAGGAGATATTGGTGACAAAAGAGTAGGCTAGGTTTCAAACATCCAGGAGTATGATGTAGATATATTGCTGACCAAACTAGTTCATGGTCTGGCACTATGTTAAGAGTTAGCAAAGAGCACAAATTCTTAATCACTAGTACCATTACATGATGAGGTTTTCAGTGAGATTAATCTTACCAACCAAGCAGTAGGTGATCACAATTGGACAGAGCACCTTATCAAATTCTTCACATCTAGAAGGTGTTCCCCTCACCTCAAATCCTAAAAAAGGCAAATATTTAGGCTACAAGCCCTTATATATGTCCAGTTATCGACTGGTTAATTCCATAAAAACATAGATGGAGTACTCCGTAGGTGTGTGAAGGAGTCTAAAAAGAAAAATATATTGGAGGAGTTCCACTCTTGCTTGTCTGGTGGATACTATGCATGAAGGACTATGGCATTGAAAATCATCTAGGCTGGATATTTTTGGCCCACTCTTTTTGTAGATACACACAATGTAAGTCAAAGCCATGATAATTGTCAGTGATATATTGGCAGGAGTAATAAGGTATCCTTGTCGCTACATCTGATCTAGGTAGAAGCTTCATTTTAATAGTGGGGTTAGACTTTATTGGGATCATCGATCCTAATTCTTTTGTTGAACATAAATATATTTTGACAGCTACAAACTACTTTACTTTGTGGGTGGAGGCCATCCCAACAAAGAAAGTGTATCAAGTGATAGTCATATATTTCCTCGAGGTGTTGATTACCCATTTCTATGTGCTAGATGCCATTGTGAATGACAACAGGACTCCCTTCATTTGAGAAAAGATTACTGAGTTTGCAAGTAGGTATGGGATTTATTTGAAAGCATCTTCTAATTATCATCCACAAGGAAATGGCTTAGTCGAGTCCACAAAAAATAACTAGCTTTGAATTCTTGAAGAGAAAACTAGGGAACAATAAAATAAGTTGGCATCTGCTATTGAACCAAGCTCTCTAGGATGATTGCATATCAATTAATAAGTCCATTAAAACTTCTCTTTATTCTCTGGTGTATGGAAAGAAAGCGGTTTTACCTACCCATATTGAACTTCCAGTTCTCTAGACCTTACAGATGCTTAGTGATGAGGATGATGAACCTAATCCCATGAGTGCAAGGCTAGCCCAAATCTTGCATCTTGAAGAAGAAATAGATAAAGCCTATGTCACCTTTGCTAAACATGCCAAGATGACACAAAAGTGGTTTGGTAGAAAGACATTTAAAATGGCATTTAGAGTCGGAGACTTGGTGTTGAAGTGGAACTCAGATAAAGTGAAACCCGGAAAACACCATAAGTTTGAGATAATTTGGGAAGGCATGTTCCAGATCTCAGGATAAAATTTATTTAATGCTTATTATCTTAGGGACATGGATGACTAAGATCTATCGATTTTTCGGTAAATGCTCCTCATCTGAAGACTTACCATCATTGAAATTTTTGGACACAAGTATGTATAAATGTACATTTTTCTCATTTTATTTTTCAAATAGGTTATGCTCAAATGTATGAAAAATAAAAATAGAAAAAAAAAGAAAGAAAAATGGTCTTATTTTACCCCAAGCGAGTAGATTCGCTCGAAAGCACATCTTCAAGGGTAAAAATTGATTTCACCCTAAAAAATATTTTCATGATTTTTATTTTTAAAATTTTGGATGAAAATTTTATAAATATCTTTGAGAAGAATAACTTCGGTGACTTTAATGATGTAGTTAAGGGTAAACAGATGAAAAAAAAAAAAATGAGCGCTTTCGCCCCCAATTAAGGGGCAAAAGTTACATTTACCTCTTTCTAAGGTGAAAACAAAGGAAAGGGGACAAAACTTATTTTTAAAAGAAAATTTTTCCCAAGGCTTTGAACCATATGGTTTTATTTGAAAGGAAAAATTTTATTTTAAAAATGTCACTCCAAAGGTGGAGAAGAAAAAGAAAACAAAAAATTTCATGCAGAAGGAGGAGCTTCAATTTTAAAAAAAATATTTCTAGCAAAAGGGTGAAATTGATTTAATTTGCTTTTCTAGAAAAGCAGTGGTAGTAAAAGCTTGATTTTTCTAAAGAAAGCACTTTTCAAAGCTAAATAAAGGAGGAATATCATTTTAAAAGGGCATTCAAGCTATTATTTTTTCCAAGCAATAGGAAGGATGACTTTGGGAGGGCAGGTGGCCAGAGAAAGAGCAAAGTGCATATTGTTTTCATCCAAAGACTATTTTTATAAAGCAAGATATGATCTTTGGAAGTTTTTTCTAATAGGGAATGATTTTAGAAGTGCCTTAACATTATTTTAAAATTAAGTGCAAGCGAGAGAAGTGGAGTTTCACTTGTTTTGCCCTATAATGTAGTTTTGAAGATTTAAAGCTACAGAGTTGATTTGTTCCCATACCAAGGCATGCCTTTTATTGATACTTGGTATTTTTTATTCTTGAGGCCACCTGTTGAGATTCTAGAGCATTTTTTAAGATTTTAGGAGGCTAAAGCACAAGCCTCAAGGAATATTTTGGGCAAAATGGGATTGAAGGCAATTAAAAAATATATTAAAAATCATGCCCGGTGCAAATATCGTAATGCACGTTCACCCAACTTCTTTAAAAATTATTTTGTGCATTTAATTTAGTTGGTAAAAGCACAATTATAAATATCATACACTTGCAAAGAGGAGGTAATTTTTTTTTACATATGTTTTCTAAAGTAATGTTGCATTGAAGTAAATTGAGTGCAAAAGTTACAAGGGTGTGAGCATTATCGAATATGGGTAAAAGAGTTGTATCAAAAAGCATTGAAGAACCAAAGAAGGTGAAGAAGACTGAAGGAAGAAAGAAATCCAAGAAAGTTAGGTGCCATTAAAATTTAGACTTATATTTGTATTCTGACACATTGGTCTAGGTGGGAGACTGCATTATTACAAATAAGAGCATTGAGAAATTATGCCAGGATGTAGACGTTGTAGTCCTACAAGGGTTAACATTGGAGAGTCCTCTCACTGTAGCATATCATGCCCATCTCTTCTGGTACTTGTGCACACCAGTTCACTATTACCCAGAATTGATGGAGGCTATTTTATAATTTTATAATTATAAAACCAAGGTAGTGGAGAATATGAAATGGGATGTGTTGTTCACCACCTCAGTTGAAGACATCTAGGAGGTGTTCGCTTGTGGAATTACATCACCTTCAAACTTTATTTTCAAGAAATTACATATTGGTGAATATGAAGAAAGATATCTGGGCTCCTACAAAAAATGTGCAGTTCATTGTTAAATCAGCTTACAAGCTTCTGCTTGATGACGTGGATTTTGTCCTCCAAAAGGACTTAGTTTGGATAAAAATTTAATTCCAAAAATTGCAGTCTTTTCATGGCTGGTTATCCAAGGAAGAATTCTAACCATTGATAATATGATGCGTAAAGGTATTTGTATTACTAATTATTGTTCTTTGTGCAAGGCTAATTGGGAGACCATTTATCACATTTTCCTTGAGTGCCCTTTTCCCTTGACTATCCTAAGTGGGATTTTTAAAGCCTTCAATATTTCATGGGTTAAACCAACCATCGTACTTGATTTGTTTGTCTAGTGGCCTTGCCCCTTTTCAAGCCAAAGACTTAGATACATGTGGAAAATTTGTCTCAATCACTATGTTTGGTAGGTGTGGTTAGAAAGGAACCATAGAGTCTTTAACGAGTCTATCCATGATCATCAAACTATCATTTCCAGGATCATATCCTTTGCCAATGAGAATGTGAACCTTATCCCTTTTGATATCTGTAAACCTCATCTGCAGGAGACCACGATTGCTAAATATTTAAGCTTAACCTTTTTAGATGAGTTTGTGCCTAGGGTAGTCAACTCCAGAGCCAATGTTAAGTGGTCTCCACCTCCTACGGGTTGGTTTAAGCTTAATTTTGATGGAGCATCTAAGGACAATCCTAGTAGAGTAGGCACTGGTGGCATTGTGCGAGATCATAATGGGAATATGATGCTTGTGTTTTTTGAATATTTGGGAACAAGGACGAACAACGAAGCTAAAGCTAGAGCTATGTGGAGAGGCCTTCAAATGACTCAAGAATTAGAAGGAAATTTGATCATAGAAGGAGACTCTATGCATGTTATAAATCTCCTCAATAATTGAAAAACACCTCCTTGGAGGATTAAAACAATTTTTGAAGAGACTAGGATCCTTTTCTAGGGAATACAGGACAGAAAAGCCCAACATGTCTTTCGAGAAGCTAACAAAATTACTGATAAGTTGGCCAATTTGGGTGTCGATGGTGACCAACTTTTCAAATGGTAACACAGTTTCCTGAGTGAAGTAGATGAGCTTATTCAACAAGAATGTTAAGAATGATAGTCGAATTTACCAACATGGAAGGCATTGTAAGTTCAAAGGCTAGGAGTATTCCTGTCTCTTTTTTGAATTGGAATCACAATAAAAATTATCTGAGTTGTCAGTATTCATTGATGTCACTTGGAAATACCACAAAGACTAATGGGGATAGTCACATTTCAGATAACATGGCTCCTAGTCATATTAGTAATTTGATGGTTGTTGATAATCACGGGGAAGGAAAGAAATGATAATATAAGACTTCGAACCAAATCCACGTGGACCACCATATAGCCACCGCCATAAATCTAGCCAATAGGTTCACTTCTCCAAGCCTGATTAGCCAAGATAGTATGTGGTACCAAAGCATGTCATATACGGAAGAAAGCAATTACCAAATAATTATTAAGAGTAACTATCAATACAAAGCTTGTGGGAGTTTTTCAGTACTCTGCTATGTGTGTCTGCAAATTTTTGTTTCTCCATTGTCTCAATGAAGAGATCTGTGTCTGTTTATTTTTTTTAATTATGATGCATGTGTGTTTTCTCGGGGTATACCCAAAATGTTGTATGGGAAGTTTCTTTTTGATAATAGGCTATGTGCCTTACCGGATGTAATGGCTTTGGTAGTATGTATATTTTACATATATAGGATCCTTAGTAAGGACATGTTCATCAACATCCTTGGGCTGATTTTTGTAAAAGGTTTTGGGTCAACCTATAAAACTCGGTATTAATGCTATAGTATCTTATCTACCAAAAAAAAATGAAGAAATATATCAGTCGATAGTGACACTGCATTGGTTCATGGAGACACAGTTGATTAAAACACCCCAGCATGGTGAACTACCAATGTTGCCAAAGTCATTGATAGATTTCAAGAGCCCATATTTGTTCTCTATGGTGGCTTGGATCATGGGTCTTTTGATGGATTTTATGGTGCACAAGTGGTAAGAAAAATTAGTGTAGTGTATCTCCTGGGTTGAATTTTATGCTTCCACTATGATGACTAGAAGGACAAATCCCATTTTATTTGACTAGACTGACCACATTGCCAAAATAATGCATTTCAAACTAAAAAATATACAAAATGAGGGTGCAAAGGTATTCAGGCACACATCATTTCTAATTTTATAATTCTTCTTTCACCTATATAAGATATTTTCTTTCATTGTAGTTAGGCAGGTTGATAAGGAGAATAGAAAATTGCTAGTATATTTGTGGACCTCTAGTTTGTCGAGGCAGGAGTCTTTTTATAACTTCAACCATATGTTTACGGGTCCTACCCTTGAGTTTATTTTTTATAGAAGTGAGAGGGTACCGAGGGTATTGAGAGAAGAAATCATCTCAAAGCAAAGAGGTGATATATTTTTATTTATATAGGGTGTTGTGCTACGCATTTTCGGCTATATCGGTAAGTCAGTTCAACTCCCATATTTTGCCATAGGGAACTTTTTTTCTTTGGAGTTTTTTCGGTAATATAGTTTTATCAATGATGTGTATGGGGAAAGCCATGAAAAGAAAAAACACATGCACTATGCCTTTTCAATTTTGAGGTATTAAAATGAGTTAGGTGGGCTAGAATCATTTAATAACTAAGACCTTTTATGATATCGAAATGGTGGAGTTGCCATAGCAATGGAAGTATGATTATTTGGGTCACTTTGCTAAAAAAATCAAGGTCAAAAGTTTTCATTGTTGTTTAAGACCCAATATTGAAAAGCATTGAAACAATCTAGAGGAGCATGACTTAGAGTGAAACGTGGAGAACATGATGTTGCTCCCACATTGGCATGATTTATATAAGATGGAGAATGAATAAAATCCTTCTATACATAAGAAGTAGATTCCTTCACTAAGGTTATTTAGTCAAATAAAAGAGCAGATTATGGATTGGTCAAAGGAAAAAATTACAAACTAGTCGATTATGAGAGCTCATCAAAGAAAAACTAGGTCACCATATGGCCTAATAATGGATGAAGCATTTTTGAACACTTATGATGACTTCTACACTAGTTATCAGTCAATCACTTTTGATGGTATTGTGCATAAAATTTTGCAAAAATATAGCAATGAGGAGAAAGTGGCCAAATAAGAGCACATCGTGACTCAGGAGGCACCACTTGTGCCTGAGGAATAAGGACAAGTTCTAGAGGAGCCATTATAGCATAAAGTGAAAAGCAAGTGGGAAAATTTTGCGATTATAACAATTTCAAAGAAAAGAACTAGGGTAGTTTCGTCAAACCCTCCTATGGTTTTAGCTGAATGGAAATATGTATTAGAAGCCATTCCTTTGGTTTAGATAGAGACATTGATCCTGGGTTTTGATTTTATCAATATTTAGGAGGACGTGCAGTAGAACCAAATTTCTAGGTGGAGAAATATCCGGTGTCACAACCACCTACATCCCCATTAGCTCAAAAGGTGCTAGAGCCCAAAGGTATGTTTTCCTCTCTTTCTCCTCTCCTCGAGTAGTTGGTGACTATTGTTTTTGTTCCTTTGGTTTCTCCTCCTATATAACCTTCATTTTGCATACCCTCCACTTCAGTTTTGCTTTCCATTTTCCAACTACCGATCACCAACACTCTTGCTTATTCTATCCCCACTTCTTCTACTTCCCTTTATTTCAATTTCTTTGCCTCCACTCCAAATCCATTTTCACTTCATGTATCTTCCATTCAGGTAATCTCTATTACCACTATAAGTACACAAGCTCCTCTCGAGTGAGTGTAACTATGGCCAAACCCCTTGCCCCTATTTTTGCCATCATTTCCATTCCTTCCATAATTTTTGCTATGTCAATTTCCACTTCCCTCAAGCTAAATCCACATCTAGATCATTTCCATTTTACCTCATTTGTAGAGTTATAGGTGATACTTGAGTCAAAGATAATTGTTGTACCAAAACAACCCATTGTATTAAATATCAACCAAGCTCATCTGGGTTCATCATAGTGGTTTAAGAGTTAAAAACAAAGAGAAGCTCTAGCATTAGTGAAGCCTTTGAAGAAGGTTTTCTTTGATACCAATGCCATGGAGGCCCATATGATGAAGATATTTCCCTAGGTCTAGAAGCCTCAAGGAGAGATGAATATGAATGATTATACTTATGTTATCATCACCAAAGATCTCACAAATCTCAACACCATAGAGATGGTGGAAAAAATTAAAGTAGAGATGAGCTCCTTGTTCCTACATGGTGAGCACTATAATAATAGCTTATTTTAGGCTGAGGCTAAGATCATCGACTTGGAGGAGTCTTTGGAAAAAAGTCAAGCACAGTTGCAATCTATATAGTTAAAGGTAACTCATTGGTAAAAAAATGTAGAGGAGTTGGAGAAGATGATTCAGAAGCACTAGGATGCCAAAGAGGGAGTAGAATAGTAGGTGGAGGCATTGAAGGGTAAAAATCAAAAGTTACAAGATCAGTTGGCAATGAAAGAAACATAGGCAATTGTTCTAACAAATTAAAAGGCAACATAGGTCCTCATGTACCTTCAAGAGATATAGATAGTTGTCTCATATGGTTGAAATATAGTGGAAATTCATGAAGACCACCTAGAGCCTCTCTTGGTAAATGCAACACAAATGCATATGCTAAGTAGAATAGGTCTTCGATTTTACCCCATGAGCGATATGACCCGTTCTTGGGAAAGTGCCAAGGTAATACTATGCCAATATTTTTCTAGGCTAGAGAAAGTTAGGGAGGCTCGCAAGCTACTGTATGTGTTCACTCAAGATAGAAGAGTTTTTGAACTCTACTTTAATGTTGTATCTAAAAATGGTTTCACCACCTTCACGAATGATTAGGGGAACATATTGTCAAAGGAGGACCTAGAAGCATTTTGGGCAATTTTTGTTGATGATGCCTTTGAAATTGATGAATAGGATGAGCCTCTCACTGAAGATAATGTGCTTCCCTTAATGAGAAAGCTAAAATGTATTGAATCTAGTTCAATGGAGATCATTCAACATGGAAATTACATATATATGGAATAAGTGGAGACTTTCAAGTATCTGGCAGATTCACTTAATGTCCTTGAAGTATTTAGTGAGCATGCTTGGTCCAAAGTTATTGCAGTGTACTAGGTTATAGTCATGCTTCTTTTTGAGGAGGATGCTATAGCGAAGGAGGCCAAGGAATAGAATGTTGGAGTAGGTAGAAATCATCCTAATGCACTTGGAGGAGCTAACTCTTAAGTCCAATGTATGAAGGACTGGAGTCGATTGCATCAATGCGAGCTGGATACCCCATAAGTTGCCAAGAATGTTGGCAGTTTTGTAACCTTGCTACATTGAAATTTTATTGAATGTTAATTGTAAAATTTTGATGAATTTACTAATGAAGGTGCTACACTTTTGATGTTTATTTAACTATATTTTTTCCTCTTTTTATAATATTGCATTACTATAAATAATATGGAAATCATGAATGCAATGAAGAATTTTTTTTTAAAACTTCTAAGTTAAAAAAATGCCAGCAAGAAATCAATTTTGAAGGGAGAAGCACCTCAGAAATAAGAAGTAATGAAGTTGGGCACTTTCTCCCTAGGCTACACTTGCAAAGGAAGTTTTACCCCAAAAAATATGAAAATCATGCTCTAATTCCAAAGCAAGTTGAAGGAAGGGATGGGAGTAGTTTTGCCCCAATAGAGTGGTGAAAATCACTTTCACCCCTCTTGGGGATGAAACATAATTAGAAATAGCAAAATTCACCCAATGTAGCAAAGAGGTAAAAGCCTCAAGTTTAAAATGGAGGAGTAAAATGCTTTCGTCCCAATTGAGGGGTGAAAACCCTTATCACCCTTCTTTGGGGCGAAAGTCATTTTAAAGCACTTGCTACATTAAAGTTAAAAATTGAAGATGCTTTCACCCCAACAGAGGGGTGAAACTTCCTAGTGCCCCTCTTTGGGGTAAAACCTAGAATAAAGGAAATTTTTAAAAGGTTCTTTGTGGGTCAGGCACCAATGTATGAACACGGATTATTAAAAGGCACTTTTGCCCCAGGTGGGGGCGAAACTCCTTTTCGTTTCTCCTTTTGGGTAAAACACGTCTTGAAGAAGGTTTTAAAAGAAAATATGGTGCAAGCATGATGTGAATGTGTTGTAGAAAATTTAGAAAGCGTTGTTGCCCCAAATGAGGGGTGAAACTCTTTATCACCCTTCTTTGGAGCAAAAGGGGATTTCAACTATTTTTTTAAAGGCAGAAGAAACAAATGATGATATGGGGCCCATTTCAAATGTATTGAAAAATTATATCCATGCCATGGGTAGAAATAAAAATAAAGTGATCAAAATAAAATCGAGGTGCAATCAAATTGAATTTGCCCTTGTTGAAGGGTGGCATGTGGTTTTGCCTCTCTAGGGGGTGAATGAGGTTTTTAAAACTTGATTTTGGATAGAAACGTTGTGCCATGCAATGCATTGAAAATGAAAAATAGTTAAGGATGATATCACCTCTCCAAGGGAAGAAAGTATCTTTGGCCATACTCTAAGGTGAAAGCGAAGGAAATAGCTAAATAAATAGTGATTAATGGGTGAAATTTCCAAAGATGTTGAACCAAGTTGCATTGTCACCTATTGCTGCTCTGAAAACACTATTTTGCCTTGCTCTTTGGTGAAACTAATTATTTTATATTAAATTCATAGAGATGCTTCCAAAGGCATAATTTTGTAGATTTTTTGGGAAAGAAGTGAAGAAAGATGGATCAATGCAGGCTACACTTCAAGAATTTCTGCTTCAACATTGCGATGTTAGAGACAATTCTTATTTATTTCCAATGCATGGGCTATCAACCTTTTTGATTTTCAAAGAAAATTTAATTATTAGTGGAATTTTTTGGTAAAAAGTGGATTTCCAAGGTGCAGAGACGAAGCAAATTCAATGACCAAATACTCAATTTTTAGATAATTTTACACCGTCTCAATGCACCAATGTCCAAGGTTCCTTCCTAGCATTTAATCATGCCAACTTCTCTGTGTGATTCTCCCACAAAATCTGGATCATGGTTTTCTTGCAAAATATCTTGACCAAAACATCATTGATGCTGAGCAGAATATTATTCTTGCTGGTTTTTGATCTACCAATATTTTTTTGGTAAGCACATTAAATGAAAGAGGTGCAACCCTCTATAAATACCAATCATTTTTAATTTTAATAAGAGGATGGACACTCTATAGAAAAACACTCTAATTTTTTTGCATCGATAGAAACGCTTCGAATTCTAGTTCTTTGAGTGGTTTTGCATTTGATAATTTTCTATGTGTAATTTTTGAAGGCTTTCATTTTCATTATTTGTTGTGAGTAAATTTTTCTTCTAAATTTAGTCTTTTCTAGTGAGGGAGTGAACACTAAAATGCACTTTTGAGTTATTTTCTTGCATAATTTTTAGAAATAGTTGTGCTTGTATTTTTGTTGCATGCTACTCATTTCTTGGTGAAAATTTAGTTGTTAGTCTATCCCCATACTGTATTGTTGGCTTATAGCTATATTTTCCTATTTCTTTCATGTTACCCTAAACTTTTAACAAAATGAGATTAGTAAGGGATCCAACCCTATCTAGATATTAGCTCAAAGGGCATTTATTTCCTTCGACCTTTCAATGTTGGTCGAGTCTAGGATGAACAAGGCATAGACTTTGTAACTAGGTAGATTCATGACCAAAAATATCCTAATTCCCTCCAACTAGCCATTGTCCCAAGGATCAAGCTTAGGAGATAATGGAGAACACTAATTTTAAAATAAACCAAATCACCTTCTACCTCCTCTTACATGACCCTAATATAATCCTATGTGAGGATGACATAGGCATTGCCCATGTGCAAGATTTTCCTCACTTTTATAGACTATTCTCAAGAATATTCCTTTTTTAAAATTCAAAATTTGGAGGGAAAAATAAGAAACATTAAAATGCAATTTGGAAGAACCTAGAGGCACAATAATGAAAAGTATTGAGTTATTACTCCCTTCAAATTTTGCAAAGAATCTAAAAATGGTGAAAGATTTTTTGTATCTATTATAGTTTTGTTAAATACAATAAATCATCCCTTCCTATCATGCCTATGTAGCAAAAAACATTGTTGGATCATTTTTATAACTTTGTTAATTATATTAGAGGTATTTTCTAAGCATAGAATCTTGTCCATGACTTCTCTAACACTAGGGGTCTATCTAAAAAATTTCAATATCTTCTTTTCTTCTTTTAGACATCCAAGCATTCTACCCTCTTAGGAGTGTTGCTATTGGACAATAAAAGTTGGAAGAGAAAATAAAATGGGTTTTTTTTTTAAATTCTATCAAAGATAAATAAGGTTTTCAAAAAACATAATATTGAAACTTGGGTATCCATCTGGTCAAAATTTTTGAAGACAAAAAAATAATAAGATTCAATGAGATAAAATATAAACATGTTGAATATTTCTCTTGGATTAGATCTACTAACTCCAATGAGATCCTTGCAATCAAAGTCCACCTAGGGTTTTTATTAGAAAGTCTTTTCCAAATTACATCAACCTTAAAAACCTTTATTGTTGGCTCCTACAAAATTATCCTTAAGAGAAGATTGAAAAATAAATTATTATTGAGATAAGTAATCAAATAATAAAGATTCACATCTACTCTAATACCATGTCACATTTCAAACTAGTTCTAGAAATGAATGGAATCAAACATTACACAATATTGCTTAGCAAAATAAATACATATTATAAAAAGAACATAGAATATAATAAGGAATTTATGGACACTAAATGATCTTCATTAAAAGAAACAAAATTACACTCTAATTGATATACCCAAGTACATAATGACTTTAGGTCAAATTTGTAAGATTGACCCTCAAGAATAAAATATTATAAGAAATTATAAAAATATATTTTACAAGGTTTACATAGTCTCAAAGGGAAAATATACAAGTACAAGTGCAAATAGTTGATCATGACCTCAATAGAAGCTTGGCCAATACATATTCCAACACATAGATCATCCAATCTCATTGTGTCCATTTTTTCTACTAGCTCAAAGGTGGATACAAAGTTATAATATTTTCCAGGTAGGTTGTCAATTAGAAAATCCATTATGTATTCATCTTTATATGTTACTTACATAGTGGAAATTTAATTTCTTATTTTTTTTAAATTTTATGATGTGGTCATTCATATTTTCTCCTTCTTCCAGCTTGAGACATGTCAATTGTCTGTTTGCATCTATTATTTTGAGTTTACTAGTCCTCTCATACATTGTACAAAGAGCATACCATACTTTTTTTTATGATTGAAGATATTGAACATGAAACAATATTAATAGATATATCTTCCATAAGATAAGTTATTGTGAATTCATATCCTTTGTATTCCATTTAATATCTTCATGTGGATGTATTTTCTTGTCTTGTGTTGTTAACCCCATAAATATTTTACTTATAATTTTAATGTCATTTCCAATTTTTGTATTTCATAATTTATCATTTAGTTTTTTTGATATCATATAGTTGTCATTTGAACCCATGATCAAAGAAGCAACATGAGAAAACCAAATAAATAAGACCATCAAAAACATAGAGAGGATTGAAAATAAGGCTCTCAAAGCACCACCACAAAAAAATAACATCATTATCGATTGCTTTAGAGTTGGAGTTATTATGTGTCAATCACACAAAGAATTAAAGTATTTAAGATACAACACATGATAAAATAATTACAATCTTCACAAATACCTCCTCAAAGCTATCATACACCCTAATTTTATAATATTCATGAAGATCTACATGTTGTTCTATAGATCTCCTATTAATACATTATCTTTTTAAACAATACAAAAACACACCCAACATTATTGTAAATTATTTTTGGTAAGGGATAAACATATTGAACCTTTTAGGCAATTTCAAATTTGGATGTGCCTCACCAATGGATTTTCCAAATACTTAAAATCTAGGACCATGTGATCATCTCTCATTTTATTCTTTAACAATTTGCTAAAAAATAAATTAAATAAACCTTTTGAATGTTTTAGTTTTATTGGGATTGAAATAATATGTTGAGGGCCCTACAACTCGTTTGAATGAATATTTTATCATAGAACCTACTTAGTAATATAATGTATCAATTAGTTGAACTATATTACCCAAAATACTTCAAGTGATGACAAAGAAGAATGGTAACACTCGTGCTTCTCTCTTACATGCCATATGTATGGTAGCTCTGTTACAATATTATGGTACCTAGTTATAGGAATATGAGAATATATTATTATATTGTAAATGGGTATTATGGATAGTTGGCATAGGCAACACATAATACAAGGCTGGTTATATTATAATATTATATTCTAATAATAATTGGAATAAGAGTTTAGAAGTTGACTTCCCAATCTAGCATTATAAAATACATATATTTATTGGAAATTTGAGCATGTTGTGTTGTCATTGATGTCAAAAGGTTTGATGTCCTAAGTTGATAGAAATATTTGTGAGAATATTCTTCAAAGGGTACATGAGGCATGAGGCAGCAAGAAGAAATAAAAGACTTCTCCATGATGGTATTGAAAAATAAAAGGGTCAAGTTGATTTATCATGCTAGTATTTGAAAAAGGAAAAATAAAAAGGTCTATTTTATTTACCTTGGTGTTAATTTTACAAAAGAAAAAGGTTAAATTGATTAACTATGGTGGCAAACATTTTAACCTAAGAAAATCCCCTAAGAGAAATTATAATATTTTAATTCCTTAGATTTAAATTATTATAATTAAAATATAATATTTTATTGGCACCAAAGGATTGCAAATTCGAGCACCAACATCAAAGGTAATACAAACCATTGCATATAAATATTACATGCTAAAATGGTTGATAAGGTGATTTGTGAGTTTAGAAATTTGTGCACCCATTCGATCATAATTCAATTCACGACAATGAGGAAGAAGACGTTAGTTTTTAGAAATTGAGGTAGAGGAAAGGACAAGGAGCAGGGGCTCTAAAATTATATTATGTCTAGGTAGGTAGCCTAGACAACAACATCCACAACACTAGTTCACAGTAGCAGATAGGTCCCGGGTTCGAGATGTGACAGAGGTAGGTGATAAAGTTTTTGGTTGATGTTTTTCATTTTGACCTGGTTGTAGAGGACAAGAAGGAGTGTGTGCTCCTTGGATTTGTATGGGAGGCTAGCCCACATGGTTTTTGCCCCTGTTCTAGGGTGTAGAGGCCATTTAGGTTGCATGTTTAAGCAGTGATGACAATGCTTGAGGGCAAATTAATTTTTGATAAAGGTATGCATGTTGTAATTGGTTAAGGAGTTATAAGGGTTAATAAATTTTATCATTGTGATATGATATGGTTAAGGAGTTATAAGGTTAGTAAATTAATTTGAATTTTTATTTTAGAAAGGGATGAAAAGTGAAATTTCAGATTACTAGTGCTTGGCTGATGCATGAGATGAAGTGATAATTTCTTTGGTCTTATTGAAATTTGAAGTGCATTATTTTTTTTATAATAAGAAGATATAAGGTGTCTATGTGAAATTCATTTGTGTAATTTTTTATTGTTTTGTTGGTCATTATTCTACATGAAATAATGGGATTAATAAGGTGTAAAAATGGTTTGATATTTTATTGTAATTTTTGTCTTGTGAAATATCTTTTGAGAAGAAAATTCATATGGATGCATTGAGATAGTATTTTGATATCTAACTCTTGAAGTGGCATAGAAAGATCAATTTTTTGTGAGACAAATTTTAAAGATATATCTCCACAAGATAAATTAAGAGGTATGGGTACATCATCCTTTGTTTAAAGTGTTTTTTGGAATGAATGTTTTGGAACATAATGTGGAGTGAAAATGATTGTTTGATAAGCATTATTGGAAATATTTGAGTGAGATTTTTGTGCTTCATTTTTGAATGTTTTGGAAACATTTGGGATAGAATTTGAGAACAATCTATGAAAGGGTTTGAGACATTTGAGGTAGTTATTATTAACTACTTGTGCTAGGGATGAAGACAAGTTAGTGCATCTTTGTGAAATATTTTAAATATTGATTTGAGAAATGTTGATAGCAATTGTGAGGGTGTTTGAAATCAATTTTATGAGGGAAATTATGCATTGGTGTGATTGATATTTGAGAGAAAATTTTTAAGAAGAATAAACCAATTTTTTTATGCATTGTGATGTTTTGATTTGAAAGGAATTTTGCAAGATATGGAGAGTGGTTAATTGAGTAAAATATTTGTGAGTGTGAAATATATTGCATTTTTGATAGAGAATATCATTCTCTAGATGTTCCAAAGGTTAAATGAATTCTGAGTAGAATATATATTTTTGAAGAAAGCTTTTCTAAAAAATATATAAGCTTGGTTTATTTGTAAAGTTTAAAAATATTTGAGAAGGTCAAGTGAGAAACATTAAGGAATATTTGAGCAAGTCTTTGAGAAGGCTTAGGCATATTTGGGCAAGTATTTAAGAATTTTTGAGGATATATTTGAGTAAGTCTTTGAGAAGGCTTGAGGGTATATTTGAGCAAGTCTTTAAGAAGGCTTGAGGGCAGATTTGAGTCTTTGAGAATATTGAGGATAGATTTGAGCAAGTATTTGAGAATTCTTGAAGGTATATTTGTTCAAGATTTGTGTTAAGGATTGGGATATATTTGAGATATATTTTGATGCAGATTTGTGAGTAGAGTTTGAGCAGATTTGTGCTAGAATTAAGATATAGTTTGGTGCATATTTGAGATAGAGTTAAGAGTAAAATTTGGAGGTGATAGAGCAAAGACAAAAATAGTCTCTAGTGGATAGAGATCCATCAACCAATACAGTGGGAACATAGGTCTTATTTGGAGAGATATCCACAAGCCACAGTAGTGGGGGCATAAGTCTTCTAGAAGATCACCAGCCAGAGCAAAGGGGATAGAGTTCTCCTATGGAGTGAGATCCATGAACTAGCTAGGAAGATAGAGTTCTTATATAGAGAGATATCCATGAACCATTTGAGGAGATAGAGTTCTCCTAGATCAAGTTCCATGAACCAGAGAAAGGGGATAGAGTTCTCCTATGGAGAGAGATCCATGAACTAGAGTAAGGGTAAATAGTTATCTTATGGAGAGATATCCATGAACTAGAGAAAAAGAGAAAGAGTTATCCTATGTAGAGAGATCCACAAATCAGAGCATAGGGGATTGGTGTCTCCTTTGGACAGAGGTCCATAAATATTGTAATAGAGAATTGATTCCCAAGATATTTGTTGAGAAAATTTAGTAGAAATAATTTCTTCGTGGAGTAGCCCACATTGGGTGAACCACATTAAATTAGTGTTTCTCTTATGTGTGATGATTTGTGCATTTATTTTATTACTGTAATTTATATTGCTATTAATAATATTGGATAATATTATTTAGGAAAGAAAAGTAAAAGTTGATCTTATACTATTCACCCCCATCTCAATATAATCTTGTGTTCTTCAATTGGTATCAGAGCGGGTTCCTTCGAAAGATTCTAACAGCTTGAAGGTAAATATTACAAGAACACATATGGCATCTAAGAATGGATCTTCATCAAATCGAGCACCATTTTTTGATGGGAAAAATTATACTTTTTGGAGCATAAGAATGAAAAATTATTTGATGGTACAAGGATATGAGACATCAAAATCAGTTGAGGATGAGTTCACACCTACAACTAATCCTACCACATATTAAGATGGTAATATATTACGTGTTAGTAATACCAAGGCTACGAATGGAATCTTGAGTGGATTATGTGAAGTAGAATTTATGAAAATTATGCATTGCAAATCAGAAAAAGAGATATGGGATAAACTGAACCAAACTTATGAAGGAAATAAAATGTCAAAATGGCAATGTTAGGAATGGAGAATATGAAATATATTGATATAGGAAAAAAGTACAATATATAGGCATAATCCTACATGAAAAAAATGATACTTGTTAAGGAACATGACAAGTGTCAAAGAAGGCATAGTGCACATTATAAAATTCTAATATTCATCCTTAATGTGTACTATCCTAACTATAGAAAAAAATAAGTCAAAATTAGATAACATTCCCCCTTAATGTTGACTTATCTAAAAGAACCCTATCATCCTCATTTATTACATGATTTGATCTAGGCTCGTGCTATTTGCACTTGGCTCTCCAACTATGAACAATGCTATATCAATAATGTATACATCTCGGTTCATTTCCATAGGGTCAGCCACTTCCTTGGATATGCTACCTCTAGGTCAGTCATCTAAGTTCCTTAGGGTCATCCTAGGTGCCTCAGGGTTATCCAATTCCATGTATCTATTGCCTCTATAGGTCATCCTCTAGGTATGTTGCCTCTCATAGGTCATTGACTAGATTCACCATGAATATCATCCTCCTCATGGTGAACTCAATCTAGAAGGTGTCGGTATCTACCAAAAATACACCTTAATACAAAAGAAATATGAGCCATGAAATACAGTAATATATGAGCCATAGAATCCAAATGTGGAGGAGAAGAAGAAAGAAGAATAGAAGAGAATACTTTGAAGTGTTTTCGTTTGCAATATTTAGAAGTTGATCTAAAAAAGTCCTTGAATAAAGTCTAGGGTATCTATATCTATAGTTCCTAGAGTAGGTATCCTTATTGTGACCATCTCATCCCACTAAAATGCATGGGTAACCAATCACTGCATCCGCTAGGTGCTATAGAGAAGGTGACTAGGTACAAGGATCACATACATAGAGTGTCGGGTTCAATAAAAAATGCACTCTAGAATACAACAATATTTGAGGCTAAAAATAACAAATGAAACAACCTCAAAATTACAATTTGAAACCTCCAATGTGTCTATTTTAGAAAAACATTTTCGATGACTATACATACCCCTATGTTTCAATCTCAATGGGGTTTTCATCTTGTGAAAAAAAATAACCTTAGGAATCTAAAATATTCCTAGCATTAGAGAATATTCCCCTAGAATATTCTTGGCGTCACTCATAGCAAAAAAATATATATACTTCAATATTCTCTCATAGGGAAAACTACATAGGACCATGTGGGTAAACAATATGGCATGTTAAAATTTTTGGTTGGCGGTGTTAAGAATTTGCTTTATATAGCCATCATGTGAGCATTGGACCACACATCAAATCACACCAAGGTTCTATAATATTTATTCCAAGTATTTATGCAGCTACTTCAGAGCCTTTCATGGTAGAATGTGAGAAACAATTGGCTTTTTAACATTCTCACTGTATTTCCATCATATTCACCTTCGGACATAGCTCTTCGCATAGAAAATTTTGATTTCATGAACTTCACAATGGGTCTCAGTCAATAGTATGCAACACCCACATCAATGCTAGTAAAATGTATTTCTAATTCACAATATCATCTCCATCGATTCGATGTTGATAACCGTGTATCTTTGACCTAATGAGGCACTCTGTGGAGCCCACTCATGTGCTACAACTTGTACTCAGAGGACCCACACTAGAGTTGCCATGATCACCTCGATACCACCAAAGTACACGACTTTTCCTTTTCTTTCTCGACCTCCACTACCTAGGTGCTAGTACATTATTGGGTAGATCTATTAATGGGCTCTAAAGCACATCAATCAATGGATATCATGGATCCTAAAAGGATGGGTTCACATTAATCAAATTTAGTACCTGAATGTTGTCAAATTACACATGCAATCCATCAAAAAATGGTATGCTCTCTCCTATAATTGAATCCATATCCATAATACTCATATCCACACTTGCTAACTTCAAAAAAATATGCCTTCACAAATCTGCACTGCAATCGATTGAACACATTCAACGCTCACTTTGGCATGGAAGTCATCGAAATTGATGGCACCCATAGAAACACACACAAATTTTTTGTCATCACAAATCTTGGATGACTGCTCTAGCGCCATTACAAGAGACTACTCATGCCTAGAAACTACACAAGCATAGTGTTTTCAATTGCATAAAAAAAAATTAATAGCAGTATCATTGGCTGCAATCACATTCAAAAAAAAAAATTTCCATGTCAGGATGTAATATCAATTCGGTTGATTGAAATGGTATTTTATTGTAAAAATTATCTTGTGTTTGCTTTGGTGTGTGAGCGGATTCTCATCCCGGATTGAGAAATTATGCATGTGCATTGGATCTTGAAATAATTAAGCTCCTCTTTAGTTTTTGAATCTCATTTCTTCTCATGAATGCATCGAAATCCATGATTTATCTTCTACAAAATCACAAAAATCTCCATTACATCGTGAACTAAAAATGCACCACACTGCATATGCCTTGTTGAACAGGGATGCTCAACTACATTTTGTTAATGGATACTCATCATTGAATTAGAATAAGCAACTCGTCGAAACAACACGTCTATCTACACTATGAATATAAATTTGAATAATTCACGTCCGAGCATGAAGTACACAATAGTGGTATGCTCTCAGCATAAATTTCATGGTGTCCACCAAATCCATATTCTAGGCATGGTAGGTGACATATTGTCAAAGAAAAAAATGGTGATGCATAAAAAATAAAACCAACATTGCTACCATTACAGGTTTGAGTGTATCCAGATATTATGCGACCAATGTGTATCCTATAGAAACAAATGGTAATGCAGCAAAAAAATAAAACCAATACTATCATATTAAATTTTTACTGTTAATTTTACCACTAAGGTACTAGGAGGTGAAGCTAGATCTGAGAAATGCAATGGGGATGAGTATTTAAAAAAAAACACCCTTAATAACCACTAGATTATGTTCACTCGATCGAGTAATTTTAGTAACACAGTTAAAAAAAATACAACACACAACCAGATCACATTTAATGTGTAGGCAACAGTACCACTAAAGCATATATCGTAGATGAATCCATCACATGATCTGCAATATGATGATCTATTGGAAGGTTGAACATCTAGTGGTAATGTAATCACTGATGCATAATACTGTGTTGTATGGAATTTCAACTATATGGATGAACAAAATAATGTGCGTAGGCTAGAGGAGAGCTATGCAAAAAATAATAGTCAATAGAAATATCATGCCAATCTTCACGCTCTAGATTTGGATCCAATAGACTACTAAAAGGACCTAAAAATATATGTATTAAACCATCATATCCCAATATCACTTACAGGAATATTTTTCTTTTCCCATTTGAACCAAAATGGCCTAGGGAAAGAGGATAATATATTCCAGCTAAAATGAAGAAATGATATCACTACAAGAATGGGGAGGAGAGATTTCCATGAGGGAAACCCCCCCTCAAATGTTGACATAGGGTAGGAGAGCACCTGAGCTCTGATACCAAATGTTAGAAATGGAGAATATGATATATATTGATACAAAAAAAGAGTACAATATATAGGCATAAGCCTATATGAAAAACATGACACTTGTCAAGGAACATGACAAGTGTCAAATAAGGCATAGTGCACATTATAAAATTCTAACAGGAAAAACTACAAAAACATAAGAAACGATTTGAATATTTAAATATGGAATATGAGGAAGATATTGCTACATGCATACTTCATGTGTATGAAATTTTTAATACCATGTGTGGAATTGGATTTGAAATAGAAGAATCTAATGTTGCTTAGAAATTTTTAAGGTCACTCCCTACAAGGTATAATGGAAAAGTTTCAGCTATAGAAGAGAGAAAAGATATTGATTAGTTGACTATGGATGAGTTACATGGAATTCTCACAGCTTATGATATGATAATAGTAAAGGATCCTAACTCCAAGAAAGAGGTATCTTTCAAAGCATCAAATAAGACACAGGATAGAAACCAAAATCAAGTGGTGAGTCAAGCAGTGATGAATAAGCTAACTATGGTAGAAGAAACAAGAAGCACAAAGGTATGAAAATAATGAAATGGTTTAATTATGGAAATTTTGGTCACTATGCATCTAATTTTTTATAAGATAGAAGTATTAGTAGTGAAGAGAAATAGGATCATAAGAAAAAGGAAGGAGAAAAATCCAGGTATGAAAAGAAAAATAGGTATGGTCAAAAAAAGCATGAAAATAAGTTCTTTCAAAGGCACAAGAAGCATTTCTATGTTGATAAGGGAAGCAAGGCTTCAAGTGACTATGATGAAATACCATCGGATAATTAAGAGCAATAAATTCTATTTTTGGTATTAGAAGAGGAAGAAAATTCTCTTGTTGAAGATAAAGTTGAAAAGTGTGAAGATGCTCTTGAAGACCAAGAAGTAGAACAAGATTCAAAAAATGAAGAGGAAGGTACAATGGATCTAGAAGAAAAACTTATTATTAATCTCAGAGAATTGAAAAAGGTTAGAAAGTAGAATTCAAGACTAACAGCTCAAGTTCAAGAATGTGAGGAAGAAAAAGGAAAGCTTATACAAGACCTAACAAACTCAATAGCTAAGGCAATGAGACTTAAAGAGGTCATGAGTAAAAATCTAGAATCAAAAGAGTTAGAATGTGAAATATTAGAACATAAGGTAGTTTCACTAAGGATGGAAGTGAAAGACTCTAAGAAAAAGATACATAGGTTTAGGAAAAGTTTAAAAACCTTGGATAATATTATCAATGCACAAATATCTTCATCTATAAAAATAGGACTTGGTTTTGAATAAGTACAAGGGAAACAATAAGAATGATCAAACTTAATCTCAAAAGAAGAGGAAGTTTCAAAGGAAGAGAGTGAAGGAGAAATTGAGACTTATGAGGCTAATTGAAGAATAGAATATTCACTAAGAAATAAAATAATTCAC
The DNA here is from genome assembly GCA_028583015.1 of Wollemia nobilis. NCBI lineage: Eukaryota > Viridiplantae > Streptophyta > Pinopsida > Araucariales > Araucariaceae > Wollemia > Wollemia nobilis. The sequence goes on along the minus strand of JAQPPZ010003305.1, from coordinate 5,896,363 downwards.
AAGCAAGGAATAGGAATCATCACAAAGAAGAAAGGAATAAGATACTAGTGGGTTCAAGATAATATTTCTTCAAAGGACATTGTTTTTCATGTAATTAGTTTTTTCATAAGGCTAGGCACTGCAAGGTTCATGAAAATAAGGAGTATGGTTTTACTAATAGAAACTTCAAAAATGGGAATTTATTTCAAGGGTATTTCTACTCTTGTAATTTATTTGGTCATAAAGCAATCCAATGCAGGGTTCATAATAGAAATGAGTATGGCTTCACCAGAAGGAACTTCAAGATATTTGCACCTTCTAAGAACTACAATATTAAGTACTACAAGTGAAATAATTTAGGTCATAAGACCAAGTGGTGTAGAAAAAAGTTTCCAGAGCTTCTAGAAATAAGCAAGAACAAGGATACTCAAAAGGATCAAAAGGGTATGTTGATAAATAAGGTTGACAAAGAAAAAGACCATTGCATGCTGGGAGTAGTTTTACTCCCACCCCAAAATTAATCACCTCAAGGAGAGTAGGTGGGGAGGGGGTTGTGCTAAGAGTCTTATCTTTAGCTCCAAATAAGTCCCTTTTCCATTGATGATAAATGGGGAGAGATTTGATTAAGGGGGAGATAATTGAGTCAGGGGGAGCAATTTCTTAGGGAGAGCAAATTTAGAATCAAATGGTTTGGAAAAAGAAATTTTAGAAAAGATTGCCATAAATGACAAAGGGAGATATTGTTGGAAATTTGAGCATGTTGTATTTTCATTTATGTTAAAAGGTTTGATGTCCTAAGTTTATGGAAATATTTGTGAGAATATTCTTCAAAGGGCACATGAGACACGAGGTAGCAAGAATAAATAAAAGCCTTCTCCATGATGGTATTGAAATATAAAAGGGTCAAGTTGATTTACCATGGTGGTATTTGAAAAATTAAATAAAAGGGTCAAGTTGATTTAACATGGCGGTATTTGAAAAAGGAAAAAATAAAAGGTCTATTTGATTTACCTTGGTGGTAAGTTTGAAAAATAAAAATGTTAAATTGGTTAACTATGGTGGCAAAAGTTTTAACCTAAGAAAATACCCTAAGATAAATTATAATATTTAAATACCTTGGATTTAAATTATTAAAATTAAAATATGGTAACAACTTGTTAACATATGTGTGGCATGATAGTGATTATGAACAACTTCCTTCGGATGCATTATTGAGAAGGGATGTTTTTCTCAGGACTGCCCAAACTATAAAATTTGTTTTGTTCATATTTCACTCATTCAAACTCAGATTGATATGAAATGTTGAGGGTAGATGCTTAAAAAACCCTAGAACCTCTCCAAAATTTTTTAGATAATTTGGATATATAAATATCCTATAGTATCCCTATATGTGAACAAGATTTTTGGCCAACGACTAGGCAAGGGTTTCATCTGGGTTGAGTGCAAGCAGCTCTAGAGGTTGGTTTTCGGGGCCTTTGAGCTCTGGAGGCCAAAATTTTTGTGGTTTCTACTCAATGTTTTAGTAGTATATGTTGCAATGGATCCAATATGGGCTAGAAATATATATTGCAATAGATCATATTATGAACTTGAGTGACAATGAATTCCAATTTGTTGTACAAAATAAAAGTGAAAACCATACCTTTTCCACGACATCTAGGGCAAGGATTAAAGAAATCACAAAATAAGTTTCAAGTATCTAATAAAAAAATGGCTCAAATATCAAGTCTAGTTCTAAGGTGTGCCTACAAAATAAATCTACAATGGAAACCCCTGTCAAGGGTAAGAATTTCGAAGACTCAGCCCCAAAAATAAATTTTAGGGATGCCCTTTATGGTGGACAGCCTCAGCCCAATGCTAATATTAATATTAGGGATTATGATAAACCTTAAAGAATGCCTAAAATTGATCCTAGGAAAAAAAAATTAGGATATCTTAAAGCATCTGATGGAACTCCTATTCTTAAGATTTATATGGGTAACATTTAGACTAGTATTGAATATTTGGAAAAAAGAGGACTAACCTGTCAGTTTGTGGGTTTTTGTTCGAGCCTATCTGCTTTCAAATTTTGGGCTACAAAAATCTAGAAAAGTAAAGGTGAGTTACACATATCTATTTATCCAAATGGTTATTTTCTTGTTTTACTTGCTAATAATAAATATAGAGAGAAAACTTTTCAAGGGGGTCCCTGGTTCTTTGGAAGGGCATGGTTTTTCATGAAGCCCTGGCATACTAAATTTGAAGTCGAAGAAGAGACGCCTTCTACAACTCCTGTTTGGGTTAGACTCTTTGGAATCCCTATTGAATTTTAGAATCCTACTATTTTTTCTTTAATTGGAAACTCTTTAGGAACTTTATGATGACTATTTATTGTACTCAAAATTTTGAACATATTATTTATGCTCATATTTGTGTTTTAATGAATTTTGACAAACCCTTACCTAAAAATATCACATTACAATTTGGGGAATACACTTGGGATCAAGTAGTGGACTATAAGAAAATTCCTTTCCATTGTAGAATTTGCCATAAATATGGTCATTTGGCTAGTGCTTGCCCAAATAAAATTCCTGATCAAAAGAAAGAAGATATAAACTCAATAGGTTTCCAAATGCCTAAGAAGAAGAACACTAAAAAAAAATAAGTTATGAAGGATAAATCAAAGTCATTTGCTAATATGTTTGAAATCCTTTCCATGAATTATATCCCAAGTAAGGAAGAGAAAATAATGGAAACAAAAATCTTAGAAACACAATTTAAAGATGAAGGGAAAAACTTAGAGAAAAACCAACAAATAAAAGGTTTTCAATTGAAAAAAAAGGAGAAAATTTACACAAAAAAAACAATATTTTAAATGTCAAAACTTCAAATAATGCAAGTCCCAATATAGAATTTTTTGAACCCTATAGTAACACTTTGGTTGTGTACGAGCATTCTTCAATATTAGAAGCCATCTCAAATTCAATTGGAGTAAGTCAAGAAATAGGGGAAAAAAAATGAAGATGGATTCTAATCAAAAGGTAGGTCATAAGACCAAACAATATCATATGATAAAAGAAGGTGAAAATTTTGTAGAGGAAGGTAAGCTTAATGCCCTTCCCAAATTTTTTAGCCCTTGTATTAATGAAGATCATCACTTGGAATATTAGAGGACTCAAAGTCAGTCTTTCAAAACAAAATGAAATTAGAATAATGATTCAAATAAATCATCCACATCTTGTTTTCCTTCAAGAAACAAAGATTTCAATAGAGGATATGAACTCTATTGCTAGTAAAATTTGGCTTGTTGGAAAAGTGGTTTCCCTCAATTTTGAGGGGACTTCTAGTGGCATTGCTTGTCTTTGGGACCCAAAAGAGGTAGTTATTCACCATATGGTTGGTAGTTGGGATATTTTGGCTATAGCTATTCAAAGTAGACATTCCAACCAAATTATGCTCTACATTACTATTTATGCTCCGATTTCTTTGGAGGAAAAAAGAAGACAGTGGAAGGATATAACTTATATTATCTCTCATTTTCTTGAAGCTTGGATCTTGATTGGAGGAGATTTCAATACCATCCTCTCTATGGATGAGAAAATTGGGGGAAATAGAAATTTGGATAGAAGAACTGACCTCATGAGCGAATATATTGTAAACCTCTATCTTGTGGACATCCAACTAGATAATGTACTTATGATTTGGTCTAATAGAAGGTAAGGTTTAGCTTGTATAATGGAGATATTTGATAGGTTTTTTCTTTCTAAACAATTTCTTAATCCATGGTCACATTCCTAAAGTGAAGACACTTAACAATGTTGGTTTAGATCACTGGCCAGTCATGGTGGAAATGTAGAAAACCAATGTGAGTTTCTATCCTTTTTATTTTTAATTAATGTGGCTCAGAGATAGTTCCTTTAGACCTCATGTGCAACAATGGTGGAAGGAAGGTAAGCCTAAGTATGGGACTAAGATGTTTTGTTTTGCCAAAATATTGGAATACATTAAATCCAAAATCAAGACTTGGAATTGGAAGAAGTTTGGGGATGTTCATAAAAAAATATGAAGTTATTTCTCAACTTGAAAATTTAGATGACCTCATAGAGACTAGAAGTGCAAATGAAATTAAACTCACAACTTAGTTAGAGGAATGGGAAAAAAGAGAACTCTTATGGAAGCAAAAATATAGAATTCAATGGCTCAAAGAAGGAGATCGAAAAACAAATTTATTCCACAAATCTCTTCTAGATCAAATATCTCACAACTTTATTTCTTCCCTAAAATTATATTCTAGATATGTTGTCTACACTTGGGATGGAATGAACTATATTATTGTCGATTACTTTTCCAATATTTTTACTGCTACTCCTCTTGACTTAGCTTCTCAATAAAATTTTCTTGAAGAAATGCCTTCTCTTATCATTTTTGAGGAGAAATCTATTTTGACTGCTCCTATTACTATCAATGAGATTCAACATGTAGTTTTTAAAATGCAAAAAGGGAAAACCCCAAGTCCTGATGGTTTTCCCATTGCGTTTTACCAAGAGTTTTGGGATATACTTCATGTTGATTTATTAGAGGTGGTGGAAGAAGCCATGAAAGCCAAAGAATTTTTGAAGGTTATCAATAAATCTTATATTAATCTTGTTCCAAAATCTCAAGAGGTTGATCATATCTCAACTTTTAGACCTATTGCTTAATGTAATGTTCTTCTCAAAATCATTACTAAGATCATGGTAGAAAGGTTGAAGTCTCTTTTACATGAGATTATTTCCCATGAACAAGGGGGTTATGTGGAAGGGCATCAAATAGTAGAAGAGATAGTCCTTACTCAGAAATCCATCCTTTCCATGGATATACAAAAATCTCCTTCCATGTTCATTCGGTTAGACTTATCCAAATCTTATGACAGAGTGGATTGACACTTCCTTAAAAAATTTTTGAGGCAATTTGGTTTCTCTCAGGATTGGATGGATTGTATTATGGGATGTATCTCTTTAGTTTCCTACTTATTTCTTATCAATGGAAGGCCTTCTCAGTCATTCCCAGCTTACAAAGGTATTAGGCAAGGTGACCCGTTATCCCCTTATTTATTCATCATTATTTCTGAATGCTTGGGTAGGACTATAACCAAAAATAGAGAAAAAAAAAACCCTTGAGGGAGTTACCATTGCTCATGGAGCTAGACCTATCTCTCATATTCAATTTTTAGATGACTCTACTCTTTTAGGTAAAGCTACAGTTAAGGAAGCTTCTAATATTAAGAAAATCATTAGCTATTTTTCTAAGGCTACTAGGCAATTGATCAATGAAGAAAAATCTAAAGTTATTTTCTTTCATTGCTCTACCATATAGGAATCCATGGTCTTGGATAAATTAAGATATAATAAGACCTCCCTTCCAATAACTTATTTAGGTATTCCCATCAATATTCAAAGGCAGAAAGAAATATTGGAATTGGTTGTTGGAAAAAGTCAAGAAGAAAATTGGAAAGTGGACCAATAGGTGGCTTTCTTATGGTGGTAGAATCAACTTGGCAAAATTAGTCCTTCAAGCTATTCTTATTTATGTTTCTTCCATGTTGAATATCCCAAAGGTTGTTCTTCAAGAACTGGATCAAATCAGTCATTGGTTCCTTTGGAGTGGTACTCAGAAAAAATAAAATGGGCCTTGGTGAAAAGGTAAACTTTATGTCTTCCTAAGAATGAAGGGGGGTTGGGATTCTAATATTCTATTAATAACAATAAAGCTTTAGCTGCTAAATTATATTGGAGGATGTTGCATAATACCAATGGTCTTTGGGCCAATAATCTTCGTGCTAAATATACTAAGAAAAAAAATTCTAAATACCTTATTCACTACCAATTGCCTACCAAAGGTTCTCCTAATTTTGCAGTTCTTAAGACTAGTGAGGATTTGATAAAGAAAATTTTATTTTGGATCATTCATAATGGTCAACAGGAAAAATTTTGGATAAATTTTTGGGATGGTCACAAGCCTTTGATAACTTAGTTTTCTGATTGGAGACCTTGGATGGAGGATCTTGACCAAGCTAATTGGATAAAGGTGGATAATTACTATTGGTACCATACTGGTAATTCAAATGTTGTTAGATATTGGATCCCTATTAAATATTGGCCTATTCAAATACCAAAAAGGTAAAGAAAAGATATCCAAGACATCCTTCATATGAGATCTCTCTCTTGGTCCCATGAAAAATATTATTTTGGATGGAACAACACTACTAAGGGTGAGTATTCAGTTGCTCAAGGTTATTTGACCTTATGCCATAATAATCCCAACCAATAATCTGACATATTTTCTTAGTTGTAGGCTCAAAATATTTGTCCTAAGATGAGATTATTTACTTGGATTTTATTGCATCGTAGGGTTCTTAATGGTGTGCATATTATGAAGCATGGTTTTTATGGCCCTTTTAGATGTGAAATGTGTGGAAATAATGTAGAAACTATCAACCATATATTTATTGAGTGTACTTTAGCTTCTGAGTTATAGAGGAGAATGGTCACTTTACTTGGTTTACAGTGGTCAAAATTTTTTACTTTTGAACATATTTAGAGGGATTGGCCTAAACAAGAGGATGTTAATCATTTTAGTAGGCAGTTAGTTTGGATGGGTTCTACCATTATTCTTTGGAATATTTGGAATGAAACGAACAGTTGAATTTTTAATCAATATAGGAAGGATATTCACTATATTTGGTAAAATACCATTTTCAACTTAGTTGAATAAGTTCAACAACTCCTTAATCACTCCCAAAACTCCCACCAAATATGGGATCAAGTGATGCAAATATTGAAGATTAACTCCTATAAGGAAAACCATCTTAAAGGGAATGTGAGCAATTGCAAATGGATAGAACAAGGAATTGGCAACCTCCTCCTAAGGATTTTGGAAAATTCAATACTGATGGAGCCTCTAGAGGGAACCCTGGAAAAGCTAGTGCAGGAGGAATTGGTAGACTTTCAGATGGCTCCTTGGTTTTTAATTTTGCTAAGAATTTGGGTATTCTTTCTAATAAACTTGTTGAGGGTTATGGTATCCTTAGAGACCTTCAAGAGGCTACTAAGTTTGGATGGGAAAAGGTGCTAGTTGATTTTGAATCTTAACTCATGATTAATCTTTTGAAAACTCCTAATAATCATAAGTTTGATTGGAGATTAAAAAAAATTATTGAGAAGATTCAGTTAATCAAGATGGGATTTTTGAAAGTTGAATACAATCATGTGGTCAGATATCAGAACAAGAGTGTTGATGCTTTAGCTAATTGGACTTTGGACAAAGGTGATCTTACTTGCTATGGTCATCCTCCTAGATGGTGGGCTTCAAAAACAAGGGAAGCTCTTTTGTCAATCATTTTTTTGGATGTCTCTAGTTCTGAAGGTACCTAGTTTCTTCTTGCTTTATTTTTGCTTCTCTTTGGTTTGGTCAAGGTAGTTTAGTTTTTTGAGGTGTGTGTGTATTTTTTGTTTTGTTTTGTTTTTTTTTCTTTTGTTATTGTGTTTTTATTGTTTTGTGTTTTTTTTATCTTTTTTTTTGTTATTGTTCTTGTTTCTTTTTTTTTTTGTCTTGTTTTTCTATATGTTTGTGTTAATTGGTGTTTTTTTTTGGGGTGTGTGAGTGTTTTCTATATTTTTTTTATTGTCTATTGTTGGTGGTTTATTATTATTATTATTATTTTAAGGTTTTGGTTTTTTTTTTTCATGTTTTTGTTGGTTGTCTTTGTATATTTCTATTTTTTTTGTCATCTTTATTTTTTTATGTTGTTCTTGTGTCTTTTTTATGTGGTTCATATTGTATTTTTTTTATCTTATTGTGTGCGTGTTTGGTTGTGCTTTACCTTTTCAACAAAATCAAGGAGCAATTTTTTTTTTTAATATTCTTGTGTTTTTGTGTTCTTATTTTTCATTGTTTCAGATTTTTCCCTTGAGTATGTCAAAGGTGGTAGGCCAGGTGCGAGCCCTGTGTGATTTTGGTGGAAGAGATACCCCTACCTCATTGGGTCTTACCCAAAAATGGCATCCCTTCTGGATGTTTTCTACAAAAAAAATAATTAAAATATAATATTTTATTCGTACCAAAGGGTTGCAAATTTGAGTGTCGATGTAAAAGGTAATACAAACTATTTAATATAAATATTTTATGCTAAATTGATTGATAAGGTGGTTCATGATTTGAGAAATTTGTGCACCCATTCGACCGTCGTTCGATTCACGGTGGAGAGGAATAAGACGTCAATTTTTGAAAATTGAGGCAGAGGAAATGACAAGGAGAAGGGGCTCTAAACTTCTATTCCATCTAGGTAGGTAGCTAAGACGGTAGTGTCCTCAGTGCTAGGTCATGAAAGCATATAGGTGCTAGGTTTGAGATGCGTTAGAGGTAGGTGATCAAGTTCTTAGTTGATGTTTTATGTTTTGCATTGGTGGTAGAGGACAAGAAGGAGCATGTGCACCTTGGGTTTGTGTGGGCAGCTAGCCCATGTGGTGTTTCCCCTTGTGCTAGGACACAAAGGCCAACAAGGTCATAGGTTTGATCAGCAATGGTAGCACTTGAGTGAAGAATAAATTTTTGATAAAGGTATGCATGTTGTTCTTGGTTAAGGAGTTATAAGGGTTAATAAATTTTATCATTGTGATATGATATGGTTAGGGATTTATAAGCTTAGTAAAGTAATTTTATTTTTTATTTTAGAAAGGGATGAAAGATTAAATTTTAGATTACTAGTGTTTGGCTAATGAATGAGATGAAGTGATAATTTATTTGGTCTTATTGAAATTTGAAGTGCATTATTTTGTTTTCATAAGGAGGTATAAGGTATATATATAAAATTCATGTGTGTAATTTCTGGTTGTTTTTCTTAGCATTATTCTACATGAAATAATATGAGTAATAATGTGTAAAAGTGGTTTAATATTTTATTGTAATTTTTATGTGGTGAAATATCTTTTGAGAAGAAAATTTATATGGATGTATTGAGAGAGTATTTTGATTTCTAACTCTTGAAGTGGCACTAGAAAGATCAATTGTTTGTGAGACATATTTTGAAGACATATCTCCACAAGAGCAATTAAGAGGTATGGGCACATTATCCTTTGTTTAAAGTGTTTATTGGAATGAATGTTTTGGAACATAAGGTGGAGTTAAAAGGATTGTTTGATAAGCATTATTAGAAATATTTAAGTGAGGTTTTTGTGTTTCATTGTTGAATGTTTTAGAAACATTTGGTATAGAATTTGAGAACAATCTGTGAAAGGGTTTGAGATATTTGAGCTAGTGGTTGTGAACTACTTTTTCTAGGGTTGAAGACAAGTTAGCGCATCTTTGTGAAATCTTTTAAACATTGATTTGAGAAATATTGATAGAAATTGTGAAGGTGTTTGAGATCAATTTTATGACGGAAATTGTGCATTGGTATGATTGATCTTTGAGAGAAATTTTACAAGAAGAATAAACTAGTTTTGTTATGCATTGTGTTGTTTTGATTTGAAAGGAATTTTACAAGAGATAGAGAGTGTTTAATTGATTAAAATATCTGTGAGTGTGAAACATATTAATTTTTTAATAGAGCATATCATTCTCTATATGTTCCAGAGGTTAAAAAAATTCTAAGTAGAATATATATGTTTGAAGAAAGTTTTTTTGAAAAATATATAAGTTTGATTTGTGTGCAAAGTTTACAAATATTTGAGCAAGTTAAGTGAGAAACATTAAGGTAGATTTGAGCAAGTATTTGAGAAGGATTGAGGGCAGATTTGAGAAAGTATTTGATAAGGCTTGAGGACATATTTGAGCAAGTCTTTGAGAAGGCTTGAGGGTAGATTTGAACAAGTTTTTAAGAAGGCTTGAGGGCATATTTGAGCATGTATTTGAGAAGGATGAGGATATATTTGAGAAATTCTTTGAGAAGGCTTGAAGGTATATTTTTCAAACTTTATGTTAAGTCTTGGGACATATTTGAGATAGATTTTGGTGTAGATTTGTGAGCAGAGTTTGAGCATATTTATGCTAGACTTGGGATAGATTTTGGTGCATATTTGAGATAGAGTTAAGATTAGACTTTGAAGATGACAAATAAAAGAGGACAACAATCTCTAGTGGATAGATATCCATCAGCTAGTGTAGTAGGGACAGAGGTCTCCTGTGGAGAGATATCCATAAGCCAAAGTAGTGAGGGTGGATAGAGTTCTCCTATGGAGTGTGATCCGTGAACCAATTGGGAATATAGAGTTCTTCTATGGAGAGAGATCCACAAACAAGTTGAGGAGATAGAGTTCTCCTAGATCAAGTTCCACAAACTAGAGTAAGGAGATAGAGTTCTCCTAGATCAAGTTCCACAAACTAAAGCAAGGAGATAGATTTCTACTGTGGAGAGAGATCCACAAAATAAAGCAAGAGTAAAGAGTTCTCCTATGGAGAGAGATCCACAAACCAAAAAAAATGGGAAAGAGCTCTCCTGTAGAGAGAGATACACAAATAAAATCATAGGGGATTGGTGTCTTCTTTGGACAGAGGTTCATAAACATTGTAATAGGGAATTGATTCCCAAGAGATTTGTTGAGAAAATTTAGTAAAAAATATTTTCTCCATGGAGTAGCCCACATTGGGTGAACCACGTTAAATTTATGTCTCTATTATGTGATGATTTACGCATTGATTTGATTATTGTCATTGATATTGCCATTAATAATCTTGGATAATATTGTTTGGGAAGGAAAACTAAAAGTTGATGTTATACTGTTTAGCCCCCCTCTCAGTATAAGCATGTGTTCTTCAATATTAAGAAGGATATTGTTATTGTAATCAATAAATTAGATCAAGTATTCTCTTGTTGTTGGAAATATGAGCAAGGTTTGTTTTCATTGATGTCAAGAGTCGGTTTCAATGAGCAATACAAAAGGAAGGATGTCAAGAGTCAGTTTCAGTAAGTAGTGCAAGAGAAATATTGCTTCTAGGCCTAAGGGAAATAATATTATAATATCTATTATTATAATATTCAAGGTGGTCAGATAAGGTTTAAAGGAGCAATAGGAAGGCCCAAAAAATTAATATTTTATTATAATATTAAAGGTCTTAAATTAATTATAAATTAATTTATAATTTAATTTAATTAACCTTAAAGTTATTAAATTAATTATAATAATTTAATTATTAATTAATTTATATAGTAATTTAATTAACCCTAAGGTTAGTGTTATAAGGGCAAATTTGTTTTATTAAGCGCCGACATCATACGAAGTTTACCTCTTCACAGAAATCTAAAGGGAGATGGCATAATGGTATAAATACCATGTGCCTTTAGTTGCAAAAGAAGTACTTTCGTTCGAATCACATTAGAGAGCTTGCAATTTTTGTGATTTGTGTGTAAGGAAGAATTATTTTTTTGTTTTATTTGGAAACAATGAAGGGATAAAGGAAGCGAGGCACAAAGTCTCATAATCAACCATGTGGTTAGGCTAGTGGTAAGCGACTATGTATTGAGAGGTTGCAGGGCGGGAGGTCCCGCGATCGAACCTCGATGGTAGTTTTTGCATGGTCATTTTTTGTTTAGGCATCCAACACTCAATACAAAGTGCACAAGGTGCTTTTGTATTCCAAGGTGAGCACCTAGATCACACGATAGTTGAGCCACGACTAGGATGCTGGTGGCAACGCAGCGAGGGATTGAATACCGCCAAGGGAAAAAGAGGTATTTAATTTTTAACTTAAATTTTATTGTAATGTTTTAATGTTGCATGAGGTTTTTGTGAGGGAAATATAAGGTTTATAAAAATTAAATTTTATATTATTATTTTAATGATTAAATTTATAAGGATTAACAAGATGAATAAAGAAAATGAATTGCTGAAGTGAGTTGTTTAATTTTTGCTAATCATTTTTAAGAGTGGATATTATAAGGTGTAATTGAGACTTAATATTTTGTATAGTGAAATATTTTGAGGGAATATTTGAATGAAATTTTTATAAGGTTTTTTTTACCTAACCTTTGAGATTGTCAAAGAGGGTGATTGTGATTCAGATACATTTTGAGGTCAATTATTCATCAAACAAAAGGTATGGACACATCTTCCTTATGAGTGAAATATTATTTGGTTGAATGTTGTGAATGCTAAGTTGGAGTGAAAAGAATTATTTGATAAGCATTGTTGTAAATATTGAGTGAGCCTTCATGTGCATGATTAAGGTTTGTGAAATATCATGAGTATCATTGTTATGTGAAGTTGAGAACTATATTGAACTAGGGTTTGTGAAATATCATGAGTATCATTGTTATGTGAGATTTTTTGATAAGCATTGTTGGAAATATTTGAGTAAACTTTCATATGCTTGATTAGGGTTTGTGAAAAGACCATGAGTATCATTGTTATTTGAATTTAGAATCATCTTGAGTCAAGGTTGAGTTACATAGTGTGAGTTGTTGAAAGCATTATGAAACACTTTTTTAGGGTTTGTATGCAAGTTGTGTTTTATTGAGTGATTGGTTGAGTGAAGTTGATTGAGCATAGTTGATTGAAAGTGTTGGAATGATAGTTCAAATTATTTGAAAAAAATGTTCTTTACTAATTTGAGAAAGATACTAAAAGTGATTGAGTGTGAAACATATTGAGTCTCTTACCATTGTCTATATGTTTATGTGGTTAAAATAAATTCTAAGTGAAATTTATTTGTGAAATTGAAGAGGTTTTCTGGAAGAGATCAAGTTGAGTTTTGTGAGTGTGAAACATATTGAGTATCTAACAATTCTCTGTATGTTTCTAAAGTCAAACAAGAAATTTTGTGGGAAACTTATTTGTGTGATTGAAGAGGTTTTTTGTAATAGATTGATTTGAGTTGAGTAAGAATTTTTTGGAAGCTTATAATGTAAATTTGAGACAAGTCTTGGTAAAAATTTGTTGAGAAGATTGGACAAGGTCTAGTGAGGGCTTGTTGAGCAGATTCAAGACAAGTCTTGGTGAAGACTTGTTGAGCAGATTTGAGGTAAGTCTTGGTGAAGACTTGTGAACATATTAGTGTGAGCTTTTGTGGAAGCTTACAATACATATTTGAGGTAAGTCTTGGTGAAGACTTGAGAGTAGTTTTAGCAAGTTCTAGAGAGGACTTGTGGACATATTTGAGGCAATTCTTTGAGAAGACTTGTGAAAATAGTTTATTGATTGATTTGTTCAATCCTTGAGTTAAGGTTTGGGGAAGATATAACAGTGTTGAGTTGTGATTGGATCAAGCTTTGTATTAAGTCTTGAGGATAAATTTGAGGATACAGTTGGTGTATATTTAAGGATATATTTATGCCATAATAGAGACAGAGATTGTGTAGATTTATGCAAGACTGAAGGACTATATTTAGTATAGATTTGAGATTGAGATTGAGAAAATTTGTGCTAGAATGAAAGGCTATGTTTAGTACAGATTTGAGATAGAGATTGAGAATATTTGTGCTAGACCGAAGGACTATGTTTAGTACATATTTGAGATAAATCTTTGAAGTTGAGAGAGTAGAGGATAGTAGTCTCTAGTGGATAGAGATCCATTAGCCATGGTGGATAGGATATAGGACTTTACTGGAGAGAGATCCACAAGCTAGAGCAGTGGAGGCAGTAGTATTCTAGAGGATCACTAGCCAGACTAGAGGAGAAGGAGCTAGTTCATGGATCAAGATCCATGAACTAGCAGAGGGGATTGGGGTCTCCTATGGTTTGGTGCCTACAAACCAGATTAGGGGATTGGTGTCTCCTTTGGACAAAGGTCCATAAACATTGTAATAGGGAAAGGATTCCCAAGATATTTGTTGAGAAAATTTTAGTGAAATATTTTCTTTGTTGAGTATCCCACATTAGGTGAACCACGCTAAATTAATGTCTTTATTGTGTATGGTGATTTATGCATTGCTTTGATTACTACTATTGACATTGCATTAATATACTAGATAATATTATTTGAGTAAATAAAAGTAAAAAGTGGTCTTATACTGTTCACACCCCCTCGGTCTAAGCTTGTGTTCTTCAATTGATATTAGAGTGGGTTCCTTCAGAAGAGTTTAATAACTTAAAGGAAAATCTCATAAGAACATAGATGGATTCTCACAATGGATATTTAGTAAATTTAGAACCATTGTTTGATGGAAATAATTATGCCCTTTGGAGTATGAGAATGAAGTTTCACCTAATAGAAATTGGAAATAAAATATGGGAAACAATTGAGAATGGATACATACCACCCAAAAATCCACCTATTTATAAATATGGTAAGCTCCAAAAACTGAGTAATTCAAAGGCAACGAATGGAATTTTAAGGGGCTTGCATGAAATAGAGTTTATAAATATTATGCATTGCACATCAGCAAAGGAAATTTGGGATAAGTTGAAAGGCATATATGAGGGAGAAAAAAATGTCAAAAGGGTAAAGTTGCAAAATTTCAAGAGAATATTTGAAAACCTAAAGATGAAGGAGAGGAAAACATTGTTGCATATCTACTTCATGTGGATTTTTAGGGTAAAATAGGTAGTATATTGTATTATACTACATAGATTATTACATTCACTTTGTACTATTACCATATAGATATTTACTATTTCAAATATCTAATGGTAATTAGGTTAAATCCTAAATATCCTAGGTAGTCAATCCTAAACCTAAATCTATACCTGACCAAACACATTTGTTAGCGTGGTTAAGGGAGAATTAGTTGGCATTGCTATTTTATGTATTATATAACATTAGTCCTAATACTAATGTTAGTAATAAATAATTGTGATTAATATCAATATTGTTTCACCTAATTTGTTACATTGGCATCAGAGCGAACTTTTTTGGCTTGCTCGAAGGACGAGCTGGTTATATTTGGATGCCACCAAATCCACCTCAATAGGTGAGCTCGATGGCAGAGCATCAACTCGACCTTCTAGGGCCTAGGAAACCTTGGGGTCAATTGACAATGACCTAAGACAAGGAGCGTATCGAGAGTGGCAATCGACCGCCCTCACTGAGCTAGCAAATCGATAGCATTTTGCTATCGACCAGGCTCAACGATCAATCGACCACCTCAAAACCTGTGGAGAGTAGGAGCCCTACCTCGACTCTCACTCATAGGGCCCAAGCCCCCATAGAGCCATTAGTGGGAATGCATCGATGGTAGGAGCGCCCTTATGCTCCCACATGGACTCCATAGACTAGGAGAGCCGAGAGGACATGAGTACCCTCCACTCCCAACTAGATTCACACCAAGCGCCACCTAGGAAGCCCTTTAATACTCAATATAAAACCCCACAATAAACATCTAAGAGGGCAGGAGGCCCTATGATCATCGACAACCTCAAGATCCATGAGGGCAGGAGGCCCTCCGATCCCATCGAACTTGGACTGCTAACTTGGTGAGATGACTAGGATACATGTGGCACACTGTCCACACACAACCTATATGCTAATTGGATAGATGACCTGACTCAGACTTGACACATGGTAGATAGCCACAAGATGACTCAGACTCGACGGATAACCCTTTGGTGCCATGTATAGGCATCCAAAGGGGTGGGGGACTAACTCAGATTGCTCATAGGAAATCACTCCATAGGGGAGTGTTGAGATTTTTCAAACCTCTTGCATCCCCTTGTGGGATGCATGTGGGAGAAATCCCATATATCCCTCGAATAATCCCGTCAAATTCTTCAATACCAAGCATCGGGGCTTCAGTTCCAAGCCAACCGACATGTTGGTTGGCCAAGGCGGATGCCTTGGGCCAAGCAAGTCGGGTGTTTGAGCCTGCACACCACCATTTTGTAAGGTTTTTACCATAATTTTGTTTTTTTTAATTAAATTTTTAATTTTTCTATAGTTTCTAAAGTTTTTAAATATTTTTTTTGATATTTTTTTATAATATAGTATAAATTGGTCAAAAATGTCAATTTTAAGCCTTTATAATTGATTTTTTTCCCAATTTTGCTTAATTATAAAGAATTTTAGTCTTTAAAAGTATTTTATTAGTTTTTTTTTAACTTAGAGATATTTTAAATTAAACCAAATTATTTTTAAAAAACAAAGGATTTCTTCAACATTTTTTGCAATAAATCCTCAAAATTCTATAGTTTTCTTCACACATTTTTGGAGATAAAAAGACATAGCAACTCAAACTTCTATTGCAAAATAAAGAGATTTAAAACATTGAGGAAGAACATAGGTCATTTTCTTTGCAACAAAATCAAAAATTTGCTTTTGTTTTCTCCTTCACAAAGGAGATATAAGACATAAAATTGTACTTTTTTGTTGTAAACTTGAGAAATATTTTGCACCTATTTTTTGATCCTCATGCTTGAGTGTTGAAGACAAAAACCAAAGTCGTGTGTTGAATGGTCTGGAAGCCTTTCAAATGTGGGTCGTGTGTGTAGCAGTGTGAACACATAGTACATTAAGTGGTTATTTTTAGTGGTCGACTAGTTTAGTTAGTTGTCGGCAAATTCTTAATGTCGGCATGATTTTTTTTTTAAGTTAATATCTCTTCTTCCCCTTATCCCTCCATTCCCTCCTATATTCCCTCTTCTAACTTATCACTCCACCTTCCTTCCCTCTTCTCCTCCAACCTCCCTTCTTTTTCTCTCCGTCGACTTCCTCCCTTCCCTCTTTATATATATATTAATGGTTATATCCTATGTTTAATTAATGGTTGTATTTGCTCTGCATAATAATAATAAAGCATTATTATTTTCAACTTACCATATTGCCTCCTGATCCGAATATTATATTTGGTATCAGAGCTTGGTCGGGCGAGCGTGTTGGGCATGAATCTCGAGGTCGCACGGTGATCTAGCTGGCAAGCATGTTGGGCATGTATCCCGAGGGTGCATCATGATCAAGGAGGTGGTAGAGCATAGAGCTAGGCATGGATTTTGAGGTGATTGACTATATAATTTTTGAGGTGACACATGGCAAAGCAGTCGCTGATGTGGCACAACGATGACATGGTGATCTGAGGTGGATGCTGACGTGGCAAGCTGATGTGGCGCATCGGGTGTGTGGTGACATGGCAAAATTTTGGTTTGTCCACGTGGTGGAAGCAGTTTTGTTACAGTACACACACATGGCGGAAGTAGAGCAAGCATAGAGTTGAGGAGTGATTGCTCGAAGGCAATCAATGTTACATGCACTCATGCGCATATTTGAAGGCTATGTTGCATTCTTCCCACTGAATGTGGGATAAATCTTCACATATTTAAAAAAAAAAAACTTTGCCCATAGTCAGTATAAGGAACAGGCGGTTCCTTCCTCCTCCAGCCGAAGCAGGTAGCGCAGGTGGTTTAGTTGTTTGGTTGCGGCATAGAGGGTCCCGGGGTCGAATCCCGTCGGGGTTAAAAACAATACAATTTTTTTTTTTTGGTTTATGCCGCCGATCAAGGATTTATTAATCCTTTTTGCCCTTGTTCTTCCACTGAAGTTGCATGGTGTAGTAGCTAGAGCTTTCGAATTGGAAGCAAAGGTCCTTAGATCGAATCCCGTCGGGGATTTCGCAAAACAAAAGTTTTCTTTTTATTTAATTTTTATTATTTAGTTTTAATTAAGGTTTTAAAAAATATTTAATAATTTTTATTTATATATTTTTTATTATGTTTTTTTTTTAAATAAAATTTTATTTAGAAAAAAGGAATAATTTAAAATATATATATAGAAAATTGTTAAAAATAAAATTTCTAAGGGCTTTATTAAAACAAATTTTGGAGGTAGGAGTTTTTTGGCATCATAATTGTAACCCAGTTCATGCGGTGTAATTCTGGGTAGATGATTCAGTGATCTGGATGCTATAATGCATTGCTCTCTCTATTGAGAAGAGAGATTCCTGATTCCTTTGACAAGAAAATCCAGCAGTGTGGACTTCATACAATGTTTTGCCAATTAGAAAACCACGTGATTGAACATCAGAGAAAACCAGACTTTGGATACAAGGTAGATTCTAAAGATAATATCTTCGGGTGAAGAGTACTTGAATTCAAGATAGTTGAAATAGTACCTGAAGGAAAATCAAGTGACAGTTATACTCCTGCAGTGCCTAAATTTGAAACGAATGAGAGCTATACACCTCGCTCTCCTGATTCAGAACCAAAAGAAGTAGAAGCAGAAGTAGAGGAAAAAGAACCAGTGGAGGTGAAACCTGCAATTGAAGAATGATTTTTTCTCAAAAGGCGTCTTGAGCCAGCAGTAGCAGCAAAAGAAGTCATTATAATCAGTGACGACGAAGCAGAAAATTTCACCTTTCCAGTTTTGGGAAATCCTTAAGAAGAAGAACACCAAATTAGTGAGCATTTTAAGAAAGCTAGATTTGATTTAAATCAGTGATCTATTTTGTACTTCTTTGTACAGCTTGTTTGAAGTTGAAATAAAGTTTGCTTTCTAAAATGGCTTCCAATACTAGTTTACCAATCCCTGAGTTCAATGGTGGTGATTATGAGTATTGGTCAATTAAAATGAAAACTCTTTTGATAGGCAAAGGTATTTGGGATGTGATTGAAGAGGGATATACTGAACCTACTGCTACTGAATGGGCCGCTATGAGTGTTGCTAATAAAAGGGCTAGAAAGGAAGCACAGAAGAATAATTCTTTTGCCCTTTATCATATCCAAGCTACCTTTTATAGAAGTATTTTCCCTAGAATAGCTTCTTTTATAACTGTTGAATCTGCTTGGAATGCTTTAAAAGAAAGTTATAGGGGTAGTGACCAAGTCAAACAAGTTAAACTACAAACCTTGAAATGAGAGTTTGAGACTCTTAAAATGCAAGAGAGTGAAAAGGTTGGTGATTACTGCGTGCATGTGAAAGCCATAGTAGATAAGATGGTCACTTTAGGAGATGATGTAAAGCCTGAAGTTATAGTGAAGAAAGTGTTGAGGACACTTCTTCCTAAGTGGAATTTAGTTGCAATAATTATAGAGGAATCTAAAGATCTAACTTCTCTGTCTTTTGAAACCCTCATTGGCTCACTTCTCTCACATGAGGAGAGATTACAGCCAACTCCTTCCACAAGTTATGGAGGAGATGATAAAGCCTTTGCTTCTCAAGAAGGCAGAGGTAGAGGTCATGGCAGAGGAAAGTATAGAGGAAGAGGTAGAAATAATCAGAGAGGTGGAACTCCTAACAAAGGAGGAAATCATAATAGAGGAGGATTCTCAAACAATAGTGAAAAACAATAGAATAGAGGAGGACAACAAAATAGAGGGAAACAATCAGGCAGAGGTAAAGGAGGAGATAATTCAAAACAATCTTGCGACAATTATGGCAAACTTGGCCATTATGCTTGTGACTATTGGGTAAGGACTTCACAAGGAGCTTGTAGCAGCCAGAGCAGTCAGTTTGGAAACTTTGGAGAAGAGGAAGAGGCCACAAATCTCTTTCTCTCATATGGTCAGGGAGATCAGAACATGAATGATACATGGATCTTGGACACTGGGTGTTCAAACCATATGAGTGGCAAAGAAGAGCTCTTTGCTACTCTAAACTCCTACAAATCTAGCATCAAATTGGGAGATGATAAATCATTGGTAGTTGAAGGCATTGGAGCTATGGTAGTTCCAACTAAAGGAGTCAAACAAGTAAGTGATATCTATTATACACCCCATCTCCAACATAATCTTTTAAGTGTTGGTAAAATGTTAGAAAAGAACTACAAGTTATTTTTTGATGAGGGTAAATGCACTATTTTTTATAAAAATAACAATAATAGAATTATTACTCAAGTGCCAATGACAAAGAATAGATTGTTTCCTTTAAATTTTGGCTAGCTAGGGGGAGAGAAGTTAGCAAGTGTTGCTATTTCCAATCCAAGTGTTCTATGGCACTTGAGATATGGCCATTTGAATTTCGCTAGTTTGAAAATGCTAACTTCCCAAGCCATGGTCACTGGACTTCCTAAAGTTTAGGATAGTAAAGAATTCTATGAAGGGTGTGCTCTTGGGAAGCATGCCTGATCAAATTTTCCTCATGGACAAGCATGGTGGGCTAGCTATCCACTCTAGCTAGTGCATACTAACATCTGTGGTCCGATGCAGACATAGAGTCTGGGTAACAACTCTTACTTTCTACTCTTTATTGATGATTATACTAGAATGTGTTGGATATATTTTTTGAAACATAAGGATGAAGCATATGAATGCTTTATCGATTTCAAAACAAGAGTTGAAAGTGAGAGTAGATATTTTGTAAAATGTCTTCGATCAGATAGGGGAGGATAATACTCCTCTAATGAGTTTGTAAATTTTTGTAAGCAACATGGCATTAAGAGGCAGTTCACTACTGCCTACACTCCACAGTAGAATGGTGTCACAGAGAGGAAGAATCACACCATTGTGGAGATGGCAAGGTCTATGCTTCAAAAGAAGCATTTGACTAATTCATATTGGGCAGATGCAGCCAGGACCAATGTATATATCTTGAACAAAAGTTCTACTTCAAATTTGGAAGGGCAGACACCTTACCAAGCTTGGTATGGTAAAAATCCAAATGTTAAGCATTTCAGAGTGTTTGGCTCACTGGCCTATTCTCACATTCCTAATGAGATTAGGAAGAATCTTGATCCAAAGAGTCAGGCATGTATCTTTGTAGGATACTGTGAGAATACAAAAGCTTATAAACTCTATAATCTTTGGACTACAAAGTTTGTGATTTCTAGGGATGTGATTTTTGATGAAGGAGGAGAATGGGGTAAGCCCCAAATATTCAGTGATGTTGAATCCACTGATGTAGTTTCTAAGCAGGTGCAACAATAGACACCACAAAAAGGAAAGCAGTCTCCTCCTGATTCAAGTTCATCTTCTGATTCCACTTCTTCACCAAGTCCTCCATAGCGATCCGTAAGTTCCTCACCAATGGACATTGATTCTCCATCTAGAGGTAAGATAAATCTATAGTATCATCCATCATATCAGATGTTGGATAAAAAAATTTCAAGAAGATACACTAGGAGTCAAGCTAGTGAAATGGATTCTATTTTACACAGATTAGAAAGTATGCACCTGTATGGTGATGATGTCTCCCAGCAGGAACCTAGGGGAGATCAAGTTAACTATGCTTTGTTAACTAGTGCACAGCTTGAACTTTCTAGTTATGAGAAGGCATGTACTCAAAAATTTTTGCAAGATGCCATGAAAGAGGAGATAACCTCTATAAAAAACAATGACACTTGGGAGCTGGTAAAGCTTCCTAAAGGCAATAAATGTGTTGGATGTAAGTGGGTCTACAAGACCAAGTTTAATGTTGATGGTAGCATTGAAAGGCACAAGGCGAGACTAGTTGCAAAGGGATTCACTTAGAAATATGGAGTTGATTATGAAGAGACTTTTGCTCCTATAGCCAGACAGGAGACTATTAGAACAGTTCTTGCCTTAGTTGCACATAAGGGATGGAAAGTCCAACACATGGATGTGAAAAGTGTATTTCTAAATGGTTACTTGACAGAAGAAGTGTATGTTGAGAAACCACAAGGATTTGAAGAGAAAGACAAGGAACATCTTGTTTACAAACTGAAGAAGGCACTTTATGGCCTCAAGCAGGCACCATGAGCTTGGTACTCACGCATTGATGGGTACTTCAAAGAATTTGGGTTCACAAGAAGTAGAAATGAACCCACCCTTTACTACCTACGACAAGGAAATGACATCCTCATAGTTTGCTTGTATGTGGATGATCTCATATTCATGGGTAGTAATGAAAAAATGAATATGGAGTTCAAACACTCCATGATGAAGTAGTTTGAGATGAAGGATCTTGGCTTAATGCACTACTTCCTTGGAATGGAGGTTCATCAGTCAGATACAAGGATCTTCATCTGTCAACATAAGTATGCTCGGGACATGCTTAAGAAGTTTGCTATGGAGCATTGCAAACCAGTTGCAACTCCAGTTGGACATGGGATCCAATTAAGCAAAGATGATGGAGCATCAAAAGTTGACGTGACAACTTTCAGAAGCATGGTTGGGAGTTGGATGTTTCTCGTCAACACCAGACCTGATATTCAATATGTTGTTTCTCTTTTCTCTCGATTTATGTCTAACCCTTCTGAGTTGCATTTGCAGGCAGCTAAGATAATTCTCAGATATGTAAAGGGTACATGGGATTTTGGAATCCATTACCATAAATGTAACACTATCAAGCTTGTAGGCTTCAGTGATAGTGATTGGGGTAGCAACATTGATGATAGAAAATCAACCTCAAGGAACTATTTTAGTCTGGGATCGGGACTTATAACTTGGAGTTCTAAGAAGCAGATAGTAGTAGCACTATCTTCAATAGAAGCTGAGTATATTGTGATAAATCATGCTATTACTCAAGCTCTATGTCTATGAAAGGTATTAGAATAAATTGGAGAGCAGCAAAGTGGTCCAACAAGGATATTCTGTGATAACATTAGTGCCATTCAGTTGGCATACAATCCTATCCACCATAGTAGATCAAAGCATTTTGATATGAAGTACCACTTCATCAGAGATATGGTGGAAACTGAAACTGTTGAGCTTCACTATTGCCACACTTTGGAGAATGTTGCGGACATCTTCACCAAGGCACTGGCTAAAGCTCAATTTGTAAAGCTAAGAGACTGTCTTGTCAGTCCTCTCACCTTTAAGGGGGAGAATGTAGCAGTGTGAACACATAGTACATTAAGTGGTTATTTTTAGTGGTCGGCTAGTTTAGTTAGTTGTCGGCAAATTCTTAATGTTGGCATGATTTTTTTTTTTTTAAGTTAATATCTCTTCTTCCTCTTATCCCTCCATTCCCTCCTATATTCCCTCTTCTACCTTATCACTCCACCTTCCTTCCCTCTTCTCCTCCAATCTCCCTTCTTTTTCTCTCCGCCAACTTCCTCCCTTCCCTATTTATATATATTAGTGGTTATATCCTATGTTTAATTAATGGTTGTATTTGCTCTGCATAATAATAATAAAGCATTATTATTTTCAACTTACCATATCACCTCCTGATCCGAATATTATAGTGTGTCGACTTGTCTTGAAATGAGTGCTTGAATTTTTCAAAATTTTGTACAAATTAAGGGGGGATAGAAGTCATATTTGGTGATTCTATTTGTTTTGCAAAATTGTAAATAGAAATAAGGGATATTTCAAAGTAAAAAAGGTGCATTCTCGATTGTACTCGACACATTTTCTTAAAAATTGACTATTCTAGGTGCATTATTGGTTGCATCCAAAACCTATAGTGATAATAATTTGGGTTTCTCTCTTGTTTTGATTATTGCACTAAAAATCATGTTTTTTGTGTGCAATTAAACAATCATAAAGAACACTGAAGAACATTTCATAAACCAAAACTTCACTAAAATCATGCTACACCTTGCACAAGTTAAACAAGTCAATTTTTACATCCCATCAAAAGGTCAAAATCCAAACACCTTGATTCACTCTCTTTGTTTGGCTTAATTTCCTCAAAGTTTCCATCCTTCTTAAAGGGTGTTAAGGCATGTGCCATTAAATATCCTAGAGAGAAAAATCATAAGTCTTTCAAAACTGACCCCTTTAATTTGCTCTATTTTTTTAGCTTAAATTTCTCAAAAAATTTATCCCTTGTTAAGGGTGTTAAGGCATGTGTCATTAAATATCTTAAAGAGAAAATTAAAATATTCCATATACTCTTTTGAGGGTATAATGCAAGATAAATTCATCTTAGCCATATCAAATTTGAAACCTTAACCATGGACATGATAAACAAGTATCTCACTAAGAGCCAACTGCTCAAAGGTTCAAATTATTCTACTTGGAAAACTAAGATGAAAGCCATTTTAACTATAGAGGATATGTGGGAAATAGTGGCTGGCAATGAGACTAGACCCACATCACCTAGAGCAGATCAAATAGCCTATGATAAAAGGATAAAATAATTTATTTATTGATCTTTCTAGCTATTACTGATGATATCCAACCACATATTAGTGAAGCTAAAAATGGTAAGGAGGCATGGGATGCCTTAGCTACCATATTTGAGGGAAAGAACCAATCAATGATTCTTAACCTTAAAACTTAGCTTCATACTCTTCATATGAAATCTGGAGAAATAATAGAGCTATTCCTTTATAGAGTGGCAAAATTGAAAACAAAATTGTAATCTTTAGGAGAAAAATTAGAAGACCAAGTCCTGACCTCTATCATTTTGAGGGCTATTCTTGACTCTTATAGAATTTTGATCACTTCACTACAAGTCTCTATAAGGACAATGACTTTTGTAGAGTTGGTAAATATGCTTCAACTGAGGAATCTAATCAAATCCAAAGATATGAGGAATCCAACAATGCCATTTTCTCAAACAGACAAGGTGGAAAGAAAAGGTGGAATCAACAGAATGGATCTTCTTCTAATAAAGACAAGGGTAAAGGCAAAGATATTAAGAAGAAAAAGAAGTATTATAAAATTTGTGATAAAGACACTCATGAAACCAAAATATGTTGGTTTAAGAACAAACTACCTAATGAAAAAATACAAAAGAAGGGCAAAGGCAAACCCAAGAACAAGAACAAACAACAACAAGGACATGTTGTTGTCATTGAAGATTCTTGTTCAGAATCTGAACGAGCACACAAAGTGCTCATGACACATATAGACTCTCCTCACAAGGATACTATTTGGTACATAGATTCAGATGCTAGTAAACATATGAATGGTGATAAGTCCTG
The DNA here is from genome assembly GCA_028583015.1 of Wollemia nobilis. NCBI lineage: Eukaryota > Viridiplantae > Streptophyta > Pinopsida > Araucariales > Araucariaceae > Wollemia > Wollemia nobilis. The sequence continues at coordinate 5,871,735 of JAQPPZ010003305.1, read as the reverse complement.
GTTTGAGACATTTGAGGCTCGATAAGGTAGATCGGTAACCATTGCTGATGATCAGACCTATTGAGTACAGGGAGAAGGAAGTATTTTTGTCTCCTTTCTAGATAGATAATGTAAGATTCAAAAAGTTATTTATGTACCAGGATTGAAAAATAATCTCTTGTCAGTTCCACAAATCCTAGACAATAACATGAATGCTGATTTCAAAGTGGACAAAGAAAAGAAACATTACTTTATCACTCAAAAAAGAAAACAGATAGCAACAGGTTCATACAAACATGGTTTTTTCACCTTAGATGTAATTACCTCACCACATACTACAATGGAAGTAACCACAAAATAGGCCACTTCTCTATGGCATAATATATTTAGGCATCTAAGCTCAGGGTATTTACTTGAACTCAATAAGTATAAAATGGTGAAATGACTACCTACTCTTTCATCTACTTTTCTAGTGTTCTTAGATTTCTTTTTAGAAAAGCAACATAGAGTACCTTTTGAACCTAGATCTTTTAGAGCTAAAGAACCTTTGGAGTTAGTTCACACATATTTGTATGGTCCTATGTCTACTATTTGTGGAAGAAAAAGATATTTTCAATTGTTTGTAGGTGATCACTCACAAAAAATGTGGGTCTTCTTATTACAGTTGAAGTCTGAAGCATTTAACTATTTTTAGCAGTTCAAGAAGCTAGTTGAGAAAGAATTAGGATGTTTCATAAAGACCCTCCATTCATATCGAGGGGGGAATACACATAAAAATAATTTTCCTCATTTTTATAGAAACATGGGATAAAAAGACAGTTGATAATAGTATATTCTCCTCAGTCAAATGGAGTTTTTGAGAGAAGAAATTGTTCCATTATGGAAATGGTTCGATGTATGCTTAAGAGAGCTAATCTTGAGCACAGTTACTGGGATGAAGCTGTAAAAACTGCATACTTCTAAATAGAGCACCCACATGGGCTCTTGAAGGTATAAATCCTTAGGAAGCATGGAGTGGAAGGAAACCCTCCATATCTCATCTACGAGTATTTGGGTGTAAGGCTTTTATACATATACCTAAGGAGAAAAGAAAGAAGTTAGATGAGAAGACTCTATAGTGTGTTTTTCTTGGATATGATGAATTCTCAAAAGGCTATCCGTTGATATATCCTTCATCAAGAAAATACATGTTAGTAGAGATGTAGTACTTGATGAAGCTTGCACATCTAACACTACATCAGTATACTTGGAAGATGATGAGCAACAACCACAGACTCCTCAACAATAGAAAAAGCCTCCAAAATGGTATACTAGTACTATGAAATATTCCAAACTCACTTCACCACCAGATCTCACTCTCAATCATCCAAAAACACAAAGCATGTCTCAATAGAAAATGCAAAAGCATCTACTTCAGTTGATGATATTTGTAAATATATTCAAGAGCTTTATGTTAATAAAGAGTTAAAAAGTGGAGAAGATATGGAATTTGATGAGGAGAGGGTTTATATGTCATCATATGATGAAAATGAACCTTCTACAGTTGATGAAGCACTTAATCAGCCTCAGTGGAAGGTAGCTATGGATGCTGAACATAAATCCCTCATTAAAAACAAAACTTGGAAGTTGGTCAATTTTCCTAAAGGAAAGAAGCCCATAGGCTGCAAATGGGTTTACAAAATCAAATATAAGGCAGATGGTACCATATATAAGCATAAATCCTATCTTGTGGTGAAGGGCTATGCTCAAAAGGAATGCCTTGATTATGAGGAAACCTTTGCACCCACTACAAGGATGACCACCATTCGAGTTCTTTGTGCTATGGCAGCACAGTTCAAATGGAAATTACATCAAATGGATGTAAAAAATGCCTTTCTAAATGGTGAATTAAAAGAAGAGGTATACATGACTCAACCTCCAAGATTTTCTAAGGAAGGCCATGAGCAACATGTTTGCAAGTTGGTCAAATCATTATACGGGCTAAAACAAGCCCCAAGAGCATGGTACATCAAAATGGATAGTCACCTACTGCAACACAAATTCAAGAGAAGTCCATCTAATGCAAATCTCTATATCAAGAACACAAGTTCTGAAATAGTGATTCTTGTATTATATGTAGATGACATTATAATTACCAAAAATTTAGATAAATTTATTAACATCATGAAGGATGACTTGAAAGAGTCATTTGATATGACAAATCTTGGACTTCACTACTATCTTGGCCTTGAGATAGAACAGAAGAAGAATCATATTAGGGTGACTCTGAAAAAGTATGCCAAGACTTTAGTAGAAAAATATCATATGACTGATTGTAAGCCCAAAGGAACACCAATGGAATATGGGATTCAATTATCACGATATGATAAATCACCTCATGTTGATGGTACTCTATATAGACAAATGATTGGAAGCCTCATCTATATGACCAATACTAGACCAGACATTACTTATGTTGTAAAATATCTTTCTTGGTTTATGTAGGAACCAAAGGTCTCTCACTGGAAAGTAGCTAAATAGGTTCTTCACTACATTCAGGGTAGTGTAGATTATGGTCTAGAGTATAAGAAGAATAATTCATTCTTCTTACAGAGTTACACTGACTCTGACTACATTGGATCCCTAGATGACATAAAATAAACATCAAGATATGTATTTCATCTTGGATCTGGTCTTGTCTCATGGCATAGTAAAAAGCAATAGGTGGTTGCTTTATCTTCAACAAAGGTAGAGTATCACGCTGCATGTGAAGCTATGTGTGAAGCGATATGGTTAAGTCGCATCTTGGCTACCATGGTCCTACCAAAGAAACTTCCTTTTGATATGTTTTGTGACAACTCAGGTGTTTTGAACTTGGTAAAGAATCCAGTACATCATGAATGTACAAAGCATATTGACATAGATTGTCATTTCATTCATGATAAAGTTCCTAAACATAGAATCAAGCTCCAATACATTCCCACCGACGAATAGGTTGCTGACATCTTCACAAAGGCACTTGGACGTGTCAAATTTGAACTGTTTCAAAGTAAACTTTGTATATCAAAGTAATGTAATAAAGGGGGGATGTTAGGGTAAAATAGGTAGTATATTGCATTATACTACATAGACTATTAAATTTACTTTATACTATTACCATGTATATATTTACTGTTTCAAATATCTAATGGTAAGTAGGTTAAATCCTAAATATCCTAGGTATTCAATCCTAAACCTAACTCTATACCTGACCAGATGCGTTTGTTAGTGTGGTTAAGGGAGAATTAGTTGGCATTGCTATTTTATGTATTATATAACATTAGTCCTAATACTAATGTTAGTAATAAATAATTTTGATTAATCTCACTATTGTTTCACCTAATTTGCTACATGGATGAGGTTGTTAACTCCATGCAATAACTTGGGCTTAAAGTTGAGGAAATAGATGTTTGTGATAAGATTTTAAGGCCACTCCCAAAAAGGTATAGTGAAAATATTTTAGCTATAGAGGAGTCAAAGGTATATTGAACTTTTGACAAGGGATGAATTACATGGGATTCTCATAGCCTTTGAGATGATAATAAAAGAGGAACCTATTCCCCAGAAAGAAGAGGCCTTCAAACTTACTAAGAAGACAAAGGGTAAGAAATAAAATTCAAGCAATGAGTTATCCAATGATGAAGAAGAAAATTATGGCAGAAGGAACAAAGACTCAAGAAAGTATAAAGGTACAAAATTAGGTAGATATTTTAATTGTGGTAAATATGGTCACTATACAACTAATTGTCTAGAGGCTATAAATAGCAATGATGAAGAAAAATAGGATCATAAGAATAGGGAAATAGGAAAATACAAGTAAAAAAAGAAAAATAGGGATGGACAAGACAAGCAAGGAAATAAGTTTTTCCAAAGGCATAAGAAGAGTTTTTATGCAGATAATGCAATTAAGAGTTCTAGCGATAGTGATGACAGGTCCTCAGGTAATGAAGAAGATGAAATTCTATTTTTGGCAGAAGAAAATTATGATGTTAGAAAAAGGGCACTATTGATTCTCAATTGTTTTAGATGTAGTAACTTTGGTCATATTTAAGATAGTTGTACAAGGAATGGATTCAATTTCAATAAATATGAATATGAATATTCTCTTGAAGGTTCAAAAGAAGAAAGTCTTATTATGGAAATAGAAGAAGAAGGAAGTGCTTCTAGTGAAAATGAATCAAAAAAAGGAGAATTTGATCTTGAGGGTGAGCTTATTTCTACTCTTGATGAATTAAGAGAGGTAAGAAAGCATAATTCAAAACTCAAGATTAAATTTCAAGGATGTTATAAAGAGAAAGGAAGGCTTATACAAGAACTCAATGAATTGAAATATAAATTTGAAAAGAGAAAAGGAGTTGAAGAGAACATGATTGAATAATTAAAGATAAATAGAAAGAATGTGATGTTCTAAGGAAATGAATTGAAAATATTAATAACAAGATATATCAGTTCAATAAAATTTCAAAATATTTGGATGATATTATCAAATCACATAGATCTCCATTTATAAGGACAAGACTTGGTTTTGAATAGGAACATAGAGAACAAGGAAATAAGTCAATCTCAAGCTCCAAGAAAGAAGAAGCTTCAAAATAAGAGAGTGAAAGTGATACTTTTGAGTGATATTTGAACAATAGAAGGTTCAATAAGGAAAGAAACAAGGCACAAATGAGGAACAGATGGAACAGGAAACAACATAGGGAAGAAGATACTAAGAGACCAATGAGGTCAAGGTACAATTTCTTCAATGGATGATGTTTCTCATGTCATAGGTTTGGATACAAGGCTACATAGTGCAAGACACATGAAATACAAGAATATAAAATTTTTAAAAACATACATCTTTTTCAAGGGTATTGCTACTCTTTTAATCAGTTTCATCACAAGGTAGTAAATTGTAGGGTTCATGATAGGAATGGATATGGCTTCACTAGGAGAAATCCCAAGATATTTGGACCTTTAATGAATAACAACATTAATTTTTATAAATACAATAATTTTGTGCATACAACCAAGTGGTGTAGAGTAGAACTTCTAGAGACAAGCAGGAACAGGAACAGTCAGAGGAATCATAAGGATCAATTGAGGAAGAAAGTGGGCAAAGGTAAATATCAGTGTATGTTGGTAGTAAAGATACTCCCACCCAAAAATAAATAACCTCAAGAGGAGGTGGGGGAGGTGCTAAGATAAGAGTCTCATTCTTAGATCCAAGCCCCAAAGGTGGCCCTTTGCCATTGATGAAAAAGAGAGAGAGATTTGAGTTAGGATGAGAGAATTTAGTCAGGGGGAGCAGAACAGAAAGAGGTAAAGGAAATGGTAAAAGTTAAATGGGTTGTCATAAATGAAAAAGAGGGAGATTATTGGAAATATGAGAAAGGTTTGTTGTCCTTGATTTCAAGAGTCATTTTTAGTGAGCATTGCAAAAAGAAGGATGCCAAGAGTCAGTTTCAGTAAGCAGTGCAAGAGAAAGATTGCTTCTAGGTCTAAAGGAAATAATATTATAATATCTCTTACTATAATATTCAAGGTGGTCAGATAAGGTCTAAAGGAGCAATAGGAAGGCCCACGAAAAATAATATTATAATATTAAATGTCTTAAATTAATTATAAATTAATTATAATAATTTCATTATCAATTAATTTATAATTAACTTAATTAAACCTAAGGTTAGGGTCATAAGGGTAAAGTTGATTTATTAAGCTTCGACGTAATAGGAATTTTCCCTCTCCATCGATGTCCAAAGGGAGATGCATAATGGTATAAATACCATGTGCCTTTGATTGCAAAGGAAGTACCTTATTTCGAATCACATTAGAGAGCCTATGATTTTTGTGATTTACGTGCAAGGAAGAATATAAGTTGTTTTGTTTATTTGGCACCAATGAAGGGATAAATAAAGGGAGGCTCAAAGCATCAAAACCAAACAAGTGGTTAGGCTAGTGGTAAACGACTATGTATTGAGAAGTTGCAAGGTAGGAGGTCTTGCGATCGAACCCCGGTGGTAGTTTTTGCATGGTCATGTTTTGTTTAGGCATCCAAAACTCAATACAAATTGCACAAGGTTATTTTGTATTCCAAGGTGAGTGCCTAGCTCACACAACAATTGAGCCATAACTAGGATGTTGGTGGTAGTGCAGCGGGGGATCGAATCTCGTCAAAAAAAAAAGAGGTATCTAATTTTTAAATTAATTTTATCTTAAGGTTTTAATGTTACATGAGGTTTTTGTGAGGGATATATAAGGTTTATGAAAACTAAATTTTATATTATGATTTTTATGATTAGATTTATAAGGATTAATAAGACGAATAAAGAAAATTAATTGTTGAAGTGAGTTGTTTAATTTTTGCTAATCATTTTTAAGAGTGGAGATTATAAGGTGTAATTGAGACTTAATGTTTTGTATAGTGAAATATTTTGAGGGAATATTTGAATGAAATTTTGAGAATATTTTTGCTACCTAACCTTTGAGATTAGCAAAGAGGATGATTGTGATTGAGAAAGGATTTGAGGTCAATTCTTCATCAAATAAAAGTTATAGGCACATCTTCCTCGTGAGTGAAATATTGTTTGGTTGAATGTTGTGAATGCTATGTTGGAGTAAAAAGGATTATTTGATAAGAATTATTGGAAATGTTTAGTGAGCCTTCATGTGCATGATTAGGGTTTGTGAAAGATCATGAGTATCATTTTTATGTGAAGTTGAGAACTATTTTGAACTAGGATTTGTGAAATATCATGAGTATCATTGTTATGTGAGATTGGTTGATAAGCATTGTTGGAAATATTTGAGTAAACATTCATATGCTTGATTAGGGTTTGTGAAAAGACCATGAGTATCATTGTTATGTGAATTTGAAATCATCTTGAGTCAAGGTTGAGTTCCATAGTGTGATTTTTTGAAAGCATTGTGAAACACTTGTTTAGGGTTTGTAAGCAAGTTGTGTTTTATTGAGTGATTGGTTGAGTGAAGTTGATTGAGCATAGTTGATTGAAAGTTTTGGAGTGATATTTCAAGTTCTGTGAAACAAATTTTTATTTAATAATTTGAGAAAGAGATTTAAAGTGATTGAGTGTGAAACATATTGAGTCTCTCACCATTCTCTATATGTTTCTGTGGTTAAACAAAATTCTGAGTGAAATTTATTTGTGAAATTGAAGAGGTTTTTTGTAAGATATCAAGTTGAGTTTTGTGAGTATTTTATGAGTGTGAAACATATTGTGTCTCTAAAAATTCTCTATATGTTTTTGAAGTCAAAAACTATTCTATGTGAAACTTATTTTTGTAATTGAAGAGTTTTTCTATAATAGATTGAGTTGAGTTGAGTAAGCTTTTGTGGAAGCTTACAATGCAAATTTGAGACAAGTCTTGGTGAAAACTTGTTGAGTAGATTGGTTAAGTTCTAATGAGGACTTGTTGAGTAGATTTGAGACAAGTCTTGGTGAAGATTTGTTGAACATATTTGAGGTAAGTCTTGGTGAAGACTTGTGAAAAAATTAGTGTGAGCTTTTGTGGAAGCTTACAATGCAGATTTGAGATAAGTCTTGGTGAAGACTTGAGAGCAATTTGAGCAAGTTCTAGAGAGGAATTGTGGATAGATTTGAGGTAAGTCTTTGAAAAGACTTGTGAGCAGAGTTGATTAATTTATTTGTTCAAACCTTGAGTTAAGGTTTGGGATATATCTAGAAGAGTTGAGTTGTGATTGGATCAAGCTTTGCGTTAACGCTTGAGGACATATTTGAGGATAGAGTATGGTGCAGATTAAAGGGACATATTTGTGCCATAGTAGAGACAAATATTGAGAATATTTATGCTATATCGAAGTACTTTGTTTAGTGTAAATTTGAGACCGATATTGAGCATATTTGTGCTATATTGAAGGATTTTTTTAGTGCATATTTGAGATAGAGATTGAGATGATTTGTGTTATACTAAAGGGTTTTGTTTAGTGTAGATTTAAGATAGAGCTGAGAGCAATATTTGGAGGTGATAGAGTAGAGTACAATAGTCTCTAGTGGATAGATATCCATTATCCAAGGTAGATAGGATAGATATATTTAGTCGGGAGATATCCACAATCCAGATTAGTGGAGACAGTAGTCTTCTAGAGGATCACCAGCTAGAGAAGAGGAGAAGGAGTTCTCCCATGGATAAATATCCATGAACTAGTAGAGGGGATTGGTGACTCTTGTGGGTTGATTCCAAAAAACCAAATTAGGGGATTGGTGTCTCCTTTGGATAGAGGTCCATAAACATTGTAATAGAGAAAAGATTCCCCCAAGAGGTTTTTTGAGAAAATTTTAGTAAAATATTTTCTCTGTGGGGTATCCCACATTGGGTGAACCACATTAAATTGGTGTCTCTATTATGTGTGGTAATTTGTGCATTTATTTGATTACTAATGTTGGCATTGCATTGATATATTGGATAATATTGTTTGATTAAAGAAAAGTAAAAAGTGGTCTTATACTATTCACCCACCCTCAGTATAAGCTTGTGTTCTTCACTTGTAAAAGTCTTGGTTCATGGAGCAGATCTCATTTTAGGAGATATTGTGGAGTGGCACCTTACATAAAAAGGAATATTGTTGGTTCTCTACTTGAAGGGTATTATCACATCTTCTCTTGTATGGATTAATTATTGTGGTTGATTTATTTAGTATTTAGAATATTATGGATACCTTTATAATTATGAGAATCAAAGGTTTATAACAAGTAGAACCAAGGCAATGATTATACCAAAGTGGAAATTGTTTTTTGGATTTTTTTATGAGAAAAAATCTATTTTTTAGATGCATTTTTGTGTAAAGTTGTCCAATTTAGATTAGTCTTGCACCAATTTCTTCAAATCATCTAGTCATTTGGAACTTGAGTAGTATTGAGTAGTATTGAAGTCAATCATCTAGAAAGGGGCAATAACATTTTTTTCAAATTGTATTTTATTCTAGAAAATAAAATTTAATTTACCTTTGATTTGATATAAGAAAGTTATTTGTTGTTCTATTTGAAGGAGTTTTTTTTGGAATTTTAGCTTTAAATCATTAGGGAGATATATTTTTATGAAACCATAGTTTGTATTTTCTTTTAGTTAGGGTGTGAAATTATGGAGCTACAAATAGTTTTTGGAAAAGTTGATATTGATGTTAGATGATGGTGGAAGCAATTTAAATTAGTATTAATATTTATTTTGAAGAAGAACTCTCTTGGCTTCATAGTTTTTGTATGGCCCCTAATTTATTAATTGAATTGGAAAGAAATAAAGCAATCATTCTTGAGTCAATGTAACCGATATAAAAAGATAGCTAGGATCTAGGATGAACAAAAGGAATTAAAAAGAGAGTTGGAAGAAGAAAAAAGTAAGGATGATAGTGTGTAGTATGAGAGAACCACACCTTTGGTGTTAGATAGACCAAATAGTGATCAAAAGGATTTATTAAATCTAAAAATTCTATTTTTTAGATTCATAATTGCATTCAAATGGAAATTTTTATTATTTCCATAAATATTAATAGTAGATATAAGCTCATTAATATTCCTCTAACTAAGAGGTTATAGGTTCAAGGATAAAAAATTAAAGACATACAAATTAAGGGTATGAATGTTCATATTTTTTAGTAACTGTCAATACAGAGCTTGTGGGAGTCTTTTTCAATATTCTGCTATGTGTGTCTGTAGCTTTTTGTTTCTCCATTGTCTCAAGGAAGGGAGCTGTGTTTGTTTCTTTTTTGAAATTATGATGCATGTGTGTTTTCTCGGGGTATACCCAAAATGTTGTATGGGAAGTTTCTTTTTGATAACATGTTATGTGCCTTACCGGATGTAATGGATTTGGCAGCATGTAGATTTTACATATATAGGATCCTTAGTAAGGATATGTTCATCAACAATCCTGGATGATTTTTGTAAAAGGTTTTGGGTCAACCTGTAAAACCCGGTATTAATGCTATAGTATCTTATCTACCAAAAAAAAAAATGTTCATATTTTTGAAAATTTCAAGATCACCATGGATAAATATGTTTTACATTTAGATTTTTATGTTATTGAGATAAATGATATGGATATTAATTTGGGTTATTATTGGTTGGATTCTTTAGGTATTATTAATAGTAATGTGTAAAAGAAGTTCAAGAAGTTTTGGTATAGGAAAAAGAAGATAACACTACAAGGTATTTCTTGGCTTAAGAATCAAGGATCTTGAGAGAAAAAAGAAGACATTATGGTAGGGGAACAAGTTAATGTAGGTCCATAGTAGTTCTCACATAGATAAATCCTAGTAAATTTTTCTATACTATCAATTTTTGTAAAATTTTAATGATCAGTTATAAAGAAACATTGCTATCCTAATATTTTTGCATAGAGCTTGGTTGTGTTGGATAATATTTAATTACTTGATACATCCTAATGTACCCCCATGGTAACTTTGGTATAATTATAAATATGTAAATATTAGATTAGTGTGTAGGTCTAAAGTTTAGGGTGTGTGATTTATATTCCCCTAAAGTATTCATCTATGTGTAGGATGTGTCCAAGTGTCATAAATTGTGCAAGTGATATGTCATAAAGTGTGCAAGTGTGTAGATGTAGAAGAGTGCAAAGTGTCATGTAGTAAAGTGTGCAAGTAAATATAATGTCAAAAGTCATGTATACAAATGGAAAGATGTAAATCCAAGAGGAATGAGAGGTTTGTCTTATGTGTGTAAAAGGAAAGGATGCATCTCCTAGATATGTGAGGAGAGCAATAATCAAAGTATTCTAGAGTCACCTTTGTAAGGTTATATTATTGAGACAAAGATCCATGTATTGCATCAAATATTGTATTGTATTAAGTTCATTTTAATAGAATGTTTATCAAATAATATTGAAACTTGTATGAAATATTTTGGACAATTATATTGGAAAATTTTTTATGCATATTGTTATTAATATTGACCATTTAATCTATATTATTATTATTTTCATAAAATTTATGATCATTGATATTGGAATTTTATATTAATTACTCTAATATTTTATTCTACTTAAGATCCTAGATATTGGGACCTATGATTGAATCTAGGTAAAATTCCAACAGTGGTATCATAACTACCTCTTGTAGTCTCCATAGCTAGCATCAAAAAAATAATTGGTGTGAATATTTAAATAATATTGGAGTGATAAGCTTAAAATTATAAATCTATAATAAGAAGAAAATTCTAGTGTGAATTTGGAGAAAGTAGCTTCAGATTGAAAATATAACATTGGAGAACTCTATTGTGAATTTGAAAAGAAAATTTTGGAGGAAGAACAACATTATGTGGGCCAAAATAGTTTTTTTTTGGGGGGGGGTTATTGATTACCCTGACATTAGTAGATATTTTTAAATGTTGATATATGTAAGGAAAAAATATTGTGTCCCATTGAAGCATTTGAAATAAGGTGGGTTGAAAGAATAGCATTGACAAAGATAAGTGAAATCTAGATAGAAAAAGCCATTGTTGCTACCTTGATAAGTGACGTCCAACAAAGAATTCATCTTGAAGGAAAAATATAATAAGGAGCCATTATAGATACTTTGATAAGTGATGTCCAACAAAGAAGTTCTCTTGAAGGATAGAGATAAGAAGGAGCCATTGTAGCTACCTTGATAAATGACATCCAATAGAGAAGTCCTATAGAAGGATAGAGATAAAATAGGATCCATTGAGGTACTTAAATCAAAGATATATCTAGCAGTAAAAATAAAAAAGGAAAGGATATGAATAAGGGACCCAAAGAAGCTACCCAACTTAAGGGACATCAAGAAAAAAGATAATAATAAGCAAGGAGCCATTGTAGCTGCCCTAATTAAGAAATATCTAGTTGAAGAGCTAGGATAAATAGGTAGCCATTGTAGTTGCCCAAATTTACCTAAAGAGTAGAGAAAAAGAGAGTTTATTAAGTCAAGCAATATTGAGAGCATACATAAGAGGATTTGTTTGATTTGAGTGATGCTCGTTAACTTAAGTGAAACAATAAAATTAAAGCCATCATATAAATTTGTGTGTGTCTTAGTGAGACTAAGAACCATTATAGAAGGATAACTAGCTAAGAGTCTTCTTAGCAAGGAACCTAAGCATCCTAACCTACCTTAGATTCAAAAGGAATAATCTGGTAATGTCTTGAAAGGAATTGAAATGCTAAGAGATGTGTGTGAAGCCACAAAGTACGGGACACAATTCAAGAAAATGTTTGGATGACAATGATTTGTCAAATCCCCAACAAATTTGAATAAACCTAACATAGTTGATAGTGAATAGCGAAAAAGGATTTACTTTTTCTAAGGTATGGCTTGAAATATTTCAAATTGATTAAAGCCTCTAATTCATATTTATTTTTAGGGTGCATTATATTTTTTATTAAGGTGGAGAAATAAGGCTTTATAAAACTATTGCTTTTTTGGAAAAGAATTAAAAATTAAAAATTGGAGTGATAAGGATAATTTGAAAATTGAAATTGATTTAAAAATTTCTGATTTTGTAAATTAAAAAGTGAAATTTTATTTTAATGTTTAATTAGCGAGTCAAAAGGAAGTATACTCCAAAAGAAATTTGAAAGATGAAAGTTTTAAATATTTGATTGATTTGATTTAATAATTTGAAATTTGTTTATTTAAAGACTGCAAAAATAAGGAATTCTAATCCAAAGAAATTCAATTTGAAAATTTTGAATTTGATTAATTATTGCTTGAAAATTTGAAATTATCATGGAAAGAAATAATCTAAATGCTATGATAAGAAAGGAAATATTAGGAGTTTTAAAATTTGGCTTACTAAATTTGATTGAAAAAATTAATGAGCAAGAAGACATATCAATGATATTTATTTCCAGTGAAGCCATAGATGAAAATTTTGAAACATCTAGGTAATATTTACACTCAAATATTGTTGAAGCACATGAAAGTTCTAAATATGATATTATAGTACATATTTATATAGGTAGGGTAATGTGTGTGGCATTAATTAAACTTGAAATCTATAAATATAAAATTCAAAGACAAGAAGAGTTGATTAAAATCCTAAAAGGAAATTTAGTAACAAAAGGCATCAGTAGTGATACAAGTGAATTATATCTTACATCTTAGAATGCAAATAAAGAGTAATGAAATGTTATTATAGTCAACATATGGAAATAATAGTTATAATAAAAGTCCACTAAATTTAAATTCTTATTACGACAATCTAAATTAATATTCAGAGTTCATAATATAACATCAAGTTCAAGATCAAGACTGCAAAGAAGCCAAAGAAGCAAATGAAGAGAATAAAAGAACAAAGAATGTTGTTTTTTAAATTAGCAAACTCTTCCATCAATTATTTCAAGTCATTTCCATTATTACCCTTTTTTTTCTTCTTTTTTTTGTGCAAGATTAATTCTTATATAATCCCAAAATCTCATCAATGTTGAGGGTACTTATATCTCCTTTGACCATAAGATCCAATACTTCCCATGAGTCATCTTGCAACCCCCTCTAGAATATGGCTTTGTAAATTTCTAGTTCAACAACCCTACATTTTTTTGCACAAAAGCAAATCCATCCAAATAATCTTTTAGATTTTCATCTTCTCCCTATTTTATCTTGATAAATTCATCCTTCCTATTTTTTACTCAATAGTATTCTTGGTATTTATTCAAATATACTTGTTCCATTTCTTCCTAGGTTCATATTAAATCGAGTGCTAAAATCATGAACCAACGTAAGGTTGAGTCTTTTAGCATGGAAGAAAATACTTTAAGATTTTTGTTGTCATTTGTATAAACATAGGTTATGTATACAAACTTGAATTTAAATAACAATTGATTAGGATCCTCAGATTCAACTCCCCTAAATTTTGGTAGGACTGATTGTGAAATATTTTTCATTAGGGAGTTCTGAGTGGGATTCAATCAAATAGGATATTCAAAAATCCCGGTAGGAGCAGAGATGTTACCTTAATGGAGAAAATTACTACCCCTATCTATATTTTATTATAAAAATACCATTATATATTCCCAACACTTAGTATAGATTTGTTTAAATTGGTCTAATCATAGAGATATATCAAGGGTAGGTGATGATGAACTAACAATTTGCTCCCCCTATAATTCTCTCTCAAGTGATACACTACCTAAAGATGAGGTTTTTAATCCTATTTTAATGTTATTAGGAATATCAAGTACAGGTAATTAACCCTCTTGTTGTGAATATCACCTTCACATGGTTGATGGGATGTTTGATATGATGAATCTACCTTTTTCATCTCTTAACCTATTCATACATCCTATGCTTATGTCATAATGTCTGAAGAACAAATTCTAGAAATACTATTATTTTTATATAAATTTGATGTTTTATTATTTTTATTTATTTTTAATAACTACCCGAAGATTTAGTTTATGCAACTTCATAAAATGATAATGGCATGATCGATTTATCCTCTAACAACACTAATGATTTTCCCTAACAATGATTCTAAAAAGGATAGGTTTTCATTAATGCTCATCATTTAATTTATTTTTTCAATCCAAGGTGATGACCAATGTTATATATGATAAATGATGTTTATAGATCTATAGTTCAAAAATCAGGGCACTTGCTTGTCTAAAGGGAATAGAGATTCATAAGGTCTTTGTAGGAAATAAACTTAACTAGAACTCACTTGCAGAATGGAAACCTATTTAATTATAGAAATAAACCTTTTTGTAGGAAGAAAGAAACTAATCTACACTTGCTAATTTGAAATGACTAAAAATGAAAATGTTGGAATGGAAATAATAGAATTGATAAATGCTAAAAACTAATGTTTTTGAAAATAAATGCTAAAACAAAAATTGAATTTTGAATGAAAATTGTTGAATTAGAAATGAGAAATGTAGTAAATACAAAGGTTAGCTAGCTAAAAAAAACATCACAAAATCCACACTTGAAATGTAGGAGAAACAAAGGAAAAACAGAGTGTTTACTAAATTATAGAAAAATAGCAACAAAAATGGAAATTGTAACTTTTTGACAAGAAAACAACAAAAATAAAAAACACCTGCAATTGTTGTATAGAGGTCCTTCCACCAGCTTCTAGAGTGGGCCCTTGCTCCTAGGTCTAGAAGAAGGAGTAATTTTACCAAGTCCTAAGTTCTAATAAGCCAATCAATCATAAAAGACTATGTTTGAGAAAGAACTACACTTTATTGACTAAAACTGTTATTACATAAAACTGTTGACAAATTCTACACTTTGCTTCTATTCCTATTTCTCTATTAGTTTTCAATGTAATAATACAAGGATATTTATACCAATTCTTCCACTTATTTTGTGTATAGTTAAAAAGTACATCATCATATGATTTGTTGTCAATTTTTTGTTTGTTGTATTGTCAACAAATTCTATCTAGAATTAGGAGAAAATTTTGTTACACCAGTTTCCCATGTTTCCACACTTCCAAATACTATGGACGAGGATTATAATTGTTTCAAAATAGTTGATTTTGATTATTCACATGCCACTTTTCTTGCTTCCCTTGAAAATTGGTTAAAAAGTAAGTTCAACTTTTTATGCAATAATTTCTACAAGTGCTTTGGAACATCTAGTGGAATAATTGTCAACTGTTATTTATTGGAATAGGTCATGCTAAATAATATTTGGATGATTGGATATATACTCATTTATTTGTTTTATGCTCCTAATATTATTTCAACCCCAAATTTGATGTTCCACTTAAACATCCTATTATCTTGTAGGTTGCTACTCGGATGTTCCAGAGTAGAACCTACGGGTTTTGTTTCCAGCAGGTTGGTTGCCTTGTTTTTGTTGCAACATGGATTTTATGATGCCACCTCATCCAAAATATGTTTCTAAGGTAGGAAAATACTTCAAATTTGTTTAGAAAATTATATTTCAACAAAACTTTATTAATAGCACTTTTTCAACATGTCTTATTTATGTTATTTAACTGTTAAAAAAATGTAAAATAATCTAATAAATTGCAAAAAAATATCTAAACAACAAAACAATATTCATTGTCATTTCATCATGCTAAAATTAACACATTAATGCATAATAATAAAAAATTTGGTAGTTTAACTATGATATTGGTCAAAAATAGTAATTTTTCATGTTAACAAAGCCAAAATAATGAGACATTTGAGTGTCTCATCATTCCTCCCTACTTAGCCTGATGCATGTCCTCATGCATTTTTATGTCTACAAAAACACTCAAATATAGCTCTCAATGTAGACTTCACTAGAATTTGTGGTTTGTTGAATGGTATCCCTTGCTTTTGTTTTTCTTAGCCAACCAGTTCTAAAACTGTTATTTAGGTTCAAGGTTTGAATGAAAATAATAGGGCATCGATGTAAGTATGGTGGGTTTCCTAAACCAAAGGTCTATACAATGATGCTTCATTGCAAGTATGACCTCTATCATTGTTACTACTCATCTATGAGACCACAACATATTTGCTAGTGAGATGGACTCTCTTTTCCTTAGAGAAATTGGTAATTCATCCCATCTATGTTTGCATGCTACCACTACATTGTCAAAACTTTCTCTATTTTTTTTTTAAATTGGCCACTTGAGGTTTTTAATATAGGTTACCTTAATTTTTGGTCTCCCCATCAAAGAGAAATATTGGCTAATTACGGTTGCAAGGTTGGGTTGGTCATGCTTAAGAAAAAGTCTAGGACCTATTTCCACAATTTTGTACTACCTCCATTCTTGTTGCCAGTGTGTTTGATTACTTAATATGAAGGCGAAAGCCCTCATATATACATCCCTTGTGTAGATGTATGGCATGAATTGCACATCGTGCACTACTATGAATTTATGCAAATAAAATTTGCATAGTATATTCCTCTATTCTTTAGGATTTTGTAGATATGCATCAACAAAGAAATGATTAGATGACAAGTCATAGGAAATATAAGAGCATATTCAAATTACCTACCACCTAAAAAATTTCTCCTTGAGGAATAAGTTGTATATTCTAGAAAGCCACTCACATTGCACCAATTGTTCTACTATGAGGAAAAAATCCCTCATTTTGGTTTTTAGGAATGTAATTTCTTTATCTTATCTTCTAGTTTACTCTTCCAATGGTCATGATGCTACAAGATATTCTTCAAAATCATGATAGAGAGTCATCCACCTTGTTATAGTTGTATTATATTCTGATAGTGAAATCATATTTGGTTGAGGCATTACTACTGGTGGGGCACCAGGAATTGGGGGTATTTTATCTTACATTCCAACTTTTGTAAAAAAAAATTATATTTGTAGATTTTGTAAGAACCTACTTAACCTCTTCCTTTGTTGGTGTCTCAAAATGCCTTGATTCACCCTATAATTTTGGAACTATATTTACTAAAGTATTGTGCTTCAGAGCCATACTCTAAATTCTTTGCTATTATGAAACTTCTACTTGTAATTATTAATCTGAAGCTTCCTCTTGTGTTGGACATTTCGACACAACTTCTTGATATTTTGGAGCATATTGTACTGTTGGCCGCTCCTATAAAATTTGTTGTTGTTCAGTATTTAAGGTAAATTTTCATTGGTGGGAGCACTCCCAAGTATCCATGGGCTCTTTCCCCACCCTTTGAATGAATACAACTCCTTTTGTATATTTTTGTTTTGTTGAAACAACAACTATGGCAAGAGAAAAAAAGGGTGGTTCTTATTCTATGATCGTCTCCTCAATTCTATCAAAAAGTTCTTGAATGACTTCCTATACAATATTTTTTTGAACCTACTATGCTAAATTAAGTCTTATTTTCCTTGCATGGACTCAATAGGTAAACTATCATATTTTTTCATATTGTCCTTTATGTTACATAATTATTGTAGTAGTTTGTAGATGTATATGTTCTTTTATTTTATGGTTTCTTTTGAATTTTCTATCCATATTTTATAATTTTTAATGATTACCCTTAAAAATTTCATGGGATCCTTAGGTTCTATATCTATAGCTTCTTCACATTCCGAGGGTTGTGAAGAGTAAGTGGGTAATGTTATCTTAGGTCGATAATACACCTATATTGGTATCTCAACCTCTGCAGATGTTTGCTCAATGGAATCTTCTTCATATCTATCAAGATTAATTTTCTCCTCCTTGGTTTTGGTGGTGTACAAGGTGTTGTTGGTTGTTCTTGAGCAATTGCCTATTTTTTTATCTCAAGCACCTTTTGAGAAGAGGTGGTGTGGGTGCAGCTTGTTGTACCATTTTTTTCTCTTTTCCCTTTTCAATAGGGACATATATAATAGGTTTTTATACCTATATTATAGAACTCCTTGGTGTTTATAACTCTATTTTATACATGCCACTAGGATGGTTAGTTTTCCATTTTCCAGTAGTAGATCAAGATGTTATGGGTTTAGTCAACTACTTTGTTTGATACTCTTCTTCTATGAAAGAATAGGTTTCTCTAGCATAATCCCCTTTTGTAGAGCATGGATTTTCTTGACCAACCTAATCTTCTTCTGTGTTAGAATCTAAGAGTTTCTTTTGGGCAGAAATATCTTCCTAAGCAATCAATTTAGTTTCCTCTATTTTTATGACTACCCTTTTGGTTTTACATTTTTCTATAGGGCTAGTTTAAAATTTTCTTTTCTTATCTCCTCTTGCTCTGGCTATGATAGGTGTATATTTATAAATTGAGATAGGAGTTTCTCTTTATTCAAAAGTAGCCCTACTTTCAAGTGTGTTAACAAAGTCCTCTGCCCTACTACTAGTTCCCTCATATTTCATTTATTGCATAAATTTTGAGGAAAATGGTTTACCCAAGGCTCAAAAAACCTTATGAATATTTTAGAATTCCCATAAAAATGGTGTTTGCAGACCAATTTAATTAGGCCATGATGCCTAATTGACCTTGAATCTTCTTGATATCTTTTAGTCATGTCATGTAAATCCTGGTGCAAATACAAGGGAATGTTGATTTTAACCTCAGGTTTTCTTGTACCATGCCTCATATGGCTAAGGATTTTCATATGATTCCCAAAAAAACAACAATCTTACCTTCATAGGTCAAATACTGAATGACCTAGGTGGCCACTTCATCCCACAACTTTTAGAGGCTAGTGAATTTTACCTCTTTGCATATTTTGTTATTAATTTGCATATGGGGTTCAGGATCCCCATTCTCTTGAAATGCCCTAACTACTTCAAAAAGTGTTGCCTTAAAATATTTAACTATTTCTATTCCCTTATTTGGTAATTAAAAATTTTGATTAAGCATGATGGGGGTTACCTCTATTCGCATTCCATTTATGATAAATCTACTGTTTCAGAGGGTTTTGGCAAATTCTACTACTAGTCCTTCTAAATGGTCCTTAAAATTTCATAAAAACTACATCCACCCTGCCTACTAAAATATTTCCATGACCTTCGGATGGTGCTACCATTCCTCGATGGTTTTTGGTTCAGCTTTTCATTTCTTCCTACCCATTTTTATATGATTACACCTTCATTACTAGCATATCCACCCTTCCTCAATTATCATGTGATGTTATGTATTTTGTTCTCTAGTTTGCCTATATATTTACTAAACTTAGTTTTTGTAGAGCACGGTGGTTTTCAAAGCAACGAGTTTGATGATTACTAAGAATTCATGTTTTTATCATTCCTGAGCATGATGAAAAGATCTAGAAGATAGCATGAATTAGTTTGAGAAATCCCATGCATGGAATTTGTGTCTTATCACATGCACTACGAGGATGTGTGTTTTTAATTGATTCTTGGATAGAAAGTTTTTAAAAATGTGACACGAATGGAAGGTGGTGGTTGAGAAATTTCACTCAACATGTTGATGAGTTCCTTTCCCATGCAAAATTATGGATGATTTATTGTAATATCAAAGGTCTCAATTGCATGACATAATTTGTGTGCTTTAGAATTTATGGTCAATTTGTGTTGTCACATCTACCTGGAGATAATGTGGTCACATGTCTTTGAAGCGACGTATGACTATGAAGATCGATGGGATGCTATAGAGTGTGTTGTTGACAACACCTCAATGGTCACCATGCATAGGTTTTTGAACTGTGTTAGATATGGATGCCCACTGTCAAATTGATAAAAATATGCTACAACATCAACCATCAGATGAGGGTTAGCCAAATTAAGTGGTATCTCAGGAATTACATCCAGTTTTTTCTCTTCTTTTTTTTTTTTTTTTTTTTTTTTAATGCATGACATTCCATTTTCTCGTGCATATGCAAATTAAAAAGTTTTGTATGGTTTCTTTTGCAACACATTTTTTTGAACCTCTATTTTTTTTTGAACCTATCTTATAGACCTCCTTGATGGCTATAAATATATTTTCTACATGCCACCAGGATGGTTAGTTTTCCATTTTCCAGTAGTATATCTAGTTGTTCTAGGTTGACTCTTACACTTTGTTTGATACTCTTCTTCTATGGAAGAAGAGATTTCTCTAGCAAAATCTCCTTTTATAGAGGATGAATTTTCTTGACCATTCTACTCTTCTTCTATGTTAGTATCTGAGATTTTCTTTTGGGTAGAAACATCTACTTGAGAAGTCAATTTTGTTTTCTTTATTTTGATGACTACCCTTTTGGTTTTATGTTTTTCTATAGGGTTGGTTCGAATTTTTCTTTTCTTATATCCTATTTTCATGGCTACGATATGTGTCTATTTATGAATTGAGGTAGATTTTTCTCTTTATTCAATAGTAACATTGCTTTCAAGTGTGTTAACCTTTGCCATCATACTAGTTCCCTCATATTTCTTTTATTGCATAGTTTTTGAAGGGGATTGGTTTGCCCAAGTCTCCAAAATCCTTATGAAGGTTTTAGGATTCCCTCAAAAATGGTGTTTCTAGACCAGTTTAACTAGGCCATGATGCCTAACTGACCCCTACACTTCTTGATATTTTTTGGCCATGTCATGTGAAGCCTAATGCAAATACAAAGGAATGTTTATTTTAACCTCAGGTTTTCTTGTACCATAACTTATATGGGTGAGGATTTTTATATGATTCCTAGAAAAAATAATAAACTTATCTTCATAGGTCATATATTGAATGACCTAGGTGGGCACTTCATCCCACAAATTTTGGAGGCTAGTGCATTTTACCCCTTTGCATATTTTATTATTAATTTGCATCTAGGGTTTAGGATCCTCATTATCTTGAAAGACCCTAACTACTTCAAAAAGTGTTGCCTTAAAAGGTTTAACTATTTCTATTACCTCATTTGGTAATTCAAAAAATTGACTAAGCATGATGGAGGTCACATCTATTCACATTCCATTAATGGTAGCTCTATTGTTTCAAAGGGTTTTGAAAAATTCTACTACTAGTCCTTCTAAATGGTCCTTAAACTTTCACAAAAATTGCATCCACTTTTCCTGCTAAAATATTTCCAATACCTTTGGATGGCGCTACAATGCTTTGATGGTGTTTGGTTTAGCTTTTCATTTCTGACCAACTATTGTTATCTAATTACACATTCATTCATAGTATATCCACCCTTATTCAGTTATCATGTGAAATTATGTATTTTATTCCTTGGTTTGCTTTTATATTTACTAAACTTAGTTTTTGTACAAAACAACAATTTTAAAGCATCCAGATTGATGATTACTAAGCAACCATGTGTTTATAATTCCTAAGAATGGTTAAAATCTCCATAAGATAGCACAAATCAGTTTGATAAATCCCATGCATGAAATTTGTGTCATCCCCATGCACTACTAGGATGTGTGTTTTTTGTTGATTCGTGGGTAGAAAATTTTAAAAAATATGACATGGATGGAAGGTGGTGGTTGATAAATTTCACTCATTGTGTTAATGAGTTCCTCTTCCATGTAAAATTATGGATGATTGATCATAAGATCAATGGTCCCAATTGCATGACATAATTTGTATGCTTCAGAATTTGTAGTACTATCACCCTCATTTTGTATTGTCACATCTACCTTGAGATGATGTGGTTACATGGATTTGAAGCAACATATGATTACAAGGCTTGATGGGATGCTACAAAGTGTGTTGTTGACAACACCTTGATGGTCACCATGCATAGAATTTTGAACTTCATCAAAGATGGATGTCCACCATAAAAAATTATAAAAATATGCTACAACACCAACCATCAGATGAGGGTTGGTCAAATGAAGTGGTATCTCAGGCATCACATCCAAATTTTTCTCTTCTTTTTTTTTCTAAAATTTTTTGAATGCATGACATTCTATTTTCCCATGTATATGCAAATTAAAAACTTTATCCTGGTTTCTTTTGTGACAAATTCTTTCAAAGCTCTATTTTTTTTGAAGCAAGGTCATTCGGAATCATTTAATCTACTAGAGCACCTTAATTTTACATTTTTCATTCTGTCAAATCTGATTTTGCTTGACTTGATGTAGGATAGGGTATCTCTTAAGATGGTCAATAGAATATTTCCTATTTTTCCAAATTTTAGATAGTTATACCAAATATTTAATTATCATACATGCAATGCCAATGCCAATAATGAGTAAAATTCAATAAATACATACCTTACTATCTCAAAGGATTATCATGCATCTTGTAGATTACTTTTATGATTTTGTAGGCCTCTTGAAACCTAAAAACAAAATATTACAAATGTTTAGTGAATAAAATTTTATACAAGTGTGATATTTCTAAAAAGCAAACAAGCCAAAGACTAGTTTTCATGTAAGCCTTAATTCAATTGTGCCTTACAAAGGCTTTCACCATTGAATTATTCATTTTTTTTAGAATCACTCTAAATCTAAAGTGGAAGAGAGAGTCTCTTCCGTCATACATAGCAACTCAAATTCTATTATAAATAGATGTTTCTTACCATAAACCAGTTCATAAGGTATGAAACCTATAGTGGATTTCCATGTAGTATTATATGCCCAAACTACTTCTAGTAATTTGTTCATCTAATTTTTATTATGAGAAGCTATTATTTTTGTTAAGATCCTTTCCAGTTCCCTATTAGTGACATCTACTTAACCATTTTCTTGAGTATGGTAAGGTGATGATTTACTATGTTTGATATCATACAATTAAGTAAAATTTTAGATGACTTTAGATGTAAATTAGGACCCATAATTTGTGGTAATAGATCATGGAACTCCAAATCTTTAAAAAAATTGAGAATTTAGAAAGTTATAAACTTTTTCTTGAAAATAATGTTTGAAATCATGCACTTCAGCCCATTTAGTTACATAATTAGTGCATACCAAAATATATTTCTTTTCTTGAGAAGGTGGGTCAATGCATCCAATAAACTCTAACCCCCATATTTCAAATGGTTCTAAAACCACTCGAGGCTGTAGAGGTATTTCACTTGTGGCTATTGGTTTTTCCATTCGTTGACATGCATTACAATGAAATACATACTTTCACATACTTATGAAGGGATGGTCAATAATAACCAATTTCTAATATTATCCTCCTGATGGTTCATCGTGAGATGCATGTAAGAGATCATACACCTCTTCCTGTCGAATGCATTGACATAGTATGTAATCAGGTCCACATTTAAATAGTAGATTGTTTATCTACTTAAAGGATGAGCTTTGTTTTATCAGTCATTTTTCTCCTTTTGGGTAAAGTGAGAGGGGACTTTTCCTATTACCAAATAATTAGCAATATTAGCAAACTATGCTGATGTCACTAATATTGCAAATAATTTTTCATCATGAAAGGAGTCCTCTACTAATTCCTCTTCTCCTATGTTGTTTAACAGAGATATGAAGTTGGATACTACATTAGCCTTCCTTGGTTTATCCACTATAGTGATATCAACATATTGTAATAGCAATAACTAGTGAATTATTCATCCACTAACCATAGGTTTTATCATAATATATTTGATTGCAAAATGATCTATGAGAACAAACACTTGATATCTGGTGATATAGAGGTAAAAAATTTTGATGGCATATATTATCGCTAGGAACTCTTTTTTGGTTGTAGTATAGTTCTTTTTAGCTTTTGTTAGGTTTTTTGATATAGTAGATAACATAATGTTCCCCAAATCCACTTGCCCTAATGTTGCACCAATTGTAGTATTAGATGCATTAGTTTGAATATGAAATGGTAAATCCTAGTTTGGTCCTCTCAATACAAGTGGGGTAATCAATTTTTCTTTTAAAGTATAAAAAGTTTTTTGAAACTTTTTTGTCCATTTGAACTCAAAATTTTAGTTATTAAACCAAACATAGGATTTGCAATTGTATTAAAATTCTTGATGAAATGATGATAAAAGTCAATATATCCCAAAAATCTTGTGACATTTTTTTGAGTATATGGTGAAGGAAGATTTTTAATGGTCTCTATTTTTTTGGGATCTACCTAGTTTAGATGTCCTCATGTGGTTTATTACCTATTGATATAATCCTCAATGGTATTAATAGAGTCCATGGACAAGGTTAAAAGTTTTACCTCTAGTCTACTGATTTAAGTAGAATCAATTCAATCACACACCCCTTGAATATTTTCAAGCAATACTTTAGGATCTGTAGTTTTTTTGACATGAGTGTCATATATATTATCCACATAGAGGGTAATGATCCATAGATGTGACTAGAACAAATGATCCCAATGTAGAGAGCTTGAAAAATCATACAATTTGAAACAAAATTAAAATTAAAATGTTTTTATATGCAAAAATTATTGCCTTTAGAAGTTTAACCCTAAAATTACAAAAATTACCTCCAAAATATTAAAAAAAATGTAAAAACATTTTAGTACATGTAGAAAATGAGAGGCTACCATTATTTGTTTCGTGAGTGGCTAAGATAGTGCTCAATATACACTAATTATGCAATGTGGTAATGAATTATGTGATGACACCTCTCACAATTTGATTTTCCACCTTAATTGTTAACCACATCGTGCCACTTATTGCTATCTATTTGCTTTGGAATCAACGCATCAATTAGTTACTAGTGACTATGTGTGCTACTTATCAAGTTTAATGAGTTGGAAAAACATGATTGGATAAGCCCATATTTATAGATGCCAAGTAGCATATGGTTTGCCATGTCAGTTGTTGTATGACTCGCCCCATCAGTCCCACTAGAGTGTGCTATGTTAGCCATTGTGTCAAACTCTTATATGTGTCACCTCAAAAACCATGTCATGTAAACACCCTCATTAGTTATCACATGTCGTGCCATATAACTCCTATCTAGATTACCACATCAATTACCATATATCACCTTAAAATTCATGTACTTGCTACCATATCATTCATATGAACTAACAAAATTCAAGGTACATCTTACCACATGTCACATTTGAATTCATACACTTGGTACCACTTTAACTATATAGATTACTATATATATTACATTAGAACTCTTTTTATGTACAACATATTCACAACATGTGAGGGAAGATATTTGAACTCTCTAACTCCTCTACATGAATGGATATTGTCACTGTTTTTAGCATGCATTTGGATTTTTGTAGTTGTAATTAAGTTGGTGTAACTTTCCATTGAACATCGAAGTTGGGTTGGGTAAATTAATTTGAATGGGTTAATCTCTCTAAATATGTCATGGCCTAATCCAAAAAAATACAAGTGCTTCTTTAAAAAAAAAAAAATTACTTTTAAATTATATATAAAAAAAATCTAATTCTTTCGAAGCATATTGCCATTCGATTGTGATGGGTGCTATCATATGTGTGTGGAGATTAGAAAATTTTATTTAGAATGAAATATATATAAATAGATACAGTGTGATACAAGGAGAGTAAAACACTAAAGAAGCATAGGATCCATCCTATTAGAATGGATGAGCAAGAAGTAGCTGTGCACATAGTGGTAGCATCCTTGATTGTCGTCGTCACATTAGCATCATTATGTACAACAAGGAGATGCTTGGATGGCGTTGAGGGGATGTTTAAATTATTTTTAATAAGTGATGTTATTGATTTCTTTCCTTCAATGGCTATATTAATTGTGTGGCTATTTCGTGACCGATTCATAAAGGAGATTAAAAATGGTCAATCATCAGTGGTCTACTTGTTCCAATAGAGTTTACCTTTTTGCTCCATTTTGATTTGTTGGATTTCGTGCATGATACATTTAGATTCACACTTGTGAGGGCTTCATGTTTGAGGTCGAAGGTTCCAATCCTGAGATCCTCTGAGGTTCATCTGTTTAGGTGGAGTGCTTTTGTAGAGCAAAGAGGGTTTACAATGGAGTGTTGTATTACACATCTATATCATCGGGTAAGCACATTTTACGTCCTCTTTTTGATTTATAAAATAATTTAAGTAGATAGGAGAAATACGTGGACATGTAGTTTCTTCATTCAGTACCTCAATTGCGAGATCCACTAGCTTTTAGCTAGAACAAAAAAATTGAAAAGGGTTTTAGTCACCCTCAGAAAAACATACGACAAAAACAACGCAAAAATACAACAAATATTTTCCCATCACAAAACATTGAGGGTCGAGTCTATTTCAACGGGTTTGCAGTGGAGGAGGGTTGAAGAATAGAAGGGTTTGCATAGATATATACACAAATTCGTTCACCGAGTTTGTAGTGAAGGAGGAGTTGCAAAGCAAGGAGGGTTTGCAACGAATTTTTTTATTATATATATTTCATCGGATCAATAGTATAGGGGGTTCGGCAAGGGTTTGCAGCGGAGGAGGGTTTGCAGAGCAAGGAGGGTTTGTAGCGGAGGGTTTTATTACACATCTATTTCATCGGATCAATAGTATAAAGGGTTCAACAATGGGAGAAAAGAAGTGAAAATTGCCAGAACCAATATATGTCAATGAGAAATAGTACTGGAGGATATTAAGGCATTGACAAGCTCGACCAAGGGCAACAACAATAAAGAGGACATATCAAAAAATAAAAATAAAAAATATTCTACCACATAAATAGGTGGAGAATAAGGAATAATCAAAGGCACTAACCATCATCGAATGAAGAGATCAATTAGCCCAACAGAGGGGACAAAAGAGATAAGATAAAATAAACGAAGGCAAAATGACAACACAAGAGAATACAAAAGGAAAAAAAAAGCGAGGAGAAAAAAAATAGAAATAACCGCAAGAAAGCATTCAACATGGAAAATGGAGGTCACCAAAATAAGTTTTCAAACGAGGAAGAAAATTATAGTCCCACAACCACACCACTCATGTGGGGACCAAGACTTTATGCGCAAGAGCTAATGAAGATGAAAGAGAAACTTGAAAGCATGGAAAGGAGGGAGAAATTAAGACATACTAAATCAGATGAAGTTATAAACACCATTTGGAGGCTGGAAAAGGAAAACAACCAACTCAAGGAGCAAGTGTTAAAGCTACAAAACCTTGTAAACATGGGTCAATGTGAATGGCATGTCCTCAAACAAGCCATCCACCCCCCAATCAATGATGCAATAGAGATGAAAAAAACATATGCAAATAAAATAAAAGAGGTACATGAAACACTCCAAAATATGGAAATAAGAGAAAGTGAGTTGCAAAATGAATTAGCAAAGGCAAAGACATGGTATTAAGTAGTAAAATAACCATTCAATCAACAAAAAGAGTTGATAGAGAAGCAAGTAAAAATTCAAATAATAGAAGAGAAAGAAATACATGAGAAGTTATCAAAATATAATCATCAAAGGGTTGAAAGATTATGGGGATAGGGAAGACACAAATCATTTAACCAGGGACTTCTTGTCAGATCGATTACAATGGAAAGGTCAAATTAAAAAAGCAAGCAAAATTGGCAGGCTGATGGAAGGAGGTAGAGATAGGCATGTTCAGGTCACATTGATGAGCTACGAGGATAAAACAAGGCTACTAAAAAATAGAGGCATGCTGAGAGGGTCACAATTCTATTTATATGATGACCTATTATTTTTACTGTAGGAAGAAAGAAATAAGGAATGAGAAAAGGTGAGGGTGGAAAGGAATGAAGGGAAACAAACATATTTAAGAAATGGAAAGGCATACATCACATCTAAACAAACTCAAAACAAATATAGAGTATGGCTTGCCCGGGAACATCTTACAATGGTAAATTGGAACTGTAGAGGTTACCCTTGGAGAAGAGGACTTGGGTTAGGGCCCATTGTTATAGACAAAGATATAATCATACTAACAAAAACACATAAACACGATGGATGTAGGACTCCAGAATTTATGGGATACAAAAAAATAGCAATATGGAATAAAGTAGTGGAAAATGGCAAAGGACATGGGGGTATTATGGTTTTAATAAAAGAGGAATGGGATAGGGTCATTAAAATTGAAAAACAAGATGAAATCAAACAGTACATCTGGATAAAGATCCTAGAAAATAAGTTAGTTATTAGCATAGCAACATGTTATTTTTCTCCCAAGAATTCTAAATTCTATAAGATAAATGACCTTGACAGAGAAGACCCATATCCCTCCCTAAAAAGAGACATTTCGATATACAGTAAATTAGGGAAGATTATATTAATTGGAGATTTCAATGCAAGGACAACAAATAAGCAAGCTAACATTCTAGAAGGTAGCGAAGATATTGAGATTAATCCTCTTTAGATGCCAAAAGAGGAAAATCAGTAGTGGATCAGGACTTCAGAATATGAGCATGGTGCTATCATGCAATATGAAGAAGAGTTGTTAGGCCTTTGCAGGATACACAACTTGATTATTTGCAATGGGATGAACAAATGGAAAAATTGAGGAAAGTATAAATGCAAAACATATAAGGGATAAAGTGTAATAGACTATGTAATATGCTCACAAAATTACATATAAAAAATAGAGGAGCTAGAAGTGGAAGATTCTCCAGTGGAACTTAAGTCAGATCACAACACAATTGTTATGAAACTTTGAATGCATGGAGACAAACCAAGGGAAAAACACTTGCAAGGCAATCAAAATAAATATTTGCACAAGAGAAACATTCTCTTAACAGATGAAAATCAATAAAATTTTAGAGTAGTATTAAATAACAAGTTACAGGAAAGGGAAGAACTACCTCACAGTTGCAAAGATTACAGTAAGAGTGAGTGGTTAATGCATGTTATCCAAGAAACTCTACACAAATGCAAGAGAGCTAAACCTAAAAATAAATAAAGGAATAGCTTCTCAACTAACCCATGGTTCGATGAAGATTGAAAAAAAACACAAAGATTTCTAAAGGAACCAATGGATAAAAAAAGAGCAAACAGAAAAGCATATGAAAAACTGGTAAGGGCAAAAAAATAAGAATACACTAGAACAAGGAGGAAAGAATTGATTTACTTAAGGAAGCATGAACCAAATTTTTTTTGGAAGGAACTAAGTGTGAAAAGGATGCAAATTGAAAATAGCATAACAGTTAATCAATGATTGGAGTATTCAAAACAATTTTATCAGCGTAGTAAGCAGTAGGAAACATCTCTACTATCATTGTCAAGAAAGAACTTTTCACAAATGAAGACATTATTCAAGGGATAAAAAAATTAGCAACTAGTAAAGCCCATGACATAGACAATCTTCAGGCAGAGCATATAAAATGGGGTAGATATTTTGGCATCGCAAATCAAAGAAATTTTCAATGAGGTCATACAAAATGGCTTCCCTACCGAGTGGACAACTAGCTTGACCATTCTTTTGTTTAAAAGTGGAGATATAAATAATCCCTCAAACTATCAAACTATCATGATCAACCCTCTTTGCAAAGTTGTTTGGGAGTATGATAGAGCATATGATCAACATATGGGTAGAAGAAAAGGGAAAGAGACCAAAGGGGCAAGCAGATTTTAGGCCCAAGCACTCAACTATTGATCATTGTATTAGGATCAGACATAGTGAAAAAATATGGGATAAAAAATAGGACGTTTTTTGTTGTTTTGTAGACTTCAAAAAGGCATTTGACACAGTGTCAGGAAAAAATTATGGACCAAAATGAAAGAGCTAGGGGTTATAATTCACTACAGGGCAATAGTTCACAGACTAGATGAGCATGTAAAGTCTAGAATCAAAACACAAGAAGGGTTATGTGAATGTTTTGGTAGTGACATAGGTGTCAAATAAGGCTGCCCTCTATCTCCGACCTTATTTGGGTTGTACATTGACAAGTTATAAGAATGGATAAACAAATTTGGGGGAGAGGGTGTGCACTTAGCCAAATATGTGGTAAAACTCCTCATGTATGCAGACAATGTAATTCTTGTGGCCAAAACATCCAAAGATCTAGAAGATCACCTTCGAGCTCTAGAACTATTTTGTAAGGAATTTGGGATTGGGATGCAGGTGAACACAAGGAAAACAAAAATTATGATTTTTCAGCAAAAACGAAGCAACAACTCGAATTTGCAGGAGAATCGCTTGAGGTAGTAGTAGAATACAAATACTTGGGCATAGACTTTCATGACAAACTTAATTGGAATATATGTAGGTTGAAAAGAACTCAAAGTGGTTGGAGAGCACTATATGCACTTCAAAACAGGTGTAGGAATGTCGAGTTCTAGGACTGAAATACCACCAAGGTCTTATTTTGCCTACTTGTTACACCGGTTTTTTTTGTATGGTTGTGATGTGTGGGCTAGCGACACAACAAATGCAAAATGGAGCAAATAGAAAGTATTCAAAAATATCTAATCACAAATTTTCTCAAAATTAAGGCCACAACCCCTTATGAAATTATTCTAGCTGAAACTTGAATGTTTCCTTTAGAAGCAATTGCTATGGCCAAGCTGTTATGTTACTTGGAAAAACAGAAAACATGAAAAATGACAGATGGCCTAGGGTAGCTAAGGATGAAGAGTTGCATAGGTGGAAGAATACATGGATGCAAGAAAATCAGAAATGGATGAAACGTTGAGAAATCAACATAAATGAATGCCCAAATGTCAACAAAGACAAAAAATAATGTGAATGAAAAGTTTAGAAGTGCAATGTGGAAAAATGCAAGCAGGACAAGACAATATTATATTGCAAAGTTTAACCCAACGTATGACCACAAGGAAAAAGCGTATATAGGCGCTGAAATCAAGTAGAAGGAAAAAATCCTAAGGACAAGCTCTCATAGGCTTAGATGGGAAACAGGGAAAAGGACAACGCCCAAAGAACAATGGGAAGAAAGGATATGTACTCTATGCAGCACAGGGACAGTAAAGAGAGAGAAACACTTCATCTATAAATGCCCAAGTTTTCAACTATCCGTGACAAATACAAAGAAACACTTGAAAACCGGTCTATGACAAAGTTATTTGAAGACAGTAAAATAAAAAAAAGTTGAGGAATTGTTAACCCAAATCAGTAGGAGAAAGCACAACCCGATGAAGGAACAACCTTCTCAAAGATATTAAAGATCATATGATATGATTTAAGTAGTTGTACTTCCATATTTAAAATCCCATAAACCATATTTAAGTGTAGCGGACGTAATTAAGATCTTTCATTTCATTTCATTCTTAGGCGCAATCATTGTGGTCATGATACCCTAAATCTTCACGCCCTCGTGACCACACAAGAAGGAATTCAAAGCTTATGGTCGGTTGCAGAACTGGCTATACCAGTGGTTCTGTCCGTGTTTAGTGCTAAATCACGATAAAAAAAATAAAAAACTCTGTTTCAAGCAAGAGTCGCAGGATCCGGAGCAACAGCGGGAGCAGGAATCGGAGCAACAGAGAGGGAGAAAGTGGCAGAAAAAGCGGCTCACCATGTTGCTAATGTTGTTCGTGTTGGGACTTGTTCCCTTGCTTTTATCGCTTGGAATACTGATTCAGAGCACAATGCTTTCCAGAAAGCTATATTAAAGGTATAAAAGGTTAGCTAACTTGGTTTAACCTTAGCTTTATGTGGGCCTTGGTGAATGTAATTATAGTTGTATTTTGGAGATAATATCTCTATTATAAATATTATTTATTCATTATAAAAAAATATTTATTTATTGATTATTGTAGTACTATGTATTATAATATTTTAGAGTTATTAATGGGTAACCATCCCTTCTTGCTCTTACATTATTTTTATTTTTATTTTTATTTTTTATTTTCATTCAGATGACTTGCGGTAAATATTATGCTTCATTTCACTTTTAAAAAGTTTAATAAAACTCAACATGGTATCAAAGTAGATATGGAGCCACTTCATTTGGCTATGTGAAGAGATTGTTTCTAAAGTAGGTTTGAGAAAGATTTTGCTTAACTGTTTTAATATTTTGCCTAAAAAACCCAGTGGGAACTTGCATAACAAGGGTCTCTTGTGCGAATTGATTGGCTCAAGATAATCATTCATCAATATGTTCATCATCTTTTTCTTCTTTGATATCCAATCTATTTGTTTGATTAATTATTTTTTATGGATGATTTCGATGTGTCCTTCAAGGAGTCTTTTTGCTGAATTTTATGGATTGAATTGTATAGTGTTTTTTCCAAAAATTCTATTTGTCTTATGGAACATTGTAAAAAATCCACTTCATTCTCTAAGTTAATTTTTTTTGTGACTTTAGAACAATATAGTTTGTGCAAATCATTATGAAATCCAACATGGTATTGAAGCAACTATGGAGCCACTTCACTTGATTATACGATAATACTATTTTTGAAGTAGTTTTCAAAAAGATATTGTTAGAGAATTCTTAAATTTATTTTTCTTAATAACCCTAGTGGGGACTTGCATAGCAAGGGTCTCTTATACGATGATAATTTGTTGGCTCAAGAGAAACATTCATTGACAAGTCTAGCATTTGGTACATCTAGTAGCTTTTGGGGCTTTAAGTGCCTCTTAATTTATATCATTTTTTTGACTAATTGACTTTTATTTTTGGAGCATTTGTAACTATAGCAATTGAGAGCAATCCACCATTCAGAGCTATCACATCTATTTTTTTCATGCTTAGAGTTTAGAGTTTGGAGTTCAACCCACAAATCCCACACTTGGTAGTTAAGTTTTGGACAAACACATTTTGGGGGACAATGTGGAGGTGGTAGAGTCATAACATACACTACTACAAATAAACCAGATAGTTGCACTGATGGGAAAGCATCTAGAAAAGTTATTTCTATTAATGTTATGCCACAATACAAGGACCGAAGTAATGAGAAATTAAGATAGAAGGATTATTAATTAGGTGATAATGGTTGGCCAAATGTAAATCAACAGCTAGTTTTTACATATGCCAAGAAGGGGGGGTTTTTGGATGGGTCATTTAACTCCCTATTCACATGGTCCACTATACATATTATTCACTTTGATTAATTATGCATGATAAAGTGGGTACAAATTAGCATTTGCGCCTTTGAACATCTGGTTGCTTAGATTGTGGAGATTCTTTAGGAGTAGCAAAGTCATAGGTTCAAATCTATTCCTACTTTAGTAATTGAGTGTTATTTGTTGGAATGGTGCTCGATGTGGCACATTAGATTGAGGTAATCTATGTTTGCTAATGTGGTGCTTGATGTGGCATATTAGATTAAGGAATTCAATGTTTGCTTGTATGGTGCTTGATGTGGCACATTAGATTGAGGTAATCTATGTTTGCTAGTGTGGTGCTTGATGTGGCATATTATATTGAGGTAGTTGATGTTTTCTAGTATGGTGCTTGATGTGGCACACTAGATTGAGATATTCTACCAATCTCAACGTGGCTTCCTTTCTATGGTAGACTAATTTAATCTTCAACTATACCTACCCATTAACATATAAAGGTGAAGCTCCTTGCCTTCAAGAGGATATAAGTTTGAGTGTGAGTTGTATGCTTGGCATAACCTCTTAATTGGTCTTCTAATAGTTTTCATGGAGATTATTCATGGCATATTCTTAAGAGTGATTATATGATAGATAAGGGACCATTATTTTAGTGAGGACATGCATGCTCTCTTCATATAGTTATGACATTATCACTTTGGAGTAGTTGTGAGTGTGTTGGCTTTATGGTAATGATAAGATTGGATCTTGATGAACTATGATGGCATAACAAAAATATAGTTGCCCTCATGTTCAAGATATTTTGAGTTTGAATTATGGTGATGTTGTCCTCTTAGAATATCTCAATTGTCCTCAAAATTTTTTTGATGGTCCAAACACATGCACTTGATGTTGAGAAAAAACAAGAAGAAGCTTTATGAGTGGTGTGAGGACTAGTAGGGCAACCTCTAGGATTTTATAGAGGTCAAATCCTTGTTATATGTGATATTTGGTGCATTCTCCTATGCTAATTACTATGCTATTTTTTTGCATCAAGGAAAAGGGAGAGAGAGAATTATAGAAAATAAAGTTTGCAAAAAAACCCTAAGCTAAGGAGATGATGCCCAAGATCTAAGGCCCCCTTCTATGCATAGTAAAATAAAATGAACACATGCATCATTCTACTAATATATAGAAAGTGAACATAATTTTGAACTTACACCTAAGCATTCAAACCTACATAAGAACTAGGATAGAACAAAATTAGTCATAACTTCTCATATCCACCTATGCCAAGGCTATCTAGGAAAATTTGCCAAGGCAAAAATCCTTCTTGATATAGTGATTTTTTCACTATAGTTTTGGTGACTCATTAGAGGATCTTTTGGTCATTGAAGATGAGGAACCCCTAAAATATTATTGTCTTATTTATTGGATATAGTGTTAAAAAAAAAGAATAAAGGATGAGAAACAATAGAAGGAATGAGGGATCCTAAAAAGAATAGCCTTTTCATTAAAGCCTTTATTTTTTGTTATTTATCATTTAACATCAACTTGATCTCTTTGAATTTCCAATAGCACTTTTGGAGCTCCATCTGGTCATCATGGAATAAATTTATCATTTTGCTCATAAATTTGTACAACCACACATTGAGCTTTGCTAGTGGTTTGATAACTTGAGTAATATCATCCAAAGTGGGAGGGCTTTAAAATACCTCAAAAATTGATTGATCCTTCTTATGCTACTTGAGAAACTACAAATATTCTTGTTCAAAAAGTAATTTATTATCTTTTATCTAGGGGAAAGGAAGACATTTTTTAATCAATGAGTCAATAAAAATCTTAGGGATTGTGGTGGTAATGGCTAGAGAACCCATCTAGGTCTTGCATTATTGTGCACATCCTTTCTCCAAGAGGTTCATTACATTTTATGCCACTAATTCCCTATCTTTAATCCCTATGACCATAAACTAATAATCACATGAAGTGGCTAACTTGAATTTGTGATATCTTACCATTATTGATCTAGCAAAATTTGTATATAGGGATTGCTCCACCTATTGGCTGATCTAAGATCTTTGGATAGTGGTTGTATCGATGAACCTCAATACTTGAGATAATGTTGATGCCATTTTGGTGATGTCTTCTTAGTGCATCTTGTAAACCTCCTTTTTTGAT
This sequence comes from Wollemia nobilis, assembly GCA_028583015.1. Lineage (NCBI taxonomy): Eukaryota > Viridiplantae > Streptophyta > Pinopsida > Araucariales > Araucariaceae > Wollemia > Wollemia nobilis. Next base: position 5,836,469 of record JAQPPZ010003305.1, on the reverse strand, counting down.
TCCACTCCCTTAGACATTGATTGAGTTCTATATTCTTCTTTCTCTCCTCCTTGAGATATTTTAACAAAATGGCTTGCAAAGCCTCTTGAGTGGTAAGCTGATCAATAAGACCTTAGAATTTACACTTTTTTCCTCCAAGAGAGAGGCTGATGGCTATAACACCAATTTATTGGTGAGCTTTTCAAGAAACTTTCACATTATCAAGCTCCTTCTCCTTATTCACCAACTTTCTCTCAAGAGATATGTAATCATGGATTGCAACTTTATTTTCTTTCTTTACAAAATCTACCTTATTTGTAACGACCCTCCTTGCACGATTTATGAAATATAGTAAAATATGTATATACTTACCTTTTTTCTATGAACCATGGTATTTCTGATAGTTTCTATGAGTGCAAGACATTTGTGTGATTACAATGAAAGGAATCTTATCAGAGAAAAAAGGTGAGATAGGGAGGTGATGATTCGGCTCACGAGAACATGGAAAATCATGCTTGCATATCATATAGGTGCATTGCATATTGCATCTCTACATGAGTTAAATTAATTTGAGTATTTATTGTTTGGCAAGGAATGATAAATGTTGCTTTAGGTGGTGATGATGATGGGAGCCACTAGTTTAAAAAAAAACATGTGTATGGTTGCTTGTTAAATCATGTGTGAGGTTATTATTTAAAAATGATCTTTTGTTTTATATGTGAATTTAATATGGTGTTAGGTTTCCATGTAAGGAAGCCTATGCAAATGCTATTGTTGTTTTATTTTGAAAATAGGATAATGGCTATAATATTATTAATTTTTCTTTACTTAATTTGCATGTAAAGTAGTTTACACTATTATGAAATTAAGCATAACAATCACCAAACGAATGCAATGAAGTAGATCGAATAGGAAACCAAAGTATATTGGCAACTTTAGGAGGTTTAAGTCCTTCGCCACTAAGGAGAGCTTAGTACTTGCGAATATGTAAATTAATTCTAGGTGATAAGCTGATAAAGTATAAATCAACCTACAACCATATATAATTATAAATCAATAAATCGATGAACACTTGTAAATATAGCCGACTAGCTATATTGGTGTTGTAACATGGTTCCCCTTATCGAAAAGATTTTACCTCAATGTTGGAAATGACTAAAAGATCATTTTTGTTTCCCATGTAGCATCTTCTACTAGTAGGTCCTTCCATTTGATTAAAAATTCTTTGATGTGATGGGATCGAAGAATACATGAATTGCTTTGCAATATTGTTTATGGCTAGATATATATATGTCCCTCTTCATCAAGTACTAGAATTTTTGACTAAGAGTGTACTTTTTTTCCTATCACCTTCTTGAGACATGAAACATGAAATACTGGATGTATATGGGATGATGGAGGAAGATCTAGTTGATATGCCACTTTGCCTTTGCAGCACACTACCTTGTAAGGACCATAAAATCTTGGAGCCAACTTATGACTAGTCTTGATCTTCAATGATAGTTGTTTGTAGGGTCGCAGATGCTAGAAAACCATATCAATTATATTTCGAAATAGTGTGAGTCTTATTGCTGCTTCATGCGATTTTGTGCTTGGACCAAATTATCTTTGAGAATGTTGAGCATTGACTGTTGGCGCTGGAACCAATCATCTACTTGGGCCACTTTGGAAGATCTAGGAACATAATATGCTATTACTGGTGGTTTTACTCTATACAATGATTTGAATGGGGACATCTTGATGGAATAATGGTATGAACTATTGTACCACCATTATTCTAATGAAAGCTAATGACTCCATTGATACTATCTATCTTGAGAAAAATATCTTAGATAGGTACCTAGACATTTGTTAAATATTTTAGTTTGGACATATATTTGAGGATGGTATGGAAAAGACATATTTAAATTTGCATCAATAAGATAATTCTTGCCAAAAATTGCTAGTGAAAATGGGATTACGATCACTTACAATATTTTTGGGCAATCCATGCAATTTGAAAATTGAGTCCATAATTACCTTAACCACTTTTCTTGCTGAAAATAGATGTTGTAGAGCATTTAAGTGATAATATTTGGAGAGGTGATCCACTACCACAAAATTTTTTGTTTTACCTTTTGATTTAGGAAGACCTTCAATAAAATCCATTGAAATATGTTTCCATTGGCAATCTAGAATTGGTAGTGGTTGAAGAAGTCATAAATATTTGATTGTTTTACCCTTATTGTGTTGACATACTTTGCATTCAACCACCCATTTTTTAACCTCAAATTTTAATCCTTTCCAATAAAAGGATTGTTTTACCTGTATATATGTCTTCAAAAAACCAGAATGTCCTGCTTATGGAGAAGCATGCGATTCTTCAAGAATCCTAGATTTGATGTTAGAATTATGCAAAATTTAAATGTGATTCTTTCTTCTTAATACATTGTCATCATATAAAAAATGAGGATGTTTGGATGATCCTAGCATCAAATATTGAATTATTTGAGTAGTTTCTGTGTTTGATAACTATTCTTCTTGGAGTTGAGAAACCTATTGGGAACAAGGACCCAAAATAATATTGATAACCACTTCATCTTCGTATTTTCGAGATAATGCATCTACTACCAAATTTTCCTTCCCTTTATTATACTCAATAAAAAATCATATCCCAATAATTTTGTTAACCACTTGTTCTGCTCTGGATAAGAAAATCGTTGTTCTAGAAAATTCTTGAGACTACTATGATCTATTTTTATGATAAAACAACTACTAATTAAGTAGTGTCTCCATTTCTCAATTGTATGTATGATATCCAACATTTCTTTCTTATATGTTGACCTTCCCAAAATTTTACCCAAAATATGTTTACTCTCAAATGCCAATGGATACCCTTCTTGCATTAATACTGCCAAAATACCTATTTCAAAGGCATCACATTCAATCATAAATGGTTTATGAAAATCTAGGATTGCCAAAATTAGAGTAGTGCACATTGATACCTTGAGTTCCATGAATGCATGAGTGGCTACTTCAAACCAATAAAAAATATCCTTCTTTATGAGAGTTGTGAGAGGGGCTGCAATTTTACCGTAATTGCACACAAACTTGCGATAGTAACCAGTAAGATCCAAAAACCATGAATTTTCTTGATGGTTTTAGGTAAACGCCAGTCTTGAATGGTTTTAATATTATTAGGATCCACTTTAGCACCTTCATGAGAAAGGATATGATCCAAATATTCAACTTCATGAACACCAAAAGAGCATTTGGAGCATTTGACAATTTTTTTTCCTTATGTAATAAATGAAGAACCTTTCCCACATGCATCAAATGATCCTTTCATGTTTTACTATATACTAGAATGTCATTGAAGAAGACTAAGACAAATTTGTGAAGGAATGGACGAAATACGTGGTTCATGAGACTTTGGAAGGTAGAAGGAGCATTAGTGAGACCAAATGACATGACTAAGAATTCATAATGACCTTCATGTGTATGAAAGGAATTTTTGGGAATGTCCTCATATATTACTCTAATTTTATGAAAACATGAATGTAAATCTAATTTTGTTAAAAAAATTGTAACATTCAATTCATCTAATAAATCATCTATGACAGGGATAGGGAATTTATCCTTGATGGTAATTTTATTGAGGGGACAAAAATTAGGACACATACACCAATATTTATCCTTACGATGGACCAAAACCACTAGTGAGGAATAAGGACTAGTGCTATGATGAATGACTCTTGTTTGAGCAGTTCTTGGACAATCTTTTCAATTTTACTTTTTTGAGGTTAAGGGTATCGATAAGGACAGACATTAGGAGGAAGGCTTCCTGGAACAAGATGTATGGCATGGTCATGAGACCGTTTTGGAGATAGTCCTTCTCGTTCTTTAAAAAAATCATCATAGTTAGCCATAATATCTTGAAGATCCTTAGAGTGAATTTTAGGAATATCTTGTGCTTTCTTTCCAAAAAATTGATTTGAGCTATGAATCTGTAACCCCCTTTATTTAATAGTTTTTCCATGCTGTGATAACTCACTACCTTTGATGGTGGAGTTGGAATTCATTGAAGGTTAATGGTATTTTTGTAGCACCCTAAAATTTGCACGGTTAAACCCTTAGTAAAAGATAAAAGATAAAAATTTAAATTTTAACCCCAAAACCGCTTGTTACCTACTTCCCTTCTTTTTCGTGCCATTTTTAGGATTTGTTTTGACCGTTGGACGATATCGTCACAGATTAGACGAAATCGTCCCCGATATGACGAATTCATCTGGAACAGAGCGTCCAGACGATTTCATCCTAAAACCAAAATTTCATAATTAGCTTCTATTTCAACAGCCTCTCCAACTTGGGTACAAGCACGTCTATGCAGTTAGAGATTCCCCCCCATTGGAGATCTCCCAGATTGGGATGATCTCCAATCTCCTAGCCTCCCCCTAATCCTATATAAACTAGGATTTTTCTAGTTTATCCCCCTAAACCCCTTAGCTGATGGATTTCCCTACAGATTTAGTTCCTTATTCACTAGAGAATCCTCGCACTACTGTATGCATTTTGTATTTTGCATTTTCTTGTAGGAAATCTACTGTTTTTTAGTCGAATCTAGCTCAGATCGTCGCAAGCGATCCCGGATGATTTTAGATGATATTTTTGAGGAGCGCAGATGATCGCATATTATTGGAGGTGATCCTGACTATAGTCTAGATTGGGGGCAATCAGAGTCTAGAGTTTGCATTTCCTTAGCTCTTTCTACATTTTTCTATTGTATTTCTACATTGTATTAAATTATTATATTTATGCATCTTGGAGTTCACCTCATTTAGCATAACCACATGATAAAGTTAAAATCAATCATTAAATCTACTGCATTTCCTTATTTGTTATTGGAATCCATTATTTAGGCATGTTTGTTATTTCTATCATTCTCCTTTGCTTTTGCACTTGCATATTTGGTATTTTGTGTCTGTTTTTGTGATTGTAAGTTTCTGACGAATTCATCAGATTTTAGATGATTTTGTCTGATCTCATATGACCAACTATGGTTTGATACAATTCGATGTAATTTCAGATGATTATGTACGATTTGAGACGATCTGAACTACTACAAGACTCAGAATCTTCATCAGACATCCGAAATCAGGTATGATACATTTTAGCTAGCATATTTTCTATGTTTAACATGCCTTTCTATTTTTTGTATTCATCTAAATCTGTATTGGCATATAGAATAGTTTAGATTCATTTTGGCCAAACCTAGGAATTGAATGATCGAGTATAAAAATGAACACATCAAACCCACTATCAACCTAGGCATGGAAACTGCCATTCAAAATTTTCTTGGTGAACCCACCATCCATCAAAAATTCACCCTTATACTCCTCCCCCGAGAGGCGGGACCTTCAAAGGGCCTCTCAGTCCGAGGTATTGTCCCATCCTTCTTGCATCCCCCTCTCGGGCGTGAATCCTATAGCCTAAGGGTAAGGATGCAAAAAATTTGGAGTGATACATTTTGGTGAACCCGACGTGAAAACTAAAAACCTTTTGAAAATAATCCAAAAAAAAAATAAAACATAAATGCATTTAGAATCAAAGATTGCATATCATATTTAGATGGTAGACTATAATAAAAGACGAGTTGTCACCATTAATGTTGAGAATCAATTAGCAGCTATAGAGATTAATTCTTTGCTTAGAGTATCTCAAACATATAGAGTCCCACCTTTATGGGACGAGCTTAATAGGAGATTGAATATCATTAATTCTAGATCAACCGAACTTAGGCAAATCAAGAGGTTTGTCCTAGATAGAATCCTGGATCCCGATCAAGTGATTTTGTATCATGAGCTTCAGAGAGCTTGCCATAGGTGGTTAGCAGATAAAAGAGCCCTTGTGTCTTCTAAATTATATACCTTTGAGGAATACCTTGATAATGCAGTTATAGTACATAAATTTCTATCTCGTATAGAGGACCAAGAGGTCATTCTTACAGATAGACAAATATGGAATAGAGTTCCTAGAGTTGTGTTATATCGAGAGTATTGCCATGAAATCTATCTTTACAAATTCGAATATGAAGCAGATAATATCACCATAGCACACTTTGTTGTATTCCTGAAAAACAATTTCCAATTTGAAGAGGAATCAGATATGATACGTTTTAGCTAGCATATTTTCTATGTTTAACATGCCTTTCTATTTTCTGTATTCATCTAAATCAGCATTGGCATATAGAATAGTTTAGATTCATTTTGGCCAAACCTAGGAATTGAATGATCGAGTATAAAAATGAACACATCAAACCCACTATCAACCTAGGTGTGGAAACTGCCACTCAAAATTTTCCTGGTGAACCCACCATCCGTCAAAAATTCACCCTTATACTCCTCCCCCGAGAGGCGGGACCTTCAAAGGGCCTCTCAGTCCGAGGTATTGTCCCATCCTTCTCGCATCCCCATTTCGGGCATGGATCCTATAGCCTGAGGGTAAGGATGCGAAAAATTTGGAGCGATACATTTTGGTGAACCCGACGTGAAAACTAAAAACCTTTTGAAAATAATCCAAAAAAAAAAAACAAAACATAAATGCATTTAGAATCAAAGATTGCATATCATATTTAGATGGTAGACTATAATAAAAGACGAGTTGTCACCATTAATTTTGAGAATCAATTAGAAGCTATAGAGATTAATTCTTTGCTTAGAGTATCTCAAACATATAGAGTCCCACCTTTATGGGACGAGCTTAATAGGAGATTGAATATCATTAATTCTAGATCAACCGAACTTAGGAAAATCAAGAGGTTTGTCCTAGATAGAATCCTGGATCTCGATCAAGTGACCTTGTATCATGAGCTTTAGAGAGCTTGCCATAGGTGGTTAGCAGATAAAAGAGCCCTTGTGTCTTCTAAATTGTATACCTTTGAGGAATACCTCGATAATGCAATTATAGTACATAAATTTCTATCTCGTATAGAGGACCAAGAGGTCATTCTTATGGATAGACAGAGATGGAATAGAGTTCCTAGAGCTGTGTTATATCGAGAGTATTGCCATGAAATCTATCTTTACAAATTCGAATATGAAGCAGATAATATCACCATAGCACACTTTGTTGAATTCCTGAAAAACAATTTCCAATTTGAAGAGGAGCATTTTATGACTCCTGATGAACTTGATCCTATCAATGATATTTATAAACTATTTATAGAAAACTAAGCTATTCTTTTATTATTGTTATTTCTTGTATTTAGTGTGTTGTTTGTTGTCTTTATAAGCATAAAACAAAAAAAAATAAAAATAAAAACAAAACAAAATCATAACAAAAAAATCAAAACATTTTATTTTAAGCATTATAGTAGGTATATAATTAAAATATATACCTCCCAAATTTGTTGCAAATATATTAATATATATTTGCTAAAATCTAAATTTAGACATAATGACTAGACTCAGGAATGGAAAACAAATTGAAGTAGAAGAAGATTGGTTAAGGAAAACAGAAAATAACCCAGATGTCCTTCCTGAAGACCCAATTCAGGAAGAAGGAACCTTAAACCAACAAGAAGAAGAATTTGTGGACGCAAATGAACAAAAATAAAATGATAGAGAGGAAGGATCCTCATCCCCTAAAATATCTCCAGAAGGAGTTGTTACTTTTGAGAACATGGAACACTTCTGGAAGTTCCTCAATAATAATATTGGCACTCTTAATAGAGCAGTTCATATGGACAAAGATCAAATTAGTGACACTCAAGCAACCCTAGAAGACATATATCACACACGCACTAATCCTTTGTCCTTCGTTGATCAAGAAAGTGATCAAGCTGGACCATCCAATTTGGATATGGCCGCTATGATCCAGAACATGCAACAACAACAGGTTACCCAACCACCTAGAGTGCATGTTACCAAGCCTAGGGTTATTCCCACACAAAAGAAACCTTCATTCACTACTCTATTTCGCCAAGCTATTGATCAATATACCTCAAATCAACAAAAGCCTAAAACAAAACCAAATACCAATTTCCAACAATCTGGGATACAACATAATGCTACAACAAATCTTCTTCATAATACTCTTCCTACCAACCATTTGCATAACAACAATATAGCATCTAATCCTTATGTCCCGCCTTCCTACGCTCACAAATCCCATACTCATGTACCACCAAACCAATATGGTGGACAAACTGGTAATCTGGAAGCCATGGTGAAACAGTTAGTCTCTCGCATGGACCAGATAGATCCCTACCATCCCTCGTACAATTATCGAGAGATGTGTAGTCAACCTCTAGATCCTATAGTTGTAGCACAACCATATCCTAAACACTTTCCCATGCCTGTCCTACCTATATATAAAGGAACCGAAGATCCCATAGAGCATCTTCGTATGTTTAGGATAGCATGTCATGATATATCACATGATGACTTGTTATTACTAAAAATGTTCCCAAAAAGTTTAGGGGGGATGGCATTGGAGTGGTATTATCAATTGCCCACTCATTCTTTGAGAAATTTCGAAGAGACCACTGAGTCTTTTGTGCATCAATTTAGTGCCTATATTGAAAGGCATGTAACCATTAAATATTTGTACAACCTAAAACAAGACAAAGATGAGTGTTTTGCTGACTTCTTAGCTCGATGGAGGCAGTTGATAGGAAAATTACACTTTGTGTTACCTTATCGGGAAATGTTGGATATTTTTATCAATAATTTACAAGAACAACTATCCTATGAATTATCAATCGCTACCTTGACCACCTTCGATCAAGCTATAGACTTGGCCCGAAGAGTGGAAGATGCTCTCATTAGAAGAGGTCACCTCAAAAGGAAAGATGATGAGAAAACATCCAGAAATCAATATAAAAATAAACAAGTTGTGGGTGATGGAGTCACTGATAGCAAAAATGTTGCCAATGTTAATACTACGAAAACAACAGAGAAGTTTATATTGAAACCTCCTGATAAACCACCCCGAGAATTTACTAGGTTAAATCAACCTTTATCAACCATTCTCCCGCAATTACTAGCATGAGGATTGATCCAATTACCAACTATCCGGGAACCTGATCCAACTATACCCGGATACAGAGCTGATTTACATTGTGATTTCCATAGAGGACCTGGACACGCTACCAATTCTTGTAAAATATTAAAACATAAAATACAAGACCTGATTGATAACAATGAGATGGAGGTGCAAGCCTTTCAACCTAAACAAAATCCTCCTAATAATGCTCAAAAGAACATCCCCCAAAATTAGAATCAGAATGCCAATCAATCATTGGACATATTTCAACATCCTTTACCAAAGCATGGTAAAGAGGTGGCTAATCAAATTGAGCATCATAATGTTCCCCCTCCTACCCGATATGTAGGAACTATTAGTGGACAATTACCTACTCATGATGTGGAAGTATTTGACACAACTTTATCCATAGTTACGACCAGACCTCTACATAATATTCGGACACTTGATCTTAGTGACACCGAATATGAGACTAAAAGTGACATGGAAATCACCTCAAATCAATCGAATAGTTCTGAAGATGAATCAGATCCTATTCAACCTATCACAAGTTCTATGGTTCCAGAAGAACCATTTCCTAGAAGAGTCACTACTAGACCATCTTCTCACCAATTACTTTCTAATGAACAAGCCATAAATGCTAGACCGAGACCAATTCATCATCCTCAAAATAATATTGTAGGTACCATCGGAGTCGTTACTCGACAACAGAGCTCAAAACTCTCAACAGGAACAAACTCGAATGATGGATCAGCTCCATTTGTTTTGAAAAATCCCAATAAAGGGAATTATGCGCCTAATGTTCAACCTAAGCCTCCTTATAATATTAAGGAACAATTATCAAATACTACAGCTAGAATTTCCCTTTTGGACCTTTTAAGATCTTCTCCTACCCATAGGGATGAATTAATGCTCACATTAAGCCAAATGATGGTACCTCAAAATATTCAACCTGAAGCCATGTCCAATACTATCATAACTCGAGAAGTCGATTGTATTGACTTTCGGGATAGAGATATACCACAACATAGTTTACATAAGGATAACCCCTTATATATTACTGCCCTAATTGGGGATGTAGCAGTTAAACGAGTCTTGATTGATAATGGTTCATCTTTAAACATATGCACTTTTGACTTCTACCAAATATTTGGGTTTAGAAGTGACGAAATGAAAAGAACTGATATGATCATAAAAGCCTTTAATGACGAAACACAAGAAACGTGTGGAGTTATTACTATTCCATTGCAAGTTGGTCCTCGAACCTTAGACACGACCGTGTTTATTGTACATTGCCCTGCATCATACAATATACTTTTGGGTCACCCTTGGATCAACGCGATGCGAGTTGTTCCCTCCACTTTACATCAGTGTGTTAAATTCAAATTTAAAAATCAGTTGGTTACCATTCATGGTGATCCTAGACCCTTTGATATGTGTGCTTTGGCAGAACCGGTTGGAGTTCAATTTTGCCCTGCTCTGTCATCCACACATCCTAATTCTCATCAACCGTCTAAACGTGTGAAACACTCACCCATAACATCATCTACTTTTCCCCCATCAACTACACCTCTACATATAGCTCAACCATCTTCCGAACAAACCACATTAGGATCTCAAAAGGATCCTAAACCCACAACCAATGCTTCTTGTTTTACTCCTATAACTTCCATACCTTTATATCCTTCCATCGACATCTCTACAACGTTTACGCCTATCAAAGACATGATTTTTGCATCCAAAAACATAGGAAATGATCCTTCTACCTCTTACGCTCTTACTGATGAGCTCTTACCCGATTTATCTAAAATTCTTATATCAGAAGGAACCAACACTGCTATGCAAGATTCCCTTATTTTAAATAAATTGCCACCCTCTCCTCGTACCTTGGGCCTCCCACACCCTATGGGAAGTATTTACCAAGTCGGGAGTTGTGCTTTTATTTATAAGGGATATGATTGGGGAAGAATACCTAGAAACATCAAGACACATTGTGATGGATATGCTAGATGCTATTTTGCTAATGAGTATATTAAAGCTAAACCCATAATGCTTAAATTGGGATATAAAGGGAAAGGTTTGGGACCTTCCCAAAATGGTATGAAAGAACCTTTTGAGGTAGAACCGTGGCCTGCCCGATGTGGTGTGGGCCTATTTTCTAGTAAAGGTCAACCCTTCCCATTTGAGGAGGAGGACCATCTTACATGTTACCAAGATTATCTGGATAAACAAGATTCTTTGCGTTCAAAGAATAATTCCTTTACCTGTAATATGCTATCCATCGCCTACCCTGAGATGATTGCCAAATCCGACGATGAGTTGGAAGGGGATATCTTCCATGATGTCTCCGTTGATGAATTGTTACATAACAAATTTTATTTTGATGGCTCTATACCTAGTATAGCCCACCTTGAGGCCTCGACTCCTCAAGATGAATTATCCAAGCTAACCTTGGAAGAATTACAAGAATTGGGTGTTTCACCCACCCCACCTAATTTTGAGAGAGATTTACATATGGAAGTTGAAAACGTTATAAAAATTAACATTGGAACCGAACATAACCCTCACATAATCAATATTGGATCAGAATTAAGTCAAGAAAAACAAGATAAATACATTTCATTTCTTAAAGACTATGAAGATGTCTTTGCTTGGACATATGAAGACATGCCAGGTTTGGACCCTTCTATAGTTATGCATCATCTAGTAGTCCATCTAGATGCTAAACCTGTTAAACGAAAACTTAGAAAAATGCATCCTAAAGTGGCCTTACTAGTCAAAGGAGAACTAGAAAAACTGTTGAAGGTTATTTTTATACAAGCCATTGATTATGCTGAATGGATCTCAAATGTAGTTCCAGTAACTAAGAAAGAAGCCACTAAAGTTAGGGTTTGTACAGACTTCAGAGATATTAATGTTGCCTGCCCTAAAGATGATTTTCCTCTTCCCAACATGGATCAAATCATTGATTTTACTGTTGGGAGTGGAATGATATCCTTAATGGATGGATTCTCTGGTTATAATCAGATCAGGATAGCTCCTGAAGATCAGGCTAAGACAACATTTATTACCCCTTGGGGAACCTTTTGTTGGAAAGTGATGCCATTCGGTTTAAAGAATGCAAGTGCAACATATCAACGAGCCATGACTTATATCTTTCATGATATGATGCATGATATTCTACATGATTATGTAGATGATATTATAGCTCGTTCCATCAAAGAAGATGATCATTTAAATGACTTGAGAAAAGTATTTGATCGGTTAAGGGAGTATCATATCCGATTGAATCCAGCTAAATGTATATTCGGAGTCAAGTCCGATAAATTATTAGGGGTTATAGTTTCTTTACGTGGCATTGAAATTGACCCTCTCAAGATCATGGCTATCACTGATATGCCCGCACCCACAAATATATCTGAATTACGAAGTTTACAAGGTAAGCTTCAGGCTATTCGCCGCTTCATCGATAAGTTGGCAGACAAAACCGGACCCTTTCTTAAGCTTCTTAAGAAAGATGTCTCTTTTCATTGGGACGAAGAATGCCAGGAAGCATTTGAACTCCTTAAGCAATATCTCCTCCAACCACCAGTGCTTTCACCACCTAGATCTGATCGTCCATTTATCTTGTACATTTCTACTTTCGATTCTACCTTAGGAGCTATGTTAGCTCAGCTTGACGATGAGAAGAAAGAACGTGCTAATTATTACATCAGCAGAACCTTAATCAGTTATGAAACTCGCTATACCATATTAGAGAAGTTATGTCTAGCAGTCGTATTTTCTACACAAAAACTACGACATTATATGCTCAGTCAAAAAACGTATGTTATTGCCAAATTCGACCCTTTGCGATATCTCATGAGTCGACCGTATTTATCTGGTCGCACAACCAAGTGGGTTCTTGCGCTAAGCGAATTTGAACTCACGTTTATAGGACAAAAGTCTGTTAAGGGTCAAATCATAGCAGATCAATTAGCTGTTGCACCCTTAGAGTCTACCCATCCCCTCATCATTGAGTTTCCCGATGAATGCCTTAAATTAGAGGCAGACCATCCTAAACAATGGTCCCTATACTTTGACGGAGCCCGATGCATGAGTGGGGCTAGTGCGGGTATTATTTTAATATCTCCGCAAAAACATCTTATACCTCTGTCCTTTAAATTAACATTTGCTTGCACCAATAACACTATTGAATATGAAGCTCTTATCCTTGGATTACGAGCTGCTTTGGCCCTAAAAATTAAAAATTTATTAGTTTTCGATGATTCTCAACTTGTCATAAATCAAATCAATGATGTTTATCAGACCAGAGATGATAAATTACGCCCATATAAAACATATGTTTTGCAATTATTATCTTTATTTGATCAAGTTACTTTGGAAGCTATTCCTCGAACTAGCAATCGTGCGGCTGACGCTATGGCTGCAACTGCATCTCTTTTACCCTTGGAGTTAGACGATGAATATGCTACCATCATTATTCGTCGACTCCAGGAACCCGCTTCAAGCAAATCATGCTTAGAACCTTTGGATGTGTTTCTCATCAACGAAACTACTCCTGAACCATGGTACACTGATATATTTAATTTTTTGCAGAAAGGAACCTTCCCTGAAGGTTGTCATAGTAACCAGCATAGGTTATTACGTAGACGAGCAAGTCGCTTCGTGATTATTGGTAATACCTTGTATAGGAGATCTTTTGAAGGCATCTTACTGAGATGTTTGAATCTAGCAGAATCTAGATCAGCTTTGAATGAAGCCCACAATGGATCTTGTGGGGGACATTTTAGTGGTAGCGCCATTGCTAAAAAGCTCCTTAGGATAGGATATTTTTGGCCTACCATGGAGAATGATGCACATGATTATGTGCGTCATTGCGACAAGTGCCAGAAACACGCTGACCTTGTCCATGCGCCTGCACAAGAGCTGCAGGCTATTTCATCTCCTTGGCCCTTTTCAAAATGGGGCTTAGACATCATTGGAAAAATCAACCCTGTGTCATCCGATGGACACAAATTCATCATAACCGCCACTGAGTATTTCATGAAGTGGGTTGAAGCTATGCCATTAGCTTCTTGCACTGGAACTCAAGTTTCCAAATTTATTTTTAATCAAATTATTTGTCGGTTCGAAATTCTTGCAAATCTCATCTCAGATAATGGAACTTGTTTCAAAAATAAAGATGTCAAAAAATTATGTCAAAAATATAAAATTCAACATCGTTGGTCCACTCCCTATTATCCTCAGGGTAATGGCCAAGCAGAAGCATCTAATAAAACATTAATCAAAATTCTCAAAATATTGGTCAATAAATCTGGTCGAGATTGGCACATCCAATTATATCCTGCTTTGTGGGCCTATCGAACTAGTGTTCGCACCCCCACTGGAACTTCACCTTTTGTTTTGGTTTATGGTGCTGAAGCCGTTTTTCCCTTTGAATTAGAAGTTCCTTCTTTGGCTCTACTACTTCAAGATACTGAAGTAGGGGATGAATATCGTGCTGGCAGATTTAGTCATCTGGAACTCTTAGATGAAAAGTGCATCAATGCTTTGGAGCATCTTCGTGCCTACCAAAACAAGCTTAAGCGCATATATCTCAAGAAAGTTCATCATCGATCCTTTGAGACCGGTGACCTTGTTTTAAAAGAAAATCAAAAAAATACTAATGCAACTAAAGACCTTAAAGGTAAATTTGAGCCCAACTGGCTTGGACCATATGTCATCACCTGCTAAATTTGGATCGGGAGCATACAAATTATCTACCTTAGATGGTAAAGAACTTAAAGAACCTATGAACATTATGCATCTCAAACGCTACTATGCATAAAATTTGGTCATTTCATCATTGTATATATTTGTTTTGCATATTATTTCCTTTTAGTCACTTATATAAAACGTTTCAAAAACAATCACATTGTATTTCTTTCAATTCATAACTTAAAATCAAAATACAAAAACATCAAAATCATCAAAATCTTCAAAAACATATTTTATTTTCATACCTATCAATTCTTGAAGTGTTGCCGTTATATTTTCAATTATTGTGGATAAATTAGCATTTATTTGGAATCCCGCACTTTCACACTCACATGAATAAATATCTTGATTTTATTTGGTATGATTATTAATCTCTCTTATATCAAAGTCCACATTGGCATTAAATAAAGTTTTGAGCATAGAGAACTGATCTTGTTATTTACTTGAACCAAGTATATCTTTTCACATTAAAATGATTTCATTGCAAATTCGATATGATGCTACATAGTAAAAGTGGTTTCTTGAGCGAAAAGTTTCCCCTGCTATCCTATCATGCACATGGTCTAGAATCTTTGAGAATTGACAAAAGGACAAGCTCACCCCTACCCAGAATAAAAATCCCTTGCTCTACAGCCAATCCGAGCAAGTATCCCTAGCATAGGAAGAAAAAGAAAAGTCAAAGAAAATGAGAACAAAGAAAAATATTATTTTGTACCATCGCAGCAATATTTCAGCATTATCTCAATTCCAAGCAAAAATACAAAAACAATACAAAAAAAAAAAGAAGAGAAAGAAAAGCAAAAGTGAAAAGAAAAAGCAAAAAGCAATAAAATCCCTTTCCCTACCCCTTGAAAAGAAAAGAAGGGTGAATGAGCTTGAATCCCTGGAATTCTCAATTATTCAAAAACTGTGAGGTAAGCCCCATAACAGGTGGTTTGTGCCCAACCCGCTTGGCCTTGGGTAATTCCTAGCATGGTGATATGTCTGTCACATTAGCGACCTTCTTTTGTATAGACCTATGTCAGCTTATGGATTAGCTAGCTCTTGATAACCCGACTTACATAGTAGTCTGGTACGGTTACATGCATATAAATCATAGTTAAGGAACACTCATTTGGTTAAGGCAAATTACTTGTATCAAATTATCTTGCTCAAAATTGGTGAATGAACAATACAATCGCACACACATTTGTATTTGAGAGATTTTGTATCATTATGATAAATCAAGATCGGTAATGAACTCACATTTGCACATGAGGATCCCTTATAAATCTACATTTGTCTTTGAGATAATTTAAAATATTTCTGTAATTCTTTTCGGAATAGTTTTATCCTCTTATTTCAGAATTTTTGTTTTGTATAAAAGCAATTATATACATTGTTTCACAAAATCACAAAATGATTTCAAACAACATGTTCATATTATTATTTTTCTGTTTATCAAAAGTCAAAAATTAATCTTGCAATAAAACTAAAATATCCATTTTCTTCTTTGGATTTCGTGATGATGGTATAAGTCTATACCTATAAGTCTATGCCTAGCGCAAACCATTGTTCTAATTTTATTTTCCCATTCATTTTAATAAAAACCCATATGGCTTACATCATTATGTTACATAACTAAGCTTTAAAATGAACGCACACTTATTCTATTTCAGGTCATTATGTCAACATTCAATTTTGCAATGATGGTATAGTTCCTAGGAACTTATGCAAAAAATTTTATCACACTTAGGAATTTATGCCTAGCAAAAATCATATTTCTTTTATATGTCATGCATAATATTTTTATGAAAATCTGAAAACAAATCATCACCATCATCATTTTTATCATCACAACACAAAGTCTTAAGACAGTCTCTTAAGCACTCTTTTACTTTTAACAATATTTCTATCCTGGGATTAGCTTGACGACCTAGTGAGCGGCGACTCCATGAAATGGTCTATAACAACGACAATGTCCTTTGAAATTATTGTTAGAAGTCCCTTTTATTTTTTCAAATTACACCAAAACAACCAATTTATTTACATCAGATTATTTCATTTACAATTTTATGCCATGATATCAAAATATAATATTTCAAAATGACATAATTACATGAATATTCAATCACAAATTAAAGCATCATACAACATATACACAAGTCATATCATCAGAAACAAGACCATATATATATCAAATTATGTACATCATATCAAAACTGGATTGGTATGCCACAATCTATACCCTGGCATACTCAATCCTCTCAAAAATCTATACAATCTCTGTGCAATCTATAGCCAGCTAGTCTCGAGAAGCCCTCGAGCTCTCAGCCTCATCTCCTCCCCCACCCTGACGTGGAGGAGGTGGTCCCATAGCAGTCTATGTTGTGTCTCGGGTCCTCGCTATCGATCATGAGGATGTCCTCATCGATCCCATCCGGATTGGTTTCGCAATGTTGGCTGGCAATGGTACCCTCTCTGGAGCCAGCTAAAAGTATACCCCCTGGTAGAATGTGGTCTGCATCATAGACCACACTAGCTCATCCCTGCTCGCCCCTCCGCTCTGTGCCCTGAGCCGTGTAGTCTCATCCTGTAGTGTCCGTACCTGAGCCCTGAGCTGAGTAGCCTCATCCTGTAGTGACTACACCTGAGCTCGAAGGTGGGCAACCTCAGCCCGAAGAGCCACCGTCTCGTTGCTCTCCCCTACATCGACACCCTTGCCCTTATCAGGTGATGGTGGTCTCTCCCCCTACTACGAAGGGAGTCTCTCCTCCCTCCGCCCTATCTCCCGTGGCCTCTATGGAGCCTGACCCATCCGCTGGCATCTCTCCTGTGGGGACCTTTGCTGCTCTCTCCCACCGTGACCCCATGCTGCCTCAATGGCAGCCTGGCACCGCCTCCCCATCCGTCGCACAACCACGTGCATCGGACCCTGTGCCCTCGTCATCCGAGGAGGGCGGATGCCTACGTACCAGGCATCGTAGCCATCTGCAACCCCCGCATCGTCACCATCCACTGGCTGGATGGGGGCATCATCCGCATCCTGACTCCAGAATCATTGCATGTCTAGAGCCCCGCTCAACGTAGTACTATCCCGAATAGTCTGGGAGTACTCGTAGTCCCTGAGAGAAGGGATCCCTCATTGTAGACCGAACTATCATAGAATCCGATCGTAGCGGTGGAGCTCTACCTCTCCCCGCTCCATCCTCGGCCAGCAGACTCACCTGATGTGAGCCAACTCCTACCCATCCTCTGCCCACCCGGGGTGCTCTCGCCATGGCCTCCAGGTGATCTGGTCTAGGATGAGGTCATCTAGCAACCTCCGTGACATCGGCAGATCTATCCATCATTGTGACCCTCTTTGTAGCCACCAATAGTAAACCCGGGGTCTCTCCCGGTCAACCCCTATCAGTGGGAGCCCTACCGGCCTTCGCACCATGATGTGCTCCCAGCACCAAACCTATAGCAGTGATGTCAAGACCAGACATCGACCTCCCTTGTATACGACCCCATGCAGGATCCTATACAAGCGACATAGTACAAAGCTACCCCATGCAAATCTATAGCCGTGGTCTCTCATGTCGTAGACCACATCTGACAGGAGCCAGGGTAATCTGCACCCACTCTGGTGGCACAGCAGTAAGCCACCTACCACTCCTACCAAAACTCGAGTCAACCTAGATGCCCCGGCATTTGCCTCAGAGACTCAATGTTCACTCCGCCCTTCTCCAGGGTGAAGCTCGGGTCTCCAGTCAGTCTCATCATCGCCTGGCCCTGATTGGCCATAGGCGTCATGAGCCATCCCTGTATGGGGATCCTCATGATCCTCCATACGTCCTCTAGTGTGGGAGCCATCTCCCCTATCGGTAACCGAAAGTAGGACGACCCCGGATACCATCTCTCTGCTAGGGTTGTCAGAAGCCCTATGTCCGTCGGTACTTGTGGCATCTCTGCCACATGCCGTAGCCCGACCCGTGCTAGTTGGTCGCGCTCTGCCTGGTCGAGAGCGGCCAAGTCGTCTCTCAGCCCGTCGTATTTCCATTCTCGGCTCTTTAGTAATCCCTCTTGCAAAACAAACAATAAAACAATAAAATTCATTAATCAACCAATCATTAAAATAAAATTAAAAACATTTTAATCAAGCTTAAATTCTTAAAAGCGATGATATCGTCCACTATTGGATGATATCGTCCCAAATTGGGCAAAGTCATCCTTTGTAGGATGAATTCATCTCTGATTTCACAACTTGGGGATCGCCCCTTGTTGAACGGGATCGCCCCTAGTTCGCCGATTTCGCCCTCCGACGAAATCGATGATCTAGGGACGATTTCGACGAAATCGGGACGATTTCATCCCGACGTCATCGACGGCCTAAAAACGGCCGCGATGCCCCAAACAGTCAAAATTTAAAACAAAAAAATGCACAAAGTAAAATCAAACCTAATCTACTAGGATTAGATCCTTACCCGTAGCCCGCGTCGGACCTCTGTCGCTCTGTGCGCTGTCTCCACCATTGTTTCTCTCTACAGAGCTCTGGAACAGTAAAAATGAATAATAAAAACAAAAAATGAATTAGGGTTTTCCCTATTTTTCTTAATTTTATTCAAAACCAACAACATTTTAATTTTTGCTTTTTTGCGTTTTTACCTCAAACGTTCGATTTGGGTAAAAACACGGAGGGGGCACCATAGTCGTAGTCGTACGATTCGACCAAGAATCGTCGTCTAAAAAATTGAGTACATTTTTGCTTTCTCGTAAAATGGGAAAAACTCGTCTTTAACGCATTTTCTTCAGAAAATTCGCTAAAGAGGGGGCAAAATGTAGCACCCTAAAATTGGCGCAGTTAAACCCTTAGTAAAAGATAAAAGATAAAAATTTAAATTTTAACCCCAAAACCGCTTGTTACCCGCTTCCCTTCTTTTCCGTGCCATTTTTAGGATTTGTTTTGACCGTTGGACGATATCGTCGCATATCAGACGAAATCATCCCCGATCTGACGAATTCGTCTGGAACAGAGCGTCCAGACGATTTCGTCCTAAAACTAAATTTTCATAATTAGCTTCTGTTTCAACAGCCTCTCCAACTTGGGCAGAAGCGCGTCTGCATAGTTGGAGATTCCCCCATTGGAGATCTCCCAGATTGGGATGATCTCCAACCTCCTAGCCTCCCCCTAATCCTATATAAACTAGGATTTTTCTAGTTTATCCCCCTGAACCCCTTAGCTGATGGATTTCCCTATAGATTTAGTTCCTTATTCACTAGAGCATCCTCGCACTACTGTCTGCATTCTGTATTTTGCATTTTCTTGTAGGAACTCTACTATTTTTTTGTCGAAGCTAGCTCGGATCGTCGCAAGCGATCCCGGACGATTTCGGACGATCTTGTCGAGGAGCACAGATGATCTCGTACGATTGGAGGCGATCCCGACTGTAGTCCAGATTGGGGGCAATCAGAGTCTAGAGTTTGCATTTCCTTAGCTCTTTCTGCATTTTCCTATTGTATTTCTGCACTGTCTTAAATTATTATGTTTATGCATCTTGGAGTTCACCTCATTTAGCATAACCGCATGATAAAGTTAAAATCAATCATTAAATCTACTGCATTTCCTTATTTGTTATTGGAATCCATTATTTAGGCATGTTTGTTGTTATTTCTATCATTCTCCTTTGCTTCTACACTTGCATATTTGGTATTTTGCGTCTATTTTTGTGATTGCAGGTTTTTGACGAATTCGTCTGATGAATTCATCAGATTTTAGATGATTTTGTCTGATCTCAGATGACCGACTATGATTTGAGATGATTCGATGTAATTTCAGATGATTACGTACGAGTCGAGATGATCTGAACTGCTACAAGACTCAGAATCTTCATCAAACATCCGAAATCAGGTATGATACGTTTTAGCTAGCATATTCCCTGTGTTTAGCATTCATTCCTATTTTTTGTATTCATCTAAACTAGCATTGGCATATAGAATAGTTTAGATTCATTTTGGCCAAACCTAGGAATTGAATGATCGAGTATAAAAATGAACACATCAAACCCACTATCAACCTAGGCGTGGAAACTGCCACTCAAAAGTTTCCTGGTGAACCCACCATCCATCGAAAATTCACCCTTATACTCCTCCCCCGAGAGGCGGGACCTTCAAAGGGCCTCTCAGTCCGAGGTATTGTCCCATCCTTCTCGCATCCCCCTTTCGGGCATGGATCCTATAGCCTGAGGGTAAGGATGCAAAAAATTTTGAGCGATACACTTTCCATTCCATAAATAATTTTCTAAAATTAAAACTAATAGTGTCCAATTTTTCTAATCATTCAACTTCCAAACTAAAATTTGAATTCCCTAAAATCATAACAAAGAGAGTTTCATGCCAATATAACTTATCATTTGTATTGAAAATGAAGATGTTCTACCAATACATTGAGTATTACCTTCATTTGCAACTAAAACTTAAAACTTATCTTGATTGGAAGAGTGAATGTGTAAGTTCAATGTCTTAGCAGTTTTAAGATCAATAAAATTATGAGGACTACCTGAATCGATCAACACATTTATCCTCTTCTGTAAAATGAATCCTAGTAACTTGATTGTATGTTGAACTATTAATCCCATAAGAACATGTACTAAAATAGCCATAGTGTCTTCATCATATGTTGCTTCATTGTGATATATTTGCTCTTCAGGCATAGGTGACTCTTATGGATTGACATCCTTGTTAGTATTACAATGGCACTGAGAGGGGGGGTGAATCAGTGTAGTTATTTAAACTTACATTCATAGCTCTTAAAACTGAAATAATGAAACCTTAAAACAAGATAAAGCAAGTATCACAAGATAACATCACACAAAACAAGATTTAACGAGGTTCACCAATTTGGCTACTCCTCAAGAATGACTACTTGGACTACCATCCAAATCTAGCCTTTGCAAAGCACCAACTTTACAATCAATTTACTAGCACCAACTGGAAGGAGCACCAATCCCTGATTTATCTACACCAATAGAAAGGAGCACCAACCCCTGATTTACCAGAACCAACTGGAAGGAGCACCAACCCCTGATGCCAAGCACCAACTTGGACTTCAATTATGAAACTAGAAGATTGATAGTAAGATACCTTTGCTTTTGCAAGACCCTAACTAGTATTCTTCACATTTGTGCTCTCTATGCACTCTGCTCTCTCTGTGTAATCACTTTGCACACTCTACTTCATTACAGCTACACTTTGCGTTCGTCTTCGCCCTTTTCACTCTCAGCTCCTTCTACTTTCTCTGCACAATCACAGATGCACTTAGGACAATTCGACATGACTCTTCACTCACTTTGCACACTTCACCATCATCTCACCACTTCTACGCTTTTTGTGCTCTTATGACCACATTTCACACTTCGACATGCATTCGATGACTTCTGCAACCACTTCACAATTCTCCAAACAACCCTCCTTTTATAACAATATTTTCATGATGAAAATCCTAATCTTAGTCGGCTGTAAACCCTAATCTTGGTCGACTTTCATAACAACTGTAAACCCTAATTTTAGTCGGTTGTCATACTTCTCATTTCAGTCGGGTTCTCCTTCTTGACTTGCACATTTACGACCTATCACAAAATCATGACATTTCTGTCTTTGAAGCTTCTTTTGTTGTTGTTGCCATGAAAACACAACATGTCGCGATATCATGACACTTTTTTCTCTCTCCTCTTTCTCTTTGCTTTGGCTCGCAAAAATACATGTCACGATATCACGACACTTTTTTCTCTCTCCTCTTTCTCTTTGCTTTGGCCCATGAAAATACAACATGTCACGATATCATGACATTTTTTTCTCTCTCCTCTTTCTCTTTGCTTTGGCCCGCAAAAATACATGTCGCGATATCGTGACACTTTTTCTCCTTGCTATTTTTCTTTGCTTAGGCCCGCAAAAATACATGTCACGATATTGTGACACTTTTGCCTCCGTACACTTTCTCTATTCTTTTGTCATGATATCGTGACATTTCTACCTCAGTATACTTCGTCTTTGCTTTTGTCATGATATCGTGACACTTCTGCTTCCATAGACTTTGACTTTGCTTTTGTCGCGATATCGTGACACTTCTGCCTCCATAGTCTTCAACTTAGCTTTTGTCGTGAAATCATGACACTTCTACTTCTGAAGTCTTGCTTTTTGCTTTTGTCACAAAATCGTGACACTTTTTCTTTCTCTTCCTTCCTGCCCTTTCTGAGTCGCGAAAATGTGACATGTCACAAAATCGTGACATTTTTCCAACTTACTTTCTCTCTCCTATTTTAGTCGCGAAAATGCGACATGTCGTGAAATCATGAAACTTTTCAAACTTACTTTATCTCTCCTATTTTAGTCACAAAAATGCGACATGTCACGAAATCGTGACAATTTTTCAACTTACTTTCTCTCTCCTATTTTAGTTGCGAAACTGCGACATGTCGCAAAATCGTGACACTTTTTAAACTTACTTTCTCTCTTCTATTTTAGTTGCGAAATTGTGACACTTTTCCAACTTACTCTCTTTTTTTGAACTTGTCATGAAATAGTGACACTTCTTCTTGCTTTCTCTTTTTCTTCCAACATGTCATGAAATCGTGATAGTTTTTCACTTGCCTTTTTCTCTTCCAACATGTTGCGAAATCGTGACACTTTTTCTTTCATACTATCTTTCTTGCAATATGTTGCGAAATCATGACACTTTTTCTTTCATACTATCTTTCTTGCAATATGTTGCGAAATCGTGACACTTTTTCTACTTGTCTTTTTCTCTTCGAACATGTTGCAAAATCGTGACAGTTTTTCCTGCTTGCACTTTCTCTTCAAACATGTCGCAAAATCATGACAGTTTTTCTTGCTTTCCTTTTTCTCTTCCAACATGTTGCAAAATTGTGATAGTTTTTCCTGCTTGCACTTTCTCTTCGAACATGTCATGAAATCATGACAGTTTTTCTTGCTTGTGCTTTCTCTTCGAACATGTCATGAAATTGTGACAGTTTTTCTTGCTTGTGCTTTCTCTTTGAACATGTCACGAAATCACGACAATTTTTCTTTCTTACGCTTTCTCTTTGAACATGTCATGAAATTGTGATAGTTTTTCTTGCTTGCGCTTTCTCTTTGAACATGTCACGAAATCGTGATAGTTTTTCTTTCTTCTCAACATGTCATGATATCATGACAATTTTTCTTTCTTGCTCAACATGTCACAATATCACGATAGTTTTTCTTTCTTGCTCAACATGTCGTGATATCACGACAGTTTTTCTTGCCTGCTGTATATGTCACGATATCGCGACACTTTTCTTACTTGTATTTTTCTTTGATATTTTGCATACGGGCCACTTCGGTATTCTTGGAAAATCATTGTACAAACTCTGAGTACCCTTTGAACTCCTGTCTTCTACATCTGAATATATTTTGAACTTCATGTCCACTACATCAATAGATCTATTTGATTGTGTTGAAAACAATGACAATACTGTTGCTGCACCTTGGTCAACAATCTCCCCCTTTGGAATTGTTGGCAACACATTTGCAATTTCCTGTAACTCTTCCCCCCCTTTGACAATAATACCAAAGGGTTGTTGTAGACTCCCCTTGAGTCCATGCACAACATTCTCAGGCAAAATTGATTACACTTAGCAAAAATCATGAACATGAGCAAAAAGATAATCAAATACTTAAATGCTCCCCCTGAAAAATGTGATCCCTATAGCTAGTCAATTCTTGGGAAGAGTGACCACTCGACCAATCTATCTCCAAGATAGAATGCACCTCCACTGGTACTCTTTCTGTCATCAACACCTCCTGCCCAATTTGCATCTGAATATGAAATAAGGGTGAAGTCTTTATCTTTTGGATACCATAACTCATATTCCATAGTAGCCTTGAGGTACATAAGGGTGAAAAGGATTATTTCAAATCTACTTAAAAAGATCACACAGAACATATCCAATCTCATAGAAGCATAAAGAGAATTGTTAGAGACTCAATATGTTCTATACTCAAATCCCAATATCAATTCAAATCAATCTTATAGAAGCACAAAGAGAATTGTTAGAGACTCAAAATGTTCTATACTCAAATCCCAATCTCAACTCAAATCAATCTCATAGAAGCATAAAGAGAATTGTTAGAGACTCTATATGTTCTATTCTCAAATCTCAATCTCAACTTAAATCAAGAATATAGAATATTTTATTTTATGGAACTTGAACAACCACATGCATCCAATCACTTGACTAGGCTCAATCAACTCTACTCAACCAATCACCTCAATGAACAACCCTTTATCATAAACCCTAGTCAAAGCATGTATCAACCAACTCTGTGCAAGCATCAAACATTGTACCACAACACCAACCAAATCCCTTTTTACATTTTCAACTTGGTCTATGTTTTTTATAGTCACCGCTGGTCACACCTTACTTTCAACTGTTCGAATCAGGAGACAACATTTTGTCAAACACTTCATGGCCAAATATAGTGCACCTTACTCAAACTCATACTTCTGGACCTCCGATAGGTATCATTCACAAAGCAAAGTTGCTCATCTTGATGAGATAAACATGAATCAATAATCAGACTTCAATATTTTTCACCACAGTGTCATAATAGATCTAACAATATTCACATCAATGTGTAGTTCAAATACACACCGCTTTTATCGAAACACATATATGCGGCTAGAGCAACATTCTTTCACTAACCAAATTATCCGAACTGTTATAATCCTTAACTTTGGATAGTGGTAGTAAGAACCATCACCAGTACAACAATGACATATAGCAATACTACCAATAATGAGAACTCTCAATTTAATCACCACCCTTCACGACACTTCCACAAACAACTACATGAATTGAAAACACACTTCAACAACTATACGTCAACTCCCCCTAACTACTTGTCTTTCATCCTCAGAAACCCAAACAAATATATAGGAGAATTAAAATAAAACTTTAAGATTGCTCCCCCTAAGGATGTGCTACATGGAGTTGCTTAGTGCAATAGAGGAGTAGTCTCCTTCAGTCCAAGGAGACATGATTTCCTTTCTTTTATCTTTCTCCAAACTTTCTTGAACTCGGGCTTGGATTTTTCAATTGCATCCCTATTTTGCACCTTTTTGTGAACTCGAACATTTCTCTTGTGTGGTTGTCTCTTGTGCATCCTTGATGAATGATTATTTTCCTTTCTTTTATGTACATGATTTATTCTCTATCTGTGTTGTGTTCTTTGCGTCTAATGAAATCTATTGTTTTGCCTTAGATTAGATACATAAGTTATTGGACAAAACCTTGCTATGTGCCCATGACCATTACATTGAAAAAATTGTACATAGTGTTCACTCAAAAACGTAGATGTATTTCTACCAGCATAACTCTTTGGTTTATTATTCAATCCATAATAAGTTGCCTTGTGACCATACTGGTTGCATCTGAAACAATAGCCATTAAAAGTATTCATATGAATAGACTAAGAGTGATAGAACCTATTTTGTTGTGGTTGCTTTATTGTAGATCTCCTTTGATATTTTATTCCTTTTGAAGATTCAGATTCAAAATTTTCTTGCTTCAATCCTTCAACAGTGAACTTCTTCTTCTCTACAGAGTTGGAAGATGAAGATTGTTCAGCTTCATATCCAAGACCACGCTTATCCATGGAGCTTATTTGTTGGCTTATCATTTTATCCAGCAACTTTGTGCTCTTCTAAAATTTGAGATTTGTATTGGCATCTTCTAGTTGTTTCTTCAATAAAACAATCTCTTCCTCTTGTTTGTAGCAACCAATCTCTTTCTCATTGATCTGTGACCTGAGAGTTTTTTCAATCCTTTTGAATTCTTCTACCTATACTTTCAAACTGGTTATTATTTCATTTGCATCATAAAGCTTTCTTGAGATTTCCTTATTCCTTTTTATTTCTATCTTCAATTCATCCAAAGCTGCAATTAGTTCCTCTTTCAAATTTATTTTTGCATAAATTTCTTCTTCATCACATTCTTATTCTTTTTTTGTTTCTCTTTTAGAATAATCCTCTAGGACTTCATTAACTCTCAGCATATATGCCTCTATTTTCTCATCGTTATTCAACTTTAAAGCTTTAAACTGAGATTGATGTGTTTGTAACTTTTCCTCCTTGATCTCATCATCTCCTTCATGAATACTCCTTAGTTTGTCCCATATTTCTTTTACCATTTTACAACTCATGATATTTACTAGTTCACTGTCTACTAATCTGCACCTGATAGCATTATTTTCTTTTGAGTCATTCTAAAATAGATTCTTACTGGTAGCATCAGTTGGAGGAGTGATGGGTATTGTGTATTCATTGTCTACTGAATCCCAAATGTCATAACCCAAAGCACAAAGATATGCTTGCATCTTGAATCTTCAGATCACATAATTGGTTCTGTCAAACAAAGGTGCTTTTTTTGATGAGAAATATTCGACCTTTTCTGGTTCAATTTTCTTTTCCACAGGAACTAAAATTGACTAAGATGCCCTTTTGGAGGAGGATCTATTCTTCTTCCCCATTGCTTACTAATCCAAGATCAACTCTGACTGATTTAGCCTGAGAAGGGAACTTGGCTCTGATACCAATTGTTAGTCTTACAATGGCACTAAGAGGGGGGGTGAATCAGTGTAGTTATTTAAACTTAAATTCATAGCTCTTAAAACTAAAATAATGAAACCTTAAAACCAGATAAAGCAAGTATCACAAGAGAACATCACACAACACAAGATTTAATGAGGTTCACCAATTTCTCTACTCCTCAAGAATGACTGCTTGGACTACCATCCAAATCTAGTCTTTGCAAAGCACCAACTTTACAATCAATTTACCAGCACCAACTAGAAGGAGCACCAACCCCTAATTTATCTACACCAAAAAAAAGGAGAACCAACCCTTGATTTACCAGCACCAACTGGAAGGAGCACCAACCCCTGATTTACCAGCACCAACCCCTGATGCTAAGCACCAACTTGGACTTTAATTCTAAAACTAGAAGATTGATAGTAAGATACCTTTGCTTTTGCAAGACCCTCACTAGTCTTCTTCACCTTTGCACTCTCTATGCACTCTACTCTCTCTGCATAATCACTTCGCACACTCTGCTTCATTACAGCTGCACTTTGCATTCATCTTCGCCCTTTGCACTCTCAACTCCTGCTTTCTCTGCACAATCACAGTTGCACTTAGGACAATTTGAAATGACTCTTCGATCACTTTGCACACTTCACCATCATCTTGCCACTTCTGCACTTTCTGTGCTCTTACGACCACATTTCACACTTCGACACACATTCGATGACTTCTGCAACCACTTCATAATTCTCCAAAAAACCCTCTTTTTATAACAATATTTTCATGATGAAAATTCTAATCTTAGTCAGCTGTAAACCCTAATCTTGGTTGGATTTCATAACAACTATAAACCCTAATTTTAGTCGATTGTCATACTTCTCATTTCAGTCGGGTTCTTATTGAATTGCACATTCATGACCTATCATGAAATCGTGACATTTCTATCTCTGAAGCTTCTTTTGTTGTTGTTGCCATGAAAACACAACATGTCACGATATCGCGACACTTTTTTCTCTCTCCTATTTCTCTTTGCTTTGGCCCACAAAAATACAACATGTCGCGATATCACGACACTTTTTTCTCTCTCCTCTTTCTCTTTGCTTTGGCCCACAAAAATACATGTGATATCGCAACATTTTTTTCTCTCTCCTCTTTCTCTTTGCTTTGGCCCACAAAGATACAACATGTTGCGATATCGTAACACTTTTTCTCCTTGCTCTTTTTCTTTGCTTAGGCCCGCAAAAATACATGTTGCAATATCATGACACTTTCGCCTCCGTAAACTTTCTCTATTCTTTTGTTGCGATATCGCGACATTTCTACCTTAGTGTACTTTGTCTTTGCTTTTGTCGTGATATTGCGACACTTTTGCTTCCATAGACTTCGACTTTGCTTTTGTCATGATATCGCGACACTTCTACCTCTGTAGTCTTCAACTTAGCTTTTGTCACAGAATCACGACACTTCTGCTTCCATACTTAGCTTCTTTGCTTTTGTCATGAAATCACAACACTTCTGCCTTCGAAGTCTTCTTCTCTACTTTTGTCGTGAAATTGTGACACTTCTAATTTCGAAATCTTGCTTTCTGCTTTTGTCACGAAATCGTGACACTTTTTATTTCTCTTCCTTTCTGCCCTTTTTGAGTCGCGAAAATGCGACATGTCACAAAATCGCTACATTTTTCCAACATACTTTCTCTCTCCTATTTTAGTCATGAAAATGCGACATGTCATGAAATCGTGACACTTTTCAAAGTTACTTTCTCTCTCCTATTTAGTCGTGAAAATGTGACATGTCGCAAAATCATGACACTTTTTCAACTTACTTTCTCTCTCCTATTTTAGTCACGAAATCGCAACATGTCACGAAATCGTGACACTTTTCAAACTTACTTTCTCTCTCCTATTTTAGTCGTGAAAATGCGACATGTCGTGAAATCGTGACACTTTTCCAACTTACTCTCTTTCTCCAAAATTGTCACAAAATTGTGACACTTCTTCCTACTTTCTCTTTTTCTTCCAACATGTCGCGAAATCGCGATAGTTTTTCACTTACCTTTTTCTCTTCCAACATGTCACGAAATCGCAACACTTTTTCTTCTGTACTATCTTTCTTGCAATATGTCGCAAAATCGTGACACTTTTTCTACTTGCCTTTTTCTCTTCCAACATGTCGCAAAATCGCGATAGTTTTTCCTTCTTGTGCTTTCTCTTCGAACATGTCGTGAAATCGCAACAGTTTTTCTTGCTTGCCTTTTTCTCTTCCAACATGTCACGAAATCACGATAATTTTTTCTGCTTGCGCTTTTTCTTCGAAAATGTCATGAAATCATGATAGTTTTTCTTGCTTGCACTTTCTCTTCGAACATGTCGTGAAATCATGATAGATTTTCTTGCTTGCACTTTCTCTTCAAACATGTCACAAAATCGCGATAGTTTTTCTTGCTTGTGCTTTCTATTCGAACATGTCATGAAATTGTGACAATTTTTTTTTCTTCTCAACATGTCATGATATCGCGACAGTTTTTCTTTCTTGCTCAACATGTCGTGATATCATGACTATTTTTCTTTCTTGCTCAACATGTCACGATATCACGATAGTTTTTCTTTCCTGCTGTATATGTCGCGATATCGAGACACTTTTCTTACTTGTATTTTTTTTATCTTTTGCATATAGGCCACTTCGGTCTTCTTGGAAAATCACTGTACAAACTTTGAGTACCCTTTGAACTCCTATATTCTACATCTGAATATATTTTGAACTTCCTGTCGACTACATCAATAGATCTATCTGATTGTGTTGACAACAATGACAATACTGTTGCTGCACCTTGCTCAACAATCCTTTTCTTCCTCTTCATCTTCTCTGTTATCATATTCAATTTGAAATTTTTATATTTGTACACATGCTTTATACTTTGTATGATGATTGCAATATTTATAGCAATAATATATTGATGATTGGTCATTTCTACGAAAGGAGTTGTTGCAATATTTAGGATGATTATAGGAATCACATTTAAAAGATGTCAAATTTTGCATCTTTTTTTCAGCAAGCTTAGAAATCCTTATAGTGTCATCCAAAGAGTATGGATCCTATAAGTCTACTTCAATTTGAATATTCTCTTTCAAACTATGTCTAAATATTGAAACCACCACATTAGTTTGTAAATATTCTATATAATAAAGAAGACTTGTGAATTCTAAAACATAATATCTTACCAACCCAATTTGTTTAAGTGCCAATAGATGAACTATGTACGAGGATGAACTCCCTTCATAAAATATCCTGAGGAAAAGATCCTTAAATTCAAGCCATAAGAGAGGATGAATATGTTGAAATTTCTACTAAGTGAACCATTGGTAAGCTTTAGTGCCTAATGTGGAGGAAGCATAAGGAACTTTTTTAGATTCAGGAACATGATATAGTTGTAAGATACCTTCCATTTTAGCTATCCAACCTCATGGATCTCCACCCTAAAATGTAGGTATATCAACACATTGAATATTAACACCTGTAGGTCATATTGCTTGTTGATAAACTTCCTATGTATCATGATACCCATTAGCATTTTGTCTATGGTAGTTATTTGGGGAATGAGGAGCTTCTTGGTTTTGTTTCTTCAATAATTATCCAAGCATTAAATTCATGTTTTTCATACTAGACATTAGTTGAGTTATACATGCTTGTACATCTTGGTTACTTGCATTGGGGTTTTCCATTTCCTCATGTGTAATATTTTCATGGGATGAGTTGGAAGGATCCATGAGGTTAATAATCGGATGGTCAAGGTTAAAGTTTTTAATGCATAAGGAGAGTTGTATTGTGTACCTCTATTTCATAGAGGTCTTCTTGGTGACTTTGAAAGTCTTTCATTTGTATTTTCTAGTGCTATATAACCTTCTATTTGGTCCTTTATTCCACCTTAGAAGTGATATTTAATGTATTAATTGGTTAATACATCTTCTTATGGTTGCTCTATTATGGCAAAGACAATAAATATGACTTCATCGTTTTACTCCTCTATACGTGGATGCTTTATCATTAATATTGCCTTTGCAACTTGAGGGATATGTGCTTCGATGCACGATGCGTTAGCAGATGTTCTCTATTAAAATTATAAAACCTTATAATATTAAACCTTATAATATTTTTCATGTTTGGGCTTTAGTTCTACCAATTGATAGCAATTTTGGATGTATTGTGATTGGATAAACCAATGCCTGGTATGATTATCTTAGATTTAAAACATGCATGATTGATCCTCCTTGGTTACCCTAAATTTTTTCAACATATTTTGGTTGAAATATACAACACATACAATTAGGTTCTTGAATGCTTATGACATGGACACAAAATGAACGAATGACAATAGCTATCGATTAATTTGTAACTTGTAATGCTACCAATTACTTGAATGAATAGATGATAACACTACTTTAGGATTCGTTATGCTTTGTTAATTCACCTATTAATATATATTTGGTTTAAACAATGGCATCTCCAAATTTTATAGACATGTTATCCTGAACTAGACTTGCTAAAACTATAACTTTAAAACTGGTGCACTTATGTAATCCTTCCATTGGCGAAATTTTATATATCACCTTAAAAAAGTTTACATAGCAACCAGGAAAGTGACTCTAATACCACTTGAAGCATAAAAATCACAAAACAAATGCAATAAAGTAGATCAAATAGGAAATCAAATTATATTTACCACTTTAGGAGGGCTAAGTCCTTCACCACTAAGGAGGGCTTAGTCCTTGCGAATACGCAAATTAATTCTAGATGATAAGATGATAAATTATAAATCAACCTACATACATATATAATAATAAATAAATAAATTGATGAACACTTGGAAATATAGCCGACTAGATATATTGGTGTTGTAACATGAAAATAACACTGCCTTGAATATTAAAAAATAATTAAATGGTGGTAGAACTATGTGTTATTAAAACATACAGGTGGTGAACACATTTACTATGTTTGAGGATATTTAAAGTAGCATCGTGAAATGATGAATGGGTCATAATAACTTGGAGCACAAATGAAGTAGAAAGAAGGAAGATCGACAACCTAGTATTGTGCATGGACGAAGAGCAAAAAAACTCATGTTAATCTCACATATCATTTTGAGGAATGAAAAAACTAAAGAATACAAGCTTATATTGAGAGGGGGGTTGAACACTATAAGATCACTTTTTAATTTTCTTTCCCAAACAATATTATGTAATATATTAATGGCAATATCAACAATAGTAATTAAAGCAATGCACAAATCACCACACATAATAGAGACACCAATTTAATATGGTTCATCCAATGTGAGCTACTCCACGGAGAAAATATTTCACTAAAATTTTCTCAAAAAATATCTTGGGAATCATTTCCCTATTATAATGTTTATGGACATCTATCCAAAGGAGATACCAATCCCCTAATCAATTTCTTATATCTCTATCGATAGGAGAACTCCTTCTCATCTACTCTGGCTTGTTATATTTTAGAAGAACTATTGCCTCCACTACACTAGCTTATGGATCTCTATCCACTGAAGACTCCTACCCTCATTCAAATGACTTGTATTAACTAACCTAGCTAATGGACCTCTATCCACTAGATATTGTCATCCTCTATAATTTGTCACCTTCAAATATTACTCTCAGATCTGTCTCAAATCTACACTAAACATGGTCCTTCAGTCTAGCACAAATTTACTCAATATCTATCCTCAAATCTACATTGAAAACATTCCTTCGGTCTAGAACAAGTCTACTCAATCTCTATATTTGGTCTGACACAAACCTATCCTCAAATATGCACCAAACTCTATCCTCAAATCTGCACTAAACATGGTCCTTAGATCTAGCACAAATATGCTCAATATTTGTCCTCAAATATGTTCTCAATCCTTAATATAAATCTTGTCTCAATCACAAATCAACTCTATTAGATATTCTCCAAACCTTAACTCAAGGTTTGAACAAATCAATCAATCAACTTTGATCTCAAGTCTTCTCAAAGACTTATCTTAAATCTGCCTTGTAAGCTTCCAAAAAATCTCACACTAATCTTTCCACAAGTCCTCTCTATAACTTGTCTAATTTACTCAAAAAGTCTTCACCAAGACTTGCCTCAAATATGCTCAACAAGTCCTCACTAGAACTTGTCCAATATGCTCAGCAAGTCTTCACCAATAATTACCTCAAATCTTCTCAACAAGTCCTTACTAGAACTTTTCCAATCTACTCAATAATTCAAGACTTAACTCAAATATTCTCAACAAGTCCTCACTAGAACTTGTGCAATATACTCAACAAGTCTTCACCAAGAATTACCTCAAATCTATATTGTAAGCTTCCACAAAATCTTAATCAACTCAACTCAATCTAACACAAAATCCTCTTCAATCACTTAGAAAATATTCACACAGAAACTTGTTTAATCTCACAAAAACATATAGAGAATTTTTAGAGACTCAATATGCTTCACACTCACAACAATGCTCAATCAATTTCAATATCTTTCTCAAATCAATTTAGAAGTATAGAATTTTTTTTTTCATAGAACTTGAACTATCAATTCAACACTTCCACTTGACTAGGCTCAATCAACTCCACTCAATCAATCACTCAATGAAACATTCCTTGCTTACAAACCCTAGTCCAAGCACATGAACACTCACTCAAATATTTCCAACAATGCTCATCAAACAATCTCACATAACAATGATACTCATGATATTTCACAAAACCTAGTTCAATATAGTTCTCAACTTCACATAACAATGATACTCATGATCTTGCACAAACCCTAATCATGCATATGAAGGTTCATTCAATATTTCTAACAATTATTATAAAACAAGGTTTTTATCATTAACATTCACTCAGAAAACCTTTAAAAATCAAACTCAAAAATGCTTATCAACCAATACTTTTCACTCCAACTTAGCATTCATAACATCCAACAATCACTCTCAAGGATAATATACCCTTACCTCTTGTTTGAATATGATTTAACCTCAAACACCTGTCTTAATCACAACCACTCTTTTTCCAATCTTAAGGGTTAGATAACAAATAATTGTCCTTAATATTTTCTTTCAAAATATTTCACCAAGTCAAAATATCAAAAACCTTACTATACCTTATTTCTCCTTCAATACAATTTTATTAACTTTTTCAACAAAAATTATCTAACTCCTTTGGCACACCTTATTACTCCTCTCAATAAGCTCAAAGCACTCAAAAATCAAACCCTAAAATAGAATAATGCATATCCTTTTATCTCTCTCACAAAAACTTGAAAATATGCAATTTCCACTTTAAATAACCTAAAAATAATAATTCTTGCAAATTTTGGAACCAAACAATTTATAACATACCTTAGTCCACAAAATGACCTTGGCAGGTTTTGAATATGCAACCTCTCCCTGTCGAGTATCTTAGCAAGATGCACATCCACCATGTGGGCTATGTGCCTCCACACAAAGGGAAAGGCTAGTGCCTTCCATTTATCCTTTGTCTCTCACGTAGCTTCCAACAAAGGACCTTCTTTACTCATCAAAATATAGACCACAAGATTCGATCCCTCAACCTCACACCTGCCAAAGTCTTAGCGTCATCCTTGGCTGCCAGTCATGCTACACAATGTCTTGGAACATAAAGAAAAATCTCCTCTACTTTGTTCTATCTTCTACCTCATGAAACTTTTTAAAAACACCCGATCATCTAGCTTGCAATGTGCACAAATTTTGCATATAACACTTGGATTGTGGATGAGTTATGCCATGGTGTTTTTCCCTCCTTTATATGTATAATTTCATATATTCAACGACTTCGACGATTTCGATTAATTTAAATATTTTTGAATTAATTTAAAATTTATAACCCTATCCTTTAGGGTTAGTTAAATTAATATATAAATTAATTTATAATTAACTTAATAACTCTAAGAGTTAATTAAATTAATTTATAATGAAACTATTATAATTAATTTAAATCCTTGGGTCTTGTCCTTTTAATATTATAATATTATTTTTCTTGGGCCTTCCTTTTGCCCTTTAAACCTCATCTGACCACCTGGGAGCAATATTTCTTTTGCACTTGATTATGGAACCTAAAACTGATGCTTACTGGTGCTGACTTCTTAACATCAATGAAAACAAAATATGCTCATATTTTTGAAAAAAACAAAAGAGGAAGGTAAGTTTAAAAAAATACCACATGAAGAAAGGAGAGGAGAAGAAAAGGCAGAGGAAGACTGAAATTTCAACGAACAATTCGATTGGAAAAGCAAGAGAAACGTGTCTGTAACTTCTTTGGCATTTAACATGTTCTTCATGTTTAAATAAGAATTGAATGAACTTCTATCTTTGTTGTGTGTTATTGTTATATGGCTATAATAAGAGATGGTAATTGAAAGCTATGAAATTGTTAGTAAATCATTACCATGTTGGAAAAACTCTTCACTGTGTCTACATTGCTATGTTAATGTGAAAGATAGAAGGTAAACAAAAGCAATGGAAGTGTTGAAATGATTTTGTCATGCAGATGAATTAATTCATATTAAAGGAAGCATGTAGTGTTGGTAAAGTTTTGTTGTTTTGTTATGTTGGTTGAAAAATATAGATAACATTGTATTGTCATGAATCAATGTATTGTTATGTGTTGCTTTGTATGCAAACAAGAAATAACTTCTACGTTGTTGTGCGGTAGTATGTTTGTGTTTAGTAGAAATATTGGGATGGGTGCAGTGTATGTGTGGTATTCCTTCTAAAGCAAAATAAAAGAAGTAAACTTTAGATTTATATTCCTTTGAAAATAGAAAGCATCTCTTGATGAGATACATAGGTTTATTTGTGGAAACATTTTTTTTAATTCTTGGAAAATATCGAGAAAGGAGGTTGGTGAATTTTCTAAAATGTTTCTAGTACAGTTGCTTGTGTGCATGGTAGACTATTGCATATTCATTATTAGAGAGTCGTGTATGATCCATGGCATCTGAGGATAACCCTAGCCATGGTTCAGTTCTCATACTAGTATATGTGGATGATAAATGAGACTAACTGATTCTATTGAAGGGTTACTCTATGGGATATGACCGATCTTGTCCACTTTTAGGTGGCTATCTACAATAATATTAGATCCAAATGTGGCTAATTATGCTTGTGCTAAGTAGTCAATGAACATTTAAAATGTCATTGGATGATTCAAACCATGTGTGCATGTAAAAATATCCGAGAACTTAACTTTTAGGTCTACTTAGAAAACTTAAAAAAAAATTATTTTTAAGTTGCATGTATTATCTTTAGGACAACCAAGTCAGTCAATAGGCTTGGATTGTCATATATGGTATTAGAAAAAGAGGTTCTAGGATGTAGATTTTGAGTGTGAGATAGATTGGTTAATTTAAGCTAATGCACTACCCCTTTCACCTATAGGTTAAATGGTATGATTGTTTTTAGGTGGGTCCTCAAGAAATCCTATTGAAGGAGGGAGGAAGACATCAAAATACATGTAAGGAGGCCACAAAAAAATCTGAGGCAAAAAGGACCTCAACATGAAAGAAGAGTTAATGAGATTTTCGATAATGAGAGTGAGACCAGTGTGGAGGTCAAAAACCTCATTAAAGTTGTGTAGTTATTACAAACACATATGGAATACCAAAGGGAATAGATGACCCAATAGAAAACTCACATGGCCCAACAACAAGAATTTATTGTCCAAAAATAGCGGGTCATAGAAGACTTAACTAGTGGATGAGGGAATGGATTGGAAAGGTCAATGGAATAATCAAGGGAACCAGAGATATCCAATGTTGGAAGGGCAAGGGTGAGTAAGAAGTTGGACACAAATCTAAGAAAGGTAGTAATAACTAAGTTTTATGGTAAGGGTCATGGCGAATCAGCAAAAATTTGGTTGAATGAACTAGAGTCTTACTTTTATCTAGTAGTCCTATCTTTTAAATATAATACTATTTTAGAAGTAATGAAAATGAAAGAAATACCCTTGGACTGGTTAAAATAATTTAAGAAAGGGCATAGAGTAGAAGTTGTTGACCTCAAATAGAAGGAGTTTGTCAAGGAATTCAAGGATAAATTCTTGAAAAAGCAAAATTACGTAGAGAAATTTGAGGACTTCTCAAATTTGAGATAGGAAAGCATGACGGTGTGTGAATACCACCAAAATTTTATTCAACTACTAAAATATGCATCTCAATATGAAAGCAATGAAGAAATGAAAACATAAAAAATTATTTTGGGATTGCATCCTAGAATCATGACGGTGGTAAACATGCATAATCCTATCAATTTGCCAACTGATTTTGATCTAGCAATAAAAGAGGAAGCTAATCAGGAAATGAGAAAGGCATATTTTAACGACAAAAAGTTATCTAAAAAGAAAAATATGAACTAAAAAAGCAAAAAAGTGTAGGTTTTATAGAATTGGAGAAGGAACAAAATAAGAAACCCAAAGGAGGAGATCAAAACAAGCAAGGGGGAAAAAATAGATCCAATTACAAAGATGGCAAATTCAATAAGGATGTTTAAAAGTTTCCCAAGAGGTAGAATCAAAATTCAGTAGGTCAAGGAAGGGATAGGGAAAATCCATATGTGAATAGAAATGAAAGCAATAACAGAGGCAATAAATCTCCACTAGGTGGATTTTGGGTGTGCAAAGGGGATCATTATGCTAAAAAGTGTCCTGAAAGAGCTGACCTACCCGCCAAAGCCCTAGAAGAGGCTAGCCACAGGATTACTCCTTTCGTATTGCATGGTAAATGTTTTTCTAAAATTGTACAAATTTTAGTTGATAGTGGGTCAAAAAATAGTTTTATCTCATCTATATTAGTGAGGGACTTTCCCGTTAGACCTAGATTCTTGGTCAAATATTGGAAGGTAAAGTATGGATCAATGCAAACCCATCATGTTAATCAATGTCTCTTTGACTCCCACATTTCCTTACCTCAAGAAAAAGATCAACTTACATCTCTATGTGACTCCTTTGCATGTATTTGACATTATTTTAGGAGTTGATTGGTTAAAAGCGAATAAGGTTCTTCTAAATTTTGAAGAGATATTGGTGGAATTTTGGGATGAATCTACTTAAAGGATTAGAATTAGTTGTGGATGAAGGTAATTTAAGCCACATCTATTGACTACAATGCAGATAAAAAATGTTATTAGAAATAAGGAAATGATATTCATAGTTAATATAAATAGGTTAGAAGTGTCTAAAAAGGCATCTAACATTTTCTAGAAATACTTGATGTTGGGTGCATTCAAAGTTTTTTTTCTTGAGGATCTTCCAGGGTTACCTCCCTAGAGGGAATTTGACTTCTCAATTGAGTTATTACTAGGGACAATACTAATTACGAGGTCACATTATATAATGACACCCATAGAGTTGGAGGAGCTCAAAACGTAACTTCAAGATTTTCTTGAAAAATGATTAATTAAACCTAGTGTGTCACCCTGGGGAGCTCCTATTTTATTTTTTAAAAGGAAAGATGGTACCTTAAGGATGTGCATAGATTATTGAATGTTCAATAAGGTTACTATTAATAACAAGTATTCATTACCAAGGATTTATTATTTGTTTGATAAATTGAAATGAGTAACTATATTTTCTAATATAGATTTAAGATCTAGACGTCAGCAGTTAAGTATTTAGGAGGAAGATACTTCTAAAATAGATTTTATAACAAGGTATGGATATTTTGAATTTACTGTCTTACCTTTTGGGCTAACCAATGCCCCAATTGCATTCATGAACCTCATGAAAAACGTCTTTAGAGAACTAGATAAGTTTGTACTTGTATTTTTGGATGACATTTTAATTTATTCCAAAAGCAAGGAAGAACATGATCAACATATGCTAATAGTGCTTGCAATTCTTAGAAAGAATAAATTATATGGAAAATTGACCAAGTGTGAGTTTTATACTTCACAAGTGTAGTATCTTGGACATATTATTTTTGCAAAAGGAATTGTAGTACACCCCAAGAAAATCAAAGCAATTATTGATTGGCCAACACCTACTAATGTTTCAGAGGTACACATTTTAATGGGGATTTTAGGATATTATAGGCAGTTCATCAAGATATTTTTGAGAATTTCTCAACACATTACAAACCTTCAAAGGAAAGGGAAAGGATTTAGGTGTACAGAGCAGTGTGAAGAGTATTTTCAAGTTTTAAAAGAGAGACTAACAACAACACCAATTCTGTAATTACCCGATCCTAATAAAAAATTTACAATTTGTACTGATGCATCGATCAAAGGGTTAGGGGGGATTTTTATACAAGATAGTGTGATTATTGCTTATGTGTCTAGAAAGATTAAGAGATATGAAGTCAATTATGCAAGTCATGATTTAGATATGGCAGTGGTAGTACATGCTTTGAAAGTGTGGAGACATTATTTTCTCGAGAAACAATTTAAATTAAAGATAGACCATCAGAATATGAAGTATATAATCATCCAACCTCTATTAAATGTTAGGCAACGATGCTAGACAGATTTTCTTGCAAAGTATGATTTTGGTATTTAGTACATTAAGGGTAAGAATAATAAGGTCATCGATGCCTTAAGTAGAAGAGGGCATATTATCGCTATGACAAGATGCCAATATGATCTGTTGGATCAAATAAAATAGTGGCAAGGAAAAGATGATTTTTTCCAGTCTTGCATCAGTTAGATTGGACAACAATTAAACAAGGATGTAGAATTTGATTTCAAAGATGATTTTCTATTCTTCAAGAATAGGTTGGTAGTAACTAATTCAGAGGAATTAAGAGAAAACAATTCTTAAATAGGCTCACAATACTCCCTATTCTACGCACCTAGGAGGGGTAAAAATGCATGAGAAATTGAAGAAATCTTATTTCTGGCCAAGTATGAAAAAGATATCATCAATTATGTGGACAAATATTTGGAGTGCCAAAAAGTGAAGGCAAAAAATCTGCATCTAGTTGGAAAATTATATCCACATGAGATACCTGTGAAAAAGTGGCAAGTGGTATCAATGGACTTTATTATGGTACTACCTATCATGACCCTCCCATATGGATTTTGAATGTGGAAAATCAATGTATTAAACGTATGATGATTTAACACTCAATTTTTTGCAATTAAGCAGCTATAAAATATTATTAGATAT
This sequence comes from Wollemia nobilis, assembly GCA_028583015.1. Taxonomy (NCBI): domain Eukaryota; kingdom Viridiplantae; phylum Streptophyta; class Pinopsida; order Araucariales; family Araucariaceae; genus Wollemia; species Wollemia nobilis. The sequence goes on along the minus strand of JAQPPZ010003305.1, from coordinate 5,795,951 downwards.
TGGATAATATGATATTGCTAACAAATTGCCAATGTGTAGGATCAGGTGCACTCGTAAGTGGAAGAAGTTGAGTCCTCCACAAAAGATAAGGGTAATTGAGTTTGGGGTAAATTATGATAACACAAATCAAAGGTAACAAGGATAGATACCTTCATATAGGCATGCATTCGAGTTAGGGATAATCATCAATAGATAGTCACATTGAGCCCCAAAATGATGGCCTAGTAGCTATCATAAGTTCTCGAGGCAGATACGAGTGACTAAATTGATGGAAATATCTCCCTCTTTGTCTATTGCACATGCTTGATTGTCTTTCACTTCAGCACTTTACCTCAATAATATGGAAAATATAAATGAATGAACTACCTTCATAACTCCTTGGATATTCTTGAATAAAAGGGTGATTTATGATAAATAGATATTCATTTTAGATAAATGGTGGTTTTATTTTAAAATGATAAATAAATCTTATTCTTGAATAAAAGGGTGATTTATGATAAATAGATATTCATTTTAGATAAATGGTGGCTTTATTCTAAAATTATAAATAAATATTATTCGTGAATAAAAGAATGATTTATGATAAACAACTATTCATTTTAGATAAATGGTGGTTTTATTTAAAAATGATAGATAACTCTTATTCTTGAATAAAATGGTGATTTATGGTAAATAGATATTCATTTTAGATAAATGGTGGTTTTATTTTAAAATGATAAATAAATCTTATTCTTGAATAAAAGGGTGATTTATGATAAATAGATATTCATTTTAAATAAATGATGGATGTATTCTAAATAATAAATGAATTTTATTCTTGAGTAAGTGGTTGATTTACCCTAAATGATAAATGGGTTTCATTAAAATAATGAATGGATGATCGAATGGGGGGAAGATTAATGAAATATAGCACATATAGAACCTCCTCTCAAAATTGGGCCAGACCACCTGGGCAGAGTCCTACTGACATGAAGGGATGGTCCCATTAACACGAGGAATGGCTCTACCAGCATGAGGGGATGGTTTTATCTACGTGAGAGAAAGGACTTCAATGTTGGTTGTGCCTTGGGAAGGTGATAGGAAGAGATATCCCCTATACCACTTGACAAAAGGGTGTGAAAGTAATGGTAAGTAGGTGGTGGATGGAATTCGATGGAAGGAGATAGGCACAAATAAGGGAAAGAAGGTCAGAGAGGAAAAAAAAGAAGGATAGTTCTATGGGAATGGGCGATGAGGAGGAAGCACTGTTCAAAATGGTAAATACAGAGGTGTCAAAACTTGGCCAGAATGACCAAGGAAGCTGATAATGAAGGTGACAAGGTTGGTTATAAATAATTTATGGTTCTCATTATTTATATGCATAGCTACCTTATCTACCATAGATAACTATATGCATAGCTCCCTGGTTTGAGTAGCTCACTGTATGCATAGCTCCATGGTTTGAGTAGCTTGTTGTATGTGTAGCTCCCTTGTTTGTCATAGATCATTGTATGCATAGCTCCCTTGTTTGCCATAGCTCATTATATGTATAGATCCCTTGTCTACTATAGCTCACTGTATGCATAGCTCCCTAGTTTGAGTAGCTCACTATATGTGTAGCTCCCTTGTTTGCCATAGTTTTTTGTATGCATAGCTCCCTTTTTTGAGTAGCTCATTGTATGCATAGCTCCCTAGTTTGAGTAGCTCACTATATGTGTAGCTCCCTTGTTTGCCATATCTCATTGTATGTGTAGCTCCCTTGTTTGAGAAGATTATTGTATGCATAGCTCCTTGGTTTGAGTAGCTTGTTGTATGCATAGCTCCCTTGTTTGAGTAGCTCATTGTATGCGTAGCTCCTTGGTTTGAGTAGTTCATTGTATGCATAGCTCCCTACTATGTCATAGCTCACTAAATACATAGATCCTTGGAAAAATTTGATTAGTTTAAAAGCTTCATAGGTTTGCATAGTTCCTTGTATACCATAGCTCATTGAATGTGTAGCTCCTTGGGAAGCATCACTTGGTTTAAAAGCTTCACAGGTTTGGATAGTTCCTTGTTTTTCGTAGCTCACTGGCATGCATAGCTAATTTTTTAGAAATGGTGTGGTTGTTAGAGCTTCACCACTATAGGCCAGTGGCTTGGGACATTCCTTACAACCGTGCCTAGACATATGCCTTTGTGTTGAATATCCAGAGTGGATGGGAGGACAAAAATAAAGCCTTTTTGTAGTGTTAGGTGTGATAGGAACCACCTCAAACCATGCCTTATGCTTGAATTGTATTTTTCCACGCATTATTAGTTTTAGCAGATGGCATTACCATGGAAGGTTATAGGATTTTTAGGTAGGAAATCCCTATTTTGATCAATAATCGAGTAAGGAAGTTTGAACTAGGTAAAAAGGATTCTCTTAGTTATAGTTTCATTAATTAAATAATGGTTTTAGATTAATGAAATATATGAAATAAATTAAAATGGTTTTTTGAAAATTAGAGTAGATGGCTTTAATTGGATAATAAATATGATAATGGTATTATGGTTTATTTTGTATGGGATCTTACTTTATGAAATGAAGAAAAAGTAATATTTAAAAATTAGAGTAAATGGCTTTAATTGGATAATAAATGTGATTATGGTTTTTTTTGTAAATTAAGGGTATGGAACCTTACTTTATGAAATGAAGAAAAAGGTTTATTTAAAAATTAGAGTAGATGGATTTAATTGGATAATAAATGTGATTATGGTTAGTTTTGTAAAATAAGGGTATGGGACCTTACTTTATGAAATGAAAAAAAATATTTATTTGAAAATTAGAGTAGATGGCTTTAATTATATAATTAATGTTATTATGGTTTATTTTGTAAATTAAGGGTATGGGACCTTAATTTATGAAATAAGGAAAAACGTTTATTTGAAAATGAGAGTAGATGACTTTAATTGGATAATAAATGTGATCGTGGTTTTTTTTGTGAATTAAGGGTATGGGACCTTACTTTATGAAATGAAGAAAAAGTTTTATAGGTAATATTAAAGTGGTTTGCTTTAATTGAATGAGATGTGTGAACTCAATTTATTTAGCAATTAAGGGTATGGGAATTTAATTGTTAAGTAAGGGTTAGATCATTTATTGCAAGTAAGGCATATGATCGGATGCATGGTGGATTGAATCTCATGAGTAGATGGGAGGGGAGATAGAAAGGGTAGTTTCTATGATATTAACTATGCTTTAGGAAGTTGAATTCCTTGGGTTATTTTTATAGTTGTAATTTGGCAATAAAATAAGCAATTCCACTTAGAAGTATGTCTATATGAATCCATGAGTGTCCTAATACCCTACTATCCTCACTTGATCGACGAAAGAGTAGCAGGACCAAAGTGATGATATGGACCACTTCACTAGTTTGCTCTCTACCTTACATCTTGTTTAAATATGCAATAGATTATATTTTTGGGGAGATTTACCCGATGGAATGGATGTAAAGTAATTATTTGAAGGTATGGGGTGTACCATACATAATTATGTAATAATTAAACATTGTTGACTATTACACCTTGAATTCCCTTTTTAATACAACTATATTTAAGCCTTTTATCGTATGTTTCCCTTTAATGGATGCTCTATGTTTTGGTTATCCTTTCTTGTTTAATAATGCATGTTTTTTATGTTTAGTATTTGGATCTGTTGTGGTTGATCCACAACACACCCCAAAATTGGGGACCCACCTTTTTCGTCTTGATATTCGGGTGTTGACATTTCATTTTTGTCTAATCCTTCATTTTGTCGTAGGTTTTGCAATTGTTGTCGGTTCTTGTTAACAATATTTTCCTGTCGACGATATTTTATTGTCGGCAAATTTTTCTTGTCGACGATTTTTTATTGTCGACAACTTTTTCTTGTCAATAACTTTTTCTTGTCGATGATTTTTTTTTTTATTGTCGACGATTTTTGGTCAAGTTCTTGTTGATGATTTTTTATTGTCGACGTTTTTTTTATTGTCGACGGTTTTTGGTCAGGTTCTTGTTGACGATTTTAATTATTAAAGTTTGTATTTTCTGTCTTATATATAAATGCCTATGACAAATAAAAAGTAAATAAATAAAAAGAAAAAAGCAGATGCATTATATTATATATAAATATAATATAATCTTTATTATATAATATTCATTATATATATTATATTTATATATATAATATAATTTAGAACTGTTATATCTTTTAATTTAATCTAATGTTATTGTTTGTTTTGTTTGGTCTTGCAGGTTTGGCAGGTGCAGTGGGAGCCAGGGCGATTTGGCGACGGTGTGCCCCGCATGGCCAAGTTGGACAGCAGCGTGGCAAACCGGAGGACGAGGCAGCGTGTACAGAGGTTCTGTCAGGTAGACCGGTAGCGACGTTCGAGGCAGCAGACTCCATAGTAACGCCGGATGAAGCAGCAGCGTTCGGTGACCGACAAAGCCGAGTGAACAGCCAACGAGGAGCCAATATCAAATTACACGGCAAAAGCATGGTCATCAGGGAGCAAAAAAGAATCGTGAATATGTGCATGTTTCCTCAACCGGCCTGCCTCACCAGGGCAAAGCCGCTCGAACCTCTCATCCCTCTCGGTAAAATTAAGCTTCTTGATGGCATCTGAATTATCCAAACAGGGTATATACTCACTCATATGCACATAACAAAGGCCAAACCTCTTCACATTGGCGGTGGCAGTGCCCAAAAAGGGGGCGAGATTGTGATGTTGAAGGCCGAGAGGTCATGGATTCAAGTCGTGTTGGGGACAAACACTACCGCAGGAGATCTGGGGACAAACACTACCGTAGGAGATCTGGGGATGTGAGCACTGTGAACACTGTCGTTGTTGCCGACGATGAGCATTTGGTCATATGTGTTGGCCCAGCACGTGCCCACGTAGAAGCAGGCGCTCGCGAGCAGGAGAAGCCCTACGATTTTTACTATGAATCGAATTCAAAAACTTCTACTAGACTTCGATTTATCAGGTGAGCACAGAATACAGCGTGGGAATCCGTCGTGAGGCGCAGTCGTCGAGCAAATTGAAATGTCGTCAGACCGGGCGTAACCTCAGGAAAGGGTGCCGGTGAAAGTAGACGACGTCGGCTAGCTTCAGGGAAACGCTCGGTAACGGGCATCTTCAATATTGAGAGCGAAACGGCGAGTTTCAGGGAAACGCAGCATTGAAATGCCAGCCGGCGTAGATTGGTAGGTGTCGTCGACGTTGGTGTCGGGAAACGTCTTAATACAAGAGCTAGATGAAGCATAGGTGTACGTATAACTCTGATGTGAAAAGGGAAGTCCCTTAGGTCACAGCCATCGACAGATGGTAAAGGGTGGAATCAGAGGATAACATTGGGTTTTTGTTGATAAGGGTTACCGAATAAAATCGCGGGCAATACACAAAGACTTTATTGAGGACAATAGAGGGTAACATAAACTTAAGCCCACATCATTATTAAATTGAAACATAGCAAACATTGCCCACGAGGGGGCGTTATATAATGAAGAAGAGGTGTTAATAAAGCCAAGTGGCACTATGGTGAGTGAACGACCACGAGGACATTGGAAATAGATGTGGAATGGTCGAAAAGATTCCAAGATAAAAGATGCCAAAGGGCACTATGTTATCACATGCAAATAATTCATCCTGTGACCATTCGAATGAAAATGAAGATTTTGAAAAGGAAAATGAAACGAAAGTCCCAACAGAAAATGAAGACAATGAACATCCAAAGGGAAAATGGCGTTTTTGGGAGTGTAATGGTTTGATGCCATCATATCAAATGAAGCCAAGCCATTATAAATTAAATACGAACAGACGCTATCAATTTCGACGAAGTTCAAGCGAAGGAGATGAAAAGTCTTTGGAGTGTTTTAAATACGGCGAGGAGAAAACGGAGAAAAAGGAGGAGATGGAACCTTTTTGGGCATGGCCGGAGAATTTTTGGCATGGCCAAAAGGGGGCATTATTTTGAGATGTAAAACTTGGATTTTCATGGGAATGTGAAAGCTTTTATTCAGAAATTTCAGGTCTTGTTAGCAAGAAAGAATGAGAAATTTTCTGCATGCTTAATTTTAACTGTCTTATTTTTCCCCTTTCAGATTTCAGACTTGTATGTGAAATTGATGCCATTATTTTGGGTTGTTTCATTTGAATGTCTGCAATCTGGAAATTATTTAGGATCCTTGGAGCCAGCACCTAGTTTACTTTGATTGTGTGTTGTACAGGTCAAATATGCTAGGTTGCATGTATGAAACTCTCACGTATTCGGTTTTGCAGGACGAGGTGCTATCAGACTGAAGGAGCTTTTGCATTGCTGTGTTTTAAGCCATTATTTTGATGCAAACTTTAAATTTTCTGTTTCCAAAAATTTTATTTTCAGAATTTTTTCCTATTTTCAGGCATTAAAATAAATATTAAATTTTTTTCAAAATCTAAAAACGATTTCTCCAGTGTGAAGATTATAATTCAGACTTCCAATCCGCACTTTGAAATTTCATTTTCGGACTTGTTTAGTATTTTTAAAAATTCACCGAAGTTGTTGTTTTGCTATAGATTTTAAAATTCCGAAAATAGAAATTTTCCATTTTAAGGTCAAATTTCATTTTTCCAGTTTTGTTTTGCATTCATGAGCCTATGATGACATTCCCTTCATGGAAATTCCAATTTCATTGAAGGGGTTATGTTTTATGGCATTTTCATAAATTTCCATTTTGGGCCTAAAATTACCCTTTCTTCATAAAAATTCCAATTTTACGAAAGAGGGATAATTTTGAATACTACATTGAAGGTCTTTTCCTTAAAGCACTTAATTGTTCATCTTGATGAAAATCCGATTTCATTTAAGAGGGATAAGTTAAAGTGACATTTTGAAGCTACATTTGGAGACCATTTTCATCATTGAAGATTTAATGCAAGATAAAATCTATCTTAAAATCATCAAGATAAAATGAATTAAAGCATTACATCGTGGTCATATGAGGGCCAACTCACATTTACTTTATCAGGGTTCAATGAACAATCACTAAAGTTTCATAGTAAAATAAACCAACAGTGCCCCTTGTTTTCAGTTACTTGCAACCACTAAGGTGTTCCAAGCATTTCAATTGAATATCTTTATTTGAGATTATTAATGCACATATGCAAATGCTAATATAACAAGAACCTTGGAGAAGTTGTTTGTTTAACTTCTTTGCAAGAGAGGATTTTGGAACCCAAATCCTACCGAAGAGTGTGCTTTCACAATTGGGTGAAAACACCACTCAACAGGATCTATTCTTTGTATTCTTGTGTAATATAAAAAACCAGTAGTGAGTTCTAGGTGAACTTAGAGGATGATCTAAGGGCTTGATACACCCTTGAGGATATTGGTAGCTAGGTTTAGAAGATTGTACCAGAGTTAATATAGCTTTTCAAAGGATGATATTAATAGCTTAACTCATAGTATGCATAGCATACCCACACATAATGGTTTGTGTGAACTATGAAGATGTGTGTATACCTTCCAAGGATCGAGGGTGTTAAGTCTATATCATTAAAATTGATGAGATGGATGAACTTTTGTGCATGACAAGAGATATGCCTACATAGAAGGGACTTGCATGAAGGGAATTTCATGTGGTATAGTTCTTGAGAAACTTAGGGGATGTCTAACATTAACTTTATCTAATGTTGGTTAGGGATTTATGAATCCTTCTCCTTAGTAAAAAAAAACTTGTATTTTTGTATTTAAGTGTTTTTCTTGTTTCTTGATTTTTGGGTCATTTCATTTGGTATTAAAGCTCTAGGTTTGAGGGTATATAATTTCTTATGTGCACAAAGAGATTCAAGTGTTTCCAATGAAGTCCTACTTAGGGTTAAGCAAAAATTCTAGGATAACCTAGAGTCTTTGCTTAATCAGAATGTAAATGGAGTTGGCCCAAAGGAAAGATGAATGTTATGATACCTTAGTATGGGATTTGGTGTCAATGATACACCATAACCTTAGAATCCTATCCTAATTAGATTTATAATTATTAGCAAGAAGAACTCTATAATGTGTTTTGAATAAGTAACTTAACAAGATAAACTAGGATCTAATTATTTTCTTGGTTGGAACCAGATCAAGATGCCATCTAAGGCCAGGATGGAAAGGCCTCCACCTAGATAGAATCGACAAATTAATGTCAAATAAGAGATCCAAAATGAGGGTTCAAAAATTCCCAATATGGGAATAGAAGAACTTACTACCACAATTATTGAATTACAAGATTAGTTAAGACAAGTGTTGAAAACAATGGAAAATTAGAATTTGCAAGCTAGAGATTCAAAATTCAACCAATATGAGGGGATAAGAGTGGAATAGAAGCAATATAGAACCCTATTAGAAAAGGAGATGGTAAGAGACCTAAAGAATGTATGTATCTCCAAATTCAATGGAGAAGGAGAGGGGTATGCAGCTGAGGCTTGGTTAAGGGAAGTAGAAGTTTTCTTCATAGTAAAGGGATATTCTTTAGGAACCCAAATGACTTGGGCTACTATATACCTTGAAGGATATACCCTATATTGATGGGAAACTTATTATGAGAAAACCAAATTTGAACCAGTAGATATTCCATGGAAGCAATTTATAGATATATTCAAGAAGAGGTTCCTCATGGAGCATTTATATGCTCTAAAATTTGAGGAGTTTGCTAATCTAAGGCAAGGGATCAACTTAGTGGAGATATACTATAGGAATATAGTAAATTTGTTGAAGTATGTACCGACCTATAATGATAAAATATAGATTCACAAGTTTATTCATGGATTGCAATAATGGATAAAGTATGATGTAGAAATGTAGGAGACTAAGTCATTGCAAAAGGCACATGACCTAGAAAAGAAAACAGAGTCACATTTCCATTATAAATATGAAACCTTGACTGATTAGGAACATCAAGAACTAAAAAAGAGAAGTAAAAATAGGATTATAAAATGGGAGGCTGAACAAGAATTAAAGGCTAAGAACCCCAAAATCCAACTAATAAGTTTAATAGAATCCAAAATAAGTTCAAAAAGAACTTCTATAAAAAAGACAACAAACCTGTTGAGTGAATATTTTGTCCTAATACAAAATGAACACGCAACTGGAGTCTCAAACCCGCAGACTCTTCCTTGCAAAGAAAATTTATTATTTTAATTTCTCCAAGTTTCCTGTGAACAAACATTCATATGCATATAACCAATTAAGACAAAATGCAAATAAATGAATGTAATCTAGAACAACTTATTTTCTGCAAGTAACTGTTAACAAGGGGCCTTTGATGATTCCCAAAAAACTTTGTAACCCTAATCTGTCAAAAAAATCTTACAGCATAAAGCAAAAGAAAGAATAAAAACCCTTTCTTCTTTTATGATCTTGAAATTAATGAAACCCTCCCTAAAATGAATTAGCAACCTCTTTTATCTTTGGCTTAAAGAAGGATGTTAAATGAAAACATGCGTGGTATAGGCCACTTCATTCAAGCTCCGTGCCTTTAGCACGAGGTTCATTTTATGATTAACTGGTTCATTTTATCTTTCATTTAAATGTTCTGTTATTTCTACGTTAGCGTTTGGAGTTAGCAAAAATGTAAAACGTATCCTGGAATGCACCAGAATCCGAGATGTCAATCTTCGAATAAACAGTAAAAAATAATATCAGAACCTAGAACCGCAACATTGCTTATGAAAATCAGCTGGAAAACTAAAACAGGACGTTAATTCGGTTAGCAATCTCCTCCCTGCAAAACCCCAAGTTGTGAGACGAAGTTCTAAAACAACCTGACCTAACAGACCTGTACTAACACACAGTCAAATCAAATCAGATGCAAGACTCTAAGGAAAGAAAATAATTGCATCATTCTATCATTCACCTATCGTAACCCATCTCATGGCGTAAACGGATAGATACAAGAGAAAATAATGCAAAATAAAGATTAACAGAGAAAACAATAGTAATAGCTTCAATCTCCTTTTGGTTTTGCACACAAAAGTTGCTCCTGCCAAATAACTCCTTTATTTAAAAATAATGCTTTTTTGCTACAATTTCCAACCCCTGTATCCACAACTCGCTTCGGCTTTTAAACTTTCTGCTGCGGCTCTTGGTTCCCCTCTGCGATGCTTCGTTTCCTTTCCCTTAACGCTTCGTTTCATTTTCCCGCTTCTTTGATGCTTTTGACCTTCTATTCGAACCTGAAGCGTTACAATGATCCTCCTGCCTTTGCGCCACGTGTCCAGCATTTCCTGTAGTTTCGTAACGGTTCCTCAAAAATCGTGACCAAAAATAGCATGCAGCCTTGCTCCTTTGGTTTCATAGCGAAAACGTGACATGTCACGAAATCGTGACATGTCGCGATATCGCGACGCTTTCATTCTCCGTACGCTTCGGCTGCAACCCCGTCGCGAAATCGCTACTATTTTTGTTCTCCGTACGCTTTGTCAAAACCTATCACGAAATCGCGACCATTTTATCCATCGCAGGAACCTTTTGTTCGTCTACGCTTTGTCCAAACTGTCACGAAATCGCGACCATTTTATCCAGGGCCATCTCACAAATCGAGAACATTTTTGGCATGGTCTTCATTTTTCGTGATTTTATCGATGTCTTCTTTGTTTCGTACACTTTGTCGAAACCTGTCATGATTTCGCTACCGTTTTCTCTTTCGGACCATCTCTCCGCAACCTGTCGTGATTTCGCGACCATTTTCTCTTTCGGGCATGGTCTTCACCTTTTTGTCACGATTTCATGACGTCTTTGCCTGGCTGAAGCGTTTCGCCAAAAGTTGCACGAAATCGCTACCATTTTCCTACTTAGGCTATTTTATCCATCCGCATCGCGAAAATGCGACGCGTCACGATTTCGCGACACCTCTGGGCCTAAGACTCTTTTGCTCGGTTTTGTCATGATTTCGTGACCATTTTGTACTCTGTGCCTTCTGCCCGCCTTCAAGCCGTGAAACTCCAACACGTCGCGATTTCGCTACCTTGTTGTTTTATAAAGTGATTGAGCCTTTCGAACTATGCACCTATGTCCCAGTTTTGTCATGATTTTGTGACGCCTTTCCAATTTGTGCCCTCTGCCCGCTTTCGAGCCGCGAAAATCAAACACGTCACGATTTCGCGACCGTTCTGCCCACCTGCTGTCGTTGACTGCGTTGACCATGATTTTTCGACACGTCACGATTTCGCTACAGTTTTCATTCTACCTTTCTCTCTCCTCTCTGGGCCACGACGGAGCGACATGTCACGATTTCGTGACACTTTTCTGCTTTTGGTAGCGACCGCACAACATGTCACGATTTTGTGACACTTTTTTGGTTTTGGTCGCGACGGCGCAACGTGTCGCGATTTCGCGACATGTCGCGATTTCGCGACACTTTCTACACTTGTGCATTTTTTTGCCCCTTTTCTTCATTTTAGCATCTGGGTCACTGGGATTTTCTCTGAAAACCTACAAAAAAGGTGGGTCCCCAATTTTGGGGCGTGTTGTGGATTAGCCACAACAAATGGCGACTCTGCTGTCAAATGCTCCAGAGCATTTTTGTGAGAACCCAACCTGAAATATACAAGCTTAGATACAGGCGTTAGCACATAAAAGATAAACAAATACCGATAGATCGGAGTACATGAAACATCGGAATCATTAGTATTAGCTCGGTGTGTGCTATTTGTTTTCATTCCTTATCGCTTGGACTTGATCAACATTCCATTGTCAGTTTTACATGCATGCATGTGTGAGATTGTAAATGATTTGTGAAACCTAATGAATATGCTTAGAGATTTTGCTTTTACAAATGCATAGACCTTCTAATATCATACACAAATATTCAAGATTGTCAAACCCTCTTAGGATCAACCATGTGTATAATGAATTGTTTTATTAGATCCCAAAGTTGGTTATGAGTCACTACTATCTTGAACCCATGTGTAAGTGAAAGTGAAATCAGAGCTTTGGGAAATCAGACTCCCAACTTAATCGAGATGAGAGTTTAACCCTATTCTTACTACTCTGATTTGGAATTCATTACCTCACTTTGAGCAAAATGATTTAACCAATTATGGAAGAAATGGTCATGCTAGTCTAACCCTTTGAACAGTCAGTGGTCTTGTTTTTTAGACAAGACATGTTGTCATGCATGGGCATACCTAACCCCATAATCCATGACTTAACTTCATTTCTTTGGACCTTGGGGATGACTACCCATCCTTTGCAGAGGACAAGTAGTACGATCCTTTCAATCCAATATAAATATGAGATGGGAAACAGTTAATTTTACTTCTTGGATCTTGGGGATGACTACCCATCCTTGCTAGGGACATGTAGTACAATCCTTCCAATCCAAGTCTTAGATGAAAATGAAGAATATTATTTTTATTACTTAGACCTTGGGGATGACTACCCATCCTTTGCAGAGGACAAGTAGTACGATCCTTCCAATCCAAGTTTTATCTTGAAATGAGACATAGGAGCTTTGGGGAATCAGATTCTCAACCTAATCGAGATGAGAATTATGCCCTATCCTTACTACTCCATGTAGGTCAAATCAAAGCTTTGGGGAGTTGGATCCTCAACCTAAGTTCGATGAGGACTTAACCCTATCCTTACTACTCTGATTTTAGACTTTAAGCTTAATGGAAGTGGTAAAAACCATTGTTTTAAGGATCACGTTGCATAATAGGATAGACATGAAATATTCCTTTCGCTTGACCTTTTCTTCCAAGCAAGGTTTTGATCATTTTACCCAAGATCTTTTTAATGTGTACAAAATGTGCTTGGTTCTAGATAACTTGGGGCTCAGTTTCCAACCTTAGGATTTTTTCTTTATTTATGTTATAGTATAACCCTAAGAGGATTTAACACACTTTAATGATTTGTATCTGAAATGCATATGCAACTAAGATGGCATGTATATGCAAAGCGAGATGTACTATGAATGCATTGCCCTTTGAATTGCAGATGAAGTATTGCCATAATTTGTAAAACTGACTACTTTATGCATCACAAGCCTCAAACGATATTAATTAACATTTCGTGTTATATGTGGAGCTTTTTACAACATAATTCCAATGCTTCATATTCTCCCGATCTTAGGCATGTGTTACCATTTCAAACTTTTATTGCTTTTTTTCTTTTTTTTTTTTATTTTTAACAAAGAAAACATGTCAAATAAACACACCACCTAAACGTCCAACCTGCACACACAAAGGAAACAAAGCACAGCATTAATACAAACCTAAACATGTCAAGAACACACAACTTAAATATCAAATCTGCACACAAAAGAAACAAAGCATGGCATAATTACATATAATACAAAACCCAGCTGCTTCAAGCCTGGAAGTAGTGTTTCAAGTGCAACCCATTGACCGGTAATGCCAAATCCTTACCATCCAAGGTTCTTAGTCTAAAACTGTTTTCCCCTAGGACTTCTGAAACTTGATACGGACCCAACCATAAGTAGTCAAACTTATCATGATCCCCTTTCTTCTCATGTCTTTTGTCCCATAACAGCGACTAGATCCGATATTTTAAAAGCCTTGGCTCTAGTCTTTTTGTCAAACCATATTTTTACTACATCCTGGTGTTTACTAAAATGAAGCATAGCTTCATCCCTTTTTTCATCCTGATGCATTAATTGTGTTAGTCTAGACTCAAGTTTATCATTAGTTCCGAAATAATCTTTCATGAAATGCAGCGTTTGTAACCTGAGATTTGTAGGAAAAATGGGATCTTGTCCATAAACCGAGATGGTAAGGAGATGTTCCTATTGCCTCTTTGACTCTGATTCTGTCGGCCCAAAGAGCCAACTTAAGCTTGTTATGCCAGTCCCACGGATTTCTTTCCAACAATTTTTTTATGACATTTAACAAATTCTTGTTAGATGATTCGGCCAATCCATTACCTTGCGGATAATAATTGGAAGAGAATTTTAGACTCACGCTGTTATCAAAGGCCCAATTAGCAAACTCTAGAGAGGAAAAAGCTGAACCATTATCACTTACAATGGAGTTAGGCATCCCGAACCGAGTGACAATGTTATCCTCTAAAAACTTAATAACAACCTCCGAAGTAGCATTCTTTGTGGGGATAGCTTCAGTCCACCTTGTGCAATAATCCGTAGCTGTCAGAATGTATTTGTGGGAATCGGATGAATTGGGACTGATAATTCCAACAAAATCCAGGCCCCATTGTGCAAAAGGTCTAGATTCGATTACGGACTGTAAAGGCATGGAAGCACTCCTGTCTCTATTGGCTGCAGTTTGACATGTATGACATGACCTCACATGAGTATGGGCATCTTTGAACAGTCGAGGCCAATAATAACCGGCTCTGAGGATTTGATGGGCTGTGGCATTAGCGGACCCATGCCCTGTCCCATGTTTACCATGAAACTCCTCGAGTATTCGCACTGCCTCCTTTTGATCAACGCAACGAAGGTAAATACCTTCATGGTTTTTTCTGTATAACGTGTCGGATCTAATTAGGAAATTAGCAGACTTCAAGCGCAAGGCTCTTCGTTGAGTAGAATTCAAATGCGGTGGACATTTACCATTTAGTAGATAATACACCACATCTGTATACCACTCATCTTTGGTTATATCTGCGACTTCATAATGTTGACATGAAATTGCGAGATCCTGTTCTGCTATTGCCTTAACCAACCCTTGCCCCCGCACTATCTTCATCGATTGAATCTCAAGATCAAACTCCTGCAAAGTTGAAACCCACTTACCACGTCTCTCACCTAATTCATTCTGTATGAACATGGCTTTGACTGCAGGATCTGGGACGATAGCAAAGACCCTACTGTGGACTATGTAATGCCTGAATTTTTTTACAGTCTTAACCAGAGCATACATTTGCTTGTCCAAGATAGAGTATCTCAGTTTCGCATCTTTGAGAGGACTACTCAGGAAGGCAATGGGATTTTCAATGCTGCCTTCACTCTTCTGAGTTAAAACACTCGCAAAGGAGTGATCTGAAGCAAATGTGTAGATATAGAAAGGTTTCGTATAATCGGGACTCACTAAAACCGGGGCTTTAGAAATCGCGTCCTTGATATTTTTAAAAGCATCTATATTTTCATCTGTCCACTTGATCTGGACCTCTTTCTTTAACATGTCGTTCAAAGGTTTTGCTATTTCTGCAAAATCTGCAATAAATTTTCTGACGAAATTGATCTTCCCAAAAAATGATCTCAACCCCTTCTTGTTGTTGGGACAAGGAATCTACTGTATGGCTTCTATTCTCTCAGGGTCAATGGAAATTCCATCCTTAGATATTATATGCCCCAACAGCTTTCCTTCCATCACCCCGAAAATGCACTTCTTTGGGTTGAGAGAAATGCCATGTTCCCTGCATCTTTGAAAGACTTTCTTAAGATCCCTGACGTGGTTTTCCCTGTTCTTAGAAAAGACAGGAATGTCATCTACATAGACAATGATGCACTTACCTATGAGCCCTTTAAAAGCAAAGTCCATAGCTCACTGGAAAGTGGCACCTGCGTTCAATAGTCCGAAGGGCATTCTCCTATATGCAAAGGTGCCCCACTTTGTGGTAAAAGCAGTTTTCATCCTATCACTAGGATGGATAAGAACCTGATTATATCCCGAATAACCATCCAGGAATGACATCATCTCCGACCCGTTTACCTTTTGGAGTATTTCATCAATGGTGGGTAACGGGTAGTTGTCCTTTTGGGAGGCTTTATTAAGATTTCTAAAATCGATACACAACCTTATTTCTCCACTCTTTTTCCTCACGGGGACCAGGTTAGCAACCCATGTGGAATGCCTAACAGGAAAGATGATCTTAGCTTCTAACAGTCGCTTCACCTCTTTCTCTATCAAGGGTTCTAATAATGGATTAACTCGCCTCTGTCTTTGCCTGAAGGGTTTGGAATCTAGCTTCAATGGAATCGTGTGCATTATGACATTCTGATCATAGGTTTTCAACTCCTTATAACTCCAAGCTATGCAGTCTATGTATTCTTTTAATGCATTGGCAATGGAATCCTTCTCCTGCTTGGTACATGCTTTTGCTATGAATACCTCTCGAGGGTTTTCTGCACATCCAATGTTAACCAAATCACAGGCTTCTCTGGGAGGTGGAACCTTTTTACCTTCTCTTGGTTGGTATCCGATATCGAAGGTTTTTTCTAACGAAGCCATCTCATCTGGCATCTTATTGTTTTTTCCAATAATTCTTTCTTCCAAATCTGCCTCCTTTAAATCCCTCTCATCTTCATCTATAACCTGCTTTTCAAATATACCAGAATTAGTGACAAAATGGAATATGTGCCTGTCACTATCGAACACTTGGAAATTCGTGACATTGTCTGGTATTGAGGGACAAGGGACCAGTTCTACAGAGAATTTCTTGCATTTCTTATGGTCCACTGGTTTCAACATACTCGCAGCTACGGCTAGAGAATCGGCCAGACGATTGCCTTTTCTAGAAATCAGAGATATGTTAAAAGCATCAAACTCGTCTATTAAATCTCTAACCCTGGTTCGGTAAAGTCTAAGCCGCCTGTCTTTGCATACGTATTGTCCCTTCACTTGTTTTACCACCAGTTCCGAATCACCAAGGACCTTGATACACTTAACTTTTTTTCGAAGGGCCAATTGAAGTCCGAGAATCAAGGCCTCGTACTCTGCCATGTTGTTGGTGGCAGGGAACTGCAGTCTGTATGCAGCGAACATAGGCTCCTTATCCGAACATGACAATTCAACACCGGCTCCTGCTCCTTGTCTGGACCTGGATCCATCAAATCTTAAAGTCCAAATGTCCTGATGTCCTTCAGTAACGTTGCACCCAATTCTTTCATTTTGGGAACTTTCAGGCGTTTCTATGTCCAAACAATATGCTCCCAGCTCTGCTTCAATGTATTGGATCTCATTCGGTTTGTTGTACTCCGTGATCATCTCCTTGAGCCTAGGTTCACTATCAATCCGAATTTGATTGGCCACTCCCCTCCACGGCAACCACATATGTGAAGAATCTATCACAATGTAACCATTCAGGTTCTTACTCCAATCTCTTCCCAAAACCATGCCATATTTGATAGGAATGTCGAGCACCAATATGTCTATGTGATGTTGAACCCTGGGTTCTGAATTGACTTGAATAAGAACATCACCCAATTCTCCCACTGCCTCCATGGTTGATCTATCCAACTGCACCACCCTGCTTCTAGAAGGTTTTGGTGTAAATCCCAATTTTTTACAGATTTCTAGGGGCATGATGGTAGCCGAGGCCCCTGAATCTATTAAACAATTGTGCAGGTTTTTACCTGCAATTCTAATGGTTATCAGAAAAGGAGGTATATCTCATTTTTCCTTTTGTAAAACCAATCGGGACTAAGCACTTTTAGCTTCATGAACTTGGGCAGATGGATCTAATATTTTTGGTGGACTTACTTCTTGGCCTAATAATCGGGACATGTCATACATTGAGACATTGGCCTTAGTTTTCTTCATGTCTTCCACCAAGTCATAAGTGGGTTTTTCTGAATTTGACATATTTTGCACCATCTTAGACTTTTCCACCATGGATGGAGGAGGGGGATTGACATCTCCTTTGAAATCAGGAGGAAGTAATTGGTTGTTTGGAGGAGTAGAGGAAGTTTTGGGCTCCTTAGAACTCCTAGTGTAATACTTGTGATTTCCTTTCCCAAAACGTTTGTTGGCATGAACTTCCAATGTTTCTTCATCTTCGTTTCCAAAAAATTCCACATCCTCCTCTTCTTCACTTTCTTGGGAATGTATAACCTCATTCAATATAGACTCATGCTTCCCATGGCCACAGTGCATACAATCATTGTCACAAGGTCCCGATTCTCCAAAATCTTTCGAGACATCTGCCTGATTGGCTACGGGGTTGGGTACTCGCCCATTATTCGGTTGCGTGTTGTATGTTCCTTTTCCTCTATGGTTATGAGGCCGGTTATGACCCATGGCTTGGTCCACTTTTTTATTGACATTTCCCACCGTGACCAAAACTTTGGCCAAGGTTTCCTTCATGTTTTCTATGGCGGATTCAGACCCCTGTGGTTGAGGCACTGTAATTCCGGGTCCAGTTGTGTTTGCTGCATTAGCCACCTCTGGAATAGGTACAATGGCTTGGGTCTGGGCAGGTGGATTCCACCCTGGATTCACACTTTGAATGGGAGTGATTGTTGGATAAGTCGTTGGGCTTGGCGTGCTAATCGGAGCAAACCCCGGCATGGTCAACAAATTATTGCCCATGCCGAACCCGGGCAAACCCATCGGGCTATTTTGAATTAATCCCTGCGTTTGAACAGAGGCATTCGGATAACCTGGAAATGGCGTCACTTGGGTGGGTGTTTGGAAATTGTTCATCATAGGAACCTGTGGTGCCATTAACTGGTTCATCATGGCAAATTGACTGTATGGACCATATTGTCCCATCCCAGTCAATTGAGACAATCCTGCTCCTGGCAGGTTCATCTGTTGTTCGAGAGTCATTGTTTCTGCATAGGCCAAAGGAAGCGTCGTAACCTGAGGGTTCCTTCTAGTCAACAAAGACGTTAAAGGATCCAAGGCTCCGAAATATAATTGCAAGGCGACTACAGGATCTACCGCAAAGTGACGAGTCAGATTCGTGTATAGTTTTTGGAACCTCTGGTTAAATGTTCGTATGGGCTCATTGGGTAATATTTTACATGATACGAATAGATTGTAGATTATGGAGGGATCCAATAACATTCTAAACTGGCTAATGAAAGCGGTTTCTAATTGGGCCCATGAAGTGATGGACCCTGCTGGAAGATTTCGATACCATTCATTGGTCGTGGGGTCTAGACTAGCGAGGAAAACTCGGCAAGCAACATCCTCGTGAGTAACCCCTTGCCTAAACATATAGTCCTTGTAGATTTGAACATGATCTTCTGCTGTTGTGGGACCATCGTGCAAGAATTTGGGTAATCCCCTTTCAATGTTTCTAGGCAAGTCATGGACTGCCCTTGGAATATCTAAAGGGGAACTTTGCGCACCGTACCAGAGGGCAGGTGGTTGTTGTTGTTGTTGTTGTTGTTGGGCCATGTTATTCAAAGGTGTTAACCCTGTGGGAACAATTGGAACGCTTGGAACTGTGGAGACAGATATCACGGGTGTTATTGTCGCACTTGAACTTAAAGGTTCAGGCCCGCTAGATGTACTTGAGTCTAAAGAAATCCCTAACTCAAGTATACTGGGTGGTATTTCGATCTCTAATGTTTTGTTTTTCGGCCTCCTAGCAGTGGGAGAAAGGCTTTGGAAAATAGTTTCCCCTGTGGTTTTAGACCTAGTAGCAATGTACTCAGGTTGGGCCAGCTTGGAAACTCTAGAACTCAAAAGACTTCTCTCAACTTGCTTGCAAAATACAGTATCCAAATGTTATACCTGCAAGCACAATAAGTGGAAACAAAACTACCCACATTAATTGTTAGAACAAATCAAAAATCACAAAGCAATAAAGAAGGCCCTCCTTCTAGCGCCAAAATGTTGAGTGAATATTTTGTCCTAATACAAAATGAACACGCAACTGGAGTCTCAAACCCGCAGACTCTTCCTTGCAAAGAAAATTTATTATTTTAATTTCTCCAAGTTTCCTGTGAACAAACATTCATATGCATATAACCAATTAAGACAAAATGCAAATAAATGAATGTAATCTAGAACAACTTATTTTCTGCAAGTAACTGTTAACAAGGGGCCTTTGATGATTCCCAGCAAACTTTGTAACCCTGATCTGTCAAAGCAATCTTACAGCATAAAGCAAAAGAAAGAATAAAAACCCTTTCTTCTTTTATGATCTTGAAATTAATGAAACCCTCCCTAAAATGAATTAGCAACCTCTTTTATCTTTGGCTTAAAGAAGGATGTTAAATGAAAACATGCGTGGTATAGGCCACTTCATTCAAGCTCCGTGCCTTTAGCACGAGGTTCATTTTATGATTAACTGGTTCATTTTATCTTTCATTTAAATGTTCTGTTATTTCTACGTTAGCGTTTGGAGTTAGCAAAAATGTAAAACGTATCCTGGAATGCACCAGAATCCGAGATGTCAATCTTCGAATAAATAGTAAAAAAAATAATATCAAAACCTAGAACCGCAACATTGCTTATGAAAATCAGCTGGAAAACTAAAACAGGACGTTAATTCGGTTAGCAATCTCCTCCCTGCAAAACCCCAAGTTGTGAGACGAAGTTCTAAAACAACCTGACCTAACAGACCTGTACTAACACACAGTCAAATCAAATCAGATGCAAGACTCTAAGGAAAGAAAATAATTGCATCATTCTGTCATTCACCTATCGTAACCCATCTCATGGCGTAAACGGATAGATACAAGAGAAAATAATGCAAAAGAAAGATTAACAGAGAAAACAGTAGTAATAGCTTCAATCTCCTTTTGGTTTTGCACACAAAAGTTGCTCCTGCCAAATAACTCCTTTATTTAAAAATAATGCTTTTTTGCTACAATTTCCAGCCCCTGTATCCACAACTCGCTTCGGCTTTTAAACTTTCTACTGCGGCTCTTGGTTCCCCTCTGCGACGCTTCGTTTCCTTTCCCTTAACGCTTCGTTTCATTTTCCCGCTTCTTTGATGCTTTTGACCTTCTATTCGAACCTGAAACGTTTGACTTTCTCTGCTAAATGTAACAGTCGATCCGCAGCGTTACAATGATCCTCCTGCCTTTGCGCCACGTGTTCAGCGTTTCCTGTAGTTTCGTAACGGTTCCTCAAAAATCATGACCAAAAATAGCATGCAGCCTTGCTCCTTTGGTTTCACAGCGAAAACGCGACATGTCACGAAATCGTGACATGTCGCGATATCGCGACGCTTTCATTCTCCGTACGCTTCGACTGCAACCCCATCGCAAAATCGCTACCGTTATCTCCATCGGGCCCTCTCATCAACCTGTCATGAAATCGCGACCATTTTATCCATCGAGCGGTCTTCATTTTTCGTGAAATCGCTCCTTTTTTTCCGTACACTTTGTCGAAACTTGTCGCGATTTCGCTACCATTTTATCCTTTGGGCCATCTCACCGCAACCTGTCATGATTTTGTACCATTTTTTTTCGGGCGTGGTCTTCATTTTTTGTCATGATTTCGCGACGTCTTCTTTGTTCCGTACACTTTGTCGAAACCTGTCGCGATTTCGCTACCATTTTCTCTTTCGGACCATCTCTCCGCAACCTATCACGATTTCGCGACCATTTTCTCTTTCGGGCATGGTCTTCACCTTTTTGTCGCGATTTCGCGACGTCTTTGCCTGGCTGAAGCGTTTCGCCAAAAGTTGCACGAAATCGCTACCATTTTCCTACTTAGGCTATTTTATCCATCCGCATCGCGAAAACGCGACGCGTCGCGATTTCGCGACACTGCTGGGCCTAAGACTCTTTTGCTCGGCTTTGTCATGATTTCGCGACCATTTTGTACTCTGTGCCTTCTGCCCGCCTTCAAGCCGCGAAACTCCAACACGTCGCGATTTCGCTACCGTTTTGTCACTTAGGCCTTTTTCCCTGCCACCGATTTTGCGACGCCTTTCGAACTATGCACCTATGTCCCAGTTTTGTCACGATTTCACGACGCCTTTCCAATTTGTGCCCTCTGCCCGCTTTCGAGCCACGAAAATCAAACACGTCACGATTTCGCGACCGTTCCGCCCACCTGCTGCCGTTGACTGCGTTGACCGCGATTTTCCGACACGTCGCGATTTCGCTACAGTTTTCATTCTGCCTTTCTCTCTCCTCTCTGGGCCGCGACGGAGCGACATGTCACGATTTCGCGACACTTTTCTACTTTTGGTAGCGACCGCACAACACGTCGCGATTTCGCGACACTTTTCTGGTTTCGGTCGCGACGGCGCAACGTGTCGCGATTTCGCGACATGTCGCGATTTCGCGACACTTTCTACACTTGTGCATTTTTTTGCCCCTTTTCTTCATTTTAGCATCTGGGTCACTGGGATTTTCTCTGAAAACCTGCAAAAAAGGTGGGTCCCCAATTTTGGGGCGTGTTGTGGATTAGCCACAACAAAACCTTGTAATGCTAAACCTCCTCCACAAAAACCACAAGGTCCCATCACAACAGTTAAGGTTGAGGAAAAGAAGATGAAAAAGAGGCAAGGGCCCAAGGATAGATGTTGCCATTGTAGAGGGCCACACTTTTCTAACTAGTTCTCGTACCAACTAGGGCCAAGCACACCCAACACTAAAGGAAAGGAACCAATGCATAAGATTTACACTGCACATGGTAGTCAAAAAATTGAAGGGAAAACCACCCCATTGATCATAAAAGGTAAGATTTTTGATAAAAAAGTAAATATCTTAATAGATAGTGGAGCCAGTAATAGTTTCATTTCTTGTAATTTAACCAAATATATGCTAGAAATAACAGGGTATTTAGCTCATGGATGGAATGTTGAGTATGGATCTGGATAAACCTAATGAGTAAATCAATGTTTTCCAATGATGGAATTTACCTTAGCTGATAAAGCCAGAGAAGGATGATTATATGTATCCCCAATTCATGTCTTTGATGTGATTCTAGGAATGGACTGGCTATAGTACCATAAAGTTGTAATCAATTTTTGAGATAGGTGGATCGAGTATTCTATGTATGGTAAGGCAAGACTACAAATTCATAGCGAACAAGGGGTATTTAAACCCTAGATGTTGTTAGCTATGTATTTAAAGAAAGACCTTATGAAAGGAGGGATTGTCTATGTGATAAAACTGAATGAAGTTAAAAGAGAATTAAAGGAAGAGGTGTTGGGGGCACACCCAAGATGTGTTCCCTAAGGATATGCCTGGGCTCCCTCTTGTGTGAGAATTTGATTTCACTATTGATCTTATACCAGGAGAAAAAACCATCCATAGATCTTTATATAGGATGTCACCTATTGAGATGCAAGATTTAAAGGTACAATTACATGGGTTATTGGAGAATGGGTTGATAAAACCAAGTGTGTCACATTGGGGTCTGATCATTTTATTTATGAATAAAAATGATAGATCATTAAGATTGTGTATTGACTATAGAATGTTGAATAAGGTTACAATCAAGAACCGATACCCCCTACCCATAATTGAAGATTTATTTGACCAACTAAGAGATTCCATAGTATTTACCAAGATAGATTTGAGATTAGGGTATCACCAATTGAGGATATGTGAGGAGGACACTCACAAGACGACATTTAAGACAAGTTATAGGCATTATGAGTTCACCATTCTACCTTTTGGGCTAACTAAAGACACCTAGACTAGTTTATCCTTGTATTTTTAGATGACATACTAATATACTCACAGGACAAGGAAGAGTATGATAAGCATCTCAAGATCATGTTGGAATTGCTAAGGGAAAATCAACTCTATGGGAATATAGCTAAAAGTGTTTTCTATGTTTCAGAAGTGAGATACTTAGGGTATATCATATCGATAGAAGGGATCGCTATGGATCCAGATAAAATTGAATCCATGTTAAACTGGCCACCTCCTACCAATGTTACTGAAGTAATAATATTTATGGGGTTAATGAGCTATTACAAACATCACATAAAGGATTTCTCAAATATTTCGTTGACAATAACTAACCTCTAAAATAAAGTGAAGGAATTTAAATGGATGGAAAAGTGTGAAACTACTTTTGCTTTGTTGAAACAAAAACTCACTACTACACCAATATTGAAGATTCCATATTCTTAAGGATATTTTATAGTATGTGTTGATGCATCGTTAGAGGTATTGGTGGGAGTACTCATGCAATGAGAGTTAGTAGTAGCTTAAAATTTAATAAATATTAAGAAGAACAAATTTTTATTATGCAACTCATGATTTAGAACTAGTCATTGTAGTACATGCCTTGAAGGTCTAGCACCACTATCTGGTAGGAAGACCTTATGAGTTAAAATCATATCATCAAAGTCTAAGGTACATATTCACCCAACTAATACTCAGTGTGAGGTAGAGATGGTGGGTTGATTTTCTTGCTAAGTATGAATTTGAAATTGAGTACATAAAAGGGAAAGAGAATAAGGTTGCAGATGCCTTGAGTATAAGAAGACACATAGCAACCATAGCCAGGGGTCATGTAAATCTCATGGACCAAGTAAGGCATGAGAAAAATCAGGATGAATATTGGCAAGAAATTTGAGCTAGAATGAGCAAGGATCCTGAGGTCAATAAGGAGTTTAGAATGATATAAAACCTTCTCTATTACAAAGTAAGGATAATCATACCAAATTTAGGGGATTCAAGGAGGTTATTAATGCAAGAAGCCCATAGGTATCCTTATACAACTCACCTCAAAGGGGCAAAAATGAGGGAAAATATGAAGAGGACCTTCTTTTGGGTAGGAATGAAGAAGGATATCACCAATTTTGTAGATTGATGCATTGAATTTCATAAGGTCAAAGAAAAATGTAAGCATCTCATACGATATTTATACCCCATAGTATACCTACTCGTAAATGGTAGGTCATATCAATGGACTTCATAGTCGGTTTTCCAAAAACTAGGTACCAACATGATGCAATATTTGTATTAGTTGACAAACTGACCAAGGTTGCATAATTCATACTTGGGAGCACCAAAGACAATGCTCAAATAATGGCTAATAGATTTTTCAAGAAAATGTTCCAATTGCATGGATTTTTGAAAGTAATCATATCGTATAGGGATTCCAAGGTCACTTACAAATATTGGAGAACCTTTAACCAGACAATAGGCAATAAATTACACACAATTTTAGCATACCACCCTGAAACAAATGGTCAAACAAAGCAGGTAAAGCAATTACTAGAAGATATGCTCCACATGTATTATATGGATCACAAGTCTCGATAGGGAGGAATATCTACCATTGGTAGAATTTACCTATAATAATGGGTATCACTCTTCTCTAGGGATTTCATATTTTGATGCCTTTTATGGAAAAAAATGTAGAGCACCACTATCATGGGATAACCTTGAAGATAGAACTATTATTGGACTAGAAATGGTTAGAGAAATGGAGGAGAAAATTAAGGTAATAATGAAAAGACTCAAGGAAGTTGTTGATAGGTAGAAGAGTTATGCTAATCTAAAGAGGAATCCCAGAGAGTAATCGATAGGAGATAAAGTGTTCCTAAGGGTTAAACCAATGAAAAGTTTTATCAAATCCACAAAATTAGATCTATAGTTTGTAGGACCCATTGAGATTATTGAGAATATTAGTTTGGTTGCATACCGACTCACCTTACCTGCTAATTTTTCAAAAATCCATGATACTTTCCACATATATTTTCTTAGATAATATGTTGCTAACCTTGACCATGTGTGGGATGTTACAAAATTTGCATATGGAAAACCCAGATACAATTGAAGTAATGCCAATAAGGATTCTCAAATTTTAATCTAAGGCTATGCAGAATTGAACCCTTGATAAATGTAAGTTCTAGTGAGAACATTTCTCTAAAAATAATGCCACTTGGGAAAAAGTGACGGATATGCAAAAATATTTTCCTTTTTTGTTTGATGAACTCTAAAGAAAGTTTTTGTGATAATTTGTATTTGATTACATCTACCCGAGAAAAAAAAAACATTGAGGACAATGTTAGTTCTAGAGGGGGAGGATTTCATGACCCTTCTATATGGATATTTAAATGTGGAAAAATAATGTATTAAATTTATGATGCTTTAACACTCAATTTTGTGCAATTAAGCAGCTAGGCAAGACTATTAGATATTTGTGAATATGATACCTTTAACAAAATTCCAATGTGTAGGATTAGGTGCACTCGTAAGTGGAAGAATTTGAGTACTCCACCAAATACGAGGTTACTTGAGGTTGGGGAAATTATGATAAGATAAATCGAAGGTAACAAGGATAGATACCTTCATATAGGCATGCATTTAGTTAGGTATAATCATCAATAAATTGTCATCTTGAGCCCCAGAATGATGGCCTAGTAGCTATCATAAGTTCTCAAGGTAAATATGGGTGACTAAATTGATGGAAAGATCTCTATATTTTTTTATTGCACATGCTTTATTGTCTTTCACTTCAAAACTTTACCTTAATAATGTGAGAAATATAAATGAATGAACCACCTTCATAACTCGTATATTCTTGAATAAAAGGGTGATTTATGATAAATAGATATTCATTTTAGATAAATAGTGGTTTTATTTTAAAATGATAAATCTTACTCTTGAATAAAAGGGTGATTTATGATAAATATATATTCATTTTAGGTAATTGGTGGTTTTATTTTAAAATGATAAATAAATATTATTCTTGAATAAAATGGTGATTTATATAAATAGATATTAATTTTAAATAAATGGTGGTTTTAATTTAAAATGATAAATAAATATTATTCTTGAATAAAAGGGTGATTTATGATAAATAGATATTCATTTTAGATAAATGGTGGTTTTATTTTAAAATGATAAATAAATCTTATTCTTGAATAAAAGGGTGATTTATGATAAATAAATTTTCATTTTAAATAAATGATGGATGTATTCTAAATAATAAATGAAGTTTATTACTGATTAAATGGTTTATATACCCTAAATTATAAATGGGTTTCATTAAAATAATGAATGGATGATCGAATGGGGGGATTAATTAAATCTAGCATGTATAGAACCTACCCTCAAAATTGGGCTAGGCCACCCAGGAAAAGTTCTAATGACATGAAAAAATGGTCCCATTAATGTGAGGAATGGCTCCGCCAACATGAGGCCTAGTTTCATCTATGTGAGAGAAAGGACTTCAATGCAGGCTGCACCTTGGGAAGGCGAGAGGAAGAGACATCCCATCTACCACCTGACGAAGGGCTGTGGAAGTAATGGTAGGTACATGGTAGACAAAATTTAGGGGGAGGATATAGGCACCAAGAAGGGAAATAAGGTCGAGGAGGAAAAAAATGAAGGAGAGATATGTGGGAGTAGGTGATGAGGAAGAAGCACTATGTAAAATGATGAAGATAGATATGTTGAAACTCAACCATAATGACCAAGGAAGCTGATTGAAGAACACAAGCTTATACTGAGAGGGGGGTGAATAGTATAAGACCACATTTTACTTTTATTATCTCAAACAATAGTATCCAATATATCAATGCAATTTTAATATAAGTAATCAAAGTAATGCACAAATCACCACACATAATAGAGACACCAATTTAACATGGTTCATCCAATGTGGGCTACTACACGAAGAAAATATTTCACTAAAATTATCTCAACAAATATCTTTGGAATCCTTCCCTATTATAATATTTATAGACATCTGTCCAAAGGAGACATCAATCTCCTAATCAAGTTTATGGATATCTATCCACAAGAGACACCAATCTCCTCAACTGGTTTGTGGATCTCTATCCACAAGATAACTCCTTATCCTCTACTCTGGTTGGTGATCCTCTAGAATACTACTACCCCCACTACTCTGGATTATGGATATCTATCCACTGAAGACTCCTATCCTCACTCAAAAGATATCAATCCTCACTTACCTAGCTAATGGATCTCTATCCATTGGAGACTACTGCCCTCTGCTCCATCACCTCCAAAGCTCTTCTCAACGTCAATCTCAAATTTGCACTAAACACAGTCCTTTGGTATAACACAAATTTTCTCAATATCTATCTCAAATTTACACTAAACATAGTCCTTTGGTCTAGCAAAAATTTTCTCAATCTGTCTTTAATTTCTACTAAACATAGTCCTTTGGTCTAGCAAAAATCTACTCAATATTTTTCTCTAATATATACTAAACATAGTCCTTCAGTCTAACAAATCAATCTCTATCCTCTAATCTGGTATAAATTTATCCTTAGGTTTACACCAAATTCTATCCTCAATCTGTCTTCAAGATTTACCATAAAGCCTGATCAATAATAAATCATCTCTGCTAGATTTTCCTCAAACCTTAACTCAAGGTTTGAACAAATCAATCAATCAACTCTGATCTCAAGTATTCTCAAATACTTGCCTTAAATCTATCCACAAGTCCTCTAAAGAACTTGGCCAATATGCTATCAAGTCTTCACTAGGACTTACCTCGAATTTTCTCAACAAGTCCTCACTTAGAACTTGTCCAAATATGATTGTAATCTTCCACAAAAGCTCACAAAAATATATCCTTAAGCTTTCAAAAAATCTTTTTCAACTCTGCCCTTAAGCCCACTCTAGTACTTACTCAAATCTGATCATAAGCTTTCACCAAATCTTGCTTCACTCTGTCCTCATGTTGACTCTTGGAATTACTCAAATCTATCAAAAATCTCTTGCAAAATCTTGCTTAAATCAATTGAAATACTTGCACACAAAATTTCAACTCAATCCCTCACAGAAAACCTCTTCAATCACTCAAAAAAGTTTCACTCAAAATATTGTTATACTTACAAAAGCATATAGAGAATTTTTAGAGACTCAATATGTTTCTCACTCACAAACACGCAATCACTTACAAATATTTTCAACTCAATATAGAATAAATAACAATTTATTTCATAGAATCTTCAACTATCACTCCAACACTTTACAATAAACAATGCTCACTCAACTCCATTCAACCAATCACTCAATGAAATACAACTTGCTTACACACCCTAAACAAGTGTTTCACAATGCTTTCAAAAACTCACACTATGGAACTCAATATTAACTCAAGATGATTCTAAATTTACATAACAATGATACTCAAGATCTTGCACAAATCCTAGTCAAGCATATGAAAGCTTACTCCAATATTTCCCACAATTCTTATAAACCAATCTCACATAACAATGATACTCATGATATTTCACAAACCCTAGTTCAAGATAGTTCTCAATTTATCACTCAAATGTTCTCACAAACATTCACCAATCATGCACATGAAATCTTACTCAATAATGCTTATCAAACAAACCTTTTCACTCCAACTTATCATTCAAAACATCCAACCCAACAATATTTCACTCAAAAGTAAGATATGTCCATACCTTTTATTTTATGAAGAATTGACCTCAAAATATATCTCAATCACAATCAACCCCATTTTTCAATCTTAATGGTTAGATAGCAAAAATCTTCATCCAAAGATTACAATATTAACAAAACTCAAGTACACCTTATTATCTCCAACCTTTATCAAATAAAGACTTCAACCATTCAGTTTCACAATAACCCATTTCATAAATGTAATTCATGAAGCAATTCAAACACTACTTATGTCCCCCTACTCAATATTGCATTTTTTAAATAATTTACTTTATAAAACAATGCAATTTATTTTAACCCTCAATAAAAATATTTTTTAGTTTTTATAAGGTAAAAATTAATTACCTTACCCTTTTATCTCCCTAAACACTTTAGCAAAATCAAATAACTCATTTTGATAATTTTCCTCTTCACACTATAGTCCAAGAGTCAAAACAAACCATGCACCTTAGTGCCACCAAAGACCTTAGATAATGCAAATTTTAATCAAAAATTAAATACCTCCTTGTGCACTCCTATGGGATTCTATCCCTAGTCGAAATGCCTATGGCACCTAGCCAGATTAGCTAATTGCTCACATGGAAGTCAAAGGTGCTAAAAGAGCTTTGAATCTCCCTTTCCCAACAAGAGCCAAAAAGGCTCTTGTCCTACATCGTCAATGGGAATCAAATGCAGGACCTTTGCATTCTAAACTCTTTGGACACTCTGAAATCACCGCTAGCCCAACGACTGGTTGGTTGGTTGGTTGACCCTTCCACCTTTAATGTTTTGACTTCCATAAAATTTGGGGACAAATAAAATAAATTATTTGTCCTTTGCTTTGATTGCTCATGAAATTATGTTGCATTCACTCTAAATTTGCATGCACTCAAATATTTTGGAGACTTGATTTCTTGGGGGTAAGGTTATGGTATTTATATGATATGCCTCCCTCTCTTCGACATCGAAGATGAATATAAAATTAAATTATTTTGGTGCCCAACCCAAATTTGGGTTATTTAGATATTGTTTTATAAATAAATTTATAATATAAATATTATAAAGTATTTATAAACTACATTAGGAATAATTAAACTTTTTAATATTATAATGGAATATTATAATATTATTTCCATTGGGCCTAGGTGTTTTCTTCTTTTGCCTTTAGACATTTTATGACTACATTTAATATTATAATAATGAATAATATAATATTGTTCCTTTTAGGCCTTTGCTCCAAGGCATTTAACCATCCTTTTGACCAATCATGTGGATCTCTTAAACAAAATCTCTTAGGATAAAATATAAATACTTTAAACCCTTATTTTGCCAAGTCCTATACTGATTCTTGATACTGAATCTTGACATAAATGACAACATAACTAACTCAAAATTTCCAACAATATCCCCCTTTGTTATTGATGGCAACCCAATTTTTTCACCAAATATTTTTCTTCTTTAAAAAATACTCCCCTTGATTGAATGCTCACCCCATTACTCAAATCTCTGCCCTTTGATATCAATGGCAAAGGGCCACCTTTGGGGCTTAGGGCTAAGAATGATACTCTTAGCTTAGTCCCTCCCCCACCTCCTATTGAGGTGGTTAATTCTAGAGTGGGAGTATTTCTACTCCTAGCATGCATCGATATTTACCTTTTTCCACTTTCTTCTTCAATTGATCCTTTTGATTCCTTTGACTATTCTTGTTCCTGCTTGTCTCTGGAATTTTTGCTTTACACCACTTTATTGTATGCCCATCATTATTGCACTTATAACACTTAATGTTTTTATTACTCAAAGGTATAAATATCTTGGGGTTTCTCTTGGTGAAGCTATATACATTCCTATCATGAACCCTACAATTTGTCTTGTGACCAAATTGATTACAAGAGTAGCAATACCCTTGAAAAAGATGTTTGTTTCTAAAATTCCCATATTCCTGTCTTCCATGTGTCCTGCACTTTGTAGCCTTGTGTCCAAACCTATGACATGAGAAACATCATCCATTGAAATTACCTTACATTGACCTCATCGGTCTCTTAGTATCTTCTACCCTATGCTACAACATGTTCTATATGTTCCTCATTTGTGCATTTTTCCTTTTCCTATTGAAATTTCTATTGTCCAACTCATCCTCAAAAGTCTCACTTTCTCTTACACTCTCTTATTCTGAAGCTTCTTCTTATTTAGATCTTGATATTGACTCCTCTCCTTATTTTATTTGTACCTATTCAAAACCAAGGCCTATCTTGTTTTATGTAGGTTTTTGTGTCTTGATAAACTTATGCAATTTCTTTGAGCTTCTCCCAAACCTATGTAGCATTTATTTAGATTCTTTTACTTCCTTCCTTAGTGAAGCTACTTCATGTTCTAATTTTTCATATTCCACAACCTTAGCTTCTGAATTATCTATAAATTTCCTTGTCTTAGCTATTGAGTTAGTTAGATCCTCTATAAGATTTCCTTTCTCTTCATAACATTCTTGAAATTGAAGCTTGAGTTTTGAGTTCTACTTTATTACCTATCTTAATGCATAAAGGGCATAAATAAGCTCACCTTTAAGATCAAATTCTCATTTCTCTGATTCTTCCTCTATTTTTTTACCTTTGGGATCATCTATATTCCTTACTGATTCATTTCCACTAGAAGTACTTTATTCTTCTATTGCCATAAGTATACTTTATTATGGTCATTCACTAGCATCTTCATATTCATAATCACTGAAACTAAAAACATTCCTTGTACAACTATCTTCAAGATGACCAAAATTACCACATCTAAAACACTTGAGAATAATTGGTGCCCTTTTCCTAACCACTTCTTTTTATTCTGCTAGAAATAGAATTTTATCTTCATCATTATTTGAGAAACTTTTATCACTATCACTTGAGCTCTTACCTACATTGTCTGCATAGAAACTATTCTTATGCATTTGCAAAAAAATATTTTCTTTCTTGCTTTGTCCATCCCTATTATTCTTTTTGTACCTGTGTTTTCCTATTTCTCTGTTCTTGCAATCATGTTTCTCATCTTCACTACTATTTCTAGCTTCTAGAAAATAAGTTGCATAGTGACCATATTTACCAAAATTAAAGAATTTAACTGATTTCATAACTTTATAATTTTTTGAGTCATTTTTCCTTCTATCATAATTTGTTTCTTCATCATTGAATAACTCATTGCTTGAATCCAACTTATTACTCTTTTTCTTCTTAGTAGCTTTGAAGGTTGCTTCTTTCTAGGGATTAGGTTCCTCTTCTATTCTCATCTCAAAAGCTGTGAGAATACCATGTAATTCATCTATTTTCAAATGATCAATATATTTTAACTCTTCTATAGCTAAAATCTTTTCACTATAATTTTTTGGGAGTGACCTTAAAATATTATCACAAACATCAGATTATTCAACTTTGAGCCCAAGTCCTTGCATGGAGTTAACAACCTTGTCCACACAAAGTAGATATGCAACAATGTTTTCCTCATCCTTCATCTTTAGTTCTTCAAATTTTCTATTGTAATTTTGCAACTTTACCCCTTTGACCTTTTTATCTCCTTCATATATGCCTTGCAACTTATCCCAAATTTCCATTGTTGATTTATAGTGCATAACCTTTATAAATTACATTAATTTCTTTTGAATTGTGAATATTTAGAATATTACCATCTTTATCTGTAAGTAGAGTTGTTGGTGGTATGTATCCATTCTCAATTGATTTCCATATTTAATTTACAAGTACCATTAGGTGAATCTTCATTCTTATAGTCAAAAGTACATAATTGCTCCCATCGAACAATGGTGTTGAATTACCGAAGAATCCATCCTTAGAATCCATATATGTTCTTGTGAGCTTTTTATTCAAGCTATTAAACTCTTTCGAAGGAACCCGCTCTAATACCAATTGAAGAACACAAGCATATACTAAGAGGGGGCTAAACAATATAAAACCACTTTTTGTTTTTCATAACTCAAACAATAACATCCAATATATCAATATAATATTAATATTAGTAATAAAAGTAATGCACAAATCACCACACACAATAGAGATACCAATTTAATGTGGTTCACCCAATATGGTCTACTCCACGAAGAAAATATTTCACTAAAATTTTCTCAACAAATCTCTTGGGTATCCTTCCCTATTACAATGTTTATGGACCTTTATCCAAAGGAGACATCAATACTCTAATAAATTTTATGGATCTCTATCCATAGGATACACCAATATGCTTACCTAGTTTGTGTATCTCTATCCATAGGAGAACTCCTCCTTTGCTCTAGCTAGTGATCCTCTAGAATACTACTACCTCCACTGCTCTAGCTTATGGATATCTATCCACTGAATACTTCTATCCTCACTCAAAAGATCTTAGTCCTCACTACCCTGGCTAATGGATCTCTATCCACTGGAGACTATTGAACTTTACTATATCACCTCCAAATCTTTGCTCAACCTCAATCTCAAATCTACACTAAACAAAGTCCTTCAGTCTAGAAATTTTTTTCTCAATCTCTATCTTAAATTTTTACTAAACATAGTCCTTTGGTCTAGCACAAATATGCTCAATCTCTATGTCTGATCTGTACTAAATACAGTCCTTAGATCTAGCATAAATTTACTCAATATTTATCTCTAATCTATACTAAACGTATTCCTTTGGTCTATCACAAATTAATCTTTGTCCTCTGATCTAGTACAAAGATATCATCAGGTCTACACCAAATTCTATCCTCAATATGTCTTCAAGATTTACCACAAAGCTTAATAAATCATAAATAATCTCTGATAGATCTACCCCAAAACTTAACTCATGGTTAGAAAAATTAATCAATCAAATCTTCTCTCAAGTATTCTCAAAGACTTGCCTCAAATGTATCCACAAGTCCTCTCAAGAACTTGTCCAATATGCTCTCAAGTTTTCACTAAGACTTGACTCAATTTTTCTCAACAAGTCCTCACTTAGAACTTGTACAAATATTATTGTAAACTTCCATAAAATCTCACATAAATTTGTCCTTAAGCTTTCAAAAAAGCTTTCTCAACTCTACCCTTAAGTCCACTCTAGGACTTACTAAAATCTGCTCACAAGATTTCACCAAAGCTTGCTTCAGTCCTCAAGTCCACTCTAGGAATTACTCAAATCTATCAACCAACTCTCATAAAATTTTGCTTAAATAAATTGCAATACTTGCACACAAAAGTTCAACTCAATCTCTCATAGAAAACCTCTTCAATCACTCAAACAAGTTTCACTCAAAATCTTGTTAAAATTACATAAGCATATAGAGAATTGTTAGAGACTCAATATATTTCTCACTCACAAACACTCAATCACTTCCAAATCTTTTCAAATCAATATAGAATAAAGAATAATTTATTTCACAGAATCTTGAACTATCACTCCAACACTTTCCAATAAAAAATGCTCACTCAACTCCATTCAACCAATCACTCAATGAAACACAACTTGCTTACAAACCCTAATCAAGTGTTTCATAATGCTTTCAACAAATCACACTATGGAACTCAACCTTAGCTCAATATGATTCCAAATTCACATAACAATGATACTCATAATATTGCACAAACCCTAGTCAAGAATATGAAATCTTACTCCAATATTTCCAACAATGCTTATCAACCAATCTCACATAACAATGATACTCCTGATATTTCATAAACCCTAGTTCAAAATAGTTCTCAATTTCTCACTCAAATGTTCTCAAAAATGTTCACCAATCATGCACATGAAAGCGTACTCAACAATTCTTATCAAACAAACCTTTTCACTCCAACTTAGTATTCACAACATCCAACCCAAAAATATTTCACTCAAAATTAAGATACGCCCATACCTTTTATTTGATGAAGAATTAACCTCAAAACTTGTCTCAATCACAATCAACCTCTTTGCTAATATCAATGGTTAGATAGCAAAAATATTCATCCAAATATTAAAAGATTAACAAAACTGAAGTACACCTTATTATCTCCAACCTTTATCAAATAAATACTTAAACCATTCAGCTTCACAATAACCCCTTTCAAAAATTTAATTCATGAAGTAATCCAAACACTACTTATGCCCCCCTACTAAATATTGCATTTTCAAGTAATTTACTTTTTTAAACAATGCAATACATTTTAACCCTCAATAAAAATATTTTTCATTTTTTCTAAGGTAAAAAATAATTACCTTACCCCTGTATTCTTATGTAATAATAATAAAATAGTAGTTAGTTCTAGGTGAACTTAGAGGATGACCTAAGGGCTTGAGACCCCCTTAGAGAGATTGGTAGCTAGGTTTAGAATATCATACCAAAGTTAAGATAGTTTATCAGAGGACGATATTGATAGCTTAACTCGTAGTACACGTATCATACCCACAAATAATAGTTTGTGTGAAGTATGAAGGTGCATGTAGACCTTCCAATGATCAAGGGTGGTAAGTCTAGCTTATAAAGACTAATGAGATGTATGGACTTATGTGCATGACATGAGATATGCTTATGCAAAAGGGACT
The DNA here is from genome assembly GCA_028583015.1 of Wollemia nobilis. Taxonomy (NCBI): domain Eukaryota; kingdom Viridiplantae; phylum Streptophyta; class Pinopsida; order Araucariales; family Araucariaceae; genus Wollemia; species Wollemia nobilis. The sequence continues at coordinate 5,760,466 of JAQPPZ010003305.1, read as the reverse complement.
TGCATGAGGGGAATATCATGTGGTATAGTTATTGAGAAAATTAGGGGATGCCAAACATTAAGTTGGTCTAAGGTTGGTTAGGGATTTCTAAATCCTTATCCTTAGTAAAAAAAACTTTTCTTTCTATATTTGTCTATTTTTTCTTGTTTCTTGATTTTTGGGTCATTACACTACCTAAAACAATATTCATGCATGATGTAATTTTAGTAATTATGGATAAGCTAACAAAATTTGTACATTTTATACTAGGTAATGTGCATGATGATGTGCCCATGGTAGCAAGTAACTTTTCCAAGGAAGTGTTGAGGCTACATGGGTTTCAAGAAGTTTTAATCTTTGATAGAGACTCTCGTTTTACTCTTGAATTTTGGTAAGTATTGCATCAAGCATTAGGGACAAAATTGAATATTCGTACTACATATCACCTTGAGACAAATGGTCATACTGAGAGGGCGAATCAAGTACTTTAGGATATGTTGATAATGTACTGCATGGAACTACACAAAAAGTGGAAATACTACTTGTACATAGCAGAATTTACATATAATAATAGTTACAATGCATCACTAGGTATGACACTTTTTGAATATCTATACGGGTGATTGTGTAGAGTTCTCTTAACTTGGGAGAATCTGGAATATTAGGTAGTGATCTAACTAGAAATGATAAAATAAATTGAAAAGCAGTTAAAAAGGATTTAACAGAAGTTGAAAGAGTCTGTGGATCACCAAAAGAGCTACACTGACCTCAAAAGGACACTGAGGAAATATTCTATGGGAGATAGAGTATTCTTAAGGGCGAAGCCAACAAAAATTTCTATTAAATCCTCTAATATTGACTCCAAATATGTGGGTCCATTTGAAATTATTGTGAAGATAAGCCTTGTATTGTACATATTAGCTCTACCATCAAGCTTATCCAAAATCCACAATGTCTTTCATTTGTACCTCTTTAGAAAATATATTTATGATCCTACTCATGTATTGGATGTTTCCAACTTATAGATGCTTTATCCATTAAGTATTGAGGTGCGACATGTTCGCCTACTAGGTTTTTGAACCAAGAATTTGTGAAAATGGAGCATCAAGCAATTTTGGGTCAAATGGGACCACTACTTAGACCGAAAGGCTATGTGGGAAGACATAGCTGAAATGTAGTGGCAATTTCCTTATCCGTTTGAGTATAAATAGACTTTATCATAAACCTTTATATAATTTTGGAATATTTGTATATATACAAATGCAAATGGAACTAGATACTAAGTAAAGTGTGGTTGCCATTTTACTAAGTAGAGTAGTTTGCAAGTGTGTGGCATTGCAAAGTGATATATTTTGGAACATATATTGATATTTGATAAATTGGTTATATTGTGATGTAATTTGTGATGTGATTATGTGCCAATGATGTGGAAAAATTCTTTGTTTGCGTAATCTAGAACTTGATGTAAGCAATGAATTTGTTTGAATTAAAAAAATGTAAAGTATTTCATTTGCTTAAAATGGTTAGAAACATAGGGACTGTGTTTATGCCGAGTGGAGGAGGATGTAACGATCCTCCTCGCATGATTTATGAAAGATAGTAAAATATGTGTACACTTTCAATCCTCCTCGTATTTTTTTCTATGAACCATAGTACTGTTGACAACTTTTATGAGTGCAGGACAGTTGCATGATGGTAATGAAAGGAATTTAGTTAGGGGAAAAGGTGAGATAGGGAGTTGATGATTCAGCTTACAAGTACATGGAAAATTGTACTTACATATCATATAGGTGCATTGCATATTGCATATCTATGTGTGTTAAATTGATTTGAGTATTGTTTGTTTGGAAAGGAATGAGAAATATTGTTTTAGATGGTGATGATGATGGGAGCCACTAGTTTTTTAAAAAAAATTGTGTGTGGTTGCTTGTTAAATCATGTATGAGGTTATTATTTAAAAATAATATTTTGTTTTATATGTGAATTTAATATGGTGTTAGGTTGCCATGTAAGGAAGCCTATGTAAATACTATTGTTGTTTTGTTTTGAAAATAGGATAATGGCTATAATATTATTAATTTTGCTTTACTTAATTTATGTGTAAAGTAGTTTACACTATTATGAAAATAGTGTTACCTTGAATAATAAAGAATAATTAAAGGGTGAAAAAATTATGTGTGTTTAAAACCTCCTGTAGACACCCAAAAGTTACACATTATTATTTTTGCATATTTGTAGGTGATTATAGACATCCCTAGGATATTGTAGACTATTGTAGACTATTGTAGTCATGCGTAGACATGTGTAGACACGCGTAGACATGCTTAGACATGCGTAGACTTCCATAAGTTCACCATAGTAATGTGTAGACTTCCACAAATGGCTTTTAGGTCCAAAACCCTAATAAGCCCTCAAAAATATATTTTATGCATTGAGATACCTTCATACGGAAACCCGAGGCAATGCATAGCCCATTTACACTCAATTGACACCTGCACGGGGTATTAATTGGCAAAATCAATTAAAATTCAATTATCAAATTCTAATATAATGTTGACTTCACTTAATTCATAATTTAATTGAGTTAAAATTGAATTAATTAACTCTTAATTCATAATTGGTGTTAATAAAATCCTCCCACATGTGCCAATTTAGGTTTTCCTAGGGTTTTATTTTAATCTTCCCCTAAACATTCTTAAGGCCTAATTAAGATTAGCACTAATCCTTCCTCACACATGTTTGAGGATAGGATATTTCCTACTTAGAATGAGATGTTGCCACATAGCATCTATTAACATAACCCTATTTAGAATCAAACCTAGGTTTAGTCTATCTAACCTCCCCTGCACCTTGTATTTTCCTATAAATAATGGGTCTCAAACCCCTAATTAAGTCTGATTTCCAAATTCAAAAAAGTACTATTACTCTATAGAAATGGAAAGCCAATAGCACATAGTCCATTCCCAAATCATACAAATGGATTTTGATAGCATATAGAGACACCCTAGCTGCCTTAGGATTGATTCACTAAAGATATTTCACTAGAAGAGCATCACAGCTCAATTTGTAGCCTACCCTATGAATCCAATCCCAATTAGCGACCCAGGTCGTGAATTGCATTTGTAGGCCCCAAATCACTCTAGATTTGGGAGGTAAGCTCTGTTTCAGTATGTTATTATCTTTTGCATATTTCATTTTAGTTTTTGTTATAGTTTTATAGTTGTTTTTGTCTTCCTAAATATGGGGCCTAACTAAGGCAAGCCCCCCAATGTATTGACCCTTTCTTGCAAGTTTATTTTAGGTTATGCAATATATTTGAAGGAAAGGAACACCAAAAAATAATAACCCAACGGTGGTATGCATACATCGAAGCCCACATACATTGAGGGACACTAGAAGAAGACATTAGATTTATTGTAACCTTGTTAGGAATAGAGATGGATAAAGGGCATAAAGACTCTCTTTTAACACATGCTCATTAATATCAATGGAATACAATTTATCTGTTTAATGCATCATTTATGTTTGTGTTAAATTATCAAATTTTGTTTTCTACCTGTTTTATTTTGGCACACCCGATGGGACATGCTCATTAATATCAATGAATAATAAAGAATAATTAAAGGCTGGAAAATTATGTGTTTTTAAAACCTACAAGTGGTGAACACATTTCCTATGTTTGAGTATAGTTAAAGTAGCATCATGAAATGATGAATGGGTCATAATAACTTGGAGCATGCATGAAGTAGAAGAAAGAAAGCTCAAAAACCTAGCATTGTGCATGGAGGAAGAGTAAATCAAATCATGTTAATATTGCATATCATTTTGAGGAATGAAAAACAAAAGAAGATGGTAATATTAAAAAAAAAACCATATAGACAGAGGAGAGGAGAAGAAAATGCAAAGGAAGACTGAAATTTTAGAGAACATTTCGATTGGAAAAGCAAGAGAAACAGGTCTGTAACTTCTTTGGCATCAAATGCATTCTCCATGTTTAAATTGGATTGAATTAACTTCCATATTTGTTGTGTGTTATTTTTATGTGGCTATAATAAGAGATGTTAATTTAAAGCTATGAAATTGTTAGTAACTTGTTACCATGTTAGAAAAAAATCTTCACTTTGTCTACATTGCTATGTTAACATGAAAGGTAGAAGGTAAATGAAAGCAATGGAAGTGTTGAAAATATTTTGTCATGTAGATGAATTAATTCATATTAAAGGAAGCATGTAGTGCTAGTAAAGTTTTGTTGTTTTGTTATGTTGGTTGGAAAATGTAGATAACATTGTATTATCGTGAAACAATATATTGTTATGTGTTGCTTTGTATGCAAACAAGAAATAACTACTACGTTGTTGTGTGGTAGTATGTTTGTGTTTAGTAGAAATGTTGGGATGGGTGTAGTGTATGTGCAGTATTCCTTCTAAAGAAAAATAAAAGAAGTAAACTTTAGACTTATATTCCTTTGAAAATAGAAAGCATCTCTTGATGAGATACATAGGTTTATTTGTGGAAACATGTTTTTAAAATTTTTGGAAAATCTCGGAAAAGAGATTGGTGAATTTTCTAAAATGTTTCTAGTATGGTTGCTTGTGTGCATGGTAGAATATTGCATATTCATGATTAGAGAGTTGTATTTGATCCTTAGAATCACATAATTTTCCTATGTATGAGTTTTTGCCTCCTTGGAAATTGTTGGTGCTATGCTGGACGAGATTTAGAAGATTAGTTTCAAGAATACGCTAGACAAGAAATATTTTTACCACTGCTGTAGTTTTAAAAACTAGAAAATAAAGGAATAGACGAGATAAGGAATCAATTATATTTATTTGGGTAGATGTATAGTTTCATAGAGGGAGACAGTGTTATTGGGTAAGCTAAACCTTAGGGTGAATAAAATAGTTTTATCATTAAACAGTGAAAGCATGAAACCTTATTTCTAAAGAAAGGGTGAAGCCCCATGTATTGATGCTTTCTTTTAGTGGAATCAAATATTTTGGAAAGCAACATCATGAGATTAATGAAGCTATATGTAGCAATTGTAATATAAGTGTACTAAAACTTTATTTCCATATTCAATGATAATGGTTTTTGGTTTTGTATTCTATTTGATGTACTATGAATTTGGAATTCCTGAATAAGACATTGAATAAATCAACCTGCTTAAACTCGAGAGGGTCATGGATAAATTAAAAGTATAATTATATTAAATCTTGAGTTTACTGTAAATAAATGTAAGACTCCTAATCATTTGAAATGACGAAGCATGCTTATGGCAGAGCCATGTGAAAACCTATGACTAAATTAATAAAATCCCATAATATTGAATTTCGCATGAACTTTAAAGGAGTTGCTACATTTTGTAATAGGATATTCTTTTAGCAAAGGCAAACACAAATTAATGCTAGAAAATTCTTGGGAATACCAAGAGAAATTATTTTGATCTACATAAACTTAGTTAATGTTGTTGTTAAACTTTAATACAACTAGAGTATGATGAATGTCTTGTTGTCATTAGAATGGTTGTTTAGCCAATTTAAAAAGCAAACTGAAAACATTCATTTTAGTATGAGAAACTTGTAAATATTCTGGTTATCCATGCATGTTTTTGAAAGTCAAACCAATGGGGAATTTGGGAAAACAACTCTTCTTTTTAGAATGTTTTAACCCCTAGTGATAATGTAATAGGTCTTAGACAACCTATCATTTTAAAATGAGATAGTCTTTCTTATACGACATGCCCTTGAGAGATTTGCTTATTGTATGCTTATTTTAATAAGAGATGGTTGTTGGATTTAACTCAAGGAAAACCTTAGAAAAATTAGGTTCTAAAACCTTAACCTATGGTCATGAGAAAATGTTGAGGTGCGGGTATGCACACAATAATTTTTAAGTCTACATATGATCGAAGTAAGTGGTTGAAAGAGACTTGGTTGGTCAATATGAAAAGGTGGTATGGGATACCTTTTACAGGATGAACTCAAATAGCACTGTGATAAAAACCATACTCATAATACTTAGTTGGATTAGCCATAGAGTTTGGTATGGGATAAACTTCTATGAGTTGTCCTAGGTTTGGAAGAAGAAGTCCAAGCTCAATGTGTTGGCATGGCACTAACTGTCTCCAGGTTAAGGGAATCAACATTTAGTTACAGAATCATAAACATGCTAACCTCGTCCATATTATTTAAGAATAGGTCAACTAGTTTATCGAGGATTTGATAAGTCGAGGTAGGGAATACAAATTTCCCCTCTAGGTGTTATGGGCCCTAGAGAATAAACCTATTCATGGTTCAGTCCTCATGGCATTATATGTGGATGATAAATAACACTAATTAATTCCACTGAAGGGCTATTATATGGGATATGGCTGATATCGTCCACTTGGGTGGCTGTCTACAATAGTATTAGATCCAAATGTGGTTAATTATACTTGTGCTAAGTAGTCAATTAACATTTAAAATATCATTGGATGATTCAAACCATATGAGCATGCAAAAAAATCTGAGAACTTAACTTTCAGGTCTTCTTAGAAAACTTAAAACAAAAATTCTTTGTTAGTTGCATGTATTATCTTTAGGACAACCAAGTGAGTCAATAGGATTGGGATTTTACATTGTCCCTAGCTTACAAATATTTGAAACTAAACCTTATTATAGAGACTTGATAGTCTTGGTCTCTCATTTTATTCTTTGGCTTAGATAAAATCAAATTTTGTTGAGCCAAATATAGCATGGTGTTCTATAGATGAAAGTGACATAACCTCATTTTTGTGTGTAGTGTAGGTCTTTTGACCTCCTTTAGGCATACTGCAATGTCTAATTTTTAAATTTTTAGAATTTTTGTAGTAAGTTGTAAGTGGGGGGAGGATCTTTTGAACTCATCAACTATTCTAGCATCAACCAAATTACTAGGAATGGCTTTAGGAACGGAATGATTAGAGTGGTGGGAGTGGTTGAAACATGTGTAATAAGGGTTGGTGTAGTTTATGGAGGAGCTAATTGATTGTGAGCAATAATTGGAATAATCAAAGTGGTGGTGACCAATTTGAAATGAAATTGGGGATGGATACCAATGGAAGTAAATTAATCAAAACATGAGGCCATTGGCTAGTGGCCAAAATTGAAATCAAAGGAATTAAGTTTAGGGAAATAGGAGGAAAGGGAGTAGTAGCTTATGGCTATGCCTTCAGGGTATCCTCCTACTTCCTCTTTGATACTGGAGGTCTTGCTCTATAGTTATACTTTCACTTTTTATTTTGTGATGTCACTTGTAGGGTTGCTTGCTATGGTGATTTCATTGTAGCTAGAGGTGTTGACCATCAAATTTAAAGGTAATTTAGAGTACATGTTGGTTGGGATTCCTAATAATCTAGAAGGGATACTTTTATGCTTATGATATATTAAAGTAACCTCATTATTTTATATAATTCAAGACAATCCAATGACCATCTCCTCTTTGTTGCTTTCTTCTTTTGACATGCTTTTAGCAGCTGGATGATATTTGTTATAGATATCATTAAATGTGTCATCTCTATCTAGTTTATCATAAGCTATTACATTGCAGCTAATCTCCTATCACTACTTCCACCATGACTCAATATTTACATCACTCTAGTATTTATCATTCAAGGACCTTCTTCTTGGCATTGATATAGACATGGGGATTTATGTCATGCTTATTTTGGTAAAATTCATCATAAGACCTTAGCTTCTACACATGTGTCACTATCATATTTATCCACCATGCTCTCAATTCCTATATTAGGTTCGTATTGACTTCTACATCTAGTAAAGGCTCGTGTACAAATTTTATAGAGGTTTTGATACCTACTAGCTAGTTGATAAATATTCCTTTTGTTGGAGGTATTATATTATTTGGTACCTTTGTAAATATTTATATTAGAAATTGTATTTTATATTTGAGTTTATAGTATGTGTCAAGTTTTGAAGTGTGAGTATGTATCATGTAAATAGGTGTGTGAGGTTTCCTTTTAGAAAGTGAGAGTTATGAGTGTGAAGCTTCAAGTTTAGAAGTAGGGAGTTACAAGTAATCATAAGAGACTTTGTATTTATGTAATATATGATATTGTTATGTAAAAGGGGAAATATGAAGAGTTAGTTCTCCCATGAGTTTTAGGTGAGTAAAGGTCAAGAGTCACATAATGTGAAGAGTCTCATGTATCTATATATTGAAGACAAAGCCATATAATATGCAACTCGAAGAAGCTTTGCAATTATGCATTGCTTTAGTATTTTCAATAAATATTTCTACAAGATTTATGTGATATTATTGCTTATTTGATATATGCATGTTATTGATGTTATTTATGATCCTAGTGATTTATTAGTATTTTATTAGTAGTTGTACTAAAGTTACCTGAAGTTTGATTGGATAGTGCCACATTGAGTAAGATATCTATAGGGAAGAACGTGAGAGGAATAGTTAAAGGTGACAAAGGAGGAACATTTAAGGAGAAGATGTTAATTGTTAGAGGAAGAATTACAAGTATGGAGAAGGAAAGTTGAAGCAGGAAGAATACAAGCGTGACATAAAGGCTATACTCCAAACAAATGGACACAATGTGCAAGAGAATATATGATACAAATGAGGATATACAATACTAAGAAGAGGATAATGTGAGAGTTGAGCATATTGATGTTGCAAAAACTATAGATGTAGAGGAGTATTGAGCATTTTGAAGTTGTGAACACTATGGACATAGCGAAGCATTAATTTAAAGATTGGAAATTTAAATTTGATGATTGAAGAAACTAATTTTATGAAGAAAATAAACTAAGAAGAAAGAAGAAGTTGAATTAGTATTTGATTATGTAAATTAAATTCAACCCTATAATAGCAATCAAACTTACTATTTATTAGCTACAAGAGGGAATATAGCAACTATTTCTTCCTTGTTTAGCATGAGATTGTCTTATCCTATCCTTTTAGATTTCAACTCTTGTTTAGGCGTGGCTGACATCTTGGGTTTGAGGCATTTTGATTGGAGTTTCCAAGTCTTCTCTATCAACTATTTTTAGAAATTTTGAGTTAGTTGTGTTGTCATTGATGTCAAGAGTCAGTATCAATAATCAATACAAGACTTGGCAAAATAAGGGTTAAAAGTATTTATATTTTAACCCAAGATATTTGGTTTAAGATATCCACATGATTGGTCAAAAGGACAATTAAATACCCTGAAGCAAAGGCCAAAAAGGGAAATATTATAATATTCATTATTATAATATTAAAGGCATTCAAAAAATGTCTAAAGGCATAATAAGAAAACACCTAGGCCCAATGGAAATAATATTATAATATTCCATTATAATATTAAATTTTTTAATTATGCCTAAGATAGTTTATAAATAATTTATAATATTTATATTGTAAATTTATTTATAAAAACAATATTTAAATAACCCAAAGTTGGGTTGGGCGCAAAAACAATTTAATTTTATATTTTCCATTGACATGGGAGAGAGGGAAGCATATGGTATAAATACCATAACCTTACCCCCAAGAAAGCAAGTCTCCAAAATATTCGAGTCTATGTGAATTTAGAGTGAATGTGACATAATTTCGTGAGCAAGCAAAGCAAAGGACAAAGGATATATTTTATTTATCCTCGAATTCTACGAAAGTCAAAACATTAAAGGTGGAAGGGTCAACCAACCAATCAAAAATTGGGATATCAATGATTTCAAAGTGTGCAAAGAGTTTAGAATGCAGAGGTGCTGCATTCGATTACCATCAGTGATGCAGGACAAGAGCCTTTTGGCTGTTTGCGGGCAAGGGAGATTCAAAGCGCTTTTAGTGCCTTTGACTCCCATGTGAGCGCTTAAATCATGCAGATAGGGAGCCATGGCTAAGGTGTTGTAGATGCTTCGACTAGGGATCAAATTCCATGGGAGAACACAAGGAGGTATTTAATTTTTTGATTAGAATTTGAATTACCTAAGGTCTTTGGTGGCACTAAGGCGCATGATTTTTTTTGCTTGGACTATAGTGTTGAGGGGAAAATTATCAACGTGAGTTATTTGATTTTGCTAAAGTGTTTAGGGAGATAAAAGGGTAAGGTAATTAATTTTTACCTTAGAAAGAGTGAAAAATATTTTTATTGAGGGTTAAAATATATTGCATTTTTTTATAAAGTAAATTACTTGAAAAATGCAATATTGAGTAGGGAGACATAAGTAGTGTTTGGATTACTTCATGAATTAAATTTTTGAAAGGGGTTATTGTGAAACTAAATGGTTGAAGGTTTTATTTGATAAAGGTTGGAGATAATAAGGTGTACTTGAGTTTTGTTAATCTTGTAATCTTTGGGTGAAGATTTTTGCTATCTAACCATTGAGATTGGCAAAGAGGTTGATTGTGATTGAGACAAGTTTTGAGGTCAATTCTTCATCAAATAAAAGGTATGGGCATATCTTAATTTTGAGTGAAATATTATTGGGTTGTAATTTGTGAATGCTAAGTTGGAGTGAAAATATTTGTTTGATAAGCATTGTTGAGTAAGATTTCATGTGCATGATTGGTGAATGTTTGTGAGAACATTTGAGTGAAAAATTGAGAAATATCTTGAACTAGGGTTTGTGAAATATCATGAGTATCATTGTTATGTGAGATTTTTTGATAATAATTGTTGGAAATATTGGAGTAATATTTCATATGTTTGACTAGGGTTTGTGCAATATCATGATTATCATTGTTATGTGAATTTGGAATAATCTTGAGTTAAGGTTGAGTTACATAGTGTGATTTGTTGAAAGCACTGTGAAACACTTGTTTAGGGTTTGTAGGCAAGTTGTGTTTCATTGAGTGATTGGTTGAATATATTTGAGTGAGCATTGTTGATTGGAAAATTTTGGAGTGATAGTTCAATATTATGTGAAACAAATTGTTCTTTATTCTATATTGATTTGAAAAGAGTTGGAAGTGATTAAGTGTTTGTGAGTGAGAAACATATTGAGTATCTAAAAAATTTCTATATGCTTATGTAAGTTTTACAATAATTTGAGTGAAACTTGTTTGAGTTATTGAAGAGGTTTTCTGTGAGAGATTGAGTTGAAATTTTGTGTGCAAGTATTGCAATTTAAGCAAGCTTTTGTGAGAGCTTGTTGATAGATTTAAGTAAGTCCTAGAGTGTACTTGAGGAAAAAGTGAAGCAAGCTTTGGTGAAATATTGTGATCAGATTTGAGTAAGTCCTAGAGTGGACTTAAGGGTAGAGTTGAGAAATCTTTTAAGAAAGCTTAAAGACAAATTTATGTGAGTTTTTGTGGAAGCTTACAATAAAATCTATATAAGTTCTAAGTGAGGAATTGTTGATCATATTAAGTAATGGGCTGTCGTTAAGCACATCATTAATTCTCAATGAATTTTTCAATCCAGGGTGGTGTCCAAGGCTATTTACGAGAGAAAGTTCAAGTAGGGTTGTAGTTCAATTCATTTGGAAGCAGCAGGTCTTATTGGTGGAATTGATTGTGTGGGGGTTTTGTGTCACTTCTACCCATAAATTGCATAAATTGAACTTTAATCTATTTGCAAGAATGAAAACTAATTGCTAATTGTAGAAATGAAACCCTAGTTACAATTGCAAAAATGAAATTTAATTAAATTGTAGAATTGAAAATCTAGTTATAGTTGTAGAATTGAAAGTCTATTTAATCTTGAAATAATTGAAATGAAGCATAAAAACTAGATACAATCAATGCTCTATAACAGAAGATCGTCAATCTTCTGTGCAGGGTTTTGACAGCAAAAGCAAGAATGCAGGGAAATTATAGAAAACTTGTAAATTGCTGGAAATAAAAATTTGTAGTGAATTGGAAAGTTGTTGGGAATGAAAAAAATAACCAGATCTACCACTAATCATATCACAAAACATTATGAACAAGAATTAAACAACTAGGAATGTTAGCTGTGCAAAATAATGAAAATGACAAGTTCACAACTTATTCTACTGCAGCAAAATCAGAATAAAACCTACCTGTTAGTCCTCCTCCTAGGTCTAGAAGTGGCCAGCCTCCTTTCTTAGAAGAAGTTTTGAATTCTTCTTTAAGTATTACTCACACTCAGACATAAAAAAATAAATGGAATGAAATTGCACTTTTATTGCTTAAGAAACATAATTACAATTCTGCTAAAATTTGTTACAGGTCTGAAATAACTATTCTATTATCTCTCTATTTATTTTCTATCTCCTCTATATAATAGCTAAAACTAGATGGGAGCTATCTTTTATAGATTCTTAAAATCTAATTACAAATAGAAAATATGCTATTCCTGATATCCTGTAGAATTTCTTGGGTTTATCCTAGAAGAGGATCAATTTGATCTTTTCCATAAATGGTGGCTTTGGACGACAATGACGAAAAAGTTAGATGGGAGATATTTTTCCTTAACTTTATCAACCTTCTTATCCCTTTTTCCACCACCAAAAGTCATTCAAAAAGTCAAAAAGTGCTTTCTATTCTCATTTCGAAGAAACTATGTTCATTCCAAAGACATTGTGTTCATTTCGAAGACACTGTGTTCATTCCAAAGATATTTAGAATGACCAACTATGTTGAATCCAAATGGTTTTGGCTGCATTTCTAAGGTGTATTAGCCCTCAAGATCCAATTGCAATAGTCTTCATTCTTCCTTGGATGTGAATTCCATGCCTTGCCATTCATTGGCAGCTGGCTGGAATTTATATGGAAAAACCAGTTTTCTACTGCACAGTAATAAGTCTTTGTATTATTTTATGAATTTAGAGAAACTAATGCTTAATGATCATCAAAATAAGACTAGTTAAGTGTTGCTATCAACCTAAGCATGACAATATAACATAAAACTATACAAGAACTATTAAAAATCATAATATAATGTCCTTAACACTTCAATCAAGCAAACAATTAATACACAACATATTAAATCAACTTAACTAGCATATAAGATAATTCACAAGAGTTTTAGGTAGTTTTAACTATAAAAATTCTATAAATGAGGCTTATCTAGGCCTCATAATTCCCCCAACTTATATTAATGCATGCCCTCATGCTTTGTAGTGGGCTATGAAGTCACAGATGTCCATACTCATATTCCATGTTTCATAGAACAATTTAGTGCTTGGGTAATTTCTCATGAAGGTTTCTGAATCATTATTCAAAATGATCATCTGGTTGGGAATCATATTCAAAATAGGAGGGAACTAGAGTAATTATGGTTGGAGGCTTGAATCTGAGACCTACCCAATGATGTTGCATAAAGGTATTTTTCTGGATTGAGAAGGCAATACCTCATAATGGAAGGGCACTAATTCAAAATGGAGGGGCACTACTTCAAAATGAGCACCTGTGTCTTCATATTCCATAGATAATCCAAGTAGTAACTGAACCAAATCCTCCTCTTTATTTGATGTAGTTGATTATTCTTCAACTTGTGACAACCTGCTTTTTAGTTTCTACACTTTCTGCTATAATTCTCTAATTTTCTTTTCATGCTTTTCAATAACATATTATCTTTCCTCAATCCATATCAATTGTATTTTTATAACACTCTTGGATGCTCTTATTTGTTTTGTGATTTTCACCTCCTCTTCTTCTTTTGACTCAAAACCTAATACTGACAAATCAACTGCAGTTTGTTGCTTAACAATGATCTCATCCTCTGCTTTAGACCCCTACTCCTGTATAGGAGGTTCCATAAAATTATCTATGATTAAATCCAAATTCTCAGTGGATTGTTGCACTTCTATGACATCAGGGCTATCCTGTCTGGTCTTCTCTTCAATAATTTATTCTTTTATCTCTTTTTGTTGGAGTCTTGTAGACCTCCTAGTCCTTAATGTATATTTTCTCTTCTTGCCCTGTTTTCTTGTGGTAACGAGGGCTGTAGGGATATCTTTAGGCTCTTCACTGGGAACTTCACTCTCCTATTCTGACAGATAAATAACATATTTAGAAAAAAGAACCCTCTTCTATTTTATTTTTTTGCTGTTAGTTTCAACCCTTCTCTTCTTAGTTTGTGAGGTTGATGGCTCTAGAGAAAAATGCTTTGTTGCTTTTGCTTGGTGTGTTTCCTTCTTTGCAATAGCATTTTTTTTGTAGCCTTTTCTTCTTCCTCAGTAGCATATTTTTTATAGCAACATCTGTATCCTCTTCTCCTTCATCTTCTTCTTCAAAAAATACATTAGTTAGGGTAGAATAAAACCTATTAAAGCTTCTAGGGTTTCCCCTAAAATGATGTTGGCACACCAGTTTAATAAGACCATGATGATGAGGGCTCCTTTTTTCCTCTTGATAATGTTTTGCCATGCTCTGTAGTTCTTGGTATAGGTATGCTAGAAAATTCACTCTAAATTTAGGTTGTTGCCTACCATGCCTGAGGTGGTTTAAAATTTTGAAATGATGCCTTGACAAAATTACATACTACCCTTCACAGGTTGAAAAATCTGGTAACCCATGTGGTTAAGTTATTCTAGGGTTCTTTTAGGCTGGCCCTTTTTCATTTTTCACTTCATTCTCTATTCTGATACTGAGAATAATGCTCTATTTTGCCACTACAGTCATCCCCTAGGTCATTGATTTTTTGTTTCTACATAATTACAGGGTTTTCTCTTGTTCTTATTCAAAAAAACTTATTTTTTTGTACTTTTCCTTGTAATCATTAGCAAATATGTATTCAGAAAGAAAATATGGCACACTTCCTTATTCTGTGCTCTGAAAACCAGGCCATCAATCATTGAACATCCTTGCCATCAAATTTTTTTTACTATTTTTAGCTCGTCCATTCTGCATGTAAATTTTCCCACATGAGTGGTTATTAGCAATGAATGGTGGTGGCATGTTTGTTGGTTATTTTCTCTATGATTCTTGTACTTCCTTGATGGGTGCAAAATATGATATGAATCTAACCGCAAGCCAACTGACTTGTGTGAATGATCACATGGAGTAAAAAAAATTTGCCGACTATGTATTTTTTCCCTCCTTGGATGCCACGTGGAAATAGACTGTTAAATCTTCATTCTGAAGATTATGTTTCATTTCAAATACTAAGCTAAGCATTTAATCTGAAGATAACCTCATTCTAAAGATAAACCTTCATTCTTAAGACACACCTTCATTTCAAAGACAAACCTTCATTCTGAAGATAAAGGCTTCACTCCAAAGACAAACCTTCATTCTGAAGACAAAGGCTTCATTCTAAATATACCATGGTTATTGAATATACAACAGTCATTCTGAAGACATAGCAGAAACCAATATTTTTCTCTTTCTCCAAGCATGTTTTGTTTATGCCAACTCTTATGAACACTTTTATACTAATTGTTAATTGTCATATACTATATATCAAATATTTACAATAAGAAAAGTGCAAGAAACATATATACCTGGTTAAAACAAGTTAATGCAAGTTTTGAAAGATGACTACTTCTGTTGATATTCAGCTAAGGCTTCCTACAACACTTCAGAAACAAGTGCAGTTGGTGAATTTGTACAATGGTGACTCAGAAATTTCAAGGTTATGCATGCCATAAAACTAGTTTTTATGCATACCAACTCAGTAGCACCTTAGAAAAGGTTTTCACTACCGATCTATTCATTTTTCTCTTTTTTTTTTCCCTTGAACCTCTCATTTTCTCTCTTTTTTTTTCTCTTTTTGTCTTTTTTATTATGATTGTGCCCGTGAAGGAATTCATGACTTCCTTGAAATCATGCCCATGAATAAATTCATAGCCATAATTTATTCATCTTTTTGTTTTCTATTTTTTTAAATTTTTTTCTTTTTATTTTTCTTTTAAGATTCAAAGATATGATCATTTTGAATCTTCATCAGAAGAAGAAGCCTCTTCTGTCAAATGTAATTGCGTGAAATACCAAGCAAATTCCACCTTTGTTAGCGGTTTATGGTACAACTATAAAAGCTGTCCATTCACCACTAATATCCTCCTTAAATCATCAACTAAAGAAAGTTGAAAAAATTCATTCTCAAACTCCCCTAGTTCATCCTTGTTGCTCTTAATGTGATCATCATGCCACATTTTCCATTTTTGTTGAGTGAACTCAATTTGGTGAAGTGCTTCCAACCAAATTTCATCAAATGCATTCAACTGCAAAATTTATTTTTTCTATACCTGCAACAACTCAATGCCAACTACTAAAGATGCATAAAATGTTAGTAAAGCATTAAGATGTTGCACCAATATATCAAACAAATTTACTCCCTAGTTTTTAGTGAACCAACTATTGTTGTTCAAAGGTTGTTTTGGTTGTATTTTAGTTTTTTTTGTACCAGGATGATTTGAATTGGTTCTTGGAGAATGATGCATTATTAAATTAAGAGAGTAATGATATGGTGGAAAATAATGAAAAATCTATATATGTTTACCAAAAATAATTCTTGAAAGAATTAAATTTGATAAATGATAATGAAAATATGAGAAACAATACTGAAATCCATGTGGTAAATAAATAAAATGGTTTTGTACTGGAATGGGTGATAAATTTTCAAAATTATGCTTTTCATCAGTCTGTAGTAATTGCTGAACAATAATTAGTTCATCTTTAAAATATGTGTATTGAACATTTTTAGCAAAAACAAACTTTTTGGAGGAATCCAACTCTTCTACATTTTTATTTACAACAATGGAGGCCAAAACTAAAGTATTCTTTTTGTTTTCATTATGTGTTCTAAGAAACTGTGGGCTTTATGTACAATCATACTTAGGTGTAATAAGTTTACCTGAAAGCAAGTTAACTAATTTTCCACCTTTTTGTATGGTTTTAAGATATACTTTCTTATTTTTTCTTGGGTTTGCTAAAATACATTTCTTGAACAATCCTATTAATGATTGGTACAACTTGAGGTAAAGGGATTGTAACAGTTAAATGTTCTAATTCCTTTATCAAATTTGATTGTGAAGATGTTATTTTTGATATCTCAGACTATTCAAAATATGATACTTTATTTGATGAGGTATCTTGTTTTTCTTGATGTTGTTTTAGTGTGGATTTGTTTTCATGTTCATTCTTTTTAACTTCACTTTCTACACTGATAAGTGAAATAGGTTCAAACAGTGGTTCATCTGAACATAACTGAGTTTTAACACAATCACTAACATTTATTAGGGTTGTATTTTTTGATTTAACCACAGAGACAGGGATTACCTGTTTAACATGATTTGGACTGACCACAAGTTGAGTTGAAAACATAGGTTGTTTTAATTTTTATTGTTGTTTTCCACAATAGAAATTATGGATATAATTAGGCAACAACTTGGATTTTTGTTTTTGACAATGTTGTTGCCCTTTGTATAGATTTTGATGTTGTACCCATTGATATCCCTATAATTTTGGCTGCAACCATGGTGGATGTTGTTGATTTCATTGTTGTTGCATCCAACCATGTTGAGACCATGCTTGGGAATATGTCCATGGTGGTTGACTCCAACATTATTGAAGTGGACCTAAAGCAGACCATGTCATATACCAAGGATTATTTCACTAATGTACAAGAAATTGAGAAGCATTATGATATGGAAATTAATGAAAATTATTCCCTTGTCCTTGTCCTACAAAATTGATTTTTTTCAAGGTTGAAACTGTTTTTCAAAGACACTTGTAAGTTCTGGAAATAAACTACAATGATGTGTGGGGTGTCCTAATTGACAAATGCTATATGTAGCAGGTATAAATATTTTGTTCAAAGGACAATCATGAAGAGAGTGTTGCTTTTTACATTCTGAACAATAGATGGCTGAAGATTTAGTAGATTCATTTTTTTCATCTAATGTTCTATCATGTACTAAAATATTAGCATCTTTCATGCATCCTTTCAAATCATGTTTTTCATTACCAATTATGTGTTTTCTATGCCTTGAATGAGAGTAATTTTTACAGAGTTTAATAATTTCTTGAAATTTAAGTGCATTTGTATCTCCTATTCCCAAGATATCCAATGCATCCCTAGATTCATCTTGTAGTCCCCTTAATAATATGACTTTGCAAATTTCAGGTTCAACACTTCCACATCTCTTATGCACAAAAGAAAATCTGTCTAGATAATCTTCTAAGATTTCATTTTCCTCTTGTTTCATTATAAGAATTTCATCATTTTGATTCTTGACTTGACAATATTCTTGGTATCTCTCCAAGAATATGTTTTCCATCTCATTCCAAGTTCTAATTAAGTCAGTTGCTAAGGTGATAAACCATCGTAGAGCTAACTCTTTAAGAGTGGAAGGAAATAGTTTGAGCTTTTGATTGTCATTAGTGTAATCATGAGCTTGACATACAATTTTAAAATCAAACAAAAACATATCAGGATCTTCGGATGTAATTCCCTTGAAATTTGGTAATACTGTAGGTGAAATGGGAGCATTTTTATTAAGATCTAATTGGATGGGATTTTGAAAATTTCTGGCAGGTGCACTAGTTGCACTAGGGTGGAGCACATTGTTGGCTCTACCTTTATTCTCTTGTGAGCCTTCCATTGTAGGTTCCTAAAAATAATTATAAATCTTGTCAAATTTTCCTAATTGTATGGATTTGTCAAGAGAAAATGGTGTTGAACTACTTAATTTTCCTCCTTGTAATGATTTCTTAAAGGATCTTGCAGTGCTATAAGTGGATGATTGGGATTCTTTGAAAATTCCAACATTTTTGGAAATAAAAAATTTAGACATTTTTGACATAATTTCAACCTCTTGTGAAATTTTTCTTCTTGTGGTTTCTTGCTTATTTCCTAAATGGAATAAAATACAATTTACCAATAAAAATTACTTATACCAGTCATTACATTTAGATTTTACTCTAAAATTCACAACTTAGCATATTTAATAATTATTGGACTGCTTTTCACCTTCTAACAACACCGTGTTCCCCAAAAATGGTGCAAAAATTATGGGCTGTCGTTAAGCACATCATTAATTCTCAATGAATTTTTCAATCCAGGGTGGTATTCAAGGCTATTTACGAGAGAAAGTTCAAGCAGGGTTGTAGTTCAGTTCATTTGGAAGCAGTAGGTCTTATTGGTGGAATTGATTGTGTGGGGGTTTTGTGTCACTTCTACCCCTAAATTGCATAAATTAAACTTTAATATATTTTCAAGAATGAAAACTAATTGTTAATTGCAGAAATGAAACCCTAGTTACAGTTGCAAGAATATTAAATTTTAGAATTGAAACTCTAGTTATAGTTGCAGAATTGAAAGTCTATTTAATCTTGCAATAATTGAAATGAAGCATAAAAACTAGATCATTTCAATGCTCTATAATAGAAGTTCTTCAATATTCTATGCAGGTTTTTGACAGCAAAAACAAGAATGTATTACAATTGGCTACCTCCATAGAGAAAATATTTCTTCTAAATATTTCTCAAATAATATCATGGCAATCCTTCCCAATTACAATGTTTACAAACCTCTGTCAAAATGAGATGTTGATCCCTTAATCTCAAGTTCATGGATCTCTTCCATAGGAGAACTCTTTCCCCTTCTACTCTGGCTAGTGATCTTCTAGAAGAATTTGTCTCTTTTCTGCACTGACTAGTGGATCTCTCTCCACTTGAAGACTTCTCACTCAAAAGATATGTCTTCAATTGTCTTGGTTGTTGGATATCTATCCACTGAGACTCTATCCTATATGCTCTGTCACCTCCAAATATATATCAATAGGTTCACTCAGAAACTTCTCAAATTTGCTTAATAGGTTCACTCAAAACATTTTCAAATCTGCTCAATAGGTTCACTTAGAACCTAATCAAATTTTCTCAATAGGCTCACTAAATACCTTCTCAAATCTACTCAATAGGTCCACACAAAACCTACTTAAATTTAGTCAATAGGTCCACATAGAACCTACTTAAATTTTCTCAATAGGTTCACACAGAACCTGCTTAAATTTGCTCAATAGGTCCACACAGAACCTGCTCAAATCTACTCAATAGGTCCACACAGAACCTATCCAAATCTGCTCAACAGGTCCACATAGAACCTGTCCAAATATTCTTAATAAGCTCACTTAGAACTTGTCCAAATATGCTCAATAAGTCCTCTCTAAGACTTGCTCAAATTTGCATTACAAGATTCCACAAAATCTTACACAAAATTAGTCCACAAGCCTTCTCAAAGACTTACCTCAAATCTGCTTAACAAATCCACACAAAAATTGTTTAATCACATAGAATCATAAAGAGAATTTTTAGAGACTCAATATGTTCTATACGCAATGCTCAATTAATATCTCAACTCAATCTCATAGAAGCATAAAGAGAATTGTTAGAGACTCAATATCTTCTATACTCAAATCCCAATCTCAACTCAAATAAATCTCATAGAATCATAAAGAGAATTGTTAGAGACTCAATATATTCTATACTCAAATCCCAATCTCAACTCAATTCAATCTCATATAAGCATAAAGAGAATTTTTAGAGACTCTATATGTTCTATTCTCAAATCTCAATCTCAACTCAAATTAGAATATAGAATAGTTTGTTTCATGGACCTTGAAAAACCACTTCATGCAATCACTTGACTAGGCTCAATAAACTCTACTCAACCAATCACCTCAAGGAATAACTCTTTCTCACAAATCATAGTCCAAGCATGTATCAACCAACTCAAATTTTTTCCAACAATGCTCAACAATAAATCTTACATAGCAATGATACTCATGTTATTTTCTAACTCAATTTCAAGTTCTTTGCATGACCAATTGGATTCAATAGCAATGCTTATAAAACAAGGTTTAATCACAAATCTCAAACCAAAAAACCTTGAAGTATTAAACCAAAAACTCTTCAAAATGTAAACCACAATCAATCATTTTCTCTCTAAAGATATTTTCATAAATCAATCACCCAAATAAGTCAATGAATAATAATGCCCATACCTTTTTGATGCCTTATGAGTTGTCCACTAAAGCTTCCACACTTAACACATTTTATTTTTCCAATATCAAAAAGGGTTAGAGGCCTTGAGTAATAATATAATAATAAAAATAATATCTCAATAACACCTTATCACTCCTACTCAATAAAATGCACCATATCATCTTATGCAATAAATAAACCCTCAAAAGAATGAATCAAACCTACTTTTGTAACTCCTTGACAAAACCAGAAATATCTCCTTACACACATCTTATTTATCCCTCTAAGAAATCTAAACAAGTAGCTCTCGAAAATATTTTTCCAACAATATATAATATGATATATTTCCAAAAATAAAATAAACAAAAATATCTCTTTCCTAGGGCATTCATATCCTCAGTTCTCCTTAGGCAACCTTGGAAAAAATTAAAATATTAAACAAAAATTAAATTCACTTGCTTTGCCCTTGGTGGGATTCGATACCTTGAATTCTTTATTTCCAATGCTTTAGCCGCAACCAATCTGCCATTGGGCCACACGCTCGAATGATTCTAAAAGATTATGTCCACCATTAAGTTTTCACAAACAATGCTCCTCTGAAAAATGACAAGCATTTCACGCACTTCTTCCTTGCAATCCAAAAGGCCTCATGTGAATCGAACGTGAAACCTCCTCCTTAGTATCAAGAAAACATACCACTAGGCCACATTGGCTTATGTTCTTAGAGTCTCCAAACCTCCACACCTTTAGCCTTTACGTAAATTGTAAGGGCTTCGAAACAACAACTCGTTCGCATGCACTTCGAATTCAAATCAATTGCAAGGGATGGACTTTGGTAAATGATTTCATTGGCATTTATATAATGTCTTTTGCCCTCTTAGCATCATGTTGGTGCTTTGAATGATTTTGAGGTCAGTGTGATTTAATTTATAATTAATTTAAATTTAATTTTAAATTTAAATATTATAAATTAAAAACAACCTTAGGTTTAAATTAATTAAACCTTAGAACTTTGTCTTAAAGAACCAACCTTAGGTTTAATTAAATATTATTTATAAAATTTAAATTCCTTGTGAATTTAAATAATTTATAAATAATTATTAAACCTCTTTTTTACCTTTGCAATAACCCCTCTTGGGTTTTTATATACCAATCGCTTAACCTGTGCTCCCAATAATATTAAAATATTATTGATCCTTTTCCTTTCACTTTTGCACTGATGA
This sequence comes from Wollemia nobilis, assembly GCA_028583015.1. Taxonomy (NCBI): domain Eukaryota; kingdom Viridiplantae; phylum Streptophyta; class Pinopsida; order Araucariales; family Araucariaceae; genus Wollemia; species Wollemia nobilis. The sequence goes on along the minus strand of JAQPPZ010003305.1, from coordinate 5,738,402 downwards.
AGCTTTTTCTTGGATGAATTGGGTGACTTTATTTCTTGCTGAATTCCTTGATAAGAGTGATAACTCTATTAGGTGACATCAATGATAAATTTGGGCTCAGAGGACTCAAAATGTCCAACATTCGGTCTATTCAATGCATTGAATTCTTCACCAAGAAATTGAAAATAAAATATTACACAATGTAGGTCCCTCTTTTTAAATTCCTACTTGTTTCATTGGATTTGAAATCCTCTAGTGTTCTTTAACATTACAGTTCCAATCCTAAACACCATTCATGCCATCAAGACAAAACAAATAGTTGTCTTAATAAGACCTTTATAAATAATAGCTATTTCTGTGTAGCATAGCTCTGCTTTATTCCCATCATACATAGGTATAGATTCAATCCTTGATACTCTGAGATTCATAGTAAATCATTTTAAGTGTGACCATAAATAACATGCTCCTTGATGGTAGTGAAAGTTAAATGCTCCTACAACAAATACAGAGTGTAAAATGCAAGAAAAAATAAATTAAATCACTTTTTAAATGAATCACAGTTTGAATTGTTGGAAGAACCCGAACAATGAATAAATTATGTTTTTAATTCTTGGATGATGCCTTAAAAACATGCATTGAATACATATTAAATATGTGTGAAGTTATAAATATGAAAGGACGTGAAGGTCCTTGATGAAATACCTAAGAGTTAATGATATTAGTAAGTTAGGATTAGAGTCCTAATAGATTATGATATAATTCATAGAATTTGATGAGAGTGATGTGTATATTCCTATGTGGAAAACCTAACCTAATTAAAATATTTATGGAGAATGAGGTTGAGCCTCACTAGGATGTTTTAGTAGCAAAAATAATAAACTAGCAAATTGACTGTAATAATTCTTTGGGTTGATTTGTAGGTTTTCTAAGCATATCATGTGGAGAAAATGTAAATTACATATATGTGTAGACAACCAAAAGTCACACATTGCTATCTCTACATATCCATAGGTGATTCCAAACATCCCTAGACTATTGTAGGTTATTGTAGTCATACGTCGACATGCATAGTCATGCGTAGTCACGCGTAGTCATGCGTATATTGTCGTAGACGTCCATAGACGTCCATAGATGGATTTCAGGTCCAAAACCCTAGTAAGCCTTCAAACCCACATCCCATACATCGGGATACCTTTAGACACTAACTCGAGGCGATACATAGCCTATTTGCACTCAATTGAGGCACCACGGGCTATTAATTGGCAAAATCAATTAACAAGTCAATTACCAAATTCTAATTTAATGTTGACTTCACTTAAGTCACCTTTTTAGCGAAAATTTGATTAATGAACTTCTAATCTCTAATTAGTGTTAATCACATCCTCCCACATGTGTGAAATTAGGGTTTTTTAGGGTTTTCTTTTAATCATGTCCTAAATAGACTTAAGACTTAATTAGGATTAGCCCTAATCCATCATCACACATGTATATTTGGAGAGGAAGAACACCAACCAAAAACAAACCATGCAGTCGCCCACGCACATAGAATCCCACCTTCATTTAGGGACGATCGAAGACACCATCAGAAAAATTGTAACCTTAATAGAAATAGAATGGAAAAGGGACAATAAGTACCTCTTGTAACACATCTTTATGAATATTAATGGAATGCAATTTTGTTGTTTAATGTGTCATTGTGTATTAAATTAAATTATAAAATGTCATTTTTTGACCGTTTCATTCTAGCATGCCCGATGGGACCCCCACATGGATAGTGCTATATTTACTTTCTATATAAATATGAAATTATCTTATTTTTCTATGTTTTGCAGGTACTAAATTTGTCTACTAAAAAGACTTTCAAAACCCTAGGAACCATCCTAGGTCAATAGAACCTTGATTTGATACCTCTGCAGCCGATTCACCCCTTGCCTCATGAATTATCTATAAATTTACCCTCCAGGTGGTGAAGTGCATCTTCGAGCCCCAAAAATTGAAGATCTTGCTGTCTCAGACCCTATCTGGACTGTCAGATATCAGATCTAAACCTCCAAAACTGAATTCACCCCTCGGGTAGCGATTTGAGAATAGAGCCCTTTAAAACCCCCAAATCAGCTGGGGCATTCTCTTCAGGGGCCAAGCAAACCCCCCTTAGCATAATAATGCAGGTATGTCCACATTTTCTATCTCTGTTGCAAGTTTTGGAAATTAAAATTCCATGACTAGTTAAATAATCATCAACAGATCTAGTTTTGTTTTCCTTGCAAAGTTGTAGAATCTTTAGGATTTTTGAAAATTTCTGAGACCTGCAACTTTCTAGCAACTGTAAAAGTTTTATTTCTGAAATAAATTTGCTTTTCATTTTGTACTTTGCATGTAGCACAAGCCTATGTTATTTTCTTTTCATTAATAACTTTCATTGCTAGAAAGAACATCAAATGCTAAAACAAATAAGGGTTTCTAATCCCCTCCTTTATTTGCGAAAGATATTCTGCATTTTAAAAGCAAATCAAGGTTTCTAATCCCCTGTTCCATTGTTTGAAAAATAATGTTTGCATTTCAAATTTTAAGTTAGGGTTCTATTGTGGAGTTTTCCCACTTACCCTTAAAAGATCTATCATGTCACGGGGAACTCTTGAAATCACAACCAATATTGTGGATTTTGGCAGATCCACATCATTAACCTAGGACAAGATTACTTTGGATAGTTCAAGATAGACTAGGTTGGGTAAGGAAATCCCAGATGGTGGGTTCACCTAATAATTCTATATGATGCACATACCCACTATGCCAGAAAAAAACGTTGTTACTTTGTTATTTTGATATTTTTAGTGACCAAACCTATCAATATTGGAATTCATAAAAACCAGACCGGTGCCTTATCCATTACATAGTCATAGCAAATTTATAAGTGGATTTAGACAGATTAAAATAAGATGAACTAGTTTTTTTTATCCCAATCAAATAATGTAAAGTAAACAAAATTATTAAACTGGCGAAACAGAAAGCGTCATTCACAGGTTTTGATTGCAAGAACACATGAATGAGCATCACACAAACCATAAACACAGAAGATGAACCAGGAATGAGTTGGATTTTGTATTAATATAAAGATATTACATAAAATAGGCCCAATAGAGTGCTAAGGTCCTGTATGCCAATGATTTACAACAAAACCCTTGTTTGAATAACATAACAAAGGGGCTACTCCTCTCCATCCTGATTGTAGTGATGTAAGAGTCTCCAACTCCGTGCATTCAATAGAAAATAATCTTAGTGAACAACACTCCCTGGTAATCCCTGGACATGGCAGAAGGAAGGGCGGTAAGAAATAGGTACATGAAACACAAAATAAATATGACTAAGCACTGGACAAATGTTATACCTAGCTTCTCTCTCTCAGAGGTTCGATGAAAATCTACTGCTACAATAGTCTTCCTTATATAGCGTGTGGTTGCTCGAGCAACAACTGTTTGCTCCAATTGGATTGATCTCATTCCCTTCAAAATTAGGATGTAATAAAAAATGGGCACGTAGCCCACACCTTTTGTCTACGCAGGTGGTGGCTATGTATCTCCCCTTGTACTATGCTGGGTTGGCGGCTGTGCTGCACTCGACTTGTGTGCTCCAGGTGTATTGGGCCCCACTTCTGCTTAATTGTCATATTCCTTTATCCTTTCGTAACTACCCTACACTCACATATGCCATCAGAAGTACCATGTTTCTTGCATATAGGTAAGTATATGTATAAAATAGAAAATATATATATATATTTGCTTTATTTCAATATTTACCTAAGAAGGATTACTACATGTGTTTAATTTTTGCTGGGAGAATCTTAAAACATTGGGCGCACAAATTCAAAATGAGATGTACAACTTGTGTGCCCTTCAAGACCTTGGTGCACTCCATAGGAATATGGGGTGCACAAAATTTACATGGGGTGCACTAAATTAACATGGGGTGCACAACCTCGCGTGCCCCTTGGGATTTCACGCGCTCCAAAATTAGGGCAAAATCAAAAGTTTTTAGAAGTTGACAAAACTTCTTAGGGGTCTAAATGGGCCAAATGGGTATCCAAATCAGTTGAGATCACTAAACAATTCCTCCTGGTTCATGATATATAGCCCTCCAAAGCACGTTAATGGGGCGCACAACCTTAAAATGGGGTGCATAACTCGTGCGCTCTTCAAGATCCTTTTGTGCTCCATAGGAATATGGGGCGCACAAGATTACAATGGGGAATACTAGTTTAACATGAGGTGCACAACCTCACACACCCCTCGGGATTCTATGTGCTCCAAAATTAGGGCAAAAATAAAAGTTGTCAAAATTTGATGAAACTTTGCAAGAATGTAAATGGGCCAAATGGGTACTCAAATCAATTGAAATATTTGAAAAATACATCCCCGTTAGTGATATATAGCCCTCAAAAGTTGGACATAAATGCGCACATGCGTCAATGGGGTGCACAACCTTAAAATGAGGGCGTAAAACTCATGTGCTCTTCAAGATACTTGTGCGCTCAATAGGAATATGGGGTGCACTAGTTTAACATGGGGCACACAACCTCGCATGTCCCTCAGGATTTCACACGCTCTAAAATTAGGGCAAAAATCAAAGTTATCAGAATTTGATGAATCTTTGCAAGCATCTAAATGGGCCAAATGGATACTCAAATCGGTTGAAATAATCAAAAAATTCCTCCCCGTTAGTGAGATATGGCCCTCTAAAGTTGGACATAAATACGCACATGCATCAATTGGGTGCACAACCTTAAAATGAGGGCACATAAGTTGTGCACCCCCAAGACCCTTGTGCACTCCTCTCTCTAGTGGATCGCTCGAACCTAGAGGTGAGTGCATGATTTGGTGCACCTAACTAGACCCTCGTGTGTTCTATTAGACTGGAGCACATGAACTCGACTTGAGGCACATAGACCCATGTGCCCTTTAAGACCCTTGACAACCTTCAAAAAATGCTCAATCTAAACCATTGCCACTAGACCTTGATCTTCAAGATACACAAATATCAACACTTTTGCAAACCAAAAATTTAGATTAAACCCAAGCCTTAATTTCTCTAGAGTCATCAAAAATTGTACCTTGCACCCTAAGCTCACCTAGACATCAATTTGATAATTTTTTCAAAAATAATGGGGTGAAAACTAAGTTGTAAAAATGGGGTACAACACTGGCTCTGACTAGGATATGTAGTATGAATGGCACATGAATGATCCTGAGAACTCTAGAATCTTTGGTTGATGATCAAGAGACAATAAAAATTTACACTAAAAGATGAAAAAGAAAACAAAGAAGAAAAAGTACGAAAGGATGGACCTTGGTTCTAATAAGTAAAATCTAATGACCCAGTTTAAAAATAGATAAAATTTGGCTTATGGGGCAACAGATCTATCAACAATATCTTTGTATAGATTTAAGGCAGATTTATTTGGAAGTTGTTGTGTCATCATGCCTAGGATTGTGTGTGTTTTGTGCTTTCATTCTTATCCCTTGATCAGTCAAAAATTTGCCATATTGGCAGGAGGTGAGTCTATTAAGTATTTCACTCTGATAGATATTTGAATTGACATTGCTCCATAGCCAGCCATGCATCTATAGCCCCAGTGGAGATGACCTCAATTTCCTCCAGACCTACTCTACTATCAATGAGGCATCTATAGCCCCAGTAGAGGTTATCTGGATGCCCCAACATATAGTTGCTTTGCATTATTTATAGATTTCCTTCTTTTTGAGAAGGATTATGATGAATTACAAAGCTCACATTGGGTTAGAAATCTGTAAGGCTAAGGAAGTAGAGTGTATGTATTTTTAGCTCAAGACATCCTATCAATGATGAATTCATTCTTCTTGATCTTGGAATATCCTTAAAATATGTGGGAGATGTGAAGCTTCAGCATAATGCACCACACCTTCCTCCTAATATGTTTTAGCTTCAAATTTGTTGGACCATTGCCTAAAATTGAGCCCACCAGATCTCAGTGTCATCTGCCCTCACTTTAGGTCTTCCTTCTTTGACTGCTTAGAACAAGTCTATCAAAATTGCAGTGTGCAACAAAAAATTTTAAGGAGACAAAATCATAATCACTACTGGATACTGATGGTTATCAAACAAAAGAGAAATTATTTCATTGGAATATCTAGAATGGCAATCAAATTTTATGGGATAATTTCTATGAAAACTAGAACAAGAAGGGGGGTAATGGTTCATTTTGCAAAAATAGCTTAATGACCTCAAGATGTAGAGCATGTTCAAATTTATTTTGTTTTTGTCTGAATGGCCTTGGATATACTCTCAATTCTTGATGACTCCAAATAAAAATATATTACAGTATAACTTTATGCATTCTTTTTATCCTTGTTCTTTTCATGATGTATATTTTGTTAGACTAGCCAATTCTTGTGGGGTTCCTCATGATGGGTTGGGCATTGGGGATTTCACTTTGAAATGAAGTAACATATGCAATATTACCTAGGACTAGGGCTTTGTCACTGAACATGATGGAGTTAGCAAAGTAACCAACCTCATTTTCCAGACCAATGGGTACTATGAATTTAACAATTATATCTAATTTAGCATGTTTCAATCTGACTGATTTTACACTAAAAATAGGGAGATAGTTCTCTCCAAAAGAAAGACTCAACAGATTAATTATGATTTTACATGAAGTTCTATTATTAGGTGGGTGATTGCAGATAGAGTAGTCGTTCATTTAATTCAGCATATATCTTTGGAAAACATGGAGGGGCCTCATTTTTGATTGATTAATAAGCCTAGAAAACCTAGAAAACTCATCTAACTTTTGTGCTATGATTCTCTGACCAATATATTTTCCACACTTAATCATACTTTTAGGTTTATGATTAGTCAATTTTGTTTCAGGGTCTACCTCTACATTGGGTTTCACAAGGATAACTATGTCTTTGGATAAATCATCCTCAATCACTGGCCTTTCATCTAATTTTTCATCTTCAACCTCCATAGTTTTGTTCGTAAATGCCTCTTCCTCTGAATGTTGTTCTAGCATTTCTAATATGTTAAAATCATCAATTCAAAGGATTTTTGGAATTTCTACTATTACAGATTGATCTTTTTGGCTTTCATCAGGAGCTTTATGATGATGTTCTTTTCTGAAAAATAAAGTTCTTTTGTTGAGCAAGGTGCAATGACAGTATTGTCATTGTTGTCAACATAGTCATATAGATTGGTTGATGTAGTGGACAGGAGTTCAGAGGTTATTCAGAGTATGTACATTGATGTTAAATGCTTATGAAGATGTTTTTTATGTTTGGGTGAAGTTGTTACAGGTTGTCCAAGAAGACCAAAGTGACCCATATGCTAAAGAAGCAAAAAAGCAAGGAAGAAAAAAGTGTCGCGATATTGCAACATGTTGCATTTTCATGGCCAAAAGAGAAGAAAAAAATAAAGGAGAAAAAGTGTCACGATATCGCGACATGTTGCATTTTCATGAACAAAAAGAAAAGAGAAAATGCAAGGAGAAAAAGTGTCGCGATATCGTGACATGTATTTTCGCGAGCCAAAGGAAAGAGAAAGAGCAAGGAGAAAAAGTGTCACGATATCGCGACATGTTGTATTTTTGCGAGCCAAAGGAAAGAGAAAGAGCAAGGAGAAAAAGTGTCACAATATCACGACATGTATTTTTGCGGGCCAAGGAAAGAGAAAAAGCAAAGAGAAAAAAGTGTCGTGATATCGCGACATGTTGCATTTTCAAGGGCCAAAGCGAAGAGAAAATGCAAGGAGGAAAAAGTGTCACGATATCGTGACATGTAGCATTTTTGCGGTCCAAAGAGAAGAGAAAGAGTAGAGAGAAAAAAGTGTCACGCTATCGTGACATGTTGCATTTTTGCGGTCCAAAGGGAAGAGAAAATGCAAGGAGGAAAAAGTGTCGTGATATCACATGTAGCATTTTTGCGGTCCAAAGCGAAGAGAAAGACAGAGAAAGAAAAAGTGTCGCGATATCACGACATGTCACATTTTTGCAACTCAAGAAGGACAGGCAGGCAGAGAGTAACAAAAGTGTCATGATATCGCGACATGTCGCATTTTTGTGACTCAAGAAAAGCCTCAAAATAGAAATGAATAGTAATGAAGGAGAAAACATACAGTCATCGAAGGAGAAAACAAATGCATGCACAAGGGAAAATAAAATGAACAGTCAAACATGCAAAGAGAAAACAAATAGTCATGCAAAGAGAAAACAAATAGTCATGCAAAGAGAAAACGTATAGACATGCAAAGAGAAAATGAACAGTCATGACCGAGAAGATGAACAGTCATGGTAGGAGAACATGGTGTCAATTATTTGCATGTGACATGTTTGATGAAATGCCTTCTCAAAATATACAAAAGGAGTTACAACTGGAGTTACAACTGAAGTTACAACTGGAGTTACAAAGAGAAAGGATGGTTATAAAAGGAGTGTTGCTTGGAGAATTTTTTAAGCACGGGGGATTAAAGTGTAAATGATTTAATCTTGCGAAGAGAGCGAGAGTATCACAAGAGGCAAGCGAGAGAGGTGTAAGATATGTGAAGCATGAGGAGAGTGTGCGGGAGGCGAGCGAGAAGGGTGTGTGTTGTGTGAAGAGTGGATGATGTTGGGAAAGCAATAGACCAATCAGGGTCTTGTAAAAGTGAAGGCATCTTTATGTCAATCTTCTAGTTTCAGAATTGAAGTCCAAGTTGGTGCTTGGCATCAGGAGTTGGTGCTCCTTCCAGTTGGTGCTGGTAAATCAAGGGTTGGTGCTCCTTTCTGTTGGTGCAGATAAATCAGGGGTTGGTGCTCCTTCTAGTTGGTGCTAGTAAATCAGGGGTTGGTGCTCCTTTCTATTGGTGTAGATAAATCAGGGGTTGGTGCTCCTTCTAGTTGGTGCTGGTAAATCAGGGGTTGGTGCTCCTTCCAGTTGGTGCTGGTAAATCATGGGTTGGTGCTCCTTCCAGTTGGTGTTGGTAAATCAAGGGTTGGTGCTCCTTCCAGTGGGTGCTGGTAAATTGATTGTAAATTTGATTGCTTTGCAAAGGCTAGATTTGGATGGGAGTCCAAACAATCAATTTTTGAGGAGTAGCCAAATCGGTGAACCTCAGTACATCTTGTGTTGTGTGATGCTCTCTTGTTATATTTGCTTTATTTGATTTTAAGTTCTCATTGTTTCAGATTTAAGAGTTTAAGATTTAAGTTTTATAGAGCTACACTGATTCACCCCCCCTCTCAGTGTCATTGTGAGACTAACAATTGGTATCAGAGCCAATTTCCCTTGTTAGGCTAAATCAGCTAGGGTTGATCTTGGATTAGTATGCAATGGGTAAGAAGAATAGATCCTCCTCAAATAAGGCATCTCAGTCAGTTTCAGTTCTTGTGGAAGAGAAAATTGAACTAGAAAATATAGGAGTGAATTCTAAAGTATGTGATGAAAACCTTGAGGGTGAAGTATATCTAGAAGGTGAGTTGATCACTGAACTTGAAGAGTTGGGTATAGAAAGGAAAAAGAACAAAATACTGTCTAAGAAGTTGAAAGAGTATGGGGATAATATTGAAGATCTCTTCTTACAAATTCATAAAGCCAAGAAAATAGAAGAAGCCTTGAAGTCACACCTGGATGATAAAGGTGATGTATGTAGCAAACGTGAAGAGGAATCTAACAAAGTTATTAATGATCTAAAGCTGCAAGTAGAAGAGTCCAAAAGGATTGAAGAAACTCTCAGGTCACAGATCAATGAGAAAGAGATTGTTTGCTGCAAACAAGAAGAGGAGATTGTTTTATTGAGGAAACAACTAGAAGAGGCCAATACAAATCTCAAATTTGAGAAGAGCACAGAGTTGCTAGATAAAATGATAAGGCAACAAAGAAGCCCCATGTGTAATCTTGGTCTTGGATATGAAGCTGAACAACCTTCATCTTCTAAATCTACAGAGAAGAAGAAGTCCACTGCTGAAGGATCAAAGCAAGAAAATCTTGAAGCTGAATCTTCAAAAGGAAGAAAATCTCAAAGGAGATCTACAACAAAGCAACCACAACAAAAGAGGTTCTATCACTCTCACTCTATTCATAATAATGCTTTTAATGGCTATTGTTTTAGATGCAACCATTATGGTCACAAGGCAATTTATTGTGGATTGAATAATAGATCAAATAGTTATGCTGGTAGAAATACATCTATTACTTCGGTTGAACACCATGTGAAATGTTTTAAATGTAATGGTCATGGGCACATAGCAAGGTTTTGTCCAAGAACTTTTGTATCTAATCTAAGGCAAGACAATAGATTTCATCAGATGCAAAGAATGCAACATAGAAAGGGAAGAAATCATGTGCATCAAAGAAAGGAAAATAATCATCCATCAAGGATGCACAAGAGACAACCACCCAAGAGAAATGTTCAAGTTCACGAAAAGGTTCAAAATAGGGATGCAGTTGAAAAACTCAAGCCCAAGTTCAAGAAATATTGGAGAAAGAAAGAAGAGAGGAAATCGTGTCTCCTTGGATTGAAGGAGATTACTCCTCTATTGCACTAAGCAGCTCCAGGTAGCACATCCTCAGGGGGAGCAATCTTAAAGTTTTATTTTAATTCTCCTATGTTGTTTGGTTATCTGAGGATGAAAGGAAAGTAGTCAAGGGGAGTTGTCGTATAGTTGTCAAAATGTGTTTTAGTTCATGTAGTTGTTTGTGGAGGTAATAAGAGAGCTTTAATTTTCTCTAAAGAAGTAGTCGTTATCAAAGAGATGCTAGAGTCAAAGCAAACAGTGGCACTAGCACCCAGTTGGTCAAGAGTGCCAAGTGGCACATGCAAGGCAGAGACATTGAGAGAATAGCACCCAGGTGGTGAAGCACCAAGGAGGACAAGATGCCCATGCACCTAAGAAAGTCTTGCATTATTTGAGAAATGTGAGATATTGCCCGAGGAATACCTTGATCACAACAAGGAGAAATGCTCCCTGGAATTGTGTGAAGAATGTTCACCTAAGACATTGAGTAGCCCTGACATATGCCCTAGCAAGAAGCAGAATATTGAGTGTTGATGACTACATGCAGATTGAGGTTCCAACGCTAGATGTAATGGTCCACTGTCAATACCTACATAGGTGATGAAAACATTCATGGAAGCCATTAGAAACCAGAGACATTGAACTGCACAATGGATGCGAGGCAAAGTCATCAGTCACGGAGGAGGTGGCAGTCAAAAGGATCAAGCTATACTAAATAAGTAAAAGCAAGGTACAATAGGAATTATAATATGATGAGCAAATATTAGAGTGCTTATCCAAGAAGACTTTATGATAGAAAGAGTACCAGTGGAGGTGCATTCTATCTTGGAGATAGGTTGGTCACATGGCACAGTAAGAAACCAGAGTCAGTCTCCTTATCCACAACAGAGGCAGAATATATTGCAATGACAATGTGTTGTACGTAGGAGAAAGTTGCGAAAGGTGAGGTTAAGTTGGATTTTGTTCCAACAACAGAGCAAGTAGCGGATATCTTCACAAAATAGTTGCCCAAGAAATTCTTTGAGTACCTTCGCAATAAATTGGGAGTGGTCACATTTCCCAAGAATTGACTAGCTATCGGGATCACATTCTTAGGGGGAGCATTTGTGTATTTGTTTATATTTTTGCTCATGTTTGTGATTTTTGCTAAGTGTAATAATTTTTGGTTGAGAATGTTGTGCATGGAATCAGGGGGAGTTTACAGCAGCCCTTTGGTATTGTTGTCAAAGGGGGAGAAGAGTTACAAGAAATTGCACAAGAGTTACAAGAAATTGCATGTGTGTTGCCAACAATTCCAAAGGGGGAGATTGTTGAGCAAGGTGCAACGACAATATTGTCATTGTTGTCAACACAGTCAGATAGATCGGTTGATGTAGTGGATAGGAGTTTAGAGGTTATTCAGAGTATGTACAGTGATGTTAAATGCTTATGAAGATGTTTTTGATGTTTGGGTGAAGTTGTTACAGGTTTTCCAAGAAGACCGAAGTGACCCATATGCTAAAGAAGCGAAAAAGCAAGGAAGAAAAAAGTGTCACGATATCACGACATGTTGCATTTTCGTGGCCAAAAGAGAAGAAAAAAGCAAGGAGAAAAAGTGTCACGATATCGTGACATGTTGCATTTTCGTGGGCCAAAGGAAAGAGAAAGAGCAAGGAGAAAAAGTGTTGCGATATTGCGACATGTTGTATTTTCACGGGCCAAAGGAAAGAGAAAGAGCAAGGAGAAAAAGTGTCACGATATCGTGACATGTTGTATTTTTGCGGGCCAAGGAAAGAGAAAAAGCAAAGAGAAAAAAGTGTCATGATATCACGACATGTTGTATTTTCATGGGCCAAAACAAAGAGAAAATGCAAGGAGAAAAAAGTGTCACGATATCGCGACATGTATTTTTGTGGCCCAAAGGAAAGAGAAAGAGCAAGGAGAAAAAGTGTCGCGATATCGTGACATGTTGCATTTTCACTGGCCAAAGGAAAGAGAAAGAGCAAGGAGAAAAAGTGTCACGATATCATGACATGTTGTATTTTTGTGGGCCAAGGAAAGAGAAAAAAGTGTCAAGATATCGTGACATGTTGCATTTTCATGGGCCAAAGCAAAGAGAAAATGCGAGGAAAAAGTGTCACGATATCGCAACATGTAGCATTTTCGCGGTCCAAAGTGAAGAGAAATATTAGAGAGAAGAAAAGTGTCGTGATATCGTGACATGTCGCATTTTCATGGTCCAAAGCAAAGAGAAAATACGAGGAAAAAGTATCGCGATATCGCGACATGTAGCATTTTTGTGGTCCAAAGCGAAGAGAAATATAGAGAAAGAAAAAGTGTCATGATATCGCGACATGTCACATTTTTGTGACTCAAGAAGGGCAGGCAGGCAGAGTAACAAAAGTGTCATGATATCGTGACATGTCGCATTTTCACGACTCAAGAAAAGCCTCAAAATAGAAACGAACAGTAATGAAGGAGAAAATGAATAGTCATCGAAGGAGAAAACAAATGCATGCACAAGGGAAAAGAAAACAAACAGTCAGACATGCAAAGAGAAAAATAATAGTCATGCAAAGAGAAAACGTACAGACATGCAAAGAGAAAACGAATAGTCATGACCGAGAAGACGAATAGTCATGGTAGGAGAACATGGTGTCAATTATTTGCATGTGACGTGTTTGATGAAATGCCTTCTCAAAATATACAAAAGGAGTTACAACTGGAGTTACAACTGAAGTTACAACTGGAGTTACAAAGAGAAAGGATGGTTATAAAAGGAGTGTTGCTTGGAGAATTTTGTAAGCGTAGGGGATTAAAGTGTAAATGATTTAATCTTGTGAAGAGAGTGAGAGGAGAGTGAGAGGTGAGCGAGAGAGGTGTGCGATATGTGAAGCACAAGGAGAGTGCACGGGAGGTGAGCGAGAAGGGTGTGTGTTGTGTGAAGAGTGGGCGATGTTGGGAAAGCAATAGACCAGTCAAGGTCTTGTAAAAGTGAAGGCATCTTTATGTCAATCTTCTAGTTTCAGAATTGAAGTCCAAGTTGGTGCTTGGCATCAGGAGTTGGTGCTCCTTCTAGTTGGTGCTGGTAAATCAGGGGTTGGTGCTCCTTTCTATTGGTGTAGATAAATCAAGGGTTGGTGCTCCTTCCAGTTGGTGCTGGTAAATCAAGGGTTGGTGCTCCTTTATGTTGGTGCAGATAAATCAAGGGTTGGTGCTCCTTCCAATTGGTGCTGGTAAATTAGGGGTTGGTGCTCCTTCCAGTTGGTGCTGGTAAATCAAGGGTTGGTGCTCCTTCCAATTGGTGCTGGTAAATCAAGGTTTTGTGCTCCTTCCAATGGGTGCTGGTAAATTGATTGTAAATTTGATTGCTTTGCAAAGGTTGGATTTGGATGGGAGTCCAAACAGTCAATTTTTGAGGAGTAGCCAAATCGGTGAACCTCGGTACATCTTGTGTTGTGTGATGCTCTCTTGTTATATTTTCTTTATTTGATTTTAAGTTCTCATTGTTTTGGCTTTAAGAGTTTAAGATTTAAGTTTTATAGAGCTACACTGATTCACCCCCCCTCTCAGTGTCATTGTGAGACTAACACCTTTTCTCATTACCAATAGGGTAGACATTGATATCTCCTGCAACCCATGGTTTGTGATCAATCCATTCTATTTTGTGGTTCTCTTTCGCATTGGACTTAAAAAGACCCCCATTTTTATACTCATAATTATTAATTGTTGTCCCCTTATCAATTTCTTCTTCTTCAATTTGCACTATTTTTTCTGATAGTGCCATTGCATTTGAGTGTTGTTCTCTCATCTCATCCATATTAGGAACATTCATCTCATCTATCATGCTCTCAAATTCCATGGCATGGCTTTCTTGAAAAATATCCACTGCTACTGTAAGTGGTTCCCATTTGGATTCATCAAGTATGGCATTAGAGGTTTCAGGATGAATTTGCTCTCTTTTGGATATTAAATTTCTCTATTCTTGATAGACCTCAATATCTCCTTTAGATTTAGCGTGTTTATCCTTGCAGTCTAAACTGGTCCTAACTACTTTACTAGTGCAATCCTTGAGGTTTAAGGTAGGGTGTGAAGCTAAATAGATGGCACAACTAGAAGGTTTATGAGATGAATTATAGGTAGGACAATAGAAAGGGAATTTACTACTGACCATCTTCCTTTCTACATGAACAAACCTTATTCATGAACTTATCAATAGTGTTTACTCGCTCTTTCCATAGTTCATGATTGAATTTTGTAGAGAAAGCATTTTTATAAAAGCAAATGGATCGTTGATCATCGAGAGCTAACTTATCAAAAATATTGTCCTTAACTTTGATGAATCTTTTGTTGAAGTCTTTAACCAATTCATTTTTCTATATTTTCATTGTATCCAATTCAGTTATGAGCAAATGTATATTCCTCTCCTCACCATACCTTTCTAAAAAGGCTTCTTCCATTTCCTGGAAACCCAATATGCAATGTGGGGGAAGATGATTGAACCAATCTAAAGCACCTTTCTCTAGTGTTTGCCAAAATAGCCTAAGAGCCACATCTTCTTCTTCAACTTCCAATCTATCCATGGCATACAAAAAATCTTGAATGTGGTCTTCCCTAGTTACAATGTTATCCCCCAAGAATTTGGGTATGTATTTTTGGGCCTTAGGGGGTAATGGATTTAAGATCGAGGGTAAGATAAAAGGCTTGAATCTATTTGTACACAAATTACTTAAAAGATGATTGACCATTTTTGTAACTGGGCCCCTTGGCATAGGAGGTACAACAGATAAAATAGTACTTGATAGATGGAGAATTTTAGAACAAAACTAGTATTGTTGTTCATTTCTAATCTTACATAGATGGAAAAGTACCTATGGATTTGGAAGTTTGGGGTAGAGTTCCTTTCTGCTACTTCTTGTGATCACCAGATCAACTCCTTATTGATGATGGGTTCTTTAGATTCACCAGTACAAGGTGCAAAAATGGAGGGGTGCTCTCTGGCTAAGATTGCTCAGCATAAAAACCTCATAGGAAATATATATATATATATATATATATATATGTCGTAGGAGGGGAGTAGTATGATAAAAAGAAATTAACAAGGCCCTCCCCAAAAACGATGCCAAAAATTGTTGTGGAGTTTTCCCACTTACCCTTGAAAGATCTGTCACATCATGGTAAACTCTTGAAATCACAACTAGCACTGTGGATTTTGGTAGATCCACCTCAGTAACCTAGGACAAGATTACTTTGGACAACTCAAGATAGACTAGGTTGGGTAAGGAAACCCCAGATGGTGGGTTCATCTAATAATTCTATATGATGCACATACCCACTATGCCAGACAAAAATATTGTTACTTTGTTATTTTGATATTTTTAGTGACCGAACCTATCAATATTGGAATTCATAAAAACCAGATCGGTGCCTTATCCATTACAGAGTCATAAAAAATTTATAAGTGGCTTTAGATAGATTAAAATAATATGAACTAGTTTGTTTTATCCCAATAAAATAATGTAAAGTAAACAAAACGATTAAACTAGTGAAACAGAAAGCGTCATTCATAGGTTTTGATTGCAATAACACATGAATGAGCATCACACAAACCATAAACATAGAATATGAACCAAGAATGAGTTGGATTTTGTATTAATATAAAGATATTATATAAAACAGGCCTAGTAGAGTGGTAGGGTCCTATATGCCAATGATTTACAACAAAACCCCCATTTTAATAACATAAAAGGGGCTACTCCTCTTTGTCCTGATTGCAGTGATGTAAGAGTCTCCGACACGACGTGTTCAATAGGAAATGATATCAGTGAACAATGCTCCCTAGTAATCCCTGGACATGGTAGAAGGAAGGGCAATAAGAAATAGGTATAGGAAACACAAAGGAAATATGACTAAGCACTGGAAAAAGATTATACCTGGCTTTTCTCTCTTAAAGGTTCGATAAAAATTTGTTGCTGCAGTAGTCTTCCTTATATAGCGTGTGGTTGCTTGAGCAAGGCTGCAACTATTTGCTCCAGCTGGATTGATCTCATTCCCTTCAAAATTAGGATGTAATAAAAAATGGGCACATAGCCCATGCCTTTTGTCTATGCAGTGGTGGCTGTGTATCTCCCCTTCTACTGCATTGGGTTGGTAGTTGTGTTGCACTCGTCTTGTGTGCTCTTGGTGTACTAGGCCCCACTTCTACTTAATTTTCACATTCCTTTATCCTTTCGTAACTACCCTGCACTCACATATGCCATCAGTAGTACCATGTTTCTCGCATATAGGTAAGTATATGTATACAATATATATATATATATATATATATATATATATATATTTGCTTTATTTCAATATTCACCTAAGGAGGGTTACTACACGTGTTTAATTTTCGCTGGGAGAATCTTAAAACATGGGGCACACAACTTCAAAATGGGGTGCACAACTTGTGCACCCTTCAAGACCTTGGTGTACTCCATAGGAATATGGGGCACACACCATTTACATGGGGTGCACTAAACTAACATGGGGCGCACAACCTCGTGCGCCCCTTGGGATTTCATGCGCTCTAAAATTAGGGCAAAATTGAAAGTTTTTAGAATTTGATGAAACTTCTCAGGTGTCTAAATGGGCCAAATGGGTATCCAAATCAGTTGAGATCACTAAACAATTCCTCTTGGTTCATGATATATAACCCTCCAAAGCACATTAATGGGGTGCACAACCTTAAAATGGGGTGCAAAACTCGTGTGCTCTTCAAGATAATTTTATGTTACATAGGAATATGGGGTGCACAAAATTACCATGGGGAACACTATTTTAACAGGGGGTGCACAACCTCGCATGCCCCTCGGGATTCTACACGCTCCAAAATTAGGGCAAAAATAAAAGTTATCAAAATTTGATGAAACTTTGTAGGAATCTAAATGGGCCAAATGGGTACTCAAATCAGTTGAAATAATCAAAAAATTCCTCTTGGTTCATGAGATATAGCCCTCCAAATTTTGACATAAACTACATGCGCATTAATGGGGCACACAACCTTAAAATGAGGGTGCAAAACTCGTGCACTCTTCAAGATCCTTGTGCACTCCATAGGAATATGGGGCAAAAAACATTACCATGGGAAACACTAGTTTAACATGGGATGCACAACCTCACACACCCCTTGGGATTTCACGTGTTCCAAAATTAGGACAAAAATAAAATTTTTCAGAATTTGATGAAATGTTGCAGGCATCTAAATGGGCCAAATGGGTACTCAAATCAGTTGAAATAATCAAAAAATTCCTCCCCGTTAGTGAGATATGGCCCTCCAAAGTTGGACATAAATGCGCACACACGTCAATGGGGCGCACAACCTTAAAATGAGGGTGCAAAACTCATGCGCTCTTCAAGATCCTTGTGCACTCCATAGGAAAATGGGGTGCACTAGTTTAACATGGGGCACACAACCTCTCGTGCCCCTCAGTATTCTATGTGCTCAAAAATTAGGGCAAAAATTAAAGTTGTTAAAATTTGATGAAACTTTGCAAACATCTAAATGGGCCAAATGGATACTCAAATAAGTTGAAATAATCAAAAAATTCCTCCCTATTAGTGAGATATGGCCCTCAAAATTTGGAAATAAATGTGCCCACGCATCAATAGGGTGCACAAACTTAAAATGAGGGCACACAAGTTGTGTGCCCTTAAGACCCTTATGCGCTCCACCCTCTATTGGAGCGCTCAAACTCAGAGGTGAGCATATGGATTGGCGCACCCAACTAGAACCTTGCACACTCTATTAGAGTGGAGCACACAAACTCGACTTGAGGTACATAGACCCATGCACCCTTTAAGACCCTTGACAACCTTCAAAAAAATGCTCAATCTAAACCATTGCCACTAGACCCTGATCTTCAAGATACACAAATCTCAACACTTTTGCAAAATAGAAATTTAGATTAAACCCAAGCCTTAATTTCTCTGGAGTCATCAAAAATTGGATCTTGCACCCTAAGCTCACCTAGACATTGATTTGATGAAATTTTTCAAAAACAATGGGGTAAAAACTAAGTTGTAACAATGGGGTACAATAGGTTATAACCCCCTTCTACTCCACACACTTGGATTACATGTTTCTATGCTTTCAAAAGTAGATTAACTTGCTTCAAAAAGGCATTTAGCATTGGATTACTTTTTTTCAAAGAGTAATTTATCTAATAATTTGCTTTTGGAAAGGCATTAGGGTTAGTTTCTTTCAAAAATGCATTAGAGTTAGTTTCTTTTGAAAATGCAATTAGTTAGTTTCTTTCTTTACATACACAATTAGCGAAACAAAAACCCACACACACTCACATGGTATTATAAAAAGGTGGTGAGATTGGACTTCATCATCAATCCATCACTCGAGACTAGTGCCAGTGGATTTTTACCCTCCACTAGCTCTCACCCCCTAAACACCTAGCAGCTCCACAAGAGTGGTTTTCTGGGCCTCATCATTAGAAAACCCCCCACTTTTGTGACTAGGCCCTAGATTTTATCACCAGCAATTACCTACGGAGTGGGATAGGATTAGATGCCTTTGTTCACAAGGCTAACATAATTTGTGAACACAGTAACTGTCATTCTTGACCAAGCTCGTTCAAGGGTGAAGCAAAAGCATAGGGTATGCCAACCATGCCTAGAAAGTCACATACAGTGCCATCTCTTCTCATGAGAGGATATGGTGAGCTCACTTCAGCATAGTGGGTTCTCCCCCTTTAGGATATCATTTTACTATACCTTCCATACAGGTCACCACTTGCATGTTGCAGTACCATTCTATTATGTGCATCTTTGGGTGTTGCAGGAGGTTTGATATTGACGACATTCCTAATTTTCTAGAGTATCCACTCCACTACCTGTGGTTCTACATAGAGAGTATCAACATCGTAACACACAAAAATGAACAAAACACTTTTATTTTTCAGCATTTAGAATTAATTTGGGTCTATCGTTGTTTGCATGATCACGGACTAGTCTCAACACATCACACTACATACTATTTTGCTACACACAAGATGGCACTTGCCTCAAATTTATAGTAGACATAGTTGATTCTAAATCACATAGGGGTTGCTTCTAAAACCCTTAATCACACATGCTACTATGCATGTATTCACTCATAGCAAAGCGCGTAAGAAAACACACTTTATAGAGGAATTGTTTGACACTTCCTCTAGTCAGTCCATTCTTACACCTTTGATCAAGAAGGGGAAGATCATAGATACATATTATTCATGCATAGAATCTGATGTCCAATTCACACAAATGATACCTCGAGATGAGACATCAATTTTGAGTGACGCCCTTGCTACTTCACTTGTAGAGGATTATCCACTTCTTTCAGCCCCATCCTCACCTAATACACCGACCACATTCTGTGACCATGTGATCTACATAGCGCCAGGATAATATCATCCATTATTTATCATATATGATGAGGTCATACCTACTTCACCCACCTTCACGCACCCCTTCTTCCAAAATCTATCTCAATCCCTTTTTGAGAATGATTCTTTCCTTTTGAACTGTACCCATATTGAGGTCGCATCATTCACCCCTACCATAGTAATGGTGTTTTATCCATCGTATTCCACTATAGGAAACTAGAAACCATATTTCTAAACTGTATAATAGCTTCCTCCCCAATAGGAACTACAAACATTCTTCCAAACCTCACCCCTGTATGCTTCATAGGAGTCTCAACCATCATCTTCCCATGAGCCGTTCTTCACCCTATATTAAGGCATCACTCAATAGCCCCTTCAGACGCAAGGGTAACAAACCCAAGTAGGGGTGTACACATACACTTTTCCTTCAACCCAAGATCCCACCTCGGTAGCTTATCTCACCTTCTCAACAGCTTTTCCACCCATCTCCCAGGTATTCGGAGCATACAATACCCAATATTTAGCACCACATTTGTTTGCAATAACTTATAGGATACCGCCACCTCCTTATTTTGGAGCTTCCACTACCAATTTATTTCCTAATACTGGATCGAGACCGATAGCTTATCCACCTACCTTGCCAATATACTCTATGTAGTTTAGCTTTTCTATATCCCATCTGCAAATATAGAGACATGTCCCATCATTTGATACCTTGTCTCGACCTCCATTAGTATCATTAATACCAATGCCTACACCATTACTAACTACACCTAGCTTCTTTACACCTCCCCCAGCTTGGTCATCACCACCTACAACCCAACCACTATAGTAGGCTCCAAACCAATAGGTACTTATGCCACCATCGCACACTTCCCAATCATAATACTATTACCCTCAATAGATACCTACCCCAAAACCTAGTGTGCTCATAGATACGATGACACATGTCACTCAGCACCCACCTTACCAAGATTAGACACAACCATACTCTTCATAATATTGGGAAGAACAATAATACTAGTATCCACCACATCCATAGGGGTAACCTATCGTAGCTCAATCTCCCACCCCTATGACACCCGAGCTTTAACTCTTGTGAGATGAAGTCAAAATATTGAATCTATGAACATCTATTTTTGGGCCACAAAAGCCCTATTATGATAAACTATGCAACAAGCCAGTTCACCCATTTTTTCCCATTCCCCCATACCCCTATCACTTAGAAATACCATAATTCAATAAGTATAGAGGTAAGGAATATCCTAGAGAGCATGTGAGAAATTACCACTCGTCCTGCTACCAGCTTCATAGTAGTAACCCTCTCATGTTACGTACCTTCTCTCTGTCCCTCATTGGACCAGCATTGGATTGGTATAACATGCTCCCACGCCATATCTTGTACACATTTGAACATCTAGAAAAATCCTTCTTAGAACACTTTTACATCAACATCAAGAAAAAGACCATCTTTATAATGTGTATGCCTTACGATAGACTAATGATGAACCTATTATTGAGTTTATTTCTAGATGGAGAGCGATTATCCATGACATCGCCCATAGCCTCCCCACTTTGGAGCTCATGAAAATCTTTTCCAAGAGTTGTCACAAACACATCTCTACATCCCTTCAGCTTCACCAAAGTTTTACCTTTGAATATGTCATCTCACAAGCAAAAGTGATTAAAGACATTAAGGTTCAATCTGGGAAGATTAAGTTGAGAGCCAAATCCAAATATAACTCTAAATTTTTCTTTAACAGACCTAGACCAAATCAACCTCACACCACTGCAAACCAACCAAGTCACAACCACTATTTTAGCCCTCATGCACATACCTCCACCCAACATGCCACAAGAACAAGTGGCCCAAAAAAATGATCCTGCTCCACCTCAACCATAACAATACCAAGGTATGTGCCCACAAGTTCCACCGCACAACTTCACACCCTTATCTAAACCATTACCAGCCCTATTCCACATATTGGATGAGGGAAACCACCTTGTACTACCTAAGACCCACTCATTGGATCTAAATTCACCTAAGCCTCATGACTATAATGAGCAACTCTTCTATCCCTTTCATAGGTAGCATGGCCATAATAGCAATTCATGTCACTCCTTTCATGGGTAATTTCAAGACCTAATTGATAGGGGCACTATTTAGGTAGCAAATCCTTTGGTCCTGCAAAATCAAAACCTAGGTATCTTTCAAAACCCTCTATTGGATCATAGAGGACCCAATCCCCCTAGACCCCTAAACAATCCCCCAACCCCACCTCACAAAGTTAACAATGTCCAATGTGATCTGCCATCATGTGGTGTAGTAGGTATGATCAAACTCACCACAAGGAACCAATGGTACCTACCATGCTAGACAACACCTATTGTTTCCCCCCCTGTCAAGTTCACATCACCATAGACATATTAGATGTTTAATACCATATCTCCACCACCTAAAAATATGATTACCATCCATGGTAGCCTAACCCATCAGTTACAAAATTCCCCCACATGGCTATCCATATTTGACCTCCTACAACAATCTCAACCCCATTGAGAGGCATTAAATGACATCCTACGTTCCATTGACCTAGAAAAACATGACACAAATACCTTCATCAATTTTATAGGAAATATCCCATGCTGCCTATATCATTCAATCATCCTACATGACCATGAGATAAAGGAACTCGTAGGAGGAGTAGATCCCCATCTCCATATACAAGCCATGATCAATGATATCACCTACAAATGGGTACTTGTTGATATGGGCTCATCCATTAGCATCATATCCACAACAACTCTACATCACCTACACATCCCTAAAGCCCATTTTTCCATGCCTTCCCTTGACCTATGTGCCTTTGATGGCTTCATGAGACCTACCATAGGATCCATAGTTTTACCAATCCATGTGGGTATCTCCATCCTATTTCATATTATCCAAGAAGAAATGCAGTATAATATTCTCCTAGGTCACCCTTGGATTAGAGACATGCAATGTGTTCCTTCCACACTACACCATTGCCTTAAATATGTCCACAATGGACTATTTCACTATGTTCCAGCCGATGGAGACCCATTTAAATTTTGTAATGTTGCAAACCTTCTACCTACAACATCATTCTCATATTCCCAATTGTTCCCAATGGCTTCACACCAATTAGTAGTATCCTTGATATCCTCCCCAACTTCCACCTCAGTATCCCAGTGTTCACCAAGAGTACAAGCCTTGACATCTACACCATTAGCACCATATTTAGCAAAATTCACAACCTCTAGCATGTTGTTCTCATCACCGTCCTTATGGTCTCTATGACCATCCCAACCTTTACCATCCCAAATTCCACTTGCGGTGTCGCAATCACCATCGCCACCCATTACACAACTTGCCACCTTACCTTTCCCATACTTACCTATGGAAGCCCCAATCCTTCCTACATTGCAAACACCTCCCCTTATATTCTAACCAATACCAAGGACATTCACGACTCCACGTAGTCTAACACCTGCAACAATACCTTCCCCTACACAAACCAAATATCCTGCTCAAGCTACAACAAGCAAATTTCATGAAAAATAACAACCAACACCTAGTGTAGATGAAAAACTCCTACACCCTTTAGCTACTACCATTAGGGAATATCAAACCTCCCCTACCTCATAATATTATGCCACTCCACCTCAGTCACTAGAGTGTACCACACCTCACATATCTATTTTCATGACAAATTCTAGACCAGAAGACTATAATGTATGTGATGCTCACATACATGATCTCCCTATCCAATATACTCAAGATTTTGGCCATTCCTCAGCCTTGATGTTAACTATTGGAACCATAATACAACTAGGAAGTCCTAAAAATAACACCAATTTTGTTTACGTAGGATTATACTCTTCAATCCCCACACCAACTTCTCCACCATCACAATCTAGTTCTTGTGATGCAATTACACACCTGGCCAACCATCACTTTGCCTTGTGCTACTTACAGTGTTTTCATTGGTATGGATTTGGGTTAGTTTGTTATGAGCAAGGGTTACGCATACCCATTAAACCTTGTGTCCAATCACCTACTAACAAATATGGCCTAGGTTATCGCCCATATACCACCTACACCCTAGAATATGAGATTCAATATTTATTTTTGCATCCTCTACCTTGACCAAACCATACATTGAAAGAATACATGGACATGGATATATTAGAAGATACTCCTTCACCCACATTCACCATCATAGTCCCCTATGACTTCTTTTAGGAAACCCCTACAGTTGACACCTCCTTATTTTGTGATGTTCAAATATTGGCAAAAAAATTTGCCACCTTATCCTTGGCTACACCACCAATAGAGACAGATATAGTCAAACCTGATCTACCATTGATAGAGCTATATTCGGTCCCACCTGATCCACCACCAATAAGCTTGCCTATATTTTTGCCTATACATAGACAATTATAGAGAACAACCTCTTGTCCTTGCTCACCACTAGTTGTCTTATGACCTCCCTTGAGCCTTTTAGTGTGTGCACAAATCATTGAAACCCTCACACCAAACTCTTCCCCACCTTATTCACCCACATCATCGGTCAACATGGTGGAGATAGACTTGCACTCTCCCTTTGGTATAGTCACCAACAAATTCAAGATGATACCCTAAATCCAAACTTCATAGTTCTCATGCACATATCACTCATACCAGTGCATTGAGATTTTATAATTTCACCTAACATCCTTCATAAGTATATTAATGTTTTTGCATGGTCATAAAAGGACATTCTTGAACTCGACCCTATCGTAGTGGACCATAATCTTATACTAGATCACAACACCAAACTGGTAAGACAAAAACTATGATGCATGCATTTGACTGTCGCATTAATAGTAAAGTCTAAGCTCCAAAAGCTCCTAAACATCAATTTCATTGTACCCATCGATTATCTCGAGTGGTTATCCAATATGGTCCCTGTAACTAAACCATCCAATGAGGTGCATGTCTGCAAAAATTTTTGTGACCTAAACAAAGCTTGTACCAAAGACAATTTACCTCTACCCAACATTGACTCCCTCATTGAATCCATCATAGGTCACGAAATAAATTCTCTCATGGATGGATTTTTAGGATATAATCAAATTAGGATCAATCTAGCGGATCAACACAAAACCTATTTCACAACACCTTGGGGGACCTTTTTCTATAAGGTCATGCCATTTGGCCTTAAAAATTCTAGGGAAACCTATCAAAGAGCCATGAATTACATATTTCATGATTTGATTCACAATAAAATTGAGGATTATGTTGATTATCTTATCACAAAATACAAGAAAAGCATAGACCACCTCGAAGATCTCTTTCATATTTTTGATCGATTACTAGAACACAACATGCGTTTGAACCCAAAGAAGTGCATGTTCGGTGTTACATCAGGAAAAATACTAAGATTCATTGTCTCCCAATGAGGCATTGAGGTTGATCCTAGTAAGGTGAAATCCATCATCGACATGCCTCCTCCTACCACATTAAAGCAATTATGTAGCCTCCAGGGCAAGATCACTTTCATTCATAGATTCATAATTCAATTGTCTGAAAAATGACAACCATTGAACCATATCTTACACAAAGGAGTACACTTCAAATGGGATGACAACTATCAAGGAGCATTTGATGCTATCAAAACCTACCTTACATCACCACCGGTCATGTAACCATCACATCTTGAGTTACCGTTGAACCTATACATTTTAGCTACAAAACTAGCACTAGGTACACTTATAGCTCAAAATAATGCGCTTGCCAAAGAATATGCCATCTACTACATTATTCGCACACTAGTCAACTATGAAACAAGGTATGGGTATATGGAGAAATTATGCCTAGCAATGGTATTCGCTACCCAAAATTTATGACATTACATGTTAAACCACACAAATTTTGTCATAGCCTGAGATAATCCCCTTTGGTACATGATGAACAAAAGTTATCATAATTCATGTACAACCAAATGGATCATGCTCCTAACTAAATTTGACCTTGAATTTATCTCACAAAAATCCATCAAAGGACAAGTCATCATCGACCAACTAGCCAAAGCTCCTTTAACCAAAAATCAACCCTTTATCATTCAGATTCCTGATGATTCTATATTCCACATAACAAAAGTCAAAGAATATGTTTAACCAGAAGTCAAAGCTGACCTCACCCCATTCTTAAATGGTTCCATATGTCTCCACGATGGGGGTTTAGGCATTGTATTCTTCACACCTGAAGGAGAACTACTCCCCTACTCCTTCAAAATTGACTTCCCTTGTACTAAAAATAATGCAAAATATGAATCCCTAGTCCTAGGCCTAAAACAAGCACACTCCATGCACATAAAATGCCTCCACATCATAGATGATTCAATCCTAATAGTTAGCCAAGTGTAGGAAATTTGGCTATGCAATTTACCAACCCTCTAGTAGTACAAGAAAATTGCACAACAAATCCTATCACAATTTGAGTGGTACGCCATCAAAGCCACTCCATGATCATCAAACTATTTTTTAGATACCATGGCCTCCCTCGGATCCCTCATTCTACAAAACCCAACCTCTGACATGACATTCATATATGTCCATACACTTACACGATCTGCTATATCACCCACACCTCTCATAGATGATGGTGGTGTGTATGTAGTAAATATTGAACCACATGACCCTTGGTTCTCATAAATCAAAGAATACATCAAACTAGGTTTCTTGCCATGTGAATTACCTAATGCCAAATGCCAAACCTTCAAAAAAAGAGTGATACACTACACCTTGCTGGGGAACATCCTTTACCATCGTAGATATGATGACATGCTCCAGCATTACCTAGAACCACAAGAGTCAAACCAGGTTGTACAAGAAACCCATGATGATACTTGTGGTGGCCATTTTAGTGGCATGGCAATCACAAAACACATTCTTCGAATG
Organism: Wollemia nobilis; assembly: GCA_028583015.1. NCBI lineage: Eukaryota > Viridiplantae > Streptophyta > Pinopsida > Araucariales > Araucariaceae > Wollemia > Wollemia nobilis. The sequence goes on along the minus strand of JAQPPZ010003305.1, from coordinate 5,711,540 downwards.
GTTTACTACTGGTCCAAAATGGATCAAGACTACCGTGAGTATGTCAAACATTGCATTAAGTACCAAAAACATGCCAACCTAACACATCTACCTTCCCAAGCACTCCAACCAATCCAGTTCATGTGGTCTTCCTCCCAATGGGGCCTAGATATAATTGGAAAAATCACACCAGATTCCTCAAGCAACCTTAAGTTCATCATTACTACCACAAATTATTTTACCAAGTGGGTCAAAGCCATCCCACTGGTCCAAACCATATGAGCCAAAATAGCAGCATTCATAATGGACCATATCATATGTCACTTTGGAATTCCTTCCCAAATCATTTCTGATAATGGAAAATCATTCAATAATAAAAAATTTTGAGCCCTTTGTGCCTGATTCCACATACACCATAGCTTTTCTATCCCATAATACCCCCAGGGTAATGGTTAGGCATAAGATACAAACAAAACCATCTATTCGATCCTGCACAAAATTGTAGCAGAATCTCACCGAGATTGGCACAATAAAATCCCACTAGATTTGTGGGCGTATTGAACAAGAATTCATACCCCTACTGGGGAAACACCTTTTGTAGTAGTTTATGGGGCAAAAATTATCATGCATCTTGAGTTTGAGATACCTTCATTATGAATATCTATGAAGGACTTCATTGATGATGACAGTGCTTTCCAAGCTTGCATAGATCAATTAACACTCCTCAATGAGCATTGCATTCACACAATCGAGCACACATGAGTATATCAAGATCACCTTCATTGTACCTACAAAAATAATGTACATTAGTGTGAATTCAAAATTGGTTATCTAATTCTCAGATAGAAACAACAAATCACAAGTCAACCCCGCCAGCAACATGACAAATTCACCCTAAATTGGTTGGGACCCTTTATTGTCACACACAAATACGGCTCAGGAGCATATCATCTGGCTGATATTGAATGTCTTAACAAACCTAAACCCATCAACATCCTATACTTTTGTGCATTCAATGCATAAAACATACACACACTTCATCACCACAAGTGTCAAACACACCACTACTTACAAATCACTAAGTATAACATCACATAACTATGCTATTTTGCTTTATTATTTCATTATACATGTAATTTCATCTTTATGTTCATTTTATGATCTGGGTATTCATTTTTCTTATTGTAGGACCCACAACAATAGTAGGAGAGTCCCACCACTCTTTCACACATTACCATGCAACACCATATCCAACCATAGCAGATGACCATCACTCTAGTAGATCTAGCTTGGCCACCAGTAGCCTTTCATACTAGGTTCTCCTCATGTTCATCCCATTCATATCATCACACCTCACATCGATGCTATTCCCCTCACGAGTGAGGTTAATATTATTCATCCCACTCTGACGATAGCCAGGTCACCTTGTCTTCTTTAGATGAGAAATAAGAGTCATCCCATACCCAAGAATAGGGGTCACCTTCTCACCTGTCTGATGATCTTAGACATTATTATTCACCAAAAAATCACCCTTGCTACCCCATAGGATCTTATTGCCAACCCAATAGGGAATACACCCCTCACCAACCTCACCCTACATTCCTACCTACACCACTTCCCAATGGTGAGTCTACCTATACCCAAGATTTGCAAGCTAATGCTAAAAAAGCTGCTAGAGCCACCTTCGAGGGTATACCTCTATCCCATGCACACCATCACTTAGGGTCATCTCCTATGCCACCCATACTACAAACACCATCTCACCTTTGAGGCTTGCCCTCCAAGCAAGATTTCTAATTACCCAGGTCTTTTTATTCCTCCCCTTCATTCTTGAGGACTTATCCATCCTCTCCTGCATACCAAGACACCCCATATGCATCTCGACACCCATAACCACCATCACCCTTACCACCACATCTTGAGATACAACATCTCTTCTCCTAAATAGAATATTTTGAGTTACAAATGAGCCATTGCTGCTACCATGTTCTCCTATGCCAATTCCTCAAGACTCATGCATTCTCACCTCCACATAGATCCACCCCTAGATCTCATATCCAACCATCTGATTTGTGACCCATACGCCTGTAGGTAGACCTACCTTTATCACCTCTAGTGGAGCCATACATTTACCCCATTCTAGTTCCCATCACACCGATGTCCAAAAAATTCTACCATCTCCTACATCAGGAAATCATTGACCTACTTGAGATTCGTCCCATCGATCCCTTGCATCCTAAATCATGTAACTATCAAAATAACCATTATTGCATTTACCATCACCAACCAGACCATGACATTAAAAATTATAGAACATTCGATATCTTGGTGAACAAAATGCTACATGGTGATCAAACACCATGCCCAAAAAACTCCCTTCCATTTAGTTGACTTTTTAGTCCTTTGTGCCGCATCACTCCCAGAATATTACCCTCGCACAACACCTTGACAACACCCACCCTTTATATTCATAACATTTCCAACTACACCTCCAGATGCATTCCCAGCCACATCATCACCTCACCATCCCACTCCCGCCCTGACCTACACCACTTCACTCGATAGTAGTTTTAGTAATACTTCTCTTCTTTCTTATTTCTTCTACTTATTACAATAGCTGATTCACTTCTTCTCTTCCACCTCTTTTGGATTTTAGTAATCCCCTCATCTTGTTGGTTACCAAAGTCTATTCCTTCCCATTTATTCCATATGAACATTCCACTTTCACATCTCCTATATTTTCATGACTATTACACATATTTTTGTAGCTCACAACTTATACACCCATGATATGCATACACCCAACATGCTAGGGCAACCATGATCATAGCATTGCACTTTTTTTTGTAATCATAATATACTCTACTTATCTGTAGATAAAATTCACCACAAACGCCTTCATCTTCATATCACAAACTTCCTCTTGTAGATATTGCATTCTTCCACTTGCATCAATTACATTTACATTCATTGCACATATCCATATGTTTTGCATTTACACTTTTTTTTCATATTTGTACAATCTCCCCCAAAATGAGGCTCAGCATGAGTATCAAATGCATTTTTTAGCATCACCACCTAGATGTCCATTCCTCCTTCTCAAGGATAGGGTATATGTAGGTGTCATGTTCAATTTTGACTACTCTTTAGTTCAGTCAATCAAGTGTCACCCATAGCTACCAAGGCTTGTACATTCTTCCTATAGATCTTTAGGCTAGTTCAACTTCTCTCACATACCATACACACAATAGATTACACATTAAAAATTTTGGGCCCAGGAAAGAGGACATTTGGAGTAGATATCGCCATCTAGCGAATTGTATCCCTTGCTCATCCTATCGCTTGCATGGTCAACATATGACCTAAGGATGGTAAGACCCTAAGGTCTTACTATATAATTATTAACAAATTAATATAAATGTAATTGCATGCCACTCAAAGGGGGCTCCCTTGTAATCGCTTTTCCATTATAGGGGGCTATCTCCTTAGAATATATGCTTATTATTATTCTTCTTGGATGATTTGATATGGATGGCCAACATAATATATATATCTACCCTAAAGCTATGTTGGTGAAGAGACATGATGGTTCACGTATGAAGAGACGTGATGGTTCACGTTATGAAGGGTTGTGATGGTTCACTTTATAGGTTAATAATATAATAATTAAATGATTAATAATACTAACTAATACTAACTAATAATGTTAGGATTGAGGATCCTAACATGCCACCCTCCTTAAAAAGTGCTTTGTCCTCAAAGCTCAAAATGAGAAGCTTTGTCCTTTGTTTTCCAAGAAGGATTTGTGTAAGTTCTTGGACTCTTTTAATGATATCCTTTTGTAGATAGGGATATCGAGAAGCATGAAGCATTAGCGTTGGGTTACCAAGAACAATAGTAGAATCTCCCTTAGGAAAATCATGATGATGATGGGAGGGCAACCCTTGGGGTTACTCAAATAATTCAGAATGATGCATCAAAAGTGATGGTAATGATTTCATATCCTTTTTTGGTTCCTTGGTAGAGCCAATGGAGAAGGAGTGTGTAGTCACTCTGCGTTGGTTCTGAATAGGTTTGGTCATATGGCAAGAACTCACTATTGGTGAGGAAGGTATGTGTGGGTCTTTTAGAGTGCGTGTTTGGCTAGCATTGATCACTTTCAGTATGTCTACCTTATCCTTGCTTTGTACATCAATCACTTCTTGCACATCGACCTCATTGTCTTAATTGTAGTGAGTAGGTGCACTGGTCGCTTCAGACAAAACTACCTCATCTTCTTGCTCTATGGAGAGACAGGGATCAAATTCCTTCAATAAATATAATGTTAGTGTAGCAAATTTATGGTGGGGTCCAAATTGTTCATCATAATTATTATAGAGTCCTTTTACTCGTCGTTCCTTCATCTCCTCAAAGCGAAGATGTTTAATTTGTAAAGTTTGATTAGATTTGTGGGTTGTGTAAGTGATTTGTGCACTTCCATTATGCATAGGTTTGGGAGCGATGTAAGTGGTCGATGATTTTTCCATAAGTGGTTTCCATAATCGTTGTTGTGCATTGATTTTATCTTCAGCTAATTTTGCCAATCCATAGGTCTGCATCATGGTATAGGGATTGAACCTTGTCACCTCCATTCTAATTTCCTCTTTTAATCCCCTAATGAAGCCATTGATGAGAATTGATTCATCCAATCTTGTGTTGTGTTTGGTGATATCCTCAAACCGAGTTTGATACCCATGCACATAAGTGATTTGACGAAGATCTTTGAGAAATTGCCACATGACTGCGTCCCACATGGCTCTGATACCAAATGGTAAGACCCCAAGGTCTTACTATAAAATTATTAAAAAATTAATATAAATGTAATCGTAGGCCATTCAAAGGGGGCTCCCTTATAATCGCTTTGACACTATAGGGGGCTCCCTCCTTAGAATCTATGCTTATTATTATTCTTCTTGGATGATCTGATATGGATGGCCAACCTAATATATGTCTACCCTAAAGCTACGTTGGTGAAGAGACATGATGGTTCACGTTATGAAGGGTTGTGATGGTTCACTTTATAAGTTAATAATATGATAATTAAATGATTAATAATACTAACTAATACTAACTAATAATGTTAGGATTGAGGATCCTAACAAATGATAAACAAAGGGATAAAGCATAAGCAAAAATAAATGATTGGGTAGAAAAAAAAAGGCATCACCCATACAAAAAGAGCACCATGAAAAAATACGAAAAGAGCACCAAACAAAAAAAAATGAAAACGAAAAGAAAAAGAAAAGAGCACCACAAAAATAGGTCAACACTAGAACAGGGACAGAAAACAAAAGGAAATGCCTCTTGATATCACCTATGATATTCTTATCACCTTTGGTCCTTAGGTTCAACATATCGCCATGGGTTGATTTCCATCACTAGAAATAGGCTCCAAGAGCCTGCCTACCAGTGGAATAGTCTTCCAGGTGGTAAAACATCTATAACATTAGTATCTTGATTTTGTACATATCATTGTTGTGGATGGATGAGCTAGCTAGTCTAGTAACATCTACAATAGGTTAATCCTACCTCCCTCAAAATGGATAAATTAACCTCACACATGCACACACATAGGTCCATGATAGATTCTGAACTAGCCGATTAATTATAAGTTTCCTCAATACTTGTATAGCTAAGGGTCTGATATTTGATTATCACAACTACATTAGTCAAAGCCATTACATATGCCTTACAATATCCAATGTTACAGAAACCACGAAATGGACAGGTTAATGCCATGATACAAGTGCTTCCTTGGCACATTTTAGTGCAACCATACATGCATCTATGCATCTATGACATATACAACTAGTACACATTATAGCATATGCATTCCCATACATGTATTCCAAATTCAAATCACATCATATGCATTCATACTATATGCATTTCAAATTCAAATCACATTATTGCATTCACTATACATGCATTCACTACAACATCACACTCAATATTACATCATACTCCATTCAAAACATAATCATGCATACTACTCTAGAATGCATTCGTATTACATAATTATAATGATCTAAACCATTCACACATGTGCATCTATTTATCATGCATACCTACAGAATATGTTATGCTATCCATGCAAACATAAAAAGCACATAATTCAAAGCATCAAAATGACACATGTACATAAAACAACCAAAATCAAAGTATGTATATATATCATCCATAAAAAATACCCTAAGGATATGATCCGAGGTCATGCCCATCACCTAGCATCCAAAATACCCAAATGCTAAAATCATGTATCTAAATTCTAACTACCACCATGAGCCTCCTCGCATCCCACATGGCCCTCTCACATCTCTACAGCCTGGCTAGACTCAACAACAACCTTTGGAACTGGATCTGCAACAAGCTGCTCTAAAATAGGTGGATCCTATACCTCAATCCTAGCACCAACCAAATCACACTTATAAATGGGTCCCCATGCCTGATTCTAGCCAATCTACATCCCATCGTCATTGTCGCATTCAAAGTCATAAATCGTTCTCTTTTCTAACCATCAAAAGCTTCCATAAGTTGCTTTCCAATCTGTCACATCATCAAAATGAGCCATTTACAAGAGAATTTGGGCTCAAATAGGTATTAATCCTGTATTCACCCCCCAAGGGGTGAATTCAATCCAATTCACCCCTCGGGTGGTGATTTAGGTCAAAATCACCCCTCGGGTGGTGAATTCAACCAAAACACTTCAAAACCAATCAAAATCTTCTCAAAACCCTAGGAAATCATACAAATTTCTTCCAAAACCCTAGGAACTTCCTAAAACATTCTTCTATTTTGTTGTTTTTAATAATAACCATCATGCATTTGTATCTTATCAATCGTTGCATCATCAACTCATCGCATTCCATTCACCTCATTGTTGATTCCTCATTTTAGGGGGTATTCATATCCAAATTCAGCTTTACATGCAATCACAACATCGAAAATCTAAAAGCAAGGTTAGCGCATTTGTCTACAAATTTGTTTGCTGAAGATTATTATACAAAATAATCTCAATCACAATCAAACATGGGTTACATCAAGAGAGTTATGTGTAACAATGGAAAGGTCATCTTGGTATTCATGGAGCACAATGAATGACACGAGCAACTAATTCAACACAAAATTTGGAAAACTTCACTCTAGCATTCATGGAGCATAATGAATGACATTTTTTGAATAATTCAAATGTCAACTAACTCAAATGGTTTGACACTTGTCACCAAGTTCTCATCAATAAAAAAACAACAAATATTTAGTTAGGCTTTTGTCCTAATCATACTTTTGGACCACGTTGATCTGGTCACAAAAGCAAAGCAGTCAAAAGTTGTTCTCAAGCAACTAGTATGGCATCGTAAATATCATACAGACTCAAAAAAATCACATCATTGCATTCACAATCATTAATTTTCATTTTATAGCATTGTTTTTATCTCTTTCCTCTTTTCCTTCCATCCTTCTTCTCTTCCTTCCCTTTGGACATCAAGTTTGTGTTGTATGGTCACGCTTCGAGCGACTACATACCTTCGATAAGATTCCATTATTTCTCTTCTTTCCCCATGGATATCTGGTTAATGTTGTATGGTCACGCTTCAAGTGAATACATACCTTTGACTAGATTCCATTCTCCTCCTATCCCTTTTCCTACTACACAAACCCTTCACATTTTTGTATTAAACTGTGTTTCCTATAGTATAGTACAAAAAGAGGCAAAATGTAGACACCCAAAAATCATACATTGCTATCTCTACATATCCATAAGTGATTCCAGACATCCCTAGGCTATTTTAGGCTATTGTAGTCATACGTAGACATACGTAGTCATGTGTAGTCATACATAGTCACGTGTAGTCATGCATAGATTTTTGTAGTTCGCCATAGTAGCATGTAGACGTCCATAGATGGATTTCAGATCCAAAACCCTAATAAGCCTTCAAAACCATATCCCATACATCGATATACCTTCAAACAACAACCTAAGGCAATACATAGCCTATTTGCACTCAATTGAGACCCCACGAGCTATTAATTGGCAAAATCAATTAACAAGTCAATTACAAAATTCTAATTTAATGTTTAATTCACTTAAGTCCTCTTTTTAGGGAAAATTTGATTAATTAACTCATAATCTCTAATTAGTGGTAATCACATCCTCCCACGTGTGAAATTAGGGTTTGTTAGGGTTTTCTTTTAATCATGTCCTAAACAAACTTAAGACTTAATTAGGATTAGCCATAATCCATCCTCACACATGTGTGAGGATAGGATATTTCCTAAAGGAATGTGATGCTGCCACATGGCACTTAAAAACCTAACCCTAGTTAAAATCTAACCTAGGTTTGGTTTGTCTAACTCACCCCTACACCTTGCATTTTTCCTATAAATACTAGGTCCTAAACCCCTAATTCTCTCTCTTCCAAGTTGAACAAAGTACAATTACTCTACTAAAATGGAAAGTGAACATTGAGCACTTGTTTCTCAGTGCACACGGTCCAATTCTGACACTAGATAGAGGCATACCAGTTGCCTAAGAAACGATCCATCGAAGGAATATTGCACAAAGGACTTTACAACTCGGATTTCCCCCCACCCTACCATTTTGGTCTTGATTTGCCCTCCAAGTGGTGAATTGGATCTACAGTGTCTAGATCGACCCAAATCTGGTAGGTAAGATTTATTTTTCTTTTTTACATGCTTCTGTATCATTCACTGTAGTTTTTTTTTATACTTTTAAAATCACTTTATCTTATTCAATACGAGGTCTGACTAAGGCAAGACCCTCTACGTACTAACTCCATTTTATAGGTCACCTAGGAGATTTGGAGAGGAAGAACACCATCCAACAACAAACCATGTGGTGGCTCATGCACATAGAATCCCATCTTCATTGAGAGATGATTGAAGATGCCATCAGATAGATTGTAACCTTAATAGAATTAGAATGGAAAAAGGGAAATAAGTCCCTCTTGTAACACATATTTATGAATATTAATGGAATGCAATTTTGCTATTTAATGCATCATTGTATATTGTGTTAAATTATCAAATGTTGTTTTCTGATAGTTTCAATATGAATATAATATTTCATGGATTCTATATGATACTTATATAACTATTGGTAACAAATAAACTATAACCTTCCCTAGTGGGAACCCTATAGTTCAAACAACTTTGTGTTTTTTTCCCAATTCAAATAATTGAATTTGTTATAGCTTATCAGTCAAAAAAAGTAGACATATTCTAGTTCAAAGTATATATATTTACAAGAATTATGATGGAATTAACAAGCCTTAATTATTCAAGGTTTTATTAGAAAAAATAAAGCCTATTGATATGAATCTCTCGATGTCTGATCCCTTGGTGGAAGAATTCATAAGTGCTAAAAGTGGAGACAAGTTGTCATTTTTCTTAGTTGCTACTCCAAGAGGTAGAACACCCTTAATATCTTCATTGGAAATTTGTCCACTTCCTACAAATTCTTATAGCAATGGCACAAGAGTTAATTCCAAAAAAATTCTTCGAAAGATGATAAAAATCAATTATGGTCAAACTGCTAACATAACATGATGAGAAAGCTTGAATTATTTTATAGGAGTGGGGTATTTTTTTCCTATAGTTTTCTTTAGTCTAGGTTTGATCTAGGTCTGAACTAGAGCTTTTGTTGTTGAGTCCTTTAAGAATTGAGTATTTAAGTAGGGATCTTTTCCTTGTACAATGTGTTATAATCATTTTTATTGTTCTACTCACATCCAACTCAAGACAACAATATGATTACTATCGCCCAGTATATTCAGTAATACAATGTTTCTTCACTGCCAAGTTTTTGCAATATGCTATTATTTTTTGTATTTCTTTACCCTATTCTAGGAAAAAAAAGTTGGGATCTTGGAAGGATGCTCAAGCTTTCACCCCTACTTGGTGGTGAGCAGAATAGTTTTGCTATGGTATTATCAAAATAAAAGACTGAATGTTTCCACATTTCTACATATTGTAGAATATTTCTAGATTTTATTGCATGTAGATTTTAAATCAGTTGTTTTGAGTAAACTCCACTCATTATTGGGGAGAGAAAAAATTATTAATGATTTCACCTAAAACACTTGACTAAAATTTTTAGTGCAATGATCACTACACCAAAAATGGTCTTTAAGGGTAGTTATTAAGCCATCCTCTATGAGAGCATCATAAAAGATCCGTGTCATATGACAATGGCTAAAAGCTACTTCATAAAACCACCCTTTTAGAGTTTTTTAAAAAATATATAAAAACCCTTATGAGGGTAGTTTAAAACTACCTTCTTAAGGTGAATTTAATATATATATATATATAGATATATTTAAAAATTCACCCTAAGAAGGTATATATATATATATATATATATATATATATATATATATATAATATGTGAGGTAGGTGATGCATATATGTTAAACATAGATAGATAGATATATTTTCCTTTGAGAAGTGGAAAAAAACTGGATTAAAAAACAAACTATGTTGCTTGCCATAAACACACAGGACATGAGTCCTCCCTGACTCCATATGGTCTTCAATCAATGTAGTGGCCTCTACCCCTCTCTTCCCTTCAAAATAAGAGATAATATATAGGATGGCAAAAAAATAGTTTTTTTTTTTTAAATCTAAGCACGCAGTTATTGAATGTCTTTCTCTAGTTTAAAGACTCCACTTGTTAAGTGATAAATCTAGAAAAATGCCATATCAAATATTGTATAATATTGGATTGTAAACACTACAGTAAATAGATGAAATAATATTGATATATTTTCATATAAAAGTATAAAAACATAAGAGTCAATAAGACAATCTTGTGAATTCAAAGTTCCTTTCTCATAAAGGAGGTGGTCAGTTAATGAATGTAACTCATGAGCATGGCACTTAAAGTGTTATGGATCTTCTATTGTTGAAATAAATATAGGAATAAAATTATAGGATAATAAATATTGGGAAATTTCATCATAATTAGTTATTTTTTATTCCTCTTAGCAATCATTATAATACAAATAAACTGGCCATCGTATAAAACAAGATAGAATATTAAAACAAGGACCAACAAAGTATAGATATATATTTAGAAAAATCTAAAAAGTAATTGAAAATGTTTGGGAATCCAAAAAATTAAAACTATATATTTGCATAAACAAATATCCTTTCCTATCAATTCTTCTTTATTATTCTTTTTTCTCCTCATTATCTTATTCCTCTCTCGGTTATGCCTTACTCTAGTGGAATAGAAAGAAACTTGCAAGTTGAAATTGTTTCTCAAATAACCAAACTTCGCATTTAAAATGAGCAATAGAAAATCTTACCAGGTAAAATCCATGTAAAAAATAATAATGTAACCAATCAAATGCAAAAAATACATACTACATATCACATTGTGCCAAAATTTACTGCTCAGATTAAATCTAAATTTTCACCAATATTTAACCCGAGAATCCCAGTGTAGATTAATAATAAAGGAAACTAGACCAAAGTCTAAATGCTTGAAAAATGGTGCAACAAAAGAAAGGAACATTTTTTCACAATATTCTACATTGAGGGCATGCTCCTTCTAACCCAAAATACAAAAATATAGAACCAATCCACAAAGGACAATGTGCTTCCCTTTAATATATCAATTCCATGACATACATGGGTATAAAAAATGGTTCTTCAAGCAAATTCCACAAAGCAAGACATTGGTGGGATCTGCATGTCTAGGAATGTGACATTTGAAGTCCATTTTCTTCTATGGGATTAAAAAATGGTTCTTTGAGAAGATTCCATGACATCCAACAAAAATAAGGATATTGGTGGGATCTACATCTCTAGGAATGTGATATCTAAAGTCCAGTTTCTTCCATAAGTTTGATCATGATGTTGTAAAGAATGCATTGGAGATCATGGTGCATAGAAGTAACATAATGACATTGCCTTTATTTCAAAGATAATGATTGCATACACAAATTCTTCTCTTTTGTCAAGATGAAAATGGCTTAAACTTAGGCAATCACCAATAACAAATGAAATCTCCTTTCATAGAACCAACCATATGCAAATTGTGAAGATTATTTAATGCATCAATAAATAGATAAAACTTAAGATTTTCCAATATAACATTTCTCTTCTCTCAAAATTCATCTATTTTCTACACAAAGTAGTGGCCTTGGCTTAGACGATGTGTTTTCTCAAACATACATGGCCACAAAAAAAATTCCTTAGTGTTGGTTGATCCAAACTGATCCCAATATGATAATGCACTAGCTATTGAAATGCTCAATTAGATTAGCTCTCCATTAAATTCCATTCAATGTCTAGCACAATAAAACAATATACTTAAACACAAATATTTTTATCCTATAAGAGCTAGCTCCCTATAATGAGTTATGAGATGCCTCTTTAAATCAAATTTATAACCAAATTGGTGGCCACGATCTTGAAACCTATATCACAAGCATATTTACCTTGAATATTTATACAAATTATAATGTCTAACAAAAGATGCATAAAACATTAGTACAAAATGGTTATGGTAGTAATTAGCAATATTAAGTCATTATCATTCTTTTGTACCTCATAAAAAGTAAAAATAAATCATTCAACTTACAAGCCTGATACACAGACATTCAACACAAGTAAGATAAAGCAAAACAAAATCACAAATAGCATGGTTTGCTCGTATACTTATGTGCATTGAAAAGGCTTTTTGCCTATATGTGTACACTTATGGCCTTGAAGAGAATTTGTCCATTTGAATATATTTTCACAACTCTCCCAAGGATAAACTAGTGGCATTTCACTACTATGTATTTTTTATGTACAATTTGATTATAGGAAGGGAAGAAAATTAGTTGATGGTCCTAAAACCCTCAAATTTTGTTTTCTAAAAACTAGAAAATAGCAATTTCAGAAATCTATAAAATATTAGATGATGAGATTACCAAACATTATCTGAAAGTAAAATATTTGTCACAACCTTCAAATGTGCACCTATGTGCACACTCATGATTTTTTAAATGTTGGTGAAGTAATTGTTTGCTCTTAAAGTGCATGGTGCAGTATTTAACTTTGCACTTGTATGGTTTATCTCCACTAGAAAAAAGTAAGAAATTACACACCAATGTAAATTTACTATATTTAAAGTAAAATGTAACAAATATACCCTCACACCCTTTAGCATAGAAAGAAAGATAAAAATATATTAATTATGTAATTGGATGGAGATAAACATCTTGAAGAATTGAATGTCAATAAAAGAATAAGGTCTCAACTATCAACCTATGATCATTCCTATGGTGCTTCAATTTGCTTTGTGTTGAAAATTATTTACCACATTTTGAGTAGTCATGGACCTTCTCATGAAGAAAGAACATCCTTTTTGTTTCTTCTAGCACCTGAAAAAATGAAGAAATATTTAGTGTTGAACTAAATTGTACAAATAGCATAAGATTTATTTATTACAAAGTTTTACAATACAGTACAACTTCCTACCTTCTCTATTTGTGATATTGTCAACTCCTACGATGGGATTGATAAGGGTTAAAATTTTGTTTCTATTTTTGAGTGTTGACTCAACAAGTAATCTAAATATCATGGCTAGTTCCCAATTTTCATTTCCTTTCATCTGTTCAAACCTTTATGACATCAGGAAGGTTGTTAGAGTAGCTCTTCTTAAAATCAATCAAATTTCTAAACCAAAAGGTACTGTTAATACATTCATGTTAACAACTTAATTTTCTTCCAAAGGAAACAAAAGTACAAAGCCCATGTTATTCCTACATATGACATCAGTTTGAGATCTCATGATATTTTTGTTATTTTCTTAATATTCCAAAAATAACATGACAGATTATAGAAACCCTTGTGTTTGTTTACTGTGAAGCCCTAATCCTAATTGTAGGCCTAAAAAAAGCACACTCAATGCACATAAAATGCCTCCACATCATATGTGATTCAATCCTAATAGTTAACCAAGTGTAGGAAATTTGGCTATGCAATTTCCCAACCCTCTAGTAGTACAAGAAAATTGCACAAAAAATCCTATCGCAATTTGAGTTGTACGACATCAAATCTGCTCCATGATCATCAAACTATTTTGTAGATACCATGGCCTCCCTCGGATCCCTCATTCTACAAAACCCAACCTCTGACATGACATTCATATCTGTCCATACACTTACCTGATCTGCTATGTCACCCACACCTCTCATAGATGATGGTGGTGTGTATGTAGTAAATATTGAACCACATGACCCTTGGTTCTCATAAATCAAAGAATACAGCAAACTAGGTTTCTTGCCATGTGAATTACCTCATGCCCAATGCCAAAACTTCAAAAAAAGAGTGATACACTACACCTTGCTGGGGAACATCCTTTACCATTGTAGATATGATGACATGCTCTTGCATTACCTATAACCACAAGAGTCACACCGGGTTGTACAAGAAACCCATGACGATACTTGTGGTGGCCATTTTAGTGGCATGGCAATCACAAAACACATTCTTTGAATGGATTACTACTGGCCCAAAATGGAGCAGGACTACCGTGAGTATGTCAAACATTGCATTAAGTACCAAAAACATGCCAACCTAACACATCTACCTTCCCAAGCACTCCAACCAATCCAGTTCATGTGGCCTTCCTCCCAATGGGGCCTAGATATAATTAGAAAAATCACACTAGCTTCCTCAAGCAACCTTAAGTTCATCATTACTACCATAAATTATTTTACCAAGTGGGGCGAAGCCATCCCACTGGTCCAAACCATAGGAGCCAAAATAACAGCATTCATAATGGACCATATCATATGTCGCTTTGGAATTCCTTACCAAATCATTTTTGATAATGGAAAATCATTCAATAATAAAACTTTTTGAGCCCTTTGTTCCTGATTCCACATACACCATAGCTTTTCTATCCCATACTACCCCCAGGGTAATGGTTAGGCATAAGATACAAACAAAACCATCTATTCTATCCTACACAAAATTGTAGCAGAATCTCACCGAGATTGGCACAATAAAATCACCCTAGATTTGTGGGCGTATCGAACAAGAATTCATACCCCTACTGGGGAAACACATTTTGTAGTAGTTTATGGGGCAAAATCTATCATGCCTCTTGAGCTTGAGATACCTTCATTATGAATATCTATGAAGGACTTCATTGATGATGACAGTGCTTTCCAAGCTTGCATAGATCAATTAACACTCCCCAATGAGCGTTCCATTCACACAATCGAGCACACACAAGTATATCAAGATCACCTTCATCATACCTACAACAATAATGTACATTAGTGTGAATTCAAAATTGGTTATCTAATTCTCAGAGAGAACCAACAAATCACAAGTCAACCCCACCAGCAACACGACAAATTCACCCTAAATTGGTTGGGACCCTTTATTGTCACACACAAATATGGCTCAGGAGCATATCGTCTGGTCGATATTGAATGTATTAACAAACCTAAACCCATCAACATCCTATAATTTTGTAATTCAATGCATAAAACATACACACACTTCATCACCACAAGTGTCACACACACCACTACTTACAAATCACTAAGTATAACATCACATAACTATGCTATTTTGCTTTATTATTTCATTATACATGTAATTTCATCTTTATGTCATTTTTGTGATCTGGGTATTCATTTTTCTTTTTGCAGGACCCACAAAAATAGTAGGAGAGTCCCACCACTCCTTCACACATTACCATGGAACACCATATCCAACCATAGCAGATGACCATCACTCTAGCAGATCTAGCTTGGCCACTAGTAGCATTTCATACTAGGTGCTCCTCATGTTCATCCCATTCAGATCATCACACCTCACATCGATGCTATTCCCCTCACCAGTGAGGTTAATATTATTCACCCCACTCTGATAACAACCAAGTCACCTTGTCTTCTTTCGATGAGAAATAAGAGTCATCCTATACCCAAGAATAGGGGTCACCTTCTCACCTGTCTGATGATCTTAGACATTATTATTCACCAAAAAATCACCCTTGCCACCCCATAGGATCTTATTTCCAACCCAATATGGAATACACCCCTTGCCAACCTCACCCTACATTCCTACCTGCACCACTTCCCAATGGTGAGTCTACCTATACCCAAGATTTGTAAGCTCATGCTAAAAAATCTACTAGAGCCACCTTCGAGGGTCTACTTCTATCCCATGCACACCATCACTTAGGGTCATCTCCTATGCCGAACATACTACAAACACCATCTCCCCTATGAGGCTTGCCCTCCAAGCAAGATTTCTAATCGCCCAGGTCTTTTTATTCCTCCTCTTCATTCTTGAGGCCTTATCCATCCTCTCCTGCATACCAAGACACCCCATATGCATCTTGGCACCCATAACCACCATCACCCTTACCACCACATCTTGAGATACAACATCTCTTCTCCTACATAAAATATTTTTAGTTACAAATGAGCCATTACTGCTACCATGTTCACCTGTGCCAATTCCTCAAGAATCATGCACTCTCACCTCCACATAGATCCAACCTTAGATCTCATATTCGACCATCTAATTTGTGACCCATATGCCTGTAGGTATACCTACCTTTGTCACCTCTAGTGGAGCCATACATTTACCCCATTCTAGTTCCCATTACATCGATGTCCAAAAAATTCTACCATCTTGTGCATCAGGAAATCATTGACCTACTTGAGATTCGTCCCATCAATCCCTTGCATCCTAAATCATGTAACTATCAAAATAACTAGTATTGCATTTACCATCACCAACCAGACCATGACATTAAAAATTATAGAACATTCGATATCCTGGTGAACAAAATGCTACATGGTGATCGAACACCATCCCCAAAAAACTCCCTCTCATTTAGTCGACTTCTTAGTCCTTTGTGCCGCATCACTCCCAGAATCTTACCCTCACATAGCACCCTGACAACACCCACCTGCTATATTCATAACATTTCCAACTACACCTCCAGATGCATTCCCAGCCACATCATCATCTCACCATCCCACTCCTGACCTGACCTAAACCACTTCACTCGATAGTAGTTTTAGTAATACTTCTCTTCTTTCTTATTTCTTCTACTTATTACAATAGTTGATTCACTTCTTCTCTTCCATATCTTTTGGCTTTCAGTAATCCCCTCATCTTGTTGGTTACCAAAGTCTATTCCTTCCCATTTATTCCATATGTACATTCCACTTTCACATCTCCTATATTTTCATGACTATTACACATATTTTTGTATCTCATAGCTTATACACCCATGATATGCATACACCCCACACGCTGGGGAAACCATGATCATAACATTGCACTTTTTTTGTCATCATAATATACTCTACTTATCTGTAGATAAAATTCACCACAAACACCTTCATCCTCATATCATAAACTTCCTCTTGTAGATATTGTATTCTTCCACTTGCATCAGTTACATTTACATTCATTGCACATATCCATATGTTTTGCATTTACACTTTTTGTTCATAGTTGTACAATCTCCCCCAAAATGTGCCTCAGCATGAGTATCAAATGCATTTGTTAGCATCACCACCTAGATTTCTATTCCTCCTTCTCAAGGATAGGGTATATGTAGGTGTCATGTTCGACTTTGACTACTCTTTAGTTCAGTCAATCAAGTGTCACCCATACCTACCAAGGCTTGTGCATTCTTCCTATAGATCTTTAGGCTAGTTCTTCTCTCACAGACCATACACACAATAGATTACAGATTAAAAAATTTGGGCCCAGGAAAGAGGACATTTGGAGTAGATATCGCCATCTAGCGAACGGTATCCCTTGCTCATCCTATCGCTTGCATGGTCAACATATGACCTAAGGATGGTAAGACCCCAAGGTCTTACTATAAAATTATTAACAAATTAATATAAATGTAATTGTAGGCCACTCAAATGGGGCTCCCTTGTAATCGCTTTGCCATTATAGGGGGCTCTCTCCTTATAATCTATGCTTATTATTATTCTTCTTGGATGATTTGATATGGATGGCCAACCTAATATATATATCTACCCTAAAGCTACGTTGGTGAAGAGACATGATGGTTCATGTATGAAGAGATGTGATGGTTCACGTTATGAAGGATTGTGATGGTTCACTTTATAAGTTAATAATATAATAATTAAATGATCAATAATACTAAC
The DNA here is from genome assembly GCA_028583015.1 of Wollemia nobilis. Lineage (NCBI taxonomy): Eukaryota > Viridiplantae > Streptophyta > Pinopsida > Araucariales > Araucariaceae > Wollemia > Wollemia nobilis. Next base: position 5,693,346 of record JAQPPZ010003305.1, on the reverse strand, counting down.
TAATACTAACTAATAATGTTAGGATTGAGGATCCTAACATGCCACCCTCATTAAAAAGAGCTTTGTCCTCAAAGCTCAAAGTGAGAAGCTTTGTCCTTTATTTTCCAAGAAGGATTTGTGTAAGTTCTTGGACTCTTTTAATGGCATCCTTTCATAGGTAGGGATATCGAGAAGGATGAAGCATTAGCGGGGGGTTACCAAGAACAATAGTAGAATATCCCTTAGGAAAATCATGATGATGATGGGAGGGGAACCCTTGGGGTTACTCAAATACTTCAGAATGATGCATCAAAAATGATGGTAATGATTTAATATCCTTTTTTGGTTCCTTGGTAGAGCCAATGGAGGAGTGTGTAGTCACTCTACGTTGGTTCTGAATAGGTTTGGTCATATGGCAAGAACTCACTATTGGTGAGGAAGTTATGTGTGGGTCTTGTAGAGTGCATGTTTGGCTAGAATTGATCACTTTGAGTATGTCTACCTCATCCTTACCCTTGTAAATTTTGATTCGATTTGTAGGTTGTGTAAGTGATTTGTGCCCTTCCATTATGCATAGGTTTGGGAGCGATGTAAGTGGTCAAAATTTTTTCCATAAGTGGTTTCCATAATCGTTATTGTGCATTGATTTTATCTTTAGCTAATTTTAACAATCCATATGTTTGCATCATGGTATAGGGATTGAACCTTGTCACCTCCATTCCAGTTTCCTCTTTTAATCCCCTAATGAAGCCATTGATGAGAATTGATTCATCCAATCTTGTGTTGTGTTTGGTGATATCCTCAAACCGAGTTTGATACCCATGCACAAAAGTGATTTGATGAAGATCTTTGAGAAATTCCCACATGACTGCGTCCCACATGGTTCTGATACCAAATGTTAAGACCCCAAGGTCTTACTATAAAATTATTAACAAATTAATATAAATGTAATCGTAGGCCATTCAAAGGGGGCTCCCTTGTAATCACTTTGCCACTATAGGGGGCTCCCTTCTTAGAATCTATGCTTATTATTATTCTTCTTGGATGATCTGATATGGATGGCCAACCTAATATATGTCTACCCTAAAGCTACGTTGGTGAAGAGACATGATGGTTCACGTATGAAGAGACGTGATGGTTCATGTTATGAAGGGTTGTGATGGTTCACTTTATAAGTTAATAATATGATAATTAAATGATTAATAATACTAACTAATACTAACTAATAATGTTAGGATTGAGGATCCTAACAAAGGATAAACAAAGGGATAAAGCATAAGCAAAAATAAATTATTGGGTAGAAAACAAAAGGCATCACCCATACAAAAAGAGCACCATGAAAAAATACGAAAAGAGCACCAAACAAAAAAAAATGAAAAAGAAAAGAAAAAGAAAAGAGCACCACAAAAATAGGTCAACACTAGAACAGGGACAGAAAACAAAAGGAAATGCCTCTTGATATCACCTATGTTATTATTATCACCTTTGGTCCTTAGGTTCAACATACCACCATGGGTTGATTTCCATCACTAGAAATAGGTTCCAAGAGCCTGCCTACCAGTGGAATAGTCTTCCAGGTGGTAAAACATCTGTAACATTAGTATCTTGATTTTGTATAGATCATTGTTGTGGACGGATGAGCTAGCTAGTCCAGTAACATCTACAATAGGTTAATCCTACCTCCCTCAAAATGGATAAATTAACCTCACACATGCACACACATAGGTCCATGATAGATTCTGAACTAGCCCGATTAATTATAAGTTTCCTCAATACTTGTATAGCTAAGGGTTTGATATTTGATTATCACAACTACATTAGTCAAAGCCATTACATATGCCTTACAATATCCAATGTTTCAGAAACCATGGAATGGATATGTTAATGCCATGATACAATTGCTTCCTTGGCACATTTTAGTGCAACCATACATGCATCTATGCATCTATGACAATACAACTAGTACACATTATAGCATATGCATTCCCATACATGTATTCCAAATTCAAATCACATCATATGCATTCATCCTATATGCATTTCAAATTCAAATCACATTATTGCATTCACTATACATGCATTCACTATACATGCATTCACTATAACATCACACTCAATATTACATCATACTCCATTCGAAACATAATCATGCATACTCTAGAATGCATTCGTATTACATAATGATAATAGATTTAAACCATTCACACATGTGCATCTATTTATCATGCATACCTACAGAATATGTTATGCTATCCATGCAAACATAAAAAGCACATAATTCAAACCATCAAAATGACACATGTATATAAAACAACCAAAATCAAAGTATGTATATATATACATATATATCATCCATAAAAAATACCCTAAGGATACGATCCGATATCATGCCCATCATCTAGCATACAAAATACCCAAAGGATACAATCATGTATCTAAATCCTAACTACCACCATGAGCCTCCTCACATCCCACATGGCCCGCTCGCATCTCTACAGTCTGGCTAGACTCAACAACAACCTTTGGAACTGGATCTGCAATAAGCTGCTCTAAAATAGGTGGATCCTATACCTCAATCCTAGCACCAACCAAATCACACTTATCAATGGGTCCCCATGCCTGATTCCAGCCACTCTGCACCCCATCGTCATTGTCACACTCAAAGTCATAAACCGTTCTCTTTTCTAACCATCAAAATCTTCCACAAGTTGCTTTCCAATGCTTCACATCATCAAAATGAGCCATTTCCAAGAGAATTTGGGCTTAAATAGGTATTAATCCTGTATTCGCCCCCCAAGGGGTAAATTTAGTCCAATTCACCCCTCAAGTGGTGATTTAGGTCAAAATCACCCCTCGGGTGGTGAATTCAACCAAAACACTCCAAACCCAATCAAAATCTTCTCAAAACCCTAGGAAATCATACAAATTTCTTCCAAAACCCTAGGAAATTCCTAAAACATTCTTCTATTTTATTGTTTTTAATAATAACCATCATGCATTGGTATCTTATCAATCGCTGCATCATCAACTCATCGCATTCCATTTGCCTCATTGTTGATTCCTCATTTTAGGGGGTATTCATATCCAAATTCAGTTTTACATGCAATCACAACATCGAAAATCTAAAAGCACGGTTAGCGCATTTGTCTACAATTTTTTTTGCTAAAGATTATCATACAAAATAATCTCAATCACAATCAAACATGGGTTACATCAAGAGAGTTATGTGTAACAATGGAAAGGTCATCTTGGTATTCATGGAGCACAATGAATGACACGAGCAACTAATTCAACACAAAATTTGGAAAACTTCACTCTAGCATTCATGGAGCATAATGAATGACATGTTTTGAATAATTCAAATTTCAACTAACTCAAATGGTTTGACACTTGTCACAAAGTTCTCATCAATAAAACAACAACAAATATTTAGTTAGGATTTTGTCCTAATCATACTTTTGGACCACGCTGATCTGGTCACAAAAGCAAAGCAGTCAAAAGTTGTTCTCAAGCAACTAGTATGGTATTGTAAATATCATACGAACTTATAAAAATCACATCATTGCATTCACAATCATTCATTTTCATTTTATAGCATTTTTTTTATCTCTTTCCTCTTTTCCTTCCTTTCTTCTTCTCTTCCTTCCCTTTGGACATCAAGTTTGTGTTGTATGGTCATGCTTCGAGCAGCTACATACCTTCGATAAGATTCCATTATTTGTCTTATTTCCCCATGGATATCTGGTTAATGTTGTATGGTCACGCTTCAAGCGAATACATACCTTTGACTAGATTCCATTCTCCTCCTATCCATTTTCCTACTACACAAACCCTTCACATTTTTGTATTAAATTGTGCTTCCCATAGTATAGTACAAAAAGAGGCAAAATGTAGACACCCAAAAATCATACATTGCTACCTCTACATATCCATAGGTGATTCCAGACATCCCTAGGCTATTTTAGGCTATTGTAGTCATACGTAGACATACGTAGTCATGTGTAGTCATAAGTAGTCACGTGTAGTCATGCATAGATTTCCGTAGTTTGCCATAGTAGCATGTAGATGTCCATAGATGGATTTCAGATCCAAAACCCTAATAAGCCTTCAAAACCATATCCCATACATCGAGATGCCTTAAAACAACAACCTGAGGCAATACATAGCCTATTTGCACTCAATTGAGGCCCCATAAGCTATTAATTGGCAAAATCAATTAACAAGTCAATTACAAAATTCTAATTTAATGTTTACTTCACTTAAGTCCTCTTTTTAGGGAAAAGTTGATTAATTAACTCATAATATCTAATTAGTGGTAATCACATCCTCCCACATGTGTGAAATTAGGGTTTTTTCGGGTTTTATTTTAATCATGTCCTAAACAAACTTAAGACTTAATTAGGATTAGCCCTAATCCATCCTCACACGTGTGAGGATAGGATATTTCCTAAAGGAATGTGATGCTGCCACATGGCACTTAAAAACCTAACCCTAGTTAAAATCTAACCTAGGTTTAGTTTGTCTAACTCACCCCTACACCTTGCATTTTTCCTATAAATACTAGGTCCTAAACCCCTAATTCTCTCTCTTCCAAGTTGAACAAAGTACAGTTACTCTACTAAAATGGAAAGTGAACATTGAGCACTTGTTTCTCAATGCACACGGTTCGATTATGACACTAGATAGAGGCATACCAGTTTCCTAAGAAACGATCCATCGAAGGAATATTGCACAAAGGACTTTACAACTCGGATTGCCCCCTACCCTACCATTCTGGTCCTGATTTGCCCCCCAAGTGGTGAATTGGATCTACAGTGTCCAGATCGACCCAAATCTGGTAGGTAAGATTTATTTTTCTTTTTTACATGCTTCTGTATCATTCACTGTAATTTTTTTTTATACTTTTAAAATAACTTTATCTTATTCAATACGAGGTCTGACTAAGGCAAGACCCTCTACGTACTAACTCCCTTTTGTAGGTCACCTAGGAGATTTGGAGAGGAAGAACACTAGCCAACAACAAACCATGTGGTGGCCCACACACACCGAATCCCATATTCATTGAGAGATGATTGAAGATGCCATCAGATAGATTGTAACCTTAATAGAATTAGAATGGAAAAAGGGAAATAAGTCCCTCTTATAACACATCTTTATGAATATTAATGGAATGCAATTTTGCTATTTAATGCATCATTGTATATTGTGTTAAATTATCAAATGTTGTTTTTTGATAGTTTCAATATGAATATAATATTTCATGGATTCTATATGATCCTTATATAACTATTGGTAACAAATCATCTGTAACCTTCCCTAGTGGGAACCCTATAGTTCAAACAACTTTGTGTTTTTTTCCCAATTCAAATAATTGGATTTGTTATAGCTTATTAGTCCAAAAAAGTAGACATATTCTAGTTCAAAGTATATATATTTACAAGAATTATGATGGAATTAACAAGTCTTAATTATTCAAGGTTTTATTAGACAAAATAAAGCCTATTGATGTGAATCTCTCGATGTCTAATCCCTTGGTGGAAGAATTCATAAGTGCTAAAAGTGGAGACAAGTTGTCATTTTGCTTAGTTGCTACTCCAAGAGGTGGAACACCCTTAATATCTTCATTGGAAATTTGTCCACTTCTTGCAAATTCTTATAGCAATGGCACAAGAGTTAATTCCAAAAAAATGTTTTGAAAGATGATCAAAATCAATTATGGTCAAACTGCTAACATAACATGATGAGAAAGCTTGACTTATTTTATAGGAGTGGGGTATTGTTTTCCTATAGTCTTCTTTACCCCAGGTTTGAGCTAGGTCTGAACTAGAACCTTTGTTGTTGAGTCCTTTAAGAATTGAGTATTTAAGTAGGGATGTTTTCCTTGTATAATGTGTTATAAGAATTTTTATTGTTCTACTTACATCCAAATCAAGACAACAAGATGATTACTATCGCCTAGTATCTTCAATAATACAATGTTTCTTCACTGCCAAGTTTTTGCAATATGCTATTATTTTTTGTATTTCTTTACCCTATTCTAGGAAAAACAAGTTGGGAGCTTGGAAGGATGCTCAAGATTTCACCCCTTCTTTGTGGTGAGGGGAAAATAATTTTGCTATGGTATTATCAAAATAAAATACTGAATGTTTCCACATTTCTACATATTGTAGAATATTTCTAGATTTTATTGCATGTAGATTTTAAATCAGTTGTTTTGAGTAAACTCCACCCATTATTGGGGAGAGAAAAAATTATTAATGATTTCACTTGAAACACTAGACTAAAATTTTTAGTGTAGTGATCACTATAACAAAAAGGGTCTTTAAAGGTAGTTATTAAGCCATCCTCTATGAGAGCATCGTAAAAGATCCATGTCATACGAAAATGGCTAAAAACTACTTCATAAAACCACCCTTTTAGAGTGTTTTAAAAAATATATAAAAAACCCTTATGAGGGTAGTTTAAAACTACCTTATTAAGGTGAATTTAATATATATATAATATGTGAGGTAGGTGATGCATATATGTTAAACATAGATAGATAGATATATTTTCCTTTGAGAAGTGGAAAAAAACTGGATTAAAAAACAAACCATGTTGCTTGCCATAGACACATAGGACATGAGTCCTCCTCGATTCCATATGGTCTCACAATCAATGTAGTGGCCTCTGCCCCTCTATTCCATTCAAAATAATAGATAATATATAGGATGGCCAAAAAATGGAGTTTTTTTTTTAAATCTAAGCACTCAGTTATTGAATTCCTTTCTCTGGTTTAAAGACTCCACCTGTTAAGTGATAAATTTAGAAATATGTCATATCAAATATTGTATAATATTGGATTGTAAACACTACAGTAAATAGCTGAAATAATATTGATATATTTTCATATAAAAGTATAAAAACATAAGAGTCAATAAGACAATCTTGTGACTTCGAAGTTCCTTGTTCATAAAGGAGGTGGTTAGTTAATGAAGGTAACTCATGAGCATGGCACTTCAAGTGTTATGGATCTTCTATTTTTGAAGTAAATATAGGAATAAAATTATAGGATAATAAATATTGGGAAAGTTCATCATAATTAGTTATTTTTTATTCATCTTAGCAATCATTATAATACAAATAAACCAGCCATCGTATAAAACAAGATAGAATATTAAAACAAGGACCAACAAAGTACGGATTTATATTTAGAAAAATCTAAAAAAGTAATTGAAAATGTTTGGGAATCCAAAAAATTAAAACTATATATTTGCATAAACAAATATCCTTTCCTCTCAAGTCTTCTTTATTCTTCTTTTTTCTCCTCGTTCTCTTCTTCCTCTCTCGGTTATGCCTTACTCTGGTGGAACAGAAAGAAGCTTGCAAGTTGACATTGTTTCTCATATAACCAAACTTTGCATTTAAAATGAGCAATAGAAAATCTTACCAGGTCAAATCCATGTAAAAAATAATAATGTAACCAATAAAATGCAAAAAATACATACTACATATCACATTGTGCCAAAATTTACTGCTCAGATTAAATCTAATTTTTCACCAATATTTAACCTGAGAATCCCAGTGTATATTAATAATAAAGGAAAATAGACCAAAATCTAAATGCTTGAAAAATGGTGCAACAAAAGAAAGGAACCTTTTTTCACAATATTCTACATTGAGGGCATGCTCCTTCTAACCCAAAATACAAAAACATAGAACCAATCCACAAAGGACAATGTGCTTCCCTTCAATATATCAATTCCATGACATACATGGGTATAAAAAATGCTTCTTCAAGCAGATTCCACAAAGCAAGACATTGGTGGGATCTGCATGTCTAGGAATGTGACATTTGAAGTCCATTTTATTCTATGGGATTAAAAAATGGTTCTTTGAGAAGATTCCATGATATCCAACAAAAATAAGGATATTGGTGGGATCTGCATCTCTAGGAATGTGATATCTAAAGTCCAGTTTCTTCCATAAGTTTGATCATGATGTTGTAAAGAATGCATTGGAGATCATGGTGCATAGAAGTAACATAATGACATTGCATTTATTTCAACTATAATTTTTGCATACACAAATTATTCTCTTTTGGCAAGATGAAAATGGCTTAAACTTAGGCAATCGCCAATAACAAATGAACTCTCCTTTCATAGAACCAACCATATGCAAATTGTGAAGATTATTTAATGCATCGATAAATAGATAAAACTTAAGATTTTCCAATATAACATTTCTCTTCTCTCAAAATTCATCTATTTTACACACAAAGTAGTGGCCTTGGCTTAGACGATGTGTTTTATCAAACATACATGGCTACAAAAAAATTTCCTTAGTGTTGGTTGATCCAAAATGATCCCAATATGATAACGCACTAGCTATTGAAATGCTCAATTAGATTAGCTCTTCATTAAATTCCATTAAATGTCTAGCACAATAAAACAATATACTTAAACACAAATATTTTTATCCTATACGAGCTAGCTCCCTATAATGAGTTCTTAGATGCCTCTTTAAATCAAATTTATAACCAAATTGGTGGCCACGATCTTGAAACCTATATTACAAGCATATTTACCTTGAATATTTATACAAATTATAATGTCTAACAAAAGATGCATAAAACATTAGTACAAAATGGTTATGGTAGTAATTAGCAATATTAAGTTATTCTAATTCTTTTTTACCTCATAAAAAGTAAAAATAAATCATTCAATTTACAAGCCTGATACATAGACATTCAACACAAGCAAGATAAAGCAAAACAAAATCACAAATAGCATGGTTTGCTCATATACTCATGTGCATTGAAAAGGCTTTTTGCCTATATGTGTATACTTATGGCCTTGAAGAGAATTTGTCCATTTGAATATCTTTTCACAACTCTCCCAATGATAAACTAGTGGCATTTCACTACTATGTATTTTGTATGTACAATTTGATTATAGGAAGGGAAGAAAATTAGTTGATGGTCCTAAAACCCTCAAATTTTGTTTTCTAAAAACTAGAAAATAGCAATTTCAGAAATCTATAAAATATTAGATGATGAGATTACCAAACATTATCTGAAAGTAAATGTTTGTCACCACCTTCAAATGTGCACCTATGTGCACACTCATGCTTTTTCAAATGTCGGCAAAGCAATTGTTTGCTCTTAAAGTGCATGGTGCAATATTTAACTTTGCACTTGTATGGTTTATCTACACTAGAAAAAAAATAAGAAATTACACACCAATGTAAATTTACTATATTTAAAGTAAAATGTAACAAATATACCCTCACACCCTTTAGCATAGAAGGAAAGATAAAAATATATTAATTATGTAATTGGATGGAGATAAACATATTGAAGAATTGAATGCCAATAAAAGAATAAGGTCTCAACTATCAACCTATGATCATTCCTATGGTGCTTCAATTTGCTTTGTGTTGAAAATTATTTACCACATTTTGAGTAGTCATGGACCTTCTCATGAATAAAGAACATCCTTTTTGTTTCTTCTAGCACCTGAACAAATGAAGACATATTTAGTGTTGAACTAAATTGTACAAATAGCATAAGATTTATTTATTACAAAGTTGTACAATACAGTACAACTTCTTACCTTCTCTATTTGTGATATTGTCAACTCCTACGATGGAATTGATAAGGGTTCAAATTTTGTTTTTATTTTTGAGTGTTGACTCAACAAGTAATCTAAATATCATGGCTAGTTCCCAATTTTCATTTCCTTTCATCTGTTCAAACCTTTATGACATCAAGAAGGTTTTTAGAGTAGCTCTTCTTAAAATCAATCAAATTTCTAAACCAAAAGGTACTGTTAATACATTCATGTTAACAACTTAATTTTCTTCCAAAGGAAACAAAAGTACAAAGCCCATGTTACTCCTACATATGACATCAGTTTGAGATCTCATGATATTTTTGTTATTTTCTTAATATTCCAAAAATAGGATCAAAGATTATAGAAACCCATGTGTTTGTTTACTGTGATGACATTTTCCAAATATAAAAATAAATTATTAAAATCCATCTTCATAATAACCCAGTAGAGTAACAAAGTCATTTCATCTCATAGATGAAATGAGCAAGTCCCATTAACCCCTCATATATCATGAATTAAAAAGAGCAATACCCATTACATCTCATGGATAAAAGGAGCAAAAAATAGCAAAACCCATTTACTTCAGTGTTCCAAGCAAACCCCATTTCATATCGACATTCCGAACAAAATCCATTTGCATTAAAACAAAGCACAATTCTCATAAGATTTCTAAGAAAAACCCATTTGCATTCAAGTAAAACTAGTCATATATTAGAATACTGTAGCAAAACCCATTACATTTCACAGTTAAAAAGCAATACCCATTACATCTCATAGATGAAAGGAATAGAGTAATACCCATTAAATATCTCACAAATGAAAAAATTAAGCAACCTAAGTAATAGCAGAGTATGGTATAGCAACTGCAACTTGAGTAATGCTTCATAACAAGGCATGGTATGTCAATCACAACCAGAATAATGCTTCTAAATAGGGCATGGTATGTCTATCATAACTAGATTAATGCTTCATAATAGGACATAACATTTTTTTTTTTTTGGTAAGTAAGAGAAAATTATAATTAACACCGGGTTTTAACTGGTTGACCCAAAACCATTTTACAAAATAGGGTCCACTGACCAAATAGACAAAGGCCAAACCCTAAAAGTTTAAACTGACAAAAAAAAGTGCCAAGACCTACTCTTCCATCAGAATACAGCCAAACTAAACTATGGAAGCCTAATATTATGGCCATCAGAAAAGAAAGACGCAAAATAGAACTAACAAAGACAAAAACTAATCATGCAAGCACCATGCAGAGTAGCTTGTGCCCATATAAAAATAATAGAATATGGTAAAAAAAAACATCCCATAGAATGGATAGCCAAGAGGCCAAGCAGTATTCCTTGTAGTCCTCATCTAACTTCTTATCATCCTCCTTGCCATCATCTTTAGATTTTTCCTTCGAATCCTTGTGCCCCTGGAACTGCTGGCTATAAAACAAAAAATTTAGAGAATCACACAAATCAACAGCTGCATTGATGAGGCCAGATAGACTCTTCAACTGGTTGATACTGTTGGAGGCTGATGAAATTGTCATCTTCTCCAAGACTATTATGGTGGGGTCTGGCACCTCATTGTCAGGGATCTCCAACACTTTGTTATTTCTTGCTAGGGCCTTTTTGTGACATCGAATCCAAACACACCTTGGGAAATACTTGAGGCCAAAGCGAGATGTTTCCCATGCATGAATTTGTAGATAAAAAACCTATATCAGTGCCCCACCAGCTACAAAAAACACTAGTCACATGAACAAAAAAAACAAATATGACAAAAGCCATTATAAGGTTCAAAAAAATATTTTTAAAAATGCCCCCATTTTCTATCATTGATCCACTTTGAGCCTTACAATCTAAAATTTTTCATTATCTATCACCATTGAGACTGCATGAGGAAGATTTTCAGTCCATGTGATTAAATTTGCTACTACAATGCCTTCATTTTCTAGCCTATTAGCTACCATGTTTGCTTCCCGAAAGGTATGCAAAATTATGGCCTCAGGTCGATCATGAATTAGAGCCCTTGCTTCGTGGATGTAGTCATCAAATATCCAAGGAGCTCTCTTAGTGTTCTTTAGAAGATTTATAATAATAAGAGAATCACCTTCCACCAACAGTTTCCCTGGATAATTCTCTGCCACCTTGAGGCTCCTCCAAACTGCCCTCTCTTCAGCCACATTGTTAGTTTGAGCTCCAAGATGTTCAGCAAAAGCTACAAGCACCTCACCCTTGTGGTCTCTAAGTAAGCCACAAACCCTAGCTTCACCTGGGTTGCACCTAGATGCCCCATCAAAATTTAACTTAATCCACCCTAGGGGGGGTGGGGTCCATGTGATCATGGTTCTAGGACAGACTTGAGGATGATTGAGGCCATCAGTGAGAGGTAAGTTTAATGACTGGCCTAATGAAGCTTCAAAAGGATTTGGAGGTCTAGATGCTGTAGGCACTAAACAAGCATTCTCATTAGCATATACTAAAATTTTTGACAGGACAGAGGATGACTGAGAAACCTTATCCAAGAAGGCCCGACGATTCTTTTCCAACCATATCTACCACAAATAGTGATGAAGGCAGATCTTCCACATATACCTAAGACACCTATTCAAAAATGGAGAAGGCCACTGGACAAATAAGTCAAAAATGGACTGAGGATGGACCCAATAAATATGAAACACTTGTAATAGACCTAACAAGATTGAGACAGAAAAATTACAATACAAAAACAAATGATCAATAGACTCCCACTCAGACATACAAAGATAACACCTATTAACAACAATCACACCTCTTTTTATTAAGTTATCCATGGTGAGGATCTTATTTTGGATGGCCAACAATGCAAAAAACCCAACCTTCCGAACAATGCTTTTGGGCCAAACTTCCAAGTGAGGGAAAGTAGGTTCATCATTATCAATAAGCATCAGATAAGCAGTCTTGACGGAAAATTCCCCATTGTCTGAAGCTTCCCGGATAAGCTGGTCCTCAAGAATGCCAGAAGGGAGTAAATACTGTCTTAATTCATTCTCCAGTATTATTGATGCCCCTGGTAGATCATTGTTCATTATTGGCTTCCATACCCTTCTATTGTTTGAAAAAGTAATAAAATCTGCAACTTTGGTACCAAAAACTTCAATTGTCCAAGCTCTAAGGGTTGAAAGGATGGGGTCTACAGAGAGGGGATAGTCCTTTAACCATTTGTGGTCCGAGAAATCAATGTTTCTTCCATTTACCGATTTCCAACGTAGCCCTTTGCTTAGCAAGTTTTTAGTTTGAAGGATTGATTTCCAAAAAATTGATCCCCTGGGAGGAAAGGAATAACTTAAGAATTCAGTTTCTTGCAAATACTTTCTTCTGATTATAGTAATCCATTCTGCATTTGCATTTGTCAAAAGACGCCATGCTTGTTTGGCCAGGAGGGCCATGTTTAAATGTTTTATTCTCCTTAGCCCAATACCTCCAAAATCCCTTGGTTTGCAAACCATATCCCAGGACACCAAGTGAAAGCGCTGCTTAGATTCAGAACCAGTCCATAGGAACCACTTTTGGATCTATTCAATTTTAGTGTAGACACTTGTAGGAGCTTTAAAAACAAAGAGAAAGTAGACAGGGATGCTTTGAATGGAAAACCTGGTGAGAACTGCCTTGCCAGCTTGAGATAACAAATTCCCTTTCCATCCAGCTAGCTTCCTCTGAATTCTTTCAATTACATTAGTCCACATGGAATTAGTAGCTCTGCCTGTAAATAAAGGAAGGCCTAAGTATGTGGATGGAAGAGTAGACACTGAGCATCCAAGAATCCTAGCAATCTTAATCTACCTCTGAATGGGAGTGTTAAAGAAATAAATTTTACTCTTTGAAAAATTTACCTTTTGCCCCACAACATCCTCATATAGCTCTAGAATATGTTTTATGACCTTAGCCTCAAAAACTGATGCAAGAGTTAACAACAAAGTATCATCCACAAACTGTTCATGTGTAACTGCCTGTGTTTGTGATGATGCTTTAATTCCTGAAATAAGACCAATATTATAGGCAGCTTTGATTGTCCTCCCAAGGGCTTCAGCCACAATGATAAACAACATGGGAGAGATAGGGTCACCTTGCCTTAGGCCCCTTTTACTTTGAAAGTATCCAGTAGGAGCACCATTAACAAGGACTGAAAACCAAGGTTTCATAAAACATCCTTCCAAAAGCTTGATCCATTCATGATGAAAACCAAATTTCTGAAGAATGGCAGAGATAAAACTCCAGTTTATGCGGTCATAAGCCTTGTTCATATCCAGCTTGAGAGCAAAAGCAAGTTTTTTAGTCTGGACTACTGAATGGAGGGCTTCATGAACTGTTATGACACCATCAAGGATGGACCTTCCAGGGACTGAACTGCCTTGACAAACATCAATAAACATAGGAAAGATCTTCCTCATTCTATTTGCAATCGCCTTGGTCAAAATTTTATAAACATTACAAAGGCTAATAGGTCTAAAATCCATCATAGATCTAGAAGTAGGAATCTTTGGGATTAAAGCAATAAAAGTGGAGTTAAAACTTCTCGAAATATGCTTTGTGTACTGAAATTCCTTGATAGTAGCACAAACATCAAAACCTACAATATCCCAAAAAGCCTAAAAAAAATGAAGTGAAAACCCGTCTGGACCTGGAGCTTTATCAAGGTTCATTGAGAAGAGGGCCTCTTTGATTTCTTCATCCGTGAAAGGCTTAATTAACTCCCCATTCAAGTCATCAAAAATTAAATGAGGAATATGGTAAAGCATTGATTCTGAAGCTAAGGCAGAACTGAAATGTTCTTCTCCTAAAAGATTCTGAAAATAGGAAACTGCTTCATTTCTGATCTCATTAGGACTAGAAAGGGATGATACATCATCTCTAACAAGTTCTTTAATTCTATTGTGGCTTCTGTTCCTTAAGGTAGATGCATGAAAAAATCTTGTGTTGGCATCACCTTCTTTTAGCCAGGTAGCTCTAGACTTTTGCCGCCAAAAAGTCTCCTCGCAGGCTAAAACATTATGGTACTCAACAAGGGATTTCTTTTCATCTCGCTCGTAGGGAAGGGTCCGGCAATCCCTCCTCAAGTTTTTTCTCAATGGTTGATAACCTTTCGGAGATGACTTTCTTGTTTTCAAAAATATTTCCAAAAATTTCTTTATTCCGGATCCTTAGATTTTCTTTCACCACTTTAAGTTTCTGTGCTAATCTGAATGAAGGCCTGCGCTGACAAGAATGCTGCCACCACTAAAAAATTCTATCTCTGAGATCAGGGTGGTGCATACACATAGATTCAAACCTAAAAGGCCTTTTGAATTTTGGAGTCTCTTCAATTTCAAGTAAAATCGGGTTGTGGTCAAACCCAATGCGAGGCAAGGACAACAAATTTGCATCCCCAAAAGATTGTATTGCTTCCTGTGACAAAAAAAACCTATCAAGCTTTTCCATTATAAGTTGATTTCTAGACCTCCTATTGCTCCAAGTAAATTTAGCATTTTTTAATTTGACATCCAATAAATTGTTGTTGTTGATGAAATCTTGAAAGTCCTCCATACTTCTTGCTGGAATTCCTACTCCCCATTTTTTATCAGAGGGGTAAAGAGGGGTATTAAATTCCCCCGCAACTATCCATGGGATATCCTGAAAATCTTCCTTGAAATGACTGAGTAAATTCCATAGATCAGCTCTCCCAGATATAGAATTAGGGGCATACACATTTGTTAATATCCAGGAAAGGTCACTAACCTTATCCTTAAAAATAATGCTCATTACCCTTTCCCCTAATTGAATAACCTTGCCTTCCACCTTCCCTGGATTCCAGATACAAAGAAGACCACCTGAGGTTCCATTGGCTTTGCAAAAAATTGCTTCTCCCTTTTTCCGGATATTGAGGGCAATTTTTCTAGACAAAACTTCATCGACTTTAGTTTCTTGCAAAATAAGAATAGTGGGATCAAAATATCTTCTTAAATATTTGACTAACCACTGTTTAGGAAGGCCATTGAGCCCCCTTACATTCCAGGATATGATCTTCATTTGGAACTTTTAAAGTTTTTTCCTCTTCCCCTGCATTGGACTTGAGGGGGCTTAAGAATTTTGTTTTCTTCAAAGGGAAGATTTCCAGTTGATGGAAACAGAGTAGTCTAAATTCCATTAGCTATCTCATCTTGGACCTCTTCTTTCCATTGCTGGGAATTTGACTTTCTTCCCTTTTTTTTCTCACCTCCACAGTCAATCATGGGGGACTTCATTGAGCTTCTAGTCTGTTTCAAGCTGAATTTGGTTTGGGTAACCTGTTGGATAACAGTACTGGAAACCCCTTCTCTGGATTGGGACAAAGACAAAGGTGAAAAATGTCGCTTGGAAGGGCTGATTAAATCTAAAAGCACTTTTTCTCTTTCTGGGGCGTAAAAAGACTCATCATTAGGGCATTATTTAAGGCCAACAGGAGGAGGATTGGAAGGTCCAGATTTGGTTGGGGAGTCAAGGTAATCAGGGAGACCAAGATTTATATCCTCAACATTAGACCCTTCATTCTGATTTTCCTCTGTAATTATTTGGTTTTCAGCCAAAATGTTAAATTTATTTAGATTTTCGAAAGGAGAGCATACCTTTTGTTGGTCAGTTTGTGATGTAGCAATTTGCTTGTCCTTACCATTGTCCATGTGAAGCTCAGCCTAATTCTCCATTTGCCCCAAACCAGAGGCCTTTGCCTTTTCAACATTTGGATCTTTAACCCTGTACATCCCTATGTATTTGCCATTATTTTTGAAATACTGTCGCTTGGAATCATTATTCCTAGGAAGGGTTTGCTAGCTTCTCAAAAAAGAGCATTGTCCTTTGAGATGGCCTTGAATATTAGAGTCAGAGCAAAATGTCGATCTATTTTCATATTCGATGACCTGTAATCTTGTTTTATTTCCATATTCTAACTCCACATGAGTAGGAAGCTCAGATTCTAGGTTTGCATTTACACAAATCCTAGCATGCATCATTCTGGTGCGTGCAAGGGTTGGATTGTCAATGGCCACCAATTCCCCTATGGTCTTGGCAATACCCTGAAGAAAATACTCATGCCACCAATGAAACGGGAGATTTGGGAGATGGACCCAAATGGGGGCAAAGTTTATGCTCTGCTTTTCTGGGTCAAAATCCTCAGCCCATCTCCTAAGAAAAAGACTTCTTCGGCCCAAGAACTAAGGTCCTCCTGTTAGAATACGACTAGCATATTCACTATTGTTAAGGCGTACCATAAAAAATCCCCTTGATAATGCAATAATCTCCATGTGTCCAGAAGTCTTCCACTTCAAGGATGCCCATCGTCGAATCGTTTCAATATCCGGCTTGCCCCCTATGAATTTGCCTACCTGAGAAAAATTTTCCATCGATATAAAGTTTGCCATTACGCTTTTAGGCACGGATACCTTCTGCCCATTGGGAGTGAGAGGTGGTAAGGAATGTAAGGAAACCCTATAGCCACCTTTAAGGGCCTGTGCAAAAGACTTATTGCCCTCATAATTCTTGATATGGGCCTTCTTATCAAAAATAATATCAGGGGGTTCGTGTCCCTCTAATTTTTTAAAACCCTCAGTGTCCTTGTCACTGTCCACCTGCTCTTCCTCAGTTGCTTCAGAACCTTGCTTGTTCCCTCCTTGAGCCTCATAGCTTCCAGGGGTTTGGAAACCCTGTTTCCCACCTCCAGCAGAATGAAAATCATGTTTGCAAAAATTGCACCTGCCTCCGCTCCCGCTTTGCTCCATTCCTGCCTTAGTAAGTCTTGAAATTTTTTTGGAGCTATACAAGTTAATAGGACATAACATATCAATTTCCACCCAAGGAAATATTTCTAACTGAGTATGACTATTAAATGATTTCCAATCAATTGAGTACATTAAGAAGAACGTGGTTTAACAATTACAATTGATTTAAAATTGAAAATGAGTAGAATACCTTTAAAACATAAAAGGGTTTACCCATTTAATGGCTATGTAGGGTTTTATCCCTAACAAGCAAAATGTGGATTTTCATTTGATTTTATTCCCTTCTTTATTCATTGGTAGGCAAGTAATTCATACTAGCTAGCATTTACAAAATACAACTCAGAGAGGAGAATCAAGCATGCATTCCATTTTTCTATGTGAAATGGAGACCCAAGACAAAATTATTCAAACCCACAATTTTATTTTCCTTTGTCTTCATTTCAAATAATAAAAGACACTCAATTCATTCCACATCCATTCCCTATTAGGCTTTAACAAATTTAACACAAGCTAGTATTAAACAAAAAATATTTTTTTACAAATAAAAAAGAAAATTTGACCTAGTACAAAAAACTTTATTCTATCCTACTTCCCTTAGCTCCAACTAGATATTGTGTGTCCCTCACATCATCATTATGATTGGTGCCCATGAGAGTGTACAACTTCTTCCAAAATGCATCTATTTTTTATATTTCTGAGGCTCACACCGTTAACATAAACTAAAGTTTGCATGGCAGCTACAAACCTAGCTAGGGTCCAACCTTTCTAACTCTCAAATATACCCCCACAAAAAACTTTGGAGAAAGTAAATCATAGGAAGGATTTACTTATCATTATGTTGCGTAGAGAAAGTGAAGAGGAAAACCACATTTTATATTGTTTGAAATTTATGGTCAATTTTGAGCCATGTTGAATTTGTAACTGGTCCCATCTTTGATTAAGTGTCAAATATGTAAAAGGAGGGTTTTACGTGTGAATGTTTCATTTACCGTGTGGCATTTAATTTTATTTTAAGTGATATCTATCTGAGAGGGTTATTTTAAACTCCCTCTCAGGGTCACTCTAAGATGGTGGTTTAAAACTGCTCTCTTAGCCCTATGAGGGTAGTTTTAAATAACCCTCTTAGGTCTAAGAGGATTGTTTTAAACCTCCCTCTTAGGGTGACCGTAATAGGGTGATTTAAAACCACTCTCGTATCCCTAATAAGGTGATTAAAAGCTACCCTCTTAGGGTGACCCTAAGACGGTGGTTACCCTAAGAGGGTGGTTTTAAACTATCCTCTTAGGGTCTATTAGGGCGGTCTTTTACCATCATAAAAAACTACCTTATTTCAACCATCGTTAAAGGTATTTTTTGGCATAGTGAATTTAGAAATAGTTTACAACATGACTAACTATGGGGACCTTTGTTTGCTTAAGCGTGTCATGTTTTAACTTAAAGCAAGAGACTATATGACATATTCTAAATAGTTGCTAGTTAGTTGTGGCCCTTAAGAGGGATTATTTTGTTTGTTAGTGAAGTGAATAATTTATAAGTTTGGTCTTGAATCAGGTATTTTGTTGATGCTTATGATCGGATATGGGATGCTGATCAGAACATTTTTCCAAGGCACCTTTCCATAGGGATTGATATAAAAATGAAGATAAATAGTTCAAGCATTCTAGAGAGCCCTCCTGGTGTCATGCTTCATTCAACAAGAGTATTGGTTCAAATGGATAACTTATTATACATTTTTACCTCAGTGAGGAAGGATATTACCTTATAATTACTTATTTTACCAAGACCTTACCTGTGCAATCTACATTCAATGTACTGATTAATGGAGATAACTTAAAATCTAATTACACTCTTCAATTTATGATACCATTTATATTACCTCTAAGCTAAATATCACAATCCACAATATCAATTTTCATTCACAAGTCAACACTCTAGAAGTCTACTAGATAGCTGACATCCTATAAGAAGTTCATAGATTCAAGGTAGTTATTTTCAACTTAATATGTGTGTGATATATGATTGAGGCAAGCTATAAGGATTTGCATTGTTGCATATAATTAGAGGATGTCGTGGAGGCTTTTGTATCTGCAAGTAAATTATTGAGTTTGTTTTAAGTGGTATTCAAAGGAATACATGTTGTTTCTTTCATAAGAACATCCAATTCATGTCATTTATGAACCTAAGTTAGGAATCTACATGTGTAAATTGATTTCGTGATTTACTTTATTTTATTATTATTAATGATGTAGGTAAGGGATAGAGAGTGGGCATTCAATACACTTAAACACCCATAGTAAACATGAATACAAGAATCTTAGCCAGTTCGAGTAGCCTAAAAAAATGTTACACCACAAATAAATAGAAATTGCTTCCATTATATCTCCACCTACCACTTAAATTTATCAACATCAGATTGGGCTATTTTTTAACCTATATGAAGAATATAACAGGCCAAATTTAGGTCATCCTCTCCCCATTTTCCTCCCTTTCGAAGTGCTCTTTAATCCATTTTGGTTTTTCATTATTAGTTCTTGTAGACCATATTCCTTTTGATGCAAGTTATATGGCTTACAAGTCTGATAAGTCATTTTTGGCCAAAGTTTCAGTCAATGGATTTCATTATACAAGACTTTTGTTCTAATAATTCTGATTAACTAGAAACAAGTAGAACATTATCATGTGTAATTATTGGAAAATTCCCCATTTCAAAGTTAATTGTTACCAGAATTTAACTCCTTTTACCATATTATTTTCTTGATATTAATGCAAGTATATTGATTTATTCTCCCATCATGTTTGTGAGCATTTAGTATTTCACATGGCTAATGCCTTCATGGGAGGCAATTGTTAGCAGGCTTCACAAATTTTAGAATAATAGAGATGTGATCTATGGCTTCATAAATTTCAGGATAATAGAAATGTGATCTAATTGTCTTCTTATGTTGAAAATTGAAATCGGTAGGTGACAAATCCTATTAATTATAAATATTTGACTCATAGTTTATGCATGTTAACACTCTTTTTTATAAGATTAATAAAGTTTGCTTCTGTTGAAGGTTTATTTTCAATAGATTTGATTGGTGATAGCAAACTATTGGTCTAATATTTTAAGTTCTATAATCTGGTAACTTCTGAAGTAGGTTTCCTTGGATATTATTTATTTTAAAAAAGCATTCTTAGTATTTAGAATTAAATTCCTTGAAAAAATGACTTTATTCTAGTGAGTGTTGTTGCACCTACTTTGGATCTATTTTAATTCTTACTTGTTTATTGATCATTAAAATAGTGAATTAGATTGGTTTAAATTAGTAGGCAAATATATGTTTATATGAAACCCTAGTAAGCGTTGTCATTTTGATGGGGTGTGAATTTATGAAGCTACATTTTTTGGAGAAGATGATATTGATGTTAGAGAATGGTGGAAACACTTAAAATCATTGTATTTTACTAATTATTGTTGGAACATTAAGATTAATTTTTATTTTGGAGGAGAAGATATCTTTGGATTTTATAGTTTTTGTATGGCCCATAATTTATCAATTGACTAGGGAAGAAACAAAGCAAGTATTCTTGAATCAATAAAATTCATATAAAAATATAGCTAGGCTCCACGATGAACAAAAGGAACTAAAAAGAGAGGTGAAACTTTTATGAAATTGATAGAAGAAAAAGATAAGGATGATAGTGTGGAGGTCGAGGGAACCAGAAATTTGGTGTTAGATAGGCCAAATAATGATCAAAAGAATTTGTCTCAATCCAAAAATTATATTTTGTAGGTTCATTCCTACATTCAGATGGAAAAGGTTATTAGTTCTATAAATCATTGCAGTAGATATAAGTTAATTATATCTCTCTATAATACGTTACAAGTTCAAGCAACACAAGTTAAAGACACACAAATTGAGGATGTAAATATTCATATTTTTGAAGATTTAAAGTTCACCATGGATAAATGTGCATTACCTTAAAAGATTCATTCTATTGATATGGATTATGTGTATATTATTTTAGGTTATCCTTGGTTGGATTATTTGGGTACTATTAACATTAACGTGTAAAAGAAGTTCATGAAGTTATGGTACAAGAAAAATAAAGAAAACACTATAATATATTTATTAGCTTAAGGATTAAGGATTTAAGAAGAAAGAAGAAGAAATTATGACAAGGGAACAAGTTAAGGAACCAAAAGAGGAAACAAATGTTATGTATACAACATAGGTGGTAACAAATTCCTAAAGAAGTAACAATAAAATCCAAGAAGCTCTATTATAAGAGCACATAAATGCACCAAAATAAGGGAACATGAAAGAAGAGCTTAAGGAATTATTTAAAACAATAAAATAAAATATTAAAGAACAAAATAAAAGATAACATCAAATTAAGTTTACAACATATCACCACCCACACCACGATGACCAAAAATAATATTAGATAGGGCTTAGGGCATAAATAGTATTATGGATTCACATGGAATAAAACAAAAGTAGAATATGTCAGTGTTTTGTAGAAAAAGTATAGTAATTCTAGATTTTAAAGTGGTATAGCAACATCATGTAATAATAGGATCATATTAAGTAGAGAAATAGAAGCATGTAATCAATAGAAAAGTTATAGATATTCATGTGGCACAATGGCAACTTGGCATCATTGCAAAGCACCACCAATTAAGATTTCACCTAGATGGAAGGATGTTCAAGATTGGTATCAGTTATCAACATTGCTTTGCAAGTCATATTATCTAGTTTCTTATGATATTTTGAGGATGAAATAATTTCATAATTTATTCATAATACAATAGAACAAAAAATACAATACTTTATTCCAAAAATATTGTTCTAATCATAGAGAAAACACATGTTTTATTCCAAAAATATTATTCCAATCAAATGCGTAGTTTATTCTAGAAATATTATTCCAATCATAGATAAAATACATAGTTTATTCATAAGAAGAAAAAATGAGGAAAGGTATAGAATGCACATTTGGATATTACATATGTGGGCAAGGATTGGTCGATGCCTATGGGTTATAGAAGGTTGACATTAACTTTTTTCACTTACCTCCTATGTCGATGCAGTGATGAGGAACAACAATAATTTCCTTTCAACACCAACAAGGTCAGATGCTTGGATAAATCCTACATATCTACTACAATAATTTACAATCATAGCAACACAAATATTGGTATAACACTAAGAATTATAATATTTTAGAAAATATAATTTTAGAACAATGCCAATGATATGATGGTGCTATTGTGCATTGATTTATGTCTTGATAGCATTGATGTGGCATAAATGTAGTGTCAAATAATAACTTGACATAACATCACTTGACATATAAATATATTCATTATAACATCAACCTAGCATCATAAATATTAACATTATATGAAAGCAAAGATTGGATTAAAATTGAAAAATTATATATAATTTTTTTCTTTAAAAAAATGGTTGGGTGGGATTGAGATAGGCCTCACCTATATAAAATTATGACCACATAGTGGTACTACATTAGCTTGGCTACTATGCATGTACCACTTGTAAAAATTTTAAACTAGATTTCCTCCTTAAAAATCAAGGAATCTAACTAGTTGATCTAATGACATCTAATACAATTATATATAATTTTATTAATTGTTATATAGTGTAAATTATTTATCATTAATTTATCAACTAATTGTTGATTATAACTAACTAATTAGTACATTTGTAGTCTTTGTCCTTATATTCATCACGACACATTCATAGTTCCTTATAGCAATAATAGACAACTTAAATTCCAATACAATAAATAAATAGTTTCCATAATTTTAAAGATTTTTTAAAAATTTAAAAATATTAAAAAATAACTATATTTGAGATGTCTAATAGTATCATGGAATATATATATATATATATATATATATGCTTAGAGATTTTATTTCCATTAATAAAAATGATATAGAGGATTTGATAAAGATTTTTTTTTATAATTTTATAGGGATGAAAATTAGAATAGAAAGATAAGTTAGACATAATCTAATTATCCTAGTATTATATGTAATGTTTTATGAAAATGACCTTAATATAGTTATCATATACCCAGAGGGCTACGTGGATTGGTAAGAGCTTGTCTGGTCAGGCACATGCCAAGAAGACACCCAAGTTCAAACCGTGGGGGCAGCCTGTTTGAAAAGGTAGTAGTCTGATCTGAATACTTTAAGTGCACACTAGACCAATGATGATGGTACGAATCCTAAGAAATCGATGGTCCCCTTCACATTAGGTTAACAATAATGAGGTAGAATAGGTTTGGTGGGAGCAGTCCCTGTGGTTTGAACCCTACACTTGTTAGTTACTAAAAATAGTGTGGTTGTGACCAACTCTCCTATGTAACAAAAAAAATACAGTTACCATAGAAAAATATAAACTTGTTATGGTTCAATTCCCATAGATAATTTTTGTGATGATGTGACATGTAGAATTATTATATGAGTAATGTATTCATTGTATAACTAGAGAAACATATTTTTTCATATCATATAAATAATTAAAAATAAATTATATAATATCTAGTCAAAACATTGTCAACCAATTGTAATGAATTGCAATTTTATAAACATCTAATCAAAATATAAATTCTATATTATTATAAATATATTTAAAACAAAATAAATAATCCATAATATAATTTATTATAATACTTTTTTTTAATATTATTAAATAAGCTATGTGTGGCTTCTATTAGTGGTTACTCCCATTACGAAAACAAACATTACATTGCTCTCATTAAATTTATAATAAGTTAATTAAAACATATTTAACTTTTTCTTTCTATGGGAGATATTCTTCATTTACCCTTCTATCAAATTTTTTTTCATCCTCCTCAAACTGCTAAGTTTCCACAATCAATTATTTTTATATTAAATGCCTTCACAAATTTAAATTCTATCAAGATGTAATTCAACACTACAAATGGCTAAAATATTAGATACCCAACTTCTATATCCAAAAATATCTTGTGTATAACAACCTCACAATTTCTTAATACCTTCTTTTAGGGTTCTTATTCATTCCTCTAATATTCCAATATTTTCATTGTTATATTTTTCTTTTATTTGTGGGTTTAGCACCACTTCTTATTAACACTTGGATATTTGCTTTTGTTTTCCCATATCAATATCCCTTTGTGTTTATTTTTCTCTTTGTTTTTTCCTATTGGGTCTTCTTATTTTTTTCCATTCTTAGAAATATTTTCATCTTCATCAATCTCTTCAATCTTCTCACACTACTCATAGTAAGACTTATCATCTTTAGGTTTACCTTGTTCTGAAGGATCTCAAGTAAAAGGAATAACCTTAAAAACACACTCTTCTTTATATTTCCCTCGATGCCCTAAAGTGTAAGCATGCTCTTTCGTAGAAATTACCTTTTTATTTTACCCTAAAAACCCTAAATTGTTATTGGTTTCCTCCCACCTCATTTATATATTATTCTTCTCTTGAAACCTTAAAGTGCAAGGGATAACATTTTTACCACTTTCAATTTTAATACCTGAAGAGGATTCTATTCTATTTGAGGAAAATGAAGATGATTTACTTGGAAAAAACTTGACCTTTTTTATTGTTTTTGTTTTGGGTTTTATCTCCGTATTTTCTTTTGCACCTTTAATTCCTTCCAAACTTGTCAATTGATATTGTCGATAGGATTTATTTGTCTCTTATTTTGGAGTGGAATATTCTTGATCTGATTTAGCTTCTTTATTGAGTGATTTCCTTGCTTCGTCATGAATTTTATCTCATGACTATAATTTTTTGTCTCTTTCTTCATAGTTTTTACTTTGCAAATTCTTGCCATGTGTCCAATATAAAAAAAATTGTGGCAATGAAATACAATATTTTCATAATCTACTTGTTGATCAAATTCTCTTGATTCAGATTTAATCTTAATGGATTGTGGCAAGGGTTTTGAAATATCCATAGCAACACATATTCGAGTATATATAACATGCTTTTGCTCCTTAGTTGTTTGTCCTTCCTTGATGAATTTTCCTAGGGTATTTCCAATATTTTTCAAAACATCCTTATTTATAAGCTATTATGGAATTCCAAAACTCCTAACCTACACTGGAAGCTTCTTAATAGTTTCTATCTCAACTGATTTATTTTGTTCCATGGTATCAAATAAAGTGCATCTCTTCCCATAAACCATGGTCCACCAACCATTATTTTATCCTTAATTTTTGAACTAGAAAAGATGATGAGGAAAAAACCTTTAGGAAGAAAAGTCATAGAATAATTTGAATTCAATATCCACTTCCACTTGATCCAATTTTGAATCTCTGAAAACCCTGGCTATGATCTATGGAACTTACATATTAAACCTCTACTTAAAAGAACCATTATATCATGCTCAACCATCTCATCATTGATACTTATTTTTTATGTACCATCTTCTACCTGGATCAAACTTACCATGTATTCTCTCTTTCACTTATCTCCATATTTGACCTTCATACTTCCAACAAGGGCATTTTGATTTCTATCTAGGGCATCGTAACTTCCCATTAGGGCTTTCAAAAATGACTTTCGTTCAACAATAGCTAATGGGGCTTGCTCTTGGCTTGCACTCCCTCTTGGTTCATACTCCCTCTCTAATTGCACTTGCTCTTGCTCCTAGCTTACACTCTTTCTTGCTTCACACTTACTCCTATATTGGACTCCCTTCTGGCTCACAATTGCCCATGTCTCTTCTTTTTCTTGGCCTTCCTTTGCTTCAACAATTTTTTGGAAATAATGTTCCACACATTCTTGGTAAGGCTTTGAAGCATTGATGCACTCTACATCTTACTGCTCTTCCACCATGATTGAATCTTGGCTTGCACTCCCTCTTAGTTTACACTCCCTTTTGGTTCACAATCTCTCCTACTTTGCACTCTCTCCTACCTCACACTCACTACCAACTTGCACTCCCTCTTGGATCACAATTTTCCTTGTCTCTTCTTTTTCCCGATGTTCCTTAGATTCAACAATTTTCTAGAAACAATGTTCCACACATTCATGGTAAGGTATTGAAGCAATGATGCACTTCAGATGAACTTGTCGCTCTTTCGCCATGACTAAATCTCATCTTGCACTCCCTCTTGGTTCACATACTCTCTAATCTCATTGGATTCAAGTTTGCACACTCACTTTTAGCTTGCACTCACACTCGCTACTACACTTACTCCTAGCTTGCACTTGCACTCCCTTTTGGCTGCACTCACTCACACTCGCTTTTGGCTGCACTTACTCACACTTGTTGTTGCACCTACTCCCATATCGCGACTGCACCTTTTTTTTATTGAGTAAATACTTCTTATACATATACATATCCGTCATGGGGATTAAACCCGGGTCACTTCACCGATAATGAAAGTGGCATCCTTGTCGTAGACCACATCGCGACTGCACTTACTCACACTTGTTTCTGTACTTACTCCCAAATCATGCTCACACTCACTGGTACACTTACTCCCAGTTTGCACTCGCACTCATTGCTACACTTACTCCCGACTCACGCTCATGCTCATAATCACATTTGAACTTAAATTTAAGTGCGCATTTTTCTATTACTTGAAAAAATAAAAATGATTTTTCTTTAAACCCTATATGCACTTCATTTAAATATTGATCCCTCCATCACATTTGAACTTAAATTTAAGTGCGCATTTTAACCAAAATCACTTCCAAACTAAAATTACTTCCAATATTTTATAAAATATCATTTAAGAGTAAAATAAAATTATTTTCAATGGTTATGTGGCATTGAAGAGTTCCTATTTAGTCTTTTAATCCTTGAAAGACTAAAAAAATAAAAAATAGGAACTTTTCAATGCCACATAAGGTACCGGTTCTGCATCATTCTTGGTAAATGGCTGTTTCATGACAAACACCTTGCCTATATTTATTTCAAAAAATTATAATAATTGAAAGCTAAACTTTCAGTCCAACTCTTGTTAAAAAAAATTCAATGTGCTAATTAATGATTAGTCTGCAATGGTAGAGTTTTTGGTTTTATTTAAGAAACCCAAGTTCAAACCTCACCTCACTTAATAAAGGAAACCAGAACCCTTATAAAAATCTATGTAAACTTAAAATTTTTAATATTAAAAAAATAATAATAAAATATATATATATATATATATATATATATATATATATTTATTCAAATTTTCACAAATAACAAAACTAGAGGATAAAAAATAGCCTTTACTGCCAAATGGTATTTGATGTAATGACAGTTATCTAGTTATTATCATCCATGTGAGGTCGATGTTTGCTTGAAGGAGTGCTGATATTTGTAAATATTTGTAAAAAATGTTCAATATAAAAGTAGCTTTTACTCAATTATTGTACTAACGCTGTTTTCATTTCCTTTTCTTGTCATTTATTGCTGTCATTTCCTTTTCTTGTTATACAGCTCACCACCTACAGCTCACCACCTACGTAGATGGAAATGGCATCGATATAATTGTTTGCTTGGGTAAGGACAAAAGTGTCTTTAATCTCAAATGTTGACAAGTAATGATTGTACCAGAGATTGTGGCTATTTTTTTTCCTGAGATTGTGGCTATTTTTTTCTGCTCGCTAAGCATTTTCACTTACGGTACTACGACAATTCATAAAGTTTTTCATCTCTTTTTACCCAAGCCGAGATACATTTGGAATCATTGCTGTCGAAATTCCTTTAATTCAACTTCACAGGAAATGCCACGTCAGATTTTTTCATAAAACTACATAGATGAAGAACAAAATTCTTTTAATTCAGCCCCATCCTTTGACGACTTACACAAAACTACAAAGTTGAAGGACGAGATTCCTTTAATTCAGCACCACAAGACTTCATATTTTTATAAAAAACAAAATTACAATGGAGTTTTGCGTAGCGTGACTCTATTATTTTATTATCGCTGTTGTCATTTCCTTTTCGTGTCAAAAGCTAATACACTTCACATCTAGGAAAATGGCACATCAAAATCTTAAGTTGGTATAAGAAGATTATATTTTATCTTTTTATTGTTTTTTTTTTTTTTGACATGAACGTGTGAAAAGAGACTCTAAATGCTATCTATTTTAGAAAACTATTTGTGCAATGATAATAGTTTATGAACTTTTTTTAACATAAGGTACTATAAATACCTTGTTAAATAACTTAAACATTTTAGTTGATTGTTTGATAAAAAAACATTATAGTTGTGTGTGACTGCAATCTTATTGTATGCCAAAACATAATCTTGTTATTGCTTAGTGAATTCTTTTCTTGTGAGTTTAACTAGAATAACATTAACTTCCTTTAAGTTTCTGTTATTCAATGCACTCTTCCCACACACTCATAAGAGCTATACTACAAAATTTGTATGAATAATAGTAAGAAGAGGGTGAGATGACTTTAGAACAATATCAAGATAGATTCAAGCATGAGATATAAGATAAATATATCCTAATATAGGAGTTTTTCAAGGCAACACCCTATAGTTCATCCATAAAGTAGTGTTTGAATTAGAAGACTATTGAACTACATTTTCGTGTTGTAGAGTTAAAATCATGTTGGACTAAATTCATTAGCCCAAATTTAATATTTTCAATGAGGACATAAATTAACATCATCATAGGGTTACTCTAGCATTAAAAGTTTTGATAATGTTACAATGATATTTCATAGGTGGCACTAGTATGTAGTATATAATATCACATTGTCACATGTGATATTGTTCATAATTAATGATAATATAATACCACATGTGGCATTAAATTAGATGGAAGAACTAGAAAAAATGAACAAGGGTTAAGAAAATCAAGAGGAAATAATGAGTACAACTCAAATTAAATGGTATGACTAATAGTAGGCTAGGAAGAGGGTAGTGTATATCTATGGGAGTATATATGTTAGGGACATATATCCCAATCCACTTCAAATAATTGTGGTTATTCTACATACACTTCTTCTTCAATATTTCCACTCAAAGAATGCATCCTCTACATCATTTTGATGTATGATCCATATTTTTTAATTGCTAAAGTTAAGACTATGCATATTGTGTCTTACCGTATAGTACATGCATATGTATCATCATAATTTATGGCAATTTTTCATGCATCCATCTTTTCTACTAGCCTTCCTTTATGCATTTCAATGGATTTATCAATATTGTACATGGTGTTAAACACCTACTTCACTCTAATTACCTTCTTATTCTTTGGAATTTCAAGTAACTTGAACATTGTGGTTGATTGTTTCATAAAAATTCATTACATTGGTGTGTCAAAATATAATCTTGTTATTGCTTAGCAAATTCTTTTCTTGTAAGCTTAACTAGAATAATAATAACTTGAACCTTAAGTTTTTGTTATCCAATGCACTCTCCCCACACACACCCATAAGAGTTATACTACATAAAATTTATGAATAGTAGTAAAAAGAGAGTGAGATATCTTTAGAACAATATCAATATAGATTCAAGCATGAGATATAAGATAAATATATCCTAATATAGGAGTTTTTGATGGCAACACCCTAGAGTCCATCCATAAAGTAATTTTTGGATCAAAAGACGATTGAAATACTACATTTCCGTATTTTAGAGTCAAAATTTATGTTGGACTAAATTCAATAGCCCAAATTTATTATTTTTAATGAGGACATAAATTAACATCATCATAGTGTTACTATAGCACTAAAAGTTTTGAAAAGACAATTGACCTACTACATTTACATGTTGTAAAGTCAAAATTTACATTGGACTAAATTCATTAGCCTAGATATATGATTTTTAACGAGGACATAAATTAACATCATCATAGTATTACTCTAGCACTAAAATATTTGACAACATTACAATGATACTACATAGCTGGTACTAGTATGCAATATATAATATCACATTATGTCACATTGTTCATAATTAATGCCACTATAATTCCACATGTGGCATTAAAATAGATGGAAGAACTAGCAAACATGTATAAGGGTTAACAAAATCAAGACAAAATAATGAGTATAACTCAAAATAAATGGTATAACTAATAGTAGGCTAGGAAAATGAGTAGTGTATAAATATGGGAGTATATATATTAGGGAGATATATGCCAATTCACTTCAAATCCTTGCAGTTATTCTACATACATTTTATTCAATATTTCCATTCAAGAATGCATCCTCTACATCATTTTTATGTAAGATCCATATTTTTTTAATTGTTAAAGTTAAGACTATGCATATCGTGTCTTACCCTATAGTACATGCATATGTATCATCATAATTTATGGCAATTTGTCATGCATGCATATTTGCTACTAGCCTTCCTTTATGTCTTTCAATGGATTTATCACTATTGTAAATGGTGTTAAACATCTACTTCACTCTAATTACCTTCTTATTCTTTGGAATTTCATACAAACCCCAACTATCATTCTAGTAAATTACATTTAATTTTTATTTCATGGATTTGCTCCATACATTGTTTTGGGTAACTTCTTCAAAGCTTGAGGGATCCAATTCAATATTGGACAATAGTGCATATTATCTTCGTATTATATTTACCTTCACTCTTGGGATTTTGGTTGGCTTCCTATGAGCCTTCTATCAAAATGCTGATATTATAATGTTCTCTTCATTTTTGTGCCTGTATTTGGAGAATTGGTTGTCTATTTAATGTTCTAACACAACACAATCTTAATTTTTATGGTTTTCTCTTAAAAATCCTAGTGGAAAATTGTATAGCAAGGATATCTTATATGGTGATAATTTGTTGGTTCAAGAGAAACATTCATTGACAAGTCTAGAATTTGGTACATCCAGTAGTTTTTGAGACTTCAAGTGCCTCTTAATTTATATCTTTATTTTGATTAATTGATTTTTATTTTTGGAGCATTTTTTACTCTAGAAGTTGAGAGCAATCCACCATTCAAAGCTATCACATCTATTTTTTTCATACTTAGAGTTTAGAATTTGGAGTTCAACCCACAAATCCAACACTTGGTAGTTAAATTTTTTGGACAATCACATTTTGGAGGACATTGTGGAAGTAGTAGAGTCACAACATACACTACTACAAATAAAGAAAATAGTTGTACTAATGGGAAAGCATATAGAAAAATTATTTCTATAAATTTTATGCCATAATACAAGGAAAAACGTCATGAGGAATTAAGATAGAATGATTATTAATTAGGTGTGTAGATGTGAAATCAAACAAAACCAAACAATACACTTAAATAAATGAATAAAGTAGAATAAACACAGATGATTGCACAAAAATAAACTTGTATTCTTATTATCAGGTGGATTTCTAATATTACAACCAAGTGCACCCCAGATAGGGGTTTTATAATTCTTTATTTGTAGACACCAAAACAACACCAATCCGATTACGTGACAACAAGCGCTGATCGCATTGACACAAACAGCCCCAAGGGCAGCCCCCAGAGGTTAAACAGTGGTCCTAACCACTTCCAAAAGCAGTTTTAGAGGTCATAGGTCAATTTGGCACCTTTTTGGCACCTTGCTCTCTGCTCGTCCCACCCCGGGATGAATACAAACTGGCACTCGTCCCACCCAGGGACGAATAGCAACATTCGCCCCAGGGTGAGGCGAATAGCAAGTTTGACTGGCAAAAAGTCAAACCTCGGTAACTCCGCCAGTTAACTGAGGCTTCAGGCCATGCAATTGTGAGGAGTAGCTTTTATTCAAGAAGAGAGACTTCAGTGATGAGTGTCTTTATTTTAGAAACCTCATGCAAGAAGCTTTTTTATCAGGGAGTTAGCTTTTCTCTGAAAATAGGACAGTTAACTCAAGTGGCGCCCTCGCATGCGCAATTCAAACAAGGAGACCCTAAGGTCTATAAATTGGGGAGTTTTCCCACCCAAAATATATACAGAGAAGGAGCATTTGAGCAATGAAGTGCTGCCCATTTACCTAACTGCGATTTGTGCTTTTACATCCTTAATCTCTCATTCGAAAGGGAGGTTATTGGGTGACTATTGGAAGCGCAAATCCGGACCCCAAAACCTGATTTTTGGCCACAAATATCCACAAAATTTGTCGAAAACACCCCATAACCAGTTTTGGACCCATCCCAAGTGGATTGGTGCCAAAAAAGTGCCTCAAACGGTGGGCGTCCTGCCCCCGGGCGCTCCCCAAACTATCACAGTGCTAATCGCCCCACCCCGAGATGATTAGAAATATGTGATAGATTTCTTTGTTTTTTCTTTTGCATTTGATTCTAGATAGGTTAAATAGGTTACAGTTCAAATTTCATTTCATTCTGATCAGTTTTGACCAGGTTATTGCTATTTCCCGCTTTCACTAACTTGCAGATGCCATCTTCAAAATATGGGTTCTAGAGGCAAAATTGGAGAAATATGAGCATCTGGGTCTTCCCAAAACGCCCCCAATTAGCTAACCCCAAGTTTTCAGGTCTTTTGGAGCTTCCTAAGTAGGACATTGAATAGGGTGCTTTCTGGCAAATTCTCACAGTCCTATTCGTCCCACCCTGGAGCGAGTACAGATCTGTGAGGAATTTTTAGACTGTTCTTTTTGCAATGGTCTTCTGATGATATTTTTATGCTTCTTTCAAAGTTTTAGGTCAATCAGAGGTCATATGATAGTCGTTTTATTATTTTCATGCATACACTGACAATAGGCTTTGGGAAATACATGTTTCATTTTGTCTGCAGGTATTACTAATATTTTCTGTTTCTTTGAACGCAGGTTTCCGATAGTAGAGGAGCAGGAAAGAGCAAAGAATCACATACAACAGTGGTGGTGACGTTTTGGTCCGCCCATCTTACATGTGGGCACGCGGAAGAAGGATTGTTAGCCATGGATCTTGTGACAAGAAACACATTTGACTCTCCTATCCCCTAAAAAGGAAGGAGACGTATTGTAACACAATTTATAAAGCATATCAATAAAGATATTACCATATTTCGTATTGCTTTTATCTTGTGTCAATTTGCATATGTTATTTCTTGTTCTTTTCTTGTGGCATATTCCTTTTTGTTTCTGTATCCTCGTGCTTTCAGTGGCGATCACGGTGGGACCTGTGTCCCTTGATTTTTAAGATAAAATTTCTGATTAAAGTTGCTTGTTCTTTTGATTACAGGTACCAAGTTTTCCAACACTTGGACTATTTCGAGAGCAGAAATTCAGAGACATCTGACTTGGGCAGAGAAGAGGTAGAGGTCTTAAACACCTTTTGTCAATTCTTTGCTTTATGTTCTCTGTTTATTTGCTTGCATAGGAGAGTTTGAATGCTTGCGTGCTTCATTTATGCAACTTAAAAGGAACCCCACACACCATGTGGTAACTAAAACAACAAGGCGTTGGTCGTAAAACCCCAACCCTTGAGCAAGACCAAAGGTGGATTCCATTATCACTTTGGCTTGAGATATTGCATCCATTACCCCGATCGTGACTGTTGCTAGACGTAAATCCTGACGAAAGCTGACCAAGTGTAGCGGGGGTGATTCCCAGTGCATGAGGATAAGTCTTCTATGGTAGGTGTCATAAATAGAGTGATCCCCCTTCAGTACCGCCTATGTTCCATGTACCATCTGCTCTCACGTACCAATAGTTTCCCTCACGTAAGGGCGGGTATATAGAGAGGTTGGTATATCGGTCTAGCAATGGTATATCGAAGGGGCGACCATTTTTTGGGAGTCATAAGAGCCCTCATTTTTGCATTTAAATGTTCTTTCACAAAGCTTTCAAAACAACATCAAAACACACTAAAACCAGATTTTAGGGCACACTTTTAAATCTTTAAACGAGATAACCACTGCATTGATTGTGTGTTTCTTTTCTGTTTAAGTGTAGCATAAAAAATCCTAAAAGAGATAAAAATCTACTCGTCTTTAGGAGCACATCACTATGGTGTTCACTCGTAGCCGAGCCCGATCATGGGCAAGCGCTCCAGAAAGTGCACCAAGGGGGACAAGTCACCTCCGATATAGTCTTGAGGACCTGGTCATCCCGCCTTGGCGGCCTGGCCCACAAGAGAGTCCACATCATGCCATAATAGAACAAGACTATAGAGGCACCTCTTTGAGGGGCACCCCTACTCAACATAGGTCCTTCCAAGAAGAGAACCTATATGTAGCACTTAATGTAGATAGGAGACCTCCCTTAGAAGCCCGTTATGGGTGGCCTAGCGATGAAGTGCTAGAGCAACAGAGGGTCCAGACGGAGGGGCCACAGGATTTCGTCCTCCCTCCTCTACCTCGCATTGCTGTTAGAAACACTAGACAGTGTCCAGAGTATCAAACTTTCCAGGCAGGGCAAGACAATTCTGCCCGCACCTTTTATGCATATGAAAGAGAGGACGAGGACGATTACCACGTTCCTCAAGAGTAGTACACAGTGCAGGAGCGATGTACCTCCGTGCCTGCCCTATATCAAGATAACCCATCGAGGCTACAACCTCAAGTTAATGCAGCCAACCTCGATAGAGGGAAGCAGCCCATAGAGGTCTCGGATCACCATGACCGAGGTAGACATATAGGAGAGGCATCTAGGCTTCCAAAACAAGAGACGGTGGAACAAAGTGACTTGGCATTTGCCAAACAAGCCACCCACCAAGCACAAATCATGCAGCTTAGGCAAGATCAAGAATAGTTAGAGCATCTTTGTCGGCTTAACAAAGAGCGCATTCAACGTCAAACAACCGAATTGCTGCATAACAATGTGCCTACGAAGGTTCCAAACCCTCGCACGCACAAAGTAGATGTGTATGAGAGGCATAACCCTTTGGTACGAGAGAGGTCCATGCGACCTTATCAAGTATTGCCTCCG
This sequence comes from Wollemia nobilis, assembly GCA_028583015.1. NCBI lineage: Eukaryota > Viridiplantae > Streptophyta > Pinopsida > Araucariales > Araucariaceae > Wollemia > Wollemia nobilis. The sequence continues at coordinate 5,658,199 of JAQPPZ010003305.1, read as the reverse complement.
AGACCTCCTAGACTTGAGCGGGAGGCCACTCCCCAAAACAATGATGGGCACCCTCCGTGGGCACCTACCCATGTGAATAGGACTCGGCCAGCCACTCCTCAGGAAGCTTATGAAGAATATGAACAAGAAGAAGAGAGGGCTGAAACGCTCTATCAAGGCAGAGGGGGTGCTACCCAGCTACTTCTCAATAGGCCTCAGGCTCCCTGCAACCCACAATGGGAGCAAACTAAGGAGGATGAAATTAAATCCTCTGATGCATATAAAGCATTGTTAGAATGCTTAGAGTCTATGGAGATCAAGACTTCTGGGCCCCAAAAGCCCACTTTATGCCAACTCCGTAGCCATCCTGTGCATCCGTCAGTGCCGGCACCTCCATACCCGAAACACTTTAAGCTGCCCCAGTTGGCACTCTTTAGAGGGGAGGAGGATGCCCAAGAGCATGTGACCAGGTTCTTAAGCTAGTGCTTTGGTATTCAAGATAATGATGCTTTGTTGTTGAGAACATTTATAACCACATTCGTAGGCCCTGCCTCGGATTGGTTCACCCAATTACCGAAACATAGCATCACTAATTTGGATCAGCTAGTGGACGCGTTCCTCGAATGCTTCACCTTCAACACTAAGAAAAAGGCATCATTGAGTGACCTAGCTAGCCTCAAATAGTATGAGGAAGAGACCATGGTGGCATACGAGAACCGGTGGAGGGCGTTGCTTGCAAAGCTGCCTTACCTCCCTCCCATGTCAGATCTGACCCAAATGTTCTCGAAAAGTTGTTTGAGATCAATCTCCATGCTATTGCAACTGCAGCAATATGCCAGTTTAGAGGAAGCTCTGGCGCAAGCCAAAGTTATTGAGGAGATTAAGATACAGGATGGCGAGATCGCCAAACCTAAGAAGAAAGAATGGACAAAGAATACTAAACCAGGGACCACGCAACCAAAACCTGCTGCGGTTAATCAAGTTGCCATCAATGTCCCTAAGCCTGCACAAGCACCACAGCCTCAAAAGGCTAATTATCAGGCTGTGCCTCCCAACAACTATGAGAGAGAAAATCAAAGGCAGGAGCAAAATCAGCAGCGTCACCCTAGGCGACAATTTACTCCTTATACAGAGTCCAGGGACTCTTTGTTTGACCGCTTGTCAGCGACAAATTTGATCAATCTTCCAGAGATTCAAACTATAGATCCCAATGCACCGAAGCCTAAAGGGTATAGAGAAGACTTGTACTGTAGGTTCCACAGGCGCAAAGGACATGATCTTAATGCATGCTGGAAGTTCAAAGGTTTGATACAAGATCTCATTGACAATAAGACATTGGCGGTGGACAACCCCGTAGCGCCAAATAATCAACATATGGGAGTATTCAGAGACCCCTTGCCTACCCACGAGGCACAGACAAAACCCCTTCAAGTTAATGAGGTGCAACAGAATTGCCCTATGCAAGGATATGTGGGGATGATAAGCATAGTGACTAGGAACAAGAAGTACCCAGGAGCTGCTCCCGCAGCAGCCACAAGAGAGGTTCCATCAACGTCACAGGCTCAACAACACCCTACGCAACTTCCCCCGCCTAGACCAGTGGCCACGATTCGAACTAGACTTACCCAAAGTCTAAGGACCACATCGGCTAGGCTCTCCATATATGAGCTAATTCAACAATCGACGCCCCATCGGGAGGCTCTCATGGAGATTTTAAAAGCAATCGAGCTGCCACCCCACGAAGCAAATTCGTTCAACAATTTTGTGGGGCATGTAAAATAGTGTACAAAACCAGTCATCACCTTTAGAGAAGATGAATTGAAAATAGTGACTGGTGATGTGGCGGATCCACCCCTGCACGTTATCGCATGGGTCAACGGGATTCCGTATAAGAGAGTGTTGGTGGACACTGGCTCGTCCAGTAATATCATCACTACAGCAGCTCTGAAGCATTTGAAGTTGCCAGCATCTCATATCGTGGCTTCCACTTACACACTGTGAGCATTCAATGATGCAATCTGCTCGACAGTGGGCACAATTGTCCTACCTATCCAAGTAGGACAAAATACCATTCATACATTGTGCCATATCTTGGAAGGCGAGATGGCTTATAATATCTTGCTAGGCCGGCCTTGGATTCGGGACATGAAGTGTGTCCCTTCAATCGTGCATCAGTGCCTAAAGTACACATTTGAAGGATAGGTGCATGTAGTCCCGGTGGACTTGGAGCCTTTCAAATACTGTAATATAGTACAATTCATGCCGCAATCAACCCTTCCATCAACACATTTGGATTTTCAATTGAATCCATCTCAACAGGGTTCGATTCTGTGGGCATCTCCAGTGATTAATCCATCGAGTCCTCAGTCGGGGCCATCTTCTTCCGCCAGTCCTTCCACAATGATGCCACCTGCGGTGGCCACATCCAAGGACAAGGGAAAGCAACCCTTAGAAGAAGAACCACCTCTAGTCTCAACCATCTCGATAGAAGAGATACCTAGTAGAATGGAAGTTGAGACGCCTAGTTCACCCCACATGGAGTGGACTCAGGAAGGACTCCCATTCGCTTCCCCTCAACCACCAACGGTCACCATTGAAATGGCCAGCATGGGCCTGGGGGAGTATCTAGTGAGGAACATTATAGCAACGCCCACACTCGAGTCCATGCAAGACATGGGGAGGCCTCGACTCCCCATCGGCTCAGTGGTTCCTTTAGGCTACCCACCCAATCAGACAAACTTTGTTTATGGGGGCCTGGATAATGGCGTTGAGATTTGTATGCAAGAAGATGAAGACGAAGAGCCCTTTGTGGAGGATGTCAACTATCTATCCAATCCTGATTTTGCTCTCAGATATCTAGGCCAATGCAATTGGCATGGATATGGGTTGGGTAGGTATGAGCAAGGAGTGCGGGTTCTTTGCCAACCGAGATATCAAATGCCGTATGACAAGTCAGGAGTAGGGTTCAACCACCCCTTGCCCCTAGACATCTTGGTTGAAAACATGCAAGGCCTAGGGATAGGCAACAAGGATGGGTTGGCATCAGATCCATATGCCAATCCAAACACAACTTATACATTGGGAGATTATTTCCCATTACAAACAAACAACCTTGTTGACCTTAACAACCCTTTCCCTTCGGTCGAACAAGGAGAAAATTCAAGGACTCACCCACAAGGGGGATATGGACAAGACCAAGAAGGGTCTTCCGAAGATGAGTCAGAGTACGATCATTCACAAGAATATCCCATGAATGATGATCAGGAAAGCTTCTTGACAATGTTCCCATTGGCCGCTCCATTTGAGCACATGCCACTTCAAGACAATCAGGTCCCCCCGTAGAGAGCGGAACAACCTAGATGGGACCACATCAATTTTCTCGAACAAGATGAGCCTCATGTGTCGCAAGCAGCTGTTGGAGTTAATGAAGGCTTTTGGATCTCCGACAGTGATTCGAAAGATGAAACTGAGATGGCCTATCTCAACCACATGCGACAAATGCAACAATGATACCCTTTGGACATAGATGACATGTTTGAACACTTACATATAGGTCCAAGACATAGGTGGCATCTCAACCCGATGTAGTTATAGCAATTACTGCACCCGCCACTCTAGGTACATAGAGAGCATCTTCCACCTGGAGACCCTATCAAACCATCAGTGCCTAGGGTGGACCCTATCTTCATCTCCATGCATAGGGCTGACCCCTTTGTGCCAGTGCCCATAGAGCCAGATCCGGAGCACACAGATTGTCTAGGATGTCCGAGTTATAACACCCATGGTAATGGAGACCACAATCATTTCATCAACATGATCTCCATTGATCTGACCGCACCCATCCATGATCCAGCCGACCCAACATGGTCATTGTATCTAGATCTAGATGCTATCGACTGGGATCGCACTGACACACCACCATCCCCATCAGAGTACTGGCCTTGTGGAGGAATGTTCCATTTCACCCCAGGATAGACTCAGGATGTCTTCCATGCTGAAGAGGAACCTGATGTTCCAAACGATGATCTAAATTCAGCAAACGATATCCATTTGATCCCAACTCCACACCAGTTGGAGGACGGATCCCACATGTCGATCGAGGAGATGATTGACGTAGACATCGGCTCAGATCCAATGAATTTGCAAATCATCAAGCTGGGGGTAAGTTTATCCCTCGAAGAGCGAGCCGACTACATTGCCCTTCTCAAAGAGAAGAAGGAGGTTTTTGCATGGTCATACAAGGACATGCCGGGACTAGACCCATAGCTAGTCATGCATAATTTAATGCTTGATCCGACAATCAAGCCAGTAAAGCAAAAACTACGTAAGATGCACCCAATAGTGGCCTTAATGGTCAAAGATGAGTTACAAAAGTTGTTGGATGCATAGTTTGTCATCTGTGTGGATTATCCACCATGGTTGTCTAACATGGTTCCCATCAAGAAGCTCGATGGGAGGATTCGCATATGCACCAATTTTTGAGATCTAAATAAAGCGAGTCCTAAGGATGATTTTCCCTTGTCGAGCATCGACGCATTGGTAGACGCTACAACGGGCCACGAAATGCTTTCCCTCATGGATGGTTTCTCAGGATACAATCAAATTCGTATCAATCCTGAGGACCAACTAAAAATGGCATTCACAATGCCTTGGGGGACATTTTGCTATAAGGTCATGCCTTTTGGCCTTAAAAATGTCAGAGCCACCTACCAACGTGCCATGACGTACATCTTCCATGATTACATGCACAAAACTTTGGAGGATTACATGGATGATTTGTTGGCCAAATCTCTTTTGTGCCCAGATCATCTCGATGACTTAAGCAAGATCCTCGATCGCCTCATGGAGCATAAGGTTAGACTAAACCCCAAGAAGTGCGTCTTTGGCATCACATCTAGAAAGCTCTTGGGTTACATAGTCTCTAAATGAGGAATCGAGGTAGACCCACACAAAGTCAAGGCAATCCTTGAAATGCCTCCCCCAACTACCATCAAGCAGCTCAGGAGTCTACAGGGAAAGGTCACGTCGATCAAGCGCTTCATAGCGTAGTTATCTGACAAGTGCCGACCCATGAATAAATTATTGCATAAGGGGGTCACATTTCATTGGGATGACGAGTGCCAATCAGCCTTTGACGACATTAAATAGTACTTGGCTTCACCGCCAGTATTGGCACCACCTAGACCAGGAGTGTCATTCTATTTATACATCTCAGCTACTGAGGTGGCACTGGGCGCCATGCTGTCCCAAAAAAATGAACTTCACAAAGAACAGGCTACATACTATCTTAGCCGCACCCTGGTCAGTTATGAACTTAACTATGCATACGTTGAGAAGCTCTGCTTGGCAGTGGTGTTTGCTACCAAAAAGCTATGCCACTACATGCTCGGTCATACGACGTATGTTGTGTCTAAGGAGAATCCATTGCGATACATGATGAGTCGTACTTATCATAGTAGCCGCACGGCGAAATGGATCATGTTGTTGATGGAGTTTGACATAGAGTTCATTGGACAGAAATCCATAAAAGGTCAAGTCATCGCCGATCAACTGGCAGAGGCTCCTCTTGAAGACGATCAGCCTCTGACCGTAGAATTATCGGATGATGGGGTTTTTCATGTTTCAGAATCGCCAGATTCTGATGAGCCTGAGTCACAGGCTGACATGACCCTATTCTTTGATGGTTCTAAATGTGAGCAAGGAGGTGGCACGGGAATTGTATTCTTCACTCCACAAGGGGCTCCAATGCCTCTGTCATTTAAATTAGACTTCCCGTGCACCAACAACAATGCAGAATACGAAGCCTTGCTCATAGGTCTTCGGGACAACAATCACCATGAACATTAAACGTTTAAACATCTTTGGTGATTCGTTGTTGATTGTCAATCAAGTAAAGGGGATTTTCCAATGTAAATGTCCAGTTCTGCAGGCCTACAAAGCCCTTGTGGACAAATTCCTGGCACAACTTGAATGGTATGACATCGAGGCACTCCCTCGATCATCGAATCATTTTGTGGATACTATGGCCTCCTTGGGGTCACTAATCCCGCAAGACCCTTCTGGTGAAATGACAACCATTCAGGTTAAAACATTATCGCAATCTGCGATGGAGCGTGCAAGCTCTGACCTGACGCCAGGAATCCACCTGATCCAGATTGAACCATCTCCGGATAAGTTCTCTCAAATCCATGATTGTCTGACTCGAGCCAACTGGGGGTCCTTGTTCTCCCCGACCCCTCTTAATAGCAACACAACGCTATTTTTACAAGTTCTTTCCCGCTCAGCTTTTGCTAGGGATGGACTTCAAGAGGGATTGGTCGTTCATACTATCGAGGTTTCTGATCAGTAGGATTGGTACACACCCATTAGGGATTACCTCAAGCTAGGTAACCTCCCACTTGGATTGACACAAGCCACGAAAATATCATTCAAATAGAAAGCGGCAAAGCATGTCTTGTTAGGAGACATTTTGTATCGTCGAAGCTATGAAGGAATCCTCCTCCGTTGCTTGGACCAGCAAGAGTCCGCTTGGGCGATCACCCAAGCACACGATGGTACATGTGGTGGCCACTTCAGCGGTATGGCCATCGCAAAGCGCATTCTTCGCATGGGTTATTATTGGCCATCTTTAGAGCGAGATTGTTGCGCATATGTGAAGAAGTGCATGAAGTGTCAACACCATGCTAATTTGACACACGTACCTTCTCAGGCCTTGCAGCCGATCCAATCGGCTTGGCCTTTTTCATAGTGGGGCTTTGACCTAATCGAAAAGATCTCCCCTGCGTCGTCTGGTCATCACACGTTCATCCTAATGGCCACAGAGTATTTTACCAAGTGGGTGGAAGCAATTCCGTTAACCTCTACGACTGGATCCCGCATTGCGGAGTTTATTTTGCATAACATCATATGTCATTTTGGTATTCCATCCAAGATCCTATCAGATAATGGGACACCATTCAAGAACAAATATGTGCGTGCTTTGACCACAAAGTACAAAATTTAGCATAGTTTTTCAACCCCTTATTATCCGCAGGCAAATGGGCAAGCAGAGGCATCAAACAAAATGCTAGTCGCCATTCTCAAAAAGATAGTCACAGACAATCATAAGGATTGGCACATTCAGATCCCGCTTGCCCTATGGGCTTATCGCACTAGCATCCGGACGCCCACTGGGGCAACTCCATTTTCGTTGGTGTATGGCTCCGAGGTAGTCATGCCTCTTGAGTTGGAAATCCCTTCCCTGCGCATTTCAATGCAAGAGTTCATCGATGATGACACTACGTGGTAGGCCCGGTTAGACCAACTGACGTTGCTCGATGAACGACGCGTTAATGCTCTCGAGCATTTGCGTATCTATCAAGAGCGACTTAAGAAAGCATACAACATGAAGGTCCACCTAAGGGAATTTTAGGTTGGTGACTTGGTCTTAAAAGAGAACCAACAGAATTCTAATTTGCCATCCCATCTACGGGACAAGTTCATGGCAAACTGGTTAGGTCCTTATGTCATTGACAGTAGAATAGGACCTGGAACATACCGGCTTGCCTCTCTTGAAGGAATCAAGGAAACAGAACCCTTGAACATCAGTCATTTGAGGCCATTCCACATCTAGAGAGCCATAGTCCAACCAAATGCTCCAAGGATTCTCATAATCGCTTGGTCAACCCAAAAATGCTCCAAAGGTATCTATAAACCCTTTGGTCAAGCCAAAAGCTCCAAGGATTCTCATAATCGCTTGGTCAACCCAAAAATGCTCCAAAGGTATCTATAAACCCTTTGGTCAAGACAAAAGCTCCAAGGATTCTCATAATCGCTTGGTCAACCCAAAAATGCTCAAAGGTATCCATAAACCCTTTGGTCAAACAAAAGCTCCAAGCATTACCATAACTGCTTGGTCAAAATAAATATTCAAAAACAAACAAAAACAATAAAATCATCAAAAATCACAAAAATATTGCATTTCAATTCCATGCATACTCATAAAAATCAAAAATAACAAAAATATTGCATTTTAATTTCATGCATACTCATAAAAATCAAAATACAAAAATATAGGTTGCATTAGGCATCACATCCATACATTGCATATTTACTAGGTCATACAAGTCAAACGCACCATAGACTGTCATTACTTGGCAAATTCCCTCATTTTCCACATCAAATCCATTTTCATAAATGCATACATCTAGAATAACACCATCACCATTTTTAGCATAGTCAGTTGTCTCCTAAATGTATATAGGGTTTTCGTCATTCAACTGTCTTTAAATTTCTAGCCAAAAACTGTACATAGTTAAATAGATTTTACATGGGAAAGTTTTACTTGGATCACGCCTTGTTACGTAGCATCCCAACACAAATTAAAACACATAAAATAATTCCTAAGTTGTGTGAACGCAAGAGAAACCTACAAAGCAGTCTAGGGTACCATAGGTGAAAGATTAGCCTGTTCATCCCCCTGTGCGAATGGTTCCAGAATGCTGAGAATTGACAAAAGGATGAGCTCTTCCCTATCCATTCCCCATAATAAATAGTGGTTTTCACCACTCCCACAAATCCCAATCATAGTTGGTCCCCAAAGTTGTAAGGATTCGTACTACACGTCCCTGCCAAGGATGGGTAGTCATCCCCAAGACCTAAAAGGATCAACGCCATTCAAAAACAAAATTCCAACAAACCATCATCACAACCATCTCCACTCACCTTTGGTCTCAAAGTTGTAAGGATTCGTACTACACGCCCCTGACTAGGATGGGTAGTCATCCCCAAGGCCTAAAATATCAATGCCCTTACTTCATAATCTCCATCATCCCCTTGGTTCCCAAAGTCATAAGGATTCATACTACACGTCCCTGAATAGGATGGGTAGTCATCCCCAAGGCCAACAAGGATCAAGGCCATTCACAAGCTCAACCTTACAAAGCTCAAAATACAAAATCAAATAACAGTGGTTATCACCACTATTCAAAATCCTTGCTCAAAAAGAAAAACAAAGAGAAAAATAAATAGTGATTTTCATCACTATATAGACGAGCAAGTATCCCAAACCATTGAGCAAACACATAGCCTGAACTTGAATCCCTAGAATTCTCAGCATTCGAAAAACCATCTAGGTGATCCTCATTACAGGTTTGGTTGATAGCCTACCTGGCAATGGTGGTATCCTAACCGCATGACGATATGTCTATCACATTAGCTTTGCGTGTGCATAGACCAATGTTTGCATGTGGATGAGCTAGCTTATGGTACTTTAGATTGTCCCATGGATTAATCTTACTAAATACAACAACGGAGTTAGTGGAGCTAATTAGGTGATCCTCAGTACAGGTTTGGTTGATAGCCTATCTGGCACTGGCGGTATCCTGACAAATACCACATAAATGAACTCAATTGCACACACAGGGATGTGAAATAACTTGGTTAAATTCAAGTCCGATTTATACCTTGTTCAAAATTCTTGTGAGATAAATGTACAGTCTTGGCTAGTTAGTTAAAATATCTGAATCTCAGAAAATCTTAAACTACATTTTAAAACAACTGTCACATTTCATTCCGTCTATCACCATCCGAAAATATGCAAAATACAAAAACAAAGTTTTCACATGCACAGTCATTCCACAAAGTCATCCCATTAGTATAGCAAGTCAGTCAAATCTTGCATAGTCTATGGTGCCATCGACAAAACATCAACAACTCATTTCATTCATTCCATTGGCATACATCATACAAATTAGAAACATCGCATTCATAATAGCATATGCATACATCAATGTAAAAACATGTACATAAAAATAAATCATGAAAAGTGCATAAACACCAAAAAGAGTCATCTATATATATATATATCATAACAAAAATGCCCATAGGCTACAATGAACCGGTCCTCGGACCTCGCTACCAAAATCCAAAAACTCAAAAACCCCCAAGCCTAGGGCATCGACCACCATGATCACGCAGGATCGGTGCGACGGGAACTACCCCCTATAGTGTGGGTCCTATGGGACCTCTCAGGGTGACTGTTGCTCGCCCCTGCATCACGCCCACTAGCGCCTCCCTCATCTAGCCGCCTACGATGGGATGATGCTGACTGCTTAGTCTCGTTGTCTCTCATCCGATGCGACGAGCCACCTCCAGGGGGCTCAGGTATCCGCCCCCCAAGGTGGATAATCTCTCCCTCCATATCCAGCCGATGCCACCACCAATCTAACTCCCATCGACCCCACTCTACCTCCCATCGATGGTAGTAAGCTACTACATCATCGCGTTATGCTAGCTGCACCCGTAGGAGATCCCTCTCCCGTGCAGCATCAGTATCCCCCTCCTATCGATGAGACGCAGCCCATGCATTCTCCCACTCTACCAACTGAGTCCATAAGAGATCTCTCTCCCGTAAAGCCTCTCCCAGCTCCCCATATCGTCTCCGTAGCAGGTCCTCCAATCATGCTATCTCAGCATTGAGCCTCACCTCCACCTCCTTCGAACCTGCCTGAGGCATAGGCGAATCCGGGACAGCAGCCTGCTCTAGCTCCCACTGCTCCGAGACGTCCTACATCTCTGGCTGATCCGGTACCCCAAAATCCCCTCCAACATCCTCAACCTCGACCATGTCTGCATCATCACGTGGAGCACCCCAACCCTCATCTGGTACCTCTGTACCCTCATCCCCTGCTGCTACACCCCCTAGAGGCCCCTCGCCTCACCATCATCATAGAGTCCACCACTGCTCATACTCAGTAGTCATCCCGATGTCATCCACATCTGGGATGTCAATCATCGTATCTGAATCCTCACCAAGTGGCGCAATGACTAGCCGGTCCAGCGTCCTCTCATCCCCCCGATGTCGATAGACCACGGGCTCACCAGGCATCCCCTGGCGCACTCCAAACTGTCGGGTCACCCGACCATATGGGAAGAACTCCTGCTCTATCCCATGCCTCCCAATAAGCCACCGCCCCCTTCGTACCCATCGAAGCCACTCTCCAGCCTCAGGCCAGGCTGGACAGTCCCGATAGGGGTGCCAGAACACCTCTCCAGGAGTAAGCCAAGCAAAGGCATCGACATAGTGCCCTACGACACCTGCCCATCATCGACTCTATCCTTGCTCCTCTGACCTCCACCATAGTACCCCATATCCAATCTCTCGGTCTGCCATCTCCACCCACGTCATCCAGGGCAGCCCCATCGGCCTCTCCACTACTATGTGCTGCCAAGCCCAGCACTACAACAAGTAGCTACAACCGATCCCCTTTCACTTTCGACAGCGGACCTCGTACAACTCATCATAGAGCTATGCCAGTAGAGTCTATCCCCATCTCATAATCATCGGAGCATCTGTCGGACACTCCACCAACCTGAATACCACCTCTAGCAGGTTCCACGGGAACCTCGTGCCAGAAGAGTCGGGGAGCAACATGTTGGAAATGAGGCTCATGAGTAATGCATGCCTCATTCCCAACACACCCCTCTCTAGCCACCATCGCACCAGTATGCCACCAATCTGGCAATCGCTCTCCGCCCTCTCCACGGGGCTCTCCACACCCAACTCCTCTCCATGCCCAAAATAGCGTATCAGTACCATTGTCCTCCGATCTCGTGGCATCGTCCGGATCGACAGTCCATCTATTGGAATCCATAGAATTCGATAAACATCCTCCAAGGTCACCGTTATCTCCCCTATTGGGAGATGGAAGGTATTAGTCCAGGGATCCCACAGATTGATCAGGGCCATCAGATAGGCCCGATCCCCGACCACCGGCTCTAGTCGAGTCACCTGCTTGAGCCCAAGGGCGTCAAGCCAATCCCAGTCAGCCAAGGTCAGCGTCGCACATGCTTCAGTAAAAATAGTAGGCACCCGATACCGGCTCTTCACAACTTGCAAAAGAAAACAACACAAAAACATTAAAAACAATGAAAAATTGTACAATCCTAACATGTATATACAGTAATGCATTAAAACTGTATAGCCAAAAACAAAACAAAAATTTAACAAAATTAATTTGTCAGTCCTAGGGTTTCTAATCCTAACTGATAAATTCAAAAACAAACAAAATTAAAAAATTAATTTGTCAGACCTAGGGTTTTTAACTCTAACTGATTAATTAAACAACAAAAACAATTACAAAATTTAAAAAATTAATTTGTCAGTCCTAGGGTTTCTAATCCTAACTGATAAATTCAAAAACAAAACAAAATTTAAAAAATTAATTTGTCAGTCCTAGGGTTTTTAATCCTAACTGATGAATTCAAAAACACAACAAAAATTCACAAATATTAATTTGTCAGACTTAGGGTTTTTAACTTTAACTGATTAATTAAACAAAAAAACAACAGTCAACTAGGGTTCACGCTACGCTTTTCGCTTAGTTTTACCCTACGTTTTTTAACTTACAGTTTAGATTTTGGTTTCATTCAGGTTCAACGTAGTTTTTAAGTTCTGTTCTAAACTAACTTTCTAAGTTCAGTTTTCAACTAAACTTTTGATCTGTGTTTTAACTAGGGTTAAATTAAGTTTTCAGTTAAGTGTTCATAGACTAGGGTTTTCATTTTTTAAACCATAACCAACCACAAAAACAAAAAAACAAAACAAAAAAACATAAGAAATAAGCAAAATGCGATTTTCCAATTGCAACAAAAAGTTATAAAGAGGACAAGTACTCACTGGTATCGCTTCGGCTCCGCCGCTCGATCCGGTATGAGCACTCATGGTCACAGGAAAATTTTGGCAGTGCTTCGCTTCGCAGAATTGACCTCCTCCTCCTCAGAGCTCCAAATCACCCAGAAAAACAAATGCAAATGAGCCCAAAACTCAGTTTTGGCCTTTAAATAGGCTTTTTGAGCCTGTACTCGTTCCACCCTGGGACGAGCACTCTGGTTAGCACTCGTCCCACCCTAGGATGAATACTAAATAGGAATTCGTCCCACCCTGGGATGAATACAGAGCAAAAATTTCAAAAACAACAAAAAAATGCACAAAAATGCACCAAAACAAGCCCTAAAAGTGTCCGATCAGAATGCTTTTGCACTGGACATTTCGGGCATGCAAAACCGATGTCGGGGTCACAAATCCTCACTATCCTATTCCCTAAGAAGGCTATCATAGCCGGACCGCTCCACGGGAAGCCGGATTTTTGAGAATTTCATCCCCAAACGGCGTCACCAAAACGGGTCAAAACCCATCCAAAAATAGCAATAACATTGCCGAACGAAGGCGCTTTTGTGCCTGACATTCTTGGCATCCAAAATAGACATTGGGGTTACAAATTGTCACTATCCTACTCCCTAAGAAGGCTACCATAGCCGGACCGCTCCACGGGAGGACGGATTTTTGTCAATTTCAGCTCCAAAATGCGTCACAAAAAGGGTTAAAACCCACCAAAAATAGGTCAAAATGTTCGAAAACTGCTTTCGCATTCAATGGTAAACAACCGAAGGCACCCTTACCTAAGTCATCTTGGGTCAAGTGACTCATCGCTTTTCTCATGTCGGTCATTCCCTCATCGATTCGTCGCTTGAGGGGGTAGTCACACTTAGTCGCCAATCAACAACAATATACCCAATCATGGAAATGACACGCATTCAAAGGATCATTGACAAAGACAATCGCGCCCTTGCTTGGGGCAGCAAACAAGCAATTATCACAAGCTGATCAAACACTTGGCATTCATGAATCATGAACTCAAGGTTCCCATAGACAAAAGGTTGCGCCCTTTGCCTATTCATGATTGATCAATGTCCAAGCTCAAGTAACACCTCACCGAACAAGGTTAACACTTGAATTAAGTTCCTTAGCTCGTCAGAAGCAAGGATTCAAGAATGCGTGCCCTTTCCATACTTGGGGCATCAAGAGTTGGTTAGGTTACTGAGAAACCCTAATCATTAGTGCTTTGGTTATCTATTTTTGCTCGGTGCTACGCCTTGCACAACGCTTCCCAAAAAGGGGCATCTGTAGACACCAAAACAACACCAATCCGATTACGTGACAACAAGCGCTGATCGCATTGACACAAACAGCCCCAAGGGCAGCCCCTAGAGGTTAAAAAGTGGTCCTAACCACTTCCAAAAGTAGTTTTAGAGGTCATAGGTCAATTTGGCACCTTTTTGGCACCTTGCTCTCTGCTCGTCCCACCCCAGGACGAATACAAACTGGCACTCGTCCCACCCAGGGACGAATAGCAGCATTCGCCCCAGGGTGAGGCGAATAGCAAGTTTGACTGGAAAAAAGTCAAACCTCGGTAACTCCACCAGTTAACTGAGGCTTCAGGCCATGCAATTGCGAGGAGTAGCTTTTATTCAAGAAGAGAGACTTCAGTGATGAGTGTCTTTATTTTAGAAACCTCATGCAAGAAGCTTTTTTATCAGGGAGTTAGCTTTTCTCTGAAAATAGGACAGTTAACTCAAGTGGCGCCCTCGCATGCGCAATTCAAACAAGGAGACCCTAAGGTCTATAAATTGGGGAGTTTTCCCACCCAAAAGATATACAGAGAAGGAGCATTTGAGCAACGAAGTGCTGCCCATTTACCTAACTGTGATTTGTGCTTTTACATCCTTAATCTCTCATTCGAAAGGGAGGTTATTGGGTGACTATTGGAAGCGCGAATCCGGACCCAAAACCTAATTTTTGGCCACAACTATCCACCAAATTTGTCGACAACACCCCATAACCAGTTTTGGACCCATCCCAAGTGGATTGGTGCCGAAACAGTGCCTCAAACGGTGGGCGTCCTACCCCCGGGCGCTCCCCAAACTATCATAGTGCTAATCGCCCCACCCCGGGATGATTAGAAATCTGTGATAGATTTCTTTGTTTTTTCTTTTGCATTTGATTCTAGATAGGTTAAATAGGTTACAGTTCAAATTTCATTTCATTCTGATCAGTTTTGACCAGGTTATTGCTATTTCCCGCTTTCACTAACTTGCAGATGCCATCTTCAAAATCTGGGTTCTAGAGGCAAAATTGGAGAAATATGAGCATCTGGGTCTTCCCAAAATGCCCCCAATTAGCTAACCCCAAGTTTGCAGGTCTTTTGGAGCTTCCTAAGTAGGACATTGAATAGGGTGCTTTCTAGCAAATTCTCACAGTCCTATTCGTCCCACCCTGGAGCGAGTACAGATCTGTGAGGAATTTTTAGACTGTTCTTTTTGCAATGGTCTTCTGATGATATTTTTATGCTTCTATCAAAGTTTCAGGTCAATCAGAGGTCATCTGATAGTCGTTTTATTATTTTCATGCATACACTGACAATAGGCTTTGGGAAATACATGTTTCATTTTGTCTGCAGGTATTACTAATATTTTTTGTTTCTTTGAACGCAGGTTTCCGATAGTAGAGGAGCAAGAAAGAGCAAAGAATCACATACAACAGTGGCGGCGACGTTTTGGTCCGCCCATCTTACATGTGGGCACGCGGAAGAAGGATTGTTAGCCATGGATCTTGTGACAAGAAACACATTTGACTCTCCTATCCCCTAAAAAGGAAGGAGACGTATTGTAACACAATTTATAAAGCGTATCAATAAAGATATTACCATATTTCGTATTGCTTTTATCTTGTGTCAATTTGCATATGTTATTTCTTGTTCTTTTCTTGTGGCATATTCCTTTTTGTTTCCGTATCCTCGTGCTTTCATTATTATCCAACACAATAATTTCAATATGCCAGGGTTCTCTAAAACCCTAGATAACAAATACAAGTGGTGTCTTCATACTCAAATAAATATCAATAGTAAGGTGAGTGGGCTTTAGATATCCATAGGCTGAACCACTCCAGTGCTTTAGTAGCTTCCAATGGACTTGATCCCTAAACCTGCAAACAACAAACAACAACAAAAATTCAATAATATCTGTGAGGGCTCCACTATGTGAGGCCCTCAATAAGAAAACTACTAACCCTAGTTGTAGAAATGAAGCTATAAGCAAATATAAGAATATTAAAATAAACACAATAAATAAATTACCTTGTCATATTAATGTTTTGTTCTCTCTTGTTTGTCATTGTTGTAGGATTTGGTACACAAATGCCCTAGTGACACTCGAGGGTTAGTGGCATAACAAATCTAGGATTTTGAATTCCCATGAGCACTCGACGATGGCAAGAGATGCCCAAAGACACTCGATGATGACATAAGGTTCCCAAAGGTGCTCGATGATGGTGGAAGGCATCCAAAGGTACTCGATGGTGGCAGAAGGCACCCAAAGGCACTTAGGAATGAACAGGAAACACCTAAAGGTGCTCGAGGGATTGGAATAGAATTTTTAGAAGCATATATGTTTCTCATGAGGTGGGAAAAAATGGATGCAGAAGCGACAACAAGTGAAAGAAAAGGTAAGGATGCGTGGATGCTTGAGGAATTAGGAATTTTAAAACCTTAGGGAGCATTAAGGGCCCACCAAAAACTTTTGGGTTGAGTCATCAAAATGACTCCTCTTTATAATATCTCCTAGGGCACATTAGGGTTTTAACGATAACATTTGTGTGATCAAGATTAAAACATGACAGAGGGTGGAGATTAAATCTTGGTATGTGGCATGTTAAGGTGGATGGGTTTATGGGATTAAATCATGATGGATGGTTAGGATTAATTCATATATATATTAATTATATATAGATAAAATATATAAGATATTATTATTTAAATATATATATAATGGGTAAATATGATGAGAATTTATGAATTGATGACAAGTGGCTAGATTTTGGTGTCTACAGATACCCCTTTTTGTACCATGTTGCATGAAAAACAATACAATGCAAAAATATAAGACACCTGGTTTGGCCTAATGCAGAAGAAAATTTCTCTTGTTGGAATGTAAAGATGAGTTTGAAGACAAAAGAATTTTGATTGTGTAGCTTACCCCCTCAATTTGTGAATGAGTGACGAATGCATCTCACAAGGCAATTAATAGATTTGTGTAAATGGTTGTGTGAATTGTGGATGATATGAACGATGTAAGTGCGATGTCATTTTTGCCCCAATGGTGTAAGGGGGTTGTTGGAAAATGCAAGTGATTGATTTTATTTTGCCCTAACAGAGAAAGGGATTTTTACCAAGTGTATATGCCATGATCATGTAAAATGTATTCCGTTGTGGGAAAAACAAATTTAAATGTGGTTGCCCCAAGTTTGGGGTGATTCCATGCTATTGAATAATGTGCTTTCTGGCATCATTGATATGTAGGTGATGAAGATACAATAATAGATAAATAGTCAACTTTGAAGGGCCTACTAGTGATTGTCAAATAATTACCACAATTGGAACAAATCACCCTAGTTAGGGCTAGTCACCATGATGAATTTAAATGGATAAATAAATGATGAGATGTGATTGTTGTTCATGTTTTAGGCCCCACAAACTAGGTCATCAATGACAGCTTTTGAGCAAATTGGTCTTGGCATAGTTTCACTATAAAGGTGAAGTGCCAAAGTTGATTCTATATTCAAACAATAAGATATTAGATGATGAATATGGACAAGTGTCCTTATGGTGATTTACCCATATTACCAAATTGCATGGATGCAAGTTGTTGTAATCACCAAGGAGATAGGATAGACCACTAGATGCGAGGTTCACTTGAAATATGTTGAACTTGGAAAATGTATGCATGCAATGATTGGAATATGATGTGTTAATGAGTGCAATGATGGAATTGATGATGAAAATGATTTTTTTGTGAAAATTTGGACCGTTTTGGAGCGTTTTGTAACTTGTAATGTGATTTTGCGACTTTTGGTCACAAGAAAAAATTATGACTCCAAATAAATATTGGTTTTCACAAAGCATATGATTATTTTGATGCATGAGTACAATTTTAAATGCTTTGGTGGATTTAAGCTACCTTTTTGGATTGATTTTTGTCTTTTGTCAATTTGGATGCCAAACACCGGTGGGCGCTTATTGCTTGCACAAACGTCCTCTAGATTTTGGCACTTTTCCAAATGTAGGAGGTGCTTCAATGTGCCAAGAAGTGCCCATGAGCATTTTAGTGCACCTAAAATAGCTATAAAAGGCCTGTAAAGAGGAAATAAATCTCATTTGTGCATCCATAAATTTTGGAACCTATGTTTGAGAGAGTGGAGTGGAGTGAAGTGAGCTGCAAAAGCAATGCTGACAAAGGGAGCAGATGTGGGAGTGGATGTACACTTTGCCAAGGTAAGTGCTTTTAACTTTATTTTTTTTATATTGTACAAAAATTCCCTTTAAATTTTTTGAAATAATGCAATGTATGTGACATTAATGCTTTATTTTGTGTTTCAAATAAATATTTTAGAAGATTAGAATAAATATAGGGAGGTGGCTTAAGAGGCAGAGATAGCTCGATTACGGATAGAGTTAGAGGTACAACCGATAATAGGTGGAGGTAAGGATAGGATTGCAAGGCTCCAAGCAGAGCTCCTAGAGGGACGTCATAGGAAGATACATGATGTACATCGCTTGTGGTCTTGGGATGGATATATATAAGCATTGGAGTATCAATTGATGGGGCATGACATTGGGCTTCCAGAACCACCCTCCTCATTGATATCTAGATATACTAGACCTAGTGAGTCCAAGCATAGTTCTAGGTCTAGGGCTCCTTTAGGGTCATATGGGTCCTCTCATAGGTGTTAGCCAGTGCTTAGATGCAATTTTTATATGTGAGCCTTGGTGCTCCATTGTATGTAGCCTTTTGGGCACTCATTGTACATGTGATATATATAAATGGCTTTTACTTTTATGTTATGATTTTGTGTGAATATTTTTGTGTGGATGATTTTGTGTGGATGCATATGTATATGGATGATTAATGTAAGTGAAAATGTATTATGAATGATTAATGCAAGTTAAGGAATGTAAATTTTCTAATGATCATTCATATTTTAGATTTTTCTTGGCCATGTTTTAGCATTGTTGCTTAATCAGGGACACCAAACTTGGTGGTATGTGAGGTGGAAAACTCATGAAATGATATGGATGTTGACATGGAAGAAGATATGGATGTTGATATGGAAGAATATATGTATGTTGATATGGAAACTGGCTATTTTACATAGACTCATACATACTAGTGGTATCAAACAAACTCACTAAATACTGCCTAATTTCTTGAAGATCAAATGTGTGGGCAGTGAATTAATTTACCGAATCATGAGTATGGTAATCACTCGAGGTAATAAAGAACCAATGTGTGTACAAGTGAGTTCATTAACTCATTTTTAGTAAATTGGGTAAAACCTATTATGGATGAGACCAATAAGCTAGCTTGTCTATATGTGTAGTTAGAGGTCTCTTTGAAAGAATTGTGTCACCATGCATGAGTATACTTCACTTCTAGTGAAGTGTCTATAGCTTCGGTGGAGACTAGCTCCATAGTCCAAGAATTTTGATGTCTTAATTTTTGGGGATGACTACCTAATTGTCTAACTAGAAATATAGTATGATCCTTACAACTCAATTATCAGTGGTGTGTGATGTGTAAAACATTTAGAGTTTGTAGGAATTATTCCCTACTTTTTATTTTATTTTAATATTGTGATAGTGGTGAAAACCACTAATTTTGTCAACTATGTTGCATGATGGGACAAACAAGGAGTACCCTTTTCACTTAGAGGTTCAACCCAAGTATGGTGTTATCCATATTTGACACAATATGTTTTTAATATGTGAAATTGTGGTTAGTTCAAGAATATTTTGGAGTCAATTCCCATAACTCAATATTTTCTTAGTGAAAATTGTGTCTTGGTCCTAAATAAAATTTGGCATCTATTAGGAGGTTACTTAAACACTAGGAGTGTCTAAATGACCGAAAACACCTAGGAATTAAGGACATGTGGCTTTGCAAATAAAAATTTGGCTTTATGGAATAATACAATAATATGGATAATGTTTTTGAAGGTGCCCCTAATTAAAGCAACATGACTTTGTTAGACCAATTAGTATCTAAACCGAATAAATGATCTCTAATATTAAGTGGAATGTATGGATACTAGATGCAATTTATAAAATAAAATGTGTTTAATGCAAATGTATGAAATTCAATGTTGCTTTTCTAATAGCCATGTACATATACATATATAAATCACATTATTCATAGAATACTTTCAAGTGTATAACATTAAGTGGTTCAGGATCTTAAACTACCTCTAGACTGGTAAGCCTATAAGTACCTTTACCAACTTTCTAAGTAATAATGTATGGGCCTAACCAATTAGCCATGAATTTATCATGAAGGTGTGGTAATGCATTGGTGTTTTGTTTATTCTCTTTAAGAACAAGATCTCCTACTTGAAATTCATGTAGATGAACTGTGGCGTTGTAAGCATGTTTTAGGCAGTATTGATAAACTCATAAATGCTCTAAAACATTGAATCACCTTTCATAAAGAAGTGTAAGTTGGTCAAGACGTTCTTGTCTAGCAATATCGTCATCTATGAATTCTTGCAATGAAATTTGTAAGTAGGGGATCTCGTGCTAAAGGGGTATGATTGCTTTGGCTCCATAGACCAATGAAAATGGTGTTGCCCTAGTAGGTGTACATATGATTTTTTGATAAGTCCATAATGGAAAGGGAATTTATGTATGCCCATATCTATAATTTTTGTTAACAAGTTTCTTGATATTAGCAATTAAGGTCTTATTGGTAGCCTCAACCTGTCCATTTGCTTATGGATAATAAGAAGTTGAGAAACTATGTTGGATATTATATTTCTCACTAAGTGCTCAAACATCCTTGTTATTGAAAGAATTACCATTGTAAGAGATGATTTTCAAGGGAATACCAAAAAAACAAAGGATATGATGAAGTATAAACTCCATAATTCAAGGTCTTGTTGTACTGGTAAGAGGAATTGCCTCAACCCACTTTGTAAAGTATTATGTAGTTTTTATGATGAATGTATGTTGTCCCAAGGAAGGAGGTACAATTTTACCAATTAAATCAAGACACCATTGTAAAAAGGGCCAAAGGCTTTGAATAGGTTGTAATTCTTGTGATGGTACATGCGTTAAATTAGCGTATTCTTGACATTGCTTACAATGTTTGATATATGTGCAACAATCTCGTTCCATTGTGGGTCATTAATAACCCATGCATAAAATACACTTTACAATGGTCATTACACTAAAATGACCACCACAAGTACCATCATGAGCTTCAACTATGGCTCTTTGTGGTTCAATAGACTCGAGATAATTAAGGAGGATTCCATCATAACCACGTTTATATAACATGTCCCTCAAGAGAGTAAAAAACCTACCTTTTTATTGAAATTGCATTGAGAATTTTATGACATATCTTATGGGAGTGTTTCAAACTTGATATAGGCTATTATTTGGCTTGATCAAGGCTCACATGACTCGAAATGGATAAAACAAACATCCTTTTCATCCTTAGATTCAACATGAACAATTGCAAATTTAGATATTATTGTAATTATGAGGGGTTGTACCTCTCCTAAGGTATCCTTTGGAATTAATGATCCAAGAGAGGCCATCATATATAAAAATATATTAGTTTAATGTGACAAACTATCACTTTTGTACCGATCAAACTTATAGAGAAATTTCATTGCTACTTCATGGTAAAGCTTAATGGTAGGCTCTTTGCATTGGTATTCTCCAGATACCTATTTGATAATAATTTGAGAATCATAAAATATTCTAATATGCTTAATGCCCATAGCTATGGATACTTGAATACCTAATATTAAGGCTTCATACTTTGCATTGTTGATTGTGCATTAGAAGTCAATTTTTAATGATAAGGGGATAGGTACCCCCTGGGGTGTATGAAAAACAACTCTAGTACCTTGACCTTTCTCACACTTAAAATTGTCAAAGAATAGTTTGATATCGATGTCTTCCTCCAGAATGACATATTCTTATTTTTTGGTGATAGTAAAGACCGAATCATCTAGGATTTTAATAATCATAGGATGATCACTAGGTAGTGGAGATTTCACAAGTTGATCGGCTATAACCAGACCTTTAATGGATTTTTGACTAATAACCTCAAGATTAAATTTAGTAAGAACCATTATCCATTTAGCGGTGTGGGTGTTATTTTAATTTTAATACATAATATAACGTAGAGGATTTTCTCTAGGTATGACATATGTGGTGTGACTAAGCATATAATGTGAAAGTTTCTTGGTGGAAAAAACCATTGCTAAGCACAATGTTTCCATGTAAGTGTAACTAGTTTCACAGCTTACAAATGTTTGACTAATGTAATAGATAACTTGCTCTTTATTATTTTCATTATTTTTTGTAAGAATTATCCCTAATGCAAACTCCATTGCTAAAACATAAAGATAGAGTGGGACCCCTAAATGAGGAGGAGCTAAGACTGGTGGAGAAGCTAGAAATTTCTTAATGTCAGCAAAGGATTTTTGACATTCATATATCCATGAAAATGGCACTCACTTTTGTAGCAAGTGATTTAATGGCCTGCATTTGTCAAAAATTTATACAATGAAACGATGGATTAATTGAATATTTCCTTGTAAACTATGCAATTTCTTCAAGTTTTTTTGGGGAGCCATCTCCATGATGGCCTTGAATTTTTTGGGGTCCACATCAATGCCTATTTTGGAGACAATAAACCCTAGTATTTTTCCAAAGGTAACACCAAAGACACATGTCTTGGGGTTCAACCTTGCATTATGATCTAAAAGTCGATCAAATACTTTTTCCAATACACCAATGTGCTCTTGTAGAATTTTGAATTTTACCAAGAGATCATCCACATAATCCTTGATTTTATTATGCATATAATCGTGGAAAATGTATGTCATGGCATGTTGATAAGTGGCACCTATGTTTTTAAGTCCAAAGGGCATCACATTGTAACAAAAATTCCCCCAAGGTGTAGTGAATGTTGTTTTGTGTTTGTCATTAGGATTTATTTGAATTTGGTTGTATTATGAAAACCATATATTAGAGAAATAATTTCATGGCCAACACAAGTGTTGAAAAGAGTATCAATGTTTGGAAGAGGAAAATTATCCTTAGGACACACTTAATTAAGATCTCAAAAATTAGTGCAAATGTGTATCGCTCCGTTAGGCTTGCGAACCTTCGAATGGATACCATGTTTGAAAGCCACATAGGATAATAAACAAGAACTATGAAGTTCACGTCTAAAATATTTTGGAGCTCTTATTTGACTATGAGGTCCATAGTAGGATGCATACTTCTAAGTTTTTGTTTGACTGGTTTGGAATTAGCATTTAAGGTGATATTATGGAAAATCAAATTAGGGTCAAGATCGAGCATGTCCTTATAGGACCATGCGAAAATGCCTTTCTTCTTCTTGATAAGATTAATTAATTGCTCTTGTTAATATCTAGATAAGCTTTTTCCAAGTTTAACAATTTGAGGATTGTTTGCATCTAAACTAAGGCTCACATTGATAGTATCTTCAATAGAAATGTGAGAATCTTCCTCAAGTTAATGGGGAGTTGGGATTAGATGAATATTTTCTATGATGTCATCAAAATCTTATGAATTATGCTCATCTATATCTACCTAGAAAATATTAGGATCTGAAGGTGAAAGTGAAGGCGAAGGTGGAAGGGATGGAGGAATGTAGTTGGTTGAAGCCCTTAATAATTCCTTGGATAGGAAAAACTTGACAAAGGATTGGGGTGATGAAATTCGGTCCATATCAATAAGGCCCATGTCAATATGGCTTTGACAAATTGTATTGATTATGAAGGGGGGAAAATAAGTCAGTAGGATTGATATTTACTTAAAGGGAAAATGTATGGCAAAGACAAGGGTAAATTGCTAGGTGGATAAAATCCTATTGGCTAGAACCTATAATATAATTCTAGTAAACCTGGAAAGCAACAAGAAACACAAATAAATGCCCTATATATGCAAAATGTTTTTTTATTTATTTTTATATTTATGTACATATATTACAAGAAAAATTGCCAATGAGATGAATTAATGAGATGGAGGTGGTGGTTCATCGGTTGGATTGGCTCATGTTGTGGAAGAAATAAGTGAAATATGGGTTGATGGATGGGAAACGTTCTAAGATAAAACTCATCCTGTTCAGTGTGTGGAATTATGGGGTCTGATTCCTATTTAGATTCATTAGAAATTATCGATATGAGGTTGAATTCTTCATAGATTTCATCTTTAGGGTCATCTATGTGATGGATGTCTTCTCTCAAATTTAAACTTAAGATTTTCATAGCTTGTTCAAGATAAGAGGTGGATGAAAGTGGATGATAGCCTACACTTGAATGGTCATGCATTTATCGATATGAAACATCGATAATCTCATGCATTCTCTATTCATGTAAAATCGAACAACACCAAAATATATACGTAAATGAATGAATAAAGCAGAATAAAGACAGATGATTACACAAATAAAATTTTATTCTTATTGTTGGATGGATATTTTATATTACAACCAAGTCCACCCCCTATAGGGGTTTTACAATGCTTTATTATCCAACACAACAATTTCAATATGCTAGGGTTCTCTGAAATCCTAGCTATCAAATATGGGTGTTGTCTTCATGCTCGAATTAATCTCAATAGTAAGGTGAGTGGGCTTTAGATATCCATATACCGGACCACTCCAATGCTTCAACAACTTCCAATGAACTTTATCCCTAAACCTGCAAACAACAAAAAACAATAAAAAGTCAATAATATCTACAAGGGCTCCACTATGTGAGGCCCTCAATAAGAAAATTACTAACCCTAGTTGTAGAAATGAAGCTATAAATAAATCTAAGAATATTAAAATAAACACAATAAATAAATTACCTTGTCACATTAATTTTCTATTCTTTGTTATTTATTGTTGTTGCAGGATGTGGTACGTAGATGTCCTAGCAACACCCAAGGGTTAGTGGGACAATATATCTAGGATTGTCAATGACCATGGGCACTCGATTATGATAAAATGAACCTAGAGGTTCTCTATGATGGCATATGGCACCCAAAGGCACTCGATGATGGAAATAGGTGCCAAAAGGAACTCGGTGATGGCAGAAGGTGCCCAAAGGTGCTCAAGAATGAATAATAAATGCACAGAGGTGCTTGGGGGATTGGAGTAGAATTTGTAGAAGTGGTTCTAGTTTTTGTGATGTGGGCGATGATAGATTCAAAAATTATGGCAAGTGAAAGTTAAGACAACGATGCATGGATTCTTTACGACTTTGATATTTTGAAAACTTAGGGAGTATTTAGGGCCTACCAATTTTTTTTGGGTTGAGTCATCAAATTGACTCCTCTTTAGAATATCTCCTAGGGAATGTTGGGGTTTCAATGACATAATTTTTGTGGTCAATATTAAAACATGACGAAGAGTAGAGATTAAATCTGGGCATGTGTCATGGATTAAGGCATATGGATGGTTGGGATTTATTAATTTAAATATATATAAATTTATGATATATATAAATATTATTATTCAAATATATTATATATGTATATAAATAATGGGTAAATATAGTGGGAAGCTATGGATGGATGACAAGTGGCTATATTTTGGTGTCTACAAGTTGATAAAGGTTGAAAAAATGTAAATCAATGGCTAGTTGTTACATATGCCAATAAGGGGGGATTTTTGGATGGGTCTTTTAACTCCCCATTCACATGGTCTACTATACATATCATTTACTTTGATTAGTTATGCATGAGGAAGTGGGTACAAATTAGCATTTGTGCCATTGAGCATTTGGTTGCTTGGATTGTGGAGATTATTTAGGAGTAGCAAAGTCATAGGTTCAAATCTATTCCTATTTTATTAATTGAGTTTTATTTTTTGACATAGTGTTCGATGTGCCATATTAGATTGAGGTAATCTATGTTTTCTAGTGTAGTGTTTAATGTGGCATATTAGATTGAGGTAATAAAGGTTTGCTACTAGGGTGATTGATGTGGCACATTATATTGAGATATTTTTCCAATAGCAAGGTGGCTTTCTTTCTATGGAAGACTAATTTACTCTTCAACTATACCCCCATACCAACATATAAAGGTAAAGCTCATTGCCTTCAATAAGATGTAGGTTTGAATATGAGTTGTATGCTTGACATAACCTCTTTTTTGGTCTACTTATAGTTTTCATGGAAATCATTCATGGAATATTCCTAAGATTTATTAAATGATAGATATAGGACCATTATTGTAGTGAGGACATGCATGCTCTATTCATATAGTTATAAAATTATCACTTTGAAGTATTTATGAGTGTGTTGGCTTGATGGTAATGATTAGGTTGTATCTTGATGAACTCTGATAGCATAACAAAAAGCTAGTTGCCCCCATGTTCAAGATATTTTGAGTTTGAATAATGGTTATGTTGTCCTCTTAGAATATCTTGATTTTCCTCAAAGTTTTATATATGGTACAAACACATGTACCTAATGTTGAGGTTAAGATTTGATATCAACCCTTAAGAATAAAATATTATAAGAAATTATGAACCTACCTTTTACAAGGTTTATAAGGTCAAAATGGAAAATATATGAATACAAGTGTAAATAGTTGGTCATGGACTCAATTTAAGCTTGACCGCTACATATTCCAAAACATAGATCATCTAATCTCATTATGCCTAATTTTTCTATTAGCTAAAGTATGGATACAAAGTTATGATATATGCTAGGTAGGTTGTTAATTAGAAAATCCATAATTGCTTTCTTTTAATATGTTACCCACATAGTGGAAAGTTGATTTCTTATTCTTTTTAATTTGGTGATGTGGTCATTCATGCTTTCCCCTTCTTCTACATTGACATGAGTTAATTGTCTCTTTAGATCCATTGTTTTGATTTTATTAATCCTCTTATATATTGTGGAAAGAGTACCCCATACCTATTTTTATGTTTGAAGATCTTGAACATGAGATATGATTAATAGATATATCTTCCACAAGATGAGTATTTGTGCATTTATGTTATTTTTATTCCATTTAATATCTTTATCTAGATCTATTGGTTTGTCTTATGTTGTTAAGCCCCACAAGTATTTTGTTTGTAATTTTGGTATCATTTCCATTTTCCATATTGCATAATTTATGCCATTTAGTTTTTTTGATACCATATAGTTGTCATTTGAACCCGTGAATGAAGTATAAAATTGAGAAAACAAAAGAACAAGACCATACAAAATACATAGAGGCTTGAAAATAAGCCTCTCAAAGAACCACCACATTAAAAATAACATTATTATTGGTTGATTTACAATTCATCTTCTTATGTTCCAACCACAAAAAGAAAGATTTTAAAATACAACTTATGAGAAAAAGTTTAAAATCTTTACAAATTCCTCAAGAAAGCTATCATATACCCTAAATGTATGATATTCATGAAGATATGCATATCACTCTATAGATCTCCTCCTAATAGTTACACTTTTCTTAACAATATAAAACATACCTAACATTATTGTATTTGTTTTGGTAAGGAATAAGCATATTAATACTTTTAGGCAATTTTAAATGTGGATGCACCTCACCAATGGACTCTCCAAATACTAAGTATCTATGACCATGTGACCATATCTCATTTTATTCTTTGATAGTGTGCTAAAATAAAAGAATTTAAATAAACCTTCCAAATATTTTAGCTTTCGTAGGGTTGAACTAATATGTTGAGGGACCTACAAATGGTTTACCTAAATATGTTATCACAAACCCACCCTACTTAGTTATATAATGCATAATATTGTTAAACTATAATGCCCAAAATAGTTCAAGTGATGAAGAATTATGATGGTAACACTCGTGCTTCTCTCTTACATGTCGTCTGCATGGTAGATCTATCACTATGTTATGATGCATAAGGATAGGAATAAGAGGATATAATATTATATTGTATAAGGATATTATGTATAGTTGGCATGGGCTATACAAAACCCAAGGTTGATTATAATATAATATTATATTCTAATAAGAAGTGGGATAAGGGTTTAGGAGTCAAGTTCTTAATGTAGCCTTTGAAAATGGGTATATATTAAAGGAGATACAATCATATAAAGTCAACTATCTAGAAAAGGGCAATGATATTTTTTCAAATTGTATTTTTTTCTAGAAAACAAATTTTGATGTATCTTTTAGTTAAGATAAACAAATCATATATTGTTTTGTTTGAAGGAAAGTACTTTTAAAATTTTAGATTCAAATAAGTAGGTAGATATATTTATATGAAACCCTAGTTTGCATTATATTTTTGTTGAGGTGTGAACTTATGGATCTCAAATTTATTTTGGAGAAGATAATATTGATGTTAGAGAATGGTGGAAATACTTAAAATCTTTGTATTCTAATAATTATTGTTGAAATATTAGGCATAGTTTTTATTTTGGAGGAGAACATTTCTTTGGATTTTATAGTTTTTGTATGGTCCATAATTTATCAACTAACTAGGGAATAAACAAAGCAAGTATTATCGAGTCAATAGCATCCACATAAAAATATATCTAGGATCCACGATGAACAAAAGGAACTAAAAGAGATTTGAAAACTTTAATGAAATTGGTAGAATAAAAAAATATCTATGATCGTGTGGAGGTTGAGGGAACCGCAACTTTGGTGTTAGATAGACCAAATAATGATCAAAATATATTTTTTTGAATCAAAAAAATATATTTTGTAGGTTCATGACTACATTTAGATGGAAAAGATTATTATTTATATAAATCATTGTAGTAGATATAAGTTCATTAATATTCCTGCAGGGTTACGCATAGTGGTGAATATTCAAAAATTGAGTGAATATTAGGATTTCAAAAATTGAAAATTGGTGAATATGAGGACCCTCGACATTGCCCCATTTGCCTAAAATTTTTAGTACCAATTTTTTCTTAGGGTCAATTCACCACAATATATGTCCAAACATAGGCATATTTGTACTAGTTGAAAAGCTCTTTTCAATCTTGATATAATGGTGTTGTTTTTATGAAGTTATAAGATGATTTAATAGGTCAAAAGTGGCCCAAAGGTGACCTTACATTTTAGGTCTTCAAATACCCCAAATATTTGTATGAAGATGCTCGATTTGATTTTCTTAGGATTCTCCATGATCCACCTTGATTTTTATTAGGATTCACCATTGTTTCACAAGTACATTTTGAGTCCAACACCTTATGCATAACCCTATATTCCTCTCAATAAGAAGTTACAAGTTCAAGCAACACAAGTTAAAGGCATACAAATTGAGGATGTAAATATTCATATTTTTAAAGATTTCAAGTTCACCATGGATAAATGTGCTTTACATTCAAAGTGCCCTCTTCCCCGGGCCTGTAAAAAGGGGCCCTTTAAA
Source organism: Wollemia nobilis (assembly GCA_028583015.1). NCBI lineage: Eukaryota > Viridiplantae > Streptophyta > Pinopsida > Araucariales > Araucariaceae > Wollemia > Wollemia nobilis. The sequence continues at coordinate 5,628,949 of JAQPPZ010003305.1, read as the reverse complement.
AAAACCTGAGGTGATTAATCAATAAATCATAGGGAGGGACTTTTTATGTCACCAAAAACAGAAACTAAAGCAGCCCTCTCTATTTTAAAGGGATTTAAAGCTGGTGTTAAATATTATAGATTAACCAAATATGCATTCTTTTGATATGGATGATGTGGATATTATTTTGGGTTATCCTTGGTTGGATTCTTTGGATACTATTAACATTAATGTGTAAAATAAGTTCATGAAGTTATGGTACAAGAAAAAGAAGATAACACTACAACATATTTCTTAGCTTAAGAAGCAAGGATCTAAGAAGAAATAATAATAAATTATGGTAAGGGGATAAGTTAAGGAACCAATAGATGAATCAAAATTTATGTATACAATAGAAATTGTAGAAAAGTACTAAAGAAGTAACAACAAAATCCAAGGAAGCTTTGTTATAAGAACACATAAATGCACCAAAAGAAGGGAACATGAAAGAAGATATTGAGGTCACAACATATCATCACCCACACCACCATGACCAAAAAAATATTAAAGTAGGGCTTAGGGCATAAATATTATTATGGACATACATGGAGTCAAAAATGAGTAAAATATGGTTAAGAAAATCTCAAAATTAAGATTTTTCATGTGACATCATTATATGAGGGTGAAATTTTGATGAGTGATTAGGGTTTTGAGATGACGGTGGGCAGGAATGCTTCTACGAGAGAGCACAGGAGCACCAGTAGATCGAACCACAGGCACAACAGGGCAGAAGGATAGCAACCAGAGTTCAAGGGCACTGAGGAGTCCTTGCCATCCGAAGACGATGTCAGCCATGGTAAGGATCCGCTAGACAAATGGGGAAGTGGACCTCGAAAGTCGTATGCTCAGGTAGCAGCTTCAGAAACCCTAAGCGACATCTTCATTGAGGAGCTATTTTTGGTCGGGGACGAGTTGGACATCCTAGCAAAAATTCTCTCAAGCTTCATGGAATTCAAAAAATTTACCCTCATTGGTAAGTTTATTGGTGGTCGACCAGATATGGAGACCATTCGCAAATGGGTGTCAGGCAAATGGAGAACCTCTGGTCTCATGGAGTTGGCAGCCTTAACCCGAGGTTTTTTCATGATTAGACTGAACAACAAGGAGGACTACTATAAAATCTTGGCTGGAGGTCCTTGGTTCTTGGGCCGTAGGAGTCTCTTTCTAAGGAAGTGGGGTATGGACTTCAACCCTGATACCCAGAACATCAACATTGCTCCAATATGGGTTAGGCTCTCGAGTCTCCCTCTTTTTTGTTGGCATGAAAATGTAATTCGAGGAATTGCCTGCTCCATTGGGGAGTTGGTCACCATTGACCCTCCCACCAGAGCTCGAACAAGATTTGTCCAAGCCCATTTCTATGTCTTGGCGGACTTGGAGGCAGTCCTTCCCTCCTCCATCACTCTTCGATTTGGAGGTTCCATTCTCCACAAGCAAGCCATTGCATATGAGAACAGACCAGCTTTCTGCCCCTAGTGCAGTTCTCAAGGGCACCTCCAGCATAATTGTCCTCTTCAAAAGCTAGGGAAGAAGAAGTGAGATTCTTGTAACCCCTTGGAACACGATGCTGGTCAGGTGAAGCCCCCTGTTATGAAAGACCATAAGTCTCTAGGCCCATCCTGGGACCTTCACAAATCCTCCCACCCAGAAGAAGGAATCTCCCTCCAATTGGACTCTCAGTTGTGTGTTGCTAGCACCCTTCTAGGACCTCAGGTGGTGAAGGTTTAGTCCCCCCCAACACACCTCATAGGCAGATTTACCCATACTTCAATACTAGAACCCTTCTAAGTCCCAAATTGTGCTGGAAGATTACCTACTAGGAAGGGGGGGTGGCCCCCCCCAAAACACCTCTCAGTCAGGTCCACCCAGGCTCCAGGACCTAGGCCCTTTTGATTTTAGCCAGTCCCAAACCTTGCTAGAAGATTACCTCCTGGGAAGGAGGGTCGTCAACCAGATCGGACATATGAGCCCTCAAATTACTAGGAGCCAAAAGCAAAATGTGGATTATGGAAGTGTGAGGAAGCAAGGCCGACCTCCCAACAAAGACAAAAGAGACAAAGAGACAACGATAGACGTCATGAATGGCACTCAATGTCTACTATTTTTAGATGAATCTGATACTCAAATGGGCGATGCGCATGTGCCTAAACCTCCCTTCCAATAGGGAAAGGTAGGCAAGAAGAACCTCAAACTATCCAGATGAATCTGAAGTAGACCCAGGAGTGCCAGAACTCAGAGGATCTAGAGGATTTTGACTAGTTGTGATATGTCTGAACTCGGAGGATCAGGTGGATTTGAAATTACTATTTTCCTCGTTTGGTGTTTAGCTGGTTTTGCTTCTACTCTCCAATGGTTCATTTTCTTCGACTGTTACTTTTTGTTATCCTATTTAAATTTCATTTTGTTTCCTAGTTAATTAGGCATAAATGCCTTTTCTGTAGCCTTTAGGAAATTATTTTAGGGGTTATGTTTCATTTTCTTTGGCTGTTACTTTTTGTTATCCTGTTAAAATTTTGGTTTGTTTCCTCGTTAACCAGGCATAAATGCCTTTTCTTTTGCCTTCAGGCAATTAGTTTAGGGGTTACAATTTTTGTAATAGGCTTATACATAAATCCAAGAGGGATGATGCAAGGCTGATTTTGTTCATAAGGTTTTGGGATCCTCTATAAAAACCCTTTGGTAATCTACTATAATAGTTACCAAAAAAAAAATGAGTAAAATATGTCAGTGTTTGGTAGAAAAAGCATAGTAATTCTATATTTTAAAGTTTAATAGAAACATCACGGAATAATAGGATCATATTAAGTAGGGCAATAGAAGCATGTAGAAAATATAGAAGTTATAGATTTTCATGTGGCACAATGGAAACTTTGTATCATTGTAAAGCACCACCAATTAAGATTTCATCTAGATGGAGGGATGCTCAAGATTGGTATCAATTATCAACATTGTTTAGCAAGTCATAATACTAGTTTCTTCTCATTTTTTGAGGATGAAAGACTTTCATAATTTATTCATAATACAATAGAAAAAAATATATAATAATTCATTCCAAAAATATTATTGTAATAATAGACAAAATACATAGTTTATTCTAGAAATATTATTGTAGTCATAGAAAAAATGCATAGTTTATTCCAAAAATATTATTCCAATCTATATAAAATACATAGTTTATTCATAAGAAGATAAAAAAGAATGAAATATATAGAATGCACATTTGGATATCACACATATAGGTAGGGATTGGTCGATGCCTATGGGTTCTAGAAGGTTGACATAGACATTTTTCACCTACCTCCTATGCCGATGCAGTGATGAGGTACACCAATAATTTCTTTTCAACACCAACAAGGTCAGGTGCCCGGATCAATCCTACATATATACTACAACATTTCATGATCATAGCAACAAAAATATTGGTATAGCACTAAGAATTATAATATTTTAAATTTTTTATTTTTGGAACTATGCCAATGATATGATGGTGCTATTATGCATTATTTATGTCTTGATAGCATTGATGTAGCATCAATGTAGTTTCAAATAATAACTTGACATAACATCACTTGGCATATAAATATAGCCATTATAACATCAACCTAGAATCATAAATATTAACATTATATGAAAGCAAAATTGGATTGAAATTGAAAAATTATATATAATTTTTTTCCTAATAAAAATGGTTGTGTGCATATACTAGAGTAGTTTGACTACTGTCAATGTATCACTTGGCAATATTTTAACCTAGGTATCCTCCTTGAAAAACAAAGAATATAATAGTTGAGCTAATGACATCTAATAGAATTATATATAATTTTATTATTTATTTATTGTTTAGTATAATTAATTGTTATATAATATCAATTACTTATTATTAATTTGTTAACTAATTATTTATTATAACTAATTTGGACATTTGTAGTCTTTGTCCTTATCTTCATGAAGATGCCTTCATACTTTTCTATAGCAATAATTATAGAAATTTTAAATTCCACTACTATAAATAAATAGTTCCATGATTTTAAACGATATTTTTAAAATTTATAAATATTAAAAAAAAAACTATATTTTAGATGTCCAATAATATCGTGGAAAAGGTATATATGTATAAAATATTCAAATTTTATAATATAAATCTTTTGAGATTTTATTTTTATTAATAAAAATAATATAAAGGATTTGATAGAGTTTTTTTTTAATTTGATAGGGATGAAAATTATAATAGAAAGACATGTTTTTTTTTAATATAAAAATATGAACCTGTTATGATTCAATTCTAGATAAATATCATGATAATGTGATATGTTGTAATATTATTATATTTATATAATTAGAGAGACATGTTTTTTTTCATATCATATAATAATAATAATAAATAAATAATATAATATATATCCAAAACATTTTCAATCAATTATAATGAATTACACTTTATAATCTAATCTAATATATATATATATATATATATATATATATATATATATATATATATATATATATATATATATATATATATATATATATATATATATATATATATATATATATATATATATATATATATAACAAAATAAATAATCAATAACATAATTTATTGTAATTAATTGAAATAATATTTAATACTTAAAAAATTAAATATGATTTTTTTTTTAAACCCAATATGTACTTAATTTAAATATTAATCCTTCAAACACATTTGAATTTAAATTTAAATATGCATTTTAACCAAACTTGCTTTCTTTATTTTATAAAATATCATTTAGTAAAAAAATCAAGCCTTTGGATTGAAAGACTTTAAAAAAAAAGAATAGGAACTCTTCAATGCCACATAAGGTACTTGTTCTCATATTTATTAGTAAATGGTTGTTTCATGACAAACTCCTTGCTTAAATTTATTTCAGAAAATTATAATTATTGAAAGCCAAAATCCTAGTCCAATTCTTCTCACAAGTAAAAAGTTAAAAAAAAAATGCAATGAAGAGAAAAGGAGGAGCAAATTTAGGATCTTGGGATTTGGGATTTTTTTGAGAAGCTATTTTTATGATGCTTTGGGCGAAAGTACGGTAGCTCTAAACACCTCGTTACTAAACATCCACCACCTTGGTGGTACTATTTCTATTAAATGTCCTCTGGGTACACAACAGCTTCGACCCTTGTCGAAGCTACTAGATTCAACAATGGCATAACACAAGGAATTGAGGAAATTCATCCCGAAAGTGTTTCATGAGGTAATACCCTTGTTCCTAATGTTGTCATTCCGTTAGAGGATTTTAACAAGTCTTGTAGATGACTAGAGAAGCATACTCTTATAAGGTATTTTCTAGGATATATTCCCAATGAATAACTTATCCGTAATTGGACTCAGCATTACTGGCCTACTTATGGTAGGGAGGGTGAAGGAATCCAAAATCTGAAAAAGGGTTATTTTTGTTTTATTTCCTTGATCCTATGCATGCTCAGGCAGTGTTTGACTATGGACCCTGGTATGTCAGCAACTCCTTGCTAGTGTTCCAACCCTGGATCCAATATTTCTCCATCGAGGATGATGCTTCCCTTGAGGTTCCTATTTGGGTTGAACCTCCTAGTATTTTGGCTACCCTTTGGCATTTATTGGAAACCATTGTTCCTCTGTTAGGCCCCTTTGTCTGTATTGATCATCCAAATTTCTTTGGTGTTCACCCCTACATAAGGGTTTGTGTGAAAGTTGATTTATCCAAGAACCTCAAGGACCATCTCATCATGAATATTGATGAAGCCTCATTTATTCAAAAGCTAGTTTATATAAACCTATCAAAAACCTATTACCACTGCCAATCGATAGCTCACAAGATTAAAGATTATCCCTTAATGGAGGGGTGTTTCAATAATAACAAGGTCATGGATAGTATTCCAAACCGTACGCCTACGATGCCACCTCAGGAAGCTCAAGGGAATGGGAGCAATTATTTCCAAGAGTCTTGGATCATAGTTGCCAAGAAAAACTACCCAATTAATCAAAATTTTAAGTCAAAAAAGCAGGTTCTTGCCCCTTAGTTGCATGCACAAAAACATAAGACCTGTAGATAGTAGTCCCTAAGAACCTCCAAGGATCTTCTACTTTGGCAAAGAGCACTGTGCTTAAATAGAAACTCTAGAATATCCTTGAGTGCATGACCCAAACCTCATAGTCCCAATCATGACCCTTTAGTGTAAAAACAAGACAAAAAGTCATTCAACATGTTTCTAGATGGTAATAATGATCAATTCCTCTTCAAAACCTACTCCTAGCTTGGGAAGATAGGTGCTTCTGAGGATATTGAAAATGATATGCACTTAGATTGTTCTTAATAATTTTTTATCCTGGAATGTCAGAGGGCTGACGGACCCAATCTGCAAGTATTTGGTCCGAAGTGATATTGAAATTATTTGTCGCAAGTATGGTAGGTTTGATATCCTTTGTTTACAAGAAGTCAAAATTTCTAATTTTTATTTACAGTGTGCTTGTTCATTTATTTGGCATGGCAGCTATTTTTTTTCCACTAATCATATTTTGGGATGAGGAGGAGTTGTCACCTTCATGGCACCTGCATGGTAGTCCCATATGGTCACATGGAGGTGTATCCCTTTAATTAGGCCATGTGGACCCATTTTGACATTGATAGACATTCCTTCAGAGTTATCAATGTTTATGCCTCCAATCATACCCCCAAGATATGTGCTCTGTGGTGGTGGTTGACTTTGTTGTTACCTTCAATAGTGTAGTTGCTCTGTGGTGATTTCAATATGATTGAGAAATCTAATGATAAATTTTGTCAACTCCCTATGTAGTGGTGCACTAGGTAAAGAGAAGTCTGGTTTTTTATGAAGAACATATTGGGTCTTGTGGACCCCAATGATTGTTCTTCTTCCAAAAATTTCTAGAACTTGCTTTGGTTTACTTGGTCCAATTTTCAAAGCAGAGATGATAGAATTTTAAAAAGGTTCGAGAGAGTAATGCTTACCGATCATTCTAAGTTTAAATTTCAAAACATTGTACAGTCCATCCCTATGGAGGTTGTCATTCCATGCACAACTATGTTAGATCATGTGCCCATTATCTTCAGTTTTTCTTCAAACTAGTAGCCAATCAAAAATTTCCACTCTTAGTTTTTTATTAATGTTTATTTCCTGCAACATCTGGCCTCAAAAGCACACATTGTTAAAGCTTGGAACCTGTTCCTCGACCTGTCAATAACACGGGTTTGATAGAATTGTGGAATGGTTCCATTGCTTTATGAACTACAATTCTCAAAGATCCGGGGTCAAGCTTGCTCAGCTACATAAGCAATCCAATTTAGCTCTAAAAAATGAGTTTGCCAAAGCTTTAGTTTGGCTTGATGCCTCACCCCTAAGAGTCTCTATGTAACTGCATGTTATAGCTCTTAGGTACGAGCTTAAAAAGTTTAACCTTTATGAGGCTAGAGGTGGTCAAATCAGAGCCTGAATGCACTGGATGAAATTTGGATATAGGGTATCAAAATAATTCTTTCAATACCTTTGACCGCCTAGACAAGTGGTTCAATTCAAAGCCATTGTGGACAATGGTTAGCATCTTATAGAGCTACCTAATATTTCCAAAGTATTTGTTAACCACTACCAACAGGTTTTTGTTGATCAACCTCTCTCCTAAGATACAATAAGCTCTTGAGGAATGTTGCTTGGTTGTGCCTAAAAAATTATCAAACTCCCAAAAAGAAAACTATGAAAGACCTCTTTCCTTAGAGGCCTTAGTTGATGCGTTGTTTTACATGGCTAAAAATAAAGTACTAGGTCTAGATAGTTTCCCATGTAAATTCTATAAATTTTTGTGGGACCTGGTTGGCCCAGACCTTCAATGAGTATATCAGGAAGCCATGGCCACTGGCTTCTTAGGCTCCATTATTAATAAAGGCAACATTAAATTCATCCCCAAGCTTGGAGATCCTGAGGTTATCAAAAACTAGAGACTTATTTTATTTTTGAATGTAAGCTACTAAATTATTGCTAATGCCCTTGCTCTTCAACTTTGGCCTCTCCTTCCTCTCATTGTGAGGGCTAAGAAAATAGGGTTTATTCGTAATAGGTATATTCTCAACAATGTCATTGTAGTCTGGGAAGGCATGAAATGGGCTAGGGAATCTCAAGAAGAGGACCTATTTATCAAACTTGAATTTGAGAAAGCATATGATACTATTGAATGGAATTTCATTCTATCAATGCCCAAAGCCCTTGGGTTTGGTCCCTACTTTGTTAATTCTATAAAAATATTGTTCAAACATTCTTCAACCATTGTCACATTGCATGGAGTTTAAACAAATAATATTGGCCTTTTCAAGTCTGTTAGAGGGTGTCCTCTTGCCCCCTCCCTCTGTGTGTTTGCTACTAAAGATTTTGGCTATCTTCTTGCCAAAAAAGCTTCACAAGGGCTGGTTAAGGGAATTTCTCTCCTAGGAAATCAAGGGCAACTAATCAATGGTCATTTTGTTGATGATTCATTCTTAACCATCCTTGAGGATAGGCAATCTGTCACACAGGATCTTTATTGCATGGATTCTTTTTGCATGGCTTCTGGTTCCAACATTTAATGGAGGAAAACATTGTGTTATAGAGAATCCTCTAGACCTATGCCAATTTGGCTTGAACATTACCAGTAGAAATGGATTCAGATGAAGGAGATGTTTAATTTTTTGAGCATCCCCTTTGCATTCCATAGTACCCCCTCCAAGATTTGGGAATATTTTGTGCAAAAAGTAGAAAAAACTCACTTACTAGATCATAAAAAATATTTCCATTGCGAGAAAATTCTAAATTTACTCTAAAGTTCTTGCCACTACTCATGTTTATTATTCTTCATGTTGGGTTCCCTCTCAAACTTGCTATAAGAAGTTGGAGAAGCTTCTTCGAGATTTCCTTTGGACCAATTCTTCTCAAAAGAATAGATTTCACAGAGTTGCATGGGAATTTTGCTGCCTCCCTAAGATCTTTGGAGGTGTGGGGTTGTTCAACTACCATTGTCAAGGTTTTGCTCTAAGTGCTAAGTGGATTATCCAAGCTCTTAAAGGCTCTAAAGCTTGAAAAGTTCTAATCTGGCACTGTGTTGCAACAAGGTTACCATTAGGTAAAAAAGTTTGGAAGGGAATGGATCTTCTATCCATCCTTGTGGTCCCTGTTCCCATTAAAATCTTTGGGTCATTTGTGATTCAAAGTATTTGATGGGCCTAGGAGTCTATCAAGCCTTGGTTACAATGGAAAGGAGTTAACCGCCAACGTGGGGCCATTGTAGTTGCTTTGAATATTTGGTGGTCCCCTGTTATTTAGTTTCAGGGGTAGCCAATAACCAAAGTATAATCAATTCATGCTAGAAAAAAAATAAAAAGGGATTTGTGTCTATTTTAGATTTTTTTTTGCAGATAAACTAGAGTTTGGATCCCTTGGGAGCTTTTATAAACAGAGGTATACCTTAAACCCTGAACATAAAGATACCTATGACACTATTACCAGTCGTACCTCATTTTCCCTTTGGCCAAAGCTTGGCTATGTTTTCCAATGACCTTGGTGGAAAGAATGGAAATGGTATAAAGATGTGTCTCTATTCAACTACATGACTAAGCTCAGCTATAGTTGGATTTCACCCAATCTGCCAATGGTAACGAAGCTCAATGAGCACTGGGATATTTTCTCCTCCAAATCCATATGGCATGCAAGATTTCAGATTACTTGGGCCAGCTATAATGATCCCAATTAGACTATTTTTACCTAGATTATGTTATTTCATGGTCTGTCGCTGGGCCAAAGGCTTTGACATCAGGGTGTTGACAATCCCACATATCCTTTCTATGGGTAGAATGAGTCTACCATGCATTTTTTTGGGATTGCAAAAAAGCTAAAATGGCATGGGGGTGGATGGAATTTTTTTCCAGTCGTTCTTTCCTTATCCTATAATGTGGATTCACAATATGTTGGGGGATCCCCCTAATTATACTCGTCCTTTGTTAGAGCTTTGGAACATATTTCAAATTAGCATTTTGTTTCATATTTGGAAAGCCATAAAAGAAACAATTTTTACTAATAAAATTCCCTCTGTAATTTTTTCTCTTTCATATAAGCTTATGGTCTTCCATGATGCTTGGTAATAGATTTGAGTTCAAGCCATCAAGACTGCAATGGAGATCAAGCACCAGTAGGATTTGATTAATTATTGGGGCAATGCTCCATGCTCTATGAGCAGAGTTCCCCTGAAGAATGAGCAAAGAAATTGTTCTAGGTTTAGGCAACACTGTCACCCACCCTCAGAGAGACGGGACCGCATAGCCTCCAAGGCTCACACTCAACCACCTAGAAGAAGTGGGCCTTGGTCGCCAAACCCTAGCACTTCTCATCACTTCAATGCTTAAGGAGCTTACCCACGTTCTCCTTGTCGAGGTGATGTATGGGGGTCCTGCCTACCCTCTTCTCGTCAAGATGATGGTTGGAACGACGATAATAATGAATGCAGTAACAATTGGAGCACAAGCATTGATGATGGTACAAATGAAAATACAGGATGGATTCTTCCCACTCAACCTACAGTTAATGACGTGTCAACATATCCAACCCTCTTGAATTACCATGAGGTGTATGACACGTTTTCGGGTCCAGTCTGGAGCATTTCACTCCCCAATAACATGTGGAACCATAATGAGGAGAATAAGGCGACATATCCTTCCAATGAGGGAGTACAAAATAATTAATGGTTGTTGTTTTGATTCACTTTATGTTTTGATCAATGTGTTTTGATTTAATGCTTTAGTCAATCCTGTCAGTCGATGGTTGTTTGGTAGTGGTACTTTGAACTTTGATCAATGTGTTTTGATTTAATGCTTTAGTCAATCCTGTCAGTCAGTCATTGTTTGGCAGTGGTACTTTGAACTTTGTCTTGGCTGCCACGTTAGTTGGTTGATTTGTGTATGGTGGAGGATGTGTCCATCCGCCCACCGTTGTGTATGATTAGTCTTTAATTCTTAATATAATGTTTTTTCATTAAAAAAAATGCAATGTGTTAACTAATAATAAGAATTAATGAGTTGTAAGTTTATTGCAATAATAAAAATTTTAAGTTTCATTCAAAGATCTAAATTTAAACTTTACTTGATACGAAAGAACTAAAACCCATCATAAAAATCTATGTAAACTTAAAATTTATTAAAAATATGAATAATAAAAATAAAAAATTATATTATATATATATTTTCCTCTATTTTTATTAATCTAGCATTCTAACTTTGACAATTTCAAATTTTTACAAATAACAAAACTAGGAAGATCAAAAGTAGCCTTTACTCAATTATCGTACTAACGTTGTTGTCAGCTCCTTTTCGTGTTGTGCAGGTTACCTATCTATGTAAATGGAAATGGCATCTCAAGTTTTATTGTTAGGTGTCTTTATTCTTGTTTTTTTCTTAGGATAAAGACAAAAATGTACATTTGTGCTCCTTGGAGTAGTTGGAGACCTTTTTATCCTTAGGTAACGACAAAAGTGCCTTCTATGATTGTACCAGAGATTGTGGCTATTTTATTTTGCTAGAGAATCAATGCTGACGAAATCATTTTAATTCAACTTCACAGGAAATGCAACCTTTGAAAACGTCAGATTTTTTCACAAAACTACAAAGATAAAGGACAAAATTCTTTTAATTCAGTCCAGGAAACACAAACTTTAAGGACTTACACAAAACTACAAAGATGAAGGACGAAATTCCTTTAATTCAGCACCACAAGACTTCAGATTTTATAAATAACAAAACTACAATAACCAGTTTTGCGTCGCGTGACTCTATTATTTTATTATCGCTGTTGTCATTTCCTTTTCGTGTCAAAAGTTATGGAACTCACCATCTATGAAATGGCATTCCCTTTAACATAAAGAAAACGACAATCACCTTTTACATAACTTCTAACCAAACGCGTACTAGAGATTAGTGGATATTTTACTCTGCTTGCTAAGCCTTTCCATTGGATATTTTATTCTGCTTGCTAAGCATTTCCAGCAATTGTATATTTGTTGTAACGAAGAAACAATATATTTAAATTGTTTTTATAAATAAATAAATAAATAAATAATGTTTAATGTTTATTTCATAAATTTATACCAAAGAAAATGAAGAAAAGTTGTACATAATAATTACATCATCAAAATTTTAAGATGGTATAAGAAGATTATATTATATTTTATTTTCTTTAGCATGCATTTACTAAAAGAGACTCTAAATACTATTTACTTTAGAAACTTATATGTATGCAATGATATGATAATAGTTTAGGAACTTTTTAAGATAAGGTATTACAAATATCTTATCAAGTAACTTGAACATTGTGGTTGATTGTTTCATTAAAATTCATTACATTTGTGTGTCAAAACATAATTTTGTTATTGTTTAGTAAATTTTTTTCTTGTAAGCTTAACTAGAATAATATTAACTTGAATCTTAAGTTTTTGTTATCCAATGCACTCTCCCCACACACATCCATAAGAGTTATACAACATAAACTTTATGAATAATAGTAAAAAGAGAGTGAGATATCTTTAGAACAATATCAAGATCGGGGTTATACATAAGGGGTTGGACTCAAAATGTACTTGTAAAAAAATGGTGAATCCTAATCAAAATCAAGGTGAATCATGGAGAATCCCAAGCAAATCAAATCAAATCGAGCATCTTCACACCAAAATTTGGGACATTTGAAGCCCTAAAATGTAATGTCATATTTGGGTCCACTTTTGACCTATTAAATAATTTTATAACTTCATAAAAACACCACCATTAGATCAGGCTTGAAAAGAGATTTCCAATGAGTACAAATATGCCCATGTTTGGATATATATTGTGGCAAATTGATCTTAAGAAAAAATTGATCCTGAAAAATTTTAGGCGAATTGACCAACGTCAAGGGTCCTCATATTCACCAATTTTTAATTTTGAAAATCTTAATATTCGCCCAATTGGCGAATATTCGCCACTATGCATAACCCTGATCAAGATAGATTCAAGCATGAGATATAAGATAAATATATCCTAATATAGGAGTTTTTGATGGCAACACCATAGAGTCCATCCATAAAATAATGTTTGGATCAAAAGACAATTGAACTACTACATTTCCGTATTGTAGAGTCAAAATTTACATTGGACTAAATTCATTAGCCCCAATTTATTATTTTTAACGAGGACATAAATTAACATCCTCATAGTGTTACTATAGCACTAAAAGTTTTGAAAAGATAATTGAACTACTACATTTCCGTGTTGTAGAGTCAAAATTTACGTTGGACTAAATTCATTAGCCCAGATTTAAGATTTTTAACAAGGACATAAATTAACATTATGATAGTGTTACTCTAGCACTAAAAGTTTTGATAACATTACAATGATACTACATAGTTGGAAGTAGTATGCAGTATACAATATCACATTATGTCACATTATTCATAATTAATGCCACTATAATGCCACATGTGGCACTAAAATAGATGGAAGAACTAGCAAACATGTATAAGGGTTAACAAAAGCAAGAGAAAATAATGAGTATAACTCAAACTAAATGGTATGACTAATAGTAGGCTAGGAAAATGAGTAGTGTATAAATATGGGAGTATATATATTAGGGAGATATATCCCAATTCACTTCAAATCCTTGCAGTTATTTCACATACACTTTTTCTTCAATATTTCCATTCAAGCATGCATCCTCTACATCATTTTGATGTATGCTCCATATTTTTTTAGTTTCTAAAGCTAAGTCTATGCATATTGTGTCTTACTCTATAGTAGATGCATACGTATCATCTTAATTTATGCCAATTTATCATGCATGCATCTTTGCTTCTAGCCTTGTTTTATGTCTTTCAATGGATTTATCATTATTGTACATGGTGTTAAACACCTACTTCACTCTAATTATCTAATTATTCCTTGGAATTTCACAAAACTCCTAACTATCATTCTAGTCAATTACATTTAATTCTTCTTTCATGGATTTGCCCCATACATTATTTTGGGTTACTTATTCAAAGCTTGAGGGATCCAGTTCAATATTGGACAATAGTGCATATTATCTTCTTATTCATTTTACCTTCACACTTGGGCTTGTGGTTGGCTTCCTATTAGTCTTCTATCAAAATGCTTATGTTATAATGTTATCTTCGCTTGTGTGCTTGCGTTTGAAGAATTTCTTGTGTACATTTAATGTATATGACACACTACAATCTTCAACTACAATTGTGTTATCAATATTTTCTTGTTGTTGTCAATCTATTCTTCCTTCAAAAAAAATGATATCTCTAGACATAATGAATTGTCTATATTTGGGTTTATAACATTTATATGTCTTGCTTTCTTGAGGATTACCGTTAAAAATGCATGCTTGAATATTTATATCTAAATTATTCCTTTTCCTATATTCAACATGAACATAATCCAAACAACCAAACACTATAAAGTAACATACCAACGGTTTTTTTTATAACATGATTCATGAGGAGTCATATATTGTTGGAGATATTATATTATTTTGTATATTGAGTATCATGAAGTATCATGATATACTATTGTAAATATTTATTTTAGAGAGTGTGTTTAATATTTTTCTAAAGTATGTGTCAAAATTTTAAGGGTGTTTATGTGTCAATTGTGTAAGTGTGAGTTGTAACTGAAAGGTGTCAAGAGTACAAACGAGGAGTCATAGGTGATAGGTGTCAGGTGTGGAAGTGAAGATTCATGATATGTGTAAATATGTGAAGTATAAGGTTGTATAATGATAATAGTATTTGTCATAATGTGAGGCACATGAAGGATTTCATCCCTTGGGAATTTGAGGAGAGCAATAGTTATGAATATTGAAGAGTTTATCATGTAAAGTTATATATTGGATATAAAGCTCCATGCTATGTAATCTTTGTAATATTTGAAAGTAGAATCAAATAAAGTTTGTATTCATAGTTTTTTAATCAATAAAGCATTATGTTTTACAATATTGATTGTGAGATAATATTTGTGAGTGATTTTAAGATTCTAGAAAACTGGACAATAACATTTTTGGGTTCATTTGCTAATAGTGGTATTAGAGCCACTTTAGAAAGCCCTATCTAGTATAATAAGAAGAGATGATTAGAGAAGAAGAGAATATTGGAGAAGAGGAGGAGATTAGAGAAGAGAAATAAGTTTCTAAAGAATGTGAGATTGTTGTGAAAAAGTACTATAGAAGATATTGAACATGAGAAGAAGACTAGAGAAAGGAGGAATATGAAGATATATTTGAGAAAGTTGGTTGAATGATTTGGTGGAATATTGATTATGAAGGAGGATGATAAGACTATTGATTGTGAAAGGAGATATTGTTGAAAATTTGTTGAGGAGAATATTTGAAGGAGTGGGCAATGATTTATTGAAATTAGAGGAGATCATTGAAGATATATACTAGAAATTTTGAAGAAAAGAGTTTGAATATATTTGTTGTTGTTTAGATGATTGTTGGAGTTCTTTATTGGAGATATTTTTGCTAATGTGAAGAGAGAAACTACTATTTAGATGAGTGTTGGAGATAAGGGTTAGAGATGAGTGTTGGAGATAACTACTAGATAAAAGTGTTAAAGTTGAATACTAGAGACAAGTGATAAAGATGGCTGCTAGAGATAGGTTTTGGACATGACTGCTATAGATGATTTTTGGAGATGATATTTGGAGACTATTATTGGATGCGAGTGCTAGAAAAAACTATTGGAGATGAGTGTTGGAAATGAGTTCAAGTAGAGAAAAATAGAGTTAGAGACATGTGTAATCTAGGGGAAGCAAAACCTAAATCTAGAACACATTAACTCATTTGTGTTAGTCCTAATTATTCTAGGTAGATTAACTCATAGAGAGCTTTATCCATGATCAACTATAAATCAAATATATACAATATCAAAAGATTACAAGAATCATTTATATTGATTATATTGCATGGAGCATTGTCTCCAATATATAAATTTACATGATTTTTTAGTACTCTAACTATTTCTCTCTTCAAACATCCAGGAGATGCATCCTTTTATATTCCTATCATAAGGACAAAACTCTCATCTTACCACATATCATGTGACTCTTCATTCTCTATCTTGACACCTTACACTTTTTCTCATATTGATATATGCATTATATAAAATATAAATAATTCTACCAAACTAACATTTACAAGGGGGTCAAATAATGTAATACTTTCAATACCCCCCATATTGCATTATTTTGTAAGAAGGTGTTTTGCCTTAATTCTCTAATTCTTATTTATCTTCATTTTTTAGCTCTGACTTTGGCATTGATGGATATATGATATATTCATTAGGCCTAGCTTTGGATCAATGTGTTTGAGTTACCTCTATATCAATACCTCTAGGTCATTACCTTTGGATCACTGTCTTTGAGTTACCTCTAGGTCACTACCAATGGGTCACTAGCTCTAGATCACTGCCATTGGGTCTGCCTCTAGGTCACTGTCTCTAGGTCTTTTCCTCTAGGTAACTACCTTTGGGTCACTTCCACTAGGTCACTTACCTTTATAACTCTACCTCTGGATCACCTCTAGTTTATAATTATCTCTAGGTCATCCACTAGAACATTCATAAGCCATCATTTATTTATAATAATCACTATAGGTGCTTTTATTATAGTTCATCTCCCAAGCTATGCTTGAGTAATAATAATTCATTTCACATTTCTTCATGGTAAGACCAATATTCAACAAAATTTGACTTTCATCACACTTGGTTTTCTTTTGTAGAAACCATACAACATTCCTTTCATCTTATCCCATTCATTCATACTTATCCATCCAAAGTCTATTTTTAATTTGTGGTTTTTTCTTTATTTATGTATACTTTCAAATGATTATGTCCTCCACAAGTTTCACAACAATGGAGATTCCAAAATTTATCTATCTTATGTCCATATGTACTACAATGATTACATTTGTTCCTTGTTACAAAACTATTTTTTTCTTTTTTTTCTTTCATTATTACTAAATTGATTAGTATATGTTACTAGTTTTATGTCACCATTTTCTACCATGAATTTAGTTGTTGATTTATTACTAGTCATCTATCCTATATATCCAAGACCTTTATATTTTGGTCTTATTTTTGGTACAATTGGCCCTTTCATTTCATGTCAATGTTTTTCCAAACATGTGTCTTTGTATCCTCTTTCATTTAACAATATTGAACCAATTATTTTGGTATATCTTTCAAATTATTCAAAATGATCATCAAATTGATCCCTATCAACATCAATAAAACTCTAAGCATCACTATCCCTGTCATCATTTGAATATTTATCATTATAAATTTTGTTAGTATAAGTTTTTTTTTTATCAACCACAAATTATACTCAAATCATATGAGATACATATCTTTACTTGATAATAGTTATATGTGATTTTCATAAGATTCCTATGTACAAGTTTTGATTGTGCAAAATAACCTAGTTGATTACTTTGATCTCTTTGATTCCTTTTAGGAGATTCTTAGTTTTGATCCTTCCTAGTAAATGCATTATACTTACAATATTTTGTATTATGTCATTTTTCACAAATATGACAATACTTATTTTATTTTTTATTTTGTGATGAAGTACAAGATACTTTTATTATTACAAGAGCTTTATTTTATTTTTATTTTATTTTATTTTTTTTACGTGATGGAATTGGTAGCTGTCATGAATTCGGGCAGGTTATCCGACTTTTATGGCTACCATAGTGTTTTGCATTGTCTACCCCAAAATTTGCCACATAGATCTCTGCGTAGTCCTTCCCTATAACCACCATGCCACAGTCATTTTAAACATTTTACACCATTGAAAACACTAGAAAAGGGACAAGCGTTCAGTCTAGTGAGGCCCAAGATTTGAACCTTGGACCTCCACCCCCCTTACGGTGTTTTTTCGAACCAATTGGTCTACACCTCGGACCTATTACAAGAGATTTATTGGATGACTCATTTTTCAATTGATTTTCAAGTTCATATTGCTAAAGAATATTTATTAACTCCTCAAATGACATATTTTTGTTTGATACTAGAAGAGATGTGACCAACATTTTGAATGATTTAGGAAGTGTTGTAAGTACAACTAAAACTAGGAATTTATGTTCAAAATTTTCTCCTAAGGTATGCAATTTTTATTTTTATTTTGATATCCTTCGAAGAAAATATTCTATGTTTTCTCCATCATGAACTTTTAGTGCATACAACTGTGACTACAGGTGTAAAATAGATGCCTCATTCGTTCCTTAAAATATCTTACATAATTTTTCCTATGCAATTTTTGAAGTTTCTGTGTGCTTTAATTTCATCAAATATGCCAAATTTTTTAAATTTTTTTACTTAACAATTTCTAAAATTTTCAAAAAAAAAATCTTTTAATTCGTCAAATTTTATTTTTTTGACTTTAATTTAACTTCTTATAACTCCTATTTAATAACAAAATAAATTTATGTTTTATTTATTTTTTCTTATAAAAATCTTCTTTAAAGACTTTTCTTCGTTAGGCCTCTCATTCAAAGAAAATCTAATCTTATAACTTTCACTTTTATAAATTATTTTGAATAAAAAAGATTCTTTTATATTTTAACGCACTTAAAAAATTATTTACCATCATGCTCATGTTGGCTAAATATATCTTTATTTTTTTTAAAATGCATTAAAATTAAAAAAACATGTTTCTAAAAAGCATGCACTTTAACTAACATATTTTCTTATTAAATCATATATTTTTTCTTATTCACCTTAAAAAAATATTCTTCTCCTAAAACATTATAACCAATGCATGTGCTTTTTGAATATTCTCTTCAAAGATTTGTTTCTTTTGTTTAAAATAAATGCTTATTATTTACTATGCTTACTTTGACGTGGCAATGGAAAACTAATTTTAGAAAGACGTTATTTTAGTCTTTTGTGTGTTTTATGTATATGTGTTTTATGTATATTTGATAAACTTCTTCCTCCTTAAGAGACATTACTCATTCTGATCTTGCACGCCCTTCAAATGTTGCTACTATTGTTTTTTAATATTATACTCAAATGAGACATTATGTCTTAATGTAATATTTAATGATTTTGACCTTGCACACTCAACATGGACTTGCATGCACTTCAAACACGGCTACTATTACTTTTTAATAAACACTTCACTGAAATGAGATGTTATATTTTAGTGTAACATTTAATTTAAATGTTTATTAAATTCCAACTTCCTATTGGTTAATTTTCCACAACAAGGAATGATCTTCAATTGGTTCACTTAACCACTGAACTTCAATTGGTTTACTTAACCACTTCAAACTAAGTCACTCTTTATTCTGGTTTGCTATTTTAGTTGGCCTAGTTTTTCTAGTGTAGTGTTCTACTAGAAACATGACAATATCAATACTAAAATGGAGCATTGGTCCTTTGTGCATTTTTTGGAAGATTTGGTTTGAATGAAACCATTGGATTTTCCAAGAGAAGGAGTTAACAACTTATCAAGTTTGGCAAAGGATTTTGCACATGATCTAGGAAACTGTGTCTGCAAAATGTCATATTATTTCTCTCATGGACCAAGCGGAACGTTAGATCATGGAAATATTAGGTTTGTTGGTTAATGGTCCTGGTCCTAATGTCTCTTGTAGACATATGGATTAGAGTAATCGGATGCGGAGGGATGGTAAATGGAAGCTGCCTCCTCCGGGAGTGTTGAATATTAATACAGAAGGATCTTCCTAGGGTAATCCAAGTAATGCTAGTATTGGTGGTGTGGGGCGAGACAGTAGTGGTACTGTCTGATTTTTTTCTCTTGATTTAAGGGATATCATTCTAATAACTTCATGGAAGCCTTTGCGATTTTCTATGCTTTGGAGAAAGGGTATGCTTTGGGTTACCGTCAGATTATTTGTGAATATAATTCTCATATTGTTATAAATTTGTTGAATTTTGGGGATAATCTTCATGTTAGTTGGCATTTGAGTTGGATTGCTCAATTTTATGATACACTTTGCACAAAAGAAATGAACTCCAAGTGAATAGAGATATTGAGAATTTACTGAGCACCTCCCTACAAATTATACCTGTATATTTCTTATCAATTTTCAGAGCTCCAAGCAAGGTGTATCATAAAATAGAGCAATTTCAAAAGAACTTTCTTTCATCAGGGACCGAGGATAAAAAAATGATCCATTTGGTAGGATGGAATAAGGTTTGCAAACCTAAGGTATAGGGGGGCCTAGGACTTAGGAGAGTTGCGAATCTCAACATAGCTCTGCTAGCCAAACAAGCATGGCAGCTATTAACCAAGGTTGAAATACCTCCAAGGATCGAATTTCCTCAATGATAATCTGGTGAGTAGGGGGTCAGATTTCTAGAAGGTAATCCTAACTAGCAGAGATCTAGTCAAGAGAGGGATTAGATGGATCCTTGGGAATGGGAAAATGATAAACTTTTGGAATGACTAATGGGCGAGAGTTGAGGAATTATCCCAGAATCCTCGATTGGCTAGGATTCAAGAACACATGGAGTAGCATATTGGGCAAAGGGTGGTTGATTATATTTGGTAGGATATGAACACCCCTAGGTGGAAATACATCAGAGTATAGGTTTTGAAGCTAAGTCCAAAGAACATAATATTTTAACACAACAAATTATTCCCTCTAGATAAGATGAGGATCACATTACTTGGGCCGAGACTGAAAGTGAATATTTTATGGTCAAATCCACCAATAACTTGCTCCTCAACAATGAAGACCAACAATTTCAACCAAATTTGGTCTGGATCAAGGGTTTAATCCCTAAAATATCTTTTTTCTCATGGCTGGTGATCCAAGGAAATAATATGGATAGAAAAGGTATGGTTATTTCTAACCATTGTCATATGTGCAGGGCTGGGTGGGATTCAACCCAACATTTGTTCCTAGAGTTTTCGATGGCAGTGTCCATCCTTGATGAACTTTTCCAGGCTTTTAGTATCTCGTGGGTCAAGCCGAATTCAATTTTTGAAGTGTTCCAACAATGGCCTCAACCCTTTGTTAGTCTGAAACTTAAGTACCTTTGGAAAATCTATTGGCACATTTTCTTGTGGCAGATATGGTTAGGAAGGAATCACAAATATTTTAAGGACACCAGTCATAGCCTTAAAAAAATCCTCAATAGAATCCTTGCCTTTGTGAAAGAAAACATTAGTATCCTTGCTAAGGAGAACTGTATAATTCCTCCTCAGGAAAGACAAATTACTTTAGCCTTAGGTATTGAGGAAAAGCCTTTCATACCTCTACCCAATCCCATAAATGGGGTATCATGGGAGCCACCCCCTAGGGGTTGGTTCAAATTGAACTTTGATGGTGCAACTAAGGAGAACCCGAGAAGAGTAGGAGTTGGAGGAGTAATCAGAGATCATCAAGGAAACCTAGTTAAGGCCTTCATTGAACCATTAGGAATTAAAACTAATAATGAGGCGAAATCTAGAACCCTTTTGAGAGGGTTAAAAGTTGCCTAGGAGACTCATGGAAATTTGATGATTGAAGGCGATTTTGTGAATATAATCAACCTATTAATAAATGGTAGAAAACCTCCATGGAGGTTTGAGGTCGCCATCCATGAGGCAAGGATCCTTATTGCGGCAAGACAGGACAGGAGGATTCACCATGTGTTCGTGAGGCCTACAAAGTGGCTGACAAATTAGCCAATGTGGGTATTGATGCGGGAAGTTTGATGATGTGGACACAAGGGGTACCACGTGAAGTGGAAGAAATTCTTAGACATGAAAAACACACTACTGATTAAGGAGAAAGGTGGAATTGTACTTTTTCCTCAATTTTTTCATGATAAGCATAGAGTTTTTTCTCTAAATCAACTCAAACGGCTATCGCTGTAAGTAATGTTAATTTTCATGTTGAACTGTCTTTTTGCAGTAAGTGTAAGGTGTTGTAGGATAACCAGCATAATTTTTGAAAAGAATGTTCTAAGGATGACTAGGATCCGCAATCTCAGCATAAGGCTAGATTTTGTATTAGGTTTTGGGTTAACCTGCAAAAACGAGTAATTAATAATGACTTTTATTTACCAATTTTTTTTTCTTTTGTGCATATTCCCCGAGAGTGGAATGGGATAGTGGATTTGTTAGCTAAATGGGCTTCTGAGTTTCAGGAGGGTTGGGATGTTTAGAATTGGTCTCAAATTTCTTCTGATTGCTCTCAATATCTCTCTTCTTTACTGAGAGCTGATATGTCTGAATAACTTCTTCTTTTTATTTGTATCTGGGATGTTTTGCTGAGTTAATTAATTTTTACCCTATTTTTCAAAAAAAATTATGTATCTTTAATATTTATTTTCTTTGTTTTTCCAGTAATCACAAATGCTGGTTTATTATTATTATTTTTTAAGTTTTTTTGAGTGTGCAACTTTTGACCTTTATATTTTTTAAAATTTTGCTACAAAAAATTTGATCTATTCTTTGACTTTTAAAGACTCTATTCATATTTTTTTTTTGTTTTCTATAAATTTTGAGATTATTGCTTTAAAATAATCTACTCTTAGCTCTTATATTCATATATTTCTTCATATTGCATCTTCTTTGATGATTTGGTTTCTTTTATTCAAAAGTCAATAATCTATGTGAGACTTTTTTTATCCTTCAATAAATTGATTATTATCGAGCCAATGCAATATATAAATATAATATTCTCTTTACTAGCCTCATATCTATATTATCCTTCTTCTCTTTATCTTAGGCTTTAGTTTGAGTTCTTCTTGTTTCTATGTGTAGCTTTTATTTTATTATTATTTCATTTTTACCGATTATGTCTATGTAACCTATTGGTTCTATGGACCAAATATCACAACTTTTTGAATACTTTTTGAAATAATGGTTCTTGCTTTTATTTATTTGTTTTAATAAGTTGTTTCTTCCTCAATAATTAAATTATCAATATCACAAATATAAATCAAATATATACAATATCATAAGATTATAAGAATGATTCAGATTGATTATGATATATGTCTTCAATATATAATTTACATGACTTTATAACTCAAATATATACAATATCATAAGATTATAAGAATGATTCAAATTGATTAAGATTATAAGAATGATTCAGATTGATTCGGTACTTTAACTATTGTTCTCCTCAAACATTATCCTTTCATATTTCTCCCATAAAAACAAAATTCTCATCTTGCCACATATCATGTGACTCTTCATTCTCTATCTTTCCACGTATATTAACAGCACATTACATAAAATATAAATCATTCTACCATTTACAAGGGGGGGTAAATAATGTAATACTTCCAACGACCATTTTTCAAATTCAAAAGGAATTAAAGGTGCAAAAAAATGTAGAGAGAAATTCTAGAACAAAGACGACAAAAGAGATCAAGTTTATTTTAGGTAAATCATCTTCATTTTCCTCAAGTAGTATAAAATCCTCTCAAGTGAAAGGGGGTGAAGATGTTTTTCTTACGCTTTAAGGTTGCAAGAGCATCATAATAAAAGAAATGAGGATGGAGGAAGCCTATAAATTATTATGAGGTTGTTATAGGCAAGACATTTATAAATATAGATAGATATAGAAGTTGAGCATTGTGAATTTTATCTTTATAAAATTTAAATTTTAAAACTTATTTGATATAAAAGAAGTTGAATATAAAAACTTAACAGTTTGAAAGAAGAAAAAAACACTGTCTTTAATAAAAAAATAAAACTAAATATATTTTAATTTATTTATTAAAAATATAATAAAAACAATATAATATTTTATTTTTTTAATAAAAATATCTAATAAAAACTGACATTTGAGAACCAAAATTTTTTAATTCAAACCCATTAATGACATTTGCGAACCAAATTCTTCAAGGACTTGTAGATTTTTCCACAAATCTAACTTTCGAGACTACAAAGATGAAAGACGAAATTCCTTTAATTCAGCCCCACAACCTTTTGAGGACTACAGAGATGAAACGCCAGCTTCATGTCGCCTCACTCATTTATTTATTATCGCTGCTGTCGTGACAAAGTTTAGAGAGCTCAACATTGGCAAACTTAGTTTTTTAGAAGGATATTACTTATATGTTTTTACCTTCTTAAAAAATAAAATTTGTATTAATTAATATAATTAAATGTTTTTTATTTATTATTTTTATTTTATATAATTAACCATTTTTTATTTAATTACTAAAGGATGTAACAACTTTTTGACAATTCGGATTTTTACAAATATTTGAAGAGTATGATACAAATAACAAAACTTAAAAAATAAAAGTGTCCAGTTTTTCATCATTTATTTATTTTTATTGTGATTGTTATTATTTTATTATGATTGTTGTTATTATTTTGTGTATCAAAAGTCACACAATTCATTATTATATACCACTACCAATTGTACATAACTTTAAAGATTTACATAACTTTGTAGAATTTAATTCACGTTCTATGGATCTCAGAGTAACGTGGCTATAATGTTTTGTGGATATTTCAGACCAAGTTGCAGGGCAAGGATTCATTTGAACATTCCGAAATGGGTCCCACCCGGAGCGCCTTTGTCGCCTAGTCCGAGGGAACCAAAGAGCGTGATTCGTCAATCGTGACTCGATGGCTTTGGAATTTAATGGCCAAGAATGGGATGGGCTTGGCGTTTGGCGTTTGGCTACATCTATCTTCCATATTATTGTAAAGGCCAGCTAACCTCTCCATTTATGGTTTTTCCTTCTTCCATAAGTGACGGGAAGTTTCTTTTAACCATTCAACGTTCATATTTGTGATTAATTTAAAACTTTGTCTTTTAATGTTTAAGAGTTGTTGAATGTTTGGCCACATGCACGGTACAGCTACCTTTCATACGATTGTAAAGGCCAGCTAAGTGAAACACGGTATAGTAGTAGTTTAAAAGTAGTTGAAAGATTTTTTCAATTTTATTTTTTTTAAATGACATTATACAATAATTTAAGAGCAAATAAAAGTTTCTTTCAGCTGTGTCGTCTTTTTTAAATGATAATATACAGTAGTTTAATAATAGGTAAAAGCTTCTTTCAATTATGTCTTTTAGGTAAAGTTCTTTCAAAATCACTCAATGTGTATGTTTAACTTGTTCAAGGTTTTACATTTTCCTTAAATAAAAATAATTGAAAGTTCCTTTTAATTATTTTAATTTTTTTTTTCTTTTTAATAAGAATAATTAAAAGTTTCTTTCAACAGTACCACTTAATATAAAAACTATCAAAGCTTTTGAAATTTTATCCAAGTAGAAATACATTTGGAATCATTGATTAATTTTTCTCTTGATGTTAATTTTCAAGAACACCTTTTCTTTCATTTTTAAGGTGATTGAAGTTCTATATTTTTGTGTTGTAGAGTCAAAACTTATGTTAGACTATATTTAATAGCTAAAATTTAATATTTTTAATGAGGACACAAATTAACATCATTATAGTGTTACTCTAGCATTAAATGTTTTGATAATGTTACACTAATACTACATAGATGGCACTAGTATGAAGTATATAATATCATATTACATTACATGTAATATTATTCATATTTAATGACACTGTAATACTACATGTGTCATTAAATTATATGAAATAACAATCAAACATGTATAAGGGTTAACAAAACCAAGAGGAAAGAATAAATAAAAGTGAAATTAAATGGTATGACTAATAGTAGGTTAGGAAGGGGGTGGTGTATAACTATGGAAGTGCATATGTTAGGGAGATACAAGGGAATTCACTTCAAATTATTGTAGCTTCGTATACACTTCTTCTTCAATATTACCATTAAAGAATTCATCCTTTACATTATTTTGATGTATGATCCATATTTTTTCAGCTACCAAATATAAGACCATACATATTGTGTCTTAACCTATAGTAGATGAATATGTCTTGGCATACTTTATGGTAATTTGTCATGCATGCATATTTGTTTCTAGCATTGCTTTATGTCTTTCAATGGATCCATCACTATTGTAATTGGTTTTAAACACCTACTTCATTCCGATTACCTCCTTAATATTTGGAATTTAACACAACTCCCAAATCATTTTGTTCAATTGCATTTAATTATTTTTTCATGGATTTGGTCCATATATTGTTTTGAATTACTTCTTCAAATATTGAGGGATCCAATTTAATACTGAAAACAGTGCATATTATCTTCTTATTATTTTTATCTTCATGCTTCACCTTATGAGCTTTCTATCAAAATTTTTATATTATAATGTTCTTTTCACTTTTGTGCTTGTATTTGAAGAAATGCTTGTGTTAATTTCATGCAATGTACACACCATTATCTTGAATTATGATTGTCTTCTCAACATTTTCTTGGTATTTTTCATGTACTCTATCTTAAACAAAAATCACATATCTAGACATAATGGATTATCTAGATTTGGGGTTATAATGTCTTTCTTTCTTCAAAATAACCATTAAAAATGCATACTTGAATCTTTAGATCTAAATTATTCCTTTTCTTATCTTCAACATGAACATAATCCAAAAAATCAAACAGTATCAAGTGACTTACAAAAGGTTTCTTTTAATAACATACCTCATGAGGATTCATATCCTTCAATTCAATTGTGGGATTTTTATTAAAGGTGTATATTATTATTGCAATTGCTTCAACTTATAAATCATTCCCCAAACATTTTGTTAGTACCATGCTTCTTGCCATCTCTATTCCTTCATATATTTAATTTGTTGAGACATATAGGTTGTTATCAATTGTCTTCTTATCCCATGATCATTATAAAATTGATTGATTTTCTTGGCATAATATTCACCACCATGATCAATATTTAATGTTTTGATTTTATATTTTCTTCCATTATCTACTACGGATTTGAAGTTTTTCAATGTGTCAAAAAGTTCACTCTTATTCACCAAAATATATACCCATAATTTTCTAGTATGATCATCAATGAAAGTGATGAAGTAGAAGGATTTATCAACACTTGCTATGTGCATTGAACCATAAATATATGAATGAATAAATTATAATGGATACAATTATCTCCATCATCTTCGTTTTGGAAATCTCTCTATGATGTTTTTTCATTATGTATCCTTCACACAATTCACTTCTCGCTTCTTCACAAGGAAATCCATGGACAATGCCTTTAGCACTCAAAAAATACAAGCTTCAAAAGTTTAAGTGACTATGCTTGTGTTGCCATAACTAGTTACTATCCTCATTGGTTGTATGACATAAATTGCTCTCTTCTCTTTCACACCCTAAATAAAATGTTTTATTTTTTATCATAGGTACAACAACCATTGCTCAATTTCATTCAATTTTGTATTAGATTATGCATTTCTTATTCTCAAACACCAGTTTATAGTTTTTCTCTAAAAGTTACCCCACATTAAATGAAGTGTATTTTAAGCTTGGTGATAAGTAAGTATTTTGGATATTTTTCTTTACATATTGTGTCAATTGGTAGCATTCCTTTTCCTTCAATCTCGAACTCTTGTCTCCAAATTTCCCATTGATGTTGTATGATTTATCCAACTCTGTAAATAACTCCTTATTACTAATCATATGAATTGGACAACTAAAATCTAAGTACTAGGACTTTTTATTTAAAACCTCTTCCATATTACATGCTAATAACTAAATGTTTGAGCTCTCATTATTTATGTGATAATTTATCACTTTGATTATCAAACTGTATATTCTCTACACTATCACACTAGAAATTGTCTACACAATTAGACTAGATATTCTATCCACTATCAGACTGGATATTCTCTATATTTTTGACTAGCTAATCACTATGTAGCTTTAAATTATTCATACTACCTCTGTTCAAACTCTTGTTGCTATTGTGGAACACAACCCTAAAAAGAGTTTTGATATCACTTGTTTGTAACATTTACATTAAAATAAACATAACCAAAGTAGCAATATAGGAATTATTGGAAATGCTCACAAATTGAAAATAAATAAATAATCACAAAATTGAAAGTAATAGAAGTACTCATAAAAAATAATTGAATTGAAATAACAAAAAACTTATATTAATCAAGTAGAATAGATATCAAAGGCATTTTCAAGGGGAAAACCTCCTTAGAAGCATAACTTTGATACAACATGAGAAAATTTGAAATGACTTTTACTCCAACCCCATATCTTTATATATTTACACTAACCCTAATGCACAAGGGTTGAACCACATGAAAGAGGGTACCAAAGCCACTAAATCCTACTTACAATAAAAGGAAAGGTTATATCATAATAGTCCAATTTACACTAGATGTCCATGGTGCAAACATAATGCTAACATTAGACAAGCACATGGTAATAGTTGTGTTAGGATGGAGTTCTAACAAAGTAGTAGAAAAGGTTGGTCATTCACCCAACTTATATAGGTGGTTATTTTCATCATAATATCTAAAAGAAATAGTTTTAAACCCATTGCCTATATCCTAGATCATTGATCAATTAGGCTAGAATTCTACTTTTATGTTTTATGAGTAACACAATAAATAGACAAATGGTTAGGACCAACATTGGGAACATGAAGTACCTCATAAAATAATGAACATCCAATAAAGATGTCTCCACTTTCTACAACCTACAATGAAGAGTCATCTCCAATCACAATATTTTCCCCTACATGCATTTTTTATATCCTTGATGAATGTGCTTGTGCTTCATTATGTGCCTAGTAGCTCATGAATCAAGTAACCACTCATTTGATGAGCTAGATGTCAAATATGTAGAATGAAGTACAACATGTGCCTGTGAGGTTTCTCCAACACAACTATCCTCACCTTGTGCATAGAAGAGAGTAACATCAACATTCCCATTTCTTGTTGCTTCCTCCAATTTCTTTATCTAAATCCTCCAAAAAAAATATGGTGTATCCTCTTATTTTGTAAAATTTACATGTGGGTTTCTTGAAGGGATTCTTCGGATTTTACTCATTCTAAACTTTAACAAAAAAAATTGGATGTACCTAACTAAAAAATAAATTTGTCCTTATGTCTATTTCTTCTAGCTTGGTGATGTAAAAAAAAAAACATTATCACCTCATCAATAGATGGTGTAGAAGAATCTAGAAAATACACATAAAGCATCTCAAAAACCACACCAACTATATCATATTTTTTGACATATTGTTGAAAATAATATTGAGCAGCTCTATGTTCCTTTCATTTTCCAATACTTCCTCTCCTTCCCTTCTCTCCTTTGGCAGTTGTCTCATAGTTTATATGCCCTCTTGTGGTTTATTACCTATTGATATAATCCTCAATGGTGTCAATAGAGTCCATGGACAAGGTTGTAAGTTTCACCTCTAGTCTACTAATTTGAGTAGAATCAATTCAATCACACACCCCTTGAAACATTTCAAGAAAAACTTTAGGATCCATAGTGTTGTTGACATGAGTATCATATACATTATCGACATAGAGGGCAATGATCCATAGATGTGACTAGAACAAACGATCCCAATGCAAAGAGCTTGAAAAATCATATGACTTGAAGCAAAATTAAAATTAAAATGCTTTTATATGCAAAAGTTATTTCCCTTAGAAGTTTAACTCTAAAATTACTAAAATTACCTCCTAAATATTTTTAAAAATGTAAAAACTTTTTACTACATGTAGCAAATGAGAGGCTGCTATTTTTTTTAGCGAGTGGCTGAGACGGTACTCAATATGCATTGATTATGCAGTGTGCTAATCAATTGTCTGATGGCACCTCTCACAATTTGATTTGCTGCCTTATTTGTTAATCACATCGTGCCACTTATTGCTATTTAATTTTCTGTCGATGCATTAGCTAGTTCACTAATGACTATGTGAACTACTTATCAAGTTTGATGAGGTGGAAAAACATAATTGAACAAGCCCATATTTATAAATGTCAAGTGACATATGGTTTGCCATGTCAATCGTTATATGACTCGCCCCATTAATACCACTAAAATGTGCCAAGTTGACCATTGTGTGAACCTCTTATATGTGTCACTCAAGAACCATATCATATCAACACCCTTATTAGTGTTCACATATCATATCATATGACCCCTACCTAGATTGCCATGTGTTACCTTCAAATTCATGCACTTGTTGCCATATCATTTATATGAACTAACGACGATAGAAATTACGTGTAACCATTTGCCACGTTTCCTTTCGAACATAAACAAGTTTAAAGGTATGTACCAATATTTTTCTACTTTTTCTCCTATCAACGACCTCAAAATAAAGCTAGACCTTTTAGATCATTTTTTAAGGTTTAATTTTCAATTGATTGTAAACCTCGCGATGGCACTCTTCTGTTAGTCCAGGCAAGTAAGTTAATTGTATTTTCAAAACTTTTAATTGTTTAAATTTTATAAATAGTATTTATAAAATAATATATTAAATATTTAGTACTATTATCGCTGTTTTTAGCAGACGACAATGTTTTAAATATGTATTTAAATACATAATAATAGAGTAGCGTTTAGATTTTTGTAGTTGTAATTAAGTTGGTCTACCTTTCCATTGAACATCGAAGTTGGTTTGGGTTAATTAATTTGAATGGGTTAAACTCTCGTGCTTAATCCAAAAATACTACTGCTCTTAACTTTTTGTTTTTACTTTTAAATTAAACATTAAAAAAATCTTATCTCGAAGAATATTGCCGTTCGATTGTGATGGGTGCTGTCAGATGTGTGTGGCTGTGAAGATTATTATTTAGAATGAAAGATATATAAATAGATACAGTGCGATACATCAGAGTAAAACGCTGAAAGAAGCAGAGGATCCGTGCTATTAGAATGGATGATCAAGACGTAGGGGTGCACATAGTGGTAGCATCATTGATTGCCGCGGTCACGGTTGCAGCCATTATTCAAATTCCAGGCGGAATCGAGGACAAAATAGACAATATACAGCAAGGAGCTGCTCGGTTGGCGTTGAGGAATATGTTTAAAATGTTTTTAATAAGTGATGTTATTGCTTTCTCTGCCTCAATGGCTGTGTTAATTGTGTGGCTATTTCGTGACCGATTGATAAAAGGGATTGAAAAAGGTCAATCCTCAGTGGTCTACCTGTCCCAATTGAGTTTGGTAGTTGCAAGCATGGCCACGGTCTTCGCATTCTTAGGCGCAACCATTCTGGTCGTAATACCCCCCAATTTGGGTGCCCTTTTGGCCCACCACGAGAAAGAATTCAAAGCTTATGCTCGGTTGCGGAACTGGGTAGCATTCCTAACCCTTATACCAGTGGTTCTGTCCCTGTGTTTAGTGCTAATCATCACGATAAAGAAACTTTGTTCCAAGCAAGAGTCGCAGGAATCGGAGCAGCAGCGGGAGCAGCGGGAGAGGGAACAGCTGGAACAGCGGCAGAGAAAGTGGCAGAGAAAGCGGCTCACCATGTTGCTAATGATTTTCGTGTTGGGACTTGTTCCCTTGCTTTTATCGCTTGGAATACTGATTCAGAGTCACAATGCTTTACAGAAAGCCATTGCAGATGGATTGGATTAGTTTATATTTACAATCATATTAGTAAAATAGTAGATGGGTCTTATTTGTTAGAAGATGTTAAAGGAGTTTTACTGGCCAAGTTCCACAAATAATGATATAAGCCCACAAGTAACCTCGGTGTAAACTTAAGCACATTAGTGAAGCAATCTTGTATAAGTCTATAGGTAAGATTAATATATTTATTTTTAGTACCTTTTATTAAAGTTATAAAAGATTATATTTAGGCCTTGGTGAATGTAATTATAATTGTATTTTGGAGATTATATATCTATTATAAATACCACATATTCACTGATCATTGCAATAACATGTATTGTGATATTTTTCTATAAGCTATTAACGGGGGACCATTCACTCTTATTCTTATATTTTTATCTTTCTATTTTGATTTTTTATTCTTATTCACATGACTTGTGGTGAATATTATGCTTCATCTAATTTTTAGAAAGTATAATAAAACTCAACATGGTATCAAAGTAGTTATGGAACCACTTCACTCAGTTATGTGAAGAGATTGTTTCTTAAGTAGTTTTGAGAAAGATCTTGCTTGACAGTTTAATATTTTACCTAAAAACCCCTAGTGGGAACTTGCATAACAAGGGTCTCTTGTAAGAACTGGTTGGCACAAGATAAACACTCATGATATGTTCATCTTTTTCTTCTTTGATATCCAATTTATTTGTTTGATTAATTATTTTTTAAGGATGATTTCAATGTGTCTTTGAAGTAGTATTTTGTTGAATTTTATGGATTGAATTGTATAGTGTTTATCCAAAAATCCTTTTTGTACATTGTAAAATCTCCACTTTATTCTCTATGATAAATTTTGTTGTGACTTTAGAAAAAAATAGTTTGTGCAAATTATTATGAAATCCAACATGGTATTAAAGCAATTATCAAGCCACTTCACTTGATTATGTGAAGAAATTACTTTTGAAGTAGTTTTCAAAAAGATATTGTTTGAGAATTTTTAAGCTTTTTCTTAAAAACCCTTGTTGGGACTTGCATAGAAAGGGTCTCTTATACAATGCTAATTGGTTGGCTCAAAGAGAAATATTCATTGACAAGTCTAGCATTTGGTACATCTAGTAGCTTTTGGGGCTTCAAGTGCCTCTTAATTTATATTATTTTTTTGACTAATTGACTTTTATTTTTGGAGCATTTGTAACTCTATAAATTGAGAGAAATCCACCATTCATAGCTATCACATCTATTCTCTTCATGCTCATAGTTTAGCATTTGGAGTTCAACCCACAACTCCCACACTTATTAGTTAAGTTTTTTGGACAAACACCTTCTGCGGGATAATACAGAAGTAGTAATGTGACAACATACACTACTACAAATAAAGAAAATAGTTGAGTTGATGGGAAAGCATCTAGAAAACTTAATTCTATACATGTTATTCTAAATTACAAGGATAAAAGTAATGAGTAATTAAGATAGAAGTATTATTAATTAGGTGTTAAAGGTTGGTCAAATGTAAATCAATAGCTAGTTGTTACATTTACCAAAAAAGGAGGATTTTTGGATGGGTCATTTAACTCCCTATTCACATGGTGTACTATACTTATTATTCATTTTGATTAATTAAGCATGAGGAAGTGGGCACAAAACTGCATTTGTTCCATTAAGCATTTTATTTCTAGGATTGTGGAGATTATTTTGGAGTGGCAAATTCATAGGTTCAAATCTATTCATATTTTATTAATTGAGTGTTATTTGTTGACATGGTGCTCTATGTGGCACATTAGTTTGAGGTATTTTATATTCACTAGTGTGGTGCTTGATGAGGCATATTAGATTGAGGTAATTGATGTTTGCTAGTACAATGCTTGATGTGGCACATTAGATTAAGATAATCTATTTTTGCTAGTGTGGTGATTGATGTGGCATATTAGATTGATGTAGTTAATATTTGTTAGTATGGTGCTTGATGTGGCATATTAGATTGAGAGATTTAGCCAAGCTCAAGGTGGCTTCCTCTCTATTGCAGACTAATTGACTCTTCAACTATACCTACCTACAAACATATAAATTTGATGCTCCTTGTCTTCAAGAGGATGTAGGTTTGACTATGAGTTGTATGGTTGATATAACTTCTTGATTGGTCTACTAATAGTTTTCATGAAGACTATTCATGGAGATATTAGTATAGTGAGGACATACATGATCTCTTCATATAGTTATGACATTATCACTTTGGACTAGTTGTGAGTGCGTTGGCTTGATGGTAATGATAAGGTTAGATCTTGATGAACTCTAATGGCATAACAAAAAACTAGTTGCTCCCATGTTCAAGATATTTTGAGTTGGACTTACGGTGATGTTTTCCTTTTAGAATATCTTGGTTGTCCTCAAAGTTTTCTAGGTGGTCCAAACACATGCACATGATGTTGAGGAAAACAAAAAGAAGCTTCACGAGTGGTGTGAGCACTAGTAGGGAAACCTCTACGATTTTGTAGGGTTCAAATCCTTTTTAGATGTGATCTTTGGTGCATTTTCCTATGCTACCTACTATGTTATTTCCATGCATCAAGGAAAAGGAAGATATAAATATATAAAGTAAAGTTTAAAAATAATAAAAACTAAGCTAAGGAGATGATACCCAATATCTAAGGGCCCTATCTATGCATAATCAGATGAAATGAACACATGCACCATTCTGCTAATAACTAGAAAGTGAATATAATTTTGAACTCACACCTAAGCATTCAAACATACATAAGAACTAGGATATAGATAAATTAGTCATAAATTCTCATATACATCAAAGGATTATAAATATGTGGACCAAAAAAAAGCTTGAATATTGATAAAAAAAATTAAGGATCGAGTCCAAATTACACAATAGAGAAAAGTGATAGAAAAAGCATACAAGGCCACATATTAGGCACAAATAATCATTCTTGGATGCCTTTTCAATAGAACAAAACCCCTATTTATATATAAAATTAGATTTTTCCTGTATTACAACAATAAAAATTTCCTTCTAAATCAAGCAAGAGATTGTTTTGCATTCAATGCTTAGGAGGGCTTTAGGCATCAGGGAATGGATCCACTAATGTGAAATTTTGAGGACATCTAGATTTTAAACCTTTGCTCAGTGTTGATAATGAGATTCACTTGTAATTAATATTTCTAGATTCAAGGTGTTTGACACTAGAGATTTCAATGTCATCTCTTTTAATGTACCAGCTAATTTTTAGGGAACCATGCACATGTATTATCGCCAAATATTCAAAATCATGGCTTATCTATTTCTTATTATATAATGTCAATGTATATTTTCTTAGGCTATTGATTGTTACATTTGGATAGTTGAAAAAGCTTCATTATGAGCACCTTCAACCTTTTCCCTTCATTCTTTATGGAACGTTGGATCCCACTCCTATTTAAAATAAATCATGGACCTTATTCCATAAGTGGGTCTATATGGGGTTGCTTTTGATTCTCTCACAAGGCACTTATGTGCTTGCCATGTGTCCATATCTCAATAAATGGTAGAATACTTTTATAACAATCCCTTTGCCATTTTTGTGAAATAATATTAACCATCAAATGATAAATCTATGGCTTGTGATGTCTTGACTTTTCTTTTCTACTTGATTTTCCTTGGATCAGTTCCTTCTATAGATTTGGAGCATCAACAATGCACGTTCTCACAACTTATTAGTTTTGAAATTTAGCACCCATCATTATATCAACTTAATATATGGTACACACTTTAGGGAATTCTTGTGGCTTTTCTCTTTTTGATTCCATGCTCATTGTAGATCAAAAAATTTTAGACAGTTGTTGCACCCCTAAGACCTTGGCTAATTTTAAACAAAGAGAACATAATACCCATATTTGATTATAAAAATAAATGGTGTGTTTTCACTCTTGCCTTAATTTTGACTATCCACCTATGTTGAGGCCATCTAGGAAAATTAGCTAAGTCAAAACTCCTAGATATAGTGAATTTTCACTATAGTTTTGGTGACTTGTTAGGGAATATTTTGGTCATTGAAGATGAGGAATACCTAAAATAGTATTGTCTTATTCATGACATAGTATCAAAATGAAAGAATGAAGAATTAGAAAGAATAGAAAGAAAGGGGGACCCTCAAAAGAATAGCCTTTTCATTTTAGCCTTGATTTTTTATTATTCATCATTTGATATCAACTTGATAACTATAAAATTTTAATAGCACATTTGGAGCTCCACCTGATCATCATGGGAGAAATTTATCATTTTGCTCATGAATTTGTACAATCACACCTTGAGCTCTACTAGTGGTTTGATAACTCAAGCTATATCATCCAAAGTGGAAGGGCTTGACCATACCTTCAAAATTGATTGATCCTTCTTCTGCCACTTGATAAACAACAAATATTCTTGTTCAAAAAATTATTTATTATCTTTCATCTAGGGGAAGGAAGAAATTTTTGAATCAATGAGCCAATGGAACTCTTAGGGTTTGCAGTGGTAATGTCTAGAGAACCCCTATGGGTCTTATGTTGTTGTGCACATCCTTTCTCCAAGAGGTTGATTATATTTTATACCACTACTTCCCTATCTTGAATCCCTATGGAAATGAACTAAAAATCACATGAAGTGGCTAACTTGGATTTGTGAGCTCTTACCTTTGTTGATCTAGAAAAAGTTATAGCTAGAGTTTGCTCCACCTCTTGGATGATCTAAGAGCTTTGGGTAGCGGTCGTATCAATGAACCTCAATATTTGGGATAATATTGATGCCATATTGGCAATGTCTTCCTAGTGTGTCTTGTAAAACACCTTTATTGAGTCCATTACCCTAGACATTGATTGAGATCTACATTCTTCTCTCTTTCCTTGAGATCTTTCAACAAAATGGCTTGAAAAGTCTCTTGAGTGGCAAACTAATTAGTAAGACCTTAGAATTTACCCTTTTTTCCTCCAAGAGAGAGTTTGGTGGCTATAACACCAATTGATTAGTGAGTTGACCAACTTGGTCCTAGAGTGACTTAGCCTCTATTTGGGATTTCTTCAAGGTACTTTCACATTATCAAGCTCCTTCTCCTTCTTCACCAATTTTCTCTCAAGATATAGGTAATCATGGCTTATAAATTTATTCACTTACTTTATGAACTCTACTGTGTCCCTAGCCTAGAAATATTTGAAACTAAACCTCATTATAGAGACTTCATAGTCTTGGTCTCTCATTTTATTCTTTGGCTTAGAGATAATAAGTCTATTGAGACAAATAAGCATGATGTTATATAGGTAAAAGTGACTCCTTAGCCTCATTTTTGTGGTTAGTGTAGGTATTTTGACCTCCTTTGGGCATACTGCAATGTCTAATTTTGAAATTCTTATCATTTTTATAGTAAGTTGTAAGTGGGAGGAGGTGCTTGTGAACTCATCGACTACTCTAGAATCAACCAAATTACTAGAAATGGCTTTAGTAATGGGATGATTAGAGTAGTGGGAGTGGTTGAAACATGAGAAATAAGGGTTGGGATAGTTTATAGGAAAGCTACTTGATTGGAATTAATATTTAGAATAATCAAATGGGTGGTGACTAATGTGATAATGATACTAGGGATGGAGACCAATGAAAGTCAATGAATCAAAACATGAGGTCATTAGCTAGTGGCCAAAATCAAAACTAAAGAAATTAGGTTTATGAAAATAGGAGGAAATGGGGGAACAACTTATGGCTATGCCTTCAAGGTATCCTCCTAATTCCTCTTTGGTAGTGGAGGGATTTCTCTATAGATAGAATTTTGCTTTTTTTTTGTGGTGTCGCTTGTAGGGTTGCCTATTACAGTGATGTTGTCATACCTAGAGGTGTTGACACCATAAAATTTAAAGGCTATTTAGAGTACATGTTGGTTGGGATTTCCTACTACTCTAGCAATGATATTTTTATTTTTATGATCTCTCAAAGTCATCTCCTTGTTCTTTTCTATAATTCAAGATAATACAATGACCATCTCCTATTTATTGCTTTCTTCTTTTGACATGCTTTTGGCATCTAGATGATATTTTTTATAGAGATCATTCAATATTTCATCTTTATCTTTTTTGTCATAGGTAGTTACAATGTAACCGACCCTGTATCATTGCTTCCACCATACCTCAATGTTGGCATCACTTTAGTGTTTAGATCTCAAGGACCTTCTCTTCTTGGCATTGATATAGGCATGGGGATTTATTTCATGTTTCTTTTTGTAAAATATATCATAAGACCTTAGCTTCTACACATGTGTCATTCTCATATTTATCCACCATTATCCAAATTCATTTTTTAGGTTCCTATTGACTTCTACATCTAGTCGAGGCTCATGTACAAATTTTGTAGAGGTTTTGATACTTACTAGTTGGTCGAAAAATACTCCTTTTTTTGGAGGTATTATATTATTTGGTACCTTTGTAAATATTTAGATTAGGGATTTTGTTTTATATTTGAGTATATAATATGTTTCATGTAAATAGGTGTGTGAGGTGTCCTTTTAGCAAGTGAGAGTTATGGGTGTGAAGTGTCATGTGTAGAAGTGGGAAGTTATGGGTAATCATAAGAGACTTTGTCTATATGTAATATGTGAGATTATTATGTAAAATGGGAAATATGAAAAGTTATTGCTCGCATTAGTTTGAGGTGAGCAAAAGTCAAGAGTCATATAATGTGAAGAGTTCCATGTATTTATATATTGAAGACAAAACAATGTAATATGTAACTCGAGGAAGGTTTACATTATGCATTGCTTTAGCAGTTTCAATAAATATTTCTATGATATTTATGTGAGATTATTTTTTATTTGATATATGCATATTATTGATGTTATTTATGATCCCGATGATTTATTATTATTTTTATCATGGTGGTATTAGATTTTCCTTGAGTGGGATTGGATAGTGCCACATTGATTTAGATAGCTACAAAGAAGAACATGAGAGGAATAATTAAATGTGACAAGAGAGGAACATTTAAGGATAATATGTTAATTGTTAGAATATGGATTACAAGTATGAAGAAGGAAAGTTGGAGTAGGAAGAATAAGAGTGTGACATAAAGGCTATAAATCAACCAAATAGACACAATGTGCAAGAGAATATATGACATAGAGGAGGATGTTGTTGGCAATTTTGGGTACCATGGGTACATTGCCTTTGCTCTAAGTGTAGATGTTGTCATTGATGTCAAGAAGGTCTTGAAGCAATCTGGTTTGATGTCAATGAAATTGTTTTGATGGAGGTTTCAGTTTGGACAGTGAGTTTCCAAGAAGATCAGAGTAGCCCAGTTTCAAAAAGATCAAGAAAAATACAAGTAAGAAAAAGTATGCAGGCGGTTGGAAAAATTGTCATGATTTCGTGACATGTTTTAGGAGAGAGAAAGTGTTGGCAAAACTGTCGTGATTTCACGACATATTTGAGGAGAGAGAAAATGTTGGCAAAACTGTCACGATTTCGCGACAAGATCAAAGAGAGAGAAAGTTATTCAGGAACTGTCATGATTTCACGACATGATGCAAAGTTCCAAGTGAGGACTATCGCATTTTTGTGACATGCTGCAGAGGTCAAGTTGAGGACTGTCACAATTTTGTGACATGCTGAAAAGCTCAAAGTGAGAACTATTGTGATTTCGTGACATGCAGCAAAGGAAAGAGTTTGATATAAGAAGCGTCGCGACGTGACAAGCTAAAGAAAAAGTGTACGAACACAGAGAGTGTTGCAATTTTGTGACAAGAAGTAGAGAAAGTGAATATAAGTTGAAAGCATCATGATTTTGTGATAGGTTGAAGAGAAATCTTGCGTTAGCAAAAAATGTCATGATTTTGCGACAGGTTGAGAAGGCAGCATTAAGTTGGAGAAAGTGTCGTGATTTCATAAAAGAAACTGGAAGTAGGTCTTCTATAGGAGAAGTGTCACGATTTCATGATAGAAGCAGAGAGGAAGGCTATGAAGACAAAAGTGTCACAATTTCGTGACATGTTCTAGTTTTACGGGCTTAATGCAGAAAAGAGCTTAAGGCAGCGTAAGTGTCACGATTTCATGACATGTTCCAATTTCCCAGGTGTAAGGCAGAAAGAAGCTCAAGTCAGTAGAAGTGTTACGATTTTGTGACAAAAGCTGAGAGGAAGGCCATGAAGACTAAAGTGTCACGATTTCACGATAGGAGTGAAGATGACATCAGCATAAGATAGAAGTGTCATGATTTTGTGACAAGGACGCAGTCAAGGTAGACAAAAGCAAAAAGTGTCACGATTTCGTGATAGCAAGAAAAAGAAGGTGTACGATAGGCAAAGGTGTCACGATATCGTGACATGTTGTAGTTTCATGACAGAAGCTATAGGGAAGTGACAGAGGCAGTAGAGGCAATTGAGGCCGACAAAGTTAAATCTGGGCTGATGAAGTTTAGGGTTTTGCAGCCGATGATCTTTAGGGTAACAGTAGACTAAAGATTAATTTTTTGATTATGAATTAATGCTATAAAAGGAGGACTATTTTCAAGTTTCAATGGATTGAATGTGTGAATCAAACTTTCACAAGCAAAGTCCATGGTGCATTGAGATCGAGTCAAATCGATTTGTGCGAAGTGTGCGACATGCAGCCATAATAGCATAATTAGTGCAGAAGTGGCGATTTGATGCACACTATGAGAAGTTTGATCGTAGAGTGTTGTATGTTGTTGTGTTTGCACAGAGGTGCAAAGGTCAATGTTTGATCGAGTGCAGTTGTAATTGTGCAATAAGAGTGAAGGACTATGTCTTGCAGAATAGAGGAAGAGGACAATTTGTACCAAATCGAAGGACTATGTTTTGGTGCAAATTTGAGGACTAGCTTTGAGGTGACAGAGTTGAGGACAGAGGTCTCTAGCCAGAGTAGGGAAGACAGGTGTCTTTTGTGGATAGAGTTCCACTTGCTAAGGGTATAAGAGGCAGAGGTCTTCTAGAGGATCACCAGCTAGAGCAGAGTTAGGGGAAGGTATCTCCTTTGAGCAGAGGCTCATAAACATTGTAATTGGGAAGGTTTCCCAAAGAATTTGAAATAAACTTTTAGAGAAAATTTTTGTGGATGTAGCCCAACATTTCTGGGTGAACCACATTAAAATGAGTCTTCTATGTGTGATGCTTTCTGTCTTGTTTAATATCATGTTGATGCCACTGCTATCTGAATTTAAAATTATTAAATGGT
Organism: Wollemia nobilis; assembly: GCA_028583015.1. NCBI lineage: Eukaryota > Viridiplantae > Streptophyta > Pinopsida > Araucariales > Araucariaceae > Wollemia > Wollemia nobilis. The sequence continues at coordinate 5,588,248 of JAQPPZ010003305.1, read as the reverse complement.
TAAGTCTTATACTGTTCACCCCCCTCTCAATATAAGTTCATGTTCTTTAATTGGTATCAGAGCAGGTCACTCCAAAAAGAGCCTAACAACTTGGATAAGGATCTATCAGAGGAACATATAAATTCAAAAAGAAATGAAGAGGTTGAGTTCGATCTCAAAAGTGAATTTTTCTTGGCCTTGAGAAAGCTTGAGAAACTCAGGGAAGAGAATTATGTTCTCAAGCATAAATGTTAGGAAGAATAGATAGCAAGATCAGAATTGTCTCAAAGTTTTATAGATTTCAAAATTCTAGCTGAAGAAGGGAAGAAGGTTGAACAGGTTCTAACAGAGGCTCTAAAAGGAAAGGAAGCTGATTGTGAGAAACTAGAAGAAGAAATTATGTCTCTTAGAGTGAAGTTGGAACATTTGACTCTCAGATAGAATACTTTGTGTGAAAATAAGGATGGTATCACCATTCATGAAATAGGGTCTTCGAGCAAGATCAATATTCATCCTAAATAACAGTGGATTCCAGTTGATTGCAAGAAGAACAATCATCCAAGGCATCAAAACAGGTTACATAATACCTTCCATGGCTATTGTTTTTCCTGTAATAAATTCGGTCACATAGCTATGCATTGCAATAAATCTCTGAATAGCCATAGTAAGGAAAATGTTAACTCATTTGCACCTCTTATGAAAAAATATCATGTGTTACAAGTGCAATAATTTTGGGCATATAGCAAGGATGTGCAGTTTGAATAGATTTAGCTTTGAGTTCACTAAAAAGAGGAATGAGATCAAATCTAAGTCAATGATAGTTCAAACTACTTTTCATGCTCAAGACAAAATATAAAAATGGTATCTTGATAGTGGTTGTTAAAAACATATGACTGGTGAAAAAGAAAAGTTTTTGGTTTTCAAAGAAACAAACAGAGGAATAGTCAGTTTTGAAGATAATAGGTCCGCAAAAATCTATGGTAAAGGGACTCTTAGTTTGGATGGAAAATCCAAAACAGAGAATGTGCTCTATGTAGAAGGCCTAAGACATAATCTTCTTAGTGTGAGTCAACTTTGTGATCAAGGGCACATAGTATCTTTCTTTTCAGATAGATGTGAGATAAGTAAAGAAAAAAATGGAAAACTCATTGCTAGTGCTACAAGGACTCCAAACAATATTTACATGCTAAGTGAGATAAAAAGGGAAAAGTGTTTTATAACTCAAGAAGATGAGAGTTGGTTATGGCATAAAATATTGGGACATTTGAGTTTTGATAATCTTGTCGATATTAGTAACAAGGAAGCGATCGAGAGACTTGCCTAAAATAAAAAGGCCCCATAACATCATTTGCGGTCCTTGTCAACATGGTAAACAGACCAGAACCAGTTTCAAATCAAAAGGGTATACTTCTTCCAAACCATTGGATCTTATTCATACTGATTTGTGTGGCCCCACCGAACTCAGAGCATTCAGGGAGATAGCTACTTCATGTTTTTTATAGATGATTATTCTAGAATGACTTGGGTTACTTTTCTCAAAGAAAAATATGAAGCGTTTGAAAAATTTAAAGCTTTTAAAGAAATGATTGAAAATGAGACAAACAAGAGAATCAAATGCTTAAGATCAGATAGAGGAGGAGAGTTCACTTCAAATGAATTTGTGGAATACTGTGAGCAAGACGAAATCAAAAGATAATATTCAGTAGCAAGAACTCCTCAACAAAATGGAGTAGTTGAAAGGAAAAACAAAACTGTTGAAAGTATGGCTAGAGCTATGTTAAATGAGTCAAAACTTTCAAATGGATTTTGGAGAGAAGCAGTCAGTACAGAAGTTTACACCATCACCAGGGCTCAACTCATAGTCAATCATCATAAAACTCCCTATGAGTTGTGGAAAGGAAGACCAGCTACAATAAAACACTTCAAAGTGTTCAGGAGTAAGTGCTTCATCATAAGGGAAGATCAAAATTTGGGAAAATTTGATCCTAGGTGTGATGAGGGAATTTTTCTTGGATATTCCAGTAGAAGCAAGGCCTACTGATGTTTCAACAAAAGAACTCATACTGTTGTAGAAAGCATAAATGTAACAGTAGATAAAAATATAGGGATAAGAGAACCAGTCAAGGAACTGGGTGATGAAATCTGTCAAGAAGAATTCAGAGAGGCTTCAGATGAAGAAGAGGAAAGACAACAACTGCTTCCCAAAACTCCTTCATGGTATGTTCAGAAACATCATCCCAAAGACTTGATCATTGGTGATCCAAACAACAGGCAAACAAGAAGAGTCATTCCTTCACATGATTCTACGAATGTTGCTTTATTGTCTCAAATTGAGCCAAAAGATTTTAGTGAAGCATGTGCAGATAAATTTTGGATAAAAGCAATGGATGAAGAGCTAAATCAAATAGAGAAAAGTGAAACCTGGGATTTTGTTCCTAGACCTAAGGACAAGAATGTCATTGGCACAAAATGGATATTCAGAAATAAACTCAATGAGGACGGAAAGATTTTCAGAAACAAAGCTAGGTTAGTTTGTAAAGGTTATTCTCAAGTAGAAGGTGTTGATTTCGAGGAGACATTTGTGCCTGTTGCTCATCTTGAAGCTATCAGAATGTTTTTGGCCCTTTCTAGTTTCAAATCTTTCAAGGTATTTCAAATGGATGTAAAGTCAGCCTTTCTAAATGGGGTGTTGAATGAAGAAGTCTACATAGAACAGCCAGAAGGAGTGTCTCTCTCAGAACAGCCAGACTATGTATGTAAACTAAAAAATGCCTCATATGGGTTAAAGCAAGCACCCAGGGCTTGGTACTCAAGACTTGATGGGTATCTTCATGAACAAGGTTTCAGGAAAGGCGTGGCAGATAGCAACTTGTATATTAAGAATGAAGGTGATGATATGTTGATCATAGTTGTCTATGTTGATGATATTATTTTTAGGGGAAATAATACTCAGATGTGCAAATTTTTTGCCAACACCATGCAGAATGAATTCGAGATGTCTATGATTGGAGAGCTATCATTCTTTTTAGGGCTTTAGATTGCGCAATCAAAAGATGGTATATTTCTCTCTCAGGAAAAGTATATCAAAGAAATGTTAAAGAAATTTGGGATGATGGACAGCAAACCCGTGTGTACTCCTATGATTACAGGGTGCAATCTAAGTAAATATGATGAATCTCTAGCGGCAGATCAGAAGTTGTACAGATCTATGATTGGTAGTTTACTATACAGTACAACTACCAGACCGGATATCATGCAGGCCATTGGATTAGTTGCAAGATTTCAGGTAGCTCCAAAATAATCTCATGTTATAGCAGTCAAGAGGATATTCAGATATTTGAAGGGCACTATGGACTTTGGGCTTTGGTATCCCAAAGGTGATGATTTCACCCTCACAACCTATACAGATACAGATTGGGCAGGCAGTATTGATGACAAGAAAAGCACTAGTGGTGGAGCATTCTTTCTAGGAAAGAGTATGGTTTCTTGGTTAAGTAAGAAACAACCTTCAATTTCCTTATCTATAGTAGAAGCTAAATACATAGCAGCAGTGGTTGGGTGCACATAGGTTTTATGGATGAAAACCACCTTGGAGGATTTCAAAGTCAAGCATGAACAACCCATCTCCATTCTCTATGATAATACAAGTGCCATAAGTATTTCTAAAAATCCAGTAATGCACTCAAGGACGAAGCACATTTTCATCAAATATCATTTTCTAAGGGAGAAAGTGCAAGAGAAGCAGGTCAAGCTAGAGTATGTGCCTACTAAAGAGCAGATTGCAGATATCTTCACCAAACCTCTTCCAAGAGATATGTTTGTATCTAAGGGAGAAATTGGGAGTTGTACTCTCACCTCAGAATTAATCACCTCATCAGGAGGTGGGGGAGGGGCCAAGCCAAGAAGCTCTTTCTTAGTCCTAAGTCCCAAAGGTGGCCCTTTGCCATTGATGACAAAGGGGGAGAGATATGAGTAAGGGGGAGAGCTTCATAGTGAAGAAGAGAGCTTCAAGTCAGGGGGAGCAAAAACTTCAAAGGAAGATTCTTAGTTGATGGATCAGTTGGTTTCAGTTTTGGCTCTTGACTAGTGTTTTTAGTTAAGGTTTGCCATCAATGACAAAGGGGGAGATTGTTGGCAATTTTGGGTACCTTGGGTACATTGCCTTTGCTCTAAGTGTAGATGTTGTCATTGATGTAAAGAAGGTCTTGAAGCAATCTGGTTTGATGTCAAAGAAATTGTTTTGATAAAGGTTTCAGTTTGGACAATGAGTTTCCAAGAAGATCAGAGTAGCCCAGTTGCAAAAAAATCAAGAAAAATACAAGAAAAAGTATGCAGGCGGCTGGAAAAACTATCATGATTTCGTGACATGTTTTAGGAGAGAGAAAGTGTTGGCAAAACTATCACGATTTTGTGACATGTTTGAGGAGAGAGAAAGTGCTGGCAAAACTGTCACGATTTCGCAACAAGATCAAAGAGAGAGAAAGTTATGTAGGAACTGTCATGATTTTGCGACATGATGCAAAGTTCCAAGTGAGGACTATCACATTTTTGCGACATGCTACAGAGGTCAAGTTGAGGACTGTCATGATTTTGCGACATGCTAAAAAGCTCAAAGTGAGAACTGTTGCGATTTCGTGACATGCAGCAAAGGAAAGAGTTTGATATAAGAAGCGTCACGATTTCGTGACAGGCTGAAGAAAAAGCGTACGAATGCAGAGAGTGTCACGATTTCATGACAGGCAGTAGATAAAGTGAATGGAAGCTGAAAGCATCATGATTTTGTAATAGGTTGAAGAGAAAGCTTGTGTTAGCAAAAAATGTCATGATTTTGTGACAGGTTGAGAAGGCAGCATTAAGTTGGAGAAAGTGTCACGATTTTGTGACAGAAACTAGAAGCAGGTCTTCTATAGGAGAAGTGTCACGATTTTGTGACATGTTCCAGTTTCGCAAGCTTAAGGCAGAAAAGAGCTTAAGGCAGCGTAAGTGTCATGATTTTGCGACATGTTCCAGTTTCATAGGTGTAAGGAAAAAAGAAGCTCAAGGCAGCGGAAGTGTCACGATTTCATGACAAAAGCTGAGAGGAAGGCCATGAAGACTAAAGTGTCATGATTTCACGATAGGAGTGAAGATGACATCAAAAAAATATAGAAGTGTCATGATTTTGCGACAAGGACGCAGTCAATGCAGACAAAAGCAAAAAGTGTCATGATTTCGCGATAGCGGGCAAAAGAAGGTGTATGGCAGGCAAAGGTGTCGCGATATCATGACATGTAGTTTCACGATGGAAGCTATAGGGAAGTGACAGAGGCAACAAAGGCGGTTGAAGCTGACAAAGTTAAATCTGGGCTGACAAAGTTTAGGGTTTTGTAGCCGACGATCTTTAGGGTAACAGCTGACTAAAGATTAAGTTTTTGATTATGAATTAATGGTATAAAAGGAGGACTATTTTCGAGTTTCAATGGATCAAATGTGTGAATTGAAATTTTGCAATCAAAGTCTGCAATGCGCAGAGACCGAGTCGAATCGATTTGTGCGAAGTGTGCGAGATGCAGCCATAACAACGTAATTAGCGTAGAAGTGGCTAGTTGATGCGCACTATGAGAAGTTCGATCGTAGAGTGTTGTATTCTGCTATGTTTGCGTAGAGGTGCAAAGGTCGATGTTTGATCGAGTGCAGCTATAATTGTGCAATAAGAGTGAAGGACTGTGTCTTGCAGAACAAAGGAAGAGGACAATTTGTACCAGACCAAAGGACTGTGTTTTGGTGCAAATTCGAGGACTAGCTTTGAGGTGATAGAGTTGAGGATAGAGGTCTCTAGCCAGAGCAGGGAAGACAGGTGTCTTTTGTGGATAGAGTTCCACTTGCTAAGTGCAGAAGAGGCAAAGGTCTTCTAGAGTATCACTAGCTAGAGCAGAGTTAGGGGAAGGTATCTCCTTTGAGCAGAGGCTCATAAACATTGTAATTAGGAAGGTTTCCCAAAGAATTTGAAATAAACATTTAGAGAAAATTTTTGTGGATGTAGCCCAGCATTTTTGGGTGAACCATGTTAAAATGAGTCTTCTATGTGTGATGCTTTTTGTCTTGTTTAATATCATGTTGATGCCATTGCTATCTGAATTTAAAATTATTAAATGGTTAAGTCTTATACTGTTCACCCCCCCTTTCCGTATAAGTTCATGTTCTTCAGATGTACAATACTAAGAAGAGGATAAGGTGAGAGTTGAGCACATTGAAGTTGTGAACACTATAAATGTAGAGGAGAATTGAGAATTTTGAAACTATGGATACTTTGGATGTATAGGAGCATTAAATTAAATATTGGATAATTAAATTGATGATTGAATAAACTGATTTTATGAAGGAAATGAATTAAGAAGAAAGAAGAAATTGAATTAATGATTGATGAAGGAAATGAATTAAGAAGAAATAAGAAATTGAATTAATGATTGATGATTGAAATGAAATTCAACCCTATAATAGCAATCAAGATTGCTATTTCTTAGCTGCAAAAGGGAATCTAGCAACTATTTCTTTCTTGTTTAGCATGAAATACTTATGTCTATATTTTTAGCTTTCAACTCTTGTTTGTAAGGGATTAGGTGTGGTTGGAATCTTGGATTTGAGGCATCTTGAATAGAGTTTCCAAGTCTTCTCTACCAACTACCAGACTCCAGTCCATCATTTTCTAGTTGTCACTTCATTATCTATTAGTTTTCCTATAGAAATCATTGGTTGGTTAAAAATATTTTCTTATTTAGTAATTGTATCACCCTTATACAATATTTCTAGAAATATATTTTTGCAGTAACAAGGCAACAATCTAACTAGAAAATATACATATTCTCAACAAGAAACAAGCATTAGTTTAGCATTTTTCTTTTCTTAGTACAACACATGATTACTCACATTAAAAAAAAAAGTAACATCTTATTCCATTCATATTCAAACAAACTTTATATATCCATACATAGACAAAAATACTTTTAAATCCATAAAAGGTAACAAATCCATGTAAAATCCTTATTGGTTATGATGTGTGATGATGTTAAGCTCCCATTGTGCTAATTGAATCTATAACTTATCTGATGGCTACATTCTTCCATTGCTCTACTTTGATATTATAAATGATTGGTTTAATTGTTTCAAGATGTTGCTATACCACTCTAAAATCTAGATTAACTATATTTTTATACCAAACACTACCATATTTGATGTCTTTCTAACTCTATGTAGATCCATAATAATATTGATGCCCTAAGCCCTATGAGTAAGATTGTTGCTATTCATGGTGGTGTGGATGGTGATATGATATAACATTAACCTTAACCTAACATTTTGTCTTCTTTGATTCTTTAGAATTTTATTTTATGTTTAAATTTTTTCCTCAAGTTGTTCTCTCATGCACCCTTCTTTTGGTGCATTTATATGCTATTCTTGTTAGATTTTAAAGCTTTAATACTTAATATAAATAACCATAACAAAATAACCACATGATCTAATACAATGAAGTTACAATATAATGAATCAAATAATAAATCAAAAATGTAATATTAAATAAAATATCTTATTAGAATACTCACATAAACATGTTCACAATGTTGCACATGAAAATACTAAAAATGCTATTGAGTAAAGGTCTACTAATGCAAGCATAAAGCTTTACATGTTTGATTCATTGACATTACAATGCTTTGTCACAAATATATAATTATATGTGAATCTTCATATGTTGCACTCTTGAACTTCATTAACTAATCTAAGACAACCCTAATCTAATATTTACAATGATGTACCAATAATGGTACATTGGCATGTACCAAATAATATAATATTCTCCAACATCCTTGTGTATTACATTATTTGGTTATTGAAGAATTTAGTCTTCAATATAATCTTTATCCTTATCCTAGAGCCTGTTATTTCTTTCTTTATTCTATTTCCTTTGTGTATTATGATCAAATGAATGATTAGTGTACCTCAATCTTAGTGGCTTTCAGATTACAAGTATCTTGAACTCTTTCTTAGTCACTAGATTCTCGCATAAGAATATTTTTTCTTTGTTCTTAGAATCATATGACCCTTTATTTTTCTATATGGATACTTTCACTTTAAACTCTTTATTATCTCCATTCTTTGATTCTTCAATATTTAGTTCACGAATTGCTTGATCTTCTTCTTTTAATTTTAGGTTCATATTTACTTTGGAAGATAAATTTTGATCACAATTGATCCAATTTTATATTCCTTTTTTTCAAATATTTTATAATAAAATGCTTTCCCTTTATAAATTGAACACTTTACTCTATCATTAGAAGATGATATAGAATTAATTATTGAGTTCTCAAATGTATCTCTAAGCCATTTTGTTTTTTTTTTGTTCTCTTTATCTATTAAGCTTTTGAGAATCAAATTCTAACTTATTCTCAAGTATATCTCTAAACCATTTTGATTTCTTAAGTACATAAAAAAAATCTTCAATATATTCATTGAACGTACTCTTAATAATTTAATTCATTTTTAATAAACTTCCTTTTATGTGGACTACCTTATGCCTCCCTAGGTTTTGAATAATAATTTTCAAGTTTCTAAATTTTTTAAACCTATGAAGTAGAATTCCTTATGTCTCCCTAATTGATTAGAAACTAGAAAATATTTTTTTTTTGTAAATTTAATATTCCTAAATTTGAAGTAGACTTCCTTATCTCTCCAAAATTAAATAATTTGCAAAAATTCTATGAGCTTTGAATTTCAAAAAATAAATAAAATAACAAAGCTTTTGAATATTAAAAAATTCATATAAATTAACTACTAATACTTCCTATCACAACTTATCATTCCAAAAACTTAACAAATAATTAAAAAGTTAACTATACTATAGAACACTTATCTCTCCAAATAAAACCTTAGAAACTTTATAAAAAAATAAAAAATAAAATATAATCCTTATCACTCCTCTTAACTTTATACATTAAAAATTATAATTTTAATTGATCAAAACCCTAATTATATTCCTTGGGCATGTATTTTTGAGGTAATTATGACACAATAATTATTTCTCTAACTCTTCCTATGTCTTGAAAAATTGATTCTTTCTTGTAATGTCTATCTATACTTTCCATGGTGTTACACACTTTAGAGTTCATTTACATTACCCCTTGTTTGGTGCTTAAGAATTTCACTACTCTATCCTAAAATTTGAATGCACTTCGATGTTTTTAAAGAGGCATTTTGATTGCCACCTTAAATGTGGTTATTACATGAGTGATGCAATGATATTCATTCACAATTTTTGGACTAATGTAACATTTCCCTTATATACTTGGCTTCAAATCGACTCGATTTGTAGAAGGAACTCCAAAGTGATTCACTTTAAAAATTCTCTATAGTGCTTAAATTATTTCAATATGGATGCTATTTTTAATTTCAAAAATAATTTACCAAACCCTAAAATACCACTCTGCTCAAGGGCTTCTTTGAATGAAGTTTGTTCTAGGTGTTGGCAAGTATTTCTTAAATTTTTTACTATCCTTCAATAAATGTGGTGCTACATAAGTTTGTATGACATTCAAAATTGACTCTTTGATGGTCCTATTCCATTTCAATTTTGCACTCCAAAATTATAGTATACCATACTTTATCTCGGTATTTGATATTTCACTTGACCGTTTGAGTTTCTTTTTACTTAGCACTTCCACTTTTTAATCTTACCTTAGCTTGACATTGGACTCCTCTTGGGTGTGGCACTTGGTATTTTGTCTACCCAAACTCCTTAGCTTCCTATAGATTATCTTTCACCTGAATAGTACTGACACTTCACTTCTTCCACTAAAGATATTTGAATTATTCCCTTTGGTTGGTACTCTAATGTTATGGTTCCAACAACTCTAATGTTTGAATGTATCCCAAACATGGCAGTCAAACTACATCAATATTTTATGATTTTGAAACTCTTCAAACTTCTATGTATTCCTAAGAAATTCATTTCACTTCTCTTGATACATTACTACCTTTACATCTCCTTGAATGAGACCTTTGAATTATCCAATGTCTCTTTGATTCTACATCAACACTCAAACTCCTATGTTATAGTTGAAATTCTGATTTACATCACTTGGCTGTACTCAATTTTGTCTCCATACTATACCATTTGGTTTGTTCTCCATGCTTTGACACTTGATATCCAGTCTCTTGTATTCATTAGACTTTTACAAACCTCTCGTTGGTGCTGATCCCTTGGATTCCTTCTTGTCTCCTGTGGCTATTTGATGGTTTATGCATGTCTCTACATTACAAAGATGTTTTAATTGAGGTAAAACACTTCAATGTCTAACTCTTGGAACTTCTACACATTAGGCTTTACTTACCTTCTCCACTATTCGATGTTGCTCGACTCAGCCTAGTTTGATTTTACTCATCATTGCACAACTTGGATTCTATGTTGTTAGTCGCTTATCTTGGCTTGAACAATCTTAGATACTTATCTTTTTAGGGTGAACTCTTCATTTTATGTTACTACCATATATATTATTTTTCTTTTACTGAATCTTATCTTATTTATGTAGGTGCAAGTACAAATTCTTTGGATTTGGTGTAGAATGTTCTTCCAAGATTAAAATTATACTTTCCTTTGCTACTTTTAATAATATGAATACCTTAATAAATAATTATTATCATGCATCATTCTCTAATATGTAAATTATTTCCCTCTTAGATGAAACTAGTTTAGTTTCCTTCAAGCCTTCTTGTTATATTGAGGTCCTCCAGTTACCTTCAAGTCTTCTTTACTTCCTTTCAAAACTTGTTGTCCATGTAGACTTCTATGATGCTTTGCATCAATATTTTCCTTAACTAAATATGTTGCCTTCTCTTGTATGCTAGCTTCTATTTATATTCAATTTTTCTTGTTATCTTGAAGTCTTTTTGCTATTTTTAGGTCTTCTTGCTTGTTTTATATCTTTGTAGAACAAGCTATATTGATGATATTTTTTCTATAGGACACTTTTAATGGGACTTTTAATGAATTTTCTTTCTTTAACTTCTATGGGACCTCTCTTCTTGGGTCTCCTATCTCCGTATGCTATGTGATCTCTTTTCTTGGGTCTCCTATATCTGTGTTATGGGATTTTCATCGAATGGTGATGATTGTACCAAATATGGAGTAAGTACTACTGTTGGAGCTATTCTAATAGGTTTCCTTTATCTTCAATATTGAATATACAAGTCTTCTAGGAATTTTTACATTATGACTCCCTCTACCTTTCTCAATTAAATATGACCTCTTTTCTACTAGGGCCACTTATCTCCACTATGGACCTCTTTATTTGAAGGGTCTCAAATATATGGTTCTTTGAACTCTATCTCTTAATATTGGTCTCTTCTCTTGGACCAATTTGTCAAGGTCTATAGGACCTAAATCACTAAAACGTTTATCAAGGTCTTTCTTTGAGACCTGAAACTTTTCTTGACTACAACTCAAAAAAATCCCTACTTGAGGAAATCCTTTAGCCTTCTAGAACATGAATATGAAAGTCTTCTCTATCTACTCTAGGAAGCTTCTCAACTTTTAAAGATCGATTTTCACTACAACACTATCTTAGATAGTTTTTTCTAGCATCACCTAAGAATCCAAAAATTTGAATGACCAACTTTATTCTATGTTGGTTCTTCCTATAATCTTCAATCTGCAAAAAACTTCAATCAATAATTATTCTCTTTTCTTGAGAGAAATATCAATATCAAGGGATTTTTGTCCCTTCAATGTCTTTTATCAATGTCAGGGTTATCTATTCCCTAAATAATCAACTATCTTCAAGTTGATTTCCTAGTCTTCATTGGTTGTTCTTCAACCTAGTGGAAATAATCCTTAATATTCACTAGTTATTCTTCAATCTAATGGAAATATACTTGTTGAGTCCTAGTCTTCACGGGTTGTTCTTCAACCTTGTATAAATACCCTATCTTCCTCTAAAATCTATTGTTGAGCCCTAGAATTCACTAGTTGTTCCTGAAACTATGGAAAGTCTCTAGCTTATTCCAACTTTTAAATTATGTGCAAGAAAACTTGTGGCTCTAATACCATGGTTAGCTTTTAAATATTTAATACTTAATATAAATCACCACAAGGAAATAATCATATGATCTAATATAATGAATTTTTAATATAATTAATCAAATAATAAGTCAAAAATATAATATTAAACAAAATATATCATTAGAATACTCACAAAAATATGCTCATAATGATGCACATGAAAATACTAAAAAATCTATTGAATAAAGATCTAGTAATGCAAACATAAATCTTTGCACACTCGATTAATTAATATTACAATGCTTTATCACAAACATATAATTGTATGTGAATTTTCATATGCTACACTCTTGAACTCATTCACTAATCTAAAATACAACCCTAATATAATATTTATAATGATGTACCAAAGGAGGTACGTTGGCATGTACCAAATAATGTAAAATTATCCAACACTTCTAATAAAATTTCCTTGGATTTTGTTACTACTTCTTCCTCCTACTTTGCTCTACTTGAATTGTAGACTTTTTTTATGGTTGGTTAAAATTATATTAAAAGTAGGTTTTGAAAGTGCCCCAATTTTTTTTTTTATAATAGGTCAATCGACCAAACAAAAGGCCAAAAATAACCAATTTTAAAAATCCTACCCAATGAAAAATAAGTAGTTTGGAAAATCCTACCCAGTGGGAAACAAATAGAATTGAAAAATATCACCTAGTGGAAAGCCACCAATTTGAAAAATCTCACCTAACAGGAAGCCACCAATTTTAACCTTATTGAAGCTTATTTCTCGTCACCCACATGAGTTGAACCAGAGACCTCTCAAATCAGGGCAAACTTCATTATTGACTCAACTATGTCCACTGATGATAATAATAGCTCTTCGACATGCCCTTATTCTCTACTTCATTATGGGAAGGGCTTTAAAAAAACTTGTTGACATCACCAGGTTTCGAACCGATGATTGGGTGCCATAGAAGAGCCTTAGCACTGGCTCCTAGAGCTAGTCAAGCCACACACCGGACATGATTTTATTTAACAAGGCACGATTTAATGTTTTTTTTTAAACCAGGATATAAAAATCCCACATGCATTAGTATGAGGGTTATTCAGGTGTTTATAACACTCAGACCGCATATGCATCAATGATTGCCTTCGATAAATCCTCATGTCCCTTTTGCCACTACCAAAACCAATCAAAACATGCCACCTCAGCACCTATCTCCTTGCACCATGTGTCGATTCAGTGTCCAGTGGTTGTCCACCACATGTCAAGTTTGCTTCCTCATCAACCAAATTCCAATCATATCTAGCTCATGCTAAGTATCACCTGCCTGGTCTGCCATGTGTTGGGTCTTCAATATCCATCTGTGCTCTACCTAAAAATTTGTGCCAAGTCTATTATGCTCTACCTTGAGATCCATGCTTAGATTTGGATTCCCTATCTAGTTCGACTACCTCAAGAATCATGCCTAGGTTCTGATATGTAGTCTCTCCTCAATATTGGGAGTCATGCCTACCTTGGACCCTCCTTGTTGGTCAACTGTCTTCACAAGATTACTGGCTCTGATACCAAAGTGTGACACTAAATAATACTTCTTTTAGATTAAAAATTCAAACGATAGCTTATACACTTATATAGTCCAAATTGAAATGAAAATATGAAACAGAAGGTAGCTAAGAAGAGATAAGGAATTTACGAGAAGGGGGATAAGAAGATAGGAATAAGGAGAAAAAATAGGGATAGGAGAGAATTTGAAACAACTTCCCACCAATGTTGTTGATATCTCCATATCGATAATCCTATGGTGAAACTAAACTCTAATAGAAAGTATACCTTCACCCAAAGATGTAGGGTGCTCCTGCTCTTTTTTTTGTTTCTTGTTTTTGCTCCTAATGAGTCAAATATTCTATAGTAGAAACAGTTACCTCTTCGACAATTCCCTCTGTATCTAATATTTATTTATTTGAAACTCCCTTTTTCCTTATTTTTGGGGCTCTTTTACCTTTTATATGAATTAATTTAAAGGACTTCATCTCACTCTCATAATATTCTTCAGACACATCTCCTTGCACTACTTCAGAAAGTAATGCTTTCTCAAAAATATGACGTAATTCAACTGATGCTGCAGGGATAAAATAAAGGAGGGTGAACTTCAAACTTTCATTCTTATTTTTCTAGTAAACTACTGTGTCTAGAGGTTGACCTCCTAGAGCTAAGCATTTAGGCCAATATATTACTTCTATGACTAGAGCCTTAACAACCATTTCTACTGAATATTGCATTTTTCTCATCAGCTGATCCCCCTTAGGAAGCTTCTCCATTTGATCAATGGTAGGATGAAAAGTTTTCAATACTTCGGCTACTATCAAAGGAGTTTCTAGCTCTTCTAGTTGAGCTTCTTGATTTATGGGTGGAGAGAGGGATTCAGAGCCATTTTGGGGTTTTTCAACCATCAATACTATGTTTCTGACATCCTTATGTCTCTAGGTTCCAATGTTTTCATTATATCTCTTTGAAAATTCTTTATCAATCTTCATTCCAAACCTAGACTTAGTTTTTCCAATTTCAATCCTCATTCTCCACCAATCTAAAATTTTCACTACATTTTTTTGTTCCTCTTCCTCAGCTTCTTCAGCAACATCCTCCTTAGGCTAGGGGTCCTTTTTATTTGAAGTTTTTCCTTCAATTTCATTAATTATAGCTTTTGTAATTCAATGAGTCTTCTTATTATTAGGATCAAAATCGATAATATGCTCATAAAAATCCAACAATGGAGGCAGTTGACCCATATTTGAGACATTGCAATCTACAAGAGTAGTCTCATCATTGTTTTTGCCCTGTTAAAAATGAGCCTTGGGCATATTTTCAAATTTATATACCTTTTCTCCATTTGGGACTATATTCCTTGCAGTAAAAATGCCATTAGGGTCATAGCTCCATATTTGGGGGATATAAAACAGACCTAACCTATCAATTTATTGGTGAATTAGTTGACATTGCCCCTTCTTAGTGAGGGTATTGTCCTTCATAGTGCGGTGGGTGAGAAAAAAAATTCTATTTCTCCCAAAATCATAGTTTGCATAGATGTACTCCACTTGCCTCAAATATTCTAGGGCAAAAATCCTCTTCGTAATAAAGTGGGGCAAGAAAAAAGGTTTACCCATGAAACCATACAATTTGATAACTATGCCCTCAGTCAATAAATACTAATCTCCTTCTTCAACACCCCCTGCTCTTAGAATCTACTTAGCTAGGGGTGGTAATCTAGGTCACATTCCATACATTATTTTCAAGGTAGGTCTAATAAATTCCAAGTTGAATCTATAATAAGACTCACTACTTCTCAAGTGATCGGTCCAGTAATAAACCGACAAGGGTTCTCCATCATTGGTTTTATCCCTGACCGAGATCCAATGCATTCTATCTTTTATGGCAAATTAAAACATCCATACTAGACTTGATCAATGCCTAAACTTAGGAGCATTAGAGCCCCTTTTCAAACTCACTGACTATTCATGTATCCTCTAGGCAAGAAAAGCTGGCCAGTCAAAATAAATCACCCTAGTCCCTTTTTCCTCCATGCCCTTCTCATACATTCTCTTGTTAGAAATACAATAGGCTACGAAAATTTGCCAACCATATACAAATTTATCAGATTCTAGACACTCCATACAGGCTAACATAGAAAATAGCTCGGGGTTTGCAAATTCATCAATATGAATAAGGGCTTTAGGAATTTCATCATTTTTCCCTTATTCTTATGAAATTAAGATGAAGCCATTTTTCTATAGCCTTTTTTATTTTCTATTGTTACTAATGTGATATAAGATCTTGTTAGTTCTGATATGTTAAATTATCTAGGCTCTGATAGTGGACTTATTCTATCAGTTAACAATTGATGGTAAAACTCTTTGGTAATCAAGAATAGGGGAATGCCCTTAGATTGTTTTATTATTTTATTTTTAGAATCATAAAATTGGATCATAACATAAACTAATTTGGGACACTGATGTATAGAATCACAAATATAGGAGAATAAGAAAGATTTTATGGATATAGTACCTTGTCATCATATTGGCTTTCCTCTGAAATATGGGAATTCAAAACTCGTCCTCAGGAGGTTTCTTTGCACTCTTGTCATCAGTATGTCTACAATCTATTTGGTCTAACATACATGAGCTTGCAACTTTACTCGTCTTATGTTTCTTTGTGAGTACTGTTGAGAAGCAACACACCCCCACTGAAAAATGATTTTCCATATTTTGAAATATTGAGCTTTCATTTTGCAGTAAGGACCCTCTTGATGTTTTTTAGGTTCTAAGTCCAAGATTTTGCTTGCCTCTTTCTTCTTCAAGTTTTGCCTGTGTCAAAGTATCCAAGTATTCTTGCATTCTAGCTTTGTTATCTCAGACTTCACTTTTTACATGCTAGAATCCTTCATGGATAAAGAAAATCTTACACCGATATGAAAAAAATGCAGAAAACAGATAGATAAATTCATTGAGGCCAAAACTTTCCATTTTTGGAAAGGTAGCGAAATCGCGACACTTTTCATTTTTGGAAGTGTCGCGAAATCGCGACAGGTTTTAGAAAAATCGTGACGTTTTTTAGCAAGGGATCCAGGATTGTACGGAACGTCGCGAAATCGCAACATGTCGTGAAATCGCTACAGTTTTAGAGAGAGAATGCAAGATTGTATAGAATGTCATGAAATCGCGACATGTCACGAAATCGTGACATGTCACATTTTCGTGGCTGCAAGAAGAGAAAATCGGCTAAGGCAAGAAACTGTAGCGAAATTGTGATGTCACAAAATCGTGACAAGTTTGGAGAGAGAAGGCAAGATCGTACAGAACGTCGCAAAATCATGACATGTCACGAAATCATGACATGTCACGAAATTGCGGCAGTAGGAGGCAAAAGGAAGCAAAAGGGAAAACACGTCGTGAAATTGTGACATGTCGCATTTTTGCTGTAGAAGAGGTAGAAAAATGGTTAAGGCGTGAAATAGGTCACGATTTCGCGACATGTCGCGAAATCGTGATATGTCGCATTTTCGCGACTGTAGGAGGCAAAAGGAAGCAAGTCAAAAAATAGTCGTGAAATCGTGACGTTTTTCGACGAAGAGGCCCGAGGCGTATGGACGGTCGTGATTTCGTGACATGTCACGAAATCGCGACGAGTCCAGGGCAAAGAAGAAACCAGAGGAAAGGCAAGGTAAAACCCGGTCGGCAAAGTGCAAGAAAAGTCTAAGTGAGAAAGACGTCGCAAAATCATGACAGTTTGAAATAAAGGGCCCAAGGCAGGCTGGGTGTCGCGAAATCGTGACGTCTCAATTTTGCAATGTCACAAAATCGTGACACGCCAGGGTCGACAGCTTTAAAATGCGCCACCATGTCGCAAAATCACAACATGGTGAGCCAAAGAAGTGCCAAGGGTGGCCGTGTCACGATTTTGTGACACGGCCAAGACAAAGAAGTGCCAAGGGTGGCCATGTCACGATTTTGCGACATGGCCAAGACAAAGAAGTGCCAAGGGCGGTTGTTGTCATGATTTCGTGACATGTCACGAAATCGTGACATGTCGTGTTTTCACGGCAGCGATGAGCAAAAGTTGCCAAAGAGCAAGGGATGTCGCGATTTCGCGACATGTCGCATTTTCGCAGCCTTAGCAGAAAAGAGCACAGAATGGAAACAGCTGGAAATGGACACGTGTCACAATTTTGCGACACGTGTCAAGACAAAGTGGGCCACGTATCAGATAATTAGAGCTGCATATACTAAAATTTAGGGTTTCATTTTAATATTTAAGCTTTTGATATAATAATTTTAAAATACTTATCCATCTTTTGTCTTTCATGCAGGAAGCCATCTGGCACTTATAGGATAACGAAGAAATAGCCATAAAGACAAATTCAAGTGCAAATTAATCAAAGACGGCCATATTGAAAAGAAAGATGCCGAGAATTGCCGTTTCATCCAAATTTTATAGATCTGGCTGCAAAAGACTATGGTGACTAAGAAGCTGCCCTTTTAATGGAGTATATCGGGTTTTGGCCAGAAAATAGAAATATCTACACTTAGTTACCGAAATTTCTCGATGGATGCATTTAATGAAAATTTATGGCAGAATTAATAGCTTGTAGAGATTTTCAACTCAGGGATGGCTCTGCAGAGATGAAATGTCAGAGAAGTGGTGACTCATCCAGATTACCCGAGGGAATTAATGAGGGCATTTACTCACAGTTGCGGGTGAATGCAAGTGGCATTCAAATTTTGTTTTCTCCATTTATGGCAAGTGACTGCATTGAGTTGCAGAAGGGTTAAATTTTATCAAGACTTTGTTTTAAATGGCTTTATATTGTAAAACTCGGGTCCTAGGGTTTAATGTGATAAGATTTAGGGTTTGAGAAGAAGATATTTTGAAAAGATCAGGATCTGTCCTGAGTCTATAAATACAGCTTCTAAATGTAATCACGGGAGGCGAAGACTTAGAAATAAAAGGCTATTGAAGCAATTTCTCACAAATTTTGTTAAAGACTTTATTTCTGGACTTGGAGTTGATGTGCTTTTGTTTTCTATGATAGCATGGCCAGGAGCCTAATCTTTTGTATATTGTGATAAGTTCATCTTCTTTTGTTATCCGTTTCTTTAAAGTTTATTAAATATATGTTGTGAATCTATGTTATCAAGATTAAATATGCTTTTGGGCTTCATTTGTTCTATTGTATGCTAGGGAAAATCACCGATTTAAGGTTCAAGTTTGTTCTAATTGCTCTATCCTCACTGTGTGAGCTATGTTTCCGGTGAGAAATACCAATTTTAATAGACTTCCCTTTTGCGTATGATTTTCTTTTAGACCTGTTCCATCTCTGCCTTATGCTCTTAGTAGAAATTATCTTAGAAAACTGGACACTTTCTTCTTTGATTTGTTCTGTTGTGAAGCTGATAGTATAAATAAAATTGGTAGTTTTGGCCTTACAGTTAAGTTTGATAGAATTCTCTTTCTGCCCTACCCTACTCTCTTTGTTTACCGTGAAATGATCCATTTTTATTTTTTTTTAAATGTCTTTTATTTAAATCTGCTGACCCATGAGAGCTAGATCAAAGAATCAATTTTAAATCTGATTGTCAACAAGTGACAACTTCTGAACATTACTGAACAAGTTCATTGAGCCTGTTGTAAGGTAACAGACAGTCCATATTGAAAACTATTTTGGAAGCAGAAAAGAGTGAATTGACATTTGACCCGACTCTGTAACTCACACCTTGGATAACCAGCTAGATCCTAAAGTGAGTGGGATTTATCCCGTATAAGTGTATCAGAGTTTTATGCTCATTCTTCATAGGGTTTGTATGAAAGTCAGACCAACAAGTACCTTTTTGGGAGCCAATTTTGATAGTGATGAAATTTTATTCTCTTTGTAATTTACAGCAAATTTTTGAGAGTATCACTTTGCCTTCTTACCACTCCATGGATGCAAATAGTTACTGAATGGAACTCGTGTATGCATTTTTGTCACTTTTATTTTTTGGAGCATGCATATATTCCACCAATAATATGACTGCTACACGACCTACCTGTTGGCACACTTTCCAAATTCTATTCACTTTTTTTGTGGCTCAATGGTGGCATTCTATATTTTTATTGGCCAAAAATTCAAACGGCACTGCCACCTCATTGTACCTTTTTGGATAATATTTGGTTCTAGCATGAGTTCATTAGCATTGAATGCAGGATCGTTATTTGATTTCCATGTGGCATGGTCACAAAATTGCTTCTTGGCTTCGCTTTGGTTTTGAAATCGATGACTTAAAAGCATTTTGATTCCGTTGACACTTAGTAAATCCTATGCACGAGTTTCCATATTGATTTTGCTCCATCATATTTTATATTTGAAAGGTCCTTATATTGAAGATGCCTTTGCATTATTTTGATAATCCACTCTCTTTATCACGTGGGATAAAAACCTTTACACCATTCTATAGGGATCTTAGTGTATTTTGATGCAAATTCAAAAGTGCTCGCCGTTCTGGAAAACTTTACTTGCATTCAAGTGCGAAGTGGAACATTACTAGATACTTTGTTGAAACTTAGTCATTTTTTGTAAATTTTCCCCTTTTCAAGATTTTTTCAACAAGACTGATTACAAAGTGCAGAAAGAAACTAAAATACAAAGTGCAAGAAAAGAAAATAATAATATAATGTATACACACATATTACAATGAGCTCATATTTTACACATAGTAGAGTTTGAGATGAAAATCATTCATTGAAATTGGTTGTATATTCCCTTTCGAAACTTCCAGATGAAACACATTGGATTCTTTGGCTTCTAATATCTTTAAAGTACCATCCCAAAAAGAATAAATCTTTTCATGCTTTTCTAGTTTTTCTCTATAAACATTCCACCCAAGAATAGAGTCTCCAACCTGGAATTTTTTGAATCTAGCCTTCTTATCAAACCATGCATTGATATTTGACGAATGCTTTTGAAAATTGTCATATGTCTGATATCTATTCTCTTCCAACTACAACAAGTGGGTCAACCTTATTTTTATTGGATCTTCTTCTGACTCTTCCTATGTATTGAAATCTCCAAATAGACAAGTAGAACTGCATCCTTGCCATACACCAGTGCATAATGGGAAGTCTTAATTGATTTATTTATAGCAATCATGTCTGCCCATAGAGCTTGATCCAATAATAGGTGTCAAATTCTTTTGTTACCTTCAAGTGATTTCCTAAAAATCCTTAATAGGTTTTATTAGTAGATTCTGCAATTCCATTCCCTTGAGGGTAATAATTAGAAGTATTTTTAAGAGTGATGTCATACTTGTTGGAAACCTCAATATACTTGGTCCCTATGAAATTTGGGCCATTGTCACTCACCAAATATTTTGGAACACCAAACCTTGAAATCAAATTTTCCATGAAACTGATCACTACCTCTTGATCTAATTTCTTTGTAGGAATAGCCTCTACCCATTTGGTAAGGTAATATGTGGCGGTTAGGATAAAATTATGCTCTACTAAATAGTTAGGATTAATGACCCCTATGAATTCTAGCCCCCATTTTTGAAAAGACTCTTCCACTTGTATAGGTTTGAGCGGGGATGAAAAATTCCTTGTTCTTCCAACATATCTTTGACACTTGTCACAGGTCCTATTAATTTTGAAAGCATCTATAAATATAGTAGGCCAATAATAGTTTGCTCTTATGATTTTCAAAGCTATAACTTTGCCTAAGATATTTCCACCAATTGGTCCTCTATGGAACTCTTTAATGACCCTCTTTTGATGATCCTCTTACAAGCATCTTAGAAGAACTCCATCTAAGTTTCTTTTGTATAGGCCTTCTAGTAATAATACATATTTCAAAGCATGAAGTATTTATCTCCTCCTTTGGCATGTATTTATATTGGGAGGGTATATTCTAGTTTGGAAATACCTAATCATTTGGTCAATCCAATCAGATTCTACATTTTTTACTATTTACACCTAATATCCTTCTGCTATCTGGAAAGTTGTTACTTATACCAATGTTGTAGCTTATATTAACCATTGGAACAAGGCTCTACCTCTCACTAGATTGGTGGGATGTATTTCTACATCATATTTGTGAATTTTGGTAATCTATCTAGCTCTTTTATCTCCTAGATCGCCCTGCAGGATAAAAATTCTTACATCCAGATGAACCACATATACCAGGGTCTTGCTCTGTACAAAATACTACCTAAACTTATTCAGTGACTTCATCACATAAAATACTTGTATTTCAATAAAATTGTATTTGACCTAATAATCATGGAGTATCTGGCTCCAAAATAATATAGGGTGTTCTTCATCTTGATCATCCTTTTGAGTGGGTACTGAGGCATAACTTTCTTCAGCTCCATATGCATAAGGAATAAAATATTTACTAAAATCTGTATTCACTAGCATCGATACTATTGTGATGGACTTCTTAATAATCTCAAAAGCTTTTTTTTCTGAATTCAGTCCACTTGAACTCAATATTTTTCTTGAGTAACTTAGATATAGGTCTTACTTTCTGTGCAAAATTAGAAATGAATTTCTTGATAAAATTGATTTGGCCCAAGAAATATAGCAAGGTCTTCTTATTTGTAGGTAAAGGGAGAGCAATAATTGATATGGTTTTGTTTGGGTCTATGGACATCCCTTATTTGGATACCATATGACCTAAGAGCCTTCCTTCGTGAACTGCAAAGAATTATTTCTTAGGATTTAGCAAAATACCAAATTCTCTATACTTTTAGAAAACTTGCTCAAGGTGTGCTAAGTGGTCATGCTTATCATGGGAAAATATAGTCATATAATCCAAATAAATAAAAATGAATTTGTTTATTAGTTCCCCAAAGGCATAGTCCATGGCTCTCTAAAAAGTGGCTCCCACATTGGACAATCCAAAAGGTATCCTCTGGTAGGTAAATGTACCACATTTTTTGGTGAACGTTGTTTTATACTGATATTCATATTTCATCCAAATTTGATTGTATCCAGAGTAACCATCCAGTAGTCAGAACCTATCTACCCCTACCACTACCTGTAAAATTTAGTCAATCTGAGGAAGTACATAGTGATATTTAAGGGATGCTTGATTAAGATTTCTAAAATCTACACACAAGCATATATCACCACTATTTTCCTTACAGGTACTAGGTTAGCTACCCAATTCGAGTGTTTTATTGGATATATTATCCTTGAATTTAATAAATTTAAGAGTTCTTATCTTGTGATGGCTTTGATCCTTGGATTTACAGGCCTTTGCTTCTGCCTAAAAGGCTTGGCATCAGGCTCCAGCTCAATGGTATGTTGGATGACATTTTTGTCATACACCGTAAGGTCTTCATATGACCAAGCCACAATATCTTGGTATTTTAAGCATAAAGCTTTGATATCTTCTACTTCCTCTAGTGAAAATTGGACTCCAACATTAAGCTTCTTTTCTATATCGATTTCAACTTCTTTATAGATTTTCACTGATCTTCATGGCTTTGGTCTTCTTTCTATCCTCATTATCAAATAAGCTCTCAAGGGTGACCAAACCTCTTGGGATATAATTTTTTCTTAGTTGGATAACATATTTCTAATAAATTTCTTCTAAATAATATTCTTGGATAGTGGAGAGACATGCTTCTCTCACTAGAAAGTCGATTATTTGTTCATCATTTTCAAAAACCTGCCAAAAAATCTACCTCTCTGGTACTGCAAATATAAAAATAATTTTAATTCCCTTGGCCCTTTTGATTCCAAATTCTATAGAAGGGTTGAATTTAGCTCCCTTTTTTTCTAATGAATCAACCAGAGTATTCTTTTCTCTAGGAACAAAATTTAAATTCAGGGCATCAAAATATTCCATTAAATCCCATACCCTATTTCTATAAGCTTTTAAGTAATGGTGTTTACTACTACACCTATTTCTTACTTGATGGACTATCAACTTAGAATCACCATATATGTTCAAAATATTAATGCCCATGCTTTCTTCTTGTATCAATCCAAGACATAAGGCCTCATATTCTACAACATTGTTAGTACATGACCATATCAGTCTGTAAGAAAAATTCTTTGTCCCTTCTAATTAGGATTGTAGGACCACACCATCTCCTACACAATTTATGTATTTAGCACCATAAAATTGCATGATCCATGTCTCTTTTTCTCTAAAGTATTGATTAGATATAGCAGGTATTTCCTTTTTTTATTTAGTTAAGATACTATATGTCCCCATACCAATTCCAAACTGACTGTAATATTCTCTAAAAGGCATCTCATATTCTATATCTAGCTCTTCAATGTTTTCCACTAGCTCAAATTCTTCCAAGGGATTAAGATTACACATATCCTCATCATTTTTTTCAATATGATAGGCTATTGGCTTTTCAGGAGTTATTCTTATCCTCTTTCCTGTGAAAGGGTTACCATACTATAATAATACATGTACATACATCCATCTAGATTTGCAGTAAAATCCCTTGAAATGCATAATCCAAAGTAGGGTTCTAAGTCTGCCACAACTATTTCTTGCACTATTTTTACTTCAGGAGCTCTATGCAGCCTCATCAAAACATCTTTTATGACTCTAAATATCTTAACAGGTGTCTCGTCTAACTGTAATACTCCAAGACAATCGGGTATAATCCATACCCATATATTCACAAACTACTTTAGGCATGGCAATAGTTGATGCTCTTGAGTCAATCATACAATTTTGGACTACCCAACCTTACATTCTTAGGTATATATAGAAAGGGGAGGGATTATTATTTAGAACAACAGGTGTCATTTATTTATTTTTTGATGGCATACTAAATACTGTAGTGGCCAATCTATTATGTGGATATTTGTTAAGGGAAGCTTTAAGCAGATCAATATGACCGAGAATGAATAGAGTGTCATATAGACTAGATTTTTATGGAATCATTTTCATCTCTTCAACAATGTTATATTCAGACTTAGTCAGGGAGGGTTTTTCCAGCTTTATTTTTGGTTCACCATATCTTCTTTTATATTTTTGAGTGGCCTATAATATTTGTCTTTTAGTAATAGATGGGAACCTAAGCCTTTCTTGATATTCATATTTAGATATCACCCGGTCTCCTTTTGTTTCCTTTTTTGGTCTCTTAGGAAGACTATTTGTCTTCTCTTTTCCCTTAGCTTGAGGAATGGGTAAAGTGTCACTAATTTTAGGAAGGGGATCAACTCTCTTTTGGAAGGGACTTGGAATTGCCCCATTTTTTGGGGATCTACTTGCAAGGTTTTCTTTCCAGTCCTAGTCATGACAACAATTGGGCTTTCCTCATCTAGTTCTTTCCCAACCATAATTTGATCAGGTTGCCATAACAATTTTACTCTCCATTTTTTCTTCCTTTCAGCTTGATCCATAACTTGTTGAACATGGAGCTGGTATATAATACAAGATTGCGATTCATGAGTATCATTACATACTAGGCACCAAACATTTGTAATATTGGTATCAGAAGAACATTTTAGCTCTTCATATGCTACATTCACCCTGGCTCCAGTACCATTACTAGGACCAGATCTCTAATATTTTTTAACATATGGAAATCTTCTCTACTGTGACATTTCTTGGTCTCTCTTTTCCATTGAATTCATTCTATTACTCAAGGTTTTCAGAGTATTTTATATATCAAGAATAGCAAAAAACTCTTGGGATGGTTGAGAAGGAAGAGGGGGTAAAGGAATTGTAGAGGGAAATGGTTTTAGTTGAGGAATAATTTTTAGTTGAGGAATAAAGATGATAAAGAAAGGGGATATATGAAATATGGGTTGGTTTCTAAACCTTGGTCATTAATGGTTTTTATGTTATAAGGTAGCACAATTTTTGGGGGAAGTCTTCTGACATTAATTATGATATTTTCAGCATTAACTATTGCATTATAAACTTGGAGGAAGATTTCTATGCTTGATTGATGTGTTTGCAGCCATAGCTCTGTCCAAGAGCTCAGATATAATACATATAAGCTAAACATGTAGCTGGTATGGTTGTGGAGGGAATTCTTTTCTGCTAAATATAAAATTGAAATTTGAGATAGTTTCTTGCTGAGTTTTTTGCATGGATGTAAAATGATTAAGCAAAGAAAAGGGGTTAGCAGATTCATTGAATTCTTCCACAAAGGGCTCAGATAATGCTTGCTAACAAGTAATGGTATTATATTCCAAGGTTATAAACCAATGCAATATATTTCCTCTAAAGGATAAGGCCAAGATTCCCACAATAATATCCTCCTCTTTATGTTATGAATCACTGCCAGATTCAAAATATCTTGACAATGTTCATAAGCTATTTTTACAGATCCATCATAGATGGGGATGGCTTTAGATACATATTTGGGAATGGAATTCATTTGGGCTAATATCAGAGGACCAGATGTGTTCCAATTGGGATACTTCTATAATGTATGATTAGGAGCTGCATTTTATACCTAAATAAGTGAAATTTACTACATGTCTTAATGCATTCATTGTTGAAATGTAAAAGCATATGAATAGAATCATTAAAAGGGAAAGTATAAACATGTAATCTACTGAAAGATGAATAGTGTACAATAAAATATGGTGGATTACTCCTTATATTTATTCATCAATGATTCAAATAGTGATTACAATATGTCCCCTTGAGGGCTCCAAAACTTGATACATTTCAACATTTACAAGACTTAAGGGATCTAATCCCTTCAAAGATGTTTTATGACATGTTGCAAAGTTCATCTCGCATTCCCACACCCAAGAGATAATATTGGACTTATCTTAATGTATCCCTTAGATCCTCCTTCCTATATTTTATACTTGGACCTACACACAAGAGATTGAAATGGGGTTAATAGCACCTATATTAATAGATCTATAACCTTGAAACATAGAAAACATACATCTAACATTCACAAAACTTATTGATAATAATCTGAAAACTACTTTAAAATGATATATTAATAGAATTCACTATAATATAGGTACTTTAGGGTAGATATAAGCACAATATTAAATGAAAATATCATCATAAATAGTGACCATCCCTGATAGGGACAACTTAGCCTACAACAATGGGGACTCAAAATGTGCCATCAAAACTACTCCAAAGCTTCCCAAATTTTGACCATAGACTAATATAAACATACTTAAGAGGTATATGATGGAATTTATTTCAAATTACCTACTATTTTGTAACCATCCCTATGTGGAGCACCTATTTACTGCTAACCATCCCCAGGTGGTACGATTATAAAACTGCTTAGAAATTGCCTCCAATCCTAATGGTATCTGGTTCAAAACTGGTATAAAGGTTGTGTCAATAGATGGGACAAAATTATTCTTCAATTTGGCTAGTTTGTAATGGTTTCAATTGGTTTTTATTTCCCCTAAAATCACCTTCAAATGAAGAGGATTTCAAGGTCAAATGATGTTAAATAAGGGTTTACAAAAGGCTAGGGTGGAATTGGATAGCACTTTGTTGCTTAAATGCTTCAACTCCCTCTTTTTTTTAAAATGGGTGAATACACCTCTTTTTATAGCCCAAAATGGAATCTAGGAAAAATGAGCAATTATTGCCATGTGATGAAAGTGCCACCACTTGTCAAAACCCTTGCCACCATTGGATAGAAAAGGTTACCCTCTTGGGACATCTAATTTGGAGTTCCTGGTCTCCATGACATGATCCCAATCATTTTTTGTTGATTGGGAAAATAATGTGGTAGTCAATGATTACCATTTCTCTACCCCTTTGACTTTTGGTGTGTCTTCTTAGGGACTATCCCACCTAGATATGGTTTTGGATGACCGTCCCTTGGTGGGATGGTCACAATCTGTGATCATTCCTTGGTGGGACGATCACTAGGATATGCCCCAAAACCATCCAAAACTATTGGGAACCTTACAAAATGTATTTTTGAACCTTAATATGCCTTAGAGGGTTTCCCAATGGGGCCATATGATATTGATAAGAGTGGCACATGTGATGCATTGATAGTCTTATCCGATATACACAATTTTTGTGTCTATAGATGCCCCTTTTTGGGATGTGCTATGTACAACAAAGCGCTAAGCAAAAATAGATGACTAAATCACTAAATTATTAAGGTTATTCATTAACCTAACCAAATTTATATACCTCCATTGTGGAAATGGCATACATTCTTGGAATCCTTGCTTTTGACATAGTCAAAGGATTAATTTGGGTATACCTTTCAATCGCACTGTAATGACAGTTTTAGGGGCTTGAGGTATACTAGGTTTTGATGCCTTGTGTTCTTGTAAGCCTATTCAAGGGTGCATTCCTGAGGCTTCAAGAAGGTCAATCCCTATATGTTTTTTATGCTAATTTTTTTCCCCAACATGGGCTTGAAAATTACCTTTTAGCAAAGTTTCTTTTGAATGTATGAAAATTTCACTTTTGAGTGTTTTTATGTTGATTTGATTTATGAAATTGTTATGATGAATAATCCCTCAAGAAACGAGTTGATGAGGGCATGACCAATGATAAATCAATGAGTAAATTGACATATATGAATTAATTAGGGTAACTCTCTATTTTTCCCATGGTACTATATACCTATTTTGAGGGGATTTTTTATTGTTTTGATGACTATTTTTGGAAGCAAAAGGCAAAAATTTTCATTTGATTGGAGTGGTCCAGCCATGGAGGCCTTCTTTGGGAGTAAAATAGAGCCATTTTATGGATCCAAAAATATTATAGGTTCAGTTTTGATTCCTCTCAATTTTTAGACCATTCTGCCTTGTTTTTGGTGGGTTTCTGACAAGTTATTCTACATGAAAAGATAGTTAAGAGTTAGTACAGAGTTCCAAATCTATTTTATATTTCCAAAGACATGTTGAATCTTATATACTGGTGATGGATCAATGTCATTGGCCTGAATTAGGTTACATAGTTAGATCCCATAGTGAGCGACTATGCCTATCTGACTATCCTGATAGATTTATGGGACCCTCGCACTAATAATTTTTAATTTGTTATGGGGGATATGACAGTGATGTTAGAGGATGTATATTAGATACTATATATTATGATAGAGAGACATCCCATAGTATCATCTCCTCCTATAGAGTGATGAGAGGCCGTGTTGTGGAGGTACTTTGCGGTGCATTCGGAGGATGCCATGATTGATCTTCTTAGTAGAGGGATACTAGTGATATCATGGTTTCATGCAGGCATGCTTAGTGTTAGGTATGCTTTATTGATGACATTGATCAGCAACATGTTGCTTCCCAACTCTTTAGGTGCTAGGTTCTCATAGAACTTAATAGAGCTGGTGTTAATTCTTGTGGGTTGCACGGAGGATGAACCTATAGTGATGGCTTGGGATCTTACATTTTTAACGCAACTATATGAGTTGTATGAGATACACTCTCATGGGTGGAAGGGATTGGGTTGTAGCTTCCTACTATGGTTTGGTTTTGGCAACATATTTTTGTTGAGAAAACATGATGACTACCATGAACCACTCAAGAAGAGATGAAAAATAGGGATATTGGCTATAGGGAGATATGGAAGAGGTCATGTGAGGTAGGTCAGAGTCATCGACAAGCACTATGCAAAGTATGCACTATAGGGAGGTAGAGCACTATGCAAAGTATTTTGCATGTCTTAGAATGATAGACATTAATTGGAGGTCCTACAGGGATTGTCCAGCTTGGAGGGAGGCTGATACATAGCTATGTCGAGTTTGACGAGGTAGGTGGTTGATAGGGCAACATGGGACAAAGCAAGAGTACTTCCCTTATGATCGTGTTCTATGATAGTTTGGGCTATGCCAAGGGTTGCCTAGAAAATCAATGATATATCATCATTATGGATATGATAAGACTCTAGCATGGCCTACTATATAGGCATTGGGAGAGGCATCAGATCCTGTGGTAGCAGTTTTTGATCTATATGATGTTGACATGATAGAAGAGTATTACGCTTGTTGGGTTATCCAAAAGTGGCGAGGGGAGGGACCACTAGGAGAGGATGCAACTACTAGAGTAGTGGATATGGCTAGGGGTTCTATAGATGATGAGGGTCAAAATGAGTCTCCAGATGATGATAATGTAGACACAGGTGAGATACTTGTATGTCACTGTGTGGTAGTAGATAGGGTGGAGTTGATTTATGTACAAGATCCACCAAAATTTTATGGGGAGGACCTTGGAGATCAGGGTATGTAGGCACAATTAGCATCACGAGAGGCTAAAATTATAGATTTAGAAGGTGATATTAGTAGGGTGCAGTGGGATTTTTTAGAGGAGAGAGCACATATGGAGATGGAGATGCAGGAAGCTTTGATAACTACTCTTCAGGTGCAGGTTGGTATACAGGGCCCTAGCCATGGGGGTTCTAGCAGTGATGAGATAGCCACTATGCAGGAGGATATGGCACATCTACAGGGTTTGGTTGCGAACTATAATACATGATGTTAAGAGGATCTCATCTATATGGATATTATGGAGGATGAGATAGTACACCTTAAGGGACACATACTAGATTGGGCATTGGCCATTGCATCATAGTGTAGCTAGAGTTATACAGGACAATCATATGCCTAGATGATGGCTCCTAGCTCTGCATAGAGGATGGACATATCTATGGGTAGCAAGTCTAGGGGTAGCAGGTCTGGAGGTAGCAATACAAAGAGCTCACGATGCACTCCTATTGAGGGCAGAGGTGAGGGTCATGGTGTCGGTCCTACAAGACCATGGCTATTAGACTCTCTTGGTTATTTTT
Organism: Wollemia nobilis; assembly: GCA_028583015.1. Classification (NCBI taxonomy): domain Eukaryota; kingdom Viridiplantae; phylum Streptophyta; class Pinopsida; order Araucariales; family Araucariaceae; genus Wollemia; species Wollemia nobilis. The sequence continues at coordinate 5,557,966 of JAQPPZ010003305.1, read as the reverse complement.
TTGGATTTTTGGATTTTTTGTATTGTGAAGTCTGAGGACTCACATTTACTGTAGCCTATGGGCATCCTATGGACTATGATGTAGCTTTTGTCTTTTGCATATGAATTTATATCTATATCTATATCTATATATATATATATATGAATGACTTTTCTTTGATAATTATGTCATATTTTGCTGCTTTAGGATACTTATGCTATGTGATGCTTATATGCTTTATGATGCTTTGGATGTCTAACATGAATGCATGTATTTATCCTATGCTTTGATTTGATGATGTGTAGATGTGTAAGTTTTCTTTATATGCTTTTGTAAATTAAAATATATGCATAAAATAGTCAGTGGTCGTCTAAATATTATTGCTAATATTTATCCAGTATCTATCCTATTTCATGAACACCACTTAATAAAAAAAAGTTCATAAAGAAAAATATGTATGATTTGATGTAATGAATGGTGGGATTTAATTTTATATGATATATTTATGATGACTATTTGACACATTATATGCTACCACCTTGGACTGTACAAAATGTATCTCTCTTATTTTCATGTTTAATATGACACTATGATATGGTTTTTGTAATTTTTGGCAAACATTTGATAGCATGATGCAATATGGAATGAAATAATATAATGTAATATGATATATTTGGTAGTTTTTCAGAGACTCAAAAAATCTAGTTGCCTAATCAAAATTCATGTAATAACTATGCAAGATATTTTGGCAAAGTATGCACCTACTAAGATTACCAAGATAATCAACATCCCTGTGTGTGCATGTGATTTTATTACCATGATAACACATAATATTGTTCTAGTGCAAACGGGATTACTCATGCCATATGTATTAGAGATCAGTATGAAAGTCTCATTATCCTAAGTTTTTGCACTTAGTTGGACTAGACCATTCTGTAATCTAGGTTACAACAAGCTATCTCACCCACATTAAAATATTGGTCTAGATACAAGCAAGGTTCTTATGTGATAGACATATCGTCATGCGGGAGGATAACACCATTGCCAATTAGGCTATCCACCAAACCTGTAATGAGGATCACCTTATGGTTCCCTAATGTTGAGAATTCTAGGGATTCAAGTTAAAGACTTCCTTATTTTATTTTAATTTTGAAGTTTTCAAGGGAGTTGCTCATTTTTTATTTGTTTGAGTGAGGAATTTTTGGTAGTGGGGAGAACCACTATTTATTTTTGCTTTTTTTGAATTGATAATAATCACTGTTTGTTTTTTGCATATTTAGGAGTGATAATAATCACTGTTTATTTTTGGAATATTTTGAAGGTATAATAATCACTATTTATTTTTCTCTTTCTCCAGTGTAGGGCAAGGGATTTTTGGGTAAGGAGTATCTTGTCCTTTTATCAATTCTCAGCATTTTTGAGTCATTCGTATAGGGGGATGAGCGAGAAATTTTTTTGCTTAAAGCAACCTAGACCAATTTATAGTTTTCATATTTCCTTGTGCTAGAATTGAATTTATTAATATAGAAATGTGTTGGGATTTTTATGTATACCAAGCATTACCCAAGTAGGATTCTACCTTCTAAAAATCATGATATCTTTCTACAAAATTTGAAAATAAAACTAGATATAGCTGAGTGACTGAAAAAATTACCTATGTTTTACTAACAATGGTTTTTTGATGGAAAACAAACATATACTATGAGGTGTAAGTGGAACTAATATATGTAAATAGAAATGGGTGGTATAACTAACTTTGTGATAACAATGAATTTTTAACAGGTTCCTGGTGTACAAACCTGGTGCTAGACATGTATGATCAATTTTGACTAATTCATAATGCAATGATGAGTATGCCTAATGCAATTTATATGAAGCACAATGAAACAATATTTTTGTATTTTTGATGATTTTGATGATGTTTTTGTTTTTTATATATGTATATATAGATTGACCAATGGGCCTAGATGACTGCCATTGAATATTTTGGAGTGACCAAAGGGTTTATAGATGCCTTTGGGGCATTTCGTGATGACCTAGACAATCATGGACTACCTAGGAATATTTTAGGGTGACCAAAGGGCTTATAGATGCCTTTGGGTCTTTTTGGATTGACCTAGATGATCTTAAATAGTCTAGGGGTATTTTGGTTTGACCTAGACGGTCACAGGCTGCCTAGGGACTTTTGGGTGACCTAGATGTCATCGTTGTAGGAACCTAGGGTTCCTAGCACATAAAATGATAAATAAATAATAAATAACCTAAATCTAAAAGAATCGCCTTTTGATATTGTCGGGAAGTCCCTTCAATAAATTATATTATATTTTATATTCATGGATGATTGAATGATAAGTTCTTACAATGTTTTATACCCCTTTAGGGTTATAGGTGAAAGGTTGCAATGCTTCCTAACCCTAATATTATAATAATATAATTAATTATTATATTATTTATTATTATATTATTTTATTATTATGACCATAGGATATAATATATTATTATTATTAAGATTATTAATTAATGTTAGGATAGGATACTAACATTCCACCCCTCTTGAAAATAGCTTTGTCCTCAAAGCTGAAATTGACTTGGAACTCCATTTTGTAATTCTCCAAACGTCTTTTCGTGAAATATCCGGGGCAAGTAACTTGGTATATGCTTCAATAAGTTTTTTTTGCACTTTGTGCGAGCCCCTTTCGATCAGCAACTAGTGCATTTTATTAGTGATATATTTTATATCACTTGCATAGTATATCACTTTGTTGATTTATTAGAGGTGGTGGAAGAAGCCAGGAAATCCAAAGAAATTTTGAAGGTTATCAATAAAACTTATATTACTCTTGTTCCAAAAGCTCAAGATTTTGATCATATCTCAGCTTTTAGACGTATTGCTTTATGTAATGTTCTTCTCAAAATTATTACTAAAATCATGGCAGAAAGGTTGAAGCCTCTTTTGCATAAGATTATTTCCCCAGAGCAAGGGGGATATGTGGAAGGATGTAAAATAGTAGATGAGATAGTTCTTGCTCAGGAAGCCATCCATTCTATGGATATACAAAATTCTCCTTCTATGTTCATCCGGTTAGACTTATCCAAAGCTTATGACAGAGTGGATTGGCACTTCCTTATCAAAGTTTTAAGGCAATTTGGTTTCTCTAAGGATTGGATGGATTGGATTATGGGATGTATCTCTTCATTTTCCTACTTAGTTCTTATCAATGGTAGGCCTTCTCAGTATTTCCCAGCTTCCAGAGGTATTAGGCAAGGTGACCCACTATCCCCTTATTTATTCATCATTCTTGCTGAATGCTTGGGTAGGACTATAACCAAAAAGATGGAAAACAAAAATTTTGAGGGAGTTACCATTGCTCATGGAGCTAGACCTATCTCTCATCTTCAATTTGTGGATGAATCTACCCTTTTAGGTAAAGCTACAGTTAAGGAAGCTTCTAATATTAAGCAAATCATTAGCTGTTTTTCTAAGGTTATTGGGCGGTTGATCAATGAAGAAAAATCTAAAGTTATTTTCTTTCACTGCTTCTGCTAGACAGGAATCCATGGTCTTGGATAAATTAAGATATAAGAAGACCTCTCTTCCAATCACTTATTTAGGTATTCCCATAAATATTAAAAGGCAGAAAAATAAATATTGGAATTGGTTGTTGGACAAAGTCAAGAAGAAAATTGGAAAGTGGACCAACAAGTGGCTTTCTTCTGGGGGTAGAATCACCTTGGTAAAATCAGTCCTTCAAGCTATTATTATTTATGTTTCTTTTGTTTTGAATATCACAAAGGCTGTTCTTCGAGAATTGGATCAAATCAGTCATCGTTTCCTTTGGAGTGGTACTAAGGAGAAAAGAAAATGGGCCTTGGTGAAATGGGATACTTTATGTCTTCCTATGAGTGAAGGGGGGTTAGGATTTCGGTCTTCAATTAATAACAACAAAGCTTTAGCTGCTAAATTGTTGCATAACCCCAATGCTCTTTGGGCCAATAATCTCTGTGCTAAATATGTTGAGAACAAAATTCCTGAAGACCTTGTTCGCTGTCAACTTCCTACCAAAGGTTCTCCCATTTTAGCAGTTCTTAATACTGGTGAGGATTTGATAAAGAAAAAATTATTTTGAATCATTCATAATGGTCAACATGCAAATTTTTGGACAGATTCTTGGGATGGTCACAAGCCTTTGATAACTCAGTTTCCCGATTGGAGGCCTTGGATGGAAGAGCTTCACCAAGCTAATTGGATAAAGGTGGCTAATTACTGTTAGTACCATACTGGTAATTCAAATGTTGGTAGATATTGGATCCCTATTGAGGACTAACCTATTCAAATCCTAGAAAGGCAAAGACAAGATATCCAAGGCATCCTTCATATGAGATCCCTCTCTTGGTCCCATGAAAAAGATTGTTTTGGATGGAACAACACTACAAAGGGTGAGTATTCAGTTGCTCAAGGTTATTTGACCTTATGCCTTAATAATCCCAACCATTCTTTTGACATATTTTCTCAATTGTGGGCTCAAAAGCTCTGGCCTAAGGTGAGGTTCTTTATTTGGATTTTATTGCATCGTAGGGTTCTTACTGGTGAGAAACTTATGAAGTGTGGTTTTCATGGCCCTTTTAGATGTGAAATGTGTGAAAAGAATGTAGAAAATATCAACCATATTTTTATTGAGTGTACTTTAGCCTCTGAGATATGGAGGAGAATGGCAACTTTACTTGGCTTACAATGGTCCAATTTTTTCACTTTTGAATAGCTTTGGAGGGATTGGCCTAATCAAGAGGGTGTTGATCATTTTATTAGGCGCTTAGTTTGGATGGGTTCTACCATTCTTCTTTGGAATATTTGGAATGAAAGGAACAACCAAATTTTTAATCAAGATAGGAAGGATATTCACTATATTTGGCAAAAGAACATAACCAACTTAGTTGAATTAGTCCATAAACTCCTTAATAACCCCCAAAACTCCCACCAAAGATGGGATCAAGTGATGCAAATATTGAATATTAAACCATCTAAGGACAACCAACTTAAAGGGAATGTGAGTATTAGTAAGATGGAGAGAACTAGAAATTGGAAACCTCCTTCTAAGGATTTTGGAAAATTCAATACTGATGGAGCCTCTAGAGGGAACCCTAGAAAATCCAGTGTGGGAGGAATTGGTAGACTTTCAGATGGCTCCCTGGTTTTTACTTTTGCTAAGAATTTAGGTATTCTTTCCAATAACCTTGCTGAGGGGTATGGTATCCTTAGAGGCCTTCAAGAGGCTACTAAGGTTGGATGGGAAAAGGTGTTAGTTGAGTCTGACTCTCAACTTATGATTAATATCTTGAAGACTCCTTCTAAGAATCATAAGGTGGATTGGAGAATAAAAAGAATTATTGAGAAGATTCAGTTAATCCGGATGGGATTTTTGAAAGTTGATTACAATCATGCGGTCAGATATCAAAACAAGAGTGATGATGCTTTAGCTAATTGGGCTTTGGTCAAAGGTGATCTTACTTGTTATGGCCACCCTCCTATATGGTGGGCTTCTCAAATTAGGGAATCTCTTCTTTCTATCATTTCTTTGGATGGCTCCAGTTCTGAAGGTACCTAGTTTCTTCTTTTTTTTTTTTTTTTTGTTTCTCTTTGGGTCATTCAGTTTTTTTAGTTCCCTTGCTTATTCTATTCTTTATTTTGTTTCCTCTGTTGATTCTTGCATTAATAGTCTTCTAGTCTAGATAGGTCATTGTTTTGTTCTTTTTTTTTTTTTGTCTTCTTTTTTTAGTTTTTTAAGGTGGGTGGGTTCTTTTGTTTTGTTTTGTTTTTGTGTTCTTTGTGTTGTTTTTTGTTCTTGTGTTTCTGTTGTTTTGTTTTTTTTATGTTTTTTGTTATTGTTCTTGTGTTTTTTTTTGTTATTGTTCTTGGGTTTCTCTTTGTTTGTGTTATTTCATTTTGTTTTTATGTGTGAGTGTTTTCTATGTTTTTTATTTTTGTTTATTGTCTGTTGTTGGTTGTTTTTATTTTTATTTTTATTTTTATTTTATTTTTTAGGTTTTGGTTGTGTTTATTTTTCATGTTTTTTGGGTCATGTCTTTGTAGTGTGTTGTTGTTTTTGTCTTGTTTGTGTTTTGTTATGTGGTTCTTGTGTTTTTCTATGTGGTTTGTGTTGTGGTTTATTTTATCTTATTATGCGTGTTTGGTTGTGCTTTTGGTTTTGACACACTCAAGGAGCATGTTTTTTATTTTATTTTATTATTTTTGTTGTTATTTACTTTTTTTAATTTGGTTTTGTGTGTTTTTTTGCTCCTTGAGTATGTCAAATGTGGTAGGCCAGGTCCGAGTCCTGGGCGTTTTTTGCAAAATGGATACCCCTGCCTCCTTCGGTCTTACCCGAAAGTGGCATCCCTTTTGGGATGTTTTCCACAAATTAAAAAAAAAAAAAAAACATAGTATATCACTTTTATATATCACTTACATAGTATATTGTAGTCTAGACTCTCATAAAACAAGATATAACCATGATCTATGTTGTTTGCATACTCTATTGTCGAGCCAAAAAATGTTTGCACAATAGACTCGTCAATAATTTCTACATTCTCATCATCAAAAAAGAGCCAGTGATTATGGATTTTTACAAGGCTAACATAGTGCCCATTATTTGGACCACTGCAACATGAACCACAACTACAAAAAGTGAATATTCCACATCTGAACTGGGAGCATTATCAATTGTGTTCCATAGCTTGATATCCATAGGAAATACAACACAGTAAGAAATATTTTTATATCACTTGATTTGTTCGATAAATTTAAAACATTTCAAGTGGATAACAAGAATTTGAGGTGGAATATTGATTTTAATTCGCGTTTGTGCTTCTTGCCAACTGTAGTCCTTGTCATAGAAGAACTTGTCCTCAACATTGAGAGTCTGAGTTGAGGTGAATTTATGGAGATATCTTGTAATAGAACTGTTTTGTTCTATATAAAAACTGATATCCAAAAATGTTTTCTCTTGCAGTTACAGTTTCACATCGCAAACACCTAGTTTTATTTTCGTCTCTGGTTGTGTTAAATTCCTTGATAATTTTTTTGGATGACATGATACATTTGCATTTGTGCAGAGAAGACCGACCTGAATGCATCTGGAGGCTTGATCTTGTTGGTAACTTTAAACGATCGAAACCATTCAATGACCTCATAACAGATCTCAAAGAGCTAAAATTTTGCTGAGTTTATCTGCTATTGTTATGATGGTGAACACAGTTCTCATGAATATGGATGATGTTAGGATGATATGAAGTTTTGTATTATGGTATGGAAAATTGAATATGGAAACAATGGGGATACTGCCATTGATCAGTATCATCTATACGAGGTTCGTGGCCTTTTTTATATATCTGTTAGTTACCCGAAATGTTGAATGAATAATTTTTAATTTAGTTACCTAGAGAATTTTGAAATTGCTTTGGATAAATTCATGAAATATAGGGAGATGTAGATATGATGGCATAAATTCAATTGGATGCCTACCACTTTTCAATCTCCTGGGTGCGCTTGAGTCTAGGTAACTCGATTTTTTTTTTGGGGGTTTTCACTACAATTTTCTACTTCATTTGACCTTGGTTTCCTAGTGAGGAATCACATAAGGACAAGGACCTGTCAATCATGAATGAGTGAAGTATTACAATAGCTTGATCAATTGTCTTCTCAAACACGATACCCATTATCAAATAGCAGTGCATATATATTTTTCTAATGATTTTTCTTTGCATTTTATTGATTGTTGTTCACTATGAATGATAGGGATCAAGCCGTTTGTAACAATCAATCATTTTGATCTTCCATAAGTGCTGGAAGATGAATATGGAGGTCGGTTGAATTCCCAGATTGCGTAAGACTTAATTATTTTTCTATAGCACACCATACACTATTGATTATGATCATGGGTATGGTTGAATTAGTGATAAATTCAAAGAGATGATATGTTGTAGGAATGATTTTGCAGACTATGCAGAGAAATATTTTGAGCTATTCGACGACCGTTTCAAGCATTGGATAACTATAAACGATCCAAATACATAGGGTATTTGAGGATATGATATGGGCATCCATGCTCCTTGAATATGCTCCACTCATTTTGGAAATTGCACAATAGGAAACTCGTCCATGGAACCTTACATTGCTATCCACAACATTCTACTTTCTCATGGTGCGGGTGTTCAAAAGTTCAGGAAACAGAAGGCAAGTTCGTAATCAACACAATCCCTTCTATTATCATTCATAAAATAGAAAGTGATAACTATTAAAGTAATTCTAATAGGCAACTCAAAATCTAAATTCCTCCATTGGTATTGTGTTGGGTGCCAATTGGTATGAATCACTTACAAATAGTACTCAGGACTTGGAGGCCGCTACTGGTAATATTTTTGCCTTCTTTACACGTTTTCATCAAATTTGATACCAAGTATAATGGATGGAAAGTATACTTGATGCCATCTTTACCTTTTGTAGTGCAGTGTCAAATTTTCATCTCGATAGTTTTTGCTTAATGATAAAATGGTAATAGATCTATCACATTCGGGTGAGAGAGGCTGATCAATTTCACATTTTACAAAAATATCACTGCTCCCATGTTTTATTTTACAAAATCCATATTTCTTGGAATGAATGGCTAGTTGATGTTGTAAAATTTCAATGTAATCTATGGAATTTTGTAGAATGTAGGCCTTGTCACTCTTGGCCATTGCATTTGGAAACAAATAACGTAATGGTTCAAATAAGTAAATCATATCGTTGGGTCACAACCTCTCTATTGCTCTTGATAAAGTTGGCACTAGAATGCTGAGTGTGCGAGAGACTATAATGTTCATCACCACTAGCTGGAAATATTCAGGCATGGAAATTTCATATCCGTACGGATTCATGAAAGCATTGATATTGCATTTTTGAGGTATTGTTGTTAAATATTTAGGCTGAGCAGGTACCAATGGGAGGATCCTATATAGTCTAAATGTATGCAGATGATGCAAAAAATAACAACTCTGACATTGGCTTCCATTATTTTCAAGCCAGATTATATGTGTCATTTTTTTTATCATAGGAGGAGGCCAAGGCGGAGGGCGGATGCAAGAGTACCCATTCATGCTATGGTATTCATTAATAGCTGAGGACTCCTCTAGTATTAATTTAAATTTTTTAATTTTTCTGATCACTCATGGAAACCTTAATTTTTGTGCATTGTTGCTGGTATTTTTTTCACCGTGGGAGCTATCCTTCTCTTCCTCATACACTTATTTTAAAAAACATTTTTCTTTTTTAGGGTTTATTATATTTTCTCCTTCCAAAAATGCATATATACCATTTGAAAATCTTTGCCTTCTACCTTTTTGGAAGAAATTTTTTTTTCTAGGGTTTTGATTTATTTCTTTCTTCCTGGAAGATGAAATGGATACCACCTGAGATTCAATGACTATGGGATCCTCCTCTACCTGGGATTCCATGGCTATAGGTTCCTCATCTACATGGGATTCCATGGCTATGGTTTCTTTCTCCTCTACTTGAGATTCCATGGCTAGGGTCTCCTCTTGCATTTCCATTAAATATTGTATAATATGATCAGAACGTTCCATTTGTTTTTTTTTTTTTTGTTCAATCATTCTTCTAATTTTTGCAATGTCATTTTTAATTTCCTTGACCAAAATGGTTGGATCCATAAGGCTCTGATACCAGATGGTAGGAACCTAGGGTTCCTAGCACATAAAATGATAAATAAATAATAAATAACCTAAATCTAAAAGAATCGCCTTTTGATATTGTCGGGAAGTCCCTTCAATAAATTATATTATATTTTATATTCATGGATGATTGAATGATAAGTTCTTACAATGTTTTATACCCCTCTAGGGTTATAGGTGAAAGGTTGCAATGCTTCCTAACCCTAATCTTATAATAATATAATAAATAATATAATTAATTATTATATTATTTTATTATTATGACCATAGGATATAATATATTATTATTATTAAGATTATTAATTAATGTTAGGATAGGATACTAACACATCGACATCAAGGAACTATCATAGAATACCTAGGGGAATTTGATTGAGATAAAAGGGCTTATGGATGCCTTTGGGGATTTTTGGATTAAACTAGATGATCATATATAGTCTAGGGGTGTTTGGTTTGACCTAGACGGTCGAAGCCGCCTAGGGACTTTTGGGTGACCTAAACGATCATCGACACCAAGGAATTATCGTAGATTTCCTAGGGACTTTTGGGTGACCTAAACGATCATCGACACCAAGGAATTTTCATAGATTTCCTAGGGACATTTGGTTGTGACCAAAGGTCTTATGGATGCCTTTGGTGATTTTTGGATTGACCTATATGATCGTAGATAGTCTAGGGGTATTTTGGTTAGACCTAGATGGTCCCAGGTCACCTAGGGACTTTTGGATGACCTAGACGATCATCAACACCAAGGAACTATCATAGAATACCTAGGAGAATTTAGTTTTGACCAAAGGTCTTATGGATACCTTTGGGAAATTTTGGATTGACCTAGATGATCATATATAGTCTAGGGGAATTTTGGATTGACCTAGATGATCACAAGCCACCTAGGGGATTTTGGGTGACCTAGATGGTCATTGAAACCAAGGAATAGTCATAGACTATCTAGGGATATTTGGTTGTGAAAAAAGGTCTTATGGATGCCTTTGGGGATTTTTGGATTGACCTAGATGATTTTAGATAGTCTATGGATGTTTTGGTTTAAACTATACAGTCAGAGGTTGCCTAGGGGATTTTGGGTGACCTAGATGGTCATCAACATCAAGGAAATGTCATAGAATACCTAGGGATATTTGGTTATGACCAAAGGGCTTATGGATGCCTTTGGGTCTTTTTTGATTGACCTAGATGACAATAGATAGTCTATGGTTGTTTTGGTTTGACCTAAATGGTCGCAGGTTACCTAGGGGCTCTTGGGTGACCAAGACAATCATCGACACCAAGGAATTGTCATAGACTACCTAGGGGCATTTGTGATGAGGCCAAAAATTGCCTCATTCATAGACCATTTTTGGATATTTCATAAACTATTTGATAGACCTTATGCTATGTTTTTATGCTAATTTTGATGATGGAATGCATTATGTATTACTATTTACATGTTTAAATGTTCAGGAGCATAGTACTCTGTTTTGACCATTTTCTACATTTTTTGCACTGTTTTAGCTGATTTACCTAGCAAATAAACATTTATTTGAATATGTAATAATGTATGTTGATGTGTATTCCATTATGGGATCATTTTATTTGTTTTCCTTACCTCCTAACCTATTCAAGTTGCAAAAATGGTGCCAAAACCTATTCAAAGTGGTATGAAAATAGAATTTGACCATACAAATTCCAGCCAGTTGTGCATAAATAGCATGGCTTGGAATTTGTCAATGCCAACACGTAAAACCTATGGAATTAGTCTTTTGAGGACTTAAGAAGACTACCTAGTCGGTCAAACCCATTGTCCTAAGCAATTGATGCATGGATAAGCGTCAAAACTGTTACACTGCCTGATATTCTAGAGCAGCTCTGGAATGAGCGGAGCAGGACCAATTTTGGTCAAAACTATCAACAAAATGGTCAAAAAGGTGGAAAATGGTGAAATGAGGATGGATACAGCTGTATGAGGGGTTTTATCACCCCTTCCAATGCATTTCTCCCAATGGATTATGCCCAACAAGTAAAATGGATATGTTGTAGAAGAACAGTTTCCTGCATTTCAGGAAGACAACTCTAGAACAGTTGTTGAATCCCTGAAACGCAACAATAGAATGAATCAGCATATGTAATAGAGTAGTATAAATAACCAAGCTCCCATATTGGTTGAGCATATAGATATAGGGAGATATCAAGATAGATAGATGCTTTCATAGTTGTTTTAGTTGTAACAGAGTAGTAATTCTGCAGGATTTCTCCTGCATTATTGTAATGTCATTTCATAATCAATAAAAGGTGTAGTTTCTCCATTTAATTAGTATCTTGAGTGAATGTGTGAGCATTAGGTAGTTTAGAGCAGTCTTCTTGCCTTCTTCTGGATCAGGGAGCAAGGGCCACTTCCAGGCCCAGGAGAAGGATCAACTTTTGATAGGTTTTCTATTCATTTCTTGTTGCAGTAGATTAGCAGAAACCTGACAATTTCCATTTCATTTGCTAACTTTGTTGTTTTTGTAGATGCATGTAGTATTTGTGTTATAGATGTATGTGCATGGTAGTTGATCACCTAGCATAGGCTTTTGAATCTTACAACACTTTTTGATATTCCCCTATTTTCAGCAATTGTTTCCAGTTCTTGGCATTTCCATTTGTGTTAATTGATTTCCAGTTGTTTCATTTCTACAACATTTTATTCCAGCCTTTTTAATTATGTTAATATAATTAGGATTTACTTTCTGTAAAACTATTATTTCTGTCATTTCCATTTTGCAAGCATAAATAGGTTTCATTTCTGTTATTTCTGATTCTGCAAGAGTAATCAGTTTCAATCTTCTGCAATCTTTCCATTTCTACAATTTTATTTCAGCAAATGTAATTAGGATTTCAATTCAGCTCATAGGATTAGAGGTGACACCATAAACCCCTCAAAACTGACTTGTCTTATCAATAAAGCCATTTCTTGAGTAGACTGACCTTCAAGCTGCTTACCTCTACTATCGTATACAACCATTGGACACCACCTTAGATTGACAATTATAATGATTAAATGGTGTGATTGATGACACTCATCATTTTTGGCATCATTTTCTAAGGAACCAAGGTGTTGTTAGGAGAAGTAAAGCAGGCCAAGAATTGTTATCTTGATACAAGTAATAGTTCTTGGAAACTTGTACTTTAGTTTATTTAGCAAATGAGCATGAATGCATAGGCCAAGAGATGAAAGAGGAAGGTTTATCAGAACTGGCTCTTTTCCTGAAAGGTGTTCTTCATGATCAGGTGAAGACTTTCCTATGTATGAAATCCCTGAAAGACTTAAATGAGAATCATCTTCTTCATCAAAAATTTTGGGACCTTTGGAAGAGGAACTTTTAGAAGCACTTACTTCTAGACATACCTCTAGACCTGGTCCATCCGAACCAGTTGTACAAGTCAAAATTGAGGAAGCAACTATGGCAGAAGCAGAAGAACATGATAGGGATATTCTGGTCCATAATGCTGACAATCCTGTTAGAACTTTTGAATACCCTATTCATCTGAATCCTACTCAGAATGCTCCTATGAAAACAATTTCACCCTCAGTATTGCCAACCTTTAGGGGAATTATTTCTAAGGATCCTGACCAATTTTTGTTTGAATTCAAAGTCCTGTGTCAGACTTATGACTATGTAAATGACAATCAAAAACTGAAATTGTTTCCCTCTACACTTAAATATGCAGCCTTACGATGGTTTATGAGCCTTGAACCTGATTCAATCCACACTTGGGATCAAATGGAAACTGCATTCTTGGATAAGTATCAAGAATATTGTAGAGTGAGAAATAGAAAGGATGAATTATTTCGGATTAAACAAGAAGAGGATGAGAACTTAGAGGACTATCTTGATAGATTTACCTTTATCCAAAAGAGATGTGGTCTTGTAGAACCAGACTTGTTAAAGACCATATTTTTAAGAGGTTTGTAGGATGATTCCAGAGAAGTATTAGATTTAATGGGAAAAGGAGATGTGAACCAACTTGAGATTAATGATATTGTAGAGTTATGCAAAAATTATTCTCGCACTAGGAAAAGAAGGAAGAAGCAAAGTCTTGGTACTAATGATATGAAGGAATTAATGGAAGAAATGGCTAATATGAAAATGGATATTCTTGTCCAATTAAATTCTGCATTAGGGGAAAGAAATGCAAGATCTAACTCTACACCTCCTTTGGCTATCTATTGCCCAAGATGTAGAAACAAGCATGCCTTACAAGATTGTCCCTTGAATAGAACTTCTATCTCAACTATTTGTGGCATTTTCTCAAAAGAGCACATGACTGATAAGTGCCATCTCTTGCCTCAACTCAAAAATATTTTGGAAACTCAAATTGAAGAACTTAATGTTATTGGGCAGAGGCAGGGAGGTAACTTTTCACAATATCAAAATACCCCTCGCTTTCCTATAGGTTGGGGATAAACTCCTTGGAATATGCCATGGGGATATGCAGAACCACCTTCACAACCTTGGAATCAATCTTGGACATCTCCCCAAGATTGGTCACATCCACCTTGGAATCCTGTTAATCCACCTTGGACACAGAATCAACAATATGGGCAAATATGGGGGCCACAATACCCATCATATCAAGGGCAAACTCAAAACTTGTTGCCTACTCCTAATCAAAATTTTTAGGGAAGAATGCAACCACAACAAGCACAACCGGTAAAACAACCTCCACTTCCATCTCAACCTATGGCTAACCCAAATAATACCAGACAGGCAACCCCTATTTATGGAGCTGAGTCTGAAGAAACTATTGTAGTTCATGTACTTGGTTGTAGTAATATCCAATTACATTCATGGAAGGTCTTACCTGACCCTGCTCCACCCACCATTGAAGAAATTGATGGAAAGCAAGAGTCTCCAAGTCTAGAACAAGTGCAAATAGAGGAAAAAGAAAAACCAAAAAATGAGCAGGAAAAACATGTACCCCCTACAGGAGTAATACCATACCCTGAAAGGTTTGATAATACTACAACTATTCCTGAATCAGAATTAGTTACAGAACTTAAGAAAATGACTATATCCCTTCCTTTTTTGCAAGCAATAAAGGATGTGCCATTAATCAAGAAAACTATTCAGGAGTTGTGTATCAAGAAACCTGGCAGAAAGAAGAAGTCCTTTCCTAAAACTATGCAAGTAGAAGGAAAGTTGGCTGACCTACTATCTGGGAAACTTGTTCCTCCAAAATATAGTGATCTAGGAAGTCCAGTTGTTACAATCACTATTGGGCTAGTTCAAATTCCAAATGTATTGATTGATCTTGGAGCTGCAATTAATGTAATGACTAAAGACACAATGCAAAAACTATAGCTCAATAATCTCAGTCCTACAACTACAGTTTTGGAGATGGCAGATAGGTCAGTTGCCAAACCAGAAGGAATACTGGAAGACATTTCCATTGAAGTTTCTTCTTGGGAATATCCTATAGATTTCCTAGTATTGCAGCCTAGAAATTTAGTTAATGGCTATCCCATCATTCTAGGAAGGCCTTGGCTTGCCACTGTAGCTACTTTTATAGACTACAGATCTAGGGAAATGACTATTTCAAATGGCATTGATCTTAAAAATATTTCCCTTTATCCACTTGCCCAACCTTCAACCAAATTTTTTGGATAAATATGGTTTCCTAAATCTGATGAAGAACAGGAAGAAACTATTTCCACTCTGGCCACAATAATAGTAAAGGAACACATTGAGGAAATCAACTCACAAGAAAGAGAAATATTTGAGGATGAAACTGTCCTAGTTGAGACATTACAAGAATAAGGACTTAAATATGATCAAATCATTGTTCATCGCTTGTTGTGGAAGGATGAAGAACATACCTTAGAACATCTGTCATCCATTCCAAT
This sequence comes from Wollemia nobilis, assembly GCA_028583015.1. Classification (NCBI taxonomy): domain Eukaryota; kingdom Viridiplantae; phylum Streptophyta; class Pinopsida; order Araucariales; family Araucariaceae; genus Wollemia; species Wollemia nobilis. Next base: position 5,542,383 of record JAQPPZ010003305.1, on the reverse strand, counting down.
ACAAGAAAGCTCTTTCACACTACCACATGGATGGCACCAACATCTTCTTACTTCTTTCACATGTCCTATGCAAGGAATGATTCCATCAGGCATCACTTTTGAAATAGAATCCAGAGTATTTCATACTTTGCAACCACATCACTATCCATTAAATTCTTTAATCAACAAGTATGGAGCAGTCAACTCCATTCATCCAGGGATTAAACAAATAGAAGTACAACCAGGTAAAATTTTGAATATTAATAGTTGGTTGACTGATGAACAAGAAGCAAAGTTATTTGTTGTCCTACAAAAACATGTTCAAGATTTTGCTTGGAGTTATAAGGATATGACTGGAATTCACCCTGATGTGTGTACACATAGGATATACACTGAAGATGTTAAACCTATGAGACAACCTCAAAGATGTTTGAATCCTGCTCTGAAAGATATTGTCAAGGAAGAAATTGAAAAACTTTTAGATGTAGGGTTCATTTATCCAATTTCAGACAGTCGGTGGGTTTCTCCATTGGTTATTGTTCCAAAGAAAAATGGGAAAATGAGAGTGTGTGTAGACTACAGAGAGTTAAACAAGGTCACACATAAGGACCATTTCCCATTACCTTTCATAGACCAAGTGTTAGACACCCTTGTTGGCAAGAAATTCTTCTATTTTCTTGATGGATTCAGTGGATATAATCAGATACAAGTTGCACCTGAAGACCAAGAGAAAACTACTTTCACATGCCCTTGGGGAATATTTGCTTATAGGGTCTTACCTTTTGGTTTATGTAATGCTCCAACAACCTTTCAAAGAGCTATTTTGGCAATATTCTCTGATTTGACAAATGAAAGTGTGGAAATTTACATGGATGATTTCATAGTATGTGGGGAAACTTTTGATTATACCTTAGAACAACTTGAAAAAGTTTTAACACGTTGTGAAACATACCATTTGTCTTTAAATCCTAAAAAATATTTTCTAATGATGGAGGAGGGGATTGTCCTTGGTCATCATATTTCCTCTCATGGGATCAAGGTTGACCCCAAGAAGGTGGAAGTCATCAAAAACCTTCCTCCTCCAAAAACTCAAACTGATGTTAGGAGTTTCTTGGGACATATTGGTTTCTACCACAGATTTATTACAAATTTTAGTACCATAGCCAATCCAATGTTTGCATTATTGACTAAGGATTCTGAATTTACTTGGTCTACTGAATGTCAAAAGTCTTTTGAAGCATTGAAAGAGAAATTAACAACTCCCCTTGTGTTGAGAGGACCTAATTGGGAACTGCCATTCCATATTCATATTGATGCTTCCAATACTGCTATTGGAGCTGCATTAGGTCAAATTGAAAATGGAGAACATTATGCCATTTACTACATTAGTAAAAACTTGACAGGAGCAGAAAAGAACTACACCACTACTGAGAAGGAATTCTTAGCCGTGGTATATGCTATCAATAAATTCTGACACTATATCACAGGATATCAAGTGTTCATCCATACAGATCATGTTGCTATTAAATACTTGATGAATAAACCTCTGGTTAGTGCAAGAATTATTCTTTGGTTAATATTGTTGTAGGAATTTGATATCACCATAGTTAATAAACCAGGGAAGGCTAATGTAGTAGCAGATTTTCTATCAAGATTTCCAAACATAGACATAGGGGAATTGGTTGAAGATGCTTTTCCTGATGAAAAATTATTTGCTATTTCTGTACAATCTCCATGGTTTGTAGATATAGCTAATTACTTAGCTATAAGAAAAATTCCTCTTCACTTCACTCCTAAACAAAAGAAATAATTAATCAAGCAAAGTTCTTCCTTTAAATGGATAGGAGGTCTACTCTTTAAATGTAGTCCTGACCATGTTCTATGTAGGTGCATCCATAAGGATGAAGTATATGACATTCTTCATGCATGTCATGATGAACCATCAAGAGGGCACTATTCAGTACAAAGTACAATTCAAAAGATCTTAGGTACTGGTTACTACTGGCCATCCTTGCATAAATATGTGAAGAAGTATATCAGACATTGTGATGCATGCCAAAGAATGGGAAAGCCTACCTATACCAGTGAAATGCCATTGCAACCTCAAGTAGGTATAGAACCATTTGAGAGGTGGGGGCTAGATTTTGTAGGACCTATTGACCCACCTTCTCAAGGGAAGGTGCACATTTTGGTATGTACTGATTATGTGACTAAATGGGTAGAATCCCATGCTTTTAAGCATGCTAGAGAAAGAAAAGTTGTTGATTTTTTATATTCCCAAATTTTTCTATGTTTTGGAGCCCCACATTCTATCACTATAGATCAGGGACCTCAATTTACATCAAAGGTTGTTGAAGCCTTTACTAAACTATATGAAATCAAGCATAGGAAATCCTCACCTTATCACCCTCAAGCAAATGGTCAAGTTGAAGTAACAAATCAGGAATTAGAAAGAATCTTAACCAAAACAGTAGCTTCCCATAGGAGGAATTGGATGGATAAACTACCTGAAGCAGTTTGGGCTTACAACACTACTTGGAAATCTACCACTGGATTTACACCTTATGAATTGGTTTATGGTAAAAAGCCTCTTTTGCCTATTGAATTTGAATTACTAACACTTCGAACTGCTTTGGAAGTTGGTATTGATTTGTCACAGGTACAAGCAGACCAGATTTTGCAACTCAATGCATTGGATGAACTACGAATGGATGCATTGCACCAGACTGAGATGATTCAAGCACAACGAAAGTTGTGGCATGATAGTCACATTCAACAACAAAAATTTCAGCAAGGTGATTGGGCTTTGTTGTTTGACTCTCGTTATGAAGACTTTCTTGGGAAGTTGCAGACTAGGTGGCTTGGACCATATCAGATCGAAGAAGTGTTTGAAAATGGAGTTGTTCACCTTTCACCCATTGATGATTCACGTAGAAAGTTAGTGGTTAATGGGCATCATCTTCGAATATATCATAAACCACTAACTAAGGATGAGTTTCTAAAGCAAGTGGAGCAATTGGATGTACGCATGTTGGAAGGAACCATTACTCATTCCATAATAGATATATGAAAAATTAAAAAAAATGAAAATGAAAAAAATGAATAATTTAGAAAGTGAAAACCTCCTAGGAGGCACTTCTGAATTGGCTTGCATGAAAACTAGTTGTCCGACATGTTTGCCTTATCATATTCACAATCATTATCCCATATTTTCTCACAATCATTGTTTTCTCTATTCTTAGAATTGCACCTATCTTGTTCGATAGAGGAGCCAGCTAGTAGTCAATAGGAACAACCATCTGTACAAATGTAGATAAGTGGTTAAATCAGGTATGTGCCCTTTACATTTTAAACATTGTAGATAGTTAGTATGTAGTGTGTAAAGTCACTAATTAGTACATAAAGCATTCATAAGGTTTGATCCATAAGATATCCATCTGGTCAATGGGAGATAAAACATTCTAGGTTATCTTAAGGAGATGAAGGAAACATAAAAAAATTGGAAAATTGCAGTTTGTGCCAGAAAGAGCTTTGGAATGATGAAAGCTCTAGAACAAAACTATTTTTTCTAAACAAAAACAACTTCAAAATGAAAAGGGTTTGTGCTTTGAAATGAGGAAGGATTTTTGACCTTCGTAATGAAACAAAGTCATGCTTCGAAACGTAAAATAAAATCCAAAATGAACAAGAAAAAAACCAAAATATGACATGGCATAAAAATTATCTCTCATCCTACCATTTGACATGGGAAACATAAGTCAGGGCACACATTCCAAGCTACGGATTTCAAGGTTGCGATGGGAAAGAGATCTTTGGGAACCGCCACATGCTTCGTGGTATGCAAAAATTTATTGGCACATGTAACAAGACACTTCGGTAGAAGGAAACATTACACATTGTACACGATGTAGCCAATGACCAGTTGCCACCTCAGCAAGTCATAACCATTTAATCAAAAGAAACACAAAAGGATAATTCACATTCCTATGGGAATAGGAGTCTACCATGTGACTAGTAAAAGGGGATTTAATTTTCCAAATGCTTCGACATGTTTCGAAGCTAGTTCCTGCACTGAGAGAAATTAAATTCCGTAGCCAAAAATATTATAGCCCCCATAGATGCAAATTGTTCGGTCCAAACCCAAAAATGACCTACTCCAGAAGGCTGAGAGAAAATAGAGCACAAGAAATTGAATATGGGAGGCAAGAAGAATAAAATTGAGCCTAAAAATATAGAATATCTGTAGAGAGATCCTGAGTCCCTACGCATCTTTATAGAGGGAGGATTGATGTCATTTCTACGTAAATTTGATGGATACTCTGAAGGACTGGCAGCCGAATTTACGTGCACATTCAGAAACAACCAGGCTCATATTAGTGGCATGGCGATCTAGGTAACACCAGAAATCCTAAGCCACATTACTGAATTACCTCTTCAAGGGTTGCAAATTTTAAAAACTGGTAAAAATGCCCTAGTTGAACTAGTTAACCAGTTTAAGGAGGAAGAGGATAGACCAATTGAGTTTGTCATAAACAATAATGTCTGCAAAGGGGTAAAAAGAACCAGTTTACAACATCCTTGGGAAGACATAGCAGTATGGGTAATCAGGTTTCTAACTTCCGATGGGCAATTTGCCATTTTTTCTAGACACCATATTAGAATTTTAAACCATTTGAGGCATGGTGGTTCAAACCCAGAATTCAGAATAAATCTCCCTCTGTATTTATACCAAGAGTTACAAAATATGGCCAAATGATACCAAGTAGGGAAAGGGACTCCTAAACACCATGGGCTCATTAAACTAATTTGTAAACATCATTTTAGGGGAAACCCTAGAAGTTTTGATAGGTTTTTCTCTACATGGAATGAGTTGGAGGTTGAAAGCCCTGAATCTAAAGAAGAGGCAGAGGTTGAAAGCCCTGAACCTGATAAATATGATGGGGCCTCTGGGAATGAAATTCCCCTTTCACCAGAAGGACCTCCATATTCTAGGACTAGGAAGCAAAGAGAGAAATAATCTAAGGCTGGTCCTATAAGAAAAATAAGGAAGGTTACATTTTCTGAAAATGTAACTATTTTTCCAACACAGCCCACTGAGTTGCTTGGTAGTTCAAGCATGGAAGAGCAGATGGAGAAGGAGACACCTGGAGCAGACTCTGCTCTAGAATTGTCAAAATTTGTTCCAGAGTCCCCTAAAAAGGTCAAACACAAACAATCTATTGTTGGGTTGCGAAGGTCCTCTAGACTTCGGAAGCAGAAAGCAATGGAGGAGGTAGTGGATATAGAGGTAGTATCACTGTCCCAACAAATAAGTGCAGAGTAGGAAAAATACATTGATACATCTGCTGAAGTTATGTTGTAGGAAGAAGTGCTTGTAGATGAGATTGCAGAGATAAGTACAGAAGAAGCATATATAGGCACAAAGGATGCAGAGGTAGGCACAACAATTACAGACATAGATACAACAATGCCTACAATGCATATCCCACTTGTTGATTATTCTGATTCTGAAGAAGAGCCCATAGCAGAGGAAGAGGAGGAAGATATACAAGAATAGTTGCATGCCACTAGAAGTGTCATTAGGACACAGATGGGTTGGATTGAACAAAATGAAGCCTCTATCAAAGAGAAGGATAAACTTATAGCTGATTTGCAGTAGGAGATAAATGAACTAAGGGCTAGGTTGTCAAATCTGGAGCAACAACCTATAGCATCTGATTCTGAAGATGAGTTGGCCCAAATTCTATTGGAATTAGCAGAGGAGCATAGGGAGGCAGCCCTACCTGAAGGAGGATCACCCATCAGAGGGGTAGAAATAGAAGAAGCAACAACACAAATCTTCTAGCAGGATGGAAGTATGACAGAACATGAAGTTTCCAAGGCTGCTATAGAACATTCTGATAATTTGCAACAATAGGAAACACAAACATCACAAGCAGCAGTGGATGCTAGTGAACAAGAGGAAGTACAAGAATAGGTAAATGTGCATTCCCCTCAAGTTTCTATTGAATTGACTACATCTGGAATCGAAACAATAGAAATTGGGGTGCAAGTAGATTTACCCCTTGTTGACACAACAAAAATTGGAGTACAAGTGGACATACCTCCAAAAATGCAGCAATCATAGTTAGGCCCCCACAAATAGTTACATTAATGAAGTATAATGAGGATATAGCACATTGGATGCTGCAGTGTCAATAGATGGAGGAACAAATTTCATCTTTGAAACCTTTGAAATAGAAGTTGGATGCCCAAAATGCAGACATAACTAAATTATAGGAACAGATACAGGATATGTGCCAAATTGTAGAATGTTTAGTCCAGTGTAGAAGACCAGCAAGGTTTTATAGTTTGATCTTGAAGGAAAAATATCTCCGTTGGTAGGTAATGAGGGTTAGTTCTAATCTTCCCTACAAGCTAGACACCACTGAGGAATTTCTAGAAACATTTTGGCACAGTCCAGAAGAACAACAAAATTTACTATGTGAGTTATTTCTGCATAACTTCTTCCTACCAAAAAATGTGATATTTTTGCCACATATTTTCATAGGAGATATCCAATTAAGGGCTTTTATGTCTACATTGCAAAATCAAATACACTAGGAACAGGAAAAGAAGGCAAATAAGGAAATGGAGTTAAAAGTTGTATTGCTGATAAGACCTATTCATGTCAACCATAGAACCTCCACCAACCAACATTTCACTATGATGAGGGAGAAAAGGATCAAAGATGTGTATATGGGCAATCTTCAGAGTTGTATGTCTAGTTTTCAGGTTTTTTGTGCTGAGCATTTTGTTGATGCTTTATCAGCCTGCAAGGGTCGGTGGGGAGAGTTACCCATATCATTGCAAAAGAGGGAGCCCATCTCACCCAACAACCTGCTATGGTCCAGAAGGAGAGCAGAGAGTATTATCCAGACCATCCTAGAAATCAAGGATCATTGGATAGGTCTGAGGTACAGGTTACCTACTGTTATCACCCCTGTCCCTTATTTCTTTGATAGTGATCCTCAACCTGATGAACAGTTTCAAGCATGGCTCAGAGAAATAAAGGAAAATAGAGGATACTATCAGGGGAAACTATGGAAATATCAAGAGAGACATCTGGACATAGATCTTTGTGCCTCTATGGCTGCATAGAATGCATGAGGACATGCATTACAATAGGTTGGGGGAAATGATGAGGCCATAAATTGCCTCATTCATAGACCATTTTTGGATATTTCATAAACTATTTGATAGACCTTATGTTATGTTTTTGTGCTAATTTTGATGATGGAATGCATTATGTATTAATATTTACATGTTTGAATGTTCAAAAGCATAGTATCTGTTTTGACCATTTTTTGCACTATTTTAGCTGATTTACCTAGCAAATAAACATTTATTTGAATATGTAATAATGTATGTTGATGTGTATTCCATTATGGGATCATTTCATTTGTTTTCCTTGCCTCCTAACCGGTTCAAGTTGCAAAAAGGTGCCAAAACCTGTTCAAACTGGTCTGACTGTGCAAAAAACAGAATTTGACCATACAAATTCTAGCCAACTGTGCATAAATAGCATGGCTTGGAATTGGTCAGCTAGCATGTAAAACCTATGGAATTAGTCTTCTGAGGACTTAGAGAGACTACTTACCTGGTCAAACCTACTTTCCTATGCATCTGGTGTATGGATAAGAGTCAAATTGGTTAAACTACCTGATATTCCAGAGCAGCTCCAGAATGAGCGGAGCAGGACCAGTTTTGGTCAAAACTATCAACAGAACGGTCAAAAAGGTGGAAAATGGTGAAATGAGGATGGATACAACTGTATGAGGGGTTTTCTCACCCCTTCCAATGCATTTCTCCCAATGGATTACACCCAACAAGTAAAATGGATATGTTGTAGAAGAATAATTTCTTGCATTTTAGGAAGACAGCTCTAGAACAATTGTTGAATCCCTGAAAAGCAGCAACAGAACGAATCAGCATATGTAATAGAGTAGTATAAATAACCAAGCTCCCATATTGGTTGAGCATATATAGATATAAGGAGATATCAAGATAGATAGATGCTTTCATAGTTGTTTCAGCTATAATAGAGCAGTAATTCTACAGGATTTCTCCTACATTATTGTAATGTCATTTCATAATCAATAAAGGTGCAGTTTCTCCATTTAATTAGTATCTTGAGTGAATGTGTGAGAATTAGGTAGTTTAGAGTAGTCTTCTTGCCTTCTTCTGGATCAGGGAGCAAGGGCCACTTCCAGGCCCAGGAGAAGGATCAACTTTTGACAGGTTTTCTATTCATTTCTTGTTGCAGCAGATTAGCAAAAACCTGACAATTTCCATTTCATTTGCTAACTGTGTTGTTTTTGTAGATGCATGTAGTATTTGTGTTATAGATGTATGTGCATGGCAGCTGATCACCTAGCATAGGCTTTTGAATCTTACAACACTTTTGAAGTTCCCTTATTTTCAGCAGTTGTTTCTAGTTTTTGGCATTTCCATTTGTGTTAATTGATTTCCAGTTGTTTCATTTCTGCAACATTTTGATTCCTAGCATTTTTAATTTTGTTAATGCAATTAGGATTTACTTTCTATAAAACTATTATTTCTGTCATTTTCATTCTGCAAGCATAAATAGGTTTCATTCCTGTTATTTCAGATTCTGCAAGAGTAATTAGTTTCATTTTTCTGCAATCTTTCCATTTCTGCAATTTTACTTCAGCAAATGTAATTAGGAGTTCAATTCAGCTCATAGGATTAAAGGTGACACTAAAAACCCCCAAAAAGCTAACTGGTCTTATCAATAAAGCCATTTCCTGAGTGAACTGACCTTCAAGCTGCTTACCTCTGCTATCGTATACAACCATTGGACACCGCCCTGGACTGACAATTATAATGATTAAATGGTGTGATTGATGATACTCATCAATTTGGTTGTGATAAAAGAGCTTATGGATGCCTTTGGGGATTTTTATATTGACCTAGATGATCATAGATATTCTAGGGGAATTTTGGTTTGACCTAGACGATCGTAGGCTACCTAGGGAATTTTTAGTGACCTAGATGGTCATCGACACCAAGGAACTATCGTAGACTGCCTAGGGGTATTTTGTTGTGACCAAAGGGCTTATGGATGCCTTTGGGGATTTTTGGATTAACCTATATGATAGTAGATAGTATAGGGGAATTTTGGTTAGACCTAGATTGTCACAGGATGCCTAGGGGCTTTTGGGTGACCTAGATGATCATCGATATCAAGGAACTATCGTAGACTACCTAGGGGTATTTGGTTGTGACCAAAGGGCTTATGGATGCCTTTGGGGATTTTTGGATTGACCTAGATGATCATAGATAGTCTAGGGGAATTTTTATTTGACCTAGATGATCATAGGCTACCTAGGGGATTTTGGGTGACCTAGAAGATCATCAACACCAAGGAACTATTGTAGACTACCTAGGGGCATTTGGTTGTGACCAAAGGGCTTATGGATGCCTTTGGGGATTTTTGGATTGACTTAGATGATCGTAGATAGTCTAGGGGTGTTTTGGTTTGACCTAGATGGTCATCGATTGCTTAGGAGCTTTTGGGTGACCTAGACGATCATTGACACTAAGAAACTATCGTAGACTACCTAGGGGTATTTTATTGTGACCAAAGAGCTTATGGATACCTTTGGGAATTTTTGGATTGACCTAGATGATCGTAGATAGTCTAGGGGTATTTTGGTTTGACCTAGATGATAGTAGGCTTACCTAAGGGATTTTATGGTGCTCTAAGCATATAAAGGTCACAAATGACTAATATTCATTGGTTCAAGCTTTTCACTTCCTTTGATGGATGCTAAGAAATAAGTTCTAGGTCCAATCTAACTTGTAATGATGAATGGACGTAACCAATTGGCTACAAATTTGTCTTGCAAATTGGAGGGAAAATTTGAGTTTTGTTGGTTTTATTTTAGGACTAAATCACCAACCTAAAAGTCTCTCTCATGTACTTTCATGTTGTAATATCTCTTAAGGTGTTTCTGATAAATACGTAGATGCTCAAGGGCATTGACATGTCATTCATCAAACAACGTTAGTTGATCTAAAAGAGCTTTCCTAGTGGTATCATCATCAATAAATTTCTACATGGAAATATGTAACAATAGAATCTCTAACTCTAGAGGCATGATGGCTTCAGCACCATACACTAGTGAAAACAGAGTTGTCCTAGTGTACATATGAATGCTAGTGCGATAGGCCCAAAGGGTAAGAGGTAATTTATTATGCCAATCTTTATGATTTTCCTAAACAATTTTCTTCAAGATGGCTACTACTATCTTATTGGATGCCTCTGCTTGCCCATTGGCCTACAGATAATAGGGCATGGAAAAGATATTCTTTATGTTATACTTTGTTGTTAACGCATGCACATCCTTATTTTTTAAGGATGTTCCATTATCCGATATTATTTTGTATGGAATACCAAAATGACATATGATATTATGCAATATGAACTCTATGATACGAGGTCCAGTAGTAGTGGTAAGGGGAATTGCTTCCACCAATTTTGTGAAATACTCAGTTGCTATGATAATAAATGTGTGGCAACCTGAGGAGGTAGGTGAGATTTTCCTAATTAAATCAAACCCCCATTGCAAAAATGGCCATACTGATTGAATCAATTGTAAGGTTTGTGAAGGTATGTGTGTCAAATTTACATGATGTTTACACTTCATGCACTTCTTTACATAAGTGCAAAAATATTTCTCTAAAGTTGGCCAATAATAGCCCATGCGATGAATGTGCTTAGTGATGTCCATGCCGCTAAAGTGGCCACGACATGTACCATTGTGTGCTTGGGAAATGGTCCAGGCCAACTTCTTTGAGTCTAAGAAATGAAGGAGAATACCTTCATAACTATGATGATACATTATGTCTCCTAATAAGACATATTTTTCCACATTTTATTTTAATGCTCACTTTACGACATGTGATAATCCAAGAAAAATATTACCTAGTTGAAGATAATATTTAATCTGGATGGCCCAATATTACTATGAAGAAGCATCAATTATATGAATAGTGTAATCCTTTTGACATTCATATCATGTAAATGCTGATTGAGAATGGACTTGGATATATAGTGTTGTGCTAGTATCAAAATAATTCTAAGAGAATAGAGTCCCCTAGTTGGCGTTATTCAAATAATTATGTAGTTGAGAGCCGTTCATGTGAACACTCAATCTAAATCATGTGAAAATCTAGTGTGGCATTAAGCTCATTACGCATAGTCATAGATTGTACTAGCATTTTTACCTGAATAGTCATGATATCATCTGAAGGATTTTGTGGGATTAGTGACCCTAAGGAGGCCATTGTGTCCAAAAAATAATTATATGAATGAGGGAGTGCCTTTATATCATACCACTCAAATTTTCTAGAAGTTTGTCTACTACGGATTTGTAGGCTTGCAATATGGGACACCTACACTAGAATATCCCTTTAACATGATTAACTATGAGCAAGGAATCACCAAAGATGTTTAAATTTGTTATATTCATGGCAATAGCTATTTGAAGGCCTATGATGAGGGCTTCATATTCAAAATTTTTATTGGTACATGGGAAATCAAGTTTAAAAAAAATAGGTGTGAGAGCCCCTTGCGGTGTGAAAAACATGATACCTACACCACCTCTTTGCTCACATTTAGAATGATCAACGAATAGAGTTATGTCTACCTATGACTTAAGCTCGATAGAATCAAGTGATTTTGAAACATGAAATACTCCATCATCAAGAAGTTCTATATTAAGATATTGATCATCCTGAAGAGGAGCCTCTGCTAATTGATCAACTATAACTTGTACTTTGATTTATTTTTTCCAATGAACTCTAGGTCAAATTCTATCAATAGCATTATCCATTTTGTCGTGCGACTACTGTGATATGTTTTGCTCATCATATATCGCAATGGATTATCTTTAGATATGACATACATGGTATGATTGAGCATTTAATGGCATAGATTTTTAGTAGCAAATACCACTTCTAAGCATAACTTATCAATGTATGCATACTTTATCTCATAGCTAACTAGTGTATGGCTAATGTAGTATGTAGCCTGTTCTTTATGGAATTCATTTTTTTGGGACAACATGATGCCCAATGCCCATTCAGTGGTTGAGATGTATAAATTGAATGGTAATCCTAGTCACATAGGAGCAAATATAGGTGGTGAAGCCAAGTATTGCTTAATTTTGACAAATATGTTTTGACATTCTTTGTCCCAATGAAATGATACCCCCTTGTGTAGCAACCTATTCATGGATTGACACTTATTCGATAATTGTGCTATGAAGCATTTTATGGATGTGACCTTTCCTTGCAAACTACATAGTTTCTTAATGGTTGTGGGGGGAGGCATTTATAAGATAGCCTTGACTTTGTTTGGATCCACCTTGATGCCTCACTTAGAGACTATGAATCCCAAGAGTTTACCCGATGTAACTCCAAATACGCATTTCTTGGGATTAAGCCTAACATTGTGTTCAATGAGGCGATCGAGGACTTTACATAGTATACCAACATGCTCATGGCGCAATAAATATTTTGCCAATAAGTCATCCATGTAATCTTCCAAAATTTTGTGCATATAGTCATGGAAGATATACGTCATGGCTCATTAATAGGTGGTGCCAGTGTTATTAAGGCAAAAATGCATGACCTTGTAACAGAATGTCCTCCAAGGTGTTGTGAATGTCATTTTTAGTTGGTCTTCTAGATTAATACAGATTTGATTATATCCAAAAAATCCATCCATTAGGGATAAAATTTCATGTCCTGTTGTAGCGTCTACCAACGTGTCAATATTGGGTAAAGGAAACTCATATTTTGGACTTGCTTTATTAAGATCTCAAAAATTTGTGCATATGTAAATCCTCCCGTCAGGTTTCTTAATGGGAACCATGTTTGATACCCATGGTGGGTAGGCTACGGATATGATGAATTCCACATCCAAAAACTTTTGTAATTCATATTTCACCATTAAGGCTACTTTTGGGTGCATTTTATGTAACTTCTACTTGATTGGTTTGATCGTTGGGTCCAATGAAATATTATGCGTAACTAGATCAGGATCTAGTCTAGGCATGTCTTTATATGACCAAGAAAAAACCTTTATCATTTCCTTTAATGCATTTGTAAACTCATCTTTCTTGATAGGGGATAGCCCTTCCCATAGCTTAACAATATGGGGAGTATCAAGATTTGTATCGATCTCCCTATAAATTGTTGGCTCAATTGACATATGAGACCCATATTCCAACTGATGTGGATTGGGAATTAGGTGAATACCACTAGCTAGGTTTGCTTCTTCCATAGGAAATTCATGGTCAACCTCAGCTTGACAAATATCCTGAGTAGTTCTTGGAGATAATTTAAATGGTTGCAATACTTCCTCATAGGGCCTATACTCTGATGGTGATGGGAGTGAGTCCCCCCATCCAAAGTCGATGGCCTCAAGATCGAGGTACATCAAATTTGAAGGGTCACTCAGATTTCTCAATGGAGTATTTAAATCTATAGAAATCATGTTAATGGACACATGATTCCCCTCCCAAGGGTGAGTAGGTATAGAAACTTGATGGAATGTCTCAACTTGTGGAGGTGGCTCTAGTGGAGGTGGAATAAGTGGTGGTGGCCTATGCGAAAGAGGGAAATCATTATTTTCATGTGGAAATAGTTGGCATCATATGGGGCCTAGTATGGGGAATAACATGTTTAGATAATATTCATCCTCATCATCCAAGGGGAACACTCACTCGTGTTCATATTCTGAACTTGGGTAGTTAATGGGTGCAATGCTATAATCTTCCTCGTCATCACTCGTCCATTCGTGAGGACCTTGATCCTCTTCCTCACTGTTATATTACAAGGCATGTGAGCTCTCCCCTACTTTGTAAGGTTGGGAAATCTCACTAGATAGACCTTGATCTATCATTTCTATGGGAAAATAATCTCCTAATGAATGAACGTGATTTGGATTAGTGTATGGGTCACATGCAAGCTTATTTTTATAACCTAAATATAAGTGCTCTAGGATCTCTATGAGAACATCCAATGGTACTGGCTTATTATATCCCAATCCTAACCTATCCTAAGGTAACTGGTACTAGGGTTGACATGGAATACGGAGACCCTACTAATATAAGCCTAAGCCAAAACCATGCCAATTGCATCGATGGAAATAATGTAGTGCATAATCTGGATTAGACAAATAATTGACATCCTCTAAAAAAGGTTCATCATCTTCTTATTTTGGAGGGTTTGGCAAGGTTCCATATTCTAGACCCCCATATATAAAATTAGTTTGGTTGGGTGGTCAACCAAGAGGCACAATACTCCCTATGGAAAGACGAGGTCGCCCCATATCTTGCACTGTCTCTATTGATGGAACCGTTGTGACATTCCCCACTATATATTCTCCCATTCCTGTACTAGACATCTACACTATGACCTGGGATGGTGAAGGTGGATGGGATGGAAGTGATGTTTGAGGTAACTCAGTATGAACCTCTGGAGGTGATTCCTCATTTACCACATAAGGAATCTCTTTCGTGGATATGGTGGAAACTAAAGGTGGGATCTCATAAATTGGCCTCTTCAATATGTTCCTTGGTGGAGGATCTGACAATATCAAAGGTACATCTAAAGCTGCACATGACAAGGATGGTACGGATGAAGATGTAGATGATTAAGTGGAAGGTGATGATGAAATGGATAGACTTGGAATAGGTGTATTCAATTGAAAGTATACATGAGTCAAAGGTAATGTTGACTCTGACATCTATTGCACCATATTGCAATATTTGAAGGGCTCTAGACTGGTAGAGACTCTGTGCACTTGCCCTTCATAAGTGTATTTGAGAAATTGATGCATGATGGATGGGACACACTTCATATCCCGTATCTAAGGTCTACCTAAAAATATGTTATAAGCCATTTCACCTTATAACACATGACACAATTTTGATATGGTCTTACACCCTACCTAGATGGATAGGACTATAGTACCAGCTATAGAACATATTATGTCATTAAATGCTCATAAAGTGTAAGTGGACACCACAACATGAGATACTAGCAACTTTAAATGTTTTAGAGCTTTTGTTGATATTTCTTGAGGAACCAGTGTATATGAGCACTCTCTTGTACGGTATCTCATTTACACATGCTATGATGTGCAAAGAAGGGTCTATCGCATCACTTGCTATTGTCTTAAGCTCATGTTCATGAAATGTTATTACTGGTTCCTGGCACTATTGCACATGACCCATAAAATCCATAAAATATTTATATTCTTTTGGTTGCAACTCTATTGATTTGATAATTTTCATCAATGCATCCCTATGTGAAGTAGATTGTTGAATCAGTTCATAAATGTATAATCTCATTGACGTTGTCCTTAAGCTTTGTGCAATCTTGTTCTTTATTGTCAACGTTGGTCTATGTGGAAGGCATTGTATTATAGGTGGTGTATGTAACATAGTGGTGGAGTATTCCTGGTGGGGAGGTGTTTTCCAAAGTTTATAATGATTCTTAGGCCAATCCTATCTCAATTACCAAATCTCACAATATTCTGCTCACACAAACTACCTTTGTACGAACTGTTAATTCCTTGTATGGACCTTAATTACCTACATTATATGATCCCAAATCATACAGTATCAAAGATGGTATGATATTGAAATCAAAAAAATTGACAGATGCTATTTTAGAGGCTGTTGTACATAGTTTTGTAATTGTTCAAGTCGATTCCCCAAAATTGCCAAATCGAATAAGTTTCTGTCAATCACCTGTTTTACCAAATCGGGTAACAGTTATTTGTACTATGTACAATGTATGATTTGTACAAACTAAAGGTACATCATGGTGTTATTTTATATTATCTTCTACTCCAATCTCTCTCTAGGATGTTTGATAAAGGTTTAACAACCTAAACAATACAATCTCTTTCACAAGTAAAACATCCTAACCGGGTTGGTGAGAGATTCCATATAAGTAACTACATCCAAAAATCATACAATGTGCTTCAATACATCCTTACAAACATTCTTATGCTCACAAATCATTCCCCATGATTAACCAGTGACAATATTCTTAGTAAAGCTACAAAAATGCCTAAAATAACATATAACAGTAAGATAGAAACTCAATTACACAATATCAATCCACAATGCATTATCCATTCATAACAAGATCGTACACAGTCATACACAACATATTTATTCTCATTAATGGTTGTAAGTTTGATTACAATGTGGAAAACTCTCTCAATGTAATTGCAATAACTCAAAAATGTAACTATCTCTATAGTCTAGCAACTAATAACCGGTAAACTAGTAGCCAGGCCTACAAATTTGAAAATGGGGACTTATATAACATTTTCTAGGCCATTCCAAAGTGGTTCCTAAGAAAATATGTTATTCACAACTGCCCATATACAACTAAATATATTATTTTGGTAGTTTCCTAAGTTTAACACCTTAGTTTAGCAAATCCATGCGACATTTCATCCCGAAATTACATTTCCTTTGCATCTGAGTGAATTTCAGTGTGCCTTATACGATTTAGTATTTCTCTGTATGATTTTCCAATCCATTTGTACGATTTTTCCTTCCACTGTATGATTTTCTCCCACTATACGATTTTATAAGACTTGAGCAAATTATTCCAAAACTATCAAAATCTTAGCAAATCACTTTTTCTTCTCCTGAGAGGTGGATTTGATGCCTACATCTGCCCTCCCTTTACTTTGTTCAGTGTCCTTACCAATTAATTTTGCTTCTTCTATTGGGATTCACGTCTGGTTGACTCAACCTCCAAGTCCTTGACTTGTGACTTATACATTTCTCACTCGTTTCTTAGCTTGGCTACATAGCTCCCCATTTTAATGACTTTGGCTCCGTGAAGATTAGCCTTCTCCTTGATAGCTTCCATGAAGTCCATAATTTGTTTTTATTTTTCAAAGGCACTCTTCGTCAAATTCTCCTTCCAGTGAGCTTTTGTGTGAGCAGCCACCTGGAGTTCCTCATTCTTCCCTACAATGGTCTACAATTGGCGTTTGATATCAACTTCTAGAGCTTGAACCTGGTCTTCTTTGATATTCACCTGAGCTTGCTTCTCCATGAACATCTCATTTAGCTTCTTGTTGTCCTTTTTTAGCTCCTCTATCTGCTTGGTTTGTGTAGCCATATTTTCACTCTTTTAGGCCAACTAAGTTGTCATCTACTCATATTTTGCTTTGAGTTGTGCCTCCAACTCCTTAATTTTATCCTTTATCATCTAGAAAATCTACCACTTTTCCTCTTCAAGCATGGTAACTCTGACTTCAAACTCTGCTCTAAGGCCTGACAAATCCTCCTCCAGCTTCTTTATTTTTTCTTCTACCACAATTCTACTTTTCTATAGTTCATCTTCCATTGTGGCAAATTCCTTTTGATAAGTTGTGTTCTCTTCCTCCTATGTCTCCTTGAGCCGATGGATTTATTCCAATCCAATGCTCAGCAACTCTATCCAATGTGTTAGGAAGTTTAACTTCTATAGGGCAATTGAAACTCCTGTAGCAACCCTCCTGCATTCAAATTTATCTAGATATATCCTTAGGTCCTTCCTATAATTCATGACCATCCCTTCTGGCAAGTCTTCTCTTCCTAGCATCGTTGTTACCTCTTCCCTGGGTAACCTCCATGGATGCTATGTGTGGATTTTTGTTATCTTCCTTATTCACTCTACACTATTCACCCATTCTATTATCCTCTCTAACTCGAGAGATACTTGTTCCTCCCACATATTCAGTTCTCCTACGTGGCAAATGCAAAATTTCATTTTGGAACTATTTATAACATGGCCTAACTAAGAAAAGAAGTGTTCCACCTTATCCTCTATTCCACGTGCCTCCTCTTCCGTTGTGATTCTTTGAAACTATGAATTTCTAGGAGATAGTTGGGTTGCATTCTCTACCGTTCTTCTTCTGTAGGAGTTTGTAAGTCTTCATCCTCCTTAAGGTGGCTAGAGCTTCCTCTAAGCTCGCTAAGTACTTTCTCGATATCTATCTTTTCCTGAGGTGGGGATTGTTTCAATGTTTTCTTTGTGCATCCTCCACTGTGAGCTATTGAGCAATGAGTGCTTCATTTTATTATGGTATTTCAGTATCCTTTGGGGCATTTTTATTACTAGAGCTTCCTGTTACAAACTTGCAATGAGTCTTCTTCATGGGCTTCTCTTCTGTAGTACTTAGTTCGACTCTCGTTTTGTCTTGGGTAGTGGCTACTCCGTTGGGCCCTACCTCAATTACCTTCAAGAAATCAGAGGCATCCATATTGTTAAAGTTTTTTAAAGATTTTTGGAGATTGTGTGGGCACGTGAGAATTAGGAGCAATAGGAAAATACAAAAATATTATATTCAACCTTGGAAACATAAGAATTACAAATTTTAAATAGTGGTTGATTAAACAACCTTAGGGAATATAGGAGAAGTTAGGAAAAGAAGAATAATAGGGAGGAAAGGAGAAAGGGAATTTGGCATTTTCCACCTTGACGCCCATGCCATCCAATATGCCCAGTTAGCTGTCATCCAAGTCAAACTACCTGCCCAGTCAGCTGTCATCCAGGGAGGTAAAATAGTAAGATCCAAAGCTTACCGTTGCAAAAAAAAAATTTACTCCTTTTAACTGGCTTAATTTCCAACATTCTCCCCCTTAAAGTTAAGATGACTGAATATACAATATCTCAAATTTATATATTGAGATTTAGCTATACCTTTGGTGAATATGTCTGCAATATTATCCAAAGTTCTACAATATTGAAGCTCAACTATCTGCTACTCCACCATATCTCGAATGAAGTGATACTGTAGCACCCTAAAATTGGCATAGTGAAATCTTAATAATTACATTTACTCTAGTAAATAATTCAAATTCAAATTTTAACCTCCCAAACCACCCGTTAACCGTCGGTTAATCTGTTTCCCCCTTTCCTGCGCCATTTTTAGAGTTTTTTTTTACCGTTTGATGATATCGTCGTCGATCAAATGATTTCACCCCAGATCTGACAATTTTGTCTGGGCTAGGACATCCAAAAGATCTTGTCTCAAAATTGATTTTGCATAATTAGCTTCTATTCCAACGGGTCTCTAATCCAGGAAGAAGCATGTCTGCGCCATTAGAGACCCTCCCCTATTGGAGATCTCCCAAATAGGGATGATATCCAACCTCCTAACCACCCTCCTAAGCCTATTTAATCCTAAGACCTCCCCTTAGCACCCCCTGGCTGAAATCCTCTGTAAACTGACTTCATACACGATAAAACATCTCAAATTATTGTTTGCATTAGTTCTACTTAAATTTTGTTGCAGGTACCTTAGTGTTTTTCAGTCGCAGCAAGCTTACATTGTCGTCGACGATCCTGTTCAGATCGTAGGCGATCTAGTCGAATCAAAGATGATTTCATACCAATGCGAGACAATTTCGACTGCAATCAACATTGAGGCAATCAGTGCCTAAAGTTTGCTTTTCTCCATCTTTTCTCTGTTGTTTTATTTTGCAATTAGCTAGTTTATTCAGTATTTTATGCTATCTTGCATTTTGGAGTTCATCCATCTAGATCAAATGCATAATTAAGCCTTAATTGTGATTAAATTAACATAATGCATGCCTGTTTCTATTTTTTAAGTTTCAGTTTGATATTATTGCTGTCATTTTACATTGTTTCCCTTTGCTAAAATTGTTGTATTTTCTATGTTTTGCACCTATTTCTCTGTTTGTAGGTCTCTGATGAATTCGTCTGATGAATTCATCAGATCTCAGATGATCTTGTCTGATCTCAGATGATCTTGTCAAATCAGAGGCGATCCTGACTGCTTCAAGAATCAGAATCTTCATCAAACATTCGAATCAGGTATTTTCCTTTAATATTCTTTAATTTCTCTGTTTTCTGTCTTAATTATGTTTTTTGTATTCATTTAATCTGCATCTTCATATAGAATAGCTTAGACGCATTTTGGCCAAACCTAGGACTTGAATGCTTAAGGCTAAAATGAACACATAAAACACATTCCCAACCTAGGCATGGAAACTGCCATTGAATGTTTCCTGGTGAACCCACCATCCGTCGAAAAATCACCAATATACACCTCCCTTGAGAGGCGGGACCTTCGCAAGGCCTCTCAGTCTGAGGTACCATGCCGTCCTTTTCACATCCCCCTTTTGGGCACGGATCCTATAGCTTGAAGGCAAGGGTGTGAAAAATTTGGAGCGATACATTTTGGTGAACCTGACGTGAATACATAGGCATCTTTCTGATTCAAAAATATAAAAAACAAAAAATATATATGTATGTATACAAGAAAAATAAAAAGTAGCTAAATCATCATTTCAAGTTTGTATGTTTTAGATTCAATTCTAAATAGTAGATGCTGATTACTTTTAGAAGTACTAAAGAAACCATGAGTTTTTACTCAAATCAATATGATCCCATCAGTAATGTTGGAAGAATTCAGCCAAATACATTTTTTGATTATGACCAACCTAATCCCTATTCAACACCACCTCCATCACACTTCTCTCATTTTTCATCTATAACTCAACAAAACAATCCCTTTGCCAATCCTCTTCATAACGATATCATCTATTCTCCCATATATCCATATTATGTCTATCAATCCACATACAATCCTCCTCCACCCTTTCAACATGTTTCTTTCAATACAACACATCCATTTCAACAACAAAATACTTATTCTTCCAATCCTACCATGCACTCACATCATACTTCACAATCTTCCTATAATCATTCTACCCATAATAAAGAAAACAGAGGTGAGAAACCATTAGGTCCTTTTATGACTGAAATCCTAAGGCACATATCAAAAACCTCTCAAAAACCTTCATCACGTACATTTACAAAGCTCAATCAACCAATGGATATAATTCTTAAGCATTTACTTGACACAAATAAGATTGAACTCCCTTCCATAAGACAACCTGACACCACAATAGATTGGTTTAAACCTGAGCTACATTGTGAATATCATAGAGTAGATGGACATATGACACAAAATTGTAAAGATTTAATATGTGCAATTCAAGATTTGATTGATAAGGTTCTTTTTAATATAAAGGAATTGCAATCTACAACTGATTATAAATCCCCATTAAACAATCAAACTCCTATACAAAAAATACCAATAATCAATCAAGACATGGGGATCTCCCAAGAACCCCTATTCAATTATCAACAACAAGAAACCAATCAAATATTGCATGTTAATGTGTTCCATCATGATGATATTATTAATATTGTAACAAAAACTACAAATGAGCAACCTCAAGTTCAATCAACTCAATCTGATATTCAAGAGATGGATTCTTCATTTGACCAACCTTCAAAACTATCTTTGGCTCTAGAGAATGATACAAAATGGAATGTAAGCATAGAAAGCTCATATTTAAAATCAAAATTTCAATCTAAAATCCCCTTTGATAGCCAACAACAAGTAATTAATCCTCAAGCAAAGATATCCCTTTTAAAAGTATTACAAAGTTCTCATAAGGAAATTTTGTTAAAAATACCTAGCCAACAATTTTTTCCTCATCATATTTTCTCTAAGAACATAATTAATTGTGTAAACCCTCTTGAGGTTAACCATATTTCATTCTATGATGAGGATATTCCTTCCTCTACTCCACAAGAAGACTCTTATCTTTACATTATCGGATCTAGTAAAGAAACACCTATTAGAACTATCATGGTAGATAATGACTCCTCTCTTAATTTATGCACTTATCAATTATTCCAAAAACTCAAATTAAAGGAAGCAGATCTTAATGAATCAAATGTTATTATAAAATCTTTTAACAATGAAATTCAAGAAGCTCAAGGTACTATAAATTTTCCTCTCAATATTGGATCCAAGATCTTGGATATTTTATTCTATGTAGGATATTGTCCTTGACCTTACAACATATTTCTCCAGACTCCTTGGATTCATACGATGAGGGTTTTCCCTTCCACTCTTCACCAATGTTTGAAGTTTGAAATTACAAATAAAATTGTCACCATACATAATGACCCAACACCATTTGAAGAATATTTAACGGTTGAAACATCAAGTTCTATACATTCTCTATTGTCACAATTATCTTCTATCCATCACTTTTTCATATATGATCATCCTTGTTTACCAAATAACACCCATGCATATATTTTATATATGCTCCCTCCATCTTATCAAGACTTGGAATATAGTGATAAGAATGAAGAACTTTCTTATCCTTCTTACATTTTATTTTGTAACATGATCAATTTTACACATATAAAAGTCAAATATTTTTCTACATTATTCTACATTATAACAAAGCTTTTGTTATCACTACCTTTTATTCATCACCTTCTATTCTTACCTTCACCTCAACCAGATTATCCTTCAAAACCTCCTTTGATTTTGAAGCAACCTTAGACATCATATATTCAAATAACCTTGTATAGTGTATATAGATCATTTGTATATACCACCAATTTCAATTCATAAATTAAAATCAAAATACAAAAAAATCAAAATCCTCAAAATCTTCTAAAAATCAAAAAAATACTAATGCAACTAAGGACCTTAAAGTTAAATTTGAGCCCAACTGGCTTGGACCATACATTATTATTGCTAAATTTGAATCAGGAGCATACAAATTATCTACCTTAGATGGTAAAGAACTTAAAGAACCCATGAATATTTTGCATCTTAAACGTTACTATGTATAAAGTTGGTCATTTCATCCATGTATATATTTTTTCAAAATCATTATCTTGTATTTCTTGCAATTTATAAATTCAAAAACATCAAAAACATTCATAATCATCAAAATATTCAAAACTATTTGTTATATTTATTTATGGCACTTGTTAATTCTTTCAAAAATGATAAAAATAAAAAAAACAGCAATATTCTTGACTCTTTCGAAACCAAAACAATATAAAGAAGAAAGAGAGAGTCAAAATTCTCAAAACTTCTCAAAAAATAATATATATATATATATATATATATATATATATATATATATATATATATATATATATATTCTTAAAAATGTTGCAGTTATATGTTTCAAATTATTTTGGATAAATTAGTATTTATTTGGAATCTCTCACTTTCACAAACACAAAAATAAATATCTTGATTTTATCTAGCATGATTACTAATCTCTCTTATATCAAAGTCCACAAAATTCAATTAAATAAAGTTTGAGCACAGATAATTGATCTTGTTATTTACTTAAACCAAGCACATATTTTCACAATAAAATGATTATATTTGTAATTTCTATGCTTTGCTACATAGTAGAAGTGGTTTCTTGAGCGAAAAGTTTCCCCTGCTATCCTATCATGCACATGGTTTAGAATATTTGAGAATTGGCAAAAGGACAAGCTCACCCCTACCCAGAATAAAAATCCCTTGCTCTACAGCTAATCTGAGCAAGTATCCCTAGTATTGAACAAAAGGCAAAGTTCAAGAAAAAGAGCAAAAGAAAAAAAAAATGTTATTTTATATCATTACAGCAATGTTTCAAGCATTATCTCAAAAATAAAACAAAAATACAAAAGAAAAGCACAAAAGAAAAGCAAAAGAAAGCAAAAAGCAAAAGCAATAAAATCCCTTTCCCTACCCTTTGAAAAGAAAAGAAGGGTTGATGAGCTTGAATCCCTGGAATTATCAATTATTCGAAAACTATGAGGTAAGCCCCATAACAGGTGGTTTGTGCCCAACCTGCTTGGCCTTGGGTAACTCCTAGCATGGCGATATGTCTGTCACATTAGCAACCTTCTTTTGTACAGACCTATGTCTACTTATGGATTAGCTAGCTCTTGATAATCCGACTTACATAGTAGTCTAGTATGGTTATATGCATCTACATCATGGTTAATGAACACTTATTTGGTTTCTTCAAATCACTTGTATCATATTATCTTGCTCAAAACTAGTAAATGAACATAGCAATTGCACACACATTTTGTATTTGAGAGATTTTGTGTATCATTATGATAAATCAAGATTGGAAATGAACTCACATATGCACATGGGATTCCTTATAAATCTAAATTTTGTCTTTAAAATACTTTGAAATATTTTTTTTGCAACTTGTTTGCAATAATTCATTTTCTTCTTTCAAGTACAGTTGTTTAGCATAAAGACAACTACATAATAGAAAAATCAAAATTTCTTTCAAACCATCCAATCAAAACATATATATATATATATATATATATATATATATATATATTCGACTTTCGTGATGATGGTATAGTCCCAAAACCAAAATTGGAATTTTATGCTTAGCGCAAGTCCTCATATTCATATTTTTCTGTTCATTACAAATCAACCATGCAATCAAATAATCTATTTTTCCTTGATTTTTGCGATGATGGTATAAGTCTATACCTCCATATTCTATGCCTAGTGCAAACCATTGTAACAATTTTTATTCCCCATTTATTTAAAAAATCATGAAAACCATATGACTTAAATCATTCTAGTATATAATTATGTTTTTAAACAAAAAAACAAACACATTTTCATTATTTCATGTCATTATGTCAATCTTCAATTTTGCAATGATGGTATAATTCCTAAGGAATTATTCAAAAAATTTATCACACTTAGGAATCTATGCCTAGCAAAAATCATTTTACCATTGTTTCATGCATACTATTTTCGTGGAAATTTGAAAAACAAATCATCATCATCATTTGCACCATTGCACCAAAGTCTTAAGACAATCTCTTAAGCACTCTTTTTCTTTTAACAATATTTCTATATTGGGATTAGCTTGATGACCGAGTGAGTGATGACTCCATGAAATAGTCTATAATAGCGACAATGTCCTTTGAAATTATTGTTAGAAGTCTCTTTTTATTTTTTTATCACATTTCATCACAAAACAACCAATTTGTTACATCAGATTATTTCATTTAAAATATTACAGCATGACATCAAAATTATAATATTTCCAATGATGTAATTACATCCAATCATCAAATCAATCAATCAAACATAAAAGCATCATAAAATTACATAACACAAGTCATGTGATCAAAAAAATATCTCATCTCATATATATATCACAAATATATGTACATCATTTCAAAACCTGGATTGGTATGCCACAATATACATCTTGGCATACTCAATCCTCTCAATCAAAAGTCCTCTGTGTAGTGTCTCGAGAACCCCTCGAGCTCTCAGCCTCATCTCCTCCCCTGCCATGAGGTGGACGAGGTGGCCCCATCACAGTATGAGTGGTACTACAAGTCCTAGTCATCGATCGAGAAGAAGTCCTCGATGACCCAATCCTGATAGGGTCAGCAATGCCGGTTGGCAGTTGTACCCTCTGACCCTTTGGCACCATCTAGAAGTAGATGCCCTGGTAGAACACGGTCTGAGCAATCGACCGCACCAGCTCCTGTGTGCTTGCTCCTCCACCCCGTGCTCTGAGGCATGTAATATCATCTCTAAGTTGTGTAACCTCAGCTCAATGGCATGCAGCCTCATCCTGCAATGTCTACACTTGTGCCCAGAGACGGATTGTCTCCACTCAAAGAGTCACTATCTCGCTACTCTCCCTTGTGTCAACACCCTTGCCCTTGTTAGGTGATGGTGGCCTCTCTCTATGGAGAAGGGGGTCTCACCTCCCTCCTCACTATCGTGGCCTTTCCTACACCTGTGGCCTCCTCAAATCTCTCCCATCGTGACCCTGGGCCGCCTCCATAGCCGCCTGGTGCCACCTCCTTATCCGATGCACAACTGCATGAATCGGACCTTGAGCCCTCGTCATCCGAGGAGGGTAGATGCCTGCATACTAGGCATTGTAGCCATCGGCTACCCCTGCATCATCCCCATCCACTAGCTAAATGGGGGCATCTTCCGAGTCCTGACTCCAAAAGCGCTGCATGTCTGGAGCCTCGCTCACTATGGTGTTATCTTAAACAATCCAGGAAAAATTGTAATCCCTAAGAGATGGGATCCCCTATTGTAGACCGAACTATCACAAAACTCGATCATAGCGGTGGAGCTCCACCTCTCCCCTCTCCATCCATAGCTAGCAAACTTGCCTAATGCGAGCAAACTCTTGTCCGTCCTTGGCCCACCTTGGGTGCTCTCACCATGGCCTCTAGGTGATCTAATCTGGGACAAGGTCATCTAATAGTCTCTGGGACATCGATAGGTCAATTCACCGTTGTGACCCTCTTTAGAGCCACCAGTAGAAAACTCAAGGCCTCTCCCCATCAATCCTTGTCAAAGCAAGCCCTACCGGCCTTCGCACTGCAATGTGCTCCCAGCACCAAACCTATAGGAGTAATGTCATAACTAGACATTGATCGCCTTTGTACATGACCCCATGCAGGATCCTGTACAACTGGCATAGAACAAGGACGCCCCAAGCAAATCTATAACCATGGTCCCACATATCATAGATCACATCTGCTAGCATCTATGGTACCCTACACCTGCTCTGGTGGCACAGCAGAAGTCCACCAACCACTTCAGCCAAAACCTGTGTGAGTATAGATGCCCTAGGCATCTGACGTAGTGCCTCGATGTTAACTTTGTCCTTCTCCAGGGCGAAGCTCAGGTCACCACACAACTACCCCATAGCATGGCCCTAATTGGTCGTAGGAGTGATCAACTGTCCTTGTATGGGGATCCTCATAATCCTCCATACATCCTCTAGTGTGGGAGTCATATCCCCTATTGGTAGCCAAAAATAGGAAGAACCTAGATACCACCTCTCTGCTAGGGTTGTCAGTAGCCCCATGTCTGTAGAAACTTGTGGCATTTCTGCCACATGCAGTAAGCCAACCTATGCTAGCTGATCCCGCTCTGCCTATGTTAGAGTGGCCAAGTCATCTCTCAAACCTCTATATTTCCATTCCTTGCTCTTTAGAAAACCTCTCTACAACAACAACAACAACAACAACAAACAATCAATAATAAACAATTCAAGTAATTAATTTAAAATTCAAAATCATCCCTAATAAACAATTCAATTTCATCAAATGATGATATCGTCCACTATTGGACGATATCGTCCCAAATTTTAGCACAATTGTCTTCGATTTTGCAAGCCGAAATCGTCCCTAATTTGATGAAATCGTCCCCCTTTCGCTGATTTTGCCCTTGGACGAAATCGACGAACTTGAGACGATTTCGTCGAAATCGGGATGATTTTGTCCTGATGACGTCGATGGCCTAAAAACGGCCGCAATGCTCAAAATTCATTTAAAATTCACCTAAAAAGCATGTAAATTCAACTTAAACCATTCTAAACTAAGTTTAGACTCTTACCCATAGCCTGTGCCGGACCTCTGTCGATCTGTGCGTCGTCTCCACCATTTTTTGCTTGCAGAGCTCTAAAACCAGAAAAATGAACAGTAAAAATGAATTAGGGTTTTACCCTATTTTTCTTAATTTTATTCAAAACACAATTAAAAACATTTTAAAATTTTGCTTTTCTACATTTTTACCTCAAACGTTCGATTTGGGTAAAAACACGGAGGGGGCACCATAGTAAGTTGTCATACGATTCGACCAAGAATTGTCACCTAAAAATGGGAATAATTTCTTTTGCTTTCTCGTAGATAGAGAAGAACTCATCTTTAATGCATTTTCTTCAAAAAATTTCTAAAGAGGGGGCAAAATGTAGCACCCTAAAATTGGCACAGTGAAATCTTAATAATTACATTTACTCTAGTAAATAATTCAAATTCAAATTTTAACCTCCTAAATCACCCGTTAACCGTCGGTTAATCCGTTTCCCCCTTTCCCATGCCATTTTTAGAGTTTGTTTTGACCATTTGACGATATCATCACCGATCAGACGATATCGCCCCAAATCTGACGATTTCGTCTGGGCTAGGACGTCCAGATGATCTTGTCCCAAAACTAATTTTGCACAATTAGCTTATGTTCCAACGGGTCTCTAATCTATGCAGAAGCGTGTCTGTGCCATTAAAGACCCTCCCCCATTGGAGATCTCCCAAATAGGGATGATCTCCAACCTCCTAACCACCCTCCTAAGCCTATTTAATCCTAAGCCCTCCCCTTAGCACCCCCCTGGCTGAAATCCTCTGTAAACTGACTTCATACATGATAAAACATCTCAAATTATTGTCTGCATTAGTTCTACTTAAATTTTGTTGTAGGTACCTTAGTGTTTTTTAGCTAAAGCAAGCTTACATCATCACCGACGATCCTGTTCAGATCGGAGGCGATCCTGTCGAATCAAAGACTATTTCATACCAATGCGAGACGATTTTGATTGCAGTCAACATTGAGGCAATCAGTTCCTAAAGTTTGCATTTCTCCATCTTTTCTCTACTGTTTTATTCTGCAATTAGCTAGTTTATTCAGTATTTTATGCTATCTTGCATTTTGGAATTCACACATCTAGATCAAATGCATAATTAAGCCATAATTATGATTAAATTAACATAATGCATGCCTGTTTCTAT
This sequence comes from Wollemia nobilis, assembly GCA_028583015.1. Lineage (NCBI taxonomy): Eukaryota > Viridiplantae > Streptophyta > Pinopsida > Araucariales > Araucariaceae > Wollemia > Wollemia nobilis. The sequence continues at coordinate 5,513,871 of JAQPPZ010003305.1, read as the reverse complement.
TTTTTAAGTTTCAGTTTGATATTATTGCTATTATTTTACACTGTTTCCCTCTGCTAGAATTGTTGTATTTTCTATATTTTGCACCTATTTCTCTGTTTGCAGGTCTCTGACGAATTCATCTGACAAATTCGTTAGATCTCAGATGATCTTGTCTAATCTCAGACAATCCTGTCAAATCAGAGGTGATCATAACTGCTTCAAGAATCTGAATCTTCATCAGACATCTAGATCAGGTATTTTCCTTTAATATTCTTTAATTTCTCTGTTTTCTATCTTAATTATGTTTTTTGTATTCATTTAATCTACATATTCATATAGAATAGATTAGACGCATTTTGGCCAAACCTAGGACTTGAATTCTTAAGGCTAAAATGAATACATAAAACACATTCCCAACCTAGGCATGGAAACTGCCATTGAATGTTTCCTAGTGAACCCACCATCTATCGAAAAATCACCAATATACACATCCCTCAAGATGCGTGACCTTTGCAAGGCCTCTCAGTCTGAGGTACCATGCCATCCTTTTCACATCCCCCTTTCGGGCATGGATCCTATAGCCTGAAGGTAAGGGTGTGAAAATTTTGGAGCGATATAGATACTTCATATCAAAATTCTTTGATATGCTATGGTGGAATGGATTGTATGCTAATTGAATGGTACTTATGTTATCACAATACAGTCGAGTTGGACCACTTTGACTCTCTCCAATCTCTTTAAGAACTTTTCTCAACCATAGGGCTTGAGTACTAGCATGTGTGATGGCTATATACTCAGCCTCAGTCGATGACAATTCTACAATAGTTTGTTTCTTGGAACTCCATGTAATTAGTCTTGATCCTAGAATAAAACAATTTCCTGATGTAGATTTCCTATAATCTATATTGTTGCACCAATCACTGTCACTGAAGCCAACTAATTTCATAGAATTACATTTTTGGTAATGGATTCCAAAATCCAATGTACCTTTTACATATCTTAATATTCTTTTAGTTGCTTGTAGATGTAGCTCAGATGGACTAGCCATAAACCTTGAAACTAGAGAAACAACATATTGAATATTGAGCCTTGTGTTGGTGAGAAAAATTAGACTCCCAACCATGCTTCTGTAAGTGGACATGTCAACCTTTGATGCTCCATCGTCCTTGCCTAATTGGATCCCATGTCCAGTTGGAGTTGCAACTGATTTGCACTGCTCCATGGAAAATTTCTTGATCATGTCTCAAGCATACTTGTGTTGACATATGAAGATCCCTTTATTTGATTGATGCACTTCCATCCCTAGGAAGTATCACATTAAACCAATATCTTTCATCTCAAACTGTTTCATCATGGATTTTTTGAACTCCATATTCATTTTATTGTTACTACCCATAAATATTAGATCATCCACATACAAACAAACTATGAGAATGTCTACTCCATGCTTTAGGTAGTACAGATTTGGTTCATTTTTTTTCTCATGAATCCATACTCGCTAAAATAGACATCAATGCATGAGTACCAAGCTCTTGGTGCTTGCTTGAGGCCATAAAGTGCTTTCTTCAATTTTTAAACAAGGTTCTCCTTTCTCTATTCTTGAAAACCTTGAGTTTGTTGAACATAAACCTCTTCTATCAAGTATCCAGTCAGAAAAGCACTTTTCACATACTTGTATTGAACATTCCATCCTTTATGGGCTTCTAAGGAAAGAACTGATCTGATTATTTCTTGTCGTGCAACAGGAGCAAAGGTTTCCTCATAGTCAATGCCAAATTTCTAAGTAAAACCTTTTGCTACTAGTCTCACCTTATGCCTCTCAATGCTTCCATCAAGATTGTACTTGGTCTTGTAGACCCATTTACATCCAAAACATTTTTTCATTTTGGTAGCTTTACTAGCTCCCATGTATCATTATTTTTTATAGAGGTTATTTCCTCTTTCATGGATTCTTGCCATACATTTTGAGTACAAGCCTTCTCATATCTAGCTAGTTCTAGTTGTGTACTAGCCAATAAAGTATAATTGACTACATCTCCCCTAGGATCATGGGAGTCATCATCCCCATACAATTGCAAATTTTCAAGTTGTTGCAAAATTGTATTCATTTCACTAGCTTGGCTTCTAGTGAATATTCTCTAGAAATTTTGATCCAACATTTGAAAATATGGATGATGTTGTAATGTTCTTTTGCCTCTTGATGGAGAGTCTTTGTCAATGTCCATCGGTGAAGAACTTACTGATATCTGTGGAGAAGGACTTGGAGTGGCGATTGAAGTACTTGATGTAGTACTCCTGCTTGGGCTTGGAGGGGGTGGCATGCCTTTGCTTTTCTTTGGAGACACCTATTGTACCTGTGAAGAACTTGCATCTTGAGACTCATCATCAACAAAAATTCTTTGATGACCCCATTATCCCCCTTCATCAAAAATTACATCCCTGGAGAGTATAACTTTATAAGTCTTGGGATTGTAGAGTCTATATGCCTTTGTAGACTCATAATACCCTACAAATATACAAGCTTGACTCTTTTGATCAAGCTTATTCCTTTTCTCATAAGGAATGTGTGCATATGCTAAAGAACCAAACACCTTGAAGTTCTTTAAATTAGGTTTCTTTATGTACCACCCCTCATAAGGAGTGACACCATCTAAATTAGAAGTAGGACTTCTATTTAGAATATATACAGTGGTTCTTATAGCCTCTGCCCAGTACATATGAGTTAGATGATTAGTCTGAAGCATCGATCTCACCATTTCAACTATGGTGCAATTCTTTCTCTTGGCCACACCGTTCTGTTGTGGGGTACAGGAAGTGGTGAATTGCCTTTTAATCCCACTTGCTTTATAAAATTTCAAGAATGCTTTTGAGGAGTATTCACCTCCTCAATCTATCCTAAGACATTTTACATAATTTTCATTTTGATTCTCTACATTGTTTCTAAAATCTATGAAGCAATCTTCATCTTCATATTTATGTTTCAAAAAATAAATCCAGCACATTCTAGAGAATTCATCTATGAAAGTGAGAAAATAAGAATAGTTTTTGAGACTCTATGTTTGCATTGGTCCACAAATGTATGAATATACTAACTGAAGTGGATAGCTAGCTCTCCATGCTTGTCCTTTTGGAAACTTTGACCTTGAGTGCTTTCCCAAAGCACATCCTTCATAGACCTCCTTTTGTTCATTGATTTTGGGAAGTCCTATCACCATAGCTTGAGAAGTGAGAAGTTTCAAGCTAGCAGAATTAAGGTGACCATATAGCAAGTACCAAAGCACACTTGGATTTGTTATAGCTACATTTTCAAGTTGAGCTCCTCCTGGCTCACCAAATTTGAGAGGGAATAACCTGTTCTTAGTCATGGGGACCTATGTGATGACATGATTATAATTATTTTTATCAAAAATGATACATTGTCTTTCATCAAATACAATCTTGTAATTATTTTCCATCATTTGTTCGATGCTTAGTAGATTGTGTTGGATATTTGGAGTGTAATAGATGTCATACACTTTATTTAGTCCTCCTTTGGTTGGAACCTCCATGGCTCCAATACCCTCTACTTGCAATGTCTTATCATCCCCTAATTTTATTTGGTATTTATAAGTGGAATCTAGAGTAGCAAATAAATGTTCTTTTCCACTCATGTGGTTTGAACAACCAATATCCAAAATTCATGTGTCATTTAGATTGTGTTCTGATTGTCCATATGAAAGAAAAATATTAGAGGTATCATCTTCTTCTCCATAATTACCATATTGACTACTACTACCTTGTGAATATTTTGACCAGTAGTCATGAGCGAAGTGACCTGGCTTGCCATAGTTGAAACAAGTTGATTTTGACTTGTCACTTCCTTACCATTTATTTCCACTTTATCCTTGATTTCCTCCTTGATTTCCTCCTTGATTTTGATTTCCACCTCTTTTTTGATTGCCTCCTATGATCTGGTTTCCTCCTCTATTGTGATTGCCTGCTTTGTAGTTGCTTCTACATCTACCTCTTTTCTTGCCTCTACCTTGACCTCTTCCCCATCCTCTTCCATTGTTTTCATTGGAAGTGAAGGCCTTATCATCACCTCCATAGCTGGTTGAAGGAGTTTCAGGAAACCTCTCTTCATGTGACATTAACGATCCGATTAATGCATCGAATGTTAAAAGGGAAATATATTTGGATTCTTCTATAATTATGGCAATATGGTTCCATTTTTGTGTAAGTGTTCACAACATTTTTGTTACAATTATCTTAGGAATGATTTTTTGCCTAGTGTAACCATTTTATCCACAATTGCTTTTACTCTAACACAATAATCACCGACTTTTTCATCATCTTTCATTCGAAGATTTTCAAAATCTCTCTTCAGTTTTTGAAGCCTTACCTACTTCACTTGATTACTACCCTATAATCCATCACTCAATGCTTTCCATGCAGCTTGTGTAGTTGTACAAGCGATGATTCTAGGAAATATGCTTTTCTCCAATGCATCTTGGAGATGAGAAAGAGCAGAAGAGTTACTCTTTTTCTCTTCTTTTCATATTTTCTTGTCTACGATACTTAGTGTTGTCCAATATGAGGGTTCTGTGTAGCCCTCTTCTATTATGTCCCACAAACCTCTTCCTATGAGCAAGGTCTTCATATTTATAGACCAATACTCATAGTCATATGGTATGAAACTAAATGGTATGGGAAGTAGGATAGTTAAAACTCTTTATATTGGTTACAATCAAGCTTTTTGATTGTAAGAAGGAAAGTAGAAGGAACCCAGAATAGAAAACTTAATTTATATATGATTGTTCACTATGATGCCTTATTATCATGATGTGGGATTGCATTTAAATACCTAGTCTAATAGTTTTAAGAGTGAAGGATTGTGACCCTATAATATAATTAATAAATAATATAAGTAATTAGGACATGTTAGGAGGATCCTAACATGCCACCCTCCTTAAAGGAGCTTTGTCCTCAAAGCTAGAAATTTGGAAATTGCTGCTAGATATCTTGAAATTTTTCCCACGTTGCATCTTCTAAAGGTAGACCTTTCCAATGGATTAAAAATTTCATTATATCATGAGTACGAAGGTGACGAGAGCGGTGATCCAAGATAGCTTCTGGATCGACTAGAAGTACTCCATCATCGAAGAATTCAAGGAGAGTGGGTTGTGTCATGATATGGGCTCCCACTGTGATCTTAAGGCAAGATACATGAAATACGAGGTGAAGTTTGGAAGAGGGAGGAAGCTCTAGTTTGTAAGCAATGGTCCCAATACATTGTAGAACTTTATATGGCCCATAAAATTTGGGTGCTAACTTCTGAGAACCTTTTTGTTTAAGAGAGGATTGACGGTAAGGTTGGAGACGTAAGAAAACCATATCACCCTCATGGAAACTACGTTCGATTCTATGTTGATCGGCTTGTTGCTTCATGTAGTGCTGGGCAGTGTGTAGGTTCCCTTTTAGGATTTGTAGTATGTCATCTCTATTAGCAAGTTCCATTTCCACCACATGGACTTTTGTAGTCCCTATAATATAGGAAGTGAGGGATGGTGGTGTTTGACCATATAGTGCTTCATAAGGAGTCATTTTGATGGATGTATGGTATGAAGTTTTATACCACCATTATGCTAGTGAAATCCACTTTACCCAATGGAGTGGTTGAGTAGAAACAAAACATCGAAGGTATGTTTCCAAACATTTATTTACAACTTCTGTTTGGCCATCGGTTTGAGGATGGTAAGCGGAGCTCATACAAAGTTGAGTACCTTGTAATTTGAACAATTCCTTCCAAAAGGTGCTAGTGAAAGTTAGGTCACGATCACTAACAATTGTGGAGGGCATGCCATGTAATTTAAATATGTTATCTAGGAAGAGGTTTGCTATAGTTCTAGCGGTATAAGGATGAGCCACGGAACAAAAATGGGCATATTTAGATAAACAATCAACGACTACGAAAATGGTTGTTTTTCCTCCTGATTTTGGTAATCCTTCAATAAATTCCATAGAAATATCTGCCCATGTTTTGGTGGGTATAGGAAGAGGTTGAAGTAATCTTGGAATAGTGAGGGTCTCCCCCTTTTGTATTTGGCAAACTTCACATTCTTTTACAAAGCTTTTTATGTAATTTTTCATTCGTACCCAATAGAAGGAGGTAGTGGCTCTTTTATAGGTTTTTAAGAACCCTGAGTGGCCTACAGTGGGTGAGGTATGTAACTCATGAAGATTTTTTTCATGATAAGTTGAATTGGGGGTGAGGACCATCCTCCCTTTGTATCTTAATATATTGTCCTTCCAAGTGTATGGAGTTTTGATACTAGGATTATGTTTGTTGAATTAAGGCATGGATAGTAGGATCATTTATCCATTCGTCATGCACCTCATCTACCCATTTAGGAATAATGGAGGAAAGAGCATGGACTTGAGGCATATCTTCAAATTTTCTAGAAAGTGCATCGGATGGCATGTTGTCCTTTCCCTTTTTATATGTAATTTCATAATCATAGCCAAGAATTTTAGTAACCCATTTTTTTTGTTTCGGGGTGTTAGTACTTTGTTCCAAAAAATTACTTCAAGCTATGATGGTCAGTGTGTATAATTAAATGTTGGCCAATAAGGTAAGGCCTCCAATGTTGAATAGCATGGAAAATCACCAACATCTCTTTTTCATACGTAGAGGGAGCTAAATTCTTAGGATAAAATGCTTTGCTTATAAAATCTAGAGGCCTTTCATCCTGCATGAGTACGGATCCCATTCCTATTCCTAAAGTGTCACTTTCAATGACAAACGGTTTAGAAAATTTGGGCATGGCTAGAACAGGGGTGGTACACATTGCAGTTTTCAAGGTGATAAAGGCCTCATCCGCTTTAGACAACCATTTGAAAGCATTTTTCTTAAGTAATGTTGTTATAGGAGCAATGATTTTACCATAATTTTGGACAAATTTTCTATAATATCCCATTAGTCCAAGAAACCCACGTAGAGCTTTTAAGGTTTTTGGAATAGGCCAATTTTTCACCTCCTCGATTTTGGAAGGATCTACCATAACTCCTTCCTTTGAGACAATATGCCCTAAATATTCAATTTCTTGTTTTCCAAAGGAAAACTTTGATCTTTTTGCATAAAGTTGATTTTCCTCCAAGATTTGGAATGCTTGTCTAACATGGTCCAAATGTTCTTCCCATGTTTTTCTATAAATCAAAATGTCATCAAAGAAAACTAATATAAATTTATGAAGAAAAGGGTGAAATACCTTATTCATTAGACTTTGAAAGGTAGAAGGAGCGTTGGTCAGGCAAAATGGCATCATCAAGAATTCATAGTGCCCTTCGTGAGTGTGAAAGGCCGTCTTAGGAATATCCTTTTCATTGACTCGTATTTGGTGGTAGCCTGACCGTAAGTCTAACTTGGAAAAATAAGCTGCTCCGTGGAGTTCATCTAATAGCTCGTCTATGACCAAAATAGGAAATTTATCTTTGATGGTCATTTTATTAAGCACTCAAAAATCGACACATGAACGCCATGAGCCATCCTTTTTTCTAACTAAAATAATTGGAGAGGAGTAAGGGCTTTTGCCAGGTCTAATGACTCCTGCCTTAAGAAGATCTTGTACTAATTTCTCTATTTCGGTATTTTGGAGGTATGGATAATGATAAGGTCTAATATTAGGAGGGTGATGCCTTGGAAATAGTGGAATAGTGTGATTGTGACTTCATTGTGGAGGTAGTCCTTTTGGTTCATTGAATATGGCCTTATGGTGGTCTAAAATATTTTGTAACTCTAGTGTCTCGTCTTCTTTGTGACTAGGTTGAATTGAAAATAATTGGGCGACCATTCCTTTGTTTCCTCTTCAGATAATTTTCTCCATTCTATGTGAGCTGACGATTTGGGAAGGTCCTGATTTTAGGCCTTGGATAATATAGGTTTGGTTCTTTGCTATGAATTTCATCCATAGTTCATCAAATTCCCATTGGACTATGCCCAAGGTTTGTAACCATTGTACACCTAGTACAATGTCACACCCACCTAGGGGTAGGACATACATGTCACCTTTCATGTTATAAACCCCCATAGTTAGTTTTATATTTCTACATTTTCCTTTGCATGCAATTTTTTTGTCGTTTCCAATCATCACTTCGAAGTTATTGCAAGGGTATATAAAACAATTTGCTTGTTTAGCCACCTTTGGATCGATAAAATTGTGCGTGCTACCAAAATCTAGGAGCACGATAAGGTTTTATTTCTTAAAATACCCTTTAACTCACATTGTTTGAGGGGCAGAAAATCCGGCAAGGGCATTGAAGGAAACCTTTGGTGCATTTTCTTTGTCACTTTCAAGTGTGTTGGATAATACCTCTACTTCAAGTTCAGGTTCCTCTTTAGTAGAATTCCCTTCCTCTGTGGCATCTAGAATATATAATTTTTGTGAGGCACATTTATGATTTCTATCAAATTTCTCATCGCAATGGTAGCAAATTCCCTTAGCTTGTCTTTCCTTCATTTCCTCGAAACTGAGATGTTTAATTGGTAGAGCGGGGTTAATTTTGGGGGCTATGTAGGAGTTTTGGGTTTGTCCATTTTCCATTGGTTTGGGGTTGGTATAAGTGTTTGATGGTTTTCCCCAAGTTGGTTTTGTGAACCGATTTTGTGCCTTGATTTTGTCCTTCGCTAATTTCGCCAAGCCGATGGTCTCTAACATGTTTGTAGGGTTATACATTTGCACCTCTATTCGAATTTCTTCTTTTAATCCACTGACAAAACATTCTTGAAAGAAGGCAGCATCTAATCCGAATGTTTGATTAGCTAGCCTTTCAAATTCTACTCGGTATTCGCTTACCGAAGTGGTTTGGCATAATTTAGTGAGGGCCCCTGTAAAGCTTTGAAACTTGCTAGGGCCGAATCGCACTAATAGATTATGTGTAAAGGTTGACCACGTCGGAGTGCCATTAGTTTTATCGAACCATTGGTACCATTGGATGGCATTGTTTTCCAAGTGGAAGGAGGTGATATGCACTTTTTGCATTTTTAGAATTTGATTTAGTGAGAAATATTGCTCTGCTCGGTAGATCCAGTTTGTAGGGTCTCCTCCTTCAAATTTTGGGAAGTCTAATTTGGTCGTCCATGGTAGAATGGAAGTTTGTGGACCACCTAACATTTCTCAGTTTGATGACCCGTGGTTGGGTGAATTTGCATGTGTTTTTGCCTGATTTTGATTGATAGTATCAAGTTTAACATCCATTGCAAATATTTTCTTGAAGAGTTCTCTTGTGGTACGGGTATTCTCATCTCTTTCCTGTTGAACTTCTTCAGCGATCCTTTCATGTTTCTCATAAATGGAATCCAGTGATCGTCGTCCTTCAGCCATTGCGGTTGGTGTAGGTAACAATCAATATGACTTGGTACGGGTGAGCAAAAAAAAATTAAAAATTAAAAATGATTTTAATTTTTTTTCCTTTGCATTCCAGGCGTCAAAAACCTTGATGCTGCATTGAAGATTTTAGCTTTTTCAAAACAGCCACTGGTCACCACACGAAAGGTCAAGCAATTTGGGTGTAAGACAACTTAATTTGTACCTTAGGAGAAGGTTTAATTTTTTGTGAGGATTTTGACACGGATCCATGAAGCATGAATGCTGTTTGCATCCTTGTGAATGTGGACTGGCTAAAATGTGTGGTGGGAAAAAAATTTAATGGTGAATTTGCTCCTTGATCTAGCTCTGATCCAGATGGTATGAAACTAAATGGTGCGGGAAGTAGGATCATTTTTATATTGAATCACTTTTTGATTGTAAGGTAGAAAACCCACAATAGACTTAATTTATATATTTGTTCGATGATGCCTTATTATCATATGTGGATTGCATTTAAATACCTAGTCTAATAGTTGTAAGAGTGAAGGTTTGTGACCTTAGAATATAATGAATAAATAATATAAGTAATTAGGACATGTTAGGAGGGTCCTAACATCATAAAAATTAAATTCGGGTATAGTTAAGCTATTGTGTGAGGCCATAGTTACCAAAAAACTCTCTTTATTTCACGGTTACAATAAAGTACTTTGTTGTTTGAAATAAGGAAAGAAGAAGAAGGAAGAAAGAAGAGATTATAAACTTAAGTCAAATCTGACTTCTTCTACTCTATCATTCACTGTTTATTCCTCTTGATGTGGGGATGCTATCTCTTGATTCACAAAATTATCTGCTACTTCTTCTTCTTTGTCACTTATAAATATTATTTTTGGTGATTCTGGTTCTAATATTTCCACTAAAATATTGTAGTGTGTATACTCTGATTCTTGTGGTGCAGCTTGTATGGATTTCAATTGTTTAAATTGACTCCTGAATGAGTTATCTTCAAATTTTTCCTCATACCCTAAGTCAGGATGCCTTTGATGTGCTATCACTGCATTTTGAAGTTGGCTAAACAAAATGTTGATCCCATAACCTCTTACTTTTTCATCAAACCTCTATGCACCTTCTCTTGCTAGAATTGCACATAAGGCATGATAACAGCCATTTAGTCTTATCATCAATGCATCTTTACAATTTGTCAATTTGGATATTTTGTCTCTTTTACAAAAAAAACTAAGCCTCTTAGGCTTATTACACAAAAGTTCTACAGTTTATGATTCCTTGAATCAAGTGAAAAATTTATCATTCGATTACAATAATTGTCTCTTAGACAATGTCTTTCTTTATTATATGATATATTAAAATATATATATTACTATTTAATAGATTAAAAAATAATTGCTTTAAAAAAAACTTTAGAAAAGCAATTATAGTTAATATATTAAATATAATATAATTAATTTTAATAATAATATATAAAAAAAACTTTATATAAAAAATTTATCCTTTGCAGGAATCGAACCCGTGACCTATTTCATGTAAGAATTCATCCTAACCAACTCGACTACCACTGCCGATGAGAACCCAAGGGCAATATTACAAGTATATTCTGTTTCGGATCCTATTTCAACAAAAATAAAAAAAATTCAAGCTTTCACTATCACTGGGTTTCGAACCCATGACCTGCAGGAAGGTGGGCACCTTATGGCTGGCTCCATGAGCTAGTCGAGCTACGCGGCTCGACAGGAAGGCAAGGGAAGCTTGCCTTCCTTATACTTCTCTTGACCATGCTTTAATTAAAAAAAATTTTGGGATTTTTGTCCCACATCAACCATGCGGAGGGCGATGAAGGTGTTTAAAACCTTCAGCGAGCGAATACTCACTCGATTGCCTTTGAGAAATCAATGATTGCCCTTTTACCATATTCTAGAGAAATTGCTCCTTGCCATGTTGCTTCCTTTGAGCCTATCATCTATTGCCATGTTGCTTGTCCTCCTTCTACCACGTAATCGATCTTTTTACCATGTAATTGGTCTATGTTAGTTCTGAGTCATCCAGTATATATCAACCTTGTTTTCCTCTCGCCATGTGGTGCTCTCCGGTTGGTTCTTCTGAGTTGCCCCTCCTTGCATGCTTGTTGTGCGGGCCTAATCCAAACCTCACCTTGATTCATGAATCATGGGCCTTCCTCACCCTGGATTGCATGCTATAGGACCCACTCGACCTTGCCTCAATGCTCATGCTTCTTGGTTCCTCCACCTTGGTCCTTGAGCATGGTTCCTCCATCGACCTCAGTTCTAGTGCCCTCTCCAACTTTGGATTTAATACTAGATGTGGGCACGTGAGAATTAGGAGCAATGGGAAAATGTAGAAATATTATATTCAACCTTGGAAACATAAGAATTATATTTTAAATAGTGATTTATTAAACAACCTTAGGGAGCATAGGAGAAGTTAGGAAAAGAAGAAGAATATGGAGGAAAGGAGAAAGGGAATTTGGTATTGTCTGCCTTGTCACCCATGCCATCCAATCTGTTGTCCAAGTCAAACTACCTACCCAGTAAGCTGCCATCCAAGGAGGTAAAAGAGTAAGATCCAAAGCTTACCGTTACAAACAAATTTTTTACTCCTTTTAAACTGGATTAATTTCCAACATATTGCACTATTTTATTTCTCTCTATCCAATACAACTCGTCCAGTTCTGTATCTTCTAAATCTGATTGTTCCTTCCTTTGCACTTCTTAAACTAGTTTACTTGCCATTTTTTCTTGTTTCCTTCTCGTCCTTACTTGCACTTGACTACTCTCCCCTTCCTGAATGAGAGGTTGATCCTACTATCTTTTTTTATGTGCTTGTTGTTCTAGTTATAGCTCCAACCATCTAGAACGCTTCCTCCAATTATGTACATCGAAATCCTCCTCTAGAGATGTATCTCCTTGAGCTTCACTCCTATACCGCTCGCTCCTTGTGTGTGGTTTCTCTAGAGTACTCTTTTATAGTGGTATAACCTTTACCTATCTCAATATCATCGGTTGTCTCGACCTAATTTATCTAGGCAACATCAACCTGGGAATTGCATTCCTACTTTTGTGACTACATTCAGTAGCAATCTAATTGCCTGAAAGGTCATCCCAAAATTCTTCAATGTCTTGGTCAATGCCTCATGCATTCTTCTCTCCATAAAGGTACCCCAATCATACAAAATTACTTGGGTAATACCTTATATGTATTGTTCCATCCACATTGGCATCTATGTCATCCTTATGTCCCCTGACAATTGAGCCATTACAGTATTCATCGCACATGCCCAATGTTCTCCTCGTAACTGGATTTTCTTGATTCCATGCGTTTTTGCACCTAAAATCTTTACCTTTGTCATCTATTTAATAGTGGTCATGGTGGTGACCAGGCGGTGTGCTTCTATCAGGTCTACCAATTTTTTAACTATCTCCATGCCTTCCATCGGCAACCCAAATGTTTTTTGGAATGCCTTCGCAAAAACTACCACCTTTACTAACCTTTTGCCCACATTGACGTAGGCTATCCGAGTTGCTATATTATATGCCTGAACTATCTATAAAAGATAGTTTTGGAAGAATGTTTGATGAAATGGTGGAATTTGTGCAATTATATCCACTTGCACATTTTTTAATGTCTTCCTCCAGGGATGTTCCATGGTCTTCTCCTCATTCCACCATTTCCTGCATGCTTCTACTCCATGCTGTACAAATATGATATTTGACAATTCCACATCACCTTTGATATGGAAATTGAAGCTGACTTTATTAATAAAATTAAAGGGTTTAAATAAGCCTAAAACAAACAAACGTAATCCTGGAAATCTGCAACTACTCCAAGGATTACGTACACAAAATATGCAAGGGCTAAAATGAAAGCCCAAAAATGACAAAAAATAAAACATCTAGACTAGACTATTCAACGGAGATTATCAAAACAACTCACATTTATTATTCAACTAAAGCCTAATTATTATTTCCTAGGTCTAGAACATCATTCCTCATCATTCGTCCCAACAAAAGAAGCATTGGACTCCAATGCTTTTAACAAAGATGGAAAATCCTGGGACAGAATGTGAGCAGAAATCCAGCGAGCCTGATGTGGAAATTGGCCTCAACGGGCCACAAGATATGAAGTAGAAACACCTTGGCGTGTTTGTTGGGTCTTCGTATCAAATACTGTATCGGCGTCAAGTGGAAGCTGAGCATCAGGAACCACATCAACTGGATGAATGATGGTTGGAACTGTCTCCAATGTGGAATCATAGTATGGTTTGAGAAGATCAACATTGACAACATCGTGAATGCCAAGATGTGTTGAAAGGTCCAAGCGAAAGGTATTCTCAAAGATTTGTTGAAGAATAGTATAAGGCCCATAATGAAGAGGCTTGATTTTGCTATGTGCCTTATCTACAAATTGTCATTTATCAAGATGAAACCATACTTTGTCACCAACTTGAAAGGAATGAGGAGTGTGATGCTTGTCCATCTGTTGTTTCTGCTTTTGCTGAGTCTTTTGAAGAATTTGAACCACTTTGGATTGAAGACTCTGCAAATGCTGCACAAAAGAGTTGGCCTTGTCTTGTTCCTTCTGAATGTGCATTATGGCTGAAGAAGGCAAAGACAAAGGTAACTCATAAGGAGCAAGTGGTTGAAAACCAAAACACACTTCAAATGGAGAGTGCCCTGTAGAACTATGGACGGCCCTGTTGTAGGCATGCTCAATGTGAGTGAGGCTTAAGTCCCATTTTGCTGGAGTGGAATGATGGTAAATACTCAAACTCTGCACTAGAGTATGATTAACTATCTCTGTCTACCCATCGGATTGTGGATGATAAGCAGTAGAGAAGTTAAGAGATACTCCCAAAATCTTCCAAAGGGATCGCCAAAAGTGACCCATAAAATGTGAGTCACGATCAGATACAATGCTAGTTGGAAGACCAAAAGAATGCCATACCACCTCAAAGAAGAGTTGGGCAAGATCCTGTGCAGTACTTGTCTTGCGATAAGGAATGAATTTGGCCATTTTTCTGAATCTGTCCACCACAACAAAGACACAATCATGCTTGCGGACTGTCATTGGAAAACTGCTCAAGAGATCCATGGAAATGCTTTCCCACGGACGAGAAGGAATGGGCAAAGGCATGCTCATTCCCAATGTCCTATTGGCTGATTTGGAGTGATTACATACTGCACATTGTCGCAAAAAATGAAGAACATCTCTTTGCATGTGTGGCCAAAAGAAAAACCACTGTAGATGATGAAGAGTTTTCTGCCTACCAAAATTTCCCCCATAGAGTGTGGAATGAGCCTCCTTCAGTAGAGACTCCCTGTTCCCATGATGAACACAAAGTTTGTCCAATTTGTACAACAGTCCATCCTGAATATGAAAGTCCTAAAGAGCTCTCAAATTTGAAGAAGGATTGGAAATTTGGTGGAAAACTTTGCCAAAATCTGGATCTGTAGGATACTGTGTAGGCCAAGTTTTGAAGCCAAGATGAGAAGTAGTGACAATTGTCAAAACAAGAGTAGAAGGAGGACGACTCAAACAATCAACCACTACATTATTTCATCCTTTCTTGTACTTGATTACCAAATGGAATTGTTACAAGTATGATGCCCATTTCATGTGTCTAGCTTCCTCAATTTTTGTTTGAGATTGAAGAAACTTAAGGGGCATGTGATCTGTATGAACAATTGTTTCTTTTCCCAAGAGATAATGCCTCCAATACTTGATTACTTGAACCAAAGCATAGAACTCCTTATCATATGTAGAATAGTTCTTCTTGGCCTCTGAAAATGTTTCTGAATGGTAGGCCACTGGATGGCCATTCTGCATGAGCACAGCTCCAAGTGTAACTTGAGAAGCATTAGTTTCTATCTCAAATGGTTGAGACAAATCAGGAAGAACAAGAACTGGTGCAGTACTCAATTTCTATTTCAATGTGTCAAAGGCTTTTTGTTGATCCTTTGTCCACTAAAACTGAACTTTGATCTTTGTCAAATAGTGTAAAGGTGTAGCAATAGAAGAATATCCTCCAATGAACTTATGATAGAAATTAGCAAGTCCAAGAAAACTCCTTAACTCCGTGACTGAAGTAGGAGTTGGCCAAGAGAAGATAACTTCAACTTTGGAAGGATCTACTTGCACACCTTTTTCACTAATTACAAACCCAAGATAGGCAATGAATGTTTGCCCAAATGAACACTTAGGAAAATTTGCATACAATTGGTTCTTTCGAAGAGTTTGAAGAACCGTTTCCAAGTGTTCCAAATGATTCTCCCAAGTAGAAAAATATATGAGAATGTCATAGAAATAGATGATTACAAATTTATCTAGACAATCTCTGAATACTTCATTCATCAGCCGCATGAATGTAGCTAGAGCATTTTTAAGGCCAAAGGGCATGACAAGCCACTCAAAGAGCCCCATTTTGGTCTTAAATGTTGTTTTCCAAGTGTCTTCTGCTTGAATTCTCACTTGATGATACCCAATTTTGAGATCAATTTTGGAGAAGAATTTTGCACCTTTCAATTGGTCCAAAAGATCATCAATGCAAGGAAGTGGATAATGATTCTTGATTGTAATCTTATTGAGTGCCCTAAAATCAATGCATAGCCTCCATGTGCCATCCTTATTCAACACAAGCAAGATAGGAGAAGCACAAGGGGAAGTACTGGGTTTGATGAAACCTTTAGTCAACAATGCTTGAATTTGCTTTTTAATTTCTTCCATTTGCACTATTGATTGTCTATACATTGAAGAGTTAGGAAGAGATGATGCAGGAACAATCTCAATACTATGATTAATCTATCTTTCAGGAGGAAGACTTGTGGGTTCTTGAAAAAAATCAAAAAATGATTGAAGTATTGAATGAACTAAATAACTCTTGTTATTAGTGTGCTTAGGTGCTTGTTTTTCTTCTTGAATTGGTCTGATGAAGATGAGTGCTAGTTCCTTTGCTTGATTTACAGCTTTGCGTGCTTGTCTACAACTCAACATCAAATTATGTAGTGTTTGTTGTGTACTTCTGATTATGAATGTTTTTTTATATTTGTGCAAAGTGTATGTATTTTTGTACCCATCATGTATAGACCTCCTATCATATTGATAGGGTCTTCCAAGCAACAAGCCACAACAATCCATTGGAGTTACATCACACACAACCAAGTTCACAAAAGAAGGACTGAAAGCAAAATTCACAGTGCAAGTGTGTGTGATGTCGGATGTAATCCCATTGTCCTTCCATACCAAAGGATAAGGATGAGGATGGGGATTCATCGGTAACTTCAGTTTGTCAACAACGGACCTCGCAATTAGATTTTTCTACGAGCCACTATCGATTATACAATCAACCATAAAGGTGTCACTGAGATGGACCGTAGTCACAAACAAATTCTCGTGATCACCTTGTGAAGTATTCATAAGGGTCAATTTGTTTAACCCTGCCAATTCCTTATAAGGCTTACATTCCCCTATAGCCTCAATGGGATTTTCTTGTGAATCCTCATTGGAAGGCTTTACAACTAGTGATTGTTTCTTCACATTTTGCAACTTAAAACACCTCTTTTGAGTATGCCCTGGTTTTTTACAATAATTACAAATCAAAGGTGATTTAGAAGAAGAAAATTTTTGTGAATAAAAAGGGGAAGATGAAGAAGAGAGAGAAGGAGAAGAAGAAGATTTAGCTCCCTTGGAAGGTTGTGGAGAAGCCTTCTGATTTCCTCCCGATGTAGAAGAGCGAGTCCCACGTAATTGCTCCCTTAGTTCCTCCTCAGCAAGAAGGGCTTGATTGAAAGCCATGTCAATGTTTACAATCAACTTGTATTTCATCTTCCTATAAATGGGCTCCTGCAAACCACTTTTGAATTTGTTAACAAGTTGTGCTGCATTATCCTGTATAGAATTCAAAATCTGCAACTTGCTAAATTGAAAAATATAATCATGAACAGTCATATTGGAGGTTTGGCATAGTCGAAGCCACTTGATCTCAAGGTCAGTGGCATAGTTTGAAGGATAAAAATTATTCTTCAATACTTGTTGCAATTCATCCCACGTATCAATGGGATTTTGGGTCCGTTGTCGATCAGTGACAAGGACCTTGGCAATGCCAGAAAGTTTCAACTTTGCAAAGTTAACTTCCTAATCCTTTGCGATCTTGATATACTGAAACCAACTGTCCATGTCCAAAATCCAACTGTTGAGGATTTCGGTATCTCGTGAATTAGTATAAACAAGAACCTCACATTATTTTTGCACTTCATTAGAAGTAACCTTATCAGCCAAAACGCTGACAAGTTGGGTTACTTGAGCCAGCTTATCGGCTAAATCGGAAGCCATTTGACCCCGAGTGATTGCCGGCAAAAAGTGTCACAAAAGACACAATTACAAAAATGTGCAAAAATAAAGGTGCCCAAATGAATTTGTCAAATTTGCAAATTTACAACATAGAAGGGGCAAAATTAATATTTGCACAATGTATAAAAAGTCAAATTTGACCTGCTGGTAAAAACAAAAAGGTAACCCGATTTTTTTTTTTTTAAATGCAAAATGTGGGTTGTGATTTGTTGGAATGCAATCGTACCAAAGTCAAATATGGACTATACAAATTCTGTCAAGAACCAATCGAAAGAAAATGAGAATGCCTGCGTCACACACCAGATGCCAATTCATAGAGTTAAAATAATTAACCAACATGGAAATCAGAGTCAGTCGTCGGTGACCTTGACCGCGGAGCCTGGCTAATGTGGATCGAACGACATCGAATGACCTTGAACGCAAAACAAAAAAAATAACCTTGGTCTGCAAACCAACCGAGCCTACACTGTTTCGTGGGCGATGACTGAAAATAAGGTGTCATTCACAACGACCGGTAAAATACTTGTAGGCACGTAGGCCAAGGAAAAAAAAATGTTATTTCCCAAAATTGTTGATAGCAGATTGCAGGAATATGATGGTCGCATGTTCATGATAGGTACGGATCGTGCTATGTTCACGTCTTTGTCTGTGACCTATTGCAGCAGCCTTGACGCAGTCGCTGGTGCCAAGTGGATATGGAACAGGCTCCATCGGAACTGGTACCTCCTGTCAGATCTGGCAGACATGGCGGCACCTCCTGACAAATCTGGCAAATGCCAGAGTACACAGGTGCAAAATTCCAAGTGTCCTAGCACTTCTGACGACATCAAAAATTGTAATAGCAATAATGCAGGTTCCTTGATAGGTTCGCGTGTTCCCAAAAAACATAGGTGGCGTCATCGCGTTCTCGATGAAACTGGCTGTGCTAACGTGCGGTCGACACTAGATCACCACAGCATCGAGACTCGGCATCGAAATTAAACTTTGGCATGAAATTAAAGTCTGGAGATTGTCAAGAGGGGTCTGCGGTCAACGCAGATAGCTAGCGGCAGATTATGCAGGCAGCTTGCACGTATTCCCACAACACGTAGAACCCTGACATAGCATGGATGAATGTCGGGCTAGCAGTATGCGTTGCAGGTCACAGAGGAGGATCTGTGCAAAACGGCTTGTCGGAATACGAAAAAATTCACTTCGACAATCACCTCGCGTGGCGTGGTGGGCCAAACTTTGTTGCAATCATCACGTCGATTCACTGCCCGATGAATGAAATTAAAAATAACTAGCCACACAACAAAATTGAATGTTGTAAATGTCGTCAACAAAATTTTTATTGTCAACAAAATTTGTTAGCAAGAATGGAATTTAGCAGCAATTTTTCTACAAGAATGGTAGCAAAAATTTTGCAATTTCCCTGAGCTTCAACTGGAACAGGTGAACACTATAGAGGTCGAAAATGACCCAAAGCCTCTAAAAGTAACCCGCTCTGATACCAACTGATATGGAAATTGAAGCTGACTTTATTAATAAAATTAAAGGGTTTAAATAAGCCTAAAACAAACAAACGTAATCCTGGAAATCTACAACTACTCCAAGGATTATGTACACAAAATACACAAGGGCTAAAATGAAAGCCCAAAAATGACAAAAAACAAAACACCTAGACTAGACTATTCAACGGAGGTTATCAAAACAACTCACGTTGATTATTCAACTTAAGCCTAATTATTATTTCCTAGGTCTAGAACATCATTCCTCATCAGCCTTCCTCCTATCCACTATTCAGGTGTTCTTCTTGTTCTTGCACATGTACCTCACTCCTCAATTCCCTCTATGAGGTAGCTTCTTGGGCCATTCTTCCCTCTTTGTGCCTCGATGGTGTTCTATCCAGGTGTGTCCACCAATGGCTCTATATCCTCCATGGCCTATATCCTCCTCTCCTCCATGGATGATTACCATGCCTTCCATGGGACTAAAACTGACACTCATGGTGCTGCCATGAGTATGCCTCTCTCTCGTGTAGTGGACCTGGTGATCTCTCCACCCAATTTGTTGTAATCCACCTTAATCGGCATCCAAATTCTTCTGTTGAGATCATTCCTCCAACATATCGCTAATTAACTCAACCTCCTCTTCTACAATTAGAAATGTACTAGAAATTGTACAAGCTCCTATAATTAATACAATGTATGGTTCTATGTCCATTTTATGGTTTTACCTACCTCCATCGCTTCTAGATTGTACAATATTCTACAGTTATTTCCTCCACCACGTTAATATTAAAACGGCCATATTTTATTCAAATCATACAAATGTAACCTAAAATCATATAGAGTGTCAGTACTCCATACTATGTTACTTGCTAGCTACCCCCCCTTAAAATTTGTATGATTTCGTATAGTTTCATACGATCCCTTGAAAAACTACCAAAAAAAAAGAACACTCAAACTGCACTCTTCTTTCTAGAAATCATACAAGCTACCCCCAAATCGTACAATACAACTTCCCTAACCCTCACTGATGCAAAATTCTAGGATTTTTGTCTCCTTTACCAATTCTACCACCGACCCAGTTGTCGGATTGTCCCGATCTACTCTTCAGTGCTTTATTTCAACAAATATTCCATTCCTTCACTCCTGGCGCAATTTTCTTCAACTTGATGAAATTATGGCTGCATTGTATGGCTGTACAGACTGTATTTTTCTTCTCCCCACATTTCTCAGCTCACTTTTTGCCAGATTTTTTAGTTTTTAGGGTTCTAATCTTCCATGCTTCTGCAATTTCCACAATCCAACCACCAATTCTGCTTCCTCCGATTCCAATAGCAATTTCTTAGTCCCAAATCCATACAATGATGTATTCTAACATCTTTTGTTGTAATACTTCTAAAATTTTCAAATTTCCCCCTTTTTTGTGGAGAAAAACCCTAATTCCTCTTTCTCGGGTTGATTCTTTGAAGCTGAAAAGAACTCCCTGGTACAAAATTAAAAATGGGTCTATAAATTCAGAGTGTTGGTGAATATTTATCACCCATATAGTCCTATTTTGTCAAATGTACACTTTTCCCCTTCAATATCCTAAAAAAAATCAAATTTTGCTTGGTGATTGTGAAATTATCAATTTTCTTTCCTTTTAAAGAAAATTTTTAAAACCCTAACTGAAAACCCTAACTATCAAGAAAATCTAAAAAGGCACCATGTGGCATGCTTTTCCATCTCCACTGCTAGATGACTACCAACTCAGCAGTTGGTTTAAAATTTTGTCTTTTTCCCCCTTCTTTTCCTCCAACCATTGCTTTTTTCGCATGCCGCATTAATTGGTTAGTTAGCAAATCGTACACTGTATGATCTAAATCATACAATACACAATTATGTACGATTTGCATGTCATTATTGCATTGTATGATTCTCTTTTGTACGATTTCATTTTTTACTTTTTATATGTACGATCTCATTACTTAGAAAAATTTTGCTTTCTTTTTCTCTAGAGAGGCCGTTGTTTCTGGTTTTCAACCTCGCCCTTCCTAATTGCGTCCCGAGGGATTTTCACAACTAAGGCACAATTTTTTTTTCAATTTTTTCTTTTCTCTTTTTTTTCAATTTTTTTTCTTTTCTCTCTTTTTTTTCATCCTAGTCTAATTATACTTACCTCCTTGGTAATCGTACAGTGACATTCACTTGTACGATCCCATCCCAATATTGATCCCTTGCTTGGCTGGTCTCTGCTTGTGATGTTGTTGCTTGTTCATTTCCCCTCCTACAATGTGTACAGTTCAGAATTGTACATTGGCAAGTTGGAGTCTCGTCCCCTGGTAGGCCTTCTTCTCATCGTGCAAGTGATTGATCCCATGGTGGTGGTGTCCTCACCACTCTACTATTATTTGAGCGACTTATTTGCCTATCTCCATGGATCATTTATGGCTCCAAACTTGGTGATCGGGTCCGTTGTTGGCCTAGGTTTCTATCATCTACAAAGTGTACCCTTCCTCTTACAGAAAGGTTTCGACCACGTGGGTATCTCCCCCTTCCATTTCTTCTGGGCATGAAAATTCCCCGTACTATTGATGAATCTTATCTTATTTGGGGTAATTTCCAATTACCCACTTCTCATTGGGGTCCCTATCGGTTTAGGGGTGGTCACCCCCCATGTGCGTCTTCGTAGCACATTTTGTAACATACCTCTTATTTGGGGTATATCTTGTTGGTTCCTTACCCAATTCATACATGCTAACGGGTTATCTCCTGGCCATCTAGGAGTAGGGGGTCGGAATATTCCTCATCCTCTACCTCCTCTAATTGCAACATCACCAAGGTCTCCATCATTTTTTGGTCGTCTACCTCTTCCTCTTCCTCATTGAAGTCTTAGAGGTCCTTGTCCAATCATTCTTCCTCTCATTCTTCGGTCATCAGGAGTAATATCTACAAACTCGATATTAGCCAGTGGACTCCGGTTTGGTGATAATTATCGCAAGGTTCTAACTCTTCTATCAGCTCGTACCAAGTGACGCCTCCATCTTCTTTCCTCAAAGGCTCTCTAGGGGGGATGAAGATGCCAATACTTCCCTATAATCATCAGAAAAGTCTATCTCAGAGCTAGAGTTGGTCCGACCCTCTTCCCTCTATTTTGCCTAGTCATTTGGCAAATTCATCACTCTCTCCAATCATCGAACTTCCCTTCTTTGTCTTCTCAGCTACTGGTGAGCTATTGTATATGCCCATGTATCATTCTCGGGTCTGTCCTCTTGAACTCTCCCACCTTGCCTTGGTCTCAATGCTCTAATTGGAATATTATGATCCCTCTAAGGATTATGAGGGTTCTCTGGTTCATCATCATCTATACTAGGCTCTCTCACCAACCATGACATTCCTTCCTCACTAGAATTTGTCATGCCTACTACATTGTGGTGCAATTCAGGTGATGTGGTGGTCTCCTCTATATCTCGCCAAAGTACTTCTATGCCCTCATTTATCATAGGCTGCTGGCTTGGTGGGGCTGGCGAACTTGTACTTGCACCTTCGTTTCCCCTACCATTTCTTGGAGTTAAGCCTTCAACCTCCTCAGGTTCACTTCCAATCGCTTGGAATCTAACTACCCTCTGTTCATCCAATATTTGTATGGTACCATCCAATTCTTGGATGACTTGTGCTCTCAATCTCGCATTGTGACCCCACAATGTTTGATAGTAATTTTATGAGTTTGCATTATCATCCTCTATTGTAATAGCCCAATCTGAGCCAATGGGGAAATTTCTGCTAGTTCTTCTTCTATCCTTTCCTCCCTAGTATCCTCCAGAATTTCCATCTCAAATGTGTCCACTCTATCCTCATTGCACATTGTCAGCCTTATCCTTCTTTATTCTTTCAACTGTCGAGGTAGTTCCCTATGTTCTATCTATGGGTACCTCCTATTCAAAGCTCTTGGTAATAGCACCCTCTCCTGATAGTCCTCTTGTTGTTGGAGAAATCCACTCTTCTCCTTCTCTTATGGTCCCATCAGCCCGTCTGATATGTACTCACAACCTTCTTCTTTCATCGGGTCTAGGTGCCAACTCTTGTTGTTCAATTATTGGCTGCGTCTCCTCCCTTTCAGAAAATAATCTTATGAGTCCCAAATTTGGCTCTTCTTGTGGTGGACCTGGCTCATGATGAGCCTCATCTTGAGCTTTCGCTCGTCGTCTTCGTTCAATCACTTCTGAAGCAATGAATAAACACTGTACTTTGTAAGGCTTCAACTTTGAGCCATTTACAGTGTTGGGTACCTCCATCCCATTCAGGTTCTGCAGCCTGACTGCTCCATTACTCATTACTTCAATCACTTTGTAAGGGCCAAGCCATAACGTCTTCAGTTTACCTAGCTTGATTTCCCTCTTCCCGTTAAACTTTAGAACCAAGTCCCCTGGACTAAGTTCCAACTTCCTCAAATGCTTGTCATGCCATGCCTTTCATCTTTTCTGAGCTATCTCAATCGCCCACTATGCCATGACTCTTCTTTCATCTAATTTGGTCAGCGTCATCAGTCGTTCCTCCAAAATTTCTTGATCCCCCAAGTGATGCTCTACTGCAACTCTCAAACTTGGTATCAAGAACTCGATTGGCACCACCGCTTCTTGACCATACATTAATTGGAAAGGGGTATGTTCTATTGTTGGTTTAAAAGTTGTTCTATATGCCCACAAAATGGATGGTAACCTTTCCTCCCAGTCTACTCCTTCTATCCCATAGGTTTTATATAAAGTTGATACTAAGACTTTATTTGTCGCTTTCGCCTACCCATTCACTCTCGGGTAGTACAAACTAGATAGTGAGTGTAAAATCTTAAACTCTATCATCAGCATCTTGATAATCTCGTTAACGAAGTGTCCTCCACGGTCACTCATTATTCGTAGCGGAATACCGAATCTTATGATTACCTACTCGTACAAAAATCATGTTGTACTTTTGGCAGAATTATCGGGTAATGCTCTTGCTTCTACCCATTTTGTGAGGTATTCCATTGCCACTATGATATATCTGCACTTCCATATCTGAGATGTCTTTAATGGTCCCACGAAGTCTAAGCCCCAACGTTTGAACAACTCCTGTGGTTGCGATGGGTGTAAGGGCATAAAGTCCCTCTTGACCGGTTTACCTGCTCTTTGGCAAGTATCGCAAGCTTTCACATGTTCTTTTGCATCATTATACAATGTGGGCCACCATAGACCTACTAACAATATTTTTTGCATGGTCGCATCTGGTCCCATGTGTCCCCCTGCTAAGCCTGCATGGGCTTCTTTCAATGCTACCTTGACTTCTTCCTCCATTACACATCTCCGCAAGATACCATCACTTCCTATCTTGTATAGCAATCCTGCTATTATCTGGAAGGGTGTTGACTTCATGATTATTCTCTTATTTTTTGTTGTCGTCATCTCTTGTGGCAACTCGCCTGTGGATAGGTACTGGCCAACCAACTTGTACCATGATGGCACAACATTGATGGAAAATAATTGCGCATCTAGAAATTCATCAGGAACTCCTGTTCCTATTGGCTCCCCTGATCGTATTCAAGACAACTGGTCTACAATCATGTGCTTCTTACCAGGTCTCACCACAACTCAGAATATGAACTCTTGGAGCGTAATGAGCCATCGACTAACTCATCCTTGTATTACTAGTTTGTTTATTAAGTACAACAATGCCTGATGATCGACATAGAATGCAAAGGGGTTTGCTAGTAGGTAATGCCTAAAATTTTGGACTGCATATACCATCCCCAAGGCTTCCCTTTCTATTGTACTATAGTTTCTTTCCGGCCTTGACAAAAGATGACTAGCAAAGAAAATTGGTTGATCCAACTTAAATTGTCCTTCTTGTGCCAATGCACATCCGATTGCAAAATTCGAGGCATCGACATGGACATGGAATTCCTTATCCCAACTAGGAAACACCAAAATTGGACTACTTACCAACTTAGCCTTTAACTCCTCAAAGGCTCCCTGGTGCTCCTCTATCCATCTGAAAGGAATATTCTTTTTTGTCAAAGAATCTAATGGGTAGGATACATGTGCATAATTTTTGATAAATCTTCGGTAATATCCTATTGACCCAAGGAAGGTTTTGAGTGAACTCACATCAAAGGGTTCTTCCATGTATAATATCACACGAATTTTATCCGGATCTATCTTCAATCCTTCACTGCACACAATGTGTCCTAGAAATTTTCCATATGGTACCATCAAAAAACACTTTGTTGGGTTTAATGATATCTGTGCATTTTTGCACCTACTCATACATTCACTAAGGGCTGGAAGATGCTCCTTGATCTTCCCATAGATGGACCAATCATCCAAAAATGCTTTGAAATTCCCTGTCGCTAGTTGGTCAAATATATACAGTATGATGCGCTGAAACGTAGCTAGGGCATTACAAAGCCCAAATGGCATTTGATTATACGTGTAGATGCCATTCTCCACAAAAAATGTGGTCTTCAGCTTATCCTCCTCAGCGATGCTGATTTGATTGTATCCTGAGAATCCATCCAAAAATGAATAGATCTCATGTCCTGCAACTTCTTCCAAGATAGAATCTGTGAATGGAATAGGAAAGGGGTCCTTAATGGTCACTACGTTTAGACTCCTAAAGTCTACACATATCCTTATCTTATCGACTTCCTTCTTCAAGGTGATTACTATAGGTGAGACCCATTCACTGTTTGTCACCCTGAATATAATTCCTACTTCCAACATCTTTTCTATCTCTATGTTTACTAATGTCGCGTACTTTGGATTCATTCTATATGGCCTCCTCCTAATAGGTTGAGCACCAGGAATTAGTGTAATCTTATGGACACATAATTTGGGTGGGATTCCTTTCAAATCCTTATATGTCCATGCGAAGACATCCTTGTACTCCAAGAATATCTTGAAAGTTGTTGCCTTCAATACCGGATTCCAATCATCACCACAATGGACCATCCTAGGTTCCTCCTCTATTCCAAGGTTGATGTCCACTATCTTGGGTCCTTCATACTTGATATTTTTTGGCTCACTCGTAGCTTTCATTACATTCTCAGGGTGTGTCGGTCTTGTATCAATCTCTGCATCTCCTACTATATACTCCGCAAAGCTTTTTGGAAACGTCCACTTCCCTTCTGTTTCCTTCTTAGTTTCTTTACTGGATTTTGGTTCGTCTTGTTTTTCCTTGATTTCTTCTGACTCAATACAGAGGTAGTTGGGCTGAAACATTTTGTACTCCTCCATTTTCCAATGAAGGAGTCCGCTATCATATCGAGCTTCATCCTCACTACATTCATCTATGTACAACATTCCCTCTCCATCAGGTTCATGTCCTTCATCCCTTGATGAGTTTTTTGATTCATCCGTTGTAGCTATATCTTCACTAACTCTTTGATTAGCTAAATTAATCATGTATTTATGTTGTCCTTTCTTGAAAGTGATCTGATTATTTCCCCAATTATGATTAACTTTGGCTACTCGTAGCCATCCTCTCCCCAAGAGGGCATCGTATGCAGGTTTCTGCATTGTAATCACAACAAAGTCCAAGACAAATTCTTGCTCAGCTATCATTACTTGTTGTGCAGTCAAAACTCCTTTTATGTTAATATCATTCTGGTCAGCCCCATACAGTCGAAAGCTCGGTGCCCATAGGGATGGAGCGCCTAGTTCTAGCCAAGTTCTTTCTGGTAGCACATTGACACTGGATCCTCCATCCATGATTACTTGCATCAATTTGTGCCCCAAAATCTCCATATGCATTAATGCAGGCTTCTTTCCCACATCAATCATTAGTATAGTAGGATCCATAAATTGGTCTTTTCATTCTTCCTCTAAAATAGGTTGG
The DNA here is from genome assembly GCA_028583015.1 of Wollemia nobilis. Taxonomy (NCBI): domain Eukaryota; kingdom Viridiplantae; phylum Streptophyta; class Pinopsida; order Araucariales; family Araucariaceae; genus Wollemia; species Wollemia nobilis. The sequence goes on along the minus strand of JAQPPZ010003305.1, from coordinate 5,486,834 downwards.
CTCTCTACCTCCATCACCTTCTGTGGTTGCATTTCTTCCACAATTGCTTTCTGCAATTCTGGGATAGCTTCTAGTAAGTCAAATACTTTAAGTTCCACTATGGTATCTAATACCTATGCTGCCAGATGTTGCACAACTATCTCCTGTTCTGATGGTTTTCATAATTCCTTTCAAATTCTCGATTCTCCTTGCTTAGTTTTCTCAGTTTCTTCTTGCAATATTTTATTTTCTGCTTGCCAACATTGCTTTTCTTTTGCTAGCTCTGGATACTTATCCTTTTTAGCCTGATTCCTCATCACGGCTAAAACTTCTTGAGTTTCCTCTTTAACTTGAGGAACTTCGATGTCCAAATAGCTCACATTCTATGGGTTTCTCGAACTCGCTTGCTTTGGACAATTCTCCTCCTTGTGGTTCCCTGGACCACACCATCTACACATGTGTGTAGTGCTTGTTTGCGGTGCTCCTTGCATCGGAGGTGCAGGACAATTTTTTACAAAATGCCCCCACTCTTGGCAATTGCGACATTGTATGATCGGTCTACCTTCCGAGTCATACTATAAGTGACTTTGTCCTCCCTATCGATTACCTTGATTTTTTCTGCCACCTCTTCTACTATTTCTATAACCGCCACTCGTTGCTTGTTGGCCGCTTCCTTGGGCCTTTGGTTTTTCTTCCTGCTCCTAGATTGATAGTACCTATGGATGGATTTTTGCATTGTAGGGATAGAGCATTACCTCATGCCCCATCACATTACAAATATGGCAATAGTCATTCTTTGGACACTTCATATTTGTATGTCCCTCTATCTTGCATTCTGTGCACCACAACTCATTCCTATCTGGTTTGATCTTTTGTTCCTTAACCATCTTATCAAACTCCTTGTGAAATGATGCTACCATCCTCTGTATAGTGTCATCTTCTTCACTATCTAAATATCTCAACTTGGGATGAGATAATATTCTCGTATACATCTATTTTGATTCACTCTCAAAGTTATTTGCGTGTTTAAGTGCTTCCTCATATGTCTCGGATGGTACTGCCTTCATCTTTTTCTTATATTTCGGTAGTAACCCATCTACGAACCACCATTTTACTACACATCTACCAATGGCATCTGCATCTTATCAACTAATTGCTTCAGTAGACGGTTGTAGGATTTCACATCCTCATCTGCTTTCTATTTTTTTATGCAAAGCTCGGTGACGATGTCTCCATCATCTTTTAAAGGTCAAAATTCTTCAATGAATTTATCCTTTATCTGATTCCAAGTCTGAAAATCAATGTTACTTTCTCTCTTTAGGTACCAATCTATTGCCAATCCTCTCAAGGTAGTAGGAAAGAGGACTACCCAATCCTCTGGTCTATCTACACCATTCTCTCTCCAAATGGTTATGCAAGTTCCTACATGTCGTGTGGGGTCTTCCTTACCCTCACCTAAAAATGGTGGACATCTTTGTTTGGCTGCTCTATTAGCCATCTTAGGAGAGTCATCGCTCTCACTTGAGGTGTCCCATGGAATCTCTATTGGATTCCTCCTTGGGGGTGTCTTACTCCCATTGTCATCAAAAGTATCAATTCAAGGTATCTTGTTTTGTCCCGCCACCCGATGACCAAATTCTCGTGCATCCTCACTCTGTGACCTTCTTTGCTGGTTTGATGGAGATGATCTTGGTTTGTCCTCCTGAGTCCCCGCGTCCTATTGCTCTGGTGCTTGACTCCCATCCTCTACACCCTCTCACAACCCTACTACCACTTCCTCAGGTCTTACCATCCACTCTATCGTCGTCTTGCACTTTTTCTTTGTCACCCGTCTCCTCTATGTTTGGTGGTTCTTCCTCCTCATCTTCTATCTCAATCAACAACGCCTCAAAGTCTCCTTCTTCGGATGTCCAAACTTGCTCTATTTTTGGTTTGTGCGTACTCTGATCTGAGTTACTCATGTTTCCTCTTTGATCAATCCTTGTGCTCCTTCTTACTGGAATTTTGCTTCGTGGTTCCCTTCTCCCACGGCTTCATGTACTGGTGTCCGTCATAAAAAATCACCTCCAGTATTCAATCAAATTTGACCCGTTTTAACAAGAATGCCAGATTCGATAAGGCAATAGATGCCAAAATGTAACACAGTGGTGGAGTATTCCTGGTGGGGAGGTGTTTTCTAGAGGAGATAATTATTCTTAGGCCAAGCCTATCTCAATTACCAAATCGGACAGTATTCTGATCAACCGAACTAACCTCGTACGAACTGTCAATTCCTTGTACGGACCTTAATTACCTACACTGTACGATCTCAAATCATACAGTGTCCAAGATGGTACGATATTGCATCCAAAAAACTAACAGATGCTATTTTGGAGGCTGTCGTACACATTTTTGTAATCATTCCAGTCGAGTCCCCAAAACTGCCAAATCGGGTAAGTTCCTGTCAATCGCCTGTTTTACCAAATTGGGTAATAGTTCTTTGTACGATTTGTACGATGTACGATGTATGATATGTATGAAATAAAGGTACAACATGGTGTTATTTGATATGCTCTTCTACTCCAATCTCTCTCTAGGATGTTTTGTAAAGGTTTAACAACCTAAACAATACAATCTCTTTCACAAGAAAAACATCCTAATCGGGCTGGTGAGAGATTCCATATAGGTAACTACATCCAAAAATTATACAATATGCTTCAACACATCCTTTCCAATGTCCTTATGCTCATAAATAATTCCCCATGATTCACCAGTGACAATCCTCTTAATCAATCTGCAACAATACCTAAAACTAACATATAACAGTAAGATAGAAAACTCAATTACACAATACCAATCCACAATACATTATCCATTCATAACAAGATTGTACACAATCATCCACAACATATTTATTCTCATTAATGGCTGTAAATTCAAGTACAATGTGGAAAAATCTCTCAATGTAATTGCAATAACTCAGAAATGTATCTATCTCTCTATTCTAGCAACTAATAACCAGTAAACTAGTAGCCAGGCCTACAAATTTGAAAATGGGGCCTTATATAACGTTTCCCAGGCTATTCCAAAGTGGTTCCTAAGACAATCCATTATTCACAACTACCCATATACAACTGAATACATTATTTTGGCATTTTCCTAAGTTTAACACCTTAGTTTAGCAAATCCATGCGACATTTCATCCCGAAATTACATTTCCTTTGCATCTGAGTGAATTTCGGTGTGCCCTATATGATTTACTAATGCTCTGTATGATTTGCCAATCTAGTTGTACGATTTTTCCTTCCACTATATGATTTGCTCCCACTATATGGTTTTACAAAACTTGAGCAAATTATTCCAAAACTGTCAAAATCTAGCAAATCACTTCTTCTTCTTCTGGGAGGTGGATTTGTTGCCTACAGTGTAGGTTGTGAAATTTTTAGAACATTATTTGAATCTTCAGGTTGTGCAACTTGATTTAGATATCGTTTGTTCCTAGGCACTATACTCACCATTCCAACATACCCCTATATAGGAGGTTTTGTTTTCACGGGTGTAGCTGTCATGGGTTTAGCAGGCACTGCTTGTACAAGTTGGTAATGGGTATTTGTATATACCCAACTATTCATTTCCAGGAGTAGGTGGAGCATCCACTTGAAGCTCATTCCTCTCAATCATATTTTGTACTAGGTTTTTGAAACCATAGCATGTTGGTAAATCATGGCCACTCTGCTAATGTATCTGCAATATTGATATTCTATGCATCCCATAGGCTTGGGTTTTCCTATATTTGGATCAATGGATTTGATATCTAGAATATTAATAATTTTTGCAAACCACAATCAATAAAATAGAGAATACATGAATTCAATGAAGGGAGTAAATTGTTTCCTATGACAATGTTGTTGGGTTTATCCCTGATTTGCTTGAATATTATTGTTATAACTCGTAGGAGGAGGTTGTGCCTGATAGTTCACCTTTTGAGGAGGCATCACTTGTGTAGGTTTAGGGACATTTATGGCCACTTGATTGACCGATGTTGTCTTTGTAGGTGTCGAGGTACTTTTAGGGTTCTTTTTCCACTCATTCTTACAAGGTTTGGCTATTTTCCCCTCTTGGATCTTAATTTACTCTATGTTTCTAGCTTGCACTAGAGCTTCTTCCAAGGTAGGGTATTGTTGCAGTTGTAATATTGAAGAGATGAGTCTCAAGAAACTCTTTGAAAATAGCTGAGTTAACTCATATGGTGGTAAAAAATAGGATAAATTTGCTAGAAGTTTTTTCCACCTATTTCCATAATTAGTAATTGAATCGTCATCATACTGATTTAACCTAGTGAGGTTAGTTAATGTTGCCTTTTTTTGGTGTTAAATACAAAATGTTCCAAAAATGCATCAGCCATTCGTCTTCCACTTGGAAAATAGGGATTTGGTTTCCTAAGTTGAGATATTTCCTATGGGGGTACCCCGTGTAGGGGTCTCTTGTTGTCTAGGTCTCCTTTCAGCCCTTTTAGGGCCTGGAAGAGTATGTTGTATCCAAGGAGGTATGACCATATCCTTGGGATCAAGGCAAAGATGTTGTATATATTCTTCCCTACTTCCAATAGCATCCACCATTAAATGGGCTTGGCTATGGGTATATAGCATAACTATGTACTCTAAACCACTATATGATTATTATTTTTTACAATATTTATGAATTTGAAACAAAAAAACAATAGGAACACTCAAGAATAGAGATGATTATCCTCTTTAAGTTTTAAAATGTGAATCCTAAACTATTTGATGTGTTTCAATATGTGTTGCTTTGTAAAGAAAATACTTCTTGTGTTTTCTATATACCTATATACTCACATATTGACAATCGGTACTTATAATTCGGTCACGTGAACCAACCAAAGTATGGAGATAAAATCCATACCCAATCAGGGAGCATAGGTCCTGTCGATCCTCACCCATCACCCCGTGTGCAGTGATACACCCATCCAAAGAGGAATGCATGATATTTTACATGATGAGGACAGATCTTGGAGTCGGTATTGGACAATAAAACAATATTCATAGGATTTGAGTCAATGGATGGAGATGAAGACCACCATAATTGAACTCTATCAGTGGTTGGGAATGAAGTCCAACTCACCAACATTTAAGTAGATCATGGTGTGTGTGTGTGTTCCTTTTAAAAATTGAAATAAAACAATACAACATACAATTATGATTCACTAATATGCATGAAAGTATATTTTTATTTTAGATTCGCTAGTAGCATAAAGGGAAACCACTAAAATTGATAACTTATATGAACTCAACCCTCTTTTGGTCAAGTTGCAAGCAGGAAAACAAAAAAAAAATCATGTAAACTACTATTATTTTTCTTATTTTTCTTAATATGATTAATGCAATAATTTGGAAATATGATATCTATCTTTCACATGCATGAAGAAGACAAGAAAACTCAAAAATTTCAGCAATTTAAACAGTATAGATGCAATTTGAAGGTAAAAATAGGTGAACTTTGTAACCTGGAACTTGTTGTTTTTGAAATTTTTTGTAGAAAATCTTTGGTTGTGTGAAAATCCCACCCAAGTATGGTTAGAAATTTGGGGGCCGTCCCTAGCAATGTCACCTAGCTATCCGTCCCATTCTGTGTCACCTAGCAAAAAAATGGGTATTTTTGTTCAAAAACAGCCAAATCCTGCAACATTCAACACAGAAAGTGAAGATCAAAAAGAGATAAATTCAAAGGGGAGACTTACAAATCTCAAATACCATGATCACCACTGAAGAAGAAAAATTTACTACATGCCCTAATGCGTTCATTATTGAAATGTAAAAGCATGTGAATAGAAGCATTGAAAGGGAAAGCATAAACATGTAATCTATTGAAAGATGAATAGTGTGCAATAAAATATGGTGGATTACTCCTTATATTTATTCATCAAGTGATTCAAATAGTGATTACAATATGTCCTCTTAAGGGCTCCAAAACTTGATACATTTTAACATTTACAAAACTTAAGGGATCTAATCCCTTCAAAGAGGTTTTATGACATGTTGCAAAGTTCATCTCACATTCCCACACCTAAGAGCTAATATTGAGCTTATCTTGATGTGTCCCTTAGATCCTCCTTCCTGTATGGTATAACTGTACCTACACACAAGAGATCTAAATGGGGTTAATAGCACCTATATTAATATATCTATAACCTTGAAAACATAGAAAACATACATCTAACATTCACAAAACTTATTGATAATAACATAAAAACTACTCTAAAATGATATATTAATAGAAATTTCTGTAATATAGGTACTTTAGGACATATCTGATACAATATTAAAGGAAAATATTAGCAAAAATAGTGACCATCCCTGACAGGGACAACTAAGCCTGCAACAATGGGGACTCAAAATATGCCATCAAAATTACTCCAAATATTCCTAAATTTGGACCATAGGCTAATATAAATATCCCTAAGATGTCTACGATGGAATTTATTTCAAATTACCTACTATTTTCTAACCATACCTAGGTGGATCACCTACTTACTACTAACCATCCCCATGTACGACGATTATAAATCTACTTAGAAATTGACTCCAATCCTAATGGGATCTAGTTCAAAACTGGTCTAAAGGTGGTGTCAATAGATGGGACAAAATTATTCTTCAATTTGGCTAGTTTGGAATGGTTTAAATTGGTTTCTATTTTCCCTAAAAGCACCTTCAAATGAAGAGGATTTCAAGGTCAAATTATGGTAAATTAGGGTTTGCAAAAGGCGGGGGTGGAATTGGGAAACACTTCATTGCTTAAATGCTTCAACTCCCTCTTTTTTTTTAAATGGGTGAATACACCTCTTTTAATAGCCCAAAAGAGGATCTAGGGCAAATGGGCAAGTATTTCCATGTGAGGCAGGTGTTGCCACTTTTCAAAAACCTTTCCACCATTGGGTAGAAAAGGTTACCCTCTTGGGGCCTCTAATTGGGAGTTCCTAGTCTCCATGACAGGCTGCCAATCAATTTATGTTGATTGGGCAGAGAATATGGTAGTCAATGATTGTCATTTCTTCACCCCTTTGACTTTTGGGGTGTCTGCTTAGGGATCATCCCAGCCAGAGATAGTTTTGGATGACCATCCGTGGGTGGGATGGTCACAATCTATGACCATCCCTTGGTGGGACGATCACTAGGATATGCCCAAAAACCACCCAAAACTACTGGGAACCTTACAAAATATATTTTGGAGCCTTAGGATACCTTAGAGGGTTGCCCAATGGGGCCATATGATGTTGATAAGATTGGCACATGTGATGCACTAATAATCTTATCTGATATACACGATTTTGGTGTCTACAATACCATATTTCTAGATGTATATCTTCTAGGAGGAACTATCGGATTAACTGTAGGATTTTCCTCAATAAGATCATATTTTGAAAGGAAATATTGGTTTTAAATCTAGGCAACAACATCCCCTCTATAAGGTAACTCACAATAGAAATAGGAGTTAGGGTTATTCATTTTGAAAGACCTAGTATACATGAAAGGACACTAGTCTATAAGGATGATTCTTTTTCTAGGTTTAAAGACCAGGGATTTGCCAGGTGAACTTGCTCTTCTCTGCTTACAAGGTCAAGACAATTCACCAAATCTTGATTCCTTCGGGTTGAGATAAAAAATAACTCATATGATGGGTTTTCATATTCCTTGTGAACTGGTCCCATCGAGCATGCCAAAAACTATTGGGCACTAAATTGCATCAATTTTTACTTAATATTGTGGTTGTCTATCTTCATAATTTTTTTCTAGGCTTACACCTGATAGCTATAGCTCGACACTCAATAATGGATGGACCAAAACAGAGTTTCCAATCCAACCTCCAGAGTAGGCTGGTTTCTTGTCAACTTAAATAGGATGTTGACACAATTATGCTCACTTAGGGTTTGGAGATTAGGGTAAGAAAAGGTTAGGGTTAGAGATATGTAAAAAATAGTGTATGGATAGGCTAACAACATTGCACCACAATAAAAAGCTCCAAAAAACTAACCCAAAGACACATAAATCAAACCAATATTACTCAAATTTGATGATTCTTCATTCATTAATGCATAGTAGAGAAATATTGTAGACATCGATTTCAATATCCAGAAAATGATAATCCAAATAAAAAAATTCACCAATATCTAGATTTTATAGAAATGCACTTCCTAAAAATAAAGATCAATCTCAGAAGTAGATTTCAATTACTTTAATAGCTAATAATCCATCAATTTGGTATAAACTAACTACTTAAGTATTCACATAAATGTAGCTAAATAATTTGAACCTCTGATATTAAGCATGAAGATATAAATTTTGAGGCGAAGATCAATGTAATTCTCCTTCCATTAGCTGTTGGAAATATGTATAGTAGCATAGGTAAACACACTAGAGCTAACCCTTAAAAATGAGGGTTTGGCCTCTATTTATAGTTTTTGTAGAATCAAAATCACAAAGAACATTACAAAGATTAAATTTTGATAGCACAGAAGAGAGTTCTTGCTAGAATTTGCTTACTGGCATATCCTTCAAGAAATTCATTGTAAGTGGATCGCCATAGCAACTCGGGGCCTTTGCAACTTGTTGGTAACTTGGTGCAAATTGGAGTTTAGAACATTGGATATTACGCATCATCGTTGATCCTTATTGGAAGCCATCTATCACCGTCGATATATAACCACCTCTGGTTCTATCTTCTTGAAAACCTTCGATGATTTAGCTCCCTCTCCAATTGACTGCTACAACTATGGTGAAGAAATATCTTTAAATAATTTAGATTATTTGACACAATCTCCATCGCTGATCTCCCCCATTGTATGGCTATGATTTATCCTAATATAAGCTTATTATAATGGCAGGGAGAACATAGTGCCATTCCACTTTAAAACATTGATGACATCATCCTTTATACCTTAGAAACTATGGAATGCCAATCCGGATTTCAAATGCCTTGAAGGCTAAGTGAGATTGAATCTACTCTTTATTCTTCAAGTTTCTTCATCATCTGCAAAGCATTCACCAATCCACACAAAAATATCGATGACATCATCTCTTATTAAAAACTTTTGTAGATTCCATTTCAGGCTGAGAAAGTGAATTGATTTATGATCATCAATCTAGACCCGTCACAATGAAAAGTGACTCTTTCTCAATTATACACTGTCTTTAAAGTAAAACATTCCTTATCACCATTTCAGAAAAGGAGTAAGTCAAAACTACCCCTTATCGTGAATCTGCATATACTACGTTCACAACATTTTGCCTTGTCACTGTTCTAGGTAAAACTATTCTGTGTTCTCTGGAATCATGTGCTCCAAGACTTAGCTGCTCGTGAGGTATTCAAAATATCAAGTAGTCACCAATCTACACTTTTTCTCTACTAATGTCATCCTTTATCAAAATATTTTGTGGATTCAGGATGCATCGCTAGTCTAGAGCTAAAAACAAAATAAGTCTTCCAAAATTACTTTGAGCATGAAAATTTACTAAGTGTTGGGCGGGCTCATGGCTTCGATTGCAGATCTGCTCCAATATACATGTAAGGTGTACAGAATGAGGACTTTATGACTTAGGCAAAATTTTCAAAATTTTCCTAAGTATGTGGCAATTTTAGGCCTACAAGTCCTAAAGCAACATCCATCTCTACCAAAAAACACTTATGGGAATTGAGATAGGAATTCCAAAGGGAACTCAACAACAAGAAATGCACATGACCCCATACCAAGCTGGAAAAAAATACTGAGAACCCCCAAGAAGACTAGACCAAGAAATTTGAAAGGAATATTCACTGAAAATAAAGTACATGGTCCTCCCCAAGATAAAAAAATGAAATCTTCCCAAGAAGCACAAGGACAGATTCAAGCCCCAAACCCAAATTTGTGATTCTCCAAATTTTAAGACCAACTAAAAATTGGCATCAAGTAGAAAACCTACAATAGATTGGGCCAAACTTGAGAAAAATAAGGAAAAGGATCCCTAAAGCCCAATAGAAAACCTAGGGAAGGTACCAGGTACGTCCTAGAATAGGGGCATAGGTAGGAAACCCTCAATCTAGATGGGAAAGAGCAAACACATTGAAAAGTGACCTCCCACACCAAGGAGATCATTTGCAACCACAACCAACCAAGAATAAAGGGCCTAGAAAGTACAAAGGATCAGGGACAAAACCAGGGGAGGGGGAAGTAGGGAAGTGGATTAGGTTATCTCATAAGATGTCCCCTAAAAATCACCTCAATTATAGACTTATATTTTGATTCCTGTATTGGTTTTTCAACTTGTTCCCCTACCATAATTGCTTCTTGTTTCACCTTAGATCCTTTCTTCTTAAGATAAGAAAAATATTTGTGTTATCTTCATTTTCCTATACCATAACTTTGTGAACATATTTTGCACATGAATATTAGCAATACCCAAAGAATCCAATCAAGGATAAGTCAAAATAATATCCACATCATCCATATAAATAGCATGAAAATATAAATGTAAAACATATGTATCCATGGTGATTTTCAATTCTTCAAAAATACAAACATTCACACCCTCAATTTGTATGTCTTTAATTTTTGTTACCTCAACCTATAGCCTCATAGATAAAGTAATATTAATGAAATTATACCTGTTGCTAGGATTTATGGAAATGATAACCTTTTCCCTCTAAATGTAGTCTTGCAGTTGCAAAATATAATTTTTAGATTCAAGAAAATTCTTTTGATCACTATTTGGCCTATGTAACACAAAATTTGTTGTTACATCAACCTACACACTTAGTAATATTTGATCCAATGAAGGGAGTCCCATTGTCAATAACAATGACATCTAGCACACTAAAATGGGTAATCAGCCCCTCAAGGAAAGAGATGAATGTTGCTTGATCCACTTTCTTTGTTGTGATAGCCTTCACCCACCAAGTAAAGTGGTCCATTACTATCAAAATGTATATAGTTCAGTAGAAGAATTAGGATCGATGACCCCAATAAAGTCTAAGCCCCACTATTGAAACAAAGCTTCTATCTAGATTGGATGTAGCTGCAAGGATGCCTTCTTACTCCTCCCAACATATCGCTAATAATTATCATAACTTTGAATTACTTTGTGTGTATCTAAAAAAATAGTGGGCTAAAAATATCTATCTCAGATGATTTTCAAGGCCATAGACCTTCCTGCATAGTGTCAACCAGACAAGACAGAGTGGAACTCCTCAAAGATATTTTGCTTTTTAGACTCCTTCACACACATGAGGAGTACTTATTCTATGTTTTTATGGAATAAACTAGTCGGTAATAGGACACATCTGAGGACCTGTAGCCTATAGATTTGTCTTTGTGAGAAATTAAGGTGAGGGGGACACCTTATAGATGTGAAGAATTTGACAAGGTCCTATGTCCAATCATGATCACCTACTACTCAGTAGGCCAAACTACTCTCGTTGATAACCCCATAATGTAATGGTACTGGTGATTGATAGTGCATAACCATGAACTAGTTTGGTCGATTGAATCTCTATGTCATACTCCTAGTTATTTGAAACCTAGCTTGCTCTTTTTTCACCAAGATCTCCTTGGATGATAAAATTACTAACATCCAAATGAATGACATAGAAAATTGTCTTGCTTTGTGAGATGAAATATCAAAATTTCTTTAGGGAATTCATAACCACATAAACCTACTTTTTAATAAAATTGTACTTTTCTTGGTGTGGCTGAATAACTTGGCTTAGAAAAGCAATTGGATTCTCATCCCCATCGTCTTGCTCTTGAGTAAGCATACTGGCATAACTTTCTTGCTTGCCCATTGCGTAAAGGATAAATCCTTAGAATTGTTCAAATTGATCAACATTGGTGCTTGGATTATTCTCTCTTTAATTTCCTAGAATGCCTACCTTCTCTTTTTTGTCCATTTGAAATCTATGTTTTTCTTTAGGAGTTCAGTAATCAGCTTCACCACCTGAGCAAATCCAATATTAATTTTTGGACAAAAATAATTTGGCCAAAAAATGGATGCAGGTATTTTTTATTAGTTGGCAGTAGCAATTTTAAGAGAGCTTCAAATCTTGCAGGATCAATGGCTAGTCCTTATTTTGAAATCACATTTCCCAATAGCTTTCCATCCTTGACAGGGAAAATATATTTCTTTAGGCTGATAGAGATACCAAAATCTTGACATTTTTTAAACACCTGTCTAATATGAGACCCATGCTCTTCCCTGTGATGTAAAAATGCAATCATATCATCAAGGTAAATCATAATGATTCAATTTAGATACTCACCAAAAGCAACATCCATTGCTCTTTGAAAAGTGGTGCTAGCATTTGAAATACTAAAAGGCATTATTTTATAGGTTAAAGTGCCCCACGTGGTAGTAAATTTCATCTTGTGTTGGTCCTCATCCCTTATCCAGATATGGTTATAGCTAGAGAAACTATAAACCAACAAAAATATTTGTGCTCTGGTGACAACATGGATAATATGGTCAATCTGTAGCAAGGGATAATGGTATTTTAGAGATGCCTTGTTCAGATTACAAGAATCTACACATACATGAATATCTCCATTCTTTTTCCATACTAGAACCAAATTTTCCACCCAAGTAGAATGTTTTATGGGGTAGATTATTTTTTCCTCCAGAATTTTTAGTAGTTTTGCTTTCATTAGCACTTCAATATTCAGATTAACAGGCCTCTACTTCTACTAAAAAGGTTTTACACCTTCTTGTAATTCAATGGTGTGTTGGATCACATTTTTGTTATACCCTTTAAAATAATGATAACTCCATGCTAAAATGTTAGAGAATTTAGAGCACATATTCTTAATATCCTTGAGCTCTTTTGGAGAGAAATTTATCTTGAATTTGATGATCTTGTTAGGTCGCAACTTCAGCTCAGTATACTCTTTTTCATCCACCTTGATCCTATGGTTTTCTACCCTATCACTCTGATCAAAGAGGCTCTCTAATGTAATAAATCCCTTTGGAATATGATTATTCTTGAGTTGTATTAAACCTTTAGTTTCATCCTCATCCATTGTCCTCCCCTCCACACTAACAACTTATTTAATCAAAAAGTTTACAACCTATTCATCATTATTGAAAACTTGCCAATATATGTTCTTGCCAGGGATTGAAGGTCTATAAATCAACCTTACGGTCTTGGGATTTTGCACCACACTCTTAATAGGAGAGAAATTTGTACCAAGGGATGCTAGGAGATTTGTATGCTTATTTTATTCTTGTGAAATCACTTGAATATTTAATGCATAAAATGATTCAAAAAAATCCCATACCTTGTTGTAGTACACCTTTAGGTAGTGCTATTTTGAAATGCACTTGCTGGTCACCTGGTTAACAATCAATTGAAAATATCTAAAAATTTGCCACTATTTAATCTTGAGCTTCTATAATTTCTTTAGGCCCAAGCATAGTGCTTCATACTCAACAACATTATTTGTACAACTTTAGGTCAATCAGTACAAGTATGTTTTTGTATTTCCAAAGGAGAGATGAATACTACTCTAGCTCCAACACCATTCTTGCATTTGGCACCATCAAAGTACATTCTTCATAATTGGTCAATAGTAGAAATCATATCATCAGACGCCTTCACCCCACCCTTCTTAGGCTTAGTGATGGTATAGTAGTCGATATCAATTTCCATCATTGCATTAAAATCAAGCATAGAAAACTTATCCTCTAACTGAAGCTCATCTAAAGCTTCCTCCATCAAATCCATGTCCTCTAGATCTTCAGTCACCATGTTCACTAAGTCTACAAATTTTCCTCCATATTCAATATTTTGATATGATATATGGAGGTATTATCATTATAAATGTGTATTCTTCTCCCTTTGAATAGAATATCTAGGTGAGAATAGTCCAAAGACATATAAACATCCAAATTGACTATGGAATCTCTAGATAAACACATACTAAAGTATGGTTCCAAGTATACCACAACACCTTATTGAATGACAGTAATCTATAGTATACTATGTAAGATAATTAGGATATCCTTAATCACACCCACTATTTTGATAGGAGTGCCATCGAACTACAAGATGCCTAGACTACTTCTTGTATAATCCATTCCCATGATTTCATACACTACCTTTGGCATGATGGTTGTCGTTGCTCCAAAGTCAATCATAAAATTATGTATGATCCAACCCTCTATCCTGAGAGATAGATAGAATGGGGAGGTCTATTTTTTCCATGGTCGAAGTGGAAAATGTCTGGGCTAGAACTATCTAGGTAGGATTTTTCTTCTTATTCTTCATAGATTTCAATGATTCCTACAATAGATCCACCTATCCAGGAAACTATAACATATCATAAAGACTCACCTTGGCATGAATCCTCTTCAGTTCTTCTATTATATTATATGACTATGTGTTGGGCTCCCTTGATTTACCAACAACTTTGTATTTTCTTCGGTACTGTTGTGTAGCCTCTACTCTCTAAGGCTTGGTCAAATATGGGTATTTGAGTATCTTATTTATCTTTTATTTTATTTTAGTCTGTACTTGTGTAGTGGAATGTTGTGAAGTTGATGCTTTTGCTTGCATTATGTCATTAACCGATGTAGGTAAATATATTTCAATAAGAAAGTCATCTGCTTTGGGTTATGACATAGGCACTTTTTCTTAAGGTTTTCTTTTTTCATTCTACATCTTCTACTAAGTAGGTACTTGTTGGTCATCAAATCTGCCTAGGAAAGGATTTTGAGTAAGTGTATGCGCCCTAGACCTGGACCAACATTGAAAGGCCGAAGGGAAGAGATGCCCCTCGTGCCAATCTCCGGAGAAAGTCCGGCTCCTATGCTAAACTACTTGGGTGTTTTAAGATAAGGGTGCGAGAAAGAGATAAAAGGAGTTAGGGTTAGAGAAAGAGATGAAAGGGTAAGGGAAGAGAGATCGGTGATTTAAGGTGGGAGAGAACAGGAAGCACGATCGCTAACCAACAACTTGAATGGAAGCAAGGAACACCAAGAATAAATGAAAGAAATGCAATATCGACCTTCCTATGTATCCTTCAGGCGAGTTTCAGGGTACCTTCCCCGATCGCACACCGGACGCAGAGTTCAACATCCAGTATACAAACGAAGAAAGACAAAAGAATCAAGCATAGAAGGTAGCATAAAAGAAAGCCAATACAACGCTTTTCAGCTCCTATGTATCCTTCAGAGCGAGTTTTAGGGTACAGTCCCCGATCACACGCCGGACGCAGGGTTCAGCATCTCGGTATACAAATGAAGAAAGACAAAAGAATCAAGCACAGAAGGCAGCATAAAAGAGAAGAATTGAGCTCAAAGCCTTTTAGTATTAATCGCAGGACATCAAGTTACAACAGCTTTCTAGCAGATAGTTCCCCCCCTTTTCCTATTACAATGCCTAGGTTTTTATAGAGGACCCGGGCCTCTGAGTCATAATTACACAGCAATGAGAAGTACGCCCTCGAGCCCTGAGAATTCGGCTCCTCGAGGCTCTCGTGATCGAGCTCTCAAATCTATTACCAAAATTGGCAACCGTGATCGGGTCAACCATGGAAAGGTGCATTGATGAGCCGTCTGGACGTCCTTGGTCTCCGGGTGCGGTGCTCGAGTGGCCGCCATGCTCGTCGGGCTCTCCATCATGGCTTGATACTTCATTTTTGATTGCCAAAAATGAGCAACGAGCTTACCGAGCACGAAAAAATTGCATTTATGAGGCACTTGATCACCTCGGGAAAATACCCGGCTTGGAACGCATGCCCGTGAAGCGCTTCGCTAAGTTTTCATTCACAACTTCGCTTCGCAATGGTTCTAGGCCGAAGCAAAAACTCCTCTTTGGTTTGTACTTCGCAAAATTGAGCTTCGCAAAACTGCTTCGAGGGTGGGGAGTGCCGAAGCATATTCACTTCGCAAAATGGGCCTCTTTGTCTTTGCCACTTCGCTGACTAAATTACTTCGCTGACGCCCTAGAGAAATGCTTCACTGCGATCCTCTTTCAAAACTGTGGTTCGGGAAGATTTCGGCCGAAGCAATTGTCTTCAAAAGATATTGCATCCTTTCACTTCGGGTAGAAGTACTTCGCACAAAATTAGCCGAAGCAAATGCTTCGCAATGAGCTTTTGGCGAAGTAAAAATGGTTCACTGATGGAGGGGCCCGAAGTGAGTACTTCGGCAACTTTCTGGCGAAGTACTTTCAATGCTCCTTTGAGTTCCGCTTCGCTGATTTTCTGACCGAAGTATTTGCTGAAAATGCTTCGGGTGCGAAGTAGTTTCATCCTCTTTTCTTTGTATTTCACTTCGGCACACCGCTTCGCAGAAATCTCGCCCGAAGTAGCTTCTGAAAATGCTTCGGGCCCGAAGTAGATTTCTTGCCTTCACTTTTTTGGCGAAGTTGTTCTTTCGAACGCCGCTTTTGTATTCTTCTTCGGCAATACTACTTCGCAAAAACTCTACCCGAAGCAATGCTGGAAATGCTTCGGGTGCGAAGCTCTTTCTTTTTTGAACGCCGCTTCGCTCAACTTCCGCCCGAAGTAGCTGCTGGAAATGCTTCGGGCGCGAAGTAGTTTCATTCTCTTTTCTTTGTATTTTACTTCGGTGAAACTACTTCGCAAAACTTTTACCCGAAGTAGTGCTGGAAATGCTTCGGGTGCGAAGCTCTTTTCATTTTCCTTCGGCGAAGCTCTTTTCTCTAGCTTGTTCGGCAGCGAAGTTCTTTCTTTTCTACTTTATATACAAAGGGGTGGCATTGGAAGCCAAAATTGCTGCAACTTTTCAAAATAAAAACAACAAAGAAAAACTTTACACAACACTGTACAAAATTTGTTTTCTTTTTCTACCCCTTGAGAAATGTGACAGAATTGTCAACATTCTTGGTGGCTCGCGGGGCAACGAGCTCGTCTCGGTGGGAGAACCCTTTAATTTTGATCCATTGGGCCAGAGTCTTTTCCCGATCCTTCTTCTCCTTCTTCCTCTGGGAGCGCTTCCATAGCTGGTTCTTGTTCTCCTTCTTCTTCTGCTTCCTCTTCTTCTTCACCCTCTTCTTCTGGTGCAGCCTCTTCGGGAGCAGCTTCCTGTGGCGGCGACGGGGCAAGACGCTCATGGATTTTTCTCATGGTTCGATGGACCTGGGACCAGGCACTCTTTGAGAAAGGTTCTAGATCTTGTAGTGCCTTGATCAACACGCGAAACCGATCAATTTGCCCGATATCTGCATGTTGGGCTCTAGTATATAGATCATTTAGGTAGGCCACGATCTTGCAGTATCTCAAGAGGTAATCTATGATCTGCCTTTCTATTATTGGCTCTGCCCATCCGTCTATCTCCGAGATGTCACCTTCAAATTGAAGCCATGTTGGCTTAATCTCTTCTTTAGTCAGGAGGTTCCCATTGTCGTCTGTGAAGCTTGGGAAGCCCATGGAAGAAAGGTCTTGAAAGTAGCCCATTGATGTGCGCTGCTCGTTCTCGAACATGTCTAAGAGGTCCTTCGCCTTCTATGTTTTTTGCACCTTAGAGAAGAAAGCGTGAACTGTGGCCCGGGCTGTAGACCAATCCCTAGCTATCCGACTCATTGCAGGGACCTGCAAGTCCTGATGTTTAGCATTCTGGACATCGAAAGCTAGTTTGAGGTGGCTTCTAGCTTTTTGGGTTATCTGATCGATGATTGGTCCTCCCTCGACAGTGGCACTTCGGGCTTCTGTAATATAGGCCAAAATTGACAAGGCACTGGAAGCCCGAGATCTGAAGTTTCTAAGCAGGTGCGAGCGAATCTCCTTGATTCTATTTCTGTCAAACAGTTCCAAGTTTGCCTTTTCAAACAATTGCTGTTGTGTCTGCAAGATCTTGCTTTCAAGCTCCTTGGCCTTCAGCTCGTTCTCGGCCTGCCTCTGTGCTTGTTGCTCGGTTGAACACTGTAGTTGTAGGATTTGCTGTTTGAGGGTGTGCGTTTCCTTTTTCAACGACTTGCACTATTTTTGTGAATCCTCCAGCTCAGAGCGGATTCTAGCCAACTCTTCCTCCAACTTGATGTTGGCATTTTCTGCTTCAAACCTGCGTTGATTGGCGATATTTGCATGCGCTCGAAAGGTCTCGATCCCGACATGCATGGACGCAGACTCATTATCTATATTCAGATGCTCCAGGTCCTTGGTCTTCTCCTGGTACTCATAGTCAGCTGGAGTCATTTCATCCAGAGGTTTCTGAACTTTAGGGACCTTCTTCACCTTATGTAACTTTTCGCCTTTCAAGTCGAAGACAGCACATTTTTCAACTTGGGCCAGAGATCGCCCTCTTTTCTTCCTTGCCTCCTTCAGCATTTTCTCTGTGTTTTGCCGAGCTAAGAGTAGCTTCTCGGCTAAGGGGCGCTCCTTTATTAGAGACAAATCTATCTCAAAAAAGGTTGGATCTCCAGCCAAAGGTGTGAACAAATACAAAGAATTAATGGGGAATGCCCCACCAGAAGGTTCGATGATAGGTGTAGCGGGGGCTTCGGCCAGTGGGATTAAACTGTGAGTGATGGGAGAGTGGGCTAAGGGGCTTGGCATCGGGACACTACCTTCGCCTTGGCTTAGGATTGAAGGAACAGCGGAATGGGTGGGCGAAGTGATTTCAATCGGCTTGGCTTGGTCAGAAGACTTGGGTGGAGTGGGGCTAGGCAGAGAAACAGGCAATGCTTGGGGAGATGATTGGCCTTGTAGGGGGGAAGGGGTTGATGATGACCTTCAACCGGGACCATGGTGGACGTGTCAGAGATCGAGGCGAAGGGGAGAGAGTGCGTACCTACGTGCCCTCCTGGAAAAGCGGTCGTGGTAACTTCTTGCGTGATCGACTCTTGGCCCTTTTGGGCTTCGGCATCTCCGACCTCCACGACTTCTACTTCAGGGTCCCCTTCTTGTTGGAGGAGTTCCTCCACATCGATGACATCTATGTCTGGGACCGTTTCAGCGCTTGGAGGCATCGCACCTTCAACACCTGCTTCAGCTGGATCTGATGCAGGTTGTTCAGCATGAGCGCTTGGGGGCCTTGTGCGAGGTCGCTTCGGGTGGCTCGGGGGCACTTGAATCTGCTCCTACCTCTTCCTTTTCCTTCTCTCCAATGGTTGTTCTACCTCTTCGGCACTTGTGTCATGGCTTTCTGATGGTCCTTGTGGCAGTGCCTCTGGAGTAGCCTCAGCTTCTTCCTCTTTCGAGGTATCTTCGGCTCCTTTTGGACTTTCACCCGATCCCGAGGGAGCTGGAGGAACAAAATCAGCGAAGGATATAGACTTCCAGGTTTCAACGTTGGCATCATAGAGAATCACGAAGTCTTTATCTATTGCCAAGAGTCCATAGGAATTCATCTTCTGGCGATGGACCCTCATTATCCACCATTCTCCTAACTTTTCCTCGCTCCAATCCTTCAATTCCTCTTTTAAATCATCCTTTGCTTTCCTCCAAAACGTGGAGCTTGGAGTTGGGAGGGGGTACTGGTCAGGGTCAAATTCGACCTCCATAGGATAGAATTCATGCCAGGGCGGCAATGTCCTCATCTTCTCCAAATGCCACTCCAGATCTTTCCCATTTGGGTTGTTCCTCTGTTCCACAATTTCAGGGTGAGGGCAGATGTGGAAATTCTTGAATTTTAGGTGATCCCTCATTACTCCCAAGGGATCATAGAGCCATTGCTGAGGGATCTGGAGCAGACCAAAATTGGCAAGTTTCTCCTCCAGGAAAATGTTCTGCTTCAAGGCAGATACCTCAATTACTCCCATCCTGAAGGGGAAGTCGCAAGTATGTGCCCATTTCTGACCATGGCCATACACGACGTTGGTTGCGTCACTCTATCGAGCGACCTCCAATGCAAATTGATACTCAAAAGGGAAAACAGGAAGCAGGAAGGGCTTTCTTGTAAAGCCAAACATACGAATGACCAATCCCTGTGTCAATTGAAACACATCTCCCTTCTTTTCTTGCACTATTTTATCTCTCAGACTGAGAGGGACCCGAGGGCAAGAACCCTTCAACAAATGCATGGCGGGCCCCAAGAATTGTTGGTTAAAAGAATAATAGGACTCTGTCCTCAACAGGAGGGGAGTCCACTGGTATACAGGCAAAGGATTCCCATCCTTATCACTCGAAGAGATGGCGATATGAGGGAATTGCTTATGAACCTGGTAGAAAAACAACCAGACTAGGATGGAGCAGGGTGCGAAGTACTGACCCGTCGCCGAATTTTTCATACTGGTAAGTCACGTATGCAGGGTTCGGGCCACCCATTCTGCCCAATCAAAGAAAACTGGGTTGGTGCTCGGTCTTGCGGTGTCAGGGGCATAGAATTCCCCTTTTGAAATACATTCGACCAAAGACACCTACCAGGGCTGAACCGAAGCATCTGTCGACAGGCCTGCCACCCATGCAATGATGGAGAAAATATCAGTGTTCTTGAAAGCTGCCAAAGGTAGAGGCATTTGGGGCAGCTTGCTTGAAGGGAGCCCGCTTTTGAGGTTCTCGCGCAAAAACTTCAATATGAAGTTATTGGAGGTAAACCTCTCCATCTGTTCGCTTAGAATAACATTGCGAACTGCATAACCCTTGGGTGGCCCTTGCCGTGGTGCAAATGTTGCCTGCACATCTTCCTTCAGAATGGAAAACAATTTATGGCCTGAAGAGTCTAATACCTGCCTGGATGCAGGCTGGTAATTCTACGCGATAGCATAGATTAGCTCTGGGCAGTGGTGAGCAGGAGGGGTCAAATACCAGTAAATCTGAGAATAATAGGCAGCAGCCCTTTTATTCTCTGGGGTGAGTCTGCTCACCATAAATTCAATAGTGCGTCGGAGCTCGGATACATCCTTAGAGAGCTCCGTGTCTCTAATATTTTCCCACCCATCAATTGGTGGGTCCACAAGCTGCTCCTCTTCAGAATCATCCCCTTGATCCATCGGCCGCTTCTCAGGGCGAGTGGCGGGGTCGACCTTCTTTGGAGTATGCCTTTTCTCTTCCTTGCCCCTCTTTGTTTTTTTAGGGCCTGCAACTTCGGGTTCCTTCCCCTTTTCTTTGGAATTCTTCTTCCCCATGTTGCAAGTGATGGCAGTAGAATTCTTGATACAGAGGGCCTTAATGCGAACGAGCTTGGATGCAAAGGACAAGAGGGTTGTAGAGTACCTGAAAGTTCTGAGTCTAGCTTGAACTGATGGACAAATAACTTCCCTCTTGCCAGGACTTCGTGTTTTATAACCTAAAATAGGTAACCACCTGAATTTATGGCACCTACTAAAATTAAATTTACACCTCGAACGGAAGAGGTTGTCGTATTCTTAAATTGATTCTATAGCGACGTGGTACACAGGGCCACATGCTTTGATGATTACTCTTTGTACTTGGAGACGCAACCCGCTGCCACCTCGTACCTTGGTGCGAGCTTTTCCTTTCCCTTTTTCTAACTAAATTACCTCGGGAAGTGCTCCACCACCTTTTGCCTTAAATTCGTCCGCTTCGTACTCCTTTCAAGGCTATTGTCGACATGTTCTTCGAGGCACGTTTCAAATTCTCCACCTCACACGTGTTCGGTTCGGCGAAGTTGAACTTTAATGTTGAAAATGCTTCGCGGTGAACCTTTGGTTCGGACTACTTTTCGATGCTTCGGGCCCGAAGTACTTCTTCTTCGTCGCGTTGCCGCTCTACTTCGCGAAGGTCGCTTACCGAAGCTTTTACCCTTTTGGAAACTGCTTCGCCAAATTTTGCTTCGAAAACTGCCTCGCCAGGACACTCTTAAAATCTACTTCGCAAAACTGCTGCCCGAAGTGTCTGCTGAAAATGCTTCGGGTGCGAAGCTCCTTTTGTGCCTTTGGTTCGGTCCTTTTGAGAGTAACCTACTTCGCAGCGAACCTCCTTGCACTTGCTACTTCGCATCAAAAGTCCCCGAAGAGGATTTGGAAGTGGTACTTGGCTTTTGTGATCTTGGAAGAGGATGTATATACAAATGCAAATTATATACAGAAGTATATATACACACACATTTTTTTTTTTTTAAAGAAAGAAAAAGGTCTTTTACCTTAGCGGTGAAAAATCTTCAGATGAAGACCATTGACAGAGATCGGTAGAACTTGACCATCTGGATCTTTGAGGATGAATGAATTGGCCGAGTTCACCTTCATAATTTCGAATGGCCCATCCCAAAAGGCGTCCATCTTGTCGTGATTCCCAGGCTTGGCCTTCCAAGAGTCCCACTTCAATACCAGATCTCCCACATTGAATGTGCGATCGGATGACTTTTTCTTGAACCAGTCTCGGGTGACCTGAGTATGCTTAGCGAAGTTTTGGTATGCTTCTTCGTGATCTTCCTCTAGTCGCAACAGTTGAGCTAACCTATTTTCCATCGGACTAACTCCATCTTCTGCTTCTAACAGCTACAGTGCAGGGATCTCCACATGGATGGGTAAGATGGCCTCCTTGCCGTAGACCAGGGCATAAGGCGAAGTCTTGATTGACCTTTTGATAGAAATTCGATCGGCCCACAAGGCCCGATCTAGAAGGAGGTGCCAAGTCCTTTTGTTCATCTCTATGAGCTTTCTTAGCATCCTCAACAGAGTCTTATTGGTGGATTCTGCCAAGTCGTTGCCTTGTGGATAGTAGTTGGAGGATACTTTATGGTATATCCCATATCTGTAGAAGAATTCATTAATTTTGGCACCTGTGAAGCCAGGGCCATTGTCTGTGATGATTGCTTTGGGGATGCCAAACCTGGTGATCAATCCTTCTAGGAAGGTGACTACAGTCTCTTGATCTGCATGCTTGGTGGGAATCGCTTCGGCCCACCTGGTGAAGTAGTCCATTGCGGTCAGGATGAACTTATGTCCCATGGAGGAGTTCGGTGATACGACCCCTATAAAATCCAATCCCCATTGCTGAAAGGGAGTTTCTACTTGTATCGGATGAAGGGGCATCGAAGCATTTCTTCTTCGGCCGATGAACTTCTGACACTGCTCGCATTTGCGGCAAACGGTGAAGGCATCAGCGAAGAGTGTGGGCCAATAATAACCCGCTTTGATAATCTTTAGTGTCGTTGTTCTTCCTACGAAGTGACCTCCAGATAGCCCCGAATGGAACTCTCCTAGGACTTTTCTTTTATCATCGTCTTTGATGCATTTGAGAAGGATCCCATCAATATTCCTAAAAAATAGGCCTTCGGGGCGCAGAGTGTACCGGGAGGACCGCATCCTGAAATGCCTTCGCTGTGAAGCATTTAGATGCGAAGGACAACTGCCAGTGTGGAAGTATTCAACTATTTCACTGACCCAGTCTTTCTCGTCCTCTTCCTGGTTAGTGAAGCATTCTTCAGCTGGTAAGTCATCCCACTGAGATTCTGTAGCTTCGGCAGCTGCGCTCTTCGCTAATTCTTGACACAATGCACGACCGCGAACCAATTTTGTGGGCTTGATCTCAATGTCAAACTCCTGTATCTTGTTCACCCAACCGACTCTTTTGCTTCCCAATTCTCCTTGGATGATGAAATTGCGCACGTCGGGGTGAATGACAAAGACTGTGACCCGACTTTGAGAGATGAACTGTTTGAACTTTCTAAGGGATTTCATTACTGCATGCACCTTACGTTCTATGAAATTATATTTCTCTTCATGGGGATTGATCACTTGGCTCAGAAACGTGATGGGGCACTCCTCGCCATCTTCCCCCTTTTGTGTCAGGATAACAACATAGCTTTCGGGTTCCCCTATAGCATATAGGATAAAATCCCTACTATAATCAGGATTGATCAAGACCGGTGCCTGAGCGATTCGAGCCTTAATCTCTTTGAATGCTTCCTTTCTTTCTTTTGTCCAGCTAAATTCGATGCCCTTCTTCAAGTTGGGACATTGGCTTGATGACTTGGGCGAAGTCAGGGACAAACTTCCTCACGAAGTTGATCTGGCCGAAGAAATATTGAAGTCCTTTCTTGTCTACTGGGAGTGGGAGCTTCATTAGAGCCTCGACTCTGTCAGGATCTACAACGAGGCCCTTTTTTGATATCGCATGTCCCAACAACTTTCCTTCACTGACTGCGAATATGGACTTCTTTGGATTGATCGAGATGCCGAACTCTCGACATTTTTCGAAAACTTGTTGTATATGTGTGGGGTGATCTTCCCTTCTTCGGGAGAAAATGGTCATGTCATCTAGATAGATGATGATAACCTTATTTAGAAGCTCACCAAAAGCAAGATCCATTGCTCTCTGGAAAGTGGCACCAGCATTCGAAAGGCCAAATGGCATTCGCTGGTAAGCAAATGTCCCCCACTTGGTGGTGAATGTTGTTTTGTGTTGGTCTTCGTCCCTGACCCAGATCTGATTGTATCCAAAAAAACCATCGAGCAAGAGAGAAGCGTTGAGCTCCAGCCACTGAGTGCAAGATTTGATCGATTTGTGGGAGAGGATAGTGGTCCTTGAGGGACGCCTGGTTTAGGTTGCGAAAGTCCACGCATAACCTTATATCTCCATTCTTTTTTTTGACTGGGACCAGGTTCGCTACCCATGAAGAGTGCTTGATGGGATATATGATCTTCGCCTCGAGCATCTTCAGGAGTTCGGCCTTCATTAGGACCTCGATCTTGGGATTAACCGGTCTTTGCTTTTGTCGGAAGGGTTTGACCCCCTCCTGCAATTCGATTGTGTGTTGAACCAGTTGTCGATTGTATCCCCTGAGATCTTGATAAGACCAAGCAATTATATCAAAAAAATTTTTGCATAGATTCTATATCTGTTCTATCTCTTCTAAAGTGCAGTCGGTTCCAACCTTTATTGCTTTTCTAGGTTCAAGCTCTAAATCCTGATACTGCTTTTCATTGACTTTGATCATGTGAGAGAGGGCTCGGTCATTCTGATCAAAGAGGCTTTCAAGGGTGATTAGTCCCTTGGGAACGTGGTTATTCTTCAATTGAATCAGCCCTTCATATTCTCCTTCATCAGAGCTTCTGTCTTCGACTGTGGCGGCTTCTTGGATCATGAAATTTACAATCTGCTCATCGTTGTCAAAGACTTGCCAATGCAGATCTTTGTCTGGGACAGAGGGTCTATAGATCATCCTCACAGCTTTGGGCTTGTGCACCATGTCTTCTGCTGGAGAGTACTTGGCTGCGATGGATGCCAGAACATCGACATGTCGGTTCTTTTCTCGTGGGATTGACTGCAGATTGAGAGATTCAAACTGGTCGAACAGGTCCCATACCCTGTTGCGGTATGATTTTAGATAATGCTTCTTTGAAGTACACTTATTTGTGACCTGGTTGCAAACCAGTTCGGAATCTCCGAAGATTTGGAGATGCTTTATGCCTAACTTGTCAGCTTTCTTGAGTCCTAGGCATAATGCTTCGTATTCTATTGCATTGTTAGTGCAGCTCCATGTCAACCGGTAGCAATATTCCTTTTGCTCTCTAGAGGGTGAAATTAGAAGAATCCCTGCCCCAACGCCATTTTTACATCGAGCACCGTCGAAGAACAACTTCCATAGTCCTTCCTGGGCACTTGTTCTATTCCCTGGTTGGGAGTGTTTTTTAGGCTTGGCGATCGCATAACATCCTATCTCGGTCTCCACCATGGCGTTAAAGTCTGCCAATGAGAACTCATCTTCATAACTTAATTGCGCAAGAGATTCCTCGACCAGGTCTACTTGCTCTATCTCCTCCACCATTGCATTCACTGGTTCGCTACTTTCTTCCTCGGACATCTTCTGCACAAGAAAGGAAGAAGGCTTTTCATTGTAGATCTTCACCTTCTTTCCTTTGAATGGAATCTCCAGATGAGAGTAATCCATAGACAGATATCCGCCCAACTTTGTCGTGAATTCCCTTGACAAGCACATACTAAAATATGGCTCCAAGTCGACTACCACTACCTCTTGTATGACTATGATCTGAGGCATCTTATGTAGTCGGATAGGAATGTCCTTGATCACCCCTACAGTCTTCATTGGAGTACCATCCAACTGGAGTACACCTTGGCTACTTCGCGTATATTCCATCCCTATTTCTTCGCAGACTGCTCTTGGCATTACTGTTGTAGCGGCCCCAGAGTCGATCATGCAATTATGTACAATATACCCTTCCATTTGTAGGGATAGGTAGAACGGAGGTGGTCTGTTCTTCCCCGTGATGGATGTGGATAGGGTCTGCACAAGAGCAGGCGGTGCCGCATTTTTTACTTTAATTGTCTTCAATGATTCTTGCAGCAGGTCTACTTGTCCAGGTAGTTGTAGTGCATCGTATAGGCTGATCTTGGCTGGAATCTTCTTCAACTCCTCTACAATGTTGTACGCCAGGGATTTGAGCACTTCGGGCTCCTTTCTGGGTTCATATCTTGTGCGATACTGCTCCGTAGCTTCAACTCTTTATCGCTTAGTTAGTGAAGGAAACTTGAGCTTTTCCTTAGCTTGTTCCTTAGTTTCTGCCTGAGGTGGTTCGACAGAGGCCTTTTGAGCCTTTTCTTTGATCGGTGCAGGTGGAGGAGCTTCGTTCGAGGCCGAAGTAGATGATTGTCCTTTCTCGGGTCGAACTTGCTCTTTTGAAGGAGCCATCTGAGTAGCATCTACTTCTATTGCCTTCTTTCCTCCTCTGGTAAGCACTGCAACCGGCTCCTCCTCGCCAATTGTCAGGTTCTGACTCATCTGCCTAATGACGTTGACTTGACCGCTATGACTACTGTTTGCCAGCGTTTGTACATAGTGTTGGTGCAGGGTGCAGGTATTCTCTTCATGCGGATCATTGCACGTAGAGCACCAATATACATAATCGGAAGTGCTCGGAGCCTCATCAATCGCAGCATTTCTCGCCGTAGCCTTCCCTTGCTGGACTGCTTGGTCCTTGGTAAGCGCAGGCGTAGGATAAGATCTTCTCGGTAGGAACTCCTATTGCGCTTGCTTCTTCTTCACAATGGTCATGTCATTGGACAACATCTGAACTATAGAGTTCAGAGACTGCATCTCCTATAGAATTTTAGTTTGTATATCATCGGCTTTCGGAACGAGTGGCAATGAAGCCATCGTCGGTATTGGAGGAAGGGCGGGATGTTGAGGTGGTGCTGGCAGTACAAGAAATGCCGAAGTGACAGTGGGCTGTGGAGTTGAAAATGTAGGGAAGTGGATTTGTGGAGGGGTGATTTGAGACACGATAGGATTCGGGTTCCAAGATGAAATCGGGAGTGTAGGGGTTGTGGAGATTTGCGAAGCGGTTGTGCTTGCATACTGGAATTGAAGGAATTCAGGAAGTATGGGCGTCGACATCCTTTGGGGAAGCTTGCCCACAGCTATCAAATCCATTTCCGCCCTCTTGGCTAACTCATACAACTCGGGAAAAGTATTAACGTTAGAATATCTTACCATGAGACTGATATCAGGATTGAAAGCCCGAAGGAAATAGAGTGTTGCAGCTTCGTCGGTTGGTCGAAGTCCAACTGGCACTCTCTGCTAGGTTCGAGCGAACCTAACATTGAAATCTACGATTTCTTCTTGTGGATGTCTCTTGATCGAAGTGAACTGATGCAGAAGAGAAGTAGGATCAGAAGACTCATTGAAGTTTCCCATCATTTGCCTAGCTAACTGGTCCCATCCCGTAATACTACCGGGTGGTAGAGATCTATACCAGTAGAGGAGTTTTCCTCTAAGGGAAAGAACCAGAAGCTTTACCATAATTTGTTCTTCTGTAATGTCATGGATCGCCGCCAGAGATATTATGTCCTGGATATGCTCTAGAGCAGTCTTCCCAGTTCCATCGAACGTTGGGATCTTCTTTATGGCAACAGGCGACACTTGCCCTTGTCCCGCTAGATTCAGTGGTGACAAAGAATCCCATGCTGGGCACAACTTGGGTGGCTATGGCTGTTGCATTTGTTGTTGTTGTTGTTGTTGTTGTGCCATACTTGCTCCTGGATTTTGAGAAACAAGAATTCCCAAAGCTCCCCCTTGATTGCTAGTAGGACAACTAATAGGAATGGAGGGACTAGGACGCTTTGGTGAGTTGGGAGGATTGGGAGGAAAACTAGATGTTGTACTATCAAAAGTTAGGCCTTGTCCACCAACAGCAACCTCTTGTGAGGATGTTCCGCGTAACAATGATTCGGGGGTGACCAACCTTGATTGCTCCCCAAAGGCGTCAATATCTAGCTCAAAGAACTCGGTTTCCTCTCCTCTATTCTTAACTCTCCATCTTGTTTGCATGAAGGCACAGACTTTTGGTACTGGTCTTTACGACTTAAATATTCTTGGGTAAACAGAGTCGTCGGATGCTAAGAGTCTTTCAGTAATGAGGGCATCGGTCCTCACTACCACTAGTCAGGTGAGACTGATCGGGTCACACCGGGAACTGGTTAGAACTATTGGCCCCGGTGAAGATGGGTTTGAGATTTAAAATATGGGACCTTGACTGGTTATGGATCTTACTGAGACAGACACAGTCGGTCCCACCGGGCGTGCCAAAAATTGTTGGTCATCAAATCTGCCTAGGAAAGGATTTTGGGTAGGTGTATGCGCCCTAGACCTGGACCAACATTGAAAGGCCGAAGGGAAGAGATGCCCCTCGTGCCAATCTTCGGAGAAAGGCCGGCTCCTATGCTAAACTACTTGGGTGTTTGAAGATAAGGGTGCAGGAAAGAGATAAAAGGAGTTAGGGTTAGAGAAATAAAAAAATAAGGGAAGAGAGATCGGTGATTTAAGGTGGGAGAGAACAGGAAGCACGATCGCTAACCAACAACTTGAATAGCAGCAAGGAACACCAAGGATAAATGAAAGAAATGCAATATCGATTTTCCTATGTATCCTTCGGGCGAGTTTTAGGGTACCTTCCCCGATCGCACACCAGACACAGAGTTCAGCATCCAGTATACAAATGAAGAAAGACAAAAGAATCAAGCATAGAAGGCAGCATAAAAGAAAGCCAATACAACGCTTTTCAGCTCCTATGTATCCTTCAGAGTGAGTTTTAGGGTACAGTCCCCGATCACACGTCGGACGCAGGGTTCAACATCTCGGTATACAAACGAAGAAAGACAAAAGAATCAAGCACAGAAGGCAGCATAAAAGAGAAGAATTGAGCTCAAAGCCTTTTAGTATTAATCGCAGGACATCAAGTTACAAGCTTTCTAGCAGATAGTTCCCCCCTTTTCTATTACAATGCCTAGGTTTTTATAGAGGACCCGGGCCTCTGAGTCATAATTACATAGCAATGAGAAGTACGCCCTCGAGCCCTGAGAATTTGGCTCCCCGAGGCTCTCGTGATCGAGCTCTCAAATCTGTTACCAAAATTGGCAACCGTGATCGGGTCAACCATGGAAAGGTGCATTGATGAGCCATCTGGATGTCCTTGGTCTCTGGGTGCGGTGCTCGAGTGGCCGCCATGCTCGTCGGGCTCTCCATCATGGCTTGATACTTCGTTTTTGATTGCCAAAAATGAGCAACGAGCTTATCGGGCATGAAAAATTGCATTTATGAGGCACTTGATCGCCTCGGGAAAATACCCGGCTTGGAACACGTGCCCGTGAAGCGCTTCGCTAAGTTTTCATTCACAACTTCGCTTCGCAATGGTTCTAGGCCGAAGCAAAAACTCCTCTTTGGTTTGTACTTCACAAAATTGAGCTTCGCAAAACTGCTTCGGGGGTGGGGAGTGCCGAAGCATATTCACTTCGCAAAATGGGCCTCTTCGTCTTTGCCGCTTCACTGACTAAATTACTTCGCTGACGCCCTAGAGAAATGCTTCACTGTGATCCTCTTTCGAAACTGTGGTTCGGGAAGATTTCGGCCGAAGCAATTGTCTTCAAAAGACATTGCATCCTTTCACTTCGGGTAGAAGTACTTCGCACAAAATTAGCCGAAGCAAATGCTTCGCAATGAGCTTTTGGCGAAGTAAAAATGGTTCGCTGATGGAGGGGCCCGAAGTGAGTACTTCGGCAACTTTCTAGCGAAGCACTTTCAATGCTCCTTTGAGTTCCGCTTCGCTGATTTTCGGACAGAAGTATTTGCTGAAAATGCTTCGGGTGTGAAGTAGTTTCACCCTCTTTTCTTTGTATTTCACTTCGGCACACCGCTTCGCAGAAATCTCGCCCGAAGTAGCTTCTAAAAATGCTTCAGGCCTAAAGTAGATTTCTTGCCTTCATTTTTTTTTGGGCGAAGTTGTTCTTTCGAACGCCGCTTTTGTATTCTTCTTCGGCAATACTACTTCGCAAAAAATCCTACCCGAAGCAATGCTGGAAATGCTTCGGGTGCGAAGCTCTTTCTTCTGAATGCTGCTTCGCTCAACTTCCACCCGAAGTAGCTGCTAGAAATGCTTCGGGCATGAAGTAGTTTCATTCTCTTTTCTTTGTATTTTACTTCGGCGAAACTACTTCGCAAAACTTTTACCCGAAGTAGTGCTGGAAATGCTTCGGGTGCGAAGCTCTTTTCATTTTCCTTCGGCGAAGCTCTTTTCTCTAGCTTGTTCGGCAACGAAGTTCTTTCTTTTCTACTTTATATACAAAGGGGTGGCATTGGAAGCCAAAATTGCTGCAACTTTTCAAAATAAAAACAACAAAGAAAAACTTTACACAACACTGTACAAAATTTGTTTTCTTTTTTCTACCCCTTGAGAAATGTGATGGAATTGTCAACAGGTACCTTCAATGGTTCCATTTCATCTAGATCTACAATGATATTTTTCTTTCTAGACCTTGTGATTACATTGCTCAATAGATGGGACCATGAAGTTGTGATCAATTTTTGAGATCATGTTAACTTGACCACCAGAAGTACTTTTTGCTAGTTTTTGTACATAGTTCAAATGAACCATATAGGTATATTCACCATGAGGGTCATTACAGGTAGAGCACCAACATGTTCACTTTAATGTACAAACTTCATCATTAACCAATATAGTTGTATTCCCCTTGGCACCTCTACTAGTCATAGTTGCTTGCTCTCTAGTAATTGGTAGCATTTGAAATATTCTTGATCGAAATTTAGATTCAACTTGATTCTTATTAATAAATGTGATTTCATTTGATATATTCCTCACTATTGAATTAAGTGATTGCATCTATTGAAATAATTTCATGTGGGGAACATGATTTAAGGGTATTGGAGGTATTGTAAAAGGTAAGGGTATTGGCGAAGAAGGCAATATTGGGATAGGAGGGGTGGGTAATTATGGAGTAGATATTGTTGTTATGGTTTAGGATGTACTTGGATTCCATGAAGGAATTGGGTACATGGGTGACATGGGAAAAGGTTGAGAAGAAGCATTAGCATATAGATACTATGAAATATCAAGAAAAATAGGCATGGCCATTTTTGGTGGAAGCTTACCGATAAAAATCAAATCAACTTCAACCTTTTGTGCTATATAATATAGCTTGGGGAATGTATTATCATTAGACTGTCAAATGGCTATGTTGATATCTAAGTTAAAATCTCAAAGGTAGTAAAAGGCTTCTTGTTCAGGCATTGGCCAAAGACCATTAGGAACTCTATGTCAAGTTTAGGTGAATCTGACATTAGAGTCCACAATTTCCTCTTGCATATGCCTTTGAATTGTAGTGAGCTGATTCATAAAGGAAAATATATCTCTTTATTCATTGAATCCTTTGATCAATAGTTCAAATAACTTGTCCCAAGTAGTGATAGTTGTAGGTTGTAACAATCAGTACTAGTAAAGCAATTTCTATCGAAGAGAAAGAACAAGTAATATTACCATTATATCCTCTTATGTGATGCCATGAATCATCACCAAAGCAACTATATCTTGAATAGGCTCATAAGTTATCTTTCCTGTACCATCGTAGGTTTGCAAAGCCTTCATTGCTGCTTGTAGATTTGGATTATGAGCTTACAAATTTAATGTCCTAGAATGATTGCATGCTAGAAAATACCTTGGTGGTGGCTATGGTGGTGGTAAATTTTGAGCCATGTGGAATGGTGTATGCAATTGGGGAGTTGGAAAAATAGTAGCTATACTAGAAGGGCTTGAAGGAATAGAAAACACAATAACTAACTAAGAAAATGTTGTACTTGATGGAAATGTTGGAGTAACTAACCTAGGGTGTTCTCCTAGCTCTTGGATGTCAAGTTCATAAAACTCAA
The DNA here is from genome assembly GCA_028583015.1 of Wollemia nobilis. Classification (NCBI taxonomy): domain Eukaryota; kingdom Viridiplantae; phylum Streptophyta; class Pinopsida; order Araucariales; family Araucariaceae; genus Wollemia; species Wollemia nobilis. Next base: position 5,454,792 of record JAQPPZ010003305.1, on the reverse strand, counting down.
CAGGCTTTTCAAAATTTTTGGCCTTGGATCTTGTGATCATGAAGAAAACTTTTTCTTACTTCACATTCAAAGGATTTTGGGTAGAGCTAAGTCACCAAATGTTCTAATTGTATATTACCAGGTAAATATCAAAACTGAATACTATTAAAAGTGGAATCTTTTGAGTGTCCCACCAAGCATGCCAAAAATTGTTGGTCATGAATCTACCTAGTTACAAAGTCTATGCCTTGTGCACCCTAGACCTGGCTAACATTGAAAGGCTAAAGGAAATAAATGTCCTCCGAGCCAATATCCAGTGAGGGTTGGATACCTTACTAATCTACTTTGGTTTAAATTTTAGGGTAATAGAAAGAAATAAGAAAATATGGCTATAATCCAGCAATACAGGATGGAGATAGAATAACAACCAAATTTTCACTAAGCAATGAGCAGCATGCAATATAAATACAAGCACAAAAACTTATAACAATTATGTAGGAAAATAATTCCGAAGTGCATTTCAGTGTGTACTCCCTCATTAGAAAAGACTAAATTCAGAAGTAAAATTTACTGACAATAAATAATGGAAATAAAAGCCTTCAAAAATTACACAGAAAATTATCAAATGTAAAACCACTTGAAGAACTAGAAGCTGAAGTGTTTCTATTGATGCAGAAAACTTAAGTTTTTTTATATAAAGTGTCCATCCTATTATTAAAATGAAAAATAATTAATATTTATAGAGGGTTGCACCTCTTTAATTTAATGCACTTACAAAAAAAATGTTGGTAGATCAAAATCTAGCAAGAATAATATTCTCCTCGATATCAGTGATGTTTTGTGTAAGATATTTTGCAAGGAAATCATGATCTGGATTTGATGGGAGAATCACACAAAGAATTTGACATGATTAAATGCTAGGAAGAAACCTTGGACATCGATGCAATAGGATGAAGTAAAATCATCTAAAAATTGAGTATTTGGTCATTGAATTCACTTTTCCTCTACACCTTGGAAATTCACTTTTTGCCAACAAAGTCCACTGAGAATTAAATCTAATTTGAAAATCAATAAGGTTGATATTCAATGCATTGGAAATAAACAATCATTGTCTCTGATCTCACAATGTTGATGAGGACATTCTGGAAGCGTTGCCTGCATTTCTTCAAAAATTAAATTCTATCTCTTTTTACCTCTTTCCTAGAAAATCTACAAAATCATACCTTTGGAATCAACATCTCTGTGAATTAAATATTAATGAATTTATTTTTCCCAAGAGCAAGGTGAAACAATGCTTTTAGGGTAGCAACGGGTGATAACGCAACTTGGTTCAACATCTTCAACAATTTTATCCATTAATCACTATTTCTTTAGCTATTTTCTTCACTTTTGCCTTATAGGATGGCAACAGAGACTTTCAACCCCTTGGGGAGGTGAGATCATCATTAAATATTTTTCCTTTTCAATGCATTGCATGGCATAATGTTTCTTCCAAAAATTGAATTTTAAAAACCTCATTCATCCCCTAGAGAGGCAAAACCACATGGAACCCCTCAGTAAGGGTGACTTCAATTTGATTGCACCCTGACTTTGCATTGCACATTTTACTGTTATTTTTATCCAAGTCATGGATAGAATCATCCAATACATTTGAAACAGGCCCCATATCATCATTTGTTTCTTAGGACTTTAAAAAATAGTTGAAATCCCCTTTTGCCCTAAAGAGGGATGATAAAGAGTTTTACCCCTCATTTGGGGTGACAATGCTTTCTAAATTTGTTGTAATGCATTCATATTGGGCCCGTGCCATATTATCTTTTAAAATATTATTCAATACATGTTTCTTCCAAAAGGAGAAATGAAAGGGAGTTTCACCCCCACCTAGGGTGAAAGCACCTTTAATAATTTATGTTCATACATTGGCACTTGGTCCATGAAGCACCTTTTAAAACTTTTCTTTATGCTAAGTTTCACCCCAAAGAGGGACACCAGGGAGTTTCACCCCTCTATTGGGGCGAAAGCACCTTTAATTTTTAACTTTAAAGTAGCCAACACTTTAAAATGACTTTCACCCCAAATAAGGGTGAAAAGGGTTTTCACCCCTCAATTGGAGCAAAAGCATTTTACTCCTCCATTTTAAACTTGAGGCTTTCACCACCTTGCTCTGTTGGGCAAATTTGTTGTTTCTAATTATGTTTCACCCCCAAGAGGGGCAAAAGTGATTTTTGCCCCTCTATTGGGATGAAACTACTCCCATCCTTTCCTTCAAATTTCTTTGTAATTAGAGCATAATATTCATATTTTTTGGGTGAAAATTCCTTTGTAAGTGTAGCCTAAGGTGAAAGCACCCAACATAGTTTCTTCTTATTTTTGAGGTGCTTATCCCTTTAGAATTTATTTCTCATCGATGCTTTTGTTCCTTAGCAGTTTTTAAACAAAATTCTTCATTTTATTCATGATTTCCATGTTATTTACAATAATGCAATATTATAAAAAGAGGTAAAAATATAGTTAAATAAGAATCAACACTATAGCACCTTCATCAGTAAATTCATTAAAATTTTACAATTAACATTCAACAAAATTTCAATGTGGTAAGGTTACAAAACTGCCAATAGATACTTTTTCATGGGAGGTCTTAGATCCAAATCCCCTCACTTCTATTTTTTTGATGGTGATGTTAACATACAAATAACCCAAACCACTGATGATATCAACACCTTTGATGTTGTGGTACTATGAGATGACATGTCACCTAGTGACAAGGTAGTAGATGATTGCATGACATATCTTTTGCATAGACATGATGATGTGGATATTTTATATGGACACCACATGGTAATCCATATAGCTAAAATCACACCAAGCACATAGAATCATAAGGTGACACATGTCAATCAGTATGTGTGGCATGGTAGTCTATACAAATTATATGGAAACAAGTGCATGAATCTCAAGGTGACACATGATAATTGATGTGGTGGTCTAGATTGATGACATGGTACAACATGTGGTAGCTAATGGTGTTGATATGGCATAGATCTTGAGGTGATACATGGAATATGTTGACACAAGATCAAATATACCGTGCTTTGGTTGGGCCAATGGGATAGGTCATATAAAAATTAACATGGTAGACCATACTCCACTTGGCATGTATAACTACAAGTTTGACCAATCATGTTTGTAGTTTTAGACATGTTTGTAGTATTATTCTTTATCTTATAAAAGGAAAATATTTATAAAATTTTAAATTTTATCAAAGGTTGCATCTTCTATTGGGTTGGATGAAATAAATTTCATCTATAAATATTAAATGTAGCCAAACAAGATAAAAGTAGTGATGTTAAGTTGAAGAAAATTGAAACTGAGATTTGGGATACCCCAATTCAAACTCCATAAACAACTGATATATGTAAGGACCCAACTAAAGGAGTGGAGAAAACATAAGAAGGAACTTGCTAGAATCCAAAAGAAGGAAATAAAGGATCAGAAGAAGAATATTTCTTAGAAGATAAGACAAGGAACTATTAAGAAATATTTGTTGAAACGTGAGGCAAAGAATATTAGGAGAGAGAAATCTTTGGAGGAACAAGAAGAGATCTATTGGAGGAAAAGAGTCGGAGTTACATGGTTGAAGGAGGGTGATAAAAATATAACTATATTTCATAAGACAACAACAACTAGAAGACAACATAATATAATTACAGGTCTTATAGATATGATGGATTATATAAAAACAAGTGGAAGTGAAATGAAAACTATAGCAAACTAGTACTTCCATACTCTTTTTAGTAGCAATAAAAATTTACATGCAACATGGCAAGAGAAGATACTAGAGGTAATTCCATAATTACTCAAACCTGAACATAATAAATTATTAATGGAGGAAATTTTATTGGAAGAAAAATCATGGATCATACAAAAAGTGCAAACAAGAATGACCCAAGGACCAAATGGGTTCCCATTGAATTTATCAAAATTTCTAGGAATTTGTGGGCCAAGCAGTGGTGGAGGCATTAGAGGAAATAAGACAGAGTAAGAAAATGTTAAAAGTCTTAAATCATACTTTTATCACTTTAATTCCTAAGGGACCACCTAGTGAGATAATTAATAATTATAGGTATATTTCATTATGCAATGTAGTATACAAGATATTAATAAAGCTTGTGGCAAAGAGGTTAAAACCTTTTTACCAAATCTGATTTGAAGTGAGCAAGGTGGTTTTGTTGAAGGCAGATAAATTCTACATGGAATAGTAGTATCCTAGGAGGTGATACACACAACACCCAAGCAAAAGGAACTAGGTATGTTTATTAAACTAGATCTTTCTAAAACCTATGATAGAGTAGATTGGTCCTTTATGCAAAGGATTTTAGAAAAATGGGCTTTGTACAAGGGTGGAGAGACTAGGTAAAAGCATGTACATAGACTATATCATTCTTAATTTTGATAAATTAACGAACCTATCCCATGTTCATATTAGGAAAGAGGCTGAGGCAAGGGGACCCTCTTTCCCCTTACCTTTTTATAGGGTAGAAAAAAAATAATGAAGCAAAAGGATAGACAATCTTCTCAATATCAATGATAGCTACAAATATAAATTTATATAAGCTATGGATATAGATAGACTCTTAGGTATGCGTTGGAATATTGGATCCGATAATATCCTTTCAAGTGTTGGGAATCAGGGAGAGAAGTAAGGTGGAAGCAGTTCAAAAATTTTGGAAGTTTTTTCAAGATGTTTTTATTACACATATCAAGTGAAACAGAAATAGGTTGGTAGATTATTTAGCAAAATGAGGAAAAAATAAATAGAGGAAGGGCAATATGTGGATTCTCAAATAGAAAATCAGATAATATGGTACCAAAGAATCCAAGTGATGTGAGAGGTGGTATAAGTAGATAGCAAAAAAGGAAGAACAAATAGTGATTCTAATGAATCTATGTTTTTTGTCATAGGCTCTTGTGTCTTCATCCTTAGACTACTATTTCAATAGATATAAGCCTCCACACCATAGAACAATAGATATGTCATACATGTTCAAGATGCCAATAATGACTTCAAAACAACATGAAGATAGATGGATGGTCTACAAAATTCGATGAATGAGAAAATTTGGAATTCAACTATGGTAATGTTTATGTGTATGGATAATTGCATTATGGTGGCCTTAGGTGATGTTTTCAACAAACACACCTATATAATATTTTTATGGGTAATTTTTGAGCTAGGAGGGATTGGAGGAGGATTTTATTTCTCCCTTGTTTCCTATCCAACTCATTTTACTTTGTAATACAACTTCTATAAATATAATCTATTTTTCAAATTTTCAAAAAATTGAAGAAAATTGATTCTAACATTAGTGATAAATATAGAAGATGTAGAAAATGCGAACCAGCATTGTATTATTGAAGGGGAGATTAAATACACTGTAGGAATTCTTGGATTAGCCTGGAATGGGCGCATCTCAACAGGATGCCGCTGCAACAATCTGCAACAATAATAACCAGTTGCTAAATTATATTAACAACTAACAATAATGTAATTGTATGCTAAAATCCCCCTTTATTACATTATTTGGGTAATGTAATAACTAATAGCTATACTAACATCCCCTTACATCATTTTGCAATACAAAGTGAGCTGTGAAACAATTCAAATTTGACATGTCCAAGTGCCTTAGTGAAAATGTTTGCAACTTGAGCATCGGTGGGAATGTGCTGAAGCTAAATTCGGTGCTTTGGAACTTCATATCGAATGAAATGACATTGTGTGTCAATGTGCTTTGTTCTTTCATGATGGACTGGATTCTTGATGAGGTTCAGAACACCCTAATTGTCGCAAAACAAGTGTATTGGAGATTTTGATGGATGGCCCATACTTGTTAGAATGCGACATAACCATATCACTTCACACACAGCTTCACGTGCGATGCGATATTCTACCTCTATTGATGAAATAGCAACCACCTGTTGCTTCTTATTGTGCCAAGAGACAGGACCGAATCCCAGATGAAAAATGTATCCAAAAGTTGACTTGCGATCATCAAATGATCCGGCATAGTCGGAGTCCATGTATCCTTGCAAGAAGAATTTGTTGTTCCTCTTGTATTCTAGGCCATATTCCATAGTACCACGGACATAGTGAAAACACGTTTTGCTGCTTTCCAATGAGTGGTCTTAGGCTCCTGCATGAACCTCGAAAGATAGTTGATAGAAAATACGAGATCTGGCCTAGTATTGGTCAGATATATGAGACTCCCAATCAACTGTCGATAGAGAGTACCATATACCTGAGGTGAATCATCATATCATGATAACTGAAGTCCATTCTCCATCGGAGTTTCCATTGGCTTGCAATTAGTCATGCGATATTTTTCCATCAATGTCTTGGCATATTTTTTCTGAGACACATTGATGGAGTGCTCCTTCTGGCTGAATTCCAGACCAAGACGAGAATGGAGAAGTCCGAGATCTGTCATCTCAAAATATTTGCACAAGTTTCTTTTGACAGTAGAGATCATAGTTTTTGAACTCCCTGTAATGAGCAGATCATCCACATAGAGTACAAGCAACACTATCTTAGAACCTTGTTTCTTGAAATAGAGGTTTGCATCTGACGGACATCTCTTAAATCCATGCTGCATAAGGTGATTGTCCATTTTTATATACCAAGCTCGAGGAGCTTGTTTCAGACCATATAAGGATTTGACCAGTTTGCAAACTTTCTGCTCTTGGCCTTCCACTTCAAATCCTTCTAGCTGCATCATGTAGACTTCTTCTTGGAGATCACCATTTAGAAAGGCACTTTTGACATCCATCTGGTGAACTTTCCACCCATATTATGCTGCCATAGCACACATAACCCGAATTGTGGTCATCCGAGTAGTAGGTGCAAAAGTTTTCTCGTAGTCAATGCCTTCCTTTTGAGCATAGCCCTTTGCAAAAAGTCGGGCCTTATGCTTATCAATTGTTCCATATGCCTTGTACTTGAATTTATATACCCATTTGCAGCCAATGGGTTTCTTTCCATGTGGCAAATCAACAAGCTTCCAAGTTTTATTTTTCATCAAAGACTCATACTCTGTATCCATAGCGGCCTTCCACTAAGGCTCACTAAGAGCATCTTGCACTGATGCAGGTTCAAGACCATCTATGGTAGACATGAATGCCCTGTCATCATCAATATCCATATCCTCTACTTCTGTACTTGGAGTTACAGAAAGTTCCTCAAAAGATTGACAAAGATCATCAGCCTCACCAGTTTCTTTGGCTACTTTTTCCTTTTGAGCCATACTGCATGTACGAGGTCTATCCAAATTCAAATTGGGAGGAGTGGATAAATTTGTGTCTCTGATTGTATTTGTACAACATTTTGGGGTCTTCTTCGGTGGTGGTGAAGAATATGTAGAAGGACCTCCTGTCTGTGTTGACGAAGGGATCTTCTCTTCCTTAGATTCCACAAGATCTAGGTGTACTTTAGATGTGCTCTGTGATGTGAAAGCTTCATCAAAGACATCTCTGTTGATATGAATTTTCTTGGTCAAACAATATATCAACCGATATCCTTTAGAGTGCTCGTCATAACCAAGAAAAATACATCTCAGTGTTTTCTCATCTAGCTTCTTCCTTTTCTCTTTTGGTATGTGCATGAAAGCGTGACATTCAAAAATACGTAGATGAGATATGGAGGGTTTTCGACCACTCCATGCTTCCTGTGGAGTCATTACTTTTAGGGCCTTTGTGGGAGCCCTATTCAACAGATACACTACAGTGGTGACAACTTCTGCCCAATATTGTTGCCCAAGAGTAGCTCCTATGAGCATACAACGAACCATTTCCATGATAGAACGGTTCCTTCTCTTAGCAACTCCATTTTGCTGAGGAGTATAGGCAGTTGTTAACTGTCTCTTGATTCCCATGCTTATCTAAGAATGCAAAAAATTCATTAGAGGTAAAGTCCCCCCCTCGATCTAAGCGGAGGGTTTTAATAGAAGCTCCTGACTCCTCAACGGATTTCTTGAACTGCTGGAAGAATGCGAAAGCTTCAGATTTTAGTTGGAGAAAGAAAACCCACATCTTTCGTGAGTAGTCATCTACAAATAATTGAAAGTACCTCTTCCCTCCACAACTATTGGGTGTGAAAGGACCGCACAGATCGGTGTGAATTAACTCCAGAGGTTTTCATGCTCTTGTAGAGCTCTTCTCAAATGGTACTCTATGCTGCTTTCTCGCTAGCGATCGGAGCACACTCGGCAATGTGGCGAAAAGGGAAGGAAGACCCTTTATCATCTCATACTTACTGAGCTCAAGTAAGTAGCCGGAACTAAGATGCCCATATCTCTTGTGCCATAGGGAAGTTGCCTCCTTGGTAGAGACAGTCATGGCAACATGTGGAGTAGAGATAGCATCTAGGGAAAATAAGCCGTGCTTATATGAAGCTATTGCAATTTGCTTACCCTTCCTGGTAATAGTACAACACTTCTTTCCATTCTCAACATGAAAGTTGACAACCATATTTTTGTCTAGGATTTGTGTCACTGACAACAAATTGTTGGCCAATCTCGAAACATAGAGGACTTTGTCAATATAACACTTGCCATCAGGAAGAGTGACTGAAACTGTACCCTCTCCCTGAACCCTGTAGGTTTTATCATCAGCAATGGTGACAGGTTTGCCCTCTTTGGCCATAAATGATTCAAACCATGATCTGTCGCTAGTCATATGTTTGCTAGCTCCAGAATCGACATACCAAACAGGATCCCTCTGTGTGGAATCTATGGTAGTCATGAGCACCTTGTGTGCCCATTCAGAATCTGAGTCAGATTCTTCAACAGCAACATTCACCTGGGGTTGCTTGTTTTTATTTTGTGGTTTGTTTTGGCCTTTCTACTTGTTATTATGCCAACACCTATTGGTGTCATGGTTGTATTTCTCACAGATCTTGCACCACCTCTTCTTCTGTTGAGGTTGTTTGCATTTTCCTTTCGTATCCTATTGAGAATTTCCTCCTTTTTGAAATTTGCCTCCTTTTTGCCCATTACCTTTCTTCCTAGAACCCTGCCTGTTGGTGTATAGGGCTGTATTGGAAGAATCATCCTTGTGAAGTTGGCGTGCCTCCTGTTGTTGAAGCAGATTGACCAACTCGATGTAGGTAATTTGTCATTGATACACCTGGATGGAGGTGATCAACATATCAAATGAAGAAGGCAAAGCTCTCATCACAAGTGAAATGAGAAGATTTTCTTCCACAATATCTCCCAAAGAACTCAATTTCTCTTTCAATTCAGACACTGCACAGAAAGAGTTCAACTGTTTCACCCTGTCTCAAACTCAGGTTATGAAGTTGTTGTTGAAGATGAAGAATGGTGGAATAATTCTTTCCCTCATAGATGGTTCTAAGGGCATCCCATGCCTCTTTACCACTTGCTTTGTTAGCTATATGAGGTTGCACTTCATCTGAAACAACAAACAAAATGAGCACCTTTGCTCGACTATCTTTCTTGTCAAAAGCTATCTGATCTGCGGAAGGACCTGTGGATCCTGCTGTTGGTGAAGGCCTAGTTGTTACTCCAGTAACAATATCCCACAAATCTTCCATTTGGAGAATTGCCTTCATCTTATGTTTCCATGGTGTATAATTTGGACCTTTCAATAACTGATGAGGATCAGTCATCAACTTTGCAACAACGGCCATAGTGAAGGTTCCTTATATCACCAATTGGTCCCCCTTTCGATATACCTTTTGCTAGGCCGTTATACCGTACAAAATACCCGCCCTTACGTGAGGGAAACTATAGGTATTTAGAAAGATCAACAAAAATCACCCGCCCTTACGTGAGGGAGACTATAGGTAAGTTTTAGAGATCATACGATACGTGGAACATAAGCAGTACTGAAAGGGAATCACCTTGTTGATGGCACCTACCATAGAAGATTCTTCTCATGCATGGGGTGTAACTTCCCCTAAACACTATGAAGAATACTTCGTCAGGATTTACGCCTAAACACAAGTGCGATAAAGGGTAGTGGATGGAGTAAAAAAATGCAAAAATGGCTAACTTATCTCTCCCCGATGATTTATAGAGAACAAGCTTAGACGTCATTGTAGCAGCTATATTAGGCGGCGGATACAGTAGCTAAATCATGACAGCTTTACCTGTAAGTGCTGGCCAGAGGTATCACAAATATCGAACGCTGTAGTGCAATAAATTGCATGGATGGGTTTTAATTATTTCGGGGACTTAGGGAGTGTTTTGATTTTAATTTTTAATGTTATAGTGCAAAAATGAAATATGCAACATACAACAAAAAAAATGCCCACAAGAATAACCCACAAGGTGTCGGGCGTAGCCAAAAATGCACCTTTTACAATTCGCCAAATTGTTTTTTCAAAAAATTACTCACATTCCCCCTTTGATTTTTTGAAAAAATATCCCCCCTTAAAAAAAATATTTTTAACAAAGCATTTTAATAATTATTATATATTTAAAGTTAAAATAAATAATTTTAATTTATATAGTTTTAAAACTTATGAAAAAATAAATTAAAAATTAAATTTTAATTTATAAAGTTTTAAAAACTATAAAAAAATAAATTAAAATTAAAAAATTTTAACTAAAAATTAATAATTAAATAAAACCTTTGAAAAAAGAAAATTATACCTTTGGGGGGAGTCGACGGGATTTGAACCCCCGACCTGCAGGCTCCCTGAGCCTTACCGCACAGCTCACTGCCAAGTGAGCTAGCGGGCTGATCCGCTTGGATCAGTGGAGCCCCTCCTTTTCAACACCCGGATGCTCCTCCTCCTCTACTGGATTGGTCGCACGCTGCTGCTTCGTGGCTCACCGCTCTCTGTTTTCTCATTTTTTTTTTTTAAAGAAACTTCACGGGCCGCGTTCCGCCTGGTGTGACCCGTGCCGGACGCACTGTTTCCAGCAACTAGGGGGGGTATTTTTTTTTAATTTCCCTAGGGGGGGTGGCCTGTGCGTCGTGGTCCTCCCGCGATGCAGCGTGTCGAGTAGCGTTGAACGGGGGGGGGGGGGGTTACCGTCAGCCTCCCAGCCTTCAACGGGGGGGGGGTCCCCTCCTTCGCGACTTGCGCACGTGTGTGGGTGTGGTTCCCTCCTCCCACGACCTGCGCAGGCTGACGCAATCCGCTTGGACGTGTCAGACGTCAGCGCATTCAGCGTCCCCTTGCGCAGGCTGTAGATGTCTGCGCGTCTGTAGACGCATCCAAGCTGGACATGTTTCTGCGCAGGTCTACACAGGTTGGAACGTCTACGCAGTCTACAGCGATAGATGCGTCCAGGTTGGACGTGTTTCTACGTAGGCTGCAGCGCACGTCTGTGCAGGCTGGAACGTCTGCGCAAACTCCACTCCGTCGCACGTGGATGCGCGATGACTGTCGTGCGTCTACGTGTGACACAAAAAAAATTATTTATTTATTTTTATTTCGCTCGGCTGCGCGGTAGGAAGAGGAGATAGCGCGCGAGCAAGGAAAAAAGAAATCACACCTACAAAAAAAAAATCACGCCTGCAATTACCTCGCCCAAAAAAAATCAGAATGGCTCTGATGCCATGTAGAAAATGCGAACCAACATTGTATTATTGAAGGGGAGATTAAATACACTGTAGGCATTCCTGGATTAGCCCGGAATGGGCGCATCTCAACAGGATGTCGCTGCAACAATAATAACGAGTTACTAAATTATATTAACAACTAACAATATTGTAATTGTACGCTAACAGAAGAGACCATAATAAACGTTTTTTATTTTTACCATTTATTTGTTAATGTAAATTGTATTCTCTTGAATTTTTTTATTTAGTTATGATGAGAGATTATACAATTAGGATTCTTGCTCCTAAGGATTATTGTCCTTGCACATAAATGTAGGTATGAAGTTTACCATGTAAAATTGAAACAACCGTTTACCAAAAACATTGACGAACAAGCACCTTATGTGGCATTAAAGGGCTCCTATTATTTTTGTTTAGAATACTTTCAATCACACAAGATTGAAAATTATTTTGCATTTTATATAATATTTTAGGAAGGATTCAAAATGGTTTTGCTTGTTATATACAAGTAAAGATAAGATTCACATTTAATTTTTCAAAAATTTAATTTTATTTCAATTAACTATTGTGTCATAATATTATAATATTTTATATTATTGATCATATATTTTATTATAAATGTATTTATAATAATATAGAATTTAAAATTTGATTAGATATTTATAAAGTTATAATTTGTTATAATTGGTTGAAAATATTTTGGACACGATATATATTAATTTTCTAATTATTTATATGATATGAAAAATCTCTCTAATTATATAATATAATGCCTAAATTACTCACATAAAAAAATTACAACATATCATATTATGATGATATTTGTGGAAATTGAACCATAACATGTTCATGATTTGTATGGCAATTATATTAAGGTCATATTTATCAAAATATTTCATCTATTATTAGTTGAATTAGATAATATCTAGATTATCTTTTTATCATATTTCCATCCCTATCAAATCAATAATTTTTCCCTATCAATTTTCTATTAATACAAACAAGATCTCCAAGAATCTATATTTTTATTAATACAAACAAGATCTCCAAGATATATATATAATTTTTCAATTTCAACCCAATCTTGCTTTTATATAATATTAATATTTATGAAACTCACTTTGATGCAAGGCTGATATTATAATGCCTACATGTATATGCCATGTGATGTTATATAAATTTATTATTTAAGACTAAATTGATGTTACATCAATTCTATCATGACAAATCAATGCATAATAACACTATCATATCATTGCCATAGTTCTAAAAAAAAAAATTCAAAAAAAAAAATTATAGTTCTTAGGGTTATGCCAATATTTGTGTTGCTCTAATTATGAAATATTATAATAGATGTGTAGGAATTATCTAGGTATCTGATCTTTTCAGTGTTGAAAATAAATTATTTTTGTACCTCACCATTTCATTAACACAAACGGTAGGAGAAGTAGGTTAGTTTCGACCTTCTATATCCCATAAATATCGACTAGTCCTTGTTTAAATATGTAGTATTTGAATGTGTATTTTATAACCATCATCCTCCTTCCTCTTCAATTCTTCTTACAAATAAATTATGCATTTTATTTACGTTTGAAATAATATTCCTTTTTCTATTTTATTGTCTCAAATTGTTTCATATTATGTTTTTTGACATGGTATCAAAGCCATAAGAGTTAGGTGTGTATGTCTTAGAGAGTGTCTATAGTATCCTATTTCCACTTTGAAAAAAATAATATTTGTGGTCTATAAAGAAAATAGTTCCACGTCTTTGTGTGCTTCCTAGTCAATCCAACTCTTCCTCTATTTGTATTATGTTCATATCACCTATTGTCATTTGAATGTTCATATTTGTAAGGCGTTTTATTCCTAATTTTTAGTCTAAATATGGTGTAGATAGTAGTGAAATTAATTGGCATATGAATTTTTCATTGAGTGATAGAGCATTAGAATTTGAATCTAATGGACAAAAGCAACTTGAATGAAAATAACAATGGTTATAGTAGTGATTACTACAAAAATGATAGGCTTGATAGTGGCCTTGGTGGTGGTTTATACAAGGAATCCAAATATGTCAACAAAAAGCATGATCAACATTTACTTTTCATAAATTTAAGGGCATCCAAAAATGCTAAATATTAAATCAATCAATAATAGTCATTAATCCACACAAGACAAGATGTGATAATACCCTTAAATTAGGGAAACACTAATATTATTCCTTAAGAAAGGAACCACTCCATAATATATCGAAATATGAGATATACTCCATAAGCCAAGACTATATTAAAAGAATAATCAATATGATTTATTTATTACAATGACAATATCCCTTATTTATATACCCATATTCTAATTCTACCTTGGAGAGTTGAATCCTAAACCCTTATACCACGTATTATTATAATATGATGTTATAATATAATCAAAATTGGATTAGGTGTGGTCCATGGCAACTATCCACAATACCCTTATATAATATAATATCAATTTTCCATAATCATATCCATATATATGATAATATTTCACCCTCCTTACAAATAAATATGAGAAGTAAATAGATAATATGATTTGCTAAGCAATGTTGATAACTAGTACCAATCTTGAAAAACTATCCATCCAAGTAAAATCCTTATTGGTGGTGATTTGTGATGAAGTTAATCTACCATTGTGCTAATTGAATCCATAACTTATCTGATGGCTACATGCTTCCATTGCTCTACTTTGATATTCTAAATGATTGGTTTAATTGTTTCATGATGTTGCTATACCACTCTAAAATCTAGAATAACTATGTTTTTCTACCAAACACTACCATATTTGATGCCTTTATAACTCTATGTATATCCATAATAATATTGATGCCCTAAGACCTATGAGTAAGATTTTTGCTATTCATGGTGGTGTGGATGGTGATATAATATAACCTTAACCTCACATTCTGTCTTCTTTGATTCTTTAAAATTTTGTTTTATGTTTAAATTTTTTCCTCAAGCTCTTCTCTCATGTACCCTTCTTTTGGTGCATTTATATGCTATTCTTTTTAGATTTTAGAGCTTTAATACTTAATATAAATAACCACAATAAAATAATCATAGGATCCAATAAAATGAATTTATAATATAATGAATCAAATAATAACTAAAAAATGTAATACTAAATAGAATATCTTATTAGAATACTCATATAAACATGTTCACAATGTTGCACATGAATATACTAAAAATGCTATTGAGTAAAGGTCTACTAATGCAAGCATAAAGCTTTGCATGTTTGATTCATTGACATTACAATGCTTTTTCACTAATATATAATTATATGTGACTCTTCATATGTTGCACTCTTGAAATTCATTCACTAATATAATACACAACCCTAATATAATATTTACAATAATTTACCAATAATGGTACATTGGCATGTACCAAATAATGTAAGATTCTCCAACATCCTTGTGTATTACATTATTTGGCTATTGAAGACTTTAGTCTTCAATATAATATTTGTTGTTATCCTAGAGCATGTGATTGCTTTCTTTAGTCTATTGCATTTGCATATTATGATCAAATGAATGATTAGTGTACCTCAGTATTAGCAGCTTTTAGATTACAAGTATCTTGAACTCTTTCTTAGTCACTACATTCTCACATAAGAATCTTTTTTCCTTTGTTCTTAGAATCATATGACCATTTTTTTTCTATATGGAGACTTTTTCTTTGAATTCTTTATCATCTCTATTCTTTGATTCTTCATTATTTGGTTCACGAATTGCTTGATATTATTATTTGATTTTAGGTTCATATTTACTTTGAAAGATAAATTTTGATCACAATTGATCCATTTTTATTTTCCATGTTTTTCAAATATTTTATTATAAAATAATTTCCCTTTATAAATTGAGAACTTTAATCTATCATTAGAAGATGTTATAGAATTAATTCTTGAGTTATCAGATGTATCTCTAATCCATGTTTTTTTTGTTCTCTTTATCTATTAAGCTTTTGACGATCAACTTCTAACTTCTTCTCAAGTATATCTCTAAACCTTTTTGATTTCTTAAGTACATAAAAAAATTCTTCAATATCTTAATTGAATGTACTCTAAATAATTTCATCCATTTTTAATCAACTTCCTTTGATGGGGACTACCTTATGCCTCCCTAGGTTTTGGATAATAACTTTCAAGTTTCTAAAATTTTCATACCTATGAAGCAGGATTCCTTATGTCTCTCTAATTTATTGTAAACTATTTTTTTTTTTTGTAAATTTAATATTCTTTAATTTTAAGTAGACTTCCTTATCATTCCAAAATTAAATAATTTGCAAAAATTCTACGAGCTTCAAATTTGAAAAATAAATAAAATAACAAAGCTTTTGAATATAAAAAACTTCAAATAACTTAACTACTAATACTTCCTATCACAACATATCATTCCAAAAACTTAACAAATAATTAAAAAGTTAACTATATTATAGCACACTTATCTCTCCAAATAAAACCTTAGAAACTTTATAAAAAGCAAAAAAATAAAATATAATCATTATCACTCTTAACTTTATACATTAAAAAGTACAATTTTAATTGATCAGAACCCTAATTATATTCCTTGGGCATGGCTTTGTGAGGTAATTATGGCACACAAATTATTTCTCTAACTCTTCCAATGTCTTGATAAATTTATTTTTGCTTGTAATGTTTTCCTATATTTTCCATTGTGTTACACACTTTAGAGTTCATTTACTTTACCCCTTGTTTGGTGCTTAAGCATTTCACTACTCTATCCTAAAATTTGAATGCAAATTTGATGTTTTTAAAGAGGCATTTTGATTGCCACCTTCAATGTGGTGATTGCAAGAGTGGTGCAACGATATTCATTCACAATTTATGGACTAATGTAACATTTCCTTGATACACTTGAATTCAAATTGATTCGACTTGTAGAAGGCACTCCAAAGTGATTCTCTTTTAAAATTCCCTATAGTGCTTAAATTATTTTTAGATGGATGGTATTTATAATTTCAAAAATAATTTACCAAACCCTACAATACCACTCTACTCAAGGGCTTCTTGGAATGAAGTTTGTGCTAGGTGTTGGCAAGGATTTCTTGAATATTTTACTATCCTTCAATAAATGTGGTGCTACATAATTTTGTATGAAATTAAAAATTGACTCTTATATGCTCCAATTCCCTTTCAATTTTGCACTCCAACATTCTATTATACCATACTTTGTATCGGTGTGTTGAGTGGTATTTTCACCAAATTGTGAAAGTACACTCTCCCTTAGGATTTGGGGTTCCAAATCCCCTCTTGCAAAGAAGTTAAACAAACAACTTCTCCAAGGTCTCCGCTATATTAGCATTTGCATATGTATTAGTAATATCAAATAAAGATATTCAATTTAAATGCTTAGAACACCTTAGTGATTGCAAGTAACTGTAAACAAGGGGCAATGTTGGTTTATTTTACCATGAAACTTTAGTGATTGTTCATTGAACCAAAATAAAGCAAATGTGAGTTGGCCCTCATATGACCACGATGTAGTGCCTTAATTCCTTTTATCTTGAGGGTTTTAAAATATATTTTATCTTTTTTATTAAACCCAAATATGGCTTCTTATCATGAATATGAATATAGCTTTCAATGTGATAGATAAATTGTCCCTCTTTGGTGAAATTGATTTTCACAAAGAAGCAATAATTTATGGCCTTAAAGCAAGGGTTTTAAATGTCACCGCAACTTATCCCTATTAAATGAAATCAAATTTTCATAAAGATGAACAATTAAGTGCTTTGAATCAATGACCTTCAATGTGATGCTCAAATTACCCCTCTTTTGTAAAATCAAAATTTTTATGAAGAGAGGGCAATTTTAGGCTCCAAAAATAGAAATTTGTAAAATGCCATAAAACATAAAACCTTTAATGAAATTAGAATGTTCATGAAGGGAATGTCATACTAGGCTCATGAATGAAACATGAAACTGAAAAAATGAAATTCGGTCCAAAAATAGAAATTTTCTATTTTCAGAATTTTCAAAATCCGTAATAAAACAAAAACTTCGATGAATTTTTAAAAATACTAAACAACTCCGAAAATGAAATTTTAAAGTGCTTATTGGAAGTATGAAGTATAACCTACGCAATGGTGAAATTTTGTTTGGTCTTTGAAATTTTTTTAATGTTTATTTTAATGTCTGAAAATTATAAAAAATTAAAATTTCTGGGAAAATAAAATGCAGAAAAAATGAAAATTGCAATGCAAAAAATGAAACACATGATACATTCAGTTTGATGTAGTCCTATTCCATCAAAACCGAAGATGTGAGGTTTTCATGCATGCAACCTAACCTATTGGACTTAACAAGCACAATCCGGATAAGCTAAGTGCTGGCTTCTAAGGTTTTAAATGAGGTTTTCAGATTTAAACATTCACATGAAGCAACCAAGAAACTTGCATAAACTCCATTTACAAGCCTAAAATCTAAAAAGGGGAAAAAATAAACATTTAATCTTGCATGCAGAAAATGACTCCTCCTTTCTTGCCCATAAGATGCAACTTTATGAAATTTTCTGTATTAAAAATTTGTCATTTTACAATAACAAAAATTTCTGGTTTTCCCAAACTAGTCCATGGAAGAAAAACAGCCCAAAAAGGTCTAGAATAACACTCTTGCCTTCAAATCTGCAACTCTGCTTACAACAATTTCCAACCCTTTTTCTGTATTTTTCCTACATATTTAACATTTCAAAAATATCCTTTCATCTCTCTTGAAATCTCTTCGTTTCCCCTTCTTCACCATTTTCCTCCATGCGCAAGCTACAGTGGCAATTTCCCTCTTTTCTTTTCCATTTCATTACGCTTTGTAACACTTATCTTCAATAAAGCGTTCTCTCCATAGTACTCTTTCACAATAAAACAAAGGCCTTCGCTTTATTTAATACCATGGCAAATTCATTACAACTTGCCATTTTAGTATAAAATCCATTTTTTTTTAGTTTACCCTTTGTTAATATTCACAACATGAAAATTCCCCTCGAATGCCCTTAGTCACACTCTGCTCATACAAAATTTGGGTAACCAATGTAAACATTTTTTCTTTGAAGTAGACACATTTCTTCGCCCTTGAGTATCCTTTGTAGTTGTATATAACCTCTCTTTCGGTCCATATTTCTTGCTGGTTTCATATCTGTTTCAAACTGCTCCCGGTTTGATATCTTATCTATGAAACCCCCTTCCATTAATTATTGCTCCATCTATGAAAAATCATTTCATGTTGACACTTTGGATATCCCTACTGTCGCGTGGGCCAAGTCTCCACGCTAACATGTCCTCCTAGCACACCACTTCTAGGCCTCCGCCAATTAGCATTGTGTGTGTGTAGTTGTTTGAACATTGGCTCATCAAGCCATGTCAACATCACCACGTCCTTGGGCTCTGGTAGCTCTCCAACCACACTTTTCATCACCCAACGCCTCAACCACACAATGCTCAGTTTGTTGTATCTACGTTAATATATCCTGGATTATTCGTCACACATTACGTTTTCTTGCCATCGCCCAGTGATAGCTGCATCCATGCTATCACTATTCCTTCAAAAACTACCACCATGGGGAGCTAGCACATCATAGACTACCACCTGGTCTATCCAAAATGTCAAAAACCACATTATCCCTACACAGTAATAACAAATGCCGCATATTACATTTTCTTTCTAGACAAACTCAGCTCTTCTCACTAGTTTTGTCCCATCAAATAGAATTTCATTTTGCCATGCTGGCGACGTTCGCATTCTCTACCTAGGTTGGTGTCTCTTGTGGTTCAGGTGCTACTTCCTCCATTGCACTGTTATCTCCAAGAAGTCTCATTGTATATTAAACAACGTTGCATTCCCTGTTGCATTCCACGTAGGCACCTACTAGTTTGACTGCCTAAAATTATTGTCGAATTTGCATGGCATGTCTTGATCTACTACCTTCCAATATTTGATGCTTCGATGCCATGTGAAATGTGGGTCCACATTTTGTATCTTGCGAATGTCGTCGTTGCTACATCGATGTAAGAAATCCTCTATCACTACCACACTGGACTCCATACCCATTGCTATTGTAAATGATGATAATGCATAGACTCTTTTATTTGATACATCAATGAACCCTTCCAATACCATAAAATTATCATTCCCATGGCCTCTTCTACGGGATACTCTGGTCACTGTGCACTCGATTATTTGACCGAATCTTCACTCATTGACACTATCAATGGTTACACCCGCAATCTCCGTACAACACCGCATGCATTTTTTTGATGTGCTACAATGTTTTATACCATACTATATTGTCTTTTTCCATCTGATTCGTGTGATACGACCACCTGTTGTGTTGTTTGGTACTACACCTACACTACCACTTATCGCCTTATCTCAAAAAACTTTCGTTGATCCTCTATATTCGCTCATCGTAGTCAATTACAATGTTGTCGTCCTTGTTGGTATTAATCAACACGTCAACTAGTCTGGTATCTACATTGGCTATGGCATCACCCACTGTACATGTCTTTGACTCTAAACATGTTCATCGGTGTACTTCATTTCTCTAAATGTGGGCCCATCCACGTGGCTCTTCATTGTTCACCATCGAGTATGCCTATCGCCACATTGTACCTCTTGATGTCGATGCCACGTTAATGCCTCTGTAGCATCCATATCCACATTCGTTTTCCCACTCCAAATTTTCTAGCGATATCTCTGGGTCTGGCAATGTATGTTGTAACGTTCATTGTGTGGGGCTTCATGAAGTTCACTCGTTCCTATTCGTCCACCTCGATGTTTGGCCAAACCATAATTCATTTCGACAAACACCTTTGACTCCCATACAGAATCCTTGTATTGTCATCATCAACTCTATTGACGAGACCCCTACTTCGCCATCTTCATTGGGAAACAAGGCTATATATTTTGCACAAGTAGGCAAGTTTTTTTATGCCCTACAATGTCATTGAAACTACTATTTACACACCCAAAATTATCAAACTGCTCCATCCACACTGTTTTAGCCTTTCAAACCTTGTTGTCCATGGGCACCAATCCGCTGCCATCTGCCTTGAAGTCACTGAGTCTTTCCTTGTCACTTAGTCCGTATGGGGTCTCCTTCTACCTGCAAATACCAAATTAACATATTAGAAATCAACACCATGACCACCATTAAAATTAAAATTTTCTTTTCGACATTTAATAATATGAATACCTACCTGGATTCGTGGCGGCTACCAATTCCACCATGTAAATTCAAAAAAAATAATAATAATATGAATACCTTAATAAATAATTATTATCATGCATCATTATCTAATATGTAAATTTCTTTCCTGTTAGATGAAACTATTTTAGTTTCCTTCAAGCCTTGTTATATTGAGGTCCTCTAGTTACCTTCAAGTCTTCTTTACTTGCTTTCAAAACTTATTGTCCATGTAGAATTCTATGATGCTTTGCATCAATATTTTCCTTAACTAAATATGTTGCCTTCTCTTGTATGCTAGCTTCTTTTTATCTTCAAGTATTCTTGTTATGTTGAAGTCTTCTTGCTATGTTGAGGTCTTCTTTCTTGTTTTATATCTTTGTAGAAAAAACTATATTGATGATCTATTTTCTATAGGACCATTTTAATGGGACTTCTAATGAATTTCCTTTCTCTAACTTATATGGGACCTCACTTCTCGAGTCTCCTATATTTTTCTACTATGGGATCTCTTTTCTTGGGTCTCCTATATCTATCTTATGGGATTTTCATCGAATGGCAATGATTGTCCCAAATATGAAGTAAGTACTATTGTTGGAGCTATTCTAATAGGTTTTATTTATCTTCAATCTTGAATATACAAGTCTTATAGGAATTGTTACATTATGGCTCCCTCTTCCTTTCTTAATTAGATATGGTCTATTTTCTACTATGGCCACTTATCTCCACTATGGATCTGTTTCTTTGAAGGGTATCAAATATTTGGTTCTTTGAACTCTATATCTTAATATTGGTCTCTTCTCTTGGACCAATTTGTCAAGGTCTATAGGAAAATCCCTAAAACTTTTATCAATTTCTTTCTTTGAGACCTAAAACTTTTATTTATTACAACTCAAAACAATTCCTACTTGAGGAAATCCTTTAGCCTTCTAGCACATGAAGATGAAAGTATTCTCTATCTTCTCTAGAAAGCTTCTCAATTTTTGAATATAGATTTTCACTACAACACTATATTAGATATTTTTCTCTAGAATTACCTAAGAATCCAAAAATCTGAATGACCAAATTTCTTCTATGTTGGTTCTTCCTACAATATTCAATCTGCAAAAAACTTCAATTAATAATTATTCTCTTTTCTTGAGAGAAATATCAATATCAAGGGATTTTTGTCCCTTCAATGTCTTTTATCAATGTCAAGGTTATCTATTCCCTAAATAATCAACTATATTTAAGTTTATTTCCTAGTCTTCACTGGTTGTTCTTCAACCTAGTGGAAATA
Source organism: Wollemia nobilis (assembly GCA_028583015.1). Classification (NCBI taxonomy): domain Eukaryota; kingdom Viridiplantae; phylum Streptophyta; class Pinopsida; order Araucariales; family Araucariaceae; genus Wollemia; species Wollemia nobilis. The sequence goes on along the minus strand of JAQPPZ010003305.1, from coordinate 5,432,716 downwards.
ATACTTAATCTTCACTGGTTATTCTTCAATCTAATAGAAATATACTTGTTGAGTCCTAGTCTTCACAGGTTATTGTTCAACCTTGTAGAAATACCCTAGATTTATCCAAAATCTACTGTTGAGTCCTAGTCTTCACTAGTTGTTCTCGCAACCATGGAAAGTCTCTATCCTATTGCAACTTTCAAATTATGTGCAAGCCAACTTGTTGTGGCTCTGATACCACAATTAGCTTTTAAAGCTTTAATACTTAATATAAATCGCCATAAGAAAATAATCATATGATATAATATAATGAATCAAATAATAAGTCAAAATAATAATAATAAACAAAATATCCCATTAGAATACTCACAGAAATATGCTCACAATTATGCACATGAAAATACTAAAAAACCTATTGAATAAATATCTAGTAATGCAAACATAAAGCTTTACACATTCGATTCATTAACATTACAATGCTTTGTCATAAATATACAATTGTATGTGAATCTTCATATGCTACATGATTGACCTTCATTCACTAACCTAAAATACAATCCTAATCTAATATTTACAATGATGTACCAAGGGTGGTACATTAGCATGTACCAAATAATGTAAAGTTATCCAACACTTCTAATACAAATTCCTTGGATTTTGTTACTACTTCTTCCTCAGACTTTGATCTACTTCAATTGTAGACATTTTTTTCATGGTTGGTTAAAATTATATTAAAATTGGGTTTTGAAAGCACCCCAAAACCTTTTTACAGTAGGTAAACCGACCAAATAAAAGGTAAAAAACAACCAATTTGAAAAATCCCACCCAACAAGAAACAAGCAATTTAGAAAATCCCTCCCAATGGGAAACAAACAAAATTAAAAAATCTCACCCTATGGGAAGCCACCAATTTGAAAAATCTCACCTAGTAGGAAGCCACCAATTTGAAAAATCCCACCCAATAGAAAGCCACCAATTTGAAAAATCCTACCTATTGGGAGGCCACCGATTTTAAAAATTCCACTCAATGGGAAGTCACCAATTTGAAAAATTCCACCTATTAGGAAGCCATAAATTTTGAAAAATCCCACCCAATGGGAAGCCTCTAATTTGAAAAATCCTAGCTGGTAGGAAGCCACCAAATTGAAAACTCCTACCAAAAACACCGAGAAGGAGGGTTGGGACATGCATGAGGATGTAGAAAAAATTGCATCCCGAATAGGAACACGAGAAACCACTCCAAAAAATTGGAACAACTGAAGGTTAAGGAAAGAATCTAGGATCCCACCATGGGACAACTTGAGAAAGAAATCTAAGAAGCAACATCCCACACAAAGCCTAGAAAATGGAACAGTAAAATTGAGGATCTCCATAGGCCATAAGATCCCCTTGAAAATGAGGTTGAGCTAATAAAGTTCCAAAGGAAGCTAGAGGTAGCAAGATAAATGGAATCGCAAGCCATGGTAAAAAGATCGAGAAGGCCCCAAGGAACCCAAAATGAAGGAGCATATGGAAAAAATTTGTAGGAAAGAAGAACAAGTCCCATCACAAGATCGAAAGATGTAGGAAAAGTCCCAAAGCAACCTCCATCTCTATCAATAAATATTTTTTGGAACCAGGATATAAATTCCAAAGGGAACTTAGCAAAAAGAAATGCACACGGTCCCATACCAAGCCAAGAAAAAATACCAAGAACTCCAAAGAAGACTAGACTAAGAAACCTAAAATGAATATTCACTAAAAATAAAGCACATGGTCCTCCCCAAGACCAAAAAAAATAGTGAAATCCTCCCAAGAAGCACAAGGACAGAGTCAAGCCCCAAACCCAAAACTATGATGCTCCAAATATGAAGACCAACTAAAAATTGATACCAAGTAGAAAAACTACAACACACTAGGCTAGACCTAACAACAACATGGAAAAAGGTCCCTAAAGCCCAATAGGAAACCCATGGAATGTCCTAGGGATGTCCCAACATAGGGGCATAGGTAGGAAACCCTCAATATGGATGAGAAAGTGTGGACACGTGGAAATGTGACCTCGCACCCCAAGGATATCATATAAAACCATAACCAACCAAGAAGTAAGGGCCTAGGAAGTTCCAAGGATTGAGGATGGAACCAGGGGAGGGGAAAGCATGGAAGCATATCGGGACATCCCATGAAATGTCCCTTGCAGATCACATAAATAGTAGACTTAGCTTTTGATTCCTCTACTGGTTTTTCAAATTGTTCCCCTACCATAATTGCTTCTTGTTTTACCTTATATCCTTGATTCTTAAGCTAAGAAACATATTTTATTATTATCTTCATTTTCTTATACCATAACTTTGTGAACATATTTTGCACATGAATATTAGCAATACCCAAAGAATCCAACCAAGGATAAGTCAAAATAATATCCACATCATCCATATCAATAGCATGAAAATACAAATGTAAAACATATGTATCCATGGTGATTTTAAAATCTTCAAAAATATGAACATTCACACCCTCAACTTGTATGTCTTCAATTTTTGTTACTTCAACCTATAGTGACATAGACAAAGTAATATTAATGAAATTATACCTATTGCTAGAATTTATGGAAATAATAACCTTTTCCCTCCAAATGCAGTCTTGAAACTTTAAAATATAATTTTTAGATTCAAGCAAATCCTTTTGATCACTATTTGGTCTATGTAACACAACATTTATTGTTCCATAACCCTACACACTATCATCCTTATCTTTTCCTTCTTTCAATTTCTTGAAAATTTATAACTCTCTTTTTAATTTTATTTGTTCATCCTATAGCTTAGCTATATTTTTACATGGGTTCCATTAACTCAAGAATGCTTGCTCTATTTCTTTCCAAATTAGTTTATAATTATGGTGCATAAGAAAACCATGAAACCAAGAGATTGCTTCTTCTCCAAAATAAAAAATAATTCTAAATTTTGAACAATAATCAGTAGAATATATGGACTTAAACTGTTTCCACCATTCTCTAAAATCAATATCATCTTCTCCAAAAATAATTATAGCTCCATATGTTTAATCCCTAACAAAAAAATAATGCAAACTATGGAAGCTAAGATTCCAAAAGAAAATCTCCTTCAAACACAACAATAGATGATTTTATTACCTCAATTGAAAGCTATGTAAAATTTAATTTTTCTAAAAAAAATACAATATCATAAAGAATGTCACCACCCTATTCTAGATGGTTGACATAATAGGGTCATATATACTTCATTACTAATTGGATTCCTTCATATGAATAATTGATTTTAATCTCTTTAAAGTTTGAACAAAGTGGTGCAATAATTGTATAAATTAGACAATTTTAAACAAAGATATGGCTCTAAAAAAGTACCAAAAAATTATAATCCGTAAAAGAATTCCCACTTTGCTAGAATTATTGCTCTGATACCACTTATTATAAATATTTTGCTTCTCATAAATATAAAGGAATCCATAATATGCTAAATATTAAGTAAATAAACCATAATAACTAATCCACATAAGATAAAATGTGATAATACCCTTCAGGTAGGGCTACACCAATATTATTCGTTAGGGATGGAACCACTCCATAATATCTCCGAAAATGATATCTACTCATGAGACATAACTATTACAAGAGGATACTTGATATATTTTATTTATTATAATAACAATATCACTTCTTTATATACCACTTTTATAAGGCTAGTTTGGGAAGCCAACTCTTAAACCATTATCCCACTTATTATTATAATATAATATTATAACATAATCAACCTTGGGTTATTGGTAGCCCATGCAAACTATCTATAATACACTTATACAAAATAATATCATATTCCCATATTCCTATCCCTAAGTACCATAACATAGTATTAGATTTGCCATGCAGATGACATGCAAGAGAAGCATGAGTGTTACCATTCTCGTTCATCACCACTTGAACTATTTTTAGAACTATAGTTGAATCAACTAATGCATATATTACTAAGTAGGCCTTGTGATAGGATATTTAGTAAATCGGGTTGTACGATCCTTAAAATATTACTTCGACCCTAAAAAAGCTAAAATATTTGGAAGGTCTATTTAATTTCTTTTCATTTGAGTACATTGTTAAAGAATTAAATGAGACATGGTCATGTAGTCCTATATTTTTAGTATTTGGAGAATCCATTGGTGAGGTGCATACACATTTAAAACTACCCAAAAGGATAAATATTTTTGTCCCTAACCAAAAATAAAATACAATAATGATATAAGTGTTTTCATATTGTTAAAAAAGGATAAGTATTAGGAGGAGAGTGTAGCTCTAAAATTATCGCACTTCTTTCCTCTAGGCTGATTGATCCACATCTCAAACGAGAATGGAACATTAGTAGTTCTACACCTCGGAGAGAGACACTTGAGGTCGTGTCTTCTTTGATGATTTTTTGATGAATTGTTTAGGGTTCACCAGGAAATATTTGCTATGGTAGTTTCAATGCCTAGGTTTTTGGAGTTTTTTTTAATGTGTTACTTTTAGAAAATCTCACATACACCTATTTTTTTCAATATGCAACTATGCTAACTTATATGTAATTTTTATTCATATGCAAACAACAAATAGCAAAAAATAGAGATTAATGAACAATGCAATGCTCATAGAGTGATTTGGAATTCTGACCTATATTTGGAAGTTTGATGAAGATTTTGATTTTTATTGTAGACAAGATCGTATGCTGCAAGGTCAATATCATATGTTGTAGGTTAGGATCGTACATATGATCTATGATCGTATCTACCGATATAAAATCATACCCACCGATCAAAGATCAACAAATCTGATCACAATAGAAACCTACAGTTTCATAAGTATAATGTAGAAAAATAGAAAACTAGGATATGCTATAGATTTTGTAAAATAGAAATTAGATTGTGCATGATTTATAAAATTCTATACTAAAGGATTTAACATGTTTATGCTTTAATCTATAAAGTATGCAATTGAATGCAAGTTGGTGAACTCTCAGAATGAGAATGATTAAATATAATATTATATGTAATGGATATGATAAATTAGATAATGAATATACAAAGGAGATATTGAAAAATACAAACCAACTCTTGGAGTTACCCCCAAGTACTCTACAAGCAAGATCGTACAGTAGTAGCAGGATTGTATGTAAAATAAGGTTGATCGTACTTATGATATGTGATCATATTCATCGATTGGATACAAATAGATACAATCATAGTGGAAACCTATAGTTGCATGAGTAAAATGTAGAAAAAAAAACTAGGATGTGCTACAAAATTTATTATATAAAAATCATATTATATTTTATCAATTGAATGCCTTGCTAAAAATATCTAACATGTATATGCCTTAAGCTATGTGAAATATGCAAGTGAATACAATTTGGTGAACTCCAGGGATGAAAATGATTAAATCTAATATTATATGCAATGGAAAATGATAAATTAGATGATAAATATACAAATGAGAGGTTAAGAAAATCAAACCAACAATTGGAGTTGCCCCCAAGTGACCTGAAGGTGATACCGTAACCAAACAACAAGATCATACACAAAACAAGGTTGATTGTATCCTTTGATCACTGATTGTACCCTCCTATCATTTATTGTATCCTCCTATCATTGATCGTATCCTACTATCATTGATCGTATCCTCTTATCCTATAGAGAATAGAAAAACAACTAGGACTAATGCAAAAATTGTAGTGATTAGAATGTAGAAAATTTATTGAGGAGTTAGGAGGAATTCAAGGGAAAAGATGCCCGATTAAATAGGATAAGCAAGCTGATAAAATTGGGATAGAATACAAAGTGGTTTGCAACCTCCTCCAAGCTGGTACTGATCGGTTAATTCGATCCTATAACTGTTGCACGGTTGCACAGGCAAAGATAAAAATGGTTACAACTTGATTTGTTGTTTGCATAACTAAGTATTTTCTATTTTGAATAAGATCATACATATGATCAGGGATCATATCTTATGATCAATGATTGTATCGTATGATCAGGAATAGTAAGTACGATTAGGGATCGTACATACGATCTTGTCAAGAAGTTAGACATGTACTTAGTTTTTTGGTAGTTTGAGGGGTCAAATGGTGTTAAAATTGGACATATAATATACCATTGAAAAGTTATTTTTGAGCCCTATCAAATGGTGTAGGTTTTAGTAAATTTGGAAGGGATTTGTTTAGGTTAAATTAATCTAAAAAATGAACTTAATTTTTTAAGAGGAAAACTAAGGAAAATGGGTCAATTTTTCATGTCTATATTTTACCCCCTCTTTGGCGTATTTATGAATAATAAATGCATAAAAGAAAAGTGGACACTTGAATGGAATTGATTATGATTAACATGGGAAAAAATGAGTAGATGGTTTAGAATGAATAGTTCATGGGAAATTGATGTTTTAGAAAAATAATTACTAATTTACTGACTAGGATGCCCCCTTGAGTTTTTGCACCAAATTCTTTGTTTTGTGGAAAACTAGACATTTTTGAAATATATATATATATATATATAATTTGTTTTATGTGACTGTGTGATTTATTGGATGATTTATTGTATTTTCTTATGATGGTTGTGTTACATAATTTCTTGTAATCATGCTTTGATTTTTGAACATTTTGATCATGCTTAACATAAAAGAAAAATAATTTTGTAAAGTGTGTTTTGAAAAATATGTTTTTGTGTGATGATAGATTTGATGGATTAGAAATGAACCTTGAAGGATTTTGTGTTGTTATATAATCGTTGGTGGAAATAAATGCTCGCTAGGTCATGAAGAAGATCCTATTGTGAGGAAGTTTTGTATTGCTAATACCAAAAATATTGTGGGCTCAAGAGTGACCTTGAGGCTTATGATGATGAAAGGAGATTTCGATTTAAAAAAAAATAATTTTGAGAAAATAGATTGATAAATATTTTTGTTTGTGATAAAATAGAGTTATTTAAGCATGAAATATTGGAAAGGATAACTTGTGCTAGGCATAGAATTTCTAAGTGTGAAGTTGCAAAAAATAATTTCTTAGGAATTATACCATCATCGTGAATTCAAAATGTAATGCATGATTATATATGATCTTGAAGATGCAATTTGTATTTTGAAAATAAATCATTGTGTCACATGTTGTAATTTTTTTGAAGATAATATATATTTATATATATATATATATATATATATATATATATATATATATATTATAGGTATTAAAATGAAGTGATTTGTGGGGATTAATGCAAGTGGTTACAAACTGATGTTTTCTAGCAAAAATCAAAGAAATATTTTAACTTATTTCAAATACAAAGTCAAATTTATCAAGAACCTAGTGTGTGATTGTGTGAGTTCATTATCCATATTGATTCATCATAATGATACAAAATCTCTCAAGGATCAAATGTGTGTGCTTTGTGAAGTTAATTTACCAATTTTGAGTAAGGTAGTGATACAAGCAAACTTTTATGAACCAATGTGGGTCCAAGTAAAATATTTATTAACCATGATTTTGTGCATGGCATTGTACCAACTACTATGTAAGTCAAGTTACCAAAAGCTAGATAATACACAAGAAAATATTTGTCTGTACAAAATAAGGTCGCTAATATGATAGACATGTCGCCATGCGAAAAGGGATTACCCAAGGCCAAGCAGGTTGGACACAAACCACTTATTATGGGGCTTACCTCATGATTATTGAATAATTGAGGAATTCTAGGGATTCAAGCTCAGTACCCCCTTATTTTATTCACATTTATGGAGTAGATATTCTTGTTCATTTTGTTTTGAACAAGGGGATTTATTGCTTTTTCTTTTCTCTTATCTTGCTTTTTTCTTTTTTGCTTTTTATTTATTTTTGTTTTTTCTTTCTTTTTTGGGATACTTGCTCAGATTAGAAGTGGAGTAAGGAATTTTATTCGGGTAGGGGTGAGCTTGTCCTTTTTCCAATTCTTAGTAATCTAGACCATGCACATAATAGGATAGCAAGGAAACTTTTTTCTTAAGGAACTAAGACTACTATGTAGTATCATCTTTCGAATTTACAAAAAAACATTTTAAGATGTGAGAATGTGTTCTTGGTTTAGTAAGTAGCAAGATCATTTCCCAAAACTCAAAATTTTATTTAGTGAAATAGTAGTGATATTTGGTTCAAGAGATATTTATAATCAAAATGATAAAATCAAAATAAGTAAATATGTGAAATTAAGTGCATGGTTCAAGATAACTTTTGAATTTATCCAAAATAATGTAAAATATAACTCAAAATTTTTGAAAGATAACAACAAATAATAGTGCAATAAATTTGAAATATTTTTAGAAATTTTCATATATTTTTTAATTAATTTATTTTTTATTTTTATGATGGAGTTGGTGGTATATACAAGATGATCTATATATATTATACAAGGTGATTTAAGTATAACATGTCTAAGGTGTTGGACATTTTGAGTCAAAGTTATCATTGATGTCAAGGAACGAAGTTGTCATTGATGTCAAGGAATAAGCTATAGTTGTTGACAAAGGTCAAAAGGAACAATGCAAAGGTTAATGGCAAAAGAGCTTCATAATATTTTTTAATATTATGTCGAAGCATGAGTTTAAAAGGTTTTATTTAAAACTAATTATGACCAAAATAAAGGGTTTTTCATTAAAACCATTTGGGCAAGTTGTAAGGTTTTTATAAAAACCAAGGAGGCCCTAAAGTTTGGTTTAAAAGGCCAAAGTACATTTAATTATTAAATTATAATAATTAAATTCTTAAAAGAATATAATTTATTATATTTAATAAATAATGGTAAAATTCTAATGTTGGGTGTTGGTTCTTTCACGTACATTTTTTATGTCTCCCTCCGTCGACTTCATCGCGTACATTGTCGATGTCTTCCTCCATCGATGTGGGAGCACATTGGAAGGCATATGACATATATATACCATATCCTTTTCAAAGGCAAAAATTATCCACCCGGATTTGCTAAAGACTATCACATACTATTTCATGTGCATTCCTCATGGTAGTAACTTCGTGCAATATGTTTCGTAGAGCATGGGTAAAGGAGCCATATTTTGGCTTGTGTATTTTAGAAGGTCAAAGTGATGAAGGTTATTGGAGGCTCCAAGAGAAGTACGTGGCTCCACGGTGTGGAAGCCACAGTTAAGATGCTAGTGGGAGAGATGTGCTTGGTTTGGCTCACGCGCATGCCAAAGTGGTAAAGATTTTTATTATTAAATTTGATTTTCTTAGGCTAAATTTTATCTTAGGAGAAATAAGGGGAATATTTTTTTGGAGTTTACTCTAAGTTAAAAAGAAATTTTATGAGCTTCATGAAAGGTGTTTGATGAGATTAATTTATGGATAAAAATATTTTTACCTTAGAGGAAGGGAAACTTATCTATTGCATTATTTTTTCTAAAGAATTATTTTTAAATGCAATATTAAAGCAGGGAGTTATAAGTAGAAATTGGGTTAAATTTGTAGGATACTTTTATGAAGTAGCTTATGTCAAATTTGAATGGTTGATATGAAATTATGATGAGTCAGGGTTTTGAGAAGTGAATATTTAAACTATTGTGGTGTTGGATATTATTTTAATAATGGAGTAATAAGGTGTATTTGTGAGTTATTATATGCTTTGTATTGTTATATAACCTCCTTGATATTGGCAAAGTATTCTTTGTAATTGAGTTAGATATTTGAGGTTCCTTCATCATCAAGAAAAAGGTATGAGCACATTCTTCCATAGTTGAGTTGATTGGTTGTTCTTGTGAAAATAAGTTTGGAGTGAAAAGGACCTAATTAGGGTTTCCTTTTTAAGTGTGTTGAGTTAATGCTTCAAGGTTTTCTGGAATAAAGAGTTGTTGTTAAACCCTTGTTTGATAAGCATTGTTGTTGAAGCCATTGGTTAAGTGAAGAAATTGAACTAGGATTTTAAAATAACGTGAGTACCATTGTTATGTGAGATTGGTTGATGAAGATTTTTTTAGAATATTTTGAGTGATTTTTCATATGCTTGGACTAGGTTTTGTAAGCAAGGATTTTTTCATTGAGTGATTGGTTGGGTAGAGTTGGTTGAGCCTAGTCAAGTGGATGCGTGAAGTGATTTTTCAAGTTCTATGAAATAAATTATTCTATATCTTGAATTTATTTAAGAAAGAGATTGAGAGTTGATGAGTGTGAAACATATTGAGTCTCTAACAATTCTCTATATGTTTCTATGATAAAAGAGTGATTGAAAGTGATTGAGTATTGAGTTGAATTTGAAGCATATTGAGTCTCTAACAATTCTTCTTATGTTTCTAAAAGAGTGATTGAAAGTGATTAAGTATTGAGGTGAATGTGAAGTATATTGAGTCTCTAACAATTCTCTATATGTTTCTAAGAGAGTGATTGAAATTAATTGAGCATTGTGATGAGTATATAGCATATTGAGTCTCTAACAATTCTCTTTGTATTTCTATAAAATTGGATAAGTTCTGGTGTGGACTTGTTAAGCAGATTTAAGGCAAGTATTTGAGAAGACTTGTGGATAGATTTGGGTAAGCTTTTGTGGAAGATTATAATACAAATTGAGAGCAGATTTGGATAATTTCTTGTGAGAACTTATTGAGTAGATTGGAAAAGTTTTAGAGAGGACTTGAGGATGAACTAGTGTAATATTTTGTAGAATATTACAAGACAAATTTGAGATAAGTCTTTGATAACACTTGAGAGTAGAGTTAATTAATTAATTTGTTCAAACCTTGAGTTAAGGTTTGGGGCAGATCCAAAAGAGTTTATTTGAGATTGATTTAAGCTTTGAGTTAAGGATTTAGGACAGAGATTGAGGATAGATTTGTGCTAGACCAAAGGATTGTGTTTAGTACAAATTCAAGGATAAATTTTGGTGTAGATTTGAGGATAAGTTTGTGCCAGACCTGAGATAGATATTGAGGACAGATTTGTGCTAGATCTAAGGACTATGTTTAGTACAAATTTGAGATAGAGATTTTGAGGTGATATAATTGAGGACAAATATCTCCATCCAGAGCAGGGAGGGTAGGTGTCTTCTATGGATAGAGTTCCATTCACTAAGGGTAGTGGAGGTAGAGGTATTTTAGAGGATCACCAACAAGAGTAGAGTTAGGAGATTGGTATCTCCTGTGGATAGATATCCACAAAATCGATTTAGGGGATTGGTGTCTCCTTTGGACATAGGTCCATAAATATTGTAATAGGGAAATATTCCCAAGATATTGCTTGAGAAAGTTTTAGAAAAATATTTTCTTTGTGGAGTAGCCCACATTGGGTTAACCACATAAATTTAGTGTCCCTATTGTGTGTGGTGATTTATGCATTACTTTGATTATTGCTATTGATATTGCTATTTTTACATTGCATAATATTTATTGGGAAATAAAAGTAAAAAATAGTCTTATACTGTTCACCCCCCTCACAGTATAATCTTGTGTTCTTAAATTGATATCAGAGCAAGTTCCTTCAAAAGATTTTAATAAATTGAAGGAAAATATTACAAGAACATAATGGCTTCTTAGAATGGATCATAAGATAATTCAGAACAAGTATTTTATAGAAGTGATTATATATATTGGAGTATGAGAATGAAGATTTACCTGATGGCACTTGGGAATGATATTTGGGAAGCAATTGAAAATGGATACAATCCCTCAATTTATCCACCTACAGATAAGGAAGGTAAGCTTTTAAAAAATTACAATTAAAAAGCAATGAATAAAATTTTAAGAGGTTTGCATATAACAGAGTCCATAAAATTTATGCATTGTCAAGATGCAAAAGGAATGTGGGATAAGTTGCAAAATATATATGAAGGAGATAAAGGTATCAAGAAAGAAAATATACAAAATGTCAAAGGACAATTTGAAGAGTTGAGAATGAAGTATGAGGAAAATATTATTACTTATCTACTTCAAATTGATGAGGTTTTTAATGTTATGCAAGGACTTGGACTTAAGGTTGAAGAATCAAATGTTTGTGATAAGGTCTTAAGATCTCTTCCAAAAATATTTAGTGAAAATATTTCTGCTATATAAGAATCAAATGATGGTTATTCTTTGACAAGAGATATGTTGCTTGGTATTCTTAAAAATTTTGAGTTAAGAACAAAAGAACCTAATATCTATAAGGAAGTAGCCTTCAAAGCAATAAATAAGACAAAGGGTAATAAGTCAAAATAAAGCAATGAGTCATCCAGTGATGAAGAAGCTAATTATGGCAAAAGGTATAAATATTCTAGAAGATTTAGAGATATAAAATCTGTTAAATGTTTCAATTATGGAAAGTATGGTAATTATGCAACTGATTGTTAAGAAGCTAAGAATAACAATGATGAAAAAAATAGGATCATAGAAACAAGAAATCGGAAAGATAAAAACATCAAAAGAAAAGCAATGATAGACAAAGAAAACAAAGAAAATAAGTTCTTTGAAATACAAAAGAGGAGCTACTATGCAGACAAGGCAAGTAAGTACTCAAGTGATAGTGATGCTAGTTTTTCAGACAATGATAGATATGAAGTCCTATTTATGATTGAAGAAAAATAACAAGTTAAGAAAAGGACTCCAGCAATTCTCAAGTGATTTAGATGTGGTAACTTTAGACATATTGAAGATAGTTGTACAAGAAATAGTTTCAGTTTTAGTGATGATGAATATGAAGATACACTTGAAGGACCATAATAGAATATTCTAATGACTCTAGAGAAAGAATAAAGTGATCCTATAGAAGACAAGTCAAAATAAAATGGAGAGGTGGACAAAGGTAAATAAATAGAGAAAGAATCAGATAAATAAGAATATGATCTTAAGGGAGAACTCATTTATACCATTGAAACAATAAATAAGGTAAGAAAGAAAAACTCTAAAATTGAATTTCAATTTCAATAATGTGATGAAGAGAGAAAAATGCTTATAGAGGATCTAGAAAAATCAAAGGCTAAGATAAATAAGTTCAAGGATAAGTTAGAAGCAAAGGTCTTAGAATGTGAAAAGTTAGAACAATAAGTGGTTCTACTAAGGGAATATTTAGAAAACTCTAAGAGTAAGCTACACAAGTTTGGAAAGAGTTCAAATATTGTGGATAAGATGATCAAGGTACAAAGAAGGTCAAAAAATAAAATAGGTCTTAGTTTTGAACAGGCTCAAAAGAAACAAGAACAAAATTCAATCTCAAGTTTTGAAGGAGAAGAAACTTGAGAAAAAGATACTTCAAAATAATACAATGTAAGAGAAAGTGAGATTTCTAAGGATGAGTTGGACAACAAAAAGTTCAACAAGAATAGAAACAATGCACTAGGAAGAAATAAATGGAACAAAAATCAGAATAGGATACCAATGAGGTCAAGACAAGGAAGTTTCAATGGAAGATGTTTTTCATATCACAGGTTTGGGCACATGGCTTCACAGTGCAGGGCACATGAAAGACATGAATATGGGAACACACAAATTTTCCATGGGTATTACTACTCATGTAATTAGTTTGGTCACAAGGCAATGAATTGTAGGGTTCATGACAAAAAAGGATATGGTTTCACTAGGAGAAATCCTAAGAAATTTGCACCTCCAAGGAATAATAACATTAAGTGTTATAATTGCAATAATTATGGAAACACATCAAAGTGGTTTAGAGCAGATATTCCAGAATCAAGTATGAATAGGAATAGGAATAGGAACAAGAAAAAAGATATGGATATGAACAAGAATAGGAATAGGAACATGGATATAAACATGAACAAGAAAATGGACATGGACATGGAAAGGAATGGTTAGAGGAATCATAAGGATTAGATAAGAATAAAAGAGGATAAAGGTAAAGACCAGTACTTGCTAGGAGTAGAAATAATCCCACCCTAGAATTAACCACCTCAAGATGAGGTGGGGTGGGGCTAAAATAAGAGAATCATTCTTAGCCCTAAGTCCCAAAGGTGACCCTTTGCTATTGATGTCAAAGGGGGAGAGATTTGAGTAAGGGGGAGAGATTTGGTAATTGAGTAAAGAGAAGTGATTTGAAAAGAGCATTGAACCAGGGGGAGCAATGTCCCAGGGGGATCAGAACAAAGAAAAGGTTAAGTTTCTGGTAAAAATAATTTGGGTTTCCATCAATGACAAAGGGGGAAATTGTTGGACATTTTGAGTCAAAGTTATCATTGATGTCAAGGAACTAAGTTGTCATTGATGTCAAGGAATAATATATTGTTGTTGTCAAAGTTAAAAAGGAATAATGTAAAGGTTAATGGTAAAATAGCTTCATAATATTTTTTAATATTATGTGAAAACATAAGTTTAAAAGGTTTTATTTTAAACTGATGGTGGAAAAAATAAAGGGTTTTTTCATTAAAACCATGTGGGCAAGTTGTAAGGTTTTTCTAAAAACCAAGGAGACCCTAAAGTTTGGTTTAAAATACCAAAGTAAATTTAATTATTAAATTATAATAATTAAATTCTTAAAAGAATTAAATTTATTATATTTAATAGATAATGGTCAAATTCTAATGTTGGGTGCCAGTTCTTTCGCATACATTTTCGATGTCTCCCTTCACCAAATTCATTGCATGCAATTTCAACGTCTTCCTCCACTGATGTGGGAGCACAGTGAAAGGCATATGGAATATATATACCATAGCCTTTCCAAAGGTAAAATTATCCACCTCAATTGTCCCTTTCATTGTCAAGTCAATCCACGAAATTTGCACAATATTATCACAAGCTTTGCCTTCAATTCGCATGCGCTTCTCTTTCAATTTCAGCAAGGGTATTTCTGAAATCAATTTGGGCTTGGTATTAATATGCAAATTTTAATTAAATTACAAACATCGGCGCTTCCCTTTGTCTTCTATGACATCGGTGCTTTCCTTTGTCTTCTATGACTTCGGTGCTTTCCTTTGCCTTGTTTAAATCCAACCTTTGGATTTATTTAAAATATACTTTGGTCTTCAACCTTTAACCCAACCTTTGGGTTATTAAAATATTTTTAGACTTCATAAACCCACTTTTGCAATATAAAATATTGTAATGAAAATTACAAATATTTTATTTGGGTTTTCACCATGGCACTTCTAACCATTATAATTTTTCACCTTTGATAAAGTACCTTTTAATATTTATTTATACAATTTAAATTCATCTTGAATTTAAATAATTTATAAAATAAATACTATAACTTCTTTTCCACTTCTGTCTTTTGCATTGTTTTACTCGAACTTCTGCCTTCTTGCTAAATATCAAATGACCATCTTTATCACCTTTATTCTTGCTAAAATCTTTGGAATTAATGATGACTCATTTTGGTGGCATAAATGGTGACATCAATGACAAATTTGACTTAGGGACTCAAAATGTCCAACATTTATTATTTTTATTTTAATGCATGAGCATATGGTATGTGAAATAAATAGAGAAATTTTTATTATAAAATTGGGAGGACGAATACATGAAATCACCATAAATGATCCAATGATAAAAGTATGATAAATAAAATCCTTGGACTTTTATTGCTTTCACCAAAATTCTACCTAAAGAGGGTGAAACATTGATGAGTATTTCAACTTTGTAATCAACCCTACAAAAATATTTGGTGTAAATTAACCAACAAAACATTCAATGCAAACCAAAACTTCCAATAAACATCAAAATTTAAGGTGGGTCCCCAAATTTGGGGCAAGTTGTGTAAAGGCCACAAAAGACACTATGAAACCTAGAAGCTTTCTAGATGTCACTAGAAATGTGCACTTAGAGGGATTAAGATGAACCTTGTACTATCAAAGTATTTCAAAGATCCATATTAAATCATGAACATGAGTTTCTTGATTTATGGAGCGACCAAGAAGATCGTCAACATAGTTTTTAACAATATCATGCATCATGTCATGAAAAATATAAGTCATATGTGGCACCACCATTTTTCAAGTCAAAATGCATGACTTTATAAGAAAAGGTACCCCATGGAGTGATGAAATTTGTCTTTTCCTAATCCTTGGGAGAAACCATGATCTAATTGTATCTTGAAAAACCATCCATGAGTGATAGTATTCCATATTTGGCAAAAAAATCTATGATCATATCTATGTTGGGGAGAAAAAATCATCCATAGGACATGCTAAATTAATGTCCCAAAAGTCAATATATATTCTGATTGTTCCTTCATTCTTAGCTATAGGAATGATGTTAGAGATCCAATCAATGGATTTGATAAAGTCAGTGTCAAGGGGTTTTTGGAGCTCCTCCTTGACTAAAAGGGTGACCTTAGGATGCATCTTCCCAAGTGCTAGAAATATTAAGTTGTCATTGATTTCAAAGAGAGCATGGTATTCAAGGCAGAAATATTCTTCTCAGGTTGGACAATTATTCAAGGCAAGGTATATCTCAAAGAAAGGAAAATTGTTGTAAAGAAAAGGATTATAATATTTAATTTAAATATTATAAAGAAGGACACATATTTTTAAGAGTTACTTGGAATAAAGTGGATTGAGCCAAAGGTTTAAATATTAATGAGAAGGACAAAGGTTTAAAAGAGAAGGCAAGGTTTAAATATTAATGAGAAAGCAAAGGTTTAAAAGATAAGGCAAGGTTTAAATATTAATGAGAAGGCAAAGGTTTAAAAGGGAAGGCCAAAGATTTAAAAAGGTTAATATTATAATATTATTTAATATTATAATATAAGGTTTTAAAAATATTATGTTATAATATTTATTTTAAATATTATAACCCAAAGGCACCAACGTTCATGAAGGTTTTAATAAAGTTTTGAAAATAATTTTCATGAGCCGACTTGGACAAAACCTTTTCAAAGCATATAAATACATTGTTGATTTCCACCTTTCAATTAACGCAAGCACTCAAACTATAAAATATTTCTCATTGCGATTTGTGTGAATGACAGAGAAAATGACAAAAAAAGTTTCAAGGTGTGCAAGTGCTAAACATCAATAAATCTGTGTGTGCCTGATACATCTCATTTGAATGGGGTGGCCCAACAGTTTTTGGCTTGCATAAGTGTTGTTGTAGTGGAGGTTTTAGGGTTGAAACCCCCTGATGCTATTTTTCCACATGTGCTAAATTTTGGATTAACGTAGAGGATAGGGATAAAATTAACATGCACCCCTTTTGTGCTACCTATTATGGTAGCACAACTAGTTAGAGGCGCTTGTGGAAGCACTACATCTTGGAGATCACGGTTTTGATTCTCAACGGTACATGAGGTACTTAAATTTTTGATTTTGAATTAACTTAAGTTGAGTGGGTCACGAAAGTGCATAAGGAGTTTAAATTTTTTATTTTAAATTAAATTAGATTGAGGGGGAGTTATAAGGTGTGTTATGTTTATTTGAAAATTGTATTTTGTAATAGTGTGTGAAGGAGTTATTTTTGCATATCTAAACAAGGAGATATAAGGTGTAAATGTGATTGATTTTTAAATTGTATTGTGCATATTAAAAAGGAGTTCATAAGTGGATGATTTAAAATTTGTGCTAGAAAGTGAATATTACTAACCAAATTTTTGAAGGAACAAAAGGAATCTATTTTTGTTAAAGACAGGTTTGGGAGGCTCATCATCATTGTGGCAAATTTAGAGGTATGGTGATTTAATTTCTTTCTCAAGAAAGTTTTGTTTGAAGAAAATAATTTTTGTTGTCATAAGGTTGGAGATATAAGGAATTATTGGATGTGCATTGTTTTTGCTTGAAATTGGGAATAATTGATAAGAGTTATAGATCAATTTTGAGAGCAAAGTTATGCATTGGTTTTTATTGAAAGAAGAGAGTGAATGCACAAGAGTTATAGATCACTTTTTGAATAGGAAATTTATGTATTTTTTGAGCTTGAAATTGGAAAGAAATGTGCAAAAGTTATAGGACATATTTATGAGTAAATTTGTGCATTGGTTTGGTTGATATTGGAAGTAAATGTGCAAGTATTATAGACTAGATTTGTGAAGAAAATTTGTGCATGGTTATTGATTGATTATGGGAGTGGATAATAAGGTCATTATCAAGTGTTAAACTATATCTATCTTTTTGAATGCAATAAATGTGAGACATGTGAAAGTGATAGACTTAATATGAAAGAACATATTGGGTATTTGTAATGCATATCATTCTCTATATGTTCCTGAAGAAAAATATTTTTGGGTAGAATATGTTTGAATTACTTTAGCCAAAGAAAGCACTTTTGGGAAAGATTTGAGCAGGTTTTGGTGAGAAGATTTTAGCAATCCTTGTGTGTAGGCTTGGAGCAGATTTGAGTAGGTTTTATTGAGTAGATTTGAGAAAGCCTTCTATGTATGCTTGGAGCATATTTGAGTAGGTTTTGATGAGCAAATTTGACAAAGCCTTGTATGTAGGCTTGGAGAATATTGAGCAGGTTTTGGTGAATAGATTTAAGCAAGCCTTATGTGTAGGCTTGGAGTAAATTTGAGCAAGTTTTGGTGAGAAGATTTGAGCAAGCCTTGTGTGTAGGCTTAGTGTAAATTTGAGTAGGTTTTGGTGAGTATATTTGAGCAAGCCTTGTTGTAGGCTTGAAGAATATTTGGGTAGGATTTTATGAGTAAATTTGAGCAAGCCTTGTGTGTAGGCTTGGAGTATATTTGAGTAGGTTTTGATGAGAAGATTTTATTAAGTATTGTGTGTAGGATTAGATCACATTTGAGTAGGTTTTGATGAGCAGTGATCAAGCCTTGTATGTAGGCTTGGAGTAAATTTGAGAAGGTTTTGGTGAGCATATTTGAGCAAGCCTTGTGTGTAGGTTTAGAGTAGATTTAAGCAAATTTGATAAGGTTTTGGTGAGAATATTTGAGAAAGCCTTGTATGTAGGCTTGAAGTAGATTTGAGCATATTTTAGAAAAAGTCTTGGAGAAGACCAAAGCAAAGGGGATTGGTGTATCCTATGGATATAGGTCCAAAAACCATAGAAAAGGGGATTGGTGTCTCATATGGATAGAGGTACACAAACTAGAGCAAAGGGATTGGTGTCTCCTATGGATAAAGGTCCATAAACTAGAGCAAAGAGGATTGGTGTCTCATGTGGATAGAGGTACACAAACCAAAGCAAAGGGGATTGGTGTCTCCTTTGAATAGAGGTCCACAAACCAAAGAAAAGGGGATTGGTGTCTCCTATGGATAGAGGTCCACGAACCAGATCAAATGGGATTGGTGTATCCTATGGATAGAGGTCCATGAATGAGAGCAAAGGGGATTATTTTATCAAGTGGATAAAGGTCCATAAACTAGAGCAAAGAGGATTGGTGTCTCCTATGGATATAGGTATAAAAAATAAAGGGTTTGGTGTCTCCTATGGATAGAGGTCCATGAACTAGAGCAAATGGTATTGGTGTCTCCTACAAATAGAGGTACACAAACCAGAGCAAAGGGCATTGGTGTCTCCTATGGATAGATTTCCATGAACCAGAGTAGAGGGTATTGGTGTATCCTATGGATAGAGGTCCACAAACTTGAGCATAGAGGATTGGTGTCTCCTTTGGGTTGGTGTCCATAAACATTGTAATAGGTAATTGGTTCCAAAGAGATTTATTGAGAAATTTTAAAAGAAATATTTTCTCTATGGATGTAGCCCACATTAGGTGAACCATGTTAAATTTGTTTCTCTTATGTGTGTGATGATTTGTGCATTATTTCATTATTACAATTGATAAAACTAGATAATATTACTTTGGAAAGAAAAGTAAAAAGTTGTATGTTATATTGTTCACCCCCCTCTTAGTATAATCTTATGTTCTTCAATTGGTATCAGAGTGGGTTCCTTTGTGAAAGCCTAACAACTTGAAGGAAGATCTTACAAGAAAACACATTGCGACAAAGTCAAACATGTTGATGTTTAGTAGAAAGTGCCATCAAAATAAGATAAAAATAGTTATTTTGAAGGAGAATAACATTTGAAAGTTATCAAGATCACCTAAGAAAGATATTTTTACCATTTTCTACCTGAATTCATTGCATATTTATGACTGCATACATATAATGAGATAACTCAAAGCCCTATTGTAGTTTCAAGTTGGAAAAGTAAATGCAGTGGAGAAGCTTAGGGAGGTGTTAGTCTAAAAATACTACCTTGATAGATAGTAGATTTTTTCCACATTAGACCAACATTTCATTTTTTGAGATATAAAGCACAAAAATGACTAAGGCATGAAGAAGGTCATGATTTTATGACATGATAATATTTTTCTGTGTTAGAGAAGAAAATGAAACTGCAACACCTGAATGTCACGATTTTACAACATGACCAATTTTTGCTAGTGAGCAGCTAAAAAGGGCCAGGATGCAAGGATGCATCACGATTTTGTGATATGATGAGTTTTTGCTGACAAGCAGCTCAAAATGGATAGAATGCAAGGAGGTGTCATGATTTCCTGACATGACAAGTTTTCACTAACAAGTATCCCAAGAAGCTAAAACATGAAGAAATATTACAATTTTGCAACATGATAGATTTCACAGGCAAATATGTAATTAGGAATAAACAAACATGCCTCCAAAATCTTGTGTCAGTGACTAATGATATATGGGTGAAAGAAGTATATGGGTGATAGATTTTTGCTATCAGATTTTTTTTATTATTTGAAGCCATGCAAAACATATTGAAACATGATTGTTGTTTGATTATTTGTATTTGATTTTATGTTAGAATGTACTAATTGTAAAGATACTCACCATAGGGTATATATGATAGTAAAAACACATTGAAAAGAGGTCAGATCTTAGGCGTTTACAAGACTGGATGTATGTAATCTGAATACAACCAATAAAATTATACTTCTATTGGCTTCTGGTTCATAGTGTGCAAGTATATGTATTAACATTATTTTCTTATATTCAAATTATTGAGTTGTATATTGTACTTGTTCTAAAATCTAGACTTATACATAATATAAATCATATTGCTGGAGTTGAAATTCAATACATATGTGTTAGATAGATATATAAATCAAAATGGAAATCTTTTATTTCTACGTGAAGAAATAATAAATGCTTAAATAGTAGAGTATATGCATTTCATATTTGTTGTCTAATTTATACTGTAAGAAATTTCTAGCCTCGACTATATTTCCCTCTCTTTCAGTAATGCTCTTTTCTATTTCCTTGTAAAAGTCATTAAGGAACCAACATCCTCTAGAGATTAGATGAAAGATCCCAAGATCAAGCTCGTCTACTCAATGTTGGAAAAATCAAGGTGCAAATAATAACCATAAGAATATTTTGTTCTAAGTACTACATTTGAAGGTTTCCAGAGTACTGCATCATCAGGAATGAGTGAGCTGGGGTTTAGTAGGTGCGGCAGGAGTGAGGGTTTGAATTTTTTGGGCAAAAATCTCAGCCAAGGTGGGAGAGGTAGAGCAGGTATGAAAGGAGCAGGTGGGAACCTTAAGCATGGATCAAGTAAGGATCCAGACGAAGGCGATCAGGCTATGGAATATTTGGAGGTGGGCATCATGCGGGGGCCCGAACCTCCTTAGAAATACCTCAAAAAAAATATACGAAGGACAATGTGGGGCCCAAGAAGTGGTTATATTTTGCTGAGACTCTTAGAGGAAAAAGAAAGGAGGTTCTCTCTCTTTCGCCCCTAGTTCTAGTAAATAATAAAATTTTGGCCCCAAAAAGTTCCATGAGCCCTTTTCTTTCAATGGAATAATTCTCCTTGGTAGGAAATTTTTTGGGAGGTAGGCCGGACATGGAGACTATCAGGGCTTGGGAGATGGGTAAATGGCGATCGGTAGGCAGCTTGGAGTTGGTAGATCTAACTCGAGGGTTATTCATTATCTGTTTTAACAATATGGATGATGCTAACCACATTTTAATAGGAGGACCTTGGTTTTTGGACAAAAGGAACTTTTTTCTCAAATGATGGGGTGAATATTTCAACCTTGAAAAGTAAAATATTAACATTTCCCCTATTTGGGTTCGTCTCCTGAGTCTACCTACCCAGATTTTCAATGAATATTGGCTGCAAGGCATAGCCAGAACTATAGGGGACTTGATCTCCATTGACCATGCAAACTTGGCCAGGACAAGGATGACTCATGCATGAATATACATAAATGCTAATTTGGATAATGAATTGCCAAGGTTTGTGGAGCTAGAGTATGGAGAATACTATCAAAAACAACTGGTAGAATACAAGAACAGATCGAAATTCTATGCATAATGCAAAAATCAAGGACATCTATGCAATTAGTGCCCTAACCTGGCAATGAATAGAGAAAAGCAGAAGCAAGGAATGCTAGACAGAGGAAATTTTAGGAGTTTCCCTAGCAGAGGTAATTTCAATCAGGCAAACTATGTCTACCAAAAAAAGAAAAGAGAGGGTGCAGGGTCCCAACAAGACAAAGAAAAACAACAGGTTGTTGGCAACCAAAATATTCAGGTAAGTTACAATCCTCAAGTTTTAAATAAATTTTCAATTCTATCCAATATGGGAGTAGGAGGATTATCGAAAGACATGGAAGCCTAGAACCTTTAGGCTAACATTTCTAACTCTCTAGAATACCAATCCAAGTCAAGATCCTCAAACCCTAATGCTAAAATTACTGTAAGCCTCGTGGGAATCATAAGGCCAAACCCTAATGCATGATCTCTAGAATACCCATCCAAGTCAGGATCCTTAAACCCTAATGCTAAAATACTTCAAGCCTAGTGGACATCCCAAAGGCAAATCCTAATGCTGAAGAACTTAGGAATAAATTTGAGGCATTGGAAGATAAAAAATCTCATCTCCCTAACATCATCACTAGGATCTAGGTGAATCCTACTGAGGGACCATACTGTAGACTAGGGGAATATGGGAAAAAAAGAGAATATTTGGATGTAGGGGTGGAGATATGTGAAACTCTTCAGACTAAGGAATATGATAGTCTGGTTCTACAACAAATTGCCTCCCCCTAGTTTAGTCCTAAAAAAACCAGGAGCACTGTGAAGTATCCTATAGATTTTGGTAGTGAAAAAAGAAGAGGGAGAATATCAAATACTGAGCATCAAAAAATTAAAATTGATAATGACATTGCCAATGGAAAAAAGAGAACCTTGTTTCAACAGGTTATTCCAGGTTCTGAAGACAAAAAATTAGGAAAACCCCCTCAAGGGAGGGTGAGAGGAAGAAATCCCAAACAATATAAATGAAGTTCCTCTCATGGAATGTGGGAGGCCTCAATGGCCTACCCAAACATAGGGAAGTCAGTGCAATAATAAATCAAGTGAATCCAACTATTATCATGTTGCAAGAAACAAAAACTGATGAGATTCAGTCAAAAAAAGTGGCAAAAAAAATCTGGAATTAAGGGGAGATGGTTTGAAAATTAGCCAAAGGAACGTATGGAGGCCTTATGACTTTGTGGGATCCCTGGATAGTATAAGGCACCATTATTCAAAAATATGATAGGGTTCTTAGTGTTTTATTTAAGGAAATAAACAACAACCGGTCATGGATCCTTTCAAATATTTATGCCCCAACTTCAATTCAAGGGAGAGCTCTATTGTGGGAGTACTTAGGCAATCTGAGTGAAATATTTCATAATTTCCCATGGATTCTGGCTAGGGATTTTAACATTCATCTTTACCCTTCAGAAAAAATGGGTGGAAATGGACCACCTATCAGGAGCATGGATGAGTTCAATGACTTTGTGAACTCCAACATGTTGATGGATGTAAAACTTGGAGGAGCGAATTATACCTGGAGAAATCTGTGGATAGAGTGTCATCTCATTCAAGAAAGGCTTGACAATTTTTTTCTATCAAAGGAGGCGACAACTCTATTCAATGATTCTACCCTGAAAGCCCTTCCTAAAATTTCCTCTGATCATAATACTATTTTTTTGGAGATCCCTAACTCTCTATCCTTCAATAAACCTTTCAGATTTCAATCTATGTGGATCAAACATTCTAGTTTCAAAGATAACTTAATTCAGTGGTGGCAGCAACCTGTCAAGGGTAGTGCAGCTTTTAAACTTACTTGTAAATTAAATTTTGTTAAGGAAAAGCTTCAAACTTAGAAAAAAAAGGTCTTTAGGAACCTATTTGAAAAAAATAGGTTGTTGAAAGTTTGAATATAATTTATCAGAGGATTCAACATGGTGATGCTGATGAAAATACTAGGCAGGAGGAATGGACAAAACTAGCAGAGTTTCATAACATTTTGACCTGTGAGGAAATCTATTGGAGGTAAAAATCAAGGGCTCTTTGGTTGAAATATGGAGATTCAAATTCCAAGTTTTTTCACATCACCACACTTAGAAATAGAAGCAATAACAAGATAATTTTTTTTTTAAAAGTAGATGGTTCTATTACTCAGGACTTAATAGAAATCAGAAAGGAGGTAGTAACTTATTTCAATTCTATCCTTGGTCAGGAATCACAGTGCAATGAGGAGGCTAAATATATTCTCCTGCAATCCATTCCTAGCATAATAAATGAGGATATAAATCTTAAGCTTCTAGCTCCATTTTTTGATGAGGAAATTAAGGAAGCCTTGTTTAGCATGGATCTAGACAAAGCCCCGGGACCGGATGGCTTTCCCCCTTGTTTTTATCAAGATTTTTGGGACATCATAAGTGAGTATGTAATTTCTATTGTCAGAGAATTCCAATCAAGCAATAATATCCCAAAAGGTCTCAAATATACTTTTATTTCTTTAATTCCTAAGAAGCAAACCCCTGAATCTATGGTTGACTTCAAGCCAATTAGTCTGTGCAATATTTCTTACAAGATCATAACTAAAGTCATTTCAAATAGAATGAGAGATGTTCTGCCCCGCATAATAGATCTATGTTAGGGAAGCTCTATACAAGGCAGGTCAATATTAGATGGAGTTATCACAATTTATGAAGCTCTGCACTCTGCTCATAAGACTAACAGGTCTATTTTTACCCTCAAGCTTGATATGAACAAAGCATTTGATAGGATAAATTGGGACTTTTTGATTGTTGTCCTCCTTAAGTTTGGTTTTCACCACCAATGGGTTAATTTGATCAAAGAATGCATTTCTAAATCATGGTTCTCAATTCTGGTTAATGGAACAACTGTTGGTCACTTTCAAAGTCACAAAGGAATTCAGTAGGGGGACCCTATCAGCCCCATGTTATTCATAATTATGGAAAAATCTTTAGGTATAACCATAAAAAATGCTTGAAATTCAAGGCTAATATCAAGAATCAAGGCAACATCTCTCACTAGGGCTATTTCTCACCAAAAATTCATCGATGATACCCTTCTATTGACTAAGGCATCGGTGGTTGAGGCCAAAAGAATTAAATACATCCTACAACTCTACGAGGACGTTGTTGGTCAAAAATTTAATTTCAGTAACAACAAGTTATATTTCTTGAACACCCCCATTTAGAGGTAAGGAAGGATTATAGAAATTTTAGGGTGTGATATAGCAAACCTTCCCACTTCGTATCTTGGTCTCCCTATTTTCATTGGTTCTCCGAGAGAGTCAATATGGGATAGCGTTATTGAAAGAATTCAAAAAAAACTTGTTGGATGGAAAGGTCATCTTCTATCTCATGTAGGATAGCTGAACCTCACTAAGGCTTCTCTTCAGAGCATTCCAATCTATTTCCTCTCCATTTTCAAAGCCCTTGTGAAGGTTTTCCAAAAAATTGAGAAACTCCAAAAATAATTTCTATGGACTAGATCAGATGAGAAAAAAAGGATACACCTTGTAGGATGGACCAAAGTGTGCAAACCCAGGGAAAATGGGGGCTTAGGTCTAAGGAGAATTACTCATATGAATTTATATTTAATAGATAAGTAGGCATGGCACCTCATTTTTTGTGAATAAAATGAATGGACAACTATCATCAAACGAAAGTATCTTCAAAATATAGAATTTCTAAGTGGCTCAGTTCCAATTAGAGGTTCTAATTTTTGGAAAACAATTCTCAATTGTAATGAAATCATCAAAAAAGGTTTAATATGGGTTTTAGGCAGTGGTGAGAGGATAAATTTCTAGAATGACAGGTGGGCTAAGGATGAACCACTGATGCAATATCCTAACTTAGCCTGTATCAGAGATATCATGGAAGAACTCATTGCAAAAAATTCTTCGATTATATGGTTGAGGACAAAGGTAGAATGAAGTGGAAATAAATAAGGATTCAAGGATTTCAAGCAAAATCAAATGATCTTTGTAATATTCTTGAGAAACAGTTTATCCCCATGAGACCCAAGGAAGATCAAGTGACCTGGGCTCCTACGAAAAATGGGTAGTTCACTATTAAATCAGCTTACAAGCTTCTACTTGATGACGAGGATTTTGTCCTCCAAAAGGACTTAGTTTGGATAAAAAAATTAATTCCAAAAATTGCAGTCTTTTCATGGCTGGTTATCCAAGGAAGAATTCTAACCATTGATAATATGATGTGTAAAGGTATTTGTATCACTAATCATTGTTATCTGTGCAGGGCTAATTGGGTGACCATTTATCACATTTTCCTTGAGTGCCCTTTTTCCTTGATTATCCTAAGTGGGTTTTTTTAGGCCTTCAATATTTCCTAGGTTAAACCAACCATCGTACTTGATTTTTTGATCCAGTGGCCTTATCCCTTTTCAAGCCAAAGAATTAGATACATGTGGAAAATTTATCTCAATCACTATCTTTGGTAGGTGTGGTTAGAAAGGAACCATAGAGTCTTTAATGAGTCTATCCAGGATCATCAAACTATCATTTCTAGGATCTTATCCTTTGCCAACAAGAATGTGAACCTTATCCCTTTTGATAGTCATAAACCTCATCTATAGGAGACCATGATTGCTCAATATTTAAGATTAACCTTGTTATATGAGTCTGTGCCTAGGGTAGTCAACCCTAGAGTGAATGTTAAGTGGTCCTCACCTCCTACGGGTTGGTTTAAGCTTAATTTTGATGGAGGGGCTAAGGAAAATCCTGGCAGAGTAGGCACTAGTGACATTGTGCGAGATCATAATGGGAATATGATGCTTGCATTTTTTAAATATTTGGGAACAAGGACGAACAATGAAGCTGAAGCTAGAGCTATGTGGAGAGGCCTTAAAATGACTCAAGACTTAGAAGGTAATTTGATCGTAGAAGGAGACTCTATGCATGTTATAAATCTTCTCAATAATTGGAAAACACCTCCTTGGAGGATTAAAACAATTTTTGAAGAGGCTAGGACCCTTTTCTAGGGAAGACAAAAAATCCCAATATGTCTTTCGGGAAGCTAACAAAGTTGTTGATAAGCTGGCCAATTTGGGTGTCAATGGTGATGGACTTTTCAAATGGGAACACACTATCTCGAGTGAAGTAGAGGAGATTATTCAACCAGAATTCTAAGAATGATAGTCAAATTTACCAATAGAGAAGGCACTATAAGTTTGAAGGCTATGAGTATTCCCGTATCTTTTTTGAAATGGACTCATAATAAAAATTATCCAAGCTATCAGTCTTGGTGGATGCTGCTTGGAAATACCACAAAGACTAATGGGGATAGTCACATGTTAGATAAAAATGCTCCTAGTCATCTTAGTAATTTGAGGTTGGTTGATAATCATAGGGTAAGAAAGAAATGACAATATAAGACTTTGAACCAGAGCCATGTGGACCACCAAATAGCCACCGCCATAAATCTAGCTAGCATGTTCACTTCTCCAAGGTTGATTTCCCAAGACGGGATGTGGTCCCAAAGCATGTGATATACAAAAGAAAGAAATTACCAAAGAATTATTAAGAGTAACTATAAATATAGAGATTGTGAGAGTTTTTTTTAGTACTCTGCTATGTGTGTCTGTAGCTTTTTGTTTCTCCACAGTTTCAAGGAAGGGATCTATGTTTGTTTCTTTTTTTTGTAATTATGATGCAGGTATGTTTTCTCGGGGTATACCCAAAATGTTGTATGGAAAGTTTCTTTTTATAACATGCTATGTTCCTTACCGGATGTAATGGCTTTGGCAACATGTAGATTTTACATATATAGGATCCTTAGTAAGGACATGTTCATCAATAGGCCTATGCTGATTTTTGTAAAAGGTTTTGGGTAAACCTAGAAAACCCAATATTAATGATATAGTATCTTATCTACGAAAAAAAAAGAATATTTTGTTCCAACAATTTTTGACATGCCCTATGGGACCCTAAATCCCATAGTATTATATAAGGTTTGGTGTTTGTCTTTGATATTTTTAAATATAAATCAAATCACCTGGAAACTTCATCCAAAGGTATAGACCTAAGATATACCTTATCTATTTATTGGTTAGAACTTATGATTATTTACCTATATTATTATTTACCTATATAATAACTAGATCTAAAGCAATAAACTCTGAAGAACCCATTGAGTTCTTCGAGTTACATCTTGGTAGATTAAGAGTGCATCCATTTTTATCTTTTAGATAAAACCCACCTGCTACCAGTATTACTACCCTTGTACCCATTGTTTTGCCTAGTCATATTGTCAATACATCTTCAAATATAACTACCAAAAGTTTTATAATTCAGGCAAATACAGTCGCTACAATGGTTTTTCCCCCACCAACTTATCTTACTTGGAACCACATGGGTCCACTTAACTTGGTGGCCTAGAACCCGATTTTTGCTACAACTTTGAAGGTATTGCCTTCATATGATGGGATGGGTAAAACAACGTATGAACATTGCTTAGATGTTTCAAAATTGGAAACAATTTACAATAACACTCAAGAAGATGTGATGATCAGGTTTTTGGTTATCTTATTAAAAGGAAAAATGTTCTATTGGTACAAAGCACTTCCTCCTCAATCCATTGCAACTTGGGTAGAATTCACTGGCAGGCTGGTAGACGAGTTCAATTAGTATGCAAATTCATTCTTCTTGCTTAGCTAGTTCAAAATTTTCAAAAAAACATCCTCAAGAGGAAATTATTGATTTAAATATCCAATTTAGCCGCACCTAGGAAAGAGTGCCCATTGGATTGAAACCAACTATAGAACAAGCAGTGTATTATTATTTAAGAGTTTTTGGTACTGATATCAGCATGATAACACAAAAATATAAAATATTCACTTTCCCTGCTATTTAAGAAGCATATAAATCAAAGAGAGATCTCATTGCTACTAGAAGATATCCACCAAAAGCAATAATGCCAATTTTCCTAATATTTCTGAAGCTCTCGATACTAGTTCTTCCAATTATTCCAAATTTTTGAGCCTAGATATCCAAAAATAGAATGGGTAGCCATCCATTTCTATAATACAGATACCCCAAAATTCTTTAGCGTTACCTCCTATTCCTACTATTCCTATACTACCTATGCCACCTTCTTAACCAACCCAAGAAAATCAACTCTATATTATACTAGACATAGTGAAAAATATACCAAATGATATGACATCAATGAAGAGGAGACATGCTGAGAGAAAATTTCAACCAAAAATGTTTCCTAAAATAGCAAGAGATGCAACTCAGTCAAGTAATAGAGGGTAGGAAAGGTCAAATGTCATTTATGCAAACGAAACCGAGGAGGCTATAGTTCCTCCTACAAATTTTTATTACTGGTGAACGACATGTAATGATCCACATGGAGAAATTTCATGTATAATCCATAATAATTATGTACAAAATGTGGTTGTTGAGAAAGTAGAGAAAAACATGAAAGGTCATGTAAATATTATTAGAGAAATTGACCATAATTTCATGATGCCTATAGTAGAAAAAGTTGTAGTTTTAACTAGATCAGGTAAAAAACCTCTGCAAGTGGATCCTCAAGAGCTTCAACCTCTATGTTTTCCCTAGATCCTAAAGCCATGCCCAAAATATATTCTTCCTATATAAAAATACCTCAGGTTCTTGCCCAAAACCAAGGTCCAAAAATACGTATGGATTTCACTCCATGGAAATAAATTGAAACTCAAGATCAAGATAAGAAGAGGTTAAGATTTCCTTCATTGACTAAGAGAAAAAGAATGAAAGTCACTCAGGGATACAAAAATAGGTATGACACTTTCACCAAGAAAAGAGATTTTTTTTTTTAATCGTCTGAATTCAACATAGTTGAAGAAATGAAAAAGACTCCCTCAAAGGCAAACATGTATGATGCTCTCCAGTTTCATGGTCAGATTGAACTCCTGCAAGAATCTCTAAAAATGATGAAGAATAAAGGTAAAGATATATACCACTCAAATACAGTCTAGGAAAATCTAACATATGCCAGTGGAAAAATAGACCTCCTCCCTTCTATTTATCTCTTCAAATGGAAGGGTGGGTGGTACACAATTGCATGATAGATTCAGGTGCTACTACTACATTGATACCCAAAGTACTATGTGATATTATGGGGATGGAGTACACTAGGAGAAATCTAGGAGTCCTAGAGTTGGATGGTACTCCAGTTAATACTATCGGAGTAATTAAATACATTCCTATACAACTCCATAGGATGCCTCAAATGGTGGTCATACTAGAAGTAGTAGTGGTAGATTTAACACCATACTTTGGTATGTGCTTATCTAGATAATTCATAGAAAAAATAGGAGGCTACCTATCCTTGGACTAATCACATTTAGAAATACATTTCAAAGGTAGGAGGATTAAGATCTTTAATGAGAAACCATCTACTTTTCATGTAGAAAATATAGGGGAGGTTGACCATGATGACTAAATAAATTGGAGAAGTAGATCTAATGGAAGAAACCTTATAAGATCTTCAAGCAGAAGACTAGTTTTTCTAGAATTTTTCAATTAATTCCATGATAGAAACAAAAATGGGAAGTTATTCCATTGAAAAACTAAAAAATCAATTGGCACTTGCTCCTAAAGGAGATAATTCTACTAGTCATATTTGGAAGCTATTTTTTGATGGAGCTAGGTGTAAGAATGGAGCTGGTGTTGGAATATTTTTTATTTACCCCATAGGGAAGGAAAGAATTTTCTCTTACAG
Source organism: Wollemia nobilis (assembly GCA_028583015.1). NCBI lineage: Eukaryota > Viridiplantae > Streptophyta > Pinopsida > Araucariales > Araucariaceae > Wollemia > Wollemia nobilis. Next base: position 5,401,841 of record JAQPPZ010003305.1, on the reverse strand, counting down.
GTTGATGTGGATTTGCACCAATAACACAACAGAGTACGAAACACTTTGCTTAGGACAGAGGACAGCTAAGAAAATGGAGGTTAAAAAATTGCTAATTTATGAAGATTCAGAACTTATCGTGAACTAAGTCATGAGAAAATGTATCAGTAAACAACACTAATTTAAGGCTTATAGAAATAAAGTATGTGACCTTTTAGAAGCCTTTGAGGCTCTAAATATGAACTCTATTCCTAGAGAACATAATACTCATGCAGATTTGTTGGCATTAGTAGGAGCCAATTTTTGTCCCGTTAGTAACGTTATCCAGAAATACAAGACGGTTAGACTCATATATAGACCTTCAGTGCCAAAAAAAAAATCTTCTGGCATGTTTTTGAAAATAACAAGCAAATATTAGATTTTTAGTCTATGAAATGAACTACTTGAGTTACAGGATGCTGCAAGATGAAGAAGAAGAAGATGTGATTCAGTTAAAAAGTAATCATATCCCCAAGGGACTTATCACTCTTGAGAGTATTTTTGATAATAATTATAGGGTAATAGGCCATAAAATAAAAGTTTATAAGTGTCGGTATAAAGAAGTTGAGTTAGAACCATGAAAAATTATTAAAGTCAGATTTAGCTGTACAGTAGAAGAGTTGAACCAAATAAGGGAATTATGCAAGAAATTTACATATATTATAGCTTGGGTGTACAATGATCTAAAATTGTATAAGAAATAAATTATCCAATACACCATTGAATCAGAGGAAGTATCCAAGCCTTTCAGGCAAAAACAAAGACCCATAAATCCAAAGATAGAAGCTTTGATGAAGTAGATTTTGTTAAAACTCCTTCAAGATAAAATAGTGTATCCTATTAAACATTCTACCTAGGTGGAAAACTTGGTTCCAGTCAAGAAGAAGAACAGAGACATTATATTATGTGTAGATTTTAGGAATTTGAATAGAGCTTCACTCAAAGATCATTATCCCCTCCCTTAGATTGACCAAATTTTACACACAGTTGTGGGGGCAGAAAGGTTCTGTTTACTAGATGGTTTTTTGGGGCATAATCAGGTATGGGTCAGAGATGAAGATCAATACAAGACTACTTTTACCACAAAATAGGGAATATTTTCCTATCACAGGATGCCTTTTGACTTGTCTAACACTGGAGCTACCTTCCAAAATGCAATGGATGTAGATTTTTGTGAGTTTGCTAACAAAATCATAGTCATCTATTTAGATGATATGACTATTTTTTCCCATCATAATCAATATCATATATCACACCTTAAAAAAGTATTTGAAATATGTAGGGAATTTGGAATATCTTTGAATCCAAATAAATCCATATTCGTTGTAGAATAAGGTATCCTACTTGGTCATGTAATCTCTAAATCTGGATTAGCTATTGATCCTGATTGAGTGAAATAACTCTTAGAACTTTCCTTACCAATTAACAAGAAAGGTTTGCAATCTTCCTCTGGACAAATAAATTTTGTACAAAAATTTATTGTAAATTTGCATAGATTGTTAAACCAATGACTGAACTGTTGAAGAAATATGCACTTGTAGACACCTAAAACATGTTGTGTCTAAGAGAACTACTCATGTGGGCACATTCATAGATCATGTGAATAAAACTTGGGACCTTCCAAGTGCAAGCAATGTTTTTCACCACTCAACTAGGGTAGTTTTAGCCCATTCAAGCTTGGCCACTACAAACTAGAGTGGATAGATCCTGGATGTTGAATCTCAGAGCAGCCAGCCATAACCATTGCAAATGATAACGACTAGAACCTAAATAGAAAATTGCCAATAAAACAACCTAATATCGGGTGAAAGTGGTAGTTTACATGCAATAAAGCTGAGCGAGGATAACTTTGCACTCCTCCTCCTGGCTAGTCTACATAAAAGACTTAGTTCTAGATTTAGACATTAGTTTAACTGGCCCTCAAGCCTAATAAAGACTAAAATTTTTATGCTAACATCCAATATGCATGCAAAATTTAGTCCCAAATTTAGTTATTAATCTGGGTCTTTATCCCATTATAAGGTGCAAACCTTAAAGCACCAAGAAGGGACTTTATGTAGATATACGATCGAGGAGAGATTTTTAAGACTTAGAGAGATTTTCTTGTAGTGAAGCCTTGTTAGATCAGAGAGCCAATTAGAGCAGCCTTGAGGAGCAACGAAGTGGTAGCCAAATGAGAGATTATCATCTACAACATATTCAATACATTGGACATAAAATCCAATTATTTCAACATCAGCAACATGCCTATATCCATAGCCTTGGAGCGATAGAGATAAGTTTTCATATTAGTGACCACTATTTTGGACAGTGGCTTGTAGGCTTAGTCTAGAGTTCTTAGTATTAGTTTCCTTAATTTATCTTGTTACATGCTTTCACGTCATTAGCATAGATATAATTTCTCCCATTTATTTGTATTCATAGCATTAATTTCTATTATCATATTTATGTTTATCATTAGTTTTATTTCTAACAACCTCATTCGAGGAGGTAATATCGGACAGCTGAGTGTTTGCTATTATTTCATGCTTTCAGGAATACAGGTTCACTAGATAGGTTATCAACATACAAAAGCAAAAGGATCCCTCTAGGAACCAGACCTAGAGAAGGAGGAAGTTGTAAGCCCTCATACAGTTTTGTGTGCGTCATCAGGAAGCTTGCAAAAGCACATCATCCCTTGTAAGGGGATACCATGTATCTGTTGCCATATTTTGTAAAATCATGTATTAAATGAAGGGTATCCCCTAGAGGGATTTATATATAATCGGATCTTGGAAATATCAATACAAAGCATTCATTTATTTATTCGTATTTCAACTATGTATGTCTTTTATGCATTTCGTTTTATGCATATTAAACATTAAAATATCAAATAAAATTGCAAATAGAGTAGTGGATGGTGCATAGCTCCCCGGGGTTGCTACATCGCCTTTGAAATAAAAAATCCAAGCAATAATGCTTTTAGAAACATCCTATAAGAAATAGCTCAAGCACCTGTGCTGATTAACCTTGACTACTCCTGAGATTTTATCCTATATGTTGTTGGTGAACAAGAAATTTATGCTGCAGTCCACACATAGAAGGGGGTATACAATGAATAAATACTCATACCTTTTTGAGTTCTACCATGCATGATCATGAAGAGAGATACAAATTTATCAAGAAGTAAGTGTATGTTGTCATGAAATATTTGAATAAATTTAAACACTTTCTATCACATAGCAGGATCATCGTTTATATGATTCATCCTAATGTCAAGAATTTTATAATATAAGGGGAACTTGGTGAAAATAGAGCTGGTTGGGTGACTAAGATAAAGGAATATGATGTAGAAATACATCAAAAAAAAATAGCAAGAGGAAGAGCCCTGTGTCAAGAATTAGCCAAGAAGGCTGCAAATGATCATGTGGAGCACTAAAGTGTAATGGCGAATATATAATAATATCCAAGTTCGAAGAATACTGATTGGATTGATGATATTGTGAAGTACTTTCATACTGAAGTGTGTCCTGATAATCTGAATGCTTCACAAAGAAGAAGGTATAGAGCACAAACATTGAAGTACACCATTCAATAAGAAGGGTTGTAAAGGAAAAATATAGATGGTGTAAATTTAATGTGCATAGGAGAAGATGAGAAATAAAAAGTTTTAAAAGAGTTTCATGGAGGCCTCTTTAGAGGACATTATTCAGGAAGATCCACTACTTTGAAAATACTCAGAGCAGGTTGTTACTGGCCTTCTATTTTTTTAGATTCTTACAAAGTACCTAAAATTTGTGAGGAATATTAGCGATATGTACGGAGGAATAGAAATGCCCCTATGCCCTTAAAATATATCCAAATTGAAGAACACTTCCAATAGTGGGGGTTAGGTTTTATTGGGATAATAGAACCTAATTCATCAGTTGGCCACAAGTATATACTTACTGCCACAAACTATTTCACTAAATGGGCTGAAGCCATCCCCACTAAGAAGGCTAATCAATAAGTTGTAATCGAGTTTGTGGAAAGCTTTATTACAAGGTTTGGTGTACCAGATTCACTAATTATAGATAATGGATCAAATTTCTTTGGAGATAAAATGATTGAGTTTACTAGCAGATATGGCATATATTTGAAGACTTATTCTAGCTACTATCCATAGGGTAATGGTCTAGTTGAGTCTACAAATAAAAATCTCCTCAGAATCTTGAAAAGAACATTAGAAGATAACAAGAGAAGCTGAAATTCCTCAATCAATCAAGCACTATGGGCTGAGAGGATTTCAATTAACAAATATATTAATACATCACCCTATTCTTTAGTCTATGGTAAAGTGGCTATTTTTCCTATATATATAGAAATACCAATACTAAAGTTACTTAATCAGATGAATAAATAAGGAGGTCAACCAATGGATTCCTGGTTGATGCAACTTCTAAAACTGGAAGAACAGAGAGAACAAGCCTATAATCACAATAAAAAACATATGGAAGACATAGAAGTATGGTTTAATAAAAATACTACCTTAAGAAAATTTAAGGTGGGGGAGCTAGTCTTGAAATGGAATGTGAAAAATCTAAACTAGGAAACCATGATAAATTTGATGCCTTTTTGGAAGGCCCTTGTGAAATAATTTCTAAAAGGCAATTTAATTCTTTTCAACTGAAAGATCAGTAGGGTATGACTTTATCCATAACAGTGAATGCTTTTCACTTAAAGCTCTATTTCAAATAGAGAAAATAAAGGATTTTATATATAGTATGTACATTATAATAAGTTTGTAAATATTTCCCTAAGTTATGTCTAGTTTATGAAATTTATTTTTGTTGTCATCTCACAACCAACAAGGATTTACCAGTAAAAATAGAACAAAATTGGAAAGTGCCATATTTTTGGGTATAACGGCTTAAATTTGAAATTGCCACATATTTTTCCAATGATTGGTGGGAGAAAACTACTTTCTATAAGAAGCCTTGATAAGCATTATTTTCATTTAATAAGGTTGATGGTCAGCTGTCGAAAGAAATTCAAAATTTGCCACGTGGCTTTTTAATGATTGGAATAAAGGAACCACCTTTGCAAATAGGGGGAGCTTTTTTAAGTGTAATATTTATTTGTATATAGGGGATAATCATTGGTCAAATTTTCAAAATATTTGAAAAGGTGGTAGAAACATGGCACAGAGGGATTTAAGAAAATTTAGACCACCACCACAATTAATGTAAATCATGCATATCTATTCTAATTGATGTAAAAACCCTAATTTTACTCTTGAAAAATTTGTTGTGCCACTTTCTATTCATGTTTATCCTAATTTGAGTTTAGTTGAAACAAGATTAGTGTGATAATCTCTCATGGCCCCAAAAAGGAATAATCAAAAAACAACAATGGTGGGTTCATCTTCTACATCTTCATAAGTAATATGTGGAGAGGACATGGGTGAGATATTTATCGACAAAGATGCTAGAATCGGTGACACAGTAGTGACGTGGAAAGACCCAACAAAAATTTGAAGAGATATTGAAGACAAAATGACTACCGGTATTACCATGTCTTCTCATGCCACTTTTTCTTTAAATTATTTATTGTACTGGTATGTTTACATTCCTATGCACCCTTGTCCTGAATTGGTCAAAGCAATCATAAATTTTTATGATGAGAAAATGAAAGCTATTAGGTATTACATAGGGAGATTTATTTTTAGTTTAAGTATAGATGCTTTTATTTTTTCTTTCACCGTTGGTTATGTACCTACCCTTGAGCCTAAGGATTTTAACCCAGATGACCAAGCAAAATATTTTGTGCCTTCTAAAAAAATAAAGAATTTCCTCAATACACAGTTAAAAAATCCACCTACTAGAGGAAAAATGCTTGAAACCCCCGTCCACCTAATAGAGTTCAAATAGCCAGAATTTTTTTCTATATTGGCTATGGTGGCCGAACTAAATACTGACGAGAGAGTTCATGGGTGGTAGATTGCCTTAGTCAATTGCCTATCAAACCCGAATAATTATGACTCTTCAGTCATGGATAAAAGTGTTAGGCCTTTATTTTTTGACAGGTTGAGGTATTTTTTCAAAGAAATTCATGAAGGATTATCTACAATAAATAAAGGGTCTCAATTTTCTTTTTGTTTTTCTTCATTCTTGGTGTGGATTTTATTTTATTTTATGGATAAGGAGCTAGATTTTATTTTTTTCAATGATAAAGATGAAAAAGGTATAACTTTACTAGTCTATGAGTGGACCAATGTATTACACAAAGCAGATTCATATTATTATTTTAATAGGGGATTTTTAGATCTAGATCTAATAATAATGTATGGATAAATTAGAACATTAACCCCAAAAGCTGAAAATGTTTTACAAAATAAGCATTCTAAAGAGGGTGACTAGTTTATTCTCACCCAAGGGGTTGTCATGAGGTTATATGGGTTTACGGGAAAACCTTTCCTATTTCCTCATTATTTTATTGATAAGTTGTTTGCGTTGGAATATGTAAGACAAACTAAACAAATTAATGTCAAATATGGCACAGGTATAGGTAAAACTGGTACCTGTACTATGTATTTTTAGTTTGAGAGTATTATTATTTATAAGAAGGGTCAATATGAATATATTACTCAAGATCTGAGAGAATTGGGGTTAATAGAAATACCTCAGAGATGGAAATATGACCCTATAAACAAATTTGTAAAAATATAGGCAATTTTAAATCGAATTCTAATGAAGGTTTATCATACATCCATCAGAACTGATATCGAGGCTTATAGAAATAATAATGAAGATGATGCACTAGAATGGCATGTAGAAAGAATACAACCATTACCTCCTTGGCACGATTTTTATGAACATGTGATGTATTATGACCATGAGAACAATTCAAAACATGTGTTAGATGAGAAAACTATTTCTAGAATACAGAAGAAAGGTGCAGATTAGACTATGGGAAATATTCATGAATGGTGGACTATGAGGGTGCAAACAAATATGATTGATTCAAGGTACCCTGTAAAAAATGATCTTGAATTTTTAGTAAGTTATGATCATTATCAAGAATCTCGGTGAGGGTTTTTTCCTGTGATGATACCTCGTAGCATTGGCAACAACAAGGAAGCAAGTCCTGAAGCTACTAAAAACATAATGTTAACTAGGGTAAAGGTAATAAAGTTACAAGTGAGAAACCATTAACTCAAGCACAAACCAAGCTTAGAACTTCAAATAAAATGGTCAATAATGATGTCTTCACAAAAGAGAAAGGAAAAGCATATGGCAAAGCAAATCATATGATGCTAAATATGGGATATGAAGGAAAATGACCTAGGGAAAGAAGGGCAAGGGATCACTGAACCCTTACAAGATGAAAGGAGAGGAAAACACTTGAAAATAGGTGCTAACTCATTAAAAGGTAAAACTCTAACTTCTAAAACTATGAAGTTCATTCTCCCTTCAAACTCAACTACAAAATTTGATGAAGAACCTCTTTGTATTAAGAGGAAGAGGCTAAAGTCTGTAGCAAAAAACCAAGAAAAAGAGAAACAAGATCTTCAAAAAACTCCAAATTATGAGTAAGACGTTTAGAATGACAAAGATAATGTTCTAAATCCAAATATTACTGAACAAGAAAATGTTCGAATTGGAGCTATTGATGACCCAAACAACCTTACTCAAAAAGGTCAAAATGTATCTATTTTCAAGGAAATTGTTGTAAACAAAGAAAATGTTGAACATAGAAGAGAACAACATGGGAAAATTTCTTAAAATGTTGAAATTATAAATCTTGAAGAGGATATAGGTGATAAAAATAGAATTTATAACAAAGAAAATGTAGAAGTTCCCACATAGGATGAGGGTTAGGATTCTATCATGGATGAAAAAAGTAATAGAGATCACGAGGTAGAAAATGAATATCAATAAGCACTTGAGACTAAAATAGAACCAACATTATCCTCCCAACTCCAATCTGAAGTTAATATTGAATTGGTTCCAAATCTATTTCTTCCTAGCATTTGTATCCCAACTATTAAATCAATCTCTACTTTAGATGCTGAGAGTCATCCGAATCTTTTGAAATTAAAATATTTGAGGAAGGTGAACATAAATGCCTTAGACTGGTGGACATATCACTCTACTAGAGATTCCAAAACTCCTGCTCGTATTCAAGAGATAATTGATCTTGATCCTACCACCATGCAGAGGAATAAATTAAATTTGAAACTTGTATCAAAGAAGTCTAAAGGATATATGACCATTGAATATTATAAGGCAGAAGATATAGCTAAATACATTACCCAACTACACATTTCAGATGAGTAAAGAAGGGCTCAGACCCATTTTGGAAAAAATTACTTGCATAGAGAATATTTTAAAGAAAAATTTGTCAAATAATAGGGGGCCAGGAAAGAATTAGAGTCAGTCCTACAGGAACAAAAATTGATAGAAAGGACCTAAATTTGGAAGCAAAGAAATAAGAAGATAATTTTGGTGAAGCTGCTAATGAAGCATCCAAATACAAAGAAAATTTAGAAGAGGCAGATGCACAGATTCAATATCTAAATCTATAGGTTCAAGAAATTCAACAATAGATAATAGAAAAGCAGAATGCCACATTTGGTCTCTCAAAAGAAAAATCCAAATCGGTAAAAAAAGAGATGCTTGAAGATATATTGACACTAAGTCTCAGAGCAAGGCCTATGTTATTGTACCTGGCCAAAGTGAATGAGGTAATTAAAGTAGTCAATGAATAACTAAAATCTTTAGTAAGATTTCTTCAAGAAAGATAATATGCGAAAAAATATATTCAAGTCTTATCAGAGAAAATACCAAAGAGTGTCGTTGCTAATATCTGAAGTGAAGCATGGTCTCGAGAAAAAATTACAGTTAAAAGTTTCTATAGGAGGCTTAAACTTATAACTCAAGGTGACAAACTCCTTCAAAAGTTAGAAGCGAAGGCCAAGGGATTAGTGAAGCATTTAAATCTAGTGAACAAATGTGGAATTCCATATTTGTGGGATGATAATTCAAAAGTTTTAAGCGAGGATGCGCTAACACTATCCCTAAAAAATTTCATGGAAGATGAATCAAAGATAGAGAATTGGAAATAACCTGTAGAGGAAACACTAGTATTTTCTATGGTACAGAACCTCACATATATTAAGTATTGCTTACAAGAATTAATTATAAGAACTAAGATAGTGTCCTATGATAAAGTGGAAGAATTACAATATATATCAGCTATTTATGGATTCTTCAGACCTTGAAGATAAATATTGGAAGCAGGTTTGTCTTACTTATAATGAAGTGGTTTCTATGATAGAAAAGTTGAATAAATCCAAGCATGATAACCAAAAGCAACTGACAGAAGGAAATACAAGTAACCACCCATGACACAAGTTTGAAATTATTTGAGTTTTTAATGTATTTTTAGTAAAACATCCATAAGCTATAAGAGGTATCTTGAAAAGGTAATGCTTTACTTGTTTAAATGCATTTTTTATTGAATATTTTCTTCCACAATATCCTCTTTCGTATTGTTTTTTGACTCCATTTCCCAATGGATGAAGGTCCTGGATTCTAATGTTTTTTCTAGAAAAATTCCCTAGAAGGTGCCAAGAATGTTAGTCTAAAAACACTACCTTGATAGATAGCAGATTTTTTCCACATGAGACTAGCATTTCATTTTTTGAGACATAAAGCACAAAAATGACTAAGGCATGAAGAAGATTGTGATTTTGCGATATGACAATATTTCACTCGGTTAGAGAAGAAAATAAAACAACAACACCAAAATGTCACGATTTCGTGACATGAACTATTTTTGCCAGCGAGCATCTAAAAAGGGCCAGGATGCAAGTAGACATTGTGATTTCATGACATGATGAGTTTTCACCAAAAAGTAGCTCAAAATGTCCAGAATGCAAGGAGGTGTCATGATTTCGTGATATGACAAGTTTTCACTAACAAGTTTTCCAAGAAGCCAAAACATGAAGAAATATTGCAATTTCATGACATGATGGGTTTTCACCAACAAAGATATAATTAGGAATAAATAAACATGCCTCCAAAATATTGTGTTAGCAACTGATGACAGATGGGTGAAAGAAGTATCAAATCCTAGATTTCTACTATCAGATTTTGTTTATTATTAGAAGCCATGCAAAACATATTGAAGCATGATTGTAGTTTGATTGCTTATAATTTATTTTATGTCAGAATGTACTAATTGTAAAGATACTCACCATAGGGTATATATGATAGTAAATGCACCCTGAAAAGAGGTAAGCTATTATGCATTTAAAATACTGGATGTATGTACTTTGAATACAAGTAATAAAATTATGCTTCTATTAGCTTCTAGTTCATAGTGTGCAAGTGTATATATTAACATTCTTTGCTTATATTCACAATATTGAGTTGTATACTGTACTTGTTCCCAAATATGGACTTATACATAATATAGATCATATTTCTAGAGTTGGAATTTGATACATATATGTGTTAGATAGATATCTAAATCACACTGGGAAATCTATGATTTCTACGTGAATAAATAATAAATGCTTAAATAATAGAGTATATGCATTTCATATTAGTTGTTGTCTAATTTGTACTGTAAGAAAGTTCTAGCCTCAACTATATTTACCTATATTTCAGTAATGCTCTTTTTCTTTTCCTCATAAAATTCATTAAGGAACTAGCCTCCTTTGGATATTAGATGAAAGATCCCAAGATCAAGCTCGTCTACTCAATGTTTAAAAAATCAAGGCACAAATAATAACCATAGGCAGATTTTGTTCTAACAGGAGGAAATCAAGTGATATTTTCATTAAGCAAGCTTATCCATTAAAATATCATAGATAAATGATAGAATACCACTATCACTACAAGAATTTATAGGTGGCGTACATGTAGTGCCTCCAAGCTCATTCACATTAATGAAGAAAATCTCACTCACTTATGGTACTCCTTAGCTCGTATGTTTATGGAAAGATAATCTTGAAAGTAGACTTTACTGTCATCTTAGCAAGGTATGTTTCTACTTTTGTTTTGATGTTTAGAAAAAATTGAAAGCTAATGGGATGCATAGCTAGTAGTGAGTGAACATTGTTTTGCTGTTAAGATAAAGCAACTCTAGCTCACAAAGAATTTGATTTTTGCTATGTGCATTCTTGGTTTAACTTTATCAATAATTTAAACTAAGAGGGTAAAAAATTTGAATGATAAATGCAAGGTTGTGTTGTGCTTGTTGTTGAGCCCTCTTGGTTCCAACATAGTGGTTAAAATAGCATGTTGCATTGTAGGGTTTTGTTTTTCTATTTACTCTACTTTTTGGGCTAATGAGAGAAAAAGTAAGACCAATATCAGTGGCTGTGATACTGGGTAGTTTATGGTAGTTTTAGCATTATGGAGTTTTAGTGAATTATGAGCAGAAAATATTTATTAGTGGATATAAGAGCGTATATCCAATAAGAAATTATGAGCATTCATAGATGCCATTAAATGATCAATTTTTGGAGCAGACTTGAGCAAAGTTTTTTAATCATCTTTGTGAGCAGAAGGTTAGTGCCTTCAGACCTGAGGTTGTTGCCTCAAGGATATTGGTGTCTCCCATAGGTTGGTGCCTATGAATTTATAATAAGGAGATTGGTGTCTCTCGTAGGTTGGTGCCTATGCATTTTTATAAGAGGATTGGTGCATCCTATGGATTGGTGTCTATAAATTCTTGTGAAGTAATAAAAGCAATATTTTGTCATGGTTTTTATCCTTAAAGGGTGTTTCCATGTAAATCCCTGTCTTTTGTGTGTGGAATTTTGTGCACCGATTTACTATTGCATTCATATTATTGTAGTTATTATTTTGGAAGGAAAAGTTTTATATTATACTATTCACACCCCCTCTCAGTATAAGTGTGTGTTTCTTCAATTTGTACCAAAGAAGGTTCCTTGGTGAAAAACTAACTACTTGAAGGAATATCTTACAATAACACACATAGATATGGAGGTGAAAGAAGATGCCCATGTTGTCAAAAACCAAGAAAATGAGAAATATTCAAAAATGAAGAGGAAGCCATAGTTAACATAGAATATGAACATATTTTTGCTCTTAAAGAGGTGAAGAGTCTTAGAAAGAAGAACTCAAGATAGAAGACTCAAGTACAAGATGATGAGAAGACAAAGGCAAAGCTTTCATAGGATCTCATCAACTTAAAAGTTAAACTTGAAGAGGTAAAGTAAATTGAAGAAGTTATGACTAAGCATTTAAAGGCAAAAGATTTGGAATGTGAAAAATTGGAACATGAGATTGTCTCTTTGAGGAAAAAAGTGGAAAAATCTAATGATAAGCTACATTAAAATATTAGGTTTGAGAAAAGCACATAAATCTTGGATGATATTATCAAAGTACAAAGATCTTCATTTATAAATACTGGACATGGTTTTGAAGAATGTCAAAAGAAACAATAGGGAGATTCAAGCCCAAAAGGAACAAAGGCATCAAAGAAAATAATTAAAGAAGAGCCTAAGACCTATGATGATGTGTTGCAAGGTGAAAATTTTAAGAAGAAAGAAAAAAAAAAAAGCATCATCATGGACCAAGGTCCATCATAAAAACAACAATGAGAGAACCATGTGGTCATATCCTCCAAGACAATCAAGTAGGTTTTAATATTTATTCCATGGTTATTATTTTTCATATTATCAATTTAGTCTTAAAGCTATAAATTATAGGGTCTATGCTAGAAATTATTTTGGCTTCACCAAGAGAAATTTCAATTCATTTGCACCTCTCATGGATTACAACATCATTTGTTACAAATGTAATAATTTTGGACATCGAGCTAAATGGTGTAGAATGGTGTTCCAAATTCCCTAAACTTATAAAATCAAGAGAATGAGGATGGTCAAACTATTCAAAAGGATATGACCTCCAAAGTTTGGAAAAATAAAATAGAACAAAAAAAATGAGCATTGTAATTTCGGAGTAGTTTCACTCCCATATCATCATTGAAATCTCGGTTAGAGTAGTTAGTAAGGGGGATATATCTAGTGCCTTATATTTTAGCCTTGATAAGCCTTTGCCATTGATGTCATAGTGGGAGAATTTTATTAAGGGGATCAGATTGTAATTTTAGTAAGAGGGAGCAGCTTGTTAGGGGGAGCAACTTACGATCTTGTTGCAATAAAGAATAGTTTCTTTGTAGGATTGCCATAAATGATAAAGGGAGAGATTGTTAGAATTATTGAGTTTTCATTGATGTCAAAGGCTGACTCAGTTGTTAGCAAACAATGACATGGATGGAAGTTTTAAATATTTAATATTAGATTTAAATATTAAGGTTTTAAAATTAAATATTAATACAAAGTGATGGGCCAACCTCTTAGGCACCAAAAGGAAGATAATGTTTGCATATTAATACAAAGGACAAAATTCATTTTTTATGATGCTTTCGAAAGAATATTTTTGATATATTTGTGCGAACGACTTTGGAATTTGATATAGATTTGATATAGCAGAGAAGCAGTGTGGAGGAGATATTGAATCAGAACTATATTTAAGAATACATTGGGCAACTCTTAGATGCAACAGAGCATCAAATTCACCAATGAAGCGATAATGAGAACCAACGATCATCAATCTAGCAATGACTGTTACATTTATCATATTAAAAAGAGGAGAATGGAGCATTCTCACAAGCAGCCTACAATTGGATCTAGCAAGCAAAAAAGTTTTATCTTATACTGTTCACCCCCTCCCCTCTCATTATAAGTGTGTGTTTCTTTAGCAACCACTATGCTATCTGCATTTAAAGCACTCATGTCCATTGGGTCTAGGTTCTAATGCTCCACTACTTGAAGAAGATTTTAGAGGTCTATTAATTTTACTACTATCCACACTATACCAATACTAAAAATTAGAAATAAAATGCCTCAACACATCAAGTGAGATAAATAGAGGACAAACAAAATAAGGGATGGGTTCACTCGAAAACACATGAAGACATGGAATTATCCACTCATAGACCACAAATATGAATGTTGTCAAAGTAGAAGTGCAAAAATGTAGTGGATACTATAAACACTCCATGAGAAATCCACACCAAACTGTTATGTTTTTGATACAATATCAACAAACATAATAAGAAATAATTTGAAACAATACAATAGAACTAGAAATACTATTCTAGTCATAGACAAAATGTATAGTTTATTCATAAGAAGGATAAAAATAAAGGGGAAAATGTATAGAATGTACATATGAATATTACATGTATAAACAAGGATTGATGGACATCTATGGTCTCTAGAAGATCAATAACAACCTTCTTCACCTACCTCCTATGTCAGTGTAGTGATGAGGTACAACAAGATTTTTTTAATATCAACAGTGTCACATGTCTAGATAAATCCTACATATCTATTACAACGTTTCACAATCATATTAACACAAATATTGGCATAACACTAAGAATTATATTTTCTTGGAAAATCTATTTTTGGAACTATATCAATGGTTCTATTATGCATTGATTTATGTCTTGATATAATTGATGTACCATCAATATAGTGTCCAATAATAACTTGGCATAACATCACATGACATATAAACCTGGTCATTATAACATCAATCTAGCACCAAAGTGAGTTTCATAAATATAATATAATATGAAAACAATATTAAGTTGAAATTGAAAATTATATATTAATGATTTTTTTTAATTGGCTTTGTGGGACTAACAGGTATCACCCATATAAAATCATAACCACATCGTGGTATTACACTAGCTTAGCTATTATGCATGTATCTTGGCAAGATTTTAAACTAGATCTCGAAAATCATAGAATCTAATTGATTGAGATAAATGAAATTTTATAATTAGTTAGTTAACTAATTATTGATAAGATATAATTAGAGCATTTCTTGTCTATTCTCTTATCTTCATCACAATGCCTTCATACCTCCTTATAGCAATAACACACAATTTAGATTCCAATACTATAAATAAATATATTCTATGACTTTAAAGATCTTTTAAATTTTTAAAAATACTTATAAACAAGTATCTAACACGTCCAAGCATATTCATATAAATAAATAAAAATAATTTAAATTTTATAATATATTTTTTGATATTTTATTTATATTAATAAAAATTATATAGAGGATTTGATAAAGAAAAATGATTGATTTGATAGGGATGAAAATTATGATAAAAATATAAATTAAATACGATCTAATTAACCTAGTAGTACATGTAATATTTTGATAAACATGACCTTAATATAATTGAAGAATAAAAATATGAACTTGTTATGGTTCAATTTCAATATATATATATATCATAATAATGTAATATGTTGTAATACTTTTTTTCTTGAGAACAAGGGGTTGTACTTAGGTCCCCCACCCTTGAAAAATCATAACTCTTTTCTTTGGATCTTGAGAGTTTACAAACATATTCAATTCTCATCTCAATTGAGTTGTTATACCTAGATACCTACATAAGTTTTCATAAAATATTTGAATTTTTTATTTTTAGTTTTGGATCTTCAATTTTTTGTGTGAATACAAATATTCTAGAATTCAACATCCTTCTTCATGTTTTCCTATAGTAGCATTCACAATACCAAAACTCCACATTTATTGTATATGCATTGCATCTTAGTAAAGTAACATTTTTGAAACATTGCGCTACCATTATCCACATTACCAGATGTGGATTGCTAGTTTACTTTATTAAGCATAAATGCAACCACAAAAAATGTAATAAATAGTTTATATAAAAACACATCAATGTTATAAATAGGGCAAATATTACCAATGGAAAAAATTATAATTAAATCTTATCATTATTTGATTTAGAAAATCAACATTTTCTTGGCAGCTTTAGCTAAACTTACTACTTCCTCTAAAATTCACAATTCTCAATTAAAACCCCTCTATTGGCTAACCCATATTCATATTTGTTTTCTTCCCTTAACATATGTGTAAACCTAATTTCTTCAAACTATATAGCAAGTTATTGCATTTCCACAATTATCTCTTGTATGATACAAGAGCCTCTGCTCTCCTTATAATTGCATTTATTACTATTAGTGAATCACCTTCCATCCATACTTTATTCTATTTCCTTTGTTTGTATATTTTTAACCCTTCCAAATTTAGTCAAGCTTTAGCTTCATTACTTGTATTAAATCAACTAATGAAAGAGTAGTGAGACAAAATATATCTCGTATTATTTTTAATTCCTCCTCAATTAGTCTTAGATTTCCTTTAGATGCTCCACCAAAATTTAATTTGATCAACTCCACATGTAGTGGTTTCCAATTTATATATTTTTAGCTTCTTTTTGTTTCTCCTATACCCAACATCATAATTTCATTTGATGACATGACTTTATCTATCAAGGCTATCTCCTTCAAGGCTAAGGATTGGGTGAGTTGATAGAGTTAGTTTAGACTCCTATGTGGCTAGATAAATTTTCTTTTTCATTACCTCTAAAGTGTTTTACTTTTATTTTATTTATTTTTATTATTCATTTCTAGTCAAACAATCCAAGGTAATATGTTATAATACTATTCTATAAGTAATATAATAATTATATAGATAAACATAATTTTTTATATCACATGAATAATTAAAAAAATTATATAATATTTACTTAAAAGAGGGGTGGAGGTCCAATGTTCAAATCTGAGGCCTTGCCAGACTGAACGGTTGTCCCTTTCTAGTGCTTTCAACGACATAAAAGGTTTTAAATGATTGTGGAATGGTGGTTTCGCGGTGCTTTTAGCAGTGTAAAAGGTCTTAAATGATTGTGGCATGGTGGTTATAGGGGCTGAACTCTGTTGGCGGCTTCTAGGGCAAATATCACATAATACTATGATCACCATAAAAACTAGTCAACTAGTCAACGTGGGCTACTGATTTCACCATGTAAATTCAAAATATATATATATATATATATATATATATAACATTTTCAACCAATTATAATAAGTTATAAATTTATAAATATTTAATTTTCATTCTATTTTTTTTTTTTTGTAAATAAAAGTCTTCATTAATTATCGATTTTTGTAGGTTAACCAAAAACCTATTACAATATCCAGCATTCTAATGAGATTGTAGATCCTAGTCATCCTTGAAACTTTCTTACCAAAAATTGTGTTGAATCCCCTACAACACCTTACTGACAAAGCACACCCATACCTAAACATAACTGTAAACATTACTTACATTGACAGGAATTGAAGTTTGGAACTTTGCACTTGTGAAACCTGTTGCTTACCCATTTCCTATTCTCTGTCAAAATATTCCAAGGCTTACACCCTATTACCTTCATTTCCAATTTGGTATGATTTAGAGGGAAATCCCATGGTTATTACCAGCTCCATAGGGAAAGAACACCCATTCATATTTCTCCTTAATGGGTAGGTTTCTTTTCATGACTAATAATGTTTTCCACTTCACGTGGCACACCTTGTGTCCATGTCACCAAACTACCAACATCAACACCTATGTTGGATAATTTGTCAGCTGACCTATTGGCCTCACGGTACACGTGACGAGCCCTCCTATTCTTTCTTGCCACAAAAATGATCCTCACTTCATGGATGACTCCCTCGATTATCCATGGAGGTTTTTTGCCATTGGTTAATAGGTTGATGATGTTCATAGAATCACCTTCAATCATCAAGTTACCTTGAGTTGCTTGGGCTACTTGTAACCCTCTCCAAAAGGCTCTAGCTTCTGCTTCATTATTAGTTTTGATTCCCAATGGTTCAGCGAAGGCCTTTCATAGATTTCCTTGATGATTCTTGATTATTCCTCTAGCTCCAACTCTTCCCGGGTTCTCCTTGGCTGCACCATCAAAATTTAGTTTAAACCAACCCTGGGGGGTGGCTCCCAAGAAATCCCATTTTTGGGATTGGGCAAAGGAATGGAAGGTTTGTCCTCAATACCTAAGGCCCGAGCTAATTGTTTTTCTTGAGGAATAATTGAGTGGTTCTCATCCACTAAGGTGCTAAGGTTTTCTTTTGCAAAGACAATAATCCTATTGAGGATGGTTTTTGGGTTGTGAATGGTATCCTTAAAGGTTCTATGGTTCCTTTCTAGCAAAATCTGCCAGAGAAAATGATGCCAACAAATTTTCCATAGGTACTTAAGTTTTAGGCTAACAAAGGGTTGAGGCCATTGATGGAACACTTCGGATAAAAGAGCAGGCTTAACCCATGAGATACTAAAGGCTTGAAAAAGTTCATCCAGGATGGACTCCGCTACTAGACACTCTAGAAAAAAGTGTTGGGTCGTCTCTCATCTTGCCTTGCACATGTAGCAATGATTAGCAATAACAATTCCGTTGGATAGCATATTGTCCATAGTGAGGATTTTTCCTTGAATCACTAGCCATGAAAAAAAGATATTTAGGAATTAAGCCTTTGATCGAAACCAAACTTAGTTGAAATTATTAACCTTCCACATTGATAAGCAAATTATAGGCAGACTTAACTGTGAAGTCACCACTTTCAGTCTCAACCCAAACAATGTGATCTTCATCCTCTCCAGAGGGAATAATTTGTTGAGTTAAAATGTTATAAAGCTCTTCAGACTCTGCTTCAAAACCTTGTACTCTAATGTGTTTCCACCTGTTGATATTTATATCTTGCCACATATAATTTGCAACCTTCTTCCCAATATGCTGCTCCATATGCTCTTGAATCCTAGCCAAACGAGGATTTTGGGATAACTCCTCAGCTCTCACCCGTCGATCCTTCCAAAAGTCTATTGTTTGCCCATTTCCTAGAATCCATCTAAGACCTTTCTTGACAAGATCTTTGCTCATGAGAATTGCCTTCCAAAAAGTAGACCCCCTGCTTGCTAAGTTGTCATTAAGGAAGTTCACACCTTGGAGGTATTTCCTCCTAACTATGGCAGTTCATTCATTATCGACCTTAATCAATAACCGCCACGCTTGTTTGGCTAACAGAGTTGTATTGAGATGAACAACTCTCCTCAATCCTAACCCTCCATCAGCTTTAGGTTTGCAAACCTTGTTCCAACCTACTAAATGGATCTCTGAGCCTCCGATCAACGGTAGCTTGTACCTCCTTTGCAGCAGCAAATGTGAGAAGAGCTTCTGATTTGTTATCTTCCTGACCATGGATAACCAAAGCTTGAGCCTGTGGATCAGAAACATCAC
Organism: Wollemia nobilis; assembly: GCA_028583015.1. Classification (NCBI taxonomy): domain Eukaryota; kingdom Viridiplantae; phylum Streptophyta; class Pinopsida; order Araucariales; family Araucariaceae; genus Wollemia; species Wollemia nobilis. Next base: position 5,382,644 of record JAQPPZ010003305.1, on the reverse strand, counting down.
GAGCATCTAGACCAAGTTCACCTCGAAGGTGCTTGTGGATATTGACTATTGAAATTGTGGCATCAACCTCTGGACGTGCATCAGCTGAATGTGGTTGTGCAGATCCGTCAAAGGGAAGTGCCTGCATATTAGTATTTGTGGCCATCGTGATAACAATAAACAAATTTAGAGTTTAAAAATTAGAAAATGATCACTGGCAGCTTCAAATACTAAATGCAAAAAAAATTATAAAAACAATAATACAATAACTAAAAATTCATGAGTATTCGAAAAAAGAAACACAAATTTAACACTACAGATAGTGCAAATTGAACTTTCTCATTAATCACCAAAACCGGTTTCGAGGCATCACAGCCTCTCATCGGATAAATATATTTATAATAAAATAAATAATTAATAATATAATTTATTATAATATTAATAATTTATTATAATATTACCATATAATAAATGTGAATCTTATCTTTAATAATATATAATTAATATCAATGGGCAGCATTTGTGTGGGGTAGTTGATCCTCTTTGTAACTGATTCATGTGATCTTATGGGGCTCATAGTGACATAGTCCTATGATGAGTGATATTCTTATAATAAATTTTTGTTTCACTTTAATACCTCTTCTTCTAAATTTTCCATAAAATTATTCTCAATCCTCATTGGAAGATTCTTTAAAAACAAGAATACGAGCCCTTGAATGCCACAGAAGGTTCCATTCTCATTTTTCTTGGTAAATAGTTGTTTCATGTTTACCAGACAAACTTCGTGCCCAAATTTATTTGAGAGAATTACAATGATCACAAGCCAAAATGCGAGTCTCACAAACTCTTATCACAACTAAACTTAAAAAAAAAAAAAATTAGAAAATACAACCTGCATGCACTTATAATAAACATTATATATATTTAGCGGCGTAAAAGTTTAAAATGATTGTGGCATGGTGGTTATAGGGGCGGACTGGGCGAAGATCTTGTGGCGGCTTCTAGGGCGGACAACGCAGAATATTGTGACGGCCAAGCTGGACAGCCTGCCCAGATTCGTGGCGGCTACCGATTCTACCATGTAAATTCAAAAGACAAAAAAATAAAAATAACATTATATGTTTTATTAATATTGAAATCTATTTTCTTTAATCTAAGATTACTATTTGCGAACGAAATTTCTTTAAATTAACCTTTTAACACTTCAGATTTTTACACAAAACTACAAAATGAAGGACGAAATTCTTTTAGTTCAGCCCCACAGGAAACAAAACCTTCGAGGACGTCAGAATTTTACACAAAACTACAGAGGACAATATTCCTTTAATTCAGCTCCAGAGAGAATGAAACATTTGAGGACTTTAGATTTTATTTTGACAAATAACAAAACTACAAGATGAAGGACGAATTTCCTTTAATTCGGCACCACCGAAAATGCAACCTTTAAACGTGGCCAGTTTGGTGGATGGTACTCAATTATTTTAGTATCGTTGTAATTGTTTTTTCAAAGTTATACAACTCGTTATTTATATATAATTTATACATATAGTACAATTTTTATCCTGGTTACTGAAAAAGAAAGAAAATGATAGAATACGATTCGACCTGCTATAATATGAATCCCCTTAACTTTTAATCCATACAAGTTTTACATCTCTTTTTACCCATGTCAAAATACATATGGAATCATTTATTATTTTTTCAAGGACACCGTTTCCTTAATTTATATAATTTCAAAGCCAAGCTTTCTTATATAGGTTTAAATTTGGGCATCAATTAATTTAAATAACTTAACGAATGGAAGATATCCTTCACATCTCCTTAAAAATAAGTAATTAATAATATAAAATTAATTAATTATTTATTTAAAAAATTAAAATCATTATATTTATAAATTAAATTTATTTTAAAAATATATATTAAGTAAGATTATATATAAAAAAGGTTTAAAATGATTGTGGCATGGTGGTTATAGGGACGGACTGCGCGAAGATCTGTGTGACGGCTTCTGGGGCGGACAGCGTAGAATACTGTGGCGGTCATAAAAAGCTGGACAACCTGCCCGAGTTCGTGGCGGCTACCGATTCCACCATGTAAATTCAAAAAAAAAAAAAAATTATATATAAAGAAGTTGATTTAAATTAAATGAATTCTTTACAAAAATTATAGCAAAAAAAGACATAACGTATCATTTATTTTAGATGGTTTAATTGTTTTTAGAAATAAATAATGCTTAATGTTTACTTCATGTAAGTTTATATGAGTAGAGACTAAGAAGAGTTGTAGACAAAAATGTAGTGCAGGCACACCCTAGTGTTATGTTGTTGAATTGTATTTCAAGCTACTCAAAATCATGTCATGGGAAGGAGCCCCCATTGTGCCCTTGAGGACTATATTGTGTGTTTTTTATCTCTTTTGCATACACTCATTAAAAGACGCTATAAATACCATTCACTTAAAAAAACTAAACGTGTGCACTAATAATAGTTTGGAAGCTTTTTAACATTAGTTACTACAAATACCTCATCAAGTAACCTGAACATTGTAATCAATTATTTGTTAAGAATACATTATATTTGTGTGCAATTACAACACATTGGGATGAATCTTAATGTATGAAAATGAATAATCTTGTGATTGTCTGGTGAATTTTTTTCTTATGAGCTTAACTAGAATAACATTAACTTGATATTTAAGTTGTTATTAGCCAATGCACTCTCCCCACACACATACACCCATAAGAACTATACAACACAAACTTTATGAATAATAGTAAAAAGAGGATGAAATGTCTTCAAAATAATATCAATATAGATTAAAGCATGAGATATATCATATATTAAATATATAAATATAACATTAAATTATACTAATGAATGGTCAACCAATACATGAAAAATAAGTTATCTTCTAGATTTCTCCTAGTGATATTTTGGAATTAACATTAAATATATCAGTTGACCAACCATGGTATTGGACGATGGTTTTTGACACCAACATATAGTTTGTAAAGGCATATGATACTTATAAATATGTTTGATAATCAAGGGAATTGCAATGTGGTTCCAAGCAATTTTGATCCTTATTAGCCAATATCAGAACATTCACTCCTACTTGTGAAGCAAAAATTAATTCTCCCTCCCTTCATTTATTTTTCTTTTGCTCCTTTATTTGGAGTTTGAGTTCTCCTTTTGACCTCTACTTTGGGCTTGTTTTGAGTTTCATTTGGGCTTGTTTGATATAGGATATCGATTTGATCTTGGGTGATGAAAACCTATGTATTGAATATACTTCAAAGATGTGATTCTACTTTTTTTCTTGATATAGTGTAATTCGATCATTCGACCTTCATGTAGGCATCCAAATATTCTCACTTCTTATTATCGAAGGGCTTACTAACCAACATATTAGTGGCTTTCCACAACCTCTATAACTAGATTTATGTCATCATGACACCCCCCATTAGTCTAGTGAGACATATAGTACACACGAATGGTCCTCCCAAAACACACCTTCTATGTGCAAAATATCTAATTAGTACAAAGACCCTTGTAATTGTGTTCATTTATACATAATCAAGAAGATAAAAAATAAATACATTCTTGTTTAGTGAAGGATTCTAGTCTACAATAGTGATTCTAGTCTTCAAGAAGATATCCATTATGTGAGGTATTAGATTTCATGGAATAGATAGATTAAGAATCAAACATGTGAACACTTTGGTAACTAGGTCTTTTGAACCTAGCTTTAACCTTTTCAAGCTCACCCAATTTTGAAACTACGACCTTCTAGACCATAGAGCATAATATCATCTAAGGTGGGAGATAAAACTTCACATATGTCTATGTTTTAAATATTTGATCCTCCCATTTAAGTCTTCTCTTTTTTATTTGTCATTCACTCAAGTTTTGAGGTAATCCAACAATGCCAAGTCAACTTATGTCCATATTAGACATTCACATAATTCTCTTCCTATGGTATTAACAAGTTGTATCATATTCATCATCAAATTTGATGTTTCTAGAGGGCCTATTGCCACTAAAATATATTTTAGTCTTTATGTTTTCTAATTTGAACCACCTATGACTATTATTGAGACAATAGATGTTGAGGCCAAAGGTCTTGGAGTTAAACTTGAAAGACATGGTCATATCATTCACATACATCAGTATGTATAAAAACTATGGTGCATATATTTCAACCATCTTGATTCAAAAAATATATAAAAACATGTATATCTCTAATTCATCCACTATCTCTCATAGTTCATAAGATTTTAGCTTTATTTTACCAATAAAATCCCATCTTTGACCCTAATTCAATTTTGTGGGATTAAAAACTATCTATATCTTTCTCAATGCTAGCCAATACTTTTGGTTTCTTTTGCATCACACTCTACAACACCCTTCCCCCATGCAATCAGGTTCATGACAACATGTGCTAGAGCTATTAATATTTTGCATGTAGCCATCAAAATTATCTTGAGTTTATTACCACATGGTTAAAGGATGTTTGGCTATGTGTTCCTCATATCCTTTCAAGTAAACCAAGGGATATTTAATTGATTTTTCAATTAATTATCCCACATTTGTAGTGGGGAAGCTAAGTATTTTATTTTTTAAATCTATTTTTAAAAATTAGGAGACCCATATATACTTTTAAAATAGTAACATATTTCATAGAATATTCCTTGATGTCTAGGTTGTAAATGGGAATATTCGCCCTTATAATTTTTCCAAATGAGATATTGTTTTCTTAAATTTTGAGGGATCAATTGCTTCTGAGTATAGGCTTATATATACTCATTAGAAATTATTTTTCAAAATCAATCAATTGAAAGTACACATTTTTATTTGTATGACCATTTAATATGCTTAATAGTACCTCAAAGTTTCTCTTCTAAAATAGAGTGTATTCTTGATAATATGTGACACTCCTAAACACCAAGTCATGATCTACTTTCTACACTTATCCTATTTTTTTACAATTGGTCAAAACATCCTCCTTGGAATTGACTAGAAGAGACATAGCTTCCAATTTGGCAGAGAAAATGGTAGAGTTAGCCACCACAATTAGTACATTAGTAGACAGGATAAATAATATTTATGTCTAGTTAAATGTTAAAATAAGCACTCACTCTCAAGCCAAATGCAAAGTTAATATTTATGATGGATGTAGGGATATTTATGTCCTTAATAGCTAGATATGGAAATTTGGTTCTCCTTTATTCAAATGCCTAAAAATGACAAGATCCTATTTTCCAAGTTGAAGCTTTTTGAAGTTTCTAAAATCTTAATTTTTGAATGACAAAATACACAAGGTCCTATCACCATATGGGATGAATTAGTTGCTTCCTCGAAGGCCACATTTTATACCTCTAGCTATGATGATGATTTAATTATTAAATGGATTTTATTGAGATAAGAAAGTCACATGTTTGTGCAATATTATATCTACCAATTTAATAGGTTGTGCATAATCATTCATATACCCGATCTAGCACTAGCTCTCATCATGAATTTTAAGAGATAACTTCAAGAGAATTTATCTATAGAGGTAAATTACACTTCCTTTGCAACACTGGATATAGATTTCAATCAAGAATAATTAAAAAAAGAGAATATTGAAGCACAATCAAGGGGATATTGATAATCCATCTCACCAAGAGATTTTAAACCCTCTAGTCAACAATAACAATAAGCACTAAAAATGCAAAAATATACTTCCTTATCCCCTCCTTCTTCCTATTTGATCTCTTATTTGCCTTCCTCTTCTCCTCCTTCTTCATCCTCTTCTAAAAATATTTCTCTTTTATTTGATGTTAACAAATTTTGTACTCATATTAAGAGGAAGGGTCATGAAAATTCTAACTATATTTAGCTAAAGAAGAAGAATTTAATTGCATAGTCACCCAATGATGAGGAACAAAGGAGTGTTCCCATTGACAATTATGGAGATTACATAACCTATGATGATTTGGAAGGAATAATCAATAATATCATCTTACTCAATCATCATTATCTTACAAGAGACTATGACTCTTTATTCATTACATGTGCTCATCTTACTCATGTCTTTTTTGTAGATTATATCATCAATAATTTTTTTTTAGAAAATGTTGATTGTGAAGTCCATCATTGATAAGTTATAGTTGTAAATAGCCTCACATCCTCATCCATATTCTTTTGGATGGAAGAACAATATTAAAACTTTAAAAGTCACATACACTTGCATTATGTCCTTTGCTTTTGGCCCAAAATTTATGAATATTGTCACATATGATGTGATCCCCATGGATTTTTATGGTTTATTATTTTTCAAACACTATCAATATGATAGGACAACTTAGTATAATTCATAAAATAAAAATACACTTTAAATAATCAGCACAAAACCTTCCTCATATGATACACCAAGAACAACATACAACTTATGTATACCAATATCTACCAGGCATACAATATTGTAATAGTTTTTGGTAGGCTATAGTATGAGGACACACAAGCAAAAGTTCTACCCACTCAACATGTTGTACCTCTTCAAGAAAATATCAATAGAGCACTTGCTCTTGTTCTTGTTTAGTTATATCACATTATTTGGTACATGGTAATGTATCTCCATGGTACCTTCATGGTACATTTGTAAATAGTAGATTAGAATTAAGTCAATAGTATAGAGTGTGAGTTATATTTTCCTCTTTATATAATTATGAATGTGCAGAAAAAAGGCAAGTGTCATAGTGTAAGTTGAGTAAATGTGCACAAGTGTCTTGTATGTAAGAGTGCAAAGATGTAATGTAAATATGTGCACAAGTTTTTTATATTATTTGTGCAAGTAGAAGTGTAAGAGTCATGTAAAGGTGTACAAATGTTATAGAGTCAAGTGTTCATCAAGTATGCAAGTGGCAAGTTAATAAGCCAAGAGTAATGAGACTTGGCATATGAAGTGCAAAGTTCAAGTATGTGAAGAGTCACATTACTATGTTTATAATATGGAGATAATGCTCATTAAGAGATACATAAATATGTAGAGAGAAACATAGATACAATTCATAGATCTTATTGTAAAGAGGAGCAATAAAGCTTGTAAATATTTTTGAGCAATTAATATTCTATGTTGTTCTTCATGCATAGTACATGAATGATTCAAGCTATTTAAATTCATATTTTAGTAAATAAATTAATGTTATTTGATTTATTATAAGCCTTGATTTACATATTAATTTGCTCATATTGTTTTACTCATATTAATAATTATATTAATATTTATTGTTACGATTATTTTATATTTAATCCTATGATATTTTGAGATAACCCGTGACATATTATCGTGGTATTAAGTCTTAAAAATATAATAATGGTATTAGAGCTACCATAGATCTTTGTATAATTTCATAGTTTATTGTAGTGATCACTATTAATCGACTTTATCCATATTTGATAAAGTTGATTAAGAGCTTGTCCACTTTGAAGCAAGTGATACTCAGACTCTATTTTAAATATCATATTAAGTAGAACATGCTAGGGTTTTACCATGGTTGAAGAAAAACTAGTGAAGAATGGGACTCAACTAGATTAAATGTGTACCAACCCAAAAGGAAGTTAGTAACTCAAGGATAGAGTCACCTTGAAATTGAAAATTTGTAAGGATATTGTATATTGTAGATTGATTATTAAGGCAAAACTAACTCAAAAGATAGTTGAATATTGATTTATTGGAAATCAACTCAAAATATAGCTGGAATATTCAAGGACATACAAAGTTACCCTAATATTGATATTCTCTAAAAGAAGGAGAATATTTATTGATTGAAGAAGAATCAACTCAAAAGATAGTTGATCATCCAAGGACATTCAAAGTCACCTTGATAATATATTGGATTCTCTAGTAAGGAGGATAATCATATTGAGTTCTTAGGTATGACCCAAGAATTTGAAGATAATATTCTAGAAGTGTGAGAAGCTTCCTATAGAAGATAGAGAAGAGTTTCAACTTCTAAGTACAAATATTTGAAGAATAGAAAAGCAATAGAAAATTTTTAATGAATTAAAAAGAATTCTAAACTTCCAAAGAAATAAAGAGAAGAAGATCACACCAAAGTGCAGAAGGAGAAGAAGATAGAGTTAGAAAAAAGATAGAAAGAAGATAGATATATAACAATGATATATCATTATTGAAGAAGGATAAAAAAACATACAAATTTTACTTTATATAGCTTCAAGTATTTAGTTAAAATATATAAGCAAAATCAGGTCATAGAGATATTTGACATTAACATATGCAATATAAAATGATTTAGGTCATATTGACCTTGACATAGGCCCAAGAGGTCAATATATCAGGAAATAGGCCCAAGAGGCCAATATAAGAGAATGAAATCCATAATAGAGACAAAGGATCATATAGAAGATAGGCCCAAGAGAGAGGTCTAAATACAAGAAAGTTTGGAGAAAAAGTGAAGTCAACTTCAGTAGAAAAAAATTACAAAAACCATATGACCAAATTACAAAGAAAAGAAAAGTCATCAAGAAAAGTATTAGCCAAATGGCCAATACAACATTAGAATAAAGGAAAAGTAAGGTATAAAGTTTGATATTATAGAATCACCATAAGTTAAGAACTTATGAATCTATAGCGCTATAAATAAAATTAGTATTACAACATAGTATAGTAAGAAGAAACTACACTGTGAAAAGAGAAAGCAAATGAAATAGAGCAGAAGCAGAGTTTTCCATAGGGAGAAGCAAAGCTTCCAAAGGAAGCAATAGAGCTTCCAAAATAAGAAGCTAAGCCTCTAATGTTGAAGAATGTTTGATAAATTTTGTTCTATGGAATTGAGATAGGCCTCACCCATATAAAATCATGAGGACATAGTGGTATTATACTGGCTTGACTATTATGCTTGTATCACTTGGCATGATTTTTAAACTAGCTCTCCTCCTCAAAAATCAAGGAATACAACTAATTGAGCTAATGAAATTCGATATTATTTATTTATTGATTAACATAATTATTGTTATATAATATAAATTATTTATTATTAATTATCTAGCTAATACTATATAAGGACATTTCTAGTCTTTGTCCTTGTCTTCATCCCAACACTATTGGAAATATTGAGTTGTCATTGATGTCAAAGGGAGCATGGTATTCAAGGCATAAATATTCTTCTTGGGTTGGGTAATTATTCAAGGTAAGGTATATCTCAAAGCAAGGAAAATTGTTGTAAAGAAAAGGATTATAATATTTAATTTAAATATTATAAAGAAGGACAAAGAGGTTTAAGAGTTACTTGGAACAAAGTTGATTGGGCCAAAGGTTTAAATATTAATGAGAAGGCAAAGGCTTAAAAAGGAAGTTCAAAGTTCTAAATTTTAAAAGAGAGAAGGTCAAAAGTTTAAAAAGGTTAATATTATAATATTATTTAATATTATAATATAAGGTTTTGAAAATATTATGTTATAATATTTATTTTAAATATTATAACCCAAAGGCGCAAATGTTCATGAAGTTTTTAATAAAGTTTTGAAAATCATTTTTGTGAGCCGAATTGGACAAAACCTTTTTAAAGCATATAAATAAATTGTTGATTTCCACCTTTCAACTAACACAAGCACTTCAAATATAAAATATTTCTTATTGTGATTTATGTGAATGACAGAGAAAAGGAAAACAACAGTTTCAAGGTGTGCAAGTGCCAAACAACGACAAATATGTATGTGCACTTGATACATCTCATCCGACTTGGGATGACCTAGTGGTTGTTGGCTTGTGTGAGCATTGTTGTAGTGGAGATTTTTGGGTCAAAAAGCCCTAATACTATTTTTTTGTTAGTGCTGAGTTTTGGATTAACATAGAGGACATGGATAAAATTAATGCATGCTCCTTTTGTGCTACCTATTGTGGTAACATATCTAGTACTTGTAGAAGAACTGCGTCTTGGAGGTCATGGTTTTGATTCTCAACGGTACATGAGGTACTTAAATTTTTTATTTTGACTTAATTTAAGTTGAGTTGGTTGCGACAGTGCATAAGGAGTTTAAATTTTTATTTTAAATTAAATTAGATTGAGGGGGATTATAAGGTGTGTTATATTTATTTGAAAATTATATTTTGTAATAGTGTGTGAAGGAGTTATTTTTGTGTATCTAAACAAGGAGATATAAGGTATAAATGTAATTGATTTTTAAACTGTATTGTGCATATTAAAAAGGAGTTCATAATTCGAATTTGTGCTAGAAAGTGAATATTACTAACCATATTTTTGAAGGAACAAAAGGAATCTATTTTTGTTAAAGATAAGTTTGGGAGGCTCATCATCATTGTGGTAGATTTAGAGGTATGGTGATTTAATTCCTTTCTCAAGAAAGTTTTTTTTGAAGAAAATAATTTTTGTTGTCATGATATTGGAGGTATAAGGAATTATTGGATGTACATTGTTTGTGTTTGAAATTGAAAGTGCAAAAGTTATAGATCAGTTTTGTGTGCAAATTTAAGCATTGAGTGTAATTTTTTCTGGGAGAAAATTTGCAAGGATTATAAGTCAATTTTTTGAAGTAAACTTATGTATCATTGTTGAATAAAATTGGAATATATGTGCAAGGGTTTGAGAATAAATTTGTGCATCATTTTTGAATGAAATTGAGAATATATGTGTAAGTATTTGTGAAGAAAAAGTGTGCATTGGTTTAGATTGGTTTTGGGAGCACATAAGAGGGTCAACCATCAAGTGGTAGACTAGAAATATCTTGTGAATGCAATAAATGTGAGATATGTGAAAGCCATAAAATTAATAAATATGAAATAATATATTGAGTATTTGTAATACATATCATTCTTCATATGTTCATGAAGATAAAAGAATTATGGGTAGAATATATCTGGATTATGTTACCCAAATAAAACACTTTTAGGAAAGATTTAAAAAGATTTTAGTAGGTTTTAGTGAGCAGATTTTAGCAAGCCTTGTGTGTAAGATGTTAGGATCCTCCATACTAACATTATTAGTCAGTATTATTAATCATTTAATTATTATATTATTAACTCATAAAGTGAACCATCACATGATGTAGGAACAATAGTATGAAGCTACTTTATTCATCATAATGCAAGTATATATAGAATTACATACGTAGGTTAAGTGGTTGCAACAATATGCCAAACATGGCCAACCACTTAACTACTAGTTAACCAAATGCTAACTATGGATGTCCACTAACTGCTAGAAGACAAACAAGATCTCTAATAGTTAACAACCATCTAACAACATGCTAACAACATGCTAACAACCTATTTCTAACATGGGCATACTATGCCTCACATGAATACAAAGTGCAAGAAATAGGAATAATAAATATAATAATAATTAACTTAGGCTTAAGTGGATAAGCCTAAGTTATCCTCAACACTCCTCCCAACCATATAAGCATTGGACCCCAATGCTCTCAACAAATGTGGAAAGTCATGGGCCATCTCATGGTGAGGAATCCAACGAGCCATGTGTGGAAAGTGACCGTGACGAGCAACAAGGTAAGTAGTGGAAGAACCCTATCCCATGTGATGAGTCTTCATCTCGAAAACTCTATCTGAAATGAGCGGAAGCTGACGATCAGGTACCAAAAGAGGGTCCTAAAATGGTGTCTCTGGAAAGCGGTGCTCATCCAAAGGAACCCATACTCTGCCTCCAACCTGTGGTGAGTGAGGATTGTTATGCTTTCACACCACTCCCTGTGGAGTCTCCTGTAAGTCCTATGGTATCTTGCCTAAAAGTATCTATCGGTGCTCAGTAAGGGAAGTAACCTTAGCTTGCTCCTCCATGTGTGCAATGGGAGTGGGCAAAGCCAAAGGTAACTTTTATGGAACAAGTGGTTCAGTAGTTGTAGGTGTACCCAAAATTATACCAATGGAATCAATGGTATCTTTCTCATGAGTGAGAATGGTGGGTTCCTTAACCACTTGCTCTTGTGACTGTTCATCATGTGGGAGTGAAACTTATTCCTTTGCATGTTCCTTAGGTGGTGCTTTTTCTTCATTTTGTGTGGGACAAATGCTAGTAGGAGCCAAAATGAGTGCTTGACTTAATGGCTTCCTTACTTGCATACAACTTAACATCAAATTGGAAGTAGGTGTAGTGCTTTGTATCAAGTAGTGTTTACCATGCAATTCCAATGTGTAGGTGTTCTTTTTAGCATGATAAATAGCATTCCTATCAAATTGATAGGGTTTACCTAGCAAGAGTAGACAACAATCCATATCTGTGACATCACACCTAACTTTGTCCACAAACTTGTCACCAAAAGCAAAATTCAAGGTGTAAGTATGGGTGATGTTGGATGTGGAGTCTACATCTTTCCACCCAAGTGCATAAGGTTGGTGATGTGGTTTGATGGGAAGTTTCAACTTCTCCACAATGGAATTCACAATGAGGTTCTTTTGCGATCCATTATCAATGATACAATCAACATAGAAATCATGCGTCAAGTGGGCTCTAGTGACAAACAAATGATCACGCCCCCCTTGAGAAAATGCATTGGACATTAGGGTAACTTTGTTTAGTTTACCCTTTAAAGTAGGATATTCTTCTTCTGTCCTTGTAGCCAAAATGGGACCATCTTGTGGTTCCTCATGTGTAGGCTGTACAATTAGGGATTTCTTCTTCTTAAACTTCTCAAAAGTATAGCATTTGGATTTTACATGTCCATGCTTTTTACAAAAGTCACAATACAATGAAGAAGAAGAATCTTTAGCATGAAAGGAAGAAGAATGTGCTTTAGGAGAAGTGGGAGGAGAAGAAGAATGAGGGGAAGATTGAGAATTGTTCTTCACCTGCTGTTGATGCTGATTCTCGCCTTTGGAAGAGCCCTCCTGTGATGAATGAGACTTTTGATATGCACCAACTTTCTCCTCTGCAAGAATGGCATGATTGAATGCCACATCTAAGGTGAGGAAGACATTGAATTTTATCTCCTTGAAAATATGATCTTGCAAGCCACGAGTGAATTTATTAATTAAATCATCTTATGAATCTTTCACACCAAGCAATACCCTCAACCTATTAAATTGGAAAATGAAATCAGAAACTGACATTCCATAGGTTTGCCTCAATCTATACCACTTGGTAGTGAGGTCACATTGGTAGTTTGGTGGAAAGAAAGTGTTTTTCGGAATTTGAGTTAATTCTTTCCAAGTCATGGTGGCATTATGACTCTGTCTTTCTACAATGAGAACTTTTGCTAAACCTATGAGTTTTAGTGTATCAAATGTGGCTCTTTCATCCTCCGAAATTTCAGCATAAGCAAACCAAGTTTGCATATCCAAAATCCATGCAGATAAGACATCGGGATCCCTAGATCCATCATACATTTTAACCTCACATTTGGATTTGTTTGCATGATTATGGTGGATTTTGAGTTCACCAGGATTAAATTGCACAACAATGTCTCTCACTTTTTTGCCAAAATGTCTACTACTTCAGTGAGGTTTTCCATGTTTGTTCTGAGATCATGAGCCATATTTTGCCTAGTATATGCCAGACTAGGAGGATTACAAAATGGATGCAAGAACTAATCTAGGCTTAGGAACAATTTCAGTTTCCTATGCAGCCAAATTGCCTAGATTTTACAAATTTTGCTCTCAAAAATAAGGCTATTTTAGTGCTTTTACAAAATTAAAAATTTCAATTTTGCAATTACAAAAGTGCACTAAAATACTGAAAAATTAGCCCTTTTACAATACCAAAAATTTGGTTAGGAGCAAAAAATATGAATCTGCAGAAAATTTTGAACCCAACGCAAAAAATTTGGTCAAAAACGGACCAATAACGGAGGAGATATCACCTCTTGAAGTTGCTCTCCTTTTTGCTGGTTTTGGGCGCCAAAATTTGAATTTAAATTTTCAAAATTTGAAAATTCTCGAATATTCCTCCTTGGTTTTCCCACCAAAAAAAATAATGTGGGACAAAAGGTCCCGAACACATGGACGTCGCCAACTACGTCGCCCACCCAGAAAAAATTGTCGATCACAAAAATTTAAAACCCGTCATAATAATTAAAAATTAACCTTAGGTTTTATGTGATTTTGCACGCCAGGAAATACTACAGTGTCAGAAAATGTAGTCTGTGCACTGTGAGCGTTCATATTCTTGATGCTGTTGTAAGCATCGATGCTTTCGGTGGCAACGTTAGTGCTACCTGGGACTACCGAGCTGTCTACCGGTCGGCTGCAGGTGTCCGGTTGGCTGGCGCTGGAGTTGGTGGCCGCCGTCAGCTGGTGGCCAGGTCCTCCGCGCTGCTGCTATGGCCGGTTGGCTAGTGCTGGAGCTGGGTGGCCACCGTCGGCTCGTGGCCAGGTCCTCCATGCTACTGCTGTGGCCGGTTGGCTAGCTGATGCTGCCGATGGGCCTACGCTGGTCGGCCGACACTTTTTTTTATTTTTATTTTTGAGATTGTCCACTAGTGGCATCGAGGTCATCTAGCCGGTATGCTGGCTGGAGGTGGGCATAGGTGGTGGCCGACGCGGGTGGTGTCGGTCGTCGGCACTGCCGCTGTGGCCGCCGATGCTAGTGGTCGACTGGCCCGGTGGTGGTCCGTCGGCTGGCCGGTGGGCCTGCGCTGGTCGGCGCTGTCGGTGGACCTGCGCTGGTCAACCAGCGCTTTTTTTTTTTTTAATAAAATATTAATATTTTATAAAAAATAATGTAAATATTCTATTGCAAACAATAATCCACTTTTTTATTTTTAATAAAATATTAATATAAAATTAATATTTTATAAAAATATCTTTCTGCATTAAAATTAATGCATTCTTTAAGTTGAGTTAAGTGGACTCAACTCAACTTCTTTTTCCTCCTAAAAAGAAGAAAACTTGGAGAAAACTTCTCAACTGCAACTCTTCGACAGATCTGCTTCTTCTTGGCAAATGCCTCTTCTTGGCCACAACTTGGCCTCAAACTGGTGCTTAACACCTGGTGTAGGGGTGATTTCTCCCTCTATCACCTTAGCTTCACTTGTGTTGTAGGTGACTTCAAGCCAACTCCAAACAACACCTTCCTAGGATCTAGCAGTAAAGTGGTAGCTCTCTCCTCCTTCCTGCAATTCTCCTGAAGCTAACCGATACCAATGATGTAGGAACAATAGTATGAAGCTACTTTATTCATCATAATGCAAGTATATATAGAATTACATAGGAATCTCACGTAGGTTAAGTGGTTGCAACAATCTGCCAAACATGGCCAACCACTTAACTACTAGTTAACCAAATGCTAACTATGGATTTCCACTAACTGCTAGAAGACAAACAAGATCTCTAACAGTTAACAACCATCTAACAACATGCTAACAACATGCTAACAACCTATTTCTAACATGGGCATACTATGCCTCATGTGAATACAAAGTGCAAGAAATAGGAATAATAAATATAATAATAATTAACTTAGGCTTAAGTGGATAAGCCTAAGTTATCCTCAACATCACGTCTGTTCATAACATGAACCATCATGTCTATTCATAACGTGAACCATCACGTCTCTTCCTAACATGAACCATCATGTATCTTCACCAACGTAGCTTTATATATATATATATATATATATATATATATATATATATATATATATATATATATTAGGTTGGTCATTCACACAAATAATCCAAGAAGAAGAATATATATTTGTTTAAATACATTGGAGGGATTCCCCATTCCAGTGCAACAATGATTCAACCCTAAAAGTGATTCTTTTTAATGTTATTTTATTTATTCATTTATTAAATATTAGCTAGAACCTTCAGGGTTCTACCATTTGGTATTAGAGCATCGATTCTGGACACAAGTGGAGAAGTTTGTTTAAAGACATATCGAAAGAAATCCTGTAAGTAATGAATAAATGGTAAGATAATTTTGAAATAAAAATAGCAAGAAAAATAGTAGAGTTAACCCTAAAAAAAAAAGACCTTACAAATAAAATTATTACAAAGGAAGTTTTTTTTCTAGTAGAAGGATCCAATTACAAAACCACCTATATGGGAATCACAAAATATGTACACCACCCCAAAATTTACCCGAGTCTTACCCATTAAACGTATCAATCCCACAAAAATGAAGGCATGATGTGAAAAGGGAATTTGTTTTCATTGCAATGAGAAATTTATTCACAATCATCAATGTATTACACCTACACTATATATTTTGGATGCAACTATTCCTTGTAGTTCTCCCAACGATGAAAATGTGATTGAGGTAGCCATAGTGATGGATACACTTGAATATGACACTAAATATGGGGACGATGAGGAAGGTAAGGAAGATGAGGAAGCCACAAAAGATAAGAAAGAGGAGGAAGATGTGGAAAACAAGGATAATGAGCAAGAAATATCCCAAATACCTGATCCCACCAATGATAGCAATAGGATTGATATGCTAGAAGTGATTGATGCACCAAGCAAGGATGAGGTAGACATACCTGAAGTGATCAATGTTGGACTTAGAGGATATTTGACATACCTAAGACCTGAAGTTTGTAGACATACATGAAGTGATCAATTATGGGCATAGAAAACACACAAAAATAATTTTGAAGACTTGAATATGAAATATTATGAAGATATTTCTATGTGTCTACTTCGTGTTGATGAAGTTGTCAACACTATTTGTGGACTTGGAGAAAATATTAAGGAATGTACTATTGTTCAAAAATTATTGAGGTCACTTCCTATGAGGTATGATGCAAAGGTTTCAATAATAGAAGAGGTAAAGGATCTCAAAACTTTAAGCATGGATGAGCTATATGGAATTCTCACAGCCTATAATATGAGGACAAAATAATAATAATAAATATAAAAAAGAGAGGCGACATTCAAAGCTTTAAATAAGGAAAATAATAAAGAGCAAGAATCAAGTGATGAATAAAGTAGTGAATAAGAGGATAACTTTGTGAGAAGAAATAAGAAGGGTCCAAGAAAACATAAAAGTATGTAGACTGTGAAATGTTTTAGCTATGGTAAAATTGGTCACGATGTAGTTAATTGTCCACAAAATGGAGGTAGTAGCTAAAAAGAAGAAAAGGATTACAAGAAAAATAAGGAAAGAAAGTTTTATTATGAAAATAAAAATAGGCATGGTCAAGGCAATCATGATAAGAAGATCTTTCAAAGGTATAATAAGATTTTTTATGTTGAAGAAGCAAGAAATGCTTCAAGTGACAGTGATGAGAACTTCTTTGATAGTGAAATGGAAGAATCCTATTTCTAGCCATAGAATATAATGAAGATACTCTTGTTGTCAAAGACCAAGAAGAAAATAAAGAAGATGCTCTTGTTATTAAATACCTATAAAAAGAGAAATATTCAAAAAATGGAGAAAAAACCATGGTTAACATAGAGGAGGAACTTATTGTTGATCTTGGAGAATTGAAAAGGTTTAGAAAGGAGAATTCAAAACTGAAGGCTCAAGTTCAAGGGGATGAGAAAACAAATGCAAATCTCCTACAAGATATCATATATTTAAAAGTGAAGGTTGAAGAGGCAAAGAAAGTTGAAGAAGGTATGGCTAAACAATTAAAGGTAAAAGAACTAGAATATGAAAGACTAGAACATGAAGCTGACATTCTAAGGAAGGGACTTCAGAAACAATAATAAGATATATAAGTTTAAGAAAATATCAAAATATTTAGACGATACTATCAAAACAAATAGATCTCCATTTCTGAAGATTGGACTTGGTTATGATGAAGGTCAAGAGGTACAAGAAGAGGAGTCAAGCTCAAAATAAATAGAAGCATAAAAGAAGGTAATTTAAGAAGAGCCTAATATGTATACTAAGAATTTGAGAAGTGGTAGTATCAAAGAGGAAGCAAATAAATAACCATCAAGGAATAGGGACCATCACAAGAAAATCAAAGAAAGAACTATGAGATCAAGGCAAGATGAATATTTCTTCCAAGGTTATTGTTTCTCATGTAATCATTTTGGTCATAAAGCTATACATTGCAAGGTTCATGATAAAAATAATTATGAATTCAACAAGAGAAACTTCAAGTCACTTGCACTTTTCAAGGACTACAACATTAGGTGTTACAATTGTAATAATTTTGGGCATACAACAAAGTGGTCTAGAACAGAATTTTTGAAACATCCAAAGACAAGCAAGAAAAAGGATGCTCAAAATGTTCAAAGAGGTATGACTTCAAAATTTTGGAAAAAGATTGAAAAATAAGAAGAGCATTGTAAGTTGGAAGTAGCTTTACTCCCATACCAAAATTGATCACCTCAAGAAAAGGAGGTGGTGAGGGGGCTATGCTAAGTATTTTATTTTTAGCCCTAAGGAGCCCTTTTCCATTGATGTCAAAGGGGGGGAATTTTAGTGAGGGGGAGCATCTTCTCAGGGGGAGCATTTTGGGAATCTAGTTGCAATAAAAATAATTTTTTTTGTAGGGTTGCCATCAATGACAAAGGGGGAGATTGTTGGAAATATTGAGTTGTCATTGATGTCAAAGGGAGCATGGTATTCAAGGCAGAAATATTCTTCTCAGGTTGGACAATTATTCAAGGCAAGGTATATCTCAAAGCAAGGAAAATTGTTGTAAATAAAAGGATTATAATATTTAATTTAAATATTATAAATAAGGACAAAGAGGTTTAAGAGTTACTTGGAACAAAGTTGATTGGGCCAAAGGTTTAAATATTAATGAGAAGGCAAAGGTTTAAAAGGAATGACAACGGTTTAAAGTTTAAAAGAGAGAAGGCCAAATATTTAAAAAGGTTAATATTATAATATTATTTAATATTATAATATAAAATTTAAAATATTAAGTTATAATATTTATTTTAAATATTATATCCCAAAGGCACCAACATTCATGAAGGTTTTAATAAAGCTTTGAAAATAATTTTCATGGGCCGACTTGGATAAAACCTTTTCGAAGTATATAAATACATTGTTGATTTCCACCTTTCAATTAATGCAAGCACTCGAAAGATAAATTATTTCTTATTGTGGTTTATAAAAACGACATAGAAAAGAACAGTGAAAGTTTCAAGGTGTGCAAGTGCCAAACAACGGATGCAAGGAAAATGATATTTGATGGTCGAAATTGATTAGACGTTTTTTGCAGGACTGCCCAAACTATTGAACTCGTTTCGATCATATCTCACTCATCCGGACTTGTATTGAGCTAAAATTTTGAGGGTAGATGCCTGAAAATCCCTAGAATGTCTCCACCAATTTTCATATAATTTGGATCAACATAGATCCTAGCACATCCCTATGTGTGAACGTTATATTTGGCAAGTGGCTATGCAAGGGTTTCATCTGGGTTGAGTGCAAGCAGCTCTAGAGGTTGGTTTTTAGGGCCTACGGGCCCTAGCGGCCAATATTTTTGTGGTTTACGCTTAATATTTTAGTAGGAAATGTTGCAGGGGATACAATATGGGTTAGAAATTTATCTTTCAATAGATCATACTGTGAACTTGAGTGACAACGGCTTCCAATTTGCTACACAAAATAAAAATGAAAATCATACCTTTCCACGGTGTCTAGGGCAAGGATTAAAGATATCATGAAATAAGTTTCAAGCATTTGATAAAAAAATGGCTCATATCTCAAGTGAATCTGGTGCTAAGGTGCACCCACAAAATAATTCTACTATGAAAACCTCTATCAAAGGTAAGAATTTTGAAGACTCGGTCCCAAAAATGAATTTTAGGGATGACCTTCATGGTGGACAGCCTCAGCCCAATGCTAATATCAATATTAGGGCTTACCATAAACCTCTAAGAATACCTAAGATTGATCCCAGGAAAACAGAGTCAGGATGTCTTAAAGCAGTTGATGGAACTCCTATTGTTAAGCTTGATATGGGTAACATTCAAACTGGCATTGAATATTTGGAAAAAAGAGGACTAATTTTTCGGTTCGTGGGTTTTCGTCCGAGTCTATCTGCTTTCAAAGTCTAGGCTACAAAAATCTAGAAAACTAAAGGTGAGTTACAAATCTCTATTTATCCAAATGGTTATTTTCTTGTTTTATTTGCTAATAATGAAGATAGAGAGAAAAAATTTCAAGGGGGTCCTTGGTTTTTTGGAAGGGCAAGGCTTTTCATGAAGCCCTGGCATACTAAATTTAAATCCAAAGAAGAGATGCCTTCTATAGCTCCCGTGTGGGTTAGACTCTTTGGCCTCCCTATTGAATTTTGGAATCCTACTATTTTTTCTTCAATTGGAAAATCTTTAAAAAACTTTTATGATGACTACTGATTGTACTCAAAATTTTGAACATATTATTTATGCTCGAATTTGTGTTTTAATGGATTTTAACAAACCCCTACCTAAAAATATTACATTACAATTTGGGGAAGATGCTTGGGAGAAAATAGTGGACTATGAGAACATTCCTTTTCGTTGTAGAATTTGCCATGAATATGGTCATTTGGCCAGTGCTTTCCCAAATAAAATTCTTGATCAAAAGAAAGAAGATATAAACTCAGCAGGTTTCCAAATACCTAAGAAGAAGAACACTAAAAAAAAACCAGTTATGAAGGATCAATCAAAGTCATCTGCCAATATGTTTGAAATCCTTTCCACAAATGATGTCCCAAGTGAGGAAGAGGAAATAATGGAAACTAAAATCTTAGAAACACAATTTAAATATGAAGGAAAGAACTCAAAGACAAACCAACAAATCAAAGGTTTTCAAAAAAAAAAAGGAGAAAATTTACACAAGAAAAACAATATTTCAAATGTCAAAACTTCGAATAATGTAGGTCCCAATATAGACTCCGTTGAACCATCTATTAAAATTTTGATTGTGTACAAGCATTCTTCAAGGTTAGAAGCCATCTCATATTCAATTGGAATAAGTCAAGAAATAAGGAAAAAAAATTGAAGATGGATTCTAATCAAAAAATAGGTTGCAAGACCAATCAATATCATATGGTAAAAGAAGGTGAAAAGCTTGTAGAGGAAGGTAAGATTAATGCCTTTCCCAACTTTTTTAGCCCTGGTATTAATGAAGATCATCACTTGGAATATTAGAGGACTCAATGGTAGTCTTTAAAAATAAAATGAAACTAGAAGAATGATTCGGATAAATCATCCACATCTTGTTTTCCTTCAAGAAACAAAGATGTCAATGGAGGATATGGACTTAATTTCCAGTAAAATTTGGCCAGCTAGAAAAGTGGTTTCCCTCAGTTCCCAAGGGACTTCAGGTGGCATTGCTTGTCTTTGGGACCCAAAAGAGGTAGTTATTCACCATATGATTGGCAGTTGGGGTTTGTTGACTATATCTATTCAAAGTAGACATTCCAACCAGATTATGCTCTGCATTACTATTTATGCTCTGACTTATTTGGAGGAAAAAAGAAGACAGTGGAAGGATATTACTCATATTATCTCTCATTTTTCTAAATCTTGGATCTTGATCGAAGGAGATTTCAATACCATCCTCTCTCTGGATGAGAAAAGGGGGGAAATAGAAATTTGGACAAAAGCACTGACCTCATGAGCGAATATATTGCAAACCTTCATCTTGTGGATATCAAAC
Source organism: Wollemia nobilis (assembly GCA_028583015.1). Classification (NCBI taxonomy): domain Eukaryota; kingdom Viridiplantae; phylum Streptophyta; class Pinopsida; order Araucariales; family Araucariaceae; genus Wollemia; species Wollemia nobilis. The sequence continues at coordinate 5,361,128 of JAQPPZ010003305.1, read as the reverse complement.
TAGATAATGGCCTTATGACTTGGTCTAACAAAAGGTAAGGCTTAGCTTGTATAATGGAGAGATTGGATAGGTTTTTGATCTCTAAAAATTTCTTAATCCATGGTCACATTCCTAAAATGAAGACTCTTAATAATGTTGATTCGAATCATTGGCCAGTCATGGTGGAAATGTGGAAAACCAATGTGAGTTTATCTCCTTTTCATTTTCAATTAATGTGGCTTAGAGACATTTCCTTTAGACCTCATGTGCAACAATGGTGGAAGGAAGGTAAACCTAGGCATGGGACTAAGATGTTATGTTTTGCCAAAAGACTACAATACATTAAATCCAAAATCAAGACTTGGAACTAGAAAGAGTTTGGGGATGTTCATAAAAAAACATGAAGTTATTGCTCATCTTGAAAATTTGAATAAGAAAATTCGTTTAGATGGCCTCATAGAGAAGAGAAGTGTAGATGAAATTAAACTCACAACTCAGTTAGAGGAATGGGAAAAAAGAGAAAAAATCTTATGGAAGCAAAAATCTAGAATTCAATGGCTCAAAGAAGGAGATCAAAACACAAATTTCTTCCATAAATCTCTTCTAGCTCGAAGATCTCACAACTTTATTTCTTCCTTAAAATCAGATTCTGGAGATGTTGTTTATACTTGGGATGGCATGAACTCTATTGTTGTTGATTACGTTTCAAATATTTTTGCTACTACTCCTCTTGACTCAGCTTCTCAACATAATGTTCTTCAAGCAATCCCTTCTCTTATCACTTCTGAGGAGAACTCTATTTTGACTGCTCCTATTACTATCAATGAGCTTCAACAAGTAGTTTTTAAAATACAAAAAGGGAAAACCCCAGGTCCTGATGGTTTTCCTATTGAGTTCTACTAAGAGTTTTGGGATATCCTTCATGTTGATTTATTAGAGGTGGTGGAAGAAGCCAAGAAAGCCAAAGAAATTTTGAAGGTTATCAATAAAACTTATATTACTCTTGTTCCAAAAGCTCAAGAGTTTGATCATATCTCAGCTTTTAGACCTATTGCTTTATGTAATGTTCTTCTCAAAATCATTACTAAAATCATGGCAGAAAGGTTGAAGCCTCTTTTGCATAAGATTATTTCCCTAGAGCAAGGACGTTATGTGGAAGGATGTCAAATAGTATATGAGATATTTCTTGCTCAAGAAGCCATCCATTCCATGGATATGCAAAATTCTCCTTCCATGTTCATTCGGTTAGATTTATCCAAAGCTTATGACAGAGTGGATTGGCACTTCCTTATCAAATTTTTGAGGCAATTTGGTTTCTCTAAGAATTGGATGGATTGGATTATGGGATGTATCCCTTTAGTTTCCTACTTAATTCTTATCAATGGTAGGACTTATCAGTCTTTCCTAGCTTCCAGAGGTATTAGGCAAGGTGACCCGCTATCCCCTTATTTATTCATCATTCTTGCTGAATGCTTGGGTAGGACTATAACCAAAAATATGGAAAACAAAACCCTTGAGTGAGTTACCATTGATCGTGGAGATAGACCTATCGCTCATCTTCAATTTGTGGATGAATCTACTCTTTTAGGTAAAGATACAATTAAGGAAGCTTCTAATATTAAGCAAATCATTAGTTGTTTTTCTAAGGCTACTGGGCAGTTGATCAATGAAGACAAATCTAAAGTTATTTTCTTTCATTGCTCTATTAGACAAGAATCCATGATCTTGGATAAATTAAGATATAAGAAGACCTCTCTTCCAATAACTTATTTAGGTATTCCCATAAATATTCAAAGGCAAAAAAATAAAGATTGAAATTGGTTGTTGGACAAAGTCAAGAAGAAAATTGGAAAGTGGACCAACAAGTGGCTTTCTTCTGGGGGTAGAATCACCTTGGTAAAATCAGTCCTTCAAGCTATTCCTATTTATGTTTCTTCTATTTTGAATATCCCAAAGGCTGTTCTTCGAGAATTGGATCAAATTAGTCATCATTTCCTTTGGAGTGGTACTAAGGAGAAAAGAAAATGGGCCTTGGTGAAATGGGATACTTTATGTCTTCCTAAGAGTGAATGGGGGTTAGGATTCCAATATTAAATTAATAACAACAAAGCTTTAGCTACTAAATTATATTGGAGGATGTTGCATAACCCCAATGCTCTTTGGGCCAATAATATCCGTGCTAAATATGTTGAGAACAAAAGTCCTGAAGACCTTGTTCGCTATCAAATTCCTACCAAAGGTTCTCCCATTTTAGTATTTCTTAAGACTGGTAAGGATTTGATAAAGAAAAAATTATTTTGGATCATTCATAATGGTAAACATGCAAATTTTTGGAAAGATTCTTGGGATGGTTACAAGCCTTTGATAACTCAGTTTCCTGATTGGAGGCCTTGGATGGAGGAGCTTCACCGAGAAAATTGGATAAAGGTGGCAAATTACTATCGGTACCATACTGGTAATTCAAATGTTGGTAGATATTGGATCCCTATTGAGGACTGGCCTATTCAAATCCCAGAAATGCAAAGACAAGATATCCAAGGCATCCTTCATATGAGATCCCTCTCTTGGTCCCATGAAAAATATTATTTTGGATGGAACAACACTACTAAGGGTGAGTATTCAGTTGCTCAAGGTTATTTGACCTTATGCCATAATAATCCCAACCATTCTTCTGACATATTTTCTCGATTGTGGGCTCAAAATCTTTGGCCTAAGGTGAGGTTCTTTAATTGGCTTTTATTGCATCGTAGGGTGCTTAATGGTGAGCAACTTATGAAGTGTAGTTTTCATGGCCCTTTTAGATGTGAAATGTGTGAAGAGAATGTAGAAAATATCAACAATATTTTTATTGAGTGTACTTTAGCCTCTGTGCTATGGAGGAGAATGGCCACTTTACTTGGCTTACAGTGGTCCAGTTTTTTTACTTTTGAATAGCTTTGGAGGGATTGGCCTAATCAAGAGGGTGTTGATCATTTTATTAGGCAGTTAGTTTGGATGGGTTCTACCATTATTCTTTGGAATATTTGGAATGAAGGGAACAACCGAATTTTTAATCAATATAGGAAGGATATTAACTATATTTGTAAAAATCCCATAGCCAACTTAGTTGAATCAGTCCATCAACTCCTTAATCACTGCCAAAACTCCCACCAAATATGGGATCAAGTGATGCAAATATTGAAGGTTAAACCTTCTAAGGGCAACCAACTTAAATGGAATGTGAGTATTAGTAAGATGGATAGGACTAGAAATTGGAAACCTCCTCCTAAGGATTTTGGAAAATTCAATACTGATGGAGCCTCTAGAGTGAACCCTAGAAAAGCCAGTGTGGGAGGAATTGGTAGACTTTCATATCGCTCCTTGGTTTTTACTTTTTTTGAGAATTTGGGTATTCTTTCCAATAACCTTGCTGAGTGGTATGGTATCCTTAGAGGTCTTCAGGAGGCTACTAAGGTTGGATGGAAAAAGGTGTTAGTTGAGTCTGAATCTCAACTTATGATTAATATCTTGAAGACTCCTTCTAAGAATCATAAGGTGGATTGGAGAATAAAAAAAATTATTGAGAAGATTCAGTTAATCCAGATGGGATTTTTGAAAGTTGATTACAATCATGTGGTTAGAGATCAAAACAAGAGTGTTGATGCTTTAGCTAATTGGGATTTGGAAAAATGTGATCTTACTTGTTATGGCCACCCTCCTATATGGTGGGCTTCTCAAATTAGGGAAGCTCTTCTTTCTATCATTTCTTTGGATGGTTCCAGTTCTGAAGGTACCTAGTTTCTTCTTTTTTTTTTTTTTTTGTTTCTCTTTGGTTCATTCATTTTTTTTTAGTTCCCTAGCTCATTCTATTCTTTATTTTGTTTCCTCTGTTGATTCTTGCCTTAATAGTCTTATGGTCTAGATAGGTCATTGTTTTGTTCATTTTTTTTTTTCTTTTTTCTTTTTCCTTTCTTAACGTGGGTGGGTTCTTTTGTTTTTGTGTTCTTTGTGTTGTTTTTTGTTGTTCTTGTGTTTTTGTTGCTTTATTTTTTTTTTTAATGTTTTTTGTTATTGTTCTTGTGTTTTTTTCATTCTTGTTCTTGGGTTTCTTTTGTTTGTGTTATTTCATGTTTTTATGTGTGAGTGTTTTCTATGTTTTTTGTTTTTTTTTATTGTCTGTTGTTGGTTGTTTTTTATTTTTATTTTTATTTTATTTTTTTAATTTTTTAGGTTTTGGTTGTGTTTATTTTTCATGTTTTTTTGGGTTATGTCTTTGTAGTGTTCTGCTATTTTTGTCTTGTTTGTGTTTTGTAATGTGGTTCTTGTGTTTTTTTTTCAAACAGCTCCAAGTTTGCCTTTTCGAACAACTGTTATTGCGTTTGCAAGATCTTGCTTTCAAGCTCCTTGGCCTTCAACTCGTTGTTGGCCTACCTCTGTGCTTGTTGCTCTGTTGAGCACTGCAGTTGTAGTATTTGTTGTTTGAGGGTGTGTGTTTCCTTTTTCAATAAACAACACTGTTTCTATGAATCCTCCAACTCGGAGTGGATCCTAGCCAGTTCTTCTTCCAACTTGATGTTGGCATTTTTTGCTTCAAACTTGCACTGATTGGTAATATTTGCATGTGCTCGAAAGGTTTCGATCCTAACATGCATGGATGCGGATTCATCATCTATATTCAAATGTGTCAAATCCTTGGTCTTCTCCTGGTACTCATAGTCAGTTGGAGTCATTTCGTCCAGAGGCTTCTAGACTTTAGGGACCTTTTTAACCTTATGTAACTTTCCACCTTTCAAATCGAAGATGACACATTTTTCAACTTGGGCCAGAGATCGCCCTCTTTTCTTCTTTGCTTCCTTCAACATTTTCTCTGTGTTTTGCCGAGCTAAGAGTATCTTCTTAGCTAAGGGGCGCTCCTTTATTAGGGGAAAATCTATTTCAGAAAAGGCTGGATCTCCAACCAAAGGTGTGAACAAATATAAATAATTAACGAGAAATAATTCCCCATATGGTTCGGAGACGGGTGTAGCAAGGGCTTTAGCAAGCGGGATTATACTATGAGCAATGGGAGAGTGGGCTAAGGGGCTTGGCGTCAGGACACTGCCTTCATCTTGGCTTAGGATTGAAGGAACATTGGAGTGGGTGGGTGAAGTGGTTTCAATAGGCTTGGCTTGATCTGAAGACTCGGGTGGATTGGGGCTAGGCAAAGTTGTAATGGAAATAGGTAATGCTTGGGGAGGTGATTGACCTTGTAGGGGAGAGATATTGGTGATGAATTTCAATCAGGACCATAACAGACGTGTTCAAGATTGAGGCGAAGGGGGGAGATTGCATACCTACGTGCCCTCCTAGCAAGGTGGCTATGGTGAATTCTTGCGTGATCAGCTCTTGGCCCCTTTGGGCTTCGACACCTCTAACCTCCATGACTTCTACTTTAGGGTCCTCTTCTTATTGGAGGAGTTCCTCCACATCGATGACGTCTATGTCTAGGACCATCTTAGCACTTGGTGGCATCAAACTTTCAACACCTGCTTCGACAAGGTCTGATGCAGGTTGTTCATCATGAGCGCTTGGGGACCTTGTGCGAGGTTTCTTTGGATGGCTCGAGGGCACTTGAATCTGCTCCTGCATATTTCTTTTCCTTCTCTCCAATGGTTTATCTACCTCCTCGACACTTGTGTCGTGGCTCTTTGATGGTCCTTATGGCAGTGCCTCTGGAGTAGCCTTAGCTTCTTCCTCTTCTGAGATATCTTCGCCTCCTTTTGGACTTTCACCCGATATCGGGGGAGCTAGAGGAACAAAATTAGCAAAGGAGATAGACTTCCAAGTTTCAACATTGGCATCATAAAGAATCACGAAGTCTTTATCTGTTGCCAAGAGTTTGTAAGAATTCATCTTCTGGTGATGGACTCTCATTATCCACCGTTCTCCTAATTTTTCCTCGCTCCAATCCTTCAATTCCTCTTTTAAATCATCCTTTGATTTTCTCCAAAATGTGGAGCTTGGAGTTGGGAGGGGATACTGGTCGGGGTCAAATTTGACCTCCATGGGATAGAATTCGTGCCAGGGCAACAATGTCCTCATTATTTCCAAATACCACTCCAGATATTTCCCATTCAGATTGTTCCTCTACTCTACAATTTTTGGGTGGGGACAGATGTGGAAATTTTTAAATTTTAAGTGATCCCTCATCACTCCCAAGGGATCATAGAGCCATTGCTGAGGAATTTGGAGCAAGACAAAATTGGCAAGCTTCTCCTCTAGGAAAATGTTTTGCTTCAAGGTAGATACCTCAATTACTCCCATCCTTAAGGGGAAGTCACAAGTCTGTGCCCATTTTCGACCATGGCCATACATGACGTTGGTTGCGTCGCTCTGTCGAGCGACCTCCAATGCAAATTGGTATTCGAAAGGGAGAACAGGGAGCAGGAAGGGTTTTCTTGTAAAGTCGAACATACGAATGACCAATCCCTGCATCAATTGAAAAACATTTCCCTTTTTTTCTTGCACTATTTTATCTCTCAAACTAAGGGGGACCCGAGGGCAAGAACCCTTCAACAAATGCATGGCAGGCCCTAAGAATTGCTGGTTAAAAGAATAATAGGACTCTATCCTTAACAGGAGAGGTCCACTGGTATACAGGCAAAGGATTTCCATCCTTACCGCTCGAAGAGATAGCGATATGGAGGAATCACTTATGAACCTGGTAGAAAAACAACCAGACTAGGAGGGAGTAGGGTGCGAAGTACTGGCTTGTCGTTAAATTCTTCATACTGGTAAGTCACGTATGCAAGTTTTGGGCCACCCATTCTACCCAATCAAAGAAAACTGGGTTGGTGCTCGGTCTTGCAATATTAGGGGCATATAATTCCCCTCTCAAAATGCATTCAGCCAAAGACACCTGCCAGGGTTGTACCGTGGCATCTGTCGATAGGCCTGCAACCCATGCAATGATGGAGAAAATATCGGTGTTCTTGAAAGCTGCCAAAGGTAGAGGCATTTGGGGCAGCTTACTTGAAGAGAGCCCACTTTTGAGGTTCTCACACAAAAATTTCAATATGAAGTTATTGGAGGTAAACCTCTCCATATGTTCGCTCATAATAACATTGCGAACTAAATATACCTTGGGTGGCCCTTGTCGTGGTGCAAATGCTTCCTGCACATCTTCCTTTAGAATGGAAAAAAAATTAATGGCCTGAAGAGTCGAATACCTACCTGGATGCAGGCTGGTAATTCTGTGTGATAGCATAGATTAGCTCTAGGTAGTGGTGAGCTGGCAGGGTCAAATACCAATAAATCTGAGAATAATAGGTAGCAGCCCTTTTATTCTCTAGGGTGATTCTTCTCACCATAAACTCAATAGTACATCAAAGCTCAGAAACATCCTTAGAGAGCTCCGTATCTCTAATTTTTTCCCACCCATCAATTGGTGGGTCTACAAGCTGTTCTTCTTCAGAGTCATCTCCTTCTTCTATCAAAAGTTTCTTAGGGCGAGTGGCGGGGTCGATCTTCTTTGGAGTATACCTTTACTCCTCTTTGCCCTTATTTGTTTTTTTAGGGCCTGCAACTTCAAGTTCCTTCCCTTTCTCTTTGGAATTCTTCTTCCCCATGTCAAAAATAATGGCAAAAGGATCCTTAATACAGAGGTTTTTGAAGTGACGAGCTTGGATGCGAAGGGTAGAGTCACTTAAGGCTCTTAGCTTTGCATGAATTGATGGATGAATGAACCTCTTCTTGATAGGTCTTCATGTTTTATAGCCTAAAACAGGTAAATACCTTAATTTATGGCACCTACCAAAATTAATTTAGAGCTTCGGATGGAAGGAACAGCCTTGTTCTTTGATCAGCTTTACAGTGGTGTAGTACACAAGGCCACATGCTTTGATGATTATGTTCTGCATTGGAGATGCAACCTAATACCACCTCGTACTTCGATGTAGGATTTTCTCTTAACTGAATTGCCTTGAGATTTTCTCCACCACTTTTGCCTTAAATTCATCTGCTTCAAACTCTTTTCGTGGTTGTTGGTTGCACATTTCTCGAGTTGCATTTTAAATTCCCCACCTCATGTGTCATTGGTTTGGATAGCCTTTGATGCTTCAGGACCAAAGTACTTCTCCTTCACCACATTGCCATTCTACTTTGCAAAGGCCGCTTACCGAAGCTTGACCATTTTGGAAACTACTTCGCCAAATTCTACTTTGGAAACTGCCTCGCAAGGATCCTTTTAAAATCTACTTCACAAAACTGCTGCTCAAAGTAGCTATTGAAAATGCTTCAGGTGTGAAGTCCTTTTTGTGCCTTTGGTTTGACCCTTTGGAGATTAACATACTTCGCAATGAAACTCCTTGCACTTGCTACTTTGCATAAAAAGTCTTCGAAGGAGATTTCAAAGTGTAGTTGTTGGTTTATGCAATCTTGGAGCATACATGAAATATATACAAAAGCACATATACATACACACATTTTTTTTTTTTTTTAAATAAATAATTGAAACTCAGTGGTGAAAAGTCTTCAGATGAAGACCATTGACAGAGATCGGAAAAACCTAGCCATCTGCATCTTTGAGGATGAAAGAGCTGGCCGAGTTCACCTTGATGATTTCGAACGACCCATCCTAGAAGGGGTCCATCTTGTCGTGATTCCTAGGCTTGGCCTTCCAGGAGTCCCACTTCCATACCAGACCTCCCACTTTGAATGTGTGATTGGATGATTTCTTCTTGAACCAGTCTCGAGTGACCTGAGCATGCTTAGAAAAGTTTTGGTAGGCTTCTTCATGATCTTCCTCTAGTTTTAGCAGCTGAGCTAATTTGTTTTCTATTGGACTAACTCCACCTTCTGCTTTTAATAGCTGCAATGCAGGGATCTCCACATGGATGGGTAAGATGGCCTCCTTACCGTTGACCAGGTCATAAGGTGGAGTCTTGATCGACTTCTTGACAAAAATTTGATCAGCCCACAAGACCTGATCTAAAAGAAGATGCCAAGTCCTTTTGTTGGTCTCTATGACCTTTCTTAGCACCCTCACCAGAGTCTTATTGGTGGATTCTGCCAAGCCATTTCCTTAGGGATAGTAGTTGGAGGATACTTTATGGTATATCCCATATCTATAAAAGAATTCATTGATTTTGGCACCTGTGAAGCCAGGGCCATTGTCCGTGATGATCACTTCATGGAGGACGAACCTGGTGATCAATCCTTCTAGGAATGTGATTACAGTTTCTTGATCTGCATGCTTCGTGGGGATCGCTTCGGCCCACCTGGTGAAGTAGTCAATTGCGGTTAGGATAAACTTATGTCCCGCGGAGGAGTTCGGTGATATGACCCCTATAAAATCCAACCCCCATTGCTGAAAGGGAGTTTCTACTTATATCGGATGAAGGGGCATCGAAGCATTTTTGCTTCGACTGGTGAACTTCTGACACTACTCGCATTTGTGGCAAATGATGAAGGCATCAACGAAGAGTGTGGGCCAATAATAACCTACTTTGATGATCTTTAGTGTCATTGTTCTCCCTACGAAGTGATATCCATATAGTCCTGAATGGAATTATCCTAGAACTTTTCTTTTATCATCGTATTTGATGCATTTGAGAAGGACTCCATCAATGTTCCTAAAAAATAGGCCTTCAGGGCGCAGAGTATATCGGGAGGACCGCATCTTGAAATGCCTTCGCTGTGAAGCATTTAGATGCAAAGGAACACTGCTAGTGTGGAAGTATTCAACTATTTCACTGACCTAGTATTTCTCGTCCTCTTCCTGGTTAGCGAAGCATTCTTTGGCTGGTAAGTCTTCCCACTAAGATTTTGTCACTTCAGCTGCTGCGCTCTTTGCCAATTCTTGACACAATGAATGATCGCAAACCAGTTTTGTAGGCTTGATTTTGATCTCAAATTCTTGTATCTTGTTCACCCAACTGGCTCTCTTGCTTCCCAACTCTCCTTGGATGATGAAATTGTGCATATCGGGGTGAATGACAAAAACTGTGACTCAAATTTGGGAGATGAACTGCTTGAACTTCCTCAGTGATTTCATTACTACATGTACCTGATGTTCTATAAAATTTTATTTCTCTTCATGGGGATTGATCACCTGGCTTAGAAATGCGATGGGACACTCCTCACCATCTTCCCCATTTTGTGTCAGGATAGCAGCATAGCTTTCAGGTTCCCCTATAGCATACAAGATAAAATCCTGACTATAATTAGGATTGATCAGGATCGGTGCCTAAGCGATTTAGGCCTTAATCTCTTCAAATGCTACTTTTCTTTCTTTTGTCCAGCTAAATTCGATGCCTTTCTTCAGGAGTTGGGACATTGGCTTGATGACTTGGGCGAAGTCAGGGACAAACTTCCTCATGAAGTTGATCTGGCCGAAGAAATATTGAAGTCCTTTCTTATCTGCTGGGAGTGGGAGCTTCATTAGAGCCTCGGCTCTGTCAGGATCTACAACGAGGCCCTTTTCTGATATCACGTGTCCCAACAACTTTCCTTCACTAACTACGAATATGGACTTCTTCGGATTGATTGAGATGCCAAACTCTCGATATTTTTCAAAAATTTGTTGTAGGTGTATAGGATGATCCTCTCTTCTTCGAGAGAAAATGGTCATGTCATCTAGATAGATGACGATAACCTTGTTTAAAAAATCACCAAAAGCAAGATCCATCGCCCTCTGGAAAGTAGCACCAGCATTCGAAAGACCAAATGGCATTTGCTGGTAAGAAAATTTCCTCCACTTGGTAGTAAATGTTGTTTTATGCTGGTCTTCGTCTCTGACCTAGATCTGATTGTATCCAAAAAAACCATCGAGCAGAGAGAAACATTGAGCTCTAGCCATCGAGTGTAAAATTTGATCGATCTGCTAAAGAGGGTAGTGGTCCTTGAGAGAAGCCTGATTTAGGTTGCGAAAGTCCACGCATAACCGTATATCTCTGTTCCTTTTTTTGACTAGGACTAGGTTTGCTACCCATGAAGAGTGCTTGAAGGGATAAATTATCTTTTCCTCGAGCATCTTTAGGAGTTTGGCCTTCATTATGACCTCGATCTTAGGGTTAACTAGTCTTTGCTTTTGTCGAAAGGGTTTGATCCCCTCCTGAAATTTGATTGTGTGTTGAACCAATTGTCGATTATATTCCCTAAGATCTTGACAATACCAAGCAATCACATCAAAAATTTTTTTGCACAACTTCTGTATCTATTCTATCTCTTCTGAAGTGCAGTCGGTTCCAACTTTTATCATTTTTCTAGGTTCAAGCTCTAAATACTGATACTGCTTTTCATTAACTTTGATCATGTGAGAGAGCGCTCGATCATTCTAATCAAAGAGGCTTTCAAGGGTTATTAGTCCCTTGGGAATGTGGTTATTCTTTAATTGAACCAGTCCTTCATATTATTCTTCATCAGAGCTTCTGTCTTCGACTATGGCGGATTCTTAGATCATGAAATTTACAATTTGCTGGTCATTGTCAAATACTTGCCAATGTAGGTCTTTGTCTAGGACAGAGGGTCTATAGATGATCCTCACAGCCTTGGGCTTGTTCACCATGTCTTCTACTGGAGAGTACTTGGCTACGATGGATGCCAGAACATCAGCATGTTAATTCTTTTCTCTTGGGATAGACTGTAGATTGAGAGATTCAAACTGGTCGAACAAGTCCCATACCCTATTGTGGTATGATTTTAGATAATGCTTCTTTGAAGTACACTTATTTGTGACTTGGTTGCAAACCAGTTCAGAATCCTTGAAGATTTGGAGATGTTTTATGCCTAACTTATCAGCTTTCTTGAGTTCTAGGCATAATGCTTCATATTTTGTTGCATTGTTGGTGCAGCTCCATAACAACTGGTAGAAATACCCCTTTTGCTATCTGGATGGTGAAATTAGAAGAATCCCTACCCCAGCATCATTTTTACATTAGAAACCATCGAATAACAGCTTCCATAGTCCTTCTTGGGCACTTGTTCTATTCTCTGTTTGGGAGTGTTTCTTGGGCTTGGTGATCACATAACATCCTATCTCAGTATCTATCATGGCATTAAATTTTGTTAATGAGAACTCATCTTCATAACTTAGTTGCACGAGAGATTCCATGACCAGGTCCACCTGCTCTATTTCCTCCACTATTGCATTCACTAGATCGCTACTTTCTTATTCGGACATCTTCTGCACAAGGAAGGAAGAAGGCTTCTCGTTATAGATCTTCACCTTATTTCCTTTGAATGGAATCTCCAGATGAGAGTAATCCATGAATAGATATCTGCCTAGCTTTGCCGTGAATTCCCTTGATAAACACATACTGAAGTATGGCTCCAGGTCAACGACTACTACCTCTTGTATGACCGTGATCTGAGGCATCTTATGTAGTTGGATAGGAATGTCTTTGATCACCCCTACAGTATTTACTAGGGTTCCATCCAACTAGAGTACACCTTGGCTGCTTCACGTGTATTCCATCCCTATTTCCTCATAGGCTGCTCTTGGCATGACTGTTGTAGCGGCCCCAGAGTCGATCATGCAATTATGTACAATATACCCTTCCATTTTTAGAGACAGGTAGAACAAAGGTGGTCTATTTTTCCCTATAATTGATGTGGATAGGGTCTGCACAAGAGTAAGTGGTGCTGCATTTTTTTATTTTATTGTCTTCAATGATTCTTGCAGTAGGTCTACTTGTCCAGGTAGATGCAGTGTGTCGTACAAGCTAATTTTGGCTGGATTCTTCTTTAGCTCCTCTACAATGTTGTACGCCAAGATTTTGAGCACTTCGAGTTCCTTTCTAGGTTCATATCTGGTGCGATACTGCTCCGTAGCTTCAACTCTTTGTCGCTTAGTCAGTGAAGGAAACTTGAGCTTTTCCTTAGCTTGCTCCTTAGTTTCTGCCTGAGGTGGTTCGACAAAGGCTTTTTGAGCGGTTTCTTTGATAGGTGCAGGCAGAAGAGCTTTATTTGTAGCTAAAGAAGATGATTGTCCTTTCTTGGGTCAGTCGTCCCCTTTTGAGGGAGCCATTTGAGTAGCATCTACTTCTATTGCCTTCTTTCCTCCTCTGGTAAGCACAAAAACTGGCTCCTCCTCACCAATTTTTAGGTTCTGACTCATTTGCCTAATGACGTTGACTTGACCACTATGACTACTGCTTGTCAGCATTTGTACATAGTGTTGGTGCAGCATGCAGGTATTTTCTTCATGCGGATCATTGCATGTAGAGCACCAATATACATAATCTAAAGTGTTCAGAGCTTCATCAATTGCAGCATTTCTCACTGTAGCCTTCCCTTGCTGAACTGCTTGGTCCTTGGTAAGCACAGATGTAGGATAAGATCTTCTTGGTAGGAATTCCTGCTGTGCTTGCTTCTTCTTCACAATGGTCATGTCATTGGACAACATTTGAATTGTAGAGTTCAAAGACTTCATCTCTTGTAAAATTTTAGTTTGTATATCATCGAATTTCGAAACAAGTGGTAACGAAGCCATCATCGATATTGGAGGCAGGGCAGGGTGTTGAGGTGGTGCTGGTAGTACAGGAAATGTCGAAGTGATAGTGGGCTATGGAGTTGAAAATGTAGGGAAATGAATTTGTGGAGCGGTGATTTGAGACATGATAGGATTCAGATTCCAAGATGAGATCAGGAGTGTAGGGGTTGTAGATATTTGTGAAGAAGCTGCGCTTGCATACTAGAATTGAAGGAATTTGGGAAGTATGGGTGTTGGAATCCTTTGAGGAAGTTTGCCCACAACTATAAAATCCATTTCCACACTCTTGGCTAACTCATACAACTTAGGAAAAGTATTAACATTAGAATATCTTACCATGAGACTGATATCAGGTTTGAAATCCCGAAGGAAATAGAGTGTTGCAGCTTTGTCGGTTGGCCGAAGTCCAATTGGCACTCTCTGCCAGGTTCGAGCAAACCTCACATTGAAATCTATGATTTCTTCTTATGGATGCCTCTTAATCGAAGTAAATTGGTGCAGGAGAGAGGTAGGATCACAAGACTCATTGAAGTTTCCAATTAGTTGATCCAACTGGTCCCATACCATAATACTACCAGGTGGTAGAGATCTATACCAGTAAAGAAGTTTTCCTCTAAGGGAAAGAACCAGAAACTTTACCATAATTTGCTCTTTTGTAATGTCGTGGATCACTACCAGGGATATTATGTCCTAGATGTGTTCCAGGGTAGTCTTCCCAGTTCCATCGAACGTTGGGATCTTTTTTATGGCAGTAGGCGGTACTTGCCCTTGTACTACTAGATTGAGTGGTGACAAAGAATCCCATGATGGGGACAACCTGGGCGGCTGTGGCTGTTGCATTTGTTGTTGTTACTGTGCCACACTTGCTTCTATATTTTTAGAAATAGGGATTCCCAAAGCTCTCCCTTGATCACTAATGGGATGACTAATAGGAATGGGGGCACTAGGGCGCTTCGATGAGTTGGGAGGATCAAAATTTAGGCCTTGTTCACCAACAATAACCTCTTGCGAGGATTGTTTCTCATAACAATGGCATGGGGGTGACCAACCTTGACTGCTCCCCGAAGGCGTCGATATCTAGCTCAAAGAACTCAGTTTCCTCTCTTTTATTCTTAACTCTCCATCTCGTTTGCATGAAGGCACAAAATTTTGGTACTGGTCTTTACGACTTAAAGATTCTCGGGTAAACAGAGTCGTTAGATGATAAAATTCTTTTAGTAATGATAGCATCGATTCTCACTACCACTCAAAAGGTGATACTGACAGGGTCACACCGAGAACTGGTTAAAAATATTGGCCTCGATGAAGACGGGTTTTGCATTTAAAATATGGGACCTTGAATGGTTACGAATCTTACTGAGACAGACACAGTCGGTCCCACTGGGCGTGCAAAAAACTTTTGGTCATCAATCTACCTAGGAAAGGATTTTGGGTGAGTGTATGCACCCTAGACCCGGACCAACATTGAAAGGCCGAAGGGAAGAGATGCCCCTCATGCCAATCTCTGGAGAAAGGTCAGCTCCTATGCTAAACTAGTCGGGTCTTTTGAGATAAAAGTGTAGAAAAGAGATAAAAAGAGTAGGGTTAGAAAAAGAAATAAAAATGGGTAAGGGAAGAGAGATCGGTGATTTAAGGTGGGAGAGAACAGGAAGCACGATCGCTAACAGACAACTTGAATGGAAGCAAAGAACACCAAGAATAAATGAAAGAAACGTAATATCGACCTTCCTATGTATCCTCCAGGCGATTTTTAGGGTACAGTCCCCGATCGCACATCGGATGCAGATTTCATCATCTTAGTATGCAAACGAAGAGAGACAAAAGAAGCAAGCACAAAAGGTAGCATAAAAGAAAGAAATCGAGCCCAAAGCTCTTTAGTATTAATCGTAGGACATCAAGTTACAACAAATTTCTAGTAGATAGTTCCCCCCTTTTCTATTACAATGCCTGGGTTTTTATAGAGGACCCGGGCCTCTGAGTCATAATTACATAGCAAAGAAGAGTATGCCCTCGAGCCCTGAGAATTTAGCTCCCCAAGGTTCTCATGATTGAGCTTTCAATTTCGTTACCAAAATTGGAAACTACAACCGGGTCAACTATGGAAATATTCATTGATGAGTCGTCTAGATGTCCTTGGTCTCCGAGTGCGGTGCTCGAGTAGCCACCATGATCGTCGGGCTCTTCATCATGGCCTAATACTTCATTTTTTATTTCCAAAAATGAGCAACGAGCTTACCAGGCATGAAAAATTGCATTTATGAGGCACTTGATCGCCTCGAGAAAATACCTGGTTTGGGAAGCGTGCCTGTGAAGCGCTTCGCTAAGTCTTCATTTAAAACTTCGCTTCACTATGGTCCTAGGCCAAAGCAATAACTTCTCCTTGGTTTGTACTTCGCAAAATTGAGCTTCGCAAAACTGCTTCGGGGGTGGGGAGTGTCGAAGCATATTTACTTCACAAAATGGGCCTCTTCGTCTTTGCCACTTTGTTGACTAAATTGCTTTGCTGACACCTTAGAGAAATGCTTTGCTATGATCCTCTTTCAAAACTGTGGTTCGGGAATATTTCGGCCGAAGCAATTGTCTTCAAAAGATGTTGCGTTCTTTCACTTTGGGTAGAAGTACTTTGCACAAAAATTAGCTGAAGCAAATGCTTCGCAATGACTTTTGGTGAAGTAAAAATGATTTGCTGATGGAGGGGCCCAAAGTGGGTGCTTCAGCAACTTTCTGGCGAAGTGTTTTCAATGCTCCTTTGAGTTTTGCTTCACAGAAATCTCACTCGAAGTATCTATTGGAAATGCTTCAGGTGCAAAGTAGTTTCTTCCTTCCTCCTTTGAATTTTACTTTGGCAACGCCGCTTCGCAGAAATCTTGCCCAAAGTAGCTGCTGGAAATGCTTCGGGTGTGAAGTAGTTTCTTCCTTCCTCATTTGAATTTTACTTTAGCAATGCCGCTTTGTAAAAATCTCTCCCGAAGTAGCTACTGGAAATGCTTTGGGTGTGAAGTAGTTCCTTGCCTTAGCTAGTTTAGACCATGGTCTGGACCTTCCTTTTTTGGCAAATTTGTTCTTTTGGATGTTGCTTCGCTCAATTTTTTCCCAAAGTAAATATTTGAAGCACTTCAGGCCCAAAGTTCTTTTTATCGCTACCCTTATATTTTACTTCGGTAATACTACTTTGCAAGAAACTCTACCCAAAGCAGTGTTGAAAATGCTTTGGGTGCGAAGCTCTTCTCATCTTCTTTCGACGAAGCTCTTTCCTCTAGCTTGTTCCCCAGCGAAGCTCTTTCTTTTCTACTTTATATACAAAGGGGTGGCATTGAAAGCCAAAATTGCAGCAACTTTCAAAATAAAAAAAAAGACAACAAAAAAAAAAAAATTACAAAATACTATACAAAATTTGATTTCCTTTTTACCCCTTGAGAAATGTGACAAAATTGTCAACATTCTTGGCGGCTCATAGGGCAACGAGCTCATCTCGGTGGGAGAACCCTTTAATTTTGATCCATTGGGCCAGAGTCTTTTCTTGATCTCTCTCCTCCTTCTTCCTTCAGGAGTGCTTTCGCAACTGGTTCTTATTCTCCTTCTTCTTCACCTTCCTCTTCTTCTTCACCTTCCTCTTCTGGTGCGGCCTCTTGAGGAGCAGCTTCCTGTGGCGGCGACAGGGCAAGATGCTCACATATTTTTCTCATGGTTCAGAGGACCTGGGACTAGGAACTCTTCGATAAAGGTTCTAGATCTTGTAGTGCCTTGATCAACACACGAAATCGATCAATTTGTCCGATATCTGCATGTTGGGCTCTAGTATACAGGTCATTTAGGCAGGCCACGATCTTGCAGTATCTCAAGAGGTAATCTATGATTTGTATTTATGTTCTTCGCTCTGCCCATCCATCTACCTCCGAGACATCACCTTCAAACTAAAGCCATGTTGGCTTAATCTCTTCTTTGGTCAGGAGGTTCCCATTATTGTCTGTGAATCTTGGGAAGCCCATGGAAGAAAGGTCCTGAAAGTATCCCATTGATGTGCGCTGCTCGTTCTCGAACATGTTGAAGAGGTCCTTCGTATTCTATGTTTTTTGCACCTTAGAGAAGAAAGCACAAATTGTGGCCCAGGCTGCAGACCAATCCCTAGCTATTTGGCTCATTGCAAGGACCTGCAAGTCTTGATATTTGGCGTTCTTGACATCGAAATCTAGTTTGAGGCGACCTCTAGATTTTTGAGTTATCTGATCGATGATTGGTCCTCCTTCGATAGTGGCACTTTGGGCTTCTGTAATATAGGCTAAAATTGACAAGGCACTGGAAGCCCGAGATCTGAAGTTTCTAAGCAGGTGCGAGCGAATCTCCTTGATTCTATTTCTGTCAAATAGATCCAAGTTTGCCTTTTTGAACAACTACTGCTGTGTCTGCAAGATCTTGCTTTCGAGCTCCTTGGCCTTCAGCTCGTTCTCGGCCTGCCTCTGCGCTTGTTGCTCTGTTGAGCACTACAGCTGTAGTATTTGCTGTTTGAGGGTGTGTGTTTCCTTTTTCAATAGATGACACTATTTTTGTGAATCCTCTAGCTCGAAGCGGATCCTAGCCAGTTCTTCTTCCAACTTGATGTTGGCATTTTTTGCTTCAAACCTGCACTGATTGGCAATATTTGCATGTGCTCGAAAGGTTTCGATCCTGACATGCATGGATGCGGATTCATCATCTATATTCAAATGTGCCAAATCCTTGGTCTTCTCCTGGTATTCATATTCAGCTGGAGTCATTTCGTCCAGAGGCTTCTGGAATTTAGGGACCTTTTTAACATTATGGAGCTTTCTACCTTTCAAATCAAAGATGACACATTTTTCAACTTGGGCCAGAGATCGCCCTCTTTTCTTCTTTGCTTCATTCAGCATTTTCTCTATGTTTTGCCGAGCTAAGAGTAGCTTCTCGGCTAAGGGGCGCTCCTTTATTAGGGACAAATCTATTTCAAAAAATGCTGGATCTCCAGCCAACGGTGTGAACAAATATAAAGAATTAATGGGTAATAATTCCCTAGATGGTTCGAAGATGGGTGTAGCAAGGGCTTTGGCAAGCGAGATTATACTGTGAGCAATGGGAGAGTGGGCTAAGGGGCTTGGCATTGGGACACTGCATTCACCATGGATTAGGATTGAAGGAACAACAGAGTGGGTGGGCGAAGTGGTTTCAACAAGCTTGGCTTGATCTGAAGACTCGAGTGGAGTGGGGCTAGGCAAAGTTGGAATGGAAATAGGTAATTCTTAGGGAGGTGATTGACCTTGTAGGGGAGAGAGAGATTGGTGATGACTTTCAACTAGGACTGTAACGGACGTGTTTGAGATCATGGCAAAGGGGGGAGAGTGCGTACCTACGTGCCCTCCTGGCAAGGTGACCATGGTGACTTCTTGCGTGATCGGCTCCTAGCCCCTTTGGGCTTCGACACCTCCGACCTCCATGACTTCTACTTCAGGTTCCCCTTCTTGTTGGAGGAGTTCCTCCACATCGATGACGTCTATGTCTAGGACTGTCTCAGTACTTGGTGGCATCACACTTTCAACACCTACTTCATATGGGTCTAATGCAGTTTGTTCAGCATGAGCGCTTGGGGGCCTTGTGTGAGGTCACTTTGGATGGCTTGGGGGCACTTGAATCTACTCCTACCTATTTCTTTTCCTTCTCTCCAATGGATGCTCTGCCTCCTTGACACTTGTGTCGTGGCTCTCTGATGGTCCTTGTGGTAGTGCCTCTGGAGTAGCCTTAGCTTCTTCCTCTTTCGAGGTATCTTCGGCTCCTTTTGGACTTTCACCCGATCTCGAGGGTGTTGGAGGAATAAAATCAACCAAGGAGATAGACTTACAAGTTTCAACATTGGCATCATAAAGAATCGTGAAGTCTTTATTTGTTGGCAAGAGTTTGTAAGAATTCATATTCTGGTGATGGACTCTCATTATCCACCATTCTCCTAATTTTTCCTCTCTCCAATCCTTCAATTCCTCTTTTAAATCATCCTTTGCTTTTCTCCTAAATGTGGAGCTTGGAGTTGGGAGGGGATACTGGTCAGGGTCAATTCGACCTCCATGGGATAGAATTCATGCCAGGGTGGCAATGTCCTCATTCTTTCCAAATGCCACTCCAGATCTTTCCCATTCAGATTATTCCTCTGCTCCACAATTTCTGGGTGAGGATAGATGTGGAAATTTTTAAATTTTAAGTGATCCCTCATCACTCCCAAGGGATCATAGAGCCATTGCTGAGAAATTTGGAGCAGGCCAAAATTGGCAAGCTTCTCCTCTAGGAAAACATTCTGCTTCAAGGCAGATACCTCAATTACTCCCATCTTGAAGGGGAATTTGCAAATATGTGCCCATTTCTGACCATGGCCATACACGATGTTGGTTACGTCACTCTGTCGAGAGACCTCCAATGCAAATTGGTATTAGGAAGGGAAAAACATCGATTTATTTCTTTTATGCTGTCTTCTATGCTATCTTCTTTTGTATTTCTTCATTTGCATGCTGAGATATTGAACTCTGCGTCTGATGTGCGATCGAGGACTGTACCCTGAAACTCACCTGGAGGATACATAGAAACATCGATATTATGTTTCTTTCATTTATTCTTGGTGTTCTTTGCTTCCATTCAAGTTTTCAGTTAGCGATCGTGCTTCCTATTCTCTCCCACCTTAAATCATTGACCTCTCTCCCCTTAGTCCTTTTTATTTATTTTTCTAACCCTACTCTTTTTATCTCTTTTTTGCACTTTTATCTCAAAACACCCGAATAGTTTAGCATAGGAACCGGCATTTCTCTGGAGATTGGCACGAGGGGCATCTCTTCCCTTTGGCCTTTCAATGTTGGTACGGGTCTAGGGTGCATACGCTCACCCAAAATCATTTCCTAGGCATATTTGATGACCAACAAATACATGCTTGGACTAGGGTTTTGTGAGAAAGGATTGGTCCTTGAGGTGATTGGTTGAGTAGAGTTGTTTGAGCCTAGTCAAGTGATTGTGTGAAGTGGTTGTTCAAGTTCCATGAAACAAACTATTCTATATTCTTATTTGAGTTGAGATTGAGATTTGAGAATAGAACATATAGAGTCTCTAACAATTCTCTTTATGCTTCTATGAGATTTATTTGAGTTGAGATTGGGATTTGAGTATAGAAAATATTGAGTCTCTAACAATTCTCTTTATGCTTCTATGATATTGAGTTGAGATATTAATTGAGAATTGAGTATAGAAAATATTGAGTCTCTAACCATTCTCTTTATGATTCTATGTGATTGGACAAGTTCTAAGTGAGCTTGTTGAGAAGATTTTGATAGGTTCTATGTGGACCTGTTGAGCATATTTGAGCAGGTTCTGTGTCGACCTATTGAGCATATTTGAGAAGGTTCTGTGTGGACCTATTGAGCAGATTTGAGAAGGTTTTGAGTGAACCTATTGAGAATATTTGAGAAGGTTTTGAGTGAGCCTATTGAGAAGATTTATGCTAGACTAAATGTACTATGTTTAGTGCAAGAGATTGTGCAGAATTGTGCTAGACCGATTGGACTATTTTTAGTATAGTATTGAGATAGAGCTTTGGAGGTGACAGAGTATAGAGGATAGAGTCTCAATGGATAGAGATCCAACAGCCAGGAAAATTGAAGATAGATCTTCTGAGTGAGGAGTCTTCAAGTGGAGAGAGATCCACCAGTCAAGTGCAGTATGAGAGACAAAGTCTTCTAGAAGATCACTAGCCAGAGTAGTAGGGGAAAGAGTTCTCCTATGGAAGAGATCCACGAACTTGAGATTAGGGGATCAACATCTCCTTTGGACAGAGGTCCATAAACATTGTAATTGGGAAGGATTCCCAAGAGATTATTTGAGAAATATTTAAAAGAAATAATTTCTCTGTGGAGGTAGCCCACATTGGGTGAACCACGTTAAAATCTGTGTCTCTATTGTGTATGGTGTTCTATGCATTGCTTTGATTACTACTATTGATACTGCTATCTATACACTGCATAATATTGAATTGAAAAGAAAAAGTAAAAAATGGTCTTATACTATTCACCCCCCTCTCTCAGTATAAGCTTGTGTTCTTCAATTGGTATCAGAGTGGGTTCCTTCAGAAGAGTTTGAAAACTTGAAGGAAAAGCGGTCTAAGAACACAATGGATCAAAAGGATGGATTCTTCAATAATGCAGTACCAGTATTTGATGGAAGTGACTTCTTGTATTGGTGTGTGCTGATGAGATTCCACCTGATGGCACTTGGAAATGAAGTTTGGGATGCAGTGGAACTTGGATATGATTCAACAGTCAATCCTCCTATAGATAAGGAAGGTAAGCTTCTCATGCATGCAAATTCAAGAGCTATGAATGCAATTATAAAAGGATTGCATAGATCAGAATCTATGAAGGTTATGGAATGTGGAACAACAAAAGATATGTGGACACTCTTGCATACCATATATGAAGGAGATAAAAGTGTCAGGAAAGCTAAGATCAGAAATATCAAAGGAGAATTTGAGAATCTAAGAATGAGGGATGATGAAAACATTCATGACTATCTCAACAAGGTTGATGAACTTATACATGAGATGAAAGGTCTTGGAATGAAGGTTGATGAATCTGATGCTTGCGATAAGATCTTGAGAACTCTTCCAAAAAGGTACAGTGAAAAGGTTTCTGCTATAGAAACATCAATTGATAGTGATATTCTAACAAGAAATTCTTTGCTTGGTATGCTTACAACTTTTGAGATAAGAACAAAAGATCCTATTCCTCCAAAAGAAGTTGCATTCAAAGTGGACAAAAAGAAAAAGGGTAAGAAGATAGAATCAAGCAATGAGTCATCTAGTGATGAAGAAGCTAACTATGGTAGAAGAGATAAAGGTTCCAGAAGACCCATAGATATAAGATCTATTAAGTGCTTTAATTGTGGCAAGTATGGACATTTTGCAATAGAGTGCAAAGAGCCAAAGAGTAACAATGATGAAGAAAAACAAGATCACAAGTACAGGGAATCTGAAAGATACAGGTACCAGAAGAAAAGCAGGGATGGACAAAACAGACAAGGAAAGAAGTTCTTCCAAAGGCAAAAGAGAAGCTACTATGCGGATAATGCAAGTAAGTACTCAATTGATAGTGATGCTAGTTTTTCAGACAATGATAGAGATGAAGTCTTATTTATGGTTGAAGAGAAAGATCCAATTAAAAAAAAAGACTCCAGTTATTCTCAAGTGTTTTAGATGTGGTAAATTTGGACATCTTGAAGATGATTGCACAAGGGATGGTTATAGTTTCAGTGATGATGATTTTGAAGATGCACTTGATAGACCAGATGAAAATCTTCTAATGGCATTAGAAGAAGAAGTGAGTGATCCTATAGAAGACAAGTCAAAAGAAAGAAATGATGTGGACAAAGGCAAACAAATAGAGGATTATTCAGTAGAGAATGGTTATGATCTCAAGGGAGAACTTATCTATGCCCTTGACACAGTAAAGAAGGTAATAAAGCAACACTCTAAGCTTGAAATTCAGTTTCAAGAATGTGATGAAGAAATATTATTGCTCATAGAGGATTTAGAGAAGTCAAAAGCTAAGGCAAGCAAGTTCAAAGATAAGTTAGAAGCAAAGATTCTGGAATGTGAAAAGTTAACACAAGAAGTGGCACTACTAAAGGAAGATTTAGAGGATTCCAAGAATAAGCTATACAAGTATGTAACCAGTGCAAAGAATGTGGATAAAATAGTCAAGATACAAAGAGGAGCAACAAACAAGATAGGTCTTGGTTCTAAATAGGTTCAAAAGAAATGGGAAGAAAAGTCTACTTCAAGTCTTGAAGAAGAAGGAACTTCAGAAGAAGACACTTCAGAAGAGGGATTCTCAGATGAAAGCGAAAGTGAAAATGAGACTTCCAAGGATGAGTCAGATTGCAGTGAGTCCAGTAGGAATAGGGACAATGGGCAAAGAAGATACAAATGGAACAACAATCAGAACAAGAGACCAATGAGGTCAAGACAAGGAAGCTTCAATGGAAGATGTTTTTCATGTCATAGGTTTGGGCACATGGCTTCATAATGCAGGACACATGAAAGATAGGAATATGGAAAAGGACAACTTTTCCAAGGATATTGCTACTCATGTAATGAGTTTGGTCACAAGGCAATGAATTGCAGGGTTCATGACAGAAGAGGATATGGCTTCACTAGGAGAAGTCCTAAGACAGTTGCACATCCAAGGAATAATAACATTAAGTGTTATAAGTGCAATAATGATGGTCACATAGCAAGATGGTGTAGAGAAAATATTCTAGAAATAAGCATGAACAAGAACAAGAATATGAACAGAAACAAGAACATGAACAAAAACAAGAAGATGAACAGGAATAGAGACTCAAAAAAGAATAAGAACAAGAACAAGGATGAGAACAAGAACAGGAATAGGAACATGGATGAGAACAAGAACAAAAGTGACGATAGGAACAAGGATGATGACTTGGAAAGAAATAGTGAGAGGATTCAAAAAACTCAGAAAAGAAGAGAGAAAGATAAAGGTAGAGAACAGTGCTTTCGAGGAGTAGAAATACTCCCACCCTAGAATTAACCACCTCATGTGGAGGTGGGGGAGGGGCTAAGCTAA
Source organism: Wollemia nobilis (assembly GCA_028583015.1). NCBI lineage: Eukaryota > Viridiplantae > Streptophyta > Pinopsida > Araucariales > Araucariaceae > Wollemia > Wollemia nobilis. The sequence continues at coordinate 5,337,077 of JAQPPZ010003305.1, read as the reverse complement.
GAGGCTCATTCTTAGCCCCAAGCCCCAAAGGTGACCCTTTGCCATTGATGTCAAAGGGGGAGAGATTTGTGTATTGGGGAGAGATTTGATATTTGAGAGAGCATTGAGCCAGGGGGAGCAGAAAAGAAGGTCAGGTTTCAGTAAAAGGATATGGGTTGCCATCAATGACAAAGGGGGAGATTGTTGGACATTTTGAGTCCTCTAAGTCAAAGTTGTCATTGATGTCACCTGATAGAGTTATCACTCATATCAAAGAATTCGGCAAGAAATAAAGTCGCCCAAGTCATCCAGGAAAAAGCTTCATCAGTGCAAAAGTGAAAGGAAAAAGGCTCCATAATATTTTAATATTATTGGGAGCACAAGTTAAGCGATTGGTCTATAAAAACCCAAGATGGGTTATTGCAAAGGTTAAAAAGGAGGTTTAATAATTATTTATAAATTATTTAAATTCACAAGGAATTTAAATTTTATAAATAATATTTGATTATACCAAGGTTGTGCATTAAGACAAGGTTCCAAGGTTTAATTAAATTAAACCTAAGGTTGGTTCTTTTTAATTTATAATATTTAAATTTAAAATTTAATTTTAAATTAATTATAAATTAAAAATCACGCCGACGTCGAAATTATTCGAAGCGCCGACGTGATTGCATAAGAGGACAAGGGCATTATATAAATGCCATCAAAAACATTAATCAGAGCATCCCTTGCAATTTTTGTTGAGCGCATGCGAAAAGAGCTTTGATTTTTGAAGGTTTTACAAATTTTGTAAAGGCTAAAGAGGAGAACGTTCGAAGGTGTTGAGCACATAGGCCAGCGTGGCCTAGTGGTGTGTTGGCTTGGCAACATAGAGGTGTTCCATTCACTTGAGGTTTTCTTGCAAGGAAGAAGCACGTTTTGATTTTCGGAAGAGCGCTTTTCGTGGGGACTTTTATGGTGGTCGTGCCCTTTTAGGCACGTGAGGGCGCGTGGCCCAACGATGGCTTGGATGTGGCTAAGGCATTGGGAAGGAGGACGTCGAGGGATCGAATCCCTCCGAGAGGCAAAGGCAAGTTTAATTTTTTATATTTTATTTTTTGTTAAATAGCCTTAAGGAGAAATAAGGGTTATGTTATGCCCTAGAAAATTGGGAAATTTTTGATGGTTTTATTTTTGGAAGGGTAGCATATTATATATCATTGGAAAGCATTTTTCAAGGGCTATTTGATTAACTTTCTTAGAAGGAGAAATAAGGTGTGTGTAAAGAGATATTTCTGGTTTTGTAAAAGAGGTTCAAAAGTGAGTTTGATTTATTCTTTTTCAAAGGGGATTATTTCTTTCATGAGAGGACATGGTGAATTTTATTGAGTAGGAGTAATAAGGTGTTATTGGGATATTATTTTTATTGTTGTGATATTACTCAAGTCCTCTAACCTCTTTGTGATTGAAAAAGAAATATTTGAAAGTGTGTTGAGTTTGACAGATTTTGTGGACAACTCCTTGGCATCAAAAAGGTATGGGCAATATTCTCCATTGACTTATTTGGGTGATTGATTTCTGAAAATATCATTGGAGAGAAAAGGATTGATTGTGGTTTCCTTTTTGAGAGTTGTTGGTTTAATGCTTCAAGGTTTTCTGGTTTGAGAGTTGTGATTAAACCTTGTTTTATAAGCATTGTTGTTGAAGCCAATTGGTTATGCAAAGAACTTGAACTTGAGTTAGAAAAGAACATGAGTATCATTGTTATGTGAGATTTGTTGTTGAGCATTGTTGGAAATATTTTGAGTTGGTTGATACATGCTTGGACTAGGGTTTGTGAGAAAGGGTTGTTCCTTGAGGTGATTGGTTGAGTAGAGTTGATTGAGCCTAGTCAAGTGATTGTGTGAAGTGGTTGTTCAAGTTCCATGAAACAAACTATTCTATATTCTGATTTGAGTTGAGATTGAGATTTGAGAATAGAACATATTGAGTCTCTAACAATTCTCTTTATGCTTCTATGATATTGATTTGAGTTGAGATTGGGATTTGAGTATAGAACATATTGAGTCTCTAACAATTCTCTTTATGCTTCTATGAGATTGATTTGAGTTGAGATTGGGATTTGAGTATAGAACATATTGAGTCTCTAACAATTCTCTTTATGCTTCTATGAGATTGAGTTGAGATTTGATTGAGATTGAGTATAGAACATATTGAGTCTCTAACAATTCTCTTTATGATTCTATGTGATTGAACAAGTTCTGTGTGGACTTGTTAAGCAGATTTGAGGTAAGTCTTTGAGAAGGCTTGTGGACTGATTTTGTGTAAGCTTTTGTGGAAGCTTGCAATGCAGATTTGAGCAAGTCCTAGAGAGGACTTATTGAGCAGATTTGGACAAGTTCTGAGTGAGCTTGTTGAGCAGATTTGGATAGGTTCTGTGTGGACTTGTTGAGTAGATTTGGATAGTTCTAGTGGACCTGTTGAGAAGATTTGAGCAGGTTCTATGTGGACCTATTGAGCATATTTGAGTAGGTTCTATGTGGACCTATTGAGCATATTTGAGTAGGTTATGAGTGAACCTATTGAGTATATTTGAGAAGGTTTTGAGTGAACCTATTGATAGAGATTTGGAGGTGATAGAGTATAGAGGATAGAGTCTCAGTGGATAGAGATCCAACAGCCAGGACAATTGAAGATAGATCTTCTGAGTGAGGAGTCTTCAAGTGGAGAGAGATCCACCAGTCAGTGCAGTAGAGAGATAGAGTCTTCTAGAAGATCACTAGCCAGAGTAGAAGGGGAAAGAGTTCTCCTATGGAAGAGATCCATGAACTTGAGATTAGGGGATCAACATCTCCTTTGGACAGAGGTCCATAAACATTGTAATTGGGAAGGATTCCCAAGATATTATTTGAGAAATATTTAGAAGAAATATTTTCTCTATGGAGGTAGCCCACATTGGGTGAACCACGTTAAAATCTGTGTCTCTATTGTGTATGGTGTTCTGTGCATTGCTTTGATTACTGCTATTGATATTGCTATCTATACACTACATAATATTGAATTGAAAAGAAAAGTAAAAAGTGGTCTTATATTGTTCACCCCCCTCTCAGTATAAGCTTGTGTTCTTCAATTGGTATCAGAGTGGGTTCCTTTAGAAGAGTTTGATAGCTTGAAGGAAAAGCGGTCTAAGAACACAATGGATCAAAAGGATGAGTTCTTCAATAATGCAGTACTAGTATTTGATGGAAGTGACTTCTTGTATTGGTGTGTGCTGATGAGATTTCACCTGATGGCACTTGGAAATGAAGTTTGGGATGCAGTGGAACTTGGATATGATTCAACAGTCAATCCTCCTATAGATAAGGAAGGTAAGCTTCTCATGCATGCAAATTCAAGAGCTATGAATGCAATTATAAAAGGATTGCGTAGATCAGAATCTATGAAGGTTATGGAATGTAGAACAACAAAAGATATGTGGACACTATTGCATACCATATATGAAGGAGATAAAAGTGTCAGGAAAGCTAAGATCAAAAATCTCAAAGGAGAATTTGAGAATCTAAGAATGAGGGATGATGAAAATATTCATGACTATCTCAACAAGGTTGATGAACTTATACATGAGATGAAAGGTCTTGGAATGAAGGTTGATGAATCTGATGCTTGCGATAAGATCTTGAGAACTCTTCCAAAAAGGTATAGTGAAAAGGTTTCTGCTATAGAAACATCAATTGATAGTGATAGTCTAACAAGAAATGTTTTGCTTGGTATGCTTACAACTTTTGAGATAAGAACAAAATATCCTATTCCTCCAAAAGAAGTTGCATTCAAAGTGGACAAAAAGAAAAAGGGTAAGAAGTCAGAATCAAGCAGTGAGTCATCTAGTGATGAAGAAGCTAACTATGGTAGAAGAGATAAAGGTTCCAGAAGACCCATAGATATAAGATCTATTAAGTGCTTCAATTGTGGAAAGTATGGACATTATGCAACAGAGTGCAAAGAGCCAAAGAACAACAATGATGAAGAAAAACAAGATCACAGGTACAGGGAATCTGAAAGATACAGGTACCAAAAGAAAAGCAAGGATGGACAAAATAGACAAGGGAAGAAGTTCTTCCAAAGGCAAAAGAGAAGCTACTATGCGGATAATGCAAGTAAGTACTCAATTGATAGTGATGCTAGTTTTTAATACAATGATAGAGATGAAGTCTTATTTATGGTTGAAGAGAAAGATCCAGTTAAGAAAAAGACTCCAATTATTCTCAAGTGTTTTAGATGTGGTAAATTTGGACATCTTGAAGATGATTGCACAAGGGATGGTTATAGTTTCAGTGATGATGATTTTGAAGATGCACTTGATAGACCAGATGAAAATCTTCTAATGGCATTAGAAGAAGAAGTGAGTGATCCTATAGAAGACAAGTCAAAAGAAAGAAATGATATGGACAAAGGCAAAAAAATAGAGGATTATTCAGTAGAGAATGGTTATGATCTCAAGGGAGAACTTATCTATGCCCTTGACACAGTAAATAAGGTAAGAAAGCAACACTCTAAGCTTGAAAGTCAGTTTCAAGAATGTGATGAAGAAATATTATTGCTCATAGAGGATTTAGAGAAGTCAAAAGCTAAGGCAAGCAAGTTCAAAGATAAGTTAGAAGCAAAGATTCTGGAATGTGAAAAGTTAACACAAGAAGTGGCACTACTAAAGGAAGATTTAGAGGATTCCAAGAATAAGCTATACAAGTATGTAACCAGTGCAAAGAATGTGGATAAAATAGTCAAGATACAAAGAGGAGCAACAAACAAGACAGGTCTTGGTTCTAAACAGGTTCAAAAGAAATGGGAAGAAAAGTCTACTTCAAGTCTTGAAGAAGAAGGAACTTCAGAAGAAGACACTTCAGAAGAGGGATTCTCAGATGAAAGTGAAAGTGAAAGTGAAACTTCTAAGGATGAGTCAGATTGCAGTGAGTCCAACAAGAAAAGAGACAATGGGCAAAGAAGATACAGATGGAACAACAATAAGAATAGGAGACCAATGAGGTCAAGACAAGGAAGCTTCAATGGAAGATGTTTTTCATGTCACAGGTTTGGGCACATGGCTTCACAGTGCAGGACACATCAAAGACAGGAGTATGGAAAAGGATAACTTTTCCAAGGATATTGCTACTCATGTAATGAGTTTGGTCACAAGGCAATGAATTGCAGGGTTCATGACAGAAGAGGATATGGCTTCACTAGGAGAAATCCTAAGACAGTTGCACATCCAAGGAATAATAACATTAAGTGTTATAAGTGCAATAATGATGGTCACATAGCAAGATGGTGTAGAGAAAATATTCCAGAAATAGGCATGAACAGGAATAGGAATATGAACAGGAACAAGAATATGAACAGAAACAGGAACATGAACAGAAACAAGAAGATGAACAGGAATAGAGACTCAAAAAAAAATAGAGACAAAAAGAATAAGAACAGAAAAAGGATGAGAACAAGAACAGAACAAGAATAGGAACATGGATGAGAACAAGAACAAGAACAGGAACATAAGTGATGACAGGAACAGGGATGATGACTTGGAAAGAAATAGTGAGAGGATTCAGAAAACTCAGAAAAGAAGAGAGAAAGATAAAGGCAGAGAACAATGCTTTCGAGGAGTAGAAATACTCCCACCCCAGAATTAACCACCTCATGTGGAGGTGGGGGAGGGGCTAAGCTAAGAGGCTCATTCTTAGCCCCGAGCCCCAAAGGTGACCCTTTGCCATTGATGTCAAAGGGGGAGAGATTTGTGTATTGGGGAGAGATTTGATATGGGGAGAGATTTGATATTTGAGAGAGCATTGAGCCAGGGGGAGCAAAGTCCCAGGGGGAGCAAAAAAGAAGGTCAGGTTTCAGTAAAAGGATATGGGTTGCCATCAATGACAAAGGGGGATATTGTTGGACATTTTGAGTCCTCTAAGTCAAAGTTGTCATTGATGTCACCTGATAGAGTTATCACTCTTATCAAAGAATTCGGCAAGAAATAAAGTCACCCAAGTCATCCAGGAAAAAGCTTCATCAGTGCAAAAGTGAAAGGAAAAAGGCTCCATAATATTTTAATATTATTGGGAGCACAGGTTAAGCGATTGGTCCATAAAAACCCAAGATGGGTTATTGCAAAGGTTAAAAAGGAGGTTTAATAATTATTTATAAATTATTTAAATTCACAAGGAATTTAAATTTTATAAATAATATTTGATTATACCAAGGTTGAGCATTAAGACAAGGTTCCAAGGTTTAATTAAATTAAACCTAAGGTTGGTTCTTTTTAATTTATAATATTTAAATTTAAATTAAAATTAATTATAAATTAAAAACACGTCGACGTCGAATTTATTCGAAGCATCAACATGATTGCATAAGAAGACAAGGGCATTATATATAAATGTCATCGAAGACATTAATCAAACATCCCTTGCAATTTTTGTTGAAGCGCATGCGAAAATAGCTTGTGATTTTTAAAGGCTTGATGATTTACGTAAAGGCTAAAGGGGAGAACGTTCGGAGTGTTGAGCACATAGGCCAACGTGGCCTAGTGGTGTGTTGGCTTGGCAAGATAGAGGAGGTCCCATGTTCGATTCGCTTGAGGTTTGCTTGCAAGGAAGAAGCACGGTTTTTGATTTTCGAAAGAGTGTTTTCTGGGGACTTTGATGGTGGTCGTGCCTTTTTAGGCATGTGAGGGTGCATGGCCCAATGGCGGCTTGTGCGGCTAAGGCATTGGGAAGGAGGACGTCAGGGGATCGAATCCCTCCGAGAGGCAAAGGCAAGTTTAATTTTTTATATATTTTATTTTTGTTAAATAGCCTTAAGGAGAAATAAGGGTTATGCTATGCCCTAGAAAATTTGGAAATTTTTGATGGTTTTATTTTTGGAAGGGTAGCATATTATATATCATTGGAAAGCATTTTTCAAGGGCTATTTGATTAACTTGCTTAGAAGGAGAAATAAGGTGTGTGTAAAGAGATATTTTTGGTTTTGTAAAAGGGGTTCAAAAGTGAGTTTGATTTATTCTTTTTCAAAGGGGATTATTTCTTTTATGAGAGGACATGGTGAATTTTATTGAGTAGGAGTAATAAGGTGTTTATTGGGGGGTATTTTTTTGTTTTTTTTTTTTTTTTTTTTTTTTTTTTTTTTTTTTTTTTTTTTTTTTTGGGTATTTGGTGGTGGTTTGAGTAGAACATATTGAGTGTCTAAAAATTCTCTTTATGCTTCTATGATATTGATTTGAGTTGAGATTGGGATTTGAGTATAGAACATATTGAGTCTCTAAAAATTCTCTTTATGCTTCTATGAGATTGATTTGAGTTGAGATTGAGATTTGAGTATAGAATATATTGAGTCTCTAACAATTCTCTTTATGCTTCTATGAGATTGATTTGAGTTATGATTGAGCTTTGAGTATAGAACATATTGAGTCTCTAATAATTCTCTTTATGATTCTATGAGATTGAACAAGTTTTATGTGGACTTGTTAAGCATATTTGAGGTAAGTCTTTGAGAAGGCTTGTGGACTGATTTTGTGTAAGATTTTGTGGAAGCTTGCAATGCAGATTTGAGCAAGTCCTAGAGAGGACTTATTGAGAATATTTGGACAAGTTCTGAGTGAGCTTGTTGAGCAGATTTGGACAAGTTCTGTGTGGACTTGTTGAGCATATTTGGATAGGTTTTGTGTGGACCTATTGAGCAGATTTGAGCAAGTTCTATGTGGACCTGTTGAGCATATTTGAGCAGGTTTTGTGTGGACCTATTGAGTAGATTTGAGCAGGTTTTGAGTGAACCTATTGAGTAGATTTGAGAAGGTTTTGAGTGAACCTATTTATAGAGATTTGGAGGTGACAGAGTATAGAGGATAGAGTCTCAGTGGATAGAGATCTAGCAGCCAAGACAATTGAAGATAGATCTTCTGAGTGAGGAGTCTTCAAGTGGAGACTCCAACCCTCCAAGTGGTGGAGAGATAGAGTCTTCTAGAAGATCACTAGCCAGAGTTGAAGGGGAAAGAGTTCTCCTATGGAAGAGATCCACTGAACTTGAGATTTAGGGGATCAACATCTCCTTTGGACAGAGGGTCCATAAACATTGTAATTGGGAAGGATTCCCAAGAGATTATTTGAGAAATATTTAGAAGAAATATTTTCTCTATGGAGGTAGCCCACATTGGGTGAACCACGTTAAAATATGTGTCTCTATTGTGTATGGTGTTATGTGCATTGCTTTGATTACTGCTATTGATATTGCTATCTATACACTGCATAATATTGAATTGAAAAGAAAAAGTAAAAAGTGGTCTTATACTGTTCACCCCCCTCTCAGTATAATCTTGTGTTCTTCAATTGGTATCAGAGCGGGTTCCTTCAAAAGAGTTTGACAGCTTGAAGGAAAAGTGGTCTAAGAACACAATGGATCAAAAGGATGGGTCCTTCAATAATGCAGTACCAGTATTTGATGGAAGTGACTTCTTGTATTGGTGTGTGCTGGATGAGATTTCACCTGATGGCACTTGGCAATGAAGTTTGGGATGCAGTGGAATTTGGATATGATTCAGCAGCCAATCCTCCTATAGATAAGGAAGGTAAGCTTCTAATGCATGCAAATTCAAGAGCTATGAATGCAATTATAAAAGGGTTGTGTAGATCAAAATCTATGAAGGTTATGGAATGTACAACAACAAAAGACATGTGGAAACTATTGCATACCATATATGAAGGAGATAAAAGTGTCAGGAAAGCTAAGATCAAAAATCTCAAAGGAGAATTTGAGAACCTAAGAATGAGGGATGATGAAAACATTCGTGACTATCTCAACAAGGTTGACGAACTTATACATGAGATGAAAGGTCTTGGAATGAAGGTTGATGAATCTGATGCTTGTGATAAGATCTTGAGAACTCTTCCAAAAAGGTACAATGAAAAGGTTTTTACTATAGAAACATCAATTGATAGTGATTGTTTGACAAGGAATTCTTTGCTTGGCATGCTTACTACTTTTGAGATAAGAACAAAAGATCCTATTCCTCCAAAAGAAGTTGCATTCAAAGTGGACAAAAATAAAAAGGGTAAGAAGATAGAATCAAGCAATGAGTCATCTAGTGATGAAGAAGCAAATTATGGTAGAAGAGATAAAGGTTCCATAAGACCCATAGATATAAGATCTATTAAGTGTTTCAATTGTGGAAAGTATGGACATTATGCAACAAAGTGCAAAGAACCAAAGAGCAACAATGATGAAGAAAAACAAGATCACAGGTATAGGGAATCTAAAAGATACAGGTACCAAAAGAAAAGCAAGGATGGAAAAAATAGACAAGGGAAGAAGTTCTTCCAAAGGCAAAAGAGAAGCTACTATGCGGATAATGCAAGTAAGTACTCAATTGATAGTGATGCTAGTTTTTCAGACAATGATAGAGATGAAGTCCTATTTATGGTTGAAGAGAAAGATCCAGTTAAGAAAAAGACTCCAGTTATTCTCAAGTGTTTTAGATGTGGTAGATTTGGACATCTTGAAGATGATTGCACAAGGGATGGTTATAGTTTCAGTGATGATGATTTTGAAGATGCACTTGATAGACCAGATGAAAATCTTCTAATGGCATTAGAAGATGAAGTGAGTGATCCTATAGAAGACAAGCCAAAAGAAAGAAATGATATGGACAAAGGCAAACAAATAGAGGATTATTTAGTAGAGAATGGCTATGATCTCAAGGGAGAACTTATCTATGCCCTTGACATAGTAAAGAAGGTAAGAAAGCAACACTCTAAGCTTGAAATTCAGTTTCAAGAATGTGATGAAGAAAGATTATTGCTCATAGAGGATTTAGAGAAGTCAAAGGCTAAGGCAAGCAAGTTCAAAGATAAGTTAGAAGCAAAGATTCTGGAATGTGAAAAGTTAACACAAGAAGTGGCACTACTAAAGGAATATTTAGAGGATTCCAAGAATAAGCTATACAAGTATGTAACCAGTGCAAAGAATGTGGATAAAATAGTCAAGATACAAAGAGGAGCAACAAACAAGACAGGTCTTGGTTCTAAATAGGTTCAAAAGAAATGGGAAGCAAAGTCTACTTCAAGTCTTGAAGAATAAGGAACTTCAGAAGAAGAAACTTCAGAAGAGGGATTCTCATATGAAAGAAAAAATGAAAAAGAGACTTCTAAGGATGAGTCAGATTGCAGTGATTCTAGCAGGAATAGGGACAATGGGCAAAGAAGATACATATGGAACAACAATCAGAACTAGGATACCAATGAGGTCAAGACAAGGAATCTTCAATGGAAGATGTTTTTCATGTCACAGGTTTGGGCACATGGCTTCATAGTGTAGGACACATGAAAGACAGGAGTATGGAAAAGGACAGCTTTTCCAAGGATATTGCTACTCATGTAATGAGTTTGGTCACAAGGCAATGAATTGCAGGGTTCATGACAAAAGAGGATATGGCCTCACTAGGAGAAATCCTAAGACAGTTGCACCTCCAAGGAATAATAACATTAAGTGTTATAAGTGCAATAATGATGGTCACATAGCAATATGGTGTAGAGAAAATATTCCAGAAACAAGCATGAACAGGAACAAGAATATGAACAGGAACATGGAATATGAACATAAAAAGGAACATGAACAGATGAGAACAAGAAGAAGAACATGAACAAAAGTGATGATAGGAACAGGGATGATGACTTGGAAAGAAACAGTGAGAGGATTCAAAAGACTCAAAAAAGAAGAGAGAAAGATAAAGACAAAGAGTAGTGCTTTCGGGGAGTAGAAATACTCCCACCCCAGAATTAACCACCCCATGAGGAGGTGGGGGAGGGGCTAAGCTAAGAGGCTCATTCTTAGCCCCAAGCCCCAAAGGTGACCCTTTGCCATTGATGTCAAAGGGGGAGAGATTTGTGTATGTTGGGGAGAGATTTGATATGGGGAGAGACTTGATATTTGAGAGAGCATTGAGCCAGGGGGGAGCAAAGTCCCAAGGGGAGCAGAAAAGAAGGTCGGGTTTCAAGTAAAAGGATATGGGTTGCCATCAATGACAAAGGGGGAGATTGTTGGACATTTTGAGTCCTCTAAGTCAAAGTTGTCATTGATGTCACCTGATAGAGTTATCACTCTTATCAAAGAATTCGGAAAGAAATAAAGTCATTCAAGGTTGTCACATTCATCCAGGAAAAAGCTTCATGAGTGCAAAAGTGAAAGGAAAAAGGCTCCATAATATTTTAATATTAATGGGAGCACAGGTTAAGCGATTGGTCCATAAAAACCCAAGATGGGTTATTGCAAAGGTTAAAAAGGAGGTTTAATAATTATTTATAAATTATTTAAATTCACAAGGAATTTAAATTTTATAAATAATATTTGATTATGCCAAGGTTGTGCATTAAGACAAGGCTCCAAGGTTTATTTAAACTAAAACCTAAGGTTGGTTTGTTTTAATTTATAATATTTAAATTTAAATTTAAAGTTAAATATATTATAAATTAAAACCATGCCGACGTCAAATTTATTCGAAGCATCAATGTGATTGCATAAGAAGACAAGGGCATTATATATAATGCCATCAAAGACATTAATCACTTACCCTTGCATTTTCGTTTGAGCGCATGCGAAAAGGCTTGTGATTCTTAAAGGCTTGACGATTTACGAAAAGGATGAAGCGGAGAATGTGCGGAGGTGTTGAGCACATAGGCCAGCGTGGCCTAGTGGTGTGTTGGCTTGGCACTAGAGAGGAGGTCCCACGTTCGATTCGCTTGAGGTTTTCTTGCAAGGAAGAAGCACATTTTTTTTTTTGGAAGAGCGCTTTTGTGAGGTATTTTATGTTGGTCGTGCCTTTTTAGGCACGTGAGGGCATGTGGCCCAACGATGGCTTAGTTGTGGCTAAGGCGTTGGGAAGGAGGACGTCGGGGGATCGAATCCCTCCGAGAGGCAAAGGCAAGTTAATTTTTTATGTTTTAATTTTTGTTAAATAGCCTTAAGGAGAAATAAGGGTTATGCTATGCCCTAGAAAATTGGGAAATTTTTGATGGTTTTATTTTTGGAAGGGTAGCATATTATATATCGTTGGAAAGAATTTTTCAAGGGCTATTTGATTAACTTGCTTAGAAGGAGAAATAAGGTGTGTGTAAAGAGATATTTCTGGTTTTGTAAAAGAGGTTCAAAAGTGAGTTTGATTTATTCTTTTTCAAAGGGGATTATTTCTTTCATGAGAGGACATGGTGAATTTTATTGAGTAGGAGTAATAAGGTGTTATTGGGATATTATTTTTATTGTTGTGATATTACTCAAGTCCTCTAACCTCCTTGTGGTTGATAAAGATATATTTGAAAGTGTGTTGAGTTTGATAGATTTTGTGGACAACTACTTGGCATCAAAAAGGTATGGGCAATATTCTCCATTGACTTATTTGGGTGATTGATTTCTAAAAATATCATTGGAGAGAAAAGGATTGATTGTGGTTTCCTTTTTGAAAGTGGTTGGTTTAATGCTTCAAGGTTTTCTGGATTGAGATTTGTGATTAAACCTTGTTTTATAAGCATTGTTGTTGAAGCCAATTGGTTATGCAAAGAACTTGAACTTGAGTTAGAAAAGAACATGAGTATCATTGTTATGTGAGATTTGTGGTTGAGCATTGTTGGAAACATTTTGAGTTGGTTGATACATGCTTGGACTAGGGTTTGTGAGAAAGGGTTGTTCCTTGAGGTGATTGGTTGAGTAGAGTTGATTGAGCCTAGTCAAGTGATTGTGTGAAGTGGTTGTTCAAGTTCCATGAAACAAACTATTCTATATTCTGATTTGAGTTGAGATTGAGATTTGAGTATAGAACATATTGAGTCTCTAACAATTCTCTTTATGCTTCTATGAGATTGATTTGAGTTGAGATTGGGATTTGAGTATAGAACATATTGAGTCTCTAACAATTCTCCTTATGCTTCTATGAGATTGATTTGAGTTGAGTTTGTGATTTGAGTATAGAACATATTGAGTCTCTAACAATTCTCTTTATGCTTCTATGAGATTGAGTTGAGTTGAGATTGAGCTTTGAGTATAGAACATATTGAGTCTCTAAAAATTCTCTTTATGATTCTATGAGATTGAACAAGTTCTGTGTGGACTTGTTAAGTAGATTTGAGGCAAGTCTTTGAGAAGGCTTGTGGACTGATTTTGTGTAAGCTTTTGTGGAAGCTTGCAATGCAGATTTGAGCAAGTCCTAGAGAGGACTTATTGAGAATATTTGGACAAGTTCTAAGTGAGCTTGTTGAGCATATTTGGACAGGTTCTGTGTGGACCTATTGAGCATATTTGGATAGGTTTTGTGTGGACCTGTTGAGCAAATTTGAGCAGGTTCTGTGTGGACCTATTGAGCAGATTTGAGCAGGTTCTGTGTGGACCTGTTGAGCAGATTTGAGCAGGTTCTGAGTGAACCTATTGAGCAGATTTGAGAAGGTTCTGAGTGAACCTATTGATAGATCTTTGGAGGTGATAGAGTATAGAGGATAGAGTCTCAGTGGATAGAGATCCAACAACCAGGACAATTGAAGACAGATCTTCTGAGTGAGGAGTCTTCAAGTGGAGAGAGATCCACCAGTCAGTGCAGTAGAGAGACAGAGTCTTCTAGAAGATCACTAGCCGGAGTTGAAGGGGAAAGAGTTCTCCTATGGAAGAGATCCACGAACTTGAGATTTAGGGGATCAACATCTCCTTTGGATAGAGGTCCATAAACATTGTAATTGGGAAGGATTCCCAAGAGATTATTTGAGAAATATTTAGAAGAAATATTTTCTCTGTGGAGGTAGCCCACATTGGGTGAACCACATTAAAATTTGTGTCTCTATTGTGTATGGTGTTCTGTGCATTGCTTTGATTACTGCTATTGATACTGCTATCTATACACTGCATAATATTGAATTGAAAATAAAAAGTAAAAATTGGTCTTATACTGTTCACCCCCCTCTCAGTATAAGCTTGTGTTCTTCAATTGGTATCAGAGTGGGTTCCTTCAGAAGAGTTTGACAACTTGAAGGAAAAGCGGTCTAAGAACACAATGGATCAAAAGGATATGGATCCTTCAATAATGTAGTACCAGTCTTTTATGGAAGTGACTTCTTGTATTGGTGTGTGCTTGATGAGATTCCACCTGATGGCACTTGGCAATGAAGTTTGGGATGCAGTGGAATTTGGATATGATTCAAAAATCAATCCTCCTATAGATAAGGAAGGTAAGCTTCTTATGCATGCAAATTCAAGAGCTATGAATGCAATTATAAAAGGGTTGTGTAGATCAGAATCTATGAAGGTTATGGAATGTAGAACAACAAAATATATGTGGACACTATTGCATACCATATATGAAGGTGATAAAAGTGTTAGGAAAGCTAAGATCAAAAATCTCAAAGGAGAATTTGAGAACCTAAGAATGAGGGATGATGAAAATATTCGTGACTATCTCAACAAGGTTGATGAACTTATACATGAGATGAAAGGTCTTGGAATGAAGGTTGATGAATCTGATGCTTGTGATAAGATCTTGAGAACTCTTCCAAAAAGGTATAGTGAAAAGGTTTCTGCTATAGAAACATCAATTGATAGTGATAGTCTAACAAGAAATGCTTTGCTTGGCATGCTTACTACTTTTGAGATAAGAACAAAAGATCCTATTCCTCCAAAAGAAGTTGCATTCAAAGTGGACAAAAATAAAAAGGGTAAGAATACAAAATCAAGCAGTGAGTCATCTAGTGATGAAGAAGCAAACTATGGTAGAAGAGATAAAGGTTCCAGAAGACCCATAGATCTAATATCTATTAAGTGTTTCAATTGTGGAAAGTATGGACATTATGCAACAGAGTGCAAAGAGCCAAAGAACAACAATGATGAAGAAAAACATGATCACAGGTATAGGGAATCTGAAAGATACAGGTACCAAAATAAAAGCAAGGATGGACAAAATAGACAAGGGAAGAAGTTCTTCCAAAGGCAAAAGAGAAGCTACTATGCGGATAATGCAAGTAAGTACTCAATTGATAGTGATGCTAGTTTTTCAGACAATGATAGAGATGAAGTCTTATTTATGGTTGAAGAGAAAGAACCAGTTAAGAAAAAGACTCTAGTTATTCTCAAGTGTTTTAGATGTGGTAAATTTGGACATCTTGAAGATGATTGCACAAGGGATGGTTATAGTTTTAGTGATGATGATTTTGAAGATGCACTTGATAGACCAGATGAAAATATTCTAATGGAATTAGAAGATGAAGTGAGTGATCCTATAGAAGACAAGCCAAAAGAAAGAAATGATATGGACAAAGGCAAACAAATAGAGGATTATTTAGTAGAGAATGGTTATGATCTCAAGGGAGAACTTATCTATGCCCTTGACACAATAAAGAAGGTAAGAAAGCAACACTCTAAGCTTGAAAGTCAGTTTCAAGAATGTGATGAAGAAATATTATTGTTCATAGAGGATTTAGAGAAGTCAAAAGCTAAGGCAAGCAAGTTCAAAGATAAGTTAGAAGCAAAGATCTTGGAATGTGAAAAGTTAACACAAGAAGTGACCCTACTAAAGGAAGATTTAGAGGATTCCAAGAATAAGCTATACAAGTATGTAACTAGTGCAAAGAGTGTGGATAAAATAGTCAAGATACAAAGAGGAGCAACAAACAAGACATGTCTTGATTCTAAACAAGTTCAAAAGAAATGGAAAGCAAAGTCTACTTTAAGTCTTGAAGAAGAAGGAAATTTAGAAGAAGATACTTTAGAAGAGGGATTCTCAGATGAGAGTGGAAGTGAAAGTGAAACTTCTAAGGATGAGTTAGATTGCAGTGAGTCCAACATGAACATGGACAATGGGCAAAGAAGATACAAATGGAACAACAATCAGAATAGGATACCAATGAGGTCAAGACAAGGAAGCTTCAATGGAAGATGTTTTTCATGTCACAGGTTTGGGCACATGGCTTCACAGTGCAGGACACATGAAAGACATGAGTATGGAAAAGGACATCTTTTCCAAGGATATTGCTACTCATGAAATGAGTTTGGTCACTAGGCAATGAATTGCAGGGTTCATGATAGAAGAGGATATGGCCTCACTAGGAGAAGTCCTAAGACAGTTGCACCTCCAAGGAATAATAACATTAAGTTTTATAAGTGCAATAATGATGGTCACATAGCAATATGGTGTAGAGAAAATATTCCAGAAACAGACATGAACATGAATAGGAATATGAACATAAAAATGAACATGAACAGAAATAAGAATATGAACAAGAATAGAGAATTAGAAAATAATAAGAACAGGAACAAGGATGAGAATAGGAATCGGAACAGGAATAGGAACATGGATGAGAACAAGAACAGGAACAAGAACATAAGTGATGACAGGAATAGGGATGATGACTTGGAAAGAAATAGTGAGAGGATTCAGAAGACTCAAAAAATAAGAGAGAAAGATAAAGATAAAGAGCAGTGCTTTCGGGGAGTAGAAATACTCCCACCCCAAAATTAACCACCCCATGAGGAGGTGGGGGAGGGGCTAAGCTAAGAGGCTCATTCTTAGCCCCAAGCCCCAAAGGTGACCCTTTGCCATTGATGTCAAAGGGGGAGATATTTGTGTATTGGGGAGAGATTTGATATGGGGAGAGATTTGATATTTGAGAGAGCATTGAGCTAGGGGGAGCAAAGTCCCAGGGGGAGCAGAAAAGAAGGTCAGGTTTCAGTAAAAGGATATGGGTTGCCATCAATGACAAAGGGGGAGATTGTTGGACATTTTGAGTCCTCTAAGTCAAAGTTGTCATTGATGTCACCTGATAGAGTTATCACTCTTATCAAATAATTCGGAAAGAAATAAAGTCATTCAAGGTTGTCACATTCATCTAGGAAAAAGCTTCATCAATGCAAAAGTGAAAGGAAAAAGGCTCCATAATATATTAATGGGAGCACGGGTTAAGTGATTGGTTCATAAAAACCCAAGATGGGTTATTGCAAAGGTTAAAAAGGAGGTTTAATAATTATTTATAAATTATTTAAATTCACAAGGAATTTAAATTTTATAAATAATATTTGATTATACCAAGGTTGTGCATTAAGACAAGGCTCCAAGGTTTAATTAAACTAAAACCTAAGGTTGGTTCTTTTTAATTTATAATATTTAAATTTAAATTTAAATTTAAATATTATAAATTAAAAATCATGCCGATGTCAAAATTATTCGAAGCACCGACGTGATTGCATAAGAGGACAAGGGCATTATATAAATGCCAACAAAAACCTTAATCAGAGCATCCCTTGCAATTTTCATTGAGCGCATGCGAAGAGAGCTTTGATTTTTGAAGGTTTTACGAATTTCGTAAAGGCTAAAGAGGAGAAAATTCAGAGGCATTAAGCACATAGGCCAACATGGCCTAGTGGTATGTTGGCTTGGCAACATTGATGAGGTCCCACGTTATATTTTCTTGAGGTTTTCTTGCAAGGAAGAAGCACGGTTTTTGATTTTCGAAAGAGTGCTTTTCATGGGGACGTTTATGGTGGTCGTGCCCTTTTAGGCACGTGAGGGCACGTGGCCCAACGATGGCTTGGATGTGGCTAAGGAATTGGGAAGGAGGACATCGGGGGATCGAATCCCTCCGAGAGGCAAAGGTAAGTTAATTTTTTATATTTTATTTTTTGTTAAATAGCCTTAAGGAGAAATAAGGGTTATGTTATGCCCTAGAAAATTGGGAAATTTTTGAAGGTTTTAATTTTTGGAAGGGTAGCATATTATATATCGTTGGAAAGTATTTTTCAAGGGCTATTTGATTAACTTGCTTAGAAGGAGAAATAAGATGTGTGTAAAGATATATTTATGGTTTTGTAAAAGAGGTTCATAAGTGAGTTTAATTTATTCTTTTTCAAAAGGGATTAATTATTTTATGAGAGGACATCGTGAATTTTATTGAGTATGGGTAATAAGGTATTATTGAGATATTATTTTATTGTTGTGATATTACTCAAGTCCTCTAACCTATTTGTGATTGAGCATTGAGTATAGAACATATTGAGTCTCTAACAATTCTCTTTATGCTTCTATGTTATTAAGTTGAGATATTGATTGAGCATTGAGTATAGAACATATTGAGTCTCTAAAAATTCTCTTTATGATTCTATGTGATTGAACAAGTTCTGTATGGACTTGTTAAGCAAATTTGAGGTAAGTATTTGAGAAGATTTGTGGATTAATTTTGTGTAAGCTTGTAATGCAGATTTGAGTATGTCCTAGAGAGGACTTATTGAGCAGATTTGGACAAGTTCTAAGTGAGCTTGTTGAGCAGATTTGGATAGGTTATATGTGGACTTGTTGAATATATTTGGATAGGTTTTGTGTGGAATTGTAGAGCATATTTAAGCAGGTTCTGTGTGGACCTATTGAGCAGATTTGAGTATGTTCTATGTGGACCTGTTGAGCAGAATTGAGCAAGTTCCAAGTGAACCTATTGAGAAGATTTGAGAAGGTTTTGAGTGAACCTATTGATATATATTTGGTGGTGACAGAGTATAAATAATAGAGTCTTAGTGAATAGATATTCAACAACCAGGATAATTGAAGATAGATATTTTGAGTGAGAGTCTTGAAGTGGAGACAGATCCACCAGTTAGTGCAATAGAGAGATAGAGTCTTCTAGAAGATCACTAGCCAAGCTAGAGTGTGAAATATTAGAACATAAGATAATATCACTAAGGATAGAAGTGAAAGAATCTAAGGACAAGCTACACAAGGTTGAGAAAAATTCAAAAAATCTAGATAGGATTATCAGTACATAAAAATCATCAGTCACCAAAACATGACTTAGTTTTGAAGAAGAACAAGGGAAATAGGAAGCAAAAAAAGGAGAGCCAAGCTCAAGCACCAAAAATGAAGAAGTGTCAAAAGAAGAAAGTAAAAGATAAAGTGAGACTTCTAAGGATAAGTTGGACAATATAAAGTTCAACAAGGAAAGGAACAATGCACAAAGAAGAAACATATGGAACATCAATCATAATAGGTTAAGAGAGACTAAGAGACCAATGAGGTCAAGACAAGGAAAATTCAATGGAATATGTTTCTCATGTCACATATTTGGGCACATGGCTTCACAGTGTAGGACACATGAAAGACAGGAATATGGAAACATATATTTTTTCCATGGGTATTGCTACTCATGTAATCAGTTTGGTCACAAGGCAATGAATTGTAGAGCTCATAAAAAAAAATATATGGCTTCACAAAGAGAAATCCTAAGATATTTGGATCTCCAATGAATAATAACATTAAGTATTATAAGTGCAATAATTATGGACACACAACAAAGTGGTGTAGAGCAAACATTCCAGAATCAAGCATGAACAGGAACAAGAAAAAGAACAGGAATATGGACATGGATAGGAATAGGAACAGGAATAAGAACATGAATATGGATAAGAACAACAACAAGAATATGGATATGAACATGAATAGGAATATGGACATAGATAGGGATGAAAATAGGAACAATCAAAGAAATCAGAAGGATCATATGAGAATGAAAGACGATAAAGGTAAAGACCAGTGCTTGTTGGGAGTAGAAATACTACCACCCCAGAATTAACCACCTCAAGAGGAGGTGGGGGAGGGGATAAGCTAAGAGAATAATTCTTAGCCCCAAGCCCCAAAGGTGACCCTTTGCCATTGATGTCAAATGGGTAGAGATTTGAGTAAGGGGGAGAGAATTGATTTAATAAAAGAGCATTAAGTCAGGGGGAGCAATGTCCCAGGGGGAGCAGAACAAGAAAAAGGTCATGTTTGGTAAAAATAATTTGGGTTGTCATCAATGACAAAGGGGGAGATTGTTGGAAATTTTGAGTCCATGGAGTTGTCATTGATGTCAAGGTATGAAGTTGTCATTGGTGTCAAGGAATAAGATACCATTGATGCCAAAAGATCAAAAATAGCAATGCAAAATATTGATGACAAAAGAGCTTCATAATATTTATTTTTAATATTATGTGAAGCATAAGTATAAGGGTTTTTATTAAAACCATGAATGAGAAAAATAAAAGGTTTTTTATAAAAACCCAAGAAGGCTTTTAATTCTGAATTAAAAGGTCCAAGGAAGGATTAATATTTAATTTATAAATATTTAAATTCAAATTGAATTTAAATTTTATAAATAAATATTTATTTATTTGGAAGGGCAAAAACCTAAGGTCATTTTCGTCAACATGCAAGTCAAAAAAACCTGTCGACGTGTTGATAAAAATATAAAAAGAAATATATATTGGTTTGCTAAGGCTAAAAGACACGTGTGCAATCCCTTCAAAAGAGAAAGTGCTGAAATTTGTGCACTACGAAAATCTGAATTTCTAGGAGTTTAAGAAGATGAAAGGCCTAACTTATAGCACCATATGGTGGCTAGCATAGGTGGTATTTTCTTGGTGTTTGTGACAAGGAGGTTTCGAGTTCGAAACCCGGTGGTAGCAAGTTAAGAGAGGCATTTTTGTGTTTTCGTTTTTGTCTACAATAGAAGGTATTTGAGTTATGTGGGGATTTTAGCTCCCATGTGAGCGTTTAGATCATGCGGCAACCAAGGCCATGTCTAGGGTACTTGAGGAGGCAAAAATATATCTTTACCAGAAATATCTCTTTACACACACCTTATTTCTCCTTCTAAGCAAGTTAATCAAATAGCCCTTGAAAAATGCTTTCCAATTATATATAATATGCCCTTCCAAAAATTAAAACCTTCATAAATTTCCCAATTTTCTAGGGCATAGCATAACCCTTATTACTCCTTAAGGCTATTTAACAAAAAATAAAATATGAAAAATTAAATTTGCCTTTGCCTCTTAGAGGGATTCAATTCCTTGAATTCCTCCTTCCCAATGCCTTATCTGTAGCCAAGCTATCATTGGGCCACACGCTCTCACATGCCTAAAAGGGCATGACCACCATAAACATCCCCATGAAAAGTTCTCTTCTAAAAATAAAAAACCGTGCTTCTTCCTTGCAAGTAAACCTCAAGCGAATTGAACATGGGACCTCGTCAATGTTTCCAAGCCAACATACCACTAGGCCATGTTGGCCTATGTGCTTAATGCCTCTGAACGTTCTCCTCTTTAGCCTTTATGAAATTTGTAAAACCTTCAAAAATCAAATCTCTCTTCGCATGCGCTCAACGGAAATTGCAAGGGATGCTCTGATGAAGGTTTTTGTTGGCATTTATATAATGCCCTTGTCATCTTATGCACTCACATCGACACTTCGAGTAATTTTGACGTCGACATGATTTTTAATTTATAATTAATTTAAATTTAAATTTTATAAATTAAAAAGAACCAACCTTAGGTTTATTTTAATTAAACCTTAGAACCTTGTCTTAATGCCCAACCTTGGTATAATTAAATATTATTTATAAAATTTAAATTCCTTGTGAATTTAATTAATTATTAAACCTCCTTTTAAACCTTTGCCATAACCCATCTTGGGTTTTTATAAACCAATCGCTTAACCTGTGCTCCTAATAATATTGAAATATTATGGAGCCTTTTTAATTTCACTTTTGCATTGATGAAGCTTTTTCTTGGATGACTTGGGTGACTTTATTTCTTACCAAATTATTTTATAAGAGTGATAACTCTATTAGGTGATATCAATGACAAATTTAACTTAGAGGACTCAAAATTTCCAACAATCTCCCCCTTTGTCATTGATGGCAACCCATATCCTTTTACTGAAACCTAGCCTTCTTTTATGCTCCCTCTGGTACTTTGCTTCCCTTGGATCAATGCTCTCTCAAATATCAAATATCTCCCCATATCAAATCTCTCCCCAATACACAAATCTCTCCCCCTACATCAATGGCAAAGGGTCACCTTTGGGGCTCGGGTCTAAGAATGGGCCTCTTAGATTAGCCCCTCCCCCACCTCCACATGAGGTGGTTAATTCTAGGGTGGGAGTATTTCTACTCCTCGAAAGCACTGTTCTCTACCTTTATATTTCTCTCTTCTTTTCTTAATTTTTTGAATCCTCTAACTATTTCTTTCCAAGTCATCATCCCTGTTCCTATCGTCACTTCTGTTCTTGTTCCTATTCTTGTTCTCATCCATGTTCTTGTTCATGTTCCTATTCCTATTCCTATTCCTATTTATGTTCTCATCCTTGTTCATGTTCTTATTATTTTTTGAGTCTCTATTCCTATTCATCTTCTTGTTTCTGTTCATGTTCCTATTTCTGTTCATATTCCTATTCTTGTTCATATTCCTATTCCTGTTCATGTCTATTTTTAGAATATTTGATCTACACCATCTTGCTATGTGACCATCATTATTACACTTATAACACTTAATTTTATTATTCCTTGGATGTGCAACTCTCTTTGGATTTCTCCTAGTGAAGCCATATCCTCTTCTGTCATGAATCCTTCAAATTCATTTCCTTTTGACCAAACTCATTATATAAATAGCAATATCCTTGGAAAAGATATCCTTTTCCATACTCATTTCTTTCATGTGTCCTACACTGCAAAGCCATGTGCCCAAACTTATAACATGAAAAATATCTTCCATTAAATCTTTCTTGTCTTGACCTCATTGGTCTCCTATTCATATTTCTATTCCATTTGTATCTTCTTTGCCCATTTTCCCTATTCCTGTTGGACTCACTGCAATATGAATCATCCTTGGAAGTCTCGTTTTCACTTTTGCTTTCATCTAAGAATCCTTCTTCTGAAGTGTCTTATTATGAAGTTCTTTCTTCTTCAAGACTTGAAGTAGACTTTGCTTCCCATTTATTTTCAATCTATTTAGAACCAAGACCTGTCTTGTTTGTTGCTCTTATTTGTATCTTGACTATTTTATCCATATTATTTGCACTGGTTACATACTTGTATAGATTATTCTTAGAATACTAAAAATATTTCTTTAGTAGTGCCATTTCTTGTGTTAACTTTTCTCATTCCAAAATCTTTTCTTCTAACTTATCTTTGAACTTGCTTGCCTTAGCTTTTGAATTCTCTAAATCCTCTATGAGCAATAATATTTCTTCATCACATTCTTGAAACTGAATTTCAAGCTTAGAGTGTTGCTTTCCTACCTTCTTTATTGTGTCAAGGGCATAGATAAGATCTCCCTTGAGATCATAATCGTTCTCTACTGAATAATCCTCTATCTATTTTCCTTTGTCTATATCATTTCTTTCTTTTGACTTATCTTCTATAGGATCATTCACTTCTTCTTCTAATGTCATTAGAAGATTTTCATTTGGTCTATCAAGTGCATCTTCAAAATCATCATAACTAAAACTATAACCATACCTTGTGCAATCATATTCAAGATTTCTAAATTTACCACATCTAAAAAACTTGATAATAACTGGAGTCTTTTTCTTAACTAGATCTTTTTATTCAACCTTAAATAATACTTCATCTCTATCATTGTTTGAAAAACTAGAATCACTATCAATTGAGTACTTACTTGCATTATATGCATAGTAGCTTCTATTTTACATTTGGAAGAACTTCTCCCCTTTTTTGTTTTGTCCATCCCTGCTTTTCTTTTGGTACCTGTATCTTTTAGATTTCCTATACCTGTGATCTTGTTTTTCTTCATCATTGTTGTTCTTTGGATATTTTCACTTTGTTGCATAATGTAAATACTTTCCACAATTGAAGCACTTGATAGATCTTATATCTATGGGTCTTCTGGAACCTTTATCTCTTCTACCATAGTTAGCTTATTCTTCACTAGATGACTCTACTTGATTTTGTCTACTTCCCATTTTTATTTCTCTCCACTTTGAATACAACTTCTTTTGGAGGAATATGATATTTTTTCTTATCTCAAAAGTTTTAAGCATACCAAGCAAAGCATTTATTGTTAGAATATCATTATCAATTGATGTTTCTATTGCAAAAACCTTTTCAGTGTACCTTTTTGGAAGAGTTCTCAAGATCTTTGTTGAGCAAGGTGCAGAAACAGTATTGTCATTGTTGTCAACACAGACAGATAGATCAGTTGATGCAGTGGACAAGAGTTCAGAGGTCAGTCAGAGCATGTAAAATGAATTTCCAAGAAGACAAAAGTGGCTCAGATTCAAAGGATCAAAGAAAAAGACAAGTAAGAAAACTGTCGCGATATCGCGACATGTTTTCTATCGCGATTTCGCGACATATCGGAGGAGAGAGAAACTACTAGCAAAACTGTCACGATTTCGTGACATATCGGAGGAGAGAGAAAATGCTAGCAAAACTGTCATGATTTCGTGACATGTTTCATTTTCATGGTCCAAAGCAAAGAGAAAGAGGAGAGAGAAAAAGATGTCATGATTTCGTGACATGTTGGATGAAAGAGAAAGCGCAAGGAAAACTGTCGCGATTTCGTGACATGTTCGAAGAAAAGGCGCAAGCAAGGAAAATTATCGTGATTTCGTGACATGTTGGAAGAGAACGAGGAGAAAGAAAAAGATGTCACGATTTCGCGACATGTTCCATTTTCGTGGTCCGAAGCGAAGAGGAAGGCAGAGAAAGAAAAGTGTCACGATTTCGTGACAATTTGCAAGAAGGACTGTAAGGATGGAAAAGTGTCACGATTTCATGACAGGTTCGAAGAGAAAGCAGTTCAAAGAGAAAAAGTGTCACGATTTCATGATAGGTTCGAAGAGAAAGCGCCAAGGAGAAAAAGTGTCACGATTTCGTGACAGGTTCGAAGAGAAAGCGCCAAGGAGAAAAAGTGTCACGATTTCATGATAGGTTTGAAGAGAAAGCACCAAGGAGAAAAAGTGTCACGATTTTGTGACAGGTTCGAAGAGAAAGCGCCAAGGAGAAATAGTGTCACGATTTCGTGACATGTCGGGTTTTCGTGACCCGAAGAAGAGATAGAGTGCAAGGCAGCACATGTGTCACGATTTCGTGACATGTTGTGTTTTCATGGGTGAAAGATAGAGAAAGGCACAAGGCAGAGAATGTGTCACGATTTCATGACATGTCAGGTTTTTGTTGGGGCTTGTAGAGAAGAGTGTACAAAAGAGAAAGATGTCATGATTTCGTGACATGTTCCATTTTCATGGGCAAGAGACAGAGAAGAGGTCAAGCTAGCGAATGTGTCATGATTTCATGACATGTCTTGTTTTCGCTGGGGATTGAAGCCAAGAAGAGTGTACGAAAGAGAAAGATGTCATGATTTCATGACATGTTTCATTTCCATGGGCAAGAGACAGAGAAGAGTGCAAGGAGGCAAAAGATGTCACGATTTCCTGACATGTTCTATTTTCGCTGGTTGAAGCCAAGAAGAGTAGCGAGGAGGCAAAAGTGTCACAATTTCGTGATAGGTCGCAATAGCATGCTTACTGATAGTTAACTAAAGTAGAACAATAGATAAAGGGGCAGTTGTAGAGGAAAATCATGTAGCCAAAATAAGAAGAGTTAACTGAAGTTAGTGCGATAGTTACAGATAGAAATCATGCAACTTTTTTAAGAATAGTCAAAGAAGGAGAAATCGAACAGTCGCATAAATAGAATCAAAAAATGCATGCATGCATAGAAAAGAATACGAACAGTCATGACCAAGAAGATGAACAGTCATGGTAGAGGTATATGTTGCATGTAACGTGTTCGACGAAATGCCCACTCTATATATACAAAAGGAGTTACATAAAGAAGCAGTTACAGTTGACAAGTGGCAAAAGAGAATGTTAATAGACTGCATGCGGGATTACAGAAGTGATAGAAGATGAGGAGTCTCAATGAGAAATAGGGTTATAAAAGGACAGTCGCACAGAGAATTTAGTTGCTATTGAATGTGAGAAAGTGCTATGTAAAGAGGGTTAGAAGAGTGCTGCAAGAGAGAGACAAGCAGAGCCGTGAGAGTTTTCTTGAGTTTTGATAAATTGTAGACCAATCAGGGTCTTGGATAAGTGAAGGCATTCTTATGTCAATCTGATAGTTTAAAAAGTGTAGTTCAAGTTGGTGCTTGAATTAGGGGTTGGTGCTCCTTTCTGTTGGTGCAAATAAACCAAGGGTTGGTGCTCCTTCCAGTGGGTGTTGGTAAATAGTTTGTAAAATTGGTGTTTTGCAAAGGCTGGATTTGGACTGTAGTCCAAGCAATCATTCTTGAGGAGTAGCCAAATTGGTGAACCTCGTTATATTGTGTGTTGTGGTGTGCTCTCTTGTGATAATTGCTTTACCTACTTTTAAGTTCTCTTTGCTTCAGCTTTAAAAGTTGTAGATTTGAATTTTAAATAGCTACACTGATTCACCCCCCCCCTCTTAGTGTCATTGTGAGAACATCAATTGGTATCAGAGCAAGGTTCCTGAACAAGATTAATCAGCTAAGGTGATCTTGGAAGAAACACAATGGCAGGTGGTGAAGGATTCTCATCAAACAAAACTCCTTTGTTCGATGAAACTAATTACTCATTCTGGAGACTCAGGATGCAGACATATCTATGTGCATTGGGATACGACATTTGGGAGTCAATAGAAAGTGGATACACAATACCAGCTACTCCTCCAACAGATACTGTCGAGAAGAAGAAGTTTGAGAATAACTCCAAAGCAAAGAATGCCATAATGTGTGGGCTAGTAGACAGTGAACTAATAAGGATCATGAGCTGTAAAACAACAAAAGACATGTGGGACAAACTGAAGAGCATTCATGAAGGAGACAACAAGATCAAGGAAGCCAAGCTACAAACGCATCGAGCTTAGTTCGAAGCATTAAAAATGAATGATGATGAGAACATAGAGGCCTATATGCTGAGAGTCAATGGAATCATTAATGCGATCAGAGGACTCGATGAAGAAATCGAAGATGCGGTCATCATGAAAAAGGTACTTAGAACTCTTCACAAAAGATTTAATTCTAAAGTTTCTGCTATAGAAGAAGCTAAAGATCTAAATAATTTTAGCATGGATGAGATGCATGGTTCTTTGACTGCATACGAAATGAGAATAGGACAAACTAAGCCCATAGACAGAGAAGTTTCTTTTAAAGCACACAAAAATATAAAAGTTGAACAAGAATCTGAGGATGAAGAGACATAGGATGAAACGGAAGCTAACTTTGTTCGAAAACTTACAAAGGGAAAAGGAAAATATAGAGGAAAGTTACCATTTAAGTGCTTCAATTGTGGAGGCATCGGTCACTTTGCAGCTAAATGTCCAATGCATGATAAAACCAAAAATGATGAAGGGTCACACCAAGAAAAAGGTGACTGGAAGAAGAAACCAAATTTTAGAAAGAACAACTTCAAGAAGAAAAGTTTCATATCCAAGAATGTCAGCTCTTCTGAAGAAAGCTCAGGTGAGGATTCTGAAGAAGAAACAGGTGAAGCTCTGTTCATGGCATTTGAAGAAGAAACAATAGAAGAAAAATAGGAAGGTGATAAATACCTTAAGGATGAGGCTGAAGTATATCTAGAAGGTGAGTTGGTTGCTGCACTTAAAGAGTTGAGTACAGAAAGGAAGAAGAATAAAAAGGTCTCAAGAAAGCTAGAGGATGCCAATGACATAATAAATAGTTTGAAAGTACAGATAGAAAAATTTAAGAAAATGTCTGAAGAACTTGAAGTACAATTAACCATGAGAATAGATGAGTGCAGCAAACTAGAAGAAGAGATTGTTGTTTTAAGAATGCGGCTAGAAGAAAAGAATAAAAAATTGAGTTGCTATCACAAACTTGAAGGAAGTTCTGCAAAGCTTGAAAAAATTATAAATAGTCAGAGGACTACAGGCATCAAATTTGGCTTGGGCTTTGTCGAAGGAGAATCATCAAGTGGATCAAAGGCCATAACTATAGAACCAGTAAAGAAAGAAGATAAGATCAAGGTTGACCAAAGAAAATTGAATCATGCAAAAGAAAGCAACAATGCTAGGCACGAGAAGAGTATTGACAATGAGGGATTCACAAAAGTCACACATCAAAGGAGAAGAAAATTTGTGGCTCCTACTACAAATTGGCAAAGACCAACTCCCAGGTTCAATCATTCCTTTTTTGGTTATTGTTTTAAATGCAATACTTACGGTCATAAGATTTTAGACTGCATTTATAATATAGGACAAAGAAATTTTACCAATAGAAATGTCTTTTCACCCTTGATGGATTATGCAGTAGAATGCTATAACTATCATAACTTTGGACACATTGCAAGAAACTGTAGAAGCACATATGCAGCAAATAAATATCAGGGAAGAAGAACTCAACCAAACAGTTTAAGGCAAAATAGAAAATTCCCAGAAAAACATGCACAGGCCACTGACAAAGAAAAGTCTAAACAAGTGACCAAAACTACAGTCAAACCAGAATGGAAAGAAAAGGAGCAACCCAAGGAAGAAAAGGAATCCTTGATTGTACAGACAACATTCAAAGCATAGAACAAATCTGCACCATGGATATTGGATAGTGGATGCTCCAGTCACATGACAGGAGATAAACAAAAATTTGAAAAGTTACAAAAATATGAAGGGGGCTCTGTAAAGTTTGGAAATAATGATGGAGCCAAGATAGTTGGCAAAGGATCAGTCAAGATAAGTGATGGAAAGATCAATTCCAAAGAAGTTCTGTTTGTGATTGGTTTGAAGCACAACTTACTGAGTGTAAGTCAAATCTATGACAGAGGTCATGAAGTCATTTTTAAGAAGCGAGGCTATGAAGTCAGAAAATCTCATAGTGGGAAGCTGATAGCTAATGGATCGAGGACTTTCGGAAACCTGTATACTCTCTCAGAGACTTCAGAAGGAGCATGTTTGATTGGACAGGAAGATGAAAATTGGTTGTGGCACAAGAGGCTCGGTCATATTAGCTTTGACAATCTGGTAAAAATAAGTTCAAAAAGGGCAGTAAGAGATATACCCACCATTGGCAAACCATTAAATAACATCTGTGCTTCATGCCAAAAATGGAAGCAAACTAGATCCACATTTAAATCAAAGGAATACTTCACCAGCAAACCGTTAGAGCTGATACATACTGATTTATGTGGACCCATGAGAACACAAAGCATAAATGGTGACAAATACTTTATGTTGTGCATAGATGATTATTCCAGGATGACATGGGTATTATTTTTAAAGCTTAAATCAGATGCCTTTGAAATGTTCAAGACTTTCAAAAAACTGGTTGAGAATCAAATAGGAAAAAGAATTAAATGCTTAAGATCAGATAGAGGAGGAGAGTTTATCTCAGAGGAGTTTGTAGAGTACTATCAAAAATATGGGATCAGAAGATAGTTTTTAGCAGCAAGGACACCTCAACAAAATGGTGTTGTTGAAAGAAAGAACAGGACAATGCAGGAAATGGCATGGACAATGTTGACAGAGAACAAAATAGTAGACAAATTCTGGAAAGAGGTAGTTCATACTACGGTTTACATCCAAAATAGGTGCATGTTGAGAACACATGAAAGCAAAACACCTTATGAGCTATGGTTCGGAAAAAAGGCAACAACAAGATACTTCAAAGTCTTTGGCAGAAAGTGCTACATCAAAAGAACTGAAGATAATCTTGGTAAGTTTGAAGATAGAGTTGATGAAGGAATTTTTCTTGGTTATTCAACAAAAAGCAAAGCCTACACATGCTATAACAAAATGCTAAAGAAAATTGTGGAGAGTGCCGATGTGAAGGTTGATGAAGGTAGGGAACTAGAAATTAGCAATGAAGAAAAATACCCTATTTATGAAGAAGTTATAGAAGCAGATGAAGAAAAGGGAACATAAGAGATTAAGGAGATTGACTCAGAAGTAGAAGAAAACAAGAAATTTAAGACAGGCAGTTGGCAGAAAAATCATCCCAGAGAGCAAATTATTGGGGACCCCACAGTTGGTATTCAGACAAGGAGAACAATAGTAAGGAACTACTCTCTATTATCCAGCATTGAACCTAAAAATGTTGTTGAAGCAAGCATAGATGAAAGTTGGATGAAGGCAATTAATGAAGAACTAGATCAGATTGAGAAAAACAAAACCTAGGAATTAGTACCACGACCAGCAAATAAAAACATAATCGGTACTAAATGGATTTTTCGAAACAAATTAAACGAAGATGGACAGGTTGTCAAAAATAAGGCAAGATTGGTCTGTAAAGGCTATGCTCAAGTTGAAGGCATTGATTTTGAGGAAACCTTTGCACCAGTAGCTAGACTAGAGGCAATCAGAATGTTTCTGGCTTTAGCAGTTCATAAAAATTTCAAAGTATATCAAATGGACGTGAAATCAGCATTTCTGAATGGAAAACTAGAAGAAGAGGTTTACATTGAACAGCCAGATGGTTTCCAACTCGGTGACAATCCCAATTTTGTTTGCAAGTTAAAGAAAGCTTTGTATGGTCTGAAACAAGCACCCAGAGCATGGTATGCAAGGCTGGATAACTATCTTATTCAATAGGGGTTCAAGAAAGGTATGGTGGACAACAACTTGTATGTCAAAATAGAGAATGGCCATCTTATTGTACTTGTTGTTTATGTAGATGATATAATTTTTGGCAGTAGCATGGATGAGTATTGTAGAGACATAGCAAATAAAATGAAGAAAGAATTTGAGATGTCTATGATTGGTGAACTTTTGTATTTCCTTGGACTGCAAGTTAATCAAAGTGAAAAGGGGATTTTTATCTCTCAAGTTAAATATGTGAAAGAAATGCTAAAAAAATTCACAATGGAGGATTGTAAACCTGTTAGCACTCCCATGACAACAGGTTGCAAATTGAGCAAGGATGAAAAATCTCCAGATGTTGATCAAACCATGTACAGATCTATGATTGGGAGCCTGCTGTATTTAACAGCTACAAGACTAGATATCTTACAGGCAGTATGCATGGTAGCAAGATTTCAGGCTAGTCCCAAAGAGACTCATGTGACAGCTATGAAAGAGGATCTTTAGGTACCTCAAGGGTACTATGGAGTATGGGTTATGGTACCCAAAAGGTAAGGACTTCACTCTTATTGCATATTCTGATGCAGATTGGGTAGGATGTATAGATGACAGAAAGAGTACCAGTGGTGGTGCATTCTATCTTGGAGACAGGTTGGTAGCATGGCACAACAAGAAACAAGAATCAGTCTCTCTATCCATAGTAGAGGCAGAATACATTGCAGCAACAACATGTTGTACTCAGATTTTATGGATGAGACAAACACTGAAAGATCTTGGTATTAACTTCAAAGAGCCAATTTCAGTTAAATGTGATAACACTAGTGCTATTAACATCTCAAAGAATCCGGTTATGCATTCTCAAACCAAACATATTGCAATTCGGTATCACTTTTTGAAGGATAAAGTTGTAGAAGGTGAGGTCAAATTGGATTTTGTTCCAACTACAGAGCAAGTAGCAGATATATTCACAAAACCATTGCCCAAGGAAGTTTTTGAGTACCTTCGGAGTAAGTTGGGAGTGGTCACACTTCCCAAGAATTGACTAGCAATCGGGACCACATTCTCAAGGGGAGCATTTATGCCCATGTTTATAGTTTTGCTAATATTCATGATTTTTTCTAACTATAACAATATTTGTCTGAGAATGGTGTGCATAGACTCAGGGGGAGTCTACAGCAGCCCTTTGGTATTATTGTCAAAGGGGGAGAAGAATTACAGGAAATTGCACATGTGTTGCCAACAATTCCAAAGGGGGAGATTGTTGAGCAAGGTGCAGAAACAGTATTGTCATTGTTGTCAACATAGACAGATAGATCAGTTGATGCAGTGGATAGGAGTTCAGAGGTCAGTCAGAGCATGTACAATGAATTTCCAAGAAGATAGAAGTGGCCCAAATTCAAAGGATCAAAGAAAAAGACAAGTAAGAAAACTATCACGATATCGCGACATGTTTTCTATCGCGATTTCGTGACATATCGAAGGAGAGAGAAAATGCTGGCAAAACTATCATGATTTCGTGACATATCGAAGGAGAGAGAAAATGCTAGCAAAACTGTCACGATTTCGCGACATGTTTCATTTTCGCGGTCCAAAGTGAAGAGAAAGAGGAGAGAGAAAAAGATGTCACGATTTCGTGACATGTTGGATGAGAGAGAAAGCGCAAGGAAAACTATCATGATTTCGCGACATGTTCGGAGAGAAGGCACAAGCAAGGAAAACTATCGCGATTTCGCGACATGTTGGAAGAGAACGAGGAGAAAGAAAAAGATGTCACGATTTCGTGACATGTTCCATTTTTGCGGTCCGAAGCGAAGAGGAAGGCAGAGAAAGAAAAGTGTCATGATTTCGCGACAATTTGCAAGGACTGTAAAGACAAAAAAGTGTCACGATTTCGTGACAGGTTCGAAAGAAAGAGTTCATAGAGAAAAAGTGTCACGATTTCATGACAGGTTTGAAGAGAAAGTGCCAAGGAGAAAAAGTGTCATGATTTCACGATAGGTTCGAAGAGAAAGCGCCAAGGAGAAATAACGTCGTGATTTCACGACAGGTTCGAAGAGAAAGCGCCAAGGAGAAATAGTGTCACGATTTCGTGACAGGTTCGAAGAGAAAGCACCAAGGAGAAAAAGTGTCATGATTTCATGACATGTCGTGTTTTCACGACCCGAAGAAGAGATAGAGTGCAAGGCAGCGCATGTGTCACGATTTCGTGACATGTTGTGTTTTTGCAGGTGAAAGACAGAGAAAGGCACAAGGCAACGAATGTGTCATGATTTCGTGACATGTCAGGTTTTCGCTGGGGCTTGTGGAGAAGAGTGTACGGAAAAGAAAGATGTCGTGATTTCATGACATGTTCCATTTTCACGGGCAAGAGACAGAGAAGAGGTCAAGCTAGCGAATGTGTCACGATTTCGTGACATGTCTTGTTTTCGCTGGGGTTTGCAGAGAAGAGTGTACGAAAGAGAAAGATGTCGTGATTTCGTGACATGTCCCATTTTTGTGAGCAAGAGATTGAGAAGAGTAACAAGGAGGCGAAAGTGTCACGATTTCGTGACATGTTCTATTTTCACTGGTTGAAGCCAAGAAGAGTAGCAAGGAGGCGAAAGTGTCACGATTTCATGACAAGTCGCAACAACATGCTAACCGACAGTTAACTAAAGTAGAACGACAGTTACAGGGGTAGTTGCAGAGGAAAACCATGTAGTGAAAATAATTAGAGTTAACTAAAGTTAGTTTGGCAGTTACAAATAGAAATCATGCAACTTTTTTAAGAATAGTCAAAGAAGGAGAAATCGAACAGTCGCATAAATAGAATCAAAAAATGCATGCATGCACAGAAAAGAATACGAACAATCATGACCAAGAAGACAAAAAGTCATGGTAGAGGTATATGTTGCATGTAACGTGTTCGACGAAATGCCCACTCTATATATACAAAAGGAGTTACATAAAGAAGCAGTTACAGTTGACAAGTGGCAGAAGAGAATGTTAATAGACTGCATGCGGGATTACAGAAGTGACAGAAGATGAGGAGTCTCAATGAGAAATAGGGTTATAAAAGGACAATCGCATAGAGAATTTAGTTTTCGTTGAATGTGAGAAAGTGCTATCGAAAGAGGGTTAGAAGAGGGCCGCAGAGTGAGACAAGCGGAGCCGTGAGAGCGTTTACCGAGTTTTTGATAAATTGTAGACCATTCAGGGTCTTGGATAAAAGTGAAGGCATTCTTATGTCAATCTGATAGTTTAAAAAGTGCAGTTCAAGTTGTTGCTTGAATTAGGGGTTGGTGCTCCTTTCTTCGTGCAGATAAACAAGGGGTTGGTGCTCCTTCCAATGGGTGCTAGTAAATTGTTTGTAAAATTGGTGTTTTGCAAAGGTCGGATTTGGACTGTAGTCCAAGCAGTCATTCTTGAGGAGTAGCCAAATTGGTGAACCTCGTTATATTGTGTGTTGTGGTGTGCTCTCTTGTGATAATTGCTTTACCTATTTTTTAAGTTCTCTTTGCTTCAGCTTTAAAAGTTGTAGATTTGAATTTTAAATAGCTACACTGATTCACCCCCCCTCTCAATGTCATTGTGAGAAAATCAATTATCGCAAGCATCTGATTCATCAACCTTCATTCCAACCTTTCATCTCGTGCATAAGTTCATCAAACTTGTTGAGATAGTCATGAATGTTTTCATCATCCCTCATTTTTAGGTACTCCAATTCTCCTTTGATATTTTTGATCTTAGCTTTCCTAACACTTTTATATCCTTCATATATGGTATGCAATAGTGTCCACATATCTTTTATTGTTCTACATTCCATAACATTCATAGATTTTGATCTACGCAATCCTTTTATAATTGCATTCATAGCTCTTGAATTTGCATGCATAAGAAGCTTACCTTCCTTATATCTAGGAGGATTGACCAATGAATCATATCCAAGTTTCATTGCATCCCAAACTTCATTTCCAAGTGCCATCATGTGGAATCTCATCAGAACACACCAATAAAAGAAGTCACTTCCATAAATACTGGTATTGCATTATTGAAGAATCCATATTTTTGATCCATTGTGTTCTTAGACCGCTTTTTCTTCAAGATTTCAAAATATTCTGAAGGAACCCATTATGATACCAATTGAAGAACACAAGCTTATACTGAGAGGGGGGTGAACAGTATGAGACCACTTTTTACTTTTTCTTTTCAATTTAATATTATGTAGTGTATAAATAGTAGTATCAATAGCAGTAATCAAAGCAATGCACAGAACACCATACAAAATAGAGACACTAATTTTAACGTTGTTCATCCAATGTGGGCTACCTCCACAGAGAAAATATTTCTTCTAAATATTTCTCAAATAATATCTTAGGAATCCTTCCCAATTGCAATGTTTATGGACCTCTACCCAAAAGAGATATTGATCCCCTAATATCAATTTTTTAGATCTCTTCCACAGGATAACTCTTTCCACTTCTATTCTAGCTAGTGATCTTATAGAAGATATTGTCTCTCTACGACACTGACTGCTGGATCTATATCCACTTGAAGACTCCTCACTCAAAGTATTTATCTTCAATTGTCCAATCTGTTGGATCTCTATCCACTGAGAATATGTTCTCTATACTCTGTCACCTCCAAATATCTATCAATAGGTCCACTCAGAACCTTATCAAATATGCTCAATAGGTTCACTAAGAACATGCGCAAATATGCTCAACAGGTCCACATAGAACCTGCTCAAATATGCTCAATAGGTCCACACAAAATCTGCTAAAATATGCTCAACATGTCCACATAGAACCTGTCTAAATTTGCTCAACAGGTCCACATATAACTTGTCCAAATTTGCTCAACAAGCTCACTCAGAACTTGTCCAAATTTTCTAAATAATTCCTCTCTAGGACTTTCTCAAAACTGCATTGCAAGATTCCACAAAATCTTACACAAAATTAGTCCACAAGCCTTCTCAAAGAATTGCTTCAAAACTACTTAACAAGTTCATACATAACTTTTTCAATCACATAGAATCATAAAGAGAATTGTTAGAGACTCAATATATTCTATACTCAATGCTCAATCAATATCTAAACCTAATCACATAGAAGCATAAAGAGAATTGTTAGAGACTCAGTATGTTCTATACTCAAATGCTCAATCACTTTATCGACTCAATCTCATAGAAGCATAAAGAGAATTGTTAGAGACTCAATATGTTCTATACTCCAATACCAATCTCAAATCAAATCAATCTCATAGAAACACAAAGAGAATTTTTAGATACTCAATATGTTCTATACTAAAATCCCAATCTCAAATCAAATCAATCTCATAGAAGCATAAAGAGAATTGTTAGAGACTCAATATGTTCCATACTCAAATCCTAATATCAACTCAAATAAGAATATAGAATAGTTTGTTTCATGGAACTTGAACAACCACTTCACACAATCACTTGACTAGGCTCAATCAACTTTACTCAACCAATCACCTCAAGGATAAATCCTTTCTCACAAATCCTAGTCCAAGAATGTATCAACGAACTCAAAATGTTTACAACAATGCTCAACAAAAAATCTCATATAAAAATGATACTCATGTTCTTTTCTAACTCAAGTTCAAGTTCTTTGCATAACCAATTGGCTTTAATAACAATGCTTATAAAACAAGGTTTAATCACAACTCTAAAACCAGAAAACCTTGAACCATTAAATCAACAACTCTAAAAAAGGAAACCACAATCAATCCTTTTCTCTCCAAATATATTTTAGAAATCAATCACCCAAATAAATCAATGAAGAATATTGCACATACCTTTTTGATGCCAAGGAGTTGTCCACAAAATCTTTCAAACTCAACACACTCTCAAATATATCTTTTTCAATCACAAAGAGGTTAGAGGACTTGAGTAATATCACAACAATAAAATAATATCTCAATAACACCTTATTACTCCTACTCAATAAAATTCACCATGTCCTCTCATAAAATAATTAATCCCCTTTGAAAAAGAACAAATCAAACTCACTTATGAACCTCTTTTACAAAACCAAAAATATCTCTTTACACGCACCCTATTTCTCCTTCTAAGAAAGTTAATCAAATAGCCCTTGAAAAATTCTTTCCAACAATATATAATATGCTACCCTTCCAATTTCCCAATTTTCTAGGGCATATCATAAACTTACCTTTGCCTCTTGGAGAGATTCGATACCCCGACGTCCTCCTTCATAATGCATTAGCCGCAGCCAAATCATCGTTGGACCATGTGCACTCACGTGCCTAAAAGGGCATGACCACCATAAAATTCCCACGAAAAGTGCTCTTCCAAAAATAAAAAACTGCACTTCTTCCTTGCAAGTAAACCTCAAGCAAATCGAATGCGAGACCTCGTCAATGTTGCCAAGCAAACATACCACTAGGCCACACTAGCCTATGTGCTTAATGCCTCTGAATGTTCTCCTATTTAGCCTTTACGAAATTTGTAAAACCTTCAAAAATCAAAGCTCTCTTCGCATGCACTCAACGAAAATTGCAAGGGATGCTCTGATTAAGGTTTTTGTTGGCATTTATATAATGCCCTTGTCCTCTTATGCACTCACGTTGGTGCTTCGAATAATTTCGACGTCAGCATGATTTTTAATTTATAATTAATTTAAATTTAAATTTAAATTTAAATATTATAAATTAAAAAGAACCAACCTTAGGTTTAATTTAATTAAACCTTAGAACCTTGTCTTAATGCCCAACCTTGGTATAATTAAATATAATATATAAAATTTAAATTCCTTGTGAATTTAAATAATTATTAAACCTCCTTTTTAACCTTTGCCATAACCCATCTTGGGTTTTTATAAACCAATCGCTTAACCTGTGCTCCCAATAATATTAAAATATTACAGAGCCTTTTTCCTTTCACTTTTTGCATTGATGAAGCTTTTTCCTGGATGACTTAGGCGACTTTATTTCTTGCCAAATTATTTGATAAGAGTGATAACTCTATCATGTGACATCAATGACAAATTTGACTTAGAGGACTCAAAAAGTCCAACAATTTCCCCCTTTTTCATTGATGGAAACCCATATCCTTTTACTAAAACCTGATCGTCTTTTCTGCCCTCCCTGGGACTTTCCTCCTCCTGGATCAATGCTATCTCAAATATCAAATCTCTCCCCATATCAAATATCTCCCCAATACACAAATATCTCCCTCTTTGACATCAATGGCAAATGGTCACCTTTAGGGCTCGAGGCTAAGAATGAGCCTCTTAGCTTAGCCCCTCCCCCACCTCCACATGAGGTGATTAATTCTAGAGTGGGAGTATTTCTACTCCTCAAAAGCACTATTATCTGTATTTATATTTCTCTCTTCTTTTATGAATTTTTTAAATCCTCTCACTGTTTCTTTCCAAGTCATTATCCTTGTTTCTATTGTCACTTTTGTTCTTGTTCTTGTTCTTATTCTCATTCATGTTCCTATTCCTATTCCTATTCCTATTCCCATTCTCATCCTTGTTCTTGTTATTATTCTTTTCTAAGTCTCTATTATTTTTTGAGTCTCTATTCCTATTCATCTTCTTGTTTTTGTTCATGTTCCTGTTCCTGTTCATATTCATGTTCCTATTCATATTCCTGTTCATGTTCATGCCTATTTTTGTAATATTTTCTATACATCATCTTGCTATGTGACCATCATTATTGCACTTATAACACTTAATGTTGTTATTCATTGGATGTGCAACTCTCTTAGGATTTCTCCTAGTGAAGCCATATCCTCTTCTATCATGAATCCTGTAATCCATTGCCTTGTGACCAAATTCATTATATGAATAGCAATATCCTTGGAAAAGATGACCTTTTTCATACTCCTATCTTTTATGTGTCCTGCACTATGAAGCCATGTGCCCAAACCCGTGACATGAAAAACATCTTCCATTGAAGCTTCCTTGTCTTGACCTCATTGGTCTCCTCTTTTGATTGTTGTTCCATTTGTATATTCTTTACCCATTGTTCATATTCCTATTGGAATCACTGCAATCTGACTCATCCTTAGAAGTCTCATTTTCACTTCCTATTTCATCTGAGAATCTCTCTTCTAAAGTGTCTTCTTCTGAAGTTCCTTCTTCTTCTAGACTTGAAGTAGAATTTGCTTCCCATTTATTTTGAACCTATTTAGAACCAATACCTGTCTTGTTGGTTGCTCCTCTTTGTATCTTGACTATTTTATCCACATTCTTTGCACTGGTTACATACTTGTATAGCTTATTCTTGTAATACTCTAAATATTTCTTTAGTAGTGCCACTTCTTATGTTAAATTTTCACATTCTAGAATATTTACTTCTAACTTATCTTTGAACTTGCTTGCCTTAGCTTTTGACTTCTCTAAATCCTCTATGAGCAATAATATTTCTTCATCACATTCTTGAAACTGACTTTCAAGCTTATCGTGTTGCTTTCTTACCTTATTTACTGTGTCAAGGGCATAGATAAGTTCTCCCTTGAGATCATAACCATTCTCTATTGAATAATCATCTATTTGTTTTCCTTTGTCCATATCATTTCTTTCTTTTGACTTGTATTATATAGGATCACTCACTTATTCTTCTAATGCCATTAGAATATTTTCATCTAGTATATCAAGTGCATCTTCAAAATCATCATCACTAAAACTATAACCATCCCTTGTGCAATAATCTTCAAGATGTCTAAATTTACCACATCTAAAAAACTTGAGAATAACTAGAGTATTTTTTTTAACTGGATCTTTTCTTCAACCATAAATAAGACTTCATCTCTATAATTGTCTGAAAAACTAGCATCACTATCAATTGAATACTTACTTGCATTATCCACATAGTAGCTTCTCTTTTGCCTTTGGAATAACTTTCTCTCTTGTCTATTTTTTCCATCCCTATTTTTCTTTTGGTACCTATATCTTCCAGATTCCCTATACCTGTGATCTTGTTTTTCTTCATCATTGTTTTTCTTTGGCTCTTTGCACTCTATTGCATAATGTCTATACTTTCCACAATTGAAGCACTTGATAGATTTTATATCTATGGTTCTTATATAATATTTATATCTTCTACCATAGTTAGCTTCTTCATCACTAGATGACTCACTGCATGATTCCATCTTCTTCCCATTTTTATTTCTGTCCACTTTGAATGCATCTTCTTTTGGAGGAATAGGATATTTTTTTCTTATCTCAAAAGTTGTAATCATATCAAGAAAAGCATTTCTTGTTAGACTATCATTATCAATTGATGTTTCAATAACATAAACCTTTTCACTATACCTTTTTGGAAGAGTTTTCAAGATCTTATCACAAGCCTCAGATTCATAAACCTTCATTCCAAGACCTTTCATCTCATGTATAATTTCATAAACCTTTTTGATATAGTCACGAATATTTTCATCATCCCTCGTTCTTAGATTCTTAAATTCTCCTTTAATATTTCAGATCTTAGCTTTCCTGACAATTTTTTCCCCTTCATATATGGTATGCAAGAGTGCCCACATATATTTTGTTGTTTCACATTTCATAACCTTCATAGATTTTGATCTACAAAATCCTTTTATAATTGTATTCATAGCTCTTGAATTTGCATGCATGAGAAACTCACCTTCCTTATCTCTAGGAGGATTACTTGTTGAATCATATCCAAGTTCCACTACATCCCAAACATCATTTCCAAGTGCCATAAGGTGGAATCTCATCAGTACACACCAATAAAAGAAGTCACTTCCATCAAATACTGGTACTACATTATTGAAGAATCCATCATTTTGATCCATTGTGTTCTTAAATCGCTTTTACTTCAATTTGTAAAAATATTCTAAAGAAAACCGCTCTGATACCAATTGAAGAACACAAGCTTATACTGAGAGGGTGGGATGAATAGTATAAGACCACTTTTTACTTTTTATTTTCAATTCAATATTATGCAGTGTATAGATAGCAGTAATCAAAGCAATGCATAGAACACCATACACAATAGAGACACAAATTTTAACATGTTTCACCCAATGTGGTCTACCTCCACAAAGAATATATTTCTTCTAAATATTTCTCAAATAATATCTTGGTAATATTTTCCAATTACAATGTTTATGGACCTCTATCCAAAGGATATGTTGATCCCCTAATATCAAGTTCATGGATATCTTACATAGGATAACTCTTTCTCCTTCTACTCTGGCTAGTGATCTTCTAGAAGACTTTGTCTCTCTACTACACTAAATAGTGGATCTCTATCCACTTGAAAACTCCTCACTTAGAAGATCTATCTTCAATTGTCCTAGCTTCTAAATCTTTATCCATTGATACTATGTACTCTATACTCTGTCACCTCCAAATCTCTATCA
This sequence comes from Wollemia nobilis, assembly GCA_028583015.1. NCBI lineage: Eukaryota > Viridiplantae > Streptophyta > Pinopsida > Araucariales > Araucariaceae > Wollemia > Wollemia nobilis. The sequence continues at coordinate 5,296,400 of JAQPPZ010003305.1, read as the reverse complement.
ATAGGTTCATTGAGAACCTTCTCAAATATGCTCAATAGGTTCACTACAAACCTACTCAAATCTTCTCAATAGGTCCACACAGAACCTGCTCAAATATGCTCAATAGGTCCACACAGAACCTGCTCAAATCTACTCAATAGGTCCACACAGAACCTATCCAAATCTTCTCAACATGTCCACATAGAACCTATCCAAATCTACTCAACAAGATCACTTAGAACTTGTCCAAATATGCTCAATAAGTCCTCTCTAGGACTTTCTCAAATCTGCATTGCAAGCTTCCACAAAAGCTTACACAAAATTAGTCCACAAGCCTTCTAAAAGACTTACCTCAAATCTGCTTAACAAGTCCATACAGAACTTGTTCAATCACATAAAATCATAAAGAGAATTGTTAGAGACTCAATATGTTCTATACTCAATGCTCAATCAATATATCAACTTAATCACATATAAGCTTAAAGAGAATTGTTAGACTCAATATGTTCTATACTCAAATGCTCAATCACTTTCTCAACTCAATCTCATAGAAGCATAAAGAGAATTGTTAGAGACTCAACATGTTATATACTCAAATCTCAATATCAACTCAAATAAATCTCATAGAAACATAAAGAGAATTCTCAGAGACTCAATATGTTCTATACTCAAATTCCAATATCAACTCAAATCAATCTCACAGAAGCATAAATAAAATTGTTAGATACTCAATATGTTCTATACTCAAATCTCAATCTCAACTCAAATCAGAATATATAATAGTTTGTTTCATGGAACTTGAACAACCACTTCACACAATCACTTGACTAGGCTCAATAAAATCTAATCAACCAATAAACTCAATGATCAATCCTTTCTCACAAACCCTATTCCAAGCATGTATCAACCAACTCAAAATATTTCCAACAATGCTCAACAATAAATCTCACATAACAATGATACTCGTGTTCTTTTCTAACTCAAATTCAATTTCTTTACATAACCAATTGGCTTCAACAACAATACTTATAAAAAAGAGTTTAATTACAAATCTCAAACCAGAAATCCTTGAAGAATTAAACCAAAAAATCTCAAAAAGTAAACCACAATCAATCCTTTTCTCTCCAAAGATATTTTCATAAATCAATCACCCAAATAAGTCAATGAAGAATATTGCCCATACCTTTTTGATGCCAAGGAGTTGTCCACAAAATCTGTCAAACTCAACACACTCTCAAATATATATTTTTCAAGCACAAAGAGTTTATAGGACTTGAGTAATATCACAACAATAAAATAATATCTCAATAACACCTTATTACTCCTACTCAATAAAATTCACCATGTCCTCTCATAAAAGAATTAATCCCCTTTGAAAAAGAACAAATCAAACTCACTTATGAACCTCTTTTACAAAACCAAAAATATCTCTTTACACACACCTTATTTCTCCTTCTAATCAATTTAATAAAATAGCCCTTGAAAAATTCTTTCCAACGATATATAATATGCTACCCTTCCAAAAATTAAAACCTTAAAAAATTTCCCAATTTTCTAGGGCATAAAATAACCCTTATTACTCCTTAATGTTATTTAACAAAAAAGAAAATATGAAAAATTATACTTATTACTCCTTCCTAATGCCTTAGCCGCAGCCAAGCCATTGTTGGGCCACATGCCCTCACGTGCCTAAAAGGGCATGACCACCATAAAAGTCCCCACGAAAAGCGCTCTTCTAAAAATCAAAAACTGCGCTTCTTCCTTGCAAGCAAAACTCAAGAGAATAGAGTGTGAGACCTCGTCAATGTTGCCAAGCCAACATACCACTAGGCCTATGTGCTTAATGCCTCCGAACGTTCTCCTCTTTAGCCTTTATGAAATTCTTAAAACCTTCAAAAATCAAAGCTCTCTTCGCATGCGCTCAACGGAAATTGCAAGGTATGCTCAGATTAAGGTTTTTTTTGGAATTTATATAATGTCCTTGTCCTCTCAAGAGCTCACATCAATGATTCAAATAATTTTGACATCGGCATGATTTTTAATTTATAATTAATTTAAATTTAAATTTATATTTAAATATTATAAATTAAAAAGAACCAACCTTAGGTTTAATTTAATTAAACCTTAAAACCTTGTCTTAATGTGCAACCTTGGTATAATTAAATATTATTTATAAAATTTAAATTCCTTGTGAATTTAAATGATTTATGAATAATTATTAAACCTCCTTTTTAACCTTTGCCATAACCCATCTTGGGTTTTTATAAACCAATCACTTAACCTGTGCTCCCAATAATATTTAAATATTATGGAGACTTTTTTCTTTCATTTTTGCACCGATGAAACTTTTTCCTGGATAACTTGGGTGACTTTATTTCTTGTCAAATTCTTTGATAAGAGTGATAACTTTATCAGGTGACATCAATGACAACTTTGACTTAGAGGACTCAAAATGTCCAACAACATTGTGTCCTTTTATTTTGTCCTAAAATTTGTGGATATTATCACCTATGATGCGACTCCCATGGACTGCAAACACTATCAATATGATAGGAAGGCTTAGTACGATTCATACAATAAAAATACACTTTAAAGCATCAGAAAAAAACCTTCCTCATCTGATACACTAAGAACAACATACAACTTGTGCATACCAATCTCTATCTGACATAAAATATTGTAATAGTTTTTAACATGCGATAAAAAACAAAAGTATTGTCCACTCAACATGTTGTACCTATTCAAGAAAATATCAGTAGAACACTTCCTCTTGTTCTTGTTGAGGTATATTAAATTATTTGGTAAATACAAATGTATCCCCATGGTACCTTCAAGGTATATTTGTAAATAGTATATTAGGATTGAGTCAATAGTTTAGAGTGTAAGTTATATTTCCTTCTTTATGTAATATGAATGTACAGGAAATGGAAAAGTATCATAGTGCAATTTGAATAAATATGCACAAGTGTCTTGTATTTAAGAGTGCAAATATGTAATATAAAGATGTGCACAAGTGTATTAGATTAGGTGTGCAAGTAGAAGTGTAAGAGTCTTGTAAAGGTGTGTAAATGTTATAGAGTTGAGCGTTCATCAAGTATGCAAGTGGCAAGTTGATAAGCCAAGAGTCATAAGACTTGGCATATGAAGTGCAAAGGTCAAGTATGTGAAAAGTCACATTTCTTGGCTATATTATGGATATAATGCTCCATAAGAGAGACATATATATATAGAGAAATACATAGATACAATTCATAGATATTATTATAAATAAGAGCAATAAAGCTTGTATAAATTTTTGAGCAATTAATATTCTAAGTTGTTATTCATGCATAGTACATGAATGACTCAAGCTATTTACATTCATATTTTAGTATATAAATTAATTTTATTTGATTTATTATAATCTTTGATATACATATTAATTTGCTCATATTGTTCTACTCATATTAATCATTATCTTGATCTTTATTAGTGTGGTTATTTAATATTTGATCCTATGATATTTTGAGATAACCTATGATATATTTTGGTAGTATTAAGGCTTAAAAATCCAATAGTGATATTAGATTTATCCAATTTGATAGAATTTATTAAAGCAATCATTATTAATTGACTTTTTCCATATTTGATAAAGTTGATTTAGAGCATGTCCACTTTGAATCCAATGAGACTCAAACTCTATTTTAAAGATCATATTGAGTAGAAAATGCTAGGGTTTTTCTATGGTTTAATAAAAACTAGTGAAGAATAGGATTCAACTAGATTAAAGGTGTGCCAAACCAAAATGAAGTTAGTCATTCAGGGAGATATCCACCTTGAAATTGAAAATTTGTAAGGATATTGTAGATTTTAGATTGATGATTGAGGCAAAACCAACTTAAAAGTTACTTGGATATTGATTGATTGGAAATCAACTCAAAATAAAGTATGAATATTCGAGGACATGCAAAGTAACCTTGATATTGGTATTCTCTAAAAGAAGAAGAATAATTATTGATTGAATAAGAATCAACTCAAAATATAGTTAATCATCCAAGGAAATTCAAAGTAACCTTGATAATATACTAGATTCTCTAGTAAGGAGGAGAATCATATTGAGTTCTTAGGTACAACCTAATACATTGAAGATAATATTCTAAAAGTGTGAGAAACTTTCTATAGAAGATAAAGAAGAGTTTTAGCTTCTAAGTACAAATATTTGAATAATAGCAAAGCAATAGAAAATTTGTAATGAATTGAGAATAATTCAAAGCTTCCTAAGAAATAAAGAAAAGAAGATAGCACCAGAGTGCAAAAGAAGAAAGATATAGAGTTAGAACAAATATAGAAATAAGATAGATATATATCAATGATATATCAGTATTGAAGAAGGATAAAGAAGCATACAAAGCTTACTTTATATAGCTTCAAGCATTCAGGTAAAAACTATAATAAAAATTAGGTCATAGAGATATTTGACCTTTACATGTGCAATAAAAAACAATTCAAGCCATATTGACTTGGACATAGACCCAAGGGGCCAATATAGAAGAAATAGGTCCAAGATGCCAATATAAAAGGAAATAAGCCCAAGAGGCGCATAATAGAGATAAAGGCTCATATAGAAAATAGGCCCAAGAGAGAGGTCTAAATATAAGAAATTTTAAAGAAACATTGTAGTCATTTGGGTAGCTCTAGAGAAAAGATTACAAAGACCCATTTGGTCAAATTCAATAAATTCAAGCAGTGAGGTCAACTTCAGTAGCAATACAGATAGAGAAACCATATGACCAATATACAAAGAAGAGAAAAATCATCTAGAAAAGTATTAGTCAAATGGCCAAGATGACATTAGTATAAATGAAAAGCAAGGTATAAAATTTGTTATTATAGAAGCGTCATACATCAAGAACCTATGAATCTATAGCATTGGAAATAAAATTAGTATTACAATAGCATAGTATAGTAAGAATAAGCTGCACTTTTAAAAGAGAAAGCAAATGAAATAGAGGAGAAGAAACAAAGTTTTCCATAGGGAGAAGCAAAGCTTTCAAAGGAAGCAATAAAACTTCCAAAAGAAGAAGCTAAGCCTCTAATGTTGAAGAACATTCGATAAGTTTTGCTATGTGGGATTGAGAGAAGACTCACCCATATAAAATCATGACCACATAGTGGTATAATGCTGGATTGGCTATTATACTTGTATCACTTGGCAATATTTTTAAACTAGATCTCCTCCTCAAAAATAAAGGAATCTAACTAGTTGAGCTAATGATATTTGATATTATTTATTTATTGATTAACATAATTAATTGTTATATAATATAAATTATTTATTTTTAATTAGTTAACTAATACTATATAAGGACAATTGTAGTCTTTGTCCATATTCATCCCCACACCTTCATACTTTCTTATAGCAAAAATAGAAAATTTAAATTTCAACACTATAAATAAATAGATTTCATGACTTTAAAGAGTCTCTAAGATTTAAAAATTAATTTAAAAAAACATATTTTAGATGTCCAATATTATCATGGAAATGGTATATATATATATATAGTTTAAATTTTATAATATAGATGCTTTGAGATTTTATTTTTACTAATTTAAAAGATATAAAGGATTTGACATATAACAATGTTGTTTTGATAGAGATGAAAATTATGATAGGAAGAGCCACTAGGTCCTTGGTTCAATGGTTGGGAGAAATAATTGATGTATCCCACACCAAGGTTTAAATCTTAGTGGCACCAAATAGCCTAATGTGACTAAATCGATGTAAAAGGGAAAAGGCAACCCTTTCAAAACTTTACTTAAAAAAATGGTTGAAATATAAGTTAAATATAGTCTAATTAACCTAGTAGTAGATATAATATTTTGTTAAAAAATATCTTAATATAATTGCCATATAAAAATATGAACGTTTTATGGTTAAATTATCATATATAGACATCATGATAATGTGATATGTTGTAATATTATTATGTGACTAATATTGTCATTATATAATATGGGCCTATAAAAATAAATTGATGGAAGAGCAAAAACTAAGGGATATTGAGGAGAAACTTGCATTATTTCTAACAGATAGCTTTGATAAAGAATTGGATGAGGAAATAATACTTAAGTATAAAAGTTTGGAATAAGAGAAGAGAATATTGTTTGAAAAGGGAGAAATGTGATGAAGGCTTAAAAGTAGAGCACTCTAGATTGCAAGTGGGGATGAGAACACTAAATTTTTTATAGCTTTGCAAATCATAAGAAACAAAAAAATACAATTTGGAAGCTACAAGGACAATATGGAAGTAAAATATCCTCCTTTAAAGGAATAACATACATGAGAATAAGGCCTTTTGGTCAATTATACAACAATCCTAGTCAAGTTAATATAGCTAAAATGGTAAAAATAAATTCTCTCTTTCCTAGATTTATATATGAGGAAGGCAATGGTGAGTTGATTAAGGATTTCTCAAAGGAGGAGCTCAAAACTATTTTAACCTCATTCCAGAAAGATAAGAGTCTATTACCTAATGGGTTGACTATGGAATTATTTCTTGGGCTCTATGACCTTTTGGAGTCTGACCTACTCAAGGTTGTGGAGGAGTGTAGGCAAAAAGGAATGGTAAATGTAATTTTCAACTCTAGGTTCATTGTTCTTATTCCAAAAAAATCAATCCTTCTTCCTTTGATGATTTTAAGCACATTTATTTGTGTAATTGTGTGCACAAAATCATAGCAAAATTAATTGCATCAATAATTAAAAAGTTCCTCTCTATATCTATACTTATTGAGAAATTCAGTTTCCTACATCGTAGATAGATTCATGAAGCAAATGGTGTTGCTCAATAAATTCTTCATACCATAAAATCAAAGAAACTACCAATAATGGTAATGAACTAGTTGGATCTCTCCAAGGATTTTGATATAGTAAACTAGCTATATTTAAGAATTATACTTACTCATATTGGGTTATGTGTGTAGACGGTGAACTATATTATGGGATATATTTATTTTGTTTCTTTTATAGTTTTGGCTAATGGATCATCCTCTCAGTTCTTCAAAGTTTCTCAGGGGATAAGACAAGGTTATTGCTTATCACCACTACTATTCCTTTTGGTAGTTGAGGGATTAAGTAGGTGCATTTTATAAGCCAAGAGGGAAGGAGTAGTAAAGGAAATTAGAATAGGTAGAATAATGGAAGTCACCCATCTACTTTTTGTAAATATTTTTCTCCTTTTTACAAATAAAAAAATAAGAGCTTTAGAGAAGTTAACAAAACATGTAGATATTTTCTATCCAGCAATAGGTATACATGTTAATACATAAAATTCAAGCATCTCCTTTAACTAGGTGGATCAAGATCATAATATATGAATAGATTAATTTTTGGCATTTAATAGATTTGATCTTTAAGAGGGTTTTAATTATCTAGGGTTATTTTTAAAACCCAATGGCTACACTAAACAAGACTGGAACTAGTTGATAAAGGAGGTGGAAGAAAGAATTAATATATGGTGCAACAAATGGATCTCTTTTGGTGGGGAGTTTGAATTTGGTCAAGTCTATGTTGGAGGTAATACTGGTATATTGGCAATTTTTGGCTCATATACAAAAAAGAGTTTTGGATAAAATTAGACAATTAAGCTATATATTTTTATGGATAGGAAAAAGGAAAATGGAAGGTATTCCATTGATTAAATGGAAATCCTTAGCCAAGATCAATAAAAATGGAGGATGGTGACTTAAGAACATCTTCCTATTTAGCAAGGCTCTATCATTAAAGTACGTTTCGAAGATAATATTGAAAGAAAACTTATGGAATATGATCATACATGAAAAGTACTTAGATCAACTCATATTTGAGGAGTGCATAAGGTCCCCAATGAAGCAAGCCCATAATGTTTCAATCTATTGGAAGGAAATGATTTAGGCCTTTTATATTGTAGGTGATCAAATTACCTAGAAAATAGGGGATGGTTCAAGGATAAGACTAGGCTTAGACCCTTGGATTGGTTGTGACGATATGCATACACTATTGAATAATGTAATTTAGACATTGAGAGCTCAAAGGATTGGAACTCTTTCCCAAGAAATTGACCTAGAATATTCTACAAAGTGGAGTCAAATAAGGAAGGAAGCAATAGTTTTAGGGTTTCAAGGCTAGGAGGCACATTGATGGGAAGAAAATGTGGGAATATTTAAAGCTAGACATACCAAGTGCAAGAGAAAACTAGTCAATTACTCTAGATATAGAATGAAGCTACATGAGAGTACACTCTAAAGTTGGGGTATAAGACTCAATTTGAAGATAGTAGTGAAGATCTAGAATGGTGATGGAAGACACTTTATAAGAAAAAACCCCCATTGAGGAAAAGACCATTCCTATGGCTTACCATGAAAATAATTTTTTGACATGGGAGGTATTATTAAAAAAGAAGAATTGGAATGTTCCAAGAAGGTGTCATCTATGTAAGTCAAATAATAAAACAATTGATAATTTAATGGTATCTTGCTCCTTTACTAGATGGGTTTAAAGGGAGGTTATACCACAGTTAAAACTTCCTATAGGATGGTGAGAAGATTCCTTAGGAGAGTGCTTAAAATATTCATTTGAAAATAGGTCATACAAAGGTTTTATAGCTCTCTCATTGTTTGTGTCTTGGGGAGTATGGTTATCTATGGATATAGAATTTTGTAGGATCAAGAGAAACCTACTTGGCAAGTCTCCTGTCAAATAATGAGACTCATAGGTGGTAATAAACTAGATGCTTGGTGTTTTTAGGATGGAAAACATGATTCTACAACCCATATTCTCTCAATAATAGAAGTTGTGGATCGATGTGAAGATTTTAATTTTTGGCATATTTATAGAGAACTAAATAGGAAAGTAGATGAACTCTCAAAGGAGGCACTTTAGATTGAACCAAGTACATGCTTAGTAGAAGAATTCAACGAGGGAAACGCACTGTAGCTGGTCCATATCTTTATTGAGAGGGATTAATTCACTCCAATTAAAGCAAACACAACTAAAACAAATTTTTCAAAAGACAGAAATTAGTGATTTAAAGGATATTGGTTGACAAATTGGGAAGGTGTTTAAGGATAAAACTTAGCATGATAGAGATAGCTAGTTATGATGTATAAGTAACCTGATTTTTAGGTCATTATTGAAGCTTTGAAGAAATGCTAAAGAGGTATATGAAAAATGTAATTTCATATTTACATAATATAAAATTGCAACTTTTTTCAAGGAAAAAAATAATTAAAAATATATTATATAATATGTATCCAAAACATTTTCAACCAATTATAATAAATTACAACTTTATAAACATCTAATCAAATTTTAAATCTTATATTATTATAAATATATTTATAACAAAATAGATAATTGATAATATAATTTATTATAATATTATACTCAAATAAAATTTAATACTTGAAAAATTAAATGTGATTTAAAAATTAAAAAACTTATGGAGCTCATTTAAATATTGATTCTTCCATTGAATTTGAATTTAATAAATTTTATGTGTAATAATATACAATAACAAGAATCACCTCGAAATTATATTTATATATATATATATATATATATATATATATATATATATATATATATGGTTAAAAAAGGAAGGAAAAAAAATATATGATTAAAATAGAACCAATCTATAAAAGAACAAATTAATAACCTAACTAAACATTAAAAATAATAAAAAATAAAAATAAAAATAAATAAATAAATAAAATAAAAACTCTTCAATGCCACATAAGCTACATGTTCTCATCTATCTGCGTAAATGGCTGTTACACGACAAACTTCATGTCTATTTGAGAAAATTTATAATGATTGAAAATTCTAATGATGTAAAGCCAAAATATCTTATCACAACTAAAAATAAATTAAAAATATAGTCTGTGTTAGTTAATAATAAAAATTAGTATATTTTTTGTTCAGTTGTTAGTATTTTTCCTTATAGTAGGAACAACACCAGAAGCTTTTTTGTGGGAAATTAAGGCTAGACAACTTCTTTATAGATGACCCTCCTTTTTGCAAATAAAATAGGCATTCACCCCTCTAATTAAAAAAAAATCTGAGATGAATAGTTCTTTGTGTGGTTCTGGGGCTAAGGTTGATTTGAATCCCTTTTCTTCTGCTGTAAATAAGAATATTTTTGGGTCTGTATTTTCTTCTCCTAGCGGCACTTACCCCACTCAGAACAATATTGTTTTTGTTTTTGAAAGCCAAAATAACATTTCAAAGATGTCTGAACCAAATGTGTTGCATGATATTGCCATCATGGATAAGGAGGCTATTATGGGGGATACTTTAAACTCTAATAATAAGGTCAGGGATTCTGACATGACTGTTGAGAATGTAAATTCTAATGGGTTAAATAAAGATGTTAGTTCTGCTCCATCGGATAGTGAGATGTTTGGGGCCCAATTGGTCACCCAGTCTGTTGTTAAGGGTCTTGCGGTTAATAGTAGGGTGGATGGTGGATTGAGCAATGTTAGTCTTGAGGGGGGCATATTCAATTTGAAGGCAAGTTAAGTGCTCAGAAGCTTGCTTTGGCCACACTTAATGCTAAAGCTATGGAGTTTCATAATAACAAGGCATTAACTGAAGTGGATTCCATAAATGAAGTTGAGAAAGATAACAATGATGTATTCTCTGATGCAGACACTCAAATTAGTAGTGATTTTTCAGGTTCTATATGTGAGGGATTTGTAGAAGAAATGGTTGAGACTGATAACTTAGGATGGAAGAAAATTGAAAAGAAGAAGAGACGTCGTTCCTCTGATATTAATAGTTGTGGTAAATCTCTTAGAAATTTTAAATGCCTTGCCAGAGGCAATAATTCTTCTTCTGCTGGTAATAATGACATTTAAGTGTTTAAGTTGGAATGTTAGGGGTATTGAGTCCCCTGACAGAAAATATTCAGTTAGGAATTTTTTAAATTCTGCTGGACCTCTTGATTGTGTTATGCTCCAAGAGTTGAAAGCTACTGGGTTTAAGCTTAGTACAACTCTAAGAGTTATTTGGAAGGATTCTTCTTCTTTCTTTACTGATCATTTTCTAGGAAGAGGTGGAACTGCTATCTTGTTATCATTAAAATGGTCTTTGAAGGTTGTTAGCCATGGTTGTTCTCCTTGCAATTCTGTTGTTTGGGTCATTCTAAATAATGACAATTTTGTGTTTGGCTTATGTTCTATATATGCACCTAATGAATATAAAAATAGATGTATTTTGTGGCAGTGGTTATTGGGTTTACCTGCTATTCCGTGGATAATTATGGGAGATTTTAATATGGTGGAACATAGGGATGATAAGCAGGGTGGGGTTAATTTTGAATGGAAAGGAGAAGAACAATTTTTTTGGCATAAAGTTAAGGCTCAGTTCTCTCTTTGTGATCCTCTATTGGGTCAACGTTTAACTCATCCTGGGTTATGGTATACTTGGTGTAACATGCAGAAAGGAAGTAATAGGATCTATTGTAGGTTGGACAGAGCTTATGTTAATGATACTTTTTTTAGTTTTGACTTCTTTGCTAATGGCAGCAAAGTCAATGTCCTTCCTACTGTCTTCTCTGACCATTTCCCTATCATGGTTAATCTGAGAATGATTGGTGATATGAAGAGGACAATAAATAAATATGATAAGTTTATTTTAAATACTTCATTATTAGATGTTCCTGATTGTTCGGATGCTATCTTTACAGTCAGGGAAATCAATAGGGTGTGTTTGCACCATAACTCTGCTATTGATAGGTGGAATTCTAATGTTCAGAGTTGGATTAAAATATTTCAGACTATTGGTAGATTAAAAGCTAAGGCTAGTAAAAGATCTGAATTACTGTTGAATGAGCAACTTTTACATGTTGAATATGCTCTCCAGCTTCAGCCTAATAATTTGGATTGGCAATTAGAGTTAGTCAAGATCAAGGAGGAGCTTAGAAAAGTGCAGGTTAAGCGAATTCAAGGCCAAAGAATTCGAGCTAGGATGAATTGGTTGAAGATGGGCGATAAGGGCACTAAGTTCTATTTTAATTATCTGAAAGAAAGGTCCCCTAAAGAGTATATCAATAGTATCTCTGATGGGAATCAACTGGTTTGTGATGTTGAGAGAATAAAAGAATTATTTCATCAATTTTACTCTCACTTGTTCTCTTCGGAAGACAATCCTTCTCGGAGGAAAGATAGAGAAAAATGTTGTTCTCTTATTCCTAAAAATATTAATGAACAGGAGGCTGAGTTTTTGGACAAAGAGATCACCTGTGAAGAAATTAATCAAGCTATAAAAGTTATTAGCAGCGATAAAGCGCCTGGACCTGATGGCTTGCCTATTGAATTTTATAAGAAATATAGTTCGTGGATTTGTGAGGACTTAAAAAAGGTTTATGAGGAGGCCTTTGAGTCAGGTTCTCTTGGTAATGTTATCAATTCGGGTGTTATCAGACTTATTCCTAAGGATGGGGATAAGACTCTTATCAAAAATTGGAGGCCTATAACTCTTTTAAACATTTCATATAAGATTTTGGCTAAGGTGTTGGCTCTCAGACTGGCTGATATTCTGCCTAAATTCATTAATTTCACTCAAACAAGATTTATTAAAGGCAGGTATATTTTGGAAAATTTGATAACAGGGTGGGAGGCCATGGATTGGGCTCATAGGTCAGGACAGAGGATTGGAATGATCCTTCTTGACTTTGAGAAAGCTTATGATAGAATAGAATGGGGATATATTTTGGTTGTGTTGTCTGCTTTTGGCTTTCCAAGCAATTTCTGTCGGATGGTTAAAACTCTTATGTCTGATGCAGTGACAAGGATTGAAGTAAATGGGAGTTTATCTGATACCATAGCTTTGCAAAGGTCTATCAGGCAGGGTTGTCCCCTTGCTCCGACATTGTTTGTAATTGCTAACGATCTTCTTTATTATCTGTTGAGAGATAACTCTCTTGGCCCTGTTGTCCGTGGTGTTAATTTACCTTCAGCTCAGGATCTCATTAATATGCAATTTGTAGATGATACTACTATTTTTGTGGAACTGGTTGAGGGTAATTTTATAAACTTGTTTCATAAACTTGACTTATTTTGTAGTGCTTCTAGAGCAAAAATTTCCAAAGCCAAATCTAAAATCTTGAGCTGGGATGATAATCCTCCTACTTGGATTAATAAATTTGAATTGCAATGGTGCGGGCCCAATACTCAAGTTAGATATCTTGGGATTCCTTTTGTTGTTCAGCCTAATCTAAGAAACATGTGGAGTTGGATCAAGGAAAAAGTTGTTTTAAAACTTGAAAAATGGAGAAAGAGACAACTTTCTTTGGCTGGTAGATTTCAGATTTGTCAAAAAATTCTATCTTCTTATACTGTTTACTATGCTTCTGTTTGGTCTTTTAATGCTAATCAAATTTTTGAGATTCAGAAGTATGTCAAACAATTTTTATGGGCAGGTGATTTTGGTATAAAGAAAAAACATATGGTTAAATGGGATTGGGTTGCTTTGAATAAGTCTAAAGGTGGGTTGGGGTTGATTGATTTGCGTAAACAAGGAATGACACTAGTTGTCAAATGGATTTTGAAAAGTATTAATGGACAGGAGCCATGGAAAGCTTTAGTTAGGCATAATATTTGCAATGTTGTTCCTAACAGATCTAAGTTTTGGCGTGGGCTGCATTTGTTTGATATTCTTTTTGGCACTTTTGACAGCAGGCCTTCAGGTTCAGATGTTTTTAGAAGCCTTTGGAAGGCTTGGTTACAGGTCAGATCTAAAGTTGAAGGTTGGTTTCAGCCTATTGGTTCTCAAATGAGAATTTTTAATAATTGTTCTATATGGTGGAATCTTAAGCATAACAATAAGGTCCTAGCTCGTGTACAGGGTTGTTCAGCTCGTAAATGGGCTCAAAAGGGAATTCTTTCTTTTAACCATATTTTGTGTGTTGTTGGGTTAAAGTCTTGGGATTATTTGAAGCAGGAATTTAGTATTTCGGACTCTCAATACAGGACTTATTCCATCATCCAGAATAGTTTTAGAAGGCTGGTTAATCCTATTTTTGTTGATAATGAACAACAGGTTATTGATTATATTTGTTGGAAAGATGGCTCCAAATTTTTGCAGTCCAAGCCTAAACAGATTTATATTATGCTTACTACTACGGATATTATTTTTGACCATATTAATCATAAATGGAGTATGGATTTATCTCCTAATTATTATGCTCATACCCTGCAGCGCATTTGGTCCAGACATCTTGAGCCTAAAAAGTGTTTTTTCAGATGGCTATTGTTACTTCACAGGCTGCCCATTGTGGTTGATCCTAGTATGGTTGTTATATGTTCTTTATGTCATGTTTCGGATACCATTTCTCATATTTTCTTTGAATGTGTTTATGCTAAGGAGATTTGGCTTATGTTTTGTTCCAATATTCATGGTTGGGACTGCAGTTCTGCTTTGGGTAAAATGCAAATATTATGTGGTCATATTCAGTAGTTGCATAAGTCTTATAATATGTTCTGGTTATTTCTTTCCACTGAGATTTTATGGATGATTTGGAAAGCTCGTAATGATGAACTCTTTCAACAGCATTACAGGTTCCTTACTGAGTCTCATTTGAGACTCATACGATTTAAAATAATTTTGCAGGTTAATAGGTTGATATGTGGACTTGAAGATCGGTTAAAGCCTAAGAAGATGCATGAAAATCTGATTCAGATAAAGGACAATATTTGGACTGCTAGTTCTTTATTTCAGGACATTAAGGAGTCTGATTTCTTCCTTTGGTTTTGTAATTTTGTCACTATATGTAATGACTTGCATATTAAAAACAATTTTAGTCATGATGGTCAGTCTTTGTAGTAGTTGCTGAAATTTTTGTTGGTATTCCAACCTTATAATGCTCTTCTATATGTGACTTATTGTATTATGTTTCTGGTTTTTTATTTATAATATAAGTATCAGATGTTCAATTCAAAAAATAATAATAATAATTAAATAATTATAGTTTTTCCTCTCTATTTTTATTATATTCAATTATTGTACTAACGTTGTTATCATTTCCTTCTAGTGTTATACACTTCACAACCTTTGTAGATGGAAATGACATCTCAAGCTACCATACTCAATGCTGTTCTCATTTCCTTTTCGTGTGAAACGTTATACAGCTCACTACCTATGTAGAGGAAATGGCATCTCAAAATTCTACATTTGTTAGGGTGAAAAATAAAGAAATCTATATTACCTCATTTTTTTTTATTTTTTTATTATATAGGTGAGTCGTTAACTTTTAAAGAATGAAATGCAGTGGACAATTTGTTCTTAATCCCCAAGGGGATACCACTTTCACAATGATTACTTGCCCTTACAACTACTATTTTTTTAAAATTGGTTAGTCAATTCTATCTCGGCGTGAGATATAAATTTGTAAGCTGGTTAGTTATTTATATGGGGTATTCAAAGGATTTTACTACTATTTTATAAATGATAGTTTTTCTGTTTATTTAAAGGATTTAGAGTTGACTAATACCTTTGTTAAAAAGATTGACTTAATATTTTCTTGATAAATGTTTAACCATATCTACACTTAACAACCCACAAACCTTTAAAAATCCTCAACGAAAAATAACTCAAATTTACAAAAATGAAACGTGGCCAGTTTTGGATCACTCTTGTATGGAAATGGCATACAAGTACATTTGTTCTGAAAAATTAAGAAAACGATACTACCACCTATAATATGAACCACTTTTAACTTAACTTTTAAGCAAACGCGTGGCTATTTTATTCTGCTAGCTAAGCATTTGGACTTACGGTACTATCGATAATCCATACAAGTTTTACATCAATTTTTAAGTCGAAATACATTTCGAATCATTGATTAATTTTTCTCTTTATGTTAATTTTGAAGGAAACCATTTTGTTAATTTATATAATATGAGAGTTAACTTTTTTTATGTGTAGATAGACAGTTACTTTAGTGATTAAAATGGTGGTTGTTTTTTAAGTGGTCTTGTATTTAAATTGTAAAAATTCTCTTTAAAAAAACTTCTTTTTATATGTTTAAATTTCAGAATCAATTAATTAAAATAATGTGTTAAAAGATAACCTTCACTTAGCCATAAAAAAATAAATGATTAATAAAATAAGATTACCTTATAATATAATTATATTAATTATTTATTTAAAATAAATTAAAATTATTATATTTTAAAATTAAATTCATTTCATAAAATTATATTGAGTAAGATAAAAACATTGACTAATATTAAATAGATATTTTAGATATTTTAATTGTTTTTATAAATAAGTAGTGTTTAATATTTATTTATATGTTTAAATTTCAGAATCAATTAATTAAAATAATTTAACGTGTTGAAAGATAACCTTCACTTGTCCATAAAAAATAAGTGATTAATAATATAACATTACCTTATAATATAATTATATTAATTATTTATTTAAAATAAATTAAAATTATTATATTTTAAAATTAAATTTATTTAACAAAATTATATATATATATATATATATATATATATATATATATATATATATATATATTGGTTGAAAGGGTGTTGAAAGGTCCCTGAACCTTGTACAAAACAGTCGTGGGCCTCCAAAGAGGGGAGGCAAAGGGGAAGTATGGCGGTAGCAGAACAAGTAAGCCCAAAAATAGTAGGGGCCACCTAAGGTAAAGGCGCCTAGAAGAACTAACTGGAAGAACTAACTAAAGTGAAACATGACCAGTGGCCAACAGAAAAAGGAAAGCGAAACTTAAATAGAGAAAATCACCAGTTGGAGGAAAAAACATTGACGATGGAAAGCCATCCGTAGAACTGCCCAGGACCGGGCACCAAAAGGCCAAGCTTATAGAGGAGAGAGAACGAAGGGGAAAGGACCAGAGACCACCCAAAGAACTTACTCCATGGATGAAACTTCCCAATCGGTAGTGTCTCCCTGATAGGCAGTTTTGGAAGCTTCAAAAGTTTTCGCATTGATAGCTTTTGAGATGCGAATGGCGTGCTCCAATCCAGTGGTCACTTTGGATTGATTCTGGTGGATATTGAGCAGCATTTTGATCAGGATCTCTGACGGATCGCGCTTGACTCTAGTCATTCGATGAACATCAATAAGAGCTTGGTCCTCCATCGGGCTAGTGTTGGTGTGGATTTGCTCTATAGATTTTCTTTTAGCATCCTTCTTCCTCATCTTCTGGGAGGGTCTGGTAGCCATGGACTCTTCCTTAGTTTGTAGAAGTGGGTTTAGTTCCACCTGGATGTTACACTTCTGGAGCATGTGATCATAAATCACCAGAAATAGGCCTTGATGTCTAACAGGAGGCTGTCCATTCTTTTGGAAGTTCTCAATGGAGACTTCCATTGACCGTCAAAGATACTCAGGAGTATTGATCTCCGAAACATCTCTCAGCACATTCAAAAAATCCAAGTGAAAACTTCTCACAGGTTCATCCGGGTTGTCTACAGTTATGTACTGCATCACCGGGATGAGAGCGTGATTCCAAGGATCGGGGAGCTTCTCCCTAACAATACCTCCTTTTTGGTCCTGGACCAGCTTCTTCCCTTTGCAAGCAAAGTGTTTAAGTTCTACCTGGATAGAATGGTTGTCTCTGTGTAGTTTGTATCCATCGTTGGGGAGTCCCGTTACCTCTGCCATTAGGTCCACCATGATAGTGAATTCCATCCCTCTGACTAGGACCCTCCCGTCAGTCCAGGTTGAGATGAAATCATTCATTATTGTGGTGTCAATGCCACAAAATTTTTCTAGGAAGGGTAGGAAGCCATGGTTCTTGAACATCGGCATAAGGTCAGAATCAAGGTTCAGGTTGTCAGGTTCAAGGATGGCCATGGGAAGGAACTCGAGGTTTCCTATGGTAGGGACAAGAGGTTGCCTATGGCAGAGACAAGATGGGTCTGATTGGTAACAAGAGGAGGTTCTCTATACCAGATTAAAAACAAAGGGGGCAAGCCCGACGAGGTCTTCAAATGTCTCAAAAAAGGTTCCAGATTTAGGATCACGTGGCAGGGGTTCATGATTCCAATGCTTCCAAGAGGATGAAGTTTTTGTGGCTTTGGGAATAGAGGACTGATCCAGGATGGGAAGGCAAAGACTGAAGGGGATAGAGCATAGAAGAATTCCCATCCAAGGAAGGGTGCTGAAGATGATGAACAACTGCCATTGCCACCGTGAAAAGCTAATATTTTTTTGGGTATGGGGAGAAGTCCATGCACCATGTTTGATATTCCTCCATATTAATGTCCTAAAAGGGGTTCCCGCATGGGAAAGGGGTCGGGTATTCATAATTATGCTTGTGAGGAAATTGAAAATCAGGGGTGAGCTCCAAGGAAACTACCATTTGTGAATGCCTTTGGACTAATATTCCTTCCATTTACCAGAATTCCACAACATATGGGTGTAGGAGTTGATATTGTCTTTGATTTCAAACAAAAACTCCTTGAGAATGTCATGGAAAGACTCCATGGTCGGTAGGCAACGTGCAGACCAAATTATCGGGTTCCAACTATCCTCAATCTAGAAATTATTGTGATGCTTATGGATACATTTGTGGATGGAATTTTCCAACATGGCATAGGTGATTAGAGCAACAACAGACCTGGGATTGGTTCCCTCAGAACCGTGTCTCATCCATACCAAGCCCCCTAGCAACAGATCACATTATGCAAACATTGAAACTTGTAGGGTCGTTCCTTAGGCCAATGGGGAAGGAGTCTCTCCAAAATTGAATGTCAAATTTTTTGACTCCTCTGTTAGATAGCCAGTCCGCAACTTTGTTTCCTTCCCGGTACTGATGTTGAATGACTAATTTTGGGTAATTGCCAACTAAAGCCTTGCATTCTTGGAAAATTGAAGCTAGGGACCAAGGAGACCTAGCTATACCTTTGAGGCAGTTGATACAATGCAATGAGTCTCCTTCGATGATAAGTTTATTGATGATCAACCCTTCCATGAGGATAAAACTTTGAAACAGAGCTCGAGCCTCTGCCGTATTATTGGATTGAATTCCCAGGTTTTGGGCGAAGGCCAAAATTATTTCTCCCCGATGGTTTCTAAGAATTCCTCCTTCGCCAGCTGCTCCTGGGCTGCCTCTAGCTGCACCATCAAAATTGAGCTTGTGCCACATAGTAGGTGGTAAGACCCACTTGATGGCAGACCTGTCAACAAAATTACGAAGCACAACAAAGATGTTAGACAGATTGAAAATTTTGGCTAGATCTGATTCTAATCCAGGAGGGGGGGTTTGGAGAAGAAACAAGAGAGGCATTCTCCGTAGATAGGGCCAAGATTTTGGTAGTGATAATCCTCTTATTAGTGGCTTGATTTTTTAAAATTTTGGCATTTCTCTCGAGCCATATCTGCCACAGGTAAAAGTGGAGGCAACCTTTCCACATGAATTTTAATTGGGTGCTCTTGAAAGGTCGGGACCATTGCTTAATAAGGATGGGAATGGAATGTGGGAGGGATGTGGAGATGCCAAATGTGTTATGGACCTGGTTGATAACTACTAGAGAGAAGGGACATTCCAAAAAAACATGCAAAATAGACTCACAAGAATTTTTGCACAGGATACACCAATTGGGAATGAGTAACCCTCTGATTATCAAGTTGTCTATGGTGAGGATTCTATTTTGGGTGGCCAACCAACAAAATAATTTGACCTTGGGAATGATCTTGGGAACCCAAACCTGATTTGATAAGTCCCATCCATCTATGGGAGTTTCTTGACTATAGTAAGCTGATTTGACAGTGAAATTTCCAGATTCTTCAAGGTTCCAGACCATGGAATCATATTTGTGTGAGCTTGGAATGATGCATGTCCTCAACAGGTTTTGTACCCACCTGAAAGCCTAGATGATTTGCCTGGGTCCGTTAAGAGCTAGGTGTTTCCATTGACATCTTGTAGGACCTTGGGTAATGAAGTGACACACCTTGTAGGGCATACATTAAGCTACCTACAACATTTGCATAAGGAATATGTGACATTTCCTCTACCTCTTCTTCTATTTTTGGACATTGTTCAACAGACAATTTTTCACCTAAAGGAATAGGTACCTTCACCGGTTTGCAATCCTGCATATTGAACCTTTTCAACACTGTCTCAACATACTTTTTCCGATCCAGCCACAACTTTCTATTAGAGTGATCTCTTTTTATTTGCATACCCAATATAAAATTTGCAGGGCCAAGATCCTTCATGTCAAACTCGCGATGCCAACCGAGACTTTACTTCCCTGACCAGTTTCTTGCTATTTCCAATTAGTAACATGTCATCAACATAAAGAACTATAATGACAATTACATTACCAATTTTCTTTGAATACACATAGTGATCAGCATTGCTACAAACAAAAACAATTCCTAAAACATAAGTATCAAATTTTGGTACCACATTCTAGGTGATTGTTTCAGTCCATACAATGATTTCTTTAATTTACATACCATATCCTCCTTTCCTGCAAAAGTGAAACCTTCAGGCTACCTCATATAGATTTCTTCCTCAAAATCTCCATGAAGGAATGCGCTTTTCACATCCATCCTGTTCTATTTCAAGATCAAATGCAGCAGCCACAACTAACATAAATCTAATTGATGTTAGCTTTGCAACGGGAGAAAAAACTTCACCATAATCAATTCCTTCAACCTGGGAAAAACCTTTAGCAACTAGGTGAGCTTTATATTTCTCCACTTTACCTTCAGCATTCTGCTTCTTCTTAAATATCCACTTGCATCCTATTGCTTTCCTACAACTTGGTAATTTCACTAAATCCCATGTTCTATTCTTTTTCAGAGACATCATTTCCTCATCCATGGCCTCTTCCCAACGGTTTGCCTCTCCAAAATTAACAGCTTCTCTAACTGTTCTAGGATCTTCATTAGTAACAGATAGTACAAAAGAAGTAGGAAAAGCAGATGGACTATACCTTTTAGGTTGCTTCATTTCCCGTGTTGATCTCCTTACCACTGGTGTATGAACCTCTTCTTCATCCTCTTCTAGATCCTCACCTGTATGCTCCTCTTCCATATCCTCATCTGTATGCTCCTCTTCCAGATCCTCTACTATCTGATAGTTTTCCATGAGATCAAATTGGACCGTTCCAGTGTTCCTCTTCCGTAACTACCTTCCTAGAATCACTGACCATCTCCCTAAACACCACATCTCTACTATACACTGTACTTTTAGTTTTTGGATTCCAATGCTTATATCCTTTAACACCATCTTTATAACCAATAAAGATACATTTAACAGCCTTATTATCTAGCTTACTTCTTTTCTCATTTGGAATATGCATGTATGCATCACAACCAAAAACTCTGAGATGTGAAATAGAAGGTTTCTTACCAAATAGAGCTTCAAATGGAGTTTGATCTGGCAATGCTTGATGTAGGTGACCGATTTCGCAAGTAGCATGCTCGCACTCACTACTTCGCCTGCAATTCCTATGCCAAACCTACACCACTGAGCATACTTCTAGCCTTCTCCATCAGTGATTTGTTCAACCTCTCTGCAACTCCATTCTGTTGAGGTGTATATGGAGTAGTCTTCTATCTTGCAATACCACATTGCTTACAAAATTTCTCAAATATATTAGAACAATATTCCCCTCCATTATCAGACCTCAACACCTTAATTCTTTTATCAGTTTGATTCTCAACAAGTGCTTTAAATTCCTTAAATTTTTCAAACACTTCATCTCTACTCTTAAGAAAGTAAATCCATGCATATCTTGAAAAATCATCAACAAAGGAAGCATAATACCGTCATTTTCCAAGAGACAGCATAGGAACAGGACCAAAAATATCATCGTGGATCAAATCTAGTACCCCACTAGATCTTGTGGCACCAGATGGAAAACTAACCCAATTCTATTTACCATAAATACAATGTTCATAGAACTCGAAAGACATTGAGTAATTAGGGATACCATGAACCATACCTTTTGTGTACAGGGTACACAATATTTTTTCTCCAATATGTCCCATCCTTTGATGCCAGAGTGTTGAGCTTTTATCAGAATCAACCTCAGGAACAGTTGACCTATTTCACTCATTTGTCATAGTGCTTCCCAATAGCTTATACAATGTTCCAATCCGAACTCCCCTTGCCAACACCATTGATCCACGAACCATTTTGCATGAATCCTTGCCAAAACTGACATTCACTACTGCATCGACCATTTTGCTTACCAAAATAAAATTTCTAGCAAGTCCCGGAATATGCATCACACCTGGTAGGGTCTTAACCCTACCATCCTGCAGCAAAATTTTCACTCTTCTATGACCCATGATTCTGAGTGGTGAATCATCTCCCAATAGTACCTCCCCTCCATCATATATTTCATATTCACTGAACCACCCTCTATGAGGAGTCATATGAAAAGAGGCACCAGTATCAATCAACCAATCATTTTTATCTGATCGTGTGGAGCACGATGAGCAGGATGCAGATATACATCCCCTGCTTCATCAATAGATTTATTCATCTCTATGGAAGTCGATTCATCAGAATTTTTTCTAGACTCAGCTTTCTTTGATCTACAATCCTTCTTCATATGACCAGGCTTGCCATAATTCCAAAATTTTCTCTCAAACTTCCCCCAAGACTTGGATCTACCTTTAGACTTAGACCTATCACCATATCTAGATTTGTCCTTCTCCTTGGAATGCCCTCTCACTGTTAGGGCTTCCTTAGATGTGCCCTCCATGGCTTTTCTCCTCATATCCTCAGATAATAGAGATGCCACTATATCTTCAAACTTCAATGTGGATGAAGTTGTACTACCAATTGCTACTACTAAGTTATCCCATGAATTTGGTAAAGAGCATAACAAAGTAATGCATTTATCTTCCTCACTCAACTTAATTTCTACAGATGTTAGTTGACTTACCACTGTATTGAATGCATTCAGATGATCTGCAACCGAATCCCCGTCATGCATCCTAAGATTGTATAGTTTCTTTCTGAGGAATAATTTTCTCACTAGGGACTTCGATTGATACAAAGCCCCTAACCTCTCCCATATATCCTTTACTGTAGCTTCTCCTAAAACATTGATGAGCACCGAATCTGCAAGACATAGTCGAATCAAACTCCTTGCTTTTCGATTCATCTTCTCCCAATCTTCATCAGAAGTACCCATAGGTTTTGTTGTTTCTAAAATAGCAGCCCACTGATCTTTGTCCACAAGCATATCTTCCATATTTAACTTCCATAGCTCAAAAATTTTGTCGTCAAATTTCTCGATTTCTATCCTTGAATGATTTCCTGACATTTTTCCTTCAAAATCCTTCTGCGTAACTCCCACTCCAGAATAGGTTTCCTCTCACTCCTAAAAATCCTAAATCTTCTTCAAACGGATTTAAACCCTAGCAATAAAGGCATCCCCCTATGGTTAATGACTTGGCTCTGATACCAAATGAAGAGAATTTACAGAAAACATATTCTAGAAATAATGCAAAAATAATAACTTAGGAAATAATGACACCATTCAATGCACATATAACACACAAGATTTACCCTGGTTCACCCAATTTGGGCTAGTCCAGCAAACAAGAGTCTATCCTCCTTGATATATTATTCTCTCTCTTATCCCTAAAACAGGACATTACAATAATTATATAAGGAAACTCATACAACCCTAAACCACCAAGTGGTATTAGGGTATCATGGATACAACACCATGGGCTAAACCACCCACACCCACTAACCACCCACCAACCATGGGAATCCCGGGGGTCACTCCAAAAGTAGCGATAAAAGTAGGTGAAAAGTAGCGATAAAAGTAGGTGAAAATTTTGGCGCCGGCTTCACCGGCATCTATCACTTTCATCGTATCCGAGGGCGTCCCCCTACGCACCCCGAGCCATCACCTATTACATAATCACCTTTACCGTAGCCGGGGGTCCTTGGGGGCCTTCGGCCCCCCCGGACCCCCCCTACCCGTCGTCTTTTACGCTATAGTGCCTGTCGTACAATTCTTTTTCGACAAAGAATGAGACACATCCAACAGTAGGACCTTGGGTAATGAAGTGACACACCTTATCTCCAAAGGTAGCTTCTATAGTCACCTTGAGCACTATAAGATGTGGATCTTGGCTGAGAGGTTTATCACGGATCCACGGGTCATCCCAAAAATGGATGGTCATTCCTGTTCCTAGACACCACCTTAAGCCTTCCATGATGATTTTTCTTGTTTTGATTACGCCATTCCAGAAATGGGATCCGATAGGTAGGTTGTGCTCTCCAAGAAAAGAAATTTGTTGAAGGTACTTAGATTTAATGATATCAATCAATGTGGCTTTTTCATTGATGGTGAGTCTCCAGGCCTGCTTGGCAATGAGGGCATGTTCATCCAGTTGATGTCTTTGAATCCGAGGCCTCCTTCATTTTTCTTGGAACAGACCCTATCCTAGGTAACTAGCGAGAACTTATTCTTGTTTTCGTTTCCATCCCAAAGGAATCTGCATTGATTTTGTTCAATTTTTTGGCAAATGGCAGTTGGATATTTGAAGATAGATAAGAAGTGAACGAGGATACTTTGAAGGCATTCTTGGACCAGAGTGGCTTTGGCTACCTAGCTGAGCATTGAGCTTTTCCACCCCGCTAGTTTCTTGTTGAGGCATTCTAAAATAGGGTTCCACGTAGCCGAGATAGATTTGCCATGGAAAAGTGGTAATACAAGATAAGGAGTTGGAAGACTCCCAATGTTACACCCAAGGATCTCAGTAATCCTGTTTTGTCTGTGAATGGGGGTATTGAGAAAGTACAACTTGCTTTTACGATAGTTGACTTTCTGACCAGCCACCTCTTCATAAGATTCAAGTATGTTCTTAATGATTTTTTCTTCGGGAATGGAAGCATAAGAGGTTAGAATAGTGTCATCAACAAATTGTTGATGGGATATGGATCTGGATGTTGAGGCCGGTTTGATCCTGAAAATAAGACCCCTGTTACAGGCAGCTGAAAGGGTTCTTCCAAGGGTTTCGACCAGAATAATGAAGAGAAAGGGAGACAGAGGGTCCCCTTGACGGATGCCTTTGAAACTTTGGAAGAAACCTACGGGTGAGCCATTGATTAGAACAAAGAACCAAGCAGTCGAGATACATTCGCGAACCATCTTGATCCATTCTTTGTGGAACCCAAACTTTTCTAGGACTTCAAACAGGAATTTCCAGGAAACACGGTCAAATGCCTTGTTCATGTCAAGCTTGAGGAACATGCTGGGTTTTTTTATTTTTAGATGCCGAGTGGGCCAGTTCGTGGATGGTTATCACTCCATACGAGATGAGTCTGTCTTTGACCGAGCTCCCTTGAGTAAGATAAAAAAAATTGATTAAAATTTAATAGATATTTTAGATATTTTAATTTTTTTTATAAATAAATAATGTTTAATATTTATTTAACATAAATTTATATGAGATGATATTAAGAAAAGTTGTAGATAATAATCCTATCACCAAAATCTTGAGTTAGTATAAAAAGATTATATTATATTTTTTTCTTTTCTTTATTATGGATTCATTAAAAGAGAAGTGATTAATAATATAGCATTATCTTACAATATAATTATATTAATTATTTATTTAAAATAAATTAAAATTATTATATTTTAAAATTAAATTTATTTAATAAAATTATATTGAGTAAGATTATATAAATAAAAAAATGACTAAAATTAAATAAATATTTTAGATATTTTAATTTTTTTTATAAATAAATAAAGTTTAATATTTATTTCACATAGAGGATATTAAGAAGAGTTGTAGATAATACTCCTATCACCAAAATCTTGAGTTAGTATAAAAATATTATATTATATTTTTTTCTTTTCTTTAGTATGGGTTCATTAAAAAAGACCTTAAATACTATCCATTTTAGAAAACTACATGTGTAATGATAATAGTTTAAAAACTTTTTAATATAAGGTATTATAAATACCTCATCAAGGAACGGAACATCAACAATGTAGTTAATTGTTTGATAAAAACTTATTATATTTATGTGACTACAACACATTAAATGAATCGTATTGTATACAAAACAATAACTTTATTATTAAATTCTTTCCTAAGATTAACTTGACCTTTAAAATTTTGTTATCCAATGCACTCTCCCCACACCCATAAAAGTTGTACTACTTAAACTTTATGAATAATAATAAGATGAGGGTGGGATGTCTTCAGGTAAGTTTTGCCTCACGTCACTCATTTATTTTATTATTGTGGTTGTCATCTCAAAAGTAGAGTTCATTATTTATGAAAATGCTATCTCAAAAGGTTTTTTTAGGTAATACTTCTTATATATTATAATACAAATAACAAACCAATATCAATATCAATAACATTACAATATCAAATAACAAACATGTTCTAATATAGGTATTTTGCAATGCAACACCCTAGATTCCATCCATAAATTAATGTTTTGATCAAAATTCGATTGAAATACTACATTTTTGTGTTTAGAGTCAAAATTTATGTTAGAATAAATTTATTAGCCAAAATTTAATATTTTTAATAATCACATTTTGACAATATTACACTAATACTACATAGGTGGCACTAGTGTGTAGTATATAATATCACATTATATAACATGAAATATTGTTCATAATTAATGACTCTATAATACCACATATGGCATTAAGTTATATGGAAGCACAAGCAAACATGTATAAGGGTTAACAAAATCAAAAGGAAAGAATGACTATAGGTCAAATTAAATGGCATTACTAATAGTAGGCTAGGAAAGGGGTAGTGTATAGCCATGGAAGTACATATGTTAGGGAGAAATGGCCCAGTTCATTTCAAATCCTTGCAGCTCCAAATACACTTCTTCAATATTACTATTCAATAATTCATCCTTTGTATTGTTTTGATGTATGATCCATCTTTTTTCAGCTACCAAATCTAAGACCATGCATATTGTGTCTTACCCTATATTAGATGCATATGTCTTATCATAATTTATGGTAATTTTTCGTGCATGCATCTTTGTTACTAGCCTTGCTTTGTGTCTTTCATTGGATCCATAACTATTGTAATTGGCATTAAAAATGTACTTCACTCTGATTACCTCCTTATTCTTTGGAATTTCACATAACTTCCAAGTATCATTCTATTCAATTGCATTTAATTCTTCTTTCATGGATTTGATTCATATATTATTTTGGGTTACTTCTTCAAATCTTGAGGGATCCAATTTAATATTGGACAATAGTGCATATATCTTCTTATTCTTTTTACGTTCATGCTTCATATTGTGATCCTTATATCAAAATTTTGATATTATAATGGTCTCTTCACGTTTGTGCTTATCTTTGAAGAAATGCTTGTGTCAATTTAATGCATATGACACACCACAATCTTCAATTACGACTGTTTTCTCAATATTTTCTTGTTGATTTTCATGTACTCCCCATTCAAAAAAAACATATATCTAGATATAATGAATTGTTTAGATTTGGGGTTATAACATTACATGTCTTTCTTTCTTCAAAATAACCATTAAAAATGCATACTTGAATCTTTGGATCTAAATCATTCCTTTTCTTATATTCAACATGAACATAATCCAAAAACCCAAACACTATCAAGTGACTTACAAAAGGCTTCCTTTATAAAATACCTCATGAGGAGTCATATTCTTCACTACAATTGTGATATTTTTATTCAAGGTGTACACTGCTATTGTAATTGCCTCAACTTATAAATGATTCCCCAAACCTTTTATTAGTACCATGCTTCTTGTCATCTCTATTTTTATCCTATTATTCCTTCTTGTATTTATTTTTTTGAGACATATAGGTTGTCTTCAATTGTCTTCTTATCCCATGATCATCATAAAATTGATTAAATTTCTTGGAACAATATTCACCACCACGATCAATATTTAATGTTTTGATTTTATATTTGCTTCCATTCTCTACAATGGATTTGTAGTTTTTCAATATGTCAAAAAATTCACTCTCATTCTCCAAAATATTTACCCATGTTTTTCTATTATGGTCATCAATGAAAGTAATAAATTAGAAATATTTATTAACACTGGTATTTGCATTAGAACATAAATATTTGAATGAATCAGTTATAATGAATACAATAATATCCATGATCTTCCTTTTGGAAAGCTCTCTATGATGTTTTCCATTATGTAACCATCACACAATTCACTTCTTGCTTCTTCACAAGGAAATCCATAGATATTTCCTTTAGCACTCAAATAAATACAAGCTTCAAAATTTCAAGTGACTATACTTGTGATGTCATAACTAGCTACTATCCTCATTGGTTGTATGACATAAATTGCTCTCTTCTCTTTCACGCCTCAAAGAAAAGTTTTATTTTTCATAAAAGGTACAACAACCATTGACCAATTTCGTTCACTTTGTAACAGATGATGCATTCCTTATTCTCATACACCACTTTATAGTTTTTTTCCACATTTTACCCCACACTAAATGAACTTTGCTTCAATATTAGTGAGAAGTAAGCATTTTGGATATTTTTCTTTACATATTTTATCAATTTGTAACATTTATTTTCCTTCAATATCCAATCCTTTCTTATCTCTAAATTTCATATTGATATTGTATGATTTATCCAACTCTATAAATAATTCCTTATTACTAACCATATGAATTAGACAACTAAAATATAAGTACTAGGACTCTTTAGTTAAAACTCCTTCCATAGTATGTGCCAAGAACTAAATGTTTGAGATCTCATTCTTTGTGTGATAATTTATTGCTTTCACTATCAAATTGAATATTCTCTATAATATCACACTAGATATTGTCTACACAACTAGACTATATATTCTATCAACTATAATTCTGGATATTCTCTATATTTTTGACTAGCTAATAATTATGTAGCTTTAAATTATTCATACTGCCTCTATTCAAACTACTCAGTGGGTTTCAATGTGCTTCTATAGGAACTATTGACTATGAGTATAGTAGCCTATTTTAAAATTTTCTCAAATTTAGTTTGTTTTCTAAATGAGAAAGGACTAAAATAATGTTTTGAAAGAAACAACCTAAGTTAAGGTGTGTCTAATTTTATGGGTCCTCAAATATACAATCTCATTGGTGATTGATGGTCAACCCAATATTTTAGGGCTTTAACTAGAAGGGTTCCACCATACTTGTAGCTACACTATTCATTTTCATGGGCACTATGAGAGTATCTTCTTGGGGCTAATTGATTATCAATGCATGACAATTTTAGATGGTCGATGGCTTCTTAGGGCTATTTTATTTTATTTTAACATAATATTATCTTATGATATCCTTCTTATGGTTCATTCTATTTATGACTAGGATGTTAGTGCATTTTTACCATAATTTGTTCACACACTACATTATGGACAAATGTGCTCAACCAAAAATGATAGATCTACATGATTTTGAAACCACCAAAATAAAATTTCTACCTTACTCCAATAAAAAACATAAATAAATTGTTTTGTATTTTTTGGAAAGATACTTTAAAGGAAAATGAATAGAATGAGAAATTATAGAATAGAAAATGGATGGAAGGATAAGAAATATTGCTACTATTATGGAAAATAGCCCTAAAAAGAGTATCACTTGTTAGGAATATTTATATAAAAATAAACATAATCAAAGTAGCAATGTAGAAATTAAGGGAAATGCTCACAAATTGAAAATAAATAAATAATCACAAAACTCAAAGTAATAGAAGTTCTCATAAAAATAATTAAATGGAAATAATAACAAACTTATATTAATCCAGCAGAATAGATATCAAAGACCTTTTCAAAGGGGTAACCTCCTTAGAAGCATAACTATAATACAACATAAGAAAGTATGAAATACCTTCTACTCCAGCCCCATACCCTTCTATAGAATATTATTTACCCTAACCCTAATGCTCAAGGGTTGAACCACATGAAATAGGGGATCCAAGCCACTAAATCCTATTTATAATACAAGGAAAGGTTAAATATTAATAGGCCAATTTACACTAGATGCCTATGGTGCAAACATAATGCTAACATTAGACAAGCACATGATAATAGTTGTGTTAGGATAGAGTCCTATCAAAGTAGCCGAAAAGGTTGATCTATCACCCAAATTATATAGATGGTTAGTTTCATTATAATATATAAAAACAATAGTTTTAAACCCACTACCTATATCCTTGATCATTGATCTATTAGTATAGAAATATACTTTTGTATTTTATGAGTAATGTAATAAATAGACAAACGGTTAGGGCCAACATTAGAAACATTAAGTAATTCATGAAATGATGAACATCCAATAATGATACCTCCACTTTTTATAACCAACAATGAAGAGTCATCTCCAATCACAACATGTTCCTCTACATGAGTTTTGGTATATTGTTGATGAATGTGCTTGTGCTCCATAGCTATTATACTAGAAATAAAATATCTATAACCATGAAATTACAAAAATTACCTTCAAAATATTTTAAAAAATGTAAAAACATTTTGATACATGTAAGGAATGAGAGGTTGCTATTTTTCGTTTAGTGGCTAGGATGTTCAATATGTACTGATTATGCACTGTGCTAATGAATCGTACAATGGCCAATTGGTACATACCTTTAAACTTATTTTATGTGCTAAGAGGTATGTACCAATATTTTTCTCCCTTTTCTTTTTGTAACGTGGCCACGTTCATCAATGACGTCAAAATAAAGTTAGATGTTTTAAATCACTTTTTTATTTATGTGCTAAGAGGTATGTACCAATATTTTTCTCCCTTTTCTTTTTGTAACGTGGCCACGTTCATCAATGACGTCAAAATAAGGTTAGACGTTTTAAATCACTTTTTTTAAGTTTGACTTTTAAGTGATTGTAAACCTCGCGATGACACTCTTCTATTAGCCTAGATAAAGAAAGTTAATTGTATTTTTTTAATTTTTTATTTTGTAAAATTTATAACATAATATTTATATAATAATATATTAGATATTTGGAACTATTATCGTTTTAGCCGATGCCAATGTCTTAAATATATATTTAAATACTAATTTTTGTAGTTGTAATTAAGTAGGTCTAGCTTTCCATTGAACATCGAACTTGGTTTTGGTAAATTTATTTGAAAGGGTTAATCTCTTTACAGATTTCATGGCCTAATCCAAAAATACTAGCCTCCTCTAAACATTTTGTTTTTATTTTTAAATTAGACATTAAAAAATCTAATTCTTTGGAAGCATATTGCCATTCAATTGTGACGGGTGCTACGAGATGTGTGCGTGCTAAGATTAGTATTCAGATTAAAATATATAAATAGATATATAGCGATACATGAGAGCAAAATGCTGAAACAAGTATAGAAGGATCAGTCCTATTAGGATGGGTGATTAACAACAAGGCAATGGTGGTGGTAATAACAAGGCAATCACAGATCACAAGTCGTAGAGGTGAACATAGTGGTGGCATCCTTGATTGCCGCCGTCACGTTTGCAGCCATTATTAAAATTCCAGGCGGAATCGAGGAGGACGACAAAGAGTTGTACAGCATTGAGCTGCTCGGATGGCGTTGAGGGGGATGTTTAAATTGTTTTTAATAAGTGATGTTATTGCTTTCTCTGCCTCCATGGCTGTGTTAATTGTGTGGGTATTTAGTGAACGATTGCAAATAGAGCTTGATAAAGGTCGAATCACACTGGGCTACCTGTCCCAATTGAGTTTGGTAGTTGCAAGCATAGCAACGGTCTTTGCATTCTTAGGCGCAACCATTTTGGTCGTAATACCCCCAAATGTTCATGCCCTCCTGGTCAAACACAAGAAATAATTCGAAACTTATGTTTGGTTGCGGAAATGTTTAACATTGCTAACCCTTATACCAGTGGTTGTGTCCCTGTGTTTAGTGCTAACCATTAGTGCACCAATGACGTACGCGATAGAACAAGTTTGGTTCGTGATTAAGCCACCGTCGGCAGAGCGGCAGCTGTTGCTGCGGCATCTGTTGCATCGGCAACAGCAGCTGCTGATGCAGCCGTTGGATCAGTTGCAGCAGCGGTTGCAGCCGCAGCATCTGCAACAGGGGCAACAGCAACCGGAACAGCAGGAGCAGCGGCGGCAGCAGCGGTTGCCGTTGCTGCAGCAGGGACAACAGCAGCAGCGGTTGCTGCTGCTACAACAGGGGCAACAGCAACCAGAACAGCAGGAGCAACGGCGGCAACAGGGGCAACAGCAACCAGAACAGCAGGAGCAACGGCGGCAGCAGCGGTTGCCGCTGCTGCAGGAGGGACAACAGCAGCCGGAACAGCAGCAGCGACGGCAACAGGGACAACAACAGCAGCTGTTGCTGTTGCAGGGGATGTTGCCGCTTCTGCTGCTACTACCACGGCTGCTGCCACTGCTGCAGCAGCGACAGCAACGGCAGCGGCGACAGCAGCAACGGTTGTTGCTGCCACAGCTGCAGTACCTGTTGGAACAGCTGCGAAAGCTGCCACGGCTGCTACGACAACTGCAACAGCTACTGCGACAGATACCGCAGCTACTGCTGGAGCAGCTGCAACAGGACCAGCTAGAGCAACTAGAACCGCAACAGCAGCTGCTGCAGGAGCTGGAGCAAACGTTGCAGCAACTGCAGACCCAAATTTCGCTCTTGTCTCGACTTCTGGAGAGCCGGCTGAAACTCACCGTGTTCGGAATGACGTTGATGTGCGGAATTGTTCCCTTGATTTTAACGCTTGTAATGCTGATGAAGAGCGACCATGCTTTATATAAACAGTCAATTTAACCATATTAATGTATTAAATAATCTGATAATATCATTTTAAATTATATCTGAGTGTTATTGTTGTTGCGCCTCAAGGTCCGCTTGTTTTGAATTAGAAGCAGAAAATATTATAATTAGTTATGTTTTATGACTCATTTTCATTAGCATGTTAACCAGCCAGACAACATTTCAGGTTAAAGTTATGTTGGCGGATTATAGATAAATATTAAATTATTAAATATTTATATATAATATTTAATATAATTAAACTTTTATTTTTATAAATAATTTTAAATTATTATATTTTTGTTTTTTATTTGCAAGTGTATAATTTTTTTATGTAAAAGGTATTATATATATATATATATATATATATATATATATATATATATATATATATATAGTATTTACATGGTGGAATCGGTAGCCACCACGAATCCGGGCAAGCTGTCCAGCTTTTATGGCCGCCACAGTATTCTGCGTTATTTGCCCCAAAAGCCGCCACATAGATCTTCGCGCAGTCCACCCTTATAACCACCATGCCACAATCATTTTAAACCTTTTACGCCGCTGAAAGCATCAGGAAAGGGACAAGCATTCAGTCCGACGAGGCCCGAGATTTGAACTTTGGACCTCCGACCCCCTTATGGGGTTTGGATGAACCAATTGGTCTACACCTCGGACCTAAAAGGGTATTATATTAAAAAGTAGTAAAATATATTTTTATAAACAAAAAAAGAGGTAGACAAACATGTCAAGTGGTCAAAGTCATCAACCAAAAAACTACCAAAAAACTATTGTTGTAAAAATAGTGACTACCAATTAATCAAAACCACCTTATAGAACTAGTGGGCAAACACTATCAACTAGTTAACAAAGTGATTACAAACTGAAAACAATAGTTGAGCACACACCACAAGAGCAAAAGTAAAAAAGGGGAATCCCCACAATGATGAAGAACTATTACATAGGTTTATCCATCATTAGGACCGAATCCTACACAATAATATCATCAAAAGACTTTGGCGTCAAACCCCATCCTTTTCTAGAATAAGAAGTGTTAGGAACATCTTCCCATCCATGAAGAAACAGATCTTCATTGGCAAAAAATGCTAAAGCACTCACTTGACCTAGACATCGAGTTAAGGAGCCAAGGGAGAGAGAGAAGTAATCAATTTACCAAGGGGGACCTTGATCTAGGGTAGGAGTGTGATTTGGGGGAAGGATTCTTGTCTATAAGAGTGAATCTAGATTCAACAAGATATACATTATGTGAGAGATTATATTTCATAGAACAGATAGATTGAGAATCAAACATATTAACACTTTGGTCACCAAGAGTTTTGAACCTAGCTAACCTCTTCAAGCTCACCCAGTTTTGAACCTATGACCTTCTAGAGCATAGAGGATAACATCATCTAATATGGGAGATGAGTCTTCACATAGGTACATGTTTTGAATATTTGGTCCTCCCATCCCAATCTCCTCTTTGTTATTTGTTATTTGCTCAAGTTTTGAGGTAATCCAACAATGCTAAGTCAACTTCTCTCTAACTTAGACCTTCCTACAACTCTCTTCCTTTGGCATTGACAAGTTGCATCCTAGTCATCATCAACTTTGATGTTTATAGAGGACCTATTGCCACTAAAATCTATTGTAATCTCTATTTTTTCTAATTTTACCCACCTATGACTATTATTGAGACGATAGCTGTTAAGGCCAAAGGCCTTGGATTAAAACTCGGAATACATGGCCACATCCTTCACATACATCAGTATGTATGAAAACTATGATGCATAAATCTTAGCCATATTGATTGACTAATACATATAAAATTATATATACCTCTAATTCATCCACCATCTCTCATAGTTCACAAGATTTTGGCTCCATATAGGCAAAAAAATCCCTACCTTTAGCCCTAATTAAATTATGTTGGATAAGGAACTATCTATACCTTGCTCAATGCTAACGAAGCCCCTTAGCTTCATCTACATCACACTCTATAACAACCTTCCCCATGCAATCAGGCTCATGAAAACACATGTGTTATAGCTACTAATAGTTTACATGTAATCGTCAAAATTATCTCTAGTTTATTACCACATGGTTAAATAATGTTTGGTTATGTGTTCCTCCTCTTCTTTGAAATAAACCAAGGGATATTTACTTCTCTTTTTAATCAATTATCCCACTTTTATAGTGGGGAGGCTAATAATAACCTTTAAATTGTCTTGAATTTTCATTTACTAAATGCATATTTAAAAATTAGGAGAATCATATATACTTTTGATATAGTAACATATTGATGCAGGAGCATCCGAGGGCAGCAGAGCAATCCTGCACCAATCAATTTTGTCTAAGTGTTTTTGTAAAGAAAATTTAAAAAAAAAAAAGGAAAGAAGCTACGGCCAACGGAGGGTCGCGAAATCGCGACCAAATTAGGAAGCAGGTCTTTGGCGGACGAAGGGTCGCAAAATCGTGACATGTCGCGATTTTGCGACATTTCGCGAAATCGCGGCCAAAACCAAGGCATAGGCTACGACGGACGAAGGGTCGCAAAATCATGACATGTCACGAAATCATGGTGAAAACCACAAACAGAGGCTAAGGCGGACAGAGGGTCACGAAATCATGACATTTCGCGATTTCACGACATGTCACGAAACCATGACATGTCGCGATTTTGCGACATGTCACGAAATCGCGACCAAAACCATAGATAGAGGCTAAGGCGGATGGAGGGTCACAAAATCGTGACCAAAACCATAGACAGAGGCTAAGGCAGATGGAGGGTCGCGAAATTGCGACCAAAACCACAAGCAAAGGCTAAGGCGGATGGTGGGTCACAAAATCGCAACCATAGCT
The DNA here is from genome assembly GCA_028583015.1 of Wollemia nobilis. Taxonomy (NCBI): domain Eukaryota; kingdom Viridiplantae; phylum Streptophyta; class Pinopsida; order Araucariales; family Araucariaceae; genus Wollemia; species Wollemia nobilis. The sequence continues at coordinate 5,260,808 of JAQPPZ010003305.1, read as the reverse complement.
TATGAACGACGATGCGGGTGAAGGACGTCACGATATTGTGACATGTCACGATATCGCGACCAAAACAGAAGAAAGGGGGCGCATTACAAATACGTCACGATATTGTGACAGGGCGTATTTTCGTGCCAAAAGACGAGCCGAAGGCGAAGAGGCGAAAGGTGACACGTGTCGAATACCTGGGCGATGAAGTGACACGGGGAGGCGAATGAAAGGTTCTGGAAGAGGAAACGAAGGGCCGCTAGCTGGAAATGGAGCGCCACCTCAGAACCTTTAAAAAGGGAAACAAAGGCATGCACAAGGGATGGAAGATTAATTGCAAAATCGAGAAGATAATCACGTGGTATTTCCAGCTTGGAGAAGTGCAAAAAAGATGCCATTCTTTTGCGACTTAGGAATAAACAGCCGTGACTACAATTTTTGGCTGGGATTGTAATATTCGACTGCATGTGAATAAAATAAAAATGTTTTCTTTTTCTCTGTGATACTGGATCTCGATCAAGTGGTATCAGAGCGAGTGATTCTGAGTGTGCAAACAGAATGCCGAACGTGAGGCAGTTTGCACCAGGATCTATGGAAGGATTCTGAGAAGAGAGAACGGGAGTGCCTGAGTAGTGTAATAGAGAAATCGTGAGCAGGATGCCTCCAAAAAGAAATCGTGGTCATGGGAGAAATGTGGCGCAGGATGAAGATTTCAGAGCGTTGCAAAGACAAGTGCAAGCCCTGCAGGAAGAATTGCGAAAAAGGACCGAACCTAAGGGAGAAGAATAGAGTGACGATGAAGCCTGGGAAACTGAGGGTCCATCAGATGATGAAGATGCATTGGATCCTTCTGAAGCTAGACTGTTGAAAGCTCTATCTCAAGCCGGGAAGAGACCAAAGTTTGATGTCTCTACATATTCTGGGCACCTCAACCCAGAAGAGTTGATTGACTGGATCAACGATATGGAGGAATACTTTGAGTATGAGGAGGTGGCGGATCCAGATCGGATAAAATTTGCAAAAACAAGATTAAAAGGCCATGCTAGTTTATGGTGGAAAGGAATACAACTCGAAAGAAATAAAAATGGAAAGGAGAAAATAACCAGATGGGACCGAATGGTGGAGAAGCTGAAGAGACAATTTATTCTTGCGGATTACGAGTTGGACCTATTGAGGAGAATGCAGAGTCTGAGGCAAGCAGGCAAGTCTGTCCAAGAATACATAGAAGAATTCTACAAGATCTCCATCAGAACTGGCCATTCGGGGGCTAATAAGGAGAAGGTAGCTAGATACATCAACGGGTTGAGAATGAACATTCAGGAAGAGCTCAGCTTGATCAGAATAGCCACCATAGAAGATGCATACCAGTTGGCCTTGAAGGTAGAAGAGAAACTAAACAGAAGATTCGAAGGCAACCAGAGAGGAAGGGATCGTGGTGGAAGAACTGGTGGAGGAAATTATCGAGACCAGAAGAAGACTAGGGAAACAAGCAAACCCCAGGAACAGAAAAAGGAGAATACCTACCGCCCGCGTGATCAGAACAATGACTACCAAAGAGGAAGAGGTAGACTTGGACGTGGGTATGGAAGAGGGGTATTCCATGGAACCTGTTTCCAGTGTGGAGAAGAAGGACACCGGTCATACGAATGTCCTCAACACCAAGAAAGGACGGACAGGAGACCTAAGGGTCATGCCAGAGCTGCTGTGGCAGATGAAGGTGCAGAGTCAAAACACTCTGAAGAGGCAGAAGGAGGAGAAGTGTTGATGATGAAAAGAACACTGTTGAATGAGGAAAAAGAACCAGAATAGAGGAAGAGCCTGTTTCGCACAAGGTGCAAATGTGCAGGGAAGGTCTGCAATGTTATCATTGATAATGGTAGCACAGACAACTTAGTTTCAGAAGATATGGTTACTAAGTTGAATTTGGGGAAGAGGAAGCACCCGCATCCATATCGGATTGCATGGTTGCAGAAAGACCACAGAGCACTTGTCAGTGAACAGTGCTTGGTCAAATTTCACATTGGGAATTATCAAGATGAGGTCCTATGTGATGTATTGCCAATGGATGCTTGCCATTTGTTGTTGGGAAGACCATGGCAATTTGACAGACGTGCAGTGCACGATGGGCATGCAAATACGTACTCTCTAACGAAGGATGGAGTACGTCACAAATTGAAGCCACTAAAGGAAGTGGATGAGAAAGTGTGTAGTAGTGCCAGAATCTGCCTGGTGGAAGGAAGACAGTTTTTGGAAGGTCTGAAGAGGGATTCAATGTGTTATGCATTAATCCCTACTGTTAAGAAAGAACAATACACATGTTCCAGAAGAGGCCAAACACCTGTTAGAAGAATTTCTAGACATCATATCAGACAATGTGCCTGAGGGTTTACCACCGATGAGAAAGATCAATCACCATATTGATTTGGTACCCGGATCTAGTTTACCCAACAAGGCAGCCCATAGAATGACTCCTGTGGAAAGTGAGGAGCTGAGTAGACAAGTCCATGAGTTGTTGAAAAAGGGACTGATTCGAGAAAGCTTGAGTCCATGTGCGGTACCTGCAGAGACTAGCACCAAAGAAGGATGGGGAGTGGAGGATGTGCACAGACTCCCAAGCTATAAACAAGATCACCATCAAATACAGATTTCCATTACCAAGGATGGATGATATTATGGATTGTTTGAGTGGAGCCAAGTACTTCACCAAGATTGACTTGAAGAGTGGCTACCATCAGATTCGGATCAGAGAAGGAGATGAGTGGAAAACTACTTTCAAAACCAGAGAAGGTTTATATGAGTGGTTGGTCATGCCATTTGGGCTAACCAATGCACCAAGCACTTTCATGCGGTTGATGAATGAAGTGCTGAAGGAGTTCTTAGGCAAGTTTGTTATTGTCTATTTGGATGACATTTTGATATTCAGTAGAACCCTGGAAGAGCACCTGATGCACATCAGGAGGGTTTTTGAGAAGCTGAGGGAAGAACAGTTGTTGATCAACTTGAAGAAGTGCAATTTTGTGAAGAAGGAGTTGGTATACCTGGGATTTGTCATCTCAGTTGAAGGTCTGAAGATGGACCCAAAAAAGGTGAGGGCTATCATTGAATGGCCTACTCCAAGAAGCACTTTTGAAGTGAGATCATTTCATGGTTTAGCCAGTTTTTACAGGAAATTCATCAAAAATTTTAGCAGTATTTGTGCACCCCTTACAGAGACAATGAGAGGGGATAGAAAAGACTTTAAGTGGACCTTGGGAGCTGACAAAAGCTTTGATATGTTGAAGAAGAAGGTCACTGAGCAACCTATTTTAGCACTTCCAGACTTTAATAAGGTATTCAAGGTAGACTGTGATGCCAGTGGTAGTGCCATTGGAGCTGTGCTAAGTCAAGAAGGTAAGCCTGTTGCTTACTTCAGTGAGAAACTCAATGATGCCAAGAAAAAGTATTCAATGTATGATCAAGAATTCTATGCCATAGTTTAGTCCTTGAAGAAGTGGAGACATTATTTGCTGCCAAAAGAGTTTGTGTTATATACTGATCATCAGGCCTTACAGTATATAAACAGCCAGGGAAAACTGAACCAGAGGCACTTGAAGTGGGTTGAGTTTCTCCAAAGCTATACCTTTGTGTTAAAGCACAAAAGTGAAAAATCAAACAGAGTTGCAGATGCCTTAAGTAGAAGGCAGAATTTGTTGATTGAAATGACAGTGGAAGTGGTAAGATTCAAAGAACTGAAGGGCCTGTACCTGGAAGATCTTGATTTTGCAAAAGCCTGGAAGGCTTGCTCGGCACCTGTTACTATTGTGGACAGGACAAAATGGTTGGATTTTCTAATCCAAGATGGAATGTTGTTCAAAGGAAGTAGATTATGCATTCCAAGGAGTTCCATGCGGGAGAACTTAGTCAAAGAGAAACACAGCGGAGGACTGGCTGGACATTTTGGCCGGGATAAGACCATTGCCCTGGTGAGTGAGAACTATTATTGGCCGCAACTACAGCAGGATGTGAACAAGTTTGTGCAAAGTTGCAGAATATGCCAGATGGCAAAAGGAGTGAGGCAGAACACAGGATTATATCAGTCGTTACCTGTACCTGAGAGGCCATGGGAGGACATCAGCATGGATTTCATTCTTGGGTTGCCGAGAACACAGAGGGGAAATGACTCCGTATTTGTGGTGGTTGACAGATTCTCCAAGATGGCACATTTTATTCCCTGCCAAAAAACAAGTGACGCGGTTCACATTGTAGGGTTATTCTTCAAGGAAGTGGTACGACTTCACGGTCTACCAAAAAGCATAGTTTCTGACAGAGATACAAAGTTTGTTGGATATTTTTGGAGAACATTGTGGAAGAAGTTGAAGACAGATCTGAAGTTCAGTTCTGCATACCACCCACAGACTAATGGATAGACAGAGGTGGTAAATAGAAGTCTGGGTAATTTATTAAGATGCTTGATAGCAGATAAACCCAAGGGATGGGATTTGGTTTTGCCGCAGGAAGAATTTGCATACAACAATTCTGTCAACAAGAGTACAAACAAATCTCCATTCCAAGTCATATATGGAAACAGCCCAAGAAATGTTTCTAAGCTGAGGAAATTAGATAAAGGAGAAAAGTGCAGTGCCGAGGCTGAGGAATTTACGAAACGGATGAAAAGCCTACATGAAGAAGTAAAGAGACAAATTACAAAAATGAATACTCAGTACAAGACAAGAGCAGACCAAAAGAGGTAGTTCAAAGAGTTCGAAGTGGGAGATGAGGTCATGGTCCATCTCAAAAAAGAAAGGTTTCCAACCAAAACTTATAACAAATTGAAGATGAAGAAATTTGGGCCTTGCAGAATACTAGAAAAACGGGAGTCAGGCAATGCATATAAAGTGGAATTGCCAAGTGGGCTTGACATTTCACCTATTTTTAACATATCAGATTTAGTAAAATACCATGAAGGGGATAGTAGTGAGGCACCATGTGCAGAGTTGTGGAGTATTCCAGCATCTACTCCAACTATAGATGAGATAGAGGAAATACTGGACACAAGAGAAGGCGAAGTACCAAAAATAGATAGTATTTTGAATATTTGGTCAAGTGGAAGGGCAGACCGGTAGAAGATGCAACTTGGTTGTCTAAAATGGAGGTTGACCGCCTGGGTCTCCCTCCAACAGTTCAGAAGTGAGGATCACTTCTCAATCTACCCCGGGTGTCTGATGCAGGAGCATCCGAGGGCAGCAGAGCAATCCTGCACCAACCAATTTTGTCTAAGTGTTTTTGCAAAGAAAAAAAAAAAGGAAAGAAGCTACGGCCGACGGAGGGTCACGAAATCGTGACCAAATCAGGAAGCAGGTCTTCGGTGGACGAAGGGTCGTGAAATCGTGACATGTCGCGATTTCACGACATGTCGTGAAATCGTGGCCAACAACCAAGGCACAGGCTACGATGGACGAAGGGTCACGAAATTGTGACATGTCACGATTTCACGACATGTCACGAAATCGCGACCAAAACCAAGGACAGAGGCTAAGGCGGACGGAGGGTCACGAAATCGCGACCAAAACCACAGACAGAGGCTAAGGCGGACGGAGGGTCACGAAATCACGACCAAAACCATAGACAGAGGCTAAGGTGGACGGAGGGTCGCGAAATTGCGACATGTCATGATTTTGTGACATGTCGTGAAATTGCGACCAAAACCATAGGCAAAGGCTAAGGTGGACAGTGGGTCACGAAATCGCGACCACAGCTTATGAACGATGGTGCGGGTGAAGGATGTCGCGATATCGCGACCAAAATAGAAGAAAGGGGGCGCGTTAGAAATACGTCGTGATATCACGACAGGGCGTATTTTCACGCCAAAAGATGAGCCGAAGGCGAAGAGGCGAAAGGTGACACGTGTCGAATACCTGGGCGATGAAGCGACACGGGGAGGCGAACGAAAGGTTCTGGAAGAGGAAACGAAGGGCCGCCAGCTGGAAATGGAGCGCCACCTCAGAACCTTTAAAAATGGAAACAAAGGCATGCACAAGGGATGGAAGATTAATTGCAAAATCGAGAAGATAATCACGTGGTATTTCCAGCTTGGAGAAGTGCAAAAAAGACGCCATTCTTTTGCGACTTAGGAATAAACAGCCGTGACTGCAATTTTTGGCTGGGATTGTAATATTCGACTGCATGTGAATAAAATCAAAATGTTTTCTTTTTCTCTGTGATACTGGCTCTCGATCACATATTTCATAGAATATTCCATAATGTCTTTGGTTGTAAAATGGAATCTTCTCCCTTCTTTTTACCAATGAGACATTGTTTTTCTTATATTTTGAGGCATCTATTGCTTCAGAGTATAGGATTATATATACTCATTAGAAAGCATTTTATAATATCAATCCATTGAAAGTAAAATTTTTTGATTGTGTGACCATTTAATATGCTTAATAGTGCCTCAAATATTTTCTTCTAAAATAGAGTGTACTCTCAATAATGTGACATTGCTAAAAACCAAGTCATGATCTACTTTCTACACCTATCCTATTTTTTAAAATTGGTTAAAATATCCTCCTTGGAATTGATTACAAGAGCTATGGATTCCAATTTAGTAGATAAAATGGTAGAGTTAGCCACCATGGTTAGTGCATTAGTATACAAGGTAAATAATATTAATGTCTAGTCAGATGTTAAAATAAGCACTCACCCTCAAGCATAATGCAAAGTTAATATCTATTATGGCTCTATGGATCTTAAAATACTTAATAACTAGATTTTAGATATGGAAGTTTGGTTCTACTTTAGTCAAATGCCTCAATATGACAAGGTCCTATTTTCCAAATTGAAGCTTTTTTTAGTTGTTAAAATCTTAAGTTTTGAATGACAAAAATATACAAGATCCTATCACTACATGGGATGAATTAGTTGCTTTCTTGAAGACCACATTTTATCTCTCTAGCTATGATGATGATTTCTTATTAAATGTATTTGCTTGAGACAGTAAAATCACATGTTTGTGCAAGATTATATCTACCAATTTAATATGTTGTGCATCATCCTTTATCTACCAGATCTAGCACTACCTCTCATCATGAATTTTAAGAGAGAAATTGAAGAGCATTTATCTAGAGAGCAAAAGTACACTTCATTTGCAACACTGGATATAGATTTCAATCAATAATAATTTGTAGAAGAGAATCTTGAAGCACAATCAAGGGGATATGGACAATCTACCTCACAAAGAGCTTTTAAAACCTCACTCAACAACAACAATAAGTACTAAAGATGCAAAAATATACTTCCTTATCCCCTTCATATTCCTATTTGATATCTTATTTACCTTCCTCTTCTCCTCCTTCTTCTTTATCCTCTTATCAAAATCCTTCTCCCGTATTTGATGTTAACAAATTTTGTACTCATCAGAAGAGAGAGGGTCATAAAATTGAAGAACACATGCTTATACTAAGAGGGGGAGTGAATTGTATAAGACCAAATTTTAATTTTCTTTCCCAAATAATATTATCCAATATTATCAATGGTAATATCAATAGAAGTAATCAAAGCATTGCAAAAATCATCACACACAAGAGAGACACAAATTTAATGTGGTTCACCCAAAGTGGGCTACTACACAGAGAAAATATTTCTACTAAATTTTCTCAACAATTTTTCTTGGAAAACAATTCCCTATTACAATGTTTATCAACCTTTGTCCAAAGGAGACACCAATCCCCTATGATATGATTTGTGGATCTCTCTCCACAGGAGAACTCTTTTCCATTTCTGTAGTTTGTGGAACTTGATCCAGGAGAACTCTATCTCCTCAACTAGTTTGTGGATCTCACCCCACTGAAGAAATCTATCTTCCTTGCTGGTTCATGGATCACACTTCATAGGAGAATTATTTCCCATCACTTTAATTCATGTATATCTCTCCATAGGATAACTCCTTCCCCTTGCTCTATTTTGTGGATCTCTATCTGCTAGATAACTCTATATCCTTGCTCTAGTTGGTGATCTTCTAGAAGACTTCTACCCCCACTTCTAGCTTTTGGATATCTCTCCATAGGAGACCTCTATCCCCACTATCATGGCTAATGGATATCTATCCATTGGAGATTGTTGTCATCTGCCTTTTTACTTGCAAAACCTACTCTCAAATCTATCTCAAATTTACACCAAAATATATCCAAATTCTAGCACAAATCTGCTCTAAATTTTCTCACAAATCTGCATCAAACTCTGTCTCAAATATGCACAAAACTCTATCTCAAATATACCCCAATACTAAACACAAATCTTGAATATATCAACAATCCAACCTGCTCTCAATGTTGTTTCAAATCTTCACAATACTTTCTCAAATTTACCTTTAAACCTTCTCAAAGACTTACTCAAATCTATCCTCAAGCCTTCTCAAAGACTTACTCGATTTTGTCCTCAAACCTTCTCAAAGACTTACTCAAATATGAATTCAAGCATTCACAAATACTTCCTCTAATTTATCCTCAAGCCTTCATAAATACTGCTCAAATTTGTCTTCAAGCCTTCTCAAAGACTTGCTCAAATCTAACTTTAAGCCTTCACAAATACTTGCTCTAATCTGTTCTCAAGCCTTCACAAAGACTTACTCAAACCTATCCTCAATTCTTCACAAATACTTGTTCAAATATGTCCTCAAGCCTTCTCAAAGACTTGCTCAACTCTTTCCTCAAGCCTTCTTAAAGACTACATCAAATTTACCTTCAAGCCTTCATAAAGAATTGCTCAATTATATCCTCAATATTTTCTAAGACTTGCTCAAAATTGTCCTCAAGCCTTATCAAATACTTTCTCAAATATATCCTCAAGTCTTCACAAAGACTTGCTCAAATCTATCCTCAAGATTTTTCAAAGACTTTCTCAATTATGCCCTCAAGCCTTCTCTTGCTCAAATCATTTCAAATATTACATAAAAAATACAACTCAAATCTCTTCCAGAAAAGCTTTAATCAAAAAATTCTACTTGTCAATTTTCTCTCAAGATCAATCACACAAATACTCAATTTACCTTATTAAAATTGATCTAAAACACCTTCTCAAATGCTATCAATATCTCTCAAATCAATGTTCAAAATATTTCATAAATATGCTTAACTTGTTTTCAACCCTAGCCAAATGGTTCACACTCTTTTTCTCAAAACTTCCCAAACTCTCTCAGAAATAAAAGCATAGATTGTTCTCAAAATCTATTTCAAGTGTTTCCAAATAATTCAACAATGAACCATACAAAAATTTCTCATATATTTCCAATAATGCTTATCAAACAATACTTTTCACTCCACCTTATGTTTCACAACATTCATTTCAACAAACACTTTAAACAAAAGATGATGTGCCCATACCTCTCATTTGCTTTGATGGAGAAATATCCTCAAAACCTGTCTTACAACCAACCACCTTTCTTTGTGCCACTTTCAAAGGTTAGTTATCAAAATACTCTCTCAATGCATCCATATGAAATTTCTTCTCAAAAGATATTTCACCATACATAATTTACAATAAAATATCAAATCACTTTTACACCTTATTACTATTAACTTTGCAAATAGAATTTCATCAACAAAGGTTACCAATTACATAAGCATAAATTTTATTTACACCTTATATCTCCTAATTTTCATTAATGCATTTCTAAAGAAAAATAAATCACCACTTCAATTTTTACCCTAATGCATTACCAAGAAAACCTCCTTATTTTTTATCAAGAACAAGAAATTATTTCATAACACCTTTTATGCAAATTTAAAATCAATGCAAAATTCCTTATATCTCCCTAGTACATACCTTAGTAACTTTAGACCTTAGGGCACAAATTAATTTTAATAAAAATTAATCCCCTTTGTTACTGTCTTTTGCCTGCCATCGAGAATCAAACCGCACTACCTTTTGGTCCCGCACCCTATCCGCGTCTAGGTCACCGTGTGGGCTAGCCACCCACATGCAAACAAAGGAGAATTATCTCCTTTTGTCCTTTACTACCGGTGCTAAAAAAATCCACCATGCAAGATAAAAGGCCTCCGCATGAATCAAACACAACATCTTCTACCTTCTACGTGTTATGCAAGCCAAGATTGCTAACTTGGCTACCACCTCACTTTGAGTGGGTACAAACCCCTTCCCTTTGACCAATGACTACTCCAAAAAATGTGATGTGTTGCTTGTTTCCCTTTTGCTGCATCGAACGAAACTTGTGCAAGATAATTTTCGGGGTTAATATAATTCTAATGCGTACCATGGCTTAGGCTAAACCTTAGCCTTTAAATACACATGCCTTTTCATATATGACGTTGGCTCACTTCCAATTCAAATTTTGTGCTTTGAATTTAATTAATATTTTTATTAATATTTAACCTTAGGGTTAAATATTAATTTATTACATTATTTAACCTTACGGTTAAATATTAATTAATTAAATAATATACTCAACTCTTTGATAAACTCTTTGGCCAATGCATTATCCAATATCCTTTTTGAAAGGCCCTAATGGCCAAGATATTATAATATTAAAATATTATAATATTATCATTTTTCACTTGCTCTCTTGCACATAGTATTTTAAACTTAGGTCTTCAAATCTCCTTCAAACCTCTTATCCATTAACTTAGAACCCATGGTTCTAAGTGCTTTGGAGAGAACCTTGCCTTTCTTTCATAGCACATTAATTTTAGGATATCAAACCTCTTGACATTAATTCCATCAACTTAGGACATCAAACCTTTTGACATCAATGACAACAAAACATGCTCAAATTTCCAATAAAATCTAACTCTCTTTAGCTAAATAAGAAGAATCTAATTGCATAGTCACCCAATGATGAGAAAAAAATGAACGTTCCAATTGATACTTATGGATATTACATAAGTATATGATGATTTAAAAGGAAAAGTCAATAATATCATCTTACTCAATCATCATTCTTTTGCAAGAGTTTGTGACTCTTTATTCATTACATATGCTCATCTTACTCATGGATTTTTTTTAGATTATATCATAAATAATTGCTTGTAGAAAAAGTTGATTGTGAAGTCCATTGTTAACAAGTTGTAGTTGTCAATGGCCTCACATGCTCATCCATATTTTCTTGGATGGAAGGACAATATTACCGCTTTAAAAGTCACATAGACTTGCATTATATTATTTACTTTTATCTCAAAATTTATGGATATTGTCACCTATGATGTGACCCCTATGGATTTTTGTGGTTTGTTGGTTGCTAAACACTATCGAAATGATAGGAAGGCTCAATATGATTCATACAATAAAAAATATACTTTAAAGTATGAGCACACAACCTTCCTCATTCAATATACCAAGAAAACACACAACTTATGCATACTGATCTCTATCAAGCATTAAATATTATAATAGTTTTTGGTAGGCTATAATATGAGGACACACAACCAAAAGTCTTGTCCACTCAACATGTTGTACCTCTTCAAGAAAATATCAACATAGCACTTGATCTTGTTATTGTTGAGGTATATTATATTATTTGGTACATGCTAATGTATCCCCATGGTACCTTCATGGTACATTTGTAAATAGTATATTAGGATTGAGTCAGTAGTTTAGAGTGAGTTATATTTCCCTCTTTATGTAATTGTGAATATGTAGGAAATGGATAAGTTTCATAGTGTAGGTTGAGTAAACTTGCACAAGTGTCTTTTATATAAGAGTGCAAATATGTAATGTAAAGATGCGCACACGTGTCTTAGATATTTTGTGTAAGTAGAAGAGTAAGAGTCATGTAAAGGTGTTTAAATATTATAGAGTTAAGTTTTCATCGAGTATGCAAGTGGTAAATTGATAAGCCAATAGTTATGAGACTTGGCATATGAAGTACAAAGGTCAAGTATGTGAAGAGTTACATTATTGTGGCTATATTATGGAGATAATGCTCCATAAGAGAGACATAGATATATAGAGAAATACATAGATACAATTCATAGATCTTATTGTAAAGAGGAACAATAAATATTGTATAATTTTTTGAGAAACTAATGTTCTAAGTTGCTCTGCATGCATAGTACAAGAATGATTGAAGCTATTTACATTTGTATTTAATTACATAAATTAATGTTATTTGATTTATTATAAACTTTGATATACATATTAATTTTCTCATATTGTTCTACTCATATTAATCATTATCTTGATATTTATTATTATGGCTATTTTATATTTAATCCTATGATATTTTGAGATAACTTGTGATATATTGTTGTAGTATTAAAGCATGAATATCCAATAGTGATATTAGAGATACCACCAAACTTTGTCTAATTTGATAGAGTTTATTGAAACAATCATTATTAATCAACTTTATCCACATTTGATAAAGTTGATTAAGAGCATGTCCACTTTGAAGCTAGTGAGACTCGAACCCTATTTTAAAGATCATATTGAGTAGAAAAGGCTAGGATTTTTCTACAGTTTAAGAAAACTAGTGAAGAATAGGACTCAACTATATTAAAGGTGTACCAACCCAAAAGAAAGTTAGTCATTCAGGTATTGAGCCATCTTGACATTGAAAATTTGTAAGGATATTGTAGTTGTAGATTGATGATTGAAGCAAAACCAACACAAAAGGTAGTTTGATATTGATTGATTGGAAATCAACTCAAAATATAGTTGGAATATTCAAGGATATACAAAGTCACATTGATAATGGTATTCTCTAAAATAAGGATAATATTTATTGATTGAAGAAGAATCAACTCAAAATATAGTTAATCATCCAAGGATATTCAATCTATAATTTACTAGATTCTCTAGTAAGGAGGAGAATCATATTGAGTTCTTAGGTACGACCTAAGACTTTGAAGATAATATCCTAGAAGTGTGATAAGCTTCCTATAGAAGAAAGAGACGATTTTTAGCTTCTAAGTACAAATATTTGAATAATAGCAAAGCAATAGAAAATTTGTAATGAATTGAGAAGAATCCAAAGATTTCTAAGAAATAAAGAGAAGATAACACCAGATCGTAGAAGAAGAATAAGAATATAGAGTTAGAAAAAATATAGAAATAAGATGATATATATCAATGACATATCATTCTTGAAGAAGGGTAAAGAAGCATACAAAGCTTACTTTATATAGCTTCAAATATTTAGTTAATTTCTATAAGCAAAATCAAGTCATAGATTTGACCTTAACATATGCAATAGAAAAATATTTCGGTCATATTGACCTTGACATAGGTCCAAGAGGTTAATATAGAAGGAAATAGGCCCAAGAGACCAATATAAAATAAAGAAACCTATAATAGAGACAAAGGATCATACAGAAGATAGGTCCAAGAGAGAGGTCTAAATATAAGAAAGTTTAAATAAAAAGTTAAGTCATTTGGGTAGCTCTAGAGAAAATATCAGAGAGGTCCATTTGGTAAATTTCATTAAAGTCAAGTAGTGAGATCAACTTCAGTAGCAAGACTGTTACAGAAACCATATGACCAAACTACAAAGAAAAAAAAATTATCTAGAAAAGTATTAGCCAAATGGCCAAGTCATCATTATCATAAAGGAAAAGCAACGTATAAAAGTTATTATTATAGAAGTGTCATACATCAAGAACCTATGAATATATAGCATTGAAAATACCATTAGTATTACAATAGCATAGTGTTGGAAATATTGACTATTATGAGTTGTCATTGATGTCAAAGGGTACATGAGGCAGAAATATTTTTATGTCAAAGGTGCATGGTAGTCAAGGCAAAAATATTTCCCATGAGTTTGATAGCAAGCAATGGATAAAATTCAAAGCAAGGTATATGGACATAATTCAAGGCAAGGTATATCTCCAAGATATTTTTGTAAGAGAAGAATTATAATATTTAAATGTCAAATTTAAATATAATGAAGAAGGACAAGGTTTTATTATAATTGCTTGAAAAATATTTAAATACCATAAGAGGAGGCAATGGTTTAAAGACAAATATTTCTTTTTCCAAGGTCCAAAGGTTTAAATATTATAATATTTAAATACTTTAGATTTAAAATATTATAATCAAAAAAAGGTTTAAAAAGAAAGAGCGCCAAAAAATATTAGAGGCTATATGAAATTAAAAAATCAAAAAGAAAAACTGAGCATCGACGTCATTGTAAAATGAGGCAATAGGCATATAAATAATGCACTAAAATATTTGTTTGGCAAAGGTTTTTGAGTGGTGCAATATGAAATCCTTTCACGCATTGAAACTATGAATCATAAGAAGGGAACACAAATTTTGGTATGAGGCTAAGTTAGGATAAGGACAATGTGTTGTGCTATAGGTTTCAACTTGGTAGCCAGCAGAGTTGGTCACTTGGCTAGTGCTAAGGTGCTACAGGGGAGAAGGTTGCAGGTTCATTTTACACAAGCACTATTTTGGTGGCAGAAACATTGTTTAAAGTGGTAGCAAAGAGGAAGGTTTAAATTTATATCATGCATTATTGTTTCTACCCATTGGGATAGCCCATATGGATGTCTATCTAGTGCTAGGGCACCATGGAGTAGGAGGTCGTAGGATCAATACCTAAAAGTGCTATTTTGCGAGGCAAAGAAAGGAAATTGTGCGCTTGTTGGAAGGTATGCATAAAGTTTTTTGATTGAAATTAATTTACAAAGGCAAATAGTTTGTTGGGCATATTGAATATAAAGGGAGAAAAATATTTTGTTTTAAATTAGATTTAAAAAAGGATTCATAAGGTGTAATGAGGATTATTTTATATTGTAATGTTTTCATGAGGAAAATAGATATAAGGTGATTTGGGTATTATTTGAAAGTTGTAATATTGCATTTTTAGAAAGGAGAGGTAAGGTGTATTTGTGATTATTGTTATTTGTATTTTTATATTTTTAAAAATGAGAGATAAGGTTTATCTATGATTATTGTTATTTGTATTTTTGCATATTGTAGAAAGGAGAAATAAGGTGTATTTGTGATTATTGTTATTTGTATTTTGACATATCATAGAAAGGGGATAAAAGAGTTTGTGTTATTTATGAAGCTTTATATTGTGAGGAAAATATAAGATATTATTTTCAAGCCTTATTGTGAACATTGTTGAAAAGAGTTTTTAATGTGGATGATTTGAAAAGGAGATTTGCTAACCAGTTTTTGAAGTGGTGCTAGAAAAGAAAATTACTTGTCAAGACAGATTTGGGAATCTCATCATCATCAAGGTATATTTGGATGTATGGCGATTAAATTCCTTTCTTAAGGATCATTTTTGTTTGAAGGAAATATTGTGATGTCATATGATTGGAGGTATAATGATTGATTTGATGCGCTTTAGTGTTCATTTAAATTGGTTTTGAGTGATATTGGGATTGTAAGTACAAGAGTTATAGATCTAATTTGAGAAGAAAATTTATGAATTATTGTGATTGATATTTGAAGTAAATTTGCAAGGGTTATAAATAAGTTTTGTGAAGCAAATTTATGCATTATCTTGTTTTTATTGAGAAGAAATTTGCAAGGATTATAGATCAAACTTGGAATGCAATAATTGTGAGACAAGTGAAAGCAACAAACTTAATGAATGTGAAAGAACATATTGAGTATTTGTAATGCATATCATTCTCTATATGTTAATGAAGAAAAATAATTTTGGATAGAATATGTCTAAATTACTTTAGTTGAAGAAAGAACTTTTGGGAAAGTTATGAGCATTTTTTGTGTGCAATACTTGGGAAAGTTATGAGCATTGTTTTATGTGCAATACTTGGGAAATATATGAGCATTTTTAGTATGCAATAATTGGCTATAGATGAGCATTTTTGGATCGGATTATAGAGAAAATTTGAGCAAGTCTTATGAGTAAAATTATAAGGATTTGTGAGAAAATTTGAGCAAGATCTATGAGCAGATTGGAGTAGGTTTTTATGAGCAAATTTGAGAAAGTTTGAGCAGTGATAGTGAGAAAATTTGAGTAGGTTTGATGATAATATTTGAGCAAATTTGATTAGTAAACTTGAGTAATATTTATGAGTAGATTTGAGTAGGTTTTGTAGTAGATTTGAGTAGAGTTGAGAGCAGGTTTTGGAGTAGATTAGAGTATATTTGAGAGTAGGTTTTGGATAATATTTGAGTAAGCCTTGTGTGTAGGCTTGGAGTAGATTTGAGTAAGCCTTGTGTAAATGCTTGGAGTACATTAGAGTAGAGTGGATTGAGGTCTTCTATATATAGAGGTCCATGAACTAGAGAAAATGGGATTGGTGTTTTCTATGTGTAGAGGTCCATGAACTAGAGCAAAGAGAATTGGTTTCTCTTGTGGATAGAGGTCCACGAACTAGAGCAAAGGGGATTGGTGTCTCCTATGGATAGATGTGCACAAGCTAGATCAAAAGGTATTGGTGTCTCCTATGGATAGAGGTCCATGAAGTAAAGAAAAGAGGATTGATGTCTCCTAGGGATAGAGGTCCACAAACCATAGCAAAGGGAATTGGTGTCTCATGTGGATAGAGGTCCATGAACTAGAGCAAAGGGGATTGGTATCTCCTATGGATAGAGGTCCATGGACCAAAGCAATGAGAATTGGTGTCTCATTTTGATAGCGGTCCAAGAACCATAGAAAAGAGGATTTTCATATTCTATGGATAGAGGTCCATGAACCAGAGCAGAGGGGATTGATGTCTTCTGTGGATAGAGGTCCACAAAATTGATCATAGAGGATTGGTGTCTCCTTTGGTTTGGTGCCCATAAATGTTGTAATAGGGAATTGGTTCTCAAGAGATTTGTTGAGAAAATTTATAAGAAATATTTTCTCCATGGATGTAGCCCACATTGGGTGAACCACATTAAATCTATGTCTCTTATGTGTGTGATGATCTATATATTGTTTCATTATTGCAATTGATAATATTGGACAATACTACTTTGGAAAAAAAGTAAAAGTTTTATCTTATACTTTTTATCCCCCTCTTAGTATATGCTTGTGTTCTTCACATAGTATAGTAAAAAGAAGTTGCACTGTAAAAAGAGAAATAAAGTGAAATAGAGTAGAAGAAACAAAAATTTTCATAGAGAGAAGCAAAGCCTCCAAAGGAAGCAACACAACTTCCAAAATAAGAAGCTAAGCATCTAACATTGAAGACAATTCGATAAGTTTTGCTATGTGGGATTGAGACAAGCCTCAACCATATAAAATCATGATCACATAGTGGTATTATACGGGATTGGCTATTGTTCTTGTATCACTTGGAAATAGTTTTAAACTAGATCTCCTTCTCAAAAATTAAGGAATCTAGCTAGTTGATCTAATGATATTTGATATTATTGATTTATTGACTAACATAATTAATTGTTATACAATATAAATTATTTATTATTAATAAATTAACTAATACTAAGGACAATTGTAGTATTTATCCTCATATTCATCCCCACACCTTCATACTTTCTTATAGTAAAAATAAACAATTTAAATTCCAATTCCAATGCTATAAATAAATAGTTTCATGATTATAAAGATTCTTTAAATATTTAAAAATATATTTTAAAAACCATATTTAGATGTCCAATAGTATCACGAAAATGGTATATATATATATATATATATATATATATATATATCATTTAAATTTTATAATATATATGCTTTGAGATTTTATTTTTATTATTAAAAAATATAAAGGATTTGACAGAGAAAAATGTTGATTTGATAGGGATGAAAATTATGATAGGAAGAGCCAAAGGGTCCTTGGTTCAATGGTTGAGACAAATAGTTGATGTATCCCATACCAAGGTTTAAATATTAGTTGTACCAAATAGCTCAATGTGACTAAATCGATGTAAATGGGAAATGGCAACCCTTTCAAAACCCTAATTTAAAAAATTAATTGAATGATAAGCTAAATATAATCTAATTAACCTAGTACTATATCTAATGTTTTGTTAAAATTTATCTTAATATAATTACCATATAAAAATATGAACGTGTTATGGTTTATTTCTCATAGATATATATGATGATAATGTGATATGTTGTAATATTATAATGTTGGTAATATATTCATTATATAATATGGACCTATAAAATGAAATGGATGGATGAGCAAAAACTGAGGGGGATTGAGGAGGAGCTTGCATTATTTCTAAAAAAATAAATTTGAAAAATAATTGGATGAGGAAATAAGACTTAAGTATAAAATTTTGGAATAAAATAAGAGAATACTGTTGGAAAAGAGAGAAACATTATGGGGGCTTAGAAATAGAGCATTCTAGATAACAAGTGGGGATGAGAACACTAAATTTTTCATAGCTTCGCAAATCACATAAAACAACAAAATACAAGTTGGGAGGTGCAAGGACAATATGGACGTAAAATATCCTCCTTTAAAGGAATAATAGACATGATATTAAGGCATTTTGGTCAATTATACAAAAATCTTGATCAAGTTAATATAGCTGAAATAGTCAGAATAACTTCTCTATTTCCTAGATTTATAGATGAATAAGGCAACAATGAGTTGATTAAGGATGTCTCAAAGAAGGAGATCAAACTATCCTAACCTCCTTACAAAAAGATAAGAGTCCATTACCTGATGGATGGACTATGGAATTATTTCTTGGGATCTATGAACTTTTGGAGTCTGACCTACTCAAGCTTGTGGAGGGGTCTAGGCAAAAAAAAATATTAAATGCAATTTTCAACTCTAGATTCATTAATATTTTTCTAAAAGAGGAAAATCCTTCTTCCTTTAATTATTTTAGGCCCATTTCTTTGTGTAATTATGTGTAAAAAATAATAGCAAAATTAATTGCATCAAGAATTAAAAAGTTCTTCTCTGCTTCTATATCTATTGAGCAATTTAGTTTCCTACATTATAGATATAGATTCATGAAGCCAATGGTTTTTCTCAAGAAATTCTTCATACCATAAAATCAAAGAAACTACCAACAATGATGATGAACTAGTTCGATCTTTTCAATGATTTTGATAGATAGATAGATATATAGGTATTAATATGGAAAAATATTCCAATAATGGAATATACCACTAGACTTGCATCATCACATTAACCAGTCAGAAAGTAAGAGGGCCAACCCCCCACACATGCCTAAAATTGATGTTAATAGGGGTGAGGAATCCCACAAAGTGGGATCAAATACTTGCACCTGTAAGCCAGTTATCCCATTAGCAAAGAATATGGCAAGTTTTTGGGTTTATAAACCGCTCCAGTCCCACAACAAATTTAATATGGTATTATTCACAAACACACACACAAACTACACTAACAATATAGATAGGTACTATTTTGGAATGAAATTCCAATCATGTCATATGCCACTACACATGTAATATAGAGTAAATTGGCTATATTTAAGAATTATACTTACTCATATTGAGTTATGTGTGTAGATGGTGGACTAGATTATGGGATATCTTTTTTATTTCTTTTGTAGTTATGGTTCATGTGTCAACCTCTCAATTCTTCAAAGTTTCTGAAGGGATAAGACAAGGTTACCCCTTATCACCACTACTATTCCTTTTAGTAGTTGAGGGATTAAGTAGATACAGTTTATATTCCAAGATGGAAGTATTAGTAAAGGTAACTAGAATATGTAGAACAATTGAAGTCACCCATCTAATTTTTGCAAATATTGTTCTCCTTTTTACAAATGGAACAATAAGAGCTACAAAGAAGTTAAAATAATATTTAGATCTTTTCTATCTAGCAAAATGTATGTGTGTTAATACAAAAAATTCAAGCATCTTATTTAACCAGGTGGATCAAGATCATACCATATAAATAGATCAAATTTTCTCATTTAATAGATTTGATCTTTAAGAGGGGTTTAAATATCTAGGGTTCTTTTTAAAACTCAATGGATACACTAAACATGAGTGGAATTGGTTGATAAATGATGTAGAAGGGAGAATTAAAATATGGTACAACAAATGGCTCTATTTAGGGGGAGCTTGACTTTGGTCAAGTCTATGTTGGAGGTAATACTAGTATATTGGCAATATTTGGCTCATATACCAAAAGGAGTTTTTGATAAAATTTGATAGTTAAGCTATATGTTTTTATGGATAGGGAAAAGGAAAATGGAAGGTATTACCTTGGTTAAATGGAAATACTTAGCCAAGCCCAAGAAAAATGGAGTATGGTGACTTAAGAATATCTTTCTATTTAGCAAAGCTCTATCAACAAAGTGTGTTTGGAAGATAAAATTGAAGGAAGGCTTATAGAATAATATCATACATGAAAATTATTTAGAGCCACTCATAATTGAGGAGTGCATAAGGTCCCCAATGAAGCAAGTGCATAATGTTTCAATATATTGGAAGATAATGATTTAGGCCTTTTATATTGTAGGTGACCAACTTGCCTAGAAAATAGGGGATGGTTCTAAGATAATACTAGGCTTAGACCCTTGGATTGGTTGTAATGATATGCATACACTATAAAATAGTGTAATTTACATCCTACGAGATCAAGGGATTAGAATTCTTGCCCAAGCCACTCACCCAAAATCTTCTACAAAATGGAGTGAGGGATGGAAGGAAGAAATAGTTTTAGGGCTTCAAGGCTAGGAGGTACATTGATGGGAAGAATATGTGGGGAGACTTAAAGCTAGACATACCAAGTTGTGAGAGGAAAATGATCAATTTATCCATATAAATAATGTAGCTACATGGGAGTACACTCCAAATTTGGGGTATAAGACTCAATTGGAATATATAAGTGAATATCTAGAATGGTGATAAAAGACACTCTAGAAGCAAAAAACCCTATTGAAGAAAATATTATTCCTATGGCTTGCCATTAAAAATAAGGTTTTGATATGGGAAGTATTACTTAAAAAGAATAATTTAAATGGTCTAGGAAGGTGTCATTTATGTAATTCAACCCATGAAACAATTGATAATTTACTAGTAGCTTCCTCCTTTACTAGACAAGTTTGAAGGGAGGTTATAGCACAATTAAAGCTTCATATAGGATTGTGAAAATATTCCCTAGGAGAGTGCTTAAAATATTGGTTTGAAAATAGGTCATATAAAGGATTAATAGCTCTCACATTGTTTTTGTCTTGGGGAGTATGTTTATCTAGGAATTTAAAAAATTTTAGAATCAAGAGAAGCCTACTTTGCAAGTCTCCTCTCAAATCATTGAATTTTTGAAAAACACAAGCTTATACTGAGAGGGTGGGTGAATAGTATAAGACCACTTTTTACTTTTCTTTCCAAATCAATATTATGCAATGTATAGATATCAATATCAACAATAGTAATCAAAGCAATGCATAAATCACCATACACAATAGAGACACCAATTTAACATGGTTCACCCAAATATGGCTACCTCCACAGAGAAAATATTTCTTATAAATTTTTTTCAAATAATCTCTTGGGAATCCTTTACCTACAATGTTTTTGGACCTCTATCCAAAGGATATGACGATCCCCTAAATTAGGTTCATGGATATCTATCCACAAGAGAACTCCTCCTCTACTCTAGTTGGTGATCCTCTAGAAGACTACTACCTCCACTACACTAGCTTGTGGATATCTCTCCATTGTAGACTCTTATCCCCACTCAGAAGATCTATCCCCATTGCTCTGGCTGATCGATATCTATACACTCAATACTATTGTCCTATCTATTTTGTCACCTCCAAAGCTCTGTCTCAAATATGCACTAAACTCAGTCCTTCAGTCTAGCACAAATCGACTCAACAAGTCCACTCATAAATTGCTCAAATATACTCAACAAGTCCACTCAGAACTTGCTCAAATCTGCTCAACAAGTCCACTCAAAAATTGCTCAAATATGCTCAACAAGTCCACTCAAAACTTGCTCAAATCTACTCAACAAGCTCACTTAGAACTTGTCCAAATCTACTCAACAAGCTCACTCATAACTTGTCCAAATTTTCTTAATAAGTCCACATAGAACTTATCCAAATATTCTCAACAAGATCACTCAAAACGTGTCCAAATCTATTCAACAAGCTCACTCCGAACTTGTCCAAATTTGCTCAATAAGTCCACACAAAACTTGTCCAAATCTACTCAACAAGCTCACTCAGAACTTGTCCAAATCTACTCAATAATTCCACACAGAACTTATCCAAATCTACTCAATAAGCCCACACAAAACTTATCCAAATCTGCTCAACCAATCACCCAATGAAATACCCCTTCCTCAAAAACCCTAGTCCAAACATATATCAACTAACTCAAAATATTTACAACAATGCTCAACAACAAATCTCACATAACAATGATACTCATGTTCTTTTCAAACCCTAGTTCAATTTCTTTGCACAACAACTCACGTCAACAACAATGCCTATAAAAAAATCTTCACATAACAATGATACTCATGTTCTTTTCAAAATACTAACTCAAGTTCTTCACACAACCAATGGCTTCAACAACAATGCTTATAAAACAAGGTTTTAACAACAACTCTTTATTCCATAAAACCTTGAAGAATTAACTCAAACACTCTCAAAAAGGAAACCCTAATCAAGTCCTTTCACTCAAAACTTATTTTCTAGAAAACCAATCAATCAAATCAACTATAGAAGAATGTTTTCATACCTCTTTCTTGATGATTAAAGGATCTCATAAATCTGTCACAACCACAAACACTTCTATGCCAAGCTCAAAGAGGTTAGAAGATAAATATTTTTCACAATATAATGTAAATACTCAATTACACCTTATCACTCCACCTTTCAAAAACAACCATCAACATACATAAAATATTTATCAAATAATACCTTATAAACTCCAAACTGAAATAAACTTAACATCCACAAAAAATTAACTCAAACCTCTTTAATTTAATTTAACGGCAAGAGAAACTTTGATAAAAATCAAATCAACTTTCTTTATAATTCCAATGATATAAATCACTCATCAATAAAACAACCTCTCATTAACCCTTATTACTCCATAATAATATAAATCAATTATCAAATAAAGAACCTTTCACAAACCCTTATAACTTCAAAATAATATAAATAAAACACACTTTTCACAAACCCTTATTACTCCACATTATCCTTTAAAAAAAACCTTAGGCAAATAATGAATTAATTATCAAATATTACCTTTGCCTCTAGTGGGTTTCGAACCCACAATCTCTGCCTCTGCGAGAACTCTATCTATAGTTTAGACCACCACGTGTGCTATATGCATGGTTAGGATATTTAAGGCTCTTCGTCCTCTTTTTCATTAATTGGCATTCAAAATACACGTGCAAAAAGACTTCCCTTGGTGCTCAAGACACACACCACTCCACAAGAATCAATCATGGGCTCCTCAACTCCCAACACCTTCGCAAAAATGCACTGCCAATGGACCACCATGTCCTTTAGGAATCAACCAATATGCTACTTCCCTTATCTCTTTCACCTGGCGCTAAAGACAAGAAAAATCCTTGTCTTATTCCTTAATGAACAATGATTACACGAAAATGTTTCACTTTGTTGCATGTAATAAAAATATCGAGGGGTAAGTTTTGAATGCCTCTTTAGCATTAATTTATACATGAATTCCCTTTGTTTCTTAGACTTCGGTGCTCCCTCATTTTTGATGACGTCGACGCTTTCCAATATTTATAATTTATAAATTATTTAAATTCTAAGGAATTTAAATTTTATAAATCATTATTATAAACTTTAACTTTAGGAGATTAAAGTCGTCCTTGCATTTAAAATTAAACCTTTAATTTGTAAATTAATCTGCCATCGTGGGTCTTTTAAAATCTTAACTACCATATCAATTTATGAGGAGACTTTTATATCCTCATAATGATTTTAATAAAACCATTTAATCTTCCACCATGGATTTACCATAAACCCTTATAAAATATTATTTTGCCAACTTTTTCTTCAACTCTTAGAATTATTCTTGGTGTTATTGATGGTGTGATCCATGGTATTAATGATTAATTTTTACCTTGACATCAATGACAACTAAATGAGCTCAAAATGTCCAAAAATCTCCCCCTTTGTAATTTATGGCAACCCAATTTCCTTTTACTAAAAACTTGGCCTTTCCTTTGTTTTTCTCCCTCTGGGACATTGCTCCCCCTGGCTCAATGCTCTTTCAAAAATCAAATCTCTCCCCCTTACTCAAATATTTTCCCCTTTGAAATCAATGGCAAAGGGTCACCTTTGGGGCTTGGGGCTAAGAATGAGCCTCTTAGCTTAGCCCCTCTCCCACCTTATTTTGAGGTGGTTAATTTTGGGGTGGGAGTATTTCTACTCCCATAAAGCACTATTATTTACCTTTATCCTCTTTTATTCTTATCTAAATTTTCTAATTCCTCTGACTGTTTCTATCCATTGCCATGTTCTTGTTCATGTCTACATTCTTGTCCTTGTTCCTATTCATGTTCCTTTTCATATCTGTGTTCTTGTTCCTGTTCATGTTCCTATTCATATCCATGTTTCTGTTCATGTTCCTGTTCTTGTTCATATCCATGTTCCTGTTCCTGTTCCTTTTCTTCTTCATATTCATGTTTTTGTTCCTATTTATGTTCATACCTATTTTTGGAATGTCTCCTCTACATCACTTTGTTGTGTGCCCGTCATTTTTGCACTTATAACACTTAATGTTATTATTCCTTAGAGGTGCAAATATCTTAGGATTTCTCCTAGTGAAGTCATATCATCTTCTATCATGAATCCTACAATTCATTTCCTTGCGACCAAACTAATTACATGAGTAGCAATACCCTTGGAAATGCTATTTTTTCCCATATTCTTATATTTTATGTGTCCTACACTATGAAGCCATGTGCCCAAATCTGTGATATGAAAATCATATTCCATTGAAGTTTCTTTATCTTGACCTCATTGGTCTCTTAGTCTCTCTTAACTTGTTCTGATTGTTGTTCCATCTGTATCTTATTTGTGCATTGTTCCTATTTTGTTGAAATATCTATTGTCCAACTCATCCTCAGATGTCTCACTTTCTTTTACATTGTCTTCTTCTAAAGTATCTTCATCTAAAGTTTCTTCTCCTCTAAAACATGAAGTTGACTCTCCTTCCAATTTATTTTGAACCTATTCAAATCCAAGGCTTTGCATATCATTAAAAACCTCATCAATTCAAAGTAGATAAGCACTAATATTTTCATCATAGTTCATTCTTAATGCTTCAAATTTTCCTTTGAGATTTTAAATTTTTTCTTTCTTGACACTCTTGTCTCCTTCATATATGTTTTACAAATTATCCCATATTTCATTGCAGTTTGACAATGCATAACTTTCGTAGACTTTGTTCTATGTAAACCTCTCACAAGTGCATTCATTACTTTTGAATTATAGTGTTGTATAAGCTGACCTTCCTTATCTGTAGGAGGATTGACTAAGGGATCTTATCCAAATTCCACTACTTTTCAAATTTCATTGCCATGTGCCATTAGGTAGATCTTCATCATCATACTCTAATACATATATTCACTTCCTTCAAATACTAGTGCTAAATTATTTGAGGACACCTCCTTAGGATCCATTGTGTTCTTGTTAGCTTTTTCTTCAATTTGTTAAACTATAATGAAAGAACCCGCTCTTATACCAATTGAAGAACACAAGCTTATATTGATAGGGAGGTGAACATTATAAGACCACTTTTTACTTTTCTTTCCAAATCAATATTATGTAATGTATAGATATCAATATCAACAACAGTAATCAAAGCAATGCACAAATCACCATACATAATAGAGACACCAATTTAACATGGTTCATCCAAATATGGCTACCTCCACGGAGAAAATATTTCTTATAAATTTTTCTCAAATAATATCTTGGGAATACTTTCCCTACAATGTTTATGGACCTCTATCCAAAGGAGATGTTTATACCCTAAATTGGGTTCATGGATCTCTATCCATAAGAGAACTCCTTCTCCTTTGCTCTGGCTAGTGATCCTCTAGAAGACTACTACCTCAATTGCACTGGCTTGTGGATCTATCTCCATTGAAGACTCTTGTCCCCAATCAGAAGACCTATCCTCACTACCCTAGTTGATAGATATCTATCCACTAGAGACTACTATCCTTTCTATTTTGTCACCTCCAAAGCTCTGTCTCAAATATGTACTAAACTCATTCCTTTAGTCTAGCACAAATCTACTCAACAAGTCCACTCAAAACTTGCTCAAATATGTTGAACAAGTCCACTCAAAATTTACTCCAATATGCTCAACAAGTCCACTTAGAAATTGCTCAAATCTACTCAATAAGTCCACTCAGAACTTGCTCAAATTTTCTCAACAAGCTCACACAGAACTTGTCCAAATCTATTCAACAAGCTCACTTAGAACTTGTCCAAATCTTCTCAATAAGCCCACATAGAACTTATCCAAATATGCTCAACAAGCTCACTCAGAACTTATCCAAATATGCTCAACAAGCTCACTTAAAACTTGTCCAAATCCGTTCAATAAGTCCACACAAAACTTATCCAAATCTGCTCAACAAGCTTAATCATAAATTAATTTGGATAGTGAGTATTTGAGGGAGATAAAAGGGTAGGAAATATTATTTTGAAAGTTTAATTTTTGTAGGTTGATTAATTAAAGTTGGATATTATAAGGAGCAATTAAGTAATAATTTTTATATATTATTTGATGATTGCTAATTTAGATGAGTAATAAGGTGTATTTGAGTTTGATTATTTTTGTAATTGAGAAATATTTTGAGAGAGTGTTAGTGTGATATTTTGTCATCTAACCTATAAAATTGGCAAAGAAGATAATTGTGATTGAGACAGGTTTTTAAGGGCACCTCTTAATAAAGTAAAAGGTATGGGCACATTATTCCTTGGTTGAAGTAATTGATTGGTTGAGGTTTTTTGAAAACAAGATTGGAGTGAAAAGGACTTGGTTAAGTTTTTCTTGTTGGTTTGTTGAGTTGATGAGTTTTCTGAAATGGAATTAAATGCTATAAACTTTATTTGATAAGCATTGTTGGATATTTTGAGTGAGTAAATGCATGCTTTATTATTGGATGATTGAGATCCCTTATTATTGAGTTTGAATATTGGATTAAGGTTTGCAAGATCATGAGTATCATTGTTATGTGAGATTGTTTGATAAGCATTGTTGGAAATTATTGAGTGAGTGTTCATATGCTTGGACTAGGGTTTGTAAGAAAGGAGTATTTCATTGAGTGATCGATTAAGTGGAGTTAGTTGAGCCTAGTCAAATGGAAGTGTTGAAGTGATAGTTCTAATTTTGTGAAACAAGTTGTTCTATATTCTAAATTTATTTTATAAAGAGGCTAAGTGTTTGTGAGTGTGAAGCATATTGAGTCTCTAACAATTCTCTATATATTTCTATGATAAAAATAGAGAGTGAAAGTGATTGAGTGTTTGTGAGTGTGAAGCATATTGAGTCTCTAACAATTCTCTATATGTTTTTGTGATAAAAAGAGAGAGAGAAAGTGATTGAGCATTATTGTGAGTGTGAAGCATATTGAGTCTCTAACAATTCTCTATATGTTTCTATGAGATTGGACAAGTCCTAGTGAAGACTTTTTGAGCAAATTTGAGACAAGTCTTGGTGAAGACTTGTTGAGAAGATTGGACAAGTTCTATTGAGGACTTGTTGAGCATATTTGAGGTAAGTATTAGAGAAGACTTGTCGATAGATTGGTGTAAGATTTTGTGGAAGCTTAGAATACATATTTAAGGACAAAGACTTGTTGAGAATATTTGTACAAGTCCTAGAGAGGAGTTGTGGATATATTAGTGTGAGATTTTGTGGAAGCTTACAAGGCATATTTAAGGCAATTATTTGAGAAGACTTGTGAGCAGAGTTTATTGATTGATTTGTTCAAACCTTAGGTTAAGGTTTGGGGCAGATCCAACAGAGTTGATTTGTGATTGAGTCAATATTTGTGTTAAGGATTGAGGATAGATTTGAGGACAATATTTGGTGCATATTTGAGGACAGGTTTGTGCTAGACTAGAGACAAATATTGAGCAAATTTATGCTAGATTGAAGGATTGTGTTTAGTATAGATCAAAGGATAAAGATTGAAAATATTTTTGCTAGACCGAAGGATTGTGTTTAGTATAGACCAAAGGATAAATATTGAGTATATTTGTGCTAGACCAAAGGATTGTGTTTAGTACATATCAAAGAACAGGGATTGAGCAGATTTTTGTTAGACAAAAATACCATGTTTAATATAGATTAAAAAATAGATATTGAGCAAATTTGTGCTATACCAAAGGACTATATTTAGTGTAGATTTGAGACAGAGCTAGGAGCAATATTTAGAGGTAAAAAATTATAGAGGGTGATAGACTCCATTGGATAGAGGTTCCTTAGCTAGGGTAGTGAGGATAGGTATTTTGAGTGAGGATAAGAGTCTTCAATGGATAGAGATCAATAAGCCAGTATACTAGAGGTAGTAGTTCTTCTCTTAGTAGTTCTTCTCTTAGAGTAGAGGAGAAAGGAGTTCTCCTATGGATAAATATCCATGAACCAAATTAGGGGATTGGTGTATCCTTTGGATAGAGGTCCATAAATATTGTAATAGAGAAGGATTTTCAAAGATATTTGTTGAGAAAAATTTAGTGAAATATTTTCTCCGTGGAGTAGCCCACATTGGGTGATCCATGTTAATTTTGTGTCTCTATTATGTGTTATGATTTATGCATTGATTTGGTTATTGCTATTGATATTTCCATTGATTATATTGGATAATAATTTTTGGGTAAGAAAAGTAAAAAGTGGTCTTATACTATACACCCCCCCTCTTAGTATAAGTTTGTGTTCTTTAATTGGTATTAGAGCTAGTTCTTTCGAAAAAGGTTTAACAGCTTGAACGAAGATATTACAAGAACACAAATGGCAAATAAAGACAAAAGTAGAACCATGAGACACAAGAAGAAAAGAACACATATTATCATGAAAGAAAAGGAAGATGAATTCAATGTTGTTGTTTTGGGAGGAAGAATGAAAATAGATTCAAGAGATGAATCAAGTAGTAGAGAAAAGTCCATATTAATAATTTTTTGTACCAGATGTAGGAAGACAGGTCACCTTGCAACTTATTGTTCACAAGAAGGTGAAGAATGTTTTTTTCGTGGTCAACTTAGTCATGATGCAGGTTATTGCAATGGGTTTAGTAGTGGTGAAGATGAAGATGATACTTTTAGAATTGAATTCCTATATGATGATTCTAAAAAGGATAATAAGGACAGTCAAAATAGGTATGAAGAATAAACTCTACTTTGGACAATAGAATAAATTGAAGACCAAAGAAAAGAGAAAAAATTAGAAAGAGAAAAGGAGGAAGTCACTCTTAAGGAACTTGTTGAGTTGAAAAGGGAGAACTTAGAATTAAAGGCTCAAATACAAGAGGATGATAAACATAAGACAAATCTTCTACAAGATCTCTCTGACTTGAAAGATAATATTGAAAAGGCAAGGACAACTGAGTATGGTTGAACAATCAAAGGTAAAAGAGCTAGAATACTTATTGTTGATCTTGAATAATTAAAAGGAAGAACTCAAGATTAAGGGTTCAATATCAAGAAGATGATATAACAAAAACAAAGTTTCTTCAAGAGCTCACTAACTTCAAAATTAGGATTGAAGAAGCAAGGAAAATTAAAGAAAGTATGGCTAAAAAATTAAAGACAAAAGATCTAGATTGTGAAAGATTAGAACATGAGATAGTTTCACTAAGGATGGAAGTAAAAGGCTCTAAGGACAAGCCACAAAAGTTTGAGAAAAAATTAAATACTTTGTACAAGATTATCAATGCACAATGATCATTAGTCACAAAAATAAGAGTTAGTTTTGAAGAAGAACAAGGGAAATAGGGAGCAAAAAAGAAGAGTCAAGCTCAAGAACCAAATAAGAAGAAGCTTCAAAATAATAGAGTGAAAAAAATAGTGAGACTTCTGAGGATAATTTGGACAATAGAAATTTCAACAAGGAAAAGAACAATGCACAAGTAAGGAACATATGGAACATGAAACAGGATAGGGTAGTAGAGACTACGAGACCAATGGGATCTAGGCAAGGTTTCTTCAATGGGTGTTGCTTCTCATATCATAGATTTGGGCACAAGGATACTCAGTGTAGGATACGTGAAAGACATGAATATAGAAATTTCAAAAATAGGCATCTCTTTCAAGGGTATTGTTACTCTTGTAATCAATTTGGTCACAAGGTAGTTAATTGCAAAGTTCATGATAGGAATGGATATGGCCTCACCAGGAGGAACTACAAGATATTTGTACCTTCAAGGAATCACAACATTGAGTGTTATAAGTGTAATAATGTTGGGCATATAGCAAAGTGATGTAGAGCAAAAATTCCAGAGACAAGCAAGAACATGAACAATAAGAGGAATCAGAAGGATCGAATGATAAGGAAAGTGAACAAAAGGTAAATATCAGTGCATGCTAGGAGTAGAAATACTCCCACTATAGAATTAACCATCTCAAGAGAAGGTGGAGGAGGGGCTAAGTTAAGAGACTCATTCTTAGCCTCAAGCCCCAAGGTGACCCTTTGCCA
The DNA here is from genome assembly GCA_028583015.1 of Wollemia nobilis. Classification (NCBI taxonomy): domain Eukaryota; kingdom Viridiplantae; phylum Streptophyta; class Pinopsida; order Araucariales; family Araucariaceae; genus Wollemia; species Wollemia nobilis. Next base: position 5,230,318 of record JAQPPZ010003305.1, on the reverse strand, counting down.
TTGATGTCAAAGGGTGAGATATTTTAATAAGGGGGAGATATTTGATTTAAGGAGAGAGCATTGAGTCAAGGGGAGCAGTTTCCCAGGGGGAGCAAAACAAAAAATGGTTAAGGAAATTTGAAAATATAATTGGGTTGCCACCAATGACACAAGGGGAGATTGTTGGACATTTTGAGTAAATGAGTTGTTATTGATGTCAACAATGAGTGTTCATTGATGTTAAAATTTAGTTTCAATGAGCAGTACAAGGAGAGGCAGTTCCACAATTAGTACAAAAAGAAGCATTCACTTCCAGATGGTCAAATCTAGTTTTAGGTAGTTAAATTTGGTCCAAAGTGCAAAGAAGAGGCCTAAGAAAATTATATTATAATATTTTATTATAATATTAAAAAGAAATAAATTTAAATTAATTATTAATTAATTAATTAATTTTATTATAAATTAATTTAATTAACTTCCAAAAGGTTAAAGAGGGTTGTAAGGTTAAATTAAAAATCGAATTCAAAATTCGATTTAAGCGCCGACATTTTATGGCACGAGGTATTCATGTATAAAAGGTGGAAAAAACATTTGCCTTACTTCCAATATACCATCGATCGATTTCCTAAGCTCCAAAGTATTGTGTACAAAAAGAAGAAAGAGTTTTTTGCATTTTGAAATGTCTTTGGTGGCTGAAGGTTTACTAAATAGGAACGAGGCTCCTCTTACCTTGCACAAAACCATGTAGCACAGTTGGCAATGATGAATGGTGCTAAATATTATGGTAGGCAAGGAGTGCAGGGATCGAATATTATCAAGTTTATTTTACAAGGAAGAGAGGGCATTTTCATTTTGAGTAGCATCGATCAAAAGGAATAAAGGGAGGCTTGTGCCTTCCCTTTCCGATGGAAGCACTTAGCCAACATGCTAGGCTAGTGCCTCGATAAGGTGCTTTATCGGGAGTGGTATCACGTTCGAAATCCACCGAGGCCTTTTGGCTAGTGTTAAAGGTATGCACTGATATAATTGGTCTTGGTCGCTTGATTATTTTGGATGTTCTAAGGTTGAAAAAAATAAAATATTTTTGATATTTATAAATTTTAATTTCGCCTAAATTAATTTGGATATTGAGTATTTGAGGGAGATAAAATGGTAGGAAATATTATTTTGAAATTTTAATTTTTGGAGGTTGATTATTTAAAGTTGGATATTATAAGGAGCAATTAAGTAATCATTTTTATATATTATTTTATGATTGATAATTTAGAGGATTAATAAGGTGTATTTGAGTTTGATTATTTTTGTAATTGAGAAAGATTTTGAGAGAGTGTTAGTGTGATATCTTTTCATCTAACCTATGAAACAGGCAACGAAGATAATTGTGGTTGAGAAAGGTTTTTAAGGGCACCTCTTCATCAAGTAAAATATATGGGTACATTCTTACTTGGTCTAAGTAATTGATTGGTTGAGGTTTTCTAAAAATAAGATTGGAGTGAAAAGGACTTGGTTAAGTTTAACATGTTGGTTTGTTGAGTTGATGAGTTTTTTGAATTGGAAGTAAATGCTATAAACTTTGTTTGATAAGCATTGTTGGAGATATTGAGTGAGTGAAGGCATACTTCATTGTTGGGTGATTAAGATACCTTGTTGTTGAGTTTGAATATTGGATTAGGGTTTGCAATATTATCAGTATCATTGTTATGTGAGATTTTTTTATAAGAATTGTTGGAAATTATTGAGTGAGTGTTCATATTCTTGGACTAGGATTGGTAAACAATGAGTAGTTCATTGAGTGATTGATTGAGTAGATTTAGTTGATCCTAGTCAAGTGGAAGTGTTGAAGTGATAGTTCTAATTCTATGAAACAAATTGTTCTATATTCTAAATTTATTTGAGAAATAGATTAAGTGTTTGTGAGTGTGAAGCATATTGAGTCTCTAAAAATTCTCTATATGTTTCTATGATAAAAAGAGAGAGATTGAAAGTGATTGAGTGTTTGTGAGTGTGAATCATATTGAGTATCTAACAATTCTCTATATGTTTATGTGATAAAAAGAGAGAAAGAAAGTGACTGCGTATTATTGTGAGTGTGAAGCATATTGAGTCTAACAATTCTCTATATGTTTCTATGATATTGGAAAAGTTCTAGTGAGGACTTGTTGAGCATATTTGAGACAAGTCTTGGTGAAGACTTGTTGAGCAGATTAGACAAGTTCTAGTGAGGCCTTGTTGAGCAAATTTGAGGTAAGTCTTAGAGAATTCTTGTGGATAGATTGGTGTAAGATTTTGTGGAATCTTAAAATACATATTTTAGGATAGAGACTTGTTGAGCAGATTTGGACAAGTTCTAGAGAGGAGTTATGGACAGATTAGTGTGATATTTTGTGGAAGCTTACAAGGCATATTTAAGGCAAGTCTTTGAGAAGACTTGTGAAAAGAGTTGATTGATTGATTTGTTCAAACCTTGGGTTAAGATTTTGGGCAGATCTAGCATAGTTGATTTACGATTGAGTCAAGATTTGTGTTAAGGCTTGAGGATAGATTTGATGACAATGTTTGGTGCATATTTGAGGACAGGTTTGTGCCAGACTAGAGACGGAGATTGAGAAAATTTATGCTAGATCGAAGGATTGTGTTTAGTACAGATCATAGGATAGAGATTGAAAATATTTGTGCTAGATTGAAGGATTGTGTTTAGTATAGATCAAAGGATAAATATTGAGTATATTTGTGCTAGACCAAAGGATTGTGTTTAGTACAGATCAGAGGATAGATATTGAGCATATTTGTGTTAGACCAAAGGAAAATGTTTAATACATATTAGAGAACAAATATTGAGAAAATTTGTGCTAGATCGAAGGACTATGTTTAGTGCAGATTTGAGACAGATTTGAGAGCAATATTTGGATGTGATAGAGTATAGAGGACAACAATCTCTAGTGGATAGAGGTCCATTAGCCAGGGCAGTGAGGATAGGTCTTCTAAGTGAGGATAGAAGTCTTTAGTAGATAGATATCCATAAGCTAGTTTAGTGGAGGTAGCAATTCTTCTAGAAGATCATCAACTAAAGTAGAGGAGAAAGGAGTTCTCCTATGGATAGAGATACACAAACTAGATTAAGATATTGGTGTCTCCTTTGGATAGAGGTCCATAAACATTGTAATAGAGAATTATTTCCAAAGATATTTGTTGAGAAAATTTTAGTGAAAGATTTTCTTTGTGAAGTAGCCCCCATTGGGTGAACCACATTAAATTGGTGTCTCTATTGTGTGATGATTTGTGTTTTGCTTTGATTATTGCTATTGATATTGCCATTGATTATATTGGATAATATTATTTGGGAAAGAAAAGTAAAAAGTTGTCTTAAAATGTTCACTCCCTCTCAATATAAGCTTGTATTCTTCAAGAGATATCTAGTTATGATGTATAAGTGACATAATTTTTAGGTCATTAATAAAACTTTGAATAAATGCTCAAGAAACATATAAAAAATGTAATTTTAATTTTTTGATACTATTAATAAAACAGAGGGTTTTGAAGGGTCCCACAACCTTATACAACAACTCTTCAAGGAGAACATCGCCAAGAAAACAACAAATCACTAAATAATTACTCCTTTAGGAGTATTACAAAGGACAACCATCCCACATGATTACAATTGCACCCAAAGGGACACAACACCAAACTTATAGCCCTTGGATTACATTATATTCGAAATGAGCAAAACAACCAACAAGTAGAGTATCAAAGGGATCCACGAGTTGGCGAAACCAACTGTCAAGAAACCAAGCGGTAAATATTTGAAATTTGAAATTTAAAAAACACTCCCACTTGAACTGAACAGAGAATTTTGAAACATCTCTCGAGAAACAAGAGAAGAAACTAGAGAGCCAAGAATCACACACATCTACCAAACAATAGAGATGACAAATGCAGCAACTGAAATACAAGACCGGGGGACAAAAAAGCCTTGGAAAACACATCATCATGGAATTTGGACGCCACCACGAAAAACCACCAAGGCAGAGGAATATTAAACCCTAAAAAAATCCAGACACAAAGAAACCAGCTCACATGGAGCACACTGTCTAAAAATCTGTACTAAAAACCATCCTGTGAGCACCAAGGATTAAAATCCAAAACTAGAAAAGGGTAAAAAATCCAAAGCTCCTAAACAGAGCAGGTGAATAGAACATGAGGTCCATAGAAAAAACCCTAAAAACTAGCTCAAGAGTACTAGAACCACTATCCCAAAACCTGAGAAAGGACCTTCAGCCAAAGTAGTAGAGCAGAATGAGAGCACCTTGATGAAGGGAACCAAAAGTAGGGGATTGAGTTTTATGAAGAAATCCAATGAATTATGAAGAAAACCTAAGAAACAATTCGTTAGAATATTGCAACCCCACCCATCACCAAGAACACACCAGTCGAGCCTCCACAAATGAAAATCTGGAGGCCATGGAGCAAGGTTTTGAGGGGTACCCAGAACCCAAAGACTTGTGAGAAAAAACCCCACAGGAAACTAGAAACTAAGAACCCCCAATGCTTGTGGGTTCAAAATCCCTTTGGTAAGCAAAAACAAAACTCCCACAAGGGACAAAACCGAGAAGCATAGCAGCCAAGGCTCATCGAAAAAACCAAGGCAAACAACCCACCATACATACCACTGCATAGACCACCAACCAACCACCTTTTCAACAATTATTTGGATAAAATAGAAATAGGGGAATCCCCTAACCCCAACACACGAAAAACCTTGGCAACAGCTCCACCATCCATAGATACAGGACAAACAATCGCAATCCCACCATTCTTCTACAACCCAGCAAACGAAGAGGCACAAGAAACGATTGAGGGCTAGAGAAGCGAGGGACAAATGCTCCACCAAGTGTCACACCAAGGATAGTGATGCTCGAGCAACTAATCCCATCCACATTCTTCGGACCAACAACCCTCGAATCTGTATCCAAAAAAAAATTCTAGCTCCTCAGCACTACTCACCCATACCACATCGTGGAATCCTCTAAATACAATTTTATTTTATTTTTTTTCGTAATATTAAGAAATGGGGTTTTGTCAGGCATCCCCCAACCTTTACAACAACTCCACCAGGGAGACACACACCCACCCCTCACACACTCACCCATGCCACGGTTTGAACCTTGGACCTACCAAAGAAGAGCCAAATCCCACACCGTTGCGCTGCACCCCTCGACGTAAATACAATTTTATTTTTACTCAATATAAAATTAAGAATTTTTAAAAGAAAAAATAATAAAAAAATTATATAATATCTATTCAAAACATTTTTAACCAATTCTAATGAACTATAACTTTATAAACATCTAATCAAAATATAAATCCTATTTTATTATAAATATATTTATAAGAAAATAAATAATCCATAATAATATAATTTATAATAATATTATACTAAAATAAAATTTAATACTTAAAAAAATTAATTGTAATTAAAAAAAAAAAAAAAAACTATATGCAGCTACAAAATGGACGAAATTCTTTTAGTTCAGCCCGCAGGAAACAAAACCTTTGAGGACGTCAGATTTTAAACAAAACTACAAAGAAGGACGGAATTCCTTTAATTCAGCTCTAGAGAAGATGCAAACTACTTTGAGGACTTTAGGTTTTATTTTGACAAATAACAAAACTACAAGATGAAAGACTTAATTCAGCACCACCGAAAGTGCAACCTTTAACCGTGGCCAGTTTGGCGGTACTCTTTCATGGTAAATTATTTTAGTATCGTTTTCATTTCCTTTTCGTGTCAAAAGTTATACAACTCATAAATAATTTATACCAATTGTACATTTGTTCTTATCGTGGTTACGGGAAAAATAAAGAAAAAGATAGAAAACGAGACTACCTGCTTTAATAGGAATCCCCTTTAACATAACTTTTAATCCATACAAGTTTTACATCTCTTTTTAACATAACTTTTAATCCATACAAGTTTTAATGTCAAAATAAATTTGGAATCATTGATTATTTTTTCAAGGACACCGTTTCCTTAATTTATATAATATCAAAGCCAAGCTTTTTTTTATATGTTTAAATTTGGGCATCAATTACTTTAAATAAGTTAACGTGTGGAAGATATCCTTCACATGTCCTTAAAAAATAAGTGATTAATAATATTAAAATAATTAGTTATTTATTTTTAAAAATTTAAAATTATTATATTTATTACTTAAATTTATTTAAAATATATATTAAATAAAATTATATATAAAGAAGTTGATTTAAAGTAAATACATTTTTTATAAAAAATATAATAATGAAGACACAATATATCATTTATTTTAAATGTTTTAATTTTTTTTATAAATAAATAATGCTTAATGTTTACTTCAAGCAAGTTTATATGAGAGGAGACTAAGAAGAGTTTTGGACAAAAATGTAGTGCATAGACACCCTAGTGGTATGTTGTTGGATTGTATTTCAAGCTACCCAAATTCAAATCATGGGAAGGGAGCCTTCTGCTCCCGAGGACTATGGCCCCCAATTGTGCCATCTTTGTACTTCACCTTACTTTAAAATATATATATAGTTGTAGACAAGAATTATATCACCAAAATCTTGAGTTAGTATACAAAGACTATATTGTGTATTTTTTATTCTTTTGCATATACTCACTAAAAGAGACAATAAACACCATTCACTTTAAAAAAAATTCTACATGTGCACTATGATAGTTTGGAAACTTTTCAACATTAGTTACTACAAATACCTCATCAAGTAACTTGAATATTGTAATAAATTATTTGATAAGAATACATTACATTTGTGTGCAATTACAACACATTGAGATGAATCTTAATGTATGAAAATGAATAATCTTGTGATTGCTTGGTGAATTCTTTTCTTATGAGCTTAACTAGATTAACATTAACTTGATCTTTAAGTTGTCATTAACCAATGCACTCTCCCCACACACATACACCCATAAGAACTATACAATACAAAATCTACGAATAATAGTAAAAAGAGGGTGAGATGTCTTAAAAATAATATCAACATAGATTCATAAGAACTATACAAGACAAAATCTACGAATAATAGTAAAAATATGGTGATATGTCTTCAAAATAATATCAACATAGATTCAAGCATGAGATATATAATATATATTATATAGAATATAAAATTAAATGAAACTATTGAATGGTCAACCAACACATGAAAAATAAGTTGTCTTCTAAATGTCTCCTAGCAATATTTTAGAATTAACATTAAATATATTAGTTGACCAACCATGGTATTGGACGATGGTTTTTGACCCACAAAAGTAGTTTGTAAAGTTATTCCATTGGTTAAATGGAAATCCTTAGCCAAACCCAAGGAAAATGGAGGATGGTGACTTAATAACATCTTCCTATTTAGCAAGGCTCTATCAGCAAAGTGTGTTTAGAAGATAATATTAAAGGAAGGCTTGTGGAATAGAATCATACAGGCTTGTGGAATACAATCATACATGAAAAGCATTTAGAGCCACTCATAGCCGAGGAGTGCATAAGGTCCCCAATGAAGCAAGCCCATAATGTTTCAATACGTTGGAAGGCAATGATTTAGGCCTTTTATATTGTAGGTGACCAACTTGCCTAGAAAATGGGAGATGGTTCAAGGATAAGACTAGTCTTAGACCCTTGGATTGGTTGTGATGATATGCATAGACTATCAAATAATGTAACTTAGACCCTAAGAGATCAAGGGATTGGAAATCTCACCCAAGCAATTGACCTAGGATCTTCTACAAAGTTGAGTCAAATATGGAAATAAGCAATTTTTTTAGGACTTCAAGGCTAGAAGGCACATCCATGAGAAGAATATTTGGGGAGACTTAAGGCTAGAAATATAAAGTTGTGAGAGGAAACTAATAAATTGGTTTGGACAAATAATGGAGCTACATGAGAGCACACTCCAAAGTTGGAGCATATAAGACTTGATTGGAAGATATTAGTGAAGATCTAGAATGGTGATCGAAGACACTTTAGAAGCAAAAAGCCCCATTTAAGACAAGATTGTTCCTATGGCTTACCATGAAAAGTAAGGTTTTAACATGGTAGGTTTTACTAGAAAAGAAGAATTGGAATGGTCTAGGAAGGTGTCATTTATGTAAGTCAGTCAATGATAAAATTGATCATTTACTGGTAGCTTGCTCCTTTACTAGACATGTTTTAAGGGAGGTTATAGCACTATTAAAGCTTCCTGTAGGATGGAGAGAAGATTCCTTAGGAAAGTGCTTAAAATATTGGTTTGAAAATAGGTCATACAAAGGTTTTATAGTTATCTCATTGTTTGTGTCTTGGGGAGTATGGTTATCTAAGAATATAGATTTTTTTTAGGATCAAGAGAAGCCTACTTGGTAAGTCTCCTCTCAAATCATGAGATTCATAGGTGGTAATAAAATAGATGCTTGGTGTTTTTATGATGGAAAACATGATTCTACAACCCATCTTCTCGCAATAATAGAAGTTGTGGACCAAAATGAAGCTTTCACCTTTTTGCATATTTATAAAGAACTAAATAAGAAAGTAGATGAGCTCCTAAAGGAGGCACTTTAGATTGAACCAAGTACATGCTTAGTAGAGGAATTCAATGAGGGCAATGCGTTCATATCTTTATTTATGGGGATTAATTCACTTTAGTTAAAGTAAACACAACTAAAACAATTTTTTAAAAAAACTTAGAAATTAGTGATTTAAATGATATTGGTTGACAAATTGAGAAGGTGTTTAAGAATAAAACTTAGCATGATAGATATAGGTAGTTATGATATATAAGTGACTTGATTTTTAGGTCATAATTGAAACTTTGAAGAAATACTAAAGAGGCTTATAAAGAATGTAATTTCATATTTATTTAATATAAAAATAAATAAATGATATAATATCTATCCATAACATTTTCAACCAATTCTAATGAATTACAACTTTATAAACATCTAATCAAAATATAAATCTTATATTATTATAAATATATTTATAACAAAGTAGATAATCCATAATATAATTTATTATAATATTATACTCAAGTAAAATTTAATACTTGAAAATTAAATGTGATTTAAAAATAAAAAACTTATATGCATCTCATTTAAATATTGATTCCTCCAACGCATTTGAATTTGAATTCAAATAAATATTATGTGTAATAATATACAATAAGCAGAATCACATGAATTTTTTTTTAAATTATTAATATATATATATAATAATTATATTTAATAAAAATAAAAAGGTTAAAAAAATAAAAAATTATATAATTAAAATTGAATTAATTTCTAAAAAATAAATAAACAACATAGAAAAATAATCAAAACTTAAAAAAAATAAGAATAAAAACTTTTAAGCTACATGTTCTCATATATCTTGGTAAATGGCTGTTACACGACAAACTCCGTAGCCTAAATTTATTTGAGAAAATTTATTGATTGAAAATTCTAATGATGGAAGCCAAAATCTCTCACGACAAACTCCGTACCTAAATTTATTTGAGAAAATTTATAATGATTGATGAAACCAAAATCTCTTATCACAACTTAAAAATTAATTAAAAAAAAATCTATGTTATCTAATAATAAAAATTAAATAATATATTAATAGTTTTTTTCTCTATTTTTATTATACTCAATTATTGTACTAGCGCTGTTGTCATTTCCTTTGTGTTATACACCTCACAACCTTTGTAGATGGAAATGACATCTCAAGCTACGATACTCAATGCTGTTCTCATTTCCTTTTCGTGTGAAACGTTATACAGCTCACTACCTATGTAGATGGAAATGCCATCTCAAAATTCTACATTTGCTACGGAGAAAAATAAAGAAAACTATATTACCCCTACAAAATGAATCAACTTAATATTATTATTAATATTTTTATTTTTATTTTCATTTTTATTTGTATTTATTATATAGGTGAGCGGGTTATCATTACTATTTTTTTTAATTGGTTAGTCAAATTTATCTCAACTTAAGATGGAAATTTGTTAGCTGGTTTGTTGTTCGGAATTTGTACCATTCTTATTTATTTGACGTATTCAGAGGATTTTACTACTACTTTGCAAAGAGCTAGATTCCGAGTAAACTAATACCTTAACAAAAGATTGGTTTCTTCAAGATTTAAACATAAATCTTTTCTTAATAAATGTCTAACCACACCTACATTTACCAATCAACAAACTTTTAAAAGTCCTTAAAGGAAAAGCAACCGAAGTCAAATTTATGAAGATAAAAAGTGGCCAGTTTTAGGCACATTTGTTCTGAAAAAATAAGAAAACGATACTACCACCTATAATATGAACCACTTTTAAATTAACTTTTAAGCAAACGCGTGGCTATTTTATTCTGCTAGCTAAGCATTTGGACTTACGGTACCATCGATAATCCATACAAGTTTGTTTTACATCAATTTTTAAGTCGAAATACATTTCGAATCATTGATTAGTTTTTTTCAGGAAACCATTTCGTTAATTTATATAATATCAAAGTCTAAAATAATTTAACGTGTTGAAAGATAACTTCACTTGTCCTTAAAAAATAAGTGATTAATAATATAACATTAACTTATAATATAATTATATTAATTATTTATTTAAAATAAATTAAAATTATTATATTTTTAAATTAAATTTATTTAATAAAATTATATTGAGTAAGATTCTATAGATAAAGAAATTGATTAAAATTAAATAGATATTAAAAAAGATTGTCCTGTTGTTCATAATTGTATATTTATTATAATAAAGACACAATATATTATCATTTTAGATATTTTAATTGTTTTTAAAAATAAATAATGCTTAATATTTGTTTTAAATAAATTTATATGAGAGGATACTAATAAGAGTTGTAGATAATAATCATATTACCAAAATCTTGAGTTAGTATAAAAACATTATATTATATTTTTTTCTTTTCTTTGGTATGGGTTTATTAAAAGAGACTTTAAATGTCGTCCATTTTAGAAAACTACATGTGTAATGATAATAGTTTAAAAACTTTTTAACATAAAGTATTACAAATACCTCATCAAGTAACTTCAACATTAACTTCAACATTGTAGTTAATTGTTTGATAAAAATTTATTATATTTGTGTGACTACAACACAGTAAATGAATCTTATTGTATACAAAACAATAGCCGTATTATTAAATTCTTTTCTTATAAACTTAATTATATTAAGGTTAACTTGACCTTTAAATTTTTGTTATCCAATGGACTCTCTCCACACCCATAAAAGCTGTACTACTTAAACTTTATGAATAATAATAAGATTGAGGATGAGATGTCTTCAGGTAAGTTTAGCCTCCTGTCACTCATTTATTTTATTATGGTAGTTGTCGTGTCAAAAGTAAAGTTCATTATTTATGAAAATGTTATCTCAAAAGTTTTTTATTTTTTTTAATATTTTTTCTACAATTTATTATAGGAATTGAATCTTTCGATAATACAAATAGCATCCTTGTCAATAAACCACACTCATAAAGATGTAATTTCAAAAGTTAACCAATATCAATAGCATTTCAATTTCCTTTTCATCTGGAAAGTTAACCATTATCAATACCATTTCAATTTCCTTTTCATCTCAAAAGTTAACCATTTCAATTTCCTTTTCATCTCAAAAGTTAACCATTTCAATTTCCTTTTCATTTCAAAAGTTAACCACTATCAACAGCATTTCAATTTCCTTCAATTTCCTTCAATTTCCTTTTCTCGAGAGCTCGCCATCTATGGTGGCATCTCAAGTGTTAACCACTACCAAATGGCATCTCAATCATCTAAGGAAGCGTCATCTTAAATGCTATCCACTATCAATGGCATCTAAAATATTAACCGCTACCAATTGTACAATTGTCTTTCTCCACGGTACGGAGAAGAATAAAGAAAAACGATACTGGAAACGTCATCTTAAATTCTATCCACTACCAATGGCATCTCAATCATTAAGGAAGCGTCATCTTAAATTCTATCCACTGCCATTATAGATTCTATCCACTGTCAATGGCATCTCAAATAGTAACCACTACCAATGCACTTTTGTCTTTCTCCTTGGTACGGAGACGAACAAAGAAAACGATACTACGGAGAAGAATAAAGAAAACGATACTACCTATTTTAGGCAAAATCAATAAATTTCAACTGTTTAGAAAATACAGATAACTTTATTATAAAATTATATTATTACTAACAAATTTATTTTTTAAATAATATTTTTTTAAATTTAGAGAAAAATTTCTCTTATTTGGTCGTTTTGGTCTGAGAAATCACAACCAGAGGTTCTACACCTCAAAATTACCCGAAGTTCCTCACCCCACCAGCATTATCAACTACATTTTGGGTACCTAATGTGGGTGTAAGGTGGAGATTCCAACAAAAACTCCCTTGGAGGATTGTCTTACCCTCTCCAACTCACCTACAACACATAGATTCTTTTTAAATATATTACTTATAACTTTTATACATAAATTTTTATCATTATAATTTAAAAAAAGCAAAGAGTAAAACACTAGAGTATAATCTGTATTAACTAATTTTAAAAATTAAATAGTAAAATATAATATTTATATTATTATTAAAATTTATTTTTTAATATTATTATTATTTTTTTATATAATTAACGAATTTCTTTTATTTAATCCATAGGGGGTGTATGTTTTTGACCGTTCGTATTTTTACAAATATTTGACTAGTATGATACGAATTTAAAAAAAAAATAAGAAAATAAAAGGTGGTGACATTTTTATTTAAAAAATTATAAAATACATAAGAAGATGAAAAGTGGTGTGATTTCGTTATACACCTCACCATTGCAGGTGAAAGTGGTATCTCAAAAGTTAACCACTACCAATTGTACGTTTGTTCCCTGTTCTTGTCAGGGAGAAATAAAGAAAACGACACTCACCATTTACGTAACTTTGAAGCAATCGCGTACTAGAGATTTGCGGCGATGTTATTTTGCTCGCTAAGCACTTTTAGTTAAGGTACTATCAAGTCTCGAAAATTTTGTTCGTGTGAGTGTGGTTTACCGGTAAGGATGTTACTTTTGATGTGATCCGAATTCAAAAAAAAATCTCGACAATCTATTGAAGTTTTATGTCTCTTTTTACCCAAGTCCAAACACATTTGGAATCATTGATTATTTTTTCTCTTGATCTTAATGTTTAAGAACACAGTTTTTAGCCTCCAAGGGTAGTGGATTGAAAGTGTTTGGCTCCTCACTTACAAAAAAAATATCTAGGTTTAAATTTTGGGGTAGTGTTTGTAAAGGTAATAGTCTCATGTACCTTTGGGGTAGTGTTTGTAAAGGTAATAGTCTCATGTACGGACACTACTAGTGGTCTCCTTCACATGTTGGGTGGGTCAACAATAACAAACCTATCAACAATAACAAACTTTCAGACGCGAGTTAAATCAACTTTTTATGAAAAGAAACACATAATTTGAACCTTTTACTTATCAATTATTAAAAATTTATTGATTATAAAGCTACTTTTCCTCTTCAAAATTAGTGTCTTGAGGTTTCCTATTCACATACTTCAGTAACTCCTTGCTTTGGAGTAGAGTTTCAATATTGATCTTCCATATGCCATAGTTAGGGACGCTCAACAAGGACATATAAATATCCATAGATATTCTACTAAAATTAAAAAGACTACAAATAAGATTGACTAGAACAAATGCTCCTAATGTAGAGAGCTTGAAAAATCATACAATTTGATAAAAGAACTCAAAAAATACTTTTGTATACAAAAATTATGACCCTTAGAATTTTAACCCTAAAATTACAAAAATTACCTTGAAAATATTTTAAAAATGTGAAAAAAACTACATATAAAAAATAAAAGGCTGTAATTTATCATTATGTAAGTGGCTAAGAGGGTGCTCAATATGCACTAACTATGCAATATATTGATGAATCGTATGATGGCATCTTTCACAAAATGATTTGCTACCTTATCTATTAACCAAATCATGCTACTTGTTGCTATCTAATTCACGCTAAAATCTATACATCTAACCTAATTATCAAATTAGATGAGTTGGAAAAACATGATTAAACAAACCCATATTTATAGATGCTAAAATATCATATGATCTGCCATGTTAACCACTGAACAACCTGCCCCATTGATCCCACTAAAGCATACTACATTGATCCTTGTGTCAACTTCTTACATGTATCACCTTATGATGTATGTCATATCAATACCCTAACTAATTGTTACATATCATACCATATCACTATCTAAATTACCACATTAATTACCATATATCACCTAAAATTAATGTACTTATTACCATATCATTTCATTTGTACAAACTATCATGTTACAAATTGCTATATGTTATCTCAGAATTCATGCACGTGATACCACCTTATCTATATAGACTACTATGTAATGTGTATAAAAATTTGAAACCACACATATCTATAAAAATCAGGTGCCATGTTTCCAATCGAAGATAAATAGGGTGAGAGGTAATGTACTAATATTTTTCTTCCTTTTCTATGGAAGATGGTCACGGTCATCAAGTACGTCAAAATAAAGTTAGACCTTTTAAATCACTTTTAAAGTTTGAGTTTCAGTTGTTTTTAAACTTCTAGATGTCAGTCTTCTATTAGTCAAGATAAGGAAGTTAATTATCCTTTTAAAATGCTTAATCCTTTAAAATTTATAACATAACATTTATATAATATGTATTAGATATTTAGAACTATTATCGCTGTTTTTAGCCGACAACAAGGACTTAAACATTTATTTAAATACTGATTATTGGAGTAGCGTTTGGATTTTTGTAGTTGTAATTAAATTGGTACAACTTTCTATTGAACATCAATTTTAGTTTAGGTAAATTAAATGTTATGGGTTACTCTCTCAAAATCTTCTCTCTAAATCCAAAATATTAGGCTACTCTAGACATTTTGTTTTTATTTTTAAATTAGACATTAAAAATGTAATTCTTTCGAAGCATATTGTCGTCATATTTTGGCGGTTGCCACGAGATTTGCGTGTTATGATTATTATTTAGAATGAAAGATATATAAATTGATATAATGCGATACATGAGAGTAAGACGCTGAAATAACAAGAGGACGATAGTATTGCTAGAATGGCTGAACAAGTCGTAGAGATGCAAATACTGGTGGCATCCTTTATTGCCGCCGTCACGTTTGCAGCCATTATTTAAATTCCAGGAGGAACGAATGACAATGGGGATGCTCGGAAGGCATTGAACGGGATGTTTAAATTGTTTTTAATAAGTGATGTTTTTGCTTTCTCTAACTCCATGGCTGTGTTAATTGTGTGGCTAGTTCGTAAACGATTGAAAAAAGAGCTTGATAAAGATCGATTCTCACACGAGTTTGATGAAGATCCATTCTTTGTGGTCTACCTGTCCCAATTGCTTTTGGTATTTGCAAGCTTCGCCACGGTCTTCGCATTCTTATTCGCAACCATTGTGGTCGTAATACCCCAAGATATGGCCGAACACAAAAAAGAATTCGAAGCGTTGGGGACATGGGTAACATTGCTAACCGTTATACCAGTGGTTGCGACCCTGTGTTTAGTGGTAACCATTAGTCCAGCGATTTGCGACGCGTTTCAGCGAAATCAGCAGCCGGCGGCGGCTGCTTCTTCTTTTGCGCCGTCCTTGGCTGCGACGCCGGCTACTGTTGCGACACTGGTTGCGCCGTCCTTGGCTGCGACGCCGGCTGCTGCTGCTTCGGCGCCGGCTGCTACTGCGACGCCGACGGCTACTGTTGCGAGACTGGTTGCTGCTGCTGCGACGCCGACGTCAGTGTCGGCTCCTGCTTCGTTGGCGTCGACGTTGCAGCAGCTCTCGCAGTCGCACCCGTCATTACACGCACGGCGGCTGAAGCATGGACTGTCGAAATCGCTGGAGCAGGAGCCATCGTCGTCGCAGCCACAGAAGCAGTCGTCGTCGTCGCAGCAGCAGGAGGCCGTCGTCGACGTCGCAGCAGCAGAAGCCGTCGTCGACGTCGCAACAACAGGGCTGCCGTCCTCGCAGCAGGAGGAGGAGGAGGAGGCAGAAGGAGGAGGAGGAGGCCGCTCGCCGCCGCACCAGCAGGAGAAGGAGGCGGAGGCCGAGGCGCCTGCAGCACAGCAGCAGCAACAGCAGGAGGAGGAGGCTGAAGCTTCGCCCAAGGCTCGACTTCTACAGAGAGGGCTGAAGCTCACCATGTTCCTAATGACGTTCGTGTGTGGATTTGTTCCGATGACGTTATGGTTTGTAATACTGTTTCGTAGCCAGAATGCTTTACAGAAATAGTAAATTTGAGTAGCGTTATTGTTGTTGCGCCTCTCATTCCAAATTATATTTGAGTAGCGTTATTGTTGTTGCGCCTCAAGGTTTGCTTGTTTTGAATCGAAAGTCTCTAAGCGTAGAGAAAAGTTATAGTTAATTATCCTTTATGATCCATTTTGACCAACATGTTAACCAACCCCACAGCATTTCAAGTTAAAGTTATCTTAGCGGATTATAGATAAATATTAAATTTTTAGAGATTAGTAAATATTATTTAATATAAACTTTAAGTTTTATAAATAATTTTAAAGCATTGTATATATATATATATATTAATTTGTGAGTATATTATTTTAGTATTATTTGATAGATTTTAGATGATATATATAATTATATTTTATTAATTAAAAAATAAGTTTAAAGGACTAAATTTTATGGATTAGTTTAACTTTATAGTCAGAGTAATGAAATATGTAGATGGATTAATTGTGTTGGAGAATGTTAATGTAATTTTATTTGCTATGTTCAATAAATGATGATATAAGTCAACAAGCAATCTTGGTGTAGGTTTAAAGGCATTAGTGATGTAAAACATATAGATAATTTTATATAAGCCTACCAACAATATTGATATACATAGTATTGGTTAAACCACTTGCATGGTTAACTTTAATTAAACCTTTTATTAAATGTATAAAAGGTTTAAATATCATCCATTCACTGATCCATTGCAGGAGTGCACTTCTTATATAAGCTGTTAATAGAGGTATCGTCCACCCTTATTCATATATTTTTATCTTTATATTTTGCTTCTTTATTCTATTTGTTGTCATTGATGTCAAAGGAATACTAAGCAAATGTCAAAAGAATGTTAGGCAAATGGTTCATGGTTGATTTTCTAAAGAGGCAAGGATATAATATTTAATTTATATATTATATGGTTGAAGCATCAAAAGAGAAGCAAGAAGGATAACAATATTAAAATATCTGGGCAAAAGAAAATGGTTGAAAAGATATTTTTGTTCCATGGTGGTTGAAAGAAAATAATAAGGTTATTTTGCTAAGGTGATAATGACAAAAGGTTCCCCTAAAAACCTAAGGAAGTTTATATTTTATTTTATTGGAAAAGGTCCAAAGGACATTTAAATATTTAATTATAATATTTAAATTCATTTTGAATTTAAATAATTATAATTAAAATATTATTTTTGAAATGCAAAATCTAATTTCTCTATCCGCCGACGTGAAGGCAAATGCCCTGAAAGGCATATTAATATAGCCTTAATCAAAGGCTTAATGTGTAATTTTGAAAATCGTGCATTCTTGGTTGTGCTTGTTGATCGAACGCGAAAGAGAGAAGAAGTGTGTTAGTGCTAACTCCGAGGAAGAGAAATGCATAAAGGGAAGCAATGCTAGATTCAAATAACCATCAGGGCAGCTAGCCCATACAATGATTGGATTGGGTTCTAAGTTGTAGTAGAGGGGAGATCTCAAGTTTGAGACTTTACGGCTGCAAAAGAAAGAAGATTTTTGGTTTAAAATATTTTTGTGGCAACATAAGGAATAAGTGTGCATGGGCACACTTAGGTCCAACATGAGCGCCTAGCTACTGCGATAATTGAAGCCACGGCTAGGGTGCTAGTGGAAGCATAGTGTGGGTTCGATTCCCACTAAGGGCAAAAGGTACTTCTTTTTAAAATTAAATTTTTGTCCTAAGGTTTTTTGGCATAAGATTTTAGGGAGGTATAAGGTTTATGAAAATAAAATTTTATGTTGTGATTTTGGTGATTAAAGTGTTGAAAGGAGTAATAAGGCTTTAGAGGAATTTAAATATTATTTTAAAATAAAGTCTTATTGGGTTTAATAGTTGAAAGGAGTAATAAGGTGTAATTGAGATCTAATGTTTTGTATGGTGAGAATAATTTGTGAGGAAATTATTGTATGAAGTTTTGAGAAGGTTTTTGCTACCTAACCCTTAAGATTGGCAAAAGAGTAATTGTGATTGAGACAAGTTTTTAAGGTCAATTCTTCATGAAACAAAAGGTATGGGCACATCTTCCTTGTGAGTGATTATTGGATGTTGTAAATGCTAAGTGTTGGAATATTCAACATTCTCCTAAATATTTAAGTATTAAGTTAATATTTATATTAGCTTTTGCTAAGTTAGTGGTTAGTTTATATTTGAGGGCATATAGCAAAATACGTTAGAGTTTACTAAAATAGTGAATGAGTCATCTAGATTAAGTTAGAACTCTCACGAGAATAGTCTTTTGCAACCATAATGTCCTATTATCTAGTCCTTCCAAAGAACTATAAATGTAACCTTTTTTACATGAAATAAAATGTTCATTGAGGAAATCTCAATTGGTATCAAAGCAGGTTTGCTCAGACAGATCAAAGCCTATGGAGAATGGTGTGAAGAGATTTGAAGCATGCACTTTGTTAGAGAAACTCAAGTGGCCAACACTCAGTAGAGTTGCAAGGAATATATCGAATAAATCATTAATATATCACGCATCTTGAGGTTGAGTCAATTGAGTAAATGAAGATCTGTTGTTGTTCTTTATTGCAAAAAAATTAGATTAAAAGCTATCTACATTATTCCAAATTTTTTTTGATTAGCATCAATGGTTGCCAATAACAATCTTCCCATTCATAAATTTAATGAGTTAGATTATGAGTATTGGTCCATCAATATGAGGACCTTACTTATAGGCAAGGGGTTATGGGATATTGTAGAAGAATGATACAATGAACCTACAGATTGGACCACCGTAATTGTAGCTGATAGAACCAATAAGAAAGGATATGAAGAACCCACTTGGAGCAAGCTACAAGGCGAGGAGAGAAAAGAGAAGGAGCAGTAATATGCAAATTGCTTAGACCTTATGGATTTGAGGAGAGGAATAGAAAAGAGTGTTTTTCCTCTCATAGCTAATTATAGATCAGCTACAATAGCATGGCAAGTGTTGAAGGATGCTTATGGGTTTGATGAGGACATCCATAAAGCCATGTGTGACAATCATGAAGATTGTTTAAGCAAGGAGGAGTCTTGCTTCCTTGAAGAAGTTTCTGAATTAGATCCTTTTGAAGGATTTTTTGAAGAGTCTTGTAAAGACTCATATGAAGACATTCTTTGTATTGGAGAATTCTTTTTTAAAGAGGAATACATATTTGAAGAAGAACCTTGTATTGAAAAGAGTAAAGAATCCCTTCATGGAGAAGAGGATGAGAAGGAGCCTTGTCCAATTCTCATTGAAGAGAGGTATGATGAATAATGTCTCATGGAGGAAACAAATGGAGAGTGTATTTTGGAGAATGCACCTATAGTTCTCATGGCAGAGAATAAAGAAGTTTTGTGGGATGATGATGGAGAAGAAATGTTCATAGAAGACCATTGTCTCACTTATCTTGAAGACCATTCACTTGGAATGGATGTGTGCTCTCTTGAAAGAGCTAATGAAGTAATGTGGGATGATTTCCCAAGTTTAGAAGAGGAAGAAGAGAGGAAGGGTATAAGTTTCATGCTCCATGATAAAGCTTATCTCATGGATGAGATAATGAAAGAAAACGATAATGATGAGGAAGACTATCTCAAGGAGGAGATAGAAAATAGTGAGATAGTCATTAATGGACTTCATGATGTATTGGAGGCATCATCAAAGGAGATTGAGAATTGTCTTAAAGAGGTAATTGTGGATGAATATCACTCACTTGGAGTGACTACATTGCAGAAAGAGAGTTATCTTGAAAAGGCAACAATGTATGATTGTTTGAATGAATGGTGTTTCAACACACCAAGGCGGAGAACTCTTAGTGTAGAGTTGATGGTTGCTCTTGAAGCAACATACAATGAAGGAGAACTGCTACAAAATATCTTTATGGGAAGCACAAAATCTACTCATTAAAAATGTTAGGCAAATGGTTCATTTTGTTTTTATTTTTAAATTAGACATTAAAAATGTAATTCTTTCAAAGCAGGTTGTCGTTATATTTTGGCGGTTGCTACGATATTTACGTGTTATGATTATTATTTAGATATATAAATTGATATAACGCAATACATGAGAGTAAGACGCTGAAATAACAAGAGGACGATAGTATTGCTAGAATGGCTGAACAAGTCATAGAGATACACATAGTGCTGGCATCCTTGATTGTCGTCATCACGTTTACAGCCATTATTCAAATTCCAGGAGGAACGAATGACAATGGGGCTGCTAGGAACACATTGAACGAGATGTTTAAATTGTTTTTAATAAGTGATGTTTTTGCTTTCTCTAACTCCATGGCTGTGTTAATTGTGTGGCAAGTTCGTAAACGATTGAAAAAAGAGCTTGATAAAGATCGATCCTCACACAAGTTTGATGAAGATCCATTCTTTGTGGTCTACCTGTCCCAATTGCTTTTGGTATTTGCAAGCTTCGCCACGGTCTTCGCATTCTTATTCGCAACCATTGTGGTCGTAATACCCCAAGATGTGGCCGAACACAAGAAAGAATTCGAAGCGTTGGGGACATGGGTAACATTGCTAACCGTTATACCAGTGGTTGCGTCCCTGTGTTTAGTGGTAACCATTAGTCCAGCGATTTGCGACGCGTTTCAGTGAAATCAGCAGCCGGTGGCGGCTGCTTCTTTTGTTGCGTCGTCCTTGGCTGCGACGCCGGTTGCTGCTGCTTCGGCGCCGGCTGCTACTGCGACGCCGACGGCTACTGTTACGACACTGGTTGCGGCTGCTTCTTCTGTTGCACCGTCCTTGGCTACGACGCCGGCTGCTGCTGCTTCGACGTCGGCTGCTACTGTGACGCCGACGGCTACTGTTGCTACACTGGTTGGGCCGTCCTTGGCTGCGACGCCGGCTGCTGCTGCTTCGGCGCCGGCTGCTACTGCGACGCCGACGGCTACTGTTGCGACACTGGTTGCTGCTGCTGCGACGCCGACGTCAGTGTCGGCTCCTACTTCGTTGGCATCGACGTTGCAGCAGCTCTCACAGTCGCACCCGTCATTACACGCACGACGGCTGAAGCATGGACTGTCGAAATCGTTGGAGCAGGAGCCATCGTCGTCGCAGCCACAGAAGGAGTTGTCGTCGTCGCAGCAGCAGGAGGCCGTCGTCGACGTCGCAGCAGCAGAAGCCGTCGTCGACGTCGCAACAACAGGGCTGTCGTCCTCGCAGCAGGAGGAGGAGGAGGCAGGAGGAGGAGGAGGAGGCCGCTCGTCGCCGCACCAGCAGGAGGAGGAGGCGGAGGCCGAGGCGCCTGTAGCACAGCAGCAGCAACAGCAGGAGGAGGAGGCTGAAGCTTCGCCCAAGGCTCGACTTCTACAGAGAGGGCTGAAGCTCATCATGTTCCTAATGACGTTCGTGTGTGGATTTGTTTCGATGACGTTATGGTTTGTAATACTGTTTCGTAGCCAGAATGCTTTACAGAAATAGTAAATTTGAGTAGCGTTATTGTTGTTGCGCCTCTCATTCCAAATTATATTTGAGTAGCGTTATTGTTGTTGCGCCTCAAGGTTTGCTTGTTTTGAATCGAAAGTCTCTAAGCGTAGAGAAAAGTTATAGTTAATTATCCTTTATGATCCATTTTGACCAACATGTTAACCAACCCCACAGCATTTCAAGTTAAAGTTATCTTAGCGGATTATAGATAAATATTAAATTTTTAGAGATTAGTAAATATTATTTAATATAAACTTTAAGTTTTATAAATAATTTTAAAGCATTGTATATATATATATATTAATTTGTGAGTATATTATTTTAGTACTATTTGATAGATTTTAGATGATATATATAATTATATTTTACTAATTAAAAAATAAGTTTAAAGGACTAAATTTTATGGATTAGTTTAACTTTATAGTCAAAGTAATGAAATATGTAGATGGATTAATTGTGTTGGAGAATGTTAATGTAATTTTATTTGCTATGTTCAATAAATGATGATATAAGTCAACAAGCAATCTTGGTGTAGGCCTAAAGGCATTAGTGATGTAAAACATATAGATAATTTTATATAAGCCTGTCAACAATACTGATATACATAGTATTGGTTAAACCACTTGCATGGTTAACTTTAATTAAACCTTTTATTAAATGTATAAAAGGTTTAAATACCATCAACTCACTGATCCATTGCAGGAGTGCACTTCTTATATAAGCTATTAATAGGGGTATCGTCCACACTTATTTATATATTTTTATTTTTATATTTTGCTTTTTTATTCTATTTGTTGTCATTGATCTCAAAGGAATATTAAGCAAATGTCAAAAGAATGTTAAGCAAATGGTTCATGGTTGATTTTCTAAAGAGGCAAGGATATAATATTTAATTTAAATATTATATGGTTGAAGCATCAAAAGAGAAGAAGGATAACAATATTATAATATCTGGGCAAAAGAAAATGGTTGAAAATATATCTTTGTTCCATGGTGGTTGAAAGAAAATAATAAGGTTATTTTGCTAAGGTGATAATGACAAAAGGTTCCCCTAAAAACCTAAGGAAGTTTATATTTTATTTTATTGAAAAAGGTCCAAAGGACATTTAAATATTTAATTATAATATTTAAATTCATTTTGAATTTAAATAATTATAATTAAAATATTATTTTTGAAATGCAAAATCTAATTTCTCTATCCGCCGACATGAAGGCAAATGCCCTGAAAGGCATATTAATATAACCTTAATCAAAGGCTTAATGTGTAATTTCGAAAATCGTGCATTCTTGGTTGTGCTCATTGATCGAACGCGAAAGAGAGAAGAAGTGTGTTAGCGCTAATTTTGCGGAAGAGAAAGGCATAAAGGGAAGCGACGCTAGGTTCAAATAACCATCAGGGCAGCCAGCTCATACGGTGATTGGATTGGGTTCTAAGTTGCAGTAGAGGGGAGATCTCAAGTTTGAGACATTACGACTGCAAAAGAAGGAAGATTTTTGGTTTAAAATATTTTTGTGGCAACATAAGGAATAAGTGTGCATGGGCACACTTAGGTCCAACATGAGCGCCTAGCTCATGCAATAATTGAAGCTGCAGCTAGGGTGCTAGTGGCAG
Source organism: Wollemia nobilis (assembly GCA_028583015.1). Classification (NCBI taxonomy): domain Eukaryota; kingdom Viridiplantae; phylum Streptophyta; class Pinopsida; order Araucariales; family Araucariaceae; genus Wollemia; species Wollemia nobilis. Next base: position 5,206,998 of record JAQPPZ010003305.1, on the reverse strand, counting down.
CATAGCGTGGGTTCGATTCCCACTAAGGGCAAAAGGTACTTCTTTTTAAAATTAAATTTTTGTCCTAAGGTTTTTTGGCATAAGATTTTAGGGAGGTATAAGGTTTATGAAAATAAAATTTTATGTTGTGATTTTGGTGATTAAAGTGTTGAAAGGAGTAATAAGGCTTTAGAGGAATTTAAATATTATTTTAAAATAAAGTCTTATTGGGTTTAATAGTTGAAAGGAGTAATAAGGTGTAATTGAGATCTAATGTTTTGTATGGTGAGAATAATTTGTGAGAAAATTATTGTATGAAGTTTTGAGAAGGTTTTTTCTACCCAACCCTTAAGATTGGCAAACGAGTAATTGTGATTGAGACAGGTTTTTAAGGTCAATTCTTCATGAAACAAAAGGTATGGGCACATCTTCCTTGTGAGTGATTATTGGATGTTGTAAATGCTAAGTGTTGGAATATTCAACATTCTCCTGAATATTTAAGTATTAAGTTAATATTTATATTAGCTTTTGCTAAGTTAGTGGTTAGTTTATATTTGAGGGCATATAGCAAAATACATTAGAGTTTACTAAAATAGTGAATTAGTCATCTAGATTAATTTAGAACTCCCACGAGAATAGTCTTTTGCAACCATAATGTCCTATTATCTAGTTCTTCCAAAGAACTATAAATGTAACCTTTTTTACATGAAATCAAATGTTAATTGAGGAAATCTCAATTGGTATCAGAGCAGGTTTTCTTAGAAAAATCAAAGCCTATGGAGAATGGTGTGAAGAGATATGAAGCACGCACTTTGTTAGAGAAACTCAAGTGGCCAACACTCAGTAGAGTTGCAAGGAATATATCGAATAAATCACTAATATATCACGCATCTTGAGGTTGAGTCAATTGAGTAAAAGAAGATCTGTTGTTGTTCTTTATTGCAAAAAAAATAGATTAAAAGCTATCTACATTATTCCAAAGTTTTTTTGATTAGCATCAATGGCTACCAATAACAATCTTCCCATTCCTAAATTTAATGAGTTAGATTATGAGTATTGGTCCATCAATATGAGGACCTTACTTATAGGCAAGGGGTTATGGGATATTGTAGAAGAATGATACAATGAACTTGCAGATTGGACCACCGTAATTGTAGCTGATAGAACCAATAAAAAAGGATATGAAGAACCCACTTGGATCAAGCTACAAGGCGAGGAGAGAAAAGAGAAGGAGCAGTAATATGCAAATTGCTTAGACCTTATGGATTTGAGGAGAGGAATAGAAAAGAGTGTTTTTCCTCTCATAGCTAATTATAGATCAGCTACAATAGCATGGCAAGTGTTGAAGGATGCTTATGGGTTTGATGAGGACATCCATAAAGCCATGTGTGACAATCATGAAGATTGTTTAAGCAAGGAGGAGTCTTGCTTCCTTGAAGAAGTTTCTGAATTAGATCCTTTTGAAGGATTTTTTGAAGAGTCTTGTAAAGACTCATATGAAGACATGCTTTGTATTGGAGAATTATTTTTTAAAGAGGAATACATATTTGAAGAAGAACCTTGTATTGAAAAGAGTAAATAATCCCTTCATGGAGAAGAGGATGAGAAGGAGCCTTGTACAATTCTCATTGAAGAGAGGTATGATGAATAATGTCTCATGGAGGAGACAAATGGAGAGTGTATTTTGGAGAATGCACCTATAGCTCTCATGGCAGAGAATAAAGAAGTTTTGTGGGATGATGATGGAGAAGAAATGTTCATAGAAGACCATTGGCTCACTTATCTTGAAGACCATTCACTTGGAATGGATGTGTGCTCTCTTGAAAGAGCAAATGAAGTAATGTGGGATGATTTCCCAAGTTTAGAAGAGGAAGAAGAGATGAAGGGCATAAGTTTCATGCTCCATGATGAAGCTTATCTCATGGATGAGATAATGAAAGAAAAAGATAATGATGAGGAAGACTATCTCAAGGAGGATATAGAAAATAGTGATATAGTCATTAATGGACTTCATGATGTATTGGGGGCATCATCAAAGGAGATTGAGAATTGTCTTAAAGAGGTAATTGTGGATGAATATCACTCACTTGAAGTGACTACATTGCAGAAAGAGAGTTATCTTGAAAAGGCAACAATGTATGATTGTTTGAATGAATGGTGTTTCAACACCAAGGCAGAGAAATCTTAGTGTAGAGTTGATGGTTGCTCTTGAAGCAACATACAATGAAGGAGAACTGCTACAAAATATCTTTATGGGAAGCACCAAATCTACTCATTAAAAATGTTAGGCAAATGGTTCATTTTGTTTTTATTTTTAAATTAGACATTAAAAATGTAATTCTTTCGAAGCATATTGTCGTTATATTTTGGCGGTTGCTACGAGATTTATGTGTTATGATTATTATTTAGAATGAAAGATATATAAATTGATATAACACGATACATGAGAGTAAGACGCTGAAATAACAAGAGGACGATAGTATTTCTAGAATGGCTGAACAAGTCATAGAGATACACATAGTGCTGGCATCCTTGATTGCCGTCGTCACGTTTACAACCATTATTCAAATTCTAGGAGGAACGAATGACAATGGGGCTGCTAGGAAGGCATTGAACGAGATGTTTAAATTGTTTTTAATAAGTGATGTTTTTGCTTTCTCTAACTCCATGGCTATGTTAATTGTGTGGCTAGTTCGTAAACGATTGAAAAAAGAGCTTGATAAAGATCGATCCTCAAACGATTTTGATGAAGATCCATTCTTTGTGGTCTACCTATCCCAATTGCTTTTGGTATTTGCAATCTTTGCCATGGTGTTCGCATTCTTATTCGCAACCATTGTGGTCGTAATACCCCAAGATGTGGCCAAACACAAGAAAGAATTTGAAGTGTTGGAGACATGGGTAACATTGCTAACCGTTATACTAGTGGTTGCATCCCTATGTTTAGTGGTAACCATTAGTCCAGTGATTTGGGATGCGATTTAGCGAAATCAACAGCCGATGATGGCTGCTTCTTCTGTTGCGTCGTCCTTGGCTGAGATGTCGGTTGCTGTTGCTTCAGCGTCGTCCTTTGCTGCGACGCCGACTGCTACTGCTTTAGTGTCGGCTGTTGCTACTTCGACACCGACTGCTACTACTGCTACTGTGACGCTGACGTCATCGCAGCCACAGAAGTTGTCGTCGTCGCAACCACAGAAGGAGTCATCGTCATCATAGCCATGGAAGGAGTCGTCATCATCGCAGCAGCAGGAGGTCGTCGTTGATGTCAGAGCAGCAAGAGCCATCATCGACATCGCAACAACAGGGCCGCCATCCTCGTAGCAGGAGGAGGAGGAGGCAGAGGCGCCTCTAGCACATCAGCGGCTATGGCTGCAGCTGCGCCCACCGCCGCAACAGTAGTAGGAGGCGGCGGAGGTGGAGGCGCCTCCAGCACATCAGCGGTTGCGCCCGCCGCTTCACCAAAAGTAGGAGGAGGTGGAGGCAGAGGTGCCTACAGCACAGCAGCAACAACAGCAGGAGGAGGAGGTGGAGGCAGAGGCGCCTGCAGCACAGCAACAGCAATAGCAAGAAGAGGAGGCTGAAGCTTCGCCCAAGGCTCGACTTATACAGAGAGTGTTGAAGCTCACCATGTTCATAATGACATTTGTGTGTGGATTTGTTTCGATGGAGTTATGGTTTGTAATACTGTTTTGTAGCTACAATGCTTTACAAAAATAGTAAATTTGAGTAGCGTTATTCTTGTTGCGCCTCTCATTCCAAATTATATTTGAGTAGCGTTATTGTTGTTGCGCCTCAAGGTTTGCTTGTTTTGAATCGAAAGTCTCCTATCTTAGAGAAAAATTATAGTTAATTATCCTTTATGATCCATTTTGACCAACATGTTAACCAACCCCACAACATTTCAGGTTAAAGTTATCTTAGCGGATTATAGATAAATATTAAATTTTTAGATATTAGTAAATATTATTTAATATAAACTTTAAATAATTTTAAAGCATTGTATATATATATATTAATTTGTGAGTATATTATTTTAGTATTATTTGATAGATTTTAGATGATATATATATATAGTTATATTTTATTAATTAAAAGATAAGTTTAAAGGACTAAATTTTATGGATTGGTTTAACTTTATAATCACAGTAATAAAATATGTAGATGGATTATTTCTGTTGGAGAATGTTAATGTAATTTTACTTGCTAAGTTTAATAAATGATGATATAAGTCAACAAGCAATCCTGGTGTAGGATTAAAGGCATTAGTGATGTAAAACATATAGATAATTTTATATAGGTCTACCAACAATATTGATATACATAGTATTGGTTAAACCACTTGCATGGTTAACTTTAATTAAACCTTTTATTAAATGTATAAAAGGTTTAAATACCATCCACTCACTGATCCATTGCAGGAGTGCACTTCTTATATAAGCTATTAATAGGGGTAGCGCCCACCCTTATTCATATATTTTTATCTTTATATTTTGCTTCTTTATTCTATTTGTTGTCATTGATGTCAAAGGAATACTAAGCAAATGTCAAAAGAATGTTAGGCAAATGGTTCATGGTTGATTTTCTAAAGAGGCAAGGATATAATATTTTATTTAAATATTATATGGTTGAAGCATCAAAAGAGAAGCAAGAAGGATAACAATATTATAATATCTGGGCAAAAGAAAATGGTTGAAAAGATATCTCTATTCCATGGTGTTTGAAAGAAAATAATAAGGTTATTTTGCTAAGGTGATAATGACAAAAGGTTCCCCTAAAAACCTAAGGAATTTTATATTTTATTTTATTTGAAAAGGTCCAAAGGACATTTAAATATTTAATTATAATATTTAAATTCATTTTGAATTTAAATAATTATAATTAAAATATTATTTTTGAAATGCAAAATCTAATTTCTCTATCCGTCGACGTGAAGGCAAATGCCCTGAAAGGCATATTAATATAGCCTTAATCAAAGGCTTAATGTGTTATTTCGAAAATCATGCATTCTTGGTTGTGCTCGTTGATCGAACGCAAAAGAGAGAAGAAGTGTGTCAGTGCTAACTCCGAGGAAGAGAAAGGCATAAAGGGAAGAGACGCTAGGTTCAAATAACCATCAGGGCAGCTAGCCCATACGGTGATTAGATTGGGTTCTAAGTTGCAGTAGAGGGGAGATCTCAAGTTTGAGACTTTACGACTGCAAAAGAAGGAAGATTTTTGGTTTAAAATATTTTTGTGGCAGCATAAGGAATAAGTGTGCATGGGCACACTTAGGTCCAACATGAGCGCCTAGCTCATGCGATAATTGAAGCCGCGGCTAGGGTGCTAGTGGTAGCATAGCGTGGGTTCGATTCCCACTAAGGGCAAAAGGTACTTCTTTTTAAAATTAAATTTTTGTCCTAAGGTTTTTTGGCATAAGATTTTAGGGAGGTATAAGGTTTATGAAAATAAAATTTTATGTTGTGATTTTGGTGATTAAAGTGTTGAAAGGAGTAATAAGGCTTTAGAGGAATTAAAATATTATTTTAAAATAAAGTCTTCTTGGGTTTGATAGTTGAAAGGAGTAATAAGGTGTAATTGAAATCTAATATTTTGTATGGTGAGAATAATTTGTGAGGAAATTATTGTATGATGTTTTGAGAAGGTTTTTGCTACCTAACCCTTAAGATTGGCAAAAGAGTAATTGTGATTGAGACAGGTTTTTAAGGTCAATTCTTCATGAAACAAAAGGTATGGGCACATCTTCCTTGTGAGTGATTATTGGATGTTGTGAATGCTAAGTGTTGGAATATTCAACATTGTCCTAAATATTTAAGTATTAAGTTAATCTTTACATTAGCTTTTGCTAAGTTAGTGGTTAGTTTAGATTTGAGGGCATATAGCAAAATAAGTTAGAGTTTACTATAATAGTGAATGAGTCATCTAGATTAAGTTAGAACTCCCACGAGAATAGTCTTTTGCAACCATAATGTCCTATTATCTAGTTCTTCCAAAGAACTATAAATGTAACCTTTTTAACATGAAATAAAATGTTCATTGAGGAAATCTCAATTGGTATTAGAGCAGGTTTGCTCAGACGGATCAAAACCTATGGAGAGTGGTGTGAAGAGATCCGAAACATGCACTTTGTTAGATAAACTCAAGTGGCCAACACTCAGTAGAGTTGCAATGAAGATCTCGAATAAATCATTAATATATCATGCATCTTGAGGTTGAGTGAATTGAGTAAAATAAGATTTGTTATTGTTCTTTATTGCAAAAAAATTATATTAGAAGCTATCTACATTATTCTAAAGTTTTTTTTGATTAGCATCAATGGCTACCAATAAAAATCTTCTCATTCCTAAATTTAATGGGTTAGATTATGAGTATTAGTCCATCAATATGAGGACCTTACTCATAGGCAAGGGATTATGGGATATTGTAGAAGAATGATACAATGAACCTACAGATTGGACCACCTTAATTGCAGCTGATAGAACCAATAAGAAAGGATATGAAGAACCCACTTGGAGCAAGCTACAAGGCGAGGAGAGAAAAGAGAAGAAGGAGCAGTAATATGCAAATTGCTTAGCCCTTATGGATTTGAGGAGAGGAACAGAAAAGAGTGTTTTTCCTCTCATAGCTAATTGTAGATCAACTACGATGGCATGGAAAGTGTTGAAGGATGCTTATGGGTTTGATGAGGACATCCATAAAGCCATGTGTGACAATCATGAAGATTGTTTAAGCAAGGAGGAGTCTTGCTTCCTTGAAGAAGTTTCTGAATTAGATCCTTTTGAAGGATTTTTTGAATAGTCTTGTAAAGACTCATATGAAGACATGCTTTGTATTGGAGAATTATTTTTTAAAGAGGAATACATATTTGAAGAAGAACCTTGTATTGAAAAGAGTAAAGAATCCCTTCATGGAGAAGAGGATGAGAAGGAGCCTTGTCCAATTCTCATTGAAGAGAGGTATGATGAAGAATGTCTCATGGAGGAGACAAATGGAGAGTGTATTTTGGAGAATGCACCTATAGTTCTCATGGCAGAGAATAAAGGAGTTTTGTGGGATGACGATGGAGAAGAAATGTTCATAGAATACCATTGGCTCACTTATCTTGAAGACCATTCACTTGGAATGGATGTGTGCTCTCTTGAAATAGCTAATGAAGTAATGTGGGATGATTTCCCAAGTTTAGAAGAGGAAGAAGAGATGAAGGGTATAAGTTTCATGCTCCATGATGAAGCTTATCTCTTGGATGAGATAATGAAATAAAAATATAATGATGAGGAAGACTATCTCAAGGAGGATATAGAAAATAGTGAGATAGTCATTAATGGATTTCATGATGTATTGGAGGCATCATCAAAGGAGATTGAGAATTGTCTTACAGAGGTAATTATGGATGAATATCACTCACTTGGAGTGACTACATTGCAGAAAGAGAGTTATCTTGAAAAGGCAACAATGTATGCTTGTTTGAATGAATGGTGTTTCAACACACCAAGGTGGAGAACTCTTATAGATTTGATGGTTGCTCTTGAAGCAACATACGATGAAGGATAACTACTACAAAATAGCTTTATGGGAAGCACCAAATCTACTCATACTAAAGGTAATGTTTTTATGATTAATGATTTATTTTTTGTGAGCAGGAATGAAAAGAAAGGCGATTGTCTCATTGAGACAACTTTGATGAAGAGTCTTCTTGGAGAAAATACAGTGATGGAGAACTTGGATCACATGGATCAAAATGATGTGTTCAAAATTCCTTGGGAGAAGTATTCTTGTAAAGTCATTGTTTTGAGAGAATATTTGTATGAGAAGCAACTTTATGTTGCATATGTAGTTGGTCAATATATGGCAATATTTGTTGTGATATTTTGTGTGGAAATATGTGAAAGAGTTTTATGGTATAATCATCTATGTGAGATGATTAATTGTAAATACTCATGTGGAGTATTGTTTAGTGTTGAATATGTAAAATAAGATCAAAATGTGAGAGCATGGTTTAAAGACCATAATGATAAATATGTAAGAGAGTGGTTGTTGAAAACCACATGAGGAGATACTTTTGTTGAAGTGGGAGCTAATCAACAAAATAAGGCACTCAAGAATTTGCAAGAAATCCCACAGAAAGAGTGGAAGGAGTGCCACCACAAGTATTTTGTAAATTATTATTTCTTGATTCAAGATTGGAGGAAACGTAAGAGAAATATTTTCTTCCAACTATGTGATGTTTAAAGAACTCTTGCATAAGTGTCTTTAGCATCAAGGGGGAGAATGTTGGAATATTCAAAATTTTCCTAAATATCTAAGTATTAAGTTAATATTTAGATTAGATTTTGCTAAGTTAGTGGTTAGTTTAGCTTTGAGGGCATATAGCAAAATAAGTTAGAGTTTACTAAAATAGTGAATGAGTCATCTAGATTAAGTTATAACTCCCATGAGAATAGTCTTTTGCAACCATAATGTGCTATTATCTAGTTCTTCCAAAGAACTATAAATGTAACCTTTTTTACATGAAATAAAATGTTCATTGAGGAAATATCACTAAGTGAGAGAGAAAAAGGTTGTTTGATAAGCATTGTTGAGTTTGATTTTTAAAGGTTTTTCTAAGTGAAAGTTGATGATAAAAACCTTGTTTGATAAGCATTGTTAGAAACATTGAATGAACCTTCATATGCATGATTAGGGTTTGTGCAAGATCATGAGTATCATTGTTATGTGAGATTGTTTGATAAACATTGTTGACTAAACTTTCATTGAGTGATTGGTTGAGTTGAGTAAGCTTTTGTGGAAGCTTACAATACAGATTTGAGGTAAGTCTTGGTGAAGACTTATTTAGTAGATTGGAAAATTTCTAGATAGGATTGTGGATAGATTAGTGTGAGTTTTTATGGAAGCTTACGAGGCACATTTGAGATAAGTCTTTGAGAATACTTGAGAGCAGATTTGATTGATTGATTTATTCAAACCTTGGGTTAAGTTTTGGGGAAGATCTAGCAGAGTTGATTTGTGATTGAGTCAAGATTTATGTTAAGGATTGAGAATAGATTTGAGGATAAATTTTGATGTATATTTGAGTATAGGTTTGTGCCAGATTAGAGATAGATATTGAGTAGATTTGTGCTAGATCGAAGGATAGTGTTTAGTGCAGATTTGAGATAGAGTTTAGAGTAAGTTTTGGAGGTGATAGAGTATAGAGGACGATAGTATCTAGTGGATAGAGGTCCATTAGCCAGGGCAGTGAAGAAATTTATTTTGAGTGAGGGTAAGAGTCTTCAATGGATATAGATCCATAATCCAGAGCAGTGGAGGCAATAATACTTATAGAAGATCACCAGCCAAAGTAGAGGAGAAGGAGTTCTCCTATGGATATATATCCATGAAATTGATTAGGGGATTGGTGTCTCCTTTGGACAAAGGTCCATAACAATAGTAATAGAGAAAGGATTCCCAAAATAATTTATTTGAGAAAAGTTTATAAGGAATATTTTCTCTGTGGAGTAGCCCAAATTCGGTGAACCATGTTAAATCATATATCTCATGTGTGTCATGTTTTGTATAATGTTTACTGCTTTAATATTTTTGATGTTATTGTTGACAATTTTGTCACATTGCACAAGGGGTAGAAAAATCAAAATTTCATACAGTGTTTCTTCTTTGTGAAGTATTTCTTTTGTTGTTTCTTTTTGAGAATAGTTGTAAGTTGCAGCAATTTTGGCTTTCTCTGCCACCCCCTTGCACATAAAATGAATATGGAAGAGCTTCACTGCCGAACAAGCCAAAGAAGACAGCTTCGGAGCAAGAAAGAAAAAGTGTCGCGATATCGTGACATGTCACATTTTTGCGGCAGAGAGAGAAAGCTAAGCCCAAAAGGAAAAAGTGTAGCGATATCGTGACATGTGTTTTTGTGGCTGAGAGCGACAAAAGGAGAAAAGAGGAAAAAGTGTCGAGATATCACGACATGTCACGTTTTCACGGCCAAAAGTGACGAAGGGGAGCTAGAATGAAAAATGTCGCAATATCGCAACATGTCACGTTTTCACGATAGAGAGAGAAAGCTAAACCAAAGGAAGACAAGTGTCACGATATCGTGACATGTTGTGCTCTCGCCACCCAAAAGTAAAAGGTGTCGTGATATCATGACATGTCACGTTTTCACGGTCGATAGCAACCAAATAGGACAAAGACATAGAAATGTCGTGATTTCGTGACATGTCTTATTTTCACGACGAAACAAGAAGAACCAAGCTGAAACACAGAAATGTCGTGATATCGTGACATGTTGCTTTTTTGTGACTCAAAAGCGGCACGCGCTCCAAGCCGGGTATTTTCCCGAGGTGCCTCATAAATACATCTTTTCATGCCCGATAAGTTCGCTGCACATTTTTGGCAATTGGAAAAGAGGTATCAGTTTCTGAAGAAGATCCCGACGATCATGGCAACCACTCGAGCACTGCACCAAAAGCCAAGGACGATTCAAGTGGTCCATTAATGCATCTTTCCATGGCTAACACGATCGTAGTTGCCAGTTCTGGTATTTGAAATTCTAGTCGTAGCAACCGCAAGGAGCCGACTTCTCAAGGCTCGAGGGTGCACTTCTTCATTCTATGTGATAATGACTCAGAGGGTTGGGTCCTCTATAAAAACCCAAATTTTTTAATGTAAAATGGGGGGAACTTTCTGCTAGAAAGCTGTTGTAACTTGATGTCCTGCGACTAATACCAAAGGTCTTTTGAGCTTTATTTCTCTCTTGTATGCTGCCTTTTGTGCTTAATTCTTTTGTCTTTCTTCATTTGCATACTGTAACTCTGAATCCTAAATTCGGTGTGCGATTGGGGACTGTACCCTAAAATTCACCCTGGAGGATACATAGGAGAGGAAAATTGCCATATCGACTTTCTTTTATGCTGCCTGGTGGATTATGGTTTATGTTATTCCCTTGTCTTAATCGCTGTTACTTTGAACCCTGAATTCCAGCAAGAGAGAAAGGAGAACCCTGTGAACTCGTCCAGAGGATACATAGGAGGGCTAGTATTGTGTTTCTTTAGTTTTACTCTTAGTATTCTTTGCTGCTATTCAAGCTATTGGTTGGTGATCGTGCTTCCTGTTATCTCCCACTTTAAATCAAAAATCTCTCAACCCTTACTCCTTTTTATTTCTTTCTCTAACCCTTACCCTTTTCTTTTCTTTTCCTAACCCTTACTTCGTTTATCTCTTTCCTGCACTCTTATCTCAAACCCCAAAAGTAGATTAGCATAGGAGCCAGCCTTTCTCCAAATATTGGCATGAGGAGCATCTCTTCCTCTCGGCCTTTCAAAGTTGGTCGTAGGTCTAGGGTGCACACACCTACACAAGTCCTTTCCTATGCGGATTTGATGACCAAAAGTTTCTAGCATGCCCGATGGGACCGAAGGTCCCATATTTGAGAAAATTTAAGCCCGTCTTCACCGGAGCCAATAGTTCTAACAGTTACCGATGGGATCCGGTCAATCTCATCTTCTGATTGGTAGTGAGGACCGATGCTCTCATTACTGAAAGACTCTTAGCATTTGGTGACTCTGTTTTACCTAAAAATATCTAAGTCGTAAAGACCAGTACCTTCATGCTGAAAGGTCCCATGTTTTAAGAAAGCTCGAGTTTGGTGAATCTCTGGCTTGTATTCATCTGGAAAAATCACCTGGCAAATCTGTTGAGTTGAAGATCTAGATTTCTTGATCGAAGGTGCCTTTTTTTTTAAAAGCTAAAAGAATATATCCCGAAGGAATCAAGGTTCGATGAGTAGCCTTGACCTCAAGAGTGAAGAAAGAATGTTCACCTGGTGACTCCGACTTAGCGGCGATAACCGTGATCTCTGTAGACCACTGCTATAATGGCAGGGGTAAGCTTTCCTAGTTGGGATGAACGAGGCCCCTTGAACCTTCAAAGCTACCATAAGATTCCTAAAATCGCCTTGAAGGCATTGACAACATACGATGGCACCTTGAAGCTGTTGCTGCTTTAGCGTTCCTCTATGACATAATCCATGAAGATGTCATGGTCAGACTTCTGGTCCTGTCTCTGGAAGGAAAGGCATTGCAGTGGTACAAATTTCTCGGGCCTAAAAGCATCTGCTCATGGGATGACTTGGCGGGAGCACTATTAAAAACATTTGATGGCTCTCAGGATCCCTTCTAGCTTTTGATGTACCTCTCCACCATCAAGAGAGCACCTTTGGAGAGTGTCACGGACTTCAATGTCCGATTCAGTAGAAGTTGGAAGAGAATTCTAGGGGAGATCCAATCGATGCCCGCACAAGCCCACCTCTACTATGTTCGAGCCTTTCACCTGGACATAGGCCTCCTCTTGCTACAATCAAGCGAACAAATATTCCCTAAAATATTTGAGGAAGTAGTACGAGCAGAATAGCTTCTATTGAGAAAGTGGTAGTGGGGAGAAACTCCATCACTTTCTTTGATAATCGCTGCTCCTGTATGTCCAATGCAACATTCTTCATGGCAGACTCCTCATACTGAGCAAATCTTGAGATGCAGTCATGTGGAGCTCAAGATGCAGATCCCATCCAGGTCCAACAATGGGAATATGCAAGCTTTGCCCCAGCGATGAATAATACGGTTGCTTGTGATCTCCATCAGAGGACTGGCCAAGAAGAGGAGCAAGCTCAAGTGGTAGAGCCTAAAAATGAAGAGGGCCCTTTTTTGCACTCTTTTTGTATCCCTGAGCATAGCACGCAAGTGTTCAGCCAGAATCTTTCAAGCATACCTCATCAAGAGGCTGAACCTGAAGAGATGATAGAAGATTGCTCATTGTCAAAGGAGCCCTGTTACAGCATCAAGAGGATGGAGGAACCTGTACCCAGCCCACAGCTACTAGATTCATCAATATTTTGGTACTAGTTCCAGCCATCACTACAACCAGTACCCCAAGAAGGCCCTCGCATGGCGAACTTCTTTGCCACATCTTGCATCAGTGGTACGGGTACTGGAAGGAGCGACAACTTACTACGTTGCTCCATTTTTACAACATGGACAACTTCGGGAAGAGGCCAACCAGATTTCCAAGATCAACTAAAGTTCAATCTGATCTGGTCTGAACACTGCAGGTTCACTGGATAGGTACTCGAAGCTGAGCTAGTGGTGGCGGTATGTATGTCATGCCACAACATTTTATGTAAATACTGTAAATAGCTCAGATGGTAAATAAGTGCCGAAGGTGCTAAGTGTTGCTTAGGAGCTTAGGCATAATAAAAAAATAAAAATGTCATCAGTGAACTACCAGAGAAGAGGATAATGGGAATGACTCTGTTGCCCAATGGATAAAGGCCTAACTCTGTTACCAAATGGATAAATTCCTGAATCTGTTGCCCAATGGATAAATGCCTGTGATCTCTACATTTAGATGATCTAAATGCCCCGCGAGCTGCCAAGAATGTTGACAATTTTGTCACATTGCTCAAGGGGTAGAAAAATCAAAATTTCATACAGTGTTTCTTCTCTGTGAAGTATTCCTGTTGTTGTTTCTTTTTGAGAATAATTGTAAGTTGCAGCAATTTTGGCTTTCTCTGCCACCCCCTTGCACAAAAAATGAAGATGGAAGAGCTTCCCTGTCGAACAAGCCAAATAAGACAGCTTCGAGGCAAGAAAGAAAAAGTGTCGCGATATCACGACAAAAAAAGTGTCGCGATATCGCGACATGTCACATTTTTGCGATAGAGAGAGAAAGCTAAGCCCAAAAGGAAAAAGTGTCACGATATCGCGACATGTCATGTTTTCATGGCTAAGAACAACAAAAGGAGCAAAGAGGCAAAAGTGTCGCGATATCGCGACATGTTGCATTTTCACGGTGGAGAGATAAAGCTAAACCAAAGGAAGAAAAGTGTTGTGATATCGCGACATGTTGTGCTGTCACCACCCAAAAGGAAAAAGTGTCGCAATATCGCGACATGTCGCTTTTTCACGATCGACAACAACCAAAGATGCCAAAGACAGAAATGTCATGATTTTGCGACATGTCTTATTTTCATGATGAAACAAGAAGAACTAAGCTAAAACATAGAAATGTCACGATATCGTGACATGTTGTTTCATGACTCAAACGCGGCACGCACTCCAAGCCGGGTATTTTGCTGAGGTAACTCATAAATACATCTTTTCATGCTCGATAAGTTCATTGCACATTTTTGGCAATTGGAAAAGAGGTATCAATTTTTGAAGAAGATCTCGATGATCATGGCAGCCACTCGAGCACTGCACCCAAAAGCCAAGGACGATTCAGGCGGTCCATTAATGCATCTTTCCATGGTTGACCCAATCGTAGTTGCCAGTTCTGGTAATGGATTTGAAAGTTCGATCACAGCAACCACGAGGAGCCGACTTCTCAAGGCTTGAGGGTGCACTTCTTCATTCTATGTGATAATGACTCAGAGGGTCAGGTCCTCTATAAAAACCCATATTTTTTAATGTAAAAGGGGGGGAACTTTCTACCAGAAAGTTGTTGTAACTTGATGTCCTGTGACTAATACTAAAGGTCTTTTGAGCTTCATTTCTCTCTTATATGCTGCCTTCTATGCTTAATTCTTTTGTCTTTCTTCATTTGCATACTGTAACTCTGAATCCTGAATTCAGTGTGCGATTGGGGACTGTACCCTGAAATTTGCCTTGGAGGATACATAGGAGAGGAAAAGTGCCATATCGGCTTTCTTTTATGCTGCCTGGTGGATTGTGGTTTCTATTATTCCCTTGTCTTAATTGCTGTTACTCTGAACCCCAAATTATAGCGAGAGAGAAAGGAGAACTCTGCGAACTTGTCCAGAGGATACATACGAGGGCTAGTATTATGTTTCCTTAGTTTTACTCTTGGTATTCTTTGCTGCTATTCAAGCTATTGGTTTGTGATCGTGCTTCCTATTCTCTCCCACTTTAAATCAGTAATCTCTCAATCCTTACTCATTTTTATTTCTTTCTCTAACCCTTACCCTTTTCTTTTCTTTTCCTAACCCTTACTCCATTTATCTCTTTCCTGCACTCTTATCTCAAACCCCAAAAGTAGATTAGCATAGGAGCCGGCATTTTTCTTGATATTGGCATGAGGGACATCTCTTCCTCTCGGCCTTTCAACATTGGTCGTAGGTCTAGGGCGCACACACCTACACAAGTCCTTTCTTGTGTGGATTTGATGACCAACAGTTATCACATGGATTTAAAAGCAAAATTTTTTATCTTATACCGTTCACCCCCCTCTCAGTATAAGCACATGTTCTTCAATTCGTATCAGAGTGGGTTTCTTCGTAAAAAGACTAACAACTTGGAGAAAGATCCATCAGAAACATACATGACTTCAAAGAGTGAAAAAGAGACCATGTTTGACATAAAAGAGAAATTCTTTATTGCTCTCAGGATGATTTAAAGGGTTAGAAATAAAAACTCAAGTTTGAATGATCGAATTCAAGAAGATGAATAAGCAAGGATATAACTTCTATATAACATCATAGAACTTAAGATAAAGGTAGAAGAGGGAAATAAAATTGAATAGGATATGACAGATCTATTAAGAGCAAGAGAAATAGAATGTGAAATATTAGAAGTAGAAATTGTTTATCTAAGGAATGAAGTTGAAAAAACCAAGGTACTACCAGATATTGGGAAACAAAAAGAGGAGTGAAGTCTTCAATAATTAGAAACTTCAAATAAATATAAGCAAGTGGTGTATACTCCAGAAGGAAAAGATATCAGGAAGGAAGAAAACAAATAAGAACAATGGATAAGATTTAATCACAAAAGGAGAAGCACTCAACCGCAATATCAAAGGCATCCAAATAGGTTACATAATTTCTTCCATGGATATTGCTTTTCTTGTAACAAATATGGTCATAGAGTTGTACACTGCACTAGTTATGTGAAAAATGATGTCAATAGAAATTTCAACTCTTTTGCACCTCTTATGAATAATGATATCATATGTTACAAATGCAATAATTTTGAGCACAATGCTAGATGGTGCAAAAAGGTATTTCCTAAGTCTAGTAAAAAGAATACAACTTCAACAACAAGGAAAGAGAAAAAGGGAAATAAAAATGCTAGATCAATGTTAGTTCAACCAACTCTTCATTCTCAGAATAAATAAGAACAATGGTTTCTTGATAGTGGTTGTTATAGATACATGACAGAAGACAAAGACAAATTTCCTATACACAAAGAAACAAATAGAGGATCAGTAAGTTTTGGTGATAATGGATAAAAAAAAATTGGTGGAAAGGGAAATTTGAGTTTAGATAATAGAAAAAAGAACAAAAAATATACTATATGTCAAGGGGTTAAGATACAATCTACTAAGTGTAAGCCAACTTTGTGATCAAGGTCATATGGTTACATTTCACCCAGATAGATGTGAGATAAGAAAGTCAAAAATTGGAAAGGTCATTGCAAATGCAAGTAGAACTCCAAAAAACCTCTATATGTGTAGTGACATTAAAGAGAAAAAGTGTTTTCTATCACAAGAAGATGAGAGTTGGTTGTGGCACATAAGAATGGATCATTTGAATTTTGACAACATAGTCAACATATGCAATAAACAAGTCGTTAGATATTTACCCAAGCTAAAAAGGCCATGAAGAACATGTGCTTATACTGAGAGGGGGGTGAACAGTATAAGATAAAACTTTTTGCTTTTTAATCCAAATGATAACATCAACAATATTAAAGCAGTAAACATCACACAAAGCATCACACACATGAGAGACATGATTTAACGTGGTTCACCCAATGTGGGCTACTCCACGGAGAAAATATTCCTTATAAATTTTTCTCAAATAAATTCTCTTGGGAATCCTTTCCCTACAATGTTTATGGACCTCTGTCCAAAGGAGACACCAATCCCCTAATCAAGTTCGTGGATCTCTATCCATAGGAGAACTCCTTTCTCCTCTGCTCTGGCTGGTGATCTTCTAGAAGAACTATTGCCCCCACTACTCTGGCTAATGGATCTCTATCCACTGAAGACACCTATCCTCACTACCCTGGCTAATGGATCTCTATCCACTAGAGACTATCATCCTCTATACTCTATCACCTCCAAAGCTCTATCTCAAATCTGCACTAAACACAATCCTTCGATCTAGCACAAATCTTCTCAATATCTATCTCTGATCTGGCACAAACCTATCCTCAAATCTGCACAAAACTCTATCCTCAAATATGTATTGTAAGCTTCCACAAAATCTTACACAAATCTATCCACAAGTCTTCTCTAAGACTTACCTCAAATCTGCTCAACAAGTCCTCACTAGAACTTGTCCAATCTCATAGAAACATATAGAGAATTGTTAGAGACTCAATATGCTTCACATTCACAATAATGCTCAATCACTTTCAATCTCTCTTTTATAGAAACATATAGAGAATTTTTAGAGACTCAATATGTTTCACATTCATCAACACTCAACCTCTTTCTCAACTCAATTCAGAATATAGAACAATTTGTTTCATAGAACTTGAACTATCACATCAACACATCCACTTGACTAGGCTCAACCAACTCTACTCAACCAATCACTCAATGAATTAATCCTTGCTTACAAACCCTAGTCCAAGCTTATGAACACTCACTCAAATATTTCCAACAATGCTTATCAATCAATCTCACATAACAATGATACTCATGATCTTTGCAAACCCTAGTTCAAGTTCACTCAACTAATTAATTTTATAACACTTCAACAACAATGCTTATCAAACAAGGTTTTATCAACAACTCTTTATTCCAGAAAACCTTGAAGCATTAATTCAAAACACACTAAAAAATTCTTACCAAACAATCCTTTTCACTCCAACTTTGCATTCACAACATTCAACAATCACTCACTAGGAAGATGTGCCCATACCTTTTTGTTTGATGTAGAAGTGCCCTTAGAAAACCTGTCTCAATCACAATTTCCTTCTTTCCAATTTCAATGGTTAGATGACAAAATATCACTCTTAACACTTTCTCAAAATATTCCTTAGACACAAAAATAATCAAAGCTCAATTACACCTTATTGCTCCTTCTTGAAATTAACATCCATCAAATCATACATGAAAAATAATTATTTAGATACACCTTATAATCTCCAACTTAAAATAATATCCAACACCACAAAACCTCAAACAATCTTCCTAAAACACCTTATTACCCTTTTCAAACACTAAAGCAAATAACACCAAAAAATTTATTTTGCATCAACCTTATAACTCCCCTTAAAACCTTACAAACCAAATAAATTATGCAAAAATTAATTTTTTAATAGCTCAACTAATTCCTCTAAAAATTTTGGTGCTCAACTAATGCATACCTTTGTCTTCTCCCCAAAAGGGTTTCGACATGATTCGAACCGTCGTCTCCCCAAGCGCCAAGCGCCTTAGCACTTTGGTGCCCACCATGTGGGCTATAGGTACCCATGTGAAGGAAGGAAGGCTTCCTTCCTATTATCCCTTCGTCCGTCATTGACTTCACACAAAACAAAAGATAATCCTCCTACAGATTCGAACCTGCGCCAATCGCTGCCCTCACGTCTTGCTTCCGTTGCGGTTGCCAACTATGCTACCAGCGCTTGGTGACCAAGGCTCCCTCCTTGGTGGGTGAAATCCTTTTGCCTCCTCTAAGCACTTAAAAATAAAAATAAAATCCTCTTTGTTGCACAACACGATTCACACAAGCTCGCATAGCATTAAATTTAATTCGAAGGCATAAGAGACTTTGGCTAAGGTGGGGTAGTCCCCCTTTTATACACACTTGGTTAATTTTCTCCCCACATCGACACTAGAATTCAAATTTGAATTTTGATTTAATAACCCACCTTAGGGTTATTTAAAATTAACATAAATTAACTTATAATTAATATTAAAATTAATTAATAATTAATTTAAATAACTTATAAGTTAAGTAAATTAATTAATAAATTAATTTATAATAAAAATTATATTAATTAATTTATAATTCCTCGTATAATATTATAAAGAAATATTATAATATTATTCACTTGGGCTTCTTCTTTGCACTTTGGACCACATTTGACTTCTTGGAACCGGGTCTTGATCAACTGAAAATGGACTATCCTTTTGCACTTATTGGAGAACCTAAAACTGATGTTGCCCACTGAAACTGCCACTGATGGTGTTGAAAGCTTGACATCAATGACCACTCACTCTTGACATCAATGACAACTCATCTACTCAAAATGTCCAACAATCTCCCCCTTTGTCATTGATGGCAACCCAAATTTTTTTACCAAAACTTGACCTTTTTCCTGTTCTGCTCCCCTGGAAATTGCTCCCCCTGACTCAATGCTCTCTCCTTAAATCAAATATCTCCCCCTTTGACATCAATGGCAAAGGGTCACCTTTGGGGCTCAGGGCTAAGAATGAGTCTCTTAGCTTAGCCCCTCCCCCACCTCCTCTTGAGGTGGTTAATTCTGGGGTGGGAGTATTACTCCCAGTTTTCCTCGAAGATACTCAAAGGTCTCCTTTGAAAGTGGCTTAGTGAAAATATCTACTATCTGTTCCTTTGTAGTAACATATTCCAACTTGACTTGTTTATCTATCACCTGTTCTCTTAGAAAATGATACTTGATCGAAATGTGCTTTGTCCTAGAGTGCATCACTAGATTCTTTGAGATACTTATAGCACTTGTATTATCACATAATATGGGAATAGGATGATCATGTTTTATCTTGAAGTCTTCTAGAGTTCACTTCATCCATAATACCTGTGTACAACTGGCTACTACTACAATATATTTTTCTTCTATTGTAGATAAGGATATTGAAACTTACTTCTTACTTAGCCAAGAGACTAAACAGTCTCCAAGAAAGAATGCTCCTCCACTTGTGCTCTTTCTATCATCAATACTGCCAGCCCAATCTGCATCTGTATATGTTGTGAGTGTGAAACTATCACTTTTGGGATACTAGAGCCCAAAATCCATAGTCCCTTTTAGATACCTAAGAATTCTCTTTACTACTGCCACATGTGTTTCCTTAGGTGCTTCCTGAAACCTTACCACTAATCCCACTGATTGCACTATGTCTGGTCTTGTAGCTGTAACATACAACAAGCTGCCAATCATAGATCTGTATAATCTCTGATCTACCTCTGGAGATTCATCATCCTTACTTAACTTGCATCCTGTGACCATGGGGGTACTTACTGGTTTGCAATCTTCTAACCTAAATTTCTTTAGCATCTCTTTTATATACTTGGTTTGTGAGAGAAATACTCCTTTCTCTAATTGTGAAATCTGAAGTCCAAGAAAGAAGGACAACTCACCAAGCATAGACATCTCAAATTCATTCTGCATGTTCTTTGCAAATTCTTTACACATCTTATCATTGTTTCCCCCAAAAATGATGTCATCAACATAAACAACCACAATTAGTAGATTATTCCCTTCATTTTTTATGTATAAGTTGTTGTTTGCTATTCCTTTTCTGAATCCCTGTTCCTGAAGATACTTATCCAATATTGAGTACCATGCTCTAGGAGCCTACTTTAGACCATACAATGCCTTTTTCAATCTGCATACATGATCTGGTTTATCTGTTAATATGAATCCCTCTGGTTGTTCAATATAGACTTCTTCTAGAACACCATTTAGAAATGTTGACTTAACATCCATCTGATATACCTTGAAGTTTTTAAAACTTGAGAAGGCTAAAAATATTCTTATGGCTTCAAGTCATGCAACTGGAGCAAATGTCTCATCAAATTCAATTCCCTCTACTTATGCATAACCTTTGCACACTAACCTTGCTTTATTCCTTACTACCTGTCCATATTCATTTAACTTGTTTTTGAATACCCATTTTGTGTCGATCACATTCTTGTCCTTTGGTCGTGGAACAAGTTCCCAAGTCTTGCTTTTCTCTATCTGATCTAATTCCTCATCCATTGCCTTAATCCAGAACTCATCTTCACTTGCCTGATTGAAGTCCTTTGGCTCAATCTTAGATAGCAAGGAAAAATTTGCTTGTTGAGATGGTGTTATTATCCTTCTCCTTGTTTGTCTTTCATATGGATTCCCAATGATTAGATCTTTTGGATGATGCTTCTGTACATACCTGGATGGAGTTTTAGGAAGAAGTCTTTGTGTTTCTTCTTCTTCTTCATCTGATTCCTCATGAAACTCTTCTTGACAACTCCCATCTTCCTGATACACATTTTTTGAACTGGTTCTCTTGAATCTATCTTCTCATCAATTGTTACATTTATACTTTCCACAATAGTGTGTGTTCTCTTGTTGAAGCATCTATAAGCTTTACTCTTAGTGGAATAACCAAGAAAAATTCCCTCATCACATCTTGGGTCAAACTTGCCTAAGTTTTGATCTTCTCGTCTTATGTAGCACTTGCTTCCAAAAACCTTGAAGTGTTTTACAGTGGTCGGTCTTCCTTTCCAAAGCTCATATGGAGTCTTGTGATGGTTTACCCTCATTTGAGCCCTAGTGATTATATATACTGTTGTGTTGACTGCTTCCCTCCAAAATCCATCTAAAATTTTGGACTCATTTAACATAGCTCTAGCCATATTCTCAATAGTCCTATTTTTCCTTTCAACTACTCCATTTTGTTGAGGAGTTCTTGTTGTTGAGTATTCTCTCTTGATCCCATGTTGTTCACAAAACTCTACAAATTCATTTGAGGTAAATTCTCCTCCTCTGTCAGATCTCAAACACTTAATCCTCTTGTCGATTTCATTTTCAACCAGTTCCTTAAATGCTTTGAATTTTTCAAATGCATCTGACTTCTCTTTTAGGAAAGCTACCCAAACCATTCTGGAGTAATCATCTATAAACAATATAAAGTAACTCTCACCCTAAATACTCTGTGTTCTTGTAGGACCACATAGATCAGTATGTATTAGACTTAATGGCTCAGATGACATATATCCTTTTGACTTAAAGCTTGTTCTAGTTTGCTTTCCATGTTGACAAGGTGCACATATTGTGTTTTGTGGCCTCTTTATCTTGGGTAAATCTCTTACAACCTGCTTATTGCTTATGTTGACTATGTTGTCAAAATTCAAATGACCCAATCTTCTATGCCACAACCAACTCTCATCTTCTTGTGATAGAAAGCACTTTTCCCCTTTGATCTCACTAAGCATGTATAGATTGTTTGGAGTTCTTCTTGCATTTGCAATGACTTTTCTAGTTTCTGATTTTCTTATCTCACATCTATCTGGGTGAAATGTAACCATATGACCTTGATCACAAAGTTGACTTACACTTAGCAAGTTATGTTTTAACCCTTTGACATACAACACATTTTTTGTTCTTGTTTTCCCATTATCTAAACTCAGAGTTCCTCTTCCACCAATCTTTGTTGATCCATTATCACCAAAACTTACTGATCCTCTATTGGTTTCTTTTAGTACAATGAATTTTTCTTTGTCTCCTATCATGTGTCTAGAGCAACCACTATCAAGATACCATTGTTCTTCTTTATCCTGAGCATGAAGGGTTGTTTGAACTAACATTGATCTAGCCTTTACATTTCCCTTTTCCTCTTTCCTAGTTGTTGAAATTGTTTTTCTTTTACTAGACTTAGGAAGTATCATTTTACACCATCTAGCCTTGTGCCCAAAATTATTGCATTTGTAACATATAATATCATTATCCATAAGAGGTGCAAAAGAATTGAAATTTCTATTGACATTGTTTCTTGCATGACCAATACAATGTACAACTCTATGACCATATTTGTTACAAGAAAAACAATGACCATGGAAGAAATTATGTAACCTATTTGGATGCCTTTGAGATTGTGGTTGAGTGCTTCTCCTTTTGTGATTAACTCTCATCCAAGGTTCTTCTTTGCTTTCTTCCTTTCTGATGTCTTTTTCTTTTGAAGTATCCTTTGCTTGCCTATCTTTGTTTGAAGTTTCTCCTTCTTGAAGACTTGACTCCTCTTTTTTTCTCATACTCTATATCTTGTAGTACCTTAGTCCTTTCAACTTCATTCCTTAGATAAATAATTTTTGCTTCCAATATTTCACATTCTGTTTCTCTTGCTCTTAATAGATCTATCATATCTTGCTCAATCTTCTTTCCTTCTTCTACCTTTATCTTGAGTTTTGTGAGACTTTGTAGAAGTTCCATATTTGCTTCTTCATCCTCTTGAATTTGTTCCTTCAAGCTTGAGTTCTTTTCTCTAATCCTTTCCAAATTTTTGAGAGTAGTAAATAATTCCTCTTTTATATCAAACATGGTCTCTTCTTCATTTTTTGAAGTCATGTGTGTTTTTGATGGATCCTCCTCCAAGTTGTTAGTCTTTTCATGGAGAGACCCGCTCTGATACCAATTGAAGAACATGTGCTTATATTGAGAGGGGGGTGAACAGTATAAGATAAAAATTTTTGCTTTTTAATCCAAATGATAACATCAACAATATTAAAGTAGTAAACATCACACAAAGCATCACACACATGAGAGACATGATTTAACATGGTTCACCCAATGTGGGCTACTCCACGGAGAAAATATTCCTTATAAATTTTTCTCAAATAAATTCTCTTGGGAATCCTTTCCCTACAATGTTTATGGACCTCTGTCCAAAGGAGACACCAATCCCCTAATCAAGTTTATGGATCTCTATCCATAGGAGAACTCCTTTCTCCTCTACTCTAATTGGTGATCTTCTAGAAGAACTGTTGCCCCCACTACTCTAGCTAATGGATCTCTATCCATTGAAGACACCTGTCCTCACTACCCTAGCTAATGGATCTCTATCCACTAGAGACTATCATCCTCTATACTCTATCACCTCCAAATCTCTATCTCAAATCTATACTAAACACAGTCCTTCAATCTAGCATAAATCTTCTCAATATCTATCTCTGATCTGGCACAAACCTATCCTCAAATATGCACAAATCTATATCTCTAATCCAAATCTATCCTCAATATTTAATCTATCCTCAAATATGTATTGTAAGCTTCCACAAAATCTTACATAAATCTATCCACAAGTCTTCTCTAAGACTTACCTCAAATCTGCTCAACAAGTCCTCACTAGAACTTGTCCAATCTCATAGAAACATAAAGAGAATTGTTAGAGACTCAATATGCTTCACATTCACCATAATGCTCAATCACTTTCAATCTTTTTTATCATAGAAACATATAGAGAATTGTTAGAGACTCAATATGTTTCACATTCATCAACACTCAATCTCTTTCTCAAATCAATTTAGAATATAGAATAATTTGTTTCATAGAACTTGAACTATCACTTCAACACATCCACTTGACTAGGCTCAACCAACTCTACTCAACCAATCACTCAATGAATTAATCCTTGCTTACAAACCCTAGTCCAAGCTTATGAACACTCACTCAAATATTTCCAACAATGCTTATCAATCAATCTCACATAACAATGATACTCATGATCTTTTCAAACCCTAGTTCAAGTTCACTCAACTAATCACTTCAACAACAATGCTTATCAAACAAGGTTTTATCAACAACTCTTTATTCTAGAAAAACCTTGAAGCATTAATTCAACATACTCAACAATGCAACAAAACAATCCTTTTCACTCCAACTTTGCATTCACAACATTCAACAATCACTCACTAGGAAGATGTGCCCATACCTTTTTTTTTGATGTAGAAGTGCCCTTAGAAAACCTGTCTCAATCACAATTTCCTTCTTTCCAATTTCAATGGTTAGATGACAAAATATCACTCTTAACACTTTCTCAAAATATTCCTTAGACACAAAAATAATCAAAGCTCAAATACACCTTATTGCTCCTTCTTGAAATTAGCATCCATCAAATCATACATGAAAAATAATTATTTAGATACACCTTATAATCTCCAACTTAAAATAATATCCAACACCACAAAAACTCAAACAATCTTCCTTAAACACCTTATTACCCTTTTCAAACACTAAAGCAAATATCACCAAAAATTTATATTTTGCATCAACCTTATAACTCCCCTTAAAACCTTACAAACCAAATAAATTATGCAAAAATTAAATTTTTAATAGCTCAACTAATTCCTCTAAAAATTTTGGTGCTCAACTAATGCATACCTTTGTCTTCTCCCCAAAAGGGTTTCAACGTGATTCAAATTGTTGTCTCCCCAAGCGCCAAGCGCCTTAGCACTTTGGTGCCCACCGCATGGGCTATAGGTACCCACGTGAAGGAAGGAAGACTTCCTTCCTTTTAACCCTTTGTCCATCGTCGAATTCACACAAAAACAAAATATAATCCTCCCATGGATTCGAACCTGCACCAATCACTGCCCTCACGTCTTGCTTTCGTTGCGGTTGCCAACTACGCTACTAGCGCTTGGTGACCAAGGCTCCCTCCTTGGTGGGTGAAATACTTTTGCCTCCTCTAGGCACTTTAAAAAATAAAATCCTCTTTGTTGCACAACACGATTCGCACAAGCTCGCATAGCATTAAATTTAATTCGAAGGCATAAGAGACTTTGGCTAAGGTGGGGTAGTCCCCCTTTTATACACACTTGGTTAATTTTCTCCCCACGTCGGCGCTCGAATTCAAATTCAAAATTCGAATTTTGATTTAATAACCCACCTTAGGGTTATTTAAAATTAACATAAATTAACTTATAATTAATATTAAAATTAATTAATAATTAATTTAAATAACTTATAAGTTAAGTAAATTAATTAATAAATTAATTTATAATAAAAATTATATTAATTAATTTATAATTAATTTAAACTTCCCTGTATAATATTATAAAGAAATATTATAATATTATTCACTTGGGCTTCTTCTTTGCACTTTGGACCACATCTGACTTCCTGGAACCGGGTCTTGATCAACTGAAAATGGACTATCCTTTTGCACTTATTGGAGAACCTGAAACTGATGTTGCCCACTAAAACTACCACTGACTGGTGCTGAAAGCTTGACATCAATGACCACTCACTCTTGACATCAATGACAACTCATCTACTCAAAATGTCCAATAGGCCACAAATTACAAAAGGTGCACCTTGTCAACATGGAAAGTTGTTAGAATAAGTAATTATTCTCTTAAGTTCTACTAGGATAGACTTACTTGAGTTTCCACTCCTTCATGAGTCAGGTGAACTCTCAGTTATAGTCTAGATCAGATTTGATGAGTTGTTGTAATCCAACGACTCTCAATGATCAACTTTGTTATTTATACAAAGTTGATCCATGGAATAATCAATCAGTTCTATTTTGTTTCTTCAAATATTGTAATGCTTTGTAGTTCTACTCTTGGGAATTCTAACATGGTACCAGAGCAGGATAGATTCTGCTAGGCATTCTCTCTTGAAGGCAGTTTCATGAACTGGTTCACATCTCTTATCTTTTGTCTTTTTTTTTAAAAGAGAAGAGGTTTTTTAGATTGCTCATTTTTTTAAATCTGCAATTTTTATTTGAGATATTGTTTATGGTAATCTCTAAATAGTTACACTTGATGTATTTTACCATATTATGCAGAATTCTCAAACCTTTTTTTCAAATAATATAGATATTTGATTTTTTTTACCTGTACTTTTTATTGTTCTCCTCGAAGGCCTATTTCAATCTCCATCTCTCTTCTCGGATGCAACTCATTGGCCCAACAACCATCACTGCATTTCGATTTTTTAGTGAATGCATACTTGCATTGGTAGCATTATTACCATCGTGACATACGTTCACTAGTGGAGACAAAGCACATAGGCATTTCATTTTTTTTAAGACAATAAAATCATGGGTATCGTTCTGGCTGTTAGATATTTTTTTGAATCTCTTTAGTAAAGAAATGCTCCATTTTTGGCATCAATATTGATGGCCATTTGGTAAAAATAAGGCCCATTGATATTATTTAAAAATCATGGCATCTCTGCCTATGTTTTTTAAATTTGACATCCAAAATTATCTCTCGAAATCGTCGGGTGGACATTTGGTAAACCAAAGTCCATTTTGGCATATTTGCCAACGTATCTTCTCGATGCGTGATGATTAGCATTAACGGGCATTTCAAAACTCTTCTCAGATTTTGAAAAACATATCTTCTCCAACATTCAGTTTCACTGAAGACTCTCCATAATTATCGTCCTTCGATGCTTCATTGGAGAGCTTCGGTTTTGTTATATATTCATCTAAATGAATGAAATTTACATCATATGCATTCTCTCGAGTTTTAACAGTGTTCTCTCCTGACTGCATTGTGATCTTCAAATTTTATTGAGAAATTTGGGTGTTTAGTTCTTTCAAGGTGCCTCACTGGAGCTTCCTCATCCGTCGTTGCGCTTATAGCAGATTCGTGGATTTTTTGGTGAAGAATCCCTCAGTTTGGTGGGCCTTCAATCTAAAAAATCATCTGCAAAGCCGTCTCCTCCATAGGAGCCCCTCCCTCTCTTCTTCTACGGATGATTTACTACGTCTTACGCAGCATTGAGGTGGTATTTAAGCTTACTTAATTTAGCAGAGTATAGTGGTAGTGGATCCAAAATATTGTTAGTGGTTTTTTAATAATATTTTTGGTTTTTTCACTAATATCCTCTTTTTTCAGCGAGTTCGAAGTGTTTCTCAGCTTTCAAATCACATTCGCTACCCATTGACGTAGCTTTGGTGAATTCGGATTCGTCCTGCTCGTAGATCCAGAAACATATATATTATTTATTTTATGATTTTTTTGGACTAATCTCCTCTTTTTTCAGCGAAGATCGAAACGTTCTCCACTTTCAAATCTGACGTAGCCTTGGAGAAATCGGATTCACCGTTGTCTCTTGACGTCTCCTGTGCGACTTTTCACTCGTAGATCTTCTGGTTCTTTAATTTTTTTCTCTATATATAAAAATATATATATTCAGATCTTCCCTCATATTATCTTCTATATTTTTCTTTAAGGGCCCTTTTAGTGGCCACAAAGATAAAGAAGAAGTTGTAATCTCAATAAAATTCAATTTTTTTTTTGGGGGGGGGTTGATAGGTGCCTTTTTATTTTGCACCTATATATCGCTTTAGGGGGGTTTGTTATTGCGTCATTTTTGCCTCCTTTATTTTGCATTATTACCTTTATTATAAGTCTTTTGTTTATATATCTTGGTAATATAATATAGGTGAGGTATTTGATTTCATTTAACAATCCTTTATATATTAAAGATCTAAATAAAATAACTCTATTTTATTTATTCTATAAAATCTTCTAAAGCTAATCTCTATATTAAAAATCTTACTTTGTTCAAATTGTTTTTTTTCAAAAAGTTCTTTAATATAATATAAAGATATCTTAATAAATGAAAGTGAGAACATATCATTATATATATTATTTTCCTTTCTTATCTCTCTATTAAGAACTTATTTTGATTATTTTTTTTTACAAAGTAACTTAAAATTAAAATTCAAGTATGGAAAATTTTTAATCTATTTATCCTTTCTTAAATATTTCTAAAGGACAAATATATTATATCACCAATGCACCATATTGCACACCAATATAGGTCTAAATGATATAAAGCCTATGTTCCAAGTATCAAATCTAATCAATACTTATAGTTTCCCTCTCGTCAGGGTGGGTATTTGAAGAGAAAAGATATATAGGCCTGGCATATTTGTTCTCTTTAAGCCTAAAAATTAATATCAAATCTCCTCAATTACTTATAGTTTCCCTCTCGTTAGGGTGGGTATTTTGAGATATTTGGTGTTTCTTACAGGCATTCCTAAAATAATATCCATTGCATTCTCTAAATTAAAGTTAAAGGGGGGAACTTTGGGTTAACTTCAAAATGAATTCAATGAATACAATTGATCCTCTTACTCCTCATAACTACCATACATGGAAACCCAAAATTTTAAATCTCATTTCTCAAAAAGGGCTCACACACCTATTAGAAGAAAAGCAACCCGAGTTTGAAAAAGAATATGAAATATTTGTTCATAAAGGAAAGATGTATGAAACAATGGGTATTATAAGCTCTAATGTAAATGAAAGCTTGTGGTTTCACATTACAGATTGTAAAACTCCTCATGAAAGTTGGGAGAAACTAAAGAACTTGTTTGGGAAAGTAGATCAAATGAGGTCAATGCAGCTTGAGGTAGAATTAACAACTTTATCTCCTGACGACTTCAACAATATTGTTGACTTTCTCACAAAATTCAAAGAAGTCCTTACTCAATTTAAAGGTAGTGGCAAGGATAAAAAATATGAAGAATGCATCTATCTAATTATTTCTAAATTAAATGGTGTATTTCAGATATTCACAACCACCTTTCTATCTACAAAATATGCTCTTGGTGCAAGTTTCAAAATGCCCTCCTTAGAAGAATTTTGTGAGAGACTAACTAGAGAAGAAACAAAACTTGCAAAGTATGAGATCTCTTCCTCTTCCTCTAAAGCCTTAGTAGCATCCACCTCCTCTAAAGAAAAATTCAAAAAGAAAGAAAGAAGTCCCATAACTTGTACTCACTACAAAAAGAATGGTCATTCTGCAAACAAATGCTGGAAAAGATTACAACAACTAGAGGCAGCTATAAAGGATCAAAATATAGACAATAAAAAGCAAATAGGAAAAGCCCTAAATGTCCAAGGGAAGACCACCAATACTTCATCTAATTACTGGGTCCTAGATTCTGGAGCAACTCATCACATGACTGCTTCAGATGAGTCATTCTCTTCTATCTCCTCAAGTTCAACATGTAGCATAGAAGTTGGTGACTCCTCCTTTATCCCAGTCAAAGGAAAGGGTGACATATCCATTGATGGTGGCTCTATCAATAATGTTCTCTATGTTCCAAACATTGCAACAAATCTCCTCTCCGTCTATCAGATTTGCACTTCTGGAAAGGGGAAAATTGTTCTCTTCTCTCCAACAGGAGTTGAGATAAGAGACTTACAAGACCCCCACTCTCTTGTAGCCAAAGGAGATATTGATCACAACACTCACCTATTTCACTTCAAAGGATTCAAAAATCCAGAAGGGGCCTCCTGTTTTGTGGCTCATGGAGATCTTGAAAGCAAAATTTGGCATGAAAGGTTTGGTCATCTCAGTTATAACTACCTAAAAGAATTGAGCACCCATGAAATGGTAACAGGTTTACCTCAAGTCACTTCTATTGATGGAGTATGTCCTGGATGTGCTCTTGGAAAGCAACATCAAGATCCTTTCCCATCAAGTGGTTCTCTAAAAGCCTCATCCCCTCTAGAGTTAATCCATAGTGACTTGATGTTTTTTCCAGAACCTTCTTTCAAAGGAGCAAAATATGCTCTAACCTTCATTGATGACTTTTCTAGAAGAACTTGGGTCTACTTCCTAAAATATAAAAGTGATGTTCTGTCCCACTTCAAAGTCTTCAAAGCCTTAGTTGAAAATCAGGCCTCTTGCAACATCAAGCAAATTCGCACAGATAATGGGGGGAATACTGCAGTAATGAGTTCTCCATATTTCTATCAAGTCATGGCATCATTCATCAACATTTTGTCTCCCATAATCCATAGAAAAATGGCATTGCAGAGAGGAAAAACCAAACATTGAAGGAAATGGCAAACTGCATGCTCCATTCAAGAGATCTTCCAAAAGTTTTTTGGGCAGAAGCTATAAACTATGCAAACTATATTCAAAACCGCACACCTCATAAAGCTCTTGACCATTTAACTCCTGAAGAAGCATGGACTGGCTCAAAACCGGATGTCTCCTTCTTCAATATTTTTGGGTGTACTGCTTGGGCACACATCCCAAAGAAGAAAAGGAAGACTCTAGATAAGAAAAGCAAAAAGCTCATCTTTGTTGGTTATTGTGAGGAAATGAAAGCATACAAGCTCCTTGATCCCACAACTCATGAGGTATTTTTTCATAGGAATGTCCAATTTGATGAAACATTCCCTCAAAAAGATCCTCAACCATCCTCTTCTCCTATTGAGCCTTCTCCTATAGTAGAACCTCAATATAATGAAGAACCAACTTTAGAGATTAATTTAGAGATTGATGATCAAGATGAGGAACCTATAACTCCAACTCAAAGTCTTTCCACTCCTTCAACTCCTTCCACTATGCCAAAATGGGCCCGCACCATTGTTAAAGAAGCTACTCCTTACATTCAAAATCTTCCATCATCCAGAGGCACTGGTCTTGTCTGTCAGTCTATTTCCTCTGATCCTCAATCCTTCAAAGAGGCAACTGGTATTAAAGAATGGGATGATGCCATGGAGAACGAATTCTCTTCCTTAATCAAAAATGAAACTTGGGATTTAGTTCCCCTACCTAAAGGAAGGAAATTAGTTCATTGTAAATGGATTTACAGAACAAAATATGGGCCTAATGGAGAAATTGACAAACATAAAGCTCGCCTAGTAGCCAAAGGTTTCTCTCAAATTGAAGGAATTGATTATGCTGAAACCTTTGCACCAGTTGCCAAAATGGATTCTGTTAGACTGGTTCTTGCTCTGGCTGCTTCCCAAAAGTGGCCTGTCTTTCAAATGGATGTAAAAAGTGCTTTCTTACATGGGGACTTAAAGGAAGAGATATTCATGGAACAACCTGCTGGTTTCACTCAAGACTCCTCTCTTGTTTGTAGACTAAAGAAGTCTCTCTATGGCCTCAAACAAGCTCCTAGAGCTTGGTATGAAAAAATGGACTCCTTCCTTCTTTCCTCAGGTTTTTCTCATTGTGAGTCTGATAACACAGTCTACATTTGGAGAGATGAAGGAAAAATCACCATACTTGTTCTATATGTTGATGATCTGCTACTCACTGGTAGTGACTTCACTCACATTCAGACTATAAAAGACTCCCTCTCTAAAAAATTTGATATGGCTGATCTGGGTCTAGCACATTACTTCCTTGGGATCCAAATAAATCAAACAAATGTAGGAATTTCATTGTGTCAACAAAAATACACTCTAGATCTTCTTCAAAGGTTTAAAATGATAGATTGCAAACCGTCTCCTACACCTTTCCAGTCTGGAGTCAATCTAAGTACTTCCTGCACATCCCCTCTATGTGATGCAACTCTATACCATCAACTTGTAGGGAGTCTGTTATACCTTACTCATACCCATCCAGATATCTCATATGTTGTTGGCTTAATATCCAGATTCTCTCATCAACCTCATTTCAGTCACTGGCAAGCAGCAAAAAGGATCCTCCACTACTTGCAAGGAACTACTCACTTTGGGCTCTTATATGAGAGAAAATCCATGGATATCATTGGCTACATGGATTCAGATTGGGCAGGTTCAGTAGAAGACAGATGTTCAACTTCTGGCTATGTTTTTTGTCTTGGTTCTTCACCAATTGCTTGGTTATGCAAAAAACAACAAGTAGTGGCCTTATCATCTACAGAGGTAGAATATAGGGCAGCAATTTTAGCAAGTCAGGAAGCTCTTTGGCTTCATCAGATTCTAAAAGAATTTGGGTTTTCCAATGAAAAACCTATTACTATTTGGTGTGACAATCAGAGCACAATTCATATTGCATGCAATCCAGTTGAACATCAGCGCACCAAGCACATTGAGATACACATGCACTTCATTCGACAACATATTCAGAATGGGGACATATACTTGGACTATATTCCAACTAAAAATCAGGTTGCAGACATCTTCACCAAGTCATTTCCTTCTCCGCGTTACATACAGTTGCGAGAGAAACTTGGAGTATTACAGCTACATTGAAACAGAGGTCTTTACACCTCTCCTTTTATTATTGTATTCTTTGGAGGATGGTTTTTTCCCATGTGGTTTTTTTATCATCTCTCCCTTACATATTGTACATGAGTACCTCATCAGGCCATGTTGTCGAGACTCATTATTTTTTTGTGTTATTAAGGACAATCTTCGCCATCCGAAGACATGCCTATTTATTTCATAGCAGATGGTTTTTCCCATGTGGTTTTTTCACCATATCTCATATATATTGTAAATGAGTACCTCATCAGGCCATGTTGTTGGGACTCATCCTTTTTTAAGAGGATAATCTTCACAAATCGAAGACATACCTCTTCCTTTTTTCCTTTTGATAGATGGTTTTTCCCATTGGGTTTTTACCATCTACTCAAAATGAAACCATTGTACATGAGTACCTCATCAGGCTCTATTGTCGGGACTCATTTGTACAATACACCCCTAGTATCACTTAAGGGGGGTGTTAGAATAAGTAATTATTCTCTTAAGTTCTACTAGGATAGACTTACTTGAGTTTCCACTCCTTCATGAGTCGGGTGAACTCTCAGTTATAGTCTAGATCAGATTTGATGAGTTGTTGTAATCCAACGACTCTCAATGATCAACTTTGTTATTTATACAAAGTTGATCCATGGAATAATCAATCAGTTCTATTTTGTTTCTTCAAATCTTGTAATGCTTTGTAGTTCTACTCTTGGGAATTCTAACAAAAGCAAACTAGAACAAGTTTTAAATCAAAGGAATATATGTCATCAGAGCCATTAAAGCTAATACATACTAATCTATGTGGTCCTACCAGAACATAGAGTAATCAAGGTGAAAGTTACTTTATAGTGTTCATAGATGATTACTCCAGAATGACTTGGGTAGCTTTCCTAAAAGATAAGTTGAAAGCTTTTGATAAATTCAAGGTCTTTAAAGAACGGGTCGAAAATAAAATTGATAAAAGGATTAAGTTTTTGAGATCTGACAAATGAGGAGAATTCACCTAAAATGAATTTATAGATTTTTGTGAACATGGAATCAAGATAAAATAATCAGCTGCAAGAACTCCTTAAAAAAAAGTAGTTGAAAGGAAAAATAGGACTATTGAGAATATGGTTATAGCTATGTTAAATGAGTCCAAGCTTTCAGATGGATTTTGGAGGGAAGCAGTAAATACAATAGTATATATGATCACTAGGGCTCAAATAAGGGTAAACCTTCACAAGACTCCATATGAGCTTTGTAAAGGAATATCGGCCACTATAAAACACTTCAAGGTTTTTGGAAGTAAGTGTTATATAAGATGGG
The DNA here is from genome assembly GCA_028583015.1 of Wollemia nobilis. NCBI lineage: Eukaryota > Viridiplantae > Streptophyta > Pinopsida > Araucariales > Araucariaceae > Wollemia > Wollemia nobilis. Next base: position 5,173,082 of record JAQPPZ010003305.1, on the reverse strand, counting down.
AAGAGCAAAAATTGGATAAGTTTAACCCAAGATATGATGAGGGAATCTTTCTTGGTTATTCTACTAAGAGTAAATCTTATAGATGCTACAACAAAATGACATGCACTATTGTAGAAATTATAAATGTAACAGGTAATGATAAGATAGATTCAAGAGAACTTGTTTAGCAAATTGTGTATTAGGAAGATGGAAGTTTTCAAGAAGAGTTTTGTGAGGAATCAGATGAAGAAGAGGAGGAAACACAAAGACTTCTTCCTAAAACTCCATCCAGGTATGTATAGAAACATCATCCAAAAGAGCTAATCATTGGAAATCCAGATGAAAGACAGACAAGGAGAAAGATAATAACACCATCTCAACAAATAAAATTTTCCTTGTTATCTAAGATTGAGCAAAAATACTTCAATAAGGCAAGTGAAGATAAGTTATGGATTAAGGAAATGGATGAGGAATTAGATTAGATAGAGAAAAGTAAGACTTGAGAACTTGATCCATGACCAAAATACAAAAATGTGATTGGAACCAAATAGGTATTCAAAAATAAGTTAAATGAACATGGTCAGGTGGTCAAAAAGAAAGCAATATTGTGTGCAAAGGTTATGCACAGGTAGAGGTAATTGACTTTGATGAAATATTTTCTCCAATTGCACGACTTGAATCTATCAGAATGTTCTTAGCCTTTTCAAGTTTCAAAAACTTCAGAGTATATCATATGGATGTTAAATCATCCTTTATAAATGGTGTTCTAGAATAAGAGGTTTACATTGAGCAGCCAAAAGGTTTCAATTTGACTGATAAACTAGACTATGTATGCATATTGAATAAAACACTTTATGGAATAAAGCAATCTCATAGAGCTTGATATTCAAGATTAGATAAGTACCTACAGGAACATGGTTTTAGGAAAGGAATAGTGGACGGTAACTTATACATAAAAAATAAAGGGAATGACTTACTAATTGTGGTTTTTTTTGTTGATGATATCATTTTTGGAGGAAATAATGATAATATGTGTCAAACATTTCCAAAGAGCATGCATAATGAATTTGAGATGTCTTTCCTTAGTGAGTTATCCTTCTTTCTTGGACTTCAGATTTCACAATAAAAGAAAGGGGTGTTTCTTTCACAAACCAAGTATATAAAAGAGATGCTAGAGAAATTCAAGTTAGAAGATTGCAAATCAGTAAGTACTCCCATGGTTATAGGATGTAAGTTAAGTAAATATGATGAATCTCTAGAGGTAAATAAAAAACTATACAGATCTATGATTGGCATCTTACTGTATGTCACAACTACAAGACCAGATATTATGCAGGTAGTGAGATTAGTGGCAAGATTTCAGGAAGCACCCAAGGAAACACATGTAGCAATAGTAAAGAGGATTCTCAGGTATCTAAAAGGGACTATGGAATTTGGGATTTGGTATCCCAAAAGTGATAGTTTCACTCTCACAACTTATACAAATATAGCTTGTGTTGGTAGCATTGATGACATAAAAAGCACAAGTGGAGGAGCATTCTTTCTAGGAGATTGTTTGGTCTCTTGGTTAAGTAATAAACATGTATCAATATCCTTATCTATAGCAGAGGCAGAGTATATTGTAGTAGTTACCAGTTGTACACATGTATTATGGATGAAGTGAACTCTAGAGGATTTTAAGATAAAATATGATCATCCTATTCTCATACTGTGTGATAATACAAATGCTATAAATATCTCAAAGAATCCAGTGATGCACTCCAGAACAAAGCACATTCTGATTAAGTATAATTTTTTGAGAAAGCAGATGATGAATAAACAAGTTAGGTTGGAATATGTTTTCACTAAACCACTTTCGAAAGAGACTTGAGTACCTACAAGAAAATTTGGGAGTAGTTATACTTCCACCCCATAATTAACCACCTCAATAGGAGGTGGGGGAGGGGCTAAGCTAAGAGTTTCATTCTTATCCCCAATCCCCAAAGGTGACCCTTTGCCATTGATGACAAAGGGGGAGAGATTTGAGTAAGGGAGAGAGATTTGAGTAAGGGGGAGAGATTTGAGTTAGGAGGAAAGCATTCAGTCAGGGGAAGCAATTTCTCAGGGGAAGCATAACAGAAAGATGTAAAGGAAATGATAAAAGGTAAATGGGTTGCCATCAATGACAAAGGGGGAGATTATTGGAAATATGACCAGGATTTATTTTCATTAATGTCAAAGGAATACTAAGCAATTGTTAAAAGAATGTTAAGAAAATGGTTCATGGTTGATTTTATAAAGAGGTAAGGATATAATATTTAATTTAAATATTATATGGTTGAAGCATCAAAAGAGAAGCAAGAAGGATAACAATATTATAATATTTGGGTGAAATAAAAGGGTTGAAAATATATATTCGTTCCATGGTGGCTGAAAGAATATAACAAGGTTATTTTGCTAAGGTGATAATGGCAAAATGTTCCCCTAAAAACCTAAGGAAGTTTATATTTTATTTTATTTGAAAATGCCCAAAGGACATTTAAATATTTAATTATAATATTTAAATTCATTTTGAATTTAAATAATTATAATTAAAATATTATTTTCAAAATGTAAAGTCTAATTTCTCTATCCGTCGACATGTAGGAAAATGCCTTGAAAGGCATATTAATATAGCCTTAATCAAATGCTTAATGTGCAATTTTGAAAATCATGCATTCTTGGCTGTGCTCATCAATCGAACATGAAAGGGAGAAGTGTGTCAATGCTAACTCTAATGAAGAGAAATGCATAAAGGGAAGAGATTCTAGGTTCAAAGATCCATCTAAGCAGCTAGCCCAGATGACGATTGGATTGGGCACTAAGTTACAGCAAAGGGGAGGTCTCAAGTTCGAGACTTTGCGACTGCAAAAGGAGAAAGCTATTTTGGTTTAAAAGCTTTTGGCGACAACATAAGGAATAAGCGTGCACATGCACACTTAGGTCCCACGTGAGTGCCTATCTCATGTGGTAGTTGAATCTACGACTAGGGCGCTAGTGGTAGCGCATCATGGGTTTGATTCCCACCAAGGGAAAAAGGTATTTAATTTTTAAAGTTAATTTTTTGTCCTAAGCTTTTTTGGCATAAGCTTTTAGGGAGGTATAAGGTTTATGAAAATAAAATTTTATGTTGTGATTTTGGTGATTAAAGTGTTGAAATGAGTAATAAGGCTTTAGAGGAATTTAAATATTATTTTAAAATAGTCTTATTGGTTTAATAGTTGAAAGGATTAATAAGGTATAATTGAGCTCTAATGTTTTGTATGGTGAGAATAATTTGTGAGGAAATTATTGTATAAAGTTTTTAAAAGGTTTTTGCTACCTAACCCTTAAGATTGGCAAAAGAGTAATTGTGATTGAGACATATTTTTAAGGTCAATTCTTCATCAAACAAAAGTTATGGGCACATATTCCTTGTGAGTGATTATTGGATGTTGTGAATGCTAAGTTGGAGAGAAAATGGTTGTTTGATAAGCATTGTTGAGTTTGATTGTTAAAGGTTTTTCTAAGTGAAATTTGATGATAAAAACCTTGTTTAATAAGCATTGTTGGAAACATTGAATGAACCTTCATATGCATGATTACTGTTTGTGCAAGATCATGAGTATTATTTTTATGTGAGATTGTTTGATAAGCATTGTTGAATAAATTTTCATTGAGTGATTAGTTGAGGTGAGTAAGTTTTTGTGGAAGCTTACAATATAGATTTGAGGTAAGTCTTGGTGAAGACTTGTTGAGCATATTGGACAAGTTCTAGAGAGGACTTGTGGATAGATTAATGTGAGTTTTTGTGGAAGGTTACAAGGTATATTTGAGATAAGTCTTTGAGAAGACATGAGAGAAGAATTGATTGATTGATTTTTTCAAACCTTGGGTTAAGTTTTGGGGTAGATCTAACAAATTTTATTTGTTATTGAGTCAAGATTTGTGTTAATGCTTGAGGATAGATTTTGGTGCATATTTGAGGACAGGTTTATGCCAGACCAGAGACATAGATTGAGCTTATTTGTGCTCTATTGAAGGACAATTTTTAGTGCAGATTTGATACAACACTGAGAGTAAGCTTTGGAGGTGACAGAGTATAAAGGACAATAGTCTCTAGTGGATAAAGGTCCATTACTGAGGGTAGTGAATACAGGTCTCTGAGTGAGGGTAGGAGTCTTCAGTGGATAGATATCCATAAGCTAGAGGAGTGGAGGCAATAATACTTCTAAAATATCACCAACCAGAGCAAAGGAGAAGGATTTCTCCTATGGATAGATATCCATGAACTTGATTAGGGTATTGGTGTCTCCTTTGGACAAAGGTCCATAAACATTGTAATAGTGAAAGGATTTCCAAAATAATTTATTTGATAAAAGTTTATAATGAATATTTTCTCCGTGGAGTAGCCCACATTGGGTGAACCACATTAAATCATGTCTCTCATATGTGTGATTATTTGTATGATATTTACTACTTTAATATTGTTGATGTTATTATATGGATTGAAAAGAAAAAAAAATTATCTTATACTGTTCACCCCCCTTCTCATTATAAGCACATGTTATTTACTCTCTCTAGTTTCTAGAAATATAATAAAATTCAACATGGCATGTTAATATTACATTATAATGTAATGGTAAGGTAGACAATAAGAAAACATATGGTATTGAGTTTAAAAGTTGATGATCATTCTAAAGAACACAAGCTTATACTGAGAGGGGGGGTGAACAGTATAAGACCTCTTTTTACTTTTTCTTTTATACTTCAAAATAGTAAAGCAATATACCCAAAGCAATATCAAAACAATGCACAATATCATCCACAAAGTGACACTAATTTTAACGTGGTTCACCCAAAATGGCTAGGCTACGTCCACAAAAATTTTCTCTAAAATTTATCTCAAATTTCTTTGGGAAACCTTCCTAATTACAATGTTTATGAGCCTCGGCCCAAAGGAGATACCTTCCCCCAATATAAATTTATGAGCCTCTACTCAAAGGAGATACCTTCCCCCAATCTAAATTTATGAGCCTCTGCTCAAAGGAGATACCTTCCCCTCTGCTCTGGAAATGATCCTTTAGAATATCAATTGCCTCTACCTATTGCTAGCACGTGGAACTCCTTTCCACCGAAGACCTCCTATCCTCAATGCTTAGCCTAAGAGACCTCTGCCTTCTATGATCACGTCCACAGTAGCTCAGCAACCTGTACCAAACATAGTCAGTCGATCTGGAACAAGTATTCCTTTGTCTGTCAAATCTGTCCAACACTTGAACAAATCAATCCTCTGCACACAAGCCTTCTCAAAGACTTGCCAAATATGTCCTCAAGTTCTTCTCAAAGAACCAGTGCTCCTCTATCCTCAAGTTCTCTGATAGAACTATCAAAACTCAGCTCTCTGCACTTCGCCTTCTCTCAATCGTCTCTCTGCACACACTCTGCATTGTCTTCGCACACTCTGTGCCCATATAGTAGCACTTCATGTTTGTATTTTCCCTTTGTGCTCTCTTCACCCTTTTCTCTCTCTGTGGAATCACAGTCGCACTTGGTCGAACTTCAACCTTTGCACTGTCTGCGCAATCATAGCAGCACTTAGAACAATTTGCCATGACTCTTCGCTCACTCTGCACACTTCGATAAAATTTTGCACTCTGCTCTTGGTGATCAAACTTCTCACTCTGTGCTCTATCTATGAACATTGCAAAAAATGACTCACCCAACTCTTCAAAATAGCCTGCATTTTATAATAACATTTTCAAGATCAAAACCTTAATCTTAGTCGGCTGTAACCCTGATCTTTAGTCGGCTGCACAACCCTAAACTTTATCGACTGTAAACCCTAATCTTCGTCAACTCACATTTAACTTTGTCAGCTTCAATCGCCTTTGTAACTCTTCTGTAGCTTTTGTTGTGAAACTACAACATGTCACGATATCGCGACACCTTGGCAACCGTATACTTTCTTTTGGCTTTTGTCGCGATATCGCGACACTTCAGCCTTTATCGACTTCAACTAAGCTCTTTTTGTGATATCACGACACTTCTATCTTTGTCAGTATCAACTTTGCTTTTTTCGTGATATCGCGACACTTCTCCCTTCGTCGACCTCCTTTCTGCTTTTGTCGTGAAATCACGACACTTTTGCCTCTGTAGACTTTGTCTTCACTTCTATCACGAAATCGTGACACTTCTGTCTTCATAACCTTCCTCTCTAATTTTGTCGCAAAATCATGACACTTCTCCTATAGAAGACCTGCTTTCTGTTTCTGTCATGAAATCGCGACACTTCTACTGTTGAAGCCCTGCTTTCTGTTTCTGTCGTGAAATCGTGACACTTCTACTTCCATCTACTTTCTTTTCTGCCTGTCGCAAAATCGTGACACTTTCTACATCCGTACGCTTTCCCTTCATCCTATCACAAAATCATGACACTTTCTTATTTTACTTTCTCTCTCCTGCTTAAGTCACGAAAATGTGACATGTCGCGATATCGCGACATTTTTCTAACTTGCTTTCTCTCTCCTGCTTACATCATGAAAATGCGACATGTCGCGATATCGCGACACTTTTCCTTAGATCTTTTCTATTTTTCGGGTCACAAAAACCCGACATGTCGTAATATCATGACACTTTTTCTCCTTAGCGCTTTTCTTTTCTTTGGGTCATGAAAACCCGACATGTCGTGATATCACGACACTTTTTCTCTGCGAGCTCTTTCTCTTGAACCTATCGCGAAATCATGACACTTTTTCATCCGTACAAACCCTCTTGCAAATTGTCATGAAATCGCGACACTTTTCTTTACGAGCTCTTTCTATCGAACCTATCAGCTTAGGGTTTGCAAAAGACCTTTGAAACTATCATGTCGTAACCTTCATCAAAACAAATTATTTGACATTAAATCAAATTCCATTAAATCAAATTCCTTCAAGAGCTTCTTGACATCAATGACAACCTATACATTTGAGCAAAGGCAATGTACCCAAAGTACCCAAAATTGCCAACAATCTCCCCCTTTGTCATTGATGGCAAACCTTTACTAAAAACACTTCTCAAGAGCCAAAACTGAAACCAACTATGCTAACAACTAAGAATATTCCTTTGAAGTTTTGCTCCCCCTGACTTGAAGCTTTCCTCTTTACTTTGAAGCTCTCCCCCTTACTCATATCTCTCCCCCTTTGTCATCAATGGCAAAGGGTCACCTTTGGGGCTCGAGACTAAGAATGAGCCTCTTAGCTTAGTCCCTCCCCCACCTCCTATTGAGGTGTTTAATTCTTGGGTGGGAGTAAAACTCCCATTAGGCACTGATCATCATCAGCATCTATAACTTCCTTGTCGGGCCTTCTCTTGAACTCTTTGTCCATATTCCTGTTCATGTTCCTGTCCATCGTTCCTATTATCATTCATGTTCTTATCCATGCCTTGATCCTTGGACCTGTTCATACCACTGTTCCTGTTCATGTACCTTGGAAGTTTAGCTCTACACTGTCTAGTTGTGTGACCTTCATTGTTGCACTTATAACAAGTAACAATATTATTTCTTTTAGGCATACCTGTTCTTTGAATCCACCTATTCTGACTAACCCTATTCCTGTTATTAGCCTTGTAGAAAATTGCCTTATGCCCAAATTGTTTACAAGAGTAGCAATACCCTTGAAAGAAATTAGCACCTCTGAAACTGTCATTTACCTTCCTTACTTGAGTCATGCAATGTGAAGCCATGTGACCAAACCTGTGACACGCAAAACATCTGCCATTAAACTTTCCTGTAATTGACCTCTTAGGTTTTGAAAACTTCTCATTCTGAATTATGTTTTCTGTTTCTATGCATCTATCATTCAAGGACTCCTTTTTTGAAATACTTTCCTCATCAAAACTTTCTTCTTTTTAGATTCTTGTACTAGACTCTCCAACTTGTTCCTTGTGTGGCTTGACAAAACCAAGGCTTGTTTTATCTGTTGTATTTCTTTGACCTTTGATGAGTGACTTAACCTTTTTGGAGCTATCTTGAAACCTGTAAAGCTTATCCTTGTACTCTTTAGTTTCCTCTTTCAAAAAATCCATTTTCTGTTCTAACTCACTATACTCAAGAAACTTAGACTCTAACTCATCCTTGATTTCTTGTGTCTTAGCCATAGAGACGTCAAGACTTTCTATAAGATCATATATCTCCATACAACATTCATCTAACTTATCCTTGAGTCTAGCATTCTTCTTTCTTTCCTTTTTCAAAGCACTAAGAGCACTAATAAGTTCACTTTCAAGATTCTTTATTTGATTGCCTTTTGAATCATCAAAGCCTTTTTCATATTTCTTATCACTAGAGGTGCTACCATTTTCAAAAACCATACATGCATCTTCCTTATAGTTTTATGAAGCATCCTCATACATACTAGAAACCAAATCATTATTTGTGCAATCATCCTCAAGGTGACCAAATTTTCCACATCTAAGACATTTCATGATAATGAATCTATGTTTCGGTTCTTCCTCTTTTTCTGATATGAACAACATCTCATTTTCATTATCACTTGAAGAACTTTCACTATCACTACTAGAACACTTAATTGCTTTGTCTAGGTAGAAAATCTTCTTGTGCTTGTGAGAATACCTCTTTCCTTGATTGCTGTGCTCATATTTGTTTTTCCTGTGATGCTTGTGATTTTTAGAATCCTTGCTCTTAGAATCATGTTTATCTTCATCACTTTTATTCTCAAGAACAATACAGTCAGTAGCATAATGACCAAACTTTCCACAATTGAAACATCTTATATTTTTCATACTTTTGTGCTTTCTAGAGAACTTGCCTTTCTTGTTGTAATATGCCTCTTCATCACTAGAAGACTCATCACTATCTTGAAGTTGTTTACCCTTGGAATTCTTGGTAGCCTTGAAAGCTACCTCTTTCTTGACATCAACCTTCACTTGAGTTCTCAACTCAAATGTTGCAAGTATACTATGGAGCTCATCCTTTTTCAACTTATCCAAATCTTTAGCTTCCTTAATAGCAGAAATCTTTTCACTAAATCTATTAGGAAGAGATCTTAAAATCTTATCACAAACATCATTTTCAGCAAGCTCAAGACCTAGGTCTTTCATGGAGTTAACAACCTCATCCATACAAAGCATGTAGTCACTAATATTTTCATCATCATTCATATTGAGTTGTTCAAATATACCTTTGAAGTGTCTCAACTTTACCTTTCTGACATTTGTATCACCTGTATGAACCACCTTCAACTGTTTCCACATTTCACTAGTTGTCTTGCAGTGAATCACTTTGGTGAGATCCGCTTTCGTAAGCCTTTCAGGATTGCATTCATTGCATTTGAATTGTTGTGATGTAGGAGCCTTTCTTATTTAGTATAAGGACCGTGTACAGGAATAGTGTACTCATCTTCAATCACTTCCCATACCTCATTACCAAGTGCCATTAGATGAACCTTCATCCTTGCACTCCAAAGACCAAAATTTGACCCATCAAGAATAGGTGTTGCATTGCCACTTGAATAATCCATTGTGTTCTTCACTAGCTTTTCCTTCAAGCTGTTAAACTTTTCAAAGGCACCTGCTTTGATACCAATTGAAGAACACAAGCTTATACTGAGATGGGGGGTGAACAGTATAAGACCTCTTTTTACTTTTTATTTTATACTTCAAAACAGTAAAGCAATATAACCAAAGAAATATCAAAACAATGCACAATATCATCCACAAAGTGACACTAATTTTAACGTGGTTCACCCAGAATGGTTGGGCTACGTCCACAAAAATTTTCTCTAAAAGTTATCTCAAATTTCTTTGGGAAACCTTCCCAATTACAATGTTTATGAGCCTCGGCCCAAAGGAGATACCTTCCCCCAATCTAAATTTATGAGCCTCTGCTCAAAGGAGATACCTTCCCCCAATCTAAATTTATGAGCCTTTGCTCAAAGGAGATACCTTCCCCTCTGCTCTAGAAATGATCCCTTAGAATATCAACTGCCTCTACCTCTTGCCAACATGTGGAACTCCTTTCCATCGAAGACCTCCTATCCTCAATGCTTAGCCTAAGAGACCTTTGCCTTCTATGATCACGTCCATAGCAACTTAGCAACCTGTACCAAACACAGTTAATTGGTCTAGAACTAGTCTTCCTTTGTCTGACAGATCTGTCCAACACTTGAACAAATCAATCATCTGCACACAAGCCTTCTCAAAGACTTGCCAAATCTATCCTCAGGTTCTTCTCAAAGAACCAGTGCTCCTCTGTCCTCAAGTTTTCTGATAGAACTATCAAAACTTAGCTCTCTGCACTTCGTCTTCTCTTAATCGTCTCTCTGCACACACTCTGCACTGTCTTCACACACTCTGCACCCATACAATAGCATTCCATGTTCGTCTTTGCCCTTTGTGCTCTCTTCGACCTCTGCTCTCTCTATGCAATCACAACCACACTTGGTTGAACTTCAATCTTTTCACTATCTGTGCAATCACAGCAACACTTAGAACAATTCGTCGTGAATCTTCACTCACTCTGCACACTTCGATCGAATTTTGTACTTTGCTCTCTACGATCAAACTTCTCACTCTATGCTCTATCTACGAACGTCGCAAAAAATGACTCACCCAACTCTTCAAAATAGCCTACCTTTTATAATAACATTTTCAAGATCAAAACCTTAATCTTAGTCGGTTGCACAACCCTAAACTTCATCAGCTGCAAACCCTAATCTTTGTCGACTCACATTTAACTTTGTCGGCTTCAACTGCCTCTGTAACTCTTTTGTATCTTTTGTCACGAAACTATAACATGTCATGATATCGCGACACCTTTGCAACCGTACACTTTCTTTTGGCTTTTGTCATGATATCGTGACACTTCAGCCTTTGTCAACTTCAACTAAGCTTTTGTCGCGATATCACGACACTTCTGTCTTTGTCAGAATCAACTTTGCTTTTGTCACGATATCATGACACTTCTCCCTTCGTCGACCTTTTTGCTTTTGTCACGAAATCGTGACACTTCTGCCTCTATAGACTTCGTCTTCACTTCTATCATGAAATCGTGACACTTCTGTCTTCATAACCTTCCTCTCTGCTTTTGTCGTGAAATCATGACACTTCTCCTATAAAAGACCTGCTTTCTGTTTCTATCGCAAAATTGCGACACTTCTACTGTTGAAGCCCTACTTTCTGTTTTTGTCATGAAATCATGACACTTCTGCTTTCGTCTGCTTTCTTTTCTGCCTGTCGTGAAATCGTGACACTTTCAGCATCCGTATGCTTTCCCTTCATCCTGTCACGAAATCGTGACACTTTATTATTTTGCTTTCTCTCTCCTGCTTAAGTCACGAAAATGTGAAATGTCGCGATATCGCGACATTTTTCTAACTTGCTTTCTCTCTCCTGCTTAAGTCATGAAAATGCGACATGTCGCGATATCACGACACTTTTCCTCCTTAGCTCTTTTCTATTTTTTGGGTCGTGAAAACTCGACATGTCATGATATCACGACACTTTTTCTCCTTAGCGCTTTTCTTTTCTTTGGGTCGCAAAAACCCGACATGTCGTGATATCGTGACACTTTTTCTCTACGAGATCTTTCTCTCGAACCTGTCATGAAATCGTGACACTTTTTCGTCTGTACAAACCCTCTTGCAAATTGTCACGAAATCGCGACACTTTTCTTTGTGAGCTCTTTCTCTCGAACCTGTCAGCTTGGGGTTTGCAAAAGACCTTTGAAACTGTCATGCCGTAACCTTCATCAAAATAAATTATTTGACATTAAATAAAATTCCATTAAATCAAATTCCTTCAAGAGCTTCTTGACATCAATGACAACTTATACATTTGAGCAAAGGCAATGTACCCAAAGTACCCAAAATTGCCAACACATTCATGTGCGGTGTCAAATTTTTTTGTGTGTTATTTTGTTGATAGGTTTAAATACATGATAAGAAGAGCTTCCAAGTATTTTTGATAACAACTAGGAGGTTAAAATTCTAAATCTCATCCTCATTTCGCTTGAAATATTTCTCCATTACTAGTGGTGTCAAGGAGATCGAGGAGGCATGTAGTCATCAAGAGGGTTACATCAATGCACATTAGTATGCATGAGCCTTAGTTGTAGGTCCATATGACTTTTGGTCAATGTTTGATGGTTTTAAGGACATGCTGAGCAAGTTGTGGGATAGGTTCATCAATTGCTATAATGATGGTGTTGAAATGATGGATATTATGAGATGTCTTTCACAATAGAAGCATGGTAACAAGAAATATTTCTAGCATGCATAAGGGTTGGTTGGTCATTAAGACACGTGTTGTATGATAAGATATCTCTTGGAAAATATAACAAGTTTAACTAGTCATGCTCCTCATTTCTTGTTTTCTTGTTGAAAAATCTAGCATTGTGAAAAGGAGTCATGTGGAACTACATGTGTATACATGTTCTCCCAAAACTAGGTAGATGATGTCAAACTATGATAGATTATCCTTTAAATTTATTTATGCAATGACTATAATGGTGGGACAATTAATTTTTGTTTGTCACAGAGCCTTTAAATTTATATCGAGTGGTTAACATGGAGAAAAGTGCGAGTTAGGGACAATGAAATCCATGTGAGGATATTGCAAACTGTAATTCATGAGTTACAAATCTAGCCTTACCCTTTTTTATATTAGCATTTTGTAAAGGCACAAAGGGAGTACAATTATTCCATGTGGACATCATCAAGGAAATAGAGGTTGGATATAATTCCTTTTACATTAAGAAATAATTTTTGGTGGATTACAAGTAGAGATTCCACATTCAAAACACCTCATAGTTCACTTGCTTTTGTCTCAATTAGAAGGCTACTTTTTAGTTGATGGTAGTGTGCTTACATTTTAGAAGAGCACATTGACTAGATAAAGAAGGACTTGTCATATTAAAGAAGTGGAACTATTATTGGTGTATTCATAGCAAAATCAAGTTCTTTACCACTCCAATTATTTGCACCAACTTTTAGTGCATTATCCATTGCAACTTTTGGTGTGTCTTTGGTTTTGGCATTTGGAACATATAGTAGATTTTTGGGGTTTAAGTACCTCTTAATTTGGATGTATATCCTTTTTGGCTAATTAAATTTCAATTTTGGAGCATTTGCAACTCAGTAATTGAGACCAAACCAGTATTTAGAACTATCACATCTCTTTTTTTCATGCTCAAAGTTTTGCATTTGAACTTCAACCTACAACTCCCACATTTGGCAGTTTTAGATAAACATTTTTTAGGGGACAATGTTGAGGTAGAAGAGTCACAACATACACTACTATAGATAAAACAAATAGTAGCATTGATGGGAAAGCATCGAAAACTTATTTCTATAAATGCTATGCCATAATACAAGGACAAAAGTCATGAGGAATCAATATAGAAGGGTTATAAAATAGGTGATAAATTAGGTGATAAAGGAGGAGAATTTACTTCCATATTGTCCCTATAGATTTTTTGGTTTGCAAAATGACATCGAACAAGCGGAGGATGTACTCGAAGGTTCTTTACCAGCATTGAACAACCACCCAGCCCTAGAGGGGCAGAGAAAAATTATCTCCGAAGAAGACTGGTTTCTAAGGTTTCAGGTACCTATGCCATAAGGGGAAAAAGGGAGAAAAAGGAGTGAGAAAGGAAAAAAAACTAATAAGGATGGAATGAGGCTACATAAATACACACTCCTCCATTTTTACCGATGCAAACAATAGTGAATCGCCTAATAGATCAACCAGAACCATCTATCACTGCTCCTTCGGCTCGATGTGTAAGGGTGAATTCCAAAACTAGTGGGAGGGTGAATGAAATCTAGGTAGCAAAATTAGAGCACTCCCACCAGATTGGCCTTAGAAAAAATAAACCCCAACACCCAATGGTGAATGTGAATTCCAAAACCATCCAATCGAACCCACAAAATCTAGATAGCCGAATTAAGCGAATCAACTCAGACAACCATTGTAGAAATAAACATTCATGCAAAGGCAAAAAGAGAAAGAAAGACATATTGAGAGACCAAACACAAATTCACTATTATTTACAAGTGATAAAGAGTTACATATTCATTTTAAAAGTAATAGAGCCACACTTTTGAATGGTAAGCATTCTGCTAATTATAGATAATTTTACAATGAATTCAAATGTAAGCATTAATGGTGTTCGATGAGAAGGATCAAACTCGAATGGTTGGAACCTTTGTTGGCACTCTGCTCTAGGAGATATAAAGATCATATGGAAGGAGTTATATACCTCTATAGGGGTCTATTACTTGATCATTATAACAACTTCTTAAATTCTAATCTACTTTGCCTCCTCGTACTACAAAAAGATCAGGGGTTGGTTGCCTCTAAAGTTGTGTATTTTCAAATTTTTTTCTTTGCACCCATCAATTGTCTGTATCATGTAACTGAGATAATTAATGCTTGATATTTGGGATATTCAAAGCTTTTATCCTATCACATTATTCTCTTCAGCCTTAGATGGAATTTTGGGCACATCCCTTATTGCACCAACTTCTCAGTCTCCCGCTCATTATATCCTAGTGTGATTGAAATATCGGGCTTGGACCCTTAATTCTACCTTTTCAAAGTTTCATCCAACTTTAGGATGGAGACCTGGGACTTGTGACTGCTAATCCATAGTATTCTTCTTCTATCCTAGGATTTGGGATCCCAATATTTTATCCAATGGTTAGGGCAGGGTTTTCAGGTCCTCCTTTGAGCATGCCCTTTCCCATTCTTCTGTCTGATCCCAATCTTGGATATTTTTTCTGTTGCTCATCTACCTAGTTTCATACATTTTATTCTTCCATTAGTGCTTCCAAAATTACCCATCTCTAAAATGCCATCATCCTAAAAATACAAGAGTGGGTGAAGAAGTGCAAAATTTCACCCACACTCTTGGTGATTTACAAGGATTTTTCAACTTGTTAAAAAGAAGGACCCAAAGAATAGGGCTTGATTTTAAATCTCCTTTTAATAAGGGAAGGGAGAGGAAAATAGAAGTAAAAGCACTAGTAATAAGGGTAACCAAATAAGGTTGCTGAAATAATGGAAGAAAGGGAGACGAAGTACAAAGTGCCTATGCATTGATTGGGTGGAACATAGCAAAAAAGAAACAAAGAAGGAAGTCAATGGGAACTGAAGAAGGAAAGGGAAGAGAGGAGGAAGGGAAATGAGACAGAGTAGAGGGATGAATTGGAAGGAATTTAGTATGATATCCATGCATATTGCACTTCCATCAACATACCCCACCAAAGATTAAGATCAATTTAAGAATAGACAAAATGCCAACAACATCTGTCAAAATATTTCCTTTCGACACTCACGTAAAAACTTTTTGAATCTATTACTGCTTTGCTGAAGAATCTCTCATTGTAGCATCATATCCATTTTTACACTTGTTTCTATCTACCATTTTGAGGTCCAATTTAGATCTTATTTTCTATTGGGTAGAGGAATGGACACTTCTTTCAAGATTACTTCGTATATATTTTTGGAGATTGCATGAAGTGATGCATGAATTTTGAACCTTGGTCCATTTGGTACGAGGTCACAGTAGAAAAACATTAAGAACAAATAGAGGAGCTTTAAAATCAATCTTGATTTCTATAAATCCACCATGAGTTTTCATTGAATAGGTTGATGTCACTGGCCACATGCTTATTGCACTTTTATTTAATTATTGATTTTTGTACATAAAATTGCGATGCAAATGGCATACCACAACAATTGATCCACTTTTGGAAATCATCTAGTGAATCTGCAATGTCCAGACTATATCACATTATACTTGAGGTGCCTTTCGTAGTCTGGTTGGTATTGCCCAAAAATATTCCAAGTTGTAATTGGATCACAACTTGGTGGATCATCATGCATACTAATAGTTTTGCAAAATATGATCTTTGTGGCATTAAGTCTTGCCACATGGGAGCCTTCCTTAGGTACTGGTTCATCTGGAAACAAGCTATGGTATTGCCAATCCTCAAGATCCACCTGTTGAGAAGTCCTACCTTCATACACCTTCTTCGTCTTTGTGCACGTTTTTTTGTAGACTTCATTAATTGAGGTTACTGCTGGTGGGACATCTTTGGGTACTGTATGTTGGTCAACTAGACCATCATGAGGATGACCTATTCCTTGTTCACCATGTCCCTAGACATAAAGAGGGTGTAAAATTACTTTCTCTTTTTGAGTGGAATTCTTTCCCTGGTTCAGATTCTCTATTTCTTGGGAAAGGTTTCAAACAATAGGGTTGTCATTTTCAAGACCGATGCTTGCACTTCTTTCACATGAGCTCGAGAAGAAATATTTCCTTTGTGTTAAATCAGACTACAACCTTCGCTCTTGCATAGTTTGAGATGGCATCTATAGTGAATGTTGTACAATGTAGAAGGAAGTAGCCATGATTAGGAATGGAGATGGGAGGGTGGAGTTACTTGAAGATATCTTTCCTGCTTGAAGTAGGATTCACTCTATTTGTACAACCTCTTGAAATATTTTAGGGAATCATATTTTTCTAGATTGATACAATAGGAGGCTAATATCTGAACTGAAAGCATGAATAAAATACAGATGAGCCTAGATGGGGGACGACTAGAACTATAAAGGAATCCTCTTGTAACTCATTTTGAATTGTATATTGAAATATGTGATTTATTCAAAAATAATCCTCTTGATGAATGAGAGGTACATCAAGAGCTGGAAGGGATCCACAAAGCCATCAAATGTGTCCACCAAAGCTCCCACAAAATTTTTCCATGAGCAAATGGTTTTCCACCTAAGGGTAT
The DNA here is from genome assembly GCA_028583015.1 of Wollemia nobilis. Classification (NCBI taxonomy): domain Eukaryota; kingdom Viridiplantae; phylum Streptophyta; class Pinopsida; order Araucariales; family Araucariaceae; genus Wollemia; species Wollemia nobilis. Next base: position 5,156,304 of record JAQPPZ010003305.1, on the reverse strand, counting down.
GGTACCACAATAGCATCCTCTATTATAGAGACAATACCAAGAGCTTTATCATGAAATATTCATGCGCTATGTTATGGAGAAGTTCTAGTGTGATGACATCTTCTAGATGTTCTCAATCAATTCCCAAGGTGCCATTGTACAGGGTGAGAGATTTTAGTTCACCCTTAGTAACTTTATGCCAGCATTGGAGATCTATTATACCAAGACCATTCCAGTATGGGTAGCTTAGATAATCCATTAAGGTGCTAGCCTTCCAAGGTCTTATTTCATGCATTGAATTCAGAGTCACTAGATGAATATACTATCACTACTTGTAAGGTCAGGGATGTTCACCAAACTCTAGGTCCCTCGAGGGATGAAAATTTTGAAAGCAAGAAGGCAAATAATATTATGATATGGATATGTTGCATAGTCAGAGTTGTCAGGTTATTTGCCAAGATCTGGGTAAACCAAAGAATCACCAGAATCTGATTTCCTTAAATATAAAAACTCAAAGAGTTTCCCAAATAGTGTTGCCAAAAACTATTGGTGTGAAAACTAGTATAAAATGAGCAGAGGGTATGATCGAATATTCTTGACCAGCATTGAATGATTGCTCATCGCTAGAGTGGTAGAGGTGGATGATCTCTAGAGAATACCAGCTCTTGAGGTTCCAGCTACCTACGTTGTAAGGGGAAAAAGGGGGAAAAGAGAGTGAGAAAGGAAACAAATTAGGTCATAGCTAAAACTAATAATGATGGAATGAGGTTGTATCAAGATACACACCTCCAAAATTTCCAGTGTAAATAATAGTGAATCACCTAACATATTAGCTCACACCATCTATCATTGCTCCTTCAGCTCGACATGTAGGGTTGAATTCCAGAACCAGTGGGAGGGTGCATGAAATCCAGGTATCAAAATTAGAGCACTCCCACCCGAATAGACTTAGAATAAATAAACCCCAATGCCTGGAGGTGAATGTGAATTCCAGAACCACCCAATCAAACCCACAAAATATAGATAGCATAATTAAGTAGATCAACTCAGACAACCTGTGAAGTATTGTACAAAGATTACCCCCTAGGCAATTTTACATCAAAAAAATCCCTCCTTTTGTTACAAGTACTTCAAACAATGAGAGTTTACTATTTATGAAGCCTAAAAGAGGTACAATCACCCCTTTATTCTAGTACTTCAAAAAAAAACTTATGCTATTTATGAAGCCTAAAAAAAGAGAGAGAGAAAATGGTGCTTGCTTAAGGTGACAAATTTTATTTCCCTCTACAATACTGTCTTAGCCATAAGAACTCTGTGAGATTTCTCTGAACCAGAATTAGAATCATAACTAAACACTTCACTAGCAATATTTCCTTTGTTTTTCTTCTGTGATGTGCCTTTGCCTTTCTTGTTTTGTTTTTTTTTAAACCAACACCGATCGGTGTCATGGTTATCCTTTTTACAATGCAAGCAAAACCTCTTTTGAGTTTTCTTTCCCTTACCTTTTGAATATGATCCTCCCTTCTGAAAGTTTCCTTTCTTATTATCACCCTGATTGTTTGAGTAAAGTGCATTGTTTGACACTTCATCTCTTTGGATTTGATTTGCTTCCTCTGTTTGAAGCAAATTGACTAACTCCACAAAGGTGTGATCTTTGTGATACATTAATGCATGTAATCAACATTTTATAGGATTTGATAAGAGCCCTAAATATTACTGAAGTCAAAATGGTGTCTTCTACTTTAGCTCCTAAGACATTGAGCTTAGACTTTAGTTCTGACACTCTACAGAGAAAGAGTTCTACTGATTCACCTGACTTCATATGGAGTGTATGAAGTTGTGTTTAAAGGTTTAGAACAATTGATTGATTCTTGCCTTCAAAAATGGTACAAAGAGCATCCCATGCATCTTTACCAGTTTTAGCTTCACTTATGTGAGGCTGGATCTCATCAGCAGTATCTAAGAGGATCAACATAAGAATACGATTGTTATTTTTATCCCATGCTCTTTGATCTGCTCCTAGTGATGTGGGTCTTGATTCAGTACCATCAACTAAATCCCACATATCATCTACAGTCAGGATGGATTTCATCCTAGTTTTCCATGCTATATAGTTAGGACCTTTAAGAAATTGTGTATCATTTAAGTATTTGTTGATAGTTTCCATTACGAAGGTCTTAGAATTTGCATTAAGATTATCTTTCTTTCACTCTCAAGTGATATTTAATGGCACCTGCCTGAAAACTCTCTTGAAGAGAGATAATCAGTTGGAGGAAATTAAGCCAAACAAATAAGATATGAAATATAATTCACTCAAAAAGATATTTAGTGGCACTCGCTCGAAAATCCTCTTGAAGAGGGATAATCAATTGGAGGAAATTAAGCCAAAAAATAGAGTGAATTAGGGGTTTTTGTTTGTAGGAGAGAATATCAAGTGAATATTGGCTTTAAATCTATGCAATGGTTAAAACAAATTTATTAGTGAAATTTTGGGGTATGGAGTGTTCTTGATTCTATGACTTATAATTGCAAAAGAAATAATGCAATAATCAAACAATAATGCCCACAAAATTCTTATCACATAGGTGTCGGATGTAACTAAAAATGCACCTAATTTACCAATTAAGGTGTCGAGTAAAATCGAAAATGCACCTTTTAATTTTTGCAACAAAATTTGAAATTGTGTTGTGCAAAAATTTGATATATTTTATCTCCTATTGTTTTCCAAATTTGCAAAGAATGTGGCATACAACAAATTTTTTTTTCTTTTTGTTTTACAAATTTAACAAGTTTGATTTTGTTTTTAAAGTGCTCCTCACTTTTGTGTTACAATTTTGCAAAGAAGATCAATTTCTTGTCTTCCCCCTTGATTTGCAAAATTAACAAAACTAGCACTCCTTCCAAGACAAGTCGACACACGACCTACGTTTGAAAGGCTTCTAGAACCAGTTGACACACGACTTGGTTTTGTCTTCAACACTCAAATATGGGTGGTGCATTTGGATCAAAAGGTTCTTGAATCCTCATGGGACCATAGCTTCTGTCCAACCCCTTCCATGGTTCAGTATAGATAATTGAATGAGGAATAGTTTTATGATATTCACAAAGCATACGACATAAATGGGATTGAGTAGTTTGGTGTTGCAGTTTGTTCCTCTTTCTTATTACTCTTTGACGACGAAGAGCTTTCTTAACCCAAGGTTTGATCTTCATGAAATATTGAATATTTTCTCTTTCAAAAAAAACTTTGAAGAGTTTTTATGTTTTGCAACAAAAAATTTTGTTTCTTTTTCTTTTTATCCCCAAATGTGGAGAAAACAAAAGAAATGGAATTGTTGTAGTTGCAAAAAAAAGTTGGCTTTTAAAGATTTCCAATTTGAATGCAAAAAATATTAACTTTTTAGACTCTATTTTGAATAATAAAATACCTTTTTGGCAATAATAATCACTTAGTTAGGAAAAAAAAGATAATTCTTATAAAAAATAGTGTAAAAAATAAAAAATACTCTAAAAATTAATAATGTTAAGCAAAAAAAAATGAATAAATTTGATAAGTTGGCCAAATAATTAAGAAATATGCACCTTTGTGTAAAAAATGGAGCATGCGGGGGACGATTTGAGACCTCACGCGCGTCAAGGAACCAACTTGACCACTGCACTGCTGGGGCAGATTTGGAAGCTAGCCCAGCATGCAGGTTATTAAAGACATGGGCGAAATGTTTTATTTTTTTTAAATGTTTAGACTTTTGTCCCGCATTCATCTTATGAGGGATGAATCATGGATTTAAAATCCTTGACATTAATAAAGTGCATGATTGCCTTCAGGTAATCACATATCCAAGGAAGCATTTTACCCACTAACACGTGTCGCCCCTCCGCCCAATCACTTGGTGCCAGTTGTCGCCTTTGTGTCCAACCTTTAGTCACTAGGTGTAGCCTCTATATAGATGCCACGTGTCCCCTGCTCTCCCCTTGAGATCTGAGTTAGTGTGTCGATGTGTCTGTGTCGAGGTAGATTCAGGTGTCCTATGTGGTCAAGTTTTTGGCCAACGCATTGAGCGTTGTGCCAAGCACGTGAGGGCTCTCCTACCCTCGATAGGCAGTGCCTTGAGCACTGTGTTGGGAGTGTGAGGGTGCTCCTACCCTCGATGAAATCCTAGTTGGCTTGGCCACGAGGGAGCGTGAGGGTACTCCTACCCTCGATGCACTCCTGGTTGTCTTAGCCATGGGGGTCGCACTCCCACTGGGCGAGAGCCTCAAGATGGCCTCGTTTGAGTCCTCTCCTGCTGTCACGATCATCGATGGATTGTGTCCTTCCATTAGTGAACCCTTTTTGACATAGGGAGACAACCTCTATGGTTGTCAATGCCAATTAGTGGGCTATCGTTGGAAGCAGAGATTTTTGTGCCCACCAGTCAAGCCTCCTCGGTCTCTGTGGGCCCGAGTAAGGTAAGGCAAAAAAAACTAAACTTAGGAAATGATAAAATATGAAGTGCATAACAAATCAAATCAAATTGTACACATTGCCTTCTCCAATGGAACAAGATCTGCTCTCATATTCTCCAGTTGGAACAAGTCCTTAATCCATTTGGCTCTGATACCAATGTGACTAGGTAATTGAGAATGATTTGATAAATGATAAAATTGCATTATCAATCTCTAAATCTACCAGTATACCCGACTTGCTACCATAGAAAAACGATATCCTATGATAGAGCTCGGAATAGAACTATCTCTACCTTCACCTATAGCAATGAAGCTATAATTTAAATAGGACACAAAATAGCATATAAAATTGTATTGTTGTCATCATGCTCACAAACACACGATAGGAGGTAGAGCATTTGATTTAGGATTCTTAACCTAGGATATTTAGGAATTACCATTAGATATTTAAGACAGTAAATATCTACATGGTAGAAAATTAAAAGTAATAATCTATATAGTATAATGCAATATACTACCTATTTTACCTAGTGGAGTAAAAGGGTAAATATCCCAAAGAATGGAATATTACTCTTAACACAACCATCATAGAAATAAACATTCACACAAAGGAAAAAAAAAAGGAGAAATAGATTGAGAGACTAGATAGTAATTCACTATTATTTACAATCAACAAAGAATTACATACGAATTGTAGAGGCCATAGATTCACCCTTTGGAATGTCAAGCATTCTGCTATTTATAGATAATTTTACAATGAATTAAAATTTAAGCATTAATGACATTCAATGAGAAGGATCAAATTGGAATAGCTAGAACCTCTATTGGCATTCTATTCTATAAGGGATGGTGATAATCCAGAAGAAGTCATATACCTCTACAGGAGTCCAACCCTTGATTGTTTTAACAATTTCTTAAATTCTAATCTAGTTTGCCTCCTCATTTTATAGAAATATCAGAGGTTGGTTGCCTTTGAAGTTGTGTATTTTCAAATTTCTTTCTTTACACCCATCAAATGTTTGCATTGGGTAGATAAGATCATTAATGCTTGCTCTTGGGGATCTTCGAAGCTTACATCCTATTGCATGATGCTCTTAAGCCTTGGATGGAATTTTGGGCACATCACTTCTTGCACCAACTTCTCAGTCTTCCTCTCATCATATCCTAGTGTGGATGGAAGATCAAACTTGAACCCTTAATGTTGTATTTCCAAATTTTCATCCAAATTTAGTACGAAGACCTAGGACTTGTGATCATTTATCCATAGTATGCTTCTTTTGTCTAGGGATTTGGGATCCCAATATTCTGTTCAATGTTTAGGGTAGGTTTTTTGGGTCCTCCTTTGAGCATGCCCCTAACCATTCTTCCATCTGATCCCAGTCTTGGAGATTTATTTTTTTGCTTGTCCACCTAGTTTCAAACATCCACTTCTTCCATTAGTGCTTCCAAAATTTGTCATCTCTAAAATACTATCATCCTAAAAATAAAAAAGTGGGTGAAGAAGTGCAAAATTTCACCCACAAGCTTCCAAATTGTATTTTCTTGTTTTATGTGGTTTGCAAAGCTCTAAAAAATGTAATATTCTCATTTCCATTTACAATCTATACTACTCTACTTTTGAGACTCTATTGTGCTTCTCTCTTTGGCAACAATTTACTCTTATCTTATTCTAAACTTTTATACTTAAGCCTTATTTTCTCATCCATTTATTTTTCAAATTTATATGCTAGAAACATTGCAGGCTCCTCCTCAACTCCCTTAGTTTTTTCTCATCCATCAATTTTTTTATGGGCCCACTAAGCCACTGCTACCTTAACCCTTTTTATATTTGTTGTAAATTGTATACAAGCATATTCTCTCAGAAAAGGATAAAATTTCATCCATTCTGATTTGACTAGAGTTATAAAGCTATCCTCTTTTAGCCACTCAAAATTGAATTTAAAAGTACAATGTGGTCTTATCTCCTCTTTTGTTGTAAGAAGAATGATAGGGGAGTGATTAGAGTCTCCTCCAAATTCAATCCAAGACTTCCATCTATAAGTACCATTTACCAAACACTCTACTACTAAGAATCTATCCACTCTCTTAAAAATTCTAACGACTCTTATCCTCATATTTCTTCAAGTTGGGATAGATTTTATAGGCACCAAGTCTACCATCCCATTGGATACAAACTTTTGGATGAGTTAATTAACCAGTGAATTAGTTCTAACAAAAAAAACCCACACTTTACCCCTCAATAGAGTTAAGTTTAAATCACCTCCTAATATTAAATTATTAGCTTCTAAAAACTTTTTGATCCATAAGCTTATCCCAATATTGTATCACATTTTTATATGGGCCATAAATGTTCACCATTGTCAGTTTTTCCTCAAGCTCCACTAAAAGGAATTCAATCCCTACTCCTAAGTCAAGCAATGTAAATCTGGTTAGCCTAAAATTATTTACCTTCCACCTTGTGGCCACTCTTGCTAAGGCTCCTACAACATCAAGGGCCAAAAAATCCCATCCTTTAAGAAATTTGCTGAGATCTTCTATCACTTTCATAGCTAACTCTTTTGTCTCTTGAATTAGCAAAATATTTGGATTGTGAATTTCTACCAACCTACATAAATAATGTTTGTTTGTAGAATTTCCCATATATTGAATATTAAAGAAAAATACTTTCATCAATTAATTGTGTCTAGTATCATCCCTGCTCTAAGGATCCCCTATAAGGATGGTTTCTTGTCTTGTTGAACTTTAGAGAGGCTTTTATTCTTAGCGAATGAAGTAAAAACTCTTTTGCCCTTCTTACTAGTGATACTTCTATCCCCCACACATTTATCAGGTCCTCCCCAAATCCTTCTTCCATTAGTCCTATTATACCTTTTAGGGATCGTAGGAGATACCTATGGGTTTCTGGGGACACATGACATTCCTAATCATAGGCAAATTAAAGAGGGTAAGTACTTTCAAAGTGATTTTATTGCGAATCATTACTAAAAAATTTACCAGAGTCTAAACCAAGGTTTGGATCTACTTCCTTCAAGAAAGAGGAATGCAAGGGTCCTCCTTGCTCCTCAACTACACCCTTGACTTGTTCTAGTGGAGACTTTATTTTATAGACTGGTAAATATAGCCATTGATTAGTTGAGGGACTCAAAATAGAATTGCCTATAATCCTATATGAGAAATAATATTTGGCAATAGATTTGCTTTGAAAGCTTGTATTTGGGTCCAAGAGCATGACATCCAACTTTTGCTCTAAGAATCCTAGCCATACGTTAATATGATATGATTCTAAATTCATCACTTAATCTAGCACAAAAATATTTGTTTCCACCTTTGTGTTTTTTTTCTTGATTTCTCTAGCTTGTGTTCCTTATGCATCGATTCAATAATATAATCATACTGTATGTTTTGTGCCTAAAGAGAAAATTGCATCTCATTATCACCCTTAAAGATCCCTCTGTCTTCCATATGATGCCAAACCTTCCTTGAAAAATTAAGAGAATAATCCTTTGCAATGTGCCCATAATTATGACAATGTGCACACCTAAAAGGCACACCAATATAGTCTAGGGTTTGTACATGTGTCGCTTTGTTATACTTCAACATAATTTTCCCCACCAATCCATCTCTCTAGTCCACATCAACAAGAATCCTAGCCACTATCCTCATGCATGAGAACTAATACCTCTCATCCACCTCCAAGGAAGAACCAATGCATTTGCCTATGGCTTAGAAAATATCTCTATACCAAAATTATAATGGTAACCCTGGTAACTTTACCCAAACAAGGTGAGAAGGTATTTGGGTGGTCCTAAGGTCAAAACAAGGGTCCCACAATTTGAGAATAAACAAAACTGACCTCCAAAACCATTTCTCTGACATAATCTTCACCACATCTTCCTTAGTCCTGAATTGAAATGACAACCACCCTCTTACTAGAAGTAAAAAACTAGGCACATACCCTAGAACTTCCATCCATTCCTTAGCCATCCAGTCTGCCAAGGATTTTTCAAAAATTGCATGCCCATAGAACCTCCCAATAAGCATTTTCTCTAAGAGTTCAATGACTTCCCCCATTTTCACATCTTCTCCTAAGACTAATTTTGCTCTATTACTCTTCCTTTGAATACACTTGATTGTCTTCTTATGTGCTTCTAAGAAAAATCTATATTATTATAAGTATATTTATAATAAAATAGTAATCGATAATATAATTTATTATAATATTATACTATTATAATTAATTGAAATAAAATTTAATACTTATAAAAATAAATGTGTTTTTTTTTTTTAAATTAAAAACCCCGATAAGCGGCTCAATTAAATATTGATCCTCCAACACATTTCAATTTAAATTTAAATGTGCATTTTATGTTAAATAATATATTATAAGAAAAATAAAATTTCCAATATTTTATGAATTATCATTTAAGTAAAATAATTATTATTTTCAATCCTTTGAATTGAAAGACTTATAAAAAAAAAAAAAAAAAAACCAAGAATAGGAAGTCTTCAATGCCACATAAGTTACCTGTTCTCATTGGTAAATGGCCGTTTCATGCCAAACTCCGCGCCTATTTCGGAAAATTATAATGATTGAAAGCCAAAATCTCAATCCAACCCTTATCACATTTAAAAAGTAAAAAAATACAATGTCTTAACAAATGATAAAAATTAGTTTTCTTTATTTTTATTTTTATTTTTATTAATTTATATATTTATTTTTTTATAAATTTATAGAAAAAAAAGATAATGTTGTAAATGGATTGCATTTATAAGCCCAGTAATAGGATCCCAATCTCAACCTCAACCCCAACTGATTAAAACATTAGACTAAAATAACCAACTAACAAATACTCAAATCAAATCTAAAATTATAACGTAAACATGTTCAGAATTTTTACAAATTAAAAAGCTAGGAAGATAAAAAAAAGTAGCCAGTTTCGCGGTACTCTTTTATGGTACTCAATTATTGTACGCTGTTGTCATTTGATTTTCGTGTTATACACCTCACCACCAATGTAGATGGAAATGGCATCTCAAGCTACGATACTCAATTATTGTACTAACGATGTTGTCATTTCCTTTTCGTGTTATACACCTCACCACCTATGTAAATGGAAATGGCATCTCAAGTTTTATCCTTAAGACTAAAGATAAAATGTACATTTGTCTTTGTCCTTCTTTTTTTTAATAGAACAAGACAAAATGCACATGTGTGCCCGTGTTTTCTTATTGGGTAAAGACAAAAGTGTCTTTTTATCTCAAGTAGTGATTATTCCTATCATTGTTACAGAGAAAAATAAAGAAAACGACACTACCTGCTATATAATATCAATCACCTTCTACATAATTTTTTAATTAATTCCTAGGCAGAAAAGTAAAGAAAACGATACTACCTGCTATATAATATCAATCAGCTGTTATGAAACGTGGCCAGTTTCGCGTCGCGTCACTCATTTATTTAATTATCGCTGTTCTCGCGCCAAAAGTTATGGAGCTACTCACCATCTCAAATGTTAACCACTACCAATGGCACGTCAATTTCCTAACGCTGTACTATTCGTTTTAACTACTACCACCTGTAGCAGATGGAAATGGCATCTCAAGTACCAATTGTCATTTTGTCTTTACCCTTGTTTTCTTATTGGATCAAATGTTGGGAAGTAGTGATTGTACATTTGTCGCTATCATTGTTACGGAGAAAAATAGAGAAAAATAAAGAAAACGATACTGCCTGTTATAATATTAATCCCCTTTAACATAACCATTTCCAGTTAAGCTACTATCCACAATACATTCAAGTTTTACATCTCTTTTATACAAGTCAAAATACATTTGAAATCATTGCTGACAATCCATACAAGTTGTAGACAATACTTAAATCACCAAAAGCTTGAGTTGGTATAATAAGATTATATTGTTTTTTTTCTTTGGCATACCTTCATTAGAAGAGATTTTAAATATCATAAAACTACATGTGTAGTGATATTAGTTTAGAAATTTTTAATATAAGGTATTATAAATACCTTATCAAGTAACTTAAACATTGTAATTAATTGTTTTATAAGAATTTTTCACGTGCGTGACTACAACATATTGGATGAATCTTAATGTATGCAAAAGAACAATCTTGTTATTGCTTAATGAACTCTCTTCTTGTGAATTTAACTAGAATAACATTGACTAAACCTTTAAATTTTTGTTATCCAATGCACTCTCCCTACACACCCATACGAGATATACTACATATACTTTTTGAATAATAGTAGCACTATCCCCACACACCCATAAGAGCTATACTATATTATACTACATATACTTCATGAATAATAGTAGCACTCTCCCCACATACCCATAAGAGCTATACTATATAAAATTTATGAATAATTATAAGAAGAGGGTTAGATGTCTTCTAAACAATATCAAGATAGATTCAAGCATGAGATATAAGATAAATATATCCTAATATAGGATTTTCTCAAGGCAACACCACGGAGTCCATTGATAAAGTAATGTTTAAGTCAAAATACGGTTGAACTACTACATTTTCATATTGTAGAGTCAAAATTTATGATGGACTACATCCATTAGCCTAAATTTGATAGTTTCACAGAGGATATAAATTACCATCATCACAGTGTTATTCTAGCATTAAAAGTTTTGATAATATTTCAATGATACTATATAGGTGGTACTAATATGTAGTATCTAATGTCACATTAGCGTTACATGTGATATTGTTCATAATTAATGATATTATAATGCCACATGTGACATTAAATTATATGGAAGAATAAGCAAACATGTATAAGGGTTAACAAAATCAAGAGAAAAGAATGAGTATAGGTCAAATCAAATGGTACGACTAATAGTAGGCTAAGAATGGGGGTAGTGCATAACTATGGAAGTACATATGTTAATGATATATGGCTTAGTTCACTTCAAATCCTTGCAGCTATTCCACATACATTTCTTCTTCAATCTTGTCATCCAAAAATTCATCCTTAACATCACTTTGATATATTATCCATCTTTTTTTAGCTACCAAATCTAAGACCATGCATATTGTGTCTTACCCAATAGTAGATGCATATGTCTCATCAAAATTTATGGTAATTTATCATGCATGCATCTTTGCTACTAGACTTACTTTGTGCCTTTTAGTGGATTCATCACTATTGTACTTGGTGTTAAACACCTACTTCACTCTAATTACCTCATTATTATTTGGAATTTCACACAACTCTTAAGTATCATTCTATTCAATTGCATTTAATTCTTCTTTCATGGATTTGGTCCATACATTTTTGGGTTACTTCATCAAATCTTGAGGGATCAAATTCAATAGTGGTCAATAATACATATTATCTTCTTATTCTTTTTACCTTCATGCTTCGTCTTGTGATCCTTCTATCAAAATTTTGATATTATAATGTTCTCTTCATTTTTGTGCTATCTTTGGAGAAATACTTGTTTCTATTTAATGCTTCTTACACACCACCATCTTCAATTATGATTTTCTTCTCAAAATTTTCTTGTTATTTTCCATGTACTCCCCCTTCAACCAAAATCACATCTCTAGACATAATAAATTGTCTATATTTAGGGTCATAATATTTACATGTCTTGCTTTCTTTAGAATAACTATTAAAAATGCATACTTGAATATTTGGATCTAATTTATTCCTTTTATTATCTTCAACATGAACATAATCCAAAAAATCAAACACTATCAAGTGGCTTACAAAAGGCTTATTTTAATAACATGCCTCACGTAGAGTCATATCCTTCACTACAATTGTGGTTATTAAAGGTGTGCACTATTATTGCAATTGCTTTAGCTTATAAATTATTACCCAAATATTTTTTTAGTACCATTCTTCTTTCCATATCTATCTTTATCATATTATTCCTTCCTATCATTTTAATTTGTTGAGATATATAGGTTTTTGTCAAGTGTCTTCTTATCCCATGATCATTATAAAATTGATTGATTTTCTTGGAACAATACTCACCACCATGATCAATATTTAATGTTTTGATTTTAAATCCACTTTCATTCTCTACTATGAAATTGAAGTTCTTCAATATGTCAAAACATTCACTCTTATTATCCAAAATATATACCCATGTTTTTTTAGTATGATCATCAATAAAAGTGATAAAGTAGAAGGATTTATCAACACTTGGTATGCTCATTAGACCATAAATATATGAATGAATCAATTATAATGGATATAATTATCTCTATGATCTTCCTTTGGGAAAACTCTCTATGATTTTTTTCCATTATGTATCCTTCACACAATTCACTTCTTGCTTCTTCACAAGGAAATCCATGGATAATTCCTTTAGCACTCAACAACTACAAGCTTAAAAATTTTAGGTGACTATAATTGTGGTGTCATAACTAGCTACTATCCTCATTGATTGTATGACATAAATTGTTCTCTTCTCTTCCACACCTCAAAGAAGATATTTTATTTTTCATCATAGGTACAATAATTGTTGCCCAATTCCATTCATTTTGTAATAGATGATGCATTCCTTATTCTCAAACACCACTTTATAGTTTTTCTCTACAAGTTACCCCACACTAAATAAATTATGCTTCAAGCTTGGTGAAAAGTAAGCATTTTGGATATTTTTCTTTACATCTTGTTTCAATTTGTAACATTCATTTTCCTTCAACCTCCAACCCTTTCTTATCTCCAAATTTCATATTGATCTTATATGATTTATCCAACTTTATAAATAATTCCTTATTACTAATCATAGGAATTGAATAACTAAAATCTAAGTACGATGAATCTTTAGTTAAAACATCTACCATATTACATGCCAAGAACTAAATATTTGAGCTCTCATTCTTTGTGTGATAATTTATTGCTTTGATTATCAGACTAGATATTCTCTACACTATTATACTAAATTTTCTCTACATAATAAGACTAGATATTCTTTATATTTTTGACTAGTTAATTGTTGTGTAGATTTAAAATTATCCATACTACCTCTATTAAAACTACCTAGTGGGCTTTAATGTGCTTCTATAGAAAATCTTGACTATGATCATAGTATCCTCTTTTAAAATATGCTCAAATTTAGTTTGGTTTCTATATGACAAAGGACTAAAATAATATTTTAAAAGCAACAATCTAAGCTAGGGTGTGTCGAACATTTAAGGGCTATCTAATATAAAATCTAGTTTGTGATTAGTGGTTAAACCAATATTTTAGAGTTTTAACTATGAAGGGTTCCATCATACTTGTAGCTATGCTCTTCATTTTTGTATCACTATGAAAGTAACTCCTTCGGACTAACCACTTATCGATGCACCACAAGTTTAGATGGTCGAAGGCTTATTAGGGCTATCTTATTTCAATTTAACCTAATATTATATTTTTATATTCTTCACAATACATGGAAGTCTAAACTAGTGGTTCATTCTATCTATGTCTTGGATGCTAGTGTGTTTTTACCACACCTCGTTCACACACTACATAATGGATAAATATGCTCAACCAAAAATGACATATGTACATGAATTTAAAACCACCAAAACAAAATTTCTACCTTGCTCCACTAATAAATAAATAAATATATGTTATTTTTTTATTTTTTGGAAAAATACTTTAAATTCAAATGAACATAATGAAAAAATATAGAATATAAAATGGATGGCAGGACAAGAACTATTGTTGCTACTGTGAAATACAAACCTAAAAATATTTTTGATATTAGTTGTTATGAACTTTTATATAAAAATAAGCATAATCAAAATAACAATGTAGGAATTAATAGAAATGCTCACAAATTGAAAATGAATAAATGATCACAAAACTAAAAGTAACAGAAGTGCTCATAAAAAATAATTGAATGGAAATAACAAAAAACTTATATTAATCAAGCATAATAGATATCAAAGGCCTCTTCAAGGATGCAACCTCCTTAGAAGCATAATTATGATGCAATATGAGAAAGTATGAGATACCTTCTACTCCAAACCCATATCCTTCTATATAATATTATTTATCCTAACTCTAATTCTCAAGGGTTGAAACACATGAAATAGGGGACCCAAGCCACTAAATCCTACTTATAATCAAAGTAAAGGTTAAATCATAATAGGCCAATTTGCACTAGATGCCCATGGTATAAATATAATTCTAACATCAGACAAGCACATAGTAATAGTTGTGTTAGGATAGAGTCCTAACAAAGTAGCAGAAAAGAATGGCACTTCACCCAACTTATACAAGTGGTTAGTTTCATCATAATATCTAAAAACAATAGTTTTAAACCCATTGCCTATATTATAAATCACCGATCTATTAGGTTAGAATTCTACTTTCTTGTTTTATGAGTAATACAATAAATAGATAAATGGTTAGGGTCAATATTAGGAACATGAAGTACCTCATGAAATGATGAACATCCGATAATGATGTCTCCACTTTCTACAACCTATAATGAAGAGCCAACTTCAATCACAACATGTTCTCTTACATGAGTTTTTTTATAGCCTCGATGAATGTGTTTGCCAGGGTTATGCATAAGGGGTCGATCTCGAAATCTATTTATAAAATCAAGGTGAATTGTCTTGGACCCCGAAAATATTTGGAGAAGTATACATGACGAATTGTATTTATTTATTTCCAAAAAAATTCAAACTATGGTGATTTTCATTAATTTGTCTCCAAAAATTTTCAAACAGTGTCTAATTTTTCTATGTTGGGGAATATGAATATCGGTTTGCAAAATCTAAAAAATGTATGACATACTTAAAAGCATTAGGTTGATATGAAAGAATTTAGGTTGACATGACGACCGATAGCATGACGATCGATTGTAGGAATCTTGATCGACTGCAGGCATGCCGATCAGATGCAAGCATGTCATTCGACTACAGGCATGACGATCAGTTGTAGGCATGACGATCGATTATAGGCATGTCGATTTGCTAGAAGCATGCCAATTGGCTGGAGGCATGTCGATCAGATGCAGGAATGTCGATCGACTCTAGGAATATCGATCGATTGCAATCATGACAATCGACTATAGGTATGACAATCAGTTGTAGGCATATCGATCAGTTGTAGGCATGCCGATCGTCTATAGGCATGACGATTGGCTATAGGTATGATGATCGGTTGCAGGTATGTCGATTAGATCAGGCATATCGATCAACTGATTCGATCAGCTATAGGTATACCAATAGGTTGCAAGCATGATGATTGATTGTAGTTATGATGATCGATTATAGGTAAGCTAATCGGCTACAGGTATACCTATTGGTTGTAGGTATGACAATTGGCTACAAGCATGACGATAGGCTATAGGAATATCGATCGACTACAGGCATGACAATTTACTACAAGCATGATGATTGGCTATAGGTATGATGATCAACTAAAGGCATGATGATCGACTGTAGGAAAACTGATCAGCTCAGGCATGATGATCGACTATAGGTAAGACGATCGACTGCAAGCATGACAAAAGGTTATAGCATGTTGATCAACTACATGTATACCGATCGACTACAAGCATGACGATCGACTGCAAGCATGATGATCGGCTGCAAGCATGACAATTGACTGCAGGAATATCGATCAACTACAGGCATGACGATAGACATGGCTTTGCAATCGATCAGATTATGCTGACAGACACAAATTTACAACTAATCAACTTATGTCGACAAACACAGCTTTGCAACCAATCATCTTGCATTGATGGAAACTCCTCTACAATTGATCAGTTTATTTTGATAGTCACTCCTCTGCAACCTTCTCAAGTTTTTCGTTGTTTCAGAGCTATTTTTGAGTTAGAGTATTTTCAATATATTTTTATTGGTACCTAGTATAGTATATATACGAGTAGTATATGAGGCGATTTGGGTGGGAAAAATAAAATCATTTATAATTTGAAGGCGATTTGGGCACGAAATATAAAATCATTTATAATTTGAAGGCGAATTGGGCAGAAAAATCAAAATCATATGTAATTTTAGGTCAGCGAATTAAAATAAAGTTAGGTTTATGATTATCAATGGCGGGTGAATTTACCCCAAAAAAACTTCCACCCTGTAAATTTTGGGCGAATGGCCCCCAGTGAAAGGATCCAAAATTAGCCTTTTCAAAATTTTAAAAAACCTAAATAGAGCCAATTTATGATATTTCATGCTTATGCATAACCCTGGTGTTTGTGCTTTATCATGTACCTAGTAGCCCAATAGTTAGGTAACCACTCGTCCAAAGAGTTGGATGTCCAATATGTATAATAAAGTACAAGATGTGCCTATGAGGTTCCTTCATCAAAACTATCCTCACCTTGTGAATAGGAGAGAGTAGCATCAACATTCCTCTTTCTTCTTACTTCCTCCAATTTCTTGATTTAAATCCTACAAAAAATATCTTGTATCCTCCCTTTTTGTAAAAATTACATGTGGGCTTATTGAAGGGATTCTTGGAATTTTTACATTCTAAAATTTAACAACAACGTCTTCTGGATATGCCTAACTAAAAAATAAAATTTTCCTTATGCCTATTTCTTCTAGCTTGATGATACAAAATATATTTAAATACCTCATCAATAGATGTTGTAGAAGAATTTGGAAAATACACATGAAGCATCAAAAAAATAATAACAACAATCGCATATGTTTTTGGCATATTATTGAAAATGATATTGAGCAACTCTATGTTCCTTTATTTCTCCAATGCTTCCTCTCCTTCTCTTATCTCCTTTGGTAGTTCTCCCACATTTTAGATGTTTTCTCGTGGTTTATTGCCTATTTATATTATCCTCAATGGTATCAATAAATACCATGGACAAGGTTATAAGTTTTACCTCTAGTATATTGATTTGAGTATAATCAATTCAATTACACACCCCTTAAAAATTTTCAAGCAAAACTATAGGATCCGTAGTGCTATTGACATGAGTGTCACATACATTATCCATATAAAGGGCAACGCCACAAGTATCATCATTTTTATCCCTATAAAGATACTTTCCCTCTTTAGAATTAGTGGCATGATGTTACCCATTCACATATTTGAGTAACTTCTTACTTTGAAGTAGAGCTTCAATCTTGATCTTCCATGTGCCATAGATAGGTCTGCTCAACAAGGGCACACATTTATCCATAGCTATTATGCTAAAAATTAAAAATCTATAATTAGATGTGACTAGAAAAAATGCTCCTAATGCATAGAGCTTGAAATATCATACAATTTGAAAAAAAACTTAAAATGCTTTTATATGAAAAAATTATGCCCCTTCAAAGTTTAACCCTGAAATTACAAATTACCTCCAATATACTTTAAAAATGTAAAACATTTTAGTGCATGTAGCGAATGAAAGGATGCTTTTTTTTGTTATGTTAGTGGTTAAGAGGGTGCTCAATATGTACTATTTATATATTGTGCTAATGAATTGTGTGATGACACCTCTCACAATTTGATTTGCTACCTTATTTTTTTAACCATGTTGTGCCACTTATTTCTATCTAATTTGCTCTAAAATCTATGCATCAACTAGTTCACTGCTGACTATGTGGATTACTTATCAAGTTTGATGAGTTGGAAAAATATGATTAGAAAAACCTATATTTATAAATGCCAAGTGGAAAATGGTCTTCCATGTTAGCCATTGTATGACATGCCCCATCAGTCCCACTAGAGTGTGCCACGTTGGCCCTTGTATCAACCTCTTACATGGGTCACCTTAGGAACCATTTTATGTCAACACCTTCATTTTTTGTCACATGTCATGCTGTATCACCCCATTTGGTTTACCACATTAATTTTCATTTATCACCTTAGAAGTCATGTACTTGATGCTAGCTTAAATATATAAATTACTGTAGAGGAGAAAAATGACACACCACATAGTATTCTCGATTAGATCACTGGGAGTCGAGGTGACTATGGTGGTTGTTATAAGTCTACACTCTGTGAACAAGGAAAGGAGGTTCACCAATAATAGTTTTAGAACTTGCTCCAAGTCTAGGATGGGAATTTTTGATGTATCAATTAAGCAATCACCTATGTTTGGTCTTTCTAAACTTAACTATGAAAATGAAAGAGCAATGCAAACACATAAGATGCAAGAATACAATAATTAACCCTAGTATGATCCTTTGATTGAATGCTTTCTAACCCTAGGATGGAAGAATTGAAAATATTTTTCTTTGAGAAAGGACACAAGTAAAATGCACAAACAAGACTAAACCCTAAGATGCAAACTAAAATACTTTTTCCTTTTAAATACCTAGAAAGCAATTAAATGTTTTTTATTTTTCTTAATTTATGTTTATAACATAAATAATGAAAGACACAACAACAAATAGCCTAAATATTTACCAAGTACACTTATATATGTTGATATTTCATCCAAGCTTTATCTTGTGTCTAGAATATCCAATAGCTTCAACTTGCAAAACAACTTAACAAAACACTAGAAAATATGGTCAACGTTAGGAGGTTTGGTTAGTTTGATGTATATTGTGCTTAGAGGTGCAGTAGTGAAGCCTTCTAGGTCATTTTATCTAACATTTTAAAAGTAAATAATCTTTGACATTTGGAACAAACACAACGAGATATGCAAGTGTGAAACAATGAATGATATGCCAAACATTAACACAAATCTAGAAAAAAATACAATTTTAAAACTAGGATTTGGGAACAAATAGCTACCTCCAAGCTAAAATGATATGAGATGCACATAAAATAGAATGCTAAAAACTAGAACAAAATAGAAATAGGGATGAAATAGTAAATACAATTCAAAACAAAATGGACACAAAGTTCAAACAAGAATGCAATACCAAAACCTAGGATTTGGAGACAAAAGGAAGGTTGCCCCCAAGCTAATATACAAGTAAAATAGGATTCTAGAAGACAAATAAATAGAAAACATAGATACAACAACTCACAATAGGAATTTAAATCAAATCCCTAGGGTTTTGAGATGAACAAACACCACAAATTATACCTAGAATGAGTCCATACCCTATAAATTATTGAGCGTGGATTCAACAATAAAATAGAAATTGAACGCCAAGTGCTCAATAGGCAAAAATAGATTTTTTTTTTAATTTTTATTGTGTAGTATATGAGGTACTAATTTGCACAAAGGGTTTTGCAAGGACAAAATGCAGTATACATTAAAATATAATGTAACTAAAAGGTTAATGGATGCAATGGAACAACAAAAATAATGATAAAACTAAATAAACTAAGTTAATGTAAACTTATGCCAAATCCATGCTTAATAGCAAATGAGGCACAAATTCACACAAGAGGGTTAAAAAACCTAAAATAGAAACCAAATATGTGATAAAACACAAGATGATGAACTAAATGAGCTAATCGATGCAAAGAAACAACTTGACAATCTTGTGGAAGAAGCAAGAGCAAAGGTGGAAGACATCTCCTCCTTCAAGAAGATAAGTTATTGTCAAGGATTTCTCCACTTATAGACCCCAAGGAACACACCAATAACAGATCACTAAAATCACTAGAGCACTAGAAGAAGATCATAAGAAGCCAAGAGAATTTGCATAAACATTTCTTAACTCAATCGAGGAAAAAATAGAATTCAATCCCTTAATTCGTAAAGGTTTTGGAGGGGTAAAAGAGAGAAAAAAATAAAACTAACCTTGATTGAGTTGATGCCTCAAAAGGTTGGCCTAAAATTTAGTGTTTTTCCATAAAAACCCTAAATTTTCTAAATTCATGCTCCATAACTTAACAGGCATGGATTCGATCAAGGTTAAGAAAAAAATACAAAAAGCAAGAGAAAGGGGTCAAACTTACCCCTTGCAATTTTGATGGTATCCTAAAGGATTCTAAGTAAAAATGACTCATTTGGGTGGGTCAATTTTTCATGTCTACATTTTCCCCCTCTTTGATGCATTTATGGCCTAATGAATGCGTTAGAGAAATATATAGACACATATGAACGAAACGAATGGTAAAAAAACAAAAACAGAGGTGGCCAATTTAGAAGAAAGGGATGGTACAAATAGTGTTATTTCAAGCACTTTTAATATTTACACACAAATTGAGGTATTAGGGACATTAATGCCTCTTAGGCCAGGGTACCCCTCGAGTTTGGAAAGGAATGCAAAATTCCTAACAAAACTTGAAATAGTAGACTAAGAAGAAAATAGAGTAGCAAATAATGAAAAACATGAAGTAAAAGAAGAGAGAGGAGAGAGAAAAATGAAAAGGAGGAATAAAAGGTAAAAATGGGGAAAACCCTAACTCATTTTCATTATGCAAGAAAATGAAAGAGGGATCTGTAGAAAATGAGAGGATGGAACTTATCACACATCGAGTGGTAGATGCAAGGGGTAAGGCCTATGTGTTAGTAGATTAAGCATGGATAAGAGCCATAATCTCATCTTACAACTAGGATTAGTTTTATTTTTTAGTCACATTTAATGATTTTTTAATTAATTTAACTTTTTTCAAGTAGAAGTCATTGTGTGAGACCTAAGGGTAGATCTGGTGGTTGCCCATAGATCTAGTTGGACTAAGCAATGATCGAATCTATACCCTATATTGTACAAGGTACAAATTCATGAATTCGTCCCCTAGAGGATATAGGGCATAGATTCAAAGTGGGAAAAAAAAGAGAAGAAGAGAAAGGAATAAAGAGAGAGAAAATGAGAGAGAAGAAAGAAAGAAAAAGAGAGATGTGGTTATCTTTAGCAAAAATACGTGATTAGCATGTTTATTTTGTTTTTATGCTCCTTTTTTTATATATGATTATTAGTGATGATATTTTTTTAAATTTTACAGCATGATATCCTTGAGAATAGGGAATAAAACTTGAGTACACTTGAGGAGGGACTAAAAGTGTTCAAAATAGTAGAAAGATACACACTAGGTGTAGTGGGGCTTCTACACTTAGTAGAGATACCCTAGGTGGAGGTAGATAGAGTGCTATTGACAACACTAGAAAAGTGGTGGCATTCAAAGTCATCCATATTTTGGTTATTGATGGGAGAGAGACCATCACACTCGAGGATGTATGATGGATCTTGAGAATACCCATTAGAAAAGGATAATTTATAGGGTATAGGTTCCTTAGGCAGTAACATAGATATCGATAGGGGATCCATCATATGAGATCCACAAGAGCGGATTCCACATTGATGACCTACCACAACAACATGGGATTAGGACATTGATGATTGTGCTCTGTGGAGTGGTGGTAGGTTTTCTAGTGTGTCACATGAGTTAGAAACACCTACCATATGTAATAGTGGGGGTGGTAGCAAATATGAGAGACCAATAGGTGTGGTTATCATATGGTTCGTACATGTTAGCACATTTATATTAAGAATTATACAACATCATGTATAAACTATATACAAAATTGGTATGCATTAATTTGCTCTAGGTGTGGTTCTGGGAGAACATAACCATCATGAGGCCAAAGGCACTCTTAGGACCACTGCCTGACATAGAGCGACCAGTAGGGTATAGATGGTCTTGAGATCTAGAGTAAACATAGAGGTCATACATAGGTATTCTACCATTGGGGATATGAGTCATAGATGAGCTAGGAGACCACTAGATCATATGAGGATGTGGAGGAGTTGGCTTGGGTTAGGAGGATCCAATGGGTCACTATGAAGAAGGACAAGTTGGAGCTTTATTGATTTGACTACTTTTGGCGACAGTTCAATATTCTCCAATAGATACTAGATCTTGCTGATTATTGATACAAGAGGGTGATGAGGGATCCATCAAGGGTTGGAGGGTATCCTGATGTGGCTAGGTTAATGGATGAGGATATGGATGATCATATCTATGTTGATACCTGTTGGTCATCAAATCCACATAGGAAAGGACTTTCGGTGGGTTTGCACGCCCTGGACCTGTGACCAACATTGAAAGGCCAAGGGGAAGAGATGCCCCTTGTGCCAATCTTCGGAGAAAGGCCAACTCCTATACTAATCTACTTTTGGGGGTTTGGGAT
The DNA here is from genome assembly GCA_028583015.1 of Wollemia nobilis. Taxonomy (NCBI): domain Eukaryota; kingdom Viridiplantae; phylum Streptophyta; class Pinopsida; order Araucariales; family Araucariaceae; genus Wollemia; species Wollemia nobilis. The sequence goes on along the minus strand of JAQPPZ010003305.1, from coordinate 5,133,879 downwards.
AGGAGTGCAGGAAATAAATAAACAGAGTAAGGGTTAGGAGAAGAAATAAAAAAGGGATAAGGGTTAGAGAAAGAAATAAAAAGAGTAAGGGTTAGAAGATGATGATTTGAGGTGGGAGAGAACAGGAAGCATGATTACTCGCTAACAACTCGAATAACAGTAGGAAATACCAAGAATAACACAAAATAAATGCAGTGTCGACCTTTCTATGTATCCTCTGGACGGGTTCGTAGGGTTCTCCTCTCTCTCTCTCTCACTGGAATTCAGGGTTCAGAGTAACATCAATTAAGAATAGGGAATAACAGAAACCTCGATCCACCAGGCAGCATAAAAGAAAGCAACAGGGACATTTTTCCTCTCCTATGTATCCTTCAGGGCAAATTTTAGGGGTTCAGTCCCCAATCACACATCGGATTCAGGATTCAGAGTCTTGGTATGAAAACGAGAAAAGACAAAAGAATTAAGCACAGAAGGCAGCATAAAAGAGAGAAATGGAGCACACTAGATCTTTAGTATTAAATGTAGGACATCAAGTTACAATAGCTTTCTAGAAGAAAGTTCCCCCCCCCATTTTTATATTACATGCCTTGGTTTTTATAGAGGACCCGACCCTCTGAGTCATTATTACAAAAATGGTAGAGTACACCCTCGAGCTCTAAGAAATCGGCTCCTCGCGACTGTTGCGACTGAGTTTTCAAATTGGTTGCCAAGACTGGTAACTGTGGCTGGGTAAACCATGGAAACATTCATTTAATGCGTCGCTCGAGTGTCCCTGGCTTCTGGATGCTATGATTGAGTGATCATTATGCCCGCCAGGTTTTACTCCGAGGACTGTTACATCCCTTTCGTTTGCCAAGAATGGTCAGCGGACTTATCAGGCAAGAAAGGGGGGTACTTATAAGGGGCCTTTGATCACCTTGGGAAGTTGTCCGCCTTGGAACATGGGCCCATAAAGTTCTTTGCTACATCTCCACTTCGTCGAAGCCTTGGGATGAAGTAGATTCTCCTTGATTTGTTCTTCACAAAATAATGCTTTGCAAAAACTACTTCGGGGATGTCGGGTGCCGAGCGAATTAATGGGGCCTGCTGGCGAAACTGCTTCGACTGGAAAATGTTTCGGCCTGACTCCTCAAAACTACGGTTCGAGGAATATCCTCCCAAAGCACTTCTCTACTTCCGACGCATTGTCATTTTGCTTCGGGCAACATTGCTGCGGGTGAAAACTGGCCGAAGTAGGTGTCAAAAATACTTCGGGCCCGAAGTAGTTTCCTTGCCTTAGCTGATTTGGATTGTGCTCTTCTCCTTCAGTGAAGTCGCTTGGATGCTGCTTCGCAAAACTTTCGCCCGAAGCGGCTACCAAAAATGTTTCGGGTGCGAAGCATTATCTTTGTATTTTCTTCGATGAAATTACTTTGCAAGGTTTTTGCCTGAAGTGGTGATTTAAAGTGCTTTGGACCCGAAGTTCTTTCCATATTCTCCTTCTTTTCTTTCAACGAAGCAATTTTCCTTGGCCTGTTTGGTAGCGAAGCTCTTTCTTCTTCATTCTATGATAGGGAGAGTCACAATTGCTGTAACTTAAAATAAAAGAAAACTTTCAACAAGGAAATACTATACAAAATTCTACTATTCTTCTACCCCTTGCATAATGTGACAAAAAGTGTCAACATTCTTGGCGGCTCGCAGGGTAACGAGCTCGTCTTAGCAAAAGAACCCTTTGGCCCTGATCCATTGGGCTGTAGAGTCATTGGTCTTTCCCAGACCCTGCTTCTACGATCTGTCCCTCCTCTTGTTCCTCTTCTCCTTCTTATTCTCCTTCTTCCTCTTCCTCTTCCTCTGGTGCGGCTTCTGGCTATGGTGATGGTTCAAGGTGATCATGGATGCACTTCATCATTTTTCAGACATGAGTCCTGGCACTCTTTTGGAATGGTTCCTGATCCTGTAATGCCTTTACCAAAACATGAAACCGATCAATTTGCCCGATGTCAGCATGTTTGGCCCTGGTGGATAGATCGTCTAGGCAAGCCTTGATCTTACAGTATCTCAAGATGAAATCTATCACCTGCCCTTCTGTGATTGGTTCTTCCCAGCCATCGATCTCTGAGACATCGTTCTCGAACTATAGCCAGACTGGCTTGAGGTCATCTTTAGTCAGAAGGTTCCTGTCATTGTCTGTGAAACTCGAGAAACCCAAGGAGGAAAGGTCCTAAAAATAATTCATTGAAGTGCACTGCTCATTGTCAAAGATGTCCTGGAGGCTTCTCGCCTTTTGATTTTTTTGCACCTTGGAGAAGAAGGCGCGAACTGTGGCTTGAACCGTGGACCAATCCCTAGTCATCCGAGTCATCGCAGTGACCTGCAAGTCTTGATATTTCGTATTTTGGACATCGAAGGCTAACTTGAGCCGGTGCCTGGCTTTCTGTGTGACTTCATCAATGATTGGCCCTCCTTCAGCAATAGTGTGTTGGGCTTCGATGATGAAGGTTAGTATTGTGAGGGCACTGGAACACCGAGACAAAATTCTTGAGCAAGTGGGCACGAATCTCCTTGATTCTGCTCCTGTCAAACACCATCAGGTCTTCCTTCTCGTTCAGTTGGGCCTGCATTTGTGCAACTCTATCCTCCAGATCCTTGGCCTTTAGACTGCTCTCGGTCTATTTCTGCACTTGGCTCTCGGCTGTAGACTGGAGCTGTTGAACCTGCTGCTTCAGGGTGCGTGCTTCCTTTTTCATGGCCCTGCGCTACTCCTCGGCCTTTGCCAACTTGGAGCAGACCCTCGCCAAATCTTCTTCTAGCTTAACATTGGTGGCCTCGGCCTCGATCCTGTGTTGGTTGGTGATGACTTTGTGAGCCCTAAAGGTCTCAATTCGAACATGCATGGATGCTAATTCATTGTCTACATTTAGATGCACCAGGTCCTTAGACATTTCTTGGTAATCATAGTCTGTTGAAGTCATTTCATCCAGGGGTTTCTACACCTTAGGGACTTCTTGATCTTGTGCATCTTCCTGGATTTTAAATCAAACATGGCACATTTTTCAACTTGAGCCGTCGCTCGCCCTCTTTTCTTTCTCACCACCTCCAAGATTTTATCGGTATTCTGTCGAGCTTGGAGCAGCTTCTCGGCAAGGGGTCATTCCTTGATCAAAGACATATCTGATTCAAATAAGGCTGGGTCATCAGCCAAAGGAGTGAACAAATATAGGGAATGGATGGAGGATGTCTCACCAAAAGGTCCGACGATGGGTGTAGTGGGCATTTCGGCAATGGTGGCCACATCATGCGAGAGGAGGGATTGGGTGGTGGGGCTTGGTGTTGAAGTGATACCTCCACTTCTGCTAAAAACCAAGGGGGTGGCAGCGCGAGTGGGTGAAGTGATTTCAATGGATTTATCCCAGCTAGGATCGTGGGATGGACTTGGACTAGTCACGGGCGACGTGTGATGGGGTGATGGGCTACGTAGGGGAGACTAGTGAGAACTCTCGGTCGTGGCCGCAGGAGGTATGGGTGAGTCTTGAGCAAGGGGTGGAGAATGCGTACCTGAGTGCCCTCATAGCATTGTGGTAGTGGTGGCTTCTGGTGTAGCCACATCTTGTTCTTCTTTTGCTTAGGCATCTCCAACCTCCATGGTTTCTACCTCGGCGTCCACTTCGGATTGGAGGAGTTCCTCCACATTGATGACATTGATATCCGGGACGGTTGCGGCGCTTGGCGGTGTGGCACTCTCAATAATTGCTTCGAATGGACCCGATGTAGGTTGCCTAGTGGAAGGGCTCAAAAACCCTGTGTGAAGGCACTTTGGGTGGCTTGGAGGCACTTGCACTAATTTTGGCTTCTTTCTCTTTGTCCTCACCAACGGTTGTTTAGACTCTTCAAAACTCATGTCTTGGCCTCCCACAGGTACTGGAGGTGGCCTCTGTGGTGTGGATTTGGCCCTCTTTCCTTTCTTTGGCTCCGAAGTAGTTTCCTTTCTCTTTGGGCTTTTGCTCGAACCTGGGATAGATGGAGGAATGAGGTCGACGAAGGACAGAGGCTTCCATGTCCCGGCATTGGCCTCATAGACCGCTATGAAGCCTTTGTCAGATGACAAAAGACCGTAAGAATTTGTCTTCTGGCGATGGACCCTCATTATCCACCACTCTCTTAATTGGGCCACATCCTAATCTTTCGTTGCTTCCTTCAATTCATCTTTTGCCTTCTTCCAGAATGTAGAGTTGGGGCTCAGGAGAGAGTGCCAAACTGGGTCATATGCAACCTCCATAGGGTAGAACTCATGCCAGGGAGGTAGCATTTCCATTTTCTTCAAATGCCACACCAGATCCCTCCCGCTGGGATTGTTCCTCTGCTCCACAATTTCGGGATAGGGGCAAGCGTGGAAGTTCTTGAATCGAAGATGATCCCTCATTACCCCCAAGGGCTCATAGAGCCATTGCTGAGGAAGCTGGATTAGGCCAAAATTGGTGAGCTTCTCCTCCAAGAAAACATTTTTTTTGAGGGCAAACACCTCGATAACTCCCATTTTGAAAGGGAAATCACAGGTGTGAGCCCATTTTCATCCATGGCCATAAATGGTGTTTGTTGCATCGCTCTGTCGAGCGACCTCCAATGCGAACTGGTATTTAGAGGGATAGACTGGCAGTAGAAAAGGCTTCCCTATGAAGCTGAATATGCAAATTACAAGTCCCTGTGTCAGCTGAAAAATGTCTCCCATCCTTTCTTGTACCACCTTATCCCTTAGGAGGAGGGGAACCCGAGGGGAAGACCCTGTTAGCATATGCATCACGGGTCCCAAAAATTGTTGGTTAAAAGAATAATAGGACTCCATCTTCAATAGGATAGGGGTCCACTGGTATACAGGTAGAGGATTTCCATCCTCGTCACTTGTCGTAATAGCAACATAAGGGAAACTTCTATGTACATGAAAGAAAAATAACCAAACAAGAAGAGAACAGGGCAAAAAGTACGTATTTGTCCTAGGATTCTTCATGCTGGCAAGCCGCGTATGTAGGGTCCTAGCCACCCATTTTGCCTTGTCAAAAAATATTGGGTTGGTGCTTGGCCTCGAAGCATCAGGGGCATAAAATTCCCCTCTGGAAATACACTTAGCCAAAGATATCTGCCACGGGTGCACCGAAGCGTCAATAGACAGGTCTGCCACCCATGCAATGATGGAGAAGATGTCGGCATTTTTGAAGGCCTCCAAGTGTAGGGGCATTTGGGGCAATTTTCCCGAAGGGAGCCCGCTTTTGAGGCTCTATTGCAAAAAATTGATTATGTAGTTGGAGGATGTGAACCTCTCCATCTGTTCGCTGAGAATAACGTTGTGAATTGTGTACCCCTTAGGAGGGCCTTGTTGTGGTGCAAAAGCTTCCTGGACATCTTCCTTTAAAATGGATAAAAGCTTGTGCTCGGAGGCGTCTACCACTTGCCTGGAGGAGGGCTGATAGTTCTGCGTGATGGTGTCAATTAGCTCAGGGCAGTGATGTGTGGGGGGCATCAGATACCAGTATATATGGGAGTAGTAAGCGGTAGCTCTTTTGTTGTCTGTCGAGAGCCTGCTTTTCATGAACTCGATGGTGCTCCTGAGTTTAGCCATGCTCCTCGATAGCTTGGTGTCTCTGATCCTATCCCACCTATCGACTGGTGGTTCTTCAGGTTGCTCATCCCCAAAATCTTCTCTTTCTCCCATGATTTGTTTCTCGAGGTGATGGCTAACATCAACTTTCTTTGGCCTTTTGTCATGGCCCTTTGCTTTCGACTGCTCGAGGGTTGTCACTTCTAGTTCCTTCCCATTTTCCTTAGAGTTCTTCTTCCCCATAGTGGTAGGGGTGATGGAGAAAACAATGTGGAGGGCTTTGGGATTGGAGGCTTCGGAGCGCAAGACAGGAGAGTTTGAAGGCTAGTAGTGAAGTTTGCATGAATTATCAGGAAAATAGCTTCGTCACTGCTGGAGCCTGCGTTATATAGCCATAGAAGGCAACCACCAGTATTTATGGCACTTGCCATAATTAACTTCACGTCACTTCATCCAATTCGTCGCATGGTGGAGTAGTACACAAGGATGTGTGTTATGATGATTGCGGCTTGCTTTGGAAGCGTGACCCTCTGCCACTTTGTACCCGAGCATGAACTTTTCTCCTAACCGAATCCCTAAAGGATGTACCCACCACCTTTTCATTTAACTCGCCTGCTTCGGATGCTTTTGAAGGCGGTTGTCGGCACATTCCCCTAAGCATGTTTTAAATGCCCCCGCATTTTTTGTCGTTGGGTTGGTGAAGCCAAAGTCAGAGTTGAAGTGCTTCGGGGTGAACCCTTGGTGCAAGCCATTTTTTGTTGGTTACTTCGAAAAACCTTTTCCCGAAGGAGTTTTTTTTTTTTTTTTTGGATATAGCTACCGAGGTAAACCTCAACCTGATTTTCTGAGCAGTGCTTTATTTAATAGCGGAACTTTTTACAATATTCACACAGGCTTGCAGCATAATAGGCATGCCTCCACCACAAACTCAGCTTCAGATATTTATCTAGTGAATCTGCAATGCCCAGACCAGATCAGATTGAACTTCAGTTGATTCTTGAAGTCTGAATGGCTCCTCCTCGAAGTTCTCCATGATGTGAATAGAAAGCAATACAATAGTTTGTCGCTCCTGCCAGTACCCGCGTTGCTGATGTAGGATGTGGCAAAGCAGTTCGCCATGTGAGGACCTTCTTGGGGTAATAGTTGTAGCGATGGCTGGAACCAGAATACCGAAGAGTCCAATAACTATGGACTGGGTACAAGTTCTTCCATCTCCTTTATGTTGTAATAGGGCTCTTCCAAAAAAGGGCAAACTTCTACGATCTCCTCAGGTTCAGCCTCTTGAGGTAAGCCTGATGGATTCTGGCTGAACACCTGTGTGCCATGCTCTGGGATACAAAAAGGGTGCAAAAACATCCCCTCTTCGTCCTCAGGCACTACCACTTGATCTTGTTTCTCTTCTTGGCCTGTCCTCTGATGGAGATTGCAAGCACCCATATTGTTCATCGTCGGGGCAAAGCTCGCAAATTTCCATGGTTGGACTTGGATGGGATTTGCCTCTCGAGCTCCACATGACTGCATCTCAGGCTTCTATTCAGTATGAGGAGTTTGCCATGAAGAATATTGCATTGTGCAAACAGGCGAAGTGATTATCGAAGAAAGTGATGGGGCTTCTCCCCACTGCCACTTTCTCGATAGAAACTGCTCCGCTCGTACTGCTTCCTCAAAAATATGAGGGAATATTTGTTTGCCTGATCATAGCAAGAGGAGGCCTATGTCTGGGTGAAAATCTCGAACATAATAGAGGTGGGCTTGGGCAGGCGTTGGTTGAATCTCCCCTGGAACTTTCTTCCAAGTTCTGGAGAATCAGACATTGAAGTCCGTGATGCTCTCCAAGGGTGCTTTCTTGATGGTGGAGAAGTATGTCAAAAGTTGGAAGGGATCCTAAGAGCCATCAAATGTTTTCAATAGTGTTCCCGCCAAGTCATCCCATGAACAGACGCTTTTAGAATCGAGCAGTCTATACCACCATAGCACCTTTCCTTCCAAAGACGCAGCCAAAAGTCGGACCATGACATCTTCGTGGATTATGTCGTAGAGGAATGCTAAAGCAACAACAGCTTCAAGGTGTTCTCGGGCCATTCTTGTGGTGCCATCATATATTGTTAATGCCTTCAAGGTGATCTTGGGAATCTTGTGGTAGCTTTGAAGATTCAAGGGACCTCAGTCATCCTAGCTGGGAAAACTTACCCCTGCCATTATAGTAGTGGTCTGCAGAGATCACGTTTATCGCCGCTAAATCGAAGTCGCCAGATGAACATTCTTTCATCTCTTGTGAGGTCAAGGCTGCTCATCGAACCTTGATTCCTCTGGGATATCTTCTTTTAGATTTGAAAGACACCTACGACCAGGAAATATGGATCTTCGGCTCAACTGGGTCGCCAGGTGATTTTATCAGATGAAGACAGGCCAGAGATTCACCGAACTTGAACCTTCTTAAGGCACGGGAAGTCCTAGTTATGAAAACCAGGTTTAGGTACTGGTCTTTATGACTTCAGAGATTCTCGGGTAAAACAAAGTCGCTAGATGCTAAGAGTATTTTGATAATGAGGGCATCGATTCTCACTATTACTCAGAAGATGAGACTGACCGGATCTCATTGGGAACTTTGTTTGAACTACTGGCTCCGGTGAAGATGGGCTAGAAATTTTCTTAAATATGGGACCTTGGGTCCCTTCGGGCATGCCCTGGACCTACGACCAACATTGAAAGGCCAAGGGGAAGAGATGCCCCTCGTGCCAATCTCCGAAGAAATGCCGGCTCCTATACTAATCTACTTTTGGGGGTTTGGGACAGGAGTGTAGGAAATAAATAAATAGAGTAAGAGTTAGGAGAAGAAATAAAAAAGGGATAAGGGTTAGAGAAAGAAATAAAAAGAGTAAGGGTTAGAAGATGATTATTTGAGGTGGGAGAGAACAGGAAACACGATTACTCGCTAACAACTCGAATAGCAGCAGGAAATACCAAGAATAACATGAAAGAAACATAGTTTCGACCTTCCTATGTATCCTCTGGACGGGTTCGTAGGGTTATCCTCTCTCTCTCTCGCTAGAATTCAGGGTTCAGAGTAACAACAATTAAGAAGATGGAATAACAAAAACCTTGATCCACCAGGCGGCATAAAAGAAAGCAACAGAGACATTTTTCCTCTCCTATGTATCCTTCAGGGCAAATTTTAGGGGTTCAGTCCCCGATCGCACACCGAATTCAAGATTCAGAGTCTTGATACGCAAACGAGAAAAGACAAAAGAATTAAGCACAGAAGGCAGCATAAAAGAGAGAAATGAAGCATAATAGATCTTTAGGATTAAATGCAGGACATCAAGTTACAATAGCTTTCTAGCAAAAAGTTCCCCCCCATTTTTACATTACATGCCTGGGTTTCTATAGAGGACCCGACCCTCTGAGTCATTATTACAAAAATGGCAGAGTACACCCTTGGGATCTGAGAAATCGGCTCCTCGCGGCTGCTGTAACTGAGTTTTCAAATCGATTGTCAAAACTGGTAACTGTGGCTGGGTCAACTGTGGAAACATTCATTTAATGCACCGCCCGAGCATCCTTGGCTTCTAGATGCTGTGCTTGAGTGATCATTATGCCCGTCGAGTTTTACTTCGAGGACTATTACGTCCCTTTCGTTTGCCAAGAATGGTCAGCGAACTTATCGGGCAAGAAAGGTGGTTACTTATAAGGGGCCTTTGATCACATTGGGAAGCTGTCTGCCTTGGAACATGGGCCCAAAAAGTGCTTCGCTAAATCTCTGCTTCGCCAAAGCCTTGGGCCAAAGTAGATTCTCCTTGATTTGTTCTTCACAAAATAATGCTTTGCAGAAACTACTTTGGGGATGTTGTGTGCCGAACAAATTCCATATTTGAAATGGGGCCTGTTGGCAAAACTGCTTTAGTTGGAAAATGTTTCAGCCCGACTCCTTCTCAAAACTACGGTTCGGGGAATATCCTCCCGAAGAACTTCTCTATTTCTGATGCATTGTCATTTTGCTTCGGGCACCATTGCTTCGGGTGAAAACTGGCTGAAGTAGGTGTCAAAAATACTTTGGGCCCGAAGTAGTTTCCTGGCCTTAGCTGATTTGGATTGTGCTCTTCTCCTTCAGTGAAGTCGCTTGGATGCTGCTTCGCAAAACTTTTTCCCAAAGTGGTTGTCGAAAATGTTTCGGGTGCGAAGCATTATCTTTGTATTTTCTTTGACGAAATTACTTCGCAAGGTTTTTTCCCAAAGTGGTGATTTAAAGTGCTTCAGACCCAAAGTTCTTTCCATATTCTCCTTCTTTTCTTTCGGCGAAGCAATTTTCCTTGGCCTGTTTGGTAGCGAAGATCTTTCTTCTTCATTCTATGATAGGGAGAGTCACAATTACTGTAACTTAAAATAAAAGAAAACTTTCAACAAGGAAATACTATACAAAATTCTACTATTCTTCTACCCCTTGCATAATGTGACAAAAAGTGTCAACAATACCTAAGTGGACGATGTTGTGATAGCCCTTAGATATAGGATATGGTATAGGGGTATTATATCCCCAAGGATATCCTCATTGGTTCTAGTGCAAAGGTACTAAGTCATGGGCTATCGACATTTGAACCAATGCATAAAGAAGTGGTAAAAGTAAATTTCATAACCTCCTAGGTAGGCTACGGTACAGGTCAAGGTAGAGGTGGTAAAAACCATGAGGACCACCATCACTCTCTTTGTCTTAGAGATAGAGAGGATAGAAAAGGGTGTCCCCTCGATAGCACAAGCAAGACCAAGTAGGACCATAGGTCAAGGAGATCCAACAAGGGCAATGGAGTTGCTACCAGATAGGGCAACCACCATGTAAGGGGAGATATACACTCTTTGTGCACAACTAGACTAGATCACAGTAGGGAGGGATGTGATGAGGGTCAAGGTTAGCTACCTTAAGGGCTATATGGGGTGGCTAAAATAGGAGTTTCAAAGGGCCTAGGTTGAGATGATGACTATTGCAATTAGTAGCCAACCAGGGGAGGGGATACACCTTATACAATATAAACTGTATAGGGAAGAGGAGTAGCGATATGGAGGCAGATCTTCTATCAGGATCTATACTTCTAGGGAGTACCAATAGATAATAAAGTTCCTCAACCATCCTATCTTTAGTTGTATATTTAGGCGTGGTCTTGATCACAAAAAACTACGTGATCCATGAACATACCCCTACCAGGTTCACCACCTGAAGGAGGTAGACTTATGGAGATATGGCTAGGATCAGGGTGACATGGCAATTTTGGATTGTGGTATACATCCCTAAGAAGGGTTCGAGTGTGTTAGGTTTGGACTATGGAACACTAACCTAGTTGACATGTATTCCCTTCTATAAATTAATATCATACTACAATTTTATTATTTATATGTAAAAAACAATTTATGCATTAATTGTGTTAAGTGTTTAAGTGATTTTATTATCCATGACAAATATAATGAATGTACCTAAATGAATGAAATATAACTATGCAATATATAAATGTAAACCTAAATGAAATACAACATGAAATGAATATATGAAAAAAAAAAATAAGAAAGGAAGGAGAAAAGATAATAAGGAGAGAAAAAGAGATAAAAAATCTCCCAAAAGGCCAAAGAGAAAGAAACCAAAAGAAAAGGAGTTGAAACCTGTAAGGATATGTGCTTGCAAATGATTGAGATGGAGGATACCCCTCACGTGTGTCCATGAAGCTCTCCAGAAAGGGTGTCATGCTCAAAAATATAGATAAATGTGGAGCAAAATCCACTATGGTTGTAGTGCTCACTAAGATGAACAAATGTGGAGCATGACTCACTATGGGTGTAGTGCTTGCTAAATGACTAGAGAGAAAGAGATACTTGCTAGGTTGTGTTCTCACAAATTATAAAAATGGAGGCTACCCACTAAGATGTGTACTCACAAATAGGTCAATGTGGAGTAGCGATGAGGTTCAGACTTGTAGTGTTATACTACAAATCCAGGATGTGTGCTCACAAATAGGTTAATGGATGTATGCTCATCAATAGGTTAATGTTTTTCCAATTAGGTTCATTGATGTATATTAGAGGGCTAATTTTTACCTTTTACATAACTTACAAATACCCACTAAGACTTGCTCTTAGTGTGCTCACAAATATTTGCTAAGACTTGCTCTTAGTGGAGTAGTGATGAGGTTCATACTTCATTGATCTTAGGATTTCCTCCACTTTTTTCTCATAGTCGAGCATACAGTTAGTTCTTGGAAATGATATACCTTCACCAAAATTATTATCAATGAGGGCAATAGCCACTACCATCACCCTCTTGGTTTCCCTCTCAAGCACATTCGTATAAATGATCATGTGAAGCCCTTGATAAAGGAGGAAAGAGGAGAATTTTTTTTTAACATTCAGGATAGAGTGCTCAATTGGCCTGTAGAGGTATTTTAAGGTATTTATCATATTTTACCCTTAGGTGATTGATGAAAGCTAAGTTAAAGCTCCTCAAAATAGCACCAAGACCATCCATTGTGAAATATTGAAGCAACGTTATCATGACAACGTTTTAGTGTTTAGGGAGTGTCTCTCTGATGATCCCATCATTATCTATGCCTAGCTTCTCCTATTTATTATTGAAGAGAGAAAGCTCACTCTGTAATGAATGTTTCTCTCTATGGATAATTTCCCCATCATTGGGTAAACCAATTATTTTAGCCAAGATATCTATGGTAACAATAAAAATCAGGTCTAGAAGGGTGATATGGCCATCATTCCATGTACGAACACACTCCATGGACGAACCCATATCACTTTTGCTGATTTTTTGCAAGAAGTGAATCAACCCATGGTCCTTGAAAATGTCTTCAATGAGGGCATCGAGGTGGAGAGATGCAAGTTAATATTTCACCATGAAACTAGAAAAAAAACACAATGAAGAGGAGGGTGCAAAATCCAAGGGTTCAAAGGTTGAAGAAAAGGTGATGGATGAAAATGATACCAAATTGGTAGTATTTTTATAGGTAATGAAAAGTTGTAGAATTTGGAAACAAACTACCTAAATGGAATGCAAGCCAAGGAGAAAGGAAAGAGGATGTCTTTCCCATGAAAGGAGTAATGGAAAAATTATTACTTTGAGGTGGTTACCAATCACAAGAAAAGAGGTAGACTTAAAATCATACAACCAAATATGGCACAGTACCTATTTCTAAAAGAGCTCACATGCCAAAGGGAATGAATCTAATGAGTAGGGAGTGAATCAAAGACACCTCCAAATTCCACTAAGAAGCAAATGTTCCACACAAGATTGAGGTGAGTCATCCATCACCTAGTCACATGAAAGTACATAATTGCAAGGCATTGATTCCCATCCTTGTTGGCACACCTTTCAAGACCAATAGTGCCATTAATGTAATAGGAATAAATGTTATATTTATGATTTCCAAATGTGTTGCCACTTTGCATGCTGCAATAGGTAGGGGGGTCCCCTTGGTTTACCAATTTACCATTGGAGGTTATTCTCAACAAGTCCATGTACCATGGGAAGAAAAAAAGAGAAACCCACATTAGAACAGACCAATGATACCTCTAAGTTCTACCTTGTAACCAATCCTCCATATGTAACCAAGGATAAAATATTTATATTTGACCCTATAGCAAATACTCTACGTGTGACTTAGGGTAATGGCTCTAGATTCCACTCTATAAAAAAAACTCCATGTGCCTCTATAATCTACCTTTTGTTATCTTTTGATAATGAAAGCTATGAGAATTCAATCGTATGATGCAAGATAAGTATAAATATAATATAATATAATTCTGTAATAATACTTGAAATATGTTATAAACAAAAAGTGATAGACATGTTACAATGCAGTACAGAGGAATGGACACTCTAGTACTAATGCTTAAATAACTACATTGCATTCCATCACCAGTATGGTGACCTACCCACAATATCTACTACTACCTACAATGATATCTAATCACTCACTATGAGGTCCTTTATATAGTAAGATGGATTCCTTGGCCAACACTCTATATAGTTGTACAAGGGGACATCCTACACATTTACAACTTGCACATTGACACTTGTGCATTTATTACATTACTTGAACTAACTAGATAAATATTCACTAAGCTAATATTCTACTCTAGCTATGTACCAAAGGTGTTATATTTACATGATCCAAATGATGTAATATACTCTAACATCACCATGTATTACATTATTTGGGTATTGAAGACTTTAGCCTTCAATATGGATCTTCTTCTCTTGAGTAGTATTGAACTTCAAATGGTTCATCTTCTTTAGTTTACCTTGAGATGTAAGTCTCCTTGGTCTAATTATTCTTCTTCTATATCCTTTACTTGAGATTCAATTTCTATACTTTCATAAGTGGTTGTACTACTATCTGATTCCTGTAAAAGTGTTTTCCTTTTTTCTTTGTCCCTTTCATTATAATCCTTGTTGTAGATAGAAACTTTTGAACTAACATTTACGCCACCATGATAATATCTTGAGTTAGTAGAACTAGAAGTATCAATAATACATGAGGATTGAAAAACTTTTATAAGTATGATTCATTCAACTTTGTTTTCTTTTTAAGAAATTCTATCAACCCTTTTTTTCTATACTCTCATTTTTCTAACATTTGTATGTAAGTAATGCCATATATATTATTCTTATAAAATCTAAAGGAAGTAGAATGTCATCTTTTCTATTTCCAATTGCTTCATTGAGATGAGCTTGTAGATAATGTTCTATGGTATCAAATTCATCATCTAAATATTCAATATGAATCAATTTCAAAGTACGATCTAAATATGCTTCACCCTTTATAAGTAGATTCATGATTCCAAATTTTATGGCACTTGCTTTTTCCTTTCTAAAGGAGTTATTGTTTGATGTATTCTTAGAAGTAGACATCCTTATAGCTCGTTAAATATGTGAACGAATTTGATAAAATATGTCTTGTCCTTAGGGTTTGTAGTCTTCCTTATGTCTCCCAAGTAATTTAGGATATGCTATAGAGTTTAATGTAAAGCTTAGCAATTTTTAGTTCACTTTCTAAGTTGAATTTGCAATTTTTTAAGAATAATAATCAACTTTCAATTTTTATATTATCTCTCCTAATGAAGTAGGTTTCAATGGTTGGATTTCTCTTTTCTCTCCTTAGTATGAGTATGAGACAAATATTACTATTTAATTCCAATTCTATATGCAAGCAATATATTTGGTTTTCTATTCAATAGATTAATTTTCTAAATTCCAATTTATTAAGATTTGTTGTAGTACGTCTTATAATTCCCTTTCTTTGGAATATTAAAAAATAATTATATTTTCAAATTAGCATTGAATTTAATCAAGGTTTTCAACCTTATATATCCTACTTGTTTATTTGGAAATATCTATAATTATCCCTTTGTTAGGATTCCTTTCTTGATTTCTAAGGTTGTTTTAATTATCAACCTTATATCTAACACCTTATAACTTCAAATTATAGAAAGGAAACGAATGATACACTTATATTTCTTTTACGTAGATGGTTGGGTTGGCAGTGAACATTATGACATTCTCACTGGTCAATGATGATATACCCAATATTGCTTCCTTGATGACAGTAATATTAGCAATTTTCCTCTTCCTTTAATAGCATTGAAGAGACTGTTTTGCTCTTCCTTGTAAATGCTTTTGATCTTCCTTCATGAAAATATTCTTAGATGGCATTGTATTATGCAATAATTCAATGCTTGATGAGCACTGTAATTGTTGGTATTTGACAGGCTTGTAATAGATGTCCTTTGACTCCTTGACATTGTGCCATTAATGCACCCTTGTTGTAGCTTTAACACACTTTGTTCTAACTCTTCTTACACTCCTTTATACTTGCTTTAGTCTTTCTTGATGTTCACTATAATTTCTTGGACTTGCACCCAAGTGTTTCTAGCTTGTGAAGTGTTATAGCAATGCTTTGATCTTTGATAAATACATATTATAGTAATGCTTTACTCCTTGGATATTCCTCTTTCTTCCTTCATCTACCAGGTGATGATGAATATGCTCATAGTGATGTATTTCAACCTCTAAGGTTTTATTAGATTTTAAGGATATATGTAGTGGGAGATATCTAACACAAGTCTTGATAACATGAAAGAAAGTGAGTCTACAATATGACTAAAATATACTATAAATAGAAAGTGGCTAAAATACAATGTAATATAGAGGATATGACCACTCCATTAATATAATATAAAGAACTACATTGTGCTCCATACAGTAGCTCTACCACTATCTACTACTCCCTACTACAATGCTCTCGATATCTATATGCTACGTCTTATGATCTATCACTATGAGGCCCTTTATATAGGAAAATAGATTCTTTGGCCAACACTCTACCTATTTTTACAAGTGGACACCTTACACATTACAACATGCACATTGATAAGTGCATTTATTACATTGCTTGAAGTAAGTAGCTAACTTCCCCCTAAAGGTGGTACATTTACATGACCCAAATGATGTAATATATTCTAACTCTAACACCCTCTAGTATTATATTATTTAGGTATTGAAGATTTCAATCTTCAATATGGATCTTCTTCTTGGGAATAATCTTCAGCTTCATCTACTCCTTTGTATTTCCTTCAATTCATATTGCACTGTATGCCTTCTTGAATTGGTTCTTCTTCTTCTTCTTGCGGATACTCTTTGGATTGATTAGGTTCTTCTTTAGCTGCTTTAGTCTTCATGTTATAATCTCGTGTCCTTTCCAATCCTCTATTATTTGACATCAGATGTCTTTGATGAACTAGAGATCTCATGATTTTGCATGTCTAAAGTGGATCTGAACTAACCCATTTTTTCTCCTTTAGATTTTTGTATGACCTATTTATTTTACCTTCATAAGTATCAAATTTGAGCTCATTGTTAGTAGATGCTTCTAGAGTAATATTTGAAAGTATCAATATATTATGTGTAGTAATATTTCATAGTTATTTTTATAGTACTTGTGTTTTAGTAGAAGAAGAAAGATGAATGATTTTTTCCTACATAGTATTTGCATGGATGGAAATTCCAACAATTGATTTTTTCATGATCATATTGATTGCAATAGGTGCACACTAGAGATGTTCTAACTACTTTTTAATCTATCTAATGGATATCATGTTTATCTATATCCTTGACTAGATCCTTAAACCATATGTACACAATTGAATGTATTTCATTTTTACTCCTTTGTATGATCACTACACCAAAAGAGATCTTTAATGGTGGCTAAAATAAGGCAATTGTTTATGATGGTAAAACAATACCCTAATATATCCTAAGAGGGTATTTATAAACCTCCCTCTTAGGATAACCGCTCTCTTAGGGTCACCCTAAGAGGGTGTTTATAAACCATTGTCTTAATGCTAAGAGGGTGATTTTAGCCCTAAGATGACAGATTTATAACCGCCCTCTTAGGGTCACCCTAAGAGGGCGATTATAAACTGTCATCTTAGGGTGGATAATCACCTAAAAAATAATGAAGGATTTGGATGGGAGGGATTTTTTGTTTTTTATATTTTTGGCAGGATTTTTAATTTTTTAGATTAGTGGGGCATGGGTAATTTTATGTTTCTTTGTGCAAGAAAGCATTTCAAATGGTATTTTGATGTTTCTTTGTGCAAGAAAGCATTTTGAATGGGTACCCATTTACGAGATTATTTTATTAACAGTGAGGCTTATGTGGATAGTCTTGGCATTGGAGCAATGCACTCAAAAGCTTCCAACCTGCATTACATTTGGGTGTCCAGGGACAGGACATTTTCCAAAGAAATTGAATGAGAAAAATGGTCTCGTATCCCGACTTCTGCCATATAGTTTCAAGGTATGGAATTGTACCCAGAATTTTCTTTTCCCCTTTTAAATTACCAGAAGTATACAAAGCCTTAGAATCTTTAGGTATGAAATTGTACCCATAATTTTTTCCTCCCATTTTAAATTACCAAAAACCTACAAAGCCTTGGAATCTCTAGTAACCTCTTCGTACAAATCCATGTAATACAACGCTAAAGGGGCAAGGGTAGAGAGTAAACAACCACTCCAAAATGGAAGCCACTCACTCATGGAAGAAGATTTCCTCAACTTCATAAAATGAGTTATTAGGGATGCTTATCAAATCATCGCTTATGAGATTGAGGCTCTTACTGTGGTGTCTTCTAAGTTGTTAGGAGATGTAGTGAAAGACCTAATTAGACTTAGTTCCTATAGGCCATTTGGTTATTATGTCTTCTGATCCAACACTGGTACAACATGCTATATAGAAAACATAAAATCTACCCTCCAAATGTTGTATTTTGCACTGGAAAGCAACAAGCTTTCAAATGTTTGTATTATGGATCACAAAGTATTGAAAAATACTTGAGCACATGTTTAAGCTCTTAGTATGATCAACAACTTCTTCAAAGATTCACAAGTCTGAAAAATCTCCAGAATATGTTGGATTGCAATTGCAACTAAGATTCAATGGAAATCAAGATGCAGGTACAATAAGCTCTTATTTCTAAGCACTATTTCAATTTTAATTTTAAAGAAGCTTTAATAAGAGTATATATTTCATATTATTAGGTTTTAGAACAAAGCCTAGAATTTAGTAGTTATGGTCCTTTTCTTTGGTATTAGTTTATTAAAACCTTCAAAATAAACTAAATTTTTTTTATTTAATATACTTTATGTGTATGAATGGTTTTGTTAAGGTTGCTCTTACAAACCAAAACTAGTACAAAATCTATGGAAATTTTCTTTTCAACTACAGTAGATTCTTGATGAAACACACAAAGGAATTCTATGGACAATGCTAGAGCATAACATAAGAATAGGTAATTAATGATCAAAGTATAACAAAAGTAGTTTTGTTAGAAACCACAAGGCTTGTTGTATATTTGTTATTCACATGGTAAGTATTATTGGACATAATAGAAACTCTCTGTACAAACAATCATATTGGTTTGTCATTAAACTACATGCAAGTTGTGTCTAGGTAATCCTTTATTAGAAGAACCAAAATAAAATAAAAACCCAAAATCTCCTCCATGTAATCAACCAGTGCAGGATGTAATAGGTAATGTAATATAACTATAACAAAGGGTTATTTATATTTATTTAACTAAATGTCATTTGTATTATAGGGGTGATCATGCTCTCTTGCATTTGTAAAGTAAAAATTCTACAGACAATGTGGAAAATCTATTATATAGAATTTTTTTAATTAATGTAATGTTATATGTATATGTTAATATGTTTTCCTCCTATGCATTTATTAGTAGGTCTCATAAAATGCTCAATTCAAATAATAGACACGTGTCTAGAAAAGGCCCTATGTCCACCATGGATTCATAAAAAGGCTGACATCTACGATTATTCTGAGCACAATCTATATTCAACATTGTTGTCGATGTCTTAGATCTGATCCTGCTGCAAATCTTCACCTCTGAATAGGATGTCACCATTCTTCAAGACCACAAGAAGACTCATAGCAGTAGAGGCACAAATCATGGTCGAGAAAGGCATTGATGATTTTTTAGGCGCATCAAGTCAAGAGTCACTAGAACATAGGGAGAAGAGCTAAGTCATTTGATATGCAGTTGACACAGTTTGAAGGTGGATCACCTTACCTAATAGTTTGGTAAATGAGCAATTATAGATTTACTTACGTAACATGAATGACATCCATTGACCATGCTTGCGATATGAGCAAAAATTAGCCTTAAAAGACATGGAACACATAGATGAGAAACATTTGACATGGTAATCAAATCCATTTAGGGATAGGAAGCAAGCACGTGGATCGTGTTGCTACAAAAAAGAAGAGAAGCAACTATTCAAATTCCCTTTCCCAACCCCATGCGTCTCCTTCCCCTACCCTTCTCCATGTGTCCCCCTTCTTGGTCTCCCATGCATTCCCTTCCGCTCCACACGTCCTTCCTTCCCCTACCCCCACCTTTCCACGTACCCCCCATGCATCCCCTTCCTTTCCATGCATCCTCCCTTCCCCTACCCCCTATGCATTCCCCCTCCCCTCACACATCATTTGTTCCTCGATTCAACATATTTGTTTCTACGGTGGAGAGCTTAGTTTGTACATTGCTTACATTTGTTTTTTTGACACTGATTCACCTTAAAGCTTTTAAAATTTTTTCCAAAATAAAACCATGGATATGGCTATTTTAGTTTTTGGAATCCTTTTTACAGTTTATGACACATATTGAAGATGTCTTGAAGTCTTTATTAATCGATCTATGTTCCAAAGGAATTCAATTTTTATAAATACATGTTATTATTCTCATGTTAATATTCACGGGTCAACTTATAAACAGTCATTTTTTATTTATATTTTAGTTGATGGGGAGACCATGTTAATCTGGGTATGGCATTGACATGACTTACTTTCTTCTTTGTTTTTATCATATGTTTGCAAAATTATGACTATGACAATTATCATGAGTAATGATTTTATGTCATTTTAAGGTGGGGAGGAGTTAAATGCTTTTACAGGCTTGCAGGCCTTGCATTCTGCTACTAGGGTTGTGTTGTGGCCTTTCCACAACTATCTCTAAAAATTGGGGACCCACCTTTCAAAATTCTGGTTTAGAAGTTTTTGATGTTCCTTGAGTACGAATTTTGTTTGTTGATTCCAAGGTTTTGATAGAACCATCGTTTGAGTGTCATTGTGTTCCCTCTAAGTAATAGTTCAAGTATTTGTTGCTTTAGATTTCTATCAGAAGAATCATTTGTGAAGGTTTAAATGTGTGTTGGGTCTAATTTCAACATTTTGAAATCGTCATTTCAATGTTAGAATTGAACTAAATTTTTTATTTATAATAAAAAAAATAAAAATAAAAGTTAAAATATTATAAATGTATGCATATTATAATAATAATAATAATAATAAAAGCAAAAATAAAATATCTTATTATTATATGTTTTGCATATATAATAATAATAGTTTAAAATGAAAATATATATATATATATATATATATATATATATATATATATATATATATATTATAAAGGTTTTATTTGTGTTATTAATGTTAATGTTTGGAAAATTTTGGATTTTAATGTGATGTTATTGTCAGGTCATTTCATTTATTTAGAAAGCTTTGTTTGTTTTGAAATTTATGGTTTGTTTTGTAGCGCTGATTACATGATGTAGTGGACACCATGGATCGAAGGAAGGACGACGTGGCCCTCCACTTGCTACACAAGTGCCGAACCTACACCGAAGACCAAGCCATTAATAGCGAGATATGGATGAGCATTAGCCCCGGCGACCAAGCCGCACGCATGAGACGAAAGTTACCCAAGGCGCACCGCATGGCGGATAGAATCAAACACCGCGGCATGGTGAAGACAGCATGGATAACGCGTAGTTCGAGGCGAGTGCATAGGCATAGAGTCGGATACTACGTAGCATCGGCAAAGGAGTTCGGGAGCGTGGCAGCAGTTTCGGGCACAGTAATCTACACAGCGAGGCAAGGCGTTGATTGGGGGTTGACGAGGAAAATATTACAGCAGATGGGCTAGGTCTTGGCCGATATACATCCCTTGCTTAGACTCGAATATCCCACAATTTCCTCCGTTAATGGGGCACCAGAAGATGTTAGAAGGTTTAATTTCAATGGTGGTAACGACGTCATAATGATTCGGGACTCGGAATCATCGAAGGCGGACATCAACAGGATTGATTTGTAATCTGGTGTTTCAAGCAGCGAGCATGGTGAATTCAGCGAGGTTTGAAGACGAACGTGATAGTCTAAGTGGACGAAACCGGATAACAGTAGCGGCACGGAGTGGAGACCGAGATCACAAACGTGGACGCATCTACATGGCAATGGGCAGAATGGACGCCGAAGGGTCTTCAATTCGAGGACAGCGTGGCGGTGAATGACTTAGACGGACCCACTTGGATTCCCAACATACACAGTGGCATAGGTGAAGTCATTCGAAGTGGATACGGGATAATGTCGACGGCGGAGATCTCGACGTCGAACGCTGCCAAGCGATTGTGGATAGCTGGCCGAAATTGGAACTCGCCGTGGGGAAGAAGCAGTGTGATGTGGACAAAATGCCAACCTCGACAGACTCGGCGGACGTGTAATTGCCATAACAAGATAGTGAGCCCACGCTTATGATTAAGGAAATTTGACAGACTTGAACTCCCGCACGTACAGCGCAGCAGTAAGATGTGTTAGACGAGATCGGGGTGCGGAGCATGCAGAATGGCGGCCGACGTCACAAGCAGATTCTCGATGAACAGTTTGTGTACACATTGGACATCGGATGAGTATTTCAGAGGATTGTTGGAAGGTGCTATGGCATCCTGGTCAATAAAAGTGAATTTCTGGCATCACGATGAAAGGAAGTGCATGTATTTCAGCGGCGATAACTGCGGGCTCCGGCAGGATTAAACAGCACACAATGATACCATCGAACAGTGCGGTCAAATCGGGGTTATGCTTGTTGTTTTTCGAAGAAAATGAATGTCCCATATGCCTATGGCATGGTTGACTCGGCATGGTGATCAAAGCCCGACTGTTACCCCGGCATTAGTGTTCGTTTACAGCGCAGCACGAATATGGAATGTTGTGGAAACGGACCTCTGGTAAACACACAGTTGCATTTGACACCAGCGAAAGCAAGGAAATGGTTGATGGAAAATTGTCACTAAGTATAATCTTGCGGCTGGATTAAGCACTATGGCGAGGCACAAACAAACACGCGGAAACAAACTATGCTCGCTGGACCCAATAGGCGTTTTTGAAAGCCGCACACGCAGAAGAAAGGAGGCATTTTAAGAAAACTGAACAGAAAGGATAAGGAAAAGGACAAAACACAGGAAATGAAAACGAAAAAGGAAAATGATTGAGAAGAGGGAAGTTTACAGATTCAATAGGGGTTAGAAATTTTGGAAGAGGATGGCAGGAGAAAGACTGCAGGAGATTGGATCTGGTTATTTTTCTTGGGTTTTCTTTTTACTTGTTGAACTGTGTCATTTTTCATACGATGTTATTGATAAGTTGTATTATGCATGTTGAACTTATTGAAAATCAATTTTTACAACCAATATAGTGAAATGACAGTAAGTTTATGCATTTTTAATGGTTGCTTGTGTGCTTTTTTATCGTAGTGAACCTTATCTTTAGGAGATTGCACCGCAATTTGGATCGTTTTGATGCTGGTTTTCTGTTAAGGATACTAAACGCAGCCTTTGTGGTGATTTCACAGTTGCAGTATTTTTTCATTTTAGTTTAATTTAATTTTTCATATTAGTTTAGTCAAAATTTTCTTTTATTTTTTAACCCTAACCTTTTTATTTTCTTTAAACATCTGCAAAATAAAATAAAAATCTAAAAAGTATAAAATCTCAAAAACAGTGACACAGGAGAATAAGCTCTAAAGGTACATTTAGAGCAAGTTGGATTCTGTTTTGAAATAAAATGTAGAAATTATGAAATTTATTTGATTTTGTTTTTCCGAGAAATAAATTGGCTTCCCTTAATAAAATTATAATCTTATCCGAGGGGAAACAATATTTTAAGGCATTTTTAAAAGTTGTTTTCTTTAAAATCATAAGTTGTCTTTCTTTCATGAAAATTACAATTTCATGAAGGGAAGGTAATTTATTGGACATTCCATAAGCCATTATATCAAAAGCAATAAATGGATCTTTTCTTCCTGAAAAATACAATTTCACAGGCGGGCAATTTATTGATCTTCTTTATGAAAAATCAATTTCATAAAGAAGGTTATTTAGGAGGTACATGAAAGGCTATTAGAGCTACAAAATTAGTCATCCTATCTTGTTTCATTTGTATGGTTGATGCAATATAAAAGGAAACAATTCATCACTTCAAATTTGTATTTTGAATGCAGATTTTATCTTTTATTTCATTTTTACAGCAAGGTATAATGAAAAATGGGTTAAATTTGCCTAACTCAAAAAGATAAAATCCATCAAAAACCCCTTTCAGATAGAAGGAATTTCACTCTACAACATGGACATATGAGGGCTAAATCACATTTATTCTTCACTCTAAGTTTCATGAACAGTAATAGCATAATATACTAAAATAACTCTAGCACATGCCCCTTGTTAACCGTTGTTTTGCAAAGCACTAAGGTATATCAAGCACTCATTTGACAAGCACACATGCACACTTTAGAGTAAAATTAACCATAGATAAGTTTATACTTCTTTGCAAGAGAGGGTTTTCTAATGAAATCCTAACTGTGAGTGTGGTCTTGCACTTGGGCAAAATATCCACTCAATAGGTTGTAGTGTTTTTCTTGTTGAATTCAGTTTGACATCATCACCTAAAGCTACAGTGACAAAGAGAAATTTTTAAGTATTGGGTTTTGAATTTTACATTGTTACTACTTTTTATGTTGGTTTTGGACTGAAGATGATATCTTGTGATTCAAAACTTTCTAGTGACATGTCTACAATTTACTCTAAAGGTGGGATATTTTATTCATATTTCAAGTCATGAAGAAAATTTTGAAATGAAATTAATGAAAAATAATTGGTTTAAAAAAACATCATTCTTTCATATGCCAATGACCCTGTTTAAGATTATTCTCATGGGCTTTATTGTTAGGCATGCAATAATTGCATCATATGTTCTTGGATTCAGCATATTTATTTTTTGGGAGCTCTATGTTCCTGGATTTAGCATATTTATTTTTTGGGTGCAGAGCTCAATATGTACATTTCTTACATTTGTTTTCCAGCACTGATTCACCTTAAAGCTTTTAAAATTTATCTAAATTTAAAATATATTTTGGAATCCTTTAGTTTTTGGAATCCTTTTTACTATATATGGCATGTATTGAAGATGTCATGAAGTTTTTATTAGTCAATATGTGTTCCAAAGCAGTTTAGTTTTGTACAAATACATGCTATTAATCACATGTTAATATTCATAGGATCAATTTACAAAAAATCATTTTCATTTTATAGTTTAGTTAATGGGGAGATTGTCTTAGCCTGGGTCTAGCATTGATACCATTTAATTTATTCTCTATTTTTATCATATGTTTGTAAAATTATGGCTATGGAAATTATCATGAGGAATGATTTTATGTCATTTTAAGATCAGGAGTTAAATGCTTTCACATGATTGCAGACCTCACATTCTTCTGCTGTTGGGGTTACAATGTTTTGCTAAATGAATTCAATTTGACATCATCACTTCAAGCTACAATGATAAAGATAGAAATTTAGAAGTAATAGGTTTTGAATTTTACATTGTTACTACTTTTTTTTTTTTAAAGCAAAAAACCCCTTGTAGGGCTGCCTTGGTCTGAGAGACCACGAACAGGGGGTTCTACACCATCAAAGTCACCCGGGAGTTGCACCTGACCCTGCCCGCACCAACATTATCAATTGGATTTTGGATACCCAATTCAGCTTTTTGGTAGGGTGGAAATTTGAACCTAGGACCTCCATTGGAGGATTTCCCTCTCCTCTCCAACTCACCTACAACACCCGGGTACATTGTTACTACTTTAATTTGGAAGTAATGAGTTTTGAATTTTACATTGTTACTATAACAGGTCTTGAATTTTACACTGTTCCTATAATGGGTTTTGAATTTTACATTGTTACTACTTGTTATGCTATATTTGGATTGAAGAGGATATCTTGCAATTCAAAAATTTCGAGTGATTGGTCTATAATTGTTCTGAAGGTGGGCTATTTTATTCATATTTCATGTGACAAAGAAAAGTTTAAAATGAAATTAATGAAAAATAATTGATTTTAGAAAACATCATTCTTTTATGTGCCATTGAGCTTGTTTAAGATTCTTCTTGTGGGCTTTGTTGTTAGGCATGCAATACTTGCTTCAAAAAACATCATTTTTTCATATGCCAATGAACCTGTTTAAGATTCTTCATGTGGGTTTTTTTTTTAGGCATGCAATACTTGCATCATCTATTCTTGGATTCAACATCTTTTTTTCTTAGGTGGAAAGCTTAGTCTGGACATTGCTTACATTTGTTTTTCAGCACTGATTCACCTAAAAGCTTTTAAAAATTCTATAAATTTTCCCAAACCCAATCTAAATAAGTTAGAATGGAAACTTCATCTATACATGTGACTGCACTTAAACGATGAAAACACTTCATTTTTCCTCAACAATTGTATAATAATTAACAATGAATACAAATATTCTCAGCTAATAATAAAATTAGCTTTGCATGTGCTATATATATATATATATATATATATATATATATAATTTAAAATAAATAATTAGACGATGGTTTAAAACTGCCTTCTTAAGGTCTAAGAGGGTGGTTTTTAGCCACCATATTAGGCCCTAAAACAACAATCTTCTGAGGTAGTTTTTAACTATCATATTAGATCCTAAGATGATGGTTGTCTAAGGTAGTTTTTAGTCGCCATCATATGAGCGCAAATATTTTATGATGCCCTCATATATGACGATTGAATAACCACCTTTAAAGGTCTTAAAGGGCATTTAAAAACCATCATTAAAGCCCTTTTTGGTGTAGTGGATGTCTTCTTGATCTAATTTTTTTTCTTCCTTTTGAATGTGATCATTTGTGTTTCAATATTGGTTATCAATTTCACTAGAAGAATCTATTTTTGCATAGCTATTTTCTTTAGAACTTATTTTTCATCTTATTGATTCTTCTTTCTCTTTTGCGTTTTCCTAGTTTTTATCCATTGTATTACCCATCATGCTTTTAATCCATATTGGTATTTTTCTCATTCCACTTCTAAGTGTATTGCTTAATGTGCTGGTAGTCATATTTATAGTTCCTTGGATTAGAGTATAAGGTGCTTTTTGATAGAGCCTTTATAGAGCTTAGGTTTTGTAGACACCTTATGACTCCCAAATGGATTAAGTACTTGATAATATTTGATGAATACTATTATTATCAATTTTTGTAGAATATTTTATAACTCCCTAGTAATTTTGGATATGCTTTATGATTGATAAAGTGCTTTTTGAGAATAGTAGTTCAAATTTGAGTTGATTTTGTAATGTTTTGTAAGTAGCAAAAATCAACTTCTATTACACCTTATTACTCCTATTGAACTTAAGCACTTTCTAATTTTATGAGGTTCTATTGGTTGGATTTCTTTTGCTCCTTTAATATGGTTTGAGATAAGTATGCCAATTTATTTCCAACTTTTTATTTTTCTTAATAGACCTCCTTTATAGCCTTTGATATTTAATGTTTAATGTTTCTAAATTCCAATTACCAACTTTGATGTAGTATCCCTTATAACTCCCTAACATGGAATATTAAAAAACAATATAATATTTGTAATAATAGGATTTTTAATTTCCAAGTTGAAATATTTATTCCTCCTACTTTATTATTTGCAAATATAAGTATTTTGAAATATGTTTTCTTAATATATTACTAATGTTAAGTGAATAAATTGCAATAGTAAATATAATGTGCCCTTCTAACTCCAATATATCCTTAGTTTATAGCAAGTAATAAATAGTATATGATTTACCTTTGTATTCCTTTGCCTTGATGTTGTGAGGTGGAAAATTTGAATCCTTTGAAATGGTAGTCAATGCCTTCTTTGACTGGCCCTAAATTCTCCCTTACGTAGCTCTTCATTTCTCTATAATCGGTGCTAATATTTATTTAACTAATGCTCGATCTTATCCTTTGTAAATTGGATGCTGGTATGGTTGGTTTTATGATGTATTCCTTTCATGAATGATATGTTGAATTGTTGATCTTATGATAGCTTCTTAAATGTTGGATTTCTCCTTTGAATGACACATAGGCTTGAATTAGCATTATTCCTCTAAATATGCTTCACATCATTCAATGCTAGTCTTCTCTTTAAATTTTGATGTTTTTTCTTATTCAATATGGATGCCTTAAATATGATTTCTTCCTTGTGACTTTTAGATAAGTGTCACTTGAGTGTTACTTAGTAGGCATTGATATTCCAATGTATGCACTGCTGAGGTTGGTGGTAACCTCCTAAAGAGTTGTAACTCCTCCTTAGTGAGTGTTGGATTATTTAAAAATGTTGGATGCTTAGATCTCTTGTGCCCAGTGTCACTCACGGCTTGTGCATGTAAACCTTTATTCTAACACTCTAATTATGGGTTTTGATACCCTATATTTACGTATATATTTGAAATACACATTGAATTGCTATGTTTATTGAAACACAAGAATTCTAACTTATTTGTTTGCATGTTGTATTGATGGGGATAATGGATAGCACCAATTGTATTGCTTCTTGGTTCTATGGTGCTCTCAATGGTGGTTGTATGTCATCTTCTTGTGATCTTCAATGGTGGTCATTCTATCCAAGTAGAAACCTAGGGTATAGTACTTATTTCTTTGTATCTTTATGCTTGTAATATCCTGTTTCTATGTATTTTACAACTATTTGCTAGCATTTTTTGTTGGATTTGATAGCGCTTCTTCTATGTAGATAATATTCCTCTGTGTGCTACCCTTTTCTCTATGGAGACTCAAATGGTAATGGCTTCTTATAATAGATCCAATGTTGAAGGTGGCACATTTTCTTCTAGGGCTAGATTTGACATGGAGAAATGGTGTTTCTAAACACCTTTATTCTTAGATGTGTGAGCTCTTCGATGGATCCTCCCTCTTGGTTGAACTTTACCCTTCAACCTACAAAGTATAATGTCTATGTTAATTCCTGTAAATAGGTTTACTTTTGTACCTATTACCTGATTATTGAAAAGAGGACCACATTAAGAAATTTACAGTGAATATTAGTGCATTAGAAACTGCTTTGAGATATTATTAATAGGAGTGATAAGGTGAGATTATTAAAGTGCATTAAGATTTAAAATATTATTGGTTAATTGCACTATACTAATTTTTTGTTAAACTAGTTACTCTCAAAGAATTATTTTTGTGTATTGATTGCTATAATCAAGGGCACAAAAATTTGCAAATAATAAAAGTGTCTAAAGACACTATTCAGAACTTAATACGCACAAGGTATTATGGCCTATAGAAGCCACCAAGTATATCAAAATTCCTTAAGGTGTGGAGAAGAAGAATAAGCCACTAATCAATGGTAGAAGCCAAAATCGAGACTTGGTGAATATTAAATTCAAGGTGCACTAAAAGAGATCATTACATGAAAAGTTAGTGTAACAATCACTCCATCAAAGGATATATTATATACATGATTATTAGCTTGGTTTCATTACTTAGATCAACCAAGCAAATAAGAGAGTTATCCAACAGAGAAGAAACTTCAATCAACCCTTACCTACAAAATATAATATAAAGAAGTTGTCATTAGAACCAACAAAAGAAGATTGTAAGATAAGGTACAAATCAAGGTATTATTTTATAACTCTATTTACAATATTCTACACCATAACATCTTGTCCTACATAGGAAATATGATATAATCTAAGTATATTAGAGACACATCATCCACAAGCGAGGACTATAATACAAGCAACTGTAGGAGTATAAATTGTAAGAAAGTGATAAGAGCTATCAAATATCTCTCATTATGGTGTTCAAATATATCCTTACATCCATGAAATCAGGTATTCCTAGCAACCAATCTAAGGCACAAATTGTAGCAAAAGGTTGTTAATCATCTATGTTGGTTTTCATCCATCGATCATTGCAAAGGGAGCATTTGAAATAGCCCATTGAAAGCAAAAGGAAAGAAAAATAGAAGCAATACCTAGAGCTATTTCTTAGAGAAGACATCCATTGTAGAAGTACTCAAATTGGACCACGATAGAACAAACACCAAGTGCTCAAGACTTCTATTGAAGAGCCAACTCATACTCGCATGGAAGAAGCATTGAGAAACAAGAAACAACTGGATGTACATTGGAAAAAGGAATATATAGGAGAAGAGAAGTATTTGAGGAAATAATACATGCATCTTCCATTTGTAATCACTAACAAGAAGTGCTCAATTCATAAATAAACATCAAGATGCTAAATTTAATGGAGTTTCATAGAAATTATGATAGGAATATATGTTACATCGTTATCATTCAAAATTGGATCACTTAATCCACTTGAAGAAGGCATTAGAATCAGCCATAAGCATTACAAAAATATTTCTATGCATGTTGGAGCACAAAATACACTTTTGAAGATCTCAAGAAAGGAATAAGAAATACCTCAGACATTACTTAAGACACATATGCAATGTGGCTACATAAACGTTCAACTCAGAGGTGTAGAAGCAAAGGAAAATTGAAGGTAAAGTTGCAATGTTAAAGTGAGTAATAGACCACTAAAATCAGAGTCAAAGAAGACAACGAGGAATATCGTAAACTAAAATTCAATACCTGTAGTTATAAGCACCCGTTGAGGAGAAGACCAGGAAAAAATAAGGACTATGATAGCACAGAGATAGAAGTAGGAATACATAGGTCATCCGATTGAACACAAAGATCAAAGCATCAGTTATATAGCACCAAAATAAGCATCAAGCTACCATCAAAATACATGTAGATACGTAGAGTATCAATTCAAACAAAGGACGTAGAAGCATCAATATTCACAAAGTACATAGATCTCACAGAGAATGTAAAGTCTCACAAAGGACAAAGAGCATTAAGTCTCATGAAGGATGTGGAGCATCAAACCTTACAAATATAAATTAAATTTGCTTACTTTATTTAAAATCAGATTTATAAGGTGATATAAACTATTGCTTTGTTATAAGGTAATATATTACATTGGAATAAATCTAAAAAACATTAGTAATTATCAAGTAAGATTATTTCAAGATATTGAATATTTGCAATTAACAAAGTAGGAGATATAAGGTTGTCAACTATTGGTTAAAATACTATTAACTGGCAAATAATACTATTTTTCTGATATTCCAAAAAGGAGAGAGATGTAAGCAATACTACTTCAAACTATATACATATAATTAGAATTTAGAAAATTTATCTATTGGAAAGAATAGCAAACCAATTGCCTACATATAGAGTTGGAATTAATTAGTAAGAATTATCTCATACTCATTCTAAGGAGACACAACGAAATCCTATACTTCATTGGATAAGAGAAGGCAAAATTAATAATTTGATTATTCTCAAAACATTACAAAATCAACTTAGAAAGTGAACTAAAGCATATTCTAATTAATAGGCAGATATAAGGAAGCCTAAAAAACCTAATTTCAATAAATATTTATCAAATTAGTTCACATCTCTTAACTAGGGAGCTATAAGGAATTCTACCAAATCCTAAAACAAGTAAGGTGTTACACCTAGAAAGTCATCATGACTACAAATAAATTAATGCTTATATAATCTCAATTACTTAAAGGTCCAAATTACTTCTCATGGAAAAAATAAGTGAAATCTATTCTAATATTTGAGAATATTTGGGATATTGTCAAAGGAGTAAGAACTAAACCAACTTAGGGAGATGCAGAGATTCAAAAATTTGAAGTGATGCTAAACATTATTGATAATAACCTTTGCTATCACAGATGAAATACAAGCCTACATTAGCTCCGTAGGGACATCTACAAATGCATGGAAAATATTAGAAAAAATATTTGAAGGAAAAAATAAAGCCACTATCTTAAGTCTCCAAACTCAATTACATTTCCTAAAAATGAATAGTGGTGAAAGCATAGAGTTTTTCTTAAGGAAGATAGTATATATCAAATAAAATTTATTAACTCTAGGAGAAAAGGTTGAATTTTAATTCCTTGTTCAAGTAACCTTGATAGCACTTGCATATAGCTATAAACATCTAGTTACATCCTTATAGGTTCTAAGCAAAGGTATAGGGTTTGATGAATTAATCAACATTCTTCAAGAATATGAGATATAAAATACAATGAAAGATGAAATGACTAACAATGCATTGGTCTTGAAATGTAATCCACAAGGAAACATTACTTCATCATCTAAATTTCAAAGACCATGGAATAATATAAATTGTCAGATATGCAGGAGAAAAGGATATATCACCAGTTACTACAGATTCAATCCATGAAATCATAACCAAGGAAATTAGATGAATTATAGAAGACAACCAAATAGGGCATTCTAACCTAGGAAATATCAAAATAATCCACAATAACAACAATCACATCATAATAACTATTATCCACAATTGGAATACCAAAAAGGGAATAAAAAAGGACATCTAGCTCAGAGAATTGAAGAAATTGAAGAACTGGAAGATACGACAGATGATCATGAAGTCAAAGCTCTTACAACAAGAGTAACATGGCATGAAGACACTAACTATTTGCTTGGATAGGATACAGGAAAATAAGAAGAAGATCCATATTGAAGACTAAAGTCTTCAATACCCAAATAATGTATTACAAGGGGTGTTAGAGTATATTACATCATTTGGGTCATGTAAATGAACGTCCTTTGGTACATAGCTAGATTAGGATATTACTTTAGGAGGTAGTTAGTAAGTTACTTCAAGTAATGTAATAAATGTACAAGTGTCTATGTGCATGTTAGAAAAAGTGTTGGCCAAGCAATCCATCCTTCTATATAAAGGACCTCATGGTGAGTGTTTATATATAGTTGTAGGTAGTAGCAGATATACTCTGCAAGATCACCATCACCATACAAGTGTCTATGTGCATGTTAGAAAAAGTGTTGGCCAAGCAATCCATCCTTCTATATAAAGGACCTCATGGTGAGTGTCTATAATATATAGTTATTATCATTTATTATAGAGTGTTCATTTTATCCATACAACATTTTATCATTTTCATCACATACCATATATAGTATATTTTAGCATCTTACATTTCTGCATATTCTATATCTTGAGATTGCATTCTCCCTTGTATCATAGCATAAAAGGCTAACACAATACATAAATATATTACTACCATAATACAAATTCTAACTCCTTCATTTCTGTTATGTTCATCCTACAATGCTCCCACACCTTATCTAGCCATATAGCTCTTGATATCCTAAACTAGGCCTAACAAAGTTAGACTGATACATAGAAATCATAAAGTGAGCACACTCCAAGAAAAGAGAAAAGGAGAGCATCGCCAAGGATGATAAATATTGTAAAACCAATGAAAGAAAAGTATATTGTGACAACTATTACCCCTACTGTTAGTAATCTTACCCCAAATCTAACAACATAAGAGTATAAGAGAAAATTTTAGGAGGTAGACATTTCTAGAATTCCATTAGAAGAAGTAGTACAAAGTGCTCATTCAACTATTGAATTATAACATATCAAAGTAGTACACATGGAAGAAAAGTATCACAAGAAGAAAAAAATGGTAGAATGCCTAAAAAAATCCTTGGGTAAAGAGCAAGCTAAAAATAAAATCTTGCATATATAGATTAAATAATTGCAATAGAGGCTTGATAATGCTCCCACTAAGGTACAAATGCAATAAAAGGACCAAAATATTCAAGTATTGGAATAAGAGTTGGGGTAGCTAAATAAAGAGGTTGATGAAGAAAAGAAGAAAGCATAAGCTTCTAATTTCTCTAAAGAAACCTTGATGCAAAACAAAAATGTTAAATGGAACACTATATTTGAAATCATCAAGTCACTCTAGCCAACCCTAAAATTTTTAAATTTTATCTAGCATGCTATCAAAGAAGCCCATATTGAATTAAAAAATGTATGGAATCAAATGGGTATAAAAGTGTAGCAGGCATACAATTTGGTCAAAATTTTGAAGGGTTTGAGTCTCAACTAAAGACATTAACAATTCAAGAGAAATATTGTTAGGATCCCATCCTAACGTTATTTTTAAATTCTCATTTACTTATATAATGACCCACTTCCAACATGGGGGATTCTATATATAATGCTATTTTGTAATACTTTATAATGTATGTGGCAAGTAAGGCACCTAGCCAAGTGGGTCATTTCATTTAACTCTTATCAAGATTGTAATCAATGTTTGGTAGAATATTCTACCTCAAACGACATTTTACCTATAAGCCACCTCTTGAGCCTTAGGGTAGGGTTGCATGGATTTTCTCTTTAAAAGACATGGAGCCATGTATGAATATATATTTTTTCAAGTTAATGAAATATTGAAGCAGGTTACCCCCTTGAAGAGGCCTGAGACTATGATTCTAAGCTATTTGTGAGATTATTTCAATTCTACAATTACTTTTTACATAGTGTTATTATATTATTTTATTTTTTTTAGTTACTTTATAATATTTTTTGTGAGTGAGATTTATTTTAATAGTAAGTTCCTAATAAGTGGTATCAGAGCGTTTTCCAAGGCTGATTTCTATTGTGACTGCAACAGTTCTTGCCCATCCATTCTTCCTGTTAGGTATAATTTTCTTGTGTTTTTAATTTTCATTTTTCTTTATTTAAAAAAACAAAAAATTAGTGAAAACTAGAAAAACAAAAAAATATAATTTGTTTTTACAATAGTTGAGTAGGTTAAAAACCCTATGTCAAAGGTTTTAAAATATCATGAAGAAGTTATTGTAATTGGCTAAGTTAGATAGCCCATAAAATGTGTAGTAAAGTGAGGGGTGATCAGGCTCTAATACCCAGGCCTTAGGCAACACTCATGCATAGAATTAAGCTCTCATGCATCTTTGGGTGTATCGAGAGACCATTTAGGATTAAACAAAATTTTATCCAATAGGAAGATTTTCAGCCTTGTATTATCCAAAGTCCAAGGAACATAGCATCTTGGAAAATTACCCTCCCATACTATCGGAGAGGCAAATAGTATGCTCAAGGGTATGTGTGAAATCCTCCTCGAGTAGTGGCCTAAAATATTGGTTCAAGCACTATTATTTGTCACTGCAATATAATAGAGGGCCTATGGGTATTATACTCCTATGCGTAGCGTACCCTAGTTCTATCAAAAAAATTAACTTGCAAAAGCAACACCATCCTATTCTGTTAAACCTACATTTATGACCCACAAAAGTGAGCATTAGAAAGGCTTCCCTATCATAGAAGAACAAACTTTTGCATGCGTCGAACAGTCAAGACATAGTCTGCAAGTGTCTATGATAGTAAAAAATATTCCAATACCATTCGGGTTAGTGGCAGTGATAGTAATTTTTAGGTCAATAGTGGTAGTAGAAATCATCTACAATAGCAAAAAATTATAGGATGTCAGTGTTAGAAACAAAACTATTAGTGTTAGTAACTACACAATACAAAGAATACCAGGGTTTGTGAAGTGAACATTGTCAGTAATTGGAGTACAGTTGACAAGGATAGAGATAGGATAGTGATAAGGTGGTTAGTATATTGAATGCATAAGTCAAATATAGTTGATCTAACACCTAAATTTTGAATCCAGTATCCAAATCAAAAACCAACCACACCAATAGACTCATCAAAAAAGAGGATAAAAAAAACAAAAATAAAAAAATATTGGGATGTCCAAAACCAGTGTTGAGATATATTGTTCATTTTGATCACTATTCCAAGATTATCAGTTTAATATATAACACCCAAGCATTTTTTTGGACTTCTTACTAAAAATAGTAACTCCTAAAACCACACTTCTATTTTAGTAATTCAGTGAAAAAGGTTCAAGACTCTCCAAAATGGCTACTAGTACTCGTGGACATAACAAAGAGATAGACCAAACCGCCTCATTGTTGGAATACCTAACAAGATCCATTGATAATATTTCCCAAGAAAATAAATCCATAAGGGAAGAGCTTCAAGGCTATAGAGAAGATTACGATATCTCCAAAAATTACCTTGAAGAACAACTTGCAAATGTTGAGTCCAAATTGCAAGGTGGTCCAAGTAAGTTTGAGTACTGTACTGAACAATCTGATGGAGTTAAATGAAGAGAAATATATGAATCTCCCTTACTATGACAATGATCCTACCTTTAATATGCCTAAATTTGACTTTCCTAAGTTCAATGGGAAGGACGTAGATGGTTGGTTGTGACACAATAATCAATTTTTTTAACTCCATAATATCCTTAGATATTATCGTGTTCAAATGAATTCCTTCAACTTAGAATCTGAAGCTTTACAATGGTATCAATGGTTACAAAATAGTACTCTTGATCTCTCTTGGGAATAATTTGAGTCTCAGTTACTCACTATATTTGGCCCTAGTGAGTATGACAACTTTACAGGAGCATTGACAAGGTTGAAGCAAACTTCTATAGTTTGACATTACCAAATGCAATTTGATAAATTGGCCAACAAAACAAGAGGATTTAATGAAGGGTTCTTTATGATTTGTTTCATTAGTGTCTTGAAGAATGATCTCCAGGCTAAGGTCAATATGTTTAAACCACAAACCATGATGTAGGCTAGTAGTTTGGCCTGGTTTATTGAATCCAAATTTTTAGCTCAAAGGCAAACATCTACATTTCCACAAGGTAG
The DNA here is from genome assembly GCA_028583015.1 of Wollemia nobilis. Lineage (NCBI taxonomy): Eukaryota > Viridiplantae > Streptophyta > Pinopsida > Araucariales > Araucariaceae > Wollemia > Wollemia nobilis. The sequence continues at coordinate 5,097,939 of JAQPPZ010003305.1, read as the reverse complement.
ACCTTCCTTTCCTCCTAGATTCCAAAATCATAATTAAAATAAAATTGTTTCACCCAAATTTTTAACTACAAAAGAAATGGATGTGCATCGCACCCAATGTTTGTGCTACAATTATGATGAAAAGTATGTTTATGGGCATAGGTGTGCCCAAAAGAAGTTGTACCTCATAGATGTTGATGAGCCTAACCACATTATATGTAAAAACATTAGGCTTATACCATATAACCCTGACCATATATGACTAAATGTTTTGCATAGAACTTGGTTAGGAACTAAAGAGTAGCTTGACAAAAAACTAAGAAAAATCTAGCCACTCTAGATTGGTTGGACAAAGGAGTGTTGGGTTTTTTCTAGTGATGAAAAGCTTTAAAGGTTTACAATATCTCTAACAAAATCCCTAAGATCCTAACAATAAGCATAGAGTCCATAATAAATAGTGATGAAAAGAAGAGGAATCTTGGCTAGGTCACTTTTGAAGAAGATTGTGTGCACCAAAGGCATGGGCCACTTGGACATTTCTCAATCACCAAGTATAAGTAAATTATAGGAAAGTGAAAATTAGTCTTCTAGAATGTACAACAAAATTATGTGAAACTAATCATAATCCAAGATTCCTATAAATTTGATAGTTGGTGGAACAACACGACATGAAGGAAGAGGTTGAGCATGTTTAGGTGGTGCAAATCTACTACATATATGTGGATATTGTAGACGATGGATGTTTATCAAAGAAACTAGTGGAAACAAACTAGAATGTGATTTCCAATCCTTACTAGCATGCTAATAAAGTATGAGCTCCATATCAGGCTAGGTTGTGCCTATATTGTTAGGCCTATGGTAAGCCTTCCTTTTAATCATTAACTAGGCTAGTATAGAAATATATGTTGGAAATTTGAGTTATTTTATGTTGTCATTGATGTCACATGGATCATTGATGTCACATTAAGTTTTTGTGGCAAAAGCACTTCATAGATAATCATCTATGATATTTCGAAGAGCATGGATATATACAGGGTTTTTATGAAACCAAGGCAAGCAAAATAAAAGGTTTTATTTAAAACTATGGTGGGCTTATTTGGAAAGGGCTTTTCTTAAAAGCCAAGGTGGAATTTTGTTTCATCGAAAAAGGACCTCCGATGATGAAGATATTAAAGTTTAAAGTTTAAGTTTAAATTAATGGAGGGCCGACCTATGTGCAATTAATGGAGGGTGGCATATATATACATGTAAAGGTTTCAATTTATTTTGGAAATGGGGCATATTATATATCGTCGGAAAGATTATTTCGAGGGCTATTTGACTAACTTATTTAGAAGGAGAAATAATGTATGTGTAAAGATATATTTCTGATTTTGGAAAGGGGTTCCAAAAGTGAAGTTTGCCTTGTTCTTTTTCAAGAGGATTAATTCTTTCATGAGGTGACAAGGTATGCAATATTGTAATTTATTTTATTTTATGGTATAAGTGGTTTTGGGAGTGAAAATTTTATGCAATGTTTTGATTTATTTTATTTTATGGTACAAGTGGTTTGAGGAGAGATAAGGAAGTTGTGCAAATAAATGCCTTGGTGATGATTATTGAAAACTGGAGTAATGTTGAGTATTTTGTGATCTACTAACCCTTATGAAGATTGGAAAAAGAATTTTGTGTTGAGTGTGCTAGATTTACAAAGGGGTTTCTTCACTTCATAAAATGTATGGGCACATTCTCCTATTGACTGTTTATGGTGGTTGATTTCTGAAATATCATTGGAGAGAAAAGGATTGATTGTGGTTTCCTTTTCAAAAGTGATTGGTTTAATGCTTCAAGGTTTTCTAGTTTGAGAGTTGAGGTTAAACCTTATTTTATAAGCATTTTTATTGAATCCCATTGGTTGTGAAAGAACTTAAGTTAGAAAAGAACATGAGTATCATTGTCATGTGAGATTTGTGGTTGAGCATTGTTGGAAACATTTGAGTTGTTTGATACATACTTGGACTAGGGTTGTGTAAGAAAGAGTTGTACCTTGTGATGATTGGTTGAGTTGAGTTGATTGAGCCTAGTCAAGTGATGTGTGAAGTGATTGTTCAAGTTATATGAAATAAACTATTCCATCATTCTATGTTGATATGAGATTAAGGTTAGAACATATTGAGTCTCTAACAAGTCTCTTTATGGTTCTATAAGACTTGAGTTGAGTTGAGGTTGACTTGAATTGAGTTGAGGTTGATTTGAATTGAGAGTCAGATTAGAACATATTGAGTCTCTAACAATTCTCTTTATGCTTCTATGAGTTGATTTGAGTTGAGTTGATATTGATTTGGGTTGAGAGTGATATTAGAACATATTGAGTCTCTAAAAATTCTCTTTATGTTTCTATGAGTTGAGTTGAGATTGATTTGGGTTGAGAGTGAGATTAGAACATAACGAGTCTCTAAAAATTCTCTTTATGCTTCTATGAAGTTAATTTGAGTTGAGATATCCATTCATTGTTGAGTTCATTTTGAGTGCTACTTGAGCATGATTGATTGAACCTTTGAGAAGGCATTTGGGACATATTTAAGGATAGTTTTGGGATAAATTTGAGGACAGTGTTTGGACAAGTTCTTAGTGAGCTTGTTAGAGAAGATTTGGGCAACTTCTTGGTGAGCTTTCTAGAGCAGATTTTGGCAAGTTCTTAGTGAGCTCGCTAGAGCATATTTGGAAAAGTTCTTCATGAGCTTGCTAGAGCATATTTGGGAAAATTCTTGGTGAGCTTGCTAGCGCAGATTTGATAAGTTCTATGTGAGCTTGTTAAGCAAGTTCTGTGTGAGCCTATTGAGTAGGTTCTTAGTAAGCCTATTGACAGAGCTTTAGAGATGATAGAGTACAAATGAGAGAGTCTCAGTGGATAGAGATCCAACAGCCAACACAATTGAAGATAGATCTGAGTGAGGAGTCTTCAAGTGGAGAGAGGTCCACCAATTAGTGTAGTAGAGAGATAGAGTCTTCTAGAAGATCACATAGCCAGAGTAGAAGGGGAAAGAATTCTCCTGTGGAAGAGATCCACGAACTTGACATTAGGGGATCAACATCTCCTTTGGATAAAGATCCATAAACATTGTAAGTGGGAGTGACTCCCAAAGATATTGATTGAGAAAGTTTTAGTAAAATATTTTCTCCGTGGAGTAGCCCACATTGGGTGAACCACATAAATTGTGATGTCTTTATTGTGTATGTTTTATGTGCATTACTTTGATTACTACTATTGATATTGCTATATTTACACGACATAATATTGAATTGTAAGAAAAAGTAAAAAGTGTTCTTATATACTGTTCACCCCCCTCTCTCAGTATAAGCTTGTGTTCTTCAATCTATAATAGTGATATTTACCTCAATATAAGGGTTGATAATTTGATAATTTTCCTATTATAGATTATGTAATTATTCTCTATAATTTTAATGAATTAACTCAATGTTTTATCTTTTCTAGCATTGTATTGTTGAATTCTTTCATATGTGGATGCTCTATAGGCCCTAGATATTTCTATAAAATCTATGTGGAGGTTTTGTAGTCTGTTCTATTAGGCTTGGCTATTAGAAGATTAGGGATTCTTAGTTTCTAATTGTGTGGTTTTGTTTTCTTATCTTAAAGTTGCTTAGGGTGCTAAGAGCTTTTGGAGTAGTGGAGAGCATGATCTAGGCTTAATTCATATTCAATGATGCTTTTTTTAGTAATCGATATGTTAGGCACTGTATGTATTGTAGTTGTAGTTTGGTTTGTATGGTATATAAAATTACTATTAGCCAAGTGTTGTCCATATATAACCCATAATATCCATCCCTAAGCCTCCATTTCTTACTCTAATATTCCTCACATTTTTTTATTTTATTTTATAACAAGGAACCAACCTTCTCTAAAGGTTAGCTAAGGCAAAATTATCAAACATTCAATCTTGGTCATATGATCAAGGGCACACTTACATCCATTAGGTATATTGTAGACCAAGATTTGGAAGGTCTATTTAATTTCCTTTTCTTTTAGCGCATTTTCAAAGAATCAAATGAGAGACGATCACATGGTCCTAGATTTTTAATATTTGTAGAATCCATTAGTAAGGTGCATCCAAATTTAATACTATCTAAAAGGGTCAATATATTTATCCCTTACCAAAAAATAAAATACAATAATGTTAGGTGTATTCTTGTGTTGTTAAAAGAAAGGGCAAGTATTAGAAGGATATATATAGAATGATATGTGGATGTTGATGAATATCATACATTTATATGTAATATAGCTTTGTGGAGGTATTTGTAAATATTATAAGACTTTGCTCATAACTTGTATCTTGATAACAATATGTCTATGTGTGATTGGCACATAATAAGGACAAATCCAAAGCAACTACTAATAAAGTTATTTTTGGCATGATGGTACTTGTAGAGGCTTATTTTTAAGCCTCTTTTTATTTATGATGGTATTCTTTCTTTGGTTTTCTCAAGTTGATACTTCAATCATGGGTTTAAATGATAACTATATAGTATTAGAAAAACTAAATGACATATATGAAATATAGAAGATGGAAATGACACTAATATTACAAAGAAAATATTTTCAAGACTTAACAACATAATACAAACTAATATATATAGATTAAAATATTAATCAAAATAAAAAGGACATGAATTCATAAACACTCATCTTGTAGAAGATGTTAGAGTAATATTCTATTCTTTGGGATATTTACCCTTTTACTCCACTAGGTAAAATAGGTAGTATATTGCATTATACTACATAGGTAGATTATTACATTTATTTTTCTACTTTCTACCATGTAGATATTTACTGTCTTAAATATATAATGGTAATTCCTAAATTTCTTAGGTTAAGAATCCTAAAACAAACGCTCTACCTCCTATGACGCGTTGGTTAGTGTGATTTTAGCATTATTGTTTTATATGCTATTATGTATCCTATTTAAACTATAGTTCCTAAAATATATGGTTAATGCAATTTATCATTTGATTAATTGAACTATGATCTCCTGGTCACATTGGCACCAGAGCTAGAGCAAGGGATTTTAGCAGGGAGCATTAGAATTTTGGAACCATGGCCGACCTCTAATTAATTTCTATTTTATGCTCCTAATTTTTTAATTCTCCCTATTGTTTGATTATCTAGTGCATCCTAATTGTCACCCCACCTCAGATATAAACCTCGTAGGATGTGATGCGAAAGGGCAGGAAGGCCCCCAGTGGCTTAGTGCCTACAACATAGGGCACATATCCTAACACCAAGATCATTTGATCCCCGACGGGGATCACCACCTACGAGGTTATTTTTCCCCATTGCGGATCATGACCATCGAGGATTTTACTTCCCACTAGAAATCCTCTCTACGGGCCCACAAATTTCCCACGGGAGAATTCGAGGGTAGGCAGCCCTCACACTCTCCGTGGCACAAGGAAAATGTTATTGGCCTCCCTGTTGGGCCCGCATACCAATACTTTCAACGAGAACGCCTAGAGGGCATGAGTGCCCTCATGTTTCCAACAACATGCATCCCAAGGTGGTGCTTACCAAACCCTAATAGGTCTGCATGCACCTCAAGGAGGTGCTGACCTATCACTATCGACCTGCACGCACCCTGAGGTACACTGACATGGCTTGTTACCTAGGCAACACATGGTACTTTGGCCACGTGCCACCTGGCCACTGACTGGACCCACTGGATGATGCAGACCTGACATGGTGGACAACCATTAGACAATGCAAACCTGACGTGGTGGACAACCACTAGACTGATGGGACTTGACTTGGACCCCCTTGCCATGCCACATCGACATCAACAAAAGGAGGGTCCGAACTCAATTTTTTGAGGGCAATCATGAGCGATAAGCTCGTCAATGCCTTTAAAGGCATTTGTATCCGATTTTCGGATGCATGTGGGATAATTCCCATAGAGTCCTCAAAGAAGCCTGAAGGATTCTTCAACACTTAAGTTCCAAGGCCTAAAAACCAAGCTCGGTGCTTGGTTGGTTGGCCAATGCGGATGCCTTAGGCCAGATCAGGTCGCAAGTTCATCTCCCCCGCTCGTCAATTTACAAAGGGAAATAATTTTGTATGGAATTTTTTTTTAAATTTTGGCAAACTAAAGTTTAAGTTTTTAATTTTTATGCTTAATTAAAAAAAAAAAAATTAGTTTTTTTTTAGAAATTTTTCATTTTTTTTGCAAAATAAATTGTATCAATTTTTTTTTAAACTATTAAATTGATCTTTTTATTACAAAAATTATGTTATTTTCTATTTAAAAAGCTTCAAAAACTTATATTTTTTTAGCATTCAAATTGAAAATAGAAGTGCCAATTTTTTTTATGCAACTAAGCAATTGTCTTTCTTTAGTTTTCTCCAAATGTGGGGATAAAGAGACAAAGTATAGAAGATATTTTGTTGCTCTAATTATCAAAATTTCATCAAAATTTCCTTTATTTCTCCTAACTCTTCAAGTTTTCATGAAGATCAAGTCTTGGGTAAGGAAATCTCTTCATCTACAAAGAATCATAAGAAAGAGAAACAAATTACAAAAGTAAACAACATGATCTCATTTTCGGCGTATGCTTCGTGAATATCGTAGAACCATTCCTCACTCAATTATCTATACTGATCCATGGAAGGGGTTGGACAGAATCTATAGTCCCATGAGTATTCATGAACCTTTTGATCCTAATGCACCACCTATTTTCAAGTGTTGAAAAAAAAATCTAAGTCGTGTGTCGACTAGTTTGGAAGCCTTTCAAACGCGGGTCGTGTGTCTACTTGTCTTGAAAGGAGTGCTCGCATTTTTCAATTTTGTAAAAATTAAGGGGGGATAGAAGTCATATCTTGTGATTCTATTTTTTGTAAAATTGTAAAGAGGGGCATATTTCAAAACAAGATAGGTGCATTCTTGATTATACTCAATACCTTTTCTTCAATATTGACTATACTAGGTGCATTTTCGGTTGCATTCGACACCTATAGTGATAAAAATTTGGGTTGCTCTCTTTTTTATTATTGTACTAACCATCATGTTTTTGCAATTAAACAATCATAAACATTGAAGAGCATTTCAAAAACCCAAACTTCACTAAATCGTGCTACACTTTGCACAAGTTAAACAAGTCAATTTTTACTCCCCATCAAAGGTCAAAATTCAAACACCTTGATTCACTCTCTTTGTTTGTCTTAATTTCCTCAAAATTTCCATCCTTCTTGAAGGGTTTTAAGGCAAGTGCCATTAAATATCCTAGAGATAAAAATCAAAAAATTTCAAAAACCTACCCCTTTAATTTGCTCTATTTGTTTGGCTTAAAATTCCTAAAACTTTTCATCCCTTGTTAAGGGTGTTAAGGCAGGTGCCATTAAATATCTTAAAGATAAAAAAAAACACTTCCATATACTCTTTTTAAGGTATACTAAAATAAAGATAATCTTAGTAAAAATTGTAGGACCTTCATCATGGCAATTATCAATAAATACTTGTAGCACCCTAAAATTGGCACAGTCAAATTGGAATAATTACATTCACCTTAGTAAATAATTTTAAATTCAAATTTAACCTCCCAAACCGCCCGTTAACCGTCGAGAAACCCGTTTCCCCTTTTTTCGTGCCATTTTTAGAGGTTGTTTTGACCGTTGGACGATATCGTCGCCGATCAGACGATATCGCCCCAGATTTGACGATTTCGTCTGGACTAGAACGTCCAGACGATTTTGTCACAAAACTGAATTTGCATAGATAGACTCTGTTCCAACGGGTCTCCAATTCGGGCAGAAGCATGTCTGCGCCGTTGGGACCCTTCCCCCGTTGGAGATCTCCCAAATTGGGATGATCTCCAACCTCCCAACAACTCCCCTATGCCTATTTAAACTCTAGGACATTCCCTCCCCAACCCCTAGCTGAATTTTATCTGCAAGTTGAATCCCTCCGCACTAAAACACCTTAATATTATTTTTGCACTAGTCCTATAGCGGTTTTTATGCAGGTACACCACTGATTTTCAATCGGAGCCAGCACCCATCGCCGCCGATGAACCTGTCAAGATCGGAGGCGATCCTGTCAAATTCGAGATGATTTCGTACTGATGCGAGATGATCTCGACTGTAGTTCGCATCGAGGCAATCAGTGCCTGGAGTTTGCTTTTCTTAACTTTGCCTCAGTTATTTTTTTTTACAAATTAGATAATCTATTTAGTTTTTATCCTATTTTGCATCTGGAGTTCACCCATCTAATCTAGATTGCATGTCAAGCTCATAATCTACCATTAAAGTACAACAATTTACTTTTATTTTTGTTTTTAAACTTTGTTCAGTATTCAGTTTATTATTTGGCATATTTTGCCTCTGTTTGCATAGTAGGAATTCTTGTATTTTGCATCTGTTCTCTATTTTGCAGGTCTCTGACGAATTCGTCAGATTTCAGATGATTCTGTCAGTCTCAGACGAATCTGTCAGATTCGGACGATTCTATCAGATTACAGGCGATTACGTCGAATTCCAGATGATCCAGACTGCTTCAAGCATCAGAAACTTCTTCAGAATTTCGGATCAGGTAATCTCCATTGGCCTCCTGCAAATTCTCTATTTTTTGCTTTCTACTCTGTTTGCTGTATTCATTTAAATTGCATTTTCATATAGATTAAGTTAGATTCATTCGGCCAAACCTAGGATGAATGCTTAAGGATAAAACGAACTCATCAAAACACATTCCAAAAACCTAGGCATGGAAACTGCCACAAAATGTTTCCTGGTGAACCCACCATCCATCGAAAAATCACCAAAACACACCTCCCTTGAGAGGCGGGACCTTCGTAAAGTCCTCTCGTCCGAGGTACCGCACCATCCTTTTCCCATCCTCCTTTCGGGCGCGGATCCAATAGCTTGAAGGTAGGGATGCGAAAAATTTGGAGCGATACATTTTGGTGAACCCGACGTGAATGCATCATAACCTTTTGAAAACCAAAAACAAAAACAAACAAAAAAAAAAATTAGAACAACTAAAACTTAGATGCATTTTAAAACATTTAAGGTTCAAAATCATGTTTAGATGGTAGCTCCTAAAAAGAGGTTAGCAGTTACTATAAACGTAGAAAACCAATTGGCAGCTATAGAAGTTAATTATGTCCTTAGTATCCCTGAAACAAGTAGAAATCAATCCTTGTGGGACGAACTTGTCAGGAGACTTAGTCTCATCTCATCTAGGTCCACACAACTTAAACAGATCAAGAGGCTAGTCTTGGATAGAATCCTGGATCCTCATCAATTAGTGTTCTATCATGAACTTCAGAGAGCCTGCCATAGATGGTTAGCCTATAGGAGAGCTTTAGTATCTTCAGAGTTGTTCAGCTTTGAGGAATACCTCGAGAATGCAGACATTGTACATCGATTCTTAGGCCTTGTAGAAGACCAAGAAGTTGTTCTTACAGATAGGGAAATATGGAATAGAGTTCCTCGTGCTGTGTTATATCGAGAGTATTGCCACGAGCTTTACTTCTATCAACCGACATACGAGACAGGACAATATCACCATAGCCCTTTTCATCAAATTCTTAAAAGAAAACTTTCAATTTGAAGAAGAACATTTCATGACCCCTGAACAACTCGAACCTATTAATGATATTCATAAATTGTTCATAGAAGATTAGTTCATTTACTTTCAGCTTTATTATTATTGCGTGCATTTATTGTTTCATTTGCTGTCTTTATTATAAAATTTAAAGAAAACTAAAAAAAAAAAAATCAAAAAACTTAGTAAAAACTTAAACATTTCATTTCAAATATTGCATTAGGTATATATAAATATATACCTTTTAATTTGTTGCATATATATATATATATATATATATATATAATATATATATATATTTGCTGAAATCAAAACTTAGCACCATGACTAGACTTAGAAATGGTAAAGAAACTTTAGGGGAAGGAGAAGATTGGTTGCAAGATACAAGCTGAAAACCCAAATGTCCTTCTTGGAGATACAAATCCGGAAGGAGAAACTCTAGGTCAATCAGATGAAGACTTAGGTGAAGATAAGGAACAAGAAGGAAGTGTTAAAGAGAATGAATCCTCGTCCCCTAGAATAGCTCCCAATGGAGCCATCGCTTTTGATAACGCAGAACATTTTCAAAAATTTCTCAATCAGAATATCGACATCCTTAATGTAGCAGTCCGTATTGATAGAGGGGAAGTTAGTGACGCTCAAGCAGCTATAGAACGGGCGCTTGATATACACACTAATCCTTTATCTTTTGTTGATCAAGAGAGTGATAAGGGTGGACCATCCAATACGGATATGGTCACTATAGCCCAAGCCATGTCAAAACAACAGGTTACCCAACCTCCTAAGGAACCTGTTACTCAACCTAAAACCACTCCTACACAAAAGAAAATTCCCTTCACTACTTTGTTCCGCCAAACTATTGAGCAAAATGCTTTAAATAAACGAAATCTAAAACAAAGCCAAATACAAATTTTCAACAATCTGGAACACAACATAATCCAACTTCAAAATTCCTCCATAACATTTTTCCTACTAATGTTTTACACAATAGTAACATGGCATCTAATCTACATGTTCCTCCATCCTATGCTCATAAAACTCATGTCAATGCCCTCACCGAATCAATATGGGGGGCAAACTAGTAATCTGGAAGCTATGGTGAAACAATTGGCTTCACGTATGGACCAGATAGATCCCTACCGTCCCTCGTACAATTATCGAGAGATTTGTAGCCAACCATTGGATCCCATAGTCGTAGCTCAACCATACCCTAAACATTTTCCCATGCCCGTCCTGCCTATATATAAAGGAACCGAAGATCCCATAGAACATCTTCGCATGTTTAGGATAGCATGTCACGACATATCGCATGACGACTTGCTATTACTAAAAATGTTCCCCAAAAGTTTAGGTGGAATGGCATTAGAGTGGTACTATCAATTGCCCACTCACTCCTTAAGAAACTTTGAAGAAACAATTTGAATCATTTGTTCATCAATTTAGTGCCTACATCGAGAGACATGTAACTATTAAAGACCTATACAATTTAAAACAAGATAAAGATGAATGTTTTGCTGATTTCTTGGCTAGATGGAGGCAATTGACAGGAAAACTGCACTTTGTGCTACCCTATAGGGAAATGCTAGACATTTTCATCAATAATTTACAAGAACAACTTTCTTATGAGCTATCAACAACTACTTTGACTACCTTCGATCAAGCTATAGATTTAGCTCGAAGAGTAGAAGATGCCCTCATTAGGAGAGGCCAACTTAGGAAGAAGGATGATGAGAAAACATCTAGAAATCAATATAAAAACAAACAGGTTGTTGGTGATGGAGTCACTGACATGAGAAATGTTGCTAATGTCAATGCAACAAAGACAACAAAAAAATTCATATTGAAACCTCCTGATAAGCCTCCTCGAGAATTCACTAGATTAAACCAACCCTTGTCAACCATTTTACCTCAACTGCTTGAAAGAGGTTTAATCCAATTACCAGCTATCCAGGAACCTGACCCAAGTATACCCGGATATAGAGCTGATTTGCACTGTGACTTTCATAGAGGACCTGGACATTCTACCAACGCTTGTAAGAGATTGAAACATAAAATACAAGATTTGATTGACAATAATGAAATGGAAGTGCAAGCCTTCCAACCTAGACAAAACCCTCCTAATAATGCCCAAAATGCTGTTCCCCAAAATCAAAATCAGAATGCCAATCAAACTTTAGACATATTTCAACACCCTTTACCAAGACATGGTAAAGAGGTAGCCAATCAAATCGAACATCATAATGTTCCCCCTCCTACTCGATATGTAGGAACCATTAGCGGACAATTACCTATTCAGGATTCTCAAACATTTGACACAACCTTATCCCTGGTTACAACCAGGCCCTTACATAATTTTCAAACTTCTGATTCTAGTGATATAGAGTCAGATAGTGAAAGTGAAGTAGACACTATTCAATCGAATAGTTCTGAAAACGAATCAGATCCTATTCAACCTATCACAGATGCTAATGTTCCAGAAGAACCATTTCCTAGAAGAGTCACTACTCGACCTTCTTCTAATGAAGTTCTTCCTTATGAACAAGCCATAAATTCTCAACCAAGACCGTTTCAACGTCGTCACTATAACATTGTAGGTACCATCGGAGTCGTTACTCGACAACAAGCTCAAAACTCCCAACACGAACCAACCCAGAATGATGGATCAGCTCCATTCATTTTGAAAAACCCAAATAAAGGGAATCATGCTCCTATTGTTCAACCTAAACCCCCTTACAGCATTAATGAACAATTGTCTAATACCACGGCTAGAATCTCCCTTCTAGATTTATTAAGATCCTCTCCCACACATAGGGATGAGTTGATGCTTACATTGAGCCAAATGATGGTACCTCAAAACATTCAACCTGAAGCTATGGCCAATACTATCATCACTCGAGAGATTGATTGTATTGACTTTCGGGATAAAGATATCCCACAACACGGTTTACACAAGGATAATCCCTTGTACATTACTACTCTAATTGGAGATGTAGCTATCAAACGAGTCCTGATTGATAATGGCTCATCTCTAAACATTTGCACCTTTGACTTCTACCAACGATTTGGTTTTAGAAGTGATGAAATGAAGAAAAGCGATATGATTATCAAAGCTTTTAATGACGAAACACAAGAAACGTGTGGAGTCATTACCCTCCCATTACAAGTTGGTCCTAGAACCCTAGAAACAACCGTGTTTATTGTACATTGCCCAACATCGTACAATATACTTTTGGGTCACCCTTGGATTAACGCCATGCGAGCAGTCCCGTCAACTTTACACCAATGTGTGAAATTTGAGTTTAAAAATCAGTTGGTCACTATTCATGGTGACCCTAGACCTTTTGATATGTGTGCTTTGGGAGAACCCGTTGGAGTGCAATTTTGCCCTGCTCTGTCATCCACACATTCTAGTTCTTCTTTTTCATCTAAAACTGTGAAACATAAACCCATAACTTCATCTATTCCTCTTCCATTAACTTCATCTTCCTATATAGACCAACAACCTTCTAAACAAATTTTAGAATCTCAAAAGGATCTCAAATCTACAACTAATCCTTCAACTATTATTCCTATAAATTCAAAACCTTTAGACACATCCATCATACCTTCCACATCTCAAGACATAAGTAATAAACCTTCTACATCTTATGCCCTTTCTGATGAACTTTTACCAGATTTATCTACAACCTTAATATCAGAAAAAATGAACGCTTTCATGCAAGATTCAAACCTTTTAAATAATTTGCCGCCCTCTCCTCGTACTTTGGGCCTCCCACAACCTTTGGGAAGTACTTACCAAGTCGGGAGTTGTGCCTTCATTTATAAAGGATATGGTCAGGGAAGAATCCCTCGGAATATCAAAACTCATCATGAGGGATACGCTCACTGTTATTTTACCAATGATTATGTTAAAGCTAAACCCATGATGCTTAAAATGGGATATAAAGGGAAAGGCTTAGGACCTTTCCAAAATGGCATGAAAGAACCTTTCGAGGTAGAACCGTGGCACGCTTGTCGTGGTGTGGGCTTATTTCCTAGTAAGGGACAACCCTTTCCTTTTGAGGATGATGATCACCTCATATGCTATCAAGATTATTTGGATAGGCATGTTGATTTGCCTCTTAAAAATCAGTCATTTTCATGCAACATGCTATCCATAGCCTACCCTGAAATGATTGCTTGACCCCGATGAAGAGTTGGAAGGAGATATCTTCCATGATGTCTCTGTTGAAGAGATGTTGCACAATGGATTCTATTTTGATGGTTCTATACCAACCATAGCTCAGCTTGAGACCACTAATCCTCAAGATGACTTATCTAAATTAACTTTACAAGAATTACAAGAACTGGGTGTTTCACCCGCCCCACCTAACTTTGAAAGAGATCTACACATGGAGGTAGAAAATGTCATTAAAATTAATATTGGAACTGAGGACAATCCTCACATGATCAATATTGGATCAGAACTAAGTCAACAAAAATAGGAACAATACATTGCATTCCTTAAAGAGTATGAAGATGTCTTCGCTTGGACATATGAAGATATGCCAGGTCTAGACCCTTCTGTCGTCATGCACCATCTAGTGGTCCATCCGGATGCTAAACCGGTTAAACAAAAACTTAGAAAAATGCATCCCAAAGTGGCTCTGCTAGTCAAAGGGGAGTTAGAAAAACTCTTGAATGTTATCTTTATACAAGCTATTGATTATGCTGAATGGATCTCAAATGTAGTTCCAGTCACTAAGAAAGAAGCTACCAAAGTTAGGGTTTGCACCGATTTTAGAGATATTAACGCTGCATGCCCTAAAGATGACTTTCCCCTTCCAAACATGGATCAAATTATCGACTTCACTGTCGGAAGTGGGATGATGTCCTTAATGGACGGATTCTCCGGTTATAATCGGATCAGGATAGCTCCTGAAGACCGAGGCTAAAACAGCCTTTATTACCCCCTGGGGTACCTTTTCTCTGGAAAGTGATGCCCTTTGGCTTAAAGAACGTCGGTGCAACTTATCAACGGGCTATGACCTACATTTTTCATGATATGATGCATGATATCTTACATGATTATGTAGATGATATTATAGCTCGCTCTCTTATTGAAAATAATCATTTAGATGATTTACGAAAAGTTTTTAATCGATTACGAGAATATCTCATTCGATTAAATCCAGCAAAATGCATATTCGGAGTTAAATCCGGCAAACTATTAGGGGTTTTAGTTTCTTTACGTGGTATCGAAATTGACCCTCTCAAAATTGCGGCCATCATAGATATGCCCGCACCCACTAATATATTCGAACTACGAAGTTTACAAGGTAAACTTCAAGCTATCCGTCGCTTCATTGATAAGTTGGCAGAAAAAGCTGGTCCCTTTCTTAAGCTCCTTAAGAAGGACGTCCCCTTTAATTGGGACACGGAATGTAGAGAAGCTTTTGAACTTCTCAAACAATATCTCCTTAACCCTCCGGTGCTTTCACCGCCTAAATCTGATCGCCCATTTCTTCTATATATTTTTGCTTCAGATTTTGCCTTAGGAGCAATGTTAGCTCAACTTGATGATGAAAAGTGAGAACGTGCTAATTATTACATTAGCCAAACTTTCATCAGTTATGAAACCCGCTATACAGCATTAGAGAAGTTATGTCTAGCAGTCGTGTTTGCTACGCAAAAATTACGACATTACATGCTTAGCCAAAAAACGTATGTCATTGCCAAATATGATCCTTTAAGATATCTCATGAGTCGACCTTATTTATCGGGTCGCACAGCCAAGTGGGTTCTCGCTCTAAGCGAGTTTGATCTCACATTCATAGGACAGAAGTCTATTAAGGGTCAAATCATAGCAGATCAATTAGCTGCTGCACCCTTAGAGTCTACTCATCCTCTCATCATCGAGTTTCCTGATGAATGCCTTCAATTAGAGGTAGACCATCTCGAACAATGGTCCTTATACTTTGATGGAGCCCGATGTATGAGTGGGGCTAGTGCGGGTATTATTTTAATATCTCCGCAAAAACATCTTATTCCTCTGTCCTTCAAACTGACCTTTGCTTGCACCAACAATACTGCTGAGTATGAAGCTCTAATCCTTGGATTACGAGCTGCTTTAGCCCTAAAAATCAAAAACCTCTTAGTTTTTGGGGATTCCCAATTGGTTATAAACCAAATTAATGAAGTTTATCAAACCCGAGATGATAAACTTCATCCATATAAGGCCTATGTTTTACAATTGATGTCTTTATTTGATCAAATTACTTTGGAAGCCATTCCTCGAACTAGCAACCGTGCAGCTGATGCTATGGCCGCAGTTGCATCCCTCTTGCCCTTGGAGTTAGACGACGAATATGCCACTATCATCATTCGTCGACTCCAGGAACCTGCTTCAAATAAGTCATGCTTAGAGCCTTTGGATGTGTTTCTAATCAATGAAACTACTCCTGAACCTTGGTATACAGACATATTTGATTTTCTCCAAAATGGGACTTTCCCTACTAATTCTAATAGAAACCAGCGTCGGTTATTACGTCGACGAGCAAGTCGATTTGTAATAATTGGCAATACTTTATATAGAAGATCTTTTGAAGGTATCCTATTAAGATGTCTAAATTTAGAAGAATCTAAATCAGCCTTGAGTGAAGCCCACGATGGATCTTGTGGAGGACACTTTAGTGGTAGTATCATTGCTAAAAAGCTCCTTCGGATAGGATACTTTTGGCCTACCATGGAAACGGATGCACACGAGTATGTGCGTCATTGCGACAAATGTCAAAAACATGCTGACCTTGTCCATGCGCCTACACAAGAGCTGCAGGCTATTTCGTCTCCTTGGCCCTTTTCTAAATGGGGCTTGGATATTATTGGTAAAATCAATCCTGTGTCTTCTGATGGACACAAGTTCATCATAAGCGCCTATCGAGTATTTCACGAAGTGGGTTGAAGCTATGCCTTTAGCTTCTTGCACTGGTTCACAGGTCTCTAAATTCATTTTTAATCAAATCATTTGCAGGTTCGAAATTCCTGTGAATCTCATCTCTGACAATGGAACTCCTTTTAAAAATAAAGATGTTAAAAAATTATGCCAAAAATACAAGATTCAACACCGCTGGTCTACTCCCTATTATCCTCAGGGTAATGGTCAAGCAGAAGCTTCTAACAAAACTTTAATCAAAATTCTCAAAATATTGGTCAATAAAACTGGCCGTGACTGGCATATTCAATTATATCCAGCCTTGTGGGCTTATCGAACTAGTGTTCGGACTCCCACGGGCACTTCACCATTTGTTTTGGTTTACGGTGCTGAAGCAGTTTTTCCATTTGAATTGGAAGTTCCTTCTTTGGCTCTGCTACTTCAAGACACCGAAGTAGGAGATGAATATCGTACTGGCAGACTCAGTCAGCTGGAACTCCTAGATGAAAAATGCATCAATGCTTTGGAGCATCTCCGTGCATACCAAAACAAGCTTAAAAGAGCATATAATAAGAAAGTTCGTCATCGATCCTTTGAGATTGGCGACCTTGTTCTAAAAGAAAATAAAAAAAATACAAATGCAACCAAAGAACTTAAAGGTAAATTTGAGCCCAAGTGGCTCGGACCATACATCATTACTTCAAAATTTGAATCAGGAGCATATAAATTATCTACCTTAGATGGCAAAGAACTTAAAGAACCCATGAATATTTTACATCTCAAACGTTACTATGCATAAATTTGGTCATTTCATCCATGTATATATTTGTTCAAAGTTACTCTCTTATATTTCTTTCAATTTATAAAAAAATTCAAAAACATCAAAAACATTTATAAATCTCCAAAAATCTTCAAAACTATCTATTGCATTTATTTAAAGCACTTGTTAAGTTCTTTTTGCTCAAAAACAAAAATCTAAATAAAAATCTAAAAACAGCTATATGCTTGACTCTTTCGAAACCAAAACAATATACAGAAGAAAGAGAGAGTCAACATTCTCCCAACTTCTAAAAAAATCATGTATATATATTTTCTTACAATTATTGCAGTTATATGTTTCAACTTATTTTGGATACAATTAGCATTTATTTGGCATCCCTCACTTGCACACTCACAAAAAAATAAATATCTTGCTTTTATATGGCATGATTACTAATCTCTCTTATATCAAAGTTCACAAAATTCAAATTAAATAAAGTTTGAGCATAGAGAATTGATCTTGTTATTTACTTAAACCAAGCACATCTTTCCACAATAAAATGATTATATTTGTAATTTCCATGTTTTGCTACATAGTAGAACTGATTTCTTGGGTGAAAAGTTTCCCCTGCTATCCTATCATGCACATGGTCTAGAATCTTTGAGAATTGGCAAAAGGACAAGCTCACCCCTACCCAAAATAAAAATCCCTTGCTCTACAGCTAATCTGAGCAAGTATCCCTAGCACAGGAAAAGAAAAAAAAAAAAAAATCAAGAAAGAAAAAAGAGAAAAGAAAAATGTTCTTTTATCGTTACAGCAATGTTCCAAGCATTATCAAGCAAAAGAAATACAAAAAGCAAAAGCAAAAGCAATAAAATCCCTTTCCCTACCCTTTGAAAAGAAAAGAAGGGTTGATGAGCTTGAATCCCTGGAATTCTCAATTATTCGAAAACTATGAGGTAAGCCCCATAACAGGTGGTTTGTGCCCAACTTGCTTGGCCTTGGGTAACTCCTAGCGTGGCGATATGTCTGTCACATTAGCGACCTTCTTTTGTATAGACCTATGTCTGCTTATGGATTAGCTAGCTCTTGATAATCCGATCTACATAGTAGTCTAATATGGTTATATGCACCTACATCATGGTTAATGAACACTTATTTGGTTTCTTCAAATCACTTGTATCATAGTATCTTGCTCAAACCTGGTAAATGAACAATACAATTGCACACACATTTGTATTTGAGAGATTTTGTCTATCATTATGATAAATCAAGATTGGAAATGAATTCACATATGCACATGGGATTCCTTATAAATCTAATTTTTGTCTTCAAAATACTTTGAAATATTATTTTTGCAACTTGTTTGGAATAATCAAGTACAATTATTTTTTAAAGACAACTATATAATAGAAAAATCACAAATTTCTTTCAAAACATATCATACATATCATATCGACTTTTACGACGATGGTATAGTTCTAAAACCAAAATTGGAATTATATGCCTAGCGCAAGTCCTCATTTTCATATTTTATGTTCATCAAAAATCAATCATGCAATAAAACTATTTTTTTGGATTTTCGCGATGATGGTATAAGTCTATACCTACATATTCTATGCCTAGCACAAACCATTGTAACAATTTTTATCCCCCCATTTATCAAAACTCATAAAAACCATATGACTTCATTTTATTACACAAATTTTGCTTTTCAAAAGAATGCACATTTTCATTATTTCATGTCATTATGTCCACCTCCAATTTTGCAATGACGGTATAATTCCTAAGGAATTATTCAACAATTTTATCACACTTAGGAATTTATGCCTAGCAAAAATCATTTTAAAAATATTTCATGCATAATATTTTATGGAAATCTGAAAACAAACC